>BSBN01001807.1:15555000-20355000 GCA_027924645.1 Cunninghamia lanceolata | reverse complement strand
AGAAGGCATAGGAGTTGGTCATCATCATGATTTTCGGCGTAGGTATAAGCATTGCCGTCGGCCTAAGGTAAAATTGTCACCCTGATCATATGTAGTAACGCCGATGCAAATATGATGATGATGCAAAGCCGGATTCTAAGGATGGTTGAAAGGCGATTATTTCCTTGTATAATGTGAGATCATCATGATCATATTTTGAACCCGATATACAAGAAAATGGGCAAAAGCATGAAGCGATGGAAATTTGGAGCCCGATTACCTTCAGCTGCGCACTTTGAGGGCTTGTTTAATAAAATGTTTAATTCCTGTTGTTATCATGATGATGATGAACTTAATGTTTGTCTGTTTTCTTGCAGGAAGTCATGATGATGCTGCTGAAGCTGAACATTGAAGTGATGATGCTGCTGAAGCTGAACATTGAAATGATGATGCTACTGAGGCTGAGCATTACAAAGTTGCGCATGGAGGCAACATGAGCCAGAAGTGAGGAGGATATTGTCAAATATGCTGTTCGCCAGCTGGAGACCGAATCAAGTTGAAGATGTTGGAATATTATGCGCCAGCTGTACATTTGCTAACTGGCAAAGCATGTGCTTTTCATCTGGACCGTTGTTTGTTATGAGAGGATCCTGATCCTTGGATCATTGTAACCGTTTTCTGGCAGTTGCTCTATATAAGAGCCAGAGCTTGTCATTTTAAAAAAGGGGAGGAATACATTAGAATACACAGACGCATCTGGCGCAAAAAGTCAATTACTGTAGAATCAATTAAGAGATCGGATTACTCAGACTAATGAGGATAGAATTGTTGAAATGTCAAGGTTCTTTCTTCAGATCACTGTAAATGTACCTGTTCTTGAGCATACTGAATGAATATGAAGTTCCAGATTACATCCTGATTGTAAATTTTACGTAATCTTCTTGTTGATTTCTGGATATGTACTGGTGAATGCTGTGTTCAACTGGAAGCGCTTTCATTTCATTACATGTTGTTGTCAACTTTCCTTTGAAGCTTTGCACTAGATCATGCGGATTTGTGGAATGTCCTGGTGAAGTATGATTTCTAGTTTTCCTTCTTTTCATTGCAAGTATGGGAGCTTGTATGTGAATCAGTGATCTAAGTCCAGTAGTTTTGGGAATCTCATTCTTTAACCCTTTTTCCTTTTTTTTAATTTCATTAATTCATCACCATAACTGCAAATCATGATAAATAACAAGCAGAAACAGTGAAATATGCTGAAATCCCGTAGGTAACTGAAGATCATTAGCATATTTGAGTTAAATGCATGTAGTATTGGAAATATCATGCAAAGAATCATAGATAATGATAGAAATCATGCAAATATCAGCCTGTAGGCACATTATTTGACTAAATTTACAGTGCAGAGGTAGAATTGTTGGAGACTTATGCAGAGCAAACATCCAGAGCAGGATATTTGAAGATGATGATGATGAACAGTGCAGAAACACGTAAGGCCCCTGAATGGAAAATAGCAACACACATCAACCACTGAGTAACGTCAGTAGATTAAGACCTAATCAACGGAGACTTGGGATCATGAATTCTTTGAATTCATCGTATCTTTCAAGATGAGTAAAGGTTGTTGTGTAACTTTTATTCTATGTTTGCGAATGACTAACATCATGACCAACATAAAATGGCGCTAGAAGGAGGGCCAGTCCAGAAGATCACGCTCATCATCAGTACTTTCAGGTTTGATGACACTCAGAGTAAGGTAACTTCAGATCGTTTGTGAATTTCATCATATTGCGTAAATATTTGCTGCGACAAGTTTGTATTTACACATTCTATGTAAAGATTTCCAAATCTCACATAAATATTGCAAGCTTTACAGTAGATTTCTTTAAATTCACTAAATATTGGCCAAAGATGCATAAATTTGTTCAAGCTTTGAGAATTTGAGCCTTAGACACGTGAGATCTGGTGCTACCGGTCGAAATATCCCAATATCCTGTCATATTTGCAGTGTCTTCGCAAATATCGTGTAAATATTCAGTCTGATTTGCAAGTTGACCGCAAATATCACCTCGTCCGGTGGAATCCAGCCAATATTTGCAAGGTTTCAGCTAATTGGCCTCCAAATCGAGAAATCCTGGCTCACAGGGTAAATACCAGGTCTAGACATAGTGAAATTTTTGAAGAATTGCCTGTTAGAGGTTTTAGACCTAAGACAGTAGACGTTCACCATACTCCGGAGTCTAGTGCGTCCAGAACTTCACCAGGACCTCCTCCTGTAACCCCTGTTGGTTTGCAAATACCTTCCGGTATACCCGTGACACCTCCTGTTCAACCTCAGGGTATACCTTTAGTCCAACCTCAGCCAACTACACCACCAGTTCAGCCCCCTCAGGTTGCAATGTCGTTCTTTGCAGCAGAATCACCATTGACCTTTACTGCGTATCATGAGTTACCAAAGTATCCAGACAAACTTTGTCCAAAATACCATCCTTATCAGGATGCGGATGATCATATCAGGACGTTTAAAGAAGCTTGCTGCAGAGCCAGAATAGAACATCAGGACGTGGTGTGTAGATTATTCCCTTTTTCCTTAGGGGAAGAGGCTTATAATTGGTTCATCAGTCTTGGTCAATCTTCTGTAGGTTCGTGGGCTGTCTTAGAGAAGGCCTTTCTTGATAGATTCAAGGTCCCTATTGATCCATCCATGAATTACCACCTGTTTGCCACAATTAAGAGATTTGAGCATGAACCTATTGCAAATTTCAATGCTAGGTTCCAGAAAATGTTGTCCAAGCTAGTTACCCCATATGTGGTGGCTGATGATGCTGCTAGGAGTATTTATTATTCAGCCCTGGATCCATTAACCGCCATGTTCATCAGGAGAACACATCCTGAGATCACCACATTGACAGAAGCTTTTCAAGAAGCTATCAAGGTAAATCAGCAGCTGATACCTGCTCCTACTCCTAATATAGCATTCCCTACTTTGCCTGGCATGCAGTCACAATATCCAGCATAGTATCCTGTAGCTTATCCTTCGCAATATCCTGCACAATATCCAAATGGAGCAGTGATGCCCCCAGCAATCATGCCTGCACCTTTGCAAGTACCTCCATTGAGTATTATGCCTCCTCCTAATGGAAATGGCCAATTGCCACAATATCCTGCACATACTCAGACACCTCAGGGTACTGATCTATCTCATAATAACCATGGATCTTCCTTTTTCCAGCCTTAGACTGAAAATGTAGTGGCCAAAGCTCAAGAGGAGAAAGAGGAAATCAAAGAAATGTCTGCTCAGTTGAGAAAACTTACCACAGAAGTAACACACTTGAGAAACCAAGGGTTTTATTCACAGTCAGGTCAGAATAGGAGTTATTCCAATGACAGACCAAATTACCCTGACAGAGGATACAACAATAACTTCAACAGTAGTGCTGCAAATAACAATAATCCTCCTAGGCAGCCCAGAGTGTGGAACTCCAGGCCAAATAATGGTTCATTACCATCACCCCTAGACAATCAGCCTCCTGGTGAAACCAAACAGACTACTAGAGTCAATCTTGCTGAGGCAGCCCTTACCAATTGGTGCAGGATTCACAACACCAATGCACATGCAGAATTAGATTGTCCACAATTTAGGATTGCTGCCAGCATCTTTCAGACTGAAGTGTCTAATACTTCTGGAAATCCACCTCAGGCAGAAGGAAATGAAATAGTTCCTTGTGGATATGACTCAGCTTTTGTGCTGGAAACATACACTAATCAGCCTCATCAGGATTATAATCAGACCTGTGAAGAATCTGCCTTAACCTTTGAAGCAAACTATGTCTTCCCTTTTGAGGATGAAAACGAACCTACAAGAGAGCATGAGGAAGTACATGCATACCAGCAGCAATACCCTGGTAAGCATAGTTATAACCTGAGGAGTAATGCCAACAGACCTGCCGGTCCATTGACATCATCTCTACCTCCAAACAACTTCAACACACCTCCTGATCCTAAGGCTAGCAATAACCCTGGGTTCCCTAAGGTGAATGCTCAATACTTGTCTCCTCAAAACACAGTAACAAAAGTCGCAAATGCACCTCATGAGTCTGACAAGTTAGTCAGCTATTTGGCTGATGAAATGAAGAAAATCAAGATCAGCCTGTCCCTATCTGAGTTACTAAAAACCCCTGCCATAAAAAGGGCATTCATGAAGTCGCTAGATGATCCTGCTTCTAAAGAGGATAATCACCTTTCGAGTCAATCCCATAGCAGAGACCATACTGCTAAAGATAATACTGTCAAGCCCAAAGTGTCAGCGATAGTCCAAGCTGCTGAAACCTCTCACATGACCTTGTACAGAGATAAAACTGAATCACCTCTGTTTCTCCTCACCATAAGAATGTTCAGTAAGAATTTGCACAATTGTTTAGTTGATTCAGGAGCCTCAACTAATGTTATGCCTTTGTCAATATGCAACGCATTAGGACTGCATCCTGCTAAATCCTTAAAGAAGGTCACTCAACTGGATAAGACAGAAGTAAGTGTCGTAGGAGAACTCACTCACATTCACATGCAGCTAGCGTCTAATCCTAGGATCCAGTATTACATTGACATTCAGGTAGTTGACATACCTGATACATACGGGATGTTGCTTAGCCGGGACTGGTCTAAAACGCTTAACGGATACATGTCCACAGACTTCAATCACATGTGGTTGCCATGGAAGGGTATACCTAATCAGATCAGGATTGATGCTGAGCCTAGGATGAAACATATGATCACGGAATATAACAGAACAAATGAGATCATGTATGTAAACGTAGAACCTGGAGTTTATCACATCAGGCCGCAAACTGTCCAAATAGAAGAGGTCCTGATGCTTGATGTTCATCATCATCATGATGATGATTATCATGAGGATATGCCAGTTGTAGAACTTAATAGTGATCTTGATAATGAGAATGAAATAGATCGCTTCAGGGATTTTCAGATGCATTTATCTACTTAGATAAAATGTTGTCAATTATTAAATATACCTGCTAATGATATTTTGATTGACGGATGGTGCAGATTGCATGGCGAAGCACACTCGGAAAAGACTTGTGAACCATGCTTAGACATGATAATACTGGAGCAGACGTATAGTGAAGCATCATCATCATATTTCGAGGTGAGTGCTACATCTGATGATGATGATGATACTAATTTTTATTTGTCTTCTGCAGGAACAGAAGAGTCGATGGATCCTGATGAGGATCATATCCGAAAAACAGAAGAGATCCTGGTGTCCAATCAGACGAATGATGCGAGAAAGGAAAAGATCACTCCTGGTAGTGATTGCTTCATGGAACCGGATTACGAGTTGTCTGATGAGGATAAAGGCAGTGACCTGACGAAGTTTGAAGAATTTCTGGTCAAAGAAATGAAAAAAATGACACAATAGTGTAGATCTCCCCAGGAGGTTTTAATTAAAGGTCGGTGTAGGCTGCATGAGGCACCTCACTCAGAAACCACTTGCTCACTGTGCTTACACATTTTGAAGAAGCATGTAGCTGTATGTGCTGAACATCATCCTCCTGCTAGGATGGAAGAGAAAACAGAAAAGCCATCAGGCTCATCAGATAAGGAAAAGGAAGAAATTCTGGAGCAACAAGCAGATGCAGCACCAGAAGTTATTAATTGTCTAGACACTGAAGTGGACAGATCTGAAGATTTTCAATTATACTTGTCTAGAAATATACAGTGTAGTCAAATATTAGGTTTGCCCATTGATGATGTCTTGATTGAAAGCTGGTGCAGATTACATGATGAAGAGCATTCAGAAAGAGATTGTTACCCTTGCTTGGTCATGTTGAAAAAGATTCTAGAAAATATAATAGCTGAGTCAGTTCCAGAAGGTAATGAAGAGGAAACATCTTTCCTGGATTCATTTTATGGTGACATTGATAGGAGTTCTCTACTTCCTAATACAAGTAAGGACCAGTCGGTATGCAGGTATGAATCTTGTGAAAATTTTAGAGAAGAAATCACTCATCAGGATAATATTTTTGATTCTGATCCTAATACTTTTGATAAAGAAGATGAAACATCTTTCCTGGAGTCATTCTATGGTAAAGAGAAGTGTAAACAGATAGTAGAGCAATTTAGATTCACTGCTGATGATGAAGTTCCTATGATGGTAACTCGGGGAGTCATAGAGAAGAAAATAAATGCTGATTTATTACCTGACTTCTTTGAATTAAATGATCAAATGCAAGAATGTTGCAAGTTAAAGGAACCAGATCCTCTAATAGATAGAAGATGGGAATTATTCAATGAACAATTCCTGAAAGAAGAAGATGTAGAAGACTTTGGAGTTGTTGTGCATAATCAGATGTCACTCCAGAAATATTTTGAAAATGAAACAGGGGAGTGTCCTCATCAAGTGAAAGTTGTTTCTCCTTTACAGTCAAATGATTTAGAAATGATAAATTTCTGTATATCAGGTTGTGATAATAAAGATACTTATTTAGATACTGATGTGCAGGAAATTGAAGAAAATACTGAGAAGTTTCCTGAACTAGAAGATAAACTGAACATCCAGAATGAAGGGATAAGGCTGGATAAAGATGAAGAATTAATACATCAAAGGTCATACATCCTTCAATTTGAAGAGAGACCAGGCACTGAGCCAAGCAGTGAAAATATAATGACAAATGGAAGACCAACTACCAATGAAGAAGCATGTCCAGCAAAGCCAGAAATACACCAGGTTGTATTTCTCCTTTCCACAGTAAATGATGTTGAATACTATTTTAATTCTGGAAATTCAGGAGATAAGACATGCATATGGATTAATCATGAACATGATGAGCTTCCTCAGTTGCTGATCATCAAGAGTTGTTCTGTTGAATACAGTGAATTCAGAATACCAGAATATTCTTCAGAATATAAAGATAAATTTGCTAGGTTGAGAACCATAACTAATACCCTGATGCTCCTGCACAATCAAAAGAAGTATGCAAATACAGGTGTCCTTAGGTCCTTTTCTAGTTTTTGTTTGCCTAGTAGTGGTTTGTATATAATTTTGTAGGTTGGTTGTTTGGGTGTTTGCTTGTTGTTGTTGTTGTTTTGTTGGTTGGGACCTTGTTCTGGTAAGTCAGGATGATGCACTTCGTCACCTTAAGAAAATAGTTAAATTGTTAGGATTCAAGTGATGAGATCAGATTTAGATATAGGTTATGATTCATTCTAAGAAGTGTTCATGATCAGGTTTATGATGTCTTTTCATCAGGGTACTTTTTCTTGTCCAAAGTGAATCAAACACAATGAAACACCTAACAGCCTTGGGTTTGTTGAAGATATGAGTATAGGTGTTAAGTGAAAAATCTAAAGGGACTCCCTTGCTACCAATACAATCTCCAACCTAAAGCTGCAAGTGACTACACCTTGTACAAATGAGCAGGCATGATGATATCAAATTTAAATTTTTAAAGGAAAATCAGAAACGAAATAAAATTAGGCCATCTAAGTAACTCTACCGGGGCTATGGACGCCTGCTGGCAGTGGGGCTCTACTTAGGGAGATTGTATAGATAACCTTGCCGGGGTTATAGACACCTGCTGGCAGCAAGGCTCTATCTAGGTTGGCTATGAGGGATGATCTCCAACTATGTAGTTTAACACCAGTTACTTATGTTTTCAACTTGCTTTCAAGATGAGGATAATTAATCATCTGCACACACCTGATCCTTTGTTAGCTTTATCACCATAATGAAATTTTATCATTCAAAGATCATGATGATTTTACTTAGACAGAATTAGAACACTATAGATAAATGTGATCACATCACTTGAATTATTTGAATTTTGTTGTTTTCTTTGGTGGCAAGTTGTTGTGTGGTTACACAACACGCCCCATTTTGACTTGGCAAAACAGGGACCCAACTTTTGTTTTGGCTTGTGTTGTCTGTTTCTGGCGGTTTGGTAAAAATAAGTCAGGTGCATCATCATCATGAAGGTCAGGATGAGGTAGGTCATCATCATGAGGTTAGTTTGTCAAAGTTCATATTTTGTTTCTATGACTTCATGGTTAGAAAGAGCTTGAAATTCCATGCAAGTTTGCCTTTTGCATCACTTGAAAATTCGTCCATATGAAGGAGTTGTAAGCAGTCAAAGTTTTGGTCAAACCTGATAATTGCTGTATGAACATCATCATCATGATATTTGAAAAGCCCCCCGATAATATCCTGAGGTCGAAACATCCGGACGTCAAGTTTAAGTCGTAATAATCCTTTCCCATCAGGTGGTCTTTTGTATCGCCAAAGGTCATCATCATGATCTTACTCTATCACCTGATAAAAATCATGCGGTCCCGAAACATCCGGACGTCAATCTTAAGTGCTAGTGTGTTTTACCCGTCGAGTAACCTTGGAAACATTGCGAGCATCATGATATTCCAACATCACCCGATATTATAATATCATGCTGATATTATAATATCACCTTACTTAGAGAAATCTGCCATCTGCATAATTTGCGCGCGCACGACAGTCTTGGTGATCAACATCATCATGATATTTCAGGACCCGACATTTCCTAATATCCTCCTGATCTCCTTTTGCGTGATCATGATGATCACCTTATCTTTCGAAACGGAGGATGATTTTCCTTTCCCAAACCTTGTTGAACAAGATCATCATGATCTTGTTAGTCTTTCCCGACAGTTCGTAGTATCATCCTGCCGACAAGAGTAACCTTTTGCAAATATGATGATGACGATGACGTCACCATCACCTTTCTCCTTCGGCAGGATATTTTCCAAGGTGTGATCCATTTCGCCAATATGATGATGACGATGACATCATGTTCGAAGATTAATGAAGGCCGCGGATATCCTGATGACGTCGTCAGGACTTTCAGCAGGATCATATTCTAAATCACCCAATGCGGATATGATGATGATGATGTTCATCATCCTGATCTTTCGAGCGGATAGCCTTGGCCGAAAAGGGTCATATTGCATTCATCCACGCGATCATCTTCCTTGGGGGGAACCCGATATTCCAGTTATCTCCTGATCTTAACGAAACATGATGGTGACGTCATCCCTTTGCATTTTAACGAAGCCTGATGATGACGATGACGTCATCATAATATTCCTCAGCGGCAGGATCATTTTCCAAGTCCTCCTATTTGTCTTCATCATGATGATGATGGTGAGGTCTTTCTTTCCCGAATATGCAAAAACAAAACATCCTGATGTGCTTTTCATCACAGCGTTCGAAAGGAGGAGCATCATATTTCACAATATCCTGCGGCTGGATAGAAGGCATAGGAGTTGGTCATCATCATGATTTTCGGTGTAGGTATAAGCATTGCCGTCGGCCTAAGGTAAAATTGTCACCCTGATCATATGTAGTAACGCCGATGCAAATATGATGATGATGCAAAGCCGGATTCTAAGGATGGTTGAAAGGCGATTATTTCCTTGTATAATGTGAGATCATCATGATCATATTTTGAACCCGATATACAAGAAAATGGGCAAAAACATGAAGCGATGGAAATTTGGAGCCCGATACCTTCAGCTGCGCACTTTGAGGGCTTGTTTAATAAAATGTTTAATTCCTGTTGTTATCATGATGATGATGAACTTAATGTTTGTCTGTTTTCTTGCAGGAAGTCATGATGATGTTGCTGAAGCTGAACATTGAAGTGATGATGCTGCTGAAGCTGAACATTGAAATGATGATGCTGCTGAGGCTGAGCATTACAAAGTTGCGCATGGAGGCAACATGAGCCAGAAGTGAGGAGGATATTGTCAAATATGCTGTTCGCCAGCTGGAGACCGAATCAAGTTGAAGATGCTGGAATATTATGCACCAGCTGTACATTTGCTAACTGGCGAAGCATGTGCTTTTCATCTAGACCGTTGTTTGTTATGAGAGGATCCTGATCCTTGGATCATTGTAACCGTTTTCTGGCAGTTGCTCTATATAAGAGCCAGAGCTTGTCATTTTAAAAAAGGGGAGGAATACATTAGAATACACAGACGCATCTGGCGCAAAAAGTCAATTACTATAGAATCAATTAAGAGATCGGATTACTGAGACTAATGAGGATAGAATTGTTGAAATGTCAAGGTTCTTTCTTCAGATCACTGTAAATGTACCTGTTCTTGAGCATACTGAATGAATATGAAGTTCCAGATTACATCCTGATTGTAAATTTTACGTAATCTTCTTGTTGATTTCTGGATATGTACTGGTGAATGCTGTGTTCAATTGGAAGCGCTTTCATTTCATTACATGTTGTTGTCAACTTTCCTTTGAAGCTTTGCACTAGATCATGCGGATTTGTGGAATGTCCTGGTGAAGTATGATTTCTAGTTTTCCTTCTTTTCATTGCAAGTATGGGAGCTTGTATGTGAATCAGTGATCTAAGTCCAGTAGTTTTGGGAATCTCATTCTTTAACCCTTTTTCCTTTTTTTTAATTTCATTAATTCATCACCATAACTGCAAATCATGATAAATAACAAGCAGAAATAGTGAAATATGCTGAAATCCCGTAGGTAACTGAAGATCATTAGCATATTTGAGTTAAATGCATGTAGTATTGGAAATATCATGCAAAGAATCATAGATAATGATAGAAATCATGCAAATATCAGCCTGTAGGCACATTATTTGACTAAATTTACAGTGCAGAGGTAGAATTGTTGGAGACTTATGCAGAGCAAACATCCAGAGCAGGATATTTGAAGATGATGATGATGAACAGTGCAGAAACACGTAAGGCCCCTGAATGGAAAACAACAACACACATCAACCACTGAGTAACGTCAGTAGATTAAGACCTAATCAACGGAGACTTGGGATCATGAATTCTTTGAATTCATCGTATCTTTCAAGATGAGTAAAGGTTGTTGTGTAACTTTTATTCTATGTTTGCGAATGACTAACATCATGACCAACAAATCTCTATCAAAGTATCTTATCAATCCATAGCCAAATCCCTTCATCCATATTGTGTTGGACAAACAAGGAGCAATCCACATTCAAATCATCAACTTGGGTAAAGCTAGGAGCTCTTGGGTGCAAGCTCCTCAACCTTATCAAGGAGTAAAGGAGATTGAAGGAATTTCATGGCATAAATCTTTTTTGTTTGAGTATATTTCATGTTTTCTTGTCTTTCTTATTTCTTTCATCTTCATTTGGCACACCTGGTGGGACCCCCAGGTCCCAATCTAACCTCATTTTGAGTGTTTTGTGAAGATTCTTTATGAACAGGTGACAACAGCACTATATTTTCCCACAGTAGTGCTATATCCTTGTGGATTAGTGCCATATCGCTCTATTTCAATGTTATATCCCTCTGTATTAATAGCATCTACATTAGCACCATTCTACATAGCTTTAATTTTTTTAGTCTTGGAAACATTTTTCTCTGATTTTTGGTGCTAAACACTATTTTTGAGGGTTGGTATTTGTTGTCTAACAAGGTTATTTGTAGGTTTTAAGGTGTTTATCATTTATTTTCAACATATTTTGAACAATCCCTGGGCTTGGGTTGTTTTCTCACTATCTTACACAACTAACCTTGTTTTTTAAGCAACAAACTGGTATATCCTCTTTGGACTAACCCCATAGCTCACTCTAACTTCTCACTTGATCATTTTGGGATAAATAGATCTATGTTTTCTATTCAGATTAGCTCCATTGTGTTAGATAAGCACCATCAGCACCTAGATCAGTGTCATCTACCTCTGTGACATAGAGGCCACAGGTATAATCTTTATTTTAGTGCTATCTACTTCTATCCTAGAGCAATCTTTTCCTTTAGTGCCATGTCTTTCTTTAACACCATCTTCTACTTTAGTGGTATCTTCTTTTTTAGTGCCATCCTCATATGCTGAACATAGTCCTCATCTACTTTAGTGCAATCAACTATTTTATCGCCATCCTCTATTTTAGTGCTATCTTCTTCTGTAGTAGCACCATTTATCTTTGCATTAACACTATTCATCTTTGTATTAGCGCTATATTCCTCTATTTTAGTGCTATTTTCTAAAGTCTATGCAAGAATCTAACTCATCTTTGCATGTATCCAAACATTTGTCAAAGCATCATTTATCAAACTACTAACATCTTGTGTGCAGATTCACAGCTAAATCATCTTTTTATAACTAATTTTTAGGCACATTAAGGTTAAAGTAGTGGAATTAAACTTGTTTTCTTTGCGTGTTGTTCACTTGTAGAATTATGCTCTCCCCTTGCAACTTAGGGTGATCTTGGGGATCAAAAGTCTACATGTGAACTTTGTATCATTTTTAAGTGTTATCCCGAAGGGGTCACTCTATTGTGTATGCTCTCCCCTTGCACTTTGTGTGATCTTGGGTGATCAAAAGAAAGGGTGATTTCTTCTTAGGAGGCCTGCTTGGGGATTTCATCACCCCAAGGGATGACCTCAACCATGTGTACTAGCAGGGTATATCAAAGGGGGGAGAAGGAAACTTGTACCCCAATCTAGTTGCATTGTCATTGGGATAGCCTTGGGGCACTGGGTGATTCCGGACACAAGGTGAAGTGGTGCTTTCTTAATCGCTTAGTGCCACATCCCTTCAATGGACTAGTGTTCATGGTTTGTGCCTCACATACCCTTGGGTATATAGAAGACTCCCTAGAATCTCATTTAATCCTACCTTAAGACCTCTTGGCCATATGAGATTATGATGCATCAGATACCTATAGGGACTGGGAGGTTACTCATCGCACAAGCCACATTGATTTTATCGCCAAGTGTTAATGCCCTCTAGAAATAAACATGCATTCCATGTATGCTCTCCTCACACGATGGAAGGGCGATCTTGGGTGATAAAAAATGGTTAGCTCCTCATCATGGGACTTGCATGTCATGCTTATATAAAGGCAACAAGATGATCTCATAATCTTGTATACACCCACTTGAATAAATCTAGGAATGTTCATGTGAATGGTGTGTCTTCCATGTGAGAACCCATGAAATTAAATCATCAATTTTATGCATTAAAGTCAACCATTGTGTCTTTCTTGCTTGCATTATCTCTTTCTAAGATCTTGGAACCAAAAAATCAAACATTCCATCCAAGTCCTACAACTTTCAAACCTTCAGTAGCCTTTCAGTGCCATATGCTCACTATTTAGCGCTATTCTGTTCTTTTATAGCCCCATCCCTCTAGCACCATTTGTCCACCAATCAACACCATTTGCTCATCCTTTAGTACCTTTAGTGTCTGTTTTAGTACCTTTAGTGACCAATTTAGTGCCTTTTTCTTCCGTGTCTAAAATCCAAATTTCCCCATCAAAACTATTAATTTTACAAGCCCATTTTCAAAAAAAAAATAGTCAGGCTAGGTCTCCTCCCAACACTGCTAAACTCTCCCCCACTTATCAAATGCCATCATTTGAGCTTAATTAATACCCATCTTTGAGCTTAATCCCATAGTATTATCCTAATCACTTTCCAAACCAATATCCATTATCTTCCCACTCCATATCCTAATCCATTTATCAAATCTTGATCACCTCAATTTCATCCTAATCATTATCCTAGTCATCTAAGTCATCCTCCAAATCCATCTTCATCATCCATCCTTATCCACATCATCACCCAACCATCTTATCACTTTCATTGACATCACCCAATCCTATCTTAATCACATCTACCTCATCCTTAATCAACCACATCATCATTCCAACCAACTATCCAATTCATCTTCCAATCAAATCAACACTATCCAAAACTTATCCAACCTCATCCAAATCTTCATAAAAAATCCTCAAAATCTTCCAAACATTCATCAAAATCCCCTCCAAGAAAAAACATCTTCTTAATCCAAATCTCTCGTCCAACATCAATTAACCTTCATCCTAAATCAATCTCCAAAACATCATCCAAGAATCAATCCAAATCCTCCAAACCATAATCCAAATCCAGTAAAAAATCAACATCATCCCCAACATCATCAAACATCCAAAATCTATTTTTGAAATTGAACACCCCAACCCCTAATCCTTAATCAATAATCATCCTCCACAAATCAAACCTTGGTTAAGGACTTAGCCCCCTTTTACCCTCCATCAATATTCCTTCCAAAGATCCCAATCATAATCATTATCAAAATCCCTCAACATCATTATCAAAATCCAAATCCAAAAGAACCCAAATCAAAAATCAAGACCTTAGTATATCATCATCAACCTTTATCCAAACTTGCTTGAGATCATTAGTCTATCTTAAGTAAGTCATTAAAATCAACAATCAACCCAATAAACCCTCTTTCTTGAGATCATTAGTCTATCTTAAGTATAGAGAATCATCCATCCTTTGAAGAAAAACAAAGCATCCTAAGGTCTTGAAATTTGATCCCCAATATCAAACTCATCCATTATCCAACATCATCTCATATCCTCCTAATAACATGGATCCTTATGTGGCAATCCAACATTTACAAAGACTTAAATATGCCTATGAGTATTTTGATCCTATCACTAAGGAAAAATGCAAAAAACATCATTAGTGATATCTCTTTAGCACACCTCATCATTAGAGATTCTCAAATTCCCATTTCATCCCCATCCACACCCTGCATATCTACCCCATCAACATCATATCAACCTTCATCTTATACATCTTTACCATCAACCTCATAACAATCTTCATCTCCTTATGTAACCATGCCATCATAACTATCCAACCAACCAATACCTTTAACTTATCCATCCCCCAACCTTTGTCATGCTAACTTTGATCAAGGGAACACCAATCTAGCACACCTCATGGATGAAATTCAAAGCTTACATCAACAAACATTTCCCCATCTAAATCCCTCATCCTCTAATCCCCATCCTCCAATCCCTCTATCACAATATCCCTCCAATCCTATTAACCTTAATCCATCACCTTATCTACCTTACAATCCATCAATCTCAATCCACTCACCACAATATCCCTCCAACCTTATCAACATTAATTCATCAACTTATCCATCTCCCAATTCCTCAACCCCTGTCATCCATTCACCATCTAATCCACCATCAAACCTTCCAAATCCTAAGCCCACAACATCCAAGGAATCCTTGAGGGATTTTCTCCAAAGAAAAATTAAAAACAAAAATAGTGTGGGTCCTTAAGCACAAAGAAAATAATCTCAATGAGGCATCCACCTCCAACTCTCAAAAATCCCAAACATCCCACTCCTAATCTAAAAATCCAATAAATCCTAAGTCTATTTGGGTCCCTAAAACCCCAAATCAACCATCCAAAAACCCCCTATTTTGATCCTCATTACTACCCACCCCATATCTCAAATATAAGCTTCTTAATACTTCACAATGTGTGCAACCATTGGTATTGGTTCCCCTTGACCCTAAAACATTCCCACATACCTCCATCTTTCCATCTTTCATCCACTGTCCTACATATCCCCCCCATCACATCCCTATGGTCAATGCTTTTGCATAAACCTTACGTAATTCACATCATAATCAATATCTTAATCCACATCATAATACACTATCCACCATCCATTCCATCTTCTCCTATCTACCAAAAATTCATGCAATCGTCATCCATAATGCTATCCAACATGGGAACATCTTCCACTCGCTATGGAAATAGACTCTAGAGTCCTCATTCCATCAAAAAATAAAAAAAAATCAAAAAATTCAAAAAATCAAAAAAATATTAAAGAGAAAAAATCCATCCAATGGTGAAAACCACTCCTTGTGGCACCTTGGACAAGTACCATGATGAAAACCCCTTGTGGGAGTCATGTGTAATCCCTTTCCCATCCATTTGTACCCTACACTTGGGGGCAAAACTATACCCTTCATCCACATCCTTAACATCCTCTTGCATATCTTGTCCATGTATACTTATCCTATCATATCCTTATCTGCCATCCTCTATCCTATCATCTCCCATCCACCTCATCCACTATATCTTTCTCCTTAGATCTTAATAAAGACAAGGGGAAAAATATCAAAACATGCTTTGGACACCTCTCGGCATACGTCCCTTTCCAAACATATCCTCCATATATCCATCTACTACAAAGTCCATTCATCCCTTCCAAGCATTTGCTCATCACACAAAATCCTAAGCATCATACCTAGAATGGGGCATATGATTCCTATGCAACAAATCCTTTGGAGATCATCCTAAAACCCTCCATATATCTATCATGTATCCCCCATCATATCTCTTATTCCCCTAAATCCATCTATCATGAATATCCTATCTATCACCTTCTACCGCTAATCCATCCATCCAATCCTATCACCTTGCTCACTTCACCTCTAGACTTTGTGTTCCCTTGTCATTGGTATCTAGTACTTAGGCTATCCAAATGAAGTCCAATGTAACCATCTAATAATAAACCCATTCCCTATCCAAAAATCTAAAAAAACCAAAATATTCACAAAATCCCAAAAATAATCATTCCAACATCATCATCCAAATCATCCATCATATCCCATTACCAATCTAAACATCCTATCACCAATCAACCATCCCACATCATCATCACAAATCAAAACTACATATCATCACTACCCACATCTTAATGTGCCTTGATCTCATGGATACAGGGTATCTAGGCAGTCTGGAACATGAAAGAAGTTTCCAGTACTCAGGTACATAAGATACACCCATCCAACCCACTTGGATGGTCCATATCCTCTGAGCTTACACTAGATCCAATGCAATATCCAAAGCATTGCATCACTTACCATAACATCATCTCTTAACAAAAAATAATCAACTATAAAATCAACATCAACCACAACTTGTAACCATCATATATTGCGCCAATCTTACAACATCAACTATTAGAACCATGCTCTAGGATATATCATTCCTACAATGGGCATGATCCAATCATCCATTGATTCCTACCTTAATGGATATATCATTCCTACAATAGGCATAATCTATCAATCATCATCCCTCTTGGCCAGAGATACAATGGCTTTTTCTTGGGTTAGTTGGTCTTTTGGTTATTGATTTTTATCTTTTGTCCTATTCAAAGATCACATCAAAACTACCTTGATCTCACTATATCATGGTATGTGGCAAAAACATCTAGAACAGGGGATAGTCTTTACTTTTGTATGTTGTGCTTGTGGGTTGGTCTCATTACTCAAAGCTAGTATTAATATCTTGTGAATCGTAGGGTTAGTTTGAGCATATTGATCTCCTTGTGCATCTAAGGTTCATCATACCTTTTGTGTATTAGGGACTTATGCTATAAGTCCCCTTTCCTAGTTTGGACAAGGTTATACTATCTTGGGCATGCATGGGATTACCATCTTATTTGTGTGCCTAGTCCATGCAAATGTTGGATAAACATCATCACCCTGGTCTTCTATACCTTGGTGAAAATATCCACTTGTCTATAACAAACCTAGGATTTCTCTAAATCATTTTCAGCAAAATAATCAACCATCAACCAATCTACCCAAAATCATTGTAGATTTTTGCCATCACACCAAAAGCACGTACTAGTGGTGGAGAGGGATCTCATCATTGATATAGTTGCTATGCCAACACCCCCCCACATGATAGAGCTGGATACAACCACGTACCATGTGGGATTTGTTCCCACTACATACCACATCAATAAGCCAAGCTTACGCAGATGAAGGGTCGAGGGCTCGAGGGACTCGAACTGATGACCTGTACTCTGATACCATGTAGTTTTTTGTCATCACACCAAAAGTACGTACTAGTGGCGGAGAGGGATCTCATCGTCGATATAGTTGCTACGCCAACAATCATCAATCTTTCATCTCACCCCTTATCCTCCAACCACTTCCACCAATATGTTTCATCCATTTAGAGAGAAAACCCATGTTCTTGCAACCTGCCTATCCTCTCAAGGGGGCATCATCCTTACCAATCATCCCTAAACCTTACACTATTCTTCTAAACTAAAACCTTTTTTTCTATCCAATCCAACTTTATATCTTAAACTTCTTTGAAATAATGTTACCTGGTCACAACATCATTTCAAAGAGGGGCAAAATGTAGACACCTAAAATTGACTTGCCCCACAAGTGAATTTACCATATCTATACACTACCAATTATCCCTCCCATTAATTAAATAAATCCAATTTATTTAATTAATTTATCCCTAATCATCTACCCTTAGCCATTTATCCATCCTTTGTGATGAAATAATTCATTTAATTTATCACTACACCTTACAACTTCATCCCAATTAATTAAATAAATATTTTATATATTTATTTGGTTAATTTATCCATCCTCATAATCATGATTAATTAGATAAATCATGTTTATTTAATTAATCTACGCTATCCTATAGTCTAAACCTATCCTAGTTGATTAAGTAACAATTATTTAATTAGCTACCCTAACGTACATGACCCCTAGACCAAAATTAATTAATTAAATAATTATTTAATTAATTTTAATCCTCCATTATCCCACTAACTAATTTTCTCCAGTCACATTAATTAAGTTAATCCCCTGATTAACTTGGTCAAACCTTGCTTAACCCATCCTCCCACACACTTTGAATAAAAATCAATTTTTTATTCAAAAGGTCACATGACCCCTCCAAATCACCTTTCTATTTTCATGTTAAAACATTCTCCATGAAATTAGCTTACAAATGTAAGGCCCCCAAAATGTGCATGTGTCACATGTCCTCAAACTCCTCAATACAACTTAATTTTTTATTTAAACACTCCCCCACAAAAATAAATTTTTAATTCATTGACAAGTCTACATCATCCTCACACTATCCCATTGAAATGAATTTTTATTTCATTCCTCATCCTTCCCAACGTGAATTTAAAATTCACTTTTATTCTCCACCCTTCATCTTTGTTGATGCGATCTCAACCCTTGATCTCATCCTCCCATCTCATCCATTGATTTCAAATTTGAATCCTATCCATTGGATTCAAATCCCTCCAAATTTGCCTATAAATACAAGGCCAACCCAAGCCATTTGAACAAATTCTTCATCATATCAAGACCATGCCAAAATTCCTCTAAAATATTTTCATCCTAACCTTATAATGTCAAAATCATCCCTCATCTCATAGCCATGTCATCTCATCTCAATCTCTATCAAAATCTCTTATCAATCCATAGCCAAATCCCTTCATCCATATTGTGTTGGACAAACAAGGAGCAATGCACATTCAAATCATTATCTTGGGTAAAGCTAGGAGCTCTTGGGTGCAAGCTCCTCAACCTTATCAAGGAGTGAAGGAGATTGGAGGACTTTCAAGGTATAAATCTCCTTTGTTTAAGTATCTTTCATATTTTCTTGTCTTTCTTATTTCTTTTGTCTTCAGGTTTTCCATATAAATCTGGTGTTGTGGTTGTGTGCTTCTATGTTATGCTTTGAATTGCTTAATTTGCTTTATCATTTGTTTAAGGTAGTAAGAAGATTTGGTTGGTAAAGTTAATTTGGAATAAGATTTGGTATATACTAATTCACCCCCCTCTCAATATATCATTATGTTCTAATAATTGGTATCAAAGTTGAGTTCCTTGGTGCAGCCTAACAGGTGAAGGTAGATCTCAGAGTAGAAAACATGGCTAAGAAGAGGTCCTCTTCTAAAGCTTTGATATGTGATGTAAGTAACTTTGATTTCTAGAGTGTAAGGATGGAAGCCTATTTGACCTCACTAGGGTATGATGTTTGGAGTGCTATCATGAATAATTATATTGAACCTAAACATCCTATTAAAGATTCAATTGCAAAGAAGGCTCATGAAAACAATGCTAAATCCAAGAATGTCATCTCAAGTGGTTTGAGAAGATTAGAGTTAGTCAAGTTTGTGCGGTGCAAGACAACAAAGGATATATGGAAGAAGCTCAAATATATTTATGAAGGAAATGACACCATAAAGGAAGCAAAATTAGAATCTTACAAAATAGTGTTTAAGAATCTAAGGATGAAAGAAGAGGAGAACATTGCTGGCTATTTACACTGAGTAGATGAAGTAGTCAATGAAATCAAGAGTATGGGTGAAGATATCATTAACTCATTGGTTGTGAAGAAAGTCTTGAGAACTCTCCCTCATAAATTTGATTCAAAAGTTTTTGCAATTGAAGCAGCCAAAGATCTGAAGAAACTTATAATGGAAGAGTTGTTTGGGTTAGTCACTACCTATGAGATGAGAAATGAAGTCATAGGACCATGCCAAAGAGATGTTTCTTTCAATACTATGAATAATGAAGGAACATCTGATGTATGCAATGAAGCTAAGGAAGAAGAAGCAAACTTTGTGTGGAAACTAAAAGGGGATCAAGAAAGTATAAAGGTAAGCTACCTTTCACATGTTTTAAATGTGGTAGAATTGGTCATTATGCCTCTAAATGTCCTTTTAGAGAAAGTGAAGATAGCAGCAAGGGTTTCAAGAGAAACAATTTCAAGAGGAATCTTCTTTCAAAAGAAGACTATAGTTCCAGAGAATAAGTAGATCACTACTCATCAAAAGAGGAAAGAGGAGAATCTCTATTAATGGTCAGGGTGATCTTAGATGGTACAAATAAGACTAAAGATTATCAAGATTATGAAGTTAATTTTAAGGTGAGTTTGTTTCTTCTCTTGAAGACTTGGATTGTGCAAGGAAAGAGAATCAAGATCAAAGTGCTCTAATTGAAGCTAAGAAAAAATAATGTAGAAGACTTGAGAAAGAAATTATGTCACTCAAAAGAGAGATGGAGAAGGCAATGCTTGGAAGACTAAATGATACTGAATGTACATATGTCTTTATGCCTCAAGGAAGGTCTCTACATGCAAGACAACTCTACCTAAATAGGTTCAATCATGTTTTATTTGGTTATTGCTTTATCTACAACAAATTTGGTCACAAAACTATAGATTGCAAGTCTGAAATGAATAGAAGAAATCTTGTAAGTAGGAATTCTCTTGATTCACTAGTGGATGTCAATGTGGTATTTCAAATGTGCAACAAGTTTGGACATATAATAAGATATTACAGGAGTGTTTTGGCAAAAAAAGAATCTCTATTGATAGATGTTATTGAGCAAGCAGAGGAAAGTGATTCTTCCAAATGATGGGAGACTAATAATGGAGTTGAAGATTTAATGATTGTCCAAACATAATTTCATGCTTAATGACAAACAAATCTCTAGGTGATAGACATGTTGTGTGGTTACACAACGCGCCCCATTTTGACTTGACAAAATAGGGACCCAACTTTTCTACTTGTCTTGCTCTTGGTTTTCCTATTTTTTAGTGGTCTGGTAAAAGTAAGTCATGCAGGTAATCCTACATAAAAGGGGCTGGGTAAGTCATCATGATGAGGTCAATTTTTCAAATTTAATTTTTCATGTCAATAACCTCATGGTTGGAAAGAGTACGAAATTTCATGTAGGTTTGCCTTTTGGATCACCCTGATATTCCTTATGGAACGAAAGTTATGATGAGTCAAAGTCCTGGTCAAACCTAATATTTTGGGGCAGGTCATATTCCTTAACATCAGTCATCTTAAGTAAGATCACTCTAATCCAATTTTATCACCCGATAATCATTTGGCCTGGAGCTTCAGATGTCAATTTTAAGTGATAGTGGTATTTACCTGTTAAACAGTGTCATATTTTGCAAGGGTCATATTTTGAACATGACCCGATATTCTAAATATCACTTGTTATAATGAATATCACCCGACATCTCAAATATCACCCTATCACAAAATATCACCCTAGAGCCAATATACTGATGATGCTATCCAATCTCGATTAACAAAGAAAATCAACATGACGGTGACATCATCATCCTTTTTACCTCGTGGAGGTATATTTCTAGAGATCACCCTTTTGCAATAACATGATAGTGACGTCATCCCGATCTTTCGAAAAGGGGTCATATTCCCAGCATGACCCGATATTTCAAATATCACCTGATCTTTAAAACATCACCTGATCTATTGACATCAGTTTTTCCACTCAAAGGCAGAGGGTCATATTACGCATAGCGGGTCATATTCCAAATATCACGATATTCTGAATATCACCTGATCTTCTGAAGATCACTCCCTCATCTTGCCCCATGACATTAAATGCACATAAATGCAGTAGGTGGATTCTAGCCGATTGTGAACATGATGCAAACACCTAGCAGCATCCGTAGATTCATGGTAGAAGATCAATGGTTTTGATCAATTTAACCCTAATTTGCCCTAATTTACCCTATGAATGAGATTTAAAGTGAATTTACAGAGTCATTTTACATTTACCTTGCAAAGAAACAAGATTTTACAGAGCACATACTCAAACCCTCATACGACCTACCTATGGACGCATATAGCCTATAGCAGAATGGAGCATGTGATTATCACCAGTATCTAAACCCCTTTTCCATAATCATCTGCTTAATTCAGGAGAAAAATGTGATCAGGTAAGTAATTAGAAACCCTCCTATTATCATTTTTTGTTATGTCTAGGTAGGATTCTTTTCCAATGGTTTAGCTTTGTAATTATTCATATCATGATGAAATGAAGATTAGTAAGTATAGTATGCATGGTGCTGTAAATGTATAATGATGTATATGCATGCATGTGGATATTGTTGTAAGACCAGTCATGTTCATTGCAAGAATCTATGGCAGATGTTAGGAAGAACAAGTCTGATTCATAATTCCTTAAGCCTATGTTTGCCCAACCTGAGGGAGTACAGTTCAAATATGGTTTCATCGGAGACACTCATCAAGGAAATATAGATTTGGTGGCATGGTCAGCCAAGATGGGTGATGATAAAGAAAGTACCCTACTGGTGCCATTTTTATATTAGGAATGTGGCATGCGGCTAGATTTCCTTACTCCATGGAAACTCTAAAGTTGATAATAGAATGTGCAAGGAATTACAACCCTCGGACAAGGAGAGTAGAGAAGCATGGAAGGATATATGTGGATTTGTCTATCAAAGGGATTGCAACTACTTTCAGCCTCCCACTTGGAAAGAAGGTAGTTAGTATGGATCTAAAGAAACTGGAGGTTGAATATATAAATAATAAAAAGACTACAAGAAAGAGGATGTACCAATGGAGAGAAAAGAATAGCCCTTACACTGCCTCTGCCAAATTACCAATGCACCTATACAAGTTTGATTTTGATGAAGAGTATCAGTATATGATTGCCTTGCTCAGCAGGATGACAGGCAAGCCTACGGCTGGAAGTTTTAAGGATTAGATGTATGGGGTTATCATGATGTGCATTTACACAGATAACAAGATATTATGGGCTAAGATCATCAGTGATGCCCTAGATGAACAGTTGATGAACTTAGGGGGCCTGGACTATTCATTTTATATGACTTCATATGTTGTGTATTCATGTGCTTATAAAGGTACATTTGATGCATTGACTGCAGTTGGAAAGATTGGTGGCAGTTTGAATGATGCCCATATATGGGACCATTATCCTTAGTTGTAGAGAATAAATTATCTTCCTGATCACAAATTAGTGAATGATGCATTTTCTATGCATCTGGTCAGAACAATGGAGGAGGATAGAACCAAAAGACTGAGCATGGAGGCTCAGGGAGTTATATACAAGCATGGTGCCTGGTTCATCCAGTTTACCACATTTTCCTACATCAGAGTAGAAGGTTTTGAGGGACAGCCTTTAATGTTACCCAGGTACCCTACTGATGGGGTAGTCCTGATGGAATTTCTAAGACAGATATCAACTATACTGGATACATATAAAGCAAACAGTAAAATACCTCCAGTATTGTTTCTAGTAACTATAGAGTGGTACATATGCCCTAATTCAGATGGCATAAAGAAAGCCATAGTAGGTTTGAACATGATGAACCTATAGCCATTCCCATTGGCCAAATCTTATGACCCCTATGGAAGAATGCAAAAGATCATAGGGAAGCCCATCCATCAGAAGCACTTGGAGGATTTCTAGACTGACTATGTGGATGAAGCTGAAGTAAGGAGAAGAAAATATCAGAGACACACACTCAATTAGATTAAGACATTTGATTGCATTCCAGTGCTTGTGCAATTGAAGAAGGATGATGGCAAGATCATGTCAAATGAGTATGAGGACAATAAGGTGTATAATGACACCATTTCAGCTCTTGACCTAATGCAACCTGAAGACATTTCATTAGATCAGTTTACAGGTGGGGTGCTGTAGTTGACCCAGTCATGGGTGGATAAACAAATAAATATACTGAAGAAGAAGGGGATGGCCATCACAATAGATAACAAGAGGAAAAGGCAGGAGATTCCTAATGAGGAATATGATGACTTTCTTGGAGAGAAGAGAAAATCTAATGGAGAAATACTGCCACCCCAGAAATAAGGAAAAGTACCTCCCAGAGGGAAGAAGAAGACTGATAATGAACCCAAGGGGATAATAGTTGAGAGAATTGATATACCAGCTGAGGATGCATATGCATCAGGACAGACAGAAGCTTCGTCTGCACCACCTCTAGAGGATAAACAAAAGAGTAAAAAGATCCTGAGGCTGGCTGTGGATACTACAGAAATACAAGATCAAGGCCAAACTTCACAGTAGTATATGGAGAAGGATATTCTTATTGAAGAGGAGCCTGCAAAGGATGACCCCATGATGGTCACTAGGAAGAGGAAGATAGTATCCCTAGTAACATCAACCCCTAAAAAATAGAGAACTCATATGAGGGGTGAGATAAGACATGACCCTGTAATATTAAGGGGATCTGGTAGTGAAGTGTTCAGAAAAGAATTGCACCATGATGTGCCACTTCCTACCATAATTCAGTTTAAGACTGAGAAGGCTGAAGAGCAAGTAAAAGAAACCACTAAAGAAAATCAAGGTGGTCCTTTCTCATTGAAGGAGACTGTGGACCTATCACATGATGAGGTGGTATAGAATGTGTCTTCTCAGCAAATGGAGACCCTCGCTTCTAACACCCACATGACTCCATAAGGAACCCCATCCTCACAGAGGGTAATATTAGAAGAGTTGAAGTAGATAGAGCAAGAGAAAGAGAATAGTCCAGAGAAGGCAGCCCAACGTATAGGGCTTGATAAATTAGTTGATCAAGTGACCAGCCCTGCAGTAATAGACCTAACCTACAGAGAGGATGTAAGTCCTGAACATCAAGCAGGTGCACTTGAGAAAATAGAAAATATTGAGGAACTCAAATAGATAGAAGTGGAGAGTAATACTCCAGATATGGGTCAGCAACAATAAGAAATACCTGCTGACCCCAAAATAGTAGAAGTCTAAGAAAAGAGCACTGATAAAGAAACCTCAGGTCATGATGACCTAAAGACTCAGGAGGTAGATACAACAAGTGCAGAGCAAAATGTGATCCAGGATCAATTAAATGCACCTGAGTTAGATACAATGATATCCACGGATATAAATATATCTCAGGATGAGGAAATTACCAAGGTGGATGAAACAAAAGAAGATGAAGTGCAAGTTCAACTACAGGAACATCATGTGGATGCACCGCAAGATCCTCCACCGCAAGAAGAGACTCCTCAGAAGGAGGAAGTAAAACAAGATCACCCTCATGAGAAACATCATGAGGAAGAAATCAGGACATCACCCTCTACACCGAGAACTGAAACTGATACTGGAGATCAGGGTGGACATGATGATGATAGATGATAGGGATTTGGAGACCAGACACCTCAATGGCTCAAGAAAGAAATAAGTACAGAATTAGGTTTTGAGATTCAGGAATTTTATGTTTCGACATTATTTTTAGAAACCATCATGAAGCCTAAGAGGAAGGCCAAGTTAACCTCGAGCATCAAAAGAGATCCTGCTATGGGCAGAAGGACTGCCTAGGTAGCACTTCCCATTGTTGAGAAAGAGAAAGGCAAGATCACCCTGGAAGAATTCTATATTAGCATAGTTGATTTGGGATTTTCCAATGAAGACCAAGAAGGTCAGGAAGCGAATGATATAATAGATTCTTTAACCCAAAGGGTGAAGAGGGAAAAAGGAAAGAATAAGCAGCATAAGGAGCACATTGCCTAGCTGCACTCATACATAAAAGGGTTGATTAACCCTGACAATACATCATCAGATCAGGCAGTCCCATTGACTGCAATTTCTCAAAATGAGGTTAACAAATTGGACCTCATGAAACATGAGTTAGTAATAATGAGAAAATGGATGTCATCAACACTAAACGGAGCTAAAGAAGTAGTGAGCGCCTCTTTGCAGAGGTGGAATTCTTTGGGTATCTCCAAGAAGAAGGTAGATAAATTACAAAATGAGGCCAGAAGAAGGTCATTCCAGTTGGAGAAAGCCTTGGGTGCTTTGAGTGAAATAAAGAGGATTAATCCTCAAATGCTAATAAATCATCAGGTGCTAAATAATAACACTGCCATGCTAGTGGATATTTGGTATAAAGACATTAGGTTTGAATGTGATGTACTAAAGAAGTGCAGCAATAAATTAAGAGATATCAGTGTGAAGCTGCATAGCATGATGTCTTATGAAGCAGAGGTCCTGGAGGCCTTAGAAGGAAAATTAGAGGGTAAATTGAAAACCAAGATGCGAACTTTGCTATAAAAGCTCTGCATAATAACTTCCATCCGATGGCTAATGACCCTCTCAACCACCTGACAGAAGAAGCAATGAACAGGATCATGAGGATCAAAGTCAGAGTGGAGAACTACAATGAAACATTGAGCAGTAGGAAGGGAAAGTTAGAAGTCCTTAGAGATAAATATCAGGCCCACAAGCACGCCATTGCCAAAGCTAAAACTTAGGATGGTAGAGAAGTTGATAAGATAGTAGAAGCATATGAAAATATAAGGACAACATTAAAGGTCCATATATAGAAGGATATTCATTAGGGTGATGAAGACACGAAAAGTGATGATCATGATGAAGATAAAGAGCCTAAGAAATAGATGAAGATGCGCTACAAGGGAAACATCTGCATCAGGTACTTATAGGAAAATGAGTTACCTAGATGGTTGCCAGCTGGCAACCTGTGCCTCGAGATACTGTTGACCAAGTCAAAAGGGAATATCCACCGTGGATCTTAATCGATAAATCTTGATCATTGGTAACTGCTCCCTCACCTTGTTCTATAAAAGGTGTAGGGATGCCTTATTTTAAACATTCGAAGCTTAATTGAAATTTGTTTGCTGAAATATCAGGGCCTATTTCAAAGTTATTGTAAGCATACATATTTTTGCATACTTAATGAAAGAGAAGACCATTTTGATTACAAATCATCATAAATCTAGAGTAATCTGTGTTTGAATTCTTGATATATGCTTTGATTTGCTGCATCCCTTGGAGTGCTCATCAATCTGCATGTATTGTCTTCATTCATCCTCCTTTGAAGTTTGCATCATCTATATCTAGTTGTGGAACATCCTGGTGAAAATATGGTTTGATTTCTTCTCCTAATGATAGTATCAAGTGTGTATGTGGCTCAATAGCTGAAGATTCATCATAATTTGAAATATTCATTTTACATTTCTTTTAATTTCAGAACAATTCACCATCACAATTGCAAATAATAGATAATCAGAAGAAAATATACATGAAATATGTAGACATCTCATAGATAATTGAAAATTCATAGCATATTTGAAGTTAAAGCATGTACAATTGGTAAATATCATGCAAAGATTTGAGCATAGACACATCATTTGAAGAAATATACTGTGTAGAATAACCTTCTGTGTAGCATCTTTACAGAAACAGAATCCTACTGATAAGTAAACGTAAGGCCCCTGAATGGAAAACAGCAACACACATCAACCATTGAGTAATGTCAGTTGATTAAGAACTAGTCCACAGAGACTTGGGATCATGAATTCTTTGAATTCATCGTATCTTTCAAGATTAGTAAAGGTTGATGTGTAACTTTTATTCTATGTTTGTTTATGACTAACATCATGATCAACAAGACAGTGGATGTACAAATCATATGACAGGTGATAATAGAAAATTCATCAATCTTGGTAAGTGGAATAGTGGACTTGTCAGGTTTGGAGACAATTTATCTGCATAGATCATTGGAAAAGGCACCATAAGTATTAATGGTAAATCTAAAACACATGATGTTATTTATGTAGAAGTTCTCAAGCATAATCTTCTCAGTGTAAGTCAAATTTGTAGCAAAGGATATATTCTCACATTTCATGATCAAGTGTGTGAAATCAGAAGAGCAAAGTCTAGAAAATTGGTGGTAGCAGTATTTAAGATAGAAGGAAACTTGTATAATCTAAAGGGAATTAATGAAAAGACTTGTCTTCTAGGACAAACAAATGAATGCTGGTTGTGGGATAAAATTATGGGGCACATCAACTTTGATAATATTGTGAACATTCACTCCATGTAAATAATAAGAGACATGCAAAAGATCACCAAGCCTACAAGCACCGTATGCAAGGAATGCTAGATTGGGAAGCAGAAAAGGATAACTTTCAAGTCCAAGGAGTATTATACTACAAGGCCATTAGATCTAGTTCATACTAACCTGTGTAAACCTACTAGGACAAAGAGTCTACAAGTGAGAGGTATTTCATGTTTCTCATTGATGATTTCTCTAGAATGACATGGGTTACATTTTTGAAAGAAAAATTAGAAGCCTTCAGTAGGTTCAAGATATTCAAGTCTATGGTTGAAAATGAAATAAATGCTAGAATCAAGTGTTTAAGGTCTAATAGAGGTGGTGAGTTCACTTCAAATGAGTTATAAGAGTTTTGTCAAGAACATGGAATCAAAAGACACTATGTAGTTGTCATAACCCCTCAACAAAATGGTGTTGCAAAGACAAAGAATATGATTGTTCAAGAAATGGCTAGGACAATGTTGAGTGAAGCTAATTACCTAATATTTATTAGAAAGAAATAATTCATAATGCAGTCTACATTCTTAACAAAAGGTGACTAAAAAGACACAACACCAAGACACCTTATGAGATTTGGAATGGAAGACCAACATCAATCAAATAATTAAGAGTGTTTGGAAGCAAATGCTACATCAAGAGAGATGGAGAAGGTCTAAGAAATTTTGACTCAAGAGCAGATGAAGGTATTTTTCTTGGATACCCAAATACCAGCAAAGCCTACAAGTGCTATAACAAAATATTGAGAAAGAT
This sequence comes from Cunninghamia lanceolata, assembly GCA_027924645.1. Lineage (NCBI taxonomy): Eukaryota > Viridiplantae > Streptophyta > Pinopsida > Cupressales > Cupressaceae > Cunninghamia > Cunninghamia lanceolata. The sequence continues at coordinate 20,325,909 of BSBN01001807.1, read as the reverse complement.
AGTTGAGAGTGCAAATGTTAGAGTGGATGAAGAGTCACATAAAATCACAGATGAGCAAGAAGATTGTTGGTTAGATGAACCGGTCTACACAGAAGAAGAAGAAGAAGTTGAAGAAAAAGAAGAAACTCAAGAGAAGACTATCAATACTCCTACCAAGTATGTCTAGAAGAATCGTTTATAAGATTAGATCATTGGAGACAGGAATGAAGGAGTATAGACAAGAAGAATTTTTGCAAGAGCAAATGAACAAGTAAGTTTTTCCTTACTATCAAGAGTAGAACCTAAGAATTTTGATGAGGCTAGCAAGGATGAAGGATGGATACAAGCTATGGAAGAAGAACTAAATCAGATAGAAAAGAATCAAACTTGGGAGTTGGTCCCAAGGCCTACATACAAGAATGTGATAGGCAAAAAATCAGTATTTAGGAAAAAATTGAATGAAGATGGAGAAGTGGTTTGAAACAAAGCAAGACTAGTTTCCAAAGGTTATTCACAAGTTGAAGGTGTTGACTATGAGGAGATATTTTCTCCAGTGGCAAGAATAGAAACAATCATAGTGGTTCTTGCATTTGCAGTGCATAAGGGATTCAAGGTATATTAGAATGGATGTCAAGTCTACCTTTCTAAATGGTAACTTAGAAGAAGTCTACATAGAACAACTTGATGGATTTCACTCATCAAAAGACCCAAACATGGTACATAGCAAACTTAAGAAGGATTTGTATGGTCTTAAACAAGCCCTTAGGGCTTGGTATGCAAGGTTGGATAAGTACTTACCCTCGCAGGGTTTCAAGAAAAGTATCATAGATAGTAATTTTTATATCTAAATTGAAGGTGAACTAATTCTAATTGTTGCTATGTAAGTTGATGATAAATATTTTGTGGTTATGTTGAGATGTGTAAGAAGTTTGCAGTAGAAATGCAAAAATAATTTTAAATGTCAATGTTAGGTGAGCTATCATTCTTTCTTGGACTCCAAATTACTCAATCAAATGATGGCATCTTTATCTCTCAAGCAAATTATGTGAAGGAGATGTTAAAGAAGTTTGGCGTGGAAGACTGCAAACTTGTGAGTACTCCTATGGTAATTGGTTTCCATTTGAGTAAAGATGATGAGTCACCTGAAGCTGATTAGACTTTGTATAGGTCCATGATTATAGGCCTACTTTACCTAATAGCATCAAGGCTTGACATTATGCAAGTTGTGTGTTTGGTTGCAAGGATTCAAGAAAATCCTAAGGAAACACATGTGAAGGCAGTCAAGAGAATATTTAGATATTTGAAGAGCATTCTAGAACATGGGTTGTGGTATCAAAAGGGTGATGATTTTTCCCTGAGTGCTTATACTGATGCAAATTGGGCTAGCAGTGTTGATGATGGAAGAAGTACTAGTGGAGGAGCTTTCTTTTTGGGAGACAAGTTGGTCTCATGGATTAGCAATATTAATAGAAGAGGTCGAAGAAAGATTCATTGTCCTTATCAATAGCAGAGGCATAGTCTATAGTTGAAGCAACCTGCTACACTCAAGTGTTGTGGATGAAGAAAACTATGAAGGATATCAAGGTAATATATGATGAGCCTATTCCTATTCTTTGTGATAATACAAGTGCTATCAATATTGTAAAGAATCTAGTGATGCATTCTAGAACCAAGAACATAACTATTAGGTATCACTTTTTGAGAGAGAAGGTTGCAAATCAATAAGTTAGAATGGAGTATATACCTATAAAGGATCAAGTTGTAGATATTTTCATGAAGGTACTTTCTAAGGACACCTTTGAGTATCTCAGCCAAAAGTTAGGGGTTGTTGCCCCTCCTTCTAACTAGATGCATAGATGGTGCATCTATCTAGGGGGATTAGTTCAAGATATATCTTTTTCCCTCAATTGATGGAGGCTACCTCTCAAGAGGAGCAAGTAGGCAAGATGTTGTGAAGGATGACAAGGAGTGATCATTCAGGGGGAGCTGATAGATGAGGAGTAGTAAAAGAAGATAAAGAAGAATGTAGATAAGGGGACCTAAAGGAAAATTAGTTCAAAGAGAGACCACTTGCCCTTTGTCCTTGATGTCAAAGGGGGAGAAATTAGCATGTCAGGTTAAGTGTTGTCATCAATGCCAAAGGGGGAGATTGTTGCATATGTGTTGTCATTAATGTCGACAATGTGATAGATAGGATTGATATCAATAGTGTTGTGTTGAGGAAGATTGGAACTGATGGTCAGTGATGTTTAGAGATGCCAAAGATTAGTGGTGACTAAAAGAGATTGTTGCAGAGTGTTGTGAGACACAAAAGCAAAGTGATGAGTATATGTTGTAATGATCAATAAAGAAGATAAAGAAGATATGGATTAAAAAATTTGTGAAGTAAAGGGTAAGATGATGGAAGTCATGTACTATGTATATTGATTGGATCAGTATCATCTATACACATTTGTACCCTATCTTCTAAAGTTCATTGACAAAGGTTCTGCTAACATGAAGATTCTTGTTTTGATGAAAAGAGTTGTGATTGTTGTTGAATGATATTGTGAATGAAGTCTCTGGTATGGTGAATGTTGTATTCATTGTTTCCTGATGAAAAGCATTTCTTAAATCTTTGATAGAAATATTCAAGAAGTCTAAGGAGAATGCTCTGTATTCCTCCACATTTGAAGGTATGGCCTTGCTATTTGGAATTTAGTCAAAGATAAGTGTGAAGATTATATGTTATTGATTTTAGAGATTGGTAGTTATCGTAGAAGATTCTAGAGCTCATAGAGGGAAGACAGTGTTCCTATGTTGGTGCAGTCAGAGAGGTCAGAGAAATGCTCCACATTTTCTCTACAGTTGAATTTGTGGTCCTACAGTTTAAAGGATGATTAGATCCATATGAGAAGGTTTATATATTCAAGTTTTAGGTGATTAGATGTACCATAGAGGTTCTCTTGAGTCAATAGAACAAAGACATATCATGTTGCTGATTAGGGTTTTCTGAAGGAGAAAGAAAATGCCACCGCATTTCATCACATTACATCATATGGCATTGTTGTTTGAAGGATGTGTTCAGATGATCTGTATGTTTTCTAGTTTCAGGTTTTAAGGTGCTAAAGTGCACTACAAGTTGGTTTTCAAATGTTCTATCTTAAGACTGGGTGTTCAGTGTTTGTAATTGATGCGTGGTTTAGTATCTATTTGTTTGTGCCAAAAAGAAAACATATATTTTAGAGGAAGGAATGTTTGAGAAGGTTTGTGCAAGTCTTATGTTGCTTGTAAAGTGATCCGCATGGTGTTAATTGGTCTCTCCAGTACCTCTTTAGGTCTAGAGCTATTTTGTGGAATGATAAATGTTTGCTGGGTTGACGTAATGTGTTTTGATGATCCCACCAGATGTTTGGATGTGTGTGCTAGATTGGAAGATTGTGTTAAGAGAGAATGGGTCATTCTTATCACTTGGCTTGAACCACATTGGATTTCTACGTCATTTGGAAGTAGAATTGGTGTGGTCCATTTGCACATTTCATCTTAGCCGATGTAGGAGAAATATTTTGTAATTTGTAGAAGGTATAAATAAGAGATCTTGTTTGGTGTGAAAAGGAAGAGTGTGAGAGAGTGTGTGAGGATGTGTGTGTGAGTGTGGAAATGAGTGAGTGTGTGTGTGAAGGGTGATGAGGGTAGTAGTGTTCATTGTACAAAGTAAAGATTTGTGACATAGTAAAGTGTGTGTGGATGTTGTGGAGGTGTCTAATCAGTAAGATCTATTGAGTGTGATGTTTAGAGGTTGTAGCCTCATTTTGTAAGTTTTGTTGCATTATATTTTATAGAGTGTGTACTCCCTTGGGTTGTAGACCTAGAACTTGTTGTAATATGTTTTTATCATTATTTGTGAGGTTGGATTTGGATAGTAGATCCAAGCAGCTTGCTCACCATGGCTTTTACCTTCTTGGGTTTTCAATGTAAATCTGGTGTCATGGTTGTGTGCTTCTGTGTTATGCTTTGAATTGCTTATTTTTCTTTATCATATGTTTAAGGCATTAAGAAGATTTGGTTGGTAAAGTTAATTCGGAATAAGTTTTGGTATATATTGATTCACCCCCTCTCATTATATCATCGTGTTTTAACAAATGCAAGCCATCTCCAAGCATTTTAATAACAAGTCTTCAAGAATCCAATTTATGCCAAAATATTTCCCAAAATCCTCTCATCCCATTGTTGAATCCTTTCCTTCACTTCTGATGGTTAGAATAGAGAAATCCACATTCATTTTGCATTGGGTATGGCTAGGAATTTCTCTTGGATGCATGTGTTCCTCCATCTTATTAAGGATAGTGGATTGTGTGAAGATTTAAAGTGTAATTGTTGTTCTTATCCTTCCTTTATGTTTTATTGTCTTCTAACATTTCCATCATCTTCATTTGGCACACCTGGTGGGACCCACGTCTCTAGAACTAACCAAAAAACTTGCAAGTTGTTTGAGTTTTTTTTTATTGGTTGTATCAGTGCTTTGGGCTATGGATTAGCACCTCCGAGATCTAGAGTAGCACTTATGGTTCTTTTATCAACACTTTTGGTTGTTTTTAATATATGTTTTGCAGGTTATTTTAGCTCTTTTGACAACTCTACTAGCACTCAAGGTTTGTGCAGTACTACCTGCATCATCTGTCTTAGCACTAAAGTTCTTTTTTAGTGCCTTTGTTACTCACAATAGTGCCTGAGTCTTCTAAAATAGTGCTTTTGTTTTGATACTAACTGTTGAAACTTGCCTTTCTCTATTGGTTGACAATCATTCTTTGCAACTCCTTTGACATGTTTTCTAGAGGTCTAACATCCTTCTTTTGCAGGATATATCAAGGTTTCCATTTAGTCTAATGATTAAATTTGAAATATCTTCTAATTTGTGACCATCTTTAGACCCCTAACACTTTGTTTCACTTTGAAAATGATCATATTTTGTTGAGGTGGTTAACCTTGTCTATAGGAGAGAGACTAACCTGCCTATTTTATTATAAGACTAACATTTTTTTGTAGAATACTTTGACATCTCTATTGGAATGCCTCTAAGCTCTATTTTAATGCTTTCATCTTTTGTACCAGTGCATTTGGATGCAAGTAAAAGAGGTATAATATTGTTTTAATCCTCCATCTTAACATATTTGATCTTTGTTTTAGCACATTTGATCAATGTTTTAACGCATTTGATCTCTGTTTTAGTGCATATGGTCTTTGTGTTAGCGCATAGGGTCTCTATTTTAGTGCTTTGGTTTATTGTCTTAGCACATTAGCTGACTGTCTATTTTAGCACTTTTGTTGCCTCTATGAATGCTTCTGTAAGCTCTGTTACTACCTCTATAGCCTCAATTAGCACTTTAGATCACTTTGTTAGCACCTACGATAGTACAGAGTAGAATTTAATGTTTTGAGGACTAATAAACTCTCTTACAGTGCCAAATGTTGGTCAAAGATATCTAAACAAACTAATAACATTTTGGTGCAGCCCCGTTATCAAAGTATTCTTTTACCTACTAGTCTTTGTTGTACATTAATTAAAGTAGGAGGAGAATAATCTTGTTTGCTATGTTTTGGTTTGCCTCTGAGATATGCTCTCCCTGCATACCATTAGGTGATCTTGGGTATCATAAATCCATGTGCAAATCCTTTTGTTGTGTTATCCTTAAGAAGTACTACTTCACGTATGCTCTCCCCTTGCGCTTCGTGTGATCTTGGGGATCAAACGTGACTACCATCTTCTTCCTCTAGGGGCCCTACCTTGGATTTCATCACCATGGGGATGACCTAAAATATGTGTTCTGGCACAGGATATAAACGTTGTGAGACTCAAAAGACTCAATTCAAAGGAAGGACCCCCTCCACCTAAGCAAAAACCCTGAGACCCTTAGTCTACTAAGACTTGTATTTTTTTTTGTTCTTAGTTGGATTATTGGGACACCCTCATTTATAGATCATCCCTCATACCTTGCATATATTGGGAGACCTATTAGAAACCCACAAAGCCTAGATAAGACCTTCAGCTGTCATATCCTGTAGTGCATCACTGCAGCAAGGAGAGAAGAGCTCATGTTATTACCTCCATTGGTTGAGATAGAATAAATCTTGGGCAAGACCTTAGTCTCCATGGTAAGAGGTGTAAGGTGGTACATGACCTTACATTCCCTATCTATCCAAGCAATGGTAGTTGGTATTAAGGGGATGGAAATCATCATTATCTAATAGTGGAGATTGAAGTCACACCTGAGTGAGTCCCTAGGATATGACACTCCTACTTGAATAAATCTAGGTTGTTCATTTGATTGGTGTGTCTTCTTTGTTCAAAATTCATATAATCCATTATTAGCCATGAAATAATTCGTACCCAATATCTTGATGAGTCAAACAACCATTGTGTCTTTTTGTTTTCAAAGTCTCTTGCTAAGAAAATAAGTCAACCTAAATACATCATTCAAACTCACCAATCAAACAACCTTTGTAGCACTTTTTTCAAGCCTATCAACACCTCTAGTCTTTGTTGCAGTGCCTTAGGTCTCTATCTTAGTGCGTTAGGTCTCTATAATAGTGCCTCAAGGCTTTGTTTCAATACCTCTAGTCTCTATTTTAGTGCCTTTGGTCTTTGTCTCAATTCCTTAGGTCTCTGTCTTAGTGCCTCTGGTCACTGCCATAGTGCCCCAGTCTGATCTTTTAACACTTATGTTACGGGAATTAGAGCTTCCATTTGGCTAAGCACTGTTGCCACAATTTGACCATTTACCCAAGAATAATGATCAAAACAAAAATTTTAGATGATAGAGATAGATTTTCTAACCTATAAACTACCTGTTTCTTGCATCCTGCGAGATCTCACTATTTAAGGCTATCAATTTTTACCAAATTTAGCCCAATCAGTCTCTACCTTTCATCATCAGTCCTATCAAGCCCTTTTGGTTGTTCTATTAGCTCCTTAGTCAAACCTTTCGGTGTTTTTGGTCTACTTGTTAGTGCCTTAGGGAAATCTGTTAGCACCTCTAGATAGCCTATTAGCACTTTTGGTTTATCTGTCAATGCTTCAGGTTTCCCCTTTAGTGCTTAGCTTAGATTTTTTAGCACTTTCATCTGACTTTTCAGCACCTACATCTAATCTATCATCAAATCCCTAAAATCCACCAAATCAAACCTCATCATCTAAAAATCTAATCTAATCTAATCTAATCATCCCTCAAATCAAAATTTTGGTAAAATTCAATCTAGATCTTACCTTTATCCCCTAATTTATATTAATCTTAAGAATTTTCTATCTTAAGTTTGTAGGAATTAGCTTTATCAATCTTAAATAGATTGGCTTAGGATCTTAGACTACTCCTAAGTTAGTGGACTCTAAGAATCCCATTTTTTTTGGTGTGTTGTGTCTACCCCAAGTAAAATAGTCTTACATCTCTCTTTTTCTTAGGATCTTGTCTATCCTAAGTCAGAGAAGATAAATCCTTTGTATCCCACAAGATCTAGATTTTCTATAGCTTCTCTTGATTTTATATCCAAACTATCCTTTGATCAACCTTACCTAAGGTATTATCAAAGATCATCCCTATCATCCTTTGATCATCAATTTCATATCCAAAATCGCCCCTTTAGCATCCCAATTTATCCTTCATCCATCTATCTATTCCACTTGGTCCAAACTCCTTTTGAAAGCCTAAGGTCCTAAGGTTCAACATCCTCCATTCATATCCTTCATCAACTCAAAACCCCTTTTTGTATGCCACAAAAAAGGTCACAAGCTAGGATAAATCAAGAGATGGAACCAAATAGACCATTTGGGATGCCTCCTACTGATGAGAACAATGTCATAATTGATCCCTTTGGAACTCAACAACAAACATCCAATGATCTCAATCAAAACCTTGATCAAGATGTCATGAAATTTACAGAAGATGCAAGTGCTATGGATTTGTTGGATTGAGTCCTAATATCTAATCCCAATTGATATTTGGACTTCTTGATTCAAAATGGTGCTATAGCATCAACCCAACCACCCAATAACACATCTCAACAATCCTCCTCCTACAATATACCCAACACATCTATGCCATCCACATCAACATAAACATCTATTCCTACATCAACACCCACATCAACCATATCCACATCCATTCCATTAATCACCCTTAACATCCCAAACAATACCACCTACACAAGTAATTCCACTAGTGTACCACAACTTGACTCAAATACCATTGCTCTCATAGCCAAATTCCTTCCTCAACCTCCAAACAATACATTCAACAACACAACAATACACAAGTATCCACCTTCACTTCCACATATACACAACCCCCCATCTCACAACCACCAACATCATCGTCCACCCAAAATACTAACCACACATTTCTACAACAACTCTAATAACTTCAACTTAAAAAAAAAGAAAAACAAAACCAAATACAACAACAAATGCCACCCAATATCCTTCAAAAACTCATCACCCAACAACAACAACAACAACAACCACAAAATTTCCTCCAACACTTCATCAATCAACAAACCAACATACCAAAATCACCTACCACAGACTTATCAAAAGTTGTCCAAAATTTGATGTGAAGAGTAGACAACATACAAGGGCACAAAAGGAAACAATAATCCTTTGAGGATATTTGTCCATATCATTTTTATCTCTCTCTAAATATGCCACCCTTTCCTGATAACTTTGAAACACCTAAATTTGACAAATACAAAGGGAAAGGAGACCCTCGAGAACACTGTAGGGAATTTTATATCGCTTTCTTAAAGGTCTCTTATGATGAAAATTATATCATGAGATTTTCCCCTCAAAGCTTAGGAGGACAAGCTACCAAATGGCTTGCACACCTTCCCATGGGAATCAAAACATTTCATGAACTTGTGAAGAAATTTTTTAATCACTTCTCCTACAACTTCCAAATGAAGTATCGATGATGGATCTCTACAACACAAAAAAAAGAATGGGGAAACCTTCATTACATTCTTACAATGATGGAGAAGCCTCACAAGCAAGCTTCCATGGCCCATCCCTAAGAAACAACTATTCAACATATTTTTAACCAATCTCAACCAAGAAATGGCCTTCCACCTCCAAATACATTGTGCTTCTATATTTAAAGAAGTGATTGATAAAGGAACTACCATAGCACCAATAACTCCAACAACAAAAATAATTATAACTAATCTTATGAGAAACCCTATTTTTGGGTCAAAAATAGAAATACTCTTAACAATGGTGTGACCGATGTCAAAAATGTTCAAAACATACAAACCCCCACACCGTCTAATCCATCCACAAGAAATAATAATATAAACATTCCTAGGGATCAAATAATACAAAACAACACACCTAAATGAAAGTTTCCACCTTTGGGATAACTCATCAAAAATGTCATGTGTAACTTGGTTAAAGCTGACTTGATACAATCACCCAATATTTGACCATATGATGACAACCAACTCAAACCTTCTTGGTTTAATGAAAATGCCTATTGTGAATACCATAGAGTGAAAGGGAATAAAACATTTGATTGTATGCGGTTAAAGAATTGCCTACAAGATCTTGTGGACCATAGTGAAATAACAGTTGATGACCCTCCCAAAAGGTCACTTAATGAAAACTTAGGAGCATACAAAGATCTACTTCCTGACCACAACAACAGAAAGACCTCTATCTCAAACCAAGAATACAACATCATTCCTTCCCGCTCCTCTTTTGATTTGAATGGAGGAATGTCCTAACCGGTGGGGTGCTACCACAATAATGGGTTACACTTTCTAGGACATTCTGATTTTTGCTGAAATCACATATTTTTAGAAAATATAATGATTTAAGCCTTGAAAGGTTCCATTTAAAGGATTTTAATTGAAGAGGATTTGATCAAACCACCTTAAATTCAAACTCCCTTGGATAGAACCTTGCTAGTTTTAAACCATACCTATAATGGAGTCTCCTCTACACCTATCAAAATGCTGATAAAAAACCACTTTTGATTTACCTTTTGGGGGATCAAATGAATTTATTTAAAATTTATGTTTTGTATGTAGTCTTTCCTATAAGCTTCCCAAAAAGTATAATTTTAAATATATTTAATTTGATTATTATATTTATTTTTTATTTCTTGTGAATGTAGGTTTTTCACCGAACATCAAGTTCTCTGTTCTACACACATGGAAAATTAGTAAATTAGTAAAATAAAAATTGAATTTTGATACATATAGAAAAGTTATGTTTTACATAACATGCCTATGTCTAAATTATAATTGGTTTGACTTCAAAACTTAATTAAAAAAATATTCAACAAAACATTATGAAACCAAATGCATGCCCTATATATTGGTGTTACCAATCTAAATTCAAAAGAATAAAAATTTTATCCTTTGTCGAAAAAGAGTTATGTGCTACAGAATACACATCACTTTAAAAAAATGTTGTTTACTATTAAAAACTAGTTATCAAAGGAGACGCAAATTTTTTTACAATTTAACTCCAAATTTTTTTAAATATATATTTAGAATCTACAAACAAAATCTCACAAATCACTAGTTTGCATCATCTTCAAATTCCTAATGGTTTAGTGGCTATAAGTGTCAGAAAATGAAGATTTAGTTCAAAATGTTGATTGCAATGTCAAGTCTGGCCAAAAAGTTTAATCCATTATTGTGGGATGACCCACCGCATAGCCACCATCACCATAAAAGCTAAAGCTCCCGATTATGCTATCACCACTCGCCATGGTCACATCACTATTCGAGGAGCCACATCCAAAGATCCATCCAACACTATCACATCCACCAGCAACACATCCTCCCACAAATATAACCTTCTTTACCACTGGTGGTGCCCACCTAGGTTTTGGGTTTCGAGCATTTGAATCCGCAGGCATTTTTCATTCAAACCCATAAAAGTTTCTAAGTCTCTCGGCCTTCTGGGTTGTTGTATGTATCTTTGTATGTGCATCACTATTGTATGTATGTTTGTATGTACAAGTGCAAATGTACATGGGTGGACCCAAAAAAATGTTCAATTGGCTTCAGAAATAATGAAAAAGTAGTTGTATGCATATCGGATTTATACATGGCATTTGGGTTCATTTATGAGTGTGAAAAGGTGGTAGCGCATCACAGATTCTGTGTAGGTATGTAAAGATTGCATGCATATTGTGTTGTATATTCGATATACAATGGGTAGATACAATGGCGATATGCAAAGGAAATGTACATCGCAAAGATACAAGGGTGATATACAAAGAGGAAACATGCAAGAGGGGTGCATACAAAGACCAGATGCAAAGGAAGAGATACAAATGGTGGGGCCCACCAATTGTATGTCTATGCGATTGTATTGTTGCACATACAATCACATATACAATGCGATATACATTCCTAATATACAAGGCCCAGACTCGAAAGGGTATGCAGTTTAGTTGATAAAGGCAGACATGTTTGTATACATCTTTTGCTTGTATATTCTCATTGTATGTTTAGAAATACAAAGGGTAGATACAAGGGAATATACAATGGTACCATACAAAGGTCAAATGCATGTTTGCAATGTACAAGTGATTGTATACAGTTCTACTTGTATATTCACATTGTATATGTGATATACAAGGTTGATATACAAATGTAAAACATACAAGCCAGACCTGTTTCAAAGTCCAATATGGCCAATAATCTTCTGAGTTCCACATTGTATGTATATTTGCAATTGTATGTTTGCATGTACAATCAGATATACAAAGGGTCGGATGCAAAGGATTTCAGTGAGACTTAGTGTATCAGCAACCCCTTTTAAGGTCTTTCCGATGACTGATGAAGATACAAATACACAACGATGGAGAACCAATCAAGTGTTGCCACATGTCCAAGTTAGTTGTATGTATATACAATTGCATATACAAAGATTTGAGGGAAGAAAAGGCAAAAAGAGCGAAAAGGCAAAGTGTATGTTCACGATGTGAAAAGTCAAAGGGGTAAAACCATCTGCGTGGCACTTTTTCATTGGTTGTGGACTTTTCAACATGATTTGAAGCCGTAGATCTTGACAGGAAGAAGGAAATCTATGACCTATTTCAAATCTTCAGAGAAGGAGTAATTTTTCTATGTGTTTACTACATCATTTCAGGTGGGAAGAATTGCAAAGCATGCAAACTACTACATTTCCAAAAGCTATAGGTAGGTTGGCCATTAATGGTAAAGTTTTAGAGGTATGGGTCGAATGGACGGGCCAACTACCATCTTAAAGGGTGAAAATCTCCAGTCTACAGCACGTTACCTGAACTAACCTGCTCTTCCTTCTTCTTCTTCATGCTGCATTGAATGTTTTCGGTGCCATTTAGATGGTGCATTCTATCTAGCAGCATTTGAGTTGACCTTTCTACTTAATGTTGAGGGCATGTTCTTGCTATATAAGAGAATTGTGTTACTCATTTTTTCTCTTTGTTGAAGACTTGGGCAATTTTTTGGAGGAAATAACGAAAACAGAGCATTTCTTGGTTGTTCTATCTCTTTTGTGAGTTTATGAGTTTCATTTGAATGCACGTTGCATATATGTTCAATTTCATGTTGCATTTATATGAAAAATACTTCTTTGCATGTGTTTAGCTAGTTTTCTTCATTTGTTGTATGCATCCCTTCTTTTGAATCTGGTTACTAAGGGTTACTTAGATTCTAGGATATAGATCTCTATATTGCATGCTTAACTTTTGAGCTCCATTCAAGGAGTGGATTAAACTTTTTTAGGTTAAGTATGAAGAAGATTGTATGGCAGCAGGGATATTTGTAAGTAGAGATAGCTCAATACTCATTCTTGGGTGGTATTTGTAAGGCAAATACCTATCCAACCCCTTGAAACTTGAATGCCAGTGCAAATCATTCACTTATATACGTCTAGTTGACTCCTTACCCTAAGATAGGCACCAGTGTGCTCCTTCTGTTGTGTTATGTTTCCAAAACCCCCTATCTTGCATCTAAAACATTAAAACAAATCATTTCATAATTCCAACCTATTAGTTTGTAGGAGTAGAAATAGGACCCCTACATACTCTCATTCCTAACCAATTAGATATGTCCAAGAACACTACCAACCTTGTGATTTATCACACAAATCTTGGTCCATTCATGAGAGTATTCTGGTTGTTGTTGTAAAGCTAAATATTTCTATTGGGAGTGAGTCAAATGTTAAATCTTTAGCTATAGAGATACCACCTTGGTGTGGCAGAACTAGAAGTGAAGGGGAGGCAGCTCATATAACCTTCTGTATTTGTTGGCCGAATCTGCTTCTGCATTAGAACTGGCAAACCCTTTGCTGATTCGGAGAGAAAGACCCAACAACCACCTCAAGAAAACTCCTACTCAGATATCCATCTTATAGTTGCACTGTACATCACCCCTCCATAAAGAGGTTCTCGATAAAGCACAAATGGAAGCTTGACTACCTAATGACCTTAATGTGAACCAATTTCAAGAAATGGTTGGACACTTATCCTCACCTCCCAACCTAAATTTCTCTGAACAAGACCTATCCACATCCAATACATCTCACAATGAAGCTTTACATATAAAATGCCACATCCATAAGCATATCATTAAACTAGTTGTAATTGGTAGTGGCTCTGGCCTAAATATCAGCACTCTAAAATTAATAAAACACTTTAGATATTCGGATGAAGTCATGGATTCATGTAAAAGCATAACTATCAAATGATATGATGACATAGAAAGATGATCTCAAGGAATCATCAAGCTCCCAATTCAAGTTGGACAAAATATTTTGAAAACAACATGCCAAGTGCTTTATCTTGATCTCCCCTATAACATTCTCCTCGGTCATCCATGGATCCACACCATGCAAGTTGTTCCATCAACTTTTCACTAATGCCTAAAGTTTCCACATAATGGAATCAAAATCACCATATATGATGACCATTGTCCTTCCAATATTGTAGATTTTTGGAAGGACACGATAAGAACTTATGTCCCTACAATAACACCACAAAACCATCCAAATCCTACATTGATCCATCTAGCATTTAATCCACTTCCCAATCACCACCCACCAACCCTAAGATCAAGATCAAAGTAAGTGACATGGGATGTGGAGAGTATGACCTGCATGGTGTATTTTATGTGGGGAAACTTCCACTATCCCCTATTTGGAAAACTAAAATCTGATGTAGTGTCCATGGTTTTCATCAAGTGTAAGCCATCACCAACCTTTGAATGAAGACACCTAATGGAGAAAGATGTACTATAATATATATCCTCCTAGCTATACAAAGAAAAGAAGACAAAGGTCTTGTTCTACCTATAGAAAAATATGGGAAATGTCTTAGTATTTTGAAGGGCATGGGCTATAGAGCACAAGGCAGTCTAGGCCTTCATGAACAAGGAATCATTGAGCCTATCCACAAAACAAAGAATCCTTGACATCAAGGTCTAAGATATGGAAAGAAAGAGCTTGCATCCTTAGAACTTGAATATATCTTAAGTGAGATAGCTAGGGCTCTTCTTGCTGTTGAGAACAGTGGTGAAGGATACCATCAAGATTCTTTTGAAGATTTTTCTAAACTCTTTGAATAATCTATCTTCACCATATATGAACTTTCAACCACACCATTATCATCCAATAACCTTCCACTTGTCTATCCCCAGCACATAGATTGGGACCAACAAGGACCTCCGGTACTTGATATTATTCAAAATGACAAGGCTAAAGTAGAACTAGTGAGGGTAAGAGAATGCATACTTGTGGGAGATCATAAATTAGGATACATTATAGAGCTCAACACATCTTCCCACATCAAGGAGACCTCTAAATCTCTTAGTTGCAAAAACATAAAAATTAAAAATACATCCCCTAGTGAAAACCACCATGTGGTACTTTCAGTTGATAAAAAGGTAAAAATAAAGGACATGTCTCCTGGTCAAAAACCTCCTAGAGGTGCCAAAAGATGAGAGAATAAATCTCCCTAGAGTACCAACATTATATCAAGAAAGGTCTCCCATCCTAGTGGAAGAATCACAAGAAATGAACCTTGGGATAGATGAGTCACTGAAAATCACCTTCAGAACTGCTTCACTTACTCATATAGAGAACACAAGATTTTTAGCATTCTTCAAACAAAGAAGCCATAATTTTGCATGGACATATGCCAATATGTCTAGTTTGGATCCAACACTAGTGGTACATCACTTTGTAGTATAACCTAATGCAAAACTAGTCAAACAAAAAATCAAAAAGATGAATCCACAAATAACACTTATGGTTAAAGCCAAACTCAAGAAATACCTAGATGTCAGTTTCATTTGACCCATAAACTATCTTGAATGGGTCTCAAACATTGTACCAATAGAAAAATTCACTGGGGGCATCTGTCTATGTACAAACTTCAGAGATCTGAACAAATCATCTTAAGGATGACTTTCCCCTTCTCAACATTGACATCATAGTGGATTTAATGGCTAGACATGAGATGTCATCTCTTATGGATGGTTTTTTAGGGTATAATCAAATAAGAGTAGCTGAAGAAGATCAATGCAAAACTACATTCATTTGTGCATGTGGCACTTATTGCTGGGTAGTCATGCCTTTCAAGCTTAAAAATGCAAGAGCTACATATAAAAGGGTAATGACCATAATATTCCACGACTTGTTTCATAAGATCATGGAAGACTATGTGGATGACTTATTGGGAAAATCAAAACCAAGAGAAAAACACCTAGATGTCTTAGCTAAGATCTTTGATTAGCTAGAAGAGTATAAGGTGCATCTTAGTCCAAAGAAGTGTGTCCTTGGAGTTACTTCAAGCAAATTCCTAGGCTACATTGTATCCCGATGGGGCATAGAACTTGATCCAAAAAAGGTGAAATATATAGTCGAAATGCCTCCTCCAAGGAATTTGAAACAACTTCATAACCTACAAGAAAAGCTCCAATCCATTAGATGCTTCATTTCATAGCTAGCCGACAAATGCCATTTGTTCTAGCATCTCCCCCCAAAAGAAGTAGCATTCATATGGGATAAATTTTTTAGAAAGCCTTTGAATAGCTAAAGGAATACCTTGCAACACCACCACTTCTCATGCCACCAAAACAAGGACAACCTATATTATTATGGCTTAGCAACATAAACAACAATAGAGGCCTTCCTAGTGCAACATGATGATAACTGAAAAGAAAGAGCAATATAGTACATTAGTTGTACCTTAGTACGATATGAGCTTAAATACACATCAATTGAGAGGGCATGTCTTGCGGTTGTCTTTTTATCTTAGAAATTGCCATACTACATGCCTAATCAAAAAACTAAGATCATTGTAAAAATAGACCCATTAAAGTACCTTTTGTCAAACGCATCTCTCATAGGTCATATGGCTAA
Organism: Cunninghamia lanceolata; assembly: GCA_027924645.1. Lineage (NCBI taxonomy): Eukaryota > Viridiplantae > Streptophyta > Pinopsida > Cupressales > Cupressaceae > Cunninghamia > Cunninghamia lanceolata. The sequence continues at coordinate 20,309,543 of BSBN01001807.1, read as the reverse complement.
GTGGGTAATGATCCTTAGTGAATTTGACATTAAATACATAGATATAAAGGCTATAAAAGGACAAGTCATAGAAGATCAGCTAGTAGATTCATCTATCCCAATAGAACGTACACTTCTTTTTGAATTTCTAGATGAATCCATATTCAAAGTCGCACCTACACAAGGATGGAAAATGTACTTTGATGGATCATACACACATCATGGATAGGAAGCAAGGATTCTATTTATCACCCCTCAAGGAGATTGCATCCCTAAGTCCTACAAGATAACATTCCCCTATACCAATAATTTAGCAGAATATGAAGCACTCATAACCAAACTTTGTATGCCCATCTAATGGAGGATAGAGAAACTATTTGTTTGTAGTGACTCTCAACTAGTAATAAAACAAGTAAACATGAGTACAAGACAAAGGATGATAAACTTCTACTCTACAAGAAGATGGTAGAAGAATTTAAAGAATACTTCTTTGAAGTCTAGTTTGAGCAAGTCCCTAGACTTAACAATAAAGTAGCAGATGCAATGGCTACCATAGTTTCTCTTATGGACATGCAAAAAATAGCTAGCGATGTGAGTTTCTGATTGAAGAACTAGCAATGCTAGTAGATGATGTACCACAATCCAAGCTAGTTTGCGACATTGTTGGTCCCCTATCTCCCTGGTACCAAGACATCTACTGTTATCTCCATGATGACATCATTTCACTAGATCTATCATCCACCCAACACTAAACATTCATTCATCAAACCACTTGTTTCACTATCATTGGTAATAATCTATACCAGAAAAGTCTTGATGGTACCCTTTTAAGGTGTCTAGATTCAAAGGAATCCCAAAGTTCCTTACAAGAGGTACATGAAGGTATATGTGGGGCACACTCTAGTGGACCTACCCTAGAAAATAAAATTTTAAGAACATGATATTACTAGCTGACTTTGGAACATGATGCTCACAAATTCATTAAGAAATGCCTTTCTTGCTAGTAGCATTGTGACTTAATCCATTCTCCATCTCAATAATTACAACCCATCACTACTTTGTGGCCTTTTTCACAATGGGGACTCAACCTCATTAGAAAAATCCATCCACTCTCTAATGGCCATAAATTCATTATCACCGCTAATGAGTATTTTACAAAATGGGTTGAAGCCATTCCACTTACATGTACCACAAGCATCCAAATATCCAAATTCGTAGTCCATTATATCATATGCTGCTATGGTATCTCGCTTTCTATAATTACTAACAATGGGGAACCTTTTAAAAATCAAAAAGTATGCACCCTTTGTCAGAAATTCCATATCCAACATCATTTTTCACCCCCTACTACCCCCAAGGGAATGATCAAATTGAAGCTTCAAACAAAACCGTCTTGAGAATTTTAAAGAAAATAGTAAATGAAGTCAGTTGTAATTGGCATTTACAACTTCTCCCCACCCTTTGGGCCTATCATACTAGCGTTCATACCCCCATAGGAGCCACTCCATATTCCCTCATCTTTGGATCTGAAGCCATCTTACCCATCGAGGTTGAGCTCCCCTCTCTAAGAATACCACTACAAAACCTCATCAATGAGGAGTTTCAGGTTGAACGATTACATGAGTTGGAACTCTTGGATGAAAAGTAGCTCAATGCTCTTAACCATTTAAAAGCATATCAAAATCTTCTCTGTAAAAGCTACAATAAGAAAATCAAGATTCACCACTTTGAAATAAGTGATCTTGTATTAGTGGAAAACTAGAAGAACTTGCAAGCTGATGAGAAAAAAGGTAAATTTGAACCAAATTGGTTGGGATCTTTTAAAAAATAGCTAGTTATGGATCAGGAGCATATCAACTAGTAATACTTGAGGGATAGCCTCTCGATGAGCCATTATAAATTATACACCTTAATAAGGTTTACACCTAACTCATTAAATATTCCAAGTCAAAAAATAAAAAAAAAATCACAAAAAATAAAAAAACAAAAAAACTAAGTGCAATAAAGTTGTCCAATGGTGAAAACCACTTCAGTGGCACCTTGGATAAGTACCATTGTGAAAACTTGTCTGAGGTGCCATGTGTAAGGGTCAAATCCACCATCTACTAAGTTCTTGTTTCCATAGCCAATCCATACTTCCACCTCTATCACTTCATACCTAACATGCCATGGCTTGATATTACAAAACATTAAGCATCAAAATCCCTCCCATCATTACCTGCCCATTACCATTCCATGCCAAAGGCACCTCCCTAAGGAATTAGATCTTTATATACATACTATTGACCTCTTGTACACATCCAAATAGATAGAAAAACACAAAAACATTCAAATATCTAGAAAAAACAAAAAAACAAAAAATCCATCAAAACACAAAAAATTACAATATCCCAAACATAACAAAAAAGATCTCAAAACAAAAAATATGGGACACCATGTTAGAGAAATCGAGCACAAACAAATCATGTAAAAACAACAACATACTAAAAAAACACTTGATCAACATCCCACACCACCATGCAACCATTTGACCTTAAGCCATCCAACATCACAACCCATGCCTTAGGATATATCATTCCCACAATAGGTATGGACCAATCAAATCTATCCACACTCTTGGAAAGAGACTAAATGGCTATTGGTGCATCTATTAGTTGGTCTTTTGGTTTGGATTTATCCTTTTGATACATATTCTATGATTATTCAAAAATACCACCTTGATCTTCCATATCTTGGTGTGTAAATTGAGTGGTATAGGATGAGGTAAGAGTCATTTATTTTTGTATGCCATGTTTGTTGGATGTTCTTATTACTCTAGCTAGTATTCATATCTTGTATGTGATGGGATATCTTTTTGCATACCATCACTCCTTTGCATCTAAGACTTATACCTTATATGCATTAGGACTTTAAATGCTCTAAGTTTTTCCCCCACATCTAGACAAGGTTGTACTAAGTTTGGCATGTCTATGGACACCCTTTTGTTTTAGAGTCAAGTCCATGTAAACATTGGATATATCGTCACCTTGGTCCTTTATACCTTGGTGAAAATATCATCTTTACTATAATAAAACTTAGGATTTCTCTTACCAGTACATCATCCACCCTTAACCAATCTATGCAATCTATCCTATACACAAATCAAACCATCATCCCTCACCTACATCTTCAAAAACATAAGGTCTCACAATATCCCCCCACTTATCCACCCAATCACCTAGCAAACTTCCCCACTATATCTACACCCACCAAATCATGTTATATTTATAAAACTAATGTGACATTTGCCACCACCTAACCACCTAAAATGCATAGCCACCCCACACCCCACCAACACCTATGCACATATCATGTTCCTTTTATAGAAGTGATGTGACATTTTCCACCACTAACACCCAATAATACATCACTACCCATCCTATCATACCTAAAATTGTATCTTCCCATAACACCCCTACCTATGGCTTTGCATTAGTAAGGACAATCACTAAATCCCACTCTAACACCCCCTAATCAACATAACCCTTACCGACTAACTACCATCCCCAACATCAATCCATCTACCATCAACCCATCAATGACACTTAGTATCATGACTAGAATCATCCCTTCCCATTGCATCCACATTACACCTATATCCACATCATCATAAACATAATCATCATTATTATCATACCATAATCATAATAGTCATAGTATCACCAACATCATAATCATTGCACTATAATAATCATCATAGTATCATCGTTACATTATTACAACATCATAATTATTCCATAATCATCATAATTACCATACCATAACCACAATCATCATATCACCATTATATTGTATCATCCAAATCATAATCATCATATTACCATGGCATAATCATCAATCATTACATTACATCCTCATGTCATTCTCCATATCAATAACAAAATCATTAACAAATAAGGCATATCATATATCCATAAATCAAAGTGCATCCATAGAAAACCATAATCTACATCATAATTCATAAATGCATCCATAAGACATATAATCCATATCATAATCAACATCATAATCCATAAATGCATCCATAAACATAAATCCAACATCATCATAAACACAAATCATAACATAAACTATAACAAAACATAACCCATACATCCATCACATAAAACCATAATCATACATCATGTAGCATACATCATAAACCACATCATAAAACACATGATCACATCATATAGGCTTCCAACAAATATATACATCTATATATACATCCATGTACATCTCATATATACATCAATAGTCATGATAAAAAAATGTAGCCAAAAGGCTAAATCCATCAAATGTATACAATACATAAGTCCACAGGCTTATACAATACTATTATACTAAACTCCCTTAAATGAGGCAGTGATGAATGTAGTGTTGTGGAAGGCCTTGCCCTTGTAGCCCCTTTAGTCAGAAATTGGGGAGGCTATGTAGCTTCCCCTATAATCCCTAGTGTCAGAGCTAGCAAAGGCATCATCAAAGGTGGAGGTATGACTGGCCATGTCATTGATGGTGTCTGAGTCCTCATGGACCTACTCACCTCTGACTAGCATCGCTAGCTATAACTAGCTTTCCTTTGGTCCACTGACACCACCGAATGATACAAGGCACGGTAGTATTCCACCCACCCTATAGTAGTGGCCAACTCTCCCTACATGTGAGTGTAGTCACCACACATGTGTGCCATCCTATTGCCATCTACCAACCCCTGTAACTATCTCACCTATTGTTGTAGTTGGGATACATGTGCCTCGGCCCTTTGCCCCATAGTATCGGTAGTCTAATACAATACCCTCTCCCCATCATGCTCTGTTGATACCCTCACCACCTCATCCTCTAACCTTGCCACTTGAGCCCTCAAGGTATCTAGATCCTCTCCATCCCCACTCCCTCCTACCTATGCATCTACTCTGCAACGTACTCGACGCCCCCTACATGGCCCCCTACTACAACAACTACCAAGATATGTATATGGTCACCCTCATCATCACCACCACCACCACCATCCATTATTCCCATGCCCTGCATCATCCTCCTCCTTGTCCTCATTCTCATCCTCACTATCTATCTCCACTAACACTAGTTGACCCTCTGGAATGGTAAACTAAATAGGTCAAAATTTTTCCCACTAGGCATCATACTATAGAGTCATTCCTACATCCACCATGATTGACCCCCAATTTGAAACTACTGCCACTAAACACTATAACTTTGCAATCACCATGGCTACATCTAGTCCTACTCCCCACATACTAGTCTCTTGATGCACCTGAGCAAAAAACTACCTCTACTTGAGGCACATTCTAACGTTAGCCAAACTACTATAGTACTCGCTCAAGGGAGTAACGATATAGGATATGTTCTATCCTGCCTATCAAATACCGAGGCTATCGTGTTGTTGAGAAAATTTGTACAATATATAAAAAAAAATTGATATCACTGGAGATCCATCAAAAGCTCGAGGCTAGTGGGATTCAAGACACAAGAGTCTATACGAGTTAGGGTAGATTCAACATAAAGTCTTAGCATAGTATAAAGAAAATAAAAACCAAAGATAACATCTACAGGCAATGGAATTAGTGCCATCTTCATATAGAAGATGTGGCACAGTCAGCTTTAGAGTGAAGCTCAGTCATGTTATATTCAATGGTGTAGGCTCTTAAAGGAAACATCGTGCAAGAAAGAGTCTCATGGTGCACCCATTCATAACAGGAATACAACTTATAATGAAAAGGCACGGGTATGCAAAAGAAGCTACATGCATACAAAATATGACACCAGACCATAGAAGATGGTGCAGTCTATGAAACTAAAGCATCAACCAATTTCAAATTAGGAACGCAGCCAAATAAAATTGAACTCCAACATAGGTCTAAAAGGATGGCACAATCAAAATGGATATGCCTCAGCATTGAAAAGAAGGCACTCACCCTATCATTCAATATGGTTTGGCCGAAGATAAGAAGCATAAAAACATATTTGGTGGCCTCATAAGGAAGCCTCAATCATTTCGGTGCAAAATGAAAGATGCACAACTATAATAGAATGTGTAGCTAATTTCAATGGGCAACCACACAACAAATTTAAGCATCAGAAAAGTTCAAAGCCTTAGCATACAAACTATGGCATTCAGTCATAATGAAGATATTACAGTCTTATAGATCATAGTGCATCCTCTGCAAGATGAAAGATGCCATCTTTAAAGTTCAAACATATGACATAACAATATCATGAGGAAGGCATCACTATATCCAAAGCACATAGCCATCAGAATGAGAGGACCGACTGGCCTGAGATCCTAGAAAGTGACCATCTAAGAGATGCTACTAGCATAAAATCATAGTGCACAAGTCATTTGTGAGTCAAAAGCATAGTCTATTCATAAAGGTATGCATGACCTTAAGAGGCAAAAGGCAAGCATAATATGACACACTCATTCAAAGGTGTGACCTCATTTTAAGTAAGGCGCAACCTTGAGCTATAAAATCAAGCCATGGGCATTAGAAACAAGTGCATACCATATAGATATAGGCCACGTGAGAAATCAAGAACTCAAAATTCTATTAGAAGATAAAGCTAATGATGAATCAAGGTAAAAAGAGTTTTGGCCCAACATCAAATGTGGTGCAAGCCATAGGAAATGACATGACTCAGAAAACATGGAGTATCGACTATACCAAGGACACCGCTCATAGAATCAATGCAGCCACAATGTAAACAAGGAGTACTATACATCATGCTACCACAGAAAGGAAAGGTGCTGCTCATAAAGTGAAGGTGAGCCATTTGAAAGTAGACAACATTCATTCAACATGGACAAATAGCCATAAAAATCATAGCACAGTCATACTAAACGACTATGGTTCATAAGCAATGACTCAACCTAATGAAATGGCGCAACCATTCTCAATGGATAGCATAGGTTTAAGAACTAGCATGGTAGTGGTACAGTCAAATGAATGCACTGCCATCATCAGTGAGAGGCTCGAGCATAACAATTTTATGGTGCAGCCTTGGAAGAGATACACAAGTGTATTAAATGCCAACACGAAATAAAGCTAGACACCACCTATCAATGAAAGCACAAGGCAAAGAAGTAAAGGCTTATTAACAACCCAAACACAAAGGTGCCACTTCAAAAGTATCAAAATGTAGCCCACAATATGAATAAAGCGCCAACATTGTAGAGTCCCTACCAACACAGGAATTGTTAGATGGAAAGTAATATAACGGTTTGCACAGATCAGAGGAACTAATAGAAGAGGAGTACCAATCAAACATGTGGCTTAATGGCACAAGTTTGGAAGGGAAGGAAGAAAATTTGCTCCAGGAGGAGCACCATGCTAGCATGTGGTTGGAGCGGAAGATTCATTTCTTCACCGGAGGTTTTCACAAAAGTTTCATTTTAAAATCCTTTAAGGTAGTAAATTTTAGTGTGAGTCACATGAGTCTTGGGTAAATAAAGCTAATTCATTATTTTTATAGAGACTCTAATAAAGGTGGGCCCCTCCAAATAAAGATGAGAGCTTTATTTTATGAAGAATCTCATTTAAGGATTAAAGGGTCACGAGAAGTTAATAAGATTTAAATAGATTCATAAGAGTCTTTTAAAGATAAGAGTCATATTGTGGGACCCTCTCTCAAGGTAAATAAATTTAAATTGATTATTAAAAGAGTCACATAAGCCTAGGGCTATATGAGAAGTAAATAAAGAAACATGCAGTCTCTTAAAGAAATAAAGCATCACTTTATTTGGTCTCTCATGTTAAAATGATACGACAAGTAAAAATGAGTGGGAATTTTATTTTCAAGAAGTAGAAAGGAAGCTATAGCTCATGGGGGCTAAACAAAAGAGTCAGTTAACCGAAGAAATATGTTATCAGAGAAAGATTGGTGGGATTTACAGTTAGAAAATATTTGGGTAGTTGCAGAGGATCTTTAGAAGGGTTTTTGGTTTTAAAGAGCATGAATCATCAGTAGAAAGACATAGAACCAAATTCAGAGGGTTTTAGCAGCTAGAGTAGAAGCATTTTTTTCTTACCTCAAAAGGTGCCTCTCATGAGGGATTCAATATTGTAATCTATGCATTCTTCCTTATGTAGTTTATTCTTCATCAAATAATGAAGAGAGAGTGGTGTTATGTGCATTTTACAATTTTTTTCTGATTCTCTCTTCTTCCTCTCTATTATGAGCCTTTGGTTATTCTGATATAATATGTTGTGAATGTTAATCATGCTATCTTCTCTTTAATGTTACCAGTAGACTTTGTTAGGTTGAATCATTGTGTTGTTGGATTTGGGTGATGATTCTAGTGCATCACCTTAGCAATTTAGGGTATTTCATTTATAATCTTGTTTCTTTCTTCCCTTTTCCCCAAATCCCATATAGAAGTACCAACTTCTTTAAAACTTGGAGGTTATTTCAAGAGTCAATCCCATATTCTTGGAATTTCCCATTGTTGGTGATTACTTGCAAAATTAAACATCAAGAGTTTCTGGCACGCTCGGTGGGAGTGGAATCAGAGACTTTGGTCTTTGTTTTCATAGAATCTTTGTTCTACATTTTGTGATTTTGTTGGAAAATAAAAAAATATTTTCTCATAGGAGCATGCATCTTCCATCTAGCGACTCTAATGGTGTATTTATCTTAGATCTTCACTTCTGTAGAGCATGGGAACCTCAAATATCTATGTGCATCTCAATATTCCAGCAAGAAATTTTCCTTTTATGACTTGGGATTCAAGTCGTCTTCTTCTATAGCAACAAGGTTAGGTTTCTAAAGTAGCGTGGAAAGCACTACCTTATGTTTATGGAGATGGCTCTATTTTGTCTTGTAGATCATATTCAAGATGTTGCAAGTTTGTTCACTATACTCAATGTCACAGCTAAGAATGAAGCCCTTCTGTTGCTGGCATTTTCTCTTGGAGGCAAAGCAAGGGAATGGTATAGAGGTTTGCAACCTAGTTCAATCACAGGATGGGATCAAATTGGAGATCTCATCTACAATCAATTCCAAGAGAGGACGGATGCCATCTCTCTCACTCAAAATCTCATCACAATCAAGAAGCATCCCTCATAGAGCATGTGTGATTTCAATGCAAGATTTGATAAGGTATGGAAAAAAAATTAGTAGATATGAGACATCCTCCAATTTTTGCATTTCTGTATTATTTGAAGGCTTTAGATCCTAAAATTTCTATTATGATACAAGCCTTGGGAGGTGAAACACTACCTCAATCATATAATATTTCTATTAGAGCTAAAATGAACCTCATAGAGGCTGGTAAATTATCTCCTCTGCCTTTAAAACCACTGGTGCCTCATGCAAGTATTCCATCCCAAGCCCTTGCATAAAGTCAAATGCATATTTTTTCTGATCCACCCACCCTCCCTGTTGATTTGTCAAATCATAAAGAGATTAGTATAATAAAAGAGCTTATAAAATCCTTCACCCATGAGCTCAATGAGCTAAGACATAAAAGCATGAATCAGTCAGATCTATATTTCATACCTCAAAGCCCTTATGAACAACAATATGAATGTAGTCAATTTATGGAAGAGATCCTCCCTTGAGTATAGAAGAGGCCCACTTATTCTAAAAATTGTACTTTGCAAGCCTCTGTAGCTACAAATTAGCCAATAGAAGTCACATATTAGATACTTTATCACTTTGAAGTCAAATAAAAATGTAATCCACATTCAAGAAAAGGGATAGCTCCTATCTATTCAATGTGTTCTTTTGATTCTGAACATCATGCATATCTGATAAATTGTGATTCAAAAATTTAGCCAAGTAATGAAGAGGATTTAGAAGATGATGATGGCTTATTTCTCTTTGAAGTTAAAAAGTACTTGAAAAGGGGTTTTGACGCTGAAAAGTACTGGGTGAAGAATGATGCACAATCTTTACCTCATCTTGAGGAAGAAGTTGTAAAGGAAATTTTTGAATCTACAAATAAAGAGTGCTTTTATTTGTGTCATAAGTTTTCACATCTTGCAGGGGATAGTCTTGAGATACATGAGCATGATGAGCAACAAATCAAGGATTTATTCTTGATTATTCAACAAGGGTATTGGATTCTTGATGAAGAGAATCCCACCATTGAGCAAGTGCATGGCTATTTTGAAAAGCCTCTTTTATGTGATCATGGAGAAAATTTTGAAACAAAGGTAGATGCAAGTGTTGATCTATTTTTTATTTTTGAAAATGGGTATTTTCTTTTTCTTGATCAGGATCCACAGATGCATGTAAAGATCCATGGTAATGAGGCTTCAAGACACAACTATAATAGTCAAGAGTTGCATGAAGAATTGTAGCATACTCCATTCTTCTTGCAAAAGGAAATTCCAGTCAGATTCAAGATAGCTATGGGCATCTCTGTCACATGCAAACCTAATTTTGGTATCATCTTGGATCATGATCTTGTAGAAGAGCATGCAAAAGAAGTCACTAATAAAGATGAGTTGACATATAAGAAAGAGTATCAGCTCCAATGCTTGATTTTCCCTTCCCACCCTCTGCTCAAGCAAGAACAATATGCAGATCTGCTTGTATGGTATCTTGATGCCAAGGAAGAGTCTCTAGAATGCAGGAAGGCTAAAAGGTACAAGTTCCTATTGTTTTTATTCATGCATTTCATTTTGTGAATTCTTAGTGCAATATATATCCATTGGAGTAGAATCATCATATATGGCAAATATTTTGTTATCCTTATGAATGGGCATGTTCCTGTCAAGTTTTCTTTGAGTATAATTTAGTTTCAATGGTTTCAAAATAAGATGTAGCAAGAAACATTAGTTTTTAGATTTTAGTTTGTTTACTTTCAATAAGTCTCAGTTGCAGTAACAATGTAAGGTGAGCTTCAATGGTCAATTAGTTGTGGGATGTGTTTGGTTTAGTATTATTTCAATTTTAGATTCAATGTGTTTTCTAGGTAGTTTGCATCAGTTTGGTTGCATAGGTTTTGGTTAGGGATACGTTTTTAGTTTTATGGGTGTTTCGTTTCTAGCATAATTTGACTCTATGCCCAATGGATAAGACACTATTTTCTTTGGGTTCGGCGTGAGAAGGCTCACTTTCCCAGCCATTCACCAAAATGTTGAGCAAATTTGCACAATATATCAAAAAAATTTGATATCACTAGAGATTCATCAAAAGCTTGAGGCTAGTGGAATTTGAGATGCAAGAGTTTATACGAGTTAAGGTAGATTCAACATAAAGTCTCAACATAGTATAAAGGAAATACAAACCAAAGATCAACTCCTACAGGAAATGGAATCAGTGCCATCTTCATATAGAATATGTGGCATAGTCAATTTCAAAATGAAGCTTAGCCATATATTCAATGGTGTAGGCTCTTAAAGGAATCATTGTGCAATCAAGAGTCTCATGATGCACCCATTCATAACAAGAATGCAACTTATAATGAAAAGGAATGGGTATACAAAAGAAGCTACAAGCATACAAAATATGACACTAGGTGATAGAAGAAGGTGTGATCTATGAAACTAAAGCATCATCCAATTTCAAATTAGGCACACAACCAAATCAAATGTAACTCCAATGTAGGTCTAAAAGGATGGCACAATCAAAATGGTGATGCCTCGGTATTGAAAAGAAGGCACTCAGTCTATCACTGAAGATGATGTGGTTGAAGAGAAGAAGCATACAAACATTTTTTGTGGCCTCATAAGGAAGCCTCAATCATTTCAGTGCAAGATGAAAGATGCACAACTATAATAGAAGGTGTAGCCCATTTCAAAGGGTAACCACACAATAGATTTAAGCATCAGGAAAGTTTAAAGCCTCAACACATAAACTATGGCGTTCAGTCATAATGAAGATATTGCAGTCTTATAGATTGTAGTGCATTCTTTGCAAGATGAAAGATGCCATCTTTGAATTTCAAACATATAGCATAACAATAACACGAGGAAGGAATCACTATATCCAAAGCACACAACCATTAGAATGAGAGGATCAGTCGGCCTGAGATCTAAGAAAGCGACCATCTGAGAGATGCTGCCAACAATTAAAATCATACCACACAAGTCATCTGTGAATCAAAAGCATAGTCTATTCATAAAGGTATGCACGACCTTAAGAGGCAAAAGGCAAGCATAATATGGCACACTCATTCAAAGGCATACCTCATTTCAAGTAAGGTGCATCCTTGAGTTATAAAATCAAGCCATGGGCATTAGAAACAAGTGCAAATCATATAGAAGTAGGCTGTGTGAGAAATCAAGCACTCAACATTTTATTAGAAGGTGAAGCTAATGATGAATCAAGGCTAAAAGAGTTTCGGCCCAACATCAAATGTGGTGCAAGCCATAGGACATGGTGTGGCTCACAAAACATGGAGTATTGACTATACCAAGGATGTCACTCATAGAATCAATGCAGCCACACTGTAAACAAGGAGCACTATACATCATGCTACCAAAAAAATGAAAGGCACTACTCATAAAGTGAAGGTGAGGCATTTGAAAGCACACATCATTCATTCAACATGGGCGCATAGCCACAAAATCACAACACAGTCATACTAAAGGAGCACCATTCTTGAATGACTCAACCTAATGAAATGGCACAACCATTCTCAATGGATGGCACATGTTTAAGAACTAGCATGATAGTGTTACAGTCACATGAATGCACTGGCATTATTAGTGAGAGGCTTAAGCATAACAAGTTTATGGTGTAGCCTTGGAAGGGATACACAAGTGTATTAAATGCCATCATGAAATAAAGGCAAACACTACTTATCAATGAAGGCGTAAAGAAAAGAAGTAAAAGCTTATGAACAACCCAAACACAAAGGCACCACTTTAGAAGTATCAAAACGTAGCCTACAATATGAATCAGGCGCCAGCATTGTAGAGTCCCCAACAACATAGGAACCCTTAGATGAAAAACAATATAACAACTCGCTCAAATTGGATGAACTAACGGAGGAGGAGCATTGATCAAACATGTGGCTTAATGGCACAAGTTTTCAAGGGAAGGCAAAAAAATTCTCCAGGAGGAGTGCCATGCTACCACATGGCAGCAACGAAAGACTTATTTCTTCATTAGAGGTTTTCACAAAAGTTTCATTTTAAAATCATTTAAAGTTTTAAATTTTAGTGTGAGTCATGTGAGTCTTGGGTAAATAAAGCTGAGTCATTATTTTTATAGAGACTAATAATGGTGGGTGCCTCCAAATAAAGCTGAGAGCTTTATTTTATGAAGAATCTCATTTAATTTTTAAAGGGTCATGAGAAGTTAATAAGATTCAAATAGAGTCATAAGAGTCTTTTAAAGATAAGAGTCATATTGAGGGACCCTCCCTCGAGCTTAATAAAGCTAAATTATTTATTAAAAGATTCACATAAGCTTAGGGCTATAGGAGAAGTAAATAAAGAAAAATGTAGCTTCTTAAAGAAATAAAGCATTGCTTTATTTGGTCTCTCATGTTAAAAAGCTACGGCAAGAAAAAATGAGTGGGGACTAAATAGAAGAGTCAGTTAATTGAAGAAATCAGTTATCATAGCAAGATTGGTGAGATTTGTAGTTAGAAAATATTTGGGTAGTTGCAGAGGATCTTCATCTTGCAAGTATGAGCAGTAAGTGTTGTCATTGATGTCAACACCTACGGTTAGCATCTAAGGAAATTATTTGAATGATTTTGAGCAAGTGTCTAAGAAGAATAGTGCAATGTTTTACTCTACATATCTTGTAGATTTAATATGTTTGTTTGTGGTTTAAAAGTTATATTAAGGGATGTCCATAGTTGCTATGTTTCAAGTTTGAGCCTCCGTGAGAAGATTTGAGTGAGTTCTATTCACCAGAGTAAAAACTATTTTTCTAAGTATTCAATGGTGACAGGGAGAATGTATTCTACTCTGCATTTCTCCACATTTAAGTTTTATAGTTTGCATTTTTGAGATTAAGTTTGAGATGATTTTATGTGCCTTAAGTTCAAATGGTTCGTGATTTGGTACTCCGTAAGTGATATTTCCTTTATGATAGTGGTTGACAGTAATGATTAAGTGCTCTGGTTTGAAGAATCTTCTGGATAGAATGTTTGGGGGTTGTGCGGAAGTTCTTGATGATTGTAACGTGCTTGTGGATGTCTCTAGATTGTGTTCCTTCTTTTTGATTGGTCTACAAAGTGTAATTCAGATTGTGCATGACGTGTGTTCCTAAAGGTCTTAGTGTTAACACAAGTTTTGGCCGACTTGGTTATTTTCACTACTTGCAATTATGATTTGGAGTTTGTGATAGTGTGTTGTTGCATGGAGCATTGCATTTGAGTCCTAGCTAAGGCATGGTATGGTCTACATTCATTCTTCTCCTTCACAAATCTATTTAGGTCCAGACCTATTCTAATGTATGTGTGTACGTCGACCTTGGAGATTGTTCCAATGGTTGATGATTGTAATGACGACCTTGATGTTTATTCCAAGGTTGATGAATTGTATAAATCCATATAATGAAGTCATGAATAAGGAGCGAGGATGCGAAGATTCGAAGGTAAGTGTGAAATGTAAAAGCAAACCATAGCAAAGGAGTTTTATTGTTCTTCAATGGAACTAAACCTTGGCATGGTATAGATGGTACTATCTTAGTTCATCAACTTCTAACAGTGAGCCTTTTAGTAATAAGCCTATTGCTTTAGCAATGAGCCCTTCTTTTGCAGTGAGCATTCTGGATAGTGAGCCTTCGGCATTGAGCCTTGTTGTAAATTTTGATATATTATTTGTACTATGAGTGAATCCTCACCATGGTTTTTCCCTTATTGGGCTTTTCACATAAAAAATCTGGTGTCTCATGTGTGAATATGTTGAAGTTTTTGATTTCATGCTTTCATGGTTAAATCATAATAATAGTGATTAAGTGGTTTATGTGTTGATGTTTGAAAGAAGTTAAGTTTGGGTTACAACTCATTCATCAGCCCCCCTCACAGTTGTCTTGTGCATTTCAACAATTGGTATCAGAGCAGGTTCCTCCGAAGAAAGCGTAATAGCTTGACGTAGATTTGGGATGGCATACAAGGAGTCTCCATAGTTTGATGGAACAAATTATTCTCTCTAGAAGGTACGAATAAAGAGTCATCTTATTTCTCTTAGTTATGGTGTTTGGAAGGTGGCAGATACAAAGCATACTATTCCTCCAAATGGTCCATCATCTAAAGATGAAGTCAAGCAGTATGAGTTAAATGGAAAGGCTAGAGATGCTTTGTTAAATGGTTTATATAACACTGAGTTAGTGAAAGTTATGGATCTGGAAACTACTCATGAGATCTGGGACAAATTGAAGAATCTATATAAAGGAGATGAATCTGTAAAGAATTCCAAATTATAGAACTTGAAGGTGAGGTATGAAGTTCTGAAGATGAGTGATGATGAAAACATAACAATCTACATGCAAAAAGTTGATAAAATTGTCAATGGAATCAAAGGTCTTGGTGGAACTGTTGATGAGAATGAGGTTGTATTGAAGATTCTTAGGTCACTACCTAAATCCTACAGTCACAAGGTGTCTGCAATTGAAGAACTTATGAGTGTGAAGAAGATTACAAAGGATCAGTTGCTTAGAAAGTTTGTTGCTTATGAGATGAGAGAGTTTGGTGATGCTCTGTGGAAGACTGAGACTGCTTTCAAAGCCAACACTTTAGAGAAAACTTCAAGATCTAAGAAGTATGTTGTGGAATCAGATGATGACCTTGATGAGGTTGAAGCCAATTTAATAGATAGAATGCAAAGAGGTACCAGTAAGTTCAAAGGCAAATTACCATTCAAATGCTTTTCTTGTGGTAAGATTGGCCACTATGCCTCTAGGTGTCTGAAGAGAATTGAAAGAGGTAAGAAGAAATTTGAAAGTAGACCTAGAATCATAAATAAATGTTATTGTGTTAGAGATTTTGATGATGACGGTGTAATGGATGATGAGTCTGATGATACTAGTGCAAATGAATGCTTGTTTATTTCTATTAAGGAAGAACTTGTGTCTACTAATCTTGCTAGCTGTGTGAAGGAATAAAAGCCAGTGGAAGAGACTACTTTGTCTATCTGCTAGGTTGAAAAGGATAAAGATGAATGGATTATTGACAGTGGATGCTCACATCACATGACCGGTGATAAAAGTAAGTTTATAAGTTTGGAAAAGAATGATGGAGGACTAGTTAGGTTTGGAGATGATGCAACTAGTAAGATTTGTGGAAGAGGATCTATTTATTTTGATGGAGAGCATAATATAGATGATGTGCTATATGTGAAGGGTTTGCAGCATAATATTTTAATTGTTGGTCAGATGTGTGACAAAGGGTATGATCTGAGATTCAAGGATAATGAATGCAAGATCATGAAAAGCTTTAGAATAGTGATTGCTACTAGTAAGAAGACTTGAGGTAATGTTTATCATTTTAAAGGAACTAATTATTGTTGTTTATTGCCTCAGATAGATGAAAGTTTGTTGTGGCATAGAAGGATGTGTCATATCAATTTTGACAACTTGGTGAAGATAAGTTTAGTACAAGTTGTGAGATATTTGGCTAGGCTTGTGAAGCCTAATAATACTATTTGCAAGGATTGTCAATTGGGGAAATAGACAAGGACAAGTTTCAAGAGTAAAGAATAATTTTCTATTGGATTGCTTGAGCTGGTGCATATAGATTTTTTTGGTTCTACAAGAACAAAAGTTTGCAAGGAGATACATACTTTATGTTTCTTATTGATGATTATTCTAGAATGACTTGGGTCACCTTTCTAAAAGGTAAATCAGAAGGCAAAGAAAAGTTCAAAGCTTTCAAGGCAATGGTTGAGAATGGGATAGAATTAAGGATCAAATGCTTAAGGTCTGAAAGAGGAGGTGAGTTTACATCAAATGAATTCAATATTTTCTGTGAAGAAAAGGGGATAAAGAGACATTTGTCTACTCCTAGGACTCCTAAGTAGAATGGAGTTGTTGAAAGAAAGAATAGGATAGTTCAAGAGGCTGCTAGGTCAATGATGATGGAGGCTAACCTACCGGAAGTGTATTGGAGAGAAGCTACACATACTACTGTCTACATTCAAAATAGAGTTCAAGTCAAAGGTAATGGTACTAAAACTCCTTATGAATTGTGGTATGGAAGAATTCCAACAGTGAAATATTTCAAAGTTTTTGGAAGCAAATGTTATATTAGAAGAGATGAAGAGTTAGGCAAGTTTGATGCTATGTGTGATGAAGGAATTTTCCTTGGATACTCTACTAAGAGTAAGGCCTACCACTGCTACAATAAGAGATTGGAAAAGATCATTGAGAGAGCTAATGTGAAAGTTGATGAAGACAGGGAAAGAATATTAGATCTGAGTGGATATGAATCAGATGAACCTGTTGCTACAGTGAATGAAGAAAAAGTTGAACAAAAAGATAGTCAAGTTGAAGAAGAAAAAGATCCAGAAAGTGTTGTTAAGATTCCCAGGTATGTCAAGATTAATCATTCTGAAGATCAGATTATTGGTGACAAAAGCAGAGGGGTATTGACAAGGAAAAGTGTTACAGAAGAATAGGTGAACTATTATTTACTTTCAAAGATTGAACCTAAAACTGTAAGTGAAGCCTACAAAGATGAGAATTGGATAAAGGTTATGGAAGAAGAGCTGATGCAGATAGAGAAGAATCTGTTGCAAGTATGGGCCTAATCAGTTTTGTCATTGATGTCAACATACTCCTATTGCATTGATGACAAGGATTGGATGAGCTATGTGCTGAGGATATTGAGGAAATTAGTCATATCAGGAACATAGAAGAACAATGAAGACAATAAGGTAAAGGTCCAAGATAAGATGAGTTTCAAAGGATATGGTTAAAATGGTTTGTAGATAAATGTCTTAAGATGTTCCAGTAAATATTTTAGAGGTCCACATGAAGATCTGAAGAAGTTATGGCCGCTCAAGTAAAACCGGTTCTAGCAGATGTTCAGAGGTGACAGAGTGACACAGATAGGTTCGGTGGGATCCAGAAATGAAATATCCTACATTGCAAATTTGGTAGAATGTTTAGGAAGTCCATGAGAAGTGATAACTCAGTTGGTTAGTGGTTTGGCAGTCCACAAGCATCTATTCCATTATGATAGTAGTGACAGTCTGTGTTCTTGGGGTTCCGGATGAAGGAGATAAGGATTTCAGTAAGCAGATGAAGTATGGATGTTCTTGGTGATTCAGGAAAGCTTGTGGTGGTCTTTGGAGCATGTAAAATTTGTGTTGGTGGTCTGCATTAGAGTTTGAACCCATAATTGAAGAATAACTTTCGGATGATGGTGTTCTTCCTAAGTTTGGCCAACCGGATGAATTACACACCTTGCAGATGTTCTTGGAGATGTTTACTGACTTAGATGATTATTCCTAAGTTGATGTCTTGTATAAATAAGGAATTGTAAAGTCATTTCAAAGGGTGTCTTCTGGAGATGTGAGTGTGGTAGCAAGGAAGAAAGCGAAAGACAGAGCAGAAGTTTTTGGACTTAAATGAAACTGATTCAAACATGGTGAAGATGCTATTCTCTAGTTCAAGTGTGTGATACTTATTATCTTGTAGATAGTGTGTCTCTTGTAGGCAGTAAGCCTCTTGTGAGTAGTGTGCTCAAGTAGTGAGCCCTAATTGGTATGTGCCATTTTGTTCTTTCTATTCTTCTAACAGAGAATACAATCTTGGGTTAATCACCCCGTGGTTTTTCCCTTAACCAGATTTTTAACATCAAAATCTTGGTGTCTTATGTGTTGATGTGTTTCTGCTCTTGATTTAATGCATTGTGTTTCCATGATTGATTAATTATCATGTTGCTGAATTACTAAGTGGATTTAAGTGTTTAATTGGAAGAAAGTTTTGGACAACTCATTCACCCCCCTGTCTCAGTTGTCTATCCTGAATCTAACAATTGGTATCATAGACAAGTTCCTCTAAAAAGAGATTAACTGCTTGAGGAGATCCAGGATGTCATCCTACAAGAAGGATAGTCTGAAGTTTGATGGAACCAATTTTAATCTTTGGAAAAGTCACATACAATGTCACTTACAATGTATGGGAATGCAGTACTGGACCATGGCTACAACAAAGTATATGCCTCTTCAGACTGGCTTGAAATTTGCAAGTGAAATCACAGATGCTAAAAATAATCTACGAACTAAAGAAGCCCTTCTAAGCACCTTGTCTAATTCAGAGCTTACAAATGTTGTTGATCTATAAACTACTTTTGAGATTTGGGAAAAATTGGAACTTCTACATGAAGGAGACAAGTATGTTAAATGTGCAAGGCTATAGAGTTTGAAAGGGAAATTTGAAAATCTGAAGATGAGAGAAGATGAAAATATCACTACCTTTATGCCAAGAGTAAATAAGCTTGTTTGTGGCATTATATGTGTTAGTGGAGTCTTGGATGAAGATGAGATTGTTGGCAAAGTTCTCAGATCCCTTCCAGCTTCTTATAAAATCAAGGTTGCTGCCATAGAAGAATTTAGAGCCCGTTCAAGTGTCACAAGAGATCAATTGGTTGGTAAATTGGCTGTATTTGAAATGATTAAGTTTGGAGATGTCCCCCCCAAGACTGAATCTGCATTCAAAGCTAGTGCTTCAGTGAAAGGAAAACAAAGGTTTGATCTAGGAGAAAAACTCTTCAAGTAAACTTTCATGGTATGAAAAAGAAAGAAAAGACCTAGAAGAAGAAGAATCTGAAACTGCTAAGTTTGAAGCCCTTATTCCAAAAAGACTGCTAAGAGGATCCGGTAAGTATGAAGAGAAATTACCTTTTAAGTATTTTAACTGCAATAAGATTGGTCATTTTGCCTCAAAGTGTCCAGAAAGATTTTCAATGCCAAATCCTAACAGATTAAGGTTCCAAAAGAATTGTTACTATGTTCATGAAAAGGATGATAATGAAGGAGTAACAGATTATAAATCAGAGACAGGAAACAAATCTAGAAGTGATTGGGTGTTTATTGCCATCAAGGAAGAAGATCCAGTGCCCTCTGAATCTGTCAATCATAAAGTTGTAGAAAGAGATCTGGCTACCCAAGTTTAAGAAAAGGATGATTGGGTCAATAACAGTGGATGCTCTCACCATATGACAGGTGAAAAAAATGAGTTCTTAGATTTGGAAAGGTATGAAGGAGGAGTGGTAAAGTTTGGTGATAATTCTACTGGTAGAATCAGAGGTAGATGAACTATTTCTTTTGGTGGAAAGAACAAAACCGGTAATGTACTATATGTTGAAGGATTGAAGCACAATCTTCTTAGTGTTGGATAGTTGGTGGACAAAGGCTATGATCTCCAATTCAAGAATGGAAAATGCTAGATCTTTGAAAGTTTCAGAACAGAGATTGCATCTGGTACTCAGACAAAAGGTAATATCTTCCATTTAGTTGTTACTAGTAAAAGTTGTCTATTTGTGTAAATTGATCAGAGTTGGCTATGGCATAGGAGGATGTGTCATGTGAATTTTGACAATATCATCAAGATAAGCAACACCTAGGCTGTAAGAGATCTTCCAAAACTGGTGAAACCTACAAATAGTTTGTGCAAAGAATGTCAGTTGGGGAAACAAAGCAGAGTCTCATTCAAAAGCAAGGAACAATCCTCTACCAGATTATTGGACTTAGTTCATTCTGATCTATGTGGTCTGGCAAGAATAAGGAGTGTGCAAGGTGATAGATACTTCATGTTATTAATTGATGATCATTCCTGGATGATGTGGGTTACTTTCCTAAAAGAGAAATCAGAAGCTCTTGAGAAATTCAAAATATTCAAGGACATGGTAGAGAATGAAACTGGATTAAAATTAAAATGTCTGAGGTCTGATAGAGGCAGAGAATTCACATTTAGTGATTTCATAGAATTCTATGAGAAACATGGAATAAAGAGACAATTGTCTACTCCTAGGACTCCACAACAGAATGGATTAGTGGAAAGAAAGAACCAGACCATCTAGAAAGCATCTAGGACCATGATGATGGAAGCAAATGTTCCTCAGATCTATTGGAGAGAAGTTGTCAGCACTATAGTCTATACTCTTAATCAAGTTCAAATCAGAAGTAATATCAGTAAGACTCCTTATGAACTTTGGTTTGGCATCACTCCTATGGTGAGGTATTTCAAAGTCTTTGGTAGCAAATGGTACATTAAAAGAGATGAGGATCTAGGCAAGTTTGATGCTAGAAGTGATGAAGGAATATTCTTGGGTTACTCTACTCAAAGCAAAGCATACCGATGTTATAACAAGAGACTGAGAAAGATTATAGAAAGTACAAATGTGAAAGTTGATGAAGGAATTGAAAAACCTTCAAGGTTTTATGAATATGATGAAGATGATCAAAATGGTTCTCTGATTCAAGGAGCCCAAGCCCCTTCTAAATTTTAGAATCAAACTAATTCGGTAAATCAGGAAGAAGAGATGAGTTATAATAAGCCTGATCAAGAATTAGAAGTGCAAGAAACTCCCAAAGTTCCCAGATATGTAACACTGAACCACTCTGAAGATTAGATCATAGGTGATAAAAGCAAAGGTGTACAAATAAGGAGGATTGCTCAAGATTCAGATGAATATTGTCTGATTTCAAAGATTGAACCTAAGATGGTAAATGAACCTTACAATGATGAAAACTAGACTAAAGCAATGGAGGATGAACTGATGCAGATTGCGAAAAATCACACTTGGAATCTTGTTCCTATACCTAGAAATAAGAATGTGATTGGAACCAAATGGGTCTTTTGGAACAAACTGAATGAAGTTGGTGAAGTAATCAGAAATAAAGCCAGATTGGTCTACAAGGGTTACTCTCAAATAGAAGGACTTGATTTTGAAGAAACTTTTGCTCCGGTGGCAAGAATTGAAGCAGTCAGATTATTTCTTGCTTTTGCTTCCTTCAAGGATTTCAAAGTATATCAGATGGATGTCAAATCTACCTTTCTGAATGGTGACTTGGAAGAAGAAGTATACATTGAGCAACTAGATGGATTTCAATTGTCTAATCATGGTGATATGGTCTATAAGTTGAAGAAACCACTATATGGACTCAAACAAGCCCCAAGAGCTTGGTATGAAAGATTGGATAAGCATCTTTTGAAGATTCATTTTAACAAAGGTACTGCTGACAATAATTTATACTTCATAATTGATCATGAAAATATCTTTATTGTTGAAGTATTTGTTGATGATATCATTTTTGGAGGAAGAGATAGTATGTGCAAAACCTTTGCAAATCAAATGAAAAGTGAATTTGAGATGTCCATGCTTGAGGAAATGAATTTCTTCTTGGGTCTGCAAATCATTCAAACTAAGAAAGGAATCTTCATTTCTTAGACCAAATATGTGAAAGAATTGTTTAATAAATTTTGGGATGGAAGAGTCAAAACTAATGTGTACTCCCATGACAACCGGATGTAAATTGAGCAAAGATGATGACTCTCCTAAGACTGATAAAAAAAAGTACAGGTTAATGATTGGAGGATTGTTGTATCTCACTCAAACTAGACCTGATATTATGAATGATGTTGGTCTTGTTGCTAGATTCCAAGCTAATCCTAGAGAATCTCATGTCATGGCATTCAAGAGGATTTTTAGGTATCTAAAAGGGACAGTTGGGTATGGTTTGTGGTATCCTAGAGATCATAATTTCTCTCTTCATGCATATACAGATGCAGATTGGGTAGGAAATGTGGATGACTGGAAGAGTACCAGTAGTGGAGCATTCTTTTTGGGGAAGAGATTGGTTTCTTGGTTGAGCAAGAAACAAGAGGCAATATCTCTGTCCACTATAGAAGCAAAATATATTGCAGCAGTAGGTAGTTGTACTCAAGTTTTGTGGATGAAGCAAATGCTAAGAGACATAAGAGTGGAGTATGAGGAGCCTATCACAATCTTCTATGATAATTCAAGTGCAATAAATATTTCTAAGAATCTGGTGTTGCACTCTAAGACTAAACATATATCCATCAAGTTTCACTTTTTGAGAGAACAAGTCAACAAGAATGAAGTCAGATTGGAGTTTGTGCCTTCCAAGGATCAGATTACAGATATCTTTACTAAACCTCTACCTAAGGACTCTTTTGAGTATCTCAGGGAGAAGTTAGGGGCTATTGCCCCTCTAATGATGAACTAAGGTGCACTGATGTGCATCAGTTTGGTGGATATCATAGTCATATCTTGTGATCCAGATTGATGGTGGGGAGCTGCTACTCAGGGGGAGCAGCTGATATGATTCTAAAGTGGTGGAATTGCAAGTATGTGCCCTTTTCCATTGATGTCAAAGGGAGAGAGAAGACATGTGAAAAACAAGTGGCTGCTGATCAAAGGGGGAGCAGGAAAGGAAGAGAAGACATGTGAATGGTTGTTGCTGATAGGGGGAGTTGTGACACTAAGGAGAAGTTCTTGTCTTGATAGTTAAAATAGTTTTTCACATCATATGTTGCCATCAATGACAAAGGGGGAGATTGTTGCAAGTATGGGCCTAAACGGTGTTGTCATTGATGTCAACATACTCTTGTTGCATTGATGACAAGGATTGGATGAGCTATGTGCTGAGGATATTGAGGAAATTAGTCATATCAGGAACATAGAAGAATAGTGAAGACAGTAAGGTAAAGATCCAAGATAAGATGAGTTTCAAAGGATGTGGTTAAAAGAGTTTATAGATAAATGTCTTAAGTTGTTCCAATAAATATTTCAGAGGTCTGCATGAAGATCTAAAGAAGTTATGGCTGCTCAAGTAAAACTAGTTTCGACAGATGTTCAGAGGTGACAGAGTGACATAGATAGGTCCAGTGGGATCCGGAAAGGAAATATCCAATTTTGTAGATTTGATAGAGTGTTTAGGAAGTCCATGAGAAGTGATAACTTAGTTGGTTAGTGGTCTAGTGGTCCGCAAGCATCTATTCCATTATGACAGTAATGACAGTCTGTGTTCTTGGGGTTTCGGATGAAGGAGATAAGGATTTCAATAAGAAGATGAAGTATGGATGTTCTTGGTGGTTCAGGAAAGCTTGTGGTAGTCTTTGGAGCATGTCCAGTTCATGTTGGTGGTCCGCATTAGAGTTTGAGCCTGCAATTGAAGAATAACTTCCGGATGATGGTGTTCTTACTAAGTTTGGCCGACTGGATGAATTACACACCTTACGGATGTTCTTGGAGATGTTTGCCGACTTAGATGATTATTCCTAAGTTGATGTCTTGTATAAATAAAGAATTGTAAAGTCATTTCAAATGGTGTCTTGTGGAGATGTGAGTGTGGTAGCGAGGAAGAAAGTGAAAGATAGAGAAGAAGTTTTTGGACTTAAATTGAACTGATTCAAGCATGGTGAAGATGCTATTCTCCAGTTCAAGTATGTGATACTTATTATCTTGTAGACAATGTGTCTCTTGTAGGCAATAAGCCTCTTGTCAGCAGTGTACTTAGGTAGTGAGCCCTAATTGGCATGTACCATTTTGTTCTTTCTATTCTTCTAATAGAGAATATAATCTTAGGTTAATCACCCCATTGTTTTTCCCTTAACTGGCTTTTCCACGTCAAAAGCTTGGTGTCTTATGTGTTGATGTGTTTTTGCTCTTGATTTAATGCATTGTGTTTCCATGATTGATTAATTATCATGCTGCTAAATTACTAAGTGGATTTAAGTGTTTAATTGGAAGAAAGTTTTGGACAACTGATTCACCCCCCCTCTCAGTTGTCTGTCCTGAATCTAATCGAATCAAACTTGGGAACTGGTTCCTAGACCTGCTGATAAGAATGTGATTAGAACTAAATAGGTTTTCAGAAACAAGTTGAATGAAAATGGAGAAGTAGTAAGAAACAAAGAAAGACTAGTATGCAAAGGATATTCTCAGGTTGAAGGCATAGATTTTGAAGAGACTTATGCTCATGTGGCAAGGATTGAAGCAATAAAAATATTTTTGGCATTTGCAGCATACAAAGATTTTAAAGTGTACTAGATGGATGTGAAGTCTACATTCTTGAATAGAGACTTAGAAGAAGAGGTTTACATTGAACAACCGAAAGGATTTTAGTCATCAAACCAATGTGACATGGTGTGCAGATTGAAAAAAACCTTGTATGGACTTAAGCAAGCTCCTAGAGCCTGGTATGCAAGGTTGGACAAGTATTTTTTGCAATTAGGGTTTAGTAAAGGCACTAAGGATAGTAATATCTACTTTAAAATTAATGATTACCAAATTTTGATTGTTGTAGTCTTTGTTGATGATGTTATCTTTGGAGGTAATGAAGTTATGTGTAAGAAATTTGCAAAAGAAATGAAAAAGGAGTTTGAGATGTCTATGTTTGGTGAAATGAATTTCTTTCTAGGACTACATATTACTCGATTAGAAAAAGGAATTTTCATTTCTCAGTCCAAGTATGTGGAAGAATTGTTGAAGAAGTTTGGAATGGAGAATTCTAAGCTAGTACGTACCCCTATGGTAACTGGTTGCAAGCTGAGAAAGAATGACGAATCACCTAAGACTGATCAGAAAAAGTATAGGTCTATGATTGGAGGAATACTTTATCTAATCCATACAAGACTAGATATAATGCATGCAGTTTGTCTTGTGGCGAGATTTCAAAAAGATCCTAAAGAGTCACATGTGATGGTAGTTAAGAGGATAATGAGGTATTTAAAAGGTACTTCAGACTATGGATTGTGGTATTCCAAAGATACTAATTTAACTCTTAGTGCTTATACAGATGTAGATTGGGCTGGAGATGTTGATGATAGAAAAAGTACAAGTGGAGGTGCTTTCCTCTTGGGTAACAGATTGGTTGCATGGTTAAGCAAGAACCAAGAATCAATTTCTTTGTCTACTGCAGAAGCAAAATATATTGCTTCAGCGTGTTGTCGTACTCAAGTGCTATGGATGAAGCAAACATTGAAGGATATAAGAGTTGTGTATGGAGAACTAATTTCAATCTTTTGTGAGAATACAAGTGTTATAAACATTTCAAAGAATCTAGTGATGCATTCAAAAACAAAGAATATATTAATAAGGTATCACTTTCTGAGAGAAAAGTTAATAGAGAATGAAGTAAAGATGGAATGTGTCTAGTAAGGATCAGATTGTAGATATTTTTACAAAGCTTCTGCCTAAGGATACTTTTGACTATATTAGGGAAAAGTTAGGGGTTATTACCCCTCTTGCTCTAAACTAAGATGCATGGGAAGTGCATCAGTCCAGTGGTGCCCAAAGTCTTATTCTTTGATCTGGATTGATGTTTTAAAGGCTACCTCTTAGAGGGAGTAGGTAGATATTGCTGATATGAGTTCCTGATAAAGAGTAGTAAGTCTTGCAGTATTGCTGACAGGGGGAGTAGTGCAGTATTAATAAGATTTGAATTGAGCCTTGATAACTAAAGTAAGAGAAAAGGTCTAGCACCCTGTTGGTGCCTACACCTGGAGTTAAGGTTTTGAGCTAAAAATCTGTAGGCATTTTCATTGTAAACCTTCAAATTTTCTAAGTTTGTCGGCCTTCACTTTTTCATGCATGTATCTTTGTATATGCATTGCTATTTGTATGTACATTTGAATGTGCAAGCACTAATGTACATTGGCGAGCCTGAAAAATAAGTCAAATCAGCTTCAAAAAGTACAAAAATTGGTTGTATACTATCAGAGTGATTTTCACTTTGTCCTCCGAGTGACCAATTCACACCGATGACTTCTTTCCTTCACACTTGTCAGTATGACATATACCGACGACACTAGCAATGAAACTTATGCCGATGTCTTCGGTTGCCCTGATGAACCTTCACACATCATGTATCAGTGTGACTAACACCATTAGTGGAACATTACTCTCCTCCACTGATAATAGATCTCATGCCGATGCACCAATCATCAACTCACCATTGTTAAGACTTTCCACATCGACTATTCTTCACTTTGCTCGGCTGATACTATGGCTTATGCTGATAGACTCCTTCATCGGTGACACTTTGTAATTGTCACCCTGATCGGTGTAAACACTCGCCGTCGACTCAATGCAACTTCTTTAACCCAATGGTTCTTCTCATGCCAATGTCTTCGCAAATTTGCACAGAAAACCTTGATCTCGATCTGGTCCGTTCACTTAGCAATTTTGACACAGATTTTCAATCTTTGAACCCTAGCACATGAGGATGCTAGGAACGATCACTACATGCAACACTCTGATACTAAAACATGAAATATAGAAACAGAATGAACAAAAAGGAAACCTAATCTAATATATAGATCCATTCCACCGATTCTACGAATCATCTGGTGGAATGGATAAATAAGTCCATCTCACCTACAAATGGGAAAAACAATTACACAGATAAAGTTGAAATTGGATGATTAACACTAATGGGATCTTCTCTTATTTAATATCAGAAAAATGCATACAAACATTCAGTCTCATTGTATCACAGTGCTCTATTAAATCTCCAACAACACAATACCTCTATGAACTCTGAACTCTCTACTGTATCTATTGTGTCTAAAACCAACTGATCTAGGGCATAAATAGTAACTCTTCACAAGTACTACCAACTTGATTCCAAGTGGTTGGGAGACTTCCAAGTGGCTAGGAGGAGATAGCTAATAGAAAACTATAACAAACTACACATAATCCTAGATTGACCCAAAACATAAGAAATGGTCCAATGGACCTTATTAAATCAAGAAGTCAAACATACTATAATTAGACCTAATCTATCTTTTGAAGGGGTGCTCCTGCACCATACTCCCCAGAAGAAGAAATCTCAAGTCCACTTGAGATGAGAGTATGTAGATCTACACCATGTTGCTGGATCTACTCTTTAATTAGCCACACTGCTTCTGAATCAGGTTTTCCTTGCCAAGCCACCAAATATTCCAAATATTCCTAGTTTCTAGTTTTCTTAATCACTCTTGTGTCCAAAACCTTCTACAACTATGGTGAATCATGCTTTAGAATGTCATCAGCTGCTGTATCCTGTAGGAGTTCCTGTTCTGCATCTGGATTATGTTTGTATGGAGTTAAAGCACATACATTGAATATAGGTGATAAACCAAGATCTGGAGGGAGTTGTATCTTATAAGCATTCTGTCCATGCTTTCTCAAAATCTGACATGGTCCAATCTTCCTCTGCATGAGTTTGGTATATTTGCCCTTAGGAAGTCTTTCCTTCTTCAAATGAACCCATACCAAATCTCCAACAGCAAACTATACATCCTTCTTCTTTCTATTAGCATATGCTTTATACTTCAAGGTAGTTTGTTGGAGTTGGTTCTTTACTTCATCATGAACCTCTTTTATAGCTTCTACAAAAGCTTCTCCCTCTGCACTAATAGGGTCTGCTATAGGTAGATCTCTCAATTCCAAACTTCCTCTCGGATGCATACCATACACTATCTGAAAGGTGATTTCCCTGTACTCCTATTGATAGTATCATTATAGGAAAATTCAGCCTGAGATAGGATATTATGCCACTTTTCTCCATGTTGTTTTGTCAAACATCTAAGCAAATACCCTAAGGAATGATTTACTACTTCAGTCTTTCCATCCATTTGAGGATGATATGCAGATGAGAAAGACAAATTGGTTCCAAGTTTCTTCCACAGAGTTCTCCTTATCCATTTGCAGTTGGCCTTGTGAAATGACAAAACCTAAATATGTTATCTCCTCCTACATGAACAAACACTTGTCCAAATTTATCATCAGCTACTCTTCATGTAACCTCTTGAGAATCAAATCTATATGTTTGAGATGTTCTTCCTTTGTGTTGCTGAAAATTAGAATGCCATCTAGATATACTATGACAAACTTACCCATGAATTCTCTCAAAACTTCATTCATCAATCGCATAAAAGTACTAGGTGCATTAGACAAACCAAAAGGCATAACTTTCCACTCATAAAACCCTTCATTGGTTTTGAATGTTGTTTTCCATTCATCTCCTGGCCTAATTCTAATCTGATGATAACCACTCTTCAAATCTATTTTTGTAAAATACTTAGCACCTCCCAAACAGTTGAGTAAATCCTCTATCCTAGGTATTGGAAACCTATACCTGATTGTGATCTTATTTATAGCTCTAGAATCTATGCAAAGCCTCCAAGTGCCTTCTTTCTTTGGTGCTAGTATAGCTAGTACTGCACATGGGCTTAAACTTTTACCAATCAGACCTGTGTCTAACAATTCCTCAATTTGTCTTGCTACTTCTGCATTTTGTTCTAGAGTAAGTTTATATGTTGCTTTGTTTGGAAGTGTAGATCCTAGAATTAGATCTATGCAATGGCTAATATCCCTTATAGGTCATAGGGATCTTGGCATTCCATCAGAGATGATGCCTTTATACTTATCCAATAACTCTTGGACAGCTAGGTCTATGAACCTCTGCTTCTTCTCTTTCTTGACTTCTTGCTGCTGGTCTTCATTCACTGTGAGACATGGAATTAGGGCATATGCAATTGCACCTTCTACTACTACTTCTTTCATGAACTGTTTTCCTTCCATCAACATTACCTTCACCTCTTTTTCTTTTGATTTCTCCTCTTTCTCTATCAAAGGGAGTAACTATGTCACCTTACCATCCTTGGTGATTGTATAAGTGTTTCTTACACCATCATGACGTGCCTTCAAGTCATACTACCATGGTCTTCCAAATAAAAGATTGCAAGCATCCATCTTGGTAATGTCAAACAACAACCTATCTTTATATGCTCCAATCTGATATTCTACCTATGAATGGGAAAATCAGATTGATCAATAATGATAATTATAACCCAAACATCAATAGAATAATGAAAACAAGAAAGATAGAAGGAAATGAAGCAAACGAATAACAATGCAAACCTTCCCTGTTTCAAAGCTTCTATTGTTCGCCTATTCTTTCTTGATCTTGAATGATGAAGATGGCCCTCAAGGAGCTTGCTTCCTTGCTTCGATTCCTCAAGATGACAAGGAGAAATGGCTATGATGATTTCTGCATTACGATGGTATGAAGAAGAAAGTTGAGAAGAAGAAGAAGATTCCTTAGAGAAATTTGGGCATAGTAAGGATGCCAGAAGAAGGTCTCTCAAATGGCTTAGAAGAGGGTTCCATTTATAGATTTTCTGAAAATAGAATGGAGGGTGAGGATCAAAAGATGAGATCAATGGCCCTCATTATTTGTGAATCTTTAATTTATAATCGATGAATTAAAAATTCAGAGTGGAGGATAGTGAGGTATGACAATTGAATTAAGAATTCAAAGTGGAGGATAGTGAGTTATGACAATTGAATTAAAAATTCAGAGTGGGGGACAATGGGTTATGACAATTGAATTAAAAATTCAGAGTGGGGGACAATGGGTTATGACAATTGAATTAAAAATTCAGAGTGGAGGATAATGGGGAACATTGAATTTAAAATTCAATTTGGTGGAGAATAATGGGGGACATTGAATTTAGAATTCTATTTTGGATTTTGGAGGATATTAGCTAATTAAATATTAAGAATATTTAATTATATGTGCAACATGGTGAGGTGGAAGGGATGATGTGGAAGGATGAGGTGGATTGATGAGGTGGATTTAGGATTTGAGACATTAGAAGAATTTAGGGATTTTGTAAGATAATGAACCAATCAAATAAACCTTGAATATTTATTTAATTGATAGAAGAAAATAAGAATTAAGATAAATATCTGAATATTTACTTAATTCGACCTGTGCCAATTTTAGGCTATTACATTTTGCCCCTCTTTGAAGCAATGTGTTTTATCATGTTGTTTCAAAGAATAAATAGTTTGATAATGATGCATGCCCCAGTTTGGCCCTGGTACAGGTTATGATGATAGGATGCCCCCTCAGGAGATTGGACAGGGAGAAGGCGGCAGGCGTGAGACAGACAATCTCACGATAAGATATGTTGACAGGAATGAAATGGTTGAATGCAGAAGAAAGGGATGAATGATATGGAATGCAAGATAAATAGATGACAAGGGGAAATGGCTATGTGATATGATTTTTCTACATTACGACGGTATGGAGAAGAGAAGAAGAGAAGAAGAAGAAGATTCCTTGGAGGAATTTGGGCATAGTAAGGATGACAGAAGAAGTCCCTCTAATTGCTTGGAGAAGGGTTCCATTTATAGATTTTTTGAAAATAGAATGGAGGGTGAGGATCAAAAGATGAGATCAACGGCCCTCATTATTTGTGAATCTTTAATTCATAATAGATGAATTAAAAATTCAGAGTGGAGGATAGTGAGGTATGACAATTGAATTAAGAATTCAAAGTGGAGGATAGTGAGTTATGACAATTGAATTAAAAATTTAGAGTGGGGGACAATGGGTTATGACAATTGAATTAAAAATTCAGAGTGGGGGACAATGGGTTATGACAATTGAATTAAAAATTTAGAGTGGGGGACAATAGGGAACATTGAATTTAGAATTTAATTTTGGATTTTGGAGGATATTAGCTAATTAAATATTAAAAATATTTAATTATATGTTCAACATGGTGAGGTGGAAGGAATGATGTGGAAGGATGAGGTGGATTGATGAGGTGGATTTTGTGAGGTGGATTTAGGATTTGAGACATTAGAAGAATTTAGGGATTTTGTAAGATAATGAACCAATCAAATAAACCTTGAATATTTATTTAATTGATAGAAGAAAATAAGAATTAAGATAAATATATGAATATTTACTTAATTCAACCTGTGCCAATTTTAGGCTATTACATATCATAATCAGAATCAAGATAAGGGTAAACAAAAGGTGAATGCGAATGAAGTTAGGAATGAGATGAAAAAGATTTGGGTGAAGAAAAGTTCAGAGAATGTAGAGGTTGGATCCGCACTAGACTCTAGTGCTGATATTCCTTCTAGAAATTAAAAGGTGAGCTCTGGCTCAGGGGGAGACACAAAGAAAACCTTGTTCCCCTAGCCAATTAAGTGGTGCCTGAAATTGACACATGAGAAGCTACAGATCAAAGGGTTTCTAGAGAAACATCTAAAAAAGGTCAAGTGAAGATCTAAGAGATCTGCAAGAAAATTAAAAAAGTTCAATTCCTTCAGAATTGGTCCGGTTAAGCAAGTCTTCCGGTAAAACAGGTTTCTCACAAGATTGGCCTGGTATGAATCCAAATTGATATAGTTTGATCTGCGGATACATAAGATGATCAGAAGGACAAGTGGATTTGATGATTCATCACTAACATTGATCACAAGGGAATCATAATGATCCGGATGAGTTTCTTCCTCCTTGAACAAGGAAAACTAGGCAAACCAGAATGAATTAGGTTGTGCATTTATTGCAAGGTGAAAATTAGGGCTTCTTGGAATAAAAGAGTTCATTTGTCTGTCATTTACACACATGTACACTCACATGCGAAGAAGAAAGAAAAGGAGCTCTACAAACAACTTCTCCCAAAAGATCAAGGCAACTCTTCATACAACTCTATTTGGATTTCTTCGTGTGCCCTAACTTGCGTAAAAGGTATTTATCGTTCTTGATATCCTTTAGTAAGATTGTTTGATGATGGCTACTCTGAATATAGTAAAGTTCTTTGATAGACCTCGGCCCTCATTTAAGAAATATCCATATAAATCCTTGGAGGTAGATCCCCTAGGTGCATTTTCCAGTGTTCCGCATGGTGTGTTGCACACCGAAGATATTAGGGTTTATATACATGCAAATGTTGAAGAGTTTGGGGAATTCAAACTAAAAGATATCTATCACAAACAACTATTAGAAGATTCATTTGAGCTCAAACCACAATACATAGGCCTCCGGAACAAGCACTTTGCACAATACAGACATTTCCCCTAATTTACGGAGGATGAATGGGTTAAGTACATTCTGAGCAGAATACATGACAATTTCATGTGGTTAAATGGACCATTCAAGATCACTAAAGATGCCATCAGGGTAGTTACTGGACTACACTCATTCGATGGGATTCTTGTTCTTAAATCTATAAAGAACCAAACTATGAGTGAGGCTACCGGTTCTAAGTTTGACAAAAGAGCAATGATAGTAGATGACATCACTGATCCGGATGTCAAGTTTGCTTCTATGATCATTGGATATAAGATATATCATTCTAGTAGAGAAAATTTTGTACCTGGAACTGCCATCTATACTGCTTATGAAATGTTAAGAAAGGATGCAGACTATGATCTTTGTCAGCTTCTCTTGAACCAACTCTTGGAGAATCTACAGAAAATCAAGAAAGACAAAAAGAATTCATTCAAGTATGGTGGATTAATATTGTGCTTATTCTTCTACTTTATGAATGAGCTTCCCAGATCTAATGGCTGGGTATTGGAGAATGATAGACCGGTAGCTATCCAAATCAAAGATTATCTACATGGACTTGGTGACAACAAAGCACAAAATACAGCTCTGTGGGGATACTTCAAGAACTTTCAGAGCATGATGCAAGCAAGAGAAAGGATTCCTCAGTCTCTTGTTGAAAAATACAAACACACAGTTTGCTTTATGGTAGAGACTGATTAGTGCCTAATGGAGGCAATAGAACCAAGAACTGTATGGATCATGCCCATGGGGTATGAGGTTGATGAACAAATTGTGGAGCTGCATGTTCAACACATGCTAAGTCAGCCTAAGGATCCAAAAGTAGAAAGGTTTGGAACCTTTGAGGAGCTGAGTATAAAAATTCATGTAGAACTCAGAGAGCCAGAGATGAAAAGAAAAGTGAGAAAAGAAGTAGAACATATTGCCCAAGGTCTTGGCATCTCAAAGGAGGCACTTGATGCCAACCAAGAAAAGAGACAAAAAAATGAGGAAGAGAAGAAAGAGGCAGAAAAGAAAAGCAAGGAAAGTGCTCTAGTAGAAACCTCAACCTAGACCAGATCATCAAAAAGATCTGCAACTGTCACAGCCAAAAACTCAAGACCGAAAGTCTAGGCATCTAGTAAAAGAGAGAAAAGATCCAAGACAAAAGCCACAAGGGCTTATGCAAGTCAAAGAGATGAAGAGAAAACCAAATCAAATGAGGGGGTAAAGGAAATAAAGAAGCAGAAGAAAAAAGGATTTGGTAAGCCCTCCACAGGCCAAGACAAGGAAGAAATGGTAGAGGAATTTGTTGAAAAGCCCACCCTATCTCTAGAAAGTGTAATCAAATCAGACACTGTGGATGGAAACCTTCAACCAATGGTCGAATTCTATGATGATTACAAAGAGGCTGACCAAAAGATCCTGCAGGAAGCTACAATTAGGTATCTAAACATATACAATAAGGCTTTCATTGAAATTATATCTCTAATCCCTAAAAGCTTGGAGAAGGAACTAGAATCAAGAAAGAACACTGCCCAAGCTAAAGACCTAGAAATCTAGGAACAAATAGCAATTCAGCTATATCCTTCAATTGACTCTAAGACAATGAATGTGATATTCAAAGATTGTAAGGATGAGTTCAGAAGCAAAGCAATGATGAATCAACTTATGCTTGGTGAAACTGACAAGGTAGCCAAGGACACAGAAGAGATCCTTCAGAAAACCTTCAAAAGATTTAATCTTCCTATCATAGAGGACTTGGGTACTGATCCATCCACCACAAATGTTGCAGAAGAAACTCCTAAGAAAATGTCAGAAGGGGTGGGGCCTGAACAAACTAACATTTCTCCTCTGGTTTCCCCTACAATCTCCAGATCTAAAGGACAAGAAAGAAGCACAGGTGAAGGAAAAAGAAGATGATAGTGCTAAGGTTGTAGAAGGAGAGAAGACTTCAGCAGAGAAAACCACAACTGCTAGTGGTTAAGGAGAGAAAACTTCTAAGGACAGCTTCCAGACTGTAGAAGAGAAGAAACATCTATCTCTGGCAAGAGACACTGCACAAACTGTCCAAGAATTCTTGAACAAAGAAATAATGGAGATTGATGAACTGGAGCTTCTACAAGGTCCATTCAATTTTGATTCTCTTTCTCCGGTATAGACAATGAAGATAGCTTCATTTGCAAATGCTAAGGCTAATGAAAAACTCCTAAAGTCTCATATGGAAGACTCTGAGTTGATAGAAGCTACTTCCGGAGTGCTTGAAAAGATTATGCCATCGGTTTAGAAAGATCCCACAGCCTCCACTTCCAGTAATCTCAAAACTCTAGTCAGGAGTGTCAATACACATTTTGATTCACTAAAGAAGTCAGCAGAAGATAAGGTCCGGAAGGAATTTCTTGCAAAAAGATTATCAGAAGTACAAGGTTTGATAAGTAATGATAGGAGAAATATGAGTACAGGGATAAAGAGCTTAGAAAATGCTCTTATAGATGGTGGAAAAATATACAAATTTTTTATTTCATGGTCCAATGCAACAGCAAGAAGATAAACTACTAAGTTTGTCTAAAAGTTTTGATCCTCTCTCTTCCTCCATAGTCAATCAAGAGTGTCAGACTATTGCAATCACAACTACAATAAAGAATTTTGAGAAGGAAAGGAAAAACATGATCAGCCGGATGGGTGAACTTAGGAGGATCATTGTCCCTAAGTTAGAGGCCATGCATGAGACCATAAGTGCAGCTCAAATCATAGCCCAGACAAATGATCTGACAGATCTAAAAAGGGCAGATATGTTTGCATTCCTATTGAGTGGATATATCTCAATTTTGGATAGGATGAAGCAGAGTTGGACGATAGAAGTTGTACAGTTGAAGAACACTTTTGCAGACATACTTAAGTATATGTAAGTACAACTTGTATATATATACTTATGCAGCTAAATATAGTTAAATTTTTGAAAATTTTGGTATGCGAACCCTACCCTTTGCCATTGATGTCAAAGGGGGAGTGAAGAGAAGTGAAAAATGAGGAATTCAACTAAGGGGGAGCTCCAAAAAATGTACATAAAGATAGAGCATCAGCCAAGGGGGAGCATAGTGTAAACACTTAGTCATTTTTCACTAAGTGTTGCCATCAATGCAAAAGGGGGAGATTGTTGGAAAGAGATACTATATGGATTCATGATTGTTGTCATTAATGGCAACAAAGTTCATCCCACACATCCGCAAGACATGGTGTGTCTCTACCGGAAGTCAGAGTGAAGAATGTTGTGGTCCGGTAAACAAGAACAGAGCATGTGGCAAGGTCTGACAGACAGGTCCAGATCTCTCAAAGGAAGCATATTGGTGAAGTGTGGATTTGGGGAAGTAAAGAGTACTACCTTGAGTGATAGATTCCAAGGTTTTAGCCTCCGGTGATAGATGAGGTAAAATATATGAATACTTGAGTACCGAGTTCCTAAGTGACAGTGTGAACAGAGGAAGAACTGACTGACAGAACATCAGACTACTTTCTGGATGTGTTACTAATAGTGTTAAAGGTTATGAAGGCATGAATCATGTTTGGCTAGCATGATAATGATTTCTACAAGTATATACTTGATCCGCATTACTTGATGTGCAAGGATTCAGCCGACAGAACAGAGTTTTTGAGAAGATTGACTGTTCTGGGTGCCGACTAGAAAGATAATGAAATCACTTGTGCGGATATATATATATAGAATGGATTTAGTTGTGAGAAGTGTTGTGGTGATATGTGATATGCGAATAAAAGTAGAAGAGCAGAGCGGAAGTGGTAAGAAAGGTCCAGTATGTGAATGAAAGCAGCTTAAGGGAAAAGGAAAGATGAAGTGCAGCAGATCAGTGTACTGAGCCTAACTGGAACTAAACTCCAGCATATGTGGATGCCTCCAATCAGTTCAAGTATTGTATAACATTTTTTTGTAGACAATGTGTCTCTTGTAGGCAGTGTGCCTCTTTGTGAGCAGTGTGCTCAGGCAGTGAGCCCTAATTGGCAAGTGCCATTTTGTAATTCCTTATTCTTCTAACAGAGAATAATCTTTGGGTTAATCACCCCATGGTTTTCTCCCTTAATAGGGTTTCCACATCAAAAATATTGTCATGTGTATCTCCATCTCATGGTTATGTTTGCTTGTTTGAATTAATGCTGCATTAATTAATAAGAAAGTTTAGAAAGAAGAAATAATTTGGATAACTGATTCACCCCGCTTTTAGTTATCAACAACTAGGCTGGATAAGGGTGCAGAGAGAAACCACTGAGGAAAGAGTGGTAGGTGCATCACCAGGATCTGCTATTGGGTGAGATGAATGGTTTGGTGAGTTGGTGTTGTGAAGCAGTGAGAGAGATGGATACCTGATTGAAAAAGAGCTCGATGTTGTAGCTTGAAGAGTACTCCACTGATGGGAGTAGAAGGAGCCTGAAGAAGCTCTAAATTTGATAGTTTGATTTGTTGGTTGGTTGGTCACCTTTCTATGGATGAGAAGATTTGAAGCCTGAAGCTGAGAAGAGACAGATAGAAATGCAGAAAAAGACTTTGTTGCTGGTACATTTCCAAGGGACTTGGAAATTTTGTTGGTTGGTTGTATGGTGCAGGAGCACCTTGGCAAATTAATATTGCCCTAGACAAATCTTTGAGTTTGATTAAATTTGTATGCTTCCACATTGTAATGAGGTTTATCAAGTCATTTTTATGTGTTTAGGTCAATAGGAGTTTCAAATATGCAAAATATTACAAACCATGTAAAGGTTGTCAATGTAAAGTTGGAAAAAAGATGTAGAATGAGGGAAGGTGAAGAGTCATTTGGCTCTTAGTTCATTCAAAGTAGTTGCAAACTGAAAGGTCATTCGTAATACCTTTAAAAAGGCCTTGTATACCTTTGAAAACTCAGAGGTGATTGAAGATTGAGAATGGAATGGTAAAAAGCAATGTTTTCCTGTATTTGATTTTAGAAATTTGCTATTTTCTTGCATGATACGGCCCAATATGGGCAGGAGGACATTTATTTTTGATTTCAAATGAAATTATATTCAATCACCCTCCCTTTCCATTTTGTCTCATCAAATTTGGTGCAATATTGAGGAAGTTATGACCATTTTAGTGACTGCAATTTTTAGAATTCTCCTATAAGAGTCTTGTTGCAGCATTTGGTACGGTTTTGTACGGACATATATAGGAACAAGCCATATATGTTGGAAAGAGGATTGAGTTAACTTTCAAATTCATCTAGTAGGAGTCTTAACTCGATTCCTAGAGGAAGATATCACATTTTTTCTAAAACTACTCTGTTAACTAGGTTAGCTAGGGTTTTGGTTGGAAAAATGTCATAAAACCTCATTCCACCATGGGAATCTTCTAAAACTCAGTGGAATGGAAGTAGAGAGAGTTATTGACATTTTGACCAAGGATTAGGACTAAAAAAGTTGTTTTGGTGTGTTTAAATTGATGCCCTAGGTGATTGTAGCAGCATTTTCCTTGTTATTTTTGCATTTCGGTTATTGGTTAGGGCATACTTTCCAAAACAACCCAAACCCATTCTAGAGTATGTTGTGGGGAGGCATAATGGGTATCTATTTCATGTCTGAGAGTTGCATTTGGATGTCTATATAAAAAGATATTGGGATTGTTCTTTGTTTGTAGGGTTACTTGCTTTTCTTGAGGTTTGTGAAGGAACTACTAGTTTGAAGTTTGATCCACCTTTGCCAATGGATGGGATGGCTTCTAATACATATCTAAACACCATTTCCAGGAAGAATTCAAGTGCCTTAACTATTGTTCCCCATTTCCATGAAGATCCTTGTTTTTGGGCTCATTGGTGTAGTTGAACCTTGCCAACTTTGTCCTTCTTCTTGTATCCACTGTGCGCTCTGCATCACTTGAAAACCCATGTACACGGCCCTTTGGAAAATTACCCTAACATTGGACAATCCAAAATGTGTCTTTCTATATTCCATGGTTCCCTATTTTGTGGTAAAAGCTATTTTGAACCGATCTTCCTCTTTTACCAAAATCTGGTTGTAACCTGAACAATCATCTATCAAAGGGAACCTCTCTAAACCTGATACTAGTTGTAATATTTTCTCCATAGAGGGTAGTGGATAATGATCCTTAAGTGAAGCACTATACAAGTCATTGAAGTCAACACACAATTTGATCTCACCATTCTTTTTTTTCATAGGTACCAAGGTAGATACCCAAGATGTGTGTTTGATAGGAAAAATGATATTAGTTTGGATCAACTTGTTTAGCTCTGTCTTCATAAGGTATTCGAGCTTAGGATACAAAGGTCTTTTCCTTTGTCTTACTAGTTTTGCATTTGGTTCCAGCTCAATGGTATGGCATGCTAATTTAGGGTTAAACCCTTTTAAATCTTGATACTCCCAAGGAAACATATCATCATACTCTTGACAAATCAAAATGAAAGCATGTCTTTCTTCTTTAGTACATACCTTGCCAAGTTTGAGGAGTATGCCTTTGAATATTTCAATAGATTCATAGTGTTCTTCTTTGAATAATATGCTAGCCTTTTGTCTCCTTGGTCATCAGACTCCAACGTCACTAATCCCTTTGGTAACCTATTTGTTTTCGGCTGTAGAATTTGATCACCAAATTGCTATTGCAATTTTGTTGATTCCCAGCTGCAAATTCAGCCTCCTCAATTAGAAAGTTTGCAATTTTTTCATCACTATCAAGAACTTGCTAATGGGTGTTATTATCTAGAATTGATGGCCTTACAACCACTTTCACATACTGTTGTACCTCGACATTTTTAAACTATTTTCAAATATCATATTCAACACTTGTGGCAGCCAACTTATCAGTCTATTTGTTATGATTTGTTGGTAAAGAGAACAAGTTAAAGGCATTGAATTCTTCAATAATGTCCCAAACTCTATGCTCATATGACTTGAGTAAATCATTTTTGGTCACATTTATGCCTCTTACCTAGTTTACAACCAATACACTATCCCCAAACAATTGTAGGGACTTGATTTTCTTCTTTTATGCCCATTCTAAGTCATGGATAAGTGCTTCATACTTTGATGTGTTGTTAGTATAGATGAAAACAAACCTGAAAGTTGAATAATACCTCTTACCCTTAGGAGACACGAGCACAACTCCTCCACTAGAACCTACTTTGCTTCTTGAGACATCAAATTATAGTTGCCATAACCCATTTGATTACTAATTATAATGTTGGCTTTCATCTTTTACAACGTTAGGGACAACCATGTTTTTTCATGAATCATGTAGATACCCAATCCTGCTTTTTCCATATGTTTGAATGGACCATCCTCATGATTTTCAATTGCCCACTCATCTAAAATCAGATCAGATATGACTTCTAAAGGAGTGTTTGGCTCTTGGATGACATGTTGTTCTTCTTCATGGATGGTGAGATTTGCATTGATAGCACTAGGAATGTATGGCTAAAGAGATATTCTGCTATAGGCTCTGATTTCACAATCACTCTAGTGTCATATCTTGTTCTCAAGAACATGTGTGACCAATCAGTAGATAGATAACCACCTAATTTTGTAGTGAAATATCTAGAAAAGCATATTGCAAAGTATGGTGGTAGATCTATGACAAAAATTTGGACAAGTATACAAAGTGAGGCTCAAATTTTTAATGACTCCAATAGTGTTGATGGCTATCCCATCCAACTATACTATTCCTTTGTCAAGGGGTTCATATGATAAACCAAGTTTATAAACTCTATGTTTGGGCATTACAGAACTACTCGCACTTGAGTCAGTCATGCAATTATGAACAAGGTACTGACCAATAATCATGGACACATAAAATGGAGGTGGCTTGACTCTTTGGATTTGCTATTCACTTTTAATTTGAGGAGTATTGGCAAGTACAAATTTGGGCTACTCATTAGGAGAATCATTTGACAAGGTAAGGCTAGACAAAGCCTTTTGTAACAAATCTTTTTGGCCAAGAAGGGATAAAGAATCCTACATTGACATGCTCACATTTGCCTTTTTCATATGTTCCAAAATACTAAATGGAATTGTACTAACCTTTGACTATCCTTTTGGGATAGTAGCCTCTACATGTGTTTGCAATAGCTGCAATTGATTTCTGGGCTGATCTCTACTCTCTATAGGTTGTCCTCCTAGTAGTATTTGCACATTTGGTGTATGTGATGGACCAACAACACTTTGGTGACCTATAGGAGCCTGATTCTACCTCTTATAAGGTTGTTGTCCTATATCAACAACCCTCTTTTTAGCTCTTGTGTTAGCTGTTATGGAATGAGATGACTGATTTTATGTGTTTGAATGGTTCACCCCACAAAAATCTTCACCTTGTCAGTTCACTATGGTAACATCCTGGTGGCCTTGATTAGTGTGAGAGCCTTGTTGTTCATGATTTTGTTGTGTTACATCTTGTGGGACAATAGTGTTATTCTATACCATAAGGGCTTGATTGGTCACCCCATTGGAACATGTGGCTTGGTTATGAGGTTGGTTACATGGAAAACACCACTCATAATCTTGTGCCATGTTATTTTGCACTAGTACAAGCTCCCTAGAAGTGCTAGTAGTGTTCTGATAGTAATGTTGATAAGTCCTTGCATTAAAATTCCTTTTTTAACCTTGAGGATCAACTTGGTAAGGAGGCCTATTAGGCTGATTTGGCTAATAAGGTCTAATTTTTTTATTTTGATGCTTCTTTATATTGACTAACTGATTGGAAAAGGTCTGTAATAAACCTTTTATCTCTTGTAATTCCTAGGATTGGGCTAGGACAACCTTTTCTTAGGTAAAATTTAAATAACCTAGTGCTGGTACACTAGGTACAATAGCTATTAGGGTTATTGACAATGGTATAGGTGGTTGTATCTCAGGAAAAATAGGCATGGGAGGCCTTGGGGCTGTTTTACCAACTTGTATAAGGCTATTCTCTACTCTTATGGAGATATCATATGCATTAGAAAGTGTAATTCCACCCATTGACTGAATCATCACAAATATATCACTATTAAGGGCTTTAAGGAAATATAAAAATGCATGTTGAGCTGAAGGTCTTACCGTTGGTGGGATTCTATCCGAAGTCTTTAGGAAATGGAAGTTGAAATCTGTCATATGCTCATGTGGAGCTCTCTTAATGGTGGTTAATTGCTCCAACAAAGACAAATGATCTGATTTATCTTGAAACTACTTATGTAATGAATCACCTAGCTCATCCTATGATCTAATTGAATTGATAGCCAAAGTTCTAAACCATTGTAATGCATTTCCCTTCAATGAAGTAGCTAGGTGCCAAATTTGCAACATTCTTAGCTATGATATTGTGAATTGCACACAATGTAGCCACATCTTTGATATGCTCACTAGGTGTAGTTTGATCTTTTCTAGTGAAGAAAGGCAAACTTCTAAGGGCTGCCACATGTATGTCATCATGATGATCAAGATTTAATGGTTTGCC
This sequence comes from Cunninghamia lanceolata, assembly GCA_027924645.1. Lineage (NCBI taxonomy): Eukaryota > Viridiplantae > Streptophyta > Pinopsida > Cupressales > Cupressaceae > Cunninghamia > Cunninghamia lanceolata. The sequence continues at coordinate 20,267,348 of BSBN01001807.1, read as the reverse complement.
CCTATCAAATGATGTAAAAAAACCTACCTTTCCATTGTATTTGGTGGTACCTGAGGAATTTGTAGATGAATCTCTAGCACAAAATTTGTAGGTCTATGGATGGGGGGTGTAGAATGTATCCTTCCTAGGGGCTAAGGCTTCTTCTTATTGCTCTTCCCCTTCTCTAAGGTGGTGACAACTGCAAGTATTCAAACGAAGTCAAGCTTCCCCTTGTTTATACTCTCCTCATGTGTTGTTTGCACTAGATCTGCTTAAAAATTAGAGGTTAGAGTCACCAAGTATACATTTTTAACCTCAAAAAAGGTCAAAAACACTTCTATCAATACTAGGATAGTAATGAAAACTGAGTAAATCTTCACTCAAAATGAGCTTCATTGTCCCATCGGGTGTGCCAAAAACTATTGTCACAAGGATAGAACCCTAGCTAAGTGTAAACTCATCTATCCTGTGAAACATGGGATCATCTTCAAGCTGTGGGTTGCCTATGACAAAGATGAACATCCAGAGAGGGTTGGTTCCCTTGAAAGATTTCCTAAATCTTCTATATTGATGAGGAAAAGAGATAAAAGATTGCTATAATCTGAAATCTAGATCGTAGGAGGTGATGCACCAATGATAAAATGACTTGTACTTGTTGTTTCAACTCACAATTTCTCTCAAGCAAAGGTTTTGATTCACACAACTCAATCTAAATAGTGTTCATACATTAGTATTTCATAGGTAGGTTTGAGCTTTCAAGTTTGTTTGAAGGAAACCCAATGCTTTTTCACAACTACAATATGTTGAAAATGCTCCACACAACCTATGACCTATATGAATTAGTTGCTTTCTGTATTAAGTCTTCTTAGAATGAGACATAATATTAAAGGATTTTGTTAAAAATGGCAGAAATTTGCATCAAGATCATTTATTTAACACATAACACATCTGATTGGGAAGGATAACCTACTGCTTTTATTGATAAAATAGGAAATTTTTCTTACAAATCTAAAAAAATGCTTGAAAATACATAAAATTGTTGTTATTCAATAATGGAAAAATCTAGTTTTGTGAGTTACAATACAAACTTTTCTTGTTGTGAGTGAACAAAATTAGAAAGAACTAAGAAAAAGAAAACACTTGTGTGCTTCCTTTTGATGAAAAATGGTCTTCCTCCATGAAGGTCAAGTCTTCATGATTGGACTGGGCGCTTGGGGAAGTGAACTTCCACTAAACTAAATTGATTCAATTGCATGAGATTGATTGGAATTGATGTCTTTAATCAATTTCAAATGAACTAGAGTTGTTGAGTGCACAAGGAAAAAAATTCTTTGTTTTAAGACACCAAACTACCCCAAAATGAATGATTTTAGCTCGAAACTCATCTCAACTCTAGTTACAACCATGTGGTTCTCCAAAGTAGGTCTAAACTTCCTGTATGTGCCTCTAAAGTAGATGCTTTAGCCCTCTTAACTTGCTGCTATCTCATATGCATGATGAAACTGTGATTTGCATGAATTTTGTTCCTCTCTGAGCTTTCCTAGAAATATTCAGTGTGTTCCCATGTAGAGTTTGGAGTTTGGTCCTTTGCCCTTTCACCTTTCAGCTATTCAGTAGATTTTTGGCTATCGGGTCTTTGTCCTTCATCCTTTTTGAAGAAATGGGAGAAGAGGTGAACCCTAACCTCCATGACATTTGAAAGACTTAGCCATTTTTTGAACAAAAGGGCCATCAAACTTTGGAGCTTCTCTCTTCTCCCTTTTGCTTGCCTTGAAGAAGGCTGAAGGGCAAAAGGCCAAACTCTAACTTTTGATCCAACTCTACACTTAGCAAGTTCTTGAACAAAAGGACTATCAGACTTTAGAGCTTCTCTCTTCTCCCTTTCACCTACCTTGAAGAAGGTTGAAGGCCAAAAGGCCAAACTCTGATCTCCAACACCCACTTTATACCTAGCAAGTTTTGAAGAAAGCCCCATCAGAATTGAGGCCTTGGGGATTCTCCCTTTTTCCTACCTTGGAGAAGACTGAAGGATGAAGGGACAAACACTAAATTTTGGCACCCACTTTATACTTAGCAAGTTTACAACAAAGCCCCATCAGACTTCTAGCCTTAGGGCTTGTCCCTTTCGCTTGCCTTGGAAAAGACTGGAGATTAAAGGGCCAAACTCTAATCTTTAGCATCCAATTTATACTTGCATCTTCAATAATTTAATACTTAGGCAATTTTAGCCTTGGAGGACTTTGGAGCCAAGAGGGGAAGTAGTATTGAAGAAGGAAGTATGAAACTTTGATCTCTGACAAATGCAGAGAAAACACAAGGAAACACTTAGAAATTCTTACTTTGTCATTTTGGGGCCTTTTTCCTTGTAATTTTTTAAAAGGGCAGACATATGAACCTATGAAAGATGTTTCTAATTAGTTATAAACTATAGGTTTAAGTGAAATTTAGTTTCCTAAATAACATGAAACACATGCTTTGACATAAAAATGTCAAAATATGCTAACAGTTTTCATTTACTACACATTCATGATCACCTAATAAACAATGGATTTTACTAGCATGTGGCTCACGATGAAAGTTTTTGGTCTGATTCCTAGCATAATGCAACTTGAAAGCCCAAGAATCATACCTTGTATGCTTTCATTTTTTGTGTTTTTCCCATGTATGCTTTGTGTATGTTCGAATTTGACCATATTACTTTGCTAACCATAATTGTTCTGACATATAATATTTGATCTCATTTGGTGTTTGATAATTTTTAGATATAAGTGTATATGTATAAGTGTGATTCATTCTATATGTCTTTTGTATGTGTAACCTCTTTATCTAAGCATTATAGACTCATAGAATCCTAATCTTGGGGGCTATCGCATCTCTCAACTTGGTGACATTCTACGTTTTCAAAATTTTTGGTGAAGAGATCTGGCTTCTCCATAGTTTAGTGTGTGTATGAAGGTAACCTCATACGCCCACTAAAGTGGGGTCTAAATATTGCAGTGTAAATTGCCACCGCCTACAATTTCATGCTAGGTTTAGCACTTAGTTTAGCGTATGTGTTTATCTTTGCTTGCAATGTTCCTGTTTTACCAATAGGATAAGAAACAAGGTTAAGTCCCTTGTTAACAAGCCTTTCAAGGACAAATTTCACTAGGATACTAGTATCCTAACCATTGGCTTCAAAATAATTTGAATCTCAAAATGTTGTCCTTGTTGCCTTGATCAATGTACCTTTATGGCCTTACCCAATCGAACCCCTAAAAAAGTAATTCAGATTCATATATAAACAACTCTCTTTCCTCATTTTGAGAAGGTGTGATCGATCTATGAATAAAAGCTCTCTACAACTTCTAGGATATGAATTCTCTCTAGAGAAGCTCTCTACTTGTAAATATTATTATTGAACTAACACTAGAAGGTATTTGAGGAAGCTTCTTCCTCCATTGTCAACTCCTTGTGGTGATTTGTGTTGTGACACCAATCCAAAAAGGGTTTCATGCTTATAGTATGATGATTTCATTGTATTTGTTTACTACTATCTTTATCAGTTGTTTTGCCTTTGGTCATCGTGAACATGCACTTTCTATCATCATCATCATCATTGTTTTGTGGAGCTGGGAACATGAACACAAGTTTTGACTGAGGAAAGCCCCTATACAACATAACCATTTTTTCTCTTTTGTGTCCACAGATCACAACAAGAGGTTTTCAAGAACAAGGAATGACAAGAAGATAAAGGAAGAGAGACAGAGACTGTTTCATAGAAGTCCTATCCATATAGAACCCTAAAGACAATAGCACCCAATGCTAGTGTCCTACCTAATAAGCTCTTGCTTCTAGTGCTAGGTTCTGTTGGATCAACTCTTTTATGTTCTATTCTTATTTTCTAAGAACTGTAATAGTCATAGATACACATTTTCTCAGTTAATCAATTTGTTCTTTACATTGCTTAGTTTAATCAATCCAGTTGTCATCAATCTTTCATCTTTGCAACAAAGGAACAGAGCCCCCACCAACACGGCTTGGCTCTTCTCTAGTGAAAGTAGCCAAGCATAGAACCATTGGTGGCTTGTGTTTGAATGTTTGATAGGAAATATTGATTTAGTTAGTTCATAATTGATTAGGTCATCTTTTGCCATCTAATAGAATGAGGAAGATGTGTGTGACTAGTTTGATTCTAGCAGTGGATATGACACAACAAATTGCCTTGATGAGCTCCAAATGGTGAAACAGTGGGAAGAACATGATTCTTCATTAGAGGTTTCTTGCGGTGCTATTTTTTTTTTGCTGATGGTATAGATTGTAGCCTTAATCATGTTTATGATTTAGGAATTGTAGCTTGTAGAAGCACATTTAAAAGTTGTGTTCAAGGGTTGGTGGAAATGTAAATGAATATGAATCTTTCCACTTCGAAGTTGGGTTTTCACTGACTCTTGAAGGTGTTGGTGCTGCAATTGAGGTTGAGTCCTTTGTGTGTGATATGGATTAAGTGAGCAACAAGGTGTTAGAGATTGCATGCATAAGATATCAATTAAATGCAAATAAAGATTAAATAGATGAATGGAAATACATAGAAATGATCACAACAAGAGACAAGTTTTAACGTGGTTCACCCAAACCTAGGCTACATCCACCAACAAAGAGTCCAATATTATTATCCAGTAAATCAAACCAATTACAACCTGGGTAAGTGCAAAAAGATGGGGGGCCAAAAAGTGGCCAAATTAATTTAAAAAAAATTAAGTCATAACATGAGCACGTTATAACACGCTCACATTATGACTTACTATAAATTTAAAAAAAGCAGTCCAATTTCATTTCTTTTTGTTTTCTCCTCTACCCGCGGCTTCCAAACCCTCAAAAGCGTGCTCGCATTTTGCAAAACACCAATCAACACAAAAATCTTATCAATTTGTATCCAAAATGCCGCCGCGACATTGAGCACGCCAAAGGGGTGAGTTATCTTTATTTTTTTGTTTGAATTTGTTTCTAAATAGGTAGGGTTTTGTTGATTTTTTATGTATATTTTGTTATTTGTCAGGAAATGTTAATGTACCTCCTCCTCCTCCTCCTCCTCCTCCTCAAAATCTACAAAATCTTGAGGAGGAAATACCTGTAGAACAACAACCTCCTCCATTCATTCCTCGACATGCCCCTGGAACACAAGAAAATATAATGGGGCAAATTGAAAACAACAAAAAGGAAATTGAAGATATAATTGCAAGGTTGAAAGATCCTTCCACTTCAACCTTGCATAGGTCCATGCTTGCTGAATCTCTTGAGTCTATGTTATCAAATGTAGATCCAATTAGCAAGCAAATAACTATTTGGATGGATAAAAAGAGAGAGTTTAGAGATTACTATGCAGACAAATTGTCATACCAAGATGACAAAAAATTACAAATTACAAAATTAGACTTGTGTTCAATTTTTACAAACCCACAAACAAATCAACCTCCACCCATTACATGCAAGAGGTTCCCTATCCATTGGTGCAACAACCAAGCGATAAGGGACAATTTTGGGCAGAGGTGGTGGATGGTTTTTGACCATCCTCCATGCAATAATAATGAGGTCCCGCAATATTTTTTGAGGAAACTCTACTACGAGTTTGTTCTCAATAAAGTACCAAACTATTTTGATATGCGGGACTTCCAGGGTAGAGGTGGGGGGTCAGCACAAGAGAGACCAAGGGCATGTCTTGACCCACAGTGGGTAGTGAGATGAGTAATCAATAGACCAGCCCACAAGCATGTTTCTATCCCTTCCATTCTGAAGGAGAGTGTTGAGGTCAATACACTTCAGTCGATTAGTGCCTTGACCCAGAGCATCATAGAGCATGTCTGTCCTGCAACATAGAGTGAGTTGGGAGATAGTACGAGGAGTAGGGTCCCACCCCATACTTGCCAGGCTTGCGGGTTAGCCTGTGGTTATGACCCCATGGACAGTCAGGACGCAGGTGTACAGGCTACATTTGCAGCTGAGTAGATGGTGATGACAGATACCCTCCTGAGTGAGACTTTCGGCCTTGATACTCAGGTAAATATTAGCAAGTTTATTGAATTTAATTTATTAAATTTTATTTTTGAAATACAAGATTAACTAATTTAAATTGATGATTTTAATGAAATTTCAGGGTCATAGCGTTGATGCAGTTTTCAGTGGTTCTCCTCCTCTATTTTTCACTAGATCATCTACTGTCGAGGTATGTAACTGGTAAACAATTATAAATATTACATGTGAATAGCATCATTATATGAATGGTATTCTAATATCTGATTTTGGATGTTGAATAGGTTAACATTGTAGATTTCATGGCAACACTTGCCAGTGGTGGTGGACTTCAAAGCTTTATGGAGGTAATAAAATAAATAGTTTAATGAATGAATTGTACTTACTAAATTTTTGTATGTGATTTATGTGCTTTATTGTGTGTACTTCCATGTTTAGATGAACATATGTATGTTAGGAGCCATGATTTGCATCATTATTATAGTTTTCGTAATTGAATAATGTTGTTTTATTTCTAGATGATGCAAGCTGCAGAGACACCTCCCCATGTTCATAGGGCAATGGAGCAGGGTGTGGCCTCTACGATTCATAACTCCATGGCATTGACAAGGGTATGAGGCAGATTAGTAAATTTCAATTTACATTCATTGTTATAGTTGTCTATTTTTGAAAAATTAAAAGATTATTGATTTGAAGTTTAATTTCTATCTGGATGGTTTCTATAGGACATGACATCACCAAGGCCTATTCCTGCTACTGAGGCAAGCGAGGAGATAGATTATATGTTAGCGGTAAGTGATTATTTTGTTAAATGTTTCATTTTTTATAACATGTAATTTCTATATATTAATGTCTATACTTTTTATTGTAACAGGTAAAGATATAGGAAGACCTAAATAGGAGGAGTAGCCCTCGGGTTCATAGTAGACCACCCACATGCACGTCTCTATCCCCTAGAAGATCAAAGGTTGCTCGTGATTTATTCTCTTCACTAGCCAGAGGGGAATGACTATTTATTGTGTTCCTTTATTGTATGCCTATATGGCATTTGTGGACATATATTTTGTATTGTACATAGTTGATATTGTATGCCTATATGGCATTCTTGTAAGCCTATATGGCTATTTTGTATATATGTTATACTTATATCGATAGATATTGATGTATGCCTATATGGATATTTGGTTAATATAAATCTTTTTTATTGATGGCGTCCATACTTGCATTATAAATCCATGTTTGAATGGATATTTGTAAATGGCTACGTGAAATATTTAAAGTTTGATTGTATTACATAGGATGTTTGTTGATCCAATAAGCTAGCTATTGTTATTCAAGTATCACCTAAACTTCATTTTGGAACTAAAAGATAAAAGTTGTATTTTAAAAAAAAATGAATCATCATGTTGAGTAGAAAATATTAATATTCTTTATGAGTAGCATAGAATGTCAACTATATGCAATACAAAAAAATGAATCATCATATTATTCTTTATGTTTGAGATCCTGAAAATGACTAAGTCTGGTAGCCTGATATCCTGAAACATTAGGATGAATATCCAAGTTATTAGGATGATTGCGCCTTGAGAAAAAGTCATTAAGATGAGCGCCTAAAGGAGACTTTCTTAAACATTCAAACATTGAGCAACAAGCATGAAGGGTTAAGGCGTAATTTGCAACTCATAAAGCCTCAAAAGGGCCTCCAACTTAGAGAGAGCATTCATTTAAGACAAGGCACCCATTGACACCTGTTCCACCATAAAAGTGTGCCTAAGGTGGAAGGAGAACAAGCCTCTGGTAAGTGAAGCGCACCTATTGTCTAAACCACTTCATTATGGCACCCTAGCATGAGGAGGAGTATATAAGTCAATAGGAAATGGCACCTATAATGCAAATGAAGGACTAAGTGGCATTTTCAATAAGCATTAATTCACCTTGAGCTTTCAATAAATACATCAAATTGAGCCCCATAAGCCTAGGCACCCTTTGCCTGTAAAAGAACCTTGTATCAATGTCAAGAGTTGGTCGTATCAGCATATTGGTAGACCTTGGTTAGGCTTCGCCGATAGTGGCCTGTCTTGCTGACGAGTGTGGTTCAAAGCTGATGAAGGGGGTCACACTGACAGTTGAAATCCATCGGTGTATCAGCCCAATAAGATTAGAGTTCACCGATGTTTGGAGTCTCATCAATGGGTGTGGTTCGAAGGTTGTCATTCGTGAGATCGGTGTGTCGGCAGAAGAGTTTTTGAGTGTGCCGATGGTATTAAGTCCTACCGATAGGCGAGGGACTTAGAGTCTCATATCAAAGTGACAAAGACATCGGTGTGAAAGGATATAAAGTCATCGATAGTGGTCTGTCTGACCAATAAGAGTCAATGATGGGATGTTTGTCAGAAGTGAAATCAAACAGAATCATGGTGGCATCGGCCTATCAGCTGATGAAATTTTAAGCTCGTCGATGGTATGTTGTCTTGCCAATAGTGAGTTCAAAGGTTCAAAAGTTGATAATTCTATGCTTCCATTGTTTTTAGACAAGTCAACAATAGAGTGAAATACAGAGTATCTAACCCTCTCTTGAGCAATCTACCTCCTAGGCACTCAACATTGAGGAAAAACTTCATAAAAACACCTATCTCTTTCTTGGCAAGTTTTATTATTTTGATGGTTCTAACTCATATCTAGAGAACTTCTCACCAAGGTGCCAAAATAAGTTAAACCCAACTAAAGCAAGAAAATGCGCCCAAGATGATTTCAATAAATTGGACTAGGCACCAATTTAGTGTTATTTTGACTCATACACCCTTAAGGCGCTAAAGTATCATTCCTTCAATCAATCTAGTTTCCATGTTCCCATGTGTGATGTTCCAAGTAGGAGATAGCGCCTAGGGTCTTTATCTCATTTTCAAAATTCTAATGATTCCAAACACTTACCAATAGTCTCAAAAGATCCTATTATCCCTTAAGCACTCAATCCTCTGATTTATCAAGGTGCTCAATCCTCTTCGAGGCACTCAAACTCATTCAAGGTGCTATCCTTTACTACTTCCCACTTCAAACAGTCTAGGGCACTCATAATTACTCCCATCACCAATCTTCCTCCTTAAAGCGCATTTGAGGACTTCTTCTTTATGCTAGGGTGCTAATATGAAAGTAACAACTCAAAGCGCTATATGAAAGCTTGATCTTGGAAAGGTGCCTAAACTCATAATGTGAGTTATTTTATCAAATTTTTAATTTTAAGGTCTTTTGGCAACTCCTCTACCAAGGCACCATTTGATGAGGTGTTTGAAGCTTGATTTTCCCCTTAGGTGCAAAAACTTGATGTTCTTGACCCTACAATGCACCTTGAGTCCCTAAGCTCTTACACTTATCATCTCTTATGCTACTTAGTTTCATCGCTCTCATAAAGGCATTTTGAGGAGTATTACTCTTCGAACTCAATCTCTAGAACTAAGGCGCTCAAGGGTGAGTAAACGTCCATTCTTCCAAGGCACTCATCAAGGTATAAAACAACACATAAAGGCACCAAGATTACTCCACTCAACCTCAAAGCACTAGATCATATCTAAATTTACATAAGGGTGCCAAATCAAATTGTCACTCAAGGGTAAATGCACTCGAAAGGTCATCTATCTTCAAACTCAACTTCCATTCCTCTAGGTGCTTCCTTGGGTAAGTTTGGACGCTCCCTTCATGCTTTCCGTTCAAGTGGCTTCAACTCATTATAAATACTTCCTCATCTAGGTGCAAATCATGATAGTTTCAAACACTTAGCTTTCAAGGCGCCAGAAGATGATTGTAGAGGAGTGAAATTGCGCCTTAGTTCAAATAAGTGTTTACTTCATCATTGATGGATTTAAGTCATTGTATATGCTCATGAAGACTTACCTCACTCAATACTCCCCAAACTTATGGATCTAAACATGCTTTTTCTTAGGCGTTAAACTGGAGTTGTCTAGATGCACAAGTGCGCCTCCCTCAATGAAGTTCATTTTGTTAACTTAGTTCATCCTAGTGACTCAAGGGGTTGTTATATTCTTTAGGCGCAATCTTTCATAGACTAAAACATTCACTCCATGTTAAGGCACTCAAAGGAGGCTCTGAAGATGGAAAATGGCACCTTAACTCACTTGTGTAAATTTTGGACTTTTAGGCAATTGCAAGATGTCTTGGAGGGTTCAATTCTTCAAGGCACCCATTTTGTTCACCACTTGTAGCATCACTTGTTCAAGGCACATGTTTGGGATTCTCTAGATGATGAAATGGTCCTTGACTCCCTAGACAGTTAGACTCCAACTCTAGGTGCAAGATAATGATGATTTGAGCTAAAATAAGCATATAAAAATCCAAGGTATTACTTGAGGCTTCCACTCTAAATTCTACCTAGGCACTCACCTAGGGTGAAATGATTATCAAAGTGCACCTTAATTATTCCTTCCTCTACGCACCCACTATCAGGATCAGGGCATCAAGGAGCTCTAAAACTCAAACACCACTGACCTCATTGTCCTGACTTAATACAATGCCTCCTTCTGACAATTTTTGGGGCAGCAAAAAACCTTTCACCATGGGTAAATGCCTCAGAAATATAAAAAACTGAGAGAGGTTATTGTAGAGGCACTCTATGTGATCACATTGCCTTAGACGGAATGTTTGTAAGTGACACAGTTTTCAAGTAACATCTCATCAAAGATTGCTACCTTTTTGCACTTTGGACTCTTCAAGGATATCGTTGCTACAATGTAGCTTAGACAGTTTTGACATGTTTGGGTGAAAAAAAAGACCATGCCTAGCGTAAATGTACCCATCCAGATGCGTTGGAATAGTCAGTTTGGTCACATCAGGAGTAGGACGAAAGTTACAGCCCTTTGCAACTTTACACTGCCTCCTTCTAACATTTTTGGGGTAGCAGAAAACCTTTCACTACAGGCAAATGCCTCAGAGATGTAAAAAACTAAGAGAGGTTATTATAGAGGCACTTTACATGATCGCGTTGCCTTAGACAGAATGTTTGTAAGTGACATGGTTTTTGAGTAACATCTTGTCAAAGATTGCTTCATTTTTGCACTTTGGACTCTTCAGGGATATCGTGGGTACAATGTAGCTCGGACTGTTCTGACATATTTGAGTGAAAAAAAGGACCATGCCTAGCATAAATGTACCCATCCAGATGTGTTGGAATAGTCAGTTTGGTCGCATCAGGAGTAGGACGAAAGTTACACCCCTTTGCAACTTTACACTGCCTCCTTCTGATGATTTTTGGGGCAGCAGAAAACCTTTCACCACGAGCAAATGCCTCAAAGATATAAAAAACCGAGAGAGGTTATTGTAGAGGCACTTTATGTGATCACTTTGCCTCAGATAGAATGTTTGTAAGTGACACAATTTTTGAGCAACATCTCATCAAAGATTGCTGCCTCTTTGCACTTTGGACTCTTCAGGGATATCGTGGGACAATGTAGCTCGGACTGTTTCAACATGTTTGGGTGAAAAATAGGACCATGCCTAGTGTAAATGTACCCATTTGGACGTTTTGGAATAGCTAGTTTGGTCGCATTAGGAGCAGGACAAAAGTTACACCCCTTTGCAACTTTACATTACCTCCTTTTGACAATTTTTGGGGCAGCAGAAAACCTTTCACCATAGGCAAATGCCTCAGAGATATAAAAAATTGAGAGAGGCTATTATAGAGGTACTCTAGCTAATCGTGTTTCCTTAGATAGAATGTTTGTAAGTGACACAGTTTTTGAGTAACATCTCGTCAAAGATTGCTACCTTTTTGCACTTTGGACTCTTTAGGGATATCATGGGTACAATGTAGCTCGGACTATTTTGACATGTTTGGGTGAAAAAAAGGACTATGTCTAGCATAAATGTACTCATCCAGATGCATTGGAATAGTCAGTTTGGTCGCATCAAGAGCAAGACGAAAGTTACACCCCTTTGCAACTTTACACTACCTCCTTCTGACAATTTTTGGGGCAGCAGAAAACCTTTCACCACGGGCAAATGCCTCAGAGATATAAAAAACTGAGAGAGGTTATTGTAGAGGCACTTTACGTGATCACGTTGCCTTAGACAGAATGTTTCTAAGTGATACAATTTTTGAGTAATATCTCGTCAAAGATTGCTACCTTTTTGCACTTTGGACTCTTCAGGGATATCATCGGTACAATGTAGCTCAGACTGTTTCAACATGTTTGGGTAAAAAATAGGACCATGCCTAGCATAAATGTACCCATTCAGATGCATCAGAATAGCCAGTTTGGTTACATCATGAGCAGGACACCAAAAATGCAAAAGTTGCTTTGTGCAACTTGACAACATTGACACTTTTTTGCAACATGACTCAAAGACTCAAACTGACCCCAAATGACTCAAAGTGACTTAAAATCACCCTGATTTTGGTGCCCAATGTACATTATAGAGGTCAAGGCAATCCTTATCATTCAAATATCTTAGATGAATGCATAGGAAAGGAAAAAGCTCTAAGTTTCATCATCATGGCTCAAACCTTAGCATGGAGTCCTCAGGCGTATTTCATGTCTCCTTTCATCCATTTTGGTGCCCTTATGTAGATTTTTCAACTTGAGTTGGCACCCTATATATGAAGGAAGATCTAAAGGCATGAAAGTGGATGTCGTATTGCAAGAGTTCGGATCATCAAAATTGAAAAAAATAAGTCTATTAAGCTTGGGCGCCCTTGGTCTTCTTTTCATTCATTATGAGCGCCTTGGGAGAATGGTATATAGGTCATCATCATGATTGGGCACCCTGGATCTAGAGTGTTGGAGAGATCATCAAATGGTGTCTAAAGGAAGTAGGGTGAGTTATGAGTTTGGTCGCATCAGGAGCAGGACACCAAAAATGCATAACATGATGATGTAAAAATGTGTACATATGTGTAAAAATGTAGGAGGAAATAAAAAAAAGATAAACCTTACAAATTAATGTGCATACTTACAACTCAATATAACATGACTTTAAAAAATTAATGTGAATACTTACAAATTAATCCAATGAACCATCCGGGTCTGCTCTACTCTTTACTATGTCAAGTATTGCTTCATGGTTAGACTCACACACCTTCCACAATATTTTGTTCAAAGGTCTACCCTGATACTTTATCAAATGAACATTGAATGCCATGACAAGGTTCGAGTAATCATGAATCTTCCAATGCGTGTCAAAGTCCTGAAATAGCCAAATATTAACACTCTTATGTGGGTACCTTCTAAGCCATGTTCCAGTAATAACCACTGAGCCTGTAGGGTATTCGATGTTTTCTCCATCTGTAACAGGGGCCTCCAATTTCTTTTAGGCCTCAACACAATGACATAAGTAATAATCTATTCCCTCTTCATTATCTTCATCTGCAATAACTGCATATACATGCCCTACATTGATAGGTGTAGCAAATTAGATGAAATTAGTCAACATTACAAAAACACTACAAAGTAAGATGACATTACCTGGTTGAACTAGATGAAATTAGATGCATATACGTGCTCTATATTACCTGGTTGAACTAAATCTGATATGTGGTCAAAGTCAACTAACGATTCCATCTGTGTTAGTTCCAGTGCCGTCAGGGGTCGATACGTGTCAAGTGGGATAAGATAACTTAACTACCATTTGTCAACCCACTCCTTTGACTCGCACTCATCCCAGACTTAAATTGTATAGGAAGAACAAAAGCATGACATCTTCCATGTATGGATACTCCATGAACTTGCAATTGAGCTTCTGAAAGAGTGCATCTCATTTGATCTTGTCAGTGTACAACAATCCTCATATGGTGCAATGTTAGTATCATCTATCAACCAAAAAAATATACGAACTTAAGACTTACCTTCATTACCTGGACCCATGGAAGCATTACACCACTCGACAATCAATTTTGCATCTGTCAACTTTGCATTGTCTTTATACTTGAACTCTTCTCGTGCTATGGCTCTTTTGATACATGCTCCTGCACCATCATGCTCCCCCTTTCCATGCCCGGCCTCACAAAAGTTCCACATATGTTGAATACCTATAAAATTATGCCCCCTACTCAGCCAATAGAAATTCTATGAGTTCTTGAATTGTGACACATAGTTATCCGACCATATGATATGCTGACTGAACGATATGCCCCTTCTAGCCAAATCATTGTAGAACACCTGAAAGCAACCTTGCATGAACTCCATAGAATGCGTGTGATCATCAATAATATAGAAATTATACTCCCTTATGATCTTTCTGTCATCCTCTGTACTATCATTCGCATGAATGAATGCAATGTGCACAAATATAGAAACCTGTGTGGAGTTGTAATATTGTGATTACACCTCATGATGTGGCTGTAGATTGTAGTTCTCTACAAAGTCGATGACTGAAACAATGCTACCAACCATAAATGTGTCCTTGCATAACTTGAATTGCAAGTCTAACCATCGAGCTCTATGGGCATGTCTTGCATACTCATACACTATGCTGTCACGAAATATAGGCATAAACTGATACACTGGAATCTTTTCAATAACTAATTCACACCTCTTTGCTTCTTTACCAACTTTTGTATTGTGTGCCACTATTTTATACTTGCCAAACTCTACTAGTTCATTTCCAATCACATCTGTTATTTCCATATGTTCACATATTGGCAAATGTTGCAAGCCACCGCAATGATCACATGTGCCATCCAAGCATAATTTCTTGTAGAATATTTGACCTTCCTCTCTTTCACATAGAATTCTTGATATGAAGTCTCTTGAAGATGTTGGTGGGGCACATATGGCACAACCCTGCAAATCATTGTTAGTATGCATATCTAAACATATAGACCTATAAGCATCAAAATGGTTAGAAAATTCAATATGTAATCTACAACAACAAGTAGTACGTGTGTGGTTTATCTTAACGTAGAATGGTTTTAGCAATTCAAAATATCTTTGACAAATTTTAATTTGACGATACTTCTCTAGAAATTTACCATAAAACTGTGTTTGAGTCTCATCCAAAAAATGCTTTGGATGTGGCTCGTAGTTCTGACTACCGATTCTCCTTCTTACCACAACCCTTTGATTCGAAGATACCCTTGTGTAATTCTTCCAAAAGTCTTCTATTAGTGATCTCAATGCTTCAACAATTGGTTTATCATTTTGTGGTAGTCTCCCCGAGAACGCCCATAATTCATTGGCATTAGTGTCCTCAATTCTTTGGCATCTTCCAACGGCTCTTGATAAAGTTTTCCTATTAATTCTCAATTCTTGACTTGTCTTTCTAATGAGACGAGCTTTCCTCGTTTGACTACTTACTATAGTCAATGTAATCACACGCCATGTTGCATTACTATCTTTTGTGCGTGAGGTTTTACCCACACTCTCATACGCACTCATTAGATTCTTGACAATAGATTTTTCACTTGAAGCCTCTGATGTTCTCAACCCAAGAATCTTCATGATAGACCTATACTTTATACTTTGCATCATTTCAATGAATAGTTGACATCTTGCAGTCTCATTTAACTTTTCAAAGAATAATCTCCAAATCTTATTAGCATATCTTCTACAAGTGTGTTTTGGAATTTTACCTTCCATTGGCTACAAAATATTCTCATCAATATCAATTAAATACTTTGGCTTTCTATGCAAAATTCTAGGTGATGTCAAGTTAGGTAAATTCATCTGAACATTAGGAATTTCATCAATATTTAAATTTGATGGGTTAGATGGCATACCTTCGATCAAAGATGGAATAGATGACATACCTTGAGGTTGAGGTGGGAACAATAGCGTACCTCCTTCATCACATGTGAGTGATGATGTACTCTCAACTTGAGATGTGGTAGATGGTGTCCCTACATGTTGACTTGCAGTAGAGGACGTGTCTCCAACTATGGTTTTCAAATCCCTTGTACCATGAAGTTTTTGCATTCATTCTCTTTGTGCCACCAATACCATATCTCTTTGTGATGGTTGTGGTTCCTCTTCAATTGGTATGTCTTCATTTATCGTGTCCAATTTCCTCTTCTCACGAAGTTCCCTCATAGCCACTACTTTCTTTGTATTTTTAGCTTCTATCTCTTCCTGTGTTGGTTTAATTTTTGATCATTTTTTCAGCATGATGGAGAATTTGTCTATAGCATGATAAAGAGACCAATATTAGTTCCTAAGAAATAAATACAAGATAATAGTGGGATTGTATTTTTTTTATGTTATAAGGATTTATTCTTGTATAGTTTGACATCATGGTATGTTAAGGTTTGTTTATTAGACATAATTATTAAAGAGCCCAAGTGTAGAAAATATACATGGCATCATGTGAGATTGTAGGCTGCTTTCTTGATTGGGAATGTGTCTATTTTAAACATGTATGATAAAGCATGATAAAGTAATTCAATCCAAAATAGGGAAAATGTAAAGAACATGCATGTAAAGACTTGACATACCTAAAAAATGAAGATTTGATTGGAGAGAGTACCCAATTATGTTGTGTTTTTATCTTCTTGCATCAAACTCCTCAACAATTTGAGTTTTTTACCAATTGCTTCATTTTTAATGTTAAATTTAACAACACTCAAATATCATTACTAACAACAATACTATTAACCAATCTATAATGTTAAATTCCTAAAATTGAATCACAATTAACATTGCAACACTACAAAAATTGAAACTTAAATAGATATATATCAAACTTGGTGTGAAAACTATGTTATTTCCTCCTTCTCAAGTTGGCAAAGTAGAAAAGGTGGTGAAAAGATCATGCAAAGGTGGTACAATGTGTCAAATGTGCATGTGAACTTCCTAACAGCATGAAAGCACTTCTTTTTTGTCGGAGCACGCGTAGAATCAGTAAGAAAACAAAGCATGTGGGCCTAGATCACGGCGGTAACCACTTTTTTACCATTTCAATAGCAAGACAAAATGTGAGCATGTTATAACACGCTCGTGTTTTGTCCTGCTATAGATTCATCACATCCTTTGCATTGATCACATCTCTTTCCTACAAGAGCTTGCCAGATGCTCTGCCATATGATAGGCATAACAATGAAGGGGCAAGCCCTCATAATCAAGTTCGTAATAGAAAATGCCCTCAACCCTCAACATCAAACCCTAATCCCTCAACCCTTAACTCTGATCCCTCGACCCTCAACCCTATCCCTAAACCCTCAACCCTCAACATCAAATCCTTATCCCTCAACCCTTCACTCTAATCCTTCAACCCTAAACCCTATCCCTAAACCCTCAACACTATACCTTAAACCCTAATCCCTCAACCCTAACCCTAAACCTTGTCCCTAAACCCTAATCCCTCAACCCTCAACCCTAATCCATCATTCATCATCCCTCAACTCTAATCCCTCATCCCTAAACCCTAAACACTATCCCTATTCCTAGACCCTCAACAGGCTCAATACTATACCTTAAACCCTAATCCCTCTACCCTCGACACTCTTATTTAACCTTAATCCCCTGACCATTAACCCTATCCCTCAACCCTAAACCCTAAATGCTATCCCTATTCCTAAACCCTCAACAGAGTCGATACTATACCTTAAACCCTAATCCCTTATCCCTAAACCCTCCAACCCTATCCCTAATCCCTACACCCTCCACACTCTACTTTAACCCTAATCCCTTGAACCTCAACCCTATCCCTAAACCCTTGACCCTTGAACCTCAACCCTCAACCCTTAACTCTGATCCCTCATCTCTCAACCCTAACCCTAAACCCTAAACCCTCAACGTCAAATCCTAATCCCTCAACCCTTCACTCTAATCCCTCAAACCTGAACCCTATCCCTAAACCCTCAACACTATACCTTAAACCCTAATCCCTCAGCCCTCAACCCTAAACCTTGTCCCTAAACCCTAATCCCTCAACCCTCAACCCTAATCTGTCATCCCTCAACTCTAATCCCTCATCCCTAAACCCTAAAGGCTATTCCTATTCCTAAACCCTCAACAGACTCGATACTATACCTTAAACCCTAATCCCTTATCCCTAAACCCTCCAATCCTATCCCTAATCCTTATACCCTCCACACTCTACTTTAACCCTAATTTCTCAACCCTCAACCCTATCCCTAAACCCTTGACCCTCAAAACTCAACCCTCAACCCTCAACATCAAACCCTAATCCCTCAACCCTTAACTCTGATCCCTTGACCCTCAACCCTATCCCTAAACCCTCAACATCAAATTCTAATCCCTCAACCCTTCACACTAATCCCTCAACCCTCAACCCTAATCCGTCATCCATCATCCCTCAACTCTAATCCCTCATCCCTAAACCCTAAACACTATCCCTATTCCTAGACCCTCTATAGGCTCGATATATACCTTAAACCCTAATCCCTCTACCCTCGACACTCTTATTTAACCCTAATCCCTTGACCATTAACCCTATCCCTCAACCTCAACCCTCAACCCTCAACCCTCAACCCTCAACTCTCAACATTAAACCCTAATTCATCAACCCTAAACCCTAATCCCTCAAACCTAAACCCTATCTCTAAACTATCAACCCTCAACACTATACCTTAAACCCTAATCCCTATCCCTCTACCCTTAACCCTTAAAACTTAAACCCTATCCCTACACCCTCAACACTTGACACTATATCTTAAGCCTTAAACCCTCATCCCTAAAGCCTCAACCCTCAATCCTTAAACCTTCAACCCTAAACCCTATCCCTAATCCCTCTACCCTTGACACTCTAACCCTAACCTTGACATTAAATGCTAATCTGTCAACCCTAAACCCTAATCCGTCAACCCTCAACCCTCAACACTATACCTTCAACCCTAATCCCTCAACCCTCAACCCTAAACCTTATCCCTAAACCCTAATCCCTCAACCCTCAAACCTAATGCATCATCCCTCAACTCTAATTCCTCATCCCTAAACCCTAAATGCTATCCCTATTCCTAAACCCTCAACAAACTCAATACTATACCTTAAACCCTAATCCCTTATCCCTAAACCCTCCAACCCTATCCCTAATCCTTACACCCTCCACACTCTACTTTAACCCTAATCCCTTGAACCTCAACCCTATCCCTAAACCCTTGACCCTCGAACCTCAACCCTCAACCCTCGATGTCAAACCCTAATCCCTCAACCCTTAACTCTGATCCCTATCCTCTCAACCCTAACCCTAAACCCTAAACCCTCAACCCTCAATGTCAAATCTTAATCCCTCAACCCTTCACTCTAATCCCTCAACCCTAAACCCTTAACACTATACTTTAAACCCTAATCCCTCAGCCCTCAACCCTAAACCCTAATCCCTCAACCCTCAACCCTAATCTGTCATCCCTCAACTCTAATCCCTCATCCCTAAACCCTAAATGCTATCCCTATTACTACACCCTCAACAGACTTGATACTATATCTTAAACCCTAATCCCTTATCCCTAAACCCTCCAACCCTATCCCTAATCCTTATACCCTCCACACTCTACTTTAACCCTAATTCCTTCACCCTCAACCCTATCCCTAAACCCTTGACCCTCGAACCTCAACCATCAACCCTTAACATCAAACCCTAATCCCTCAACCCTTAACTCTGATCCCTCGACCCCCAACCCTATCCCTAAACCCTCAACCCTAAACCCTCAACCCTCAATGTCAAATTCTAATCCCTCAACCCTTCACTCTAATCCCTCAACCCTAAACCCTATCCCTAAACCCTCAACACTATACCTTAAACCCTAATCCCTCAACCCTAACCCTAAACATTGTCCCTAAACCCTAATCCCTCAACCCTCAACCCTAATCTGTCATCCCTCAACTCTAATCCCTCATCCCTAAACCCTAAAGGCTATTCCTATTCCTAAACCCTCAACAGACTCGATACTATACCTTAAACCCTAATCCCTTATCCCTAAACCCTCCAATCCTATCCCTAATCCTTATACCCTCCACACTCTACTTTAACCCTAATTTCTCAACCCTCAACCCTATCCCTAAACCCTTGACCCTCAACCCTCAACATCAAACCCTAATCCCTCAACCCTTAACTCTGATCCCTTAACCCTCAACCCTATCCCTAAACCCTCAACATCAAATTCTAATCCCTCAACCCTTCACACTAATCCCTCAACCCTCAACCCTAATCCGTCATCCATCATCCCTCAACTCTAATCCCTCATCCCTAAACCCTAAACACTATCCCTATTCCTAGACCCTCTATAGGCTCGATATATACCTTAAACCCTAATCCCTCTACCCTCGACACTCTTATTTAACCCTAATCCCTTGACCATTAACCCTATCCCTCAACCTCAACCCTCAACCCTCAACCCTCAACCCTCAACTCTCAACATTAAACCCTAATTCATCAACCCTAAACCCTAATCCCTCAAACCTAAACCCTATCTCTAAACTATCAACCCTCAACACTATACCTTAAACCCTAATCCCTATCCCTCTACCCTTAACCCTTAAAACTTAAACCCTATCCGTACACCCTCAACACTTGACACTATATCTTAAGCCTTAAACCCTCATCCCTAAAGCCTCAACCCTCAATCCTTAAACCTTCAACCCTAAACCCTATCCCTAATCCCTCTACCCTTGACACTCTAACCCTAACCTTGACATTAAATGCTAATCTGTCAACCCTAAACCCTAATCCGTCAACCCTCAACCCTCAACACTATACCTTAAACCCTAATCCCTCAACCCTAAACCCTAAACCTTATCCCTAAACCCTAATCCCTCAACCCTCAAACCTAATGCATCATCCCTCAACTCTAATTCCTCATCCCTAAACCCTAAATGCTATCCCTATTCCTAAACCCTCAACAAACTCAATACTATACCTTAAACCCTAATCCCTTATCCCTAAACCCTCCAACCCTATCCCTAATCCTTACACCCTCCACACTCTACTTTAACCCTAATCCCTTGAACCTCAACCCTATCCCTAAACCCTTGACCCTCGAACCTCAACCCTCAACCCTCGATGTCAAACCCTAATCCCTCAACCCTTAACTCTGATCCCTATCCTCTCAACCCTAACCCTAAACCCTAAACCCTCAACCCTCAATGTCAAATCTTAATCCCTCAACCCTTCACTCTAATCCCTCAACCCTAAACCCTTAACACTATACTTTAAACCCTAATCCCTCAGCCCTCAACCCTAAACCCTAATCCCTCAACCCTCAACCCTAATCTGTCATCCCTCAACTCTAATCCCTCATCCCTAAACCCTAAATGCTATCCCTATTACTACACCCTCAACAGACTTGATACTATATCTTAAACCCTAATCCCTTATCCCTAAACCCTCCAACCCTATCCCTAATCCTTATACCCTCCACACTCTACTTTAACCCTAATTCCTTCACCCTCAACCCTATCCCTAAACCCTTGACCCTCGAACCTCAACCATCAACCCTTAACATCAAACCCTAATCCCCCAACCCTTAACTCTGATCCCTCGACCCCCAACCCTATCCCTAAACCCTCAACCCTAAACCCTCAACCCTCAATGTCAAATTCTAATCCCTCAACCCTTCACTCTAATCCCTCAACCCTAAACCCTATCCCTAAACCCTCAACACTATACCTTAAACCCTAATCCCTCAACCCTAACCCTAAACATTGTCCCTAAACCCTAATCCCTCAACCCTCAACCCTAATCCGTCATCCGTGATCCCTCAACTCTAATCCCTCATCCCTAAACCCTAAACACTATCCCTATTCCTAGACCCTCAACAAGCTCGATACTATACCTTAAACCCTAATCCCTCTACCCTCGACACTCTTATTTAACCCTAATCCCTTGACCATTAACCCTATCCCTCAACGTCAACCCTCAACCCTCAACCCTCAACATTAAACCCTAATTCATCAAACCTAAACCTTAATCCCTCAAACCTGAACCCTATCCCTAAACCATCAACCCTCAACACTATACCTTAAACCCTAATCCCTATCCCTCAACCCTTAACCCTTAAAACTTAAACCCTATCCCTACACGCTCAACACTTGACACTATATCAGAAGCCTTAAACCCTCATCCCTAAAACCTCAACCCTCAATCCTTAAACCTTCAACCCTAAACCCTATCCCTAATCCCTCTACCCTCAACACTCTAACCCTAACCTCGACATTAAATGTTAATCCGTCAACCCTAAACCCTAATCCTAAACCGTCAACCCTCAACACTATACCTTAAACCCTAATCCCTCAACCCTCAACCCTAAACCTTATCCCTAAACCCTAATCCCTGAACCCTCAACCCTAATCCATCATCCCTCAACTCTAATCCCTCATCCCTAAACCCTAAATGCTATCCCTATACCTAAACCCTCAACAAAATCGATACTATACCTTAAACCCTAATCCCTTATCCCTAAACCCTCCAACCCTATCCCTAATCCTTACACCCTCCACACTCTACTTTAACCCTAATCCCTTGACCCTAAACCTTATCCCTAAACCCTTGACCCTTGAACCTCAACCCTCAACCCTCAATGTCAAACCCTAATCCCTCAACCCTTAACTCTGATCCCTCAACCCTCAACCCTATCCCTAAACCCTAAACCCTAAACCCTCAACCCTAAACCCTCAACCCTAATCTGTCATCCCTCAACTCTAATCCCTCATCCCTAAACCCTAAACGCTATCCCTATTCTTAGACCCTCAACAGGCTCGATACTATACCTTAAATGCTAATCTCTTATCCCTAAACCCTCCAACCCTATCCCTTATCCCTTAATCCTCATGATTAATAGCCTTGAACGTAAAAAAATTTAAGGGAAACATAACGCGAGCACGTTATAACGCGCTCGCGTTATGTCAAACATGACAAACAACAGACTTGCGGTAAAGGAAAAATGCAAAGCAAAATAGAACACGAGCGCGTTATAATGCACTCGTGTTATGTCTTGCTTTGGGAATCCCAAGCCTTGGGCTTGGGATTTGCTTTAGATTTCCAACCCGAAGGCTTGGAGTGCCTTATGAGCAGTCACAGATGTGTTTTTCTATATTCTTCAAAATTTCACATAATTTCGTTCGTGCTAACCCTCAGATTTGCACGTATTTCAAGGTCGAACAAATCAAACACTTGGGTAATGTTAGGCTTTCTCTTAGCTATTTGACGATGTGATTTTTTTCACATTTTAACAATGTTAAGCCTTTCATCTTTAATTTCTTTTGTTTGTGTGTCCGTTTTTAGGCAAAAACCACTATTTGGTCTTTTTTTCATTGTAAATTAACTATTCATTCAAATTTCAAAAAAATTACATATTTATAAACTAGACTCCATTCTACAAATATTAAAAAAATAAAAAAATAATTTTCAATTAGTTTTCAAAATTTATAGGGGTAGCACGGCCAAAATTCTATTTTTTAGGATGTGTCCACTTTGAAAATTAGTAAAAAATCAAATATTCATCAAAAAATTATCAGAAAAATCAAGCATAAACTGCATGCTATTAGCTAATTTCTCACTGACGCAATTTTAAAAATACTAAAAAAAAGTTGACCTTCTGAGGGAGCCACAAAACATGCTATGTTATGTTTTTTTGACAGAAACAACACCAATTTCTGTGGCTCCCTCTTTTGAACCCCTTAATCTATGCCATTTTTAAAACAAAATAGTAGTTTAGAAAGTAGACTCAAAGCACTACGAACATTGTTTTCGTTGCATCTCCAAATTTTGAGTGTAACTATGCTCAATTTCTCATCCAACACCAGTATTTCTTGATTTCAGAAAAAAAAAAGTGGCCACTTAAGACCCCTTTTTGGCCCCCCATCTTCCTGCACTTACCCACCATCAATCCTTACAACTCAATACCACTGTGAAATGCCATAATACATCAACTATATTGTGACAGGGCACATGCTAGGGGCGATGCCCCTGGACCCCGCAAGCAGCGCTACTCCTTGACCCTGTCTTGGGGGTGCTACCCCCAAACCCCTATAAGGGGCACTGCCCCTTGACCCCGTTAAATAATTTGGAGGGAAACAACACTGATACAAGTGGGCTAAATTTAATCTCTGAGTCTGATTAGGCTCCATATAACAACAATCTCTCACTTGGAGACTGATCAGACTCCACACCATATCATCTCCTACTTGGAGACTAATCATAGCACTGCTGACCCTATAGCTCCCACTAGAAAATAAGCACCCTGGATTCTATTTTGATTTTTTGTTTTTAGTCTTGAAGACCAACTGAAGCTGAAGAGGAGCTCAACTTCTCCCTTGTTAATGTCTTTGTAAATATATCTATCAGATTTTCATCTATATGTATCTTTTCTAGTTGTAATTGTCCATCATCTAATATCGATCGAATGAAGTGATACCTCAACTGTATGTGTTTGGTCTTTGAATGCAAGGAAGAATTCTTTGCAAGATGTATGGCACTCTGGCTGTCCATAAAAAAATAACTGTTAGCCTATTGTTTGCCCAATTCTTCGATGAAAGATTGTAGCCATATCATCTCCTTGCTTGCCTTTGTTGCAGCTACATACTCTGCCTCCATGGTAGATAAAGCAACCACCTTTTGCAACCTGCGGATCCAACTGACCATTGTCCCAGCTACAGTAAAGATGGGTGCTACCACAATAATGGGTTACACTTTCTGTGACATCCTAATTTTTGCTGAAATCACATATTTTTAGAAAATATAATGATTTAAGCATTGAAATGTTCCATTTAAAAGATTTTAATTGAAGAGGGTTTGATCAAACCCCCTTAGATTCAAACCCACTTGGATAGAACCCTGTTAGTTTTAAACCATCCCTATAATGGAGTCTCCTCTACACCTATCAAAATGCTGATAAAAAACTAATTTTGATTTATCTCTTGAGGGATCAAATGAATTCATTTAAAATTTATACTTTGTAAGTATGTAGTCCTTATTATAAGCTTCCCAAAAAATAAAATTTTAAATATATTTAATTTGATTATTATATTTATTTTTTATTTCTTGTGATGTATGTTTTTTTACCGAACATCAAGTTCTCTATTCTACACACATGGAAAATTAGTAAATAACTGAAAAAAATTCTAAAAAATATCTATGCACTAGGTATTGATGTCCTTGTTTCAACAAAAGAAAAAAAATTGAATTT
Source organism: Cunninghamia lanceolata (assembly GCA_027924645.1). Taxonomy (NCBI): domain Eukaryota; kingdom Viridiplantae; phylum Streptophyta; class Pinopsida; order Cupressales; family Cupressaceae; genus Cunninghamia; species Cunninghamia lanceolata. Next base: position 20,242,276 of record BSBN01001807.1, on the reverse strand, counting down.
CAATACATACAAAAAAAGTTATGTTTTACAGAATACGCCTATGTCTAAATTATAATTTGTTTGACTTAAAAAATTAATTAAAAAATATATATTCAACAAAACATTATGAAACCAAATGCATACACTATATATCGGTGTTACCAATCTAAATTAAAAAGAATCAGAATTTTATCCTTTGTAGAAAAAAAGTTATGTGCTACGGAATACACATCACTTTAAAAAAATGTTGTTTACTATTAAAAACTACTTATCAAAGGAGATGCAAAAAAATTTACAATTTAACTCCAAATTTTTTTAAAAATATATATTTAGAATATACAAACAAAATCTCACAAATTAGTAGTTCGCATCATCTTCAAATTCCTAATGGTTTAGCGGCTATAGGTGTCAGAACGTGAAGATTTAGTTCAAAATATTGATTTCAGTGTCAACTTTGGCCAAAAAGTGTAACCCATTATTGTAGGATGACCCAGACATAACCTGTAGTACTCCACCTAGTATCAATATCCCCTACCAAATCTGAGTTTACATAACTTGCTAAATCAGTATTAGAGCCTCCAATACATAAGTATTTTTTGGTTGTACCTCTCAAATTTCTGAGAATCTATTTTACCACATTCCAATGCTCCAATCTGGGATGACTCATATACCTGCTTACGACTCCTATAGCATGCGCAATATCTGGTCTCGTGCATACCATGGCATATATTAAACTTCATACAGCTGAAGCATATGGTACCTTGGATTTTTTTGATGCAGAGGAAAAGCAACAGAAGCTTACAAATGGGAAGGAGGAGTCATTAACAGAACCAGCATGTTAAAATCCTGGACATGCAGTATGTAATACCTATCGGTTTAACAGCATCATCATATTTCTTGCTAACACAGACAGCATCATCATATTTCGAAGAAGCATGTAATATCCTCCTGCTAACTACTGTTCACTTCCTTATCGCCTTTCACCTTTCGCCTGTCCGTAGCATCATCACATTCGGCAAGCGCAAACATCCTCCTGATGTTCACTGTTCATCATACCGCCAAACTCTATCTTCATCATCATGATGTTCGACATCATCTTCATCAGTAGGATATAAAATATCCGGTTCCTCCCATATATCCTGATGACGATGCACTTTTTCTTCGATGCTTACGTCACCCTGATATCGACCTTCTATAAACAAACAGCATCAGGATATGACTTATCAGGTCATATTGAAACATCCTGATGATGTTAACCAAACTTTATGCCGATGACTTACGCCGATGCCAAAACACTTAGCGACAACAGGATAAACTTGCATAGGGTGATATTCGCAATATCTTGAAGATGTCCTTTCCGGTCCTTAGCCAAAAAGTGAACTTTCATTTCTGCATGCGATAGCGACATGCAGACGATGGATCCACACGAAAGATGATCCTGATGATGATATACACACTGAGTATATATCCGACCTATATCATCCTGATGCACTTGAAACATACAGTCTTCGTCAGCTTCATAACCTGATCCGGATAGCGATATACTCGTAGATGACAATACGATTCACTCCGTCTTTAGATCAAAACTTAACAGTTTATCTTCCTAAACCCTAGCACATGAGGATGCTAGGTTGATTCCCAGCATGCTACCAATCGATCTCCCACACAATGAAATGCATAAACAGAAAACTAAAATACAACCTAAACTAACATGCATGACCATTCCACCGATTCACAGAATCAACCGGTGGAAGGGTTGAAAGAACCCATTAACCTGTAATCAGAACAGAAATCAAAACATAAACAACTGATAAAACAGATAATGCAATTGATGAGATCTTATTTAGATGAAACACAAATGTCCTGTTTCTACAACAATGTTTCACAATGTCTGGACTGATCTCTGGATCTCACTCAATCACCAGTACAACATAACATAACTACTACTCTCTACTACTCTCTCTGATATCATATCAAACCCTAACTGATCTGAGTTATTTATAGCAATATCCTACGAGTACTACCAACTCGGTTCCCAGCGGCTGGGAGCTTCCAAGCGGCTGGGAGAGGACAGCTCATACTACCTGATCACGAACTCTAACTGCCTGCACACTCTCCTAGGCTGATCTAATACATATGCGTTGGTCCAGTGGACCTTATTACATTATGAAGTCAAACATGCTAACAATAGACTAATGTCCTGTCATGCGGACAACGAACCTATATCCTGTCTTGTAGGGGTGCTCCTGCACCATACTCCCAGAAGAAGAAATCTCAAGTCCACTTGAGATGAGAGTATGAAGATCTGCACCATGTTTCTGGATCTATTCTTCAGTCATCCAGACTACTTCAGAATTAGGTTTTCCCTTCCAAGAGACTAGATACTCCAAGTACTGTTTGTTCCGGGTCTGTTTGACCACTCTGGTGTCCAAAACCTTTTGCAACTGTGGAGGATCATGCTTGGGAATGTTATCATGGACTGTATCCTGTAGGAGTTCCTGATCTACATCTGGATAAGACTTGTATGGAGTTAAATCACATACATTGAATATAGGGGACAAACCAAGATCAGGGGGGAGTTGTATCTCATAAGCATTCTGTCCATGCTTGTGCAAGATCTGACATGGTCCAACTTTTCTCTGCATGAGTTTAGTATATTTTCCCTTAGGAAGTCTGTCCTTCTTCAAATGAACCCATACCAAATCTCCAACATCAAACTGTACATCCTTCTTCTTTTTATCAGCATATTCCTTATACTTCAAGTTGGTTTGTTGTAGTTGGGTCTTGACTTGATCATGAACCTCTTTTATGGCTTCTGCAAAAGCTTCTCCTTCGGCACTAATAGGGTCTACTGTAGGTAGATCTCTCAATTCCAAAATTCCTCTTGGATGCATACCATAAACTATCTAGAAAGGTGATTTCCTTGTGCTCCTATTGACAGTATCATTATAGGAAAATTTAGCTTGAGATAGAATATTATCCCACTTTTCTCCATGTTGTTTTGTCAAACATCTAAGCAAATTTCCTAAGGAACGGTTCACTACTTCAGTCTGTCCATCCGTTTGAGGATGATATGCAGAGGAAAAAGACAAATTTGTTCCAAGTTTCTTCCAAAGAGTTCTCCAGAAGTGACCAATAAACTTCACATCCCTATCTGACACTATGTTCAATGGCAATCCATGGATCCGGACAATCTCCCTGAAAAACAAATCTGCAATGTATGAAGCATCAGCAGTGGTTTTGCATGGCAAGAAATGCGCCATTTTGCTGAATCTATCCACTACAACAAAAACACTGTCAAACCCTTTCCTTGTCCTTGGTAAACCCAAGACAAAATCCATAATTATGCTTTCCCATGGTCTAGAAGGAATGGGTAAGGGCTGATATAAACCTGCATTAGTCGACCTGCCTTTAGCTTTCTGACATATCACACATGTCTCTACAAACTTTCTGACATCTGATTGTAACTTAGGCCAAAAGTAATGTCTTCGGACCAAATCAAGAGTCTTATCTAGACCAAAATGTCCTACCATAGCTCCACAATGTTTCTCCTTGATGATGTTTAACCTCATAGAACACCTTGGAATACATAACTGTCCACCTTTGAACAACAATCCATCCTGAATCAAAAATTCAGAGAATTCAGCATGATATTTCTCTCCAAAAGAAGTACATACATGATATATCTCCCCAAAATCTTCATCAGTCTCATACATGGTCTTTAGTGAATCAATGCCAACACTTTCTAACTGAATCTGGTTGACTATTAGAACTCTCCTGCTCAAAGCATCTGCAACTTTATTCTTGACTCCTTTCTTATGCTTCAATGTAAAAGTAAATGCTTGTAAGGTTTCTACCCATTTCATGTGTCTGTGATTCAACTTTTCCTGGCTGTTTATGAAACTCAGAGCCTAGTTATCTGTGAATACTATGAATTCCTTTGGCATCAAGTAATGCCTCCATTTCTTGAGTGACTGGACTAAAGCATACATTTCCAAATCATATGAGGAATACCTCTTTTTAGCATCATTGAGCTTCTCACTGAAAAATGAAATAGGTCTACCTTCTTGGCTGAGTACTGCTCCAATGGCCATGTGACTGGCATCACATTCCACCTGAAAGATTTTGTTAAAGTCTGGAAGTGCAAGGACTGGCTGCTGTGCCACCTTCTTCTTCAATGTTTCAAAAGAATCATCTGTTCTTTGAGTCCAAACAAATCTGCACTTCTGTCCTCCTTTGATGGTATCAAGCATGGGTGCACAAATATGACTAAACCCTCTTATAAACTTCCTGTAGAAGGTTGCTAAACCATGGAAACTTCTGACATCATTCATAGTCTTTGGGGTTGGCCAAGACAATATGGCACTTACTTTCTCCTTATCCATTTGTAACTTTCCTTGTGAAATGACAAAACCCAAATATGTGATCTCCTCTTGCATGAACAAACACTTGTCTAAATTTATCATCAGCTGCTCTTCATGTAACCTCTTAAGAACCAAAGCTATGTGTCTGAGATGTTCTTCTTTTGTGTTGCTGAAAATCAAAATGTCATCTAGATATACTATGACAAACTTACCAATGAACTCTTTCAAAACCTCATTCATCAACCTCATAAAAGTACTAGGTGCATTAGATAAACCAAAAGGCATAACCTTCCACTCATATAACCCTTCATTAGTTTTGAATGTTGTTTTCCATTCATCTCCTGGCCTAATCCTGATCTGATGATATCCACTCTTTAGATCTATTTTTGTAAAATACTTAGCACCTCCCAAACAGTCAAGTAAATCCTCTATCCTAGGGATTGGAAACCTATACCTGATTGTGATCTTGTTAATAGCTCTGGAATCTGTGCAAAGCCTCCAAGTACCTTCCTTCTTTGGTGCTAGTACAGCTGGTACTGCACATGGACTTAAACTTTTCCCAATCAGACCTGAATCCAATAATTCTTCAATTTGTCTGGCTACTTCTGCATTCTATTCTGGAGTTAGCTTATAGGCTGCTTTGTTTGGAAGTGTTGACCCTGGAATTAAGTCTATGCAGTGACTAATATCCCTGACAGGTGGTAGGGATCTTGGCATTCCTTCTGAGATGATACCTTTGTACTTATCCAATAGCTCTTGGATAGCTGGGTCTATGAACCTTTGCTTCTTCTCTTCCTTGACTTCTTGCTGCTGTTCTTTATTCACCCTCATACATGGGATTAGGGCATATGCAACTGCACCTTCTGCTGCTACTTCTTTCATGAACTGTTTACCTTCCATCAGCATTACCTTCACCTCTTTTCCTTTAGATTTCTCCTCCTTCTCCGTCAATGGTAGTAACTTTATAACCTTACCATCTTTAGTGATTGTATAGGTGTTTCTAACACCATCATGTTGTGCCTTCAAATCATATTGCCATGGTCTACCAAATAAAAGATTGCAAGCATCCATCGTGGTAATATCAAACAACAACTTATCCTTATATGCTCCAATCTAAAATTCTACCCAAGCCTGCTCTTCTACAATTGTCTGCTGACCTTGGGTAAGCCATGAGACTTTATATGGGGATGGGTGAGGCAATCTCCTAAGCTTAAGCTTTGTCACCATTTCTTCAGACACAAAATTTTCAGTAGAACCAGAGTCAATCAAAACTTTACATGCCTTACCTCCTGCTTTGCAAATAGTCCTGAAAAGAGACTTTCTTTGAGGGGATTCTTTGTCAGGTACCTTCATGGTAGTCACTGTTCTTCTCATCATTAGGGACTCTCCACTTTCTGGGTATCCACAATTATCAGGAGCATTCACACTCTGAAAAGCATTAGAGCCTGTCATACTTTGATTATCAGGTTCTTGGATCAGATTTGTTCTCCTTTCTCCTGTTGAGCTTGTGGCCTTTTCTGGACATCTGCTGGCTATATGGCCTTCTTTGTTACAGTTATAACATCTGATGGATCCTCTGCCCTGGGATCTTCCTCTAAAAGGTCTTCTACCTCTGAAGTTTCCTTGCTGACTATAACTTTCCCCCTGGTTCTGACTATTGTTTCCCTTACTATTGTCATGACTGGATTCTCCTTGATATCCATGTCCATGTCCTCTACCTCTAAAAGGACCTCTTCCACCCCTTTGTTGTCTTCCTCTTCCTCTATTGTGTTGTTCCTGTTTTCTCTTTAACTTCTCTTCCACTTTCAATGCCAACTGAAAGCATTTCTGAACTGTATCTGGATTATGTAGACTTAAATCTTCCTGAATGTTGAACCTCAATCCATTAAGGTATCTAGCTACCTTCTCTTCTTCACTTTCCTTTACCTTTGTTTTCATACAAAGTTTCATGAATTCTTCTGTATATGAGCTGACATCTAGCTCCTTCTGCTTCAGGTTTTGCTTCCTCTTGTGTAATTGGATATTGTAATCCAATGGGACATAAGCTTCCTTTACTAATGCCATCATCTTCTTCCATGTAACAACTCTACGCTTTCCTTCCTGTACTCTATCATCTTGGATGAAATTCCACCATGTCAAGGCAGCTTCTTTCATTTTTGACTGGGCTATTTTCACCCTCTGTTGTTCTGGTATCTCCTCCGTTTCAAAGAAATTATTCAAGCAGTCTATCCACTCCATCACTGAATCAGGTTCCATCTTTCTTGTAAACACTGGCAAATCCAATTTCACATCCATGGTTCTCCTCTCCATGGCCTTGAGGGCGTTCAACAGTGGTCTCTGGTCTGCAGGAACGACCTCCTCGTTCCAACTAGGGATCTCTTCTTCTTCCCTATCTTCTTCTCTACCAGAACCTACTCTGTTCCTCAACTTCTCTAACTCATCCTTCAATTCCTGATTCTGAGCCTTCACGGCCTTACTCTCTGCAATCTGTTTCTTTACCAGAACTACCAACTCAACGTTGGTCATCCTTGCCAGAATCTCAGATGTTCCTTCGTCACCTGACATCCTACTATATCCTGATCTTTTCCAGAAGATCCCTCCTTTGCTCTGATACCACTATGATGCAGAGGAAATGCAACAGAAGCTTACAAATGGGAAGGAGGAGTCATTAACACAACCAGCATGTTAAAATCCTGGACATGCAGTATGTAATACCTATCGGTTTAACAGCATCATCATATTTCTTGCTAACACAGACAGCATCATCATATTTCGAAGAAGCATGTAATATCCTCCTGCTAACTACTGTTCACTTCCTTATCGCCTTTCGCCTTTTGCCTGTCCACAGCATCATCACATTCGGCAAGCGCAAACATCCTCCTGATGTTCACTGTTCATCATACCGCCAAACTCTATCTTCATCATCATGATGTTCGACATCATCTTCATCAGCAGGATATAAAATATCCGGTTCCTCCCATATATCCTGATGACGATGCACTTTTTCTTCGATGCTTACGTCACCCTGATATCGACCTTCTGTAAACAAACAGCATCAGGATATGACTTATCAGGTCATATTGAAACATCCTGATGATGTTAACCAAACTTTATGCCGATGACTTACGCCGATGCCAAAACACTTAGCGACAGCAGGATAAACTTGCATAGGGTGATATTTGCAATATCCTGAAGATGTCCTTTCTGGTCCTTAGCCAAAAAGTGAACTTTCATTTCTGCATGCGATAGCGACATGTAGACGATGGATCCACACGAAAGATGATCCTGACGATGATATACACACTGAGTATATATCCGACCTATATCATCCTGATGCACTTGAAACATACAGTCTTCGTCAGCTTCATAACCCGATCCGGATAGCGATATACTCGTAGATGACGATACGATTCACTCCGTCTTCAGATCAAAACTTAACAGTTTATCTTCCTAAACCCTAGCACATGAGGATGCTAGGTTGATTCCCAGCATGCTACCAATCGATCTCCCACACAATGAAATGCATAAACAGAAAACTAAAATACAACCTAAACTAACATGCATGACCATTCCACCGATTCACAGAATCAACCGGTGGAAGGGTTGAAAGAACCCATTAACCTGTAATCAGAACAGAAATCAAAACATAAACAGCTGATAAACCAGATAATGCAATTGATGAGATCTTATTTAGATGAAACACAAATGTCCTGTTTCTACAACAATGTTTCACAATGTCTGGACTGATCTCTGGATCTCACTCAATCACCAGTACAACATAACATAACTACTACTCTCTCTGATATCATATCAAACCCTAACTGATCTGAGTTATTTATAGCAATATCCTACGAGTACTACCAACTCGGTTCCCAGCGGCTGGGAGCTTCCAAGCGGCTGGGAGAGGACAGCTCATACTACCTGATCACGAACTCTAACTGCCTGCACACTCTCCTAGGCTGATCTAATACATATGTGTTGGTCCAGTGGACCTTATTACATTATGAAGTCAAACATGCTAACAATAGACTAATGTCCTGTCATGCGGACAACGAACCTATATCCTATCTTGTAGGGGTGCTCCTGCACCATTTTTTCTTCCTCCTCTTGTGTCTTAGGTCACATCTCCTTAGTCAATTTCAAATGACTAGGCAAAGGTGTGCTGACAGCTTTTGCATTCTCCATATGGAATTTCTGCAACATCTTTTCAACATAATCAGCCCGAGATAGAGTCAATTTTTTATTCTTCCTATCTCTACAAATTTTCATACCAAGGATTTGTTTTGTTGCCCCCAAATCTTCATAACAAATGATTGTGCTAACTATTTTTTTAACTCTCTTATGTGATCCATGTTAGACCCTGCTACAAGCATGTCATCAACATATAAACATAAAATAATGTAGCTATCATTATCCAACCTTTTAAAATAAACACAATGGTCAGAATTACACCACCTGTAGCCTTGCTCAACCATAAAACTATCAAATTTTAAATACCATTGCCGAGGTGCTTGTTCCAAGCCATACAAACTCTTTTTCAATCTACACACCTATTTCTCCTTACCTTTAACCTCAAATCCCTGTGGTTGTTCCATATATATCTCCTCGTCTAAATCACCATGGAGAAAGGCAGTTTTCACATCTAGTTGCTCCAAATGCAAATCTTCAGTAGCCACAATATTTAAAATAGTATCAATAAAAGTCATCTTAACAACCGGAGAAAAAATCTCATCAAAATCAATACCTTTTTTCTGTCCAAATCTTTTTACAACTAACCTAGATTTAAATCTTTTCTTACCTCCATCTTCCTCTTTTAGCCTATAAACCCATTTGTTTCGTAAAGCCTTTTTACCTGCAGGCAACTCACATAATTCTCAAGTCTGATTTTTCAGCAAGGAGTCCATTTCTTCTTTCATTGTAAACTCCCACTGAACCTTTGTATCGACCTGCATAGCTTCATCATACCCTTTTGGTTCCCCAGCATCTATTAACAAAATAGAATACAAAGAGGGAGAAAACCTTTCAGGAGGTCTACTTAGCCTTGTTGACTATCTAACATTCACTGGAGTTTGTGGTATTTCTTGTTGTTGTTGCGGAGCATGAGGAACCACTGGAACATCACTATCTGGAGTATCATCTAGCACCACATAATCCTTTTCTTTCTTCTCATGCTACTGTAACTAATCTTTGTACAACACCTTCTCATTGAATACAACATCCCTGCTTCTCACATTTTTTAGATTTTTAACATCTCAAGGCCTATAACCAAATTAATCAATGCCATATCCAATGAAGATACACTTTTTTGATTTTGCATCTAGCTTGATTCTATTTTCAGAATCTACATGTGCAAATGCTTCACATCTGAAGGTTTTGAGAAAAGAATAACTCACCTTCTTACCTGTCCATGCTTCCTCTAGAATACCACAACCCAAAGGAATTGAAGGACCTCTATTAATTAAATATACATCGGTGTTGAAAACCTCTACCCACATGTTTAAAGGCAGCCCAACACGCAATCTCATGGTCCTTGCATGCTCCATTATTGTCCTATTCATGTGTTCAGCCACTCCACTCTTCTATGGAGTCCCTAGAACCATTTTCTGCCTATGAATTCTATTAAAGGAACAATTATCCTTAATTTTTTTGCTGCAATATTCACCACCATTATCAGATCTGAGACATTTTAATCTTTTATCTGTCTCATTCTCAACTAACCTTCTCCACTTCTTAAATGTTTCAAATACATCAGATTTATGCCTAAGGTAATAAATCCAAACCTTCCTAGTTGCATCATCTATGAATGTAACATAATACTGAGAGCCACCGAGAGAAGATATGTGAGCTGGTCCCCATACATCTGTATGCACAAGCTCCAACTTTTCATCTTTCTTTTGCTTCCCATCCTTGAGAAAACTAACTCTCTTTAGTTTGCCATACATGTAACTTTCACAGAAATCCATATTAATACATTTCAGACCTAGTAAAACTTTCTTAGAATGAAGTACCTTCATACCTTTTTCACTCATATGCCCAAGTCTATTATACCATAGTGTTGTCTCAGAACCTGCAGCAACTATTTCAGTCTCTTCCTACAAACCTATAGCAACTATTCCTGAACCTATTTTTTTTTCTTTGTAACAGTTAAAGTAGAAGGAACAGTATGACCTATACAAAGATATGAGGTGCCTACTTTCACACCTTTTGCTACTATTAAGGCACCTCTTGAAACCTTCCAATTTTTATTAGTAAATGTAACAATTTAACCTTCATCAGCTAGCTGCCCTACTAAAATTAAATTCCTACTCAGCCTTGGAATGTGCCTTACCTCTTGTAGTAGCCAATGATTCCCATTCTACAACTTAATCTTGATTCTTCCCTTTCCAACAATCTGACAAAGTTCGTTATCTCCCAAATAAACTAGCCCAAAATCCCCTTGGACATAATCAAGAAAATAACTTCTATGGGGCGTAGCATGAAATGAGGCACCTCAATCTAAAACCCATGAATCATTAGCATTATCTAGGGAAAGAATCAAAGCATCATCTTCAAATTTATTACTTACCACATTTGCCTCCTTATTGCCTTCTTGTATGTCTCCTTCTTTATTCTTCTAACACCAACAATTTTTCTTTAGATGACCTGGTTTCCCATAGTACTAGCAATCCTTCTATTCTCTGGATTGGGACCTCTTGTCCTTTGATTTTCCTCATGACTTCCCATGACCTCTAGAACCTTTTCCTCTCTCCTTTGATCTACCCCTACTTTCTACATTCAAAACACTAATTGATATGGCTCCACCTGAGCTTTTCCATTGCATTTCTTTGTGAAGGATAACACCAACAACATCATCAAATTTCAAAGTATATGAACCAGAAATAGAGTTACTTACAACCATTACCAAGCTATTCCAGCTTTCTGGCAGAGAACATAATATCAAGAAATCCCTCAACTCTTCATCAAAACTTACTTTTATAGAAGTTAACTAACTGATAATCATATTAAACTCATTTAAACGATATGTCACAGATCCACCTTCAATCATTTTCAGATTAAACAAACACTTCATGAGAAATACCTTATTTGAGGCTGAGGGTTTTTTATACAATTTAGCCAAAGCTTTCATCAAACCATCTATTGTCTTCGCTTCTGTTATATTGAATGCCACTGATGGTGTCAGGCACAACCGAATGGTTCCTAGTGCCTTTCTATCTAGAAGATTCCAATCCTCATTAGTCATTGTTGCTAGTTTCTTGGATATTCCTTCTAATGGCCTCCATAAATCTTTCTTATAGAGATAATGCTCCAACTGCATCTTCCATAACTAATAGTTCCACCCATTGAATTTATCTACCTTCAATTTACCCTCATCCACCATTGCTCCCACTCAACCATAGGACTCTCACTCAATCATAAGACTCCCACTCAACCGTGAAAGCTTCCTGTAGATGATAATCAAACATAAACCGCTCTGATACCACTTGTTAGAGATTGTATGCAGAAGATATCAATTAAATGTAAATAAAGATTAAACAGAGGAATGGAAATACACAGAAATAATAACAGTGAGAGACAAGTTTTAACATGGTTCACCCAAACCTAGGCTACATCCACCAACAAAGAGTCTAATATTATTATCCAGCAAATCAAACCAATTACAACCAGCAATCCTTGCAACTCAATACCGCTGCAAAATGTTACAATATATCAACGGAAACCCTAACCCTTAGCCATTTTTATCAAGCCTTATGTCAGTTACAAAATAGGGTTTTTTATGTCAGCCAATAGAAAAAATAACTCCCGATTCCTTTATAAAATAATAAAATTTGTTTGAGGTTTTGGGGGCACTGCCCCCGAGCCCTCACAAGGGCATTGCCCCTTGACCCTACCCTATATGGTGACAGGGAGTGCGCCAGGGGTGCTACCCCTAGACCCTACAAGGGGCGCCGCCCCTTGACCCTGTTAAATAATTTGGGGGGAGACTATGCCGATACAAGTGGGATAAATTTAACCTTTGAGTCTGATTAGGATCCATATGACAACAATCTCCCACGTGGAGACAGATCAGACTCCACTCCATATCACAAGACATGTGTATGCATGAAATTTAACATGTTGAAACTCAACTTGGAGGTATGTTAGAGCTTGATTTTTTCTGGTTTGATTTGTGAGAAGACCCATCTTCTTTTGTTGATCAATAATGCATTCAGACACATTTTTCCTTACCATGTGAGTTTGAGACATTCTCTTTTTCTCTTGATTCACATGTGGAGGTTAGCAAGGATAATGATATTATGCATGTGGATGGGTGTTTGTCTTCATTCACATCTTTTGATTATGATCTAATTTGTATTTTCTAACCCCTTGCTATTGTGAACAAATGTGATGTGGAATGGAATAGGTCTGACACCTATTAATTATGGTTGCCTTGTAGCAGTAGCAATTTTAGTGGTGAATCTAGTCTTCACATTATGAGCATTGCTCACAGATTGAATCATGTAGATAAAAAATTTCATTTGTAGTAGCTAGGTGGTGAGAGTAGTTTTAGTTTGAGGGAGATCAACTCCTTCATTCAACTTGTCTTCAGTAGGGGCAAATAGTTTCATTAATCTTTTAAAGGGTTTCCTTGTTGTGTCTTAATATTTTGATTCATAGTCATACTTTTATTTTCTTTGTGCTTTCGTGCCAATCATTGTGTTGTCTTGTTGTATATATCTTTGTTGTGTTACCTTGTATTTATCTTTTGTTTGTATTTTCTCCTGTTGTGCTTTTCTTTTTGTGGTTTGACAGGTATGGAGATAGCTAGTTCTCAATGTGCCAAGTTTGGCACACATCCCCAACCAAAGCCAGTGTTGGGACCTAGATTTTCCAATTCCCAAAATTTAATATTATGCCCAAAATCCATTCAAAATCCCTTAAAATGGTCCATGAGTATGGCCCTTGTGTTTTTTTCCCTATTTCATACCTTTGAAAATCTTAAAAGATCCTTTGAGACCTTTGAAAATGATCCTCTAAATGACCTTAGAGCCTCGCTCTACAATTTGTTTCATATTTTGAGCTCGAGCAACAACAGTTTGAATCATGTATCAAGCTTGTTTTGAGTCCTGACAAACCATCAAATTTTGACTCATGCAATGCCACATGGAGGCTTCTCATACCTCTTGAAATGTGTTAGTTTTAACACAATATCACACTACCCCTTTGTGCCATGTGGTGTTGAGTCATTCTTGATAGAGTTGATTGAATCTTTGAAACACTATGAGGAAAGGGACCCTATGAAAGGAAACATGTGGCCGAGTCTCATATCATATCAATGTAATAAAATTAGTACATTTCTATTTGTACCTTTTCACCATTTGTCATGAAGCACCCAAAAGGTGGTCGGGCCCAGTTTTGTTAAGTTCCCTGCAAGCAAAGGAAACTAGTGAGCCCAAGAAAGTTTCCATGGTGCCACATGTTAGCCCCACACACCTCAAGAAGTTGGCAGGTCTGACACATTTAAGGTGATGCACCTTCTTGACAAGTGTTATGAGTCACAGTTTGTGGGGCCCCTTTTCATCGAAACAAAAGGAAGATTCGTAAGGAATTTCTAAAACTTCCACATGGTTGCTTTGTGCTTCCTCTTAGCAAAAGTATATTGACTCTTCAAGGGCTTGCACCAGGTTGCAACATGGTGGTAGTGACTTAGTGAGGAAAAAGGGGCTCTGAACCATTTGATGAGCAATTGGATCTGATAGTCAATTTCATCCAGAGTGGAGAGTCTTCAAATCCATGTGTAGTGATGACACACATTCTAAATGTCTTATCACTAACACTTTCTAAGTGTTGTGCCATTGGTGAAGGCCATTGAATCAGCCCAATGATGGGTCCCATTCGTTACAAGACATAAAAGGATCATGGATCCATCAAGCTTGAGCCTAAGGTGATCCAACAGTTCGTGTATTATGAAGGAACTTTCAAAGTAACAGAGGAGCCCAATGTGCCATTTCATGAGGCTAGTGATTCCACAAGCCCTAAGGGTTTGCAAATATGACTCAAATGCATCCTCGAGGAGCACATGGTAGCCTGACATCCATGCAAGAAACATTCAAATTAGCTTGTAATGGAATGTCTCTGTGTCTATTTGTATATTTAAAAAAAAACCTCTATCGTAGTAGTGTATTTTCTCTTGTCACATTTCTCAGTATGATTGTAATGTAGATTGGATAAAGGTCATAGAATTTTAATTCATTGCAAGTTTATAATGGTCATTTATACATTGCATATGGGTTTCTATAGTATGGGAATGGATTACTAATTATGTTCTATTATTTGGTGTCATATCTATGATCTACATTCATGCATAGCTCATATTTCTTTGGTTTCAATTTGTTGTTTCTTACTGGAAACCTATCCAGTTCTATTACCAAATGGATAGGCACTAGTCTTGGAAGTTCACACTCAATCATATGCCTTCAAATGAAAACATCATTCATCATTAGTTTAGGTTTTTCCTATATTCACAGACTAGCATTGTTATCTTTTCTATATCTTGAGAGAGTTGGTATCAAATAGATGTATAGTGGTTTGTGCATGTAGGAGTTTGATGCATCATCATAGTCCATTATTTTTTAGATTAATAAATTAGGTAGGCTTGTCTTAGACAGATGTTTAGGAGGTTGTAGTGATGTGGGAGAAAGGTATAAGTGTGTATGTAATTTTAAGCAGATTCATCTTCAGTGATTGAGATTGATTATATCTTTGGGTGCACTTATATACCTGCTTTTAATCTTCTATTAGTGATGTCTCATAAACTTGTTCCTGACTACCATGGTAGTCAAATCCCTATTTGAGATTACTTCCATGTACTTAGACTTCAAAGGAATTACCCCTAGGTTTTATAGAGCCTGAAGAAGAAGAGGGTCTGCCCTATCCTATATGTTGAACCAAAATCACCCTCTCTTTGTTGATACATCACTCTCCTTGCTGATGATATTTATTTCCCCTTTGTGTTACTCTTGGAGATGGTGTTATAGGAAAGGGCCTTCATTTTTGGGAGCTAATAACACCTACATCATTCAATTTACTTACAAAAAGTAGCTTTTGTGCCAAACAATGACATGCAAAACACCATTGATCCTCTTCACTCATCCATCAAGGAATCGTATCAAGACTCTTCCATATCCAACAATATTTAGATGAGAATAATCTCCAAGGTACACTTTCCCACCATCAATTTCTTCATATTATGTAAACCAACCCTGATGTGAGGTCATGCGAAAAGATGCACCAAATTCAATCAACCACACACGTTTTGATGCATCTATAGACAAGGCCATGACAAAGGCATCACCATCATCTTGGAAGGATTTATTAGACTCATCATCATAATCATTATTTTACTTCCTCTTCTTCTTCTTCGTACAATCTATACAAAAATGACCAATGTTTCTATAGTTCCAACATTTAGCCTTGAAGTTACTAGGAGACTTAGATCTCCCATAGGATTTGGATCTTCACTTGTCTTCCCTCTTGTCCTAAACTTTCATTTTTCTTTCAATCTTCCATGAACAACTAGGGCTTCCTTGGCAAGTTTAGAAATCTTTCTTTGCATCTCATTAGAAAGAAATGATGTAACCACCTCATCCATTTTCAACTTGGTGGTACTGCTTCCAATGACCATAAAAAGGTGGTCCCATGAATTTGGAAAAGAACATAGCAAACTCATACAATAATCCTCCTCCTCCATTTTTATTGCAATGGAGTTTAGCTAGGCAACTATTCTATTAAAGGAATTCATATGATTAGCTATGGATCCACCATCCTCCATTGTGAGTTTGGATATCTTTTTTCTCATAAAGAGTTTGTTGACTAGAGATTTAGCTTGATACAAATCTCCTGTTTATTCCAAAGATACAATATCATGGTTTCCACATGAATATTAAATAACACTATATCTTCCAAATAGAGTCTAATAAGTCCCTTCACCATTCTATCCATCAAGTCCCAGTCTTCTTATTTCATTGTAGTATGCTTTGTACAAGATATTGCAAACCATATATCTCTATCTATGAGCATATCTTCCATTTAAAATTTTGACAACTCAAAATTAGTCCTAGTAAACTTCTCCATCTCTATTCTTGAAGTGTTTGCCATCTCTTCTTGTAATAAGATTAAAACCCAGTCTACACAAGATCCCACTCAAGAAAAGATTAGTACAAACAAAACCCTCTATGCAATGCCTAGGATCTAATGTGATCAAGCCCCAATACCAATAAAAGGAAAGAGTTGTTTTTTGAATTGTTTCCTACACTAATATTTATAGGAGAGTGTTGTGCAATATTTCAATCTTTACAATTACAGAAAGTAGAAACACATATAAACATAAAATAAATAATATACCATGACATAGGTGAATGTGGGGAAAACCCTTTTGAGAGACAAAACCTATACTCCAAATAAGCCCAATGTATTATTTAGTAAACGATATGGTTACAATAAACTTATAGAGGAAGTTTTTACAATATTATCATGAACATTTAAAACTAGAGGGGTTTCAGTAGCCTTTCAGTACCTACAAATTAACTCCTACAAACTAAAACTCCAAGCACCATTAAATAGGAGAAGTATAAACTAGAAACCATAAATGGTTTGGGAAAATAATTAGCCAATACAAGAGAGTTACATAACCAAAATTCCAAGCCCATATTCTAATACCCTCATTTTTTCTTGGTCATCCTAACTATTTTTCACATATTCTCTTATAGTATGTCATATATCATAGCTATCATATTTGACCACCCATACTTTGATGCCCCAATTTATGTTCATTCCTGATGCATAATGATTCTCCATGAAAAGTGTCCACACTTGTCATAATGTTGGTCAATATTTCAGTATAACCGAGCCCTCTTTCATGCTATTATGCATGATAAAAATCTATCATAAGTAACTCTTGTCATAATGATCTTACAACTTCCACAAGATTCTGACACATGGCCAAACAATGCCACCTCAAAATGAGATGCCTATCTCTTCATAGGAGGACAAAACATTTTAAAGATGAATTTCATATCAAGTCTCCAAATGGGATGCCAACTCTCCCATAAGAAGACAAAATATATAAAATATAAAATAGTGAATACATACAAAAAGTATTAAAAAAAACATTAGGAATGCTTGGTTGAGACACCTTTTCCCAACAAAGTTCATCACCAACCATCTCCAAGATTTCTCTTTTCAATATTCCTTTTTTTCCGAGATTTGGTCCTTAATTTTATTCTAAGCATTTTGAATGCCATGACCTTGATGAATTTATCATTAGATATATACTCTTCATGTGTGTTTCTTTTGGCATCCTCCACAACATCACTTTGCAAGGGAGAGCATTGTTGGAGTTGGGTGTTATGGCTATGATTTTTCAATAATTTTCAAGGGAAGAGATAACTTCCTTTATGGGATCCTCTATAAGAAATAAATCTTTGAAGCCCTCTATATCTCTGTAACGAACCAATGGCTTAGTGGGATCTATGCCTAGGTTTTCCCTCTCTCTACTATGCTTGATTAAACTTTTAATGTAGAAACAAAAGTGGTTGCAATTGTTAGAGTTCTACTGTTTAATTATGGACATGAGATAGATACTCTTTATTGGGTGAAGTACATCTAACACATGTTGTACAAGAGGTTTGGAAACTAATCTTTGAGGTCATTGTGGTTTCATAACATGCCTCTTCTCTAAATTTTTTTTATGGAACATCATCCTTTGTATGTTTTATCATGGGTGACATAATCCCTAGGGTTTCTTCTCATAGATCCCTAATTTTTTATAATGTCTCTTTATACTTGCAATCATTAATATGTTTTCTTCTCTCTACAATATCTATAATATTCCATCTCTCCATTCTAATATTGCTTTGAACTTGATATTTGTAACTTTTGACAAGGTCTTCCTTCTCAATGTATTATGTTCATACACTAATCTACCAATACTTATCATATGAGTGATGAAACCTTTTGGAACACACTACCTTGTATCATATACCTTGCCAAATTTATTGATTATCTTTCCTAATTTATTATATCCTTCTTTTCCTTGGATGCTAAAATCAAAATATCGTCTTGTGGGGGCATGAAATATCCCTTTTTTTAGCTCCTAAAATGGACATAATTTGATTTTTGTATTTAAGATACATTTATTCTTGATCGGAAATTCTCTCAAGCACCCACTTTGATAGCTTGTGTGGGGCATATATAGCATTGTACACTCTAATGACAACATAATTGTCATGAATAAACTAGTCACCCCAATTGTGGTTAATTTATTATCCTTATTTCATTTCTCGGGGCCTAGGGAATTCTTGGAACTCCTTGCACAATCATGTCCTTTCATGCACCTCAAAATCTTTAATATTTTGGTAAAAAAGAAGCCCTAAAAAATATAATAATTGAAATAAAGGTAATTGGTATCCAAGTTAAATGTTGGCATTTCAATATGACATATGAATCCTTGTGGCACTTTTTTTGTTTTGAGCTAAACCCGTAAAGTATCAACTCATTCTCTATAAAATTCATTTAATAAATATTGCTTGACAGAGAATATCAATTTGAAAGTTTAACTAGAGCCTTGCCTTTTGAAATCAAACATTTCATTGTGTAATCTATTTGCTAGGAGTTACCCATAATGAAATAACTTGTTAATTTGAGGGTGTTGAATGTAAGAACCCAACATCATTTTTCCTTTCTACATTTTTTATTGTGTCTATATTAGGGACCTAGGATATTCCATGATAACTATCTTTTTTAAATATTCTTCAATTTTGTCCAAGTCATATGGTTTCAATGAAGCATCTGGAATGTGTGCTAAATTCTTCAAAATTTTGTCCTTCATATCTCCATTATGAGTTAGCCATTTGACTCCATAATTTTACCTATCATTATTGTATTCTATAGGTAGTGTTTGTGAGCTTATTATCTCTCATGTGTTGGGGTTCAACTTGAAAATAGTTTCGATTAAATCTCTATTCATAATTAACATCTTCTTCTAGTTTGTATCTATAACACTTCAATACATAGGGCCATACAATTTGCACACTCATTTACCAGTAACAAACCTATGAAATAATTTGGCACAAAAACCTTCCACAAATCATACTTTCATGCATTGTATAGGGGAGTTCCTTTGAAAGGATTTTTAAGAACACTTTAAGCAAATCCTGATCACTTCTAAAGGTTATGACATCCCCAATGTGTGCTTTAGAATCTTCAAGGTGGTCTATAAGCACTCCCTTCCCTGATGACTTCTTGAATTTTTTGATTGTCCATGGAAGTTGTTTAGTTAGGCCCTAGGAAGAGCTTTCTCTAGATGACATGGTTAACCACTAGGGACACTTAAGGTTCAATGTTTTTAATTTTGAATGAATTTTTGGTGTATGAATCAAATAATGAAAAAATCAAGGTAGCAAGATAAACCCTAAATACATATATAAAACTATACAAATCCCAAATAGCCAATTCTTTTTTGTATAGGGAAATAGTATAGTGTGGAAAAACTAAAAGATACATAATTAAGACCTACTTGACTAGTGGCTTTGTAAATTAGATTCATAGTAGTCATTACCAAATAAATCAAGAAACAACAAAACCTTCAATATATTTTAATTTCTTAATTCTAACAAGTTTCCTCTTGTACAACTCCTTATTCAAAGATATTTATTTGTGAAATATTTCCATTGAGGTCACAAGTTACTAGAAATACTTAAGAAAATATGGTAGCTGAGATAGCTAGAGATTGAAAATTTCTAGGGTTCATAGATATCAATTTATATGAAAAATGATTACCTACAAAGATTTCATTAATTGCATTGGTTATGATTAGGGAAAATAAGACAGAAAATTAGAAAAGTCTTTCAAAACAAAAATAAACGTGGATGTTGATCTTTAGTTGACTAACAAATGAATGGCCTAGTGCATAATGCATCATGAAAATATTTAGGGAACAATGACTTGCTAATGTGAAGGTGTGGTGTGTTGTAGTTAGAAACTACCACATAGCTTAGGTCTAAGGTGAGAATAAAGGGCACTAGCTCAAAATTGAGTACTACCAAGAATGTTGCCTCTTTTCCTACCTTTTAATAGTAACTTGCACAACTAGCCATTATGGGTTGTCATATAGTTGTGGTTTATTATGTTTAGGATCAATAGCCCGTAATGTTAAGGTTTCATGATCTAGGTTAACCTTATTCCTATAGTAGAACTTTGCTTGCTCAAAATTTATAAACACATCATCCTCCTCTTTTCTACTTTTAATGGTTGTAAAAAGAAATGGTTAAGCCTACAGCCCATCCAAGAAATATGAGGCATCTATGGAATCTACTCTATACTAACTTTAAAATTTTCTAAAGCACTTTGAGTAGTATTAGGTTCATCACCAACTATCTCAAAGCTTTCTCCTCTCATTCTTTCTTTTATCTTAGATTTGGTCCTTATTCTAGTTATAAACAGTTTAAACTCCTTAGTATTGGTGACTTCATATTTAGACATAAACTATTCACACGCCTTTATGCTAACATCGTCCATAATAAAATCACTTTGTAGGATATGAAGCATTGCCGAGGCATTAGGTGTCGTGGATGTGATTTTCTAATGACATTCGGGGGAAGAGATAACTTCCCTAATAGGATCCTCTAGAGACAAAAAAAATCTTTTAAACCCTCTATATTCTCGTGACTAACTAATGCTGGTAGTGGGATTTCGACCTAGATTTTCCTTCTCTTTGCTATACTTGATTGAACATAGAATGAAGAAACAAAAGAGAACAGAATCGTGGGAATTTAATCCTTTCATTAGAGATGTGAGAAAGAAACCTAATTAGAGGGTGAAGATGTATCCGATACATGTACTACAAATTGGGAGACAAATCCGCTAGGTGATGGTGGTCTAATAAACAGCATCTCTTTTAATTTTATTCTTGGAACATCAACCATTACATGTTTATATTGGTAGCCTAATCCCTAGATAGAGTTTCAACATTGTCTAACTTTATTCTCAACCTTTCTGTTAGCTCCTCAATTTTTTACAATGCCCATTCATGCTGAGGATCATTCATATACCTTATTTCTAAAAGTTCTATATTCTTCTATATCTCTCTTTTGAGACTCTTTCTTAACTTAATCTCGATAGATTTTTATAAGGTATCCCTTCTCAAGGTATTAGTGTTAATACCCTAATCTACCAACACTTCCTCTCATATTATTAATAAAATGTTATGGATCATACCATGCATTGTCTTTTTCCATACCACTTTTGCTAATTATGTTCCTCAAACTATCATATCCCTCTCTACCAAAGATAGTGAAATTTAAAAATTAGGCATGTGTGGCCATGGAACCTCCTTTTTCTTGGCTCCCAAAATGCACATAATTATTATTTTACATTTACCACATTACTTCTAAATAGATAATTCTTGTAGACACCCACTTTGGTAGCTTGTGTGGAGCAACTATAGCACCCCACACTCTAATGATAGCATAATTATCATGAAGAAACTAGTGATCCCAATTGTTGCCAAATTTTTATCATTATTTCATTGCTAGGGGTCTAAGAATTTCTTGAAACTCTTTGGACAATCAAGGCCTTTCATGTCCCAACCTCTTCAATAATGGGGCAACAAAGAAGTCCTAAAACATGTAATAATTGGCATAAGGGCAATTCATAGCTAGGTTGATTATTTGCATTTGAACAAGACATGTAGATCCTTATGGCACTTCTTCTCAAAATAGCTATAATATTAATTCAAAATATGTTAAATACTAAAATGTTATTCCAACTCCATATTTTCTGAATAAGTACAAATTAGTTAGAATACGCAACAAAAAGCCCAATTTATTTATAAGAAAATATGATCTACAATATAAATCCATATTACTTCAAATATAATTATGTTATTCAAAGTCCACATTCTTTAGAATAAATTCAAATTAACTATAATATAAAAAATATATTCTAGTCTAGAATGTAGGCAATAATTTTAGATTATTAGAAATTGTTCATAAGCAAGGTGGAGATTCCATGCTATAGCTTACTAATTTTCAATTTAACAAGAGGAATTGGTGTATTGCAACATTCAACTAAACAATTAAATAAAACAAAACAAGAATCAATAACATAAAAATGGAAGACAAGGATTTATTCTTGAGAACTCAAATTTTATGAGAAAATTTTAGAAAAACTGAGATGCAATGGCCTCCTTGTCTACTATCTGTAATGTAAATACAATCTTAGACCTCTTGTACATATAAAAAATAAAAAACAAACAATATATTGTCCCTAAGATGAGTCTCTAGCTCCCCGCCCACCGTAAACAGTTGGCACGTTGTCGTACTGGCTGTTTATGGTTTTTTCGACCTCCTTTCCTGTCGACCTGCTCACTTGACCTCCTTATTGCAAATGCTTCGACTTGTTCAGTCAATTAGATTGTCGATTGAATTGCTTCGACCTGTTCAATCAGCAAGATTTTCGACAAGCTGACCATTTACAACGTGCCGACTGGTTAAACTTTACCCTAGCTCCCACCCTCCCTTTGTTTTGTTACAACTTATACATAATCACAATTGCTCATTGTAAGACTAAAATTAACTAGAAATCACTTAGATACATTCTCTGAGTGGTCAAATGCATATCCTATGATTATTTATACTTCAAATTGGAACCAAGGGTGAAAAGAAGGCAAAAAAATTTGAAAAGTATAGAATTCAAAACACCATAATCTATTTGCAGATTTGGACAAAACTGCCAAATGTTGTAGACTGATGTTTTCTTAGTAGTTACGAAACCGCCCGTTTCAGACCCCTGCATAATTATCCTTTTCAGAACTAATATTTCACACAAACACCAAACAATCCTTTATGTTTTAAAGAAAGACACATGATCAAAAGCATTCTTCAAACAATGTTTTACTTTGTCATACATCCATACTGTAACCAACTCTTTTGTTGTTTCAATTACATATGAATGGCCCACGAGACATATTGCACTTAAATCGGAAGATAAGCGTACGATCTTGATGTTGTGAGACTGATACCTTGTCGAAACAACACGCATCTGCCACCTGCTTCCTTTTGGCTGAAGTGAGAACCTCGTCTTATCTAACTTCCCATTTTCTTGGCATGGAATAGAGAGG
Source organism: Cunninghamia lanceolata (assembly GCA_027924645.1). Lineage (NCBI taxonomy): Eukaryota > Viridiplantae > Streptophyta > Pinopsida > Cupressales > Cupressaceae > Cunninghamia > Cunninghamia lanceolata. The sequence goes on along the minus strand of BSBN01001807.1, from coordinate 20,218,777 downwards.
GTATTGTTTGCATATCAATTAATAACAGGCAGCTGGTACCATATAGAATTTTATATTCTTTAATTCCATTCCAAACAAAGAGAGTATCATGAATATACTTTACTTGAATTCTTGTTGCACTCCTCTTCGTACGCTATTTTAGAATAGCTGGTTTTGATTGTCTTCATCTAATTGTAGCAAACAAATCCAGGTGCTGTTTGCACTTGCAATATGGTATAGGAGATAGATGAGGCAAGGAATCCTCGAGAATGGGTAGAATGATTTTGTTTCTAGGAGGCTCCACCGTAAACAGTCGGCACGTTGCCGTGTCGACTGTTTATCAAAATTTCGATTCGGTTTTATTTCGATTTTTCATTGTGACCTGTTCAATGGAGTTCTCTCGACCTCTTCAATCGTAATATTTGTTCATGCAGCCGATTTATGTCGACTTGTCTAAAAGGTTCGACCAGCCAGCTGTTTTACAACGTACTGGCTGGTTAAGCTCTACCCTCTAGGAGAGCCTGGCAGAAGAGTGCAGTGAGCCTTCCATGGAGGTTCAACCTCAGATTTACAGGGAGATATTTAGAGTGTAGATTACTTTAAAGCACCTTTTAACCTGTGTCCACAAACTTTAGATGCACCTGTGCTATCTTAGCATCAATTTTAGATTATTCAACTTCTTGTACTCACCAAGCCTTTAAATTATTATGCTATGATATAGCTTGACATCCCAACATCGAACGCTTCCTGTCCTCTCCTCTTATCGAAAAGATAGTTTTCATCTTCTTACAAAACTTGTAATATTATGGCTTGACGATGTTTAGGGCCTTTGTATGGGACCCTATTACAAACCTTGAAGATGTAATTTCCTAATTCTTGTAGGAAATTGTTGAAATCTGTAATGTTCCATTTAGTTTGTGGCTTTTGCACTTATAAGTTTTGAAACCTCTTGGTGAAGTTATAAAATTCAAAGCCACAAGGTCTTCTCTGCCACATATGAATGCAAGAATTTTGATATCCTTAAAGCATAATATTAATCTTCTTAAGACTTCATTTCAGCTATTTTGCATCTGTTTATTTTTACCTTTAAAGTTATTGGTTTAGGTGGTCTAAATACTTAATTTTCTAAAAAAGAAGGGATATTTGAGCATGTGTTGTCCATTCTTAAGCAAAGATTCCAGTAGTAAATCAAGTTTAGTGAATCGTAGCGGTTAGGTTATTGGTAGAAATATGAATTTAGATTCTTTACGAAAAACTTGTGAAGAGATTGAAGATTTATTGCCATAGATTGTTAAAGAAAGTTAAGAAGATTATGTTGTTATTCTATCTTGTTCTCTTAAACCTTGATCTAGAAAGTCTCCCAATGATCTAAACTTGCCTTCTCAAAATGCTAAGTTAAATGAAAATAATAAAAGGACCTTGGTTAGTAAAGAAGCTCCAACCCCTCTAATAAACCCTTTGAAAACTAGCCTTCCCTCTCAAAATAGTAGCAAAAAGTGTTGGAGGGAAAAGTGTCAACCCTATTTCCAAGAATAATAAGAATTCTTGTAAAAGATAGAAATTTTGCTCAATAAGTTGTGTCTAATATTGATAATTATGTTGTAATTGGGAATAGTGGGGTTAGTATGCCAAGTGATGAAATTAAGTTTGGATATTATATAATTAGTATGGTGAAAAGTAATACTCTCCACTCTTATTTTGAAAGGATGATAATAAATAAGTTACCTTATCTTCCCCTTTATCCTACATTGATGAAAGTCTTCAAATAGAATGTTAGAGGCCTTGACGCTCATGATAGAATTTTTTTGGTTAAATCCTTGTGTAAATATAAATTAAACCTACATTATGTGCTCTTGTAAGAAGTGAAATTAGTTGAATGTTTGTTAGAAGATGCATGTAAGGTTGTTTGACCTAATGCTATAGCTTTTTCCTCAAAATATGTTGAAGGGAAAGAGCAAATATCCATTCTTCTAACCCCTTTTTTGGTCCAAATGTGGTGAGTCATAGTTCTTATCCTTGTAATAGGGTAGTGTGGATTAAACTCAATTTGCATCTGAAATTTTTAGTACTTGTTCAATGTATTCCTCTAATGATAATAAGGGAAGATATTGTTTTGTAACTAGTTAGCTAATAATTTAAATTATATTCTATGGGTTTGTGGTGGTTAATGGTAAGAAAGAAAAAGAAATGTATTTGATGTATTCGATGATCAAAACAGATACAGAGCACCTATAAATACTGTGTGGAATTAACACATTAGTTGGCAGTTAAAATGTAACTGCAGAAACTAATGTAACCAACCTAACAAGCCAACGGTTATGTAGATAGTTATATAGACAATGTAATAGTAGTATTATGTTAACATTCCCCCCTTATTACATTATTTTTACAAATGTACCCCCTAAACAGTTCAAATTTGATCCTACTAAGAGACTTGGTGAACATATCTGCTATCTGAGAGTCTGTAGGGTAGTACTGGAGTTGGATGTGGTGGTTCAAAACTTGGTCCCGAATGTAATGACACTCAACCTCAATATGCTTAGTGTGCTCATAGAAAACTAGATTCTTCACAAGTTTTAACACACCCTGATTGTCACAATAGAGAACTGGTGACTTCTCTTCAGGAATGTCCATATCTACCAAAATGCAACGTAACCAAATCGCTTCGCACACAGCTCCTCGTGTGGTGCGATATTCAGTCTCAGTGGATGAAAGAGCAACAACAGTTTGCTTCTTACTAACCCATGAAATTGGCCTAGATCTGAGATAAAAAACATAACCTGAGGTGGATTTCCTATCATCTACAGATCCTGCATAATCTGATTTTGTATATCCCTGTAAGAAGAACTAATTGTTCTTCTTATATTCCAGACCATAATCAACTGTGCCTTGGATATATCTCAACACATGCTTTGTTGCAACCCAATGACACTTCTTTGGCTCCTACATGAATCTAGAGAGATAGCTGACAACAAAACACAAGTCTAGTCTAGTGTAGGTCAAGTAGATAAGGCTCCCAACTAGCTACCTATAGAGAGTGGCATCTACTCGAGGTGAATCCTAGAAACGGGATAGTTACAAACCTTTCTCCATTGGAGTGGAAATTGGCTTATAGTTGACCATTCCATATTTTTCCAGGAGTGTCTTGGCATATTTCATTCAGGAGATGAATATGTGGTTCTTCTTCTGGCATATCTCCAAGCTAAGACAATAATGAAGTAGCCCCAAATCTATCATGTTGAAGGAGTTCTTGAGATCATTCTTTACATCATTAATGAGACTGTCTGAGCTGCCAGTGAGAATAAGATCGTCCACATACAAAAATAGAATGACTATCTCTATGCCTACCTTCTTAATATACAAATTAGGATCTGAGGGGCTACGGGTGAATCCATGTTGCAATAGGTGACCATCAATCTTAATGTACCATGCCCTAGGAGCTTGCTTAAGGCCATAAAGTGATTTGATAAGATGACATACCTTGTGTGGATGATGTTCATCAACAAACCCTTCTGGCTGGGTCATGTACACTTCTTCTTTGAGATCACCATTTAAGAAAGCACTCTTAACATCCATCTGTTGAAGCTTCCATCCCTTCTATGTTGCCAATGCACAGACCATTCTGATAGTTTTGATCTTCGTAGTGGGTGCAAAGGTCTCTTCATAATCAATGCCCTCCTGTTGAGCATATCCCTTTGCTACAAGTCATGCTTTGTACTTGTCGATAGATCCATCTGCCTTGTACTTTATTTGGAAGATCCATTTGCAGCCAATGGGTTTCTTCCCTTTAGGCAGATTGACAAGTTCCCAAGTATGATTTTGCATCAGAGAATTATACTCTGCATCCATAGCCTTCTTCCATTGAGGTTGGTTTAATGCTTCTCGAACTGTGTCAGGTTCAATGCTATCAACAACAGTACTCAGGAGCGCAAGATTCACTTCATTTGTTGGCTAACTCCTAGTTCTGATTCATGACGAAGTGTCTAGAAGAGTGTGTAGGTTAGAGTGCCTGATTGTACTTTGGACCCACTTTGGAGGTTGATTGTGTTGCTGCTGGTGTGTAATATTTTCTAGAGGGCCCAAATCAACATACAACTCTCCTTGTAGTTCACTTTCTCTGTGAGAGTCTTCCACATGCTCATCATCTGATTGTGAGAGCAATTTATGAGAAGTAGGAGGCTGTTGCTCTTCTTTTTGTGATAAGGAATCAAATGACAATTCATCACATACCACATCTCAACTCTCATGTATCTTCTTTGTCTCAGGATCTATGAGACAATATGCTTTTGATGTAATACTGTATCCCAACAATATACACTGGAGTGTCTTAGGATCAGTCTTCTTTCTCTTATTGCCAGGGACATGCATGTATGCTATGCAACCAAACACCCTTAGATGAGAAATTGAAGGCTTTTGGCTAGTCCATACCTCTTTTAGTGTCTTGTGTTGCAGGATCTTTGTTGGTGCCCTATTAATGAGGTATATAGTTGTCCACACTGCTTCTGCCCAAAATCTTTCCTCCAACTTGGCACATCGAGCCATCTCCATGATAGTCCGATTGCGACGTTCTTGTTGTGTGGTTACACAACACGCCCCATTTTGACTTGGCAAAACAGGGACCCAACTTTTGTTAGGCTTGTTTTGTGCTTTCTAGTGGTTTGGTAAAAGTAAATCATGTAGATCATCATGTAGGAAAGGTTGAGTAGGGCATCATCATGAGGTCAGTTTGTCAAAGTTTGTATTTCATTCCAAAAACCTCATATTTGGAAAGAACATCAAATTTCATGTAGGTTTGCCTTTTACATCACCCTGATATTCATCAGGATGTGAAAGTTATGAATGGTCAAAGTTTGAGTCAAACCTGATATTTCCAAGGGGAGGATCATATTTCGTAACATCAGTCATATTTCAAAAGATCACCCCGATCTACTTTATCACTTGATAAATCATGCGGTCCAAATATCTGGACATCAATTTTAGGTGACAGTGACCTTTACCCGTCAATAGCCTTATGCATTTCGCGAGGATCATATTTTTCAATGTAACCTGATATTTTCTAATATCCTCCTACCGCAAAATATCCCCTAAGCCAATATCCTGATGATGTCATTCAAGTCCAATAAATGAAGAAGTGATATGACAATGACATCATCATCACATTTACCTCTCGGTAGGATATTTCATAAACATGATCCTATTCCCATAACATGACGATGATGTCATCATGCCTTAGCGATATAATAAATGAAAATCTGGATGATGTCATCCCAATATCTCAAGAGCAAGTAAGTTGACTTTGGTCATCATTGTCTAAACATCACCCGATATTTTCTAATATCCTCTTGACGTTTAAAGCATGACTTAATGGCACGAACATCACTCATTATCTAAACATCACTTGATATTTTCAAATATCATCCTGCCGTTTAAATATCACCCCACTCCCATTACCACCATTAACATTAAATGCGCGCAGACATGGTAGGTAGTTCCTGCCAATCATTAAACCTGATAAAACACTTGGCGAAATCCTAACTTTCTGTGCAGAAAATTAACGAATAAGATCCAATCTGACAGGGTTTGCCCTAATTTTACCCTAAGTGCATGGTTAAAAGGTGAGTTCACTGTCATTTCAGCTCCTACCTTGCGATAAAATGATTTTTACAGAGCACCAACTTCCATATCCTCATACAGGCAATAGTTGTACGAATCGAGCTCACAGACAGGAGGAAGTGTGTGATCATCAGTAGAATTAAGAGCATTTTTTGACACTGGTATAAAAGGAGATTTGCATATCCAAGTAAGTAAATGAAACCCTCATCATGTTGTTTCTGTGATAATCAAGTATGGGTTGTTAATCTGAAGTTCTAGTTTATGCATCCACATGATTAGTCAATGTTTAATGGATATAGTAGACATGATGATTAGTAGAGTTAATTGCTATATGCATGCATGTGAGAACCCATTGTAAGACAAGATTTTGTTAATTGCAGGCATCCATGGCTGACAAGAGGTTGGCTAAGTGTGAGGCTAAATTCAGTAAGCCTATATTTTCATCCCAGAGGGGTGTCCTGTTCAAATATGGTGCAATTACAGATACCCATCAGGGGAGTACTAATTTGGACGCCTAGTCAGCTAAGCTAAATGATGAGAAGAACAGAAGTCTTGTGCTGGATGTCATTTTCGTGTCCAGAATGTGGAATGCTGCCGGTTTCCTGTACTCTATGGAGTCCCTAGAGCTGGTTATCGAGTGTGCCAGGAATTACAATCCAGAGACCTGGCAAGTAATGAAGCATGGGATGATATATGCAGACCTATCCATCAAATGTCTTTCCAGGACATTTGGACTACCATTGGGCAAGAAGGTCAATAGTGTGGACCTGAAGAAATCAGAGAGAGAATATGAGAGTAACAAGAAACAAGCCAGGAAGAATATGTACCAATGGAGGGCTGAGAACAGCACATATCCTGCAGTTGCCAAACTTCCTATGCACTTATTGAAATATGATTTTAGTGAAGAGTACCAGTACATGATTGCACTACTGAGTAGAGTCACAGGCCAGCTTGATGCTGGTAGTTTTAAGGACTAGATGTATGGTGTGATCATGATGTGCATATACTCAGATATCAAGCCATTGTGGGGCCAACTAATAAGTGATGCTCTGCATGAGCAGCTGATGAACCTAGGAGGTTCAAATTGTGCTTTCTATATGACATCATACATTGTTTACTCCTATGATTATAAAGGCACATTTGATGCACTAGTTACAGATGGAAAGCTTACAGGCATAGTCAATGCTGTGCACATTTGAGATCATCATCCTCAGCTGCAAAGAGCCAATTACCTCCAAGATTACAAACTGGTAAATGATGCATTTTCTATGCATCTAGTCAGAACCGTGGAGGAGGATAGAACAAAAAGATTGAGCATGGAGGCTCAAGAAATAATCTACAGGCATGGAGCCTGGTATATACAATTTGCCACATTTTCATACATGAGGATTGAGGGATTTAAAGGACCTCCCCTCATGCTGCCAAGGTATCCCATTAATGCAGTGATACTGATGGAGTTCATAAGGTAGAGCTCCACAATATTAAAAACATACAAGGATGCAAGGAAGTTGCCACCAATTTTGTTTCCAGTCACCATTGGCCGGTACATGTGTCCTGATTCAGAGAACATCAAGAAGGTGATGGTCACCCTGAATAAAATGAAGTTACAGCCTTTTCCATTAATAAGACCATATGATCCTTATAGCGGGATGTAGAAAATAATAGGAAAGCCTATTCATCAGAGGCACCTAGAAGACTTCTGGGCTGACATTGAACATGAAACAGAAGCAAGAAGAAGAAGATATCAAAGGCTAACACGGAATCAAATCAGAACCTTTGATTGCATCCCCATCCCTCAACAATTTAAGAAGGATGATGGGAGAATAATTGCAGATGAATATGAGCAGAAGAAGATATATAATGATACCATCTTTGCACTTGACCTCACCATACAAGAGGACATATCCTTGGATCCCTTCATTGCCAAGACCATACAGCTAACCCAAGCCTGGGTTGATGAACAGATAGAGGTTTTGAAGAAGAAAGGTGTTTCCATTACTATGGACAACAAAAAGAAGGCGATTCCTGATGGGAAGTATGATGATTTCATAAATGAGAAAAGAAAGTCTAAGGGAGATAGGTTCCCTTCACAAAAACAACAGAGCAAAAGACCCCCAAGGGGTAACAAAATAGATAATGAACCCAAAGGGGTTATCATTGAACATGCAATGTTCATAGCTGAGGAGGTAGCAGCATCAGGATTAGGATCAGGATCACGATCCGCATCACCTCCACAGACAAGAAAACAAAAGTCCAAGAAAGGAAAGATAGCAGAGGCTGGAACTACTAAGACCCATGAAGAGGGTCAATCCTCAAGAAAACTAGATGAAGAGGATACCCTCATGGAGGAAGAGCCTGAGGAAGAAGAGGCTCCTTTATTATTCAAAAGGAAGAAGAGGTCTCCACAGGTGGTGGTGTCTACCCCACCTAAGAAACAAAGAACCTCCATGAGAGGTGAAATAATGCAACCCCATACATTGTTACAAGGGGCAGGTAGTGAAGTACATAAGGAACTTTAGCATAATGTTCCACTTCCTACCATAGGCAAGTTTAAGACCGAGCTCACAGAAGAGCAGATGAAAGAAACCTGCCAGACACAAGCAGAAGGTCACATATTGCTAGATGAGACAATAAATTTGTTTGATGATGAAGTTGTGTAGGAAGTAGCTTCACAGAAGATGGAAACCCTTGCTGCAGGTACACACATGACCCCTCACAAGACTCCACCTGTTCAAACTATACTGGAGGAGATGAAGCAAGTGGAAACTGAGAAAGAAAAGAGCCCAGAGCAAATAGCCCAAGAAATGGGGCTAGATACACTGATTGTAGAGGTGACAAATCCTTCGGTGATAGACATAACAGAGAAATAGGATGTGAATCCTAAACATCCAACAGGATCACCTGACAAAGGGCAACTTGCAGAAGAAGTGAAGATGGTAGAACCAGAAGGCCATGCTTGAGAACTGAGCCAACCAAGCGCACAAGTTGCATCAGCGGAACCTGCTATAGTAGAGGTTCAGGAAAGAAAGGTTGATGAAAAAGATGTGGTAGAAGATCCTGTTGCCAAGGTTCAAGAAATAAGTAGCACAGGTGCAAAACAAATTGTGGTTACAGAACCAGCACCAGCACTTAAGGAGACTTTCCAACTATCCACAACTGAGAATGTTCCTCGGCAGGAGGAAAAGCCAAAGGAGGATGAGGTAATGATAGAAAGGGATCATGATCATCATGATCAGCATATAGATACATCACAAGATCCTCCACCTCAGGAAGATGCTCCTCCAGAGAAAGAAGTTCCTCAATAGGAGGATGTGCCACAGGATCGACGTCAAAGCAAGCATCATGAAGAAGAATTAAGGAAATCACCTTCTCCATCACATTTGCTGACAGAAACAGGAGATATAGGTGAACATCATGATGATGCACAGAAACATGATTAGGTACCTCCATGGTTGGAGAAAGAGGTAAATGCAGAGGTAGAATTTGAAATTCAAGAATTTGATGTATCTACCTTATTTACTGAGGATATAATAAAACCTAAGAGGAAGGCTAGAATGACTTCAGCCATCAAAAGAGATCCAACAACTGGGAGAAGGACTACACAAATTGCAGTGCCTACTGTAGAGAAAGAAAAAGGTAAGATTACCTTAGATGAGTTTCAAATTAGCACAGTGGACTTAGGATTTGCCAATGAAGACCAAGAGGGTCAAGAGGGCAAAGATATTATTGATTCTTTAATTTAGAAGGTGAAAAGAGAGAAGGAGAAAAATAAGCAACACAAAGAGCACATTGCTCAGTTGCATGCCTACATAGGAAGGCTGACCAATACTGAAGATACTTCAACTGAACATGCAGTCCCATTGACTGTTATTTCTCAAGAGGAGGTGAATAAATTAGATCTCATGAAACATGAGGCATCTGTACTAAGGAGATGGATGTCATCCACATTGGATAATGTAGAGGAAATGGTAAAGGCCTCTTTGAAGAGGTGGAATACTCTCAGTGACTCTAGGTCAAAGGTAGATAAATTGCAGATGCAGACAGGCAAAAGGTCTTACAGATTGGAAAAGATATTAGACATCCTGGGAGAAATAAGGAGGATAAATCCTCAGTTGCTTATCAACAAATAGGTATTGAATAGTAATACTGCCTTGTTGGTCGATATATGGTATAAGGACATTCAATTTGAATGTGGAGTACTCAGAAGATGCAATAATAAACTAAGAGATATCAGCATGAAGTTGCATGATTTAATGTCTATTGAGGCAGAAATACTGAAAACACTGGAAGGAAAAGTGGAAGGGAAAGTAGAAAATCAAGATGAAGAGTTTTCCATCAAAGCTTTACACGGCAACTTCCAATCAGTAGTTGATGATCCACTTGTCCACTTGACAGAAGAAGTCATAGACAAAATAATGAGAATCAAAGTCAAGATGGAAAATTACAATGAGACGCTGCAAGATAGGAAAGATAAACTGGATAGCAGTAGACACAAATATGAGGCACACAAGCATGCCATCATCAAAGCAAAGACTCAGGATGGCAGAGAAGTAGATAAAATTGTGTAGTTATATGAACAGATCCAGAGCAGCATGTAGCCTCATATGCGAAGTCATCATCATCAGGATGATGAAAGTTCAGGAAGCGATGCACATGAATCAGATAAGGTAGATGATGATGTAGCATAAAGTAAATATCAGCATCGGATACTTAGTGGAAATAAGTTTTTTAGATAGTTGCCAGCTGGCAACTTGTGCCATTTTGTAAGGTTGACATAGTCAAAGAGAAATCTTGACCGCATATATTCATAGACAAATCAAGATTGTTGATCTTTTGTAACGGATTCCTCACCTTGTTCTATAAAAGGTGTTGGAATGCCTCTTTTTTGTTATTTGAAACTTAATTGAAATCTGTCTGCTGAAGTATTCAGGGCTTATTTCAAAGCTTTTTGTATACATCTATATCTTTCCATATCTAATGAATGAGAAGACTTGTTTGATTACAATTCATAGTAAATCTTGAGTAATTAGTGTGTGAATTTTGGATATATGCTGTGATTTGTTGCATCCCTTGGAGTGCATGTCTACTTGCATATGTTGCTTTCATACAAATTCCTTTGAAGTTAGCATCAACTGTATCTAGCTGTGGAATGTCCTGGTGAACATATGGTTTGGTTTTCTTCTCTTCATAACTATATCTAATGTGCATGTGGTTCAATAGCTAAAGGTTCTACTTTAATTTGAAGTATTTCTTTCAATTCTTTTAAATTTTAGAACATTTCACTATCACAATTGCAAATAACTGATAATCTTAAGCAAATAACACAAAATATGCAAACATCTCGTAGATAATTGCAAATATTTAGCATATTTAGAGATAAAGCATGTATAATTGGTAAATATCATGCAAAGATTTGAATATCCCTGCATCATTTGATCAAGCAACTGTATAAAATGACCTCTTTGTGAAGAATCTTTGCAGAAATAGTGTTATGATGATGAACTTTAATAAGGCCCCAAAATGGAAATAGCAACACACATCAACCTCTGAGTAACGTCAGAAGATTAAGACCTAATCATCGGAGACTTGGGATCGTGAATTCTCTAAATTCATCGTATCTTTCAAGATGAATAAAGGTTAATGTGTACCTTTATTCTATGCTTGTTTATGACTAACATCATGACCAACAGTTCTGCAACTCCATTTTGTTGGGGTGTATAGGAAGCAGTTAGGTGTTGCTTGATGCCATGATGCTTCAGGAATGCCACAAACTCCTTGGAGGTGAATTCCCCCCTCGATCTGAGTGGAGGACAAGAAGAGACTGGCCAGCTTCTTTGACAACTTTCTTGTGAAAATCCTGAAAGTTGGCAAAGGCTTCATCTTTCTTCTTAAGAAAGTACACCTAGGTCTTTTGAGAGAAGTCATCCACTAACAATTGGAAGTACTTATGTCCTGAAATTGAAGCAGGCATGGGTCTGCACAGATCGGTATGTACCAACTCAAGGCGATGTTTAGCATGGAAGCTACTAGCCTCAAATGGATCCTGATGTTGTTTACCTGCAAGGCATCCAGGACATATAGGTAATGAATTTGAAATTGGAGGAAGTCCTCTTACCATTTGTTTGGAGCTAAGCTAATGTAAGGAGCTGACTGAAAGGTACCCATAGCGATAGCGCTAGAGAGGCATAGATTCTATTGTTGAAGCTGATAGAGCTACTGTAGGGGAGGAGACAGCATCTAATGCAAACAGTCTATCCTTCATAAATGCTCTAGCAAGTATCATACCTTCTCTTGAGATTCGACAGGTCTTGACCCCGTCCTTCACTTGGAACTCAACTTTCAGTTTGTGGTTGAGAAGCTGACTGACAGAGAGTAGGTTTGTTGTCAAACTAGGAACATACAACACCTTGGTGAGGGTACAACAGTTTGTCCCAAGAGGAAAGATGACCTTGCCTATACCCTCTGCAACATACTCCTTATTGTCAACAATTCAAACTCTATCTCTTGTAGGTTGTTCTGTCAGTGCATCAAACAGCTCATGATTGCTTGTCATATGCCTGCTAGCACTTGAGTCTATCAACCAAATATCCCTCGTGGGCTACGAGGTTTGGGAGACAAGGACTAGATTGTGATGAGTGTCGCAGTTGGCTATTTCTAGTTCATCTTCTTCTGATGCGTCATCTTGTTGGGCTTCTACATTACCTTTGTGCCTTATGCGATGATGATGATGTTTGGATGGCTGAGTATCATTGCAACCAGAAAAGCCTTCTTTACTTGAATTGCCTTGTGTTAAGGCATTATACCAACAGCTGATAGTGTCATGATTGTTCTTGTTGAATATATGACACCACTGGTTTGCCTTTGGAGGTTTCAACTATTGATGTTCTTGTTGTTTCTGTGGCTGCTTTCCATAAAACTTCTAACCTTTTGATTATCTGCAGATCAGGGCCTTGTCTTCAAGTTCACCTTGGACAGATTGAATGGCTTCTTCCTATTGCAACAGATTCACCAATTCATCAAATGACACATCTTGCTTGGTGATGTTCATCGTGGTGACAAAGATTTTGAACTGAGATGGCAGTGCTCTTAGTGTAATTGGGACAAGTAGTTTGTCCTCCACCTTTTCTCCAAGTGCAACAAGCTCAGCTCATAGTTTAGATACCTACCGTAAGAATTCCTTAACTTTCTCGTCAACTTGCATATTGAGTGTATGTAGCTTGGACTATAGATGGAGGATCTTCATCTGGTTCTTTGCTTGGTAGATTGTGGAGAGAGAATCCCATGCCACCTTTGATGTTTTTGCATCCTGAATGTGAGGTTGAACTTCATCGGTGATGCTGAGTGTTATCAACATCAATGCTTTGGCATCGACCTTGTCAAACTTTTGCCTTTCATCTGGGTCTTCTAGTTTGGTTATGTCACCAATGACAATTCCCCATAGCTCCTAAAAAATGAGAATTATCCACATCTTTATCTTCCATGCAGCATAATTTGGCCCTTTCAAAAGTTGAGCATCAGAAAGAAGCAATTTCGGGGCTGACATTGTTCACCACAAATAGAAAAAACTAGTCCAGACAACAAATTTATTATTATTTTATTTGATAATACATTCACTTTTAAGAAGAAATTGTGGCAGAGAGATGAGCATGATAGGCCTATGCTGTGAGAGAGGGATGCTTGGGTGTGCGTTCTACCTCATCTTCATCATCAACATCATAACCCTTGTCAAGTTTTTCTCTAATCTTCCTTGCTTGACATTGTACATCAAATAGAAAGTAATCTAGCAACCCTTGCCTAAACAATTCATCGAATTGAAGATTACTAGTGTTTTGCAGGGCATCTAGAAGGGCAAAATATAATCCTGAGCTTTGTAAAACAGCACGTCCGCCTCGAGGTGGCTCATTTGCATGATTATTGGCCACACTACTGGCATCGGGTGCGGTGGACATCCAGTTTTCTTGAATTGTGCGGTTCTATAGACAAATATTCCTTCTTGTTTCTTCATGTAGGGTTCACCATTGGCAAGTTAGCTCTCATGGGCTTCCACCCTTTTGGTTGGTCTCATCTGCCACCTCTCCTTCACTTTCTTGTCACCACTATGTAGAGGACAATGATTTCAGCATCTTTTTGTTTTCCTACGTAGGCTTAAAGACTAGCTTCTGCACTGTAAGGACTTCTCTAGTCTCCTTTCAGCCTCCTAGTCTTCTTCATGTGGGGAGATAGGCTGCAGACACAAAAATTTATTTCTTCCTTCACTTTTAGCACCTAAATCCTCCACACTCAGCGGTAGACCTGAATCTTCAGTGCTCTGATACCATTTAATGGTAAGCAAGAAAAAGAAATGTATTTGATGTATTCGATGATCAAAATAGATACAAAGCATCTATAAATATTGTGTGGAATTAACACATCAGTTGGTAGTTAAAATATAACTACAAAAACTAACGTAACCAACCTAACAAGCCAATGGTTACATAGACAGTTATATAGACAATGTAATAGCAGTATTATGCTAACAGTTGTGACATCCATATCATTGAGTCTAGTGTTGACAAAACATGACGTTGTAACATTGAATGAAAGGGAAATAAAAAAATTTGTGCCAAGTTTAAGACGAAAGAAACCTTGTTGACCCCCTACTAGGATGTAACAAGAGAAAATAGCATTTGTTTTACATGGTCTAATTTTTTAAAGATAAATAGTGAGGTGCTTTCTAGGCTTGATAGGTTTATGTTTGATAACTTATTTTTTGGCACCCCACTCTATTTATGGTAACAATGTGACTAAAGTTATTCCTTCTATCCTACCTAGTTATCATCCCAATGAGGTTGAGATTCTCCTCTTTATAGTCCTCATGCCCCCTAGTGTCTTTAGAGGGATTTACTCAATATCTCTCACTTGAATGAACCTTCTTGCTATAGTAACTTGTTTCATTTGTGGGTGTTTAATTTTGGGAATTTCTCTAAAGGCTCTAATGTTTGTAGATGAAACAAGGCTATGGATGCTTATTTCAAGTTCTTGAGGATTTTTTGAAGGAACAAAACTAAAGAGAGATTTGTTAGACTCATCAGGTTACAAGAAGATCTTATTTATGTGCAATGTGGACTACAAGCTAGTCATTTTGATGAGGTTTCATAGAAGAAATCTATAGATGTAAAGCATTTTCTATGATGTGAGCAATTATATAAGGCTAGAGGTGCTAGGTATAGGTCTAGGCTTATGTGGCTGCACTTAGAATATTGGGGGTCTAAATTATTTTTTAGATATTTAAAAGTGAAACACAATAGGGAAAATATTTAGGCTATTAAGGTGGGGTCATGTTGGTTGAAGGTGAGGCCAAGATTATGATGATCTTTAAAAAAAAATGATGAGGGTGGATTCCACCCAAAACACATACAAAAACAATTTATAGATTTCAAATAGACAAGAATGAGATCTCAAGAAAGATTAGTTAAAGAAACTACAAACTATTTTAGAATTTCTTCATTAAACTTGTTTGTAGAAGATTACAAATATGAAATACAATTCCCAAGGTCATATGCCCTTTTATTACAAAAATATGGGTTGTCTTACAATAGAAATATCTAACTTATAGAGCCTTCTGGAGCTATCTTATGATATCTACCTAACCTCATTATTCACATGAATAGGACTTGTCAATAACTCCCTTCTCTCTACCACCTCAAGAACTTTTAAAAATAGGCTATAAATACACATCAACACCACTTACCTTAATTTACCCAATGTTGGCTTTCTTTGAAATGTGCAACTCCCATTTGGGCACCAAAATGAAGCCAATTGTCCCTTTTTCCTACCCAAGAAAGAATTTTTCAAATTTTAAAATTGAGAAACTAATTAGCGTAACTTCTGAGAGCCATGTCTTTTGAACTGGGTGTCCAATTGACAAACCGTTTGATGCATTGGAAAGATCATGAAGAGGTATATCAGGATATAACCAAATTCTCTTATTATGATGACTTTTGGTCTATTTAGAGATGTCTAAGTGCTTCAAATTTGATTTTGGATTTTTTTCACGAACCTCAAAAATAAAAACATTAATATCTTGCAATCCAGACATGATCATGGGTTGAATTTTACAAAGAATGTTTATTTGACTATTTCAAAGCTTTGGGGAAAAGTTTGGGCCCAACCACTTCTCTGATATAGGGTTAACAAAAATAGTAATTCTTAGTATTCTTAGCCTTTTTGGAAACTTACAAGGTTTTGAATCATTATTCAAGAAAATAGGTATCTGAAAATATAAAAACTAAAAAGAACATAAAACAAATAATAATTTTTTGGATGATGCATGTTTTCTCTTACACCACTAGATGCTCCTGCATCAGACACCCAAGGTAATTTGAGAAGTGACCTTATCACATCTTAAGGGTTCAAGGAAAACCTAAATGGTCAACCTCTACCTTAGACAACTAGGAAGAATCTTTGATGGGCCTTCCTTTCCACTTCACTAGATATTTTTCATATTGTCTATTCTGAGTAATTCTTCCCACATGGCTATCCAAGGTTTCTCCTATCTCCTCTTTTGAAGTAGATGCCAGGATACTCCACTGTTCTTTATTGGTCCAGCCTATGTGCCACCTTCATGATACTCTGTTAAATCAGCAATGTTGAACATAGGGGAAATATTGATTCCACTCAATAGCTCTACCTCATATGCATTTCCTGAATCATGCTTCTTTAGGATCTTGCATGGTCCAAATTTATTCATTTTCAACTTATTATAGGTCCCCATTGGGAACCTTTCTTTCCTTAGGTGAACCATGATTTCAACACCAACCCTGAATTCCTTAAACTTTCACTTCCGATCTGCCTTAGCCTCGTACTAAGAATTAATTTTATTAATACATGTCGTACCTCTTCATGCAAGCTCTTTAGGTGTTCTACAAAGTCTTTAGCCTTAGCACTACTCTTCTCTCCTCTATCTGTCTTTCTCAACTCAGAAGAATTTCTTGGACTACTCCCATATACAATTTGGAATGGGGATTTCCCAGTACTCATATTTATGGAATCGTTATAAGCAAAATCTACCTATGGTAATATCAAATCCCATCCCTTGGGCTTATCTCCTACCAAACATTTCAACACGTTGCCCAAACTCTGATTCTCTTCCTCTATCTATCCATTAGTCTGTGGATGATGTGCATAACTAAACTTTAACTCAGTCTTTAGCTTCTTCCATAAGGTCCTCTAGAAATAACCAAAAAAAATTGTATCTCCATCTAAAACTATACTCTTGGTAGACCATGTAGTCTAACCACCTCTCCGAAAAACAAATCTCCAATGTGAATAGCATCACTAGTTTTATGACATGAAATGAAATGTGGCATCTTTGAAAATTTGTCAACCACCACAAATATTGAATTATGCCCTGTTTATGGCCTTAGTAAACCAATAATAATGTCTATTTTGATATCCTTCTATGGCTTCTCTAGTACAGGTAATGGCTAATATAGCCTAGTATTATTATTCACTCCTTTGGCCATCTAGCATACTCTGTAACTTTGCACAATTTTCTTCACATCCTAGTGCAACTATAGCAAGTAATAATTCTCATTAACAAGAGAAATTATCTTTTCTTGACCGGAGTTTTCCTGCCAACCCTTCACTAAGCTTCTCCTTAATTAGGTTTTCTCTCATGGAACTCCTCAAAATACACAACTGGCTTCCTCTAAACAACATACCATCTTGTCTTATGTAATCCAACAATCTTGTCCTATCTAGGGTAGCAAGCTCCAAAAAAATATTTCTAGGCCTCTGCAAAGTCTAAATCTTTAGGGTACAAATTCTTGAGTTCATTGAACCCAACAACCTCTATATTCATCTTTGTCAACAAAATTTTCCTTCTGCTTAAGGCATTTACAACTCTGTTGAACTTCACACTTCTATGCTTCAAAACAAAATTATAAATCTGCAAAAACTCAACTCATTTTAAGTGCCTCTAATTTAAATTTCCTTGACCATTAAGATACTACAAAGCCTGATGATCAATATATAAAATAAACTCTTTCAGAAACAAATAATGTCTCTATTTCTTCAAATCCTATACTATATCATTAACTCTTGATCATAAATAGAATACTTTATCTTGGCATCATTAAGCTTCTCATTGAAATAGGTAATGGGTTTACCTTCTTGACTCAAAACAACTCCTATAGCGCTACCACTAGCATCACAATCTACCTTAAATACCTTATTAAAATCTGGAAATACCAAAACTGCTTGCTTTATGACTTTCTTCTACAATGTATCAAAACTCTTGGCTACTCATGTAGTCCATTTAAACTATTTTCTATCCCCTCTCATTGTCTCTGTTAGGGGTGCGCAAATGCTACTAAAATTCCTGATAATTTTTCTAGAAAAACTTGCCAAACCATGAAAAGATTATACCTATGTGGCACTCCTTGGAGTAGGTCATTCAATGAGAGCCCTCACCTTCTTTGGATCCATTTTAAGAACTTCAATTGAGATAACAAATCCTAGGTACACCAACTCCCTTGTCACAAAACTACATTTCTTCAGATTAATCAGTAACTTTTCTTCCCTTAGCTTCTTAAAAACTTTTTGAACGTGCATTAGATACTCCTCCAATGTCTTACTAAAAGTCAAAATATCATCCAAATAAACAATAAAAAATTCACCCAAAAACTCTTTTAGTACCTCGTTCATGAGCTGCATAAATGTGCTTGGTGCATTGGTTAGCCCAAATGGCATGACTAACCATTTGTAAAGGCCCTCCTTAGTCCTAAACATTGTCTTCCATTCATCCCCTTCTCTGATTCAGATTTGATGATATCCACTCTTCATATCAATCTTTATAAAGTATTTGGTTTCACTCAATAAATCCATAATATCATCCATCCTTGGCAATGGAAATATGTAGTTAATTGTAATTTTGTTGATGGCTCATGAATCTATACACATTCTCTACTCCCCACTTTCTCTAGTACTAGTATTGTAGGTACTACACATGGAATTAGGCTATCCCTTATCAGTCATTTCCTTAACAGCTCATGAACTTGTTTTTTCAGCTCCTTATTCTCTATAGGAGTCATTCTACAGGTTGCCTTATTTGGTAAACTATCTCCGGGTATCAAATCCATTTGGTGACTTACCTTCTGCACTAGTGGTAAACCTTCTAGTACATTAGCAAAGACAATGTCCTAAAATTCTTCCAATAGATTTGATACTTTTGCTTGGACATCTTCACATTTCTCCTCGCTGATCTTAGGAATCAATGCAAAGAAATGATGCTCATGATTCATACCATCCAAAAATTTCCTACCATCTACCAAGCAAATTTTGACAGCACTACATACATTTTCTTCCACCTCCTTCAAGGGCTTCAACTTATTACAAACTCCATCCTTTGTTAGGGAATAGGTGTTTCCATGGCCATCATGGACAACACACTTATCATACTATCATGGCCTTCTAAATAGCATATGACATGCATGCATCAGTATGATATTACACAACACCTCATTATGGTAGTCTCCAAACTTGAACTTGACTAAACATTGCTCACTGATCAAAGCTTTATGGTCCTTCTATAACAATGCAATTCGATATGGATGTGGAAGCTTTCTCCTTGTCAACTTAAACTTGTTAACCATCTCCTCTAAGACAATATTATTAGTGCTTCCACTATTAATAATATCACAACACTTACCTTCACACTTACACCTTGTGCGGAATAAACTCTTCCTCTGATATGGTTTTCTCCTCATTTAACAAGGTTTTTATGACAACTAGGATTTCTCCCCTTTTAACATCTTCAGAATGATCAGACTACACATCTTCATCTACATGTGCAACTCATGCATTACCTTTAGGACTTCTATTGGTCCTTCCTTGATGTTGAGGACACTCACAGGCTCAATTTCCTTCTTCTCCACATTAGAAATATGTTCCTCTAAAACCTCCTCTTCCAAGACCATACCTAGGTCTTCCTCTTCCTCTTTTCTCACCATTATTTTTGTCACAAGGGTAGTAGGCATTATCTCCTTTCTGATTTTGATGGATGTCTGCTTCTTCACTTTTCTTTTGGTCACCACTTCAGCCTCCATAGGGTCTTCTACTAGTCCTTCTACCATGACCTCTTCCTCTTTGCTTGCTTTCAAATCTTTTATTTAGCTACTCTTCCACCCTCAGGGAAAATTGGTTTGCATCTTCTATGATGGTCATTGTTGGTTACTCCAACTAATTGTCTAAAATCCCCTAAAGGTTATCTAATTTCTTATACTTAGGGATTTCAGGTAAGTGGCCAATGAACAAGATCACAGTAATAAGTTGAAAAATATTTTGCACTTTTAGTTCTGGAAGACCAAGGTAGGTGTACCTATACAACATCCAAGGGGAATATCATGACTAATGCTAGATATTGTATAAAAAAAGAAGGTTCTTAATAGCATTTTACTAGGGAAATGATTGACTCCATTTTGATTGGCTTAATCTTATGATAGTATAGTTCATACCTTGATTGAGAACATACATTTATCCAAAACTACTCTCAAAAGAATGACAAAAATAGAAATAGCTTAATTATTTTGGGGTGCATCTAAATTAACAAATTATCCCTATGAAAGACCAGTGCTTATCGAATGGGTCACAGTGTCGAAGCTATGCAAAACAAGTGTATCATTCAAGCAATAATTACTTCATTACTAGTAGACTAATGGCATTAATACCTTGTAATAATACCCCCTTTAATTGGAAATATAGAACTATCCTTTTAAACCATAATGTAGACAATAGTTAACTGAATGTTTTCCAAGCATTTATTCCTCTTCTTAAGAGAAATCAAGAAAAACATATACATTACAGAAATTTGCGAAGAAGAACTAAAATACGCTTGATATTTAAATTTCAAATTAACTCCATCAAATGCGATACAAAAAGAATTCTACAACCAGTATAACCAATGTATTAAAATTTGAACATAATATTGCTCTACAGATTTGAACATAAGTTGAGCAGTAATTCTTCTCTATTTCATTGAATCAAAACACAAAGTATAGTACTACCTAAAACTGAGATTCAGATTCTTCTACAAAATGGCCCAGAGTTCCCATTTATAGAACATGGGAGCAGACAAGCTTCAGGCCACTAATGGGTGTCATATTTTAATTTGACAAACTTTTCTTCATCTTGCCCTAATAGAATATGCCAAAAGGAATATTTGTGGCATAAAAAGACAAAACACTTTCCACTCGACACATTAGTACAAAGCAACCTAGCAGTTACATCAGGGAACTAAATTATTTCCTAGAGAGGGAATGCCAACTGCTTTGTCACTTACTAGCCCCACTCCTATTTATGGAAAATAGGTCATTATAATAGGATGGACATCCACTCGTGTGGTTGGCCATACATATACTGATCCCAGCTACCCTTAACAAGAGCATACCTATAAAGGACAAAATCCTTAGCAGCTTCCAAATGGCAGGATCTGCCATGCTTCACCATGCTCTAAGCACATGGAAGTAACTACCCATCTTTCAATAGGAAGTCCCCTCTTGCATCAATCCTCATGTTGTATGTGGAAATCACACACAACGGACCTTGGTGGTGACAAACTCCTAACCAAACAAGGTGCAACAACAGCCATAACCCACCCCTTCACTTTCATCTACTTTACCTAAGAGGATAAAACTCCTTCCACTATTGCATAAGCATCATTGGAACACTTAGTGATGAGGGAGGGGAAGAGAGCAATTTTACCTCTCTGCCTCTCTGCCCTGTCAAGCAACTCTTAGTAGCATTGGTCCACTATAATTACTAGACAATCTTGAAACCAAACCCCCCATCCAGATGAAAAGGAAGGATAGCATGGAAATGAGGAGACCATAATGCTTGTTGGCCAACCCTGCAAATCTTCCCTGAACCACCCATACCTTAGGAAGATAAACCCCATTCCTTAACTCTGTATGTATAAAGTACTAACTAGGAAAAGAGAGATACAATTCCACATATATGGGATGGTAGACACATCAATATAGGGCAAGAAATAAATCACATAGCTTTCTGAACAAGACAAGATGTGGCCAGAAACAAAGGGGGATTGTCTATTTATAGAAAACAAGGTCGATATCCGTGCCTCGCTCATTTCTTTCAATATCCAAGCCATTTCAATTCTGCCAGCAGCACACTATTCTTGCTCCTAATTGGAAATTTTGGGAATTTTGCAATAGCCACCTAATAAGGAAATGGAGGCACTGACACACATTTCTTTTTATCATCTCTAGGCTTTGTAAGTACAAATCTTAATCGCAACACTTGCCTCTACCAGTGAGAGAAAGCTAAAGCTAGTTTTTTTATTTCCACACTTTCTCACCATCAGGGAATTCTCACATACCTCATTCAATTCCAGCATAGAATGGTGATCCTGATAGATCCCTGTGAAAATGACTTCCTACCCAAGTGGAAAGATTATCCTGTACAACGATAGTTCATAGGGCTCTAAGACCCTCCAAACAATATCAGGAGACACCAAATCTCTAGCCTCTTATATTGCTTCAAAGTAACAGTTTGATTTCATCATTTATTGGGTTCCTCCATCTCGTCAGCCCATTCAACCTCAACCATCAGATCCTCCTCGCGAATCCAATCAATGATCACCAAGAGAAGGCAACATGCTTAGAGGAAATCATTTACTCAATTTGAATCTTGACCATGGATCAACACAAATCAATGGTCTTCGCAGAGATTTGAAATTTCTCTAGTGAAAACTAGCTGTCATTAAAATGTAGTGATCACATCCACCATAATAGTACTTTGCTTCCTCATGTTGAATCCTTGAGACTATGGCAAAAACCACGGCTCTAGTGAAATGTTTTCATTTGATACCACCATAGGAAAAAGCGTGCCAGGGACCATATCACATCCTTCGTGGTCTCGCTGGGGGCCCCAAATATCTTTTGCGAAAGCATAAACCTTGGTGAAAATCCAAGTCAAAAGTTGAAATATCCCCACGTTAATACACATTATCATGTGAATAACACCAATTTAGAAGAAGGTTTGAGTCTTGTGATCCCGTTGGAGCCTTAGAATAGTCCCAGCGAGGATGCATCCTTCCCACAAAACCCTGACACCCTTTGAAGCCCAGAACAAAGCCCAGTGAGGGAAATAGTCTTAGTGAAGAGGAAGGTCCTACAAATGTGTCTGTGGCTCAAGGCTCAATTCAACACATGCATATAAGTTTTTTTTAAAGGAGGGGCCACGCTAGGTTGAACGAATGGGGGGCACCTTGGACATGAGGGTCAATAATCTAATGGCTAAAGGGGGACTTGAAGGACAACTTAAAAGACCAGGAATGGGCCGTAGGCAATCGATAGTAGATTAAAATGAGGGTGATCAAGGAAAAAGTGACAAGGCATTAGGCTTCAGGGTTTTACAAGGGTTTTAATAAGCCTAGAAGAAAAGACATTAAGGGCTAAGGCAAGCATAAAAAATTATAGGTCCAAATAGTAGCTCGAGTTGGGGATAGATGACTACAAGGTCATCATGAGGATCTAGATCTCAGGTTTCATAGACCAGTACCAATTTTACCTCGCAACTGCCCAATTCAAAGGACCCATTTTCATAGCTTTGGCATTTCACATGGTAGCCCTAGGCGACCATAAAGAGAAGGAATAATGTCTCCCACTATCATACATCTTGTTTTCTAATGATTTAATCAAACCTAGGCTGAAGACATAAGTACAATTCTATTGGTGAATGTTACAAATGTACATCCTCATCAAGGGACTTGTGAATTCAGTACTGCAATTCTAATTGATGCTCAACTAATTATCGTAACAAGGCTCTAATTGAAGTATCTCCATATGTTATGCAGATAACATATTTATCCATCATTCCCTCATCATTTACATTCATGTCAAAATTGAAGCATCCATAGGCATTGTGTTGAGGGAACCTACTTGCATATTGTTGCTCTATCTCTTTGGAATTAGGAGCAATGCCCTCAAAATATGTAGATCATTACTATTAGGCACAAGGAGGTATGCATGGTCAAAACTCTTTTGTGTACTTAAAAGACAACTCTCAAGCATCCTTAACTTAAAAGATCGCATCCAACCACTCCTCCATTCTAGGCTGTATTATACCTATACTCTTTCAAGTGTTGAAGATCCCCAACTATGTCATGTACTCTAATGTTCTTGGGTTGATTTTCCTCAAGTTCTTCATATTCTTCATACTCTTGGTCATCTGCAAAAATAGGATTGTTTCTACACCAATGAGGATCATCATTTCTCATCTCTAGTAGAGCCACACATTCATCATAAAGAGGGTTATACCTCATGTTCATCTAGGTCATAGATACTTCTGCCTGAATGTTAAAAGTAGGTTCAAGTTCAAACCGATTACATCTACTCTTGCCTTCAACAACATCATCAATAAGTTGGACAATAGTGTTTACAACATTGTTTTCATCAACCTAATAGATAACAAACTCATAGAAATTCATCTCATCCTTTTGTGTGTTGCTACCTGTAGCAAATTGATTAATGCTACTGAATTCCTCAAAAGGATTAGAACCTAGGATGACACCACATAAGTTTTCATTTTTTGGCTCTCCAAATTGGTCATCTACACACACTACATCATCATTCCCATTGACTTAGGTTGATTCATCACATTGAAACTCTGAGGATGCACTTACTATCTAATTCACAAAACCATCATGAAGCAAATCCTTGCATATTCTAGCTTCCTCACTGTAATAAGCATCTTCATTTTCTCTCTGATGTGTTCCACTCACACAAACCACATCACTGTTTGATTCACATTTAGTAATAGGACTAATGTGATCAACAATGTGTAGTCTACCATTCTTGTCATCATGAATCTGAGCATTCTCTACCATGTTTATCCAATCAGCCATCTAAGCAAAGACTACTTGGCTTCATCTTTTGAGGTAATGAACTTAGACCTGACCCATACATCTCACAAAATAAATCAATGCACATAGACTTTTGAGGCCTGAAACCACCAAGGATTTTTATATAAGTGTCCAAGATTATGAAAAATAAAGCATATCCTGATTCTCCCTCATGTCTCCTCATGTCAAAGAGAACCTGAACAAAGACCTTAGGATCATTAATGCATGCATCTTGTTGACGATTTGTTTGAGGCTCTACATGATCAACATTATGGACTAATGTATAGTTTGGGATAGCAGGCATGTAGTTGCTTTGATAGTCATTGCTATTTTCTGATCTACACCTTTCATCTACAATGGGTGCCTTAGGGTAGAAACCACTTGTAGACAAATAACTCTTATGCATTCCATACCTCCAATTGTTTTCAATGTCCATGGCTATCTCATAAGCCTAATGCAAATTTGTAGGATCCTTACTTCTCAATCAATAACTCATCTTCTTGTGAAAAGATCCCAAGTAAAAAACTAAACTCATTGAATCATTTAGTCTCATAGCTTCAGGAATATCCCTTAATGTCTTTGAAAATCTCAAGTTGAAAGCCAGAACAAGATCATCCTCTTCTTTCTCAATGCTCATAAACTTGCTGATTACTAAACTTGCATTAATTCTCTCTTCAAACTACTCCATGAAAATTACTTTGAAATCATCCCAAGAATGGACAAAGCATGCTAGTAAATAAGAGAACCAATTTCTTGCTTCATCCTTTAAAGACTGAACAAACAATTTCATGACAACATCTTCAAAATCAAGCTCATAGTCTCCCATTACATCAATAAACTCTTGCAGATGTTTATTAGCTGATTTAGATTTATCACCACTGAACTTTGGCAGATGCTCTCTAATCCCATCAGGAATAGAATTTGGATAGTTTTGGATACCACTAAAATCCAATGTGTTGTATCTTTCAACAGAGAAGACCCTTCTCTAAGGGTATGGTTGGTGTTGTGATGCATAGTGCATTTTGATATTTGAATCCATGATCTTAAGCCTTTGATAGTGCAAATTTCTACCACAGCTTGCCTAAGATCCTCTAAATGAAGTTGTTCACAACTATGCATACTTCATCTCAAAATACAAGCTGCAATCATGTAACTCACAAGTATGCAAACCTTTGACTACACTTCCCTTTCTCTTAGTGATTTAACATTCATTTAATAAGGAAACAAATTATTTCCAAGTCCTTTCACAAGATACCTCCAAACATAGCACAATCTTTCATAGAGACAAGAATATGCAAAATACTTGGAGGTACAATAACTGCTAGAGATTCCTCTTCTGATTGGAATTTATGAGTGTTGGAATCCTTTTCATACTTTGATTAGGTTCTTTCTTCACATAGTTGCCACCTCTTTTCATAGAGGACTGATCTTTGGGCAGCATAAAACTCCTTAGAGCATACTTTCAATTTGGGTTCTCTACTAGTAGAGCCACACAAAGCTTATTTTCATACATAGTATGCTTCTTCTTTGATCAATAGGTAAGGAGGAAATATTAGAGTTGCCACCATTAATAGAGAATAATAATGATAATACACTACAAATGTGCAAACTCTAAACACCCATGACTGACCACTTGACTAATTCGTGACAATTATAGACTAGATCCCTAGTAGAGTCACCAATCTATTGGTGGCTCAACTCGGCAAAAACTTCTCAATAGTGGGCTTCAAGAGTGTTAATATTTGTAAACATGGGGATATACTAATTGACCTATGACTCAGGATAAGACACAATTTGTAAGTCCCCAACAGAGTCGTCAATCTGTTGGTTCCTCCAACTAATTGTCTAAAATCCCCTAAAGGTTAGCCAATTTCTTATACTTATAGATTTTAGGTTAGTGGCCAACGAACAAGATCACAACAATAAGTTGAAAAATATTCTAAACTTTTGGTTCTGTAAGACCAAGGCTAGTGTACCTATACAACATCCAAGGGGTATATCTTGACTAATGTTGGATGTTGTACTGAAACAGAAGGTTCTCAATCGCATTTTACCAGGGAAATGACTGACTCCATTTTGATTGAATTAATCTTATGATAGTATAGTTCATACCCTAATTGAGAACAAATATTTATCCAAAACTATTCTTGAAAGAATGATAGAAATAGAAATAGCTTAATTATTTTGAGGTGGATCTAAATCAACAAATTAGCCCAGTGAAAGACTGGTGCTTAATCCAATGGGTCACAAAGTCAAAGCTATGTAAAACAAGTACATCATTCAAGCAATAATTACCTCATTATTGGCAGGCTAATGACATTAATACCTTGTAATAATACCTCCTTCACTTGGAAATATAGAACTACCCTTTTAAACAATAGTACAAACAATAGTTAACTAAATGTTTGCCAAGCATTAATTCCTCTTCTTAAGAGAAAGCAAGAAAAACATACACATTGTAGAAATTTGCAAAGAAGAACTAAAATGCCCTTGATATTTCAAATTCAAATTAACTCCATCAAATGCGATACAGAAAGGATTCTACAACCCATATAAGCACAATATTAAAATTTGAACATAATATTGCTCTACAGATTTGAACACAAGTTGAGTAATAATTCTTCTCTATTTCATTGACTCAAAACACAAAGTATAGTACTACTTAAAATTGATTTTCAAATTCTTCTACTTAATGGCCCAAAATTCCCATTTATAGAACATAGGAGAAGACAAGCTTCAAGCCACTAACAGTGGTCATATTTTCTTTTGACAAATTGTTCTTCATCTTGCCCTTTACAGAATATGCCAAAAGGTATATTTGCTACATAACAAGACAAAACACATTCCACTTTACACATTAGTCAAAAGCAACCTAGTGGTTACATCAAAAAACTAAATTATTCCTAGAGAGGGAATGTCAACTACTTTGTCACTTACTAGCCCCACTCCTTGTTATGGAAGGTTGTTATAACAGGATGGACATCCACTCGTGTGGCTAGCCATATGCATGTTGACCCAAGCTACCCTTAACAAGAGCATACCTGCAAAGGACAAAATCCTCAGCAGCTTCCAAATGGTAGCATCTTCCATGCTTCACTACACTCCAGGCACATGGAAGTAACTCCCCATCTTTCAATAGGAAGTCCCCTCCCACATCAATCCTTAGGTTGTATGTGGAAATCACACACATCACACCTTGGTGGTGACAAACTCCCAACCAAACAGGGTGTAGCAGCAATCATAACCTGCCCCTTCACTTTTGTTTGCTTCACCTGAGAGGATAACACTCCTTCCATTGTTGCCTAAGCATTGTTAGAACACTTAGTACTCAGGGAGGGGAAGAGAGAGTAATTTTGCCTCTATGCCTCTCCACCTTGTCAAGCAACTCTTAGTAGCATTGATCCACTATAATTTCCAGATAGGAAAACAAACCCCCCATCTAGGTGAAAATGAAGGATATCATGGAAATGAGGACACCATAATTCTTGCTGGCCAACCATGTGAATCATCCCTGAACCACCCATACCTTAAGAAGATGCACCTCATTCCTTGAATTTGTATGCAAAGGGTACTAACCAAGAAAAGAGAGATACAATTCCACAAATATGGGATGGTAGACACATCATGATAGGGAAAGACATAAACATCACAGCGTTCTGAACAAGACAAGATGTGGCCAAAAACAAAGGGGGATTGTCTATTTATAGCAAAAAAGGTTGATATTTGTGCCTTCCTCATTTCTTGCCATATCCAAGCCATTTCAATTCTGCCAGCAATACATTATTCTTGCTCCTAATTGGAAATTCTAGAAATTCTGTAATAGCCACCTGATAAGGAAATGGAAGCGCTGACACACATTTATTTTTATCATCTCTAGGCTTCGTAAGTACAAAACTTAATTGTAACACCTACCTTTACCAATGAAGAGAGACAAAGTTGGTTTTTCAATTTCCACACTTTCTCACCATCAGGTGATTCATATGTACCTCATTTAATTCCAGCATAGAATGGTGATCCTAACAGATCCTTGCAAAAATGACTTCTCATCAAAGTGGAAAGATTATCTTGTACAATGGCAGCACATAGGGTACTAAGACCCTCTAATCAATATCAAGACACACCAAATCTTTGGCCTCACATGCTTCAAACTAGTAGTCTAATTTCATCATTTATTAGGTTCCTCCACCCCGTCAACTCATTCAACCTCAACCATCAAATCCTCCTTATGAATCCAATTAATGGCCACCAGGAGAAGGCAGCATGTCTAGAGGAAATCATTTATCCAATTTGAATCTTGACCGTGGATCAATGCAAATCAATGATCTTTGCAGAGATTTGAAATTTCTCTAGTGAAAACCAACTCTCATGAAAATGTAGTGATCACATCTAGCATAGTAGCACTTCACTTCCTCGCACTGAATCCTTAGGACTACTTCGAAAACCATGGCTCCAGTGAAACATTTTCATTTGATACCACCATAGGAAAAAGTGTGACATGGACCACATCACATCCTTCATGGTCTTGCTGGGGGGCCCAAATATCTTCTGCAAAGGCATAAACCTCAGAGAAAAGCCAAGTTAATAGTTAAAATCTCCTTGCATTAATACACATTATCACATGGATAATGCCAATTTGGAAGAAGGTTTGAGTCCCGCGATCCCTCTAGAGCCTCAAAATAGTCCCAGCGGGGATGCTTCCTTCCTATGAAACCCTGGCATGGGTACCTCATGGTTACCACATTAGACCTTGCAGCACCGCTGAAGCCCAGAACAAAGCCTAGAAAGGGAAATAGTCTTAGCAAAGAGGAGGGTCGTGCAGACGTGGTTGTGACTCAAGGCTCAATTCAACACATGCATATAAGCTTTTTTAAAGGAGGGACCACACTAGGTTGAACGAATGGAGGGGCACCCTGGACATGAGGGTTGGTAATCTAATGGCAAAAGAGGGACTCGAAGGATAACTTAAAAGACTTGGAATAGGCTATAGGAAGTCAACAATAGATTAAAACGGGAGGTGACCAAGAAAAAAGTGACGAGGCATTAGGCTTCAGGGTTTTACGAGGATTTTAACAAGCCTAGAAGAAAAGACATTAAGGGCCAAGGAAAGCATTAAAAATTCTAGGTCCAAACAATCATTATGACTAGTCTCATCTCATCTTGAATAATTTTCCTCAACCCATTAATATAATGAGATACCTTCTCCATGTTTGCCTTTGCATGGCCTATTTTGATGACAATCATATAAAACTCCTCTATATACTCCTTAATAGACTTGTTACCTTTCTTCAATCCTTGCATCTTCTTCAACAACTCCAACTAATAGTCCACAAGAATGAACTGCTTCTTTAGTTTGTCTAGCATATGACCCCATCTAGTAATCTTTCCTTTTCCTCTTCTATTGTTCTCGAACTAGACCTCCTTCCACCAAATACTGGCATGACCCTTCAACTTTGTTTTTGCAAACTTGACCCATTCTGAATCCTCCACATCTTCATACTCAAAATATTCCTCCATATAATTTATCCAACCAATAATCTCTTCCAGACTCAAATCCCCAGAATAGATAGAAACTTCAATCATAGGCCTCTTTCTAATCTTTGATATGGCCCTCAACAACCTAACTTATGCAGGATCTGCTACATCATCTTGTTCTTCCTCAGATAGCTCTTCTTCTTCAACTTCATCTTTACTTTCTTCTCTTATTCTTGGGTCAAACCCTCTTCATAGCTCCTCTTTTAATGCATTGATTCTCCATTCTAGGGCTCTAAAACCCTCTTCTTTCAAAACATTTGTCCCACCATAGCTTCTTCGTGGAGGCATTTTGATCTCTATAGCAAACCCACAACCTTAGGTCCTGGTGCAAATTGCCTCATGGTCAGTGATTTGTCTACACTCTTAGGAAACCTTACTTTGATACCAATTGATGAGGGTGGATTCCACCCAAAAAACATACAAAAATAATTTATAGATTTCAAATAGACAATAATGAGATCTCAAAAAAGATTAGTTAAGAAAACTACAAACCATTTCAAAATTTCTTCATTAAACTTGCCTCTAAAAGGCTACAAACATGAAATACAATTCCTAGGGTCATATGCCCTCTTATTACATAATTATGGGCTTCTTACAATAGAAATACCTAACTTACAGATCCTTATGGAGCTATGTTCTAATGTCTACCTGACCTCCTTATTCACATGAATATGACTTGTCAATAACTTCCTTCCCTCTACCACCTCCAGAACTATTAAAAATAGGCTATAAATACACATAAGCTTCACTTAGCATAATTTCCCCAATGTTGGGTTTCTTTAAAATGTGTAGCTCCTATTTAGATGCCAAAATGAACCCAAATATTCTTTTTTCTTTCCCAAGAAAGAATTTTCAAATGTTAAAATTGAGAAACTAGGTAGCGCAACTTCCAAGAGTCGTACCCTTTGAATCAGGTGTCTGATTGACAAACCATTTGATGCTTTGGAAAGATCATGATGAGATCTATCAATATATAGCCCACTTTGTTAGTTATGAAAAATTTTGGGTGATTTATTGATGTCTAAGTGCTTCAAATTTGATTCCATAACTTTTTTAGGAACTTGAAAAATGAAAACTTTAATATCTTGCAATCTAGACATGATCTTGGGATGAAATTTACCAAGAATGCTTATTTGACTATTCCAAAGCTTTGGGCATATTTTGGGCCCAACCACTTCTCTGATATAGGGTTACTAAAAATAGTAAGTCCTAGTATTCTTAGCCTTTTTGGAAACTTTGAAGCTTCTAAATCATTATTCAAGCAAATGAGTATCTAAAAATATAAAAGTTTAAAAGAACATAAAATAAATAATCATTTTTTTTGGGTGATACAAGATTGCCCTGACACCACTGGATGCTCCTGCATCAAAAAATATAGAAATTTGTTAACTTTTGGAGACAATTATGATGTTTTGTCTAATGCTAGGAGCATCATTTCTAAAGTTGTTCCTTGTAAATTAAGGGCTAAAGATGTTGACAGCACTGATCCTAATATTACCCTAAAGGGGATTAAAATGCAATATTTCATATGAAAAAGGATAAGTATCCTTTGATGTATTGTCATTCCTATTGAATTATATGAAGCCAATTATTAACTAGATCAATAAACTACTCTTCATTTATATAGTGAGGAAATTGTAATTGGACCTCTTCATAGTTTGATCAACAAGGATTTTATTAACCTAACACCTATGGAATATTCTCGTAGTCAATTACAAAATTGGAGATCAATTACTTTTCTTAATGTATCTTCTAAGACTTTTGGTAAGGATTTGGATTTGAGAGCTTGAAAGGTTTTACCCAATGTCATCTCCCCTTCCCAAACTAGTTTTGTGAAGAGGAAGTACATACTACATAATCTAACAAAAAGATAGGAAGGATTCCCGTAGTCAATATTTTTAAGAAAAATGTTTCCATGACTCTTCTTGAATTCAAGAAGGTCTACAATTTCATAGAATATCCATTTATTATTGTGATGCTTAAGGCTTTAGGATTTGGGAACTTTCATTATGAGATGGTAAGTGCCATGTTTAGGGATGCTTCTCCTCAAATCAGTACTAATGGTGAGATTTATAACTCTGACACTTTAAAGATCAATAAGGAAGGGGCACCCTTTCATCCCATGTCTTTCTATCTTAACCACTAAAGTTATACATTATTTACTAATAGACTTGTTGACCCATTTTTCCTCTGACCAAAGCCAAACAGTCAACCTGGTATTTTCCTTGAAAAGCCTTTGGAAAATGTTGCCTAAAAATGAAAAGTGCCAAATTGCCTAAGAAACCTTACCATTGGAAAGAGCTTGAAAAAATAGGTAGGTTTGCTTTTTACATCACCCTGAAATTCGGCTAAGTAAAGAAGTTATTGATGGTCAAAGTTTTGGTCAATATATAGATCAAATATGCATTTGGTGGGCTTGAAAATCCCCATCGGCCCTAGGAAATAATAAAAAAATTAAGTTATATACATTTTTTGAATGTATATCGGGCTAGGGAAATGCATATACACTTCGGGAATCTTTTGCAGATTCGTAGGAATATTTCAGGTTTGTATATCAACGATATACAAATGGAGATGCAAGTGAAACATACAAGGTATAAGTTACATTCAGGGAATATTCCTCAAAGATTCTGTATTTGCATGTGATGGCTTGTATGTTTGCCTTGTATGTTCACACATACAAGCAAATATACATTCGCTAAATGTACAAGGCAAGCATACATTGAAGATTCCTCAAAATATTCCATGCTTGTATGCATAAAAAGGCTTGTATATTGCTTTCTATGTTCTTACATAAATCGGCTATATACAAACGAAGATATGCATCGTGGGTATATTCCATCAAAGATACCCTGCTTGTATGTGAGACGGTTTGTATATTGCATTTGTATATCCACATATACAAACAAATGTGCATTTGCTACAGTGTCGCGAAGGGAGATACAAAGGGTCGACACAAAGAAATATACAAAGGAGTTTGTATATCTCAGAGATACAAATGGTGGGGCCTGTGAAGATACCAAGAGGTTTGTATATCATATACATACAAAGGTTTAAGTGCTACAGTGGAATGTATATCGACTTGTATGTTAGCACATACAAGCCGATATACAAGGAAACATATACAATCAGGAGTTTGTATATCTCAGAGATACAAATGGTGGGGCCCGTGAAGATACCAAGAGGTTTGTATATCATATACATACAAAGGTTCAAGTGCTACAGTGGAATGTATATTGACTTGTATGTTCGCACATACAAGCTGATATACAAGGAAACATATACAATCTGGAACTGAATAGAAGTTTCGATCTATTCTATGTTGTTCTCAGGTCCACCTTGTATAAAAGGTGTTTGTATGTCTTCATATACAAAAGAGCATGTACAAGCCAGATTTCAAGACAGGTATAGTTTGGTGGAATGTAGCGCTAGTAGTGGCTTGTATGTATATGGCAATTGTATATTGCGATATACAAGCCAAAGATACAAATGAAATATGCAAGCAAAATTTGTAGGCATATGCAGAGCCCAATATACAAGGCGCCTTGCACATACAAAGGTGTTGCAGAATGAGTTTTTGAATGCCGATTCAGGTGCGAAGATGTAGCGATATACACAGAAATGCAAAAGTGATATATACAAGTAGTTGACCAAAAGTTTGACCGCCTGTATCTCCTTCATTTTGGCAAATTTTGGCATGCTCCAAGAGGCAAAGTTGCATATTTTGGCCCCCTCTTTCATTTGGCAGGGTTTTTCAGGAGTTTTGTCACTTTTTCAAATTCAGATCTGGAGTTACATATTTTGGACGACTGGATGTTTTAGTGACTTCTTGAATGAGATATAGATAGTTTTTGAATTCATTGCTATAGGTAAGGGAAGCTGCTCGCATTCATGATCAAAATATCTCCTCACTTATGTGTTGGCTGAAGATTGGTGATAAGTAAGCAACTGCAATAAAGACTTGAAATATCTCCTATCTGTCCAGTGCCAGATTTTGATGCCATAGCTGTTGTAGCTAGACAGTCATCGATTGAGATATTTTTCTATGGCAGCTCTTTGAGCGAATTTTTGTAACTGACTTAGGATAGTTTTGGAATGATATAAGTATGCATTTGAATGTTGTAAATAAGGTTCGAATTTTTTTGGCATTAAGGCTTTTCTGTTTCCAAACAGGGTTTTCATATGTTGTAACCGTGCCTTTCCATTGAATATATGCAAGTTAATTTTACCTCTTTACTGATTTTTCTAGTTCTGTGTGAATTTGTGTATGGCTGTCTATGAATGTTTCATTCCTCTCAATCATATTGCTTCTCACCTCTGCTAGAGTCATCTAATCTATGTATACCTACTTGCTGTATTTGATTACAATGTGCATCTTCTCAGTGTTGTGGAAATTTGTTTAAATTTGTCTAGTGCATCACCCTTGTTTTCAAGCTTTTATTTCATTTCCATTACAAGCTTTCTCTCTCCCTTTTCCCCTCAAAATTTAGTAGTTTTAGGTGATAACTAGACAAGGAAACCATCCTTCTCTGGAGGTTTGGTCTCATTTAGTAAAGTCCCACACTTAGAGATCATTCCCATGTATTCCAGTTTGCAGAGGTTTCACAATTGTATGCAAGGGTACAAAATTGGGTGATAAGAACTTTGGCACACCCGGTGGGACACGAAGTCAGAAGAAAACAATTAATTTAACACAACCCTTATTACTGGTTTTGATGTGCAGCCAGTGATTATAGACCTTTAGAGGTTAAAGTTTGCATATCTGGTGACTCGGGCTGAGGAAGGACAAACGGATCAGTTATGCCGTTACATGTTTTATGAGAAAGGTACAAACTAGGAATTCAAGTTTAGGCTCATTCGAATATTTGTAGCTCTCTCCACCCAAAAAATAGAGTAGAGCTACAGCAAGGACTCTAGTTTCCAAAAGAGTACAGTCAACTCCACCAGGTTTCAGACCAGTTGCTTCTGCAGTTCCCACAGTAACTCAAGCAAATCTACCTACAGCTTTTCAGATGGCAAGAAATCAGCCATTCGTGACTTTTGATGGAGGTAGCCCTTTGAATCTAATAGTACATGATGTCATACCAATGATAGCTTTGAAGAGTTTGCCCTATTTCACAAGGGAAAATCAGACTACTCCTATTGAGCACATCAGGGACATAGCTTCTCTATGTGGAGTACATCATGTCACTTAGGAGAATGTAGCCATCAGATTGCTAGCTACCTCTTTCAAGGGGAAGGCATTGCATTGGTTCAGGAGTCTACCAGTGCAAACTATAGGAACCTGGGATGAGCTAGGAGAGAAAATAAACAAGCAATTTCAAGAAAAATTAGATAATCTATCATTGGTCGAACAGATGACCACCATAAAGAGAGCTCTGCAGGAGCAAATGATGGATTTTAACTTTAAATTTCAGAAGACATGGGACAAAACATGGTAAGACCTCCAGCTGAATATGCATTTCTATATTTTTTGAAAGCCCTAAATAGTGATATTTCAGTAATGATTCAATCACTAGGAGGTAATAGTTTACGAGATGCATATGAATTAGCAATTAGGGCAGAGAATAATCTTATTCAAGCTAGAAAAATAGCACCCAGACAACTAGTGCCCATCTTTCCTGAGATTCAGGCTTCTATGCCTTTGCCAATTCCATGTTTTCCCCTTGTGCCTACTATCGCAGCATTACCAAATATTGCTAATTCTAAACCTGCTGCCTCTAGTTCACCTCAAGAGTTGAAAGAGATTAAAAATAGTCAACAAAAGATTAAGGGTATCCTTCAAACTTTTGGAAATGAACTGGTAAACATAAAGAAGCAACAGTCCTAGAGGCCCTTTTAGCCTTATCAGCAATCTAGCTAGGGGCAGAATCAACCATTTCAAGGCCAAAATCAGCCGTATCAAGCTAATAGGCTGCCTTATCAAAGTAACTATCAAGGTGCCAGACAGAATGTAAATCAAAGACCTTTTCTGCCTTATCATCTAGCAGCTATTAATACCGTAAGGGACCTTGTCCCTGCTCAGAACAACCTAGCTGCTAAATATGAGTGGTGTTACCCATGCAATCAGCCACACAGTCAAGTAGCCTGCTCAAATGGAGTCATAAATCAGGCTTTAATGGTGCAAAATGTGTCAGCCTCACAGCCAAGTACACCAAATGATGGGGCTGTGCAACAACAGGAACAACCTCAGAGTGATTCTGCTTTCATGAACTAGTAGGATGGTGAATTTTTGGCATAAACAGTGATAACACCTTAGTTGCAACAAATACAAGAGCAAAGAAAAGGGGTTATGAGGTAGAACAAGCAACAAATAAAGGAAAAGCGTCTGCTGATGTTCTTGCACCCTAAATTCCCCATATTCCACAAAGAAATGACCCAGAAAAAGCAAGGGAGATGCCTCGTTTGCAACTAGACGTCGCTACTACAAAGTCAAATAAGAAGGTAAGTGCAATTCCACCTTTCAATATTATTGAAAATATGAAAAAGATGAATGTAACAATGTCTACGTGGGATTCTTTAGCCATCCCGGGCCAAAAAGACATATTGCAATCTGCCTTGTCTAATTTGAAGGTGTCCAAAGATACAACTGTTGACCCAAATAGGGCTGCCCTTACTAATTCCTCTGAGGATAACAACAAGCAGCCTAACCAAAATACCAAACCACTCCCATTCTATGTATCATTAATAATTAGAGACAAATTAGTGCATAATTGCATGGTGGATAGTGGAGCAAGCAGTTCTGTGATGCCTAAACAAATCACAAACCAATTAGGGCTCAAGTACTAGCCTCTTGAGAGGGGTGTACTCCAATTAGATGGCACAGCTGTTAGTACTGTGGGTGTAATAAAAGACCTAGGTCTTACTCTACATACTTGTCCCAATGTTTCCATCTTTCAAGAGGTCTTCATTATTGCTTTGCCTCTCTGTTTTGCCATGTGCCTATCAAGAGAATTCACAGCCAAAATAGGAGGATACCTATCCTCTGACTGGTCCCATGTGTTTTTTAGGACCAGATATGGCACTAAGGTGACCCTAAGATCTGAATTGCTTTCAAATCATCACATAGAGCCCTATACACCAAGTGTGGTTAATGCAAATCACATTATTTTTGATGATCCTGAACTTGTGGCGGCTCAAGAGTTACACGCTGAGAGTATACCAGAAATGTTATTAAGGAATGGTCCTCAGAAGATGTTGTAGATGATCCTAAAGTACATATTCAAGAAAATGGTATGGGGGTCTATATACTTTATGAGCCTGAGGCAGCAATTCCAAGTATGGTAAAGGATGCAGAACAACAGACAGAGCAACAAGGAGAAGTATGGAAAATATTTTTTGATGGCTCTAGGAGTAGAAATGGATCCAGTGGTGGTGCAATGCTGGTGTCACCACAGGGTGAAAAATATTATGCTGCTTTCTATTTTGCCTTCTCATGCACCAATAACACTGCTGAATATGAGGGGCTAATCTAGGGATTGCAATGGGCAAGAAGGAAGAAAATTGGTTGTTTGCAAGTATTTTGGGATAGTGAACTAATTGTAAATCAGGTAAGAGGACTGCATCTTACCAAAAATGATACCTTGAAGTGCTATAAGCATAGGGTATGGAACATGATTGAGGAGTTTGATGCTTTTAATCTGATTTCCATTCCAAGAAATCAAAACTCCCATGCTGATAGATTGGCTGCAATTGGGGCACAGTTTGACATCCCTAGTGATATTCAAAAGGAGAAATGCAACCTCATGTAAAAATAGTTGACAGACCCTCTATCCCTGACAATAATGTTCATTGGCAGGTCTTTGAAAGTGATGAATAGATTCTGAGATTCCTGTTAGAGGAAGATGAGTTTTCCATGATGAATCAGGATAAACTCAAACAACAGTTTCGCAATGATCAGATTATTCAGCTGAAGACAAACAAGCTGCCTAAGGGATTGGTGACTTTGAAGTCTATTTTTGGCACCGATGATCAAATGAAGAAGACTAAGACCGGTATGCAAATAAAAGAGGAACATTATGAGGAGTTAGAAATTTTTAAGGGAAAACTCCTCAAAATAGGTAAAATCTGTTCAGCTGAGGACAGGAGAGCTTTTATTGCTCTTTGTCAGGAATTTAAGGAGATATTTGCTTGGGATTATTTAGACCTAAAGGGATTTGATCCTCATATTGCCCAGCACACCATAGAATTGGAACCAGGTGCAAAGCCTGTAAGGCAGAGGCAAAGGCCCCTAAATCCAAAGCTAAAGCCCCTGATGATTAAAGAATTGACTAAGCTAATTGAGGGAAAGATCATTTTTCCCATCAAGCATACTTCTTGGGTCTCAAACCTTGTCTCTATGAGGAAGAAGAACGGAGAAATCAAGCTATGCATTGATTTCAGGGACCTAAATAGAGCCTCCCTAAAAGACCACTACCCACTTCCATCAATGGAGTAGATTTTACAAGTAGTGGTTAGATTGGAGAGATTTTCTTTGCTTGACAGATTTTCTGGTTACAATCAGGTGTTAGTCAAGGAGGAGGATCAGTTCAAAACTACTTTCACTACCAAGTGGGGCACCATGGCCTACAAGAGGATGCCTTTTGGTCTCTCTAACGCTGGCTCGACCTTTCAAAGAGCCATGGATATGGTGTTCAAGGGTTTGCTATACAAACTGGTGCTGGTGTTTTCCAACAATGCATCTGAGCATTTATCCCACTTAAGGAAAGTTTTTGAGAGATGCTGAGAGTTTGGGATATCCCTTAATCCAAACAAATGCATTTTTGTTGTCCATGAAGGCAAGCTGTTAGGGCATGTTGTCTCAAAAGAAGGCATTATTATTGATGCTGAAAGAGTAAGGGCCATTTTGGAGCTACCCTTACCCAATCATAAGAAGGGATTACAAAGTTTTATTGGCATAATTAATTTTTTGTGAAGGTTCATCCCTGATATTGCAAATCTTTTGAAACCCTTGACATCCATGTTAAAGAAGAACATAGTTTTCAATTGGACAAAAGAGGCCCGACTCAGCTTTGAATCCATTAAGGAGGCATTAGTGGCTGCACCAACTTTGATAAATCCTAACTTTTCCAAAGATTTTATTCTATAT
Source organism: Cunninghamia lanceolata (assembly GCA_027924645.1). NCBI lineage: Eukaryota > Viridiplantae > Streptophyta > Pinopsida > Cupressales > Cupressaceae > Cunninghamia > Cunninghamia lanceolata. The sequence goes on along the minus strand of BSBN01001807.1, from coordinate 20,179,664 downwards.
GCTTATGGCGGCCTAGATACAATCTCTGCGATTTTAGTGTAGAAGCAAAGTAGCGGCTTTGAGTAGCTAATTGCTTTTTTCAGTCAAGGGCTGGAAGAATATGAACAGAAGTATAGCTTTGTTGAGAAGCACATCCTTGCAATGATAAGGAGCCTCAATAAATTTTGGCATCTTGTTTCTAATAACAAGATACATTTGATGGTGGCTCATCCCAGCATGAAGGAGTTCTTGTTGAGCAAATATATAAATGAGAAAAGAGCCGGTTGGATCACCAAGGTCATGGAATATGACGTGGATATCCAAGTAACCAAGCTTGTCAAAGGCAGAGGACTCAGCGAGTAGCTCACTACTAGTTCTAACAAGGAGGATGAGATGCTTTTGACCATTGAGGAGGCACCTCAAGATAATGCAGCAGTGGCGAACACAGGCTGGGTTACTAATATGACTAAATTTTTGCAAACTGGCAAATGTCTAGTAGGTCTAGATAGAACTAAAAGAAGATATTATAGACTGCAATCGGTTCCCTATGTTTTAATAAATGGCATCCTTTTCAGAAAGGACTTTAATGGTGTATTGTTAAGGTGCATTGATAAAGATCAAACTGACAATGTACTACATGAATTTCATGATGGAGTAGCGGGGGGTCATTTTTCCCCAAAGACTACAGCTTGGAAAGTAATGAGAGCTAGCTATTAGTGGCCCAGCTTATTTAAGGATGCCCATGCATGGGCAAGGAAATGTGTAAAGTGTGCCATTTTTGCAGAAAAGGAGAGGCTGCCAGCCTTACCTCTATGGCCAATTCAAATAGAGCAACCCTTCATGAGATGGGGTGTTGACTTCGTAGGACCCATTAATCCACCATCAAGTGCAGGCCACAAGTGGATTCTTACAGCTACAGATTTTTTCAAAAGATGGACTGAAGTAGTAGCTCTAAAGGAATCAAATGAAAATGTTGTTTTAAATTTTTATCATGACTTGATTTCTAGATTTGGAGTGCCTGAGTCAATAATTTTTGACAATGCTTTAGCCTTTGTTAGCCTAAAGATAACTGATTGGGCTATCAAAAATGGGATTTATTTGAATACTTCTTCTAATTATTACCCACAGGGTAATGGTTTGGCTGAGTCTACCAACAAAAATCTCATAAGGATTATTAAAAGATCAATGGAGGACAACCAGAGGACCTGGCATACTAATTTGAAGCATGCCTTATGGGCAGACAGAATAACTCCTAAGAGGTCCATTGGAAATTCTCCATATTTGTTAGTATATGGAAGGAAGCAAGATTGCCTATCTCTGTAGAACTACCAGCACTATACATCATGAACCAGCTAGAGATGTTTGAAGAAGACAATCCCATGGCTATCAGATATGCTCAGCTTATGGAGCTTGAAGAAATCAGAGACAAGGCTATGAAGACTATGGAATATCATCAGCTTCAAACAAAAAGAAATTTTGATCAGAAGGCCAACCCCAAAAGCTTTGGAATGGGTGACATGGTGCTTAAATGGGATGAATTAAAAAGTAGACTAGGAAAGCATTCCAAGTTTGACAACATGTGGAGTGGTCCATTTCTCATTACTGAATGCAAAGAGCACAATGCATTTCAGTTATCAACTATGGATGGAAAAAATCTGCCTATCCCAGTCAATGGGATACACCTAAAGAGGTGTTTTGAGGTATGAGTGCCTTGTAAATCGGTAAATTAGGTCTCTATGCTTTCAATAAGTGCTGTTGCACATTAGTTTAGATCTTCTTTTGCTTTCCCTAAATGCTGTCTAGCATAGTTGAAAGAGTTTGCTTTCAACATTTTGTCTTGGTTTGGCCTTCCAATTGTTCTTCATTGCTTCTATCTTATTTTGCTAAGGTCAGAAATATCTATATTTCAGTCTCTGTGTGACTCTATGCCCAATAGATCTATAGGCCACTAATCTAACTATTTAGTAGGCAAACATCCCATAGATGTCGCCAAATTGTTGACCCATTTTTCCTCTGACCAGAGCCAAATAGTCAACCTGGTATTTTCCTTGAAAAGCCTTTGGAAAATGTTGCCTAAAAATGAAAAGTGCCAAATTGCCTAAGAAACCTTACCATTGGAAAGAGCTTGAAAAAATAGGCAGGTTTGCTTTTTACACCACCCTAAAATTCGACCAAGTAAAGAAGTTATTGATGGTCAAAGTTTTGGTCAACATACAGTTCAAATATGCATTTGGCAGGCTTGAAAATCCCCATCAGCCTTAGGAAATAATAAAAAAATTAAGTTATATACATTTTTTGAATATATATCAGGCTAGGGAAATGCATATACATTTTGGGAATCTTTCGTAGATTCCCGGGAATATTCTGGGTTTGTATATCGGTGATATACAAATGGAGATGCAAGTGAAACATACAAGGTATAAGATACATTCAGGGAATATTCCTCAAAGATTCTATATTTGCATGTGACAGCTTGTATGTTTGCCTTGTATGTTCGCACATATAAGCAAATATACATTTGGTAAATGTACAAGGCAAGCATACATTGAAGATTCCTCATAATATTCCGCGTTTGTATGCATAAAAAGGCTTGTATATTGCTTTGTATGTTCACACATACAATTGGCTATCTACAAATAAAGATATGCATCGCGGGTATATTCCATCAAAGATACACTGCTTGTATGTGAGACGGTTTGTATATTGCGCTTGTATATCTACATATACAAACAAATGTGCATTTGCTATAGTGTCGCGAAGGGAGATATAAAGGGTCGACACAAAGAAATATACAAAGGATTTTGTATATCTCAGAGATACAAGTGGTGGGGGCCGTGAAGATACCAAGAGGTTTGTATATCATATACATACAAAGGTTCGAGTGCTACAGTGGAATGTATATTGACTTGTATGTTCGCACATACAAGCCGATATACAAGGAAACATATACAATCCAGACCCGAATAGAAGTTTCAATCTATTCTATGTTGTTCTCAGGTCCGCCTTGTATAAAAGGTGTTTGTATGTCTTCATATACAAAAGAGCATGTACAAGCCAAATTTCAAGATAGGTATAGTTTGGCGAAATGCAGCGCTAAGTCCGTGGCTTGTATGTATATGGCAATTGTATATTGAGATATACAAGCCAAAGATACAAATGAAATATGCAAGCCAGATTTCAAATGGATATCATTTCTACCTCATTCAAGCTCTGGGTCCAATTTGTATGTATATGGTGCTTGTATATTGCGATATATAAGTCAAAGATGCATTGCGATATACAAGGCAGATTTGAATCAAGGATCAGTTTTGGCACATAAGGGTTTGGAGTCTGCTTTGTATGAATAAGTGTTTGTATATTTTGCATATACAAAGAAATGTACAAGGAAAAGTGATACAAGTTGGACCCGACAGGACAATGAAAAGTAGCTAATGGTCATTTTTAGGTCTGCGGCTTGTATGTTTGCATATTCAGAAGAGGAGATACAAATGGTGGGGCCTGCACATACAAGAGAAATTGTAGGCATATGTAGAGCCCGATATACAAGGTGCCCTGCACATACAAAGGTGTTGCAGAATGAGTTTTTGAATGCTGATTCAAGTGCCAAGGCAGTGATATACACAAAAATGCAAAAGCAATATATACAGGTAGTTGACCAAAAGTTTGACCACCTGTATCTCCTTCATTTTGGTGAATTTTGGCATGCTCCAAGAGGTAAAGTTGCATATTTTGGCCCCCTCTTTCATTTGGTAGGGTTTTTCAAGAGTTTTGTCACTTTTTCAAATTCAGATCTGGAGTTGCATATTTTGGACGACTGGACGTTTTAGTGACTTCGTGAATGAGATATAGATAGTTTTTGCATTCATTGCCATAGGTAAGGGAAGCTGCTCGCATTCATGATCAAAATATCTCCTCACTGATGCATTGTTTGAAGATTGATGATGAGTAAGGAGCTGCAATAAAGACTTGAAATATCTCCTATCTGCCCAGTGCCAGATTTTGACGGCATAGTTGTTGTAGCTGGACAGTCATCGATTGAGATATTTTTCTATGACAGCTCTTTGATCAAATTTTTGTAACCGACTTAGAATAGTTTTGGAATGCTATAAGTATGCATTCAAATGTTGTAAATAGGGTTGGAAATTTTTTGGCATTAAGGCTTTTCTGTTTCCAAACAGGGTTTTCATATGCTGTAACCGTGCCTTTCCATTGAATATATGCAAGTTAATTTTACCTCTTTACTGATTTTTCTAGTTCTATGTGAATCTGTGTATAGCTATCTGTGAATGTTTCATTCCTCTCAATCATATTGCTTCTCACCTCTGCTAGAGTCATCTAATCTGTGTATACCTACTTGTTGTATTTGATTACATTGTGCATCTTCTCAGTGTTGTGGAAATTTCTTTAAATCTATCTGGTGAATCAGCCTTGTTTTCAAGATTTTATTTCATTTCCATTACAAGCTTTCTCTCTCCCTTTTCCCCTCAAAATTCAGTAGTTTTAGGTGATAACTAGACAAGGAAGTCGGCCTTCTCTGGAGGTTTGGTTTCATTTAGCAAAGTCCCACACTTAGAGATCATTCCCATGTTATTCCAATTTGTAGAGGTTTCACAACTATATGCAAGGGTGCAAAACTGGGTGATAACAAGACTACTCTTTAGGGCCTTCTATAAAATGAATGTTCTTTACCTCAAGTGATTCTATAATTGAAATGTAATTTTCTAATGATGCAACTATTTTTTACTAAAATGAATGAGATCAATTATAGAAATCTTGATAAAATATTGGAGGTTTATTTTGTTTCTTCAAGGTATAAATTTGCAATGCAACAATCTAAAGTTCTTAGCAAGGAAGATAAGTTTCCCAATTAACTATTAAGCAGAGGAAATAGTTCCTTAGTCCATAGAGAAGTACTAAAGTATTTGGAGATCACATTCTCCCTATTTCCATATCTAAAACTGATGATGAGTTATAATGAAATTGAATAACAAATTTTCTATGTGGTTTGGTAATTTGTTGACTCTTGCTAGGAGATTTTAGGTGTGCCAAAAAAATTTTCTTATACCTTGGTTTTTTCTTCATGTTGGTTTGTGTCTTATTCTTATGTTATTAAACAAGCTCATTAAGATCTTGTTTTGGTCTCAAGTAAATTTGGTACTGTGAAGATACATGTTGTCTCATGGGAGGAATGTGTTAAACCTAGAATTGTGGGGGAATGGGTTTGAAGGACATTTTTGTGCATTGTGTCTCTCTTTTTATTAAATGGGTTATCAAATCTATTTATGATAATGATCCATGAAGGTATCTAAATTATATATAATTTTACTAATAGTGTTCCTAAATTAAATCCTAATTGGGAGGAATTACACTTGTGGAGTGTGATTTTTGATAAATTTAAAATTAAATACTTTGGTTCTAATGTTTTCTATTCTATTTGGAAGGCATGAATTTTAGTTAAAGGGTTTACTAAAGGGCATGAGGTCTTTTAGAGGATATGGGTAAAGTTCTTTGATTCAGATCATTATTGTGGGATCTTGAGGAAAAGTCTTCTCTTATTTCCTCTACCAAATGATGTTCAACTATGTTTTGGAAAACAAAAGGTATTAACTTTATTGACAATATTCTTATTCACGGGGGTTTAATGTGTTGGGAGGTTGTTCAAACAAAGTTTGGCATTCTCTATCAATAGAAGAAAACATATACAATGGTTTTGATGGTTTTTTTAGATGGAAGGTTTGAGATTATTCATTGGTGTGATAAGCTTTGAGATGAAATACATTGGGTGGGTGGTAGGAAATTTATCGATGCACACCCAATTGTTTATATGCTTTAATGCATTTTTTGGTGGATTGGTTTTGCAAGTTAAATGTTTTGGGGGGACTTCCTAACTTTAGGAATGCTTGGTCTAAGAGATTAAAAGCAGTTTGATCTAGTTATCTTAAGCCTAAAACATAATTTTTAAATGTATTTTATTATTCAAAAAATTGGCTATTGGTGTTGCATGGTTAACCCTAAGTCTAGGTTATGTCTCATTTGTTAGGGTGTTGAGTTTATTGTCCGTTTGGTTTTTTAGTGTCTTTTTGTGAAGAACATGTGGAATTGTTCTATACCCACTTAATCATTATGTGCTAGTTAAATTTATATTAAGTGATATCATATTTTTGTGATCTTTCATTATTCCTCTCCTTTTACAAAATTTATAGAAAGGTTGTGGCTAATTGTGTCTTCTAAGTTTTTTGGTTTATATGGGTTGAAAGAAATAATGAAATATTCTAGGGTGGTATCATATACTCATTATATTTTCCCAAGAAGTCACCTTGCCTTTTGTTCCAAATAATGTGTTCTTGCAGGTTCACATAAAGAAATGATTATATCAAGAAGTTTCTGTGTGATGGGCCTCCGATCCTAGATCTGTAGAGTGTGTAGTGAAGGGTGGCCTCTTAAAATATTAAATATGACAAGGATGGGTGGCATTTCTTCAATATATTTTATGCAGGTCAAGGTCCAAGGGCTTTGGCAAGCTACTGAACTAGGCAACAAGATGATCTTACACACAACAAATATAAAAAATTTCTATATTCACTTGCAATGAGAATGTATTACAACAAGAGTAAAATGATATTACAATCTTACATGCATTCCTACATGCTTTGGCCTAAGCCTTACAATCATTCCAATGGTTAGATCAAACTATCCTAGTCTTCCTGTGAAAACCAAAAACAATCTTCCTTCAAATCTAAAATTTGTAGATGAAGCTATAGCAAAAGTTAAAAAATTACTATGGAGAAGTCAACCTTTTTTAGTGTGAAAATCCTCTATTTATAGGCATTTGAGGTGGCTACCACACTCATCACGTGAAGGGGACACCTATTAATCATCAACTGGCTCTTGGATAGGTTGTACAAGTAGTCAAAAACCTTTTTTGTCACTTTCTAGGTGCTTTTAGGTGGTGCAACAAAAAAAAGTGACCCATTAGGATATTGTGACATTTTAGGGGTCATTTGCATATTCTAGGATTTCAAGGGTCTGCTACATATTGTGGGATTTCAAGGGTCAATTGCATATTGCAGGATTTTAGGGGTCTACTACATATTGCAGGATTTTAGGGGTCATCTGCATATTGTGGGATTTCAGCGGTCTACTGCATATTGTGGGATTTCAAGGGTCATCTGCATATTGCATGATTTTAAGGGTCATTTGCATATTGCATGATTTTAGGGGTCACTTGTATACTACATATTGTAGGATTTTAGGGGTCATCTTTTCACAAATCCAATATTCTATTCCAGATGCTAATGTGCAAAGAGTAAACTTACAACCTCACATCCATGATAAGATATTGTTGATGTGATACGATTCTTTCACTCATGTTTGTATGGCTCTTTGTGATTATCAACTTTCAGTTAGTTAGTATGAGCATAATCCCTCATCAGCTCTAGTTGGTCAATCCGAAGCCTCTCATAATCATTCTTTCAAAAGACAAAATAGAAACCTCATCAAGATAAATGAAATTTCAGCAAATAACATAAGAAAACATGTGGTGGAAGTGTCATCTCCTACTTCCACCACTTACAAGTTAAAACCAAAAATAAGAAACTTCACACCATTATCAAAATCTCTTTATACTATTATGACACAACTTTTGCAAAACAATATTATCAAGCTTCCACCCATTAGACCCCTCGATCCAAGTAAGATGTAATCACGTTCCTTTGATGTGAAGGCCTTTTCTCAATTTCACTGCTCTGTTGGCCATGACACTGAAAGATGTATGCATCTTAAACATGAAGTTCAAGACCTCATCGACTCTAATGTCATCCAAGTTGCTGGTGTGAATAAAAAAGGGAATAAATCGATGGCAGCTCCTAATCAAAATCTTCAAATATACATTGATCCATTACCTCATCACGAGTCTAATTTTGTTGATGTTTTCATGGTGTATGCTCACCCTCACAAAGAATGAGTAGATTTGGAACCTCCTATATCTTTTACCACACATGATGCTACTATTGAAGCTCTTGATGGGCCTCTTTATATTACTCTTTGAATCAATGATAAACCTATTCGGGTGCTATGATAGATCCTATTTGCATGGTAAATGTAGTAACTGAAGAGTTTCTCTACATGCATGTTTTACATCAAGATACATATGATGTATCAGAGATGGCTATTACAACACATGATGGGTCTATCCTTCCAACTCTTGGTGCTTTAAATCTTGAAGTTAAGATTCAGTCAAGAGCTTTGGATGTTCATTTGGTTAACATTCCTACATTAGACCTATTTCATGTGATGTTGGGCTACCCATGGCTCTACTCCATGAAGGTGGTCCCCTCTATGTTTCACAAGTGCTTAAATTTTCTATTTGAGGGATGTCAGCATGTTGTACATCATAGCAATATCGCCCCATTGCTCGTAATGGAAATTTTTCACTTGACGACTTCTGGCCACAACTAGTTGAAGTTGCTCGACCTAGAGAGGATATATTATTCTTATCATATAAAAAGTTCAAAGAAAAGAAAATAGTAGATTTATCACTTAGTAATATTCCCCCTGGTGATATTCTTGAAGCTCCTTGATCTTCTGAGGCTATGACTATAATTCCTCATGTACCATAGGTACTAAATGAGGCTAAGCCCAAATCGAAGGTTCTTCCCCATCCCTAAGCATCTAGTAGATATGCTGAGGTTTCCCTCCACCATCCCTCCAAATACAATGAAGCAACCTTCGTGAACAAAAAAAACCTCCTCATAATTGCAATATTACTTTTGTACCACTTGCCTCTGTAGAGACAAGTGGAAAGTAATCAGTTGTGCATGTTTTCTTTCCTAAGGTTTCTCAACTACTTGAGGATGCTCTTGTACTTCCACCTATTTCACAAGTTGAGAAGGAAGAGCAACCCACATTGATGAACCATTCCCCCATAGTCTCCCAACCTTTGGTGGTTCCTCCCATTTCTTCTAATGTTTCAGAAGCAAAGGAAGAAGAAGAACCCATGTTGGAAGACACTACGGTTCCCCTTAAAAAAGTCACAAATAAAGCTAAAAGAAATAAGATTGCGAGAGAAAGAAAGAAGCATCATTGTGTTATGGTTTGCCTTGCCATAAGAGAGAAGAATCCCTCTCCTCGCAAGCATTTATCACTAATGGATGCTGAAGAGATAGATATCACCATTATGTCTCCTACAAAGAAAGAAGATGCTTCGCAAGCCGCTATGGAGCCTATTGTACTACATTTTGATAGTGAATATAAAGATAATATAGGTTTGGCTCTTGGTCCTTATACCTCACATGCTATAGCTCCTCTTGCATCTTCTCCACCTTTCCAAATGGATGATGCAAAAGATTGGGAGGAGGATGATTTTCTTTAGGTTAACTCGCATGTGAGGAACCTTATTTTTATGTTATGAGTACATGTGATTTTTTTACCCCGTGATGTGTTGCTTGATATCTTATTTGTGTTATTATTGTCATTATGTTATTAATCTCTCTTTGGATGACCCTTGACACCCTTGTAGGTGCAAGGATACAAAGAGACCAAAATCTGTTGTAACATTCTCTTTATTTGTATAATCATTCATCTATATGTCATAGTTTGTATGGTTTTTAGGTCCTTTGGGGATGATGCAAGGCATAGGATGTTTTAGCATTCTCCCTTTTTGACCCAAAGGACATTTATTTTTATTTCATATGATACTTCTACCTTTGTCTCCATAGTTCTACTAGCTGGTAGATGATGACAGTTCCATATATATATATATATATATATATATATATATCTTGAGAATTCTCCTATTAAACAACCATTCATATGCTGACACCAGCTACGTAGATCCCTTTGTATTATTACTTAGTATAACTTGTTTGTTCTTTTATGTTTTGATTTATGTGGCACCTTGTTTCTATGCTTGACATCATACCATGACTACACAAGCCATTGTGTATCATACATGTAGCATCACCTTGGTTTGCCTTTGTGGGGGCAACCCCTTTATGCAATATAGTTCTTTGGAAGTACATATCTTATGGGCATGTGCTTTCAGAAATCTCTCATGCATGTTCTGTGATTTGTTGTACCTTAAAGCAATTGCTCGTTGATAGGAGTTAGCAATCACTTTAAGATGGGGGCATACATCATGCTATACTCTCTTTTGGTTGCATATTTGCTTGTTGGTAGGGAACTCACCTAGTGATTTAGCAATCATCACTAGTTTGTGATGCTTCCTCTTTGGTCCATGAGCCACCTAGTGCAATGTAGTTGGCTAGACCATGTGCTTCATGTGACTTGTAGTGGTCACCTAGTAATTTGGTGGTTCTTACTAGTGTGTGAACCACAGTGGCACTTCTTTCCACATGACCCCTAGTGACAAAGCAAGCTAGCATCAGAGTCATGTGCCTTGTGTGTTTGATCTATGTGTATTGTTATGTTTGTTTCTTTTATGTATTATGTTGTAACTTATGTTTTCATATATCTTCATCATGTTTTCCATGTGTTCTCTATGTATCTGTTGTTTGGTTACACAACATGCCTCATTTTGACCTAGAAAATTAGGGACCCAACATTTTTCTACTTTTTCTATGCTTTCTTGTTTCCCTTTGCTTTTGGGTGGTATGGTAAAAACCAATAGTAGATGTATGTTAGGACCTTGAAATATAGGTCAAATTTTCAAAGTTATAATTTCTCATAATGAAACTTGCCAAGTGAAAGAGCATAAAATTCTAAGCAGGTTTGCCTTTTGAAGCACACATAAATTCCCTAAGACCAAGAAGTTATGCTCAATCAAAATTTAGTCAAACAGTCTTTGGGATACCTACACATTTCCTAACATTTGGACATTAACTTAATGTCCTGATTGCAAAAAATCACTAAAGAAAACTCAATATCTGAACATTCACAAATTTGTACATGTCAAATTTTAATTCACGATGTAATAAACTGTCAGGTGCATGGTCGCATAGTACATGGATATTCGCAAGTATGCATATTCAATCTCAAGATGCAAACATTCATTAATATCCCTACTTGCTATAATATCATGACATTTCGCAACATACGAACATTAACTTAGTGTCTCGACCTTTTGAATATCTTGATGACGTGTCATGTTGACTTTTCAAAAGCATATAAGTATTTGGATATTTCGCTTGGGAAACTTAATGTCTGGATCTTCCTTAACATCCTGATGATGTCATACAAACTCATTCCAGAAGAACATTATAATATGATGACATCATCCAGACATTAAGAGTATAGAACATTTTACAAAACCTTAATATCCAAACTTTTGCCAATATCCTAATAATGTCACATTACACTCGACCCAGAATTACCTTTAGAAGGGTGATGTCATCCGCACATTTGGACTTAGGGATATTTCACAAATGCTAAAGTCTGGATATTTCTTAATATCCACATCCCTATCCCCTTAACCTAAAATTGACAACTTCCATGAACCAATCAGATGGTGCCACGTGGCACAAGTTGAATTTTCTCTCATGGACATTGTAATGTCCTGACATTTGACAATCAAAGGTAGATACCTTTCAATCTTAATAACTTGATATCAAACCTTGGTCAACATTGACCAACATGCTGACATCATGTCCTATGCATCTGTACATTGTGATGGTAAGAACATTGCTTAACGTTTAGATATTCATTAATATGCATACCCTGCAATAAATACCGTGAAAAGAGTGGTTGGCCGTTCTAAAATTTGAATCATAAACTACCACTTGATAAAATCTCCTAGGTCAGATGCTAATATCCACGAACAAAGGTAATTTTATATTAATTATGCCCTAGATTCAAGTTTTTTAATGCATAAAGCCATATTTTTGGTCATTTTGCATTCAAAAAGCATTCATAGTCTAAAATTACAAAGCTCCAAAGTTTTTATGGCAGCCATTATAGAGATCCAAACCCTAATGGAATGGTGCAAATATTGGATGGTGCACGGTAAGGGTGATTACATAGTATGAAGTGAGAATCCAAGACATTTGCTAATTAGGTTTAAGTATGACAATACATGTATGTAATTTTGTCGTTACTGCATAGTAAGAGGTAAATAATACTTACTTAGGGTAAATTTTGAATGCAGATACACATGCTTATGCTTTGTAAGCTATTGAATGTCATGATATTAAGGAATTAATTGTTTAAACTCATAAATTGCAAATTAGGTAAAGATATGCATATTTGTTATTGTAGGATATGATGGAGGCTTGCAAGAATAGAAGTGAAATCGAGTTCATGACTCCCATGTTTCCACAACCCAATGGCTCAGGTTTCAGATATGGACAGATTGGAGATAGTCATGCTAGAAATACAAGCCTGGAGGCATGGACAACTGCATCAACTCGACGTGGTGGGAACTCCATGTTAATAAACATTTATAACTCTGGAATGTGGCATGCTAGAGGATTTCCATATGCAACAGAGGCCATTGAGCTAGTGGCGGAATGTGTAGATAATTATAACAGAGAAACAAGAAGAGTGGAGAAGCATGGTCGTGCTTATGTAGATTTCTCAGTCTCAGGGATCACAATGGCTTTTCATTTACCCACAGGCCCTAATTTGTATAAGATAGATGTGGAGGGCTTAGAGAATCAATACAAGAGTAAGTATATAGACTATAAGAAAATAATGTTCTCATGCTGGAGAGCTCAGAGCAGTACCCATAAGGCAGTAGTAAAATTGCCAGTCAACCTCTATGAATTTGACTTTACCCCTGAGGTTCAATACATGATGGTCATGTTGATCTGGATTAGAGGAAGAATTCATGCTGGAAACTTTGAGCCATGAATGTACAGGCTCATTAGAATGGTAGAAACTACAGATACACAGATACAATAGGCATCACATATTAGTGATAGCCTGGATGAAGGAATGAAGAAGCTTTGGGGCAAGACAAATATGTTTCACATGTCATCATATGTTGTATATGTTTGTGTTATCCAATCAACATTTTCTGGCCTACAAACAATAGGACGAGTTGGGAAAAACCATAGGGATGTGAGCATATGGGGTCACTATCCACAACTAGAGAGGAGGTCCTCTATCAAGAACTACAAAAGGGTGAATGATTGTTTTGTTATGCATTTGGTCTGATTAATGGAAGATGATAGAGATAAAAGGTTGAGCATTGATGCTCAAGAGGTCATAGCCAAAATGGAACTTGGTTCATCCAGTTCTCCACCTTCACATGCATAAGAATGGAAGAATTCAATGGGCAACCTCTAATGTTGCCAAGATACCATACAGACAGAGTCATCCTCATATGAGGAATATGCAAAGAGGAATAAGAAGCCTAATGTTAATTTCCCTATTTATATTGGATGGTACATGTGCCCTAACATAGAGTCAGCAAAAGAATTAGAAGGAGGCTTACAGATACTAAACTTGCCATCCTTTCCACTGGCCAAACAATTTGATCCTTAAAGAAAGATGGAGAAACACATAAGCAAGAGGCCTGTACATTAAGTTCATTTGGAAGATTATTGGGCAGATTGCCTAGATGATGTGGAAGTAAGGAGGGGGAGTTATCAAATATTAACATTGAAGCAAATCCAGACATTGGATTGCATTCTTGTTCCTCCAGAATCACATCAAGATGATGGTATGAGAATATCAAAAGAATATGAAGATAAGAAGATCTACACTGAGACTATCTCCCGACCAGATTGGAGCCAGCCAAAGGTAACCCCTGTGGACCTCATAATGACAAGGATCATGAAATTGACCAAGGCATGGGTGGAATAATAGGTTGTTGCTTTGAAGGCCAAGGGAGTGGTCATGACAATAGACAAAAAGAGGAAGAGGCAAGAATTGCCTAAGGAAGAATATGATGATTTCTTGGAAGATAAAATGCAAAGCCTAGAGGCCAAGCAGCCTAAAGAAACTTCATCAAAAGAAGCTAAGAGAAGTGTTGACAGTGGTATCCACATATCCCCAAGGCCATCCCCTAAGAAAATACAAGGTCCAGTCCCTACTGGCACAACATCCAAAATGCCAGAAGAACAACATATAGATGTAGAAGAGCCTAGGATTACTTATCAAGATTTGGAAGAGGGAGACGATGAAGAGCCACTGAAGAGAAAATCTAGATATATATTAGTAGGGGCTAATGTCCCAAGATAGAATAGAAGATAGGGGAATACAATGAGAGGGTCAACTAGCACCCAATCAAGTGTGCACTAATAGTTGAACGAACTGTAAAATAGATTTTGACAATTGCTCTCTAAAGTTTTTAGAAGGTACAGCTCCCTTCATATGAATGTATAATTTTATATTTTTAAATAATTTCTCCTCTCCTCAATACTATGTAAACTTTTGACAAAAATAAAAAATAAAATAAAATATTAATGATACATAGTCCATTAATACTTGCCGAGATTAGATAATATTAAAAATACTGAAACAAATATTTGATGAGAAATATCTCAAAACATTAACAGCACACAATCCGTTAATGTTCTTCTGAATTTGTAAATAAACAACTCCTAAACATTGATAGCACACAGTCTATCAATATTTATCTAAATCTGTGATACAAAGCCCATATTCATTTCTGGTAGCACAAAGTCTCCCAAAAATAAATAAATTCATGAAGCAAGAAAATTGTTTATCTTCACCTCATCAAATTTCACATAACTTCAATAATATTTGCAAAATGTTACATGCAGCATACCTCGAGAGAGAGAGGAGAGAGAGAGAGAGAACCCCCGTAAAATGGAACTACCCCCTTTTATACATTTTGCCCATACCCAAGTAGTTGGGTAACTACCCGTAACTTAACTCCTTCTTGAAATACTTATTCACTTTTTCCCCGGGAATTTTAATTCTTAAAAATATTTTCCCACCTCTTCATAGGAATTTCCAATTCCAAATTAATTCTTTAAAGAATTAATTTATCTCAAATATAACTTACCCAACCTTAATTACTTTCCTCTTGAAAATAATTTTTACATCTTCTCCAACATATAATTTTTACATGTTCAATTACCCATTGCATTTTCACAATGTCAGTTAATTCTCTTAAGGAATTAATTTCCCCTACATAGAGAATTCACCTAAACACATGTAATTTCATTTTACATGGTTATGGCACAAATTTAATTACTTTGGCATAATAGAACAATATTTAATTCTTTAAAAGAATTAAATAAACATGTTATTACAAAGTAATTTATAAATGTCTAAAGTCTCATGGAGGTTTGTCCCTTTGTACTTTTATAAACCTGTATATGATTAATTGGTCTTGCCTTGATCACAACTGTCCTCTTGTTATTTGCAGACTGTCACTGAAATGGTTGCCCAGGATTATCAAATTTGAGGGCTAACACAGGCTCTAATTGGGGACTACATTCCCTGGTGGAATGCAGAGAACTCCAGAATCTCTAGCAAACTAGTGCCTCATCCATTGGGTTGTAGAGTCATCGATATTCTTGTCCTGTCCAAATTAGTTACTGCTTGTTTGAAAAGATCTTATCACATATCTTCTCAATATCCACTTTCAATTTTTCTAGTCATTTTGCCTCTTCTTCCAATCTGAACCATTCCAAGTGTCCATCTAACAATTATGTCATCATAGCTGCTTGAGTAAACCTCAGTTTTCCTACTATAAGAAGAAAATACAATTGTTTTTTTTATACGCTTGATGTGACCAGAAATTAAGTTTGGTGGTTTATCTAGATTGATTGCAGGTAGTAAGCTCATCATGCCACCAAGAGGAAGAGTAATCAGATAATCATTTAACCAAAGACAACCAATTAATATATCACCTACTCCTCCTTGCCTTCCAAATGTTAATGTTTTCTTTATTGTTCCATTCCCTATTTCATTAATCTCCCATATTTTTGCAGGCTTGTTTGCTGACATAGTAAGTACCTATTAACTGTCAGGACTCTAGCTAGCAGCATAAATGCTTCTTGTGTAGCCACCATCTTTAGACAACTCTTCTAATCTTTCCACTTGTTTTGCAAAAATAACAGCTTTTTAATTGTTCCATGGTCATGAGTTCCAACAACTAAGAGATCTATTTGAAGTTCATCAACTGCTTCATAGATTGCATACTGTGTTTTTCCTATCATTACCTTAATTTCAATGCTCGCATTGCGCTTCTCACAAATGTCTCTTGCACAAGATAACACCCTTTTTATTGTGATGAGATTCTCACATTTTCCATCACATGATGCCCAACTGATGCAGCCACAAAAATAATATATACAAAGAGCAAACCACACTGCAAGTCTTCAAGGTAGTCAACATTGTTGTCACTTTTGTTCTCAGAAAACTCAAGAGCTAACTTGCAGGAAGGAGCATTCTTCATGACATATTTATTGTGTGAACATCCCTAGAAAAAGAAAATTGTTAATATTGATCAAAAGTGCTTTCTCTAACCAGTTGTTCTCGCATTGCTAGATCGAAGTTCCATGTTGGAGATTAGATATTGTATGTAGTGACGAGGAGTCCTACTAGATAATCATTTCACCGAGACCGTTGTTGAGGAAATAGTATAACTGTATGAATCATCATGTAGGAAGTTGTAAAAGTTCACTCCATTTCTATATGCCATAATTTGAGACTCCAAATCAATCCATGCATCTGTGGCATTGAAATACTCTCTCATTTCTACCTATTGCTTTATTTTCAAAGTAATTCTTTTAGCATCTTCTATGGCATCAGCACCAAGCATGACATAGCTTGAAGTAGAGGTCCCCATGAAAACACGTAATCTACTAGTGAAATCTAGTTGTTACCCAATATAACACCTCCAAGGTTTACTTTAATGTCTCCAACAACAATTGCTTTGCTTAAAACAAGGCCTATCATAATAGCATGCTTTATTTTCATATGACTCACCAACAACATATAGAGGATTATTTTATAGAGAATTATTTCCACTATAGAATTCTTTTCAGAAGACTAAACAGGTCAGCGATTACTTCATCACCTAATTTAACCGTCAATGAACCATTTTCTGCATAGTTGAAACCTGTACCAATAGGGCTTCCCACAAATAATAGATGTGCCTTTTGCAACCAAGTTGTGTTTCTAGGCTTCAATTCATCATCTAAGGGGCCAACGTATAAACAAAAAAAAAATCCAATTCCAACTCTAGAAGCTCCCGGTCCTCCTTGCAAATGTTGATCCAAAAAGAACTATTTTCTTTGAGGATAGTCCTAGAAATATAGCAGTAGGAAAATATGTAGGCATACATACCATATTGGTTGGGAGTCCAATCCAGTTAGAGGGAGAAAAATTAGCACTCGAAAGAATTCACAATATGAAGGAAATCCTACCTAAGATTTGGGAAGGAAATGAAAACTCTAAAGACTCAAAAAGAGCAGAGGCTTTTGAAACTGTTGTTCTCATTGTAGAGAATGGGCCGCTCTCACTTCCTTAGAAGTTTTGGGAACATCTTCCCCATTTCTGTAATCTTGTATCTAATTTTGGGTATAATATCCCTTTGATGCAACATGATTATTTATCTTATCCATGTAAAATGTTGATGGTTCTAGCTACACTAGGTTCGACCATGTACATCTGCTAGAACTGATGCTCAAATGCAGCATCCTTCTCTACATATTTTCAATAATAATCCAATGTAGTTGCTCCCACACACTTCATTTGGCCTTAAGAAAGCATCAGTTTAAATAAATTAGCAACATTCATTAAATCTGCAATACATCCAGCACCAAGAACCAAATGTAAATCATCAATAATAGAATGTGTCTTCCTTGGGATTCATACACCTTAAATACAGATTTAATTCCTCTTAAAACTCGCTCCTGTACATCATTCTAGCCACTGGGACTACCATATCCAATGTGATCAGTATAACTTCGATAAAATTGCTTGGCACATCTCCTCTAACAATCCTTTGAGCCACTCCCTCCACGGTAATAGTCTTTATAGCGCTATGCTCTCTAATTAGCAACAGATTGTTCTTCATCCTTTGAAACAAAATTCTTATGGTTCTCTTGATTTCCTCATCTCTGCCAAGCCAAATAAGTTGGTAGTATCAATTAATGACTTGTCTTGCACCATTAGAGAAATAGAGTGTGAAATTCAGTTGATCAGTTTTAAGATAATTAATATGAAAAATAAGCTCTTCTAGAAGGTCTATTTCACCATGCCAAACAACCCATCCAATTCCAGCATAAACATGTATGTATTTGTGCCCACTTATATTGATGCTCTGCACTAATGGAATCTGTATATGTCAATAAACATCTCATATGCCATTTGTATGTGATAAGAAACTTTAGACATTTGAACATCAAACACTCCATATCAGTGCAACTGTTGCAAGACAAGGCCTTGCCCAAACACTACAAGTAGTTACAACTTGTTTGGCTTAGCAAATGAAATGCTATGATATGTTTTCCACAGAATGCAATAACTTGAATAGTTGCCCCATAAACTTAGTGGAAGTATATGGTTTCTTGCATTCTGTCCCATTTAATTTTCCTAAAGGACTCTTGAACCTCCAAGCTTCTTGCATATATTGAGAGAAAATGGTAGCAACAACTAACAATTGTTTGAAGACAGTAGTTGTAACAAATTAGAATGCACCAAATCTTTATTTTTCTCCAAGAATCCAGTAGCACCATATACGGCCTTATACTTGTTGACATAAAAAAAGGCATAGGTTATTCCAATTGAAATGCTTCCCAAGTACAACCCCTGATGAAGGGGAAAAGGCAATTTTAATATCTCTCTCTTTAAGTGCAATAAGACCCTCCTTTGTAAATTTGAAAATAGTGTTGAAATCAATGACAAAATTTTGGGTTGAGGTTGCATAATGAGTTGTGACAAGATGACTGATGTAATACAAGGATTTGATATAAGAGGATTATGACTTCAACAATCAATGGAAGTTGGGAAAGGTGGAAGCTACCACAAAACTATTGCTTCTATGACTTATTGAAAGCACACAAACAAAAACAGAGACAAACAAAAATTGAAAGCAAAATATGTACAAGAGAAAATAAAGGGTGGAAACAAGGTTACACATAACCATTAACGGACTGAACAAAATATGAGCCCTTTCGGGATAATTTTGGGCCATAAGAGGGCAGCCTTTGCAAGGATATGAGTATCAATAATAGCAAGATTTTAATTGCATCAACAGGGAAGGCATGGGGTATAGGTGGAAAAAGAAATATTGGCTCAAAAGTTTGGCCTTGGGTAGTAGGAATACTCAAATTACTTTCTTCTTTGAACAAAGATGTGGGACACATAGTCTTTTCATAATCTATTGGAATATCAACTTTATTTGCATCTATAAGAGGGTGTTTAACAAACACATCTTTCCCCAAGAATGAAATTGAAATCTCATCAAGATTGTCCATACCTCCAAGATCTTTGTTTAATGGTTGTCTTTGTGGCTTTTCAACTGTATGCAGCTGAATTAGATTTTCCTTGGATGCTTCCAATGACAAATTTGGGGCTAGAACTTCCAGAGGCTGAAAATTTTCTAGAATTTCTTCTTGTTCATCTTTTTCCATTTCGGCTTCAAGATCTCCTTCATCTTCACATTCAGTGCCAACATCTTCTTTATACTCTTCTTTGTTCAAGTCTTGTGGTGGAAATATTTCTTTTCTTTTAATTGGTACAGCACCATAGAAGTTTCTTAAGAACTGTACCTCCTTTATCAAATCACCTACTACCTCAATAATTTGATTTTGCTTGGAAGGGGGCATGAACAGGAGGAAGTTTGCCTCATTTTCACTACTTGCAGGAATCCAATCTTTTAGTATTTCTAGATATTTTGCAAGCATCGTCTGGTATTCATCTTCAATAGAGCCACCAGCCTCCATCCTAGGGGAGGTACCTCCAGATTTCTGAGGAAATAGAATATGCACCGGCACCTTCATCTCCCCAACAGAGTCGCCAAAAATCTGTTAGTAAACAGATTTGTCACCCGAAATTCCTTTGTGTATTTTGCCCAATCTTAAGGTGAGAATTACACTAACAGTTGAATGAACTGTAAAATAGATTTTTACAATCGCTCTCTGAAGTTTTTAAAAGGTACAGCTCCCTTCGTATGAATGTATAATTTTATATTTTTAAATAATTTCTCCTCTCCTCAATACTATGTAAACTTTTGACAAAAATGAAAAATAAAATAAAATATTAACGGCACACAGTCCATTAATACTTGCCGAGATTAGATAATATCAAAAATAATGAAACAAATATTTGATGAGAAATATCTCAAAACATTAACAGCACACAGTCCGTTAATGTTCTTCTGAATTTGCAAATAAACAACTCCTAAACATTGATAGCACACAGTCTATCAATATTTATCTAAATCTGTGATACAAAGCCCACATTCATTTCTGGTAGCACAAAGTCTCCCATAAATAAATAAATTCATGAAGCAAGAAAATTTTTTATCTTCACCTCATCAAATTTCACATAACTTCAATAATATTTGCAAAATGTTACATGCAGCATACCTCCCGAGAGAGAGGAGAGAGAGAGAGAGAGAGAGAGAGAGAGAGAGAGAGAACCCTCGTAAAAATGGAACTACCCCCTTTTATACATTTTACCCATACCCAAGTAGTTGGGTAACTACCTGTAACTTAACTCCTTGAAATACTTATTCACTTTTTCCCCGGGAATTTTAATTCTTTAAAAATATTTTCCCACTCTTCACCGGAATTTCCAATTCCAAATTAATTCTTTAAAGAATTAATTTATCTCAAATATAACTTACCCAACCTTAATTACTTTCCTCTTGAAAATAATTTATACATCTTCTCCAACATATAATTTTTACATGTTCAATTACCCTTTGCATTTTCACAATGTCAGTTAATTCTCTTAAGGAATTAATTTCCCCTACATAGAGAATTCACCTAAACACATGTAATTGCATTTTACATGGTTATGGCACAAATTTAATTACTTTGGCATAATAGAACAATATTTAATTCTTTAAAAGAATTAAATAAACATGTTATTGCAAAGTAATTTATAAATGTCTAAAGTCTCGTGGAGGTTTGTCCCTTTGTACTTTTATAACCTGTATATGATTAATTGGTCTTGCCTTGATCACAACTGTCCTCCTGTTATTTGCAGAGTGTCATTGAAATGGTTGCCCAGGATTATCAAATTTGAGGGCTAACACTACTCTAGGAAAAAGGAGGTGAGGGGATCACCCCTATCAAACAGATGTTTGTTTCACAGCCATCTGCATTAGACAAGGATGCAAAATTAATGATGCCTAAGAATAAGGATGAGGGGACAATACAAAAGGACTTTCAACATAATGTCTCCATCCCAACAGTTGTGAAGTTTAAAACAGAATTAGAATAGGAGGAGACTGGGAGAAAAAAAGAAAATGAATGATCCTTCTTTACCACTGGATGATACAATAGACCTCATAGATGATGAGGTGACAAAAGATGTGGCATCCAATCCTATGGAGAGCCTAGTCAGAAATACAACACTAACACCCCAAGGTACACCCCAAGTACAAAAGACCATTGAAAATGAAGAGGAAGTTGAAGATCTAGAGATGGTGGCAAAGAACATTGGCTTGGAGGATTTGATCAGAAAAGTCACTAGCCCAGCAACAATTGATTTGACATATGATGGGTCTGAGGATGAAGAAAAAGATAAAACCATGGAGCAAGTGCATATTAAAGATAACTCAGCTATGGACACAGATATCCATACTGAAGTGCCTGCACAACATAATGTCTAGGATATTGATGAAGGACATGATGGGGAGAAAGATAAATAACAATAGAAAGTAACATCTGGACAAACAGGTCCTATGACCACATCTGGTTCCCAAGATCTAAAAGATACAAAAGTTTTAGTATCTAGATAGGAAGGTCCATTGAATAAAGATGATGAAGATAAAGTAGAGGAGGTAGTGGATGGTGGTGACCAAGATGATCACCAGGATATACAAAGTCCCAGCCATCAAGGATCAAATGTGGATACCTCTCAACCTCAAAATGATCAACAATTGCAAAATCAGACTATAATGACATCTTAGGATATACACGTTGACACAAACAAATAGGATGAGGATGTCTAGACAGAGGTGCCTATGAATGGGGAGCCTACTAAAGAGATTTCTGGATATTAGGATATGACATCAGAGGATGTTACACAACAAGATGATCAATAGAAAGCAAATAAAGAGGTTCCCACTGATGGGGAACAACAACAAAATGTGGAAATACATGATGCTCACATTGAACAAACTAGCCAACAAGGGTTTGGATCTAGTGTGCCACATTGCCTTACACATGAGGAGAATCGGCCTCAAATTCTTGATTCTTCAAATTTTGATATTTCTTCATTGTTTTCAGTAGAAGTTGCAAAACCCAAACGCATAGCTAGGGCCACCTCAGCAGTGAAAAGAGGCCCCATTATAGGAAGGAGGACAACTCAAGTAGCTGTGCCTATTGCAAATAAGGGAAAGGGGTAAATAAAGGCCAATGAATTTCAAATAACCATGTTAGACCTATGGTTTGCAACTGCTGAGTAGGAAGTTCAAGAGGCCAAAGAAAGTATAGATGCCCTAGTTTCTAGAATAGCAAAGGAAAAAGATAAGAATAAAGAATATAAAGAGAAAATTGCTCAAATGCAATCATTCATTAAGGGATTGGTGGCACTAACAAATGTGCCTGTTATAGCCTCTACATCCTTGACATTAGTGTCTCAGCAAGAGATCACCAAACTAGATGTCGTGAAGCACTAGGCACATGTAATGAATGATTGGTTCAGCAAGTTCTTAAGTGAAGGAGATAAAGTAGTAAGGATATCTTTATCCAATTGGGAAATGCCGAGTAACATAAAGAACGAGGCTGATGACATGAAGAAGGAAGTTGGTAAAAGATTGATTAGAAGTAGCCAGGATTTGACTACATTAAAAGATATGAGGGCAAATGTAAGCACCCTCATGACAAAGAATGTCCTGACATCACAAACATTATGAAATTTAGATACTTGGTTTGAGGATACAATATTTGAAGTTGGTATATTGAAAATATGTACTGCTAGAATGACTGACATAACTTTAAAGGCATATCAGATCATGGATGAGGAGTTAGAAATTTTGGAAATTTTGGAAGCAGAAGTTGATGGCAAAATTGAGAACCAAGATGAAGAGTTTTCTATCAAGGCCTTCAGGGATAATTTTGCTTCAGTTTTAGAAGATCTTGTCCAACACTTCTCAAAGCATACAATTGATCTAGATATGTTGATGAGATACAAAATTGATGAATATAATAAAGAGCTAGATAATAGGACCAATAGGTGGATAACATTGCAAGAACAACGGGAAGATCAAGAGCATGCTACTACAAAGGTAAAAGTGCATGATAGAGAAAAAATAAATAAGGCAATTTAGACATATGCACTTATCAAGGGAATTGGATACTGGATAATAGAGGAGCCATCTACATATGAGGAATCAGATGGAGGTGCAGAGTAGAAGAGGTTACATTGACCAAGTCAAAGATTCTATAATATTCTAGCATGTCAGTTGTACTCCACCAGATTGATTACCAAAAGCAATCACGTGCCATGTTTAATCTTGACCGTTAGATCATTGGATCTATTGTAACCACATCTTCTCCTTGTTCTATAAAAGGGGATGGACTGCCATTTGTACAATTATCAAGATCTTAATTGAGACTAAATTATTGAGCTACATGGTTCTCTCTCAAGACTAATTGTATATATGCATACATTTTGAATACTAAATGAAATAGAGATCTTGATTACAAATTAATCATAAATCTTGAGTAATCTTTGTGGATATAATCTTGGTATGTCACTATGATTTGTTGCATCCCTTGGAGTACATTTCAATTGGTGAATATTGTACATTATCATGTTCCTTTGATGATTAGCATCAATTGTGTGTAGTTGTGGAACATCCTCGCAAAGCATGGTTTGATTTTATCTCTTTGAACATAAAGTATTGAATTGTGCATATGGATCAAAGGTTGAAACTTACTCATTTCAAATAATCTTAGAATTTCAGTTCATTTCTTTTAAATTTCATCAATCATCATCGTCAACTACAAAATATTGATACATGATAAGTGGAATATAGTAATTATGTAGACATTGTTCCAAGTATGGGTCTAACTGGTGTTGTCATTGATGTCAACATACTCTTGTTGCAGTAATGATAAGGACTGGATGAGCTGTGAGCTGAGGATATTGAGAAAATTAGTCTCAATCAGGAACAATGAAGAATAGTGATGACAGTAAGGTAAAAGTCCAAGATAGGATGAAGATAAGAGGATGTGGATTAAAGGGTTTGTATATATGTGTCTTAAGGTGGTCTAGTAGAGATTGTAGAGGTCCACATGAAGATCTAAAGAAGGTGTGGTGGTTCAAGTAAAACTGGTTCCGGTAGATGTTTAGTGGTGACAAAGTAATACAGATAGGTCTGGTGAGATCCAAAAATGAAAGATCCTACTTTACAAATTTGAGGGAGTGCTAAGGAAGTCTCTGTGGAGTGTTATCTAGATTAGTTCATGGTTTGAAGATCCAAAAGCATGTATTCTTCTGTGACAGTAAGATAGACTGTGTTCTTGAGGTTCTAGATGAAGAAGAGATAGTTTTCAATAAATAGATAAAATGCGGATGATCTTGGTGAGTCAGGATTTCTTGTAAAGATCTTTGGATCATTTCCAACCTGTATTGGTGATCCATATTGGAGTTGGAGCACGCAATTGAAGAATAACCTCCAGATGATGATGTTCTTCTTGAGATAGGCCGACCGGATGAGTTATCCATCTAGCAGATAATCTTATGAATGTTTGTTGACTTAGATGATCATTCCTAAGTTGATGCCTTGTATAAATAAGGGATTGTGAAGTCAATTTGAAGTTGTCCTTGTGGTGATGAGTGTGGAGTAGTGAGCAGGAGAGCAAAAGGTAGAGCAGAAGTATTGGGCTTAAATGGAGCTGATTCAAGCATGGTGAAGATGCTATTCTCCAGTTCATGTATGTGATATTTATTTCCTTGTAGATAGTGTGTCTCTTGTAGTAAGTGAGCCTCTTGTGAACAGTGTGCTTGGGAAGTGAGCCCTAATTGGCATGTGCCATTTTGTTCTTTCTATTCTTCTAATAGAGAATACAATATTGGGTTAATCACCCCGTGGTTTTTCCCTTAACCAGGTTTTCCACGTCAAAATCTTGGTGTCTTATGTGTTGATGTGTTTCTACTCTTGATTTGAATGTAATATAGTTCATGATTAATATACTGCTAATCACTAAAAGGTTTTAAGTGTTTAAATGGAGAAAGTTTTACACAACTGATTCACCCCCCCCTCAGTTGTATGCCCTAAGTCTAACAATTGGTATCAAAGCCAAGTTCCTCTAAAAAGAGCTTAACTGCTTGAGGAGATCCAGGATGTCATCATACAAGAAAGATAGCCTGAAGCTTGATGGAACAAATTTTAATCTATGGAAAGGTCGCATGAAGTGTCACTTGCAATGCATGGGTATGGCATACTAGACCATGGTTACAACACAGTATGTACCTCCACAGGGTAGTCCAAAAACTGCAAGTGAAATCACAGACGCTAAAAATAATCTGCGGACTATAGAAGCTCTTCTAAGCACATTATCTGATTTAGAGCTCTCAAATGTTATTGACCTACCAACTGCTTTTGAGATTTGGAAAAAATTGGAATTGTTGCATGAAGGAGACTAGTATGTCAAATGTGCAAGGTTATAGAGTCTAAAGGGAAATTTGAAAACCTGAAGATGAGAGATGATGAAAATATTACTACTTTTATGCCAAGAGTAAATGAGCTTGTTTGTGGAATTAGAAATGCTGGTGGAGTCTTGGATGAAAATGAGATTGTTGGCAAAATTCTCAAATCCCTTCCTAATTCTTACAAAATCAAGGTTGTTGCCATTGATGAATTCAAAGCCCATACAATTGTCACAAGAGATCAATTGGCTGGAAAATTGGCTGCATTTGAAATGACAGAGTTTGGAGATGACCCCCCAAGACTGAATCTGCATTCAAAGCTAGTGCCTCTGTTAAAGGTAAACAAATGTTTGATCCAGGAAAGAATTCATCAAGGAAACTATCATGGTATGCAAAAGCAAGAAAAGATCTGGAGGAAGAAGAAGTAGAAACTGCTCAACTTGAAGCCCTTATTGCAAAGAGGCTGCCAAGAGGATCTGGTAAGTATGAAGGAAAATTGCCTTTTAAGTGTTTCAACTACAATAAGATTGGTCATTTTGCCTCAAAATATCTGGAAAGATTTTTAAGGCCAAATCCTAACAGATCAAGGTTCCAAAAGAATTGCTAGTATGTTCATGAAGAAGATGATAATGAAGGAGTTACAGATGATGAATCAGAGATAGGAAATATATCCAAAAGTGATTGAGTGTTTATTGCCATCAAGGAAGAAGAACCAATATCCTCTAAATCTGTCAATCATAAAATTGTAGAAAGAGCTCTGGCTGCTCAAATTGAAGAAAAGGATGACTGGGTCATTGACAGTGGTTGCTCTCACCATATGACAGGTGACAAAAATAAGTTCGTAGATTTGGAAAGGTATGAAGGAGGAGTGGTAAAATTTGGTGATAATTCTGCTGGTAGAATTAGAGGAAGAGGAACTATTTCTTTTTATGGAAGGAACAAAACCGGTAATGTACTATATGTTGAAGGTTTAAAGCACAATCTTCTCAGTGTTGGATAGTTGGTGGACAAAGGCTATGATCTCTGGTTCAAGAATGGAAAATGTAAAATCTTTGAAAGTTCCAGAACAGAGATTGCATCTGGTACCCAAACTATAGGTAATATCTTCCACTTGGTTGGTACTGGTAAAAGTTTCTTATTTGCTCAAGTTGATCAAAGTTGGTTGTGGCATAGGAGAATGTGTCATGTGAATTTTGATAATATCATCAAGATAAGCAATCCTCAAGCTATAAGAGATCTTCCAAAATTGGTGAAACCTACAAATAGCTTGTCTAAAGAATGTCAGTTGGGCAAGCTGAGCAGAGTCACATTCAAGAGCAAGGAATTGTCTTCTATTGAATTATTGGACTTAGTTCATACTGATCTTTGTGGTCCAGCAAGAACCAGGAGTGTGCAAGGTGATAGGTGCTTCATGTTGCTAATTGATGACTATTCCCAGATGATGTGGGTAACCTTTCTGAAAGAGAAATCAGAAGCTCTTGAGAAGTTCAAAATATTCAAAGCTATGGTAGAGAATGAAACCGGATTAAAATTGAAATGTCTGAGTTCTGATAGAGGTGGAGAATTCACATCCGAAGAGTTCCTAGAATTCTATGAGAAGCATGGAATAAAGAGATAGTTGTCTGCTCCTAAGACTCCACATCAGAATGGAGTAGTGGAAAGAAAGAACCAGACCATCCAGGAAGCATCTAGGACCATGATGATGGAAGTAAATGTTCCTCAGATCTATTGGAGAGAAGCTGTCAGCACTGTAGTCTATACTCTCAATCAAGTTCAAATCAAAAGCAATACCGGTAAGACTCCTTATGAACTCTAGTTTGGCATTTACCCTATTGTAAGGTACTACATAGTCTTTGGTAGTAAATGTTACATCAAAAGAGATGAAGATCCAGGAAATTTTGATGCTAGAAGTGATGAAGGAATCTTCTTGGGTTACTCTACTCAAAGCAAAGCATACCGGTGTTATAACAAGAGACTGAGAAAGATAATAGAAATTAAAAATGTGAAGGTTGATGAGGGAATTAAGAAACCCTCAAGATTTTATGAACATGATGAAGATGATCAGAATGATGTTCTAATTCAAGGATCCCAAAACTCTTCTGAAAGTTAGATTCAAACTGATTCAGAAGAAGAGTTAAGTCTGAATGAGCCTGATCAAGAAGCAGAAGTGCAAGAAACTCCCAAAATTCCAAGGTATGTAAAACTGAACCACTCTAAAGATCATATCATAGGTGACAAAAATAAAGATGTGCAAACTAGAAGAAAAATTGCTCAAAACTCAGATGAATATTGTCTGATGTCAAAGATTGAACCTAAGACAATAAATGAAGATTGCAATGATGAAAACTAGACCAAAGCAATGGAGGAAGAGTTGATGCAAATTGAGAAAAATCAGACTTGGGATCTTGTTCCCAAACCTAGAAACAAGAATGTGATTGGAACCAAATGGGTCTTCTGGAATAAACTAAATGAAGTTGGTGAAGTAATCAGAAATAAAGCCAGATTGGTCTGCAAAGGATATTCTCAAATAGAAGGAGTTGATTTTGAAGAAACTTTTGCTCTGGTAGCAAGAATTGAAGTAGTTAGATTATTTCTTGCATTTGCTGCCTTCAAAGATTTCAATGTATATCAGATGGATGTCAAGTCTGCCTTCCTAAATGGTGACTTGGAAGAAGAAGTGTACATTGAGCAACTGGATGGATTTCAATTGTCTGATCAGGGTAATATGGTCTACAAGTTGAAGAAAGTACTGTATGGACTGAAGCAAGCCCCAAGAGCTTGGTATGAAAGATTAGATAAACACCTTTTGAAGATTGGTTTCAACAAAGGTACTGCAGACAGTAATTTGTATTTCAAAATTGATTATGAAAACATTTTGATTGTTGAAGCATTTGTTGATGATATCATTTTTGGAGGAAGAGATAGTATGTGTAAAACTTTTACAAATCAGATGAAAAGTGAATTTGAGATCTCCATGCTTGGTGAAATGAATTTCTTCCTGGGTCTGCAAATAAGTCAAACAAAGAAAGGAATCTTCATTTCTTAGACCAAATATGTGAAAGAATTGTTGAAGAAATTTGGGATGGAAGACTCAAAACCAATGAATACTCCCATGACAACTGGATGTAAATTGAGCAAAGATGATGATTCTCCTAAGGTTGATCAGACAAAGTATAGGTCAATGATTGGAGGGTTGTTGTATCTCACTCAAACTAGACCTGATATAATGCAGGTTGTTGGTCTTGTTGCTAGATTTTAGGCTAATCCTAGAGAATCTCATGTCATGGCAATCAAGAGGATTTTTAGATATCTAAAAGGGACAGTTGAGTATGGCCTATGGTATCCTAGAGATCATGATTTCTCTCTTCATGCATAAACAGATGCTGATTGGGCAGGAGATGTGGATGACCATAAGAGTACCAGTGGTGGAGCATTCTTTTTAGGGAAGAGATTGGTGTCTTGGATGAGCAAGAAACCAGAGGCAATATCTCTGTCTACAACTAAAGCAGAATTTATTACAGCAGCAGGTAGTTGCACTCAACTTTTGTGGATGAAGTAGATGCTAAGAGATATCAAAGTAGAGTATGAGAAGCCTATCACAATCTTCTGTGATAATTCAAGTGCAATAAGTATATCCAAGAATCCAGTGTTGCATTCAAAGACTAAGCATATATCTATCGAGTTTCACTTTCTGAGAGAGCAAGTGAACAAGAATGAAGTCAGATTAGAGTTTGTGTCATCCAAGGATCAGATTGTAGATATCTTTACTAAACCTCTGCCTAAGGACTCTTTTGAGTATCTAAGGGAGAAGTTAGGGGTTATTACCCCTCCAGTGATGAAGTAAGGTGCACTAATGTGCATCAGTCCAGTGAGTATCATACTCACATCCTGTGATCCAGATTGATGTTGGGGAGCTACTACTCAGGGGGAGCAGCAGGTATGATTCTGAGATGGTGGATCTGAAAGTATGTGCCCTTTACCATTAATGTCAAAGGGGGAGAGAAGACATGTGAAAAACAAGTGGTTGATGATCAAAGGGGGAGCAGTAAAGGGAGAGAAGACATGTGAATGGTTGTTACTGATAGGGGGAGTTGTGACAGTAAGGAGAGGTTCTTGTCTTGATGGTTTTTCACATCATATGTCGCCATCAATGACAAAGGGGGAGACTGTTGCAAGTATGGGTCTAACCGGTGTTGTCATTGATGTAAACATACTCCTATTGCACTAATGATAAGGACTGGATGAGTTGTGAGCTTAGGATATTGAGAAAATTAGTCTCAATCAGGAACAGTGAAGAACAGTGATGACAGTAAGGTAAAAGTCCAAGATAGGATGAAGATCAAAGGATGCAGATTAAAGGGTTTGTAGATATGTGCCTTAAGGTGGTCCAGTAGAGATTGTAGAGGTCCACATGAAGATTTGAAGAAGGTGTGGTGGTTCAAGTAAAACCAGTTCTGGCAGATGTTCAGTGGTGACAGAGTAATACAAATAGGTCCGGTGAGATCTAGAAATGAAAGATCCTACTCTATAGATTTGAGGGAGTGCTAAGGAAGTCTCTGTGGAGTGTTATCTAGATTAGTTCATGGTTTGAAGATCTGGAAGCATGTATTCTTCTGTGACAGTAATGACAGACTGTGTTCTTGAGGTTTCAGATGAAGAAGAGATGGTTTTCAATAAACAGATAAAGTGCGGATGATCTTGGTGAGTCAAGATTTCTTGTAAAGATCTTTGGATCGTGTCCAACCTATATTGGTGATTTGCATTGGAGTTGGAGCCCGCAATTAAAGAATAACCTCCATATGATGATGTTCTTCTTGAGACAGACTGACCGGGTGAGTTATCCATCTAGCAGATAATCTTATGAATGTTTGCCGACTTAGATGATTGTTCCTAAGTTGATGCCTTGTATAAATAAGGAATTACGAAGTCAGTTTGAAGTTGTCCTTGTGGTGATGAGTGTGGAGTAGTGAGGAGGAGAGTGAAAGGCAGAGCAGAAGTATTGGACTTAAATGGAACTGATTCAAGCATGGTGAAGATGCTATTCTCCAGTTCATGTATGTGATATTTATTTCCTTGTAGACAGTGTGTCTCTTGTAGGCAGTGAACCTCTTGTGAGCAGTGTGCTCAGGTAGTGAGCCCCAATTGGCATGTGCCATTTTGTTCTTTCTATTCTTCTAACAGAGAATACAATCTGGGGTTAATCACCCCGTGGTTTTCCACGTCAAAATCTTGCTGTCTTATGTGTTGATGTGTTTCTGCTCTTGATTTGAATGCAATATAGTTCATGATTAATACACTGCTAATCACTAAAAGGTTTAAGTGTTTAAATGGAGAAAGTTTTGCACAACTTATTCACCCCCCCTCTAAGTTGTATGCCCTAAGTCTAACAAACATCTATAGATAATTGAACATCTAGTGCATATTTTGAGCAAATTGCATGTAAGATTGAAAATATCATGCTAATACTTGGAAATAATGATAAGAACTGTGAAAATATCAGCTTAAAGGCATAGTATTTAGAAGAATTTAAGGCACGGAAGTAGAATCAAGTAAAGATTAGTTCAAATTTAAGTAGATTCAAAAGAACTAATCAAAGTCATCATGAGCAATCTTAATCAAAGTGAAGATCAGAATAAATTCATATAAATATCTACATTTTCTAGTTAAATATTATAGGATTTAACTCAATCTATTGAGATTTATACAGAACAGGTGAAACAGAGAAAATATTTACATATCTGGATATAAATTACATCAAATTTCATGTGTAAGGCCCCTAAATGTTTAACAACAAATTCACATCATGACCTGATCAATGGAGACTTGGAATCATAAATTCTTCTTGAATTTATCATATTCTTTAAGAGGATATAGGTTTTTAATATGAATTTTTATCTCTGTTAATATGACTAATAATTGTATCAATAGCTTTTGGTGCTAGGAGGGCCTGATCACTTGAGATTTGTATGGATTTGTCATCTTGACACACTTTCCCATGTTCCTATGGAGAAATACTTTGAATTTTTTTAGCATACTCCAAATCCTGAGTATTTCCATGAAGATTCCACTAATATCCAACAATTTGAGGAATTTGATCACAAATATCACGTCCTCGTGGATATTCATCCACATATTTACAGACATTTGTTTGGATTTCCAAAGGTTGAGTTGAAGATTTGCATTCTTTGCAAATACTTCATCATCTGAGACATTTAATCATACATATCCACCTCTATCAAAGAATTACTCACATCTCTACAAAGATCCAGTCAAATAACTAGGTCTTACCTTGAACTCTTAGAACTAGCTCGTCGACCTAACAAAAGGTCAAGATCTTCTAGACCTTTAGAAGAATTGCCTATATTTAGACCTAGAACATGTTCTACTAGTCAGCCTAGACCTTCTTAGCCAAGACTTGTTGCCGTTAATCTACTAGTAGCTCCAATAGTACCCCCAGTACAAGTTGTAATGTCATTTTTTGTTGTTGAGTCACCACTTCACTTTGCTGCATATAATGATCTGCCTAAAAATATGGACAAAATATGTCCTAAGTATCATCCCTATCAAGATGTGGATGATCATAACCAAACTTATAAGGATGCATGTTTCAAGGAAAGAATACAACATGAAGATGTTCTATGTAGATTGTTTCCCTAGTCAAGTGCTAGGAGAAGAAGCATATGGCTAGTATGTTAGCCTTCCTCAAACTTCCATTTATTCCTAGGATAGGCTAGAGAAGGCTTTCAAAACTAGGTTCAAAATACCTATAGATGCAGCCACCATGTATCATCTCTTTGCCACAATCAAAAGAGGTGAAGGAGAGTTTATCTCTAATTTCAATGCTAGATTTTAGAAGATGTACTCCAAGCTAACAACTCCGTACAATGTTGATGATGAGGCAACTAAGTTAGTTTATTACTCAACCCTAGATCCTCTAACATCAATGTTCATCAGGAGGACCCCCCCTGCCATCACATCTTTGATAGGTGCCTTTGCTGAAGCTGTCAAGGTTAACTAGCAATTGACACCAGGTCCTACACCTAACTTAGGATATCATGCTTATCCTAGTCAAACACAAACTACTGGAGCCTTGATGCCCCCTACTGTAATGACAAATCTATTGCAAGTGCCTCCACTTAGCATCATGCCTCCTCAAGGCATACCAAATCCTAGACATGTACCTCAAGATGCTACACAAAATAGTAATGACAATTCATTTTTCCAGCCACATCAGGACACTATAGTAGAAAAAGTACAAGAAGAAAAGGATGACATTAAAGAGATGTCTGCTTAGTTAAGAAATTTGAATATTGAAGTCACTCACTTGAGAAATCAAAACTTTTATGCTCAATCCAATTCACAAAACTAGCAAAATAAGGGATATCATGATAGAGGATATGGTAACAATAATGAGAGATCTAAATATATTGATCGGGGATACAACAATGAGAGAAACTTCAACAATAATAACAATGCACTTAGGCCTCCAAGAGTCTGGAACACCAGACCAAACAACGGTTCCTTGCCTTCACCTCTAGACAATGAACCTTCTCCTAAACCTAAATAGACCACTAGGGTCAATTTGGCCAAGGCCACACTTAACAACTAGTGCAAGATACACAATACAAATGCACATGTTGAGTTGGACTATCTACAGTTCAAAATTGCAGCCAGCATATTCCAAGTAGAAGTGTCAAACACTGTAGGGGAGGCATCTTTCCTTGAAGGTAATGAGATAGGATATGAATCAGCAATGGCACTTTAGAGTTCATTTAATCATCATCGTCAACTGAAAAATATTTATACATGATAAGCAAAATATAGTAAATATGCAGACATTCATAGACAATTGAACATCTAGTGCATATTTTGAGAAAATTGCATGTAAGATTGAAAATATCATGCTAATACTTGGAAATAATGATAAGAACCATGAAAATATCATCTTAAAGGCATAATTTATAGAAGATTTAGGGTGCAGAAACATAATCAAGTAAAGATTAGTTCAAATTTAAGTAGATTCAGAAGAACTAATCAAAGTCATCATGAGCAATCTTAATCAGAATGAAGATAAGAATAAATTCACATAAATACCTGCATTTTTTGGTTAAAGATTGTAAGATTTAACTCAATTTGTTGAGATTTATATAGAATAGGTGAAACAGAGAAAATATTTACATATACAGATACAAATTACATTGCATTTCATGTGTAAGACCTCTAAATATTTAACAACAAATTCACATCAACCACTGAGAGATTATGAGAAGATCATGACTTGATCAATGAAGACTTGTAATCATAAATTCATCTTGAGTTTATCATATTATTCAAGAGGATAAATGTTTGTCATATGAATTTTTATCTTTTTTAATATGACTGACAATCGTATCAACAATTTTTGGCACTAGAAGGAGGGCAGCTCAGGTAGTTGTGCCTATTGCAAATAAGACAAAGGGGAAAATAAAGGCCAATGAATTTTAAATAACCACGTTAGACCTAGGGTTTACAACTTCTAAGCAAGAAGGTAAAGAGGCAAAAGAATGTATAGACACCCTAGTTGCCAAAATAGCAAAGGCAAAAGCTAAGAATAAATAATATAAAGAGCAAATTGCTCAAATGCAATCATTCATTAAGGGATTGGTGGCACCAAAAAATGTGCCTAATACAACATCTACATCACTGACATTAGTGTCTTAGCAAGAGATCACCAAACTAGATGCCATGAAGAACCAGACACATGTAATGAATGATTGGTTCAACAAGTTCTTAAGTGAAGGAGATAAAGTAGTAAGGGTATCTTTATTCAATTGGGAAATGTTGAGTAACATAAAGAAGAAGGATGATGACCTGAAGAAGGAAGTTGGTAAAATATTTATTAGAAGTAGTTAGGATTTGACTACATTAAAAGATATGAGGATAGATGTAAGCACCCTCATGAAAAAGAATGTCCTAACATCATAAACATTACAAAAATTAGATACTTGGTTTGAGGATGTAAGATTCAAAGTCAATATATTGAAAAGGTGTAATGCTAGAATGACTGACATCAGTGTAAAGGCACATTAGCTCATGGCTGAGGAGTTAGAAATTCTAGAAATTTTGGAAGGAGAAGTTGAAGGAAAATTTGAGAACCAAGATGAAGAGTTTGCTATCAAGGCCTTTAGCGATAATTTTGCTTCAAGTTTGGAAGATCTTGTCCAGCACTTCTTAGAGGATACACTTGATTAGGCTATGTTGATGAGATACAAAATTGATGAATATAATAAAGAGTTAGATAGTAGGACAAACATGTGGATAATATTGCAAGAATAGCTAAAAGCTCAAGAGCATGCTGCTACAAAGGCAAAAGTGCAGGATAGAGCAGAAATAAATAAGGCAATTCAGACTAATGAGCTTATCCAAGGAATTGGATACCAGATAACAGAGGAACCATCTATAGATGACTAATCAGATGGAGGTGCAGAGTAGAAGAGGTCACATTGACCAAGCCAAAGATTCTAGAATATTCTAGCATGCTAGTTGTACTCCACCAGATTGATTGCCAAACGCAATCATGTGCCATGTTTAATCTTGACCATTAGATCATTGGATCTATTTTAACCACATCCTCTCCTTGTTCTATTAAAGGGGATGGGCTGCCATTTATACAATTATTAGGAGCTTAATTGAGACTAAATTGTTGAGCTGCATGGTTCTCTCTCAAGACTAATTGTATATATGCATACATTTTAAATACTGGATGAAATAGAGATCATGATTACAAATTAATCATAAATCTTGAGTAATCATTGTGGATATCATCTTGATATGTCACTATGATTTGATGCGTCCCTTGAAGTGCATTTCAACTGGTGAATATTGTTGTTATCCTATTCCTTTGAAGATTAGCATCAACTATGTGTAGTTATGGAACATCCTGGCAAAGCATGGTTTGATTTTATCTCTTTGAACATGAAGTATTGAATTGTGCATATGGATCAATGATCAAAACTCACTCATTTTAGATCCTATAATTTTAGAATTTCAGTTCATTTCTTTTAAATTTCATCAATCATCATCATCAACTGCAAAATATTGATGCAAGATAAGCAAAATATAGTAAATATGTAGACATCAGTAGACAATTGAACATTTGGTGCATATTTTGAGCAAATTGCATGTAAGATTGAAAATATCATGCTAATACTTGGAAATAATGATAAGAACCATGAAAATATTAGCTTAAAGGCATGGTATTTAGAAGAATTTAAGGTGCAAAAGAAGAATCATGTAAAGATTAGTTCAAATTTAAGTAGATTCAAAATAACTAATCAAAGTCATCATGAGCAATCTTAATCAAAGTGAAGATCAAAATAAATTCATATTTAAATATCTGTATTTTCTGATTAAAGATTGTAGGATTTAACTCAATCCATTAAGATTTATATAGAACAGGTGAAACAGAGAAAATATTTACATATTCAGATACAAATTACATCAAATTTCATGTGTAAGGCCCCTGAATGTTTAACAACAAATTCACATCAAACCACTAAGAGATTATCAGAAGATCATGACCTAATCAATAGAGACTTGGAATCATAAATTCATCTTGAATTTATCATATTCTTCAAGAGGATAAAGGTTTGTTATATGAATTTTTATCTCTGTTAATATGACTAACAATCATATCAATAGTATGCTTTGTGTCTTATGTGTATGCTTCATGTCAAGTGTGTATGCATTGAGTTTGGTGTGTATAACCTTTGCGTATTGCGTGTCTTTAAGCGTGTATTCCTATATATGCTTTTGGTACTCTATGTATGTGTGAGTTATGTTGCAATGTCTTGTGTGTTTGGAATATCTCTCTATTTATGTGTTTGCCACCTTAGGATCCTAAATCTGGGGGCTACTTGTAGTTCACAACTTGGTGGAATTCTTTGGGCTTCTATGTTTGTGTGTTTTGTCCATCCTTTAGTATGAGTTTGAATGTAATTTCATACCCACACTGAAGTGGGGGCTAAATGTGACATCATAAAATGTGCACACTAGCATTTTACACTTAGATTAGCACACGGTTGGACCTATCTTGTTTCCTTTTTTAATTAGGACCTATTTTTAACACCTTTTTGAGCTTAAAACAATAAAATATTGATCCAGATAAATAAACCCAATAAAATCAATTTAGGACTGGACTAAGCCCACTATATTTAGCACTCCCCATAGTTTGTGCGCTAAAGGTCTAAGGTGCCCAAGCACCTTGGTTCTAGTTGGGAACTTTAGCCCCACTTTGTAGTGTTGCCTGAGGACACTTCTTTAGTTTGTATTTATCAGCCTAATTATTTTTTATTTGTTGTAAGTGAGCGGGAATGCATATTTAAATGAGTGTTGTAGTTCATTTCATACACTAGATGACACCTAGAGGATTAATGTGTAGTTTTCTCTCATATTGTGTTTGATGCTAAAGTGTTCTTCATGCTTGGAGTGTTATCTACTTGTGGGAGCTATTGAAGTTTGTTTGCAAGCTTTGAAGGAAGTTTGAAGCCCTCTTCATCACTCTACTTTGTTGGTGTAGGATCCTAATTCATCTTCATCAACTAAGGCCATATCTCTTGTCTTTATCATCATCATTATCATTCATTATCTCTCATATTATTATAGATATAGCCTCTACCCTCCTAGGCCATGCACTCTTGGATCTAATCATCTTTGTAGTGGAGGTGGGAACACCAAAACAGGGTTTGACTAAGGCAAGCGGGCTTATACACAACACAACCTTTTCCTCCTTCCTTGTGTGCAAATCAGAGAAATAGGTTTCGGGAGTTGATTTCCTCAAAGAAGGCAGAGCAGACAAGTATAGGTCTAGTGACATCTGAGATCCTGTTAAACCTTAGAAAAGGCCTAGAGCACCCAAGTGCCCTAGTCCAAGGCATTTCTTCTACAAGATCTAGGTTCTAAATCTTCCTTTGATCTTTGTTGTACTTTTTGTTTGTTGTGATATGCTCCCGATAGTTACAATCTAATCTTCATCTTCTAGGGTTTGATCATTGGTATTAGCTTGCTTACTTGACTTTGGTTGAACTTGGTTGGCCCATCTATATACAACAAAAGGGTAGAACCCTTGTAGTTTGGCTCTCCTTCTTGGGTAGAAGCCAAGCTTGGTTTGTGTCCTAATGTATTGTAGAAGAGGGTTTGACCTAGTTTAGCTCCTTAGGTTTTGCCTCTACAACCTCTTCCTTTATGTACATATCATTGAGTGCTTGGCCATTCCACTAGTGAATGTCATGCCTTATATGACAAAATCTAACACCTTCATCACACATGTGCTCACACCTCCATTTTTGTTGTAGCATGTCTTTTTTCTTCAAATAAAATTCTCCTCTATATATCATCATGATTGAGTCTCCTTTGTTATGAAATCATGCACCTCTATCATCACATTGTGATAGACTCCACAACATTTCAATAGCAACATGATTTTCTTTTTCATGGTTATTCAAGTCACCTCAAATGTGATGCTACACTTCTCCCTTTTCGGTGGTAAGAAGTTGTTTTCATCCATTGATGGTGACCCTATTATTTAACTTTCACTCATGCTTCATACTCTACCCTTGGAAGATCTTTCTTCCTCTCCTTGTGATGTAGACTTCATTAATCACTTCACTATCAACATGGCAATATTAGCTTTTTCTTATTATCTCATTTCTTTGCATGGTGATGCAATCATGCTTCTTTATTAATAATAACATAATTTTATTTTTCATGGTTGTTATCACCCATAATCTGGGGGGCAGAAGGATAATTTGTTAAAGGGATAGGCATTCTTTTTAAGGATCTTTCTTCTTCTTACACTTTCCCCTCTTCTTTACCTTAAAACATTTTCATTTTATACATTCAAACATTTTAAGGGGGGGCATATACTCCCTATTTCACTTGTGCATCCATACATGTACCCTTATTCATTCATTCATCTTGAGCTTTAACCTATTGATGTGCCCCTGTAGTGGAGTTTTCATAGCACCCCTTGAGGTGTGGTTATCAATACACTCCTTGAGGCATTGCTTTTTATGCTCCCTGAGGCATTGTTCATTTTGCTCTCCCTAAGGTGCTACTCTCCTTGAAACATTAATTATCCATGTCCCCTAAGGCAATGGTAGTATAGAGTCACCTAGCATAACATAACTTGCTAGCCTGTGATCTGTATAGCCTATGATCCACCTAACATAATGCAACTTGGTATCTTGTGTACTTCATGCAACCTAAACTCATGGTCAACTAGCATAATGCAACTTGCTAATCTGTGATCCGTATAGTCTATGAGCCACCTAGCATAATGAAACTTGCTAGCCTGTGTGCTTCATAAAACCTAAACACATGGTCACTGAGCATAACATAGCTTGCTAGATCATGATCCATGAGGATATCTTGATTTACATGACCCCTAGTGACAAAGCAAGCTAGTACTAGAGTCATGTACTCATCTTCATTCAATTGCTCCTTGTCTATTTGTTTGCATTATCTCCTTGTAGCAATCGATTGGCTGGTTACATTCTTCTATCTCCTTTTTATAATTCCTCTATTTTTGGTTTTCTTTTGTGGATGATACAAGGTATTGAGACATCCTTTCAACCTAGGTCTCTTTACTTTGTTGACTCAAAGTTTCTTTTTTATTTTCTTATGTGCTTGCTCACTTCATGAATATACGCTTTTATTTTCCATGTATACTCTATGCTCTATGTATGTTTCATCTATGCTCTATGTCTACTTTGTGTTTTCATGTACACTTTGTATGCTTTATGTCTTCCATGTATGCCTAGTGTCTTCCATGTCTACTTGATGTTTTACATGTGCCTACTTCATGTTTTCCATGTGTTTGCTTCATGTTTTCCATGTGTATGCTTTATGTTTTCCATGAATGCCTTGTGTATGCTCCATATGTACTTTGTGTGTGTGATTCATTCTATGTGTCTTGATGTGTGTATAACCTCTTTATCTAAGAATTGTAGACTCATAGAATCCTAAGATTGGGGGTTAGCATAGCTCTCAACTTAGTGATGTATTCTATGGCTTCAATATCTTGGTAAAGAGATCTGTCTTCTCCACACTTTAGTGAGTGTATGAGCGTAAGTTCATACCTTCAATAAAGTGGGGGCTAAATGTACCATCATAGAATTGATACCTCTTACAATTTTACACTATATTTGGCACCCTTTGTTGCTTGTATGTTCATCCTTATTTACAATATGCAATTTCTAGTACTTGTGTGAGAATCAAGGCTTAATCCTCTGTCATCTAGCATTTGGATAGCCTAAATTAGCAGGAATAGGGCATCCAATGCTAGATTCCTAGCAATTTGGTCTTGACACCTCTTATTTTATTGTCGGCCTTGACTCTATTGGGCCCTCAGAATGTAATTGAGATGCATATATAAACAAGTCTCTCTCATTTTTTTAAAACTAAGGACTCTCCTTATCTAGATGCTCTTTATGAAGATTCTGTCTAACAAGCTCTCTCTCTAGATACAAGATTTCTATTTCTACAGATTATTGTTGTGTGTACTAACCCTTGTTGTAGGTCTTGGTAGGATCTCCTTCCTCCATTCTCTCCTTGTGGTAATTTGATAGTGACATCATCCCATCAAGGGTTTCATGCTCATGGTAACATATTTTCTTTCATGCTTGTTTACATTTATCTTTGATTATTCAAATATGCCTCTGCCTACCTAGGGCATGCACTCGTGATCTAATCCTTGTGGAAGTGGGCACACCTACCAAATGTTTGAATAAGGCAAGCCTCTATACAACACCACCATTTTCCCTCTTTTATGTGTGCAGATCACATCAGAAGGTTCTGACATAAAATAGCAACATAAATACAAAAGAATTAGGGATACAGATCATCAGACTAAAATTCAGGTGAAAACCCTAGGACTAGGGTTACCAGCATCCAAGTCCAGCACTTTTTGCCCTAATTTCCAGCGACAAGCTCTGATAGCTCTGCTCAACCCCGATCTGCTTCTGATTTCTGCACAGAAGTTCTATAACACCTATATGTTCCCTATTTTGTCATTTTGATCACTTAAAACCCTAGATCTTGCTATTCTCAAATCAATCTCATCTATTACAATAGAAAGAAGACAAACCCCAGATAACTTGGTTCTCTTTTTAGGATTGTAGCCATGTACACAAGTCTTGGTCAGCTTGTGTTCTAATGTTATATAAAAAAGATTGATATAGTTAGTGTATACTTGATTAGATCTCTTTTCCTATGTAACAAATATGTGAGTGGTGGATTTACATCTTGAGGCTCTTATGTGTGAGTGACAAATAGGCACATTGAGGCTCTATGCATGAGTGGTGACATCGTTAACTTGAGGTTCCTGTGAGAGTGGAACGTCCTTACCTTGAGGCTCGTATGAGAGTGTTGGCATCCTTACCTTGAGACTCCTATGAGAGTAGTGATATCATTATTGATATGATTGTTGTTGAGTGTTATCCTTTCTTGCACATTGATTGGCATGTGTTCCATATGTAGCCTTTTATGCTCTTTGTGGCGTGAGTAGCTGCATGTGCTTTGTGAGCACTAGTTATGTGAGTGTTACCTTATTGTACTTATGTGTGATTCCATCTTGTGACTCTTATGTGACTGATGTTTTTGAGACATTTATACTTGATTGAGTGTTTTGTACAATCCTTGGATTTGTGTGAGATGGCCATGATAGTGAGGTTTCCATGATCATCTTCTACATAGCTCAAGGGTTTCCTAGAGTGGCACAGTCATCTATTGCACTTGAAGATGGTAATATGCTTGGGAGGTAGGTAAAATTTCCCCATTGGTCCTCGAGAAGACCTTTCTAAAGCTGGATGAGTTTCATGTTGATTTCTGGACTTTTTGACTTATTGTTCTATGTGCCTATTGGGGCATTTTTGTGGTAGTATATTATGATGTATATTCATGATTTGTATACTTTATCCATTGGAGTGTGATCCTCCCATGTTTGGGAAGTATCCTCCATCATGTTGTATTTTTATGATGTAGTTTGGTTAGAAAATGAATCATGTTTTGGATAGAATATCATTTTGTAACTTTATCTCTTCTATTGAAAATGGCCAATGAGGATGTTGGAGCCCTCTATTTTATATGATGTTCTTATATTATGCTATGTTTATGTATTCAGATGATGTTCCCCACATTATGATTGAGATTTCTATTATTGGTTTTGGCCTGATTCAATGTTGGTGTCAAATGAGCATGGCATTCTGTTTGGGTTTTATCATATTTGGCATGTAAGCAATTTGGTAAATGGTTATAATTTTTATATTCGAGTTATTTCATGCTTTGGTGTTAGATAGCATGTTTTTTATGTTCATTGAGTGGATTCCATGTGATTTTAATCCTTGTGGATGTTTCATTTTGGTGAGGTGTCATAGTTGACCCTTCTTTCGACTTGTAATTGAATGCCGACGTTGATTGGCATGTTGGCCACATGTCAACATTGGATGTCTTGTTTAGTGGTGTTGACATTTTGAGAGAAGCGTTTACTTGGCATTCACCTTCTCCCTTGTGCCTTGGCATTTGCTTTGTTTATGTGTCGATCTCCACCTCGGTGGGAGAGCTTCTCAACATATGTGTTCCTTGTCAAACTTGAATGGCCTTGGGGCTATTTTTTGTCTCTTGAGTGTTGGTGAGGGGTTCTTGAGTGTTTATAGGGTATGAAGTGGCCTTGGAGAGGTGTGGAGTTGTCTCAAAACTTGTGTCTTTGCAAAAATTCCATTTGGGCACTGTTTAGGGACACTAGCACCCCAGATGGACTCCAACACCCAAGAAGTCCACACTAGCACCCAGGTACCAAACACTAGAGCTAAGCGCTAGAGTCCCTAGACACTTTAGCTACACGTTGTCCTGATTCACTGTGTAGTCCTTCAGCCATCGAACAACGAGCATTTCCTGACATTTTTTGAAGAAAATTTCTATATGGAAGTTGTTCCCCATGGTCCCGTGAGTCCTCTCATATTTTTATCTTGACTGGACATGATGTATTCTGGGAATTATGACCACTTTTGTCTTGGGAAACATGTGTCACACTGGGTTGTCGGGTTGACTTCAGTTTTAGTGAGGGTTGTGGTCTCCCTAGTAGATCTCCTTCTTGTTTAGATGTCTTGTGTGCTTGGCAAGTCTTCCACCAATGTTGTTGGTGTGTTTGGTCCCTGAGTGGTCACCTTGGTTGTTTCATGTCATGTGCTAGAGTCTCATCATGGGATGTTGTGACGTTTCTAATGCATGATTGTGTAATTGAGGCATGTGCATGCCACAATTACATAATGAAAAAAATTGTTCATCCTACAATTTTTGTCCGTTAATGCCCTGGTGTAAAAGCTAGGGCACTACAAGTTGGAGATAAGATCTAGGAGGTAATGTTGCCCCTAGTATGGGTAAAGTAGGAAAATGGTGATGTGGCCCTCAATGTCCAAAAACACCCATGTAAGAACACGGGGCACTAGGATAGGCATCCCCCAATATAATGTCCAATAGCATGAGCACAAAATGGTGGAGGTGAGGCAATAACTCCTTATTGGATGTATGTGGGGAAAGGGGAATATGGGGGGAAGGCATGATGCCTCCAATATACAAGGATGTTAGGGTAATGTAGGTAGGTAATGTTAATGAGTGGAAAGCATGATGCCCCCAGTGTAAAGATGTGGCAGTAAGAACATGATATAGCAATGTAAAAACTATTGTCATTAGGGAAGGCATGAGTTCTCCAAATCTAAAGATAATATGGAAATGAAAGCTTAATTTGTAGGAGGAAATCCATGATTCCTCCCAATATCAGGATAAAGGCTACCTGAATATGGCAAGAGAAGTGCAAATAGTATAAAGGGTATGCTCTACAAGTATGATATAGCAATGTAGGCTAAATAAATGATTCTAAAAGTGTGAGGTATCAATGTAGGTGCAATGTGTAAGCTGAAAAATGCATTGTATGGCAATATAAGATCAAAGCAAGTATACCAATAGATAATGACAAAGGCCTCGGTTAATTAAGTGTCATCAGTATGATAAGGAACATAAAAGATATAGACAAAGGATGGGAAATATGAAAATGTGTAACAACTATAAATGGAAGATAATAAGACAATGTAAGCAAATGAAGTGGCAAAAAAAAATAGTCATAAAATAATGAGTGAATAAAAAGGCAAAAGATAGAATAGGAGACAAAAGGATCAACTGAAGTAAACAAAGAAAGGCAAAATACAACACTACAAAAAAAACGAATGTGTGAAGCATGACGTGAACAGTCATAAAAAGA
Organism: Cunninghamia lanceolata; assembly: GCA_027924645.1. Lineage (NCBI taxonomy): Eukaryota > Viridiplantae > Streptophyta > Pinopsida > Cupressales > Cupressaceae > Cunninghamia > Cunninghamia lanceolata. The sequence goes on along the minus strand of BSBN01001807.1, from coordinate 20,135,680 downwards.
AACATGAGTGAAGCAAAATAAATGAACCAAAATACCCAAGTGGTAGAGACCAATTATATAAAAAATATTACAAAACTAAAATAACCCTGGCACCAATAATTCACTGATCTATAAGTACAAAATTAACCCTAACTATTAGTACCTTCCTTTAAATAATGTTGTTTAATACTATTTAATGTCATAGTCTAAGACAAACCAACATCGACTTAGTTATGTCACTTTCAGTTATTAGTTTGATTTCCTCACAAATAGAGGACAGTGCATTTTTCTGGGGAAATGAATTCTGATTGAATTTAGTCAAATTGATCTGATGAACAGAAACTATTATTATCGTACGTAGTAATACGGTTGTCTGGTTAAATTATTTTGTGTCTTCAAAAATTGTGAAGTGGAGCCTGCAGGCACTAAATGGTCCGTGATATACAAAACTGAATGAAGAAAACAACGGTAGCGTGGTGTCAGTGACGAAGGGTCATTATATTTAACTGCGGCTCTGCCAGCGAAACGGACAAGACAATATTTGTGTCTGGATGTCCGTCCAAGCGATACGGTAACAGACAGACTCTTCTGTTATTTACGGTATTTTTTAACAGGCAATGCCAATGCCGTCATTCATTTAACTCTAGTGGGAACGACATACACGCTACACTGAAAGACAGTACAGGCGCACATGCAACCTCTTTCTTTATATTCTGCGTCTGCAAAGCTGACGCCACAGCAGTGCGGGCTGTTGAGTCGGCAACGTCCACGCTGGCAAGTGACAGGGAGGTGATTGTCCCATTGTCGAAGATTCAATCTGCTATTTATTGAGGAAAGCTGTTACTAATGACCATCATACTATGCTGAGTTCCAGGCCTGGAATTTCAAACTGACCATACCTGACAAATTAAAAATTCTGTTGCAAATTTGTTTTATTTTTTGTTTTACTTTTTAATGTTGAGAGGCAATTTACAGTGGCAGCAAGGCATGTAGTGTCATGTTAGGAAGAGCTTAAACAGTCGGCACGTTGTAACTATGCCGGCTGTTCAAATTTGGTCGGAATCTTGTCAACTCGTCCATTTTCTGCATTTAAATCGACAAACATGAGGGTCAAAATCATGGAGGAGGGTCCAATGCACACTTCAGTTAAAGAAGTCGAATCTGCAGGAGGTAAAAACTGCAAGAAAACAGTCGCACACAATGTGCGGGTGGAGCATCATGCCTGTATACATAAAGACCAAAACACAACCTACACATATTTAAAATTTCCAGTTTGTGTTCAGCAGCATGCAGAGGAGACTCCCAAAGAAGGAGAAGGCACTCTCATTGGCTGTGAGCTGATTGATGATGCTGCCCTTGGAGATGTGTAGGGAAACCCTAATGATCCACCCTCTCTTAGCATTGCATTAGTTGCTTAGTATTGTATGGGCTTGACCCTTTTAATTGTACGTCTTTGTTTAGAACATGTACTTTGTGGGTGTGTCTTTTCACTGCCCTCCTATTTTTTGTGTGAATATTATACTATTTTTATATTATTAATAAATGTTTAATACCCAATATTCATTATAAATTTTAATATATATATATACAAATGAAACTATTAAAAAGTAACATATAAATATATAAGATTTACAAAGACTTTTAGAAACAAAAACAACTACACATATTTTAAAAAAACATTAAAAGTGTAAAATTTTAAAATATATACTAATACATATAAATGAAACTATTAAAAAGTAACATATAAGTATATACGATTTATTGAATTTTTCAAAGTAAAAATAAAATAAAAGAATTGCCTAAATAATGAATCATGGCTATAAAATAACTCTTAGCTAAATAAAATAGCTTAATGTCTTATTTTCATTAATAAATCTCTTATTTAAAAAATAGTTTTATTTCTTTTTTCATTAATATATCTATTATTTGAAAAAACTTAACAAATGAAGTAAATAATTTAGTTTTGGTAATATTTTTTGGTAGAAGAAACAGGTGTAGGAAAATTTAAATGATATTACTTTTCAAATTTGAAAACTTGGCATGACTACAGAATGACTTCTTGAAGAGTCCTCTCTTTCTAAGGAGATTCACGAGTGGGAATTGTAGGAGGAGATTTTTTGGAAGCAGAATTCAAGAATTACTTGGCTTTAGGAGGGATATCAAGATACCTCATTTTTCCATAATTTAATTAAATATAGGAGTAGTAATGTTATCTCCTCTATTATCCCCTCTCATGGAATTCAATTATATTCATCTTAGAAAATTAACAAAGAAGTTGGTTCTCACTTCTCTTTTTTATTTAAGGATAGTGATCCTACTAGGAGGGAGGAGAAAAGGGTTATTTTATAATGCATCCCTTCCTTGGTTACTGCAAAAATGAATGAGTTTCTAATGGGGTCAATCACTGTTGAGGAATTGGAAAAGTTGTTTTCCAAATGAAAAAAAGGTAAGGCTCTTGGTCTTGATGAATTCTCTTTTGAGTTCTTCCAAGAATATTGGGACATCCTGAAGGATGATCTTCTAAGTTTTTGAGAATCTCACATAAACAAACAGATGCTTAAGGCAATCAATTCTACTTTTCTAGCTTTGATTCCTAAGAAAGTGGGGGCTAACTGTTTTGATTCATTTCACCAAGCATTTGATGCAATCATGGATGGAGGGTCCTAAGAAGGGACTATCCAGACTATGCAGCTAGAGTAAACACAATGAAACAACACAATAATATAATGCAATGGAAGATTCAAATGCTCAATATATTAGGTAATCACAATGCTTATATGTCGATAACATGCGGGCTACAATTAAAGGGCTCACAGGCCTACTTTTTAGGTTACAACATGTATGCAAGATATGGCTTGAAGTGCCTCTCAGAACATAATTCTTTATCTAAACTATCATAACAACTAACTGACTTCCTAATGCATCTAAGAGATGTATACATATCATCTTCAAGCTCATAGAATCCTCCATGTTGGCATCAAGAGGTTACAAATTCCAATGAATGATGAAACATGTAGATAATATGTAGGTCGGCCTACAACATATGGTATTACTTCGCAAATGAATGAAACTTGGTGTGGTCCTCAAGGAAGGTCTATCTAATCCCAAAATACCTTGTGATATCTTTCATTTGGATTTGCAAGTCACGAAAGTGCTTTGTAAACCTTCTATCTCATGTTGGCTGAATGAATGCCCAGTTCTGTGAAAATTGACGAACTTCTGATAGTGATAACTTTCTGTAAATGAATCCAAATCTCCTGAAATCTGAGTATGATGTAGCTAACATGGTATAGAAGATAAATCTCACTCCATGAGTTCTGATATCAAGATGTAGTAAAATGCAGTAGAAAATGCTAAACTACAATTGAAATGAAATAAAAGAAAGCAAATATTTTTGGTTGATGCAAGATTTCTCTACAACCTAGGATGCTCTTGCATTAGACACCTGGGGTTGTTGATAAAGTGGTTCCCTCACTTTGCTCCAGAGATAGAGGAAAACCAAGGTGATCTACCTCAGCTTGAGAAATCCATGATGAATCCTCTTTTGGTCTTCATTTCCACTTAACCAAATACTCTTTACACTACTTTCCTTTGGTACTACATCCAACTCTGCTATCCAAAATATGTTCTATTTGTTCGAATTGTTTTTGTGGTAATTGGTCCTTCAACGCATCTTTAAGATTGTCACTTGATTCTCCCTCATATATGGTCCAAACTTGTTCATCTTTAGCTTGTTGTATGTCCTCATTGGAAACCTCTCCTTTCTTAGATATACTATTACTTCATCTCCAGCTGAAAATTTTTTATGTCTCCTCTTCTCATCTGCTTGTTCCTTGTACTTACTATTCATCTCCTCTAAATGTTTCCTGACTTGATTATGTAGTGTCTCCATGTATCCTACAAATTCTTCTACTTCTGTACTTCTCTTGTTCTCCATACTAATGTCTCTCAGCTCTGGAACTCCTCTAGGTTTTACTCTTGTCAGAACTTCAAATGGTGTCCTCCCTATACTTTTGTTCACTGAATTATTGTTGCAAACTCTACTTGCAGTAGAGTTAGATCCCATTTACCTACTTTGTCTCCTTCTAAACACCTTAAAAAGTTACCCAAACTCCTATTTACCACTTCAGTTTGTCCATCTATCTGTGGGTGAAATACTGAACTGAACTTTAGGTTTGTCTTCATCTTTTTCCATAATGTCCTCCAAAAGCATCCAATGAATCTTGTATCCCTGTCTGAAACTATACTCTTAGGTAATCCATGCAATCTCACAATCTCCTTGAAAAGTAGGTCAACAACATGTATAGTATCATTTGTCTTCTTACAAGGTATGAAATGTGTCATCTTTGAAAATATGTCCACTACTACAAATATAGAATCATATCCCCTTTGTGTTCTTAGAAAACTTAATATGAAATCCATACTTATATCTTCCCAAGGTCTCTCTGGTACCATCAAATATTTGTACAATCCAGTGTTCTGACTACTCCCTTTTGCAGCTTGACAAACTCTGCAACTTTGAACAAACTTCCTTACATCCTTATATATTTTAGGCCAAAATTAATGTTCACTTACCAAAGCTACTATCTTGTCAATCCCAAAATGTCCTGCTAATCCACCACTATGCTTCCCTTTGATCAAATTATCTCTCATTGAACTCCTAGGTATGTACACAATTGAATTCCTTTGAACAACATATCCTCCTAAATGAAATAGTCTAGCCACTTACTTCTATCTGTCATAGTAGGTTCCTTACATGCTTTCCATGCTTCTACAAAATCAAGATCCTCTTCATACATATGCTTAAGTTCTTCAAAACCTAATACTTCTACCCTCATCTCCGTCAGCAAATCCTTCTTCTGCTCAATGCATCTGTAACTTTGTTTGACTTTCCACTCCTATGCTTCAATACAAATGTGTAACTCTGCATGAACTCTACCCATATCATCTGTCTCTGATTTAACTTTCCTTGACTATTCAAATACTGCAAAGATTGATGATTAGCATACAACACAAATTCCTTTGGCAACAAGTAATGTCTCCACTTCTTCAAAGCTTAATTATGGCATAGAGCTCCTGATCATAAACTGAATATCTTCTCCTTACATCATTCAACTTTTCACTGAAATATGCTACTGGTATCTCTTCTTGACTAAACACTCCTCCTATTGCATTTCCACTCTCATCACAATCCACTTGAATACTTTGTTAAAATCCAGTAATGCTAACATTGGTAGCTCTATCATCTTCTACTTCAACAATTCAAAACTCTTATCTGCTCCTAATGTCCACTTAAAATCCTTTCTGTCACCTCTCATTGTCTCTGTCATTGGTGTGCATACTGTACTAAAATTTCTAATGAACTTCCAGTAGAAACATGTTAATCCATGAAATGATCTTGCCTCTCTAATGTTCACAGGTGTTGGCCACTCAATAATTGCTCTAACTTTCTCAGGGTTCATCTTCAATCCTTCCGTAGAAATCATAAATCCAAAATATACCAATTCTTCCTTCATGAAACTACATTTCTTGATGTTTAGCAACAATTTCTCTTCTCTCAACCTCTGCAATACTTGTCTAATATGCCACAATGTTCTTCTTTTGTCTTACTAAAAATTGAAATATCATTCAGGTATACAATAACAAACTTACCCAAGTATTTCTTCAAAACCTCATTCATCAACCTCATGAAAGTACTTTGTACATTAGTTAATCCAAAAGGCATCACTAACCACTCATACAATCCCTCATTTGTCTTGAATGCAGTATTCATCTCATCTCCTTCTCTGATCTTGATCTGATGGTATCCACTCTTCAAGTCTATCTTTGTAAAATACTTTGCTCCACTCAAACATTCAATGATGTCATCCATCCTTGGCAATGGGAATCTATACTTAACAATGATCTTGTTGATTGCTCTAGAGTCTGTAGACATCCTCCATTCTCCATCTTTCTTTGGTGCTAGTACTATAGGTACCGCACATGGACTCAAACTTTCTTTGATCAATCCTTTCCTCAAGAGCTCATATATCTATCTATTCAACTCCACATTTTCTGTTGGTGTCATCCAGTGTGCCACTTTACTAGGAAAACTTGCTCCTGGTTAAAGGTCCATATGATGACTAATACTCTGGATTGTTGGTAATCCTTTAGGCACATTATCTGATATGATATCTTGGTACTAATTCTATCAACAATTTAGTTATCTCCTCTAGCGGTGGTTCTTCTTTTGTGGTAGTGGTTTCTGCACTTAGGGTTCTACACTTCTTTGGAATCAAAGAAAAACACATATTCTCATGTCTCAATCCATGCAAAAATTTCCTTCCATCAACCAAATAGATTCTAGTATTTCCACATACTTCACTTTTAGGTTCATCTTCCAAAGGTATCAAAATATGTTTCTTCCCATTAGATGTTATAGTATAAGTATTCTTTCTTACATCATGTATTTTCTTTCTATCATACTACCATGGTCTCCCCAATAATATATGGCATACATCCATTGGCATAATATCACACAATACCTCATCAACATAAAATCATATATTAAATTTCACCAACCATTGTTCACTCACCAGTACCTTGTGTTCATCTTAAATCCATGCTATCTTGTAGGGCTTTGGATGTTTTAATCTCTCCAGGTTTAGCTTAGTCACCATCTCCTCTGAAACTCAATTATCTATACTACCACTATCAATGATAACCTTACAACATTTACTTCCTGATTTGCATCTTATTTGGAACAAACTTTTCCTTTGCGGTGGTTCCTCAGTTACATCTCTGCTTGAAATAATTCTCTCCTCATGATTAATGACTCTCCTTTCTCTAGCTTTCCCACTGATCTAGGTGATCCAACCGGTTCTTCCTTGGCATATGTTACTTTTACACTATTCTCCGTCCTCTTGCTAGTACTTCCTTGATGACATTCAAATGCTTTGTGTCCTTCTCGTCCACACTTGAAACAAGTTCCTCTAAATGATCTTTTGTCCATTCCTCTTTCATCTCTCTGGTGTCCTTCATTGCAGTAATAATTATGACTTCCTCTACTGTTGCGGTAGAAACTCCTATCATCTCTCCGGTATGACTTGTTATCTGTGTCTTCCTTCCAGTATGGGCTACTCTCCTTGTTTATCTCTGCATAAGGTCTTTATCCTCTGGAATGTGTTCTACCTCTTTGAAATTTACCTCCTCTACCTCTTTGCCTTTGCTCATGCTTCTTATTCAACTTGTCTTCAATTTTCAAGGCAAATTGATATGCTTCTTCTATTATTGTCATCTTCACCAAACTTAGTTCTTCTTGAATATTCATCCTCAATCCATTTATGTACCTTGCCACTTTCTCCTTGCTTACTTCACTATGTCCATTCCTTATGATCATCTTATGAAATTCTTCAATGTACTCCTTCATAGATTTCTCCTTTTGCCTTAGGTTTTGCAATCTCTTTAACAATTCCAACTCATAGTTAGTAGGTATGAACTAATTCTTCAACTTTGTCACCATCCTATCCCATTTTATGATCTTCTCTTTTCCTCTCCTATTCCTATCCAATTGAACTTCTTTCCATCAAATAGCAGTATGTCCTTTCAACTTAGTTTCTACAAATCTTACTCTCTCCAGATCTTCAATTTCCTCATATTCAAAGTATTCCTCTAAGTCATTTATCCATTCAATCAATTCCTTAGGATTCAAATTTCTGGTCTAGTTCGATACTTCCACTCTAGATCTCTTATCCATCTTAGAAATAGCTTTCAACATCTTTACCTGATCTGATTCTTCTTCTTCTAGGGCTTATTCATTTTGGTCAACAACTTGAAATTTATCATGATCACTTTCATCTTCATGTCTAGGGTTTAGTCCTCTTCTTCTATCTTCTTCTACAACATCCAATATAACTTTCATTGTCCTAATCATCTCTATCATTTCTTCCATTCTTCTAGCAACTTTGGCCATAGCAAGGATCCTCCTTAGTGGAATCTCTTCCTAGGATCTGATGCAAGTGCCTCAATTCAGAGATCTGACTACAAGGATACAACTGCCTCACAATCAGTACTCTATTGACAAACACAAGTAGACTGCCTCAGGTCCATGATTTCCTCACCACAAGATCTTTCATAGGAACACAAACTTCCCTCTGATACCACTTGATGCAGTCATGGATGGAGGGTCCTAAGAAGGGACTGTCCAAACCATGTAGCTAGAGTAAACACAATGGACAACACAATAATAGAATGTAATGGAAGATTCAAATGCTCAATATATCAGGTAATCACAATGTTTATATACCAGCAAAATGCAGGCTATAATCAAAGGGCTCACAAGCCTGCTTTCTAGGTTACAACATGTATGCAAGATATGGCATTGAAGTGCCTCCCAGAACAAAATTCTTTATCTAAACTATCATAACAACTGGCTTCCTAATGCATCTAAGAGATGTATGTATATCATCTTCAAGCTCATAGAATCCTCCGTGTCGGCATCAAGAGGTTACAAAGTCCAATGAATGATTCAAAATGTGTAGATAACATGTAGGTCAACCTACAACATATCATGGCATTATTATGCAAATCAATGAAACTTGGTGTGATTCTCAAGGAAGGTCTATTTAATCCCAAAATACCTTATGATATATTTCATTTGGCTCCACAAGTCATGGAAGTGCTCTTCAAACCTTTTGTTCTCATGTTTACTAAATGAATGCTCTATTCTGTGAAGACTGATGAACTTCTAATAGTGATAACTTTCTATAGACGAATTCAAATCTCTTGAAATCTGAGTATGAAGTAGCTGACATGGTATAGAAGATAAATTTGTTACAAGGTGTGCACCCTTGGTCTCCTTGTGTTGTGCAACACAGTGCTTGGGTTCATGACAAGGCTTAACCGCCTCCCATGGATTCATTACTCTAGTGGTTGTATCAGGCATTAATAGGTCAATCTTTTGGTGCAACAACAATTGTCTTTCCAACAATTGATATCAGATCCAAGGTCATAGGTTTGAATCCCTCACTTGCGCTAGGGGGATTGTTGCAAGGTGTCTGCCCTTGGTCTCCTTGTGATGTGCAGCGCAATGCTTGGGTTCTTGACAAGGCTTAACTGCCTCCTATGGATTCATTAACTCTGGTGGTTGTTTGGGCATTAATAGGTTGATCTTTTGGTGCAATAGCAACCGTCTTCCCAACAAAATCCTACTCCATGAGCTTTGATATGAAGATGCAGTAAAATATGGTAGAAAATGCTAAACTGCAACTAAAATGAAAGAAAAGAAAAGAAAGCAAATATTTTTGGTTGATGCAAGATTGCTCTATAACCTGGGATGCTCCTACATCATTATTACTCTTAGTAATGTTTCTTACAAGAAAATTACCGAACTAATTGTTGATCATTTGAAATAGATTTTGGATTCCTTGATATTTCTTGAGTAGGGGGCTTTGTGAAGGGGTGTCAAATTTTTGATGGGATTGTTATTGCTTCAAAAACCATTCATTCCATGGGGTGTTCTAAGAATAAAGCCATGCTTATAAAGCTAGATATGTCCAAGGCTTATGATAGGGTTTTATGGTTCTTCCTAGGCAATGTTTTATTAGCTTTTAGTTTTTTATTAGAGTGGATTGAGTGGGTCATGAGCTATGTGGTGCCATCCTCCTTTTCTATTCTTATAAATGGTATCCGATCTTCTCTTTTTTAAGCTTCTAGAGGGTTGTAGCAAGGTGATCCCCTCTCCCCCTATCTTTTCATTCATATGTATGAGGGATTGGAAAGGTTCGCTAATCATCAAAGAGTTAAGTACTAGGAGTATTCAAGGTAGCAAGTTGCAAGGGATATTGTTTTTCATTCTCATCTTTAGTTTGTGGATGATATTGCCTTAATAGGTTTTGCTACTATTAAAAAGGATGTTAGTTTTATGAGAGATTTGGATATGTATTTGGTTGCTTCAGGTCAACAGATTAATGAAGATGAGTCAAATATTTATTTTTTAATACTTCTTTGGACATTCAATAGAGAACTGCTTTTATTTTGTAGTTAAAAATAGGGCAACTTCCTTTGAATTATCTTGGTATTTCCTTGTCAATTGGTCCTAATTGCCTTTAGTGGAAGAGAATTTTGGACAGATTCCAAATGTGGGTTAGTCACTAGATTTTTAGGTGGTTATATTTTACAAGGCATCTTACCCTTCTGAAATCGGTATTGCAGGCTCTTCCTGTCTATAGATTTCTATTACTTTCTACTAGTAAAAGTTTTCTTAAGGAGTTTGATTCTCTTTATCAAAATTTTCTTTGAGCGAGGAATTTTTTTCTCATAAGTGGAGTCTTATTAGTTGGGACTGGGTTTGTAGGCCTAAGAAGAATGAGGGACTTGGTCTCAGGCACTTTGATTTTAATAGCCAAGCCTTGGCTACTAAACATTTTTTGAGATGGTGTAAGCAATAGGATCAGCCTTGGGCAAAGCTTCTATGCTATAAATATTTATGTGGTGTTGCTATTGATGAGGTTCTAAGAATGTGTTTGGTTGGGATAGGTTCCTTGATTTGGAATACTATAAAGAAGGGTGAATCACTTGTTAAGAGAGGCCTTTTCTAGATTGGCAATTCTAGCCATAGTGCTCTTTTTTGGACACATTCTTGGGATCTTTATCCACCAATTATCACATTATTTTCCCATCTTCTCCCACTAAGTAAGGTTTTTCTAGAGGCTAACAAGTCTGTACAATTTCTAACTTCAAAGCCTCTTGTTTGGTGGGAAAATCTCATATATATTATTGGAAGGATTTGAATAGTTGGCCTTTGAGGGGAGATCTGAATGCTCGGGCTACCCTATCTTCTATTTTAGTGGAGTCGCCATGTTGTTCTCTAGAGGAGGTGGATGCTCTTTCATGGGTCTATGATCCTAAGGGGATTTATTTAGTGTCTTATGGGTACTAGATTTTACAACAAGAAAGAACTAGGTATGAGGATTTCCTCTAGTGGAGAAAGATTTGGAATAATTATTGCTGGCCTAAATGTAATATATTTCTCTACCTGCTTTGTCAAAACAAATGTTTTACTTGGGACAATGTAAGAAAGTGAGGATTCCAAGGATCATCTAAATGTGTTCTCTGTGGGGTTAATGAGGAGTGTGTGGCTCATCTTTTATTTTAGTGCTCCTTTTATGGGTGTCTTTGGAGGCAATGGTGACACATCTAAAATCAAACTTTTGTTCATGATACAATTCTATCAAAGTTTTGGGCTATCTTGGGGAGTCATCCTACCTTGGCCTCCTTCCTATTGGTAGCCTGGGACATTCATCCTATCTTTATTCTTTGGCAAATTTAGTTGGAAAGAAATTGTTGGATCTTCCAAGGCTATTTGAGTCTTATTGGGTATGTCTAGCATAAGATTTCTAACTTAGTGAAAGAAACTTTGGTGGCTAAGTGCTCTATGGATGAAGTGCTAGCTCCCTCTAATATTTAGATTTTAAAGCAATTAGATTTGGGTCATCTGATTGGATCTACTCATCCTAGTTCTTGGATCAAATCTTCTAGTAAAGTGAATAAGGTAGGTAAATGGGTTCCTCCTCCATTGATTTTTTTTAAAAATTAATACTAATGGTTCTTCTCAAAGCAATCTAGGTGTAGCTGGGATTGGTGGAGTTGGAAGAGATAGTGTTGGGTTGGTTCACTTTTTTTTCTCTTCTGCTATGGGGTTTCAAAGTAATAATCAAATGGAGGCTTGGGCTATCCTTGTGGCTTTGGAGAAAGCTTGTGAGCTAGGTTGGAAAAAGATAATCTATGAGATAGATTCCATGGTTTTGGTCTTTCTTTTGATTAATGGGAAGTTTCATGAGTCTTCTTGGAGTTTGGACTCTTTTGTGGAGCAAATTCTTCACCTTTCAAGAAAATTTGATTCCATCTCTTTTATTCATATTCCTAGAAAGTGTAAAGTTGTTGTTGATTGTTTGGCTAAATGGGCCTCTAATGTTGATCACAACTGGAATGTTACAGAATAGGGGTCCATGTCTTCTCCTAATTCTTCGCAATTTCTGAAGCTCCTTTATAATGACTTGGCTTGATAGTTCCAGTTTGTTTTTTATTGGTATTTTGTGCTTTGGTGATTTAGTGGTTTCCTTTGGTCCCTGGAAGTGGTGGGATTGTAGAAAACTTCCTTGGATTTTTATTATATGGCTCTAGTGACGGCTCGAGTGACAACAGTTATTGTTTGTAAGTCCTTATGTAATTTTTTCCAATTTCTTAATTAATTTATTTGTCCTTTTGCCCCCCAAAAAATAATAAAAATTCATATTGTAATAGATTTGTATCCATTATTGTCAACAAACAGTAAACTTTCTTTCTTAGCTAAATATTTTCCAGTGCAGTGTAAAATTTTAAGCAGAGTAAACCTTGTTACAGTATGGTTATTAGGTACAGTCGTCTGAATGCGTGAGAAACGAGAATATACCTTTTTCTTATAATGCCGACTCGAGGGCGACCATGAGAGAATTTACAAGCGACCGGGCCAGAGACTAGCCGTACCATTTCACGCTCTCTAATATTGTCCATTTCAGCGAAATTGTCGTTTACTGGATGTGGCGCCACAGTCGATTTGTACATTATTTGAAATCCACGACCCGTTAACCTGTAGTGGCTCAGACCAAATTCCAATTGGAATTAGATATATATGGTTAGAGAAACAGAATTTTACCCCCAGCAACCAGTGCACGTGAATTGCTACCAACATATTGGCTAATTGATTGGATTTGGACTTGGTTAGGTAAGGATAGGGATAGGGATGCTTGTCTGCCGGCCCTCAAATGATTTATTTTTCAATATAAGTGAATGATTAAAGGCAGCGTTTTTCTTTCTTCTGGTCCACGCTTGGGATTTGATGGGGAGTGGGTGTTAATGCAACCCATGTACAGCCAAACAGACAAGAATCTGCTGGGAAAGCTGGCTGCACCAATCTGCAGTTATCAGTGGGCTTTTCCACATAAGCTATTAATGAAGTGGGGTCTCAATGATCTGATGTTGAAATTTCAGTGGCGTTCACAGAGACATTATAGAGAATACAACAGATTTTCTCGTGCGAGGAATCTTGGTGTACTAGAATGGGCAGAATACTTCGCTATCACTCTAATGGATAAACACAATACTAGGCTTTTTAAACCAGTAGCAAGTGATTGCATTGAGTTTGGTCAGCCATCTTTTGTCTTGTTGAATTTTGTTAAGATTTATTGAATAAAAGCTATATGAATGAATGAATAACTTTTAACAAGGTTAAAAATAGTCTATGGGACCACCAGCTTTGTTATATTTTTCTGCATGTCAATCTATTTCCTGTTTAAACTGATGAAGAACTCTCCCAACTTCTCAACAATCCTTTTGTTGAATAAATTGTGCTAAGAAACAGCTGTCAAGATATTAGCATATTTGCCCCTGATGTCTTCAAATGCATCACACTTGAAAATGAAGTGTTTTTCTGATTCCACTGTCCCAGCAGTGCAGAAAATACACACCCTTTCTAATTCTCACTCTTCTTTAGGTCTTTAACACCTCCCCATTTCACGTGCGAGATGATGAGAATTATGAAAGCATCTCTGTTATAATTAAAACCAAGTTTACTGAATGATGACAATTATGAAAGCATCTCTGTTATAATTAAAACCAAGTTTACTGAACATTAACAATAAAAATTGAATTTTTTAACTGCTAGGTTTTACTAAACATAGTTTTCTTTACAAACTTGCGATTTAAAGATAATTAGTAATAGGGATGGTCTTTTTCAGATTTTCTAGTATAAATAGGTAGATTTATAACTATGGAGATTGAGTCTTCAATGTTTCGAAGTCAATATATAAGTTTATTTTATTTTTAAAAAATTATAAAAACAAACTTTTTATTTTAAGAATTAATTTTCAAGCTATTTAAATTTAAATTTATATCTTTTGCCAATAATATTTATATCAACCAATTAACTTAACATTATTTTGGCATCATTTTAAAGAAAAAGAATAGACTAATATTAACATGATATTATCTTAAGTTTAGTTTAAACAATGGTCATATGATGGATAAGTCTACTTTTATTTGCTCTAAACAATCTTCAATACATATGTTACATTAGATTCATTATTAACTAAAAATCATTTAATGATTAGTTCACCATGGGACACTATGTAGTGTAAAGGTAATTCTTCCTTAAGTACTACTAATTCTATTTGTTCCAATGTTGAATCTATTGATTATGCTAGCCTATATAAAAGTAAGGGTCTCTATTGGGACTAGAGCGCAGATGAGGAAGAAAATGATTTCTCTATTTGAGTGACTTTAAAGATCCACATAATGTTGTCTAATCAAAACACAAACCCAAGACTTATACCTTTCACTAGGATTTATCTAATGAAGTTCTTTGTTCAAATAAATTTAGTAATCAAGCATGTCACTTTGGGTCCTCTAATTATGAGGCATTCAAATCTAACCATCATCTCCCTAAATAGGTTACCTTTCATAATGATGGTGAAATAACATATTATTAAGTTTTTCGTTTTGCTATTAATAGGGATAAATTTGCTAGTTGATGTGATTATGAGTCATGTGATATGGACCTAAATCATGAATGCAAGCATGATGATATAAATTATTCTAGTTCATCCATAATTTATGATGAGCTACTTTGTCCAACAGAAGGATACAATGTTTGGTCATGTTATTATTCCTTTAGTAGTAACAAGCTCATGCATATGCTTGGAAGTACGAGTATTTTGATTTTCTAGCTAAGCAATAATTACAGTATTAGAACAAAGTGCAAGAGATCATCATAGAATGTAGAGTTTGATAGATAAAGGCACTAGTGTTCTATTTTCTCGTGGCTTTGAGCCATAGAATATTTCTACGAAGGTCAATCTACAATATATCAAATTCATGCCACTTTTACTTCATATGAATACTAGGGTCTTCTTAGTTGTTGTCAAATTTTAATGGTTGTGTGTGTTCATAGCTTAGTGTTTAGGTTTTAGATTTTCCCTATTTCTTATGCTTTTTGTTTTTGGGGTTTTTCTTGTTCTTGTGTATGTGTTGTGTTTGTATATATCCTATGTGTTCTTGATTTTTTAGCCCTTTCTCCTATTTTCTTTGTCTAGTCTACTTTTTCAAAGACATTTTTTGGTTCTTATTGCACCTGCAAGGCATGCACATCTCCAACTAAACGCATTATTGACTTTGACTTGAGAAACTCTTTCCATCGCTCATTGTCTTATCTTGTTCCCTTTATTTTGGATAACTGATCTAAGACAATTTAAGTAGGTTTTATCTTGTACTCATGCCATTTACTTCATTTCTTATGTCTCTATATTATGTTTCTTGTCTCCATATATTTTTTTATTATTTGTTGAGCCCATAGTTTGCATCTAGGACAGCCTAGTTCTAAAATTGTAAGCTCTCTATCTTGCATTGTGATTTTGTTAAAATAATTTGTTGACTTGTTCTAAGTGATCATGGATCATTTAAGTGGGATTTTCATAGCTATGCAGTGACCAACTACCTTGATTCTTGTATTTGCATACCAATGATATGTGATTGCACATGTTTTTAGTTTTTTATGAAGAACCTAATTTATTAGAGCATTTGGCATCCAACATGGAGGTTTTAACTAGGAGGAGGCACATATGGCATACTCTTGAGGAGATTCTACAAGTTGTTAACCCATGATAAGAAACTACTTTGAGTTTGTTCACCTACCTTATTGTCTTATTAAATTATGTTGTGCTTCACGTCTTGGCTATTGTGAAATTTAAATGCCCATGTGTGTTCATAGCTTAGTGTTTTAGTTTTAGTTTTTCCCTATTTCTCATGCTTTTGGTTAATTGGTTTTTCTATTATTCTTATGTTTGTGTTGTCTTTCTATATATTCTATGTGTTCTAAGATTTTAGCCCCATTCCCTATTTCCTTTAATTTATTTTCTCTCTCAGAGACATTTATGGGTTCTCCCTACACTTGTAAGAGATGCACACCCCTAACTAGAGTCATTGTTGACTTTGATTTGAGAAACCATTTTCATGTATCTTTGCATTATCTTGTTCCCCTTCTTGATAACTAATCTAAGAGATCTTAAGTAGGGTTTCATGTTATCCTCATACTAAGATTCATGTCTTATGTCCCTATATTTTGTTTCTTGTCACCATATATTTTTTCTTATTTGCTAATCTCTTGGTTTACATCCATGGAAAATTAGTTCTAAAAGCCTAGATCCTTTTTTTTCCTATGCACTTTTGTTTCAATCATCTATTGATTTGTTACAGACAATCATGGATTACTTAAGTAGACTTTTCATATCTAGATGCAATTATCAACTACTAGGATAATTGTATTCTCACACAATGGCCATATTGGTTGCACATGGTATTATTTTTCTAATGAAGAGCCCATGTTATTGGTGCATTTTGAATCCAACATGTAGGTTTTCATTAGGAGGCACAAGATATTTATTAATTTAGCTTATCAAAGAGACTATCTAGAAACTTGTGTGGGAAAATATGGACTAGTATAGTGCCACGTGTCACAAGCCCATAGGTTTAGGTTGATAAAATGCAAACTTATTCTCTTAAGGAATTGAAATTATTAATCTATAATGACATGTTCCAATGCTATCTACTTTGGTGATATGGAAAAAGGTAACTAATTACACCTTGTGTCTCCTTGTTTAACCCATGGCTATTATCTTGTCACTACTTAACATATAAAGTGGCATCTTGATAAGTTTAGAAAAAGGATTTGGTGTCATTTGGCTTGTCATGTGTTAACCCCATTGGTCATAAAGCAAGTACATGTGTGCTCACATGGGCCCACATGATATAGAATTAGGGACAATTCACCAAGTGGTTTAATTACTTGGGTGTGGTGGGACCATTTTACCTATTTAAGGGGCATTCAAGCAAATTCTTCATCACAACCTTAGTGCCACATGTCCATTTTCTATTTGCATAGGAAAAATGACAAAAGGTAGCTACTTGCAAGATGAGGTCTTGTCATTTCACCCTAGTCATTAATCATGTGTTGATGAATGTGGCCTATTGGATGTATTAGCTACTTAATGAACCCAATATGAGAAATCAAAGGTAAGGTAATAGCCTTTTATGTGACACTTTGCCTAAAGTGCCTCAATACAATTTGTTGAGGGGTAATGTGTGTGGGTGATTTAGATGGATTCATAGTATAAGGAGAAAATGAAGTGTTGATATGTGTCATCAAATGGAAAATAATAGTAGATCCACTTGGTCTATTCTATATAGAATTAGCTATACATTTTAGGCCACTTAATAATGTTGAATACTAGTGATGTGTTTAGTTCTAATGCACATAGACAAAATAATGAAAG
Organism: Cunninghamia lanceolata; assembly: GCA_027924645.1. Lineage (NCBI taxonomy): Eukaryota > Viridiplantae > Streptophyta > Pinopsida > Cupressales > Cupressaceae > Cunninghamia > Cunninghamia lanceolata. The sequence goes on along the minus strand of BSBN01001807.1, from coordinate 20,118,359 downwards.
GTAGTGGCCTTCACATTTACTTTTCTCATTTAATCCATGATTGTTGATTATTTATTGATCAACTTGGGTAGTTTGTGGTAGGTGATGATTAATGAATTTAAGTTATGGCTATAGTCACTATAGATATCAAATTATATTCTATTGGACCTACCATTTCTCTGCTCAAGGTTAGGGTAATCTTGCATCATTGATCCTAAGAAAATTACATCTAAGTTGTCAAATTGGCTAGTGTTTCTCAGACTAAAGACTTGGCCAAGGAAATTTGAAAAGGCTATGTGGCAATATCTAGTGCATAATGACTCATCAATTAGTCAATATGATGTTCATTCTAGTAATCCTCTGGCCACCCATGAATTCCAATCTAAAAGGTGATCAGTCTAGGCCATTGATTAAAGGTGAAAGTCAAAATATTTAAGTGACAAAGTAAAGTTTTAGATTTTGAATGAAAAATAGTCAAGCGTAGGGATCACCAAAAAAATCTTTCCAGTTATAGATTTGATTCAATAGGTGATATTGAATCCTAAGCAACTTGGTTTAGAGATAATATATGATATGTAATTTGGCTAAAGCATTGATTTTTTAGTTGATGAATTTTTAACTAACATTGGAAAGGAAACCATGATTTGGGAATTGGGCTTCTACTTGAGGAGTTGGTAGCTAAGGAAGTAAATGGGAAGCAAGTACTGACTTTCAATTTCTAGAAAATTAAAGCAAAATTAGCAATTGAATATATTTGATAAAGCTAGATTGAGTTGTAAGAATTTAGCGCTATTTTATAGTTACTCTTTATTGGCTGCTTAGAAATCTTTTCTACTTATGGGTTGTTGCAAAAAAGTTAATGATCTAATTTTATAATTGATTAAGGTGTAGAGTGGGATTCCTTATGCATGTGGACAAAATCATCTTTTTGAGGCTTAATTGTAATGAAATCTTCTTGTTATCATAAAGGTTAAATGGAATCACGTGCAAATAATAAACGTTGTTGCTTCCTTGTCATGAATACAATGGTGCAAATAGAAACATTTGATTGTTGCATAATTATTCTATGGAAGAATGGTTTTTTATATAAACACATGTTCTTTCTATAAAATAAGGGTTGGTCTTTCTGGCTAAACACTTATCTTTTTCCCAATTGGGGACTGTAAGCAATATTTGGACCTTAAGCTAAATTTCATAGGTGTCCTCTACTTGATATCAAATAATGTATGTTATGTCTAAAGTCTCTATGCCATTCATTGTTTGTATAATCTAGAGAAGATATTTTCAAGAATAAACCTTCTCCATGATCTAGATGTTCCTATAACTAGCTCAAAGTTTCATGGGATAGTAAAATAAATCTCTAGGGTTGAATTTGCTAATATTTTGTTGTTCTTGATTAGTTAAGTTTTATCACAGTAGTTGTAAAATATTTTCAAATTCTTTTGAAAGACCTTTTCAAAATATTATATGGGACATCTCTGATTACTTATAGGTGGTTAAATAATGTCTAATTATGTGAACTTTCTTAATGTCTTTGGATTGCATCTAAATGAAATTACAAATAGATTAATGGGATTTTATATATGTAATGCTAGTTCTTTGTTTTATATTTGCAAAAGTGTTTGCATGTTTCTTCAAACCTTGACTCTATCACCCAATGCACTAAGGAACTAATTAGGTTTTTTCGAAAAAATATCATATTGCTTTATTAAAATATCATCCTCTTGTTCCTTGTTAGACTAGTTTAGGTTAGTGCCTTGACAATCTACATAACTCAATAATACATACTTTTGCCAAATCTTATGAGAGAAAGTGCATTTATTGTCCATCTCAAATAATTATGTGTGTTGTGTTTCCAGGTTGCACATGAAGTAAGAAAAGAATAAGGGGATTAACCTTTGAGTATACAAATCAAATTTGTATCTTTAATTTCTTGTGTAACCTAATGTACTATAAAGAAGTCTTTAGGTCTGCAAGATAAATACACCAATCTAAGGGGTGTCTAGAGATCTAAATATTTGGGATGTCCATATGAAAATGGTGTGGTTAAGTTGTGAGACCTAGTCTATGTTTCATTTCTCTTTAATTATCCTATCAAGATCTCTAGGAATACCCTCCTTGGTCCTATGAAGAAAAAAGTCTTGCAAATATGTGCCTAATTGGTGTTGTCATTGATGTTAACATATCCTTATTACCATTGGTGTCAACTGTATCATATTTTGCTGCCTGTATAGAAGACTAGATTGTTGAGGATATTGAGAAAATTAATGAGGATCAATGTATGCGGACCATATGGCTGAGTAGAGGATTGTCTAAAGAAGCTCTAGTTAAGTTTCGAAGGGTTCGCATGAAGATTTGAAGAAGCTATGGCCATCTGAGTAGAACTAGTTGTGTAGTGTTCAGAAGAGATAGAGTGATAGGAAAGAGGTCCGGATTGTTCTAGATATGTCAAATGATGATCTGCGGATCTAGAGGTGTGTTTGGGAAGTTAGTGTGTATCATCCATTCAAGTGGTTTGTTGTTTGGATGTCTGCAAGCAATCTTTCTAATGTGGCAGTCATGGCACACAGTGTTCTTGAGGTTTCAGAGAATGATACAAGTGATTCTGATGATTTGGAGGAGTGCGGTTGTTTTTGTTGAATTTAATATGCTTGTGGAGGTCTCTGGATCATGTGACTGCTATGGTGGAGGTCCGCATTGAAGTTTGAGCTTATCAAAGAAGATTTCCTTCTTGATGTTGTTGTTCTTCTCAGTCTTGGCCAACTGGATGATTCAAGCGTGTTGCGGATTATCTAAAAGCAATTCTATGAAGTGTGGTGTGTTGATCAAGGAAGATTTGAGTCCTAGTTATGTTTGGCCGACAGCTTAGTGATTTGCATTAAGTCAGTTACTTGTAGTGTTGACCTTGATGTTCATTCCAAGGTTGATAAAGCGTATAAATACTTGATGAGTTGTGGAAAATCATCCTTGTACGAAATTAATAAAATCAAAGAAAGGATCAAAGGTAGAGACAACTATAGGAGAAGCAGAAGAACAAGAGATGTTTAGATGAAGAACTAGAGAAGAAGTATTTGGAGTAGAGTAGAAGTTTTGTGAGCTTTCAAAGCAATTAAACCAGGCACAAAGTAGATGGTATTTCATAGTTCATTCTTTCTATATTAAACTCTATAGGTAGTGAGCCTCTCTTGAGCAGTGAGCTCTAGGCAGTGAGCCCGGAGGCATGTGCCTTCCCTTTTCTTCTATGTACTTTTCACAGGGTATGAATCTTGTGGGTTAACCCCCACCATGGTTTTCCCTTAACCAGGTTTCCACATAAAATTTTTGGTGTTATATATGCTCAATTTATTTATGCTCTTGTGTTATTGATTTATGCTTTAATGTTTATCTAATTGAAAGTTGTTAAATAATATTAAAAGTAGAAAATGTTAAAATTTGTGAGACAACTAATTCACCCCCCCTCTCAGTTGTCTGGACTAATTCCAACAATTGGTATCAGAGCCATATCCTCTAAAAGAAGCTTGACCACTTGAGGAGATCTAGAATGTCAATGTTCAAAAAGGATAGTCTGAGATTTGATGGAACAAATTACTCTATTTGGAAGAGTCACATGGAATGCCATTTGCAATGCATGGATGATGCTTATTGGGTGATAACCAATGATGAGTATAAACCTCTGGAAAAAGGTTGTTCAACTCTAGATCAAATTAAAGATGCTAAAAATAACCTTCAAGCTAAAGAAGCCTTGTTGAGTGCTATGACTAATTCAGAAATGTCAAATGTCTTTGGACTAAAAATTGCTCATGAAATTTGGAAGAAGTTTGAGAATCTTTATGAAGGTGATGAATATGTCAAATGTGCCAAGATACAAAGTTTGAGAGGAAAATTTGAAAATCTGAGGATGAGTGAAGATGAAAATATCACAATCTACATGTAAAAGATAAATGAACTTATGTGTGGTATTAGGTGTGCTGGTGGAACTTTGGAAGAATCAGAGATTATGGAAACAGTGCTTAGATCCTTACCTGATTCATACAAACATAATGTTGCTGCTATAGAAGAGATCAGGATTGTCTCAAAAGTTACAAGAGATCAGCTGGTTGGCAAAATTTCAGCCTTTTAATTGAGTTTGGTGATTCTCTACCTAAGTGTAAATTTGCTTTTAAGGCCAGTGTAAATCGAAAACAAAGATATGATCTGGGTGAAAGCTCTTCTGCAAGATTAAGTAGATTTGCTAAGGCAAGGAAGGATCTTGAAGATAATGAAATTGAGTCTATAGAACTGGAAGCTCTTATTGCCAAAGAATGCCAAGAGGATCCGATAAGTATGAAGGAAAGTTGCCATTCAAATGTTTTGCTTGCAATAAGATTAGTCATTTTGCCTCAAGATGTCTGAAGAAATTTCCAAAACCAAACCCTAACAGATATAAAGGTCAGAAGAATTGCTACTATGTCCAAAAAGTTGGAGAAGGAGTCACAGATGATGAATTTGACCATGGAGGTGCCATTGAAGATGATTGGGTATTCATTGCTATCAAAGAAGAAGATCTATTGTCTACTGAATCTACTAGCTGTACAAATGTGGAAAGTGCCTTGGCTGCTCAGGTTGTTGAAAAGGATGAATGGGTGATTGATAGTGGATGTTCTCATCATATGACTAGCGAGAAAAGTAAGTTTATAAACTTTGAAAAATATGAAGGTGGAACTGTGAAATTTGGAGACAACTCAGCTGGTAGAATTCGTGGTAGAGAATCCATCTCTTTTGATGGTAAGAATAACACAAATGATGTTCTATATGTGGAAGGGCTGAAGCATAATCTCATAAGTGTTAGATAGTTGGTTAACAAAGGTTATGATCTCCAATTTAAGGATGGCAAATGTAGAATCTTGGAAAGCTCCGGAACTAAAATTGCATCTAGTACACAAACTAGAGGTAACATCTTTCAATTAAGTAGTTCTTGTAAAAGTTGTTTGATTGCACAACCAGATTAGAGTTGGTTGTGGCATAGGAGAATGTGTCATGTGAATTTTGATAACATTGTCAAGATAAGTTCTTAGGCTATGAGAGATCTTCTAAGACCTGTGAAACCTAATAGCATTTGTAGAGAATGTCAATTAGGTAAATAGAACAAAACATCATTCAAAAGTAAAGAACAATTTTCAAGTGGGTGATTGGAACTTATGCATACTGACCTATGTGGTCATGCTAGATTTAGGAGTGTGCAAGGACATAGATATTTTATGTTATTGATTGATGATTACTCTCAGATGATGTGGGTAACTTTCTTAAAATAAAAATCAGAAGCTCTTGACAAATTTGAAGTGTTCAAAGTTATGGTGGAAAATGAGATTGGTATGAAGATAAAGTGTCTGAGATCTGACAGAGGTGGAGAGTTTACCTCTGGTGAGTTTGATACTTTTTTTGAAAAGAATGGAATAAAAAGATAGTTATCTACTCCTAGGACTCCTCAGTAGAATGGAGTTGTGGAAAGAAAGAACCGAACCATTCAAGAAGCTACTAGAACCATGATGATGGAAGCAAATGTTCCACAAGTCTATTGGAGAGAAGTTGTGAGTACTGTTATCTACACTCTTAACTGGGTGCAGATCAAAGGTAATTCTAGTAAGACCCCTTATGAACTATGGTTTGGTCATGCTCCTATTGTGAAGTATTTTAGATTTTTTGGTAGTAAGTGCTATATCAAAAGAGATGAAGATCTAGGCAACTTTGAAGCAAGAAGTGATGAAGAAATTTTTTTGGGTTACTCCACTCAAAGTAAAGCATACTGGTGCTTTAACAAGAGGTTGAAAAAGATTGTTGAAAGTGCTAATGTCAGAGTTGATGAGGGAAAAGAAGGACATTTCAGGTCATGCAAATATGATTCAGATGATCAAGATGAAAATCCAAGTCAAGAAAGCAAGAAGATAGTACAAAAGTTAAGGAACAAGTTCAAGAAACAGAAGTTCAAGTAATTCCCAAAACTGCCAGGTATGTAAGGATGAATCATCCTGAAGGTCAAATCATAGGAGATAGAAACAAAGGTGTTTGAACTAGGAGAAGAACTGCTAAAGATCAAGAAGAGATTTTTTTGATTTCAAAGATTAAACCAAAATCAGTAAGAGCCTGCAATGATGAAAACTGGGTAAAAGCAATGGAGGAAGAACTAATGCAAATTGAAAAGAATCACACTTGGGATCTTGTTTCTAGACTTGAAGACAAAAATGTGGTTGGAACTAAATGGGTCTTCCAGAATAAACTAAATGAAGATGGTGAAGTTGTAAGAAATAAAGCAAGGTTGGTATGCAAAGGATATTCTCAAGTGGAAGGAATTGATTTTGAAGAAACTTTTGCTTCGGTGGCAAGAATAGAGGCAGTCTGATTGTTTCTTGCTTTTCCTACTTATAAAGATTTCAAAGTCTATCAGATGGGTGTCAGGTCATCATTTCTAAATGAAGAGTTAGAAGAAGAAGTTTACATTAAGCAACCAGAAGGATTTTAGTTATCTGATCAAAAAGACATGGTCTACAAATTGAGGAAAGCATTATATGGACTCAAACAAGCCCCAAGAGCCTGGTTTGCAAGATTAGATAAGTATCTGCTAAAGCTAGGATATAACAAAGGGACTGTTGACAATAATCTTTACTTCAAGATTGATCATTAGAATATTTTGATTGTTGTGGTATTTGTTGATGATATCATTTTTGGTGGAAATGAGAGCATGTGCAAAACATTTGCTAATAAGATGCAAAGTGAATTTGAGATGTCCATGTTTGGTGAGATGAATTTCTTCTTAGGTCTGCAAATCACTTAGTCAGATAAAGATATCTTTATATCTCAGCCTAAGTATGTGAAAAAATTGTTGAAAAAGTTTGGAATGGAAGATTCAAAGCCAGTAGGCATGCCTATTGTAACCAGATGTAAGTTGAGTAAAGATGATGACTCCCCTAAGGCAAATCAGAAAAGGTATAGATCAATGACTAGAGGACTACTCTATTTAACTCAGACCAGACCTGATATTATGAATGCAGTTGGGCTTGTTGCTAGATTCCAAGCTGATCCTAAATAATCCCATGTTGTAGTAGTCAAAAGAATTTTTAGATATCTCAAAGCAACACTTGATTATGGATTATGGTATCCAAAAGACAATGACTTCACTCTTCATGCATATACAAATGCTGATTGGGCAGGAGATGTGGATGACAGGAAAAGTACTAGTGGTGGTACATTCTTCTTGGGAAGAAGATTAGTTTCTTGGCTGAGCAAAAAGTTGGAGGCAATATCACTATCTACAATAGAGGTAGAATATATACCAGCAACAAACAATTGCACTCAATTCTGTGGATGAAGAAAATGTTGAAGGACATCAGAATTGTGTTTGAGGAGCCCGTCACAATCTTATGTGATAATTCAAGTACAATAAGTATCTCAAAGAATCCAGTGTTGCATTCAAAGACAAAGCATATATCAATTAAGTTTCATTTCTTGAGAGAGAAAGTAAATGAGAATGAAGTCAAGTTGGATTTTGTGTCTTCAAAGGATCAGATTGTGGACATTTTCACTAAGCCTCTTCCCAAGAATACTTTTGAGTATCTCAGAGAGAAGTTAGGGGTTATTACCCCTCCTGATTAGAACTAAGATGCACTAAGGAGAATCAGTCTGGTGGAATTCACAGTCATATCTTGTGATCCGGATTGATGTTAAGGAGATACTACTCAGGAGTAGTCAGTATGAAAATTTTAGGATTAGTCTGAAACAAAAAGGGGGAAAAGATTGCAAATATGCACCTTTTTCCATTGATGTCAAAGGGGGAGAGAAGTTCTTGTGAAAAACTAGTTTCTGATGAAAGGGGGGGGCATGAAGAAAGTGATTGTAGAAGTGATAAGAGAAAGGGGGAGAAAGTCTTGTCTTGATGGTCAAATCAATTTTTCACATCATATGTTGCCATCAATGACAAAGGGGGAGTTTGTTGCAAATATGTGCCTAATTTGTGTTGTCATTGATGTCAACATATCCTTGTTGTCATTGGTGTCAACTGTATCCTATTTGCTGCCTGTATAGAAGACTAGATTGTTGAGGATATTGATAAAAATTAATGAGGATCAATGTATGTGGACCATATGGCTGAGTAGAGGATTGTTTGAAGAAGCTCTAGTTAAGTTTTGAAGGGTTCACATGAAGATTTGAAGAAGCTATGACCATCTGAATAGAACTAATTTTGCAGTGTTCAGAAGAAATAGAGTGATAGGAAAGAGGTCTGGATTGTTCTGGATATGTCAAATGATGATATGCGGATCTAGAGGCATGTTTGGGAAGTCAGTGAGTATCATCCATTCAAGTGGTTTGTGGTTTGGAGGTCCACAAGCAATCTTTCTAATGTGACATTAATGGTAGACAATGTTCTTGAGGTTTCAGAGGAAGATGCAAGTGATTCTAATGATTTAGAGGAGTGCGGGTGTTTTTGTTGAATTTAATGTGCTAATGGAGGTCTCTGGATCATGTGACTGCTATGGTAGAGGTCCGCATTGAAGTTTGAACTTGTCAAAGAAGATTTCCTTCTTGGTGTTGTTGTTCTTCCCAGTTTTGGCCAACCGGATGATTCAAGCATGTTGCGGATGATCTAAGAGCAATTCTATGAAGTGTGGCATGTTGATCAAGGAAGATTTGAGTCCCAGTTATGTTTGGCTGATAGGTTAGCGATTCACATTAAGTCAGATGTTTGATGTTCATTCCAAGGTTGATGAAGCATATAAATACTTGTTGATGAGTTGTGGAAAATCATCCTTGTGTGAAATTAATAAAATCAAAGAAAGGATCAAAGGTAGAGCAGAGCAGAGGAGAAGTAGAAGAACAAGATATGTTTAGATGAATAACTAGAGAAGAAGTATTTGGAGTAGAGAAGAAGTTTTGTGAGCTTTCAAAGGAACTAAACCAAGCATAAAGTAGATGCTATTTCACAATTCATTCTTTCTATATTAAACTCTATGGGTAGTTAGCCTCTCTTGAGCAGTGAGCTCTAGGCAGTGAGCTCGAAGGCATGTGCCTTCCCTTTTCTTCTAAGTACTTTTAATAGGGTACAAATCTTGTGGGTTAACCCCCACTGTGGTTTTTCCTTGACTAGGTTTCCACATAAAAATTTTGGTGTTATGTGTGCTTAATTTATTTCTACTCTTGTGTTATTAATTTATGCTTTAATGTTTATCTGATTGAAAGTTGTTAAAGAAGATTAAAAGTAGAAAAGGTTAAAATTTGTGGGACAACTAATTCACCCCCCCCTCTTAGTTGTTTGGACTAATTCCAACAAAAAGTACATAAGAGTTACAAACTCTTATCAATTGGCCCATAATTGTCTAAAATATGTTTATGAGTTTCTCCTTGTCAATTTGAAGCAACCTAAGTCCTTGAGATTATATTTTGAAGTAAATTCTCTAGGATTGTAGGATTCAATTTAGAGCCCCAACAACTTGCATCTAATATACTCAAGTATGGATCTTCACCATCTACTACATCATCATACCCTTCAAAGTTTCAAAATTATAATAACTTTTTAGTGTAATGATCTTAGGGAAACCAATGAAAATGTGCATCAAGTGGTCAACACTTGTAATTTTCCATCTTTAAAAAATGCCCTTAGAAAGTTCACTAGGTTGTAAGAACCATTGTACAATGTGCTTCAAAATATTTTGATCTTAATTTTGATTACTCTTCCTTGCATTCACCCATTGGATCCTACCAAGGTTCTTCCAAGGAATTATAATGACAATGCATTTTGTCACTATCATAGAGTAAAACAGTATCACACTCAATATTGCATGGGTCTTAAGCATAAAATACAAGATCTTATAGATAAGACCATGATTCACATTTAGGGTGTTAATGATAGTGGAGATCATGTAGTTGTACCTCTTAAATAAAATTTGCAAATCTATACAAATCCATTTTCTAGCCTATATAGAAACACAAGATGTTATGGCTATGTAACATGATAAGTTTGATGAGCATCATGTTGATTCACATGACATATCACATATACATGCTTTTGTGCAAATGATGCATATTAGAGATACATATTCTTCTTCTCCTCTTACTCCACTAATTACACTTTCTGATGAAGAGATCCCACAAAATAACTATTATGCTCCACTATATATCATGTCACCATCTTAGATGGACTTCACCTACTTAGTTTCTCATTGATCCTAAATGCCAATAAAACATATGTACTAAGGATATTTTATTCAATAGTCATATCAAACATAAAGAGTATACACATTCTAGGATATCATTGAAGACCACTCATAGATTTTTTATTAATACAATAGGATGCATCATTCTACATTTGATAATTAAGCATAAAGAACTACTATTTTATGTCAATTTATCCCATCTTATGATAGATTTCTTGTATTACTTTGAAGACCATGGATTAAATGATGCAATGTTTTTCCTTTGATGTTGTATCAATGTGTTAAATTAGTACATGAAGGAAAGTGAAAATTAAAAGGGATCATTATAAGCCAATACCATATTCTAGTCACTTTACCTTGGACACATTTGTTAAAACACCTCTAGATGTACCATGTGACTGAGGTGATCTTGTACATGACTTATACAAAATGCACTTAGATGATAAAATAGATTACAAAAAGGACTACATAGAGAAACTTATCATTCAAGGCCTAGAAAGCATCAATTTGCACATAATATGATTAAAAAATGAGGATATTGACACATGCATGCCTAGCAATGGTATTTATTAAGAACCGTTAGTTATACACATGGAAGGATGAAAAGAAGAAAATCAGTATGTTTCAAAGGTCTACATTTCATGCCAAGAACAAGTTGTGGATTCCATATAGCAATATGTTGTGTTAGAATAAATGCACTATCGAATGCGCCATATTGTACTACTACATCAAGTAGAGCATTTTTGTATCACTTTTTGTACAAGAAAAATCTCTCTCTCTCTCTCTCATGTTTTGTAGATAGCTAAAACTAATTGTTATTTGTGCCTATTTCACTTCTGTGATAGAAGCTACTCATTGCATACCTTTTTTCTATTTTATGGTTTCCCATGGAGCATTCATGCCAAGGAGAAGAACACAAGAACAAGGCAATAATGGTCCATTACTTTACATGGACTAGATAGCCTTCTAGAATGTTTAAATATTTACTTTTCAGGCATGGCTAAGAATGACCATATGCTTTCAAATCTATCCTCATGTTAGATTCACATGTACCTCAAAGTGAGAAAAACATTTAATGGTGAAATTTGCACACATGTTGATTTCCTTAGTTTTGAGTCCATTTTGATGTAACATCTTAATACAATTACATATTGACAAGGGGCAAAATGCAATGTTGGGTTTGGCTCACACTCTAATTTTTATCCACCCTTGTTTCCTCTCATTTACACACATCCCTATGTATTCATCATTCGTTCACCATATTATCCAATCGTATTCACACCCACTTACAAACATTCAAATTCTTGCCTCAAGTTGATCATTTTTTCTACTTGGTTCATTTCTACATGGCATGTCATTTACCTAGTTCAATCCTAAGGTGCGCAAAATTCAAACCCTTAATTTGAACATTTAAATTTTAAATCTTAACTTTCCCACCTCTTTTCACTAGCCACTATGAGCAATAATTACTATCCAACATACTAGATGCCTATTTGATCATATTTATTAATTAAAAGATTTGAAACTCTATTTTTTTTAATTTGATTTTAATTAATTAATATGGTCAAATGAGCATCCAATATGTTAGATATATAATACGATTTGGAGCTAGCTGTAACACTCATTTTTGCAAATTATTGCTACATCTTGGTATTTAAAGATATTCAATGTGCAACAAATTTATATCGATTAACAAGGATAAATATTTAGAGCACACTTCAATTTTCTAAAGGAAAAAGAATCTAAAAATATATTTGAATCATATAGGTTTTCTGCATGTTTGCACATGTTATCTATGATCATTTGTTCAAAAGCTATAAATTTGATTTGTCTAAGGGGTTGACCTAGGAGAACTTACCCTATTTAATCGATTCAACAATCTCCTCTAAGGTTTTTGTAAACAACACCTTGACAAATTTTGACACAAGGAAGGTGAAGGTAAATGAATTTTCGCACAAACATTCTGCCAGTTTATTTCTGCATGGTTAGTTCATTCCCACACATCAGTTCATGGCCACAATGCTTATGTTCAAACCCAATGTACTTGAATCTAAACCACAACAAATTTTGACCTTACATAGAGCTCGAGACATCTTCTAGATTAAGAACATCAACTTCTATACTTGTTCCACTTTAACATCAACAATGTTTCTTCATTGTTATTTCCAAGATTAAGTATATCTAACTACTTTTAATTTTTAAACACAACATTTCAATTTATCAACCCAACTCCTAATTAAATCTAAATTAATTATATAATAATTATTATCATTTATTTAATTAGCCTAGATATACGTAAAAAGGATTTTATTATCTTACAAGGTTGTATGTTCCTGAAGACAATGAGAAATTTCTGAGTTTCGTCTATTCCCATTTTCAAGGCTAGCTGTCAAGGTACCTCAACATTTTACTTGTGTATTTTGACCTTTGTCTTATCTATAAGATTCCATTTTTTTCTTAAACCTATTAACGTAGAAAAGAGGTGGAAGTTCCAATAATGTTTCAAACTCATTATCTTCTTATGGACATGGACAGGATTCTGAAGTTGGACGGGAGATCAGTTAACCCCGACAAGGGTGAGAACACATTTTACCTGTGACTCGATTACTACTCACTCAGAGAGAGTATAAACGTGACACAAACAGAATTGTTTGTCACACGCTAATAAATGATGTCCCTGTTGCAGCAGATGGTCATGGCCGACGGGCCTATAAGGGAAATCGTAGCAGACAGACATTTCTATTATTCACGGACTCTGCTACTGCTACTGCTGCGGCTGATTTGATGGTCATGAGACGTAAACAGTAGACGACGCAGACTGCAAATGGCAGTGGCAGACTGCAGTGCACATGCGTCCTCTCTTGATAATCTGCGATTGGAAAGATGACGTGCTGTTAACTGTTAGGTCAGCGAAAGCCAAGCCGGCGGGCGGCTGATTGTCTCATGGTGGGAGTAGTTGCCAGGCACAATCATTGTATGTTGACTTAACAGAGACGCCCCTTTCGCCATCAGCTTTGCTGGTTGCAGGATAGCATTTCGCCATCCACAAATTGAAAAACGAAACTAAACTTCTCATCAGTGATATATAAGAATCACTTAGGTATCGAAGATGACGTTACAACATAAAAATTTGTGTAACAAGATTATGAAAACAGATGGGTGTTCTTACAAACGTCAGAATTATCATCTTTTTCTTTTCTTAGCCATTATTTTAATGACTTGAGACATGTATTTATAGTTCTTTAGATACTAAACTTGCTTAAGAGGAGGTTTTTAAGAACAGTGGAGGGAGGAAGTGTAAGGTTCCAAAATTTGTTTAACTCTTTTTTTTTTGGGTCCCAAGTGATTAAATCAAATCTGTTCAATGTAATTTCAGTTGACCATTTGAACCACACTGTTTGTTGATACTGTTGACATAAATCGAGGAGTCAAAAAAATTTCGATCAGCTAGCTGTTTTACAACATACCTGCTGGTTAAGCTCTTCTGGGATTTACCATCTGCCCGCCCACTGTAAACAGCTGGTGCATTGTAAACAACGGGCTGTATGGATATTGCGACGAGCAACCCAAAATACTTCGACTAACGACCAGATAGGCTTAGTTTCTTTCGACCATACTGGCCGTACTGTCCGTCGGCTTGTTCTCCACTGGGATTGTCAGGCTGTACAGCTTTCTACCAACCGGTCGTTTACAACACACCGACTGAGTAAGCTCTTTCTTTACCATCTCTCTGCAGAGGAGTGCTGAGTTACAATCAGGTGTACATGATTTTCAGTAGCAGAAGACCACTCTCACCAGTTAAGAACCAGTGGCAAAAGACAAAAACCAACTTAATGAAAGGTAAGATTACCCAAATGGTTGGAATTCTCTTAATTTATTAAACTAAATTTTATCTTCAATCCCATTTTCTTTCAAGATTATTTGTGAATGCCTAATTTCAATTTCAATTTTGTGTTGATATTCTGTAATTGGTTTGTGTTCTTTATGGTTTCTTATAAGAAAATGATTGCCTGTTCAGAGTTTTAAAAAAAAATTAACCAGGATGGTGGAATAATTTGAAGAGATTAAGATTGAGGTGATGGATCATGGATCATAGAGCACATGATCCAAACGTTGATAGAAAAACTATCACAGTTTAATCCTGAAGCACTCATTTAGGAGATTATGGTGGAGTAATTTGAAGAGATTAAGATTGAGGGTGCTGGATCATGGATCATAGAGCACGTGATCCAAACGTTGATAGAAAAACTATCACACAGTTTAATCCTGAAGTACTCATTTAGGAGATTAAAATTGAGGAGGACAAATTCTATATCAGCAAAGCTGTCGTTTACTGGATGGCGACTCATGACAATTGTACACTGTAAGAAATTCACGGGCCTTCCGAATCATTTTTAACGATTTTGCCTTAGCAACAAGTCCCCGTAGATTGTTAGAAACAGACCGGTTAATTGAAGGGAGGGCAATTCTATTGTGTACTGTATGATGGATAATATCCATCTTCCAGTTCACAAATACCCGATTTGCACATTTACTTTCAAAATAAGAAATCAAATGATTACCTAGTGGAAGTTTTTCTGTATCTGATACTCTCACTCTTGGGATCTGACGGCGGAGTCGGTGTTCCTATGGTCCCATATGCTGTCAGAAGAAAAAGAATCTGCTGGAAAAAAACAGACTGCAGTCATCAGTTGCGTTTTCCCATAAATGTGTGTAGTAGTAATGAAGTGGGGTCTCAATGATCTGACAAGGCAATTTCAGTGGCATTCAGTATGCAATGGTACACATTTTCTTGTGGGAGAAATCTTGGTGCCGTAGGGCAGTGGAAACACCACTGCGCTTTCGCTATAATGGGTAGGCAAAATTCTCGAACTTCTTATCCCTAGTCAGCGGTTGCAATATAGGTTGGATGATTGCTATGGCGCCCATAGTTGACTTTGTTCACTAATTTATTTTTGAATAGATGAATTTTGTTCAAATTTTTTTTGTGGGGTTGAATCTTGTCTAATCATATCACCGACAGATCTGAATCTTGGTGGATAGTTTAATCAAGGAACATATCATCATCCTCATCAATTGTACTCAATTAATTGATCTACAGTTGGATGAAAGAACATTTTTTGATTCTTACTAATTTTGAGAAATTCAATACTAAAAAAATAACACAATCTTTACTAATTTCGAAAAATTCAATACTAAAAAAATAACATAGATCTTTATAATGATGGTGTTAAAGACATTTAAACAAATTAATATGGGAATTGATTAAATACATCTTTTAGTTATATAATTAGCTGATAGGGTTTTATATGTGAGCATAATAGTGCTCGGAAAATTGTCTCAGGGGTAAAAAGAAATTCAGGCCGGAAAATTTTCTAAATTTTTCGGTTGTTCCTATCGGCATATTCCTTGAACCTCCTATGAGTGTAAGTGCTAGTTTAATATTTTGGAACATACCATCATCCTCGCCAATTGTATTCAATCAATTGAGCTACAGTTTGATGAAAGAACATTTGTTGATTCTTAATAATTTTGAGAAGTTCAATACTAAAAAAATAATAGTCTCTACTAATTTTGAAGAATTCAATACCAAAAAAATAACATAAATCTACAATAATGGTGTTAAGGACATTTAACTAAATTAATGTGGGAATAATACATCATTTAGTTATATAATTTAATATTTTTTATTTTCAAGTAAAATATATTTATTAATGGGCTTATAAGAATTATAATTAAATCCCATTAATTATATAAATAAATAAAATTAATATGAAATTGTACTTTAAATGTGAATAATTAATTTTAAGTCTAGATAAAGTAGCAATAGATTTAAATCTAGGTTAGCATATAGTTTATATTTATTTTATTGCTTAATTAGTTTTTAATAAATATTATAAAGGAGAACGATGTATACTTTGTCTTTTTGAAAACCTTATAGTTTGTCTTTTCCTCTTCTTGTTTTACAATTGTTTTAGCCTTATCTCAAATATGACATTTTGGTAATTAATTTGATATGTTTTGTGCATAAGATGACATGAACCCAAAACCAATCCTCCATTATCCTCTCCTAGCCAATAATGGCATGGACCAATCTTCCACCATATCCATTTTCTACATCATGGAATGTAATTCACATGTGATTATGTCCTTTGGATAAAATTGGACCAACAATCTCATCCCTATAATTTAATTAACTTATGTCACCCTCTTGAGATGATGTTTTCAAAAAAAATATCATTACTCATTGGCTTGAGCACCAAACAAATCCTACATGTGCAATTTGAGCTTGACTAATTGGATCAAAATGTAAAGTAGTCAACCTCATCATGTGCTAACTCAATCATGTTAACAAGAACATCTAACACATCCCTTGTTAGGTACTTCATTGTGCTGGATATGGGATTCATCCACTTAGTGACTGTAGGCAACTAAAACTGATTAATGTATTTTCACATCATTAACTATTCTTCTATATCATCAATTATTCTTTATTGACACCATTTCCCTAATCTATTAATTATTCTACATCATCCATTAATTATTCCTCTATGCATTAATTAAATAATTTTAATTATTTAATTAATGAACTAACACTTCCTCTATATTATAAATGAATTAATGCAATTCATTAATTAATTAAATTAATTTCCATTTTATTCTAATATTTTCTAATTTCCATTTTACTTATTTCATGAAATAACTCCACAATCTTCTCCACTATTCACTCTCCATGAAAAGAGTTAACTAGTCAATCAAATGATGTAACTAATCAATCAAATGACAACTAATCGATCAAATGATGCAACTAATCAATCAAATGAGTTAACTATTCAATAAATTTAGTTAACTCATCAATCAAATCCTCTCAAATGATTTCATCCATTGATTTTTCTAATCATCCTCCATCATTAATCATCATGATTTGAAAGTCTATAAATTGACCCTCATCCAAGCTATGAGGGATAAAAAAATTTATGATCCACATTTGTCATAAATTTATGCTTTTAATTTATTTTCATAAATCCACTATAACATCTAAGTTATGTAGAATTGTTGAGCGATCCACATACAATCCATATTCACTATCATTTCATCACAACTCAATCTTGAACATTCAAGGAGAAGAGAAATTTAATTATAGGTCAAGGTATTGCATTGTATTGCTTTTATTTTGTGTTATTTACCTCTAATTATTTCCCTTATTTTCATTTTGGCACACCTGGTGGGACCCACATCCTTGAAACTAATAATTTTTTGTTGAGTTTGATATTTTTCTAGAGAAAGGTCATAGAGCGGCACATTTGACTGAATCAGGTCACAATTGAGTGAAATTGGGGTGCTTTTGTTTGCATTAAGGCACCTTTGTTTGAATTGAGGTGCTTTGGTTTAGCATTTATTTATTTATTTTAACATTTTTTGTAATTTTGTAATTAGTTTATTGTACTATTGCAACATCAATCAATCTAAAAAGAACAAAAAATATAAAATAACAATAAAATATCAAAAAAATCACAAAAAATCACAAAAACAATAATTTTAAAAATTTTCTATCAATTATGTGCATTATAGGCTATTGTGTCACATTTGTTTAAAATTATGTCGCATTTATAAAATTGTGTCGCATTTGACTATCCCTACTCACTTTTGTTCTATGCATTTTAGGATCTCATATTTTAGATTTTATAGCTAATCTTTTTGTTTGATCTTGGGACTAATTTGTGGTGCAACTTCGTATCTACGAGTCAAAGAACAAACAAACCTAAAATTACTAATGTATTGTCTTGTAGATCAGTATGTCAAAGACCCAATTTTCTGCTAATCTAGGCACATTAAATTAACTTAGAAGGTTAATTTGCCCTATTTACTGTGCTTGTGGAAAGGTGTAGATGTATGCTATCTCCATGCACCTTGTGTAATCTTGGAGACCAAAATCTCACATTTCCTTTGTGTTCTAGATTAGATCCTAAGGTTGAAATAGCATGTGTATGCTCACCCCTTGCGCCTCATGCGGGCCTGGGGCTCAAACATCTAATATCAATATTGCTCTTTAGGAGGCCTGCTTGGGGATTTCGTCACCCCAAGGGCTAACCTCAACCACATGTACCCTAATCTAGTTATGTTGTTAATGGCACAACCTTGGGCCCCGAGTGATTCCAGACACAAGGTGAAGGGATTGTTTGAGCTTTTACTTTGGTCTCATACCTTTGACAGACTAGTGTTCATGGAATTGAGACCCCTGTACCTTGTGTATATTGGGGAAACCTCTAGAGAGCTTGTATGGATCTAGCTAAGAGCTCTTGGTTGATCTTTTAGTGTGGTGCAAGAGTCAGCAATCAACCCTAAAGTTACTAACCATGTATCTCCTTGAGTTTAGATAGAAGGTTTCTTTGGGAAAGGTGTTAAGAACTCTCAGGAAAGGGATAGGGTGAGCACTCGCTACTCACTTCCTAGCTATTCACTATTGTAAGGTATTGAGTGTAGGCCCATACTAGAGTCAAACCCACTTGAATAACTATAGAAATGTTCTTATGTGATTGGTGTGTTTTCTATGTGTGAAACTAGTAAACACCACTCAACCTAATCACCTTGAAATCCAAAGAAGCCATTGTGTCTTTGTGTTTGATCATTTCTTGCTAAAAATATTCAAAAACTATTAAGCCTGTCAATCATCTCTTTTGACTGTCTCTCATCGTATTTTCCTAAAACAAGTAGAATTTGTCTAAAATAAGGTAGCATTTGTCTGAAATTAGGTAGCATTTGATAGAAATCAGGTCACTTTTGTTCAAAATAGGTTGCTTTTGCATGCAACCTAGCCCCTGTTGTCAAAGTATGATTCAATTTTGGATCTAAATCTATAGTTCAAGTTACATTTATTTTCCTCCTTTGCCATCCACATCATCTACCTTATCCCCAAATCAAGTCCCGTCATCCATAGACTTTGAATTGAGATTTAGCCCTTGATCAAGACCCTTATCTTTCAATCATCTTTTAATCCTTTAATCCTAATCAATCCTTGTGTTGTTCTTGGGATACATTATTCCCATAACACCATCCTCATCCATCAAATCAAATTAATTGGGTCTTGTAACTTGATCTTAATCCCAAATCTAGTTGAAGTCATCGTTATCCTTCTAGTCCAATCACATCTATCCAAATCACCATATAAGCCTAATCCTAATCCCAAATTACAATTGGTTTGACAAAATGGTTTTGATAATTAAAATATCTATGTCAGATCCCCTTCCTCAACAAATATCTCTAATCCAACCAATATCCCCATCATACCAACCTAATACATGCTCACATCCTATTGAACCTTTGGGTTTGGCTATGATACAAGATGTTAAACATCTTTATGAGTGATTCAATCCTCTCACTAAGGAAAAATTCAGACATCACATTGGTCATTTCCCTTGGGCATATCTCATCATTGGCAATTCTCAAGACCATTCTTCTAATCCTATCACATCAACGCCACAATCCCATGTGTCATCTTCACTAACCTCTTACCAACCTTCACCCTCTTATAGGGATAGGTGATCTAAACCAATCTCTACACCATCTCAATCCACTAAATTTGCTACTAATGATTATGAAAACCTTATAGATCATGACACATATTTTGAACATGAGGAACTTATAGATCATGATGCATATTTTGAACATGTGGACCTTGTAGATCATGACACATATTTTGAACATATCCAATCTAATGTGAATGCATGTAGCCATCAAGATTCCTTTTACCAAGAGCATGCTAGCACTAGCCATCCTATAGGATCACATCAAACATCCTTCAACCATCATTATGACCTACCAACCCTGGTAATAGAAATCAAGTTCATCCCTTATCCCCATATTTACTTCCATCCATGTCCCCACAATCATTTTCATATGTACTTCCTCCATCCCCTATTTCCTCTTATTCAAATCCATCATCCTATTATCAACCAAATTCACCATCCTATTCTCTACCATCTCCTGAATCCAATCCACCATCAACTCCTCCTACTACATCTACCCCAACTCACTTAGCTACACTCTACAGACTCTATAAACAACAATGCAAAAAAAAATTCATGGAGTCATCTGATTCTACCCATCCAATGTCATCCCCCTCTAGCACAAACACTCCAACTTCTAATCCATTCTCTCCTATTATCCATCCACCCAATCCTAATCTTAATCCTACAACTTCCACCCTTATTGTTCATCCATTATATTATCCACCAAGCCATATAGTTATGAAAGATGTGATCCAAAGGCTATTAGCAAGGAATCTAATGACATTATGTAATCTAATACATATCTTTGAACTTATCAAAGAGCCCCCTACTACCATGCCTATTGCTTCAACATTATCATGTACTCCAAATGCTTATTAAGCCTATTGAAGATCCTCTTACCATAAGTGCAAGTCAATATCCATCATATAGTCATGTTGTCAAGCACATTCAAGAATCTTCCATCTCTATCCAAACCTAAGAGTGATTTCAAGAATCCAATCCAAAGCATGATTAGCCTTGCTTCTCACCAGGTCAAGATCAACATACACAAACTCCTCAACATCACATTATCCAAGTTACCCAAGAACCAACTAAATCCACTTCACCTCATGGTTATCCTCACAATGAAAATGTGCATGGAAGTTATAATGATCAAATTAGGTACTCATTTGGCTTGATGGAATCTCTTAAAAATGAAGAAACTTCCCCTCCTATCTAGACCACCACCACAATCCATGAGAAAGCTATTGACACTCCTCCTATCCATCATCCAACAACATCTATTTCCCATGATGAGACACTTGGTCCCTAAGAAAACATAGGAAATCCAATAAATAACCTATATCTTAATGACCATAATGTTAATCAAGATCATCCATCATCTCCCATTGCCCCTTTACTATCACCTATCAATTCTATCCTAAATCCATCCTCATATCCCCTTGGTTTCACTACCTTCATCCATGGTGGTTCTCTTGTAAGAGAGGAACAAGCTCTATCCACCACCTTGCCTCTCCCATCTAATAATGGACTCATTTCTTGTTACCACAACAACAAACATCCATTCATACATCACATGCTCCAAAACATGAATTATCAAGGCAAAGGCTTAGGCCTTTATGAACAAGGTATTATGGAGCCCATCCATGTCAAATTCCATCCATGATTGCATGGCCTTGGCTAGATATATCCCAAGGAAAATAGTCCACCCATGTTGGTCCCATTTGCACACCTCATAAGACATCTCCCAATATTAAGCTATGTGCCTCTCATCGCACCTCCAAATCATATGTTTCTATCCCTCCTCCATTGTCATACCATTCTCAAACACATGTGACCATACATCTCCCAAAATCCACTCTTCCTCCATTTATCTCAATGACTAACTTTCCCATCCTTAAATCCCCTCATCCCTTCATCCATAAGTCCACTAATCCCTCCATCCACACATCTTGCTCCCTTAAATCCCCTAGAGTTCCTAATCATGGTCAACAAATGTATGCATCATCCACACATGAATCTATCCCCAAATCCATGGAATTCAAACACAAAAAATTGGATGCCTCCTCACATAAAGAAAAAAATCCACAAAATCCTAAGGACTATCATGCCATAGGGCATCAATACACAAAAACATAACAAATTCCATCTCAAAGGCCACAAAAGCCCACACCTCCAAAAGAAAAAACAAAAATGGTGTGGGTCCCCAAACAAAATCAAAAATCCAAAAGGCTATCAAAGCCCACACTTCCAAAAGAAAAAAAGAAAAATGGTGTGGGTACTCAAGCAAAAAGAAATGAATCTAAATGGAGCATCCAAATCTCAATCCATCCTAAAATCCCAAAAATCCTACTCCCCATCAAAACATCTTGAAAATCCTAAGTCCATTTGGGTCCCTAAATCCCCAAATCAGAAAATCCCAAAATCCCCCATCCTAATTCGATAATTGAAAATCCCCATTACTCCCAACACCACATCAAGATCAAAAGCTTCAAAATCCAATATGGTGTGTTGAAATGTTGGTCTTGGTTCCCCTTGACTCCATGGAATTCTTGTATACTTCCATCCTTCCATCATATAGCCGCTACCCCACATGTCTCCCCCATCATATCCTTATTGTCCATGGTTTTGCATAATTCTTTCATCCACCATCCATTTATCCCTCTATTCTCCATCATCTATTTATCCATCCATAATCTATATCATAATCCACTATCCCCCATCCATCCATAATCCACATAATAATCCATAACATCCACTTTATTTCCATCTCATGCAAGCATCTACCAACATCCATGTGCATAACAACACTTGACATGGTCCATGTACAACAACTATCCACAATGGGACATGGCTACCTCTCTATGGAAATAGATGCTCGAGTCCCTATCCTCCTTCAGAGCCCTTTATCCCTTCATCCAAAATTCATCCTATCCCTTTCTATCAAAAAAATAGTAAAGAGAAATCATTCTTCCAATGGTGAAAACCACTTTTGTGGCACCTTTGATAAGTACCATGATGAAAACTTGGAAAACAAGCATCATGTGTAGATCAGTTGTTTGTGTGTCTTACACTTGGGGGTAAGTTGTCTCATCTATCCCCTCCTATCATTTCTCTCCTATCATCTGACCCATCCATTTTATCTGCATACCTATCCCATCATTTCTCCAACCCATCATCTCCTCCTAATTTTGATCTTGATAAGGATATAGGAAAAAATGTTGAAAAATGCTTTGGAAATCTCTTGATATATCCAATCTTTTCTAAACAATCATGTCACCCTATCCCCATACGCACTGTAATGCAAAGTTTTACGCATAATACCTAGAGTAGGGCATATGATTGCTTTGTGATGTAGCCCTTGAAGATCACATCCTAAATCTCTCCTTCCATCCCCCATGCATCACCCATCCGCTATCATCAATCCTTCTATCCATCCATCCAATCCTCCTATCCCATCTATCACCAATCCTTTTATCCATTCATACAATCATCCTTGCCCTTCGACTTTGTTTTCCTTTGTCATTGGTACCTAGCAATTAGGCTATCCCATTGCAATCCAATGCAACCAGCTCCTTAATAAATGCATGCATCCCATAATACAACAAAACATCTCAAAAATTAAAAAAAAATCAGTATATCTTAAAAATAAAAATAAAAAAATCAAAACATCTCAAAAATCCAAACAAATCAACACATAACCCAAAAATCCCAAAAAATCAAAACATTTCAAAATAGAAAAAAATAAATACATTTCAAAATCCAAAAAATCAAAACATTTCAAAAATCCAAAAAAATCTAAATCCAAAAAAATCTAAACCCAAAATAATTAAAATCTCCCAAAAATCCAAAAATCAAAATATCAAAAAATCCAAGCAATAAATCCAAATGTAAGTCAGCCTTAATCCATGTCGATCTAGCTTGCAATCTAGCCAAATCATCCAATCACATCCTTTGGTCTTGTTCCTAATCTTTCTATCAACCTTATCAATCAATCATCATCATCATCATCAATGGGATATATCGTTCCCTCATCTTTTTGTTGTTACTGGGATATACATTTCCCACAACACTATCCTTATCCTACCATCCAATCAATCGATCATTAGTTTTTAGCTTTATAGGGGCAATAATCATGTTTGTTTTTGAATCATTTGTGCATGCTTGCTTGCTTGTTGGTGTGTGTTATTACTGTACTTGCATTTGCATTAGTCCAAGTAGCCTACCTACCACAAATGGTATCATGGTCTTCCATATCATAGTGCTATATGGTATAGGGTTGCTTGTGACCTATTTTCTGTGTGTCAATCCAATGCATTGGATACATCATCACCTCGGTCTTATATACCCTGGTGCATAACATCCATTGCTATATTAAATAAAGGATTTCTCAACTCTTGTCAGCATAACTAATCTCCATAATAAATCTATTATTCTTAGTTCATTCATAATCATCTTTTCTTACATCCATCTTTTTGTTTTTCTCTATTTTTCTTCCATCATTTTTTCCATCTTTCATCAACTTTTTCTTCCTCTTCATCTAATTCTACCCACCTACTCACAATTCCTTCTCCATTCATTTCGAGAGTACACCCATGTTCTTTAATCCATCTATCCTCTCAAAGGGGAGTCATTCATCCCACTAATTGATCTACCATTGATTTTTCTACTTGACTAGGGCATCACCATCTTTATTCCAATCATATTCTTATAAAACAAATTCTTCTTCTATCCAACTATTTTCTTCCAATTCAAAATCAAGCACTATGTTTCAAGCTTCTTTGAAATGATGTTTCTTTGCAACATCATCTCAAAGAGGGGAAAAAATGTAGACACCTAAAACTAACTAACGCATTCCTACATCATTAACTATTCTTCTATATCATCAATTATTCTTCATCAACATCATTTCCCTAATCTATTAATTATTCCTCATCATCTATTAATTAAATAATTTTAATTATTTAATCAATGAACTAACATTTCCTTTATATATTAAATGAACTAATGCAATTCATTTAATTAATTAAATTAATTTCCATTTTCTTCTAATATTCTTCTAATTCCCATTTTACTTATTTCATGAAAATAACTCCACAATATTCTCCAGTAATCACTCTCCATGAAAAGAATTAACTAATTAATCAAATGACACATCTAATCAATCAAATGACATAACTAATCAATCAAATGAGCTAATTATTCAATCAATTTAGTTAACTCATCAATCAAATCCTCTCAATCAATTTCATCCATTGATCTTTATAATCATCCTCCACCATTGATCATCATGTTTTGAAAGTCTTATAAATTGATCCTCATTAGAGATATGAGGGATCCACAATTTTATGATCCACATTCATTGTAAACTTATGCTGTTAATTTATTTTCATAAATTTACACTATCACGTCTAAGTTATGTTTAATTGTTGAGCAATCCACATACAATCCATATTGAGTATCATTTTGTCATAGCTCAATCTTACACATTCAAGGAGAAGAAAAATTTAATCAGAGGTAAAGGTATTGTGTTTTATTACTTTTATTTTGTGTTATTTTCCTCTGATTATTTCCCTTATCTTCACTGACAATACCTACACATAAATCCAAATTCATTTCTTCACATCATACACTACTAATAGTGTGATTGATTCCCTCGCACAAAAATGAGGACAACCTCTCCTTCATCTTCTCCTCCTCCTCCTAGTGGATATAGTCAAGTAATAGATATATCAACACCTTGGTAACCACCCACCAATCTCTAAATGGATCTCCAACCTTGACATATTCTCACCCACACTCAACTATTGCTTTGTCCTCTTCACCATAAATTTATTCTTACATCTCAAAATGGGACATCGTAATCTCCCTTGTCTAAGGTGTTGATCTCACATGTCATTGTCACACTATATGTGGTGGGGCTACACTCTTTCTTTACTTTAAAAAATCACATTATGCACCAATAATAAAATATTTCTAGCATATAACCATTTTATCTTAAATAACACCGATTGCACCTAATCTATTGCTACTGTACTTCATCCTCCAACCATCCCTACAAAAATAATTATGAGCTTCATAAGATGCTCATCTATAGTAATTAATCAATGGCTTACCTGTAGTAATCCAAGGCTAAGGTCCTTAATCCTTGAGAATATTTGATTTACATCATTGTCCGTATGGAACATCCTTGATCATCTCTAGTGGGAGCCCCAATGGCTTGGTAAATACAATATTCTCAAATGCCCATCACTATAGAAAAGTACCTATCATTACACTCCTTCCACACTCATTTATAAATTGATGCATGTCATGGTACAAATGTAATAATATACACCTCTTGTAGGAGTTGAATATATGGGTTAATATCTTTAGTTAGGAGAAATAAACATGTCTTTTATATGATCTAATTTGTTTATATAGAAAGATGTAAAGCTTATACCAAACAGAAAATATAAATGGAAAAAGTAGCAAGAAGAAAAATTCCATAGCATATATGCTAGGAAAACCTTTATAGGTAAAAACAGCCTCAAATATAGATATCACTATATCACCCTTAAAGAAGTATCAAAATATAATGAGAACACCACAAACATGATGTAACACTAGTCTCAACAATCTAACAACATGTTGATAGCCAATCCCAAAGTTTATACTTGACAAAAGATATATACTATTGTCAAAATCCATTCTAAATTCACCTAATTATAGCTCTTTGTAGTGCTCTAGTGCCCTTTATGTTAATTACCAATCTAAGAAATTCTAATTAGGGATCCACTATGCAAATCTATTGATCTCTATCAATTGTGCTCCTCTATCTTCTTATATTCCCCTATGTCAATTATCCTTCTTTATGGCTTGGTTGAGATTTAAGTTTGAACTTTAATGGTGATACATAAGTCCTTGTTTTTACCTTATACTTTATTACTATTTGCATGTTGACTAGAAATAGGTGGTCATTGATCTTTTAAGTGCACCTTTTGTGTTTGTTCAATGGGTCTACCAATTCAATGGCTAATTTGTGCTTACTGGTAATTAGATTGGTTAGTATTCTCTTTATTGGCCATAGTATGCAATGGCACATGACATGAATTTGTGTGGCTTACATATGGAAGTATTTTTGTAAGGAAAAGATGAGGTGTCTTGCTCCTATTTATGCATGGAATGATAGTTTGCTTTGGAATTTCATTGGTTTGGAGTTGGCGCTACATGATTGGTTGGGGTAATGTATGGTGGGATTGTAGAGAAATGTTTGCTTAGTATTGAAAAGGTAATTCAAAATTTCTAGATGTTCAATACCTATTGACAATGACAAGACAACTAAAACAATGGCTTATATATTTGGTCATGGCATTTAATTCATAGCTAATGATTTTGAGTATTCAACTTGGGCCGCCGTCGAATCTACATTTTTTTTTTAAGAAAGCAAGAAAAGAGGATTTTGATCCCTTTACAAAAACTACCCCTAGGGCACAACAAAAAAGGCCATAACATGCTAGAAATAATGTTTTAACAATAGACAAACAACGAAGTAGAGATCAAAACATACTTAATGAAAAACCACAGATGAAGGCAAAGACCAAAAAAATACTAGCAAAGATTAGCCTAGTCATCAGTAAGAAGTTTATACATTTCCTTATAATGCCCCATGCAGTCAGTCCCAATCCCATGCTTCTTAAGTTCTAGATCCTACAACATAGTTAAATCAGTAGTTGATCGATGCATCACTTTAGTACTTAAACAAGCCATGACCTTCTAGTTTCTTTCCAACTCAACAATCTTAACTTTGAGGGAAGTCACCTCATTGGCAGTTTGCACACACAAATCACAACCCTTCTCACTAGCAGATGGTTCTCCCTCCTTACCAGTAGATGGCACCTGAATAGGATCCTCCATATCATCCTTAGTTTTGAGCTCCTCAAGGAATTGACTATTGCCCTCTCCCCCTTGGTTAGAGATCTCAGTAGTTTCATTATCCTCCTCCTCCATATAATCTTCATCAGACTGAGAGTCACTAGAGATATCAACTCCTTTAAGACTAGGAGTTTAGATACCAAAAATTCTATTACACCTTCTCACACTAAGTGTTTTCTTGCCCTTAGCACTAGTAGACACATCCTTTCCATTCTCCTTCAACTAGGTTTGGATACGGGACACAAACAAATCCATATCAACAAATTTACTATCTTCCATAGTGTATTTTACACTTTCCTTAGTTTGGGTCCCTTTAGGATTTTTGTTGGAATGGTTCATATCCTCTTCCAAGTTCCTTTTAGTAGAGGATTTATCCCTCTAGTTCATATCCTCTTCCAAGTTTCTTTTAGTAGAGGATTTATCCCTTTGTTTAATAGAATTTTACTTAAGGGAGCAAAGACCAATAATTGCCTCCTCTTAAGACTTAGCTTTACTCCCCTAGGATTTAGGGGTACCTTTCCCTTTGGCTTGTTTCGAGGGGGTTTTAGACTTAGAGGCAAAGCCCATCTAATTGTCACCAGCATTATCCCCCTCCAACCCAAACTAGTCCAGAGAGGGTTTAGACATATAACTCTTAGGGATAACAACTTCACCCATAGAGGGAGACTCAAGATTCTCCTCTTGCAAACGTAGATTTTTTTTTCCCCTTAACCCTTGGGGTTTCTTCCATAGTAGGGTTTTCAACATTCTTCTCAACAACAAATCCAGGAGGAGAATGCTCAACTAAGTTAACTCCAATGGGCTTACGAGGACAGAGGGTCAAATGGAAGTGATACAGATGAAAGATAAAATCCTGATGAAGGGGGATGTGGGGTTTTTCAAGATTTTTAACATGAACTTCTATGGCTTCCTTAACAGAGGATTCGTGAGAAGAGAGCAGATAGAAGGGGACATTAAGAAAATCTTGTGCCTGAAATGGTTTAAGAGGGAAAAGTGGTAATGGAAATAGTACCCAAACTGCTCTTCTAATGTGAAGTACTTCATGATGAAAAAACATACCTTATCCCATGGGTCTGGTAATTACTCCCTCTCAAACTCACCCTCTAATTTGACTGGATGCTCACCTTCCTTGAAGAAGATGGTCATGTTGTCTATATCAGGCACCTTGCTCTACCTTAGAAACTTCTTTCCCTTGTAGCTCATCTCTCAGGCTTGCCCAATAACCTCATCATTCACATCAAACCCAACTCCACCAAGCTGAACATGGTGACGATCTGATGACTCCACAAATTGCATGGAGAGATTCTCATCATACCCATTTAACCCTTTAAAGAATGGCATCACCCCTTCTTCATTATAAATATGTCACAGAGTACCATCCTATTTAACCTCTTCATAAGAGATGGGATCAATTCTAACCCTATCCCCTCCCATTATAACAATTTTAGCCTTAGAAAAATAGAACAAATTCAAATGTAAATGCAAAGGAAAAGATCTATTAAAAAAAACTACCAACTGATGTTTCTCACTATTTCTTCTTTTCCTTCTAAAAAATCTTGAGATCTCCCAATTGTAGTTTTGATTATGGTCATCTCTCAAATCTTCCCCATCTACAAGTGTGATATAATGATGAGTAGGCTTCCTTTGGCTTGAACTTAAATGATGGAGCATGCTAGGGGAATACTTCATACAACAACATGCCACCAAATTATTATTTCCCAGCCACCACCCTCAATCTATATCTACTTTGTCACACTAAGTCACTTTATAATCCATCCATGTCATTTGCCTAGTAATCCAGTCAGTCTTAGCTTGTTTATTCCTATTATCATTAACATTTTTGGAAGTCAATTTAGCAGTAGCCGACTTCTCAGAATTCATCCAACATCTCCAACTTAACATCATTAAGAAAAGGGGCCAAAATAAACCAAATCATGGTGTACCATGAGGGTTCAAATCTTTAGTAAGGATGTTCTAAATATTACTTGGGATATACCCAATATTCCTCCAACTTCACTGCGAGTTGATATTGGTGCCAATATTGGCCATGGTGTCAACCACTTTATTACCTTCCCTGAAAATGTGGGATACTTCATACCCCTCCAACCCACTTAGGAGACCTTTAATGTCATTGATAATGTTTATAAGTTGCCAACTAGGGTTAGCAATGTCCAAAACCACATCCACCATAAGTTTTGAATCCCCTTCAACTTGAAGCTTATTGATACCCAGAGAAAGTGCCAATTTGACTCCCCAAAGCATGGCCATAGCCTCTGCCTCATTATTGTATTTAACTCCTTAGCCCCTTGTGAAAGAAGCTAAGAAGTCACCCTTATCCAATCTAATTATTCCCCCACTACTAGCAAGACTTGGGTTCCCTTTGGCAGCCCCACTGAAATTTAACTTATAGAAACTAACCAGGGGAAGTTGCCATTGTGTATTAGCTTGAACTAATTATTTAGATCTGTCCACTTAAGTTAAATCCTTTGAAATATCCCACAATTTCACTATACTAACCTCCATATAATTAGGGGGAGATTTTGGAGTTTTCATGTTGCAAGTGGACATATTTTTTGAGAGAAGCTTAGAAAAAGCATGGAAGACCTCCAATGAGGTCCTAACAACATTCCTAAAGATTATGTTGTTCCTTTATTTCCATATACTCCACCTTAAATAGGGGGTATTTGTTTCCAAAGCTCCTTAACAACTAGGAATGAGAAGGGGGAATACCATTCATTAACAAAGGTTGTCAAATTGTCAATCATAACCCATTCAATGCCCAAATTCTACATGGTCCAACCCCATATGTCCCTAGCAAACTCATAGTGAAGGATAAAGTGAGTGACAAATTCCTCCTCTTTTTGACAAAGAATACACCAATTAGGGAGTTGGAACCCCTGTCTTTGAAGATTGTCAAGGGTTAGAATTCTATTGTGATTAGCCACCCACCATAAAAAGTTTATTTTAGGGATAAACCTATTCTTCTAAACTTTGTACCAGAACTTGTCTTCACCCAGGTCTAACAACGAAACATAAGTAGCTCTGATAGTGAAGATACCCCTATTATCTCTATCCCAAATAATGTTATCCTTGCTAGGAAAAATAGGAATTCTATACTTCTACAGTTACCTTTGGAGATATCTAGCAATAGGTTCTAAGTCACTCTGGTTGTGACAACAAACCAACAAGCTCTTCCATTCATTCAAAGTACCACTTTAGATGTAATTAGACACCAAAGTACCAAAAAAATTCCTATCTGGGCTTGCAAGCCTACCAAAAGTTTGGAGACCTATAAGAGCTTGGTCCACCAACCATCTATCATCCCAGAATCTAATGCCTCTACTATTTCCAAGCTTCCATTTGATACCTTTTTGAAGTAGACCTCTAGTTTTAAAGAGACTATTCCAAATCATAGAACCTTTAGGAATACCTAGTTCTAAAATAAACTTGCTCTCTTGAATCCCTCTAAGATATTTGGCCTTCATAATAAATCCCCAATCCTTGTTTTCTTTGTTAAGGTTTTAGCCAACCTTGGCAACCAAGGCCTTATTAGTCAGGTGTATTTTTATGATACCAAGTCCCCCATAAGTTTTAGGGAGGCAAACCTTATCCCAGTTAACTAGATCTATTATTTTTTTATCTTCAATGCTTGTCCAAAGGAAGTCCCTCTGAATATGCTCAAACTTCTTAGCCAGATACTTAGGGATCTTGAAGAGACTAAGAAAGTAAATAGGAATAACTTGGAGGGAAGCTTTGAGGAGTTGATATTTCACATCTTGACTTAGAAGTTTGCCTTTCCATCTAGCTAGTTTCTTCTAAATTCTTTCCAAAAAGTCAGAGTGACATCATTAACTGTCAAAGGGAGCCTGAGGTAAGTAGAAGGAAGTTGAGAACAAGAGCAACCTATTGTGTAGTTGCACAACACGCCCCATTTTCCCTTAGAAAAATAGGGACCCAACCTTTTCTTGCTTTTGCTTGTTTGCTTTTTTCTTTGGGTGGTTTGGTAAAATTTAGTCATATCACCCTTTTCTTATGCATGTGTACCACAAGGAGGGGTCAGTTGCCAAAGTTAGAATTTTCTAGCATTAACATCATAATTGGAAAGAATACAAAGTTCTAAGTAGGTTTTCCTTTTGAATCACCCTGATATTGTTTAAGGATAGAAAGTTATGCTAAGTCAAAGTTGGGTCAACTTGGATATTTCCCATAGGGTCATATTTCTAATTATTAGTCATATTTGCTTAGATGACCCTAACTTAAGAAGATCTCTTGATGCCTAATCAATCCCCAATATGTGAATGTCAAATTTAAATGAGGATGAATATTTATCCATCAAAGGCTTATGCACATTTCTCAGAGGGTCATATTTTCAAATATCCCTCATCTTTCAAAATATCACCCTTACACAAATATAATCCTTCGCATGTATGACGATGATGTCATTTAGTTCTGATGAATAAAAGAGTTCACCCCAATGGTGACATAATCATTGTAGCCGACCCCAAAAGGGTCATATTTATAAACATCTGTCATATTTCTAAATATGATGATGACATCATCATAACCCGAACACAAATAAAACATAACAGCATGATGATGTCATCATGATCTTCACTCAAAGAGGTCACATTTCGTAATATCCTTGACCTTCATCAAATATGATGGTGACGTCATCTTTCATAAATAATTGTTGAAGTCCATATGATGATGGTGTTACCCTTGCATCCTCGAATGAGGATGATATTTGTAAGTCAAAAGTTAACCATATCACCCTAATATTAATGAATAATTGTCTCACGAGAGGGTCATATTTTCAAATATCCCTTATCTTCTAAAAGATCACCCTCCAACATTAAATGTGAGTCCAACGGTAGGTCGCGCCCTGTCAATTTCAAATGTAATTTTGACACTTGGCAAGATCTGCAGACTTCATGCGAATGATCGATGGATTTAATCAAAACAACACATATGCCCTAATTTGTCCTATTACTTGGTTTAAAAGTAAAATTTGGGGTTATTTACATTCACCCTGCAATAATTGAAGTTTACAGAGCTCAGAAAGTCAATACTTCACAGTCATCTGCAAATGGAACGTGATCTTTGATAGAATGGAATAGACGATACAATGCATTCACATTGATACTGTTATCAGTCATATAACAAGAGGGAAAGCGATTATTAGGTAAGTAAAATAAAACCCTCTCTTTTGTCGTTTACTAAAATTGTTAAGTAAAATGGTTTTAATTACAATTATCAATATGACATGCATGAAATGAATTAAAATGTTGAATTATTGTTATGAAATGCATGATCTCCATGAAACCTCTCCATACATACACCCTAGGGTAAGAAAAGCATGTCTCTATTGCAGGATCTAATGGATGTTAGAAACAACAAATCTGAATCTGAGTTCTTAAAACCCATGTTCATATAACCTGAGGGAGTGG
The DNA here is from genome assembly GCA_027924645.1 of Cunninghamia lanceolata. NCBI lineage: Eukaryota > Viridiplantae > Streptophyta > Pinopsida > Cupressales > Cupressaceae > Cunninghamia > Cunninghamia lanceolata. The sequence goes on along the minus strand of BSBN01001807.1, from coordinate 20,085,329 downwards.
CATTCAGATATGGGGTAATAGATGACATGCATCAAGGAGAGACAGATTTGGATGGATGGATGGGGAGGTTGGATAATGAGAGTGACAACCTCATACTAGATAGGATATTCACAACTGGTATGTGGCACGCCACAGGATTCCCATATGCAATGGAATCCATTGAGTTAGTGGAGGAATGCACAAGAAATTACAACCCAAAGAATAGAAGAGTAGAAAAACATGGCAAAGTGTATGCCAATTTCTCAATCAAGGGTATCACTTTTGGATTCAATCTACCTGTAGGATAAAAGGTGGTCAGTATAAGCCTAAGTAGGCTGGAGAAAGAATAATGTAGCAACGAAAGGCAAGCCAGGAAGATCATGTATCCATGGAGGTGTAGGGGTAGCTCTTATAAGGCTACTGCTAAATTGCCTAAGTACTTGTACAAGTATGATTTTGATGATGAATATCAGTATATGATTGTCTTGTTGAACAAAATGACTGGTAGGCAACATACCGGGAACTTTAAAAACTGGATGTATGGGATCATCCAAATGGTGTTGTATTCAAACAACAAACCTCTATGGGTCAAGATCATTAGCGATAGCTTGGATGAAGGCATGAGAAGGCTAGGGGGAAAACTTTCATATTTCATATGACTTCTTATGTTGTATACACCTATGCTTTCAGGGGGACATTTGATGCTTTGAAGATAGTGGGCAAGGTTGGAAGCAATCCTGCTGACATCAATATATGGAATCATTACCCACAATTACAGAGGAGAGCATATCTCCAAGATTACAAATTGGTAAATGATGCATTATCTATGCATCTGGTCAGAACAATGGAAGAGGATGGAACCAAGAGATTGAGCATGGAGGCTCAAGCCATTATCTATAAGCATGGGGCTTGGTTTATCCAATTCCCCACCTTCTCATACATAAGAATAGAAGGATTTGAGGGACAACCCCTCATGTTACCAAGATAACCTACTGATAGGGTCATCCTGATGGAGTTCGTTAGGCAAGTGTCAACCTCAGTTGAGGTTCACTCGGAGAAGAAGAAGATCCTGCCTATGTTGTTCTCGGTATACATGGGCTGGTATATATGCCCTGACAGATCACAAAACATTACAGATGCCATTAAAGGATTAAAACTCATGTATCTGAGGCCATTTTCTATAGCTAGGTCATATGACCCATATGGCAGAATGCAGAAACTATTAGGGAAGCAAGTACATAAAAAACATCTTGAAGATTATTGGACTGATTGTGATGATGAACAAGAAGTTAGGAGAAGGAAATATCAAATGTTCACACTCAATCAGATCTAGACTTTTGATTGCATTCCAATGCCAACACAATTACATGAGGATGATGGGAAAATAATGTCTAATGAATATGAAGACAATAAGGTGTACAATGACACCATCTCAGCTCCTAATCTAACATAGCCAGAGGAGACCTCACTAGATCAAATAATGAAGGGGGTTATCCAATTGACCCAGAACTAGGTAAAGACTAAGGCCACCGAGTTGAAAAAGAAGGGTATAGCCCTTACCATTGACAAAATAAAAAAGAGATAGGTATCTAAAGAAGATTATGATGACTTCCTCATTGAAAAGAGGAAATCCAATGGAGAGAGATTACTTGTTGAGGAAGAAAAGCCATCAAGCAAGGGCAAGAAGGCTGCTCCTATGTAGCAAGGGGTAATTATTAAAACATTTCAATCAAAAGGTGATGGTGCATCCACCTCTACACCTGCATCTACATCACAACAATCCCCTAATAAGCAGAAAGGCAAGAGGGTACTAAAATATGTTCCTGAAGTAGCAGAAGAACAAATAGAGGATGAGTCATTTCAAGATGAGTCACTGCAGGATAAATTACTGGAAGAAAATCCTTAGGAAGAAGAGCAATTGGATAAAGAACCCAAGGATGATGATCTATTAATAACAAAGAAAATAAAGAATGTATAGCAAGAACCACCACCAAAAAAGTAGAAGACATCAATGAGAGGGAATGTTAATACTGAGCCTATCATATTAAGGGGTGTAGGTGGTTTGACTTTCATGAGGGAACTACAACATGAAGTCCCCATTCCTGAAATAATTCAATTTAAAACTGAGAAAGCTAAAGAGTAGACAAAAAAGGAAATACATATAGCTAGTAAAGAGTCCCCCTTTCCTCTTGATGACACTATAGAATTGTCAGATGATGAGGTGGTTCAGGATGTAGCTGCTGAACATATGGAAACCTTAGTTACTAATACTAAGATGACCCCTGATAGGACCCCCATGGCCCAAAAAGTGACATATCATGAGGAGGTTGGAATGGATGAAACAGAGTAGGATAATCCTGAAGAAGTATCCCAATAGATAGGGCTAGCTAATTTGGTAGAGCAGGTTACTAGTCCTGCAGTGATAGATTTAACTTACTAGGGTGATATGATTCAGAACAAGGATAATGATCAGCCTTGGGAGCCTAAAGAAGCTAAAAATATGTAATGCATACAGAAATTGGTGATATGACACCCGATCAAGGCAAGGATCAAGATAATGCACCCACTGGACAAGGACAATCAGAGGCACAACTTCAGAATAAAGGTGATCAGGATATTCCAAACAAAGGTGTTGATCAAGACCAAGGCCTTTTTTCACCACATAATGAAAGAGGTGATCAAGGTAATAATCCAAGATCAGAAGAGAAATTAGCTAAGAAAGACGTAAACTTGGAAGAAGCTGGTGCATCTAAGGTTAAAGAGTAGAGTTTGGCACAAGACAAAAGCCAATAGAAAGAAACAAAAAAGGTAATTGAGGGCAATTCGAGTGATTTACAAGGCCCAAAAACACAGTCTTCTCGAGAGACCAATGTACCACAAGATGAGAAAAAATAAAAGGCTCAAGAAACTCCCAAGGAGAAGCTACAAGAGGAGGTGCAGGATTTTGATGTTTCTACATTATTTACTAAAAGTATGATGAAACCTAGAAGAAGGGCAAGGCTCACATCTGCAATAGGAAGAGACCCTACTAGTACAGGTAGGAGAATAGCTCAAGTAGCCTTACCCATAGTTGAAAAGGAGAAAGGTAAAATAAGCCTTAATGAGTTTCAAATAACTGATATTTATCTAGGTTTTGCAAATGAGGACCAGGAAGGTCAAGAAGGTAAAGACATTATTGATTCTTTGACCTGAAGGGTGAAAAGAGAAAAGGATAAGAATAAGAAACATAAAGAGCACATTGCTCAGTTGCATTCTTTTATTAAAGGATTGACTGATCCTAAGCATACACCTATTAGTACATCCACTCCATTAACAATTATATCCCAGGAAGAGGCTACAAGATTAGATCTGATGAGGCATAAGGTACAACTAATGGACAAGTGGTTCATGTCTTCTATTTTTGAGGCTAGGGATGTGGTGAAGACCTCCTTAGAAAATTGGAATTCTCTTAGTGCCTTGAAGAGTAAAGTGGACAAGTTGTAGAATGAAGTAGGTAGGAGATCTTTAAAGCTAGAGACGAACCTAGATGCCTTGGGAGAAATGAAAAGAATTGATGTGAAGATACTCCTAGATAATGAAATACTGGTTAATAATACTTCTCAGCTATTCAATATTTGGTTTGAAGACACTAGATTTGAATATGACATCTTGAAGAGATGTAATGGCAAACTCAGGGATATAAGTGTCAAGTTACATGACCTTATGGCAAAAGATACAGAAACCCTAGAAGCTCTCGAAGGAAAGGTAGAAGGGAAAATTGAAAATCAAGATATTGATTTTGCTGTGCAAGCTTTCTATAATAATTTCAAGCAAGATGCAGAAGATCCCCTACACTATTTGACATAAGAGGTCATAAACAAAATCATGAGGATAAAGGCCAGGGTGGAGACATACAATGAAACATTAAATAGCAGGATGAACAAGATGGATGCCCTTCAAGTGAAATTTCATTCCCATAGGCATGCTGCAGCGTGAGCTAAGATACAAGATGGAGGTGAGGTTGATAGAAAAGTACAGTTATATGAATCTATCAGGGCAGCTATAAAAGTACACATAAGAGGAAATCTGCATCAAAGTGACAGTGATGAAGAAAATGATGATGATGAAGATGCAATTGATGGAGAAGATGAAAGTGAAGAAGGAGAAGAAGATGAAGAATAAATAAGGATGCATGATGACAGAGTCATATGTATAATCAACGTAAGAGATACTCGATTCCAATAGATGGTTGCCAGCTGGCAACCCATGTTCTTGTTGATAGTGGTTGACTTAGTCAATGTGATGATACTGACCGTTGATTCAAATAGACAAATCTTGACCATTGGTCATTTGTAACTGCCTCCTCTCTTTGTTGTATAAAAGGAGATGGAGTGCACTCTCTGTATTATTAGAAGCTTAATTGAAATTGGATTGTTGAAGCATTCAGGACTGATTTCAAGGCTTTTGTGAATGTACATGTCTTTTGAATACTTAATGAAAGAGAAGTTGTGTTGATTACAAATTATTGTATATCTTGGGAAGTCAGTGAATGAGATCTAGATATATACATTGATTAGCTGTGTCCCTTGGAGCACTTGTTAGTCTGAATGTGTTGTTTCATTCCTTGTTCCTTTGAAGTTAGCATCAACCATACCTAGCTATGGAACATCCTGGTGAAATTGTGGTTTGATTTCTTCTTTTCATGACTGTATCTGGAATGTATGTGACTCACTAGCTAAAGGTTCATCAAATTTAGAAGTATTTATTTTAATTTTCATAAATTTCATTATAAATCACCTTCATAATTGTAAATATCATACAATCTAAAGAAAATAAACATGAAATATTCCTATAACTCGTAAATAACTGAATATACCAAGCATATTTTGAGTGAAAACATGTAAAAATGACAAATATCATGCAAATATAGATGTACATCAATGATATACATGTAAATATCTAATAATAGGCACATTATTTGAACAAATGCACAATGTAGAAGCATAAAACAAGTTCATGATAGTAAATGCTTAGAAGAATTGATCAATCTTATAAATATAACCATAATTTGTGGAGCATAGTAGAAATAACCTAGTTTGTGAAGTAAATTTATAGGAAACAGATGCAGAACCAGATATATAGGCAACGATTTATCATCCAAACAATGTAAGACCCCTTGAAATGGAAAATAGCATGTCACATCAACCTCTGAGTAACGTTAGAAGATCTTGACTTGATCAACGGAGACTTGGAGTCATCAATTTATCCTAAATTGATCATACTTTTCAAGATAATAAAGGTTTGTTGTGCAAATTTTTATGCATGTTGTTATGACTAACAATCATCAACAACATAAATTGGCACTAGAAGGAGGGATTTCTTTCTCATTTGGAGAGTAAATCTATTGCATATGTGTATTCATGTGGTTGAAACAAGGTAATTTTATCAAAGTTCATCACAATTGTTCATGCTTTGAGTGTTCTTGCAAAGATTTGCTTGTTTTGTATCCTTTCATATCTGTTCATCATAAATATTTCAGAATTGAGCATAGATATCTCAAACTTTATAGTCAATTCTTGCAATGTTTAAAAATTAAGTCATTATTCAAGTCTTCCTGCTAAACCTTTGCTATAATTTGCTTGTGTCACTGGATATCATGATATCCGTGTCTAGAAATCCAGTATTTACTCATATTTACAGGTTTCATGCAAATATTACATAAGTGTCTAGTCAGTTTAGGATTCTAGTCATAAATTTCTTCCTTTATTTGGTAGGTTTAGTTGATCTTTATAGAAAACCAAGTCAAATTTCCACAAATTGTTGAAATCTTGGCTCACAGGCCAAATACTAGGTCCAGATCTGGTGGACTTTTTGAGGAACTGCCTATCCATGGACTTAGACCTAGAACTATAGACATTCATCACACTCTTGGTTCCAGTACATCAGAATCTTCATTAGGAAATACTCCAATAACCCTTGTTGAATTGCAAACACCTACAAGACCACCTGTTACCCCTCAAGTCCAACCACCACCAGTCACTATGTCATTCTTTGCTATAGACTCTCCTTTGACATTCAATGCATATCATCCTTTACCTAAAAATCCTAATAAGATTTGTCCTAAATATCATCCATATCAGGATGCTGATGATCACATTAGAACATTCAAGAAAGTTTGCTGTAGAGTAAGGATTGAACATGAAGATGTGGTATGTAGATTATTTCCATTTTCCTTAGGAGAAGAAGCATATAATTTGTATATCAGTCTTGGTCAAGGTTTAGTTGGTTCATGGGCCACCTTATAGAAAGATTTCAAAGATAGATTCGAAATATCTATAAATCCTTCAATGAATTATCATCTTTTTGCCACAATCAAAAGACTTGAAGGAAAGCCGATTGCTAACTTTAATGCTAGATTCCAAAAGATGCTTTCAAAGATGGTAGCTCTATATATAGTAGTAGATGAAGCTACTAGGAGTATATACTATTCATCCTTAGATCACCTTACTTCTATGTTCATAAGGACACATCTTAATATCACAAATCTGGCATGAGCTTTTGAAGAAGCTATAAAAGTTAATCAGCAATTGATCCCTGCTCGAACCCTAAACATAACATTTCCTACATTTCCTGCATACCCTGCATATCCTACTCAACAGCAGCCTCTAGCTATAATGCTAGGTCATTTACAAGTACCTCTACTTAGCATCCTGCCACCTCCAAATGGAAATGGCTAGATAGTGCAATATCCAGGACATGGACAAGTACCTCAGGATGTAGGATAGAATAATAACAATGGTTCTTCTTTTTTCAAACCCCAAATAGAGAATGTAGTAGCCAATGTCCAGGAAGAGAAGGAAGAAATTAAAGAAATGTCAGCATAGTTGATGAAATTGACAACTGAAATTACTCATTTGAGAAGTTAGAATTTCTATTCCCAACCAAATCAAAATAGAGGATATAACAATGATAGGTCAGGATATCCTGATAGGAGATATAACAACGATAGGAACTACAATAATAACAATAACAACAATGGTAACAATAATGTGCCTAGACATCCTAGAGTGTGGAACACTAGGTCGAACAATGGTTCCTTGCCATCACCCTTAGATAATCAGCCTCCTAGTGAACCTAAACAGACCACTAGAGTTAACTTGGTAGAAGTAACCCTTACAAACTGGTGTAGAATCCATAACACCAATGCTCATGCTGAGTTAGATTATTGTCAGTTTAGGATAGCAGCTAGCATCTTTGAGGCTGAAGTATCCAATACCACAGGTAACCCTCCTTTTGTTGAAGGAAATGAAATTGTCCCTTGTGGTTATGACTATGCCCTAGTATTGGAAAGTTTTACTGACCATCCCCACCATCAAGTAACTTCAGCTCATGAGAATTATACTCTAACATGTGAAGAGTCAGCCATGGATTTTGAAATGAATTATGTTTTTCCTTTTGAAGATGAGAATGAGCCATCAGTTGAACATGAGGAGGTACATGCTTACCAGCAATAGTATCAAGGTAGACACAATTATAACCTCAGGAATAACTCAAAAGGACCTTCTAGTCCCTTGACCACATCATTGCCTCCTAATAATTTTAACATTCCTCCTGATCTAAAGGCAAGTAATAACCCTGGATTTCCTAAGGTTAATGCTCAATATTTAGCATCACAAAATGCAGTGGTAAAATCCAGTAACCAGCCTCCTGAATCTGATAAATTGGTCACACATTTAGTAGATGAAATGAAAAAGATCAAAATCAGTTTGTCATTGTCAGAATTACTTAAAACCCTATCTATTAAGAAGGCATTCATGAAATCCTTAGATGACCCTACACCAAAAGAGGATAGCTATCCCCTCAATTCAAACTAGACTTTGAGTAAAGATCATGCAGCTAAGGATACTAATGTTAAACACAAAGCTTCAACTATTGTCCAAGCTGCTGAAACTTCACACATGACCCTTAATAGGGACAAGATTGAGTCACCTCCATTTCTCGTTGTTGTAAGGACATTTGGTAAGAACTTACATAACTGCTTGGTAGATTCGGGTGCATCTACAAACGTAATGCCATTGACCATATGTAATGCCTTAGGGTTACATCCTACTAAGTCAATAAAGAAGGTAACACAATTAGACAAAACTAAGGTAAGTGTTATCAGAGAATTAACTCACATTCATATGTAATTAGCATCAGATCCAAGGATCCAATACTACATTGATATACAGGTAGTAGATATCCCTGATACATATGGAATGTTGCTTAGCAGGGATTGGTCAAAAACACTTAATGGATACATGTCTACTGATTTCAGTCACATGTGGCTACCTTGGAAAGGGATTCCCAATGAGATTCAGATAGATGTTGAACCCCGAATGAAGCACATGATTACTGAATATAATAAAACCAATGAAATCATGTATGTGGATGTAGAACCTGGAGTTTACACCATCAGACCCCAGTCGGTCAAGATAGAGGAGATCCTCATGTATGATATTCATGTTCATAGGGATGATCTCTAAGATGATAGACTGATTATAGAGTCTGATCATAGTTGAGATGATAGTGATGAGTTGGATCATTTTAGAAATTTTGAGTTGTATCTATCCAAAGAGATGCAACATTGTCAAATGGCAAATATATCTAATGAAGATGTTTTGATTGAAGGATGGTGTAGGTTGCATGATGAGGCACATTTTGAAAAAACTTGTGATGCTTGTTTCGACATGATGGACCTGGAACAGACATGTAGTGAGAAAATATTATCATCACCTCAGGTAATTCATACAGATAGTTATAGTGATACTAACTCTTGTTCATCATCCACAAGTACAGAAGAAAGTACATATTAGGATGAAGGCTACGTCCATAATTCAGAAGAGATCCCGATGAATATTGGGAGCATTTCTAAGGATGAGAGAAATATCACCCCAGGAATAGATTGTTTAATTGAATTAGATTATGATCTGTCTGATGAAGATAGAGGAAGTAATTTGACCACATTTGAAGAGTTCTTGTCAAAATAGATTCAGAGGATGTTGCTACAACATACTTCTCCACATAATGTTCCAATTGAAGGTTGGTGTAGATTACATGAAGCACCACATTTAGAGACTGCTTGCTCATTATGCTTACACATTTTGGATAAGAAAATGATGCTTCATTTAAAGGATCATTTTCCTAATAATAAGGAAAGAAAACAAGTATCAGTTTCACATCAGTCAAATAAAGTAAAAATAGAAAAGAATGAGTTACCAAAACTAAAATGGATATTAGGTGGTGCAGCTACTAGAGCTAAAAAGAAGAGGGAAGGTCCTGATAAACCTTTGACTGAAGATAAGCCATGGATCCTTAGGTTTGATGGATCTAAGTCAAAACAAGGAGCTAGAATAGGAATAGATCTTATTGATCCAGCTAGAAAATCCTATTTAGCAGCATATAGATTATAGTTCCCATGTACAAATAATGTGATAGAATATGAAGCTTTAATTCATGGGATATTGTTTGCACTCAAGCAAAAAGTAAAGATTCTACATGTCTATGGAGACTCAAAATTGGTGGTAAGACAAGTAAGAGGCATATATTCTTGCAATTACAAAAGGTTGTCTAATTATAGACACAGGGTATGGGATTTGATAGAAGACTTTGATGCATTCAACATTACACATGTGCCTAGAGAACAAAATCACAGAGCAAATGCCTTGGCTCAAGCTGCAAGTACTTTGGAGCCATTATCTATATCTGGTTTGAAGAGGTTTTTAGTTGAATTAATATCAATACCTTATGTACCAGATAATGCCACCAATCTCCAAGTGTTTGATGATGAGCAACACATTTTGGATTTCATATCAAACAGAGATGTGTTTGATGCATAGATCATAGATGAAAGAAATGTGAAGGATCATACTTGGGAAGAAGAGGAGATCATGGATCTGCCTAGTAATAAAATTCCCAAGGGGATGATAGAATTAGAAAGAGCATTTGACTTGCACAATATGTTAAAACAGAAAGATCTCCCAAGGACTGATGGAGGAGAATATTCACAAATCAATATAGGACAGAATGAAGAAAAAAGGAATGTCCTAATAGGAAAAGTCTGTATAGAAGAAGAAATGGCAGGGATAACCCAAGCACTTAAAGATTATATTCATGTTATTGCTTGGACTTATGATACCTCAATCATCACGCATACTATACCATTGAAGCTAGATGTCAAGCCTTTTAGACAAAAATAGAGACCAGTTAATGCCTTATTAGAACCCATCATCTTTGAAGAAGTCAAGAAACTGCTCAATGCCAGGATCATATTCCTAGTGAGACATTCAACATGGGTGGCCATCTTGGTCCCTGTGAGAAAGAAAAATGGTGATATCAGGCTATGCGTAGAACTTAGAAATCTGAATAGAGCATCTGAAAAGGATAACTATCCTTTACCTTCATTGGATGAGGTCTTGCAAATAGGAAATGGTGCACAGATGATGTCTTTCTTGGATGGTTTCTCAGGTTATAACCAGGGAATGGTAGATAAAATAGATAGGCTGAAAACTGCATTCACCACCAAGCGGGGTATATTTGCATATAGGCGCATGCATTTTGGATTAATAAATTCTAGAGCCACCTTTCAATGAGCAATGTATATAGCTTTCAGGGGGTTGATTGGTAAGTGCATAGTCATATACATAAAATAGATAGGCTGAAAACTGCATTCACCACCAAGTGGGGTATATTTTCCTATAGGCTCATGCCTTTTGGATTAATAAATGTTGGAGCCACCTTTCAATGAGCAATGGATATAGCTTTTGGGGGGCTGATTGGTAAGTGCATAGTCATAGACATGGATGACTTGACATTTTTTTTAGAGAAGAGGGTTGATCACATAGAAAACCATAGGAGTGTGCTCAAAAAGTGTGAACAATATGGTATATCCCTGAACCCTAAGAAGTACATATTCAGAGTAACCATAGGTAAGTTACTAGGTCATTTAATAATAGAAAATAGGATCATCATTGACCCTGCAAGACTAGAATCAATCATGAAGCTGCAGCTTCTTGGAAGTAAGAAGGAACTCAAATCCTATTTTGGTAAGATAAATTTTGTTAGAAAATTCATTAATGGATTTGTAGAGATTGTCAAGCCACTAAATGTAATGTTCAAGAAAGATGCCAAAATTGAATGGACTCTTGAAGCAAGAGCAACATTTGAGGATATTAAGAAAGCTATATCTGATGCTCCTATTCTTATCAGTCTAGATTATACAAGAGATTTTTACATATATTCATTTGCTTCAGAGCATACATCAGCACCAGTATTAACACAAAGAAATGAGGCTAAAGAGGAAAAGCCTATAGCTTTTATGAACTGCCCATTCAAGGATGCAAATCTTAGATACATGGATGTTGAGAGACAAGCTCTTGCTCTAGTTTGAGCAGTCAAGAAGTTTAGACACTGCATTTTGAGAAGTAAGATAATTGTTATAGTACCAGATGTAGCAATGAAAATGCTTTTAATGCAAAGTGAGCTTGGTGAGAAGAGAGCTAAATGGATAATAGTTCTCCAAGAGTATTGGTGCAGAGGCACCTACCTAACAGCTGGCCTCCATGAGGCAGTTAGTTTGTTATAGGTCTTGTTTATGTTTCCAAGAAGGTCTGTTAAGACCAAATGCATGTAATAAGGTCACGCTGATCATGATAAGATCATGCTGACCAGGCTTTTGCTATTTTTAGTTAGTTGGTTATAACAGCTGTCATGCTGTAGGGTCCGGTTGGCTCTCCCAGCCGCTTGGAGAGTTCCCAGCCGCTTGGAGTCGGGTCAGTAGTACTCGTAGGAAAATCTATTTAAGCTTGAGATCGGTTGATATTGCATATACAGATAGATATCATCGATCGGTAGTATAGTCTTGTATTGAGCAGAGGAGCTTGAGTGTGCTGTGTGAGGAACATCATATTGTATTGCATCTTTGAAATCAATAAAGATCCTGTTTTTGGTTTCCTGTTTGATCCCCCTTGTGTAATCGATTTGCTGGTTTGGGTGGCTTCATGGATTTACTGATCCATTCCACCGGTTGATCCGTCTGATCGGTGGAATGGTGATGTACAGTAGGTTAGTAGTTAGTTTGTTTGCTTGCATGCAGGTGTACAGGATCGCGGTCGACAGATGTTGAAGACCCTAGCATGGGCATGTGCTAGGTCAAGCTGATAAGACAGAGTGTGGAAGATCACCCTAAGACTGGATCGGGTCGTCCCTGGAGGATCGGCGAAGTGAAATTTCGCTAAGTGAAGAAGTTCGTTAAAAACGGCATCATCAGGATATTTCTGCAAATATCCTGCAGTCTGTTCAGATATCGTCATCCGGATAAGTGGAGGAGAGCATGATGCTTTCGACTGCATGAAGTGCAAGTGCGTCGGGGTGATCATCATCAGGAGGGCCGAGGAGGAGCGTATCGGCATCAGGTTGAAGATCGGCTTGATCAAGTTGATCGCGGGCCGAAAAGACTAAGTTTGGCCAACAGCAGGATATGACGTCATCATCATCATGATATACGTCATCAGGACATTTCAGAGTGGCAGAATATTGAGAAGTTGCGGGTGACGTCATCGTCATTAGGATCTACGTCATCAGGATATCGGGTGACGCAAGCATCGAGAGGAAAGGTGCGAGGAGTTAAGGTTTTGTCATCATCAGGATAAATGGGAAGAACCGGATGTTCGTTATCCTGTTGAATATCATGATGTTGAATATCATGATGCTGAAGGAAGAGAAGACGGAAGTTGTCGCTGAAGTGAATAGTGGACGTCAGGAGGAGGTTCGCGCTGGTCGAACATGAGGATGCTGCCGAACATGATGATGCTGCCGATAATCGAGTAAGGTGATGCTGTTGACAGGCGAAAGTGCAAAGGCTTGTCTGCAGGAGGATATCGGTCGGCAGGTGAAATATGATGATGATGCTGACAGTGAAGTCAAATATGATGATGATGAGGATGAATATGATGATGATGATGGGCTGCAGACATCCATGCTGTATGCGAAGGTTATAGTGTGGATGCCTCTGCATCATAGTGGTATCAGAGCTCAGCAAAGCATCTGGGCTATTGTGTGTTGATTCTGTCACCGAAAGGGCAGAGGTAGAGTTGAATTGTGTGTTGTGTGTTGATTGAGAGGTTGACAAAATGCCTCCGAAAGGTAGTGGTACTGCAAGGGAATTGCAGGAGATGAAGGAGAAACATGCTAGAGAGATGAGGAAGATGAAGGAGCTTGCTGAAGCACTTCAAGCCAGGTTGACAGCCCTGGAAAAGAACAAAAAGAGGGAAGTGGAAGACAGTGAGTCTGAAGAAGATGAAGATACTGTTGAAGAGTATGAAGAGGTAGCTGAAGATCTGGATGCGGAAGACCAGAGACTGGCAAAACTGTTAAAGGCAGTGCAGAATGATAAACCTAAGGTAAAGGTTGATGTTTCCAAGTATACTGGAAGTTTGAATGAAGATGAGTTGTTAGATTGGATTGCTGCACTTGATGATCACTTTGAATGTGAAGATGTTGCTGAGGATCAGAAAGTAAAGATTGCAAAGACCAAGTTAGGAGGTCATGCTTTGGTATGGTGGGATTATGTACAATCCGAGAGAAGGAAACAAGGGAAGTCTAAGATCACTTCATGGGATAAGATGGTAGCAAGGATCAAGGGTAAATTCTTGCCAAGGGATTATGAAATCCAGATGTTTAAGAAGCTGCAATTTTTAAAGCAAAAAGACAGGGATGTGAAAGCATATACTGAGGAATTTTATCTGTTAAGTATGAGATCTGGTCATCATGAGAATGAGGTAGAAAAGGTGGCTAGGTACTTGGCTGGTTTGAGGTTTAACATACAGGATGAGTTAGTTTTAGCTAACCCTAAGAATGTGGAGGATTGTTATCAAATGGCAATCAGGATTGAAGAAAAGATGAATAGAGGACATGATAAGTCCATGAGAGGAAGAGGAAACCACAGGGGAAGAGGAACAGCCCCTGCACAAAAGCAAACCAATGAGGGTCAAGAAGACACTGGTAAAGGACAGGGACAGTCTGATTTCAGAGGTGGATGGAAAGGTAATAGAGGAAGATTTGGAGGTGGTAGAGGTTCTACTACATTTTCAGGAAAGTGTTACACCTGTGGTGAGTTTGGTCATCCATCTTTCAAATGTCCAGAAAACAAAGGTTCATCATCCAGAAATGATAGAACTAGTGACAAGAGAGTACAACTTGTGCAAGAAGAGAAAGTAGAAGAAAGTGCACAGAGTTCAAACAGAGATCCTGAGAATTGTGGATATCCAGAGGGTGGAGAATCATTGATGCTAAGGAGAATTAGTTTGCAGGCATCAAAGGATCTGATGCAAAGGAGAGCTCTTTTCAAGACCACATGCAAGAGTAAAGGTAAGAAATGTAAAGTTGTCATTGACACTGGTTCAACAGACAACATGGTATCTCAGGAGATGGTGGATAAACTGCATTTGGAAAGGATTCCACACCCACACCCTTACAAGACATCTTGGGTGAGTGATAGTCAATCACTTTTTGTCTCTGAACAGGCATATGTGGATTTTCAGATTGGAGCATATCAGGATAGAATTTTGTGTGATATTTTGCCTATGGAATGTTGTCACCTACTGTTGGGTAGACCATGGCAATTTGACAGAAGGGTACTGTATGATGGGTATGGTAATACCTACACCATCAAGAAGGATGGGAAGATTATTAAGTTGATGCCATTACAGGCAAAAGCTGCAGTACAGAAGGCAGCCCAAATCATTTTAATGGGAAAGAAGGAATTTGTGCAGATACCTAGAGGAGCAGGCATAAAGGCAGTTGAGGATACTGCAGGGAAAGGAGTTGTTACAGACAACAAGCTGAAGAACGTTTCAGTTGTGACTGACAGAGGTCAGCAGCAGGTTCAGAAACAGGGGTGCAACCAACCATCAGTTTAGAGGAATGACAAGGATGTTGTCATAGTTGGGACTATTGCTTGTCCTATAAAGATTGACAGGACGATAGAGTTGAACATTTCAGCAGTTCAAGAGGCAGTTCAGACAGAGGTTCTGGTCAGACACCCTGACAAACACAGGGTATGTGAGAAAAAGGCCTACATTGATAGGCATGAGGATTTACTTGCCAAAAAGCAAGTTACAGTTCAGAAGTCTTGGAGCAGCCAAGAGACAGCAGCAGACAAAGCTGGAACAGGTCAGAAGACTGACAAGGCAAGGTGTAGAGGTGGAGGACTTCCATATCCTAACTCATGGGACATGAGTTATTTTCTTTTGGGGAGTATGGTGCAGAGGCACCTACCTAACAGCTGGCCTCCATGAGGCAGTTAGTTTGTTATAGGTCTTGTTTATGTTTCCAAGAAGGTCTGTTAAGACCAAATGCATGTAATAAGGTCACGCTGATCATGATAAGATCATGCTGACCAGGCTTTTGCTATTTTTAGTTAGTTGGTTATAACAGCTGTCATGCTGTAGGGTCCGGTTGGCTCTCCCAGCCGCTTGGAGAGTTCCCAGCCGCTTGGAGTCGGGTCAGTAGTACTCGTAGGAAAATCTATTTAAGCTTGAGATCGGTTGATATTGCATATACAGATAGATATCATCGATCGGTAGTATAGTCTTGTATTGCGCAGAGGAGCTTGAGTGTGCTGTGTGAGGAACATCATATTGTATTGCATCTTTGAAATCAATAAAGATCCTGTTTTCGGTTTCCTGTTTGATCCCCCTTGTGTAATCGATTTGCTGGTTTGGGTGGCTTCATGGATTTACTGATCCATTCCACCGGTTGATCCGTCTGATCGGTGGAATGGCGATGTACAGTAGGTTAGTAGTTAGTTTGTTTGCTTGCATGCAGGTGTGCAGGATCGCAGTCGACAGATGTTGAAGACCCTAGCATGGGCATGTGCTAGGTCAAGCTGATAAGACAGAGTGTGGACGATCACCCTAAGACTGGATCGGGTCGTCCCTGGAGGATCGACGAAGTGAAATTTCGCTAAGTGAAGAAGTTCGTTAAAAACGGCATCATCAGGATATTTCTGCAAATATCCTGCAGTCTGTTCGGATATCGTCATCCGGATAAGTGGAGGAGAGCATGATGCTTTCGACTGCATGAAGTGCAAGTGCGTCGGGGTGATCATCATCAGGAGGGCCGAGGAGGAGCGTATCGGCATCAGGTTGAAGATCGGGTTGATCAAGTTGATCGCGGGCCGAAAAGACTAAGTTTGGCCAACAGCAGGATATGACGTCATCATCATCATGATATACGTCATCAGGACATTTCGGAGCGGCAGAATATTGAGAAGTTGCGGGTGACGTCATCGTCATCAGGATCTACGTCATCAGGATATCGGGTGACGCAAGCATCGAGAGGAAAGGTGCGAGGAGTTAAGGTTTTGTCATCATCAGGATAAATGGGAAGAACCAGATGTTCGTTATCCTGTTGAATATCATGATGTTGAATATCATGATGCTGAAGGAAGAGAAGACGGAAGTTGTCGCTGAAGTGAATAGTGGACGTCAGGAGGAGGTTCGCGCTGGTCGAACATGAGGATGCTGCCGAACATGATGATGCTGCCGATAATCAAGTAAGGTGATGCTATTGACAGGCGAAAGTGCGAAGGCTTGTCTGCAGGAGGATATCGGTCGGCAGGTGAAATATGATGATGATGCTGACAGTGAAGTCAAATATGATGATGATGAGGATGAATATGATGATGATGATGGGCTGCAGACATCCATGCTGTATGCGAAGGTTATAGTGTGGATGCCTCTGCATCAAGTATGATATGGATATAACACCCATGAAGTTAGTAAGGGGACAAGCCTTGAGCCAGATGATATCAGAAATTGATCCTAACATCATGAATCAATAATATGTGGTGAACACTAGAGAAAGTGAAGAATGGTATTCAGACATCACCCATGTCTTTATTACTAGGAGATGCCCATCAAAATTGTAGGCCTCATAGAGGAGAGCCTTGAAAATAAGATCACAAAAGTATATGATAAAAGGAGGGATCCTTTTTCAAAAGGAACTATGAAGGAATATATCTCAAATGCCTAGAAAGGCAAGAAACAGATAAAGTGATAGCGAAGTTACATGAGAAGTTTGGAACCACACATGGCTCACATCTAGCTATCGCTCATGCTATCTTGTGTGCAGGATACTATTGGCCTACTATATTTAAGGACATTGCTAAACATATTAAGTGTTGCCATACATGTCAGGTTGCAACCAATAGAGAAAGATATGCTGCTCAACCCTTGCAACCAGTGACATGGAGATACGACCATTTTCTCAATGGGGAATGGATTTCATAAGACCCATCAATCCACCATCATCTTCAGGCCATAGGTATGTCTTGACCATCACTGATTATTACACCAGGTGGACTAAAATTATCAGCAGTAAGACATGCAATGCTAATGATGTGATCAAGTTCTTGGAAAGCAACATAGTTACCAGGTATGGAATTCCTTATGCTTTGGTATGTGATAATGGACCTGCCTTTGCATCATTAAAATTATCTAGTTGGGCTTTTGATCATGGAATTATTTTGAAATTTTCTTCAGATTATTATCCTCAAGGGAACGGCTTATCAGAGTCAACGAATAGGAACTTGTTGAATACTATAAAGAAATTGATAGAGAAAAACCCTAAGGAGTGGAATGCCCTATTAAAGTATGCTTTGTGGGTGGATAGAACTAGGATGAAGGCTGCATTAGGAAATTCTCATTATCATCTAGTGTATGGGGTGGATTCTATCCTCCCTATAAACCTAAAGATCCCTACATTACAATTTACACAAGAATATCTAGTCATAGATAACAAACAAGAAGTTAGATTACTTCAACTCATGCACCTAGAAGAGAAAACAGATAGAGCAATTGATCAATTTGCTAAACATCAGGCTATGGTCAAATGCTAGTTTGATAAGAGAGCTAGAGTTAAAGCTTTTAGGATTTCAGATCTAGTCCTAATGTGGGATAAAGCACATGAAAGAAATGGTGACCATGGTAAATTTGACAAACTTTGGATAGATCCTTTTTAAATTTCAAAAATCCTAGAAAATAGTACCTACATACTTAGGGCTCTAACTAGTGAGGATGTTCCATTGCCAGTTAATGGACAATTCCTCAAACATTACTTCCAAGCTTAAATAGGGTCATATAAGTCATTTGTATTGTAATGTGTATATTGTATAGTTGTTTGTATAGTTTTGTTTTGTCTGTGTGTTTGTTTGTTTGTTTTGTTGAGTCTTTGTTTTGGTTAGGCAAGATGATGCACCTTGTTACCCTAAGAAACCAATCATATTGTTAGGATTCAAGTGATGAGAACAAATTCCTATATAGGTTATGACTCATTTTGCGGAGTATCTCTAATCAGGTCTGTGATATCCTTTTCATCATGGTGCCTTTTCTTAATTGAGGAAATTTTCATAATGAATCACCTAACAGCCTTGGGTTTGTGGACCACATCAGTATAGGTGTTAAGTAAAAAATCTAAAAGGTCACCCTTGCTACCATTACAATCTCCAACCTAAATCAAAAAGTGATCACACCTTGCATATTGAGCTTACATGATGATATCATATGAATAAAAAGAAAATATTGAAATTCCAAAAGGGATAAAATTTGGCCATCTAAGTAACTCTACCGGGGCTATAGACGCCTACTAGTAGTGGGGCTCTACATAGGGAGATTGTAGATATAACCTTGTTGGGGCTATGGACACCTTCTAGCACCAAGGCTCTATCCAGGTCGGCTATGAGGGATGAACTCAAAATATGTAGCTTAACACCAGTTACTCAAGTTTTCAACTCACTATCAAGATGAGGATAATTAATCATTTGTACACACTAGAATTCCTTACTAGCACTGTTGCAATAATGAACATCATATCATTTAGAAAGGTCATCATACTTGTACTCAGGAGGAGTTAGAATACTATGTTAGAATGTGATCCCATCACTTGAATCATTTGAATTTGGTTGTCTTCTTTGGTGGCAAGTTGTTGTGTAGTTGCACAACATGCCCCATTTTGCTTTAGCAAAACAGGGACCCAACCTTTTCTTGCTTCTGCTTGTTTTCTTTTTTCTTTGGGAAGTTTGGTAAAATTCAGTCATATCACCCTTTGCTTATGCATGTGTACCACAAGAAGGGGTCAGTTGCCAAAGTTAGAATTTGCTAGCATTAGCATCATAATTGGAAAGAATACAAAGTTCTAAGTAGGTTTACCTTTTGAATCACCCTGATATTGTTTAAGGATAGAAAGTTATGCTAAGTCAAAGTTGGGTTAACCTAGATATGTCCCATAGGATCATATTTCTAATTATCAGTCATATTTTCTTAGATGACCTTGACTTAAGAATATCACTCGATGCCTATTTGATCCCTGATATGTGAACGCCAAATTTAAATCAAGATGAATATTTATCCGTCAAAGGCTTATGCACATTCTTAGAGGGTCATATTTTCAAATATCCCTCATCTTTCAAAATATCACCCTTGCACAAGTATAACCCTTCGCAAGTATGATGATGACATCATTCAATTCCGATGAATAAAAGAGTTCACCCTAATGATGATGTAATCATTGCACTCAACCCCCAGAGGGTCATATTTCTAAATATGATGATGACATCATCATAACCTAGAAACAAAGAAAACATAATAGCATGATGATGTCATCATAATCTTCACCTGAAGAGGTCACATTTCATAATATCCCTGACCTTGATCAAATATAATGGTAATGTCATCTTTCATAAATAATTGTTGAAGTCCATATGATGATGACGTTACCCTTGCATCCTTGAATGAGGAGGATATTCATAAGTCAAAAGTTGACCATATTGATGGTGACAAGTTGTCATTGATGTCAAAAGTATGTTTAGTTGCCATTGCTGTTGATAGGAGCAAGAGACATCATCTTGTGTGTTTCACAGTTCAGTATGGTAAAGTGTTTGTGTTTATCTTGTTATCATGTTGTAGTACTCATCATGCCTAATAAGGTCAGAATAGGTTGTCAAGATTAGATGTGTTGAGCATTACTAGTAGAGAGATCAGTACATTTGAGGTTGGTTGTGCTCAAGACAAGATACAAGATGTGATCTTGATTCATCGTTTACTTGGTTTACAAAGATTGTCTTCACAATCATTTTGGACAGTGGGATCTTGCTTGTATATAGTGACATCATGTTGGTTACAAGTGACAGTGGCTTGATACAAATAGCAAGGATAATGGTCATCATTCATAGTTGAGGAGATTTCAGATAAGTTTACATGCTTCATGATAAAAGGATATTCAAGTTCAACTTATATCTCATATGTTTGTCAAGTTTATGATGATCACATAATTAAGACACATGCAATTGATTTAAATGTGCTAAGTGATATGGCTTTATGTTTTAGTGATGACTTGCTATCGCAAGTCATAAGATCTTAAGTTATTTTTTCTAAGGGATCTTAACACATTAAGAAAAACTGGCCCCATCCATCCCTTTCACGTTGTACCGGTGGCAGCAATGAATTATTTATCATTGGCTATGAAAGTGCCAAAAAGCATTTAGAATGCTATCATAAAACCTGATGCTTTTCAAGGAGAATCTAACTCAAAGTTTTTAAAGATTTTATGGGTCCGATGCATACCCTAAAGGGGAGTTAACTAAGTTTTTTATTAGCCACTAATATGCATCGAATTGTTAGGAGCATGTTTATAAGGAGTGGTAGCCCGATATCTTTTGATTTAAATTAGAAATTTTATTATTTCTAATATTGACTTTGAATAAAAGCCTTTTTATATGAAGTTCTTGTTTTTTCAAAAAACGCTAAAAAAGATTTATTTCCTTTTCAAAGTGCAAAGAAGTCCAAGAGTGCTTGAAGATAGAATTTTTTATTAAAGGATGATTTTGTTTTTTTTTGCTTTTCTCAAATTGAAAGAGAATGATTTTTTAAGAGGATAAAGATATTGAAGATTGATTTTTGAGGAGGATTTTTTCAAGGCAAATATTTATGGAGAATTGAAGATTTTTTTTGTAGAGATATATTGAAAGATTTGAAGACTATTTTTATGGATATTATTATTGAAAATTGATTTTTTAGAGAAGACCAAAAGTTTGGAAATGTGATTTTCAAGAGAAGATCAAGATTTTGGAAATGTATTTTTGCAGAGAAAATCAAGAGTTTATTTTTATAGAGAAGATCAAGAGTTTTGAAAAGATTTTTTATGAAGACTTTATACACGGCAAAATGATTTTTGAAGATGAAGAATGTGAAGGAGAAGATTGAAGGGTTTTGTAAATTTGAGATATATGAAAAAAAATTATTGAAGGAATTTGTACATTAAATTGATTTTGTTTGCATTCAGATATTGTGTTTTTGCAGGAATATGAAGCATCATTGAAGAGATGAAGGATCTTGTTGAAAAGATTAAAAAGTCTTTAATTATGCACAGATAAATATGAAGATCTATATTCTTGCAGGAAAATGGTTTTTGCGGACAAAGGAATATGATTAGTCATTCAAGAAGGAGGGATATGTTTTTAGAATTGAAATGGATGGATGTTGTTTTGCAGAGAAGAGGAACATCAAGAGTCTTGGTATTAATGCAACTTCATAATTTGACAGAGATGACATATACAGAAGATGAAAGGTGAAAAGACATTCAACTTGTATAAAATTGTTTTTCAGGTGCATTGATGGTGTGTCTTGAATGATACAGATGAAACATACAAAAAATGTAGTGTTGTTGAGTGGATCAGGATACAGGGTTGATTTTGAATATCTGAGTTTTGTATATGATTTGGGTTGATGAAAAGAATGGCCATTTGACAGACACATGTGAGAGAAGAAGTGTTTTGTATTGAAACAGAGAAACCCTCTGAGTTTTTAATTTGTTTTGTATTAGGGGTTGGTGCTCCTTGAAGTTGGTGCTTCTAAATATTGTAACCAGTGAGGTTTTCATTTAAGCCAGTGAGGCAGTTTTGAGTGTTTTTTCTACCCAAGAAGGGGTTTCCACTCGTGAAAAGCATGTGTCATGTTTAATATTGTTTTCATCTGTATGTGTGCATATTAGTGCTTTGCTTATTAAGTTTTGTTCACATCCTTCATTATTAATCTTGTGCACAAATCATTAATATATTCCTCTCTATTTGTTCTGTAAGAGAAAGCTTGCAAAAAGTTGTAAAATATTTGAGAACTAATACAACACTGATTCACCCCCCCTCTCATTGTTGTCCTAGACTCCTATACATATGACCCTGATCATTAATGAATAATTATCCCGCGGGAGGGTCATATTCTCAAATATCCCTAATCTTCTAAAAGATCACCCCCAGCATTAAATGTGAGTTCAACAGTAGGTCATGCCCTGTCAATTTCAAATGTAATTCTGACACTTGGCAAGATCTGTAAACTTTATACGAATGATCGATGGATTTAATCAAAACAACACATACAACCTAATTTATCCTGTTACTCAGTTTAAAAGTAAAATTTGGGGATATTTACATTCACCTTGCAATAATTGAAGTTTACATAGCTCAAAAATTCAGCACTTCACAGTCATATGCAAACAGAACGTGATCTTAGATGGAACAAAATGGATGATGCAGTGCACTCACATTGATACCATTATAAGTCATATAACAAGAGGGAAAGCAATTATTAGGTAAGTAAAATAAAACTCTCTCTTTTTTTGTTTATTGAAATCATCAGGTAAAATGGTTTTAATTAAGATTATCAATATGACATGCATGAAATGAATCAAAATGTTGAATTATTGTTATGAAATGCATGATCTCTATGAACCCTCTCCATACATACACCCTAGGGTAAGAAATGTATGACTCTATTGTAGGATCTAATGGATGTTAGAAAGAACAGATCTGACTTTGAGTTCTTAAAACCCATGTTCGTACAACTTGAGGGAGTGGCATTCAGATATGGGGTAATAGATGACATGCATCAAGGAGAGATAGATTTGGATGCATGGACGAGGAGGTTGGATAATGAGAGTGACAACCTCATACTGGACAGGATATTCACAACTGGTATGTGGCATGCTGTGGGATTCCCATATGCAATGGAAGCCATTGAGTTAGTGGTGGAATGCACAAGAAATTAGAACCCAGAGAATAGAAGAGTAGAAAAACAAGGTAGAGTGTATGCCAATTTCTCAATCAAGGGCATCACTTCTACATTCAATCTGCCTGTAGGAGATAAGGTGGTCAATGTAAGCCTAAGTAGGCTGGAGAAAGAATACTGTAGCAACAAAAGGCAAGCCAAAAAGATCATGTATCCATGGAGGCATAGGGGTAGCTCTTATAAGGCTGCTGCTAAATTACCTAAGTACTTATACAAGTTTGATTTTGATAATGAATATCAGTACATGATTGCCTTGTTGAACAGAATGACTGGCAGGTAGCATACCAGGAACTTTGAAAACTAGATGTATGGGATCATCCAAATGGTGTTGTATTTAGATAACAAACCTTTATGGGCCAAGATCATTAGCGATAGCTTGGATGAAGGCATGAGAAGGCTGGGAGGCAAAGCTTACATATTTCATATGACTTCTTGTGTCCTATACGCCTATGCTTTCAGGGGGACATTTGATGCTTTGAAGACAGTGGGCAAGGTTGGAAGCAATCCTGGTGACCTTAATATATGGGATCATTACCCACAATTACAGAGGAGAGCATATCTCCAAGAATACAAATTGGTAAATGATGCATTCTCTATGCATCTGGTCAGAACAATGGAAGAGGATAGAACCAAGAGATTGAGCATGGAGGCTCAAGCCATTATCTATAAGCATGGGGATTAGTTTATCCAATTCCCCACCTTCTCATACATAAGAATAGAAGCATTTGAGGGACAACCCCTCATGTTACCAAGATACCCTACTGATAGGGTCATCTTGATGGAGTTTGTTAGGCAAGTGTCAACCTCAGTTGAGGCTCACTTGGAGAAGAAGAAGATCCCTCATGTGTTGTTCTCGGTATACGTGGGCTGGTATATATGCCTTGATAGACAAAACATTACAGATGCCATTGGAGGATTAAAACTCATGTATCTAAGGCCATTTCCTATAGATAGGTCATATGACCCATATGGTAGAATGCAGAAGCTATTAGGGAAGCTATCTAAGGCCATTTCCTCACTAGATCAAATAATGAAGGGGATTATCCAATTGACCTAGAACTGGGTAAAGACTAAGGCCACTGAGTTGAAAAAGAAGGGTATAGCTCTTACCATTGACAATAAGAAAAAGAGACAACTACCTAAAGAAGATTATGATGACTTCCTCATTGAAAAGAGGAAATCTAATGAATAGAGATTACCTGCTGAAGAAGAAAAGCCATCAAGCAAGGTCAAGAAGGCTGGTCCTATGTAGTAAGGGGTAATTATTAAAAGACTTCAATCAAAAGGTGATGGTACATCCACCTCTACACCTGCATCTACATCACAACAATCCCCTAATAAGTAGAAAGGCAAGAGGGTCTAAAATCTATTCCTGAAGTAGCAGAAGAACAAATAGAGGATGAGTCATTTCAAGATGAGTCACTATAGGATAAATTACTAGAAGAAAATCCTTGGGAAGAAGAGCAATTAGATAAAGAACCCAAGGATGATGATTTATTAATAACAAAGAAGAAAAGAAAGAAAGTACAGCAAGCACCACCACCAAAAAAGTAGAAGACAACAATGAGAGGGAATGTTAGCACTACCCTATCATATTAAGGGGTGCAGGTGGTTTGACTTTCATGAGGGAACTACAACATGAAGTCCCCATTCCTAAAATAATTCAATTTAAAACTGAGAAAGCTGAAGAGTAGACAGAAAAGGAAATGTATATGGCTAGTAAAGAGTCCCCCTTTCCTCTTGATGACATTACAGAATTGTTAGATGATGAGGTGGTTCAGGATGTGGTTGCTTAGCATATGGAAACCTTAGTTTCTAATACTAAGATGACCCCTCATGGGACCCCCATGGCCAAGAAAGTGACACATCATGAGGAGGTTGGAATGGATGAAACAGAGCAGGATAATCCTGAAGAAGTATCCCAACAGATAGGGCTAGCTAATTTGGTAGAGAAGGTTACTAGTCCTGCAGCGATAGATTTAACTTACCAGGGTGATATGAATCAGAACAAGGATAATGATCACCCTTGGGAGCCTGAAGAAGCTGAAAATACAATGCATACAGAAATTGGTGATATGGCACCTGATCAAGGCAAGGATCAAGATAATGCACCCACAAGACAAGGACAAATAGAACCACAACTTTAGAATAAAGGTAATCAAGATATGCCAGATAAAGGCGTTGATCAAGACCAAGGCCTTTTTTCACCACATAATGAAAGAGGTGATCAAGGTAATCATCCAGGATCAGAAGAGAAATCAATTTAGAAAGAGTTAAACTTGGAAGAAGATGGTGCACCTAAGGATGAAGAGTAGAGTTTGGCACAAGGTGAAACCCAGTAGAAAGAAATAGAAAAGGTGACTAAGCACAATCCAAGTGATTTACAAGGCCCAAATACACAGTCTTCTCAAGAGACCAATGTACCACAATATGAGCAAAAAGAAAAGGCTCAAGAAACTCTCAAGGAGAATCTACAAGAGGAGGTGTAGGATTTTGATGTTTCTACATTATTTACTAAAAATATAATGAAACCTAGAAGAAGGGAAAGACTCACATCTGCAATAAGAAGAGACCCTACTACAGGTAGGAGAACAACTCAAGTAACGTTACCCATGGATGAAAAGGAGAAAGGTAAAATAAGCCTTAATGAGTTTTAGATAACTAATATTGATCTAGGTTTTGCAAATGAGGACCAAGAAGGTCAAGAAGGTAAAGACATTATTGATTCTTTGACCCAAAGGGTGAAAAGAGAAAAGGATAAGAATAAGAAACATAAAGAGCACATTGCTAAGTTGCATTCTTTTATTAAAGGATTGATTGATCCTAAGCATACACCTATTAGTACAGCCACTCCATTAACAATTATATCCCAGGAAGAGGCTACAGGATTTTATCTGATGAGGCATAAGGAACAACTAATGGACAAGTGGTTCATGTCTTCTATTTTTGAGGCCGAGGATGTGGTGAAGACCTCCTTAGAAAATTGGAATTCTCTTAGTGCCTTGAAGAGTAAAGTGGACAAGCTGTAGAATGAAGTAGCCAGGAGATCTTTCAAGCTAGAGAAGAACCTAGATGTTTTGGGAGAAATGAAAAGAATTGATGTGAAGATACTCCTAGATAATAATACTTCTCAGTTGCTCAATATTTGGTATGAAGACATTGGATTTGAATGTGACATCTTGAAGAGATGTAATGGCAAACTCATGGATATAAGTGTCAAGTTACATGACCTTATGGAAAAAGAAGCAAAAACCCTAGAAGCTCTCGAAGGAAATGTAGAAGGAAAAATTGAAAATCAAGATATTGATTTTGCTGTGCAAGCTTTCTATAATAATTTCAAGCAAGCTGCAGAAGATCCCCTACACCATTTGATAGAAGAGCTCATAAACAAAATCATGAGGATAAAGGTCAGGGTGGAAACATACAATGAAACATTAAATAGCAGGAAGAACAAGATGGATGCCCTTCAAGCAAAATTTCATTCCCACAGGCATGCTACAGTGAGAGATAAGATACAGGATGGAGGTGAGGTTGATAGAATAGTATAGTTATATGAATCTATCAGGGCAACTATAAAAGTACACATAAGAGGAAATCTGCATCAAAGTGACAGTGATGAAGAAAATGATGATGATGAAGATTCAATTGGTGGAGAAGATGAAAGTGAAGAAGGAGAAGAAGATGAAGAATAAATAAGGATGCATGATGACAGTCATATGCATAATTAGCATAAGAGATACTCGAGTCCAACAGATGGTTGCCAGCTAGCAACCTATGCTCTTGTTGATAGTGGTTGACTTAGTCTATGTGATGATACTAATTATTTATTCAAATAGATAAATCTTGACCATTGGTCATTTGTAATCACCTCCTCTCTTTGTTCTATAAAAGGAGACAGAGTGCATTCTCTGTATTATTAGAAACTTAATTGAAATTGGATTACTAAAGCATTCAGGACTGATTTCAAGGCTTTTGTGAATGTACATGTCTTTTGAATACTTAATGAAAGAGAAGTTGTGTTGATTACAAATTATTGTAAATCTTGAGTAGTCAGTGAATGAGATCTAGATATATGCATTGATTAGTTGCTTCCCTTGGAGTGCTTGTTAGTCTGCATGTGTTGTTTTCATTCCTTGTTCCTTTGAAGGTAGCATCAACCATACCTAGCTATTGAACATCATGGTGAAATTATGGTTTGATTTCTTCTCTTCATGTCTATATCTGGAATGTATGTGACTCATAAGCTAAAGGTTCATCAAATTTAGAAGTATTTCTTTTAATTTTCTTAAATTTCATTATAAATCACCTACATAATTGCAAATATCATACAATCTAAAGAAAATAAACATGAAATGTGCCTATAACTCATAAATAATTGAATATATAGAGCATATTTTGAGTGAAAACATGTAAAAATGACAAATATCATGCAAATACAGATGTACATCAATGATATACATGTGAATATCTACTTATAGGCACATTATTTGAATAAATGCATAGTGTAGAAGCATAAAACAAGTTCATGACAGTGAATGCTCAGAAGAATTGATCACACTTATAAATATAACCATAATCTATGGAGCATAGTAGAAATAACCTCATTTGTGAAGTAAATTTACAGGAAATAGATGGAGAACCAGATATACAAGCAACGATTTATCATCCAAATAGTGTAAGACCCCTTGAAATGGAAAACAACATGTTAGATAAACCTCTGAGCAATGTCAAAAGATCATGACCTAATCAATAGCGACTTGGAGTCATCAATTTATTCTAAATTGATTGTACTTTTCAAGATAATAAAGGTTTGTTGTGCAAATTTTTATGCATGTTGTTATGACTAACAATCATCATCAACACAACCCAAAATGGGCTTAATTTTCTACTACAAATCATTGAGAATGTTAAAGAAATAGATTTGACACTTTTCATAATTAGTGCTTTCACCAAAAAATAACCTCATACTCCTTCAATAATTATTTCCACCTACTAGCCTCTACAACTAAAGCAATAGAAAACAAGATAGTATCATCTACAAATTGTTGAATAATCAAAGGTCGAACCATAGTAGCTAGTTTTATACCTTTGAGGTTACCCAAACTTAACATATTCACCATTGTCCTCCCCAGAACCTTAGCCATCAAGATAAAAAGATAAGGGGATAGAGGGTCCCCTTGTCTTAGGCCCCTACTAGAATTAAAGAAACCTCTAGGGATCCCATTAACAAGAAATGAGAATTTAAAAGTAGTAACACATTATCTGAGTAGTTTGATAACACCATCTTGAAAGCCAAATTTTTCCAAGACACAAAATAAGAAATCCCAAGAAACTCTATCATAGGCCTTAGAAATGTCAAGCTTGAATGTCATGCTAGGAATGTTACTTCTATCCATAGAATGAATAACTTCATGGGTGGAAATTGTAGCATCCAAGATAAATGTCTACTCGAGATGAAGCCTTTATGATTTCCAGAGATGAGCTTGTCAAGCAAATGATTGTTGTCTAAGAACAAAGATCTTATAAGAAACCTTATAAACCAAGTTGGAGAGGCTGATAGGTCTAAAGTCTACCATAGAAATTGGATCGGGCTTCTTAGGGATGAGTACAATTAAAATATTGTTGAGTTGTTTTAGGAGTTTCCCTATCTTAACAAAATCTTTAGTAGTATCCATGACATCTTTCCCAACAATCTCCCAAAATTCCTAAAAAGAGTAGGGGGAAACCCATCTGGGCCAAGAGCCTTAAAGGCACCCATCGAGAAGACCACAACCCTGACTTCCTCTTCAATGATATGTTCAGTGAAGAGGC
Source organism: Cunninghamia lanceolata (assembly GCA_027924645.1). NCBI lineage: Eukaryota > Viridiplantae > Streptophyta > Pinopsida > Cupressales > Cupressaceae > Cunninghamia > Cunninghamia lanceolata. The sequence continues at coordinate 20,056,404 of BSBN01001807.1, read as the reverse complement.
AATTATCCTCTTCAAAAAGCAAGGTGGGAATTCTATCCAGAATCTTCTCCACGATTGGAAGAGAGGACTTGATAGACTGGAGAGATAAAAAAGACTAGAAATATCTAAAGGCCACCTACCCAATCTATTCACTTGATCTAACTTCAGAGCCTCCCTCATCTAGTACCCTAGAAATGGTGCTTATTTTTTTATTGTGTAAGGTTGATTGATGGAAGAAGGTAGCATTCCTATCTCCTTCTTTTAAGCATTGGAATCTGGATTTCTATTTCTAGAAAATTTCCTCCTTCCTCAAAATGTGAGACCATTTTTGAGTCAAAGAATTTTCCTGATTAAAGATATCTTCTAAACTATTTCCTTCAACCATTTTATTCTACACCTCAGAAAACTTAAAAACAAGGACCTTTTTCTTCCCTAACACATTGCCAAAGGAGAATCTATTCCACCCTTTGACCTAGTTTTTGAGCCAATCTAAACATAATATATTCTTGAATAGGAATATTCCACTAGTTCAAGATGCAATCCCTAAAATAAAGGTGAGAGGCCCACATTATCTCATACCTGAAGGGATAGGAACCTTTATGAGTTTTTCCATCCAATTTAGAAGCAAAGAGTTATGATTAGACCTAATTCTAATGAGAGAAGAAAGATTGGTATGTTTTATGATATCCCAAGTAGAAGTAATAAGGAATCTATCTAGTTTGTCCTAGATAAGGTGATCTCCTCTTCATCTATTGGACCAAGTGAAGAGTTGATTAGTCAGCTCAATATCCATAAGACCAACATCATTCAAAAACTCAGCGAAGTCTAACATGTTGTCTGAGTAATCCATAATACCCCCAGGTTTTTAGAAGGAAACAGAGGGGTGTCAAAGTCCCTAGCCACCATCCAATGTGCTTCCCTATTGGCCTTAATACAAGAAGAAACATTCACCCAAACTTATTTTCTAGTATCTTTGGTATTGAGAGAATAATTATTAGAAACGATCCAATCTTTATTATAGTACAAAAAATTCACCTCAAGACTATTTTAGGAATGATCAATATAAGAACCTTTAATATTTTGGCACCACATAGCCATAATCCCTCCTGAAGCCTATTGAGCTTCATTGCTACAAAAATCAACACTAGGCTAGATACTCTTAGTGTTGTACCTTGCACATACACCCCATTTTGCCAAATGGAGTCCCCCTTTGTTTTTTACTATTTTGGCTAGGTCTTAGTTTTGACCTCCTAACTTGTGAGAAAATGAAGTCTTGCTCATTTGGGTAATTTGCTTTGCATTTGGACATTTTAGCATGTTTGAGCTTGCTTTGGTGTTTTAGTTATTGAAGTGTCTAGATTGATTTTGAACTTAAGAAGTAGCTCCTTATGTGCTTTTGCACTAAAACCATACTTCATAGGATAATCGCTAAAACCTTGTGTCACTAGACAAAGCACTTAAAGTACACTTCGTAGTATAAACACTAAAAACTATGGTCTCTAGACATATCTAGTAGCTTAGAAAAGTTCTACCAACTTGAACTTGGGAAATGTAGGTCTTTGTTATGACACAAGACATTGTGCTAATATTGCTCAACATAGGACATATCTTGTGAAGTCTCATTTCTTCGCATATCTTATCTAGAGGCCTTTCCCTACTTTTGGGATCCAAAATGTGTGACACTCTATCAAATAACAACATCATTAATGGAATTTGTCAGAGCATTTAAAAGGTTGAATTCTATTATACTTTCTCATTTGCATTTGAATTTCTTTATAAACCTAAGCTGTGCAAATTAAGTGATCTCCAAGGTGATTTATTGTGTGATTCAGAGCTTCCCCCATGATAATTTAGGAAGGTTTGGAGGGTCAACTTGCAATTCTATTAGGTGTTTTAATGTGTGCCTGGTTGGCCTTTATTGCACTTTCATTTTTCAATTTACAATTGAAATCCTTATTTAAGTTCAAATCATCAAGTTTATTTTAGATTTCTTTCTAAATGGATTCTGGTAAGCTTGAATGATGTAAGTAAATCCTTTTTGCTGTTATTTCTATTTAATTTGCTTTGAATTGATTGGGGTTTACTAGTTAAAATGGATAGAGCTCTATGTGGGGTGGGATTTCTTTGTTTGGGGGCAGTTAAGTGCATTTCATTTTTTGGTAGGGATTTTAGAATTTAGTAGTTTCAAGATTTGGGCATGGTTTTCCTATAAGTTAAATGTTTGAAATGTTCCCTAAGAGGGAAATTTACATTAGCATGACATTTGACCATTAGTATATGTATCCTCCAATCTCTATAAGCTCCGCCGAAAGGCATCATTTGTTCTAACACTTAGAAAATTTGGGCTTAAGGTGTTTGTGCTAAAAGCATTGGGTGCCATATATATATGGTAAATCCTCTTTTCCCTGCATCCTCCAGTTAGCCACGTTATCCTTGTTGTCAGCTTAGAGATTTTCAAAAGGGAGATTTTGTGTTGATTTCGTGTTACACCGAACATGTCCAGTGAACCTCCAAACCTCCACTATCCACCTTTTTCCTACTCCTGTGGTTTTTAAACACTTAGGGTCCCTTAGCTCTAAAATGGCATGGCACCAGATACATCCTTTGACCTATAATTTCCTTGCTATCTGGTGAGCCTATTTTTTACCGCAAATACTTTTAATGGGTGTTTGCACTAAAACATCATGTGATATGATATATCCTATGAAGGCCTAAAAGATTGCATATCTGATGAACCCTAGAACCCCTACTTTGTCTTGTTAGGGTCAAAAGGCTATCTTTTTAGCCAAAATGACTGATTTGACTGAGTTTTCACTTGGTAGTAGACTTGTTGCATAATGTTGCTTATTTCTAGGTACTACTTATCATGTCTAGTATGAATTTGAGGCATCTTTAAGGCATTGCATATCAATATCCAATGATAGGGCAAAGGCTCACTTTTTTTTTGTATTCACTTTAATTTAGTGTTTAAATAGATCTAATGATTAAGGAATGTTAGAAAATTGGTATTATGCATCTCTTCATGATCCAAGACATAGGTTTAGGCACAATAAACTAGTATTTATTAGGGTTCTATATTGTAGGGTAAATGTCTACAAGTGCAATTAACATGAAGTATGAACTCAAAGGGATTCCACCTGTGTCAAAGATCACCTCAACTTGGAATAACATAGGAGATATCAACCTAGGTCACATTGACTTATATGCATTCAAACTCTAGATCTTTGGTGATAATCCAACCAAATGGGCCGAGAGGATCAGAGATAACAAAATAGCACAAGATGCAACCTTCCCAACTTCAGTGCAGTGTCTAAAATTAATCATTGCTTATGGAGAAAGGTACCATGCATGAAAAAGATTAGTAGTAACCCAATATGGAAGGGTAGTGGCTAGCTTCACTGTGGAAGCCCTTCCTGAAGCATTTGACATTCCCCCTTCTCCCACTTTCATAGTAATCAATAAAACCCACAATCAGAACATGTATGACCAAGGGCCATAGGTATGTAAGAGGCTCATAAATGAAAGATGGATGAAGAAAAAAGATCATCCATGTCAAATATTTCTCAAGTGTTGTATAGCAATGACTTCAAAGATGAAGTAGGTGACTTGGTTTCCCTACTAAGTAGAATCATGGGATTTCCCTTTCCCTCAACTTTTGAGGGATGGATGTTTGGCTACATTGACGAGATCCTCAAGGGAGAAATGAAGTACATTGGGCTCACATCCTTAGTGACAATATTCATGAGGCTTTTCTTGCACTTAACAAAGACAAGAATTTTTATTGGACCTCATATGTTGTATACATGTTAGTAATGAATTTTTTTTATCTTGGACTCTCTCAGGTCGGGATAGTAGGGAACACTAATGGTCAGGTGAAGGTATATGAATGCTATCCTCAGCTAGAACTCTCACAATCTTTGGTGCATTATAAGAGAGTCAATGATGCATTTGCGATGCATATAACTAGGATGTTGTAAGGAGATATGTCTAGGAGACCATCTCTTGAGGTTGCCAATGTGGTATAAACTTATGGTAGATGGTATATGCAATTCCCCAAATTTACTTATATCAAAGTTCAAGGATTAAGGGGAATCCCTTACAAACTCCAAAAATATCGTATAGATAAGATTGTACTTCTAGAATTGACTAGGCAGTTGTGCACTTGCCATGGGATGTTGAAGCACTTGCATAGAGCCTCCATTAAGTTTCTAGTCATTTTGGGTAGAGGTCTCTTCACTTGCATCACCATAGGTACAGAAGAGTATTTTGACACTGAGCTTCAACTGTTACACTTGAATCTTTACAAGGATAGAACTCATTTAATCCATTTAGAACCATAGAGAATCATGTCAACAGGAAACTCTTTCATAAAGAGTATTTGGAAGACTTTTGGGCCAACTGTCTAGATGAACATGAAGTACTAAGAATAAAATGCTCTAGGTTGTCATTAGAATACATCATCCAATTTCAAATTACACAAGTACCTGATCAACTAACAGATGATGGGGAAGTGGTCCAACAAGATGAATGGATAAGAGTCTTTGGATAGACCATTCCACCTCCAAACTGGGCTGAGATAGAGGAGAGCTCCATAGAAGAACTTATGAAGCCACCTATCAGGCATAGTACAACATGGGTAAGAAATCAAATAGCTCAACTAATTGTAATAGGCGTTGGCCTTACCTATACTAAGCATTTCCAAGAAAGAGAAAGTGATGATGAACAAAATGAGCTAATTGAAGCTAAAGAAGAGCTAGAACTTGGGGCATTAGGAGATGCAATTGGGGTAGTTGATGTTGATAACAAAGACATAGAAGATGACATACCAATTGCTGACAAAAAGGGTAAAGGAAAAGGCACTAAGGAGCCCAAGAAGAAATAGATAAGAGGAAGCATATCCCCTCCATAGACTAGAACTTCCAAAAGGAGAACCATGTAGAGTGGGGAGGAGAAGGATCAAAGGTCAAGAGGGTTAGGGTGACAAAGAAGGCCCCAACCTTAAACATAACATCAGATTCCTCCATTGATGCCACCACTGTAGTACCTCCACCTATTACACCTACCCCTCCTTCTGTATCAAACTTGCTAGTTGTTGCCCTATCTTCTTCTATTGTAGTTTCCTCTTCCTCTCTTGCAGCTCCAAGTTCACCACCTCATGTATCTTTTAGTGCTCTTGTTCCTCCTTCTCCCCTTGTGGTCTCTTCAACTATACCCTCTCCTTCTCCTCCATCTTTTCCTCTCCTGCCATTTGCCAACCTTCCAATTTCTTTATCTCCTCCCATTTCTTTCTCTTTTCCCTCCATCTCATTCACTCCATCTTTCCTTGTCTCTTTTCCCCTCATTTCCACTATCCTTTCACCACCATCCTTTTCTTTTCCATCCCTCAACCTTTCCACTTCCATCATTCTTTCTTCTATTCTTCCTTCTCCATCCATTCCTCCTTCCCTTGGTTTTCCAGCATTTATAAACCTATCCTGGGTGCAGCTACCTCATTCCACTATTGGTTCTTTGATGATTATGAATAATTCCTTGTCTTGGCCATTCTAGAATAGCAAGGATGATCCTAAGCCCTCCTCCCCACAAGTACCATTAGTAGAAGTAATAGAAAAGGTCTGTGTAGAAATGAACATCTCCACTGCAGAGGAGGTCATTATTGAGGATGCACCTAACAAACCTCCAACAAAAATGAGCACAGTGGAAATAGTGGATCTTGATGATAGTCTTGCAAAGGACTATACTAATGACACTATATTGAGTACTATTACATAGGACACTATACAATGGTTATAGTAGTTGAACTAGATTAGTTCACCTCAAAAGACTAATACGGGGATTAGTAGGAGTGAGGATGGTGTTGACAAAGGAACAGGTTCAAGTGATGCAATTATTTCAAATTATTTAAATAAAGGAGATAGTCACATTGGCTCTCCCAGTCTTTTATCAATACTACCTTCTTGGCTAAAAAAAAGGATTTAGGATAAGCCTCCCTAGGTTGAGGTAGTTGAGTTGAGTTTGGATAACTTTTTGGCTAGACTGAAGAAGCCCAAGAAGCAAAAGAAAGTAAAGATTCAATCTAGAATTTATAAAGATGCTTCTAGTTCTAGGGTGGTAGAGGTTTTTGTGCCTTCTACAAATAAGGAAGATGTCTGATCTGAAGATTATGTTGTATCAATAATAGACCTTAAGCCTGCTTCTAGAACTCAAGTGATAAATGAGTTCAAAGTTTTAGTCTCCAACATTTTAGACAGACTGGACAAAGATGAGTTGACAAAAGATGTTGGTGTGAACAAGGTTATTACCTAACTGGTTTACCCTTCTGTGGATAATTCATATTATTTAACTATTTACTAGTTAAATAATATTCACACATCACACATAATTCACACATGTTAAGTTGACTTAGTGAGTCTTCTAGGTGTTTCTAGTTGAGTCTAGTTGTGTGTTGAGTTGTTGATAGTTGAAGTGAGTTGTCTTATCCTCCACATGTGCAATTAGTTTTCATCCTCTAATTATCACATGTTGTAGGAATATCTCCACTTTCCACTCCACCTTTCTAGATCTCACCTTGCCTTCATAAGCAAGGCTTTCTTCATGTATTGTAATCTTGTGTAATCTAGCAATCTTTTGTGTTCATTGATAGAATAGCATTATTCTTTCATTTGATCTCTCTTGTGCTTTCATGAAGTCCTAGATCTTGGGTGGCTCTAATCATAGCCAACTCTAACATGGTATAAGAGCTCTAGGAAGAATCACTTTGTGTTAGTAATTTTTTGAGAGATCTTGAGTGCAATTCATGGTGAATCTTGATAGTTGAGTATGCTCTTCTCTTGTATCGAAAGACTTGATAGAAATACCAGATTTGTGAGGGTTTCTTTTTTGTGGCCTTGTATTTTAGGTTCAGATTAGAGTGTACTGCTACAAATTTGAGCACACCATTATGTTCAAGAGGTCTGAGATAGTCAAGATCAGCTTTTGTTTCATCCAAATCGAACATCGGAGGTAAAATCTATGAAGGTTTGAAGTTGGGAGGTGCATGCCTGATCCAACAGGTACCTAATCTTTTAGAGTAATTTGGGTCAAATCTGCCCTTGCCATCAGGCTCAAGAAGCCTAAAAACACCAAGATTGACTATAAACTCATTGAAATCAGACAAAGTTGCAACAAAAGGCAAAAAAAATTTACCTCCCAACTATATGGAATCTCTGCAGAGAATATTCTCTATGTAGAAGCATATTCTTTTGAAATCTTTTATTGGCATAGTCGTACTAGTCACTGGCATCATCAAGATCTTTGATTGGTGAATAAAATAATTATTTTGCATGTATAAAATAAATTTTGAAGGGTTTTTAGACTTTTATTTCTATGGAGGTCTCATACTTGTCCGCAGAGTACAAGGTACATAGAGTACACAAGGGACAATGGATTGTGGGGACGCCACATGGTGAGGGCCCCACACCCAGCGATCAAATCAAACTTGGTGATAACCTCCCCAATGGTTAACCATCTATAGTCAGCAGAAAACATTAGACATTGACAGTTATTCAAGATCTCAGTCGGCCATTACACATCCAGTGGTCTCTTCACCACATCTCGAAGGTCTTCACAGGAGGTAAAACAATCACCAGCTTCCTCCAAATTCTTTCGTATATATCTCACGTCGGCATTCTTTATACACATCCTCGGCAGCATGACAGAAATAATAAGGTGGTTTAATGCTCAACATTCAATGGTCATAAGCATTTTATCCAGTGGTGGTTTAAACAGCACACTCGTCGGAAGTTCTAAACTCTTCGGCAATTCAAAACCAATAGACAACACTAATCAACAATGACAGTTATTTGTTTGATATTGGTAAATTTTCTAGATTCATTGATTGTTTTGCATATTTTGAAAACCCTGCCATAGTCTTCGATCGGTAGTCAAAACTGCCCAGCATTTGTACATCGGCAGCAGTGCTTCACTTGAAACCACCCACTTGGGAATTCCTTTTCCATTGGCAATTACTTGAAACCATTGGCGTGACTTGAAACTGACTAAATGGTATCTTCAAACTGCCGACGTCATCGACCAAAACTATAAACCACCCCCGCTAGTGCAAAATGGTTTTCTGCGGCACATAAAGAGGTTTCACCTCAAAATTAGGCAATTTTTGAGATTTTAAGGTAGTTTTCTCATAAATGCAAGTAGTTTAGGAATATTCAGTAGAATCTTTGAATATTCTAGGGATTTTTTTGCCAATGCTGATGTCATCCTAATATCACTTACCGGCAAGGTGACATCATTTATCAGCGTTTGTATAGAAAATATTCCGTCCAAAAGCATATTCCAGCAAATCCTAGCTGATATTAGCACTGCGTCAGTGCCACAGGGCTGTTTTTGCCCCTTAAAGCCCTAAACAAGGGCTTTTTTTATTTTTTGCATAACTTTTGCCCACATAGGCCAAATCGGGCAAACAAGATATCATTAGAAATCTGACAAAGAGCACTTCACAGTGGCATTAGTAGTTTTCTGATAATTCTGTTATAGGTGACTGCTACAATAGTTTGAAGATAGATCTTTTTTCAGCTTCCAAGCTCACAACTTTCTGCCACAATCTCTAATTTTCGCAATTCTTGTAGCATTGGAAAGGTATTCATGAGATCTTCAAATACATCCATGCACTTTTCTTAGATTTTGATCCATGTTCATTTTATTCCATTTGTCAGTTTTTTGGCTTTTGTGTGATAACTTGGACATTTTGGCACTTGAGAAAGTGAAACTTGTTTTGAAGAGATTTGTTTACTGTGGTAAATGATTGTGTGTGACTGCAATCTCCCTCGGATCTCTTTTTTAAGAGAATTTTGATGCTTTACAAATTTTGGTCCTTTGAGGATAGTTGTAAATCACACTAAGTATAAAGTACCACAATCATTCTTTTTTAGGGGGTAATCTCTTTGATTAAGTAACAGGGGGATTGTACTTGTGTTCTTTTTTGTACTCTTGCATCATGGATCCAACCAAACTTCCTCTACTCACACCATATAACTATCATGAGTGGAAAACTAAAATGGAGTTTCATTTAAGAAGTTTGAAAATTCATAGAGTAATAATAGGTATAGAAATTAAACCAACATCAGCTGCAGAAAAGAGAAAGTGGTACAATAGATGTGATCAAGCCTATGGAACAATATGCTTGTCTATTTCTCCCGATCTTCTTTTTCATATTTAATCTTGTAAAACACCTAATGAAGTGTGGACTACCTTAGAAAATGTCTTTAGTAAGCAAGATACTATGAGAGGTTTCAAATTGGAGAATAAACTAATTGGTTTGAATCCAATTGATTTTGCAAGCATCCAAGACTTCTTCACAAATCTTAAGTCACTTAGATTGCAGCTCAAACAATGTGGAATTGAGAAAGAGGACACTCAATTGATTCATTCAATCCTTGCCAAGCTTGGCCCTGACTATTTAGATTTTGTTTCTACCTTTTACGCTACTATGGATGCACTTGGAAAAGCTTTCACAATGCCTTCACTTGATGAGTTTGCTACATCACTCACAAGGGAGCAAGTTAAGATAGTACACATGGGAAAATTGAAGTCTCCTAAACCTCAAGCACTTCTTGCTAGTCAAGGTACTAAGGATCAAAAGGCTTCAACTAGCAAAGGTAAGATATAGAAAAATAATGATTTCAAGAATAATGAGCAAGAAAAAGAGTCAACCAAATCACCTAAGTCCTCATCCTCTCCCAAGGAGGAATCATCTAAGAAGGAGAGACCAAAGTGTGCATATTGCAAGAAACTAGGACATGATGAGCATTAGTATTATGAGAAGAAAATTGATGAGTTGACTCACATTATCCAAAAGTACAATATCAAAATGCCATCATCATCATCACCTAGTACATCTTCTTCTTTGACACCATCATCATCCACACAGACAAGGACAACAAGCATTGCCAATGGGACAATCAAAGGAAAAGGACAAGCACTCTTTGCTTCTATAGGTCTTCAATTAGAGAGATGGCTTTGTGATTATGGAGCTTCTCATCATATGGCATCTTCACAAGGGATGTTCTCTTCATTTGAGTCATGTACTTCACCACCTATTTTGATGGGTAATAATACATACATGCATGCAACTGGTAAAGGAACTATTGATGTTGGTGAGAATACATTCAACAATGTGTTATGTGTATCTTCCTCGACATCCAATCTCCTTTCCATCTACTAGATTACTCATTGTGGTGCATGCAAGATAGTTGAGTTCACTCTTGATTCAATGACCATATGGGACTTGGAGAGGAGAGACATCATATCAGTTGGGATGGCCGATCATGTATCTCACTTATATATATTCTCCCATTTTGCTTCTTCTGATGATGTCAATCCATTGATTGGTATTCACACTCATGCATCAAGTGTGAATCATGTTTTTGAGCAGAAGTTTGGTCACTTGAACCTTGGTGTTCTTTCACCCACTTTGGTTCATGAGACTAGTGTTGAGCTTCCATCACCTCATCCTCCTACCTATTCAAAGATCAACATAGACATGGTTTCATCTACTTTAGTAGAGAAGGATCATACAGGTCTTTCAGACATAGCTTTGTGGGATACTTTCTGGGCAGGTATATCAAACTTGTTTTGTGAGTCTCATATTGTAGATTTGGAGGACACACTTGAGGGGATATCTCTTCTCTTTGATGACAGTTACAACACAACTGTTATCCCATCTACTTCGTCTTTGGAGGTTGTTCTTCATCAGTCTACCTAGGATTTTGGATTGGTCACACCTCATTACATTGTTCCATTCTTTGATTATGACATGTGGGCATTTTAACAGTCTTTAGAGGCATCCATCATGAGGCTTTTTCCCTCATACCTTGAGATGGAGTTTCTTCTACATAAGCCTTTCGATTGGTTTCTTCCTAAGGGGAGAAATGTTGTTTGCAAGTACAAGACACTTTCCATTGTTCTTCTTCAGGCATTCACCATCGACACAAGAGCTAGTTCATTGTGGGGGGACCTATAGTCACACACTTTCTCTCCTATAGGGGGTATTTGATTGTACATATGTGATAGAAGTTGTCCTTGGGGGGTCATGTTGATTCCTCCTACTATCACTTCTTCTTTCACTTTCATTGTTTCATCCATTTTCACTTTTGGAGAGGAGTTTTTTCCCATGAGGTTTTCTCCTTTTCTCCACTTGAGATTTGTTGTACATGGGTACCTAACATGGCCTAGTAGCTGGGACCCATCTATCATTCCATCTTGCTTTAGTCATCTACTCTCTAAGTTGCACTTAAGGGGGGGTGTTGGTGTAAACAACGTTATTACCTAACCGGTTTACCCTTATGTGGATAATTCATATTATTTAACTATTTACTAGTTAAATAATATTCACAAATCACACATAATTCACACATGTTTAGTTGACTTAGTGAGTCTTCTAGGTGCTTCTAGTTGAGTCTAGTTGTGTGTTGAGTTGTTGATAGTTGGAGTGAGTTGTCTTATCCTCCACATGTGTAATTAGTTATCATCCTCTAATTGTCACATGTTGTAGGAAAATCTCCACCTTTCACTCCACCTTTCTAGCTCTCACCTTACCTTCATAAGAAAGGATTTCTTCATGCATTGTAATCTTTTATAATCTAGTGATCTTTTGCATTCATTAATAGAATATCATTATTCTTTCATTTGATTTATCTTGTGCTTTCATGAAGTCCTAGATCCTAGGTGGCTCCAATCATAGATAACTCTAACAAAAGAAGAAACTCAATCAACAAAATGAGGAATTGAAGGTTTGTATCATATATTTGATTAAGACTATGCACATTAAGGATGGGATAGCTATAGCTCCTTCCATTCTCTCTAAGGAGGAGTTAGAAGAATTTGACAATATCAGATTAACAGCTTCAATCATAGAAGAGTGGGTGAGAAATATATACCTAAATGGATGTGAAGACATTTAGGAAATTGCTAAAGTCCATAAGGTTTTTTGTGCATTGAAGGCATAGTGGAAAGAATTATTAGAGTATTGCAATAATTATGATGCATACTACTTCCATATGCACCCTAGAATCCTCTCTATGAGCAAGTTACCAGAAGAAGTTCTCGTTGAGGAGAACATTTTTCCTAAGGACAAATTACAGATGCTAGACACATGGTTGGAAATGCTCAAGCTCTAGAAAGAAATTTTTGATAAGGCAAGAGCAGATGCAGAAATAGCCAAGGACCAACTTTTGGAGCTGATATATAGTTTCAATGACTTATTACAAACTTGTACTAAATTATATCTAGATGATACAACTCTTGTAGATATTGAAGATTGTAAAAAGTAGCTCAAGAATCCGGTACATGGAGACTCTTCACCATTTTGCACTTTAGAATTGGACAAGGTGAGTGACTTGTGAGCCCAGTTCAACAAATTTAAGAAATACAAGAGGGTCAAATCAACACTGTATCATAAATTGTCTAGATCAATGGATACTATTAAGTTTAGAATAGATTTTGTTAAGGACCTTTCTCTTGAAGAGATAAATCCAACACTAGTTGCATTTATGTCTTATAGAAAAAAGGATGTAATGAAGAAAAAAGTGACTATAGATGATGGTGATCAGCAAAAGGGCGACTCATGAGTGGCTTAAGTCAAATATCAAATCTAGGTCAACTGCCACCTCCTCCAAAAGTGCCAAATAGCTCTTTTTATTAATTTGTTCATTGTAAAAGGGTTTTGTCTTTATAGACAACCTAATAAGTGACTATTTTGTCTTATTCTAATGGCATAAAAAGTTGTATTTTTGTCTTTTTCCTCTAAGACAGTCAAATCTGAGAATGTAGCTACCCACCAACCAAATTAAATATTGTTAAATCTCGGCCATTGGTGATGAATTAATTTCCACAGTCCATTGAAAAAATTGATATGCCTGCCCATCTATAAAAAGGTAATCATTTTCTCTCATTATAAGGTTGGACAAATGAATTGTTGAGACTATGCCAAAATTTTGATCTAATAGAAAATAGGTTTACATGTGTTGCGAGAAATTGTGTTCTTGTGTTATCTTATTTTGGATTTCATGGTTCATTTCAATTTGGATTTAGATAAAGTACAATTACAGTGTTAAATGAATGCTTAGATATTTGACAAATGCTCTAGTTCATACCATTTTTTATTGTTGATTATAAGTAACTTTGCATGGTTAGTTTGAACCCACTAAATGAATTCAGTTTGATTGCATAACATTAATTAGGTTGTGCCACTATCTGGGTGTTTGATGAATTTATGTGATTTGAAAATCTTTAATTACTATTGAAGATTGCACCATTTCTGTGGCATTGTGGTGATATCCTGGTTAAATAGAAATTGGTTTATTTAGGGCATTTGTCTATGTACAACACCTTCATTCATTGTGATATGTCCTTAGGATTTTATTTTTATCTTTCTATCCCTAATCCTTTTGTATTATCTTTACAAATCTGGTAGATTTAGGTTTAAGGAGCATTACATTGATCATCAGCTGGTAAATTTTTAGACTTCATAGTCTACATTATCCTAGGGTTTCAAAGTGTTCATTCTTGTCATATATCACAAACCCTACATTGCATGTAAGTCCCCTTGGTTGGAATAGTAAAATACATATCCATTGAACTATATTGCAAGTCAAGAATTGGCATTATAAAACTTGGGGTAGTCTTATTCTGGATCTACTGGGATAAGATTCCTTTCAAGAGGGACGAGATAACCTACATTTTGCCTATGTTGTTGTACAACAAAAACACCCATCAACACTTAGCAATAGATTTGAAATTGGATTCTGACATTTTAACCTCCTAAAGCAACACAATATCAACATTATTCTCAAGGATCAATTTTTTAACTAAAAACCACTTGTGAGGACTATCAACTCCTTGAAGATTCCATGAAAGAGTCCTCATTTTAAAGGCTTTCTAGAAGACAATTGAAGGGTAGTCTACCTTCCATTAGCTATCTCTTTTTCTATCTCCCTTTGTCTGGTCTCCTAAAGAGGAGGTCTTCTTATCTTTGGGTCTATCCCCACATCAACCATTTTCTTGGTGTACCCTTTGCCTTTTCTCTTAGGGGAAGACCAACCCTATGAATCACATGAACTCTTCTTGCTAGAACCAACTCCAAGAGAGAACTAATCTTTCTGAATTGGGAGAACTCCGCCCTTTCGTGAAAGCCCACTCTTTTTTTGGTGAGTTAACATTCTTTACTTGAACTATAAAAGTCCCAACCCAATGTTGATTTACCTCTGTTACATTTTCTACGAAAGGTTCTTTAATATCCTTAAGAACCCCCAAATCATCCTAAGAGGGAATTTATCCATCCTCCCTTTCCTCATGTAATCCATTTGGCATAGGAACCAAATCCTCCTTTACAACTACCTTAGATTGTTGGTCCATAGAGACAATTGATTGGCTTACCATTTGTTATTCATCCTTCATAAAAATAATTTCTTAAGAAACATGAGCTTCCAACTTGCTCACCGACTCACCCTAAGGATTCTTCTCCCCTTCAACCAGAGGGTTTTTAGGGGAGCCAGGGGCTGAATTGATGATATTATGAAGATCTTCCTTAAATGGGTATTCCTCATCATCTTCATTCGTTATTTCCATAGGTTGCTTTAACATTTGGTCAGAGATTGTAGGGGCCTTGCATTGTGTGATAACATGACCTAGTTTTGAATAGTTTTGGAAAAAAATACTCGCATTTTCATATAAGATAGTTTACATCCATTTCCCAAGTTTTAAAGTGAGGGTGATAGATGTTGGGAGAGTTTTAAGGATATCAACGTTAATACAAAATCTAGCATAAAAAAGTTAGGATTTCTCCTTAGTGACTTTATCCATAGTAATGTAAAGCCCAAAGGAATTGCCAATCTAAGAAAAAACCTCTTCATCCCAAAATTTTAGAGTTAATCTAGGAAGACTGACTCAAATCGAAGCTAATTTGTTTAGGTCCACTTTAGGATCAAAGCTTGGTTTCCAATGAAAAAGGGAAAGAGTATTTCCCATAAAACCAAGGAGCCCCTACTAAAACCTAAAGGAGATCTTCCTTAGTCATGAAATTAAAAAGGAACACACCTCCTGCCATTGCACTGACAATCACATAGCCCTTTGGTTGCCATTTTGCCATTGTCCATCTCCTGACCAAGTCAATGTTGGGGTGATAGGAGAAGAACTTTCCAACTAGAGTATTTTCCATGGTTGAAATAATTCTATTCATAGTTGAATTTGACAACTTTAATGAAGTGCCTTCCTTAGACTCTAAAAGCACTGGGACAACATTCATAGGCACCTACCCCCTGCAGTCAATGCCCAAAATGGATTCCTTCCAAGTGATGGACCTAGAATCCAAGGCCTTGGTCATGAGTACTGAAGAGGTACCTAAGGCAGCTCCAACAAAATGTCGTACCTATTTTGGATAGAAAAGTTAGACTAGCTTAAGGGATTAAACTAGGTCAAAACCCTCTTCTATTAAACACTAGAACACAAACCAAGCTTGGCTACTACCAATGCATGTGGGCTAAACTACCAGGGTTTCTATTCTTTTGTTGTATAAAGAAGAGTCAACCAAATTCAACCAAGATCTAAAAAGCAAACTAGGGCAAATGGAGAAAACCTTAAATGACAAAGATTTGTTAATAACTATCAAAAATAGATATCAGAAATCCAAAAGTACAACAGAGATCAGGAAGTGGAGCAGAACTTGGATCTGGATTTAGAGGCACAAAAGACCAAGGCACTTAGACACCCTAGATCCTAATTAGGGTTTATCAAAATCTCTATGTTTTACCAGACTTGTAGCTTCAAACCCTTCCTTCTTCCTAGATCCTATCTTCAGAAACTTGTATCTTGAATCTACACAAAAAAAAGGAAGAGGTTTTGCTATATATAAGGGCTTACCTTAGTCAAACCCTATGTTGGTGTTTCCACCTCCACTATAGTGATGATTAGATCCAAGAGTTTGTGCCCTAGGAGGGCAGATGCTAGATCAACAATGTATGATATAAATATGAATGAAAAATGATAATGATTTACCACAAGATGTGAAACCTTAGTTTATGGAGATAACTCAAGATCATTCACTAACAAGGAGAGTGATGAGAAGGCTTGTAACTTCCTTCAAGGCCTATAAAAAACTTCACAACATCCACAAGCAGATAGTGATTCTAGGTATGAAGAACACTTTATCATAGAAGATCAAAACATGTGAGAAAAAATTGCAATGTCCATCTGGGTGTAAAATGAATTGTAAAACCCCTTTATAAATGCATTCCTATTCACAAATGATGAATAAATTAAATGGGGTTGACATATACAAACTAAGGAGGTGCTCTAAGCTAATACCACAAGAGAGGGGCTAAAGAACCCATCTGCGACCAGGGTGTTCGAGCACCCTAGTCCTTTATCCCCACAAACTCCAGGGAGAGTGAAATGTCATGGTCTTAGGCTAGTCCTAAGTTTATTCTATCTAGTTTATTCATCGGGATCAATATTTTATCATTTTATGTTCAAAATGGTTATAAATAGGTCTTGATTAAAAAAGGTAACATTTTAGGTCCAACTAGGTGCTAAACTAGGTGTAAAATGCAACTATACACATTTTACTCTATAACATTTAGCCCCCACTTTAGCATGGGTACAAATTTACGTTTGAGCACACACCAAAAGAAGGAGAAGACATATTTCAAACATGAAAACATAGAAGCCAAAAAATTCTACCAAGTTGTGGGCTATTAATAGCCCCCAAGCTTAGGATTCTAAGGTTGTAAACACATAAGCAAAGAGATTTTCAAACATGCAAGACATTGCAACATAATTCACACATACGTGGAGTACTAAAATCATACATAGGAATACATGTAAGAGACATGCCATACAAAAAGGTAATACACGCCATACACAATGCATACACACTTGACACGAAGCATACACATCATACACATAAAACATAAAGAATACATAGAAAACACATGGAAAACATGATGAAGACAAACAAAACATAAGTTCAAACATAATGCATAAAACAAACAAACATAGAAACAAACATAGGAACAAACACACAAGGTACATGATTCTAACACTGGTTTGCTTTGTCACTAGGGGTCATGTGAAAAGAAGTGGCTTCAAGGATCACACACTAGTAAGGACCATCAAATTACAAGGTAACCATGACAAGTCACATGAAGAACATAGGCTAGAAAACTTTGTTGTACTAGGTGGCTCATGGACCAAAAGGAAACATTATGGGCTAGTGAGGACCACCAAATCACTAGGTTAGTTTCATGCCAACCATAATAAACAAGTATGACACCAAAAGAGCATAGCGCGATGTATGCCCCCACCTTAAAGTGATTGCTAGCTCTTGTCAGGGATAAATTCCTTTAAGGTAGAATAAATCATAAGACATGCATGAGAGATTTCTGGAAGCACATGGCCATAAGATATGTCTTCCCAAAAACCACATTGCAACTAGGCATTGCCCCCACAAAAAGGAAAATCAAGGTGATGCTACGAGCATGATACACAATGGCTTGTGTAGTCATGGTATGATGCCAAGCATAGGAACAAGATGCCACACAAATTAAAAAATTAAAGAAAAACAAGTTAGATTATAAAGTAACAAAACAAAGGGATCTACCAGACTGGCGTCGGTATATGAGTGGCTGTATAATAAGAGATATCTTGAGACTATATATTGAACTATCATCATCTTCCAACTAGTAGAAGTATGGAGACAAAGGAAGAAGTATCACATGAAATTAAATGAAAACCTTATGGGTCAACAAGGGAGAATGCAAAAGCACCCTGCACCTTGCATCATGCCCAAAGGACACAACAACAATTCAATTTACAACATATAGAAGAATGATGATACAAATAGAGAGAGTGTCACAATGAATTTTGTTGCCTTTGTATCATTGCACCTACAAGGGTGTCAAGGGCCATCCAAAGATATCTTAATAACAACAACATAAATAAATAAAGTATCAAGTAACACATTACGGGGGAAAACAATGACATGCACTCATGACAAAATAGAAGTAAGGGACCACACATTTTAGTCAACCTAAAGCAAATCATCCTCCTCCCAATCTTTCTCATCATTGATATGGAAAGGTGGAAAAGATGAAAGATGAACTATAGCACATGCGGTGTAAGGAACAAGAGCCATATCTAATTGTTATCTTTAGATTTGTTATCGAAATGTAGTGCAATAGGTTCCATAGCATCTTGTGAAGCTTTATCCTTCTCTATAGGAGACAAAATAGTAGTAGATGTCCCTTTCACATCTGTTGGTGATAAATACTTGCAAAGAGGGAGATTCTCTTCTCCTGTAGCAAGGTGAGCCATAGCACGACAATGCTTCTTTTTGTCTCTCATGATCTTATTTTGTTTAGATTTACTTGTGATGTTTGTTAGGGGAACCATAGTATCTTCCTATAATGGATGAAAAAAGGGTTAAGGGTTTTGATTTGTAATTTGATTAGGTCATCATTTCAATCAATAGATTCAAGGACATTTAACCAAGTTGAAACACAACTTTTAGAAGTAGACTTGACTATCAAGTTGGCTGTCACTTGGAATGATAACGAAATTTAGAATTTGTTGACTGATTTGTTAACTCTTCGCCCAGTGAAGTCTAAAACCCTAATTATGCAAAATCATGAACAAATGAATGAAACATGACAAATGCTTCTATAGAAAGACACTAAATATAGATCAAGTACATACTAGATTTCAAGTTTTAGAATGTAGAAACTTCAGGGTTGAAGGGGCAGTTGCCCAAGCCCAAGGTGGTACTTTTTTTGAGGGCTTTGGGATGAAATCTGCTACAAACTACAACCTGCTCCAAGATTTATGGCACTGTAAAAGTAGAGGTCAAAAGAGCGGGTTTCCTTGACCTTTTAGGGTTAATTCCTACATTTTTCTTCAAATCTGGGATCCTTCTACTTTGAAATGATTCTCTGCACAACTCCTCTTTGCAAAATCTAATACCTGCCACCTGTAATCACAAGAGAGGGGTTGACAGTCGTGGTGTTTAGGACCTTGCCTTGGTTAAGCCCTAGAATATCATTCAAGCCTTCAAACACCATTGTTAGAAAGAAAGTGTGTGTCCTTGCAGGATAGAGGAAAAAATAATGATAAAATGGATAGATTAAATCACAAATAGATATCACCTCAGAGGTGTAGCTCTCAAGGAGATGAAGATCTTTCACACCATGAGAAGATGAAACCAAATCTGCAATAAAAAACACAACAACAACACAATTCTTCTGTACAACACAATGAATGCCTTGAATGCTCTATGATCATAAGTTCACTTTAATTTCAAAATCATCTTCTAGTTTGCAAATGAAGTTCTAAACATGATTATATATGCATTTCTGCTCCAATTTTGTAATTCAAACTTAAGATGTCGACAAGGAATACCATTTAATGGTCACAAGCCAACATATGAATTTGGTACCCCAACAAAATGGGGTAGGGCAAGTGTGTGGGTGCCCAAACCTAGGGACCTATTTTAAGGTTGGATTAAGCTCAGAGATGTCCCCTGAGTCCCACTTGTCATGGGATTTGACGGATTTTGTTTCAGGATTCATTTCTAAGATGCATGATTAAAACTAAGGGACCTAGGAGCTAAACTTTGGAGGTAAAAGTCCTAGGGGAACATATTATGACATAACATTTAGCCCCCACTTTAATGTATCTATGATCTTATGACTCATACATGCATTAAAGTATGGTAAAAAACACATCAAACATGCAAGACACTTGAAGCTAAGGCATACACCAAATTGAGGAACTATTTCTAGCCCCCATTCTCAGGTAAGCATTAGAAAACACATCACAGACATGCAAACCACAATGAGGATAGTAACAGGCACACAAGACATGGAGAAAAACATGCAAAACATGATGAGGACATGAGACTAGTCACTCAAAAAATGATGAATACAGTGATAAGTTTTTTTCATTTTCAGATATATGGATCCATGGAAATAAAAATTATAACATAAAACCCCAAGAATGTAGGGGGGACTCATCGCCACACCCTTTATACTACATTGAGGGGACAAAACACACCATACAAAACCCAAGCGTAGGGGGAACTCATCACCACACTCTTTAAACTACATGAGGGAGAAAACATTCCATACAAAACCCAAGTGTAGGGGGGACTCATTGCCACACCCTTTACACTACATGGGGGAAAACATGCCATTCAAAACCCAAGCATAGGGGGGACTCATCGCTGCACCCTTTACACTACACAAGGGGAAAACACACGGAAGACACATGGAAAATAGGAGCGCTGTCTAGCATGCCATAGACATACTATAGGTCTTAAATTGTTGGCAAGAGACACTGATATGTTGAATAATTGAGTGTTGTCATTAATGGCAACAAGAAAAGTAACAAGGTTGGAACAAAGTTTGTGGTCCGGTAAAGAAGACTTAGTCATATTATCTAAGTATTGGAAATGTATAGAGGTAGAAACAGAAGAGTAGTGGTTGGACTGGCATTGTTCTGTAGTTGAAGACCAAGGTTTGTGGTTCTAGTATAATGTTCCTAACTATTAGATGATCTTATATCCAATGTTTTAGCCTCTGATCAGTTCTAGAAGTATATCTTCAAATGGCCTAAGTTTGGTAGAATAGAATACAATGACAATTAAGGTAGAACACACAATTGTTTTGGTCCTCATTTCTCTGGTGTTGTATATCTTCTTATGTAGTTTGGAGGTGTTGTAAACAATTATATGAAGTGTCTAAATCTAGAGTTGTAAGATCTAAAGTCCACCAGAAAGATAGTTGCAAGCTGTTGAGTATTGCTACAGTGTTTGATAGAGTTTGACTGTGACAGAGTCTAAGTTCTGATGGTCCGCATTTTGCCACTAAAGAATATTTTTCTCTATGGCTCTGAAGGTATGGTTAGTGATGTCTTAGGACTCTTTGATATGATTTTGAGAAAGCCCTATGGTCCACAGTAAAAAATGTAGTTTGACAGATGAATTGAATCAGTAGAAGTCTGAGTTAGAGGCTGACACGATAAGTTTGAATTGTATGTGGTAAGTTCTATTGTTTAGAACTTAATCCTAAGTTGTTAAATAGTTGAGTCTGACATATGTGAATGTAATTCAAGTACTACTTGAGTCTACTGGGAGTTTGGTAAATGAATTTGGCTGAGAAGCTACTTAAGGTATGATTGCATGTTTCACTTTACTAGGCTGACCTAATATGAAGATTCTAAGTGTTGTGGATATATATAAGGGATCAAATTTAGTGTTTGAGGTGTGTGATGCAAATGTGAGAATACATATGTACAACATACAATGGAAGGTGATTTTGTGGAAGCAATATACAACAGAAGAAGAGAGATCTTATTCCCATGTAAAAGTAGAGTAGTGAAATAGAGTAGTTAGACATGAACAGTTTTCAGATAGTATTTTTGTGCTTCATTGGAGCTACAAAAGATGCAATCTGAGTAGTTCAACTTGGCAATGAGCCATTCTTCTTTCTTCTTTCTTTCTCTAGGTAGTGAGCCTTCTTACAATCTAGTATTGTGCAATAATAATATATTGTGAGCTAACACTCACCGTGGTGTTTCCCTTTTTGGGTTTTCCACATATAAATCTTGGTGTTCATGTGTTATTTCTTTGTGGTTGTTGTTCCTATGTTTATTCTACTTCATATTATTAGTTTTGGAAACTGGATTAATAAACTTGTTAAGAAGTGGTTTTGTGGAATGCTTATTCACTCCCCCTCTTAGTATTCCTTACTTTTAACAATTGGTATCAGAGCACGGTTCCTTGGAAGAAGCCTAACCGCTTAAGGAAGATCTGGGAGAGTTCACTCATCATAGCTAGGAGATTTGGAAATTTCTCAAATAATGTTGAACTAGAAGCAACTCTTATTGATCTTGAAAAGTCTGAAGCAGAAGTCAGGGATCTGAAGGATAACTTACAAGAACCTAATGAATGTATTTCAAAATTAAAAGAATAAGTCAAGAAATTCAAAGAAAAATATAGAGAGCTTAGTGATCAATTGATATTAGTAAATGAAACCCTGAATGATTTGGAAGTGGAAGTTATGGAAAGAACAAAAGCAGAAGAAAATTTGAATCTAATGGTAAAAAGCAAGTTAGAAGATTGTATCAAACTTGAAAAAGAAATTGTGAGCCTGAAAGCAGACTTGGACAAAGCCAAGAGCTATGAAGAAAAGTTCAAGATAAGTTCTGCAAAATATGATGAGACGATTGCTAGTCAAAAGAGTCTAGATGATAAACAAGGCTTAGGATTTGAGAAAAGAGAAAGTTCAAGATTAGGTCAAAGAAATTTTTAGTTGAAGCAAAACAAAGGCAACTAGTTCAGGAATCAAAACGGAAGACCTAGAAGATCTCTAGTCAGATAACCAAATGCTCAAAGGTACCAATCTTTCAATGGATATTATTTTAATTGCAAAAAGTTTGGTCATAATTCTACTCTATGTAGGAGTAGAATAAATTAGAATGTTCCATCATTCTCTGGTCATTGTTTCAATTCTAATAAAATTGGTCATATATCAAATGAATGCAGAAATCTGGTAAGAAATGGCTTTCAAAATACTCAATCATTCAATGGAAGATGTTTTGCATGCAATAGATTTGGACACATGGCTAATCAATGCAGATCAAGGATGAATTCATTTAGAGGAAGGAATCAAGGACAAGGAAACATTATGTGCTACAATTGCAACAAAGTTGGACATGGTTCAAGATTTTCTAGAAGCAAGAATGTGAAGAGAAATTACTATGTTGAAGAAAGGAAAACATAGCAAAGGAATGATAAGGGAAAAGAAAAAGTTGATTCGGTTGAAACTCAAAAAGAAATGGACAAGATCTGGATCAAGAAAGAAGTAATTAAAGTTAATGATAGATCTGCACTAGCATCTGGTGTAGATACTTCCTCTAGGAAGTAAATTGGGAGCTATGGCTCAAGGGGAGCAGTGTTGAAAATCCAAAACCCCCAGCCAGATAGTTAGTGTTGGAGTCCGACATGAAGATATGTGGTGGAATCTGATATGAAAGATTTTATGGAAGAAAATTTTGAAGTAAATGAGTTAGTGTGGTACATTGTAGAGCAATTTTGATCAACTGTATCTATCAGAGAAAAGTCAGGCAACTTTTTAAAATGAACATTTATGACAAATTAGGTCAAGTGTGGAGGATAAAAAGAAATTCATTTGCATTATAACTCACTTTGCATTTGAAACACCAAATATCCTAAAGAGATCAAAGCAAGATTTCAAACGACAATAGAAATTCAAAGCAACTACAATGTTCTCTTAGCAAATCAAAATAAGATCAAGGAAACCCTAATCTGGTGAAAAAGGTATTTACAACTTGAAAACCTTGCTGTGAAAATTAAATTATTCGATGAAAATGTTTACTTCTCACGTAATTGAGATAGGTAAAATGCCTCACCCCAAGTTTAAGAAACAATTCTTCAAATCACTAGAAAATGATCTGTTAGGGGCATTCTTAATTACTCCACATGGGGTTATGCATATGGAAGATGTCATAGCATACATTCGTATCTGCCTGGAAGAATATGATCACATGAAGTTAGGAAAACTGTATTTGGACAAACTAACTACTATGGATATTGTATTGAAATATGAATATAAAGTTCTAGGAGAAAATAAATTTGACACCTAGTTCAATTTTGCTGCAATTCCAAATGATGCATGGTTCAAGCTTATTCTTAGTAGAATTCATGATGAACTTCTATGGCTTGATGAACCCTATATGATAACAAAAGAAGATATCAAAGATGTAATGAGTATGAGCTCCTCTGGAAGGGTTCCAGGCATTAAGAAAATGAAGAACAATGTGGTAATGCAGCTAACAAGGGCCAAATTTGATAAAAATGCCCTTACAATAAATGATATTAAGAATCTGGTTGTCAGATTTGCATCAATGGTTATTGGATACAAAATATACTTTTCCAACAAGGAAAATTCTATGTCAGTATATAGTTTTGGTAACTAAATTTGGCCGACAAGCTACTTAAGGTATGAGTTCATGTTTCACTCTACTACGCCGACCTAATATGAAGATTCTAAGTGTTGTAGATATATATAACTGATCAAATTTAGTGTTTGAGGTGTGTGATGCAAATGTGAGAATACATATGTGCTACATATAGTTGAAGGCGATTTTGTGGAAGCAATAAAGAGTAGAAGAAGATAGATCTTATTCCCATGTAAAAGTAGAGTAGTAAAACAAAGTAGTTAGACATGAAGAGTTTTGAGACATTATTTTTGTGCTTCATTGGAGCTACAACTATGCATGTGTAGATGCAATCTGAGTAGTTCAACTTGGCAGTGAGCCATTCTTCTTTCTTCTTTCTTTCTCTAGGTAGTGAGCCTATTTTGGCGGTGAGCCTTTCTTGCAGTGAGCATTTTTTAGGGCATTGAGCCCTAAGGTAGTGAGCATTCTTGTAATCTGGTATTATGCAATAATAATATATTGTGAGCTAACACTCACCATAGTTTTTCCCTTTTTGGGTTTTCCACATATAAATCCTGGTGTTCATGTGTTATGTCTTTGTGGTTGCTATTCCTATGTTTATTCTCCTTTCATATTTCAATTTTGGAAACTGGATTAATAAACTTGTTAAGAAGTGGTTTTGTGGAATACTGATTCACCCCCCCTCTTAGTATTCCTTACTTTCAACATAAACATGGTAAACAAGGCGATGTAAGGATCTTATTGGTAACTCCCACCATCTCAAACATGTTGCAGACACACCTGACAGTTGGGTTTATGCCACAACAACTACAAAAGACACACTTAAGGGAGGATAGAATCAAGATCAAACCTCACCTCCATAGAGGACTTTCGAAATAAAAGTATCTCAAGAGATACACCATCCCGCCTCCACAGAGGAATTTTGAATAAAAAGATACACACTAGCTCAAGAGATATGTTATCCTACCTCCACAGAGGGCTTCTTTGATAAAAAGATATGCTATCATGCCTCATAGAGAGGGATTTTTTCTTTCAATATGGATAAATATGTTCACTCACACTAGAGATACAACATCCCCCCTCCGTAGAGGGCTTACAAACATGCTTCGTTAGTACCAAAATCATCAGATATGTTACCTTATATATGCACCCACCTTAAGGTGGTTGATGTCATGTACCAATATCAAGCACATTAAGGTAGATAGAAAACATACAAGGAAACAAGATCCTTCACAAAGTCTATTCCCCCAAGGTGACATGTGCTCATGATCACCGAATCTTCCCACAAACATAATGATTTGATATGCTAAGATAAGATAACAAGAGAGGTTACAAATCTTACTCTAAGATAATAACCAAAACCAAAACATGAAAGCTATGCATGAAAACAAGATCACATCAAAGAAACTAAGGCTACATATACGAGTTCGTATCCAAGTATAACCATTGGGCTTATACTGCAGGCATCTCAGAACTGAGTGTAACAATAAGGTGAGCTACAATATAATCAAAGTGCATGGAGAAGATGTATTGTTATGATTTGTTAGAAAAGATAAGACAAAATTAAATATCACACAGAGTGATTCTACTAGCCACGCGTTGGATATATAAATCAACCCCATCTTCATGTATGGACTAGGTCCATTTTTGCTTGCTTGCTGAAGGGACACATAGTTCGTATCAGTTAGTTATTTTTTATTCGTCATCTGCCAACTAGATAGAATCACTAGAAGAAGGTAAACAAAAAAATGAGAGAAGAAAACAAGTGCCTTAGGAACACCACGTAGGACAATGCCCCTAGGTCATCAACCACAATGTTATGCCCCTAAGGCATGCCACACAACAATAAAATAGAGGAGAGACAAGATAGGAGAATGATGATACAAATAGAAGAATGGTCACAATAGAGGTGGTCTCCTAGTATCCTTGACATTACAAGAGTATCAAGGGTCATCCTAGGAGACCTAAACAACAAATAACACATCACAATGGAACACAACACAAGAGGGGATGCCACATAAACAAGCAAACTATTCTATGGAAAAGGTGACCACCAGGGTTAGAAATACTTACCTATTACACAATCAAACTAGCGGTTTTTGTAGAGAAAATCATTGTCTTCCCAATCTTGAATGTCAGAGGAGAGAGATACATAAGGTACAGTAACCCAACTTTTTTCATTGTCCTTAAACTCTTCTTCTTTAAGCTCTTCTTTGTTTGGATTAATGTTAGGTGGTGGAATGTTCTCTTGTTGAGGTGTATTTCATTGAGCAAAATCTTGTCTTCTCTTTCTCCTTTCCCTTGCTTGTCTATTCCTTCATTGTTTATTGGTAATGTTTTCAAAAGAATTGTCATGATTTTTCATAGTCTTCAACATTTCAGAGGAGGAACCTAGTACAAATTTTATTTGTTTTGATGAAGTACTTTGTTCTCTATGAGTGTCTCCTAATCCTTGCAAGGATGATGGAGGAGGAACTTTAACATAGAGTCCTTTACCTTTCATTATAGGAAGTTCTTCTAATGTAGGTTGTTTTTCACTTATTTCTTGTTGAATAAAAGGTTCGGTCACTCTAGAGAGTAGTTTTACTTTATATTATCTATATCCCAACAAAAGTTGGTCTCTTCATGGCTCAGATTCCATAGTAGGTTGTGGCCAAAAGTAATCATGAGTAAAGTTATTATGAGTAACCATGTGTTGCCATGTATTATGGTGAATAGTGTGCACTTGTCCATGTAAAAGAAATTTTATGCATTTGTCAATTGTTGAGGGGGACATATTTCATAGCTTTCAGCCATGGATGCCCTAGTTTTATGTAGAAGAGGTCAGATGTAGGGATGATATCAAATAATTATTCCATGACTTTCTCAAATATTGTAACCAACAAGGATATCTTCCCAAAGGTAGAAATGAAAGCTCCAGTATGTGTCTTAATCATTATGTCCATAGGTTCATAAGAATCTTTTATCAAATCATGTGAATAAAGGAACTCTTCCATTGCCACATTAGTCATACAATTAGGATCTATATGTGTTCCACGCACAATAGTCTCCATTATCTTCACTGTGATGTAAAGAGGTCCTTTAATATCTTGACTTGTTCTATCATGAGGTGTGAATATTGTTGTGATGTTTTCACACATCGCCCCATTGCAAATGGGGACCCACCTTTTTCTTTTCTTTTTGTCTTAGTTTTTCTTTAGTGTTTTGGTTTTCTTTGAGTTTGTAGGTTTGGTAGTATTGATTTGTCCAAGTCTCGCCAAGTTCTTGCTCAAATCCATGAAGTGATTGAAGAAATTGCCTAAGGGATGGATATTCAACTGAGGAATCCATATGCTTTCACCCTGACACATGTCCCTGGAACACTGAAATTGACTAAGTCTGATGTCCTAAAACCCTAAAAAATTGACCAAGTCTGAAATCTAGTGGATCCTCAAAAATATAGAATTTACATGTTAACTCCCATGGATCCGAGACCTATCTCAAACATCCTAAGAGTATAATTCAAAAATTTTAAATTTACTTAAATATATTTTGAAATATACAGGATTTCAGGTAGTGAAAAATGGCTAAGTATTGAAAAATCATGAATTGCAGTGGTATAAGAAAAATGTGCCAAAATAGTGTAAATTCTAGGCTCATGAGGAAAATGCGAAATTCCAAGCCATCATAAAATATGTGAAATTCCTTAAGAAGTAGAAAGGTGTAATCAAGATTTCTCCAGGAACTTATCAAACTTGCAACAAAAATTTTATCTAGGAGATGCCAAATAATGTGAAATTCCACAAGTTAGGAGAAATTAGCGATGAATGAATCCATGACCTCTCCAAAAGTCTAAAATTTCAAGGATGATGAGAAGCACACTAACATTTATCCAAGCCCATAAGAAAAATGAGAAAATCTTGGGAGAGCTAAAACTTACAACTTGAAATTGTGTCCTTAACTTGTCCAGAAGGAGCTTGAAAAGGCAAAATCCTCAAGGACCTTGAAGTTGCGAAATCCAAGAAGAGAATAAAATGTGAAATCCTCAACATGTTTGAAAGTGTGAAATTCATGATTTCAAGGAATTTGTATTAAGGAATAAGTTCCTGACTCCCTAAAAGTGTGCTTGAATGTATCCAAGAGATGTTCAAATTTGTGAAATTCCATGGGTAAATAGGATGTGTGTATCAGGAAATCCTTAGTTAAATAAAACTTTTGTCAAGAATGACTCCAAAACTATTAGATTTAGGATAGATAACTGAGAGGGGGGGTGAATTAGTTGTCTAAAACTTTCCTCTAATTAATCACTTGAAACCTTTTCTTAAATTAGCATAATAATAAATCAATCATGGAAACATAATGTAACAATTCAAGAGTAGAAACACACATAAGACACTAAGATTTTGACGTGGAAAACCTAGTTAAGGCAAAAACCATGAGGTGACTAACCCAAGATTGTATTCTCTGTTAGAAGAATAGAAAGAAAAAAATGGCACATGCCAATTATGGCTCACTGCCTGAGCACACTGCTCACAAGAGGTCAACTGCCTACAAGAGACATTATCTACAGAATAATAAGTATTGCATACTTGAACTAAAGAATAACATCTTCACCATGCTTGAGTCAGTTCCATTTAAGCTCAATACTTTTGCTCTACCTTTTCACTCTGCTCCTTTCTACCACACTCTGATCTCCACAAGATACTTTTGAAATGACTTTGCAACTCCTTATTTATACAAGACATTGACTTAGGGATAGTCATCCAAGTCAGAAAACATTACAGAGAAAATATATAAATACAATATGACTAATTACAAAAAGACTTCATGTGGATCCACACTGTCGGCCACACAGATCTAAATCTTCAATCTTTCTTTAGGAACACACCATTCTTCACAGAATATCTTCAAGATCATCTGCAGGATGTGTAACTCATTTGGTCTACCAGACTTAGGAAGAACACCATCATCCAGAAGTAATTCTTCAATTATGAGCTCAATCTTCAATGCGGACCACCAACACAAACTGGAAACAATCCAAAGACCTCCACAAGCTTGCCTGAATCACCAAGAACATCCACACTACTTTTGTTCACTGAAATCATTCTCTCCTTCAATAGGAACCTCAAGAACACAGTCTGTCATCACTATCATATTGGAATAGAGGTTTACGGACCTCCAGACCATGAACTAATTGAGTTGTCAATTCACATTGACTTCCTAAACACTCCACAAAATCCACAGAACAAGATATTTCATGTCTGCATCTTACCAAACCTATCTTTGTCACTCTATCACCTCTAAACTTCTGCCAGAGCCAGTTTTACTTAAGTGGCCATAACTTCTTCAAATCTTCATGCGGACCTCTGAAATCTTTACTGGATCATCTTAAGACACATATCTTCAAAATCTTTTGAAGTGCATCCTCTAATATTTATCTTAGCTAGGACCTTTACCTCACTGTCACCACTATTCCACTCTATTCCTGATTAGGACTAATTTTTTCAATATCCTCAACACATAGCTCATCCAATCCTTATCATCAATGCAACAGGAGTATGTTGACATCACTGACAACACTGGTTAGGCCCATACTTGCAACAATATCCCCTTTTGTCATTGATGGCAACATATAATGTGAAAAACTATTTTAACCATCAAGACAAGAACTTCTCCTTCCTAACATAACTCCCCCTATCAACAATAACCACTCACATGTCTTTTCTTCCTTTACTGCTCCCCCTTTGATCAGCAACTACTTATTTTTTGCATGTCTTCTCTCTCACTTTGATATCAATGGCAAAGGGTACATACTTGCATCACTTCAAAATTATACCAGCTGCTCCTCCTAAGTAGTAGCTTCCCATCATCAATTCGGACCACAAGATATGACTATGAGATCCACTGAACTAATGCACATTAGTGCACCTTAATTCAGACCCCGAGGGGTAATAACCCCTAACTTCTTCCTAAGATACTCAAAAGAGTCCTTAGGTAGAGGTTTAGTAAAAATATCTACAATATGATCCTTGGAGGGCACAACTCTAATCTGACTTCATTCTTGTTCACTTTCTCTCTCAAAAAGTGAAACTTGATGGATATATGTTTGGTCTTTGAGTGCAACACCTGATTTTTTAATATG
Source organism: Cunninghamia lanceolata (assembly GCA_027924645.1). Classification (NCBI taxonomy): domain Eukaryota; kingdom Viridiplantae; phylum Streptophyta; class Pinopsida; order Cupressales; family Cupressaceae; genus Cunninghamia; species Cunninghamia lanceolata. Next base: position 20,026,286 of record BSBN01001807.1, on the reverse strand, counting down.
TTAATTGCACTTGAATTATCATAGAAGATTGTGATGGGTTCTTCATACTCCACTCTGATATCTCTTAGCATTTGCTTCGTCCACAATACTTGAGTGCAACTACCTATTGCTACAATATATTTTGCTTCTATAGTGGACAGAGATATTACCTCTTATTTCTTGCTTAGCGAAGAAACCAATCTCTTCCCTAAAAAGAATGCTCCACCACTGGTACTCTTCCAGTCATCCACATCTCCTGCCCAATCTGCATCTGTATATGCATGAAGAGAAAAATCATGATCTTTGGGATACCACAATCCATACTCAACTGTCCCTTTTAGATATCTAAAAATCCTCTTGATTGCCATGACATGAGATTATCTAGGATCATCTTGGAATCTAGCAACAAGACCAATTGAATTCATAATGTCAGGTCTAGTTTGAGTGAGATACAATAGTCCTCCAATCATTGACCTATACTTTTTCTGATCAGCCTTAGGAGAGTCATCATCTTTGCTCAGTTTACATTTGGTTGCCATGGGAGTATTCATTGGTTTTGAGTCTTCCATCCCAAATTTCTTCAACAATTCTTTCACATATTTGGTCTGAGAAATGAAGATTCCTTTCATTGTTTGAGTGATTTGCAGACCCAAGAAGAAATTCATTTCCCCAAACATGGACATCTCAAATTCACTTTTCATTTGATTTGCAAAAGTTTTACACATACTATCTCTTTGTCCAAAAAGTTATCATCAAAAAACACTTCAACAATCAAGATATTTTCATGATCAATTTTGAAATACAAATTACTGTCAGTAGTACCTTTGTTGAAACCAATCTTCAAAAGATGCTTACCCAATCTTTCATACCAAACTCTTGGAGCTTACTTGAGTCCATACAGTGGTTTCTTCAACTTGCAGACCATATCACTATGATTAGATAATTGAAATCCATCTGATTGCTCAATGTAAACTTCTTCTTCCAAGTCACCATTCAGGAAGGTAGATTTGACATCCATCTGATATACTTTGAAATCCTTGAAGGCAGCAAAAGCAAGAAATAATTTGGCTGCTTCAATTCTTGCCACCAGAGCAAAAGTTTCTTCAAAATCAATTCCTTCTACTTGGGAGTAACCCTTGCAGACCAATCTAGCTTTGTTTCTGACTACTTCACCATCTTCATTCGGTTTATTCTGAAAGACCCATTTGGTTCCAATCACATTCTTGTTTTTAGGTCTAGGAATAAGATTCCAAGTGTGATTTTTCTTAATTTGCATCAGCTCTTCCTCCATTGCTTTAGTCTAGTTTTCATCATTGCAAGCTTCATTCACTATCTTAGGTTCAATCTTTGAAATCAGACAATACTCTTTTGAATCTTAAGTAATACTTCTTCTTGTTTGTACACCTTTGCTTTTATCACCAATGAACTAATCTTTAGAGTGATTCAGTCTTACATACTTGGGAACTTTGGGAGTTTCTTGCAATTATGATTCTTGAACAGGTTCATTTATACTTATCTCTTCTTCCTGATTTACCAGATCAATCTGAATCTGAATTTCAGAGGGAGCTTAGACTTCTTGAAGAAAAACATCATTTTGATCATCCTCATCATATTCATAAAACCTTGAGGGTTTTTCAATACCTTCATCAACCTTCACATTTGTACTTTCTACAATCTTCCTTAATCTCTTGTTATAACACTGATATGCTTTGCTTTGAGTAGAGTAACCCAAGAATATTTCTTCATCACTTCTAGCATCAAATTTTCCTAGATCTTCATCTCTTTTAATGTAACATTTTCTACCAAAGACTCTAAAATACCTCACAGTGGGAGTGATGCCAAACCAAAGTTCATAAGGAGTCTTACCGGCATTGCTTCTGATTTGTACTCGGTTAAGAGTATAGATTGTAGTGTGTATAGCTTCTCTTCAATAGATCTGAGGAATATTTGCTTCCATCATCATGGTTCTAGATGCTTCCTGAATGGTCCAGTTCTTTCTTTCCACTACTCCATTCTACTGTGGAGTCCTAGGAGCAGACAACTATCTTTTTATTCCATATTTCTCACAGAATTCTATGAAATCATCGGATGTGAATTCTCCACCTCTATCAGACCTTAGATAGTTTAATTTTAATCTTGTTTTATTCTCTACCATAGCCTTGAATATTTTGAATTTCTCAAGGGCTTCTGATTTCTCTTTTAGAAAAGTCACCCACATCATCCGGGAATGGTCATCAATTAATAACATGAAGTATCTATCACCTTGCACACTTCTAATTCTTTCCGGACCACATAGATCACTATGAACTAAGCCTAATAATCTGGTAGAATATTGTTCCTTGCTTTTGAATGAGATTCTTCTTTGTTTACCCAATTGACATTCTTTGCACAAACTATTGGTAGGTTTTACCAATCTTGGATGATCTCTTACTACTTGAGTGTTTCTTATCTTGATGATATTATCAAAATTCACATGACACATTCTCCTATGACATAACCAGCTCTGATCAATTTGAACAAATAAACAACTTTTACCCATACCAACCAAGTGGAAGATATTATCTTTTGTTTGGATATCGGATGCAATCTCTGTTCTGGAACTTTCAAAGATATGGGATTTTCCATTCTTGAATCAGAGATCATAGCCTTTGTCCACTAATTGTTCAACACTGAGAAGATTGTGCTTCAGACCTTCAACATACAGTACATTACTAGTTTTGTTCTTTCCATCAAAAGAAATGGTTCCTCTACCTCTGATTCTGCTAGAAAAAATCACCAATCTTATTGCAGTTGAAACACTTAAAAGGCAATTTCCCCTCATACTTACCAAATCCTCTTGGCAGTCTTTTTGCAATAAGGGCTTCAAGTTGTGTAGCTTTTGCTTCATCTTCATCCAGGTATTTAATTACTTTTTCATACCATGTTAGTTTCCTTGAAGAGTTCTCTCCCAGATCAGACTTTTGTTTTCCTTTTATAGAGGCACTAGCTTTGAATGCATATTTAGTCTTAGGGGGTGCATCTCCAAACTTGGTTAGTTCAAATGCAGCCAATTTACCAACCAATTGATCTCTGGTGATACCTGAGAAGGATCTGAATTCTTCAATAGCAACAACCTTATATTTGTAAGAATCAAGAAGAGATTTGAGAACTTTGCCAACAATCTCATCTTCATCCAAGATTACAACAACACATCTAATGCCACAAACAAGCTCATTTACTCTTTTTCATCTTCTCTCAGCTTCAAGTTTTCAAATTTTCCTTTGACTCTGTAGCTTGGCACATTTAACATACTTGTCTCCTTCATGCAGAAATTCCAATTTTTGCCAAATCTCATATGTAGTTTTTAGATCAATAACATTTGTTAGCTCTGAATCAGATAAGGCACTTAGAAGAGCTTCTTTAGTCTGTAGATTGTTTTCAGCATCTTTGATTTCATCTACGGTATGCAGACCATTCTGTGGAGGAGCATATTTCTTTGAAGCTATGATCCAATACTGCATTCCCATACATTGCAAGTGGCATTCCATGCAACCTTTTCAAAGGGTGAAATTGGTTCCATCAAACATAATACTATCCTTCTTGTAGGATGACATCCTGGATCTCCTCAAGTGGTTAAACTCTTTTTAGAGTAACTTGACTCTGATACCACTTGTTAGATTTAGGACAATCAACTGAGAGGGGGGCTAAATTAGTTGTCTAAAACTGTCCTCTAATTAATCACTTAAAACCTTTTCTTAAATTAGCATAATAATAAATCAATCATGGAAACATAATGTAACAATTCAAGAGTAGAAATACACATATGACACCAAGATTTTGATGTGGAAAACCCGGTTAAGGGAAAAACCACAGGGTGACTAACCCAAGATTGTATTCTTTGTTAGAAGAATAGAAAGAACAAAATAGTACATTCCAATTCAAGCTTACTTCTCGAGCACACTACTCATAAGAGGCCCACTACCTATAGGAGACACTATCTATAGAATAATAAGTATTACATACTTGAACTGAAGAATAGCATCTTCACCATGCTTAAGTCAGTTCCATTTAATCTCAATACTTCTACTCTGCCTTTTCACTCTGCTCCTCTCTACCACACTCTCATCTTCACAAGATACTTTTGAAATGACTTTACAACTCCTTATTTATACAAGACATCAACTTAGGGATAGTCATCCAAGTCGGCAAAGATTACAGAGCAAATACATGAATACAATATGACTAATTACAAAAAGACTTCATGCGGATCCACACTGTTGGCCACACAGATCTAAATCTTTAATCTTTCTTTAGGAACACACCATTCTTCATAGAACATCTTCAAGATCATCCGCACAATGTGTAACTCATCTGGTCGGCTAGACTTAGGAAAAACACCATCATCTGGAAGTAATTATTCAATTATGAGCTCAATCTTCAATGTAGACCACCAACACAAACTGGAAATAATCCAAAGACCTCCACAAGCTTTCCTGAATCACCAAGAACATCCACACTATTTCTGTTCACTGAAATCATTCTCTCCTTCAACCGAAACCTCAAGAACACAGTCTATCATCACTATCATATTGGAATAGATGTTTGTGGACCTCTAGACCATGAACCAATTGAGTTGTCAATTCACATTGACTTCCTAAACACTCCACAAAATCTGTAGAACAAGATATTTCACGTCTGGATCTTACTGGACCTATCTGTATCACTCTATCACCTCTAAACTTTTGCCATAGCTAGTTTTACTTAAGTTGCCATAACTTCTTCAAATCTTCATGCAGACCTCTGAAATCTTTACTGGATCATCTTAAGACACATATCTTCAAAACCTTTTGAAGTACATCCTCTAATCTTTATCTTAGCTGGGATCTTTACCTCAGTGTCTCCATTGTTCCACTCTGTTCCTGATTAGGACTAATTTTCTCAATATTCTCAACACATAGCTCATCCAATCCTTATCATCAATGCAACAGGAGTATGTTGACATCAATGACAACACTGGTTAGGCCCATACTTGCAACAATAGAATTTGTGTCAAGAATGACTCCAAAACATGTTAGAACATGAAAAATCCAAGAAAAAGTGGAATTTGTGCTAAGATCTATCCAAGAGCCTAAGGAAATTGCAATACTTTTAATGGAGACATCAAAAGTTTGAAGCTAAGGAAAAAATTTGCAATTTCATTAATAAGCTAGAAATTGCTCTCAAAAAGCGCAAATTCCACACTCAAGTGGAAATCCCAACATTCATTTTGTAGTGATAAATTTTCCATTCATAGAGGTAGGTCAGCCCTCTGGACAAAACCAAATTTCATGCTTGAGCTCATTCAACTTGAAAAATTATCAAGGAAAACATAAAAAAAAAGTCCTAAGAAATCATTGAAGAACATCATGAAAAAGTCACATTTTTAGGTATGACAAGGAAAAATGTGCAAATTCCACCCTCATAAGGAAATTGTGCCAATAAAGGGTCTATACTTGTGGTTCAAAATGAAGAATTCAACTCAAATCCTTAAAAAATCACTTGAAATTCATGAACATTCCATTGAAAAAATCATTTAAAATTGCCTATAAATCCTCACCAAAGAAATAGAAGAAGTTTGAAAGTGAAAAAACCAAGCTAAGAAAAAATCATAATTTCCATGCACCTTTAAAAATTGCCCCCAAAAAGCACAAATTCCAAGTGCAAGTAGAAAATGTGCCTTCTACATTCACCTCGCCTTCAATAAAATCCACTCCAATGTTTTGGAGATTTTGTGAAATTTAACGATATCTTTCAATTTCTCACATGTATTAATGAACTTGACTTGACGTTATCAAATATTATGACTTGTGAATTTTCATCTTGTAGGTATGTGAGAATCTGGAGGTGAGCTATCTAGAGGAGCATCTAGAGGAGCAAGACATCATCAAGTTCATCCACCTTGCATCCAAAGAAGATGCCATCACCGGAACATTACACTTCATTAAGACATCATCAAGTTCATCATCATCCTACTTTTAGAAGAGAACTTCATTGCTGGAGTGAGGGATGTCATCATCCATCTTGAAAGCTCCATCATCTAAGCATCTAGAAGATCACTTCCATGATTAAAAGCCTTCCATTTCATGCACCAGAAGAAGATCAAGAATGAAAATCATGAACTCTACTCCAAGAATTCATGCCCAAGTCATCTCCTCTACTTCAACATCTAGAGGAAGAATCCTACACAAGCATCACAAGAAAAGTTAGTTGAATGAGAAAGAACTCTTATCAAGAAAATCCACAAATTACATCTAGAAATGTAAGGAATGCAAAGACAATGACAAGGAGAGAACAATAAGGACAAATTCCTAAATTCTATTTGAGGAGTAGTTCTAGAGAAGTAAAAATCTAGTTTCAAGACTTTGCCAGAAAAGAAGATAGAATTTGGGAATAGCATCAAGAAATTGGAAAAAATATTGAAAATCAAGCAAATTGTCTCAAGAAATGCTCAAGTGGCATTCATACATCATCAACCAATCATTTCTTACCACTTCATCATGTCCATGTTTGACGTATATCTAACAAAGTCCAAGAGAAAGAGGGCACCCTATCTAGAAGATTCCCAGAGATTCCAACATGCCATGCTTATCACTTTGGAAAATGTGCCTTCATTGCCTTTGGGTTTTTATGTACACGGGTTGTGTCAACTTTTACTTTTACTAAAAAGAGTTGGTTGTTGTAACTAATTGCCCAAGTGGCAAAATATTGGCCATTAGTTGCTCAAATCAATCTCAGCCCTTCATTGCATTTTGAGGACTATAAAAAGGCTTATCCACCTCATTTGTAAAGAGATATATATTAGAATTGTTGTAGGAGAGTAGAGTAGAGGAAGCTCCTCAAAACTTGTTGGAGAGAATTTGAAATTGTTGCAATCACTTCCAAGATTAATACAGTTCTCATTGAAGCTTGGTGACAATTGTGTTGTTTTGGAATGTCGCATGGTTTCTTATTTCTTGAAGATAATCTAGATGTGTTTCTAAGTAGAAGTAGAATAATATTAGAAAGTTCATTGATATAGTGAATACATTGTGAAGATATTTGATGAATTCCTAGGTTCATATTTTTGATGGTTTGTCGTTGGCAACTCATTGTGTAAAATTAGCCTGAACCTCCATTTATTGCAATAGTTCGATTGTTGATGCTTGTCTGAGTTGTGCCGACTATGGGTACTCAAATGTGTGTCTAAAGTATGAAAATCCTTAGTCATCCTTGGGAGATTGCACTTGTTCCATCTAGTTGTTGAATTCATCATGGCGAATGAAGTGGAGCTTGTTATGAAGGAATTTGTCTATCTTGGCATCGTTTATTGTCTCGTTGTCCTTAGGAGTACTATATATTCTCTCTCAACCCTTATCTTTTTTCTTTATTTGTAATTGTGGAATTAGGAGTTTCCATCCATGAAAAGGAGTAGTAAGTCAAGTGAGTGATGAAGTAAATTCAGCATAAGACCCCTTGTGTAAACAACATATCACATCAAACTACTTGTTGATGGTGTTTTAGCACACAACAAAATAGGTGTGATTACTGGTATCACACCTCTCTTGAAAAGTATCTTACCCTAAGTAAGACTAATATAGCTAGGTCCTAGCTTGCTTGGAATTTCTCAGCACAATGTTCTAGCTACTCCTACAAAGGGTCTTACATGCAATATGACAAGTTTGACAGGTCAAGACAGCAATACATGCAAACCATTATATCATTAAGCTAATATGGTGATATAAAATGCCACTAAAATGTAATTATAACAACTAATTAATAAGAAAATATAAAAGGAAGTAGGGTTTAGAGAGATCCTAAGTGACATTCACAACATAAAGATTGTTGTAGGTAGACAAGCATTCAAAAATAAAACCAATTTTCTATTTTACCAAGCTAAAGACTTTGCTATAGTGCTACAGAAAATAGTGCTATCTTATATAGATGCTCAAGATTTTTAGATCACATACATTTATTAAATACCCAAATACTGGCGTGATTTAACTACTGTAATGCAATTGAACTCAACTCAATTTAATAGCCTAGGCTAACTATGCATAGCTACTTACAATCAACAAAAACTAATAGTATGGACTAGAATGCTCATCAAATACCTTCAATGGATCAATAACATTGAAAAGTATGACTTAATTAATGAAGATCAAGATGTGAACCATGAAACCGAATTGATAATACAAAGAAACAAATTCTCAGAAAAGTACTGCAACAACTTGCTTTTGTATTAACCATAAAATTTGACAGAGTGTCAACAATTCAGCATCAAGATTGTCTTACAATGAGAGGAATGATGGCCCTTTATATAGAAGAGGTGCCATACTGAGTTTTCAAATGTATGGTAGAGATTGATTGAACAACATTAAATACATTTATAATAGCATTTTGCATTCTCGGATTACAATTTGTCCTATAGGAAAAGGACAAAAAATGACCTCTAGATACATTGAACTTAGACAAATTGAGTACCCATTAAGCTATATATATGGAAAAGTTACTTTTTAAAGCATAATAAAGCCAAAATAGTGTCACATGACCTTCTAAATTTAGAATTAGTCACAAGTGATGGGATTACACTTTCAATTTCAAATAATTTATCATTTTGTTCATCTTCTTCTAAATCTACTTTGTCTTCTTCAGACGTTTTCTTACTATAGGCTACCTAGGCTGCTAATGTTGGATTTAGGTCTGCGGGATCTGGATCTTTAATATAGTCAGATTTGAATCTGAGGTCTTCGAGCTCCTAGTAATACTCAATATATACATTTTCCATTGCTCTCCTGCTTTTGTGAAATGCAACAAAGGAGTGCTGAGGATCACTAACCTTTTCAAGCTTGCCCATTAGACTCAGTGGAGACTGCCCATGAATAGCTTGATGCAATCTATCCTTACAACACTGTTCAGCAAGTGGGGCAAGATCATTGACACTGGGGTCTAGACATTATTTCAAAGTATCATTTATTTCATAGATAACACCAACAAGTTGAGTATTTACCTCCTTGTAAGATTCTTTAATCTTAATTAAAAACTTCTTTCTTCATCTTCATTTGTAAATACCATTCCTTAGACTTATACAACCTTTATGCTGTAAGAATATTTTCTGATAATAAAGTTTGGTTGGGCAGCTCCCTTATTGGGAACATATGAGAGTAGTATTCTTCATAGGGCTCATATTCTTCATTTAATTCCTCCCATCCTTCTCTCAATAGCTAGAAGTTCTAATGTAGCATGACTGCAAACGTGATTGCTTCGCAACCATCACTGTAAACTCTATCAAACCATTCTTGTGTGCCTACAACAGTTGTTTTAATATCATCAAATTTACTTAGCTATTCTTTTGATAGCAAGGTTGGAGTTGATTTTGGTTCCCCCTTGGAATTCAATAGTCTCATTAGAAACTAGATGCAAGCCTTTAGCTCTTCATTCTGTTGCTTCAATTCTTGCTTTATAAGTTCATCCTTGTTTAACTGTTCAAGAATGGAGGAGATTGTACCCTTGAATTCATCAATTTTCTAACCCCTTGAAGCTGGTCCCAAGTTAATAGTGGTGACAGTATAATCTTCTACTCTAACTTGATCTCTATTCATATTGGCTGGAGGGACAACCACCTCAGCAATCCTTGACCTAGTAGTATCTTAGCCTTCTTCTACTTCGTTGTCTTTTCCACTCTGGCTAAGAAAGCATCGAAATCCAGTTTCATCACTTGCACTTGTGGCTCCTTAACGGTTTTGCAACCAATCTGGTGCTGCTGAAGAGGAATCCTCAAGAACTTTTGCTAGGGAATTATCAATAATTTCTAGCTCTTTTTCAAATTCTTTGTCATTATCTTCCTCTCCACCTCCTAGCTGCTCTATGTTCTATAGACTTTCCAATAATTCATGTTGAGAAACTTTCATGACCGTGTCTTCAATGCTTTTGCCAATGGGAATATCAGATATCTCAATGATTTCAATGCTTGTAGCCTTGGAGAGAGATTCTTTAGGCACTTCTTCTCCCATTCCTTGCTCTTACAATTCTAGCTCTACATAAACTTTTTCAATTCTAGGCAATTGGGGCATAGCCAAATAGGTAGAGTCTTCTACTGGATGGCTTAAATAATTGTGAAGCAATGGTAATGAATAAGTTGGTTGTGAGGGAAGACTCACATGAGTTAGATTAGAGAATGATGCAAAACCCAAAGAAGGAGGTAAAACAATAGATGAAAGGGTGGATGAGGAAGGAAGGGAGAAGGGAGATGAAAGAAAAGTGGAGAGAGGTCGTAAATTGAATGAGGTGGAAAGAGAGATAGAAGAAATGGGAGGCAAGGAGGTAATTGAAATGGAAGGTGAGGAAGGGGTAGAAGAAGTGGCAGCAACTGGAACAAGTGAAGTGGAAAGTCCCAAATCTAATGTAAATGGGCATGGGGCAATTGTAGTATCAGTTTGAACTGGGGCAGATGAGGTGTCATGGGCAACAGAGTTTGTGGGAGCAGTGGTAGGAGTAGTGATAGTGATCTCTATTGTTTTGGTCCTTATCCTTTTGGTCTTGGAACCCTCACCTAGTCCACTTGGCATAGATTTCTTCTATCTAGTTCTTGTCCTCTTGGCAAAAGGAGAACTCTTTGGATGGGCTTTGAGAACAGTTTTCTTTCCTTTCACCCTTTCACCCAATGGGATATGATCTTCACTATTTATTTATTTAGAAACTTCTTGAGCTTTATCCTCAACATCTAGCACTTCTATAGGTTGGTCTTCCTTTCCATCTGACTCCTTCTCTAGTTCCATTTCTATATATGTTAATTGTACCCCGTTTTGAGTCATTGTTGCAATCTGGGTTCTGACTCACACTTTTCTCAGCCTTATGGGTTCCTTCATAATCTCATCCAAGGAGCTCTCTTCTACATTTTCCTAGTTTTGAAGGGGAACTGGGTGTTGGTATTGATTCTCCCAAGGTCCCTTGTACACCACATTGTTGTCATCCACCAATTGATCTAGGACATCTATAACATGAAATCTTTTAATAAAATCTAGCAACATTCTGGAATGAATTCTTCTCAGCACCTCATAATCATCCACACAGTCTGCCCAGAAATCCTCGAGATGTTCCTTATGGAATAACCTCTTATTGACATATTTCTCAATCACACCAAAAGGGTCAAAATGATTCCTTTTGACATACAAGTAAAGATTAAGAAGTTGCAGCTCTTTGTCAGAGGCTTCAGCTATTCCTAGTGAAACACATGCAAATTATCCTTTGCCTAATAGCAGGGGAAACTTTACATTTGTATTGTACAACTGTTTTAATTTCTTTGCATAGGGAATCGACTACCTTGTTAGTTCTAGTAGCACTACCTTATCTATCAGATACCTTGGTAGTTTATACGGTGCTTTTGTGAATCCTTACACCCTTATATAGGTGAATTTCTTGAACTGGATAAACCACCTACCAAATTGTCTAACTACATTCATAGCCTTAGGGGAGATTCTTAGGGAGGTAGCTCCTTGAAGTAGTTGTTACCAATTTTCTCTACTGTCCAAATTGGTAGAACTGGAGAGTACATTCAGTTCATGTTTAGATGAGAAAGTTTTAACATTTGTCTAATATCTTATTTCCATAGTTGGAGTGTTGAGATATTTCAATCATCTTGCAGTTCAGTTGTTCAGAGAGAAAGAATTTTAGATCATCATTCAATTGCCAAAGGTTTCTTAAGAGATAAGTTATTTCATTTCACTACAATGATTATTCATTTTCCAAATGAAATACATAAAAGAAATAAACATTACATTAATTGAAAAGAATGATAAATCAAATGTCCCACACAAGCCATGGGAATAGTTGAACAAGTGCAAATATAAGAAATATATTATGCATCTAAAGATAGAAGAGAGAAGGAACATAGACATCATTGCCTTTTAGTGTCTTCAATTTTTGAGGTTGCTTTCTGTCCTTGATCTTGATCTCCAATAAGAACCTATAAAATTGGGAAAAGACTTGTTAGAGCTCCGGTTATGAGTTTCCTATGTGCCTATTAGAAGAGACATAATACATTGCCTATAATGCACTAGATTAGATATACATCATTCACATACAGAGGAACTGAAAATGAAACAATAATTGAACTTCATTGTTTTATCTAATCTGTTTGTTTCATGAGCAAGTATAGGATAAGTCATATAGCTATTTGAAGACATATCAGCATGTAGTGTAAAGTGGGCTCCCATAAGGGTTAAGCCTAGCATGCTACCCTAGATTCTTAGGGGGGAATGGAAAAGGAGTACCACATTCACCGAGTGCATGAGTAACAAGTAGCTCATTGCCCACCTATGATTTCCAGTTCAAATTCAATGAAATGAAAACCATCAATGAGCATTGAGCATCTTGTTTAAGATAGGTCAACGAAATATGAAACTGAGTACATTATCAAGTGCAATGAATGCCACATCCAAGGTAGCTCAATAAGGTACTCAGGGACAGTTCATAATAAGTTGATTTCATAATCACATGCTTATAAAGGTATGTTATCAAGTCCCGGATAAGTCTTTTGATAATGCTTTCAATAGTAAGATAATGAATAGAAAGGAGGACCTAATGCTTATTAAATAGTGATCACTATATTGGAACACCAAGAGCCATAGAGTATCAATTTGTTGATCAAATGTAATAAAGAAGTCATAAGAAGAATATCATTAAAGCCACAGCTCAACAAAAGTGAATCATACATACAAGTGATCAAACTGATACATGAAGATGCAGTTGTAACTTGTGCTAGTAAAGTGGAGCAGTAAAAGCCATAGGACATCATGTGTCTAACTAATACATTCATTGCGGTGTTAATAATGAAGCTTCAACATCCGTGTTCATCAACAACATATCATGTATGTAGGAAGAGTAAAGTGTTACATCTGTCAAGTGGAGCATCGCATATATAACTATGTGGGTATCAGGATATGTTTTTTCCATTTCAATAGTACAGCAAGATTTCAAGAAAAGAGAACAACCCTTGTTCTAATTGGTGCAATTCATCATGGCAAAAATGGAAAAACTCAATGTTCATATTCAGCTGTAAAAGTTCAAGAAGAACATTTATGTGCATATGCTACTATAATATAGAGTCAAAGAACAATATAAATGAAGATTTATTTTGTGCCAAAAAAACTAACAGTCATCTCATGAATCATGTTTTTTCAGCAATATGAATATCACTTTTGAGCAAACTGATGAATACAGATGGACAGCTATAGCTATGAACATAGAGTATGCAACAGGCATATGTATCAAAAGAGGTATTTTTACCGATACCTTTAATATCATGTTCATCAAGCTATAGATTATGTGAGAAGAGATGATGCATCTCTTAACATTTTATAGTGCCTCATGAAGATAGATAGCTACATGAGATACTAAAAGCATACATCTTGGCGTTTCTATTTCATTTTCAAAGTGTAGAATTTACAAAATAAAAGTGCATATTCAATCAAGTTGAGCATATACAAGCTTACAGCCATATCAAGTGCACTATATCATGGCAAAGAGTGCAATCTTGGTGTTATATTTAGCTACAGAAAGATTCAGAAAAAAGAGAACACTTGTATGTTTAACTCTTTCGTAATGAATATCATAAATATACATGCTGAGATGGATACATTAAGGAGTAGCAGCTTAACAATCATGAACCAGATACAGCTATAGAAGAGTTACAGCCTATACAGAATACAGTTGTAACTACAGAAATGAAGCCTTAATTTTCCTTTAATGATGCTTTGTTTCATCAAGTATTATATTTGCAAATCAAAAGGATATCTTGTGAATACTGTGGGAATCAAATGAATGAATTATTGTTATGCATCCTTGTTCATCATGCTGCTATAGAAGCAATTTTTGAAAGTTTTGCAAGATAGAACATCACATATGCTAAGACTGATCTAAGGTGGCCTGAAGGGGTTATGTTGCTCCAAATAAAACTCATTTGTTCTTTTTTGTATGAGATAGCATCTTAAACTCATTGTGAGTTTCACATATAAAAGATACTAAAGGGAAGTAGAAATTTTTTCTTCTTTTGAACTCATATAAACAAAGTATTCAGAGTTGCAAATAAACCCGTGACTTCTAACCATGTTAAAACTTAGAAGATGTGAAATGTGCCAGATATGGTTGCAGACAGAAAGAGAGCATATTTTCCTCACAAGAACTTAAACTGACTTTGGGGTTTCATGGAACAAGGTACTAACACAAAATCATGAAGTTTTGAGTTCATACAAATGAGGAAATATGCAGAAAATGAGTGGGAAAGGAAACCCTATCATAGCCATAGCCTTCAATTAAACACCAAATGCTCAGAGAGTACCATAAAGTCATGGACTTAGTTTTGAAAAATGCTCAGAAGTGAGAAAATATGCAAAACATAGCCATTGTCTAAAGATATACATGGGTTTTGTTATGATTCTGAATAATGGAAAAGAAGAACTAGTATTCATTATCATCTTTGACAAGAATCTTTCTCTTTTGCAATCCCTTGAGCCCATATTGAATGTCATCACAATAAGAGAAATGAAGGGAAAATGCAAAGCTCGAAGGGATGAAGATCTTACCACTGTTGGCATTAAAACCTGTGATGAAAACTTTAGAGTAAATCTCTAGTAGCTCAGACCAGTACAATCATAGCAGTTCCCAAAGCACAAGAAAGAGATAACAATGGGGCAAAATAAAAATGCATCAAAGAACCTATATGATCGTGGTTTAAAGGCTGAAATTTGTCTCAAATAAACAAGAAATAGATACAAGTGGCGTGTTGATCATGATGTTAGTCATAAGCAAACATAGAATAAAAATTGCACAACAACCTTTACTCATCTTGAAAGATACGATGAATTCAGAGAATTCATGATCCCAAGTCTCCGTGGATTAGTTCATAACCTATTGACGTTACTCAATGGTTGATGTGCATTACTATTTTCCATTTTGGGGCCTTACTTTCATCAACAAGATCTGGTAAGATGATACAAAGAAATGTTATTTCATAGTATATTTCTCTAGATGATACATTTGTACTTAAATCTTTGCATGATATTTGTCAATTTGAAATGCTTTAACTCAAATATGCTACTGATTTTCCATTATCTTTAAGATATCTGCATATTTATTACTATTTTCTTCTGATTGTCATTTGTTGCAATTGTGATGGTGAATTATTTTGAAATTGAAAGAAATTAAAAAAAAAACTTCAAACAATGATGAACCTTTAGTTATTGAGCCACATACACATTAGATATAGTCATGAAGAGAAGAAATCAAACCATATGTTCACTAGGGCATTCCACAACTAGATACAGTCGATGCTAACTTCAAAGGAAAGGTATGAAAACAACACATGTAAGTCGATATGCACTCCAAGGGACGCAGCAAATTATAGCATATATCAAGAATTCATACACTAATTAGTCAAGATTTATGATGTATTGTAATCAAAATGGTCTTCTCATTCATTAAGTATGCAAGAACATACATGTATACAACAACTTTGAAATAAGCCCTGAATATTTCAGCAAACAAATTTCAATTAAGTTTTGAATGTTCAAAATAAGGCATCCCTACACCTTTTATAGAACAAGGTGAAGAAGCAACTACAAAATGATCTACAATCAAAATTTATCTATTAAGATCTACAGTGGATATTCATCTTTGACTTTGTCAGCATTTGACGTGGCATAGGTTGCCAGTTGGCAACCATCTAAATTGCTTATTTTCCTAATTATCAGATGCTTATGTCTTTTCTTGGAATTGCATCTTCATCTACTCTTTATCCTTCAAGTTCCTCATCTTCATCATTAGGAGCATTAGGATCATCGCTTCCCAAATCTTCATCATCCTAATGACTTTCTCCTTGTATATGGACCTGCATAGATGTCCAGATATTTTCATAAGATTGTACTGTCTTTTCTACTTCCCCGCCATCTTGAATTCTTGCTTTGGTGATGGTGTGCTTATGTATCTGGTATTTGCCTTAGAGAGTCTCTAATTTACTCCTCTTGCTACTAGATGTTTCATTATAGTTTTCCACTTTGACCTTGATCGTCATGATTTTCTCCATGACTTCTTCCATTAGGTGATTTAGAGGGTCATCAGCTACTAGCTGGAAATTGTTATGCAAAGCTTTAATAGCAAACTCTTCATCTTGATTTTCAATCTTTCCCTCTACTTCACCTTCCAAGGTGTCTAAGACTTCTGCCTCATATGATATCATGTCATGCAACTTCATACTGATGTCTCGTAATTTGTTGTTGCATCTTTGGAGCACATCACACTCAAATTGGATGTCCTTGTACCATATATCAATCAAAATGGTAGTATTATTATTTAATACTTGGTTACTTATGATAACCTGAGGATTAATCCTCTTTATTTCATCTAAAGCACTCAATGCTTTCTCTAACTGAAAGGACCTTCTTCATGTCTCCATCTATAATTTGTCGACCTTCTTCCTTGAGATGCTTAAAGAATTCCACCTCTTCAAAGAGTCTTTCACTATTTCCTCCACTCCATCAAATATGGATAACATCCATTTCCTCATTATTGATGACTCATGCTTGATGAGATCCAATTTATTCACCTCATCCTAGGAAATAGCAGTCAATGGGACTACATGATCACTTGAAATATCCTTAGGGTTAGTTAACCCTTTTATATAGGCATGCAGCTGAGCAATGTGCTCTTTATGCTGCTTATTTTTCTCTTTTTCCCTCTTCACCCTCTGGGTCAATGAATCAATTATATCTTTTCCCTCTTGGCCTTCTTGATCCTCATTGGCAAATCCCAAATCTACTGTACTAATCTAGAATTCATCCAGAGTGATCTTGCCTTTCTCTTTGTCAACTATAGGAATGGCTACCTAGGTAGTCCTTCTACCCATAACAGGATCTCTTCTTATGGCCAAAGTCAACTTGGCTTTCCTCTTTGGCTTCATTAGAGTCTCCGAAAATAGTTTTGAAACATCAAACTCCTGTATCTCTAACCCAGACTCTGTGCTTATCCCTTTCTCAAGCCATGGAGGAACTTGGTTTTCGGATCCTAGGTGTCCACCATCATCATGATGATCATCCTGATCCCCAGTAACTGCATCTATTTTTGATGGAGATGGTGACTTCTTTATTTCTTCCTCATGATGCTCTTCATGAGGGTGATCCTGGGGTATTTCCTCTTGTTGAGGAACTTCTTTTTCTATAGGAGCTTCTTTTTGAGGTGGAGGATCTTGTTGTTGGGGTGGCAACCTTTCTCCCTTAGATTTCCTCTTCTCTATCAGGAAATCATCATATTCCTCATCAAGAATATCTTGTCTCTTTTTCTTATTATCTACTACTATGACAACTCTCCTTTTCTTCAATGCATTGATCTGTTCATTCACCCAAGCTTGGGTTAACTGTAGGGTCTTGCCTGTAAATTGATCCAATGAAATATCCTCAAGTTGAGTAAGATCAGGTGCTGAGATAGTGTCATTATATATCTTTTTCTCTTCATACTCATCTGCCATGATCTTGCCATCATCTTTCTTTAATTGTGCAGGCACTGGGATGCAATCAAAGGTCTTGATCTGGTTGAGGGTTAGCCTTTGGTATTTTCTTCTAGCTTTGGCTTCATCCTCACAATCTACCCAGAAATCTTCAAGATGCCTCTGATGGATGGGTTTCCCCATGATTTTCTGCATCCTGCCATATGGATCATATGATCTTGCCAGTGGGAATGGCTATAATTTCATCATACTCAAGCCAGTTATGGCTTTCTTTATGTTTTCAAAATCCTGGCATATATACCAGCCCATTGTTACTAGAAACAGTACTAGTGGAGGCTTATTATTTTCTTTATATGCATCCAGTATTGTAGATACTTGCCTCATAAACTCCATTAACACTATTGCATCAGTGGGATACCTGGGGAGCACGAGGGGCTGACCTTCAAAACCCTCTATCCTAATATAGGAGAAAGTAGCATATTGTATAAACCAGGCACCATGCCTATAAATAACCTCCTAAGCTTCCATGCTCAGCCTTTTAGTCCTGTCTTCCTCCATTGTCCTGACCAGATGCATAGAAAATGCATCATTCACTAGTTTATAATCAGGGAGGTAATTTACTCTTTGCAATTGAGGATAATGATCCCATATGTGGGCATCATTAGTAGTTCCACCATTCTTTCCTATTGTTGTAAGTGCATCAAATGTACCC
Organism: Cunninghamia lanceolata; assembly: GCA_027924645.1. Lineage (NCBI taxonomy): Eukaryota > Viridiplantae > Streptophyta > Pinopsida > Cupressales > Cupressaceae > Cunninghamia > Cunninghamia lanceolata. The sequence goes on along the minus strand of BSBN01001807.1, from coordinate 20,008,104 downwards.
TTGTAGGCACATGAATATACCACATATGAAGTCATATAAAATGCACACTCTAGACCCCCTAGGTTCATGAGCTGATCATGTAGGGCATCACTTATCATTTTTGCCCACAGTGGCTTGTTGTCTGTATAAACACACATTAGGATGTCCCCATACATCCAATCCTTAAAACTTCCAGCATCAGGCTGGCCTATCACTTTGCTGAGTAGAGCTATTATATATTGGTATTCATCATCAAAATCAAACTTATACAGATGCACGGGCAATTTGGAAGCTGCAGTATAAGGACTATTTTTTGCTCTCCATAGCTACATTCTCTTCCTAGCAGCCTTCTTGTTATTTTCATATTCAGTTTCCAACCTCTTCAAGTCCATGCTGGCAACCTTCTTTCCTAATGGAAAATTGAAAGTGGCTGCAATCCCCTTGATAGATAGATCAACATAAACCCTACCATGTTTCTCTACTTTTCTAGTCTGTGGGTTGTAGTTCCTTGCACATTCAACAATTAATTCTGGAGCTTCCATAGAGTAAGGGAATCCTACAGCACTCCACATCCCTGACACAAAAACTGCATCCAACAAGGTGTTTTTATTCTTTTCATCACTCATCTTAGCTAACCATGCCATCAAATTGGTGTTTCCTTGGTGTGCATCTGTGATGGCATCATATTTAAATTGCACACCTTCAGGTTGAGTGAACATGGGTTTAAGGAATTCGGCCTCAAGCCTACTCAATCTCTTGTCCGCCATGGTCTCCTACAATAAATAGTACCAGTCTTACCATACCATATTTCTCATGCATGCATATAACAATATATTCTCACGGCGTGATGCACCTTATTTAATTTATCATCACTTCATTATAACATTCATAATTCACAGCTTCAAACCAGTAGAAATCATACTACCTGAACATGCAGAAATGACAGGAGGAGGGTTTCAATTACTTACTTGATTACGCTTATTCTCCTGATTAAGCTGATGATTATGTGAAAAGGACTCAAATACCATTGATGTTCACGTGTTTTGTTCTTCTGCAAGCTGTATGCGTCTGTAGGCAGTTGTATGAGGGTTTGAAAGCTTGGTGCTTTGTAAAAACTCATTTTTATCACAAAGTAAGTGTAAAAGACTCTGTAAATTTGCTTTTAACCTCCTCTTTAAGGCAAATTAGGGCAAATTTGGGCTAATTAATTAAAACCACTAATTTTCTGTATGGAACTTCCAGATCTTGCTAGGTGTATATCGCATTCATAATCGGTAGGAACCACCTACTGCATTTGCACGCATTTAATGTCATGGCGACAAAAGGAGTGGGGTGATCTCTGAAGATTGGGTGATATTCTGAATATCAGGTGATATTCATAATATGACCCTCTATGTGTAATATGATCATCCACTTTTGAGGGGAAAAACCCATGTCGAAACATTGGGTGATGTTGAAAATGTCGAGTGATGTTGAAAATGTCGGGTGATGTTATAAGATGATGATCCCCCAGACTAAAATGACCTCCTTTTGGAATATCAAGATGACGTCATCAAGATAATAACTTGGTTCATTATTGGAGCACTATGATGTCATCATCATGTTATGCAGGAAGGGTCATTTTGAAAATATACCTCCACGAGGTAAAAAGGATGATGATGTCATCATTATGGCAATCTTCTTATTTTATTGAGACTATAGGACATCATCAGGATATTGGCTCTAGGGTGATATTTTGTGACAAGATGATATTCAAAAGATAAGGTGATATTCAGAATATCGGGTGATATTCAAAATATGACCCCAGCAAAATATATGACATTGTTCGACAGGTAACTACCTCTATCACGTAAAGTTGACATTCAGATCTCCAGATAAATGGTTTATCGGGTGATAAAATTGGATCAGGGTGATCTTTCATAAGATGACTAATTGTTGAGAAATATGATCCTCCCCTCTGAATATCAGGTTTGACCAGGACTTTGACTCGCCGTAACTCTCATTTTCTAAGGAATGTCAGGGTGATCCAAAAGGCAAACCTACATGAAATTTTGTAATCTATCCAACCATGAGGTTATTGTCATGAAATATTAACTTTAAAAAATTGACCTCATCATGATGACTTACCCAGTCCCCTTTATGCAAGATCATCTGTATTGACTTACTTTTACTAGACCACCAGCAAATAGAAAACACAAGCGAAGCCAAACAAAAAGTTGGGTCCCTATTTTTTCAAGTCAAAATGGGGCGTGTTGTGTAACCACACAACATGGCGATAGATAAGCAATTTACCTTGCATTTACCTCTGAAATCCTCAAGGGAGCTCAAACTAGATTGATCATTTGTGGTGCCTCCGGATAGAAACAATAATGAAATTGCATTAGAAGAGGTCTCAGCCATGACCTACAGGATCAAATTGCTTCAAAAATGGAGAAGAATGATAGATTCAAGATTTACTATGACTTCCTTTGGTATTCCTATGAAAAATCTTTAGAAAAAGTGCATACAGACAACAGAGAGGTCAAGTTTCTCCCTCTAAACCCTCATCAATAGTAGTGGTAGGGATGAATCTTCTCCATCGAGAGTTGCCAATGCAAATGATCCAAAAAGTTAGGGTAAGAGTGGTTTTATGATTATGGTTTCTTATGCCCTAAAATTGATTGTAGTTTTTATCACATCAATTCTATTTTATTATGCCTTAACTAATACCAAGGAGGCATGTTATTCACTTTACAAATGCCTAGGCTATATGCCTTGAAAACCCAATGGCCCATTTACCTTTTGGAGGTGAGATCTTTGAATATTCACTTCCTAAGTGAGGTGCCTTAAAAGCTTTTAGTTCTTTTTGAAGATACATCTCTAGGTCCATATGCCTTAGGTGATTATTCTTTTGCAGAGACAAATGGAGATAAGCCCTCAAAGGTTTTTATCTTCTTGCAAACTAATTATATTATGCCCTCATTTTTATAATATTTTATAGAAAAATCAAATGTTCATGACAGGTGTATCGGGGTGACAAATAAAAGCCTTGTATTTTATTTTTTGCAAAACGAATGAATCAGGATCAAATTGGGCCAAATTGAGGAAATTAAAACTGTAATTATTGTAAAGCAATATTTTAAAGAAAAATCCTACAAATTGCTTTTAAAATAATTGTTAAAGCAGTTAAAGCTAGGCAAGATCTTGTTTTTATTTGATTTTCCTTCTGGATGAAGTTAGACAGATATGGACAAAAATTAGAATCTTTTGAATAGACGAAGCATGTATTAAAGCAGATTTTGGTGGGGGCCACTTGGCAAAAGACTTTGGCAACTTTCTTTTTTAGTTTGGAGACAGGTTGGAGGCATTTTTTAAGGTTTTTTAGTGGAACTCAAAAATGAATCAAGATACTATTTTTAGGAGATTTTTCAACTTTTCCTTTTGGGGGAGATCTTTCCACAAGATATATGGAAGATGGTTAGTTCTTTCGGGCAATTCCAGTTAGAGTAGAGATTTTAGAGATTAGAGTTCATATTTTCAGAGTCTTCCTCTCACACTGAGAGAGTTGTACTTCAATTTCTTTATACTTGTCATTCCTTCCAGTTTATAGAGCAGCAATTTTCCTTCCCATTTGTGGATTCATTTGCAAAGTTGATTTGATATTGCATTGTGATAGTCATTTATCCTCTATTTTATCTTGAATTTTGTGATGGGTAAGAAAGTGTTTTATCTGATTCAGGTTGCATGTTGTGTCAATATGGACCTTCATGTGAAATATTAATGAATTGAGTATAAATAAGGGGTTGTGAGAATTATACTTCTATGAACTAATTGTGAGTAAGATCTGGTAGAAGTTTAAGTATTGGTGCATCACCTTAGGAGTTAGTTTCAATTGTTTATTTCATTTTCAGTTATCCTTCTATCCCTTTTCCCAGAAAGCTATTTGGATTAGGAAAATTATTTAGAGAACCAGCTCACTCTAGAGATTCACTCTCACTATAGATTACCCACAATCTGAGAGTGTTTCCATGTTGCGATAGGATAGCTAAGTTTATTTTTGCTAAGGGTGCAATCCTAATTGCCATAGTTTTGGCATGCCTGGTGGGACAAAAGCACATTTTCCCTATGTTGTTTAGTATGCGTAACAAGGTTTCCAACCTTTCAGAGGTAAAAAAAGCATACTTGGCGACTCAAATCTCTAATTTTTAGGTAGATCTAGTGGACAACACATGAAAAACATCACATACTAAAGGATTAGGTGTTTTCTTTGGTATTAATAGCCTTTGGAGGAAAAATTATCAAACACCCTAGTGACTCTAAGTATATATCAGCTAGTTTAAGTAGCCCAAGAATCTACAATGAACCAATTTGGTGGTGTCTTTCTTAATGTTCATATTATGAGTTCCATATGATTCTGGCTTGCTATCCAAAATGGCCAGACCGTATCCTTTTGTCGGATTTAATGGGGGCAACCCATTACAACTTGTCCAACATGACAACATTCCTATTGTAGCCCTCAAAGGTCTGTCATGTTTTAATGGAGAAGATCACACCACAGCTGTTGAGCACATTCAAGATGTGGCAACACTGTGTTCAGTACATAATGTTACCCAAGAGAACATAGCAGTCAGATTATTGCTGCATCACTAAAAGGTAAAGCTTTATAGTGGTTTAGAGGACTCACAGTAGGCTCAATCACATCATGGGATGATCTCAGAGATGGTTTGCATCAACATTTTTAGGACAAATCCAATCTTTTATTGCTGCTGGAGCAGTTGAGTACCATCAAGAGGGCTCCACATGAATATATGTATGATTTCAATTACCGCTTCTAGAAGACTTGGGATAGGATACCCATGACGGTAAAGCCTACACCACAACATGGATTTTTATTATATCTTAGAGCTTTAAATAGCAAAATATCTATTATGATTCAATCTCTAGGTGGATCTACCCTTCCTGATGCTTTTGAGATTGTTGTTAGAGTAGAAAACTACCTTATTCAAGTAAGGCAAATAGTCCCAAGGCTTCCCTTACCCATTTTTCTAGAAATCTAGCCACATGTGCCCATGGTAGTTCCCCCTCTAGCTACTATCCCAGCAGTCCCAGCAATAGGACACCAAGCTACAACCCAAAAGACCACTGTCCCATCCCAAGCTCAATAATTCCAAGAGCTTACAAACACACTAAAAACCATTGTGGATGAGTTGGTAAGTTTCAAGAAGCATAGTGGTCAAGAGTATAGGCCTTACCAAGCCCCATATCATTCTAATCATCTAAATAGGCCACCTTTCCAAACTAATCCACAGGGCCAAAGAAGAGATTATAACCTTGAGGTAGTTTTAATGAATTAGCAAGGCACTAAATTTTGTGGTGTGAATTATCCCCAAGGCCAAAAGTCCATTAATCCTCAGTTTCAACCACATCAAAAGCCTAAACCAAGTCATCAAAATTTTGAACAGCCCTAGCAGCCTTCTTGGACTAAGTATCCTGGTTATAAGATGACAAATCTTGTTAAGGCTACACCACCAAGCCAATCAAAATTTAGTTTTCAAGCTATCCACTGGAAAATCAAATAGGGAGCAAGAGATTACTATTGTTTGTGCTATTTTTCTAGCTAATTATGAGCATGATACATATGAAAAGGATGTTGATTCAAACCTGACACCGAACCCATTGCATTTTGATTGATTTGAAAAGTTTTCTAATGCTATTTATAAGATGAATGAAAGCAGGATGTAGAGATTGGAGGGCAAAGGTCTTTGATTGCAAAGAAAAATTACCCAGGTTCTGATGGAGAATGAACCAGTCAAAGAGGAGGATTGAGTTTCCTTGTTTGATCAGCTACCCACTTATGTTGGTGATGATGAGGATAGCATACAGGAATCCCACTTATCATCTAATTCGAGACATCTAGAAGATATTACAAAAAATTATGTACTGATGTTTTGTAAAGGCAATGATGAGATTGAAGCCTCATTTTAGTTTGAAGAGCAAAGAGATAGTTTGGTTTCTGAATCTGGCATGCTTGTTTTACACAAAGACCCTGACTACCAGGATGAACACAAGGTTAAATCAGATTAGATTCTTTATGAGGATGAGGCATTTAGTTTATTCTTTGAGCTCCCATTGTGTTGTAATGAAGAAGCTAATATAAATGAGATAAGATAGCTTGCCTTGATGAGCAATCAAGTCAACCAACTGAAGATGATCAACCTGTCCAAGACAACTTCATACTTGATTGTCAGGATCCTGATTGTTCGGCTTGTAAAGAGCTTGCCACTCTACTGATTTCTTGTAGCAATCAAAGGCCTAGGCTAGTTGATGGAGAGGACAGTCATGACTTGGAGGATCAAAAGACTAATTCACAGGAAAAGGTTATCATAGATGTTGAAGGTATTAGTTTTGAAAGCCATTATGAGGATAAGTTAGAGCATACATTGCATGATGAAATTGTTCATCAAGAGGATTTATTCTCAACTTTCGTTGAAGATTTTTTCTCTAACACTGTTGATAGCTTAGCACCTTTCAAGACAAAGGTCTGTGATCAATATGATCAAGTGATCTAGGAGGTTGTGGTGGAAGAAACAATTCTAGAGGAGAAGCAAGCAAAGAGAGATTTTAGCTTATCATCTCAAAAGAATTCCCAATCAGGCATCTTTCCAGGATGCAGCCTCAGCATCAGAGTGCAGTTGAAGAAGAACAGGTTCAAATCATTCTGCCACCTCAGGGTAGCAGTGTTTATGTTCCAAATAAAGAGGTTAGTGATCTTATGTATATTCTTCAACATGTGGTGCAGCTGGTTCACAATCTTTTGATCATTGTTCTTTTCCATGTAGCTGTCCAAAATTATGTGAAACATTGAATATTATGTAAAAAAGGTGGCTATTTCACCTAATCGGTGAATGGTTTTGTTTGACTAGCTTCTTTGGCTGGTTAGAGTAGGTTAGAGTTAGTATTTTCAGCTAATAATTTCTCATGTACATTTCTTTTCAGTTAGTTTTGTTTCCCTAAGTGCTGCTACACAAGTTTTCTCGCCACCATGGCCTTCTAGTTTGTTTTCAGTTTGGTTTGCTTTTGTTTTCTGCTACTGTTTGGACTGGTTGAAGTGTTGAGTTTCAATGTTTTTGAGCTTGAGATGAGCAGATTATGACTATATGCCCAATGGACAGTTTAAGGCAACTGATCCTAAAGCTTAGCAAGCAAGCATATAATAGAAGTCACTAGAACTATTACCAATTTTCTCTATAGTCCAAATTGGTAGAACTAGAGAGTACATTCAGTTCATGTTTAGATGAGAAAGTTTTAACAATTGCCTGATATCTTATTTGCATAGTTGGAGTGTTGAGATATTTCAATCATCTTGTAGTTCAGTTGTTCAGAGAGAAAGAATTTGAAATCATCACTCAATTGTAGAAGGTTGCTTAAGAGATAAGTTATTTCATTTCACTGCAATGATTATTCATTTTCTAAATTAAATACATAAAATAAATGAACATTGCATTGAGTGAAAAGAATGATAAATCAAATGTCCCACACAAGCCGTGGGAATAGCTAAACAAGTGTAAATATAAGAAATATATTATGCATCTAAAGATAGAAGAGAGAAGGATCATAGCCATCATTGCCTTTTAGTGTGTATGGTTTTTGAGGTTCCTTTCTATCCTTGATCCTGATCTCCAATAAGAACCTACAAATTTGGGAAAAGACCTATTAGAGATCTAATTATGAGTTCCCTATGTGCCTATCAGAAGAGGCATAATACATTTGTTGCAAGTATGTGCCTAATCGATGTTGTCATTGATGTCAACATATTCTTATTGTCATTAGTGTCAACTATATCCTATTCTATTACTTCTTTAGAAGACTTGTATGTTGAGGATATTGGGAAAATTAGCCTCTCTGGAAGAAACAAGTAAGCCATAGAGAAGTGCAGTATAGATAGTGAGTTGTATGTTGAAGAACAGTCAGATAAACTGCTCTGTATTTGTTCCTCCTTGAAGATCATGGTTTACAAATTGGAAGTAAGTTAGAGGCATGTCTGAGTATGCTACATTTTGGTTCTAGGCCATCTGCATGAAGATCTGAGTGAGTTGTGTTCACCATAGTGAAGCCTACTTTGTCTGTAAGTTTAGTTGAGACAGGAAGATAGAATTTGGCTCTGCATTCCTCTGCAAGAAAGTATTTTGTTGTACAATTCTAGAGGAAAGTCTAGGATGATGATAAGTGTCTACAGTTGCAATGGTTCATGGTTTGGTGGTCCACAAGCTATCTTTCTTTTATGATAGTTGAAGATAGTAAATCTCATGTGTTCTGATGAGAAGATTCCTATGAATAAAGTGGTTAAGGTTCATGCGGTTGCTCCTAGTGATTATAGCATGCTTGTGGATGTCTCCTAATTATGTTCCTATTTGGACTTTGGTCCATGTTAATAAATTGAGATGGTGTGTGAAGATTATTCCCAGATAATATAGCGTGTAACCAGTCTTGGCCAATCTGGTTGATCCCAATGATTGTGGAGATCTCTAGAAGATTTTTGAAGCATGTTGTGGCATGGAAGATCATGTTTTAGGTCCAGCTAAGGCATGACGTGACCTGCATTTTAGTCCTTCTACATAATGCTGCAATAGGTTAGGACCTATTTTGTAAATGTTTGTAATATCAACCTTGGAGATTATTCCAATGGTTGATGTCAACCTTGATGATCATTCCAAGGTTGATGTAGTGTATAAATATTTGTAGCTAAGTCATGGAAAAGTTGTCCTTGAGTGAAAATGAGAACATATTAAGAAAGGTCCAAAGGCAGAGTAGAGAAGAGACAGAGGAAAGAAGAAGAGCATAATAGAGGAAGAGCAGGGCAAAGGAAGAGTAGAGATAAGGAATTGTTTACAATAAAGAAAGGTGTTTGATAATGACAGTGAATCTGGAAGTAAGATACTAGTAGGGTTTAACAACCCTTATTTTAATCTTGTTAGGTTTAGGGTTGAGGCAATGAGTCTGCTAGACCTAGTTGTTCTTCATGGCAGTAAGCTAGTATGTTTAGGCCCGTGGGGTGACCAATCCTGAACATCACTATTTCAGGATTGCAATATATATTGAGATTTAATCCTCTCCATGGTTTTTCCCCACCTTGGGGTTTTCCATGTAAATCTGGTGTCTCTTGTGTTAGATGTTGTTAAGTTTTTGATTTCATGCACACATTGTTGAATCATAATAATTGTGGATAAGTGATGAATGTTTAATTGCATAAAGTATTTAAGTTTATATGACAACTGATTCACCCCCCTCTCAATTGTCTGACACATAGCAACAATTGGTATTAGAGCCAAGTTCCTTTAAAGAAAGTTGAACAGCTTGAGGAAGATCCAAAATGTCTTACAAGAAGGAAGCATCGCATTTTGATGGAACTAATTCTATTCTCTAGAAGGCTCGGATGAAAAGCCATCTTCTTTCTCTTGGTATCAAAGTTTGGAAAGCTACAGAAACAGAATACACCATACCTCAAAATGGCTCGATGACTGAAGATGAAATCAAAGAATATGACATAGATATCAAGGCAAGGGATGCTCTACTAAGATCATTAACCAACTCAATACTGACAAAAGTGGTGGATCTTGAAACTACAAATAAGGTATGGGAAAAGTTTAAAAATCTGTATGAAGGAGATGACTCTGTAAAGGAAGCCAAGTCACAAAGTCTGAAAGTGAAATATGAAATCTTGAAGATGAACAATGATGAAAACATATCAACATTTATGCAAAGAGTTGATGAACTGGTTACAAGAATAAAAGCCATAGGTGGAACTCTTGATGAAAAGGAAATTGTCAAGAAAATACTCAGATCTCTGCCCAAGTCCTACTGTCACAAGGTGGCCACAATAGAAAAATTCATGCAAGTAAAAATAGTTAATAGGGATTAGTTGCTTGGGAAGCTTACTACTTTTGAAATGAGGGAGTTAGATGATGCTCTGCCAAAAGTTGAGATTGCTTTCAAAGCTAGTACTCCTGGAAGTACTTCTAGATTAGAAAAGTATAAGGTATAATCTGATGATGAGATAGATGAAGTTGAAGCCAACTTTATGGACAAGCTGCAAAGAGGATCTGGTAAGTATAAAGGAAAATTATGTTTCAAATGTTTTTCTTATGGTAAAGTAGATCAGTTTGCTTCCAGGTGTCCTAAAAGAATTAAAAGAGATAGAAGAAGATATGAGAACAAGCCTAGGACCCAAGAGAAGTGTTATTATGTTGAAGATTTCAATGATGATGAAGCAGTATCAGATAATGGTGAACCAGATAATACTAATTCCTCTATAAGTGAATGCTTGTGTAGACACCTAAAATTGACCTAATTATCACTAGTATTCAAATATTGCATTAGCTACCATCTGAATTGGTCTAACACACTTGAGCAATATCCCTAACACATCTAATTCTTCTATTAATTAAATAAATTTATATTTATTTAATTAATTCATTAGCTATTTCCTCTAAGCTATAATTAAACAATCTTTAATTATTTAATTATCTTCTTTCTATCTATTTTAATTAAATAAATTTTATTTATTTAATTAAAATCCCTTCATAATCCCACTTTCCAATTAATTAAATAAATTTTATTTAATTAATTAATTTATCTTATCATTTATCTCATGAGCCGACATGTGTGCCTCTTTTATTTAAAAAGATAAATGGTACTACATCTTTTATTTAATATCTTTCACATGTAGTACTTTTTATGTACACAATCACACATAAGCCTTATCTTCCCTCCACTTGTCATCTTTACATTCACCTATGTCTATCATTTAATCTTAGCCATTCACATAGCCACCGAATCTCCACCGTTGAATGATTTTGGTTGAGTTCTATATAAACACCCTCTCATTCCATACTACATAGATCCAACATTCACATATTGAGCACTTTAGCATTCAGAGCATATTGAGCACTTTAGCATCCATCTAGCATATTAGCTTTATCATCCATCCATCATGGCAGCTTTTATTTTCATAATTGATCATTGTTGAAGAAGCAATCCACATCATAAACAAGGAATCATACAATCTAGGTGATATTGTTTTTGAATTGCATGCTTATGATTTCATTTGGATTAAATTCTTTAATAATGATGGTAGGGTTAGGTTTTCATGGCTATGCTTGATCTTATTACCCTAATTTTTACCTATCACATTTTGGCACACCCGGTGGGACTCACATCCTTGATTAACTTTTCTATTTGAAGTTGTTTTTGTGAAGATCAAATATTCTGAGTGCTTACGACAAGTTCCAGTCACTTTTGAGTGAAAATAAGTTGCTGTCTGAATATGTGCATCACTTCTGAGCTGAAACCTGTCAATTTTAGCATTCCTGGATCGCTTCTGAGAAAATAGTAGTCACATACTACCTATTACGCATCACTTACAAGCTAACAGTGGTCGGTTATTCCTTTATTTGAATCACTTTTAACCTAACAGTGATTGCCTTTAGCTATCTAGATTTCTTTTTAAGAAACTAAGGTTTTTGTTACATTATGTTTTTCTCAAAGATCTGAGTCGCTTATGACCCGTAACCAGTCACCTATTGCTTTTTCACATCGCTTATGAGCTTTATCATTTCGCATCTGGCATTACTGGCATCGCTCCTAATCTGTAACATTTCACCTGTGGTAGAATACAGTTCACTTTTAATCAACAGTTGATCACCTCTGGTAAACTGTGTCGTTTTCAATCCTTATCATTTACAGTTTGGTTTTCTTAGCTACTAATTGGGTATTTGTGCAACATCTTATCGATTGTCCAAGAAAAGGAGGTTATCAAACTACTAACATATCTGTTGCAGCTTCGATCAGTCCAAGACTTGTGGTTTTTCACTAAATTAGGAACATTTGGGCTTGGTGCTTAAAAGGAATCATTGCTTGCTTCGTGCTTGATTTATCTTTTTTGATTATTTGTATGTGCTTGATTGTAACCCAAATTTAATAACAAAAGTATCATCTCTTCTTGCCTATCAAATGGATCTTGGGTGTATGAGAACTTGTTATTATCTTTAGAGGCCTTCCTTCCTGATGTGAGAAGGGATATGACCCAAGCGGTAACGGGCTAAAGCCAAGTCCTTCTAAACTGCTATATAAGAAAAGTGTTTGTGTCAAAAGCCACAAACAACAGGTGTTGTTGTGTTATACCGACAGCCAACCTCCCCCAAAACCCTCCAAGGCATAACCCTTGAAGGCTGGGAGACTCCATAATGGAGAGTAACGCTGCCACACGTATAGCCACCCAAATGGGTTCCCTTATTAGTAACTTTGTGTCGTATCCAAAAACCTTCTATTTGTTGACACAAAAGGTGGGACCTTTGAAGCCACCCTGATTCATGTGGTTTGTAGAAGAGATAGCAAGGACAATTGTAAGGTTTGGTGGGGGGACAAGCCTTGGGAAACTTGGATCTTGGTATGCATGAGAAGTGTGTGCCGTGGAGAGGAGCTAGTGCTACCAAGATCCTGAAGCTATCCTCTTTGAATAAGCATGGCCAGGGGACTCAACAAATATAGTCCTTTCCTGGCCTAGGTTGTAAAAGTTTATGATTGTTGTGAGTGTGAATGATTGCAATTGTTGTTTTCTTGTAAAAAAAAAAACAAAAATCAGACATATTTCCTTATAGACACAGTCGCTTTTGAGATTAAACTGCCTACATACAGACAACTAGATCACTTTTGAACAACAGTCAGTCACCTTTTGCCTAAACTAGATCACTTTTAAACAATAGTCAATCACCTTTTGCCTAAACTAGATTGCTTTTAAACAATAATTAGTCACCTTTTGCCTAAAACTGGATTGCTTTTAAACAACAATTAGCCACCTCTAGTCTAAACTACGTCACCTTTGATCAACAGTAAATCACTTCTGAGTCAATACTAATCACCTATAGAAAATTGGCTCACCTCTGGTTAACACTATAGCCTGTTATCCGAACCAAAACTAGATCACATTTAAGCTATTACCAGTCACTTTTGGCATTTTTTGAGTCGCATATGAGCTATTACCTGTTGCCTGTGGTCAATTACCAGCAAATCTTAGTGACTCAGCTGAATCAGCTACACTTCCAACTTGCTTAGCCTCAACATTGGATTTCAGACCTATCTCTGATCATTAGCAGATACATGGACTTTGTCTCTTTCTTTGAGTTTACCAACCAATTGAAGTTTGTGAGCTTTTCATCTTTTTGAGATCCCAAACTAGCAAACCAAACATCGAATCAATCAACTCGATCAATCAGTAAAACATCATCTTTTGGCTTTAGTTTTAGCAGCATCAGCAATATAGCAACCTTAGCAAAAAACTTTTCCCTTGAGTGTGTGAGCTATTCTCTAGGGAAGTCCAACCAACAACAAAGCAACCAAGCAACCTAACAACAAAAGCAACTAGCAACCAAACAACTAGCAAACTATCATCTTTTTGGGTCTCAAAACCTTGACGAGATAAAGTTCAATTTTCAACATCATTCATCATGCCTCAAACTAGGAGTCAATATCGAGCTGAAATGGTAGCCAAATTGCAAGCTAAGATGGAAGCTAAGATGCAACAATCTAGATCAACACCTCTTAGAGACGTGACTCAATTTATGACCAGTATGCCTCCTCATATGTTTATGCCCCATGGGTACACCATTGGAGAGTCATCTTTATGACAAGTGCAACCTCAAACATTTTTGGAGACTTATGAGGAACAAATCCCAAGAAGACTTATCAGAATTTCAAGATACACATATATGGGATCAATTTGAGAGACTTGGTTTATCCAATCCTAATCACTACTTCTTGCAACATGCCCGCAAGGGAGCTAAATTACCAAGAGATTTTGACATATCCACTATAAAAGAGCATGATCCAAACACTCATGTTGTTGTTGCAAAGGGACCATCCACTATAGTCACACCATCCCATACCATATTACAAACTCCATCTTCCAACCCATCTCTTTCATTGCCTATTGTTACTTCATTTGATCCACCATGCTCGGAGTACACTCTAGAACCTTTGATAACTCCAACCAATGTACTCCCTTTCATTTCACAAAATCTAAACATTCCACCTTTCCATGTTCCCCAACATACTCCTCCCACCATGACAGTTTCCATGCCTCAAGTAACACAAGCTATCTATGTGGGCCAAGTGCAAACTCCCCAAACATCACAAGCTATCCCCATATCCCATATTCGGCAAGCTTCCCAAGCTATCCAAACAACACCAACAGTCCAAGCTTCACAACCATCGCAATCCACTACATCACATGTGGACACCACATCTCATATTCCTACAACTGCTAATATGATCTCCACTATCTCCACTAATCCATCGAATACATCATACAATCCCAATGTTAGTCTTATTGACATGAGTGACCCACCTATTGTTTCTTAAGCTAATCCTAGTGCTATAGTCACTTATGTTGATCAACTTACATCCATTCCACCATCTTCTTATAATCCTTCACAAACCATCAATCCATCTTATACTACCCAAGGTTTGCCTATTGTCACCCCACACATGACATATACCAATCCTCATGTTGTCCAAAATACAAACCCAAGTGTCCATCCTTCTTTCACATCCACCAATCCTTCTATCACTTACCATGTCACAAATCCAACTCCAAATTCACAACCATTAACTAATGCCAATCCATCTTCCACTTCTCATGTGATGCAAAATCTTGGTTCTAATTAGTCACAATATACCCAACCACCACTTGTGTCTCAAGGACAGCAATCTTCAACCACATATGGGTTGCATACCAATCCTTTGACATACATTGTGAGTATGCAACCTCAACAAACAGTCATGGCTTCATATATCCCACAACAACTACCTCAATATACATCATACCATGTTTCACCCCCTTTGCAACAATAGTAATTATCTCTAGTAGATGTTCAACAAATGGTTAACCACAAAGCAGGAAGACATTTTCCTTAGAAAACATATGCGCTTATCTGTTTGACAAGTCACTTCATATGACACCTTTTCCGCCACACTTTGAAATTCCACAATTTGACAAGTACAAAGGAAAAGGAAATATGGAAGACCATCTTAGAGCATTCTTTGTGGCATGTCTCGATGTTGCTCATGACAATACATATCTTTTGAGACTATTTCCTCGAAGCTTAGTAGGACAAGCTCTTGAATGATTCTCTCATTTATCTCTGGGAATTAAGTCTTTTGCGGAGTTAGAAAATAAGTTTCAATCACACTTTTCTTTTAACATTGAACATGAGGTAAACATGAATGACCTTGTCAGCCATAAATAATGCAATGGTGAAGCCTTTTCTTCATTTACTCAATTATGGCGTAATATGGCTAGCAAACTATAATGGGAAATACCTAAAAAATAATAGCTCAATATCTTTGTGCAAAATCTCCATCCTGAGCTGTCATTCCAACTACAATTGCAAAGTGTTAGCACCTTTGATGAACTTGTTTCCAAAGGAACCATCATTGAATGAGCTTTAATTGCTAAAGGCACTATCAAGATTTTTTGAGATAACAAAGACTATCCTCAAAACTCCAACAATAAGTCTCACTTTTGGAACAAAAACAAGAATGTTGTCAACGATGGTGTTGTGGATGCAAAGAACATACAAACTATGAAAGCTCCCATTAACATTCAAGCTACTTCTACAACAACACAACCTTTTCAACAAATTTGACAACAACAAACTTCAAATCTTCACTGACAATTTACACCATTAGCGGAACCTATGGAAGTTGTCTTTCAAAAAATTCTTCAAGCGGGTGATATTATGTTACCAGATGCATCACCTAATGGTGAACCACTCTTCAAAGCTTGGTATAAAGAAAATGAGTATTACGATTACCATATAGTTAAAGGACACAAAACAAATAGTTGTATGCTTAAAGCATGTTATCCAAGATTGCATCGATCAAGTTTTAATCAAAATTACACCTTCAACTACTCAACCTACATAGCAACCGACATCGAACTATGATCTAGATGGTTTCAAGAATCCACTTCCATCTCATGACAAATCAAGTAACCCTCATGCTAGGAATGCCATTCAGTACAACTATGAATCATCTACTATTGGCCGCATTGACCATGCTCACATTTCTACCATTACTATCCAAGGCAAAGCACCTGACTATGCTATAACAACTCTAAGAGGTCGTGTTACCATTCAAGGAGCACCTGTCCATCCTCCTCAACCATTGTCTAACTACAATATCCTTGATCACCTTGGCAAAACACTTGTGCATATTTACATTCTTGAGTTTCTTCGCATATCCCCTTCTCACAAAGCTATCCTTGACAAAGCCTTACAAGAATCTTCAGTGCCTAACAATATTGATATCACACAATTCTAATATATGGTCGTTAGCATTGTAGCCCCTTGTCATTTAACATTTTCTGATAAAGATCTTCAGCCCTCCATTCGTCCTTCACACAATGAAACCCTTCACATTGAAGTGTTTGTCAAACAATGCCATATCAAACGAATCTTGGTGGATGGTGGATTTGGTCTTAATATATGTTCCTTGAAATTAATAAAACAATTGGGATATTCTGAGAAAGATGTTGACACCTCCAAGGTCATTACTATCAGAGCATATGATGATGCCGACAGAGATACTGAAGGGATTATTTACTTGCCTATCCAAGTTGGGCTGGTCACTACTGAAACACATTGTCAAGTTCTTGATATTGAGCTTCCTTATAACATCATCCTTGGTCATCCATGGATACATGCCCTCAAGGCAGTTCCTTCTACATATCATCAATGTCCTAAATTTCCACATAACGGTGTTGAGATTACTATCCATGCTGATCCCAATCCATTTGAATTTTTTCATGCCTTTCAAGCTAAATACCAAAGTCCAAACCACATTCCTATCAACACCAAGGCATATCTATCTTCATCATATGCAGATCCATCCAACCTACTCAAGCCATCATCTAGCAAAGTCACTTCCAATCTCCATATCAAGTACACCAAACATGGTCTTGGTGAATACACATTGCAAGAATCTTGTTGTGTTGGCACCCTTCCCTTGTCTCCCAAATCTCATGGTAAACCTTCTACATCCAAGCCACCTTCATCCTTAGTTGTCATCAAAGTCACACCCATAGTATTCATTAAAGGTGGATTCTTGGATGATGAAGACATTGATGATATCAACTCTTGGATATGCTTTGATGAAAATGACCAAGTCCAACTTGAAGTGGAGAGATATAACAATGGGTTCCACATCATAAAGAACATGGCCTACAAAAGACATGTTGGATTGGGATCACAAGAACAAGGACCTCTTGAACCCATTGTTGTGTATAAGAAGTTTAATAAGAAAGGCCTTGGATATCAGCTAGAGGTACCACATTATAAAGACATTAAGTGTATTTCCGATATGGACGCTGGACCCTCCTCAATAGGAGAGACTTCTAGTTCAAATACTATTGACAACTCCTTCATTCATATTACTAACATTTTTCAAGAAAACTCCATCTTCATGATTGCCACAACCTTCTCTAGCGATAACCATTCCTCCATTACCCTTTCACTCACATATCCTGACCTCATCAATTGGGACCAAAAGGGGGCACCAATATTAGATACATTTGAGAATGATGAAGCTATTGTGAAATTCATGGGCTTATGACAAGGCATTCCATTAAGTGATCACAAAGTAGGTTTCATGATGGATCTACCTAAACTAGCATATTTTGGTGGAAGTATCAAATCCTTCAGTCACAAAAGTGAAATAGACAAAATCAAACAAAATAGGTCACTAGGTGAAAACTAAAAGACGCCTCTTCACCATGAAAAAGAGAAATAAAGGATGTATCTGAAGGTGAAAACCTCTCTAAGGCATCTGAGGATGGAGGATTTGATCTTCCTATTGCCACTGACTATCATGAGACATCAATAGTGCTAGTTGAACAATCACAAGACATGAACTTGGGTACAGAGCAGAATCCAAAGATCACTTTTTTGGCAGCATCACTATCAGAGCAAGAAAGAAGAGACTTCACAACATTTTTTATAAAAAGAGGTATAAATTTTGCATGGACTTATGCTAACATGCCGGGTCTAGATCCATCACTTGTGGTACATCACCTAGCAGTATCTCCTAATGCAAAACCTGTTAAACAAAAATTGAGAAAAATGCATCCGCAAGTAGCTTTATTGGTCAAAGTAGAGAATCAAAAGTTGTTAGAAGCAAAGTTCATAAAGCCTATTGATTATCCAGAATGGGTTTCAAACTTGGTACCTGTAGAAAAACTTCATGGACGAGTTTGTTGTTGCATAGACTTTATAAATCTTAATAAAGCATGTCCTAAGGATGACTTTCCATTACCAAGCATAGACAACATTCTAGATCTCATAGCCGGACATGAAATGCTATCTTTAATGGATGGATTTTTAGGATATAACCAAATCATAATAGTAGAGGAAGATCAAGATAAAACATCATTTATTTGTCCATGGGGCACATACTGCTGGGTTGTAATGCCTTTTGGTCTCAAGAACACTGGAGCTACTTATCAACAATCCATGACAATTATTTTTCATGACCTTTTTCACACTATCATGGAAGATTATGTTGATGATATCCTAGGAAAATCTAAGACAAGAGAAGGACATCTACAGGTACTAGCACAAATCTTTGATCGATTAGAGAAGTATCAAGTCAAACTGAACCCAAATAAATGTGTATTTGGCATAACATCTGGAAAATTGTTGGGATACATTATGTCTTGATGAGGGATAGAAGTGGACCTAGCTAAAGTAAAAGCTATCATAGAAATGCCTCCACCAGCAAATCTCAAGCAGCTTCGTAGTCTACAAGGAAGGTTACAGTCCATCCATAAATTTATATCACAGCTAGCAAACAAATGTCATCCTTTCCAACATCTTCGTAAGGGTGAACATTTTAAGTGGGATGAAAAATGTCAACAGGCCTTTGACAAAATAAAGGAATATCTGGCAACACCTCCTATGTTAGTACCTCATGTGCTTGATTGCCCATTATTAGTCTACATATCATCAACAATAGTAGCATTGGATGCCCTTCTAGCTCAACATGATGATTCAGGGAAAGAACAAGCCATCTACTACATCAGTAGAACTCTTGTGGGATATGAACTTAATTATTCATCTATGGAAAAAGCATGTTTAGCATTAGTGTTTGCTTCCCAAAAGTTTCAACACAATATGTTAAACCAAACGACAAAGCTCATATCTAATGTTGATCCACTCAAATATCTTCTCTCTAAAGCAATCCTCATGGGAAGATTAGCAAAATGGGTTATGATCTTAAGTGAATTTGACATACAATATGTGGATTGAAAAGCCATAAAAGGACAAGTCATCATTGATCAATTAGCTGTAGCACCCATCACAGATATCCACCCAATATATCTAGAATTCCCTGATGAAGGGTTGTTCAATTTAACTTCCCCAACATGGTGGTAGCTATATTTTGATGGATCTTACACACAACATGGATTAGGAGTAGGGATATTGTTTGTTACCCCTCAAGGAGATTGTATACCCAAATCATACAAAATTGCATTTCCATGTACCAATAACATAGCAGAGTATGAAGCTTTAATCACAAGATTATGCATGGCAGTACAATGGGTTATCAAACAGTTACAAGTCTTTGGCAATTCTCAATTGGTTATCAAACAAGTCTTAGATGAATATCAAATAAAAGATGAGAAGCTTCTTCCATACAAGGTAATGGTTGATGATTTTAAAAAGTACATTGACAATATCACCTTTGAACAAATCCCAAGGCTATAGAACAGAGTAGTAGATGCCATGGCTATGATTGGGTCTCTTCTAGACATGCCATCTAATACACATAAATGTGAGTTTCTGGTTGAATAGATTCTGATTCTGATATTTGAAGTACCACAGTCTAAGCTTATATGTGAAATTGTTGGTCCCAATTTGTCATGGTATGAGGATTTATACGAGTATCTCCACAATCAAACCTTTCCATTTCAACTATCTAACACCAAAAAAAAACCTTTATCTGTCGAGCCTCTCATTACACTATCTTGGGAGACACCCTTTATCGTTGGAGTCTTGATGGTATCCTTCTTAGATGTCTTGATTATGAGGAAACAAAAGTGGCGTTACGTGATGTATATGAAGGTGTCTGCAGCTCACATTTTGCTGGCCCTGGCCTTGTTAAGAAACTTCTATGAGCGGGATACTATTGGCCAACCATGGAAAAAGATGCACAACAATTCACAAAGAGATGTCTACAATGTCAGAAACATGGAGATTTATTACATGCACTAGCACATGAGCTTCAGCCTATCACTACTCCATGGCCCTTCTCACAATGGGGACTTGATCTCATAGGTAAAATCCATCCTACTTCATCAAATGGTCGTAAGTTCATTATCACCGCCACTGAATATTTCACAAAGTGGGTGGAAGCCATACCAGTGACTTATATCATCGATAAGAAAATATCCAAGTTCATCCTACACTATATCATTTGCCACTATGGAGTTCCTCAAGCTATTGTCATTGATAATGGTCATCCCTTCAAGAACCAATAGGTTAGAGATCTTTACAACAAGTTCCATATCCAACATTGATTCTCTACCCCTTACTATCCTCAGAGTAATGGCCAAGCTGAGGCTTCTAACAAAATAATCATTAAGATTCTCAAAAATACAGTCAATGAAGTTGGTTGTGATTGACATTTACAACTTCGTCCTGCATTATGGGCATATAGAACAAGTATCAGAACTCCCACTAGAGCTACACCTTATGCTCTTGTGTATGACACTGAAGCTATTTTACCTATTGAGGTCAAGATCCCCTCACTTTGAGTATCTCTACAACATACCATCTCAGAGGAAGAGTATCGAGTATCTAGACTCCATGATCTTGAGCTACTAGATGAATGGCATCTTACAGCACTCAACCATCTCCAAGTCTATCAAAACCATCTATGCTGCAGCTACAACAAAAAAATCAGAGAACACAGATTTCAAGTTGGAGATCTTATCCTTAAAGAGAATCAAAGGAATCAGCAACATCATGAGAAACAAGGCAAGTTTGAACCAAATTGACTTGGTCCTTTTATCATCACAGCAGTTTATGGATCAGGTGCATATACTCTCTCAACACCTGAAGGCATTCCATTGGATGAACCAGTCAATAGCATCCATCTCAAGAAGTTTTATCCATGAATCTCAGCTATCCAAAAAAAAATCCATCCAATAGTGAAAACCACTTTGTCACACTTTGGATAACAAAAAAATAATAGTATAAGATAAATAATCCGTCCTCTGGTGAAAACCTAGTAAACAGGCACCTTGGATAAGTACCATAGTGAAAACCTAGCAAATAGGCACTATGTGTAGTGACCAGCCTCCATTATCTTCTTAGTTTGTTTGATCCCCACACTTCTTAGCATACTTCACCATCTTATCCTACATAATCCATATCATAATCCACATTTCATCATAATAAATAGATTTTCCATCTTCACCTCTATCAATGCTATCTATCATACTTTGAACATTGTTGTGATAACTATATCTTTTTGGCACCTCAATATCTTGTCCGCACATGCTATCTATTGTCACTTCTCCACAATAAACCTCATCCCGCACTGGGGGCACTTGTTGAGCCTTATTTGGAAGTGGATACCGCCAACTCTAGCTCATAACACACCAAGCACCTTAGCTCACAACACAGTAAACTTTCAACTTCAACCATAGCATTCATCCAACGTCAAACATGGAAAACATTTGCAACCAGGATTCATATCTTCGCAATCAATTCAAGTTCAACCAACATCCAAAAACATCAAGAACTTTGCCAACGCAAGCATCGAAGCAATAAAGTTGATTCTTTCAACATCACTCACCAGTGTAATAAGCAAGAACTACATCACAGCTCTATCGTTAAAGGCTTGATCTCGTGGATACAGGGTATGTAGGCAATCTGAGATGAGAAGGAAGTACTCTTATTCAGGCATAGATGATCCACCCCATCTTCTTCTCTTTGATTAGCTCAAGCAAGAATTTGACTATGTGTATACTGAAAGCTCAAGCACTTTAACCAATCAAGAATAAGCTAGAAGATATTTGTTTGCGTGCCTTAAGCCAACATTTGCTATAGCATTCTATCAATATCTTTAGCCTTCAACATGATGTAGTTTTCCTCTTAACAAGGCCCCAACTTAAATCCATCTAAGAGCACCTAAATTTGGCAAGAGAACATGATGACAGTATCTTCTGTTTTATCTTTTGATTTATCTTTTGTTCCTTTTCTATGCCTAATCAAGACTGCCTTGATCTATCTATATCTTGGTATGCTGCGATGAAGTAAGGAATGGGGCATGGTCATATTGCTTTCGTATGGCATGTTTGTAGGATGATCTTATTCTCCTCCTAAGCATATTAGTATCTTGTACGTGTTGGGATTAGCATCTTACATATCAATATCTCTAGCATCTAAGAAGCTAAATAGTCTCTTATGCACTTGAGACTATTCTATGTCAAGATTAGCTCCATACATATAACTAACAAGGTGTCACTATGTGTAGTGGAGATAAGCTCAAACCATTGCTTGTAGCATCAAAGTTCATCTCAAAACACTAGCTATTATTCATATCTTGTGCATGTTCGTTCAACATCTTGACCTCATGCATTCAGAAAAGATTATAGCATGCTAGTTTTGCATTGGATATCTCGACACCTTGGTCTTCTATACCCTGATACATAACATCCACATGCTATATCAAACCTAAGGATTACATTTCTTTTTCATTTTTGAGCAATTACTTTTAAAGCTACCCATTGTACCATCTATTCATCCCATTATTTGTCTATTTACTCCTCAACCAAGATAAATCATTTCCATCCTCTTTCTTCCACATCTCTTATCCTACAAAACAAGTGTGTTAGGTGTATAGAGGTCCATCACATATCATATCATTACCATTTACATATTTGAATTATCATACATTTCCATTCATATCATTTGCATAAACTTCCATACATAATCCATGAAAAATACAAATACAACATGCATAACCATCATAATACTAACAGTGCATCCATTACAACATCATATAGATAACCAACATGCCATCATATATATACATGTGTCAATATACAAGTGTCTACATATACAAGTTGAGCCATAAAGAATGTATGTACAATTATCTCTAGGCATCATCATGATACAACATAATATACATAAATAAGGTAGCCCTAATGACTATTGGCAACTCCCTCACCCTGACTGCCATCACTAGGTCTTGCACCTGTCCGCCTATCTCTCTATGGCCCCATCACTGATGCTACAGATCGAGATCCACCTATCCTCCATGAACCTAAAGCTCTTGATTTGCTCATGAAGCTAGGCTGCCTCTGCTCTGTTGGCACAACCCCATAGTACAAGCCCCTATAATACTTTGCCTCACCCTGTACTCTCCGTAGCTCTTCCTATACCTATGTCAACTGTGTGGCCAAATACATCATAGCCCCATCTATACCCAATGTAGCTACTACTCTATCCTGCTCGCTAGTCATCCACTATAGCTATTGTACAGCTGTATCCCTCTCTATCTGTAAACCATCTCTCTCATCCCTCATCTCCTGCATTTGTTGTATAGCCATATCTTGCTCAACTCTCATCATCTGCTCACTCTACCTAGCTGCATCTCTTTCTCCTGTCACCCTAGCAAGTGCACTGTCATCCTGCCCATCCCTAGCCTGCACTCTAACCTATAACTGAGCCTGGTATGTCTGAGCCTTAGTCCTTGCATGCCATAAGCTAATCACTACCTGGTGTCTATCCAACTCCACTCTCCTTAACCTCATCTAAGCCTGCTACCTCCATCTCCTCTCCTCTCTAATCCTCCTCTGTAGCTACTGAATCCCAACATCATCACCTCCTAATATTTGTCCTTGAGGCTGTGCAAGTATCTAAGGTTGTCCCTGCACCTGTCCTTGTATCTGTATCCCTGGAGCTGCCGGTACAATAGCCTGCATTGGTGGAGACCGTCGTCGCCTCCTCCTAACTAGTCTATCCATCCCTATCTCTCCCATCTCTCCAACCCACATTACCCCCGTCAGTTTTGTTGTCACCTAGTATGCATCATAATCTAGTAGTGTGCCTGGATCTATAGGACCCTAGCCCCACTGCCATACAACTAGCTATAGCCCCTCTCCTCCACCAAAACTATGTCAAACACTACTTTGGCCCCCAATCAAACACCTCTTGTCTAGTCCTCCCAAAAATGGCATCACCAACTGGTACTGCTTGTGGTAACCCAAACTATCTCAAAGCCCTCTCAAGTAAATAGTGCTCTATAATGTATATCCCACGTCTAAAAATATATCTCACCTGCCTAGCATAGACAAGCTCAGTATCCTCCTCATCCCATCTCTCACATCCTAGTCATTGCCTCCATATAAATCTATCTACCTCATCCAACATCCTCTGCCAGTACACTAGTCCTCTGCACTGCCGGTATGTCAAAGCTCCTTTATACATCCTAGTATAAGACTCTCCTACTGCTCTAGCCACCCATCCATTTGGTCTTGTCACTAGAATATGCTCATATGCCCACACATGCAAAAGTGCAACTCTTGCAGACATACTAGCCCCAAACATATATGTGCAATCATGCAGGAAATGATAGAGCTATATAAACACACACTCTGCCCATACATATCTCATCCCATAGGAGAACATCCCCTCCATCACTATCCCCCATCCTACTGGAAACCCTCTTGCTTGTCTATCTCCAACTAGCCATATGATAATAGCTACTACCACTCGCTACAGTCTGTCACATAACTCCTCCATCCTCACCATAGGAATCTCTGATCCCTTTGCTCCAATGTCTGGTGTCCTAAACAATCTCCTAAATGTAGCTGGATCCATGTCAAGATCATAATCTACTTGGTCCCCATCAATAGGAATACGTAGAATCTGGAACACATCCCCTAGTGTGATCATAGCCTCTCCTGTCAGTAACAAGAAAGAACTATGCTCGCCCATCCATCGCTCCACCATCGCTATCATAAAGCTTTGATGTGCCTGCACCAGCTCCAATCTAGACATATGCTCTAATCTAAGGATCTCTAACACTAGCCACTCCTCTACATCCAACAATCTCACCAACCGCAAATCCCTAGGATGTGGCTCTCGTGATAACAAAGGTGGTAGGATATCCTGCATCATTTCACTCATCATGTCAGTCCCTTGTGCTACATACAACTGCTATCAAACTGGACTATTTTCCTACTTTACTTGCTTCTATCTACTGTAAGCGACTCATTTTTCTATATGCACTTATCTGTTGATAGCATGTGACCTATTTTCCTACATGCATTTATTTCTCACCTGTATGTGACCTGATTTTTCTATGTGACTACTTATTGACCAAGTGCAAGTTATATTTCTATATGTGTATACTTTTTGCCTCTAAGTGATCTCTATCCTATAAGCGAGCATCTTTTCTTTACAAGTGAGCTAAACCTATATCTGTGCCTACTTTTAGCCCATAAGCAACTTGCTTTTATCTATATACGCATTTTGCCTATGTTTGTCTAAGTTGACTGGAAGTGACTTGTTATCCCATACATGACCAAGCTACACCTATAAGCAACCTGAACTACCTTAAGCGACTTGTTTTTCTTCCTAAGCGACCTGAACTACCTATCCTAAAACCTAGTCGCTTATGGTGACATGTGTGCATTTATGATGCTTCTAGCCTATCAAAAACATGCTTTTAGCAAAAGTTCCAATACATACTAATATCCAGCTCCCTCTGGTCATACATTTGTCCTAACTCACTTGGCACGATGATCTCTGCATGGAATCACCATCTTGATAGCTCTCCAACTCTCGTCGCACAACAACTCTAAGGAGCTCTAGATCCCTCTAGATTTCTGAACACAATTGAGCACAAATGAGCCTATTTGCCCTTAAAGGACCTACTTATAGCCCCTATCCAAACCCTAATTCTTCTATGCCAAAGCCTATTTTCTTCTGCTTCATCCCATTTTTCTCCCCCCAACCCCCTATTTTCTTCGTGTCAACCTTGTTTCCTAGCTTTTTCCTTTTATCGTGAGCCAACCCAGCCCTTCCTAGTTAGCTTGGCTTACCTCTCAAGGGGGCATCATCTACCAGTTACACTGGGGCACAACCTTTTTTCTCAAGTGAATTATCATATCTTCTTTGACACAATGCTCTAATGAACATTGCATCAAAGAGGGGCAAAATGTAGACACCTAAAATTGACCTAATTATCACTAGCATTCAAATACCGCATTAGCTACCATCTGCATTGGTCTAACACACTTGAACAATATCCCTAACACATCTATTTGTTCTATTAATTAAATAAATTTATATTTATTTAATTAATTCATTAGCTATTTCCTCTAAGCTATAATTAAACAATCTTTAAATATTTAATTATCTTCTTTCTATCTATTTTAATTAAATAAATTTTATTTATTTAATTAAAATCCCTTCATAATCCCACTTACCAATTAATTAAATAAATTTTATTTATTTAATTAATTTATCTTATCATTTATCTCATGAGCCGACATGTGTGCCTCTTTTATTTAAAAAGATAAATGGTACTACATCTTTTATTTAATATCTTTCACATGTAGTACTTTTTATGTACACAATCACACATAAGCCTTATCTTCCCTCCACTTGTCATCTTCACATTCACCTATGTCTATCATTTAATCTTAGCCATTCACATAGCCACTGAATCTCCACCGTTGATTGATTTTGGTTGAGTTCTATATAAACACCCTCTCATTCCATACTACATAGATCTAGCATTCATATAGCATCTACATTATCATCCTAAGCATATTGAGAACTTTAGCATCCATCTAGCATATTAGCTTTATCATGCATCCATCATGGCAGCTTTTATCTTCATAATTGTGCATTGTTGAAGAAGCAATCCACATCATAAACAAAGAATCATACAATCTAGGTGATATTATTCTTAAATTACATGCTTTCAATTTCATTTGGATTAGATTCTTTGATGATGGTAGGGTTCAGTTTTCTTGGCTATGCTTGATCTTATTAACCTAATTTTTTACCTATCACAGCTTGTTCATTGCTATTAAGGAAGATCTTGTGTCTACTAATTCTTCTAGCTATATGAAGGAAGAAAAACTAGTGGAAAGTGCTTTGGCTGCTTAGGTCATCAAGGACAAAGATGAATGGGTTATTGATAGTGGTTGCTCTCACCGCATGACTGGTGACAAAAGTAAGTTTGTAAGTTTGGAAAGATATGATGGTGGACTAGTTAGGTTTGGAGATGACACAGCTGGTAGGATTTGTGGAAAAGGATCCATTTCTTTTGATGGAAAGCAGAATACTGAAGATGTCTTGTATGTGAAAGGATTAAAGCACAATCTTCTGAGTGTGGCTTAGATGTGTGACAAGGGCTATGACTTAAGCTTTAAGGACAATGGATGCAAGATTAGGGAAAGCTCTGAAATAGTCATTGCAACTGGTAAGAAGATGAGAGGTAATATCTATCACTTCAAAGGGTCTGAGAACTATTTCTTGTTGACTTACATTGATGAAATTTGGTTATGGAATAGAAGGTTGTGTCACATAAATTTTGATAATTTTATGAAGATAAGTACTACACAGATTGTTAGATATTTGTCTAAGCTTGTGAAGCCTGCTAATCTAGTTTACAAGGAGTATCAATTTGGGAAATAGACAAGAATAAGATTCAAAAGAAAGGATCAATTAGTTGGAGGACTACTTGAGCTAGTGAATACAAATTTGTGTGGACCGACTAGAGTAAGAAGTTTGCAAGGAGATAGGTATTTCATGCTACTCCTTGATTATTATTCTAGATTGACTTGGGTCACCTTTTTGAAAGAGAAAGCTAAACCTCTAGATAAATTCAAGGCATTTAAGGCAATGGTTGAAAACGAGATGGATTTGAAAATTAAATCTTTGAGATCTGATAGAGGAGGAGAGTTCACATCAAATGAGTTTAATTTTTTTTGTGAAGAGCATGGAATAAAGAGACAGTTATCTGCACCTAGAACTCCACAACAAAATAGAGTTGTTGAAAGGAAAAATAGAATAGTTCAAGAAGCTGCTAGAACCATGATGAAGGAAGCTCCTTTTTTGGAAGTATATTGGAGAGAGGCAATTCACACTGCAGTATATATCCTAAACAGAGTTCAAGTAAAAGATAATAGTTCAAAAACCCCCTATGAATTATGGTATGGCAGAGTTCCTACTGTGAAATATTTCAAAATATTTGGTAGCAGATATTATATCAAAAGAGAAGAAGATTTAGGCAACTTTGGTGCTAGATGTGATGAAAGAATCTTTCTTGGTTACCCCACCAAGAGTAAGGTCTACCAGTGCTATAATAAGAGGCTGAATAACATCATTAAATGTGGAAATGTCAAAGTTGATGAGTGTAAATAAAGGTATTCAAAACCAAGTGGATGTGAGTCAAATGATCCAGATGTTTCAAAAGTTGTGCAGCATGGAGACAACACAGATGGAAAAGAACAAGCTCCGGTAAGTGCTACCAAAACTCCAAGATATGTAAGAATCAGTCATTCTGAAAATCAAATCATACGAGATAAGAGAAAGGGGATCTTAACCAGAAGAAAAGATGCAGAAGAATAGGTAAATTTCTATCTGATCTCTAAGACTGAACCTAAAACTGTGGATGATGCAAAGATGAGAATTGGATAAAGGCCATGGAAGAAGAATTGATGCAGATAGAGAAGAATTAGACTTGGGATCTTGTTCCTAGACCAGTAGACAAGAATGTAATTGGTACAAAGTGGATCTGTAGAAAAAAAATGAATGAGAATGGTGAAGTGGTAAGAAACAAAGAAAGATTGGTATGCAAAGGATACACTCAAGTTGAAGGAATAGACTTTGAAGAAACTTTTGCTCTAGTAGCAAGGATTAAATTAATAAGGATGCTTCTGGTGTTTACAGCATACATAGATTTCTAGGTTTATCAAATGGATGTGAAGTCTAGCTTCCTAAATGGTGAGTTGGAAGAGGAAGTCTATATTTGACAACCGAAAGGATTTTAGTCACCAGAACAAGGGGACATGGTATGCAGATTGAAGAAATTACTATATGGATTGAAGCAAGCTCCCAAGGCATGGTATGCATGGTTGGACAGGTACCTAATATAGATAGGATTCAGTAAAGGTATGATAGATAGTAACCTCTACTTCAAGATCAATGATGAACAAACTCTAATTGTTGCAGTTTTTGTTGATGATATTATTTTTGGAGGCAATTAAGGTATGTGCTCAATTTTTTCTGGAGAAATGTAAAGTGAATTTGAAATGTCTAATTTTAGAGAGATAAACTTATTTTTGAGGTCTGCAAATAAGTTAATTAGATAAGGGTAGCTTCATTTCTCTGTCTAAGTATGTGAAAGAGTTGTTAAGTAAATTTGGAATGGAAGACTCTAAAATAGTATGCACACCTATGATAACTTGTTGTAAGTTGAGCAAAGATGATAACTCACCTTTGGTAGACTAGAAAAAGCATACATCTATGATTAGACGATTACTTTATCTAACTCAAACTAGACCTGATATAATCCATGTAGTGTGTCTTGTGGCAAGATTTTAGGCAGAACCCAAGGAATCACATGTGATGGCAGTCCAGTAAATTTTGAGATATTTAAAAGGTACAATATATTATGGTTTGTGGTACCCCAGGGATAGTGATTTTGTTCTCAGTGCATATACTAGTATAGATTGGGCTGGAGATGTGGATGATAGAAAAAGTACAAGTGGAGGTGCATTCTTCTTGGGAAAAAGATTAGTATCTTGGTTTAGCAACAACAGGATTCAATATCCTTGTCTACTGCAGAGGAAGAATACATTGCAACAGTATGTAGTTGCAATCAAGTGTTATGGATGAAGAAAACTTTGAAGGACATCAAAGTTATGTATTGTAACATCAAAAAATTTCCACTTGGGGGCTTTTCCTTCATAAGGTTTAGCTCCCAGGTCTTTTGCATGCATTTAGGACATCTTACTTCATATTTTGGCATCCTGATAGAATGAGACCTAGGAGGATCCATTGACCTTAAACCTACCTAAAATAGGGGGAGGACTTGGGCACCCGTGCCCTAGTCCTGCCCTATTTTGGGTCATGCCCAAAATTTAAGTGTTGGTTTATGACCGTTATTTGGTCCCTTTGCTGACACGGTAAGTTTTGATTTTTGAAATCTTGGAGAGAATGTTTGTAGTTAAAATAAAAAAGCATGCTTAGGCATTCATGTAGAAACTAGAGATTATGTTCATGTGATGTTGGCATCCTAAGGTGATTCAAGGCTTTCATAGTGTTGCAAGAGCAGGCTTGTTTTGTTTATGTGTTTGTATTTGTAGATTTGAGCATTCACCTCCTCATGGAAGGAAAAGCATCTTCCTCCCATGAGATCTTCACTACAAGGTGATATCATTGTGATTTTTATCATTGTTTCATTTGGATTTTTCCTTTGCCTCACAAGGGCACTCTCTCTCTATCTAACAAATGTGTTTGGAATACTTAAGTGTCCTTCCAGGGCTTGACTGAGGCAAGCTCCTAAACACCACAACCCCCAAACTAAGTTTTTGTGATTACAAGTTATAGGTTGAGGAGATGGACTGAGTGGAGTTCTAGAGGACCATAATGGAGTGTCTGAAGTGCAGGAAAGGAGGAAAATCTGCCCCCTGGACTAGGGCGCCTGCTCCCTAGTCCCTGAAGTTCTATTTAAAGAAAATCTCTGATACATAAGATTCAGGTTATAGATCTTGTTTCTAGATCCAGACAGAAAATAGGGCCTTAGACTTGGGCGCCCGCTCCTATGTCCCTGACTTTTCTCCCTTGGATCTCCAAAAATAGGTACTTTGTAATCTGCTATTTTACTCCCACCTGCAAGAGCATTTTCCATTATTCATCAGTTTATTTCTGTATTTGCACAATTAGGGTTTTAATGGTCAATTGAGCATAAGAGAAGAGAAATTGGTAGTTAAATTCCCTAATACAACTTTCCCTACATCTCACAGTGATCTGGGGTATGATAGTGAATTGCCACTTGACCCTAGATCCTTGAATGTAAAGTGGAAATGAGGATTTAAACATCAAAACACTAAAACATTAACAAATCCAATTTTCCACTAAACATTTTGGTGAAACCATGTTTTTGGACTTAAATTACAACTTTATAAGTGTCTTTCTTTAGATTTGTATTGATTTCATTCATTCATATAGTGATTCATTTTATTGCATTGAGAAAAATTTAAAAAAATTGAAATTTTTGAAAAATTAAAAAAAATTGCATTGTTTGGCTTACTAAATTGCATCAATTCTTTCTAAATTTTCCTATTTCATGATTTTTGCATCAAATATTATATAAACTATAGAAGAAAAAAAATTTCAGATATTTGCTTTGCATTTTCATTATTAATTTGCTAGGCTTTTGTAGAAATTTTGACAATTTTCATTAAACCTAATAATTCCAAAATCTAGGGTTAGTAGGCAAAATCTTCTTTGAGGTTTTTCTGCTGATTTTAGAGGCTCACTAAAATTTTCATTTGGTTTTAGTCTTGCATTTTAGTGTAAATTTGCATTAGATTTAAAATATTTGCATTTTTGCATAGAAAATTTCAACAAAAACTAGCAATTTTCATGTATTTTCATTAGATTTGCATTGGAATTTTGCATATGAGAGCTTCAAAATCATTTTCAGATATTATAGTAAGTCATTTTAATCATAAATAAGACTTTAAAACAATCACATAGCATTTTGTGTCACGATCTTAAACCTAGGGCTTCAAAAACACTAATTTTCACTAAATTTGGCCTTATCGACTCTATAAACTTGCACCATAGGCCTGTTGTGAAAAGTATTTTTGCATTAATTTTATGTTATTTGGGTAATAATTTTATTCCCCTCCTAGAAAGATTCACAACACCCTTTTATCAGGCTCTTGTAGTGAAAATTTGGTGAAAAACTACACATTTTGGCTATTTTTGCCCTAGGGTTTGACCTAGTTTGCACTCCAAGAATATTGTGATCAATTTTATGGATTGATGTGACTGATATTAGTGATATTATTTGCTTTACCTCCTAAATTTTTTTACAACATCCCTTTTGCTAGGTCTTGGAATTGAAAAATAGTGAAAAATAGCCTATTTTTTGCTATATTTTTGCTAGGGTTTTACCTTAAGTGGCACTAAAAACATGTTGTGTTGGGTATTTTGACATTAATTGGCTGTTATTTCTGATATAATTTTCTTTCCATCATCATTTCTTTCACAACACCCTTGGTTATGACCTTTTGCATTGAATTTTGGTGAAAAAGTGCTTGTTTTGACATATTTTCACTATATTTTGACTTGGGATTAACTTGAAATTGCATCAAGATTGTGTTGAGAAGGATAATTTTTATGTTTTGGCCTGATATCAAACATATAACTTTCTATCCTTGACTTAAATACTTACAACACCCTTTGGTTCATTCATTCGCATTGAAAAAGTACAAAAAATCAAGCATTTTAAGGCCATTTTTGCATATAGATTTACACTTGCCTTTGCTATACTTTTGGAGAAAATTTATAAATCCAATTTGAGCACAAAAACATGGCCTCTAATCACAATGACAATAATATGTTCCCTCTTAGACCTTACATGAAAAGAAAAGTGCCTGAACCTGAAATTGTCTTTACACCTCATGATAGAACAACATGAGACAAGGAAGGACCTCTTTACATTATGGTGAAAATAATGAGAAACCCCATGGATGGAACTCTTATTGATCCTAATTGCATGACTAATGTGGCCACTAAAGATTTCCTCTTTTCACATCAACTAATGCAAGGTTCTTATGACCCTTCGAACAGGGTGATTAAGACACATAAGGGAACCTTTATCAAGCCTTTGGGTAAGATATCATTGTTGGTAACATTATCTGGAAAACATGTCAAACAATGGTTTGATGTTTTCCCTATTTCTGACCTCTTTCACATTAAATTGGGACATCCTTTTCTAAAATAAATGAAAGCTATCCCTTCAACAATACACCATTGTCTAAAATTCCCTTTTGATGGACGCATGATTACCATCCCCTACAATAAATATAAATCTTTGGTTGAGAAAAAGCATTACAGATTGAATTATTTTTGGGATAAAAATAAAATACCTAGTCCTTCTATACAAGAAAAAATAAAAGACAAACAACCTTCATGTGAAGAGAACTTTAGACCGAAAGGACAAGGTCCCTATGTTGAGGTTCCTCCCCTGAAATCCTTAGAAGGATCAGAAGGGCATTGTCAACAACAAAATATACCACCACAACAAATGAGGTTTGATCCCATTGCTTCATCCTCTAATTTGCAAAAACCTATGAAAGAGCAAGGCCCTGTCTTACAAGAGATAAGTGGTCAAAGAAAGAGAAATAGTAAAGCAAGAGAAAGAAAAAGAAGAAGACAAGAATATGCCATAAACCTTGCCTCTCAACAAGAAAACATTGATCCTAACATTCAAACAAACAATAAACAACATGATGACCAAGACATGAATTTAGCTATGGTACCATATGTCCCACTATCATCCAACATTAGGGAGTGGGAAGATGATGATGAGGATTTACTTATAGATAACTTCTAGCCTGGTAGGGGCCTTACAGGTAAGTATCTCTAACCCTTTATCTCTCTCGTGATGTGCTTCCCCTGTGATGTGTTATGTGTTGTTTAGGCCTCTTGGGATGACCTCAGATTCTCTTGTAAGGTCTGGAATACTAGGATACCACCTCTATTGTGACCTTCCTCTATTTGTATCATCATTCTTCTATATTGCTTCTCTCTCTGATTTCATTGTTGTGTGTTGTGTCGTACAGACATAGCATCGTGGTTGGTGACCTAGGGGCACCCTCCTATGTGATTGTCCCTAAGACACTTGATTCCCTCCTCTAATTTATTGTTTCCCTTCCTCTAGTGTTTCCACCTAGCAGGCAAATGATGACAAACATTTATACTGATGTGGACCTAGTGTCCCTTTAGAGAGGAATCAAAATATGGACTTAGTTCCTAATATGATGACGGGGTTGTATATCTTATCTGACGATTGGCTAGTGGGAGAACTCGTGCTTTCCACATATTGATGATTTTGATGGTGTTCTATCTCATTTACAAATCATAAACAATATTGCTACTCCGTGCACTTTGTCTACCTTGAATCTTGCATACCTCAGATTTCATATGCATTGATGTTGTTGTTTATCATGATTTTATAGACACTAGCATATTTCTTGCAGGGATGTGTTTGGGGGAACATTTGGTGATCGTGAAGTACATGTCACCTTCGGGGGGCATGGGCTTTGCAAAAGTTAGTGTTCCCTTGTGTGTTTTCTTCCTACCTTAACATGCTTGATTATCAACCACCTTAAGGTGGGGGCATATGTAAGGTAAGCTATCTGTTATAGATGTTAGCAATGTGTTTGACCTCAGATACAAAGACCTGCACCTTAGAGTAGTGTATCATGCATCATGAGTGTGTTTGTAATCAATCAATCAATCATGTAAGCCCTCTGCGGAGGTAGGATATCATGCATATCCTTTTTATCTTAAGCCCTCTGCAGAGGTGGGTATGGTGTATCTCTCGGAGCAGATTGCATATCCTGTCATTTTCAAAATTCCTTTGTGAAGGTGAGGAGCGGTTATGTGACTAACTCAACCCTTAAGCGTGTCTTCGGCAATTGTTGTGATGAAGCGCAATCATCAGTGTGTGCCTATAATGTGCCTAAGATGGTGTTGGACCTAGAAATAGGTACACTCCATCACTTTTATGCTGTGTTTTCTCCGTGTCTTTGAGTGTGTGTGTTTTGGCATACTTATTTGTGTGGTGGGTTTGTTGCCCCATATGCAAAGACTAGTGCCTTTGGGTAGTGCTTCCAACATTTTGGGAGGTTTTATGTGTCTTACATGTGTTTTGTCCCATATATATAGAGACCTATGCCCTAGGGTAGTGCATCATGTATTATAGGAGGTTTGTTTACTTTCTAGTACTTGCATTTGCATTTCACATATATTAAAGAAAAAAGAAAAGAAAAGAAATCATGCTTGTCTTCCATGCATTAATGTGTCTTCTATGTGTTGACTATCTTCTTCGTGTTTTGTGTGACTATAACTATCTTCTCCATGTTTTGCATGCCTATTACTGTCTTCTATGTGATTGGCATGTCTTCTCCATGCTTGGCATGTTTGTTGTGTTTGTGACCATACTTTAGTGCATGTATTGGCCTCACATTAATACATACATTAAAGTGGGGGCTAAATGTAATGTCATAAAATGTCCCCTTGGGGGCTTTTCCCTCATAAGGTTTAGCTCCCAAGTCTTTTGCATGCATTTAGGACATCTTAATTCATATTTTGGCATCCCGATGGAATGAGACCTAGGTTTCATGGCAAAGTGGACCTAGGAGGACCCCTTGACCTTAACCCTACCAAAAATAGGGGGGAGGACTTGAGCACCCGCACCCTAGTCCTATCCTATTTTGGGTTAGGCCCAAAATTTAAGTGTTGGTTTATGACCATTATTTGGTCCTTTTGCCGACATGGTAAGTTTTAATTTTTGAAATCTTGGCAGGAATGTTTGTAGTTACATAGAAAAGCATGCTTAGGAATTCATTTAGAAACTAGAGATTATGTTCATGTGATGTTGGCATCCTAAGGTGATTCAAGGCTTTCATAGTGTTGCAAGAGCAGGCTTATTTTGTTTGTGTTTGTATTTGTAGATTTGAGCATTCACCTCCTCATGGAATGAAGAGCATCTTCCTCCCATGAGATATTCACTAGAAGGTGATATCATTATGCTTTTTATCATTGTTTCATTTGGATTTGGCCTCTACCTCACAAGGGCACAATCTCTCTATCTGAAAAAGGTGTTTGGAAGACTTAAGTGTCCTTCTAGGGCTTGACTGAGGAAAGCTCCTAAACACCACAACCCCCAAATCAAGTTTATCTGATTACAAGTTATAGGTTGAGGAGCTGGACTGAGTGGAGTTGCAAAGGAGCATATTGGAGTGTTTGAAGTGCAAGAAAGGAAGAAAATCTGCCCTCTAGACTAGGGCACCTACTCCCTAGTCCCCGAAGTTCCGTTTTAGGAAAATCTCTGATATAGAAGATTCAAGTTACAAATCTTGTTGCCAGATCTAGATAGAAAATAGGACCTTGGACTTGGGTGCCTGCTCCTGTATCCCTAATTTTTTCACCTTGGATCCTTGAAAATAGGTACTCTATAATCTACTATTTCACTCCCGTCTGTAAGAGCATTTTCTATTATTCATCAGTTTATTGTCGTATTTGCACAATTAGAGTTTTAATGGTCAATTAAGGATAAGAGAAGATAAATTGGTAGTTAAATTACTTAATCCAAGTTTCCATACATCTCACAGTGATCTAGAGTATGATAGTGAATTGTCGCTCAACCCTAGATCCTTCAATGTAAAGTGGATAGGAGGATTTAAACATCAAAACAATAAAACATTAACAAATCTAATTTTCCACTAAACATGTATGAAGAATCTATTGCAATCTTTTGTGACAGCAGAAGTGCCATAAACATAGCAAAGAACCCAATGATGCATTCAAGGACCAAGTACATATCCATTAGGTATCATTTTTTGAGAGAAAAGGTGACAGAGAATGAAGTGAAGTTGGAGTATGTTTTAACCAATGATGAGATTGTAGACATTTTCACCAAGCCTTTGCCCAAGGATACTTCTAAGTATCTCAGAGAAAAGTTAGGGGTCATCACCCCTCCTGCTCTAAACTAAGATACGCAATGGTGCATCAGTTTGGAGGTGTTCAGAGGTCTGGATTGATGCTTTTTAGGGCTACTTCTAAGGGGGAGTAGTCAAAAAGTTTAGAGGAGAGATTAGATTAGAGCAGAAGAGTGCAAGTATGTGCCCTTTGCCATTGATGTCAAAGGGGGAGAGAAGTAATGTGAAAAACTTAGAGTGCAGATGTCTAAGAGAAAGGGAAAGAAAGAGTGCAGGTGTGTAAAGAGAAAAGGGGAGAACCTTGGAGAAAGAAAGAGTGTAGGTGTGTAAAGAGAAAGGGGAAGAATCTTATCTTGATGACTGTTGCAGTTTTTCACACCATATGTTGCCATCAATGACAAAGGGGGAGATTGTTGCAAGTATGTACCTAATCAGTATTATCATTGATGTCAACATATTATTGTTGTCATTAGTGTCAATTATATCCTATTCCATTACTTGTTTAGAAGACTTGTGTGTTGAGGATATTGGGAAAATTATCCTCTCCGGAAGAAACAAGTAAGCCATAGAGAAGTGCAGTACAGATAGTGACTTGTATGCTGAAGAACAGTCTGGTAAACTACTCCACATTTGTTCCTACTTGAAGATCATGGTTTACAGATTGGCAATAAGTTAGAGGTATGTCTGAGGATGCTACATTTTAGGTCTAGGCCATCTGCATGAAGATTTGATTGAGTTGTGTTCACCAGAGTGAAGCCTTCTTTGTTTGTAAGTTTAGTTAAGATAGGAAGACAATATTTGGATCCACATTCCTCAGCAAGAAAGTATTTTGTTGTGTAGTTCTAGAGGAAAGTCTAGAATGATGATAAGTGCCTACAATTGCAATGGTTCATGGTTTGGTGGTCCACAAGCTATCTTTCTTTTATGACAGTTGAAGATAGTAAAGCTCATGTGTTTCAGTGAGAAGATTCCTATGAATAAAGTGGTTAAGGTTTATACGGTTGCTCCTGATGATTATAGTGTGCTTGTGGATGTCTCCTAATCATGTTCCTATTTGGACTTTGGTCTACATTAAGAAATTGAGATGGTGTGTCAAGATTGTTCTCAGATAACATAGTGTGTAACCAGTCTTGGCTGGTTAATCCCAAGGATTGTAGAGATCTCTAGAAGATTGTGGAAGCATGTTGTGGTGTCGAAGATCATGTTTGAGTTCCAACTAAGGCATGACGTGATCTGTATTTCATTCCCTTTGGATAATGTTGCAATAGGTCAAGACCTATTTTGTAAATGTTTGTAATACCAACCTCGGATATTGTTCCAATGGTTGACGTTGACCTTGATGATCATTCCAAGGTTGATGTAGTGTATAAATATTTGTAGCTGAGTCATGGAAAGTTGTCCTTGAGTGAAAATGAGAATATATTAAGAAAGTTCCAAATGGCAGAGTAGAGAAGAGATAGAGGAAAGAAGAAGAGCAAAGTAGAGGAAGAGCATGGTAGAGGAAGACCAGAGCTAAGGAATTGTTTACAATAAAGAAAGGTGTTTGATCATGATAGTGAATCTAGTAGTAAGCCACCAGTAAGGTTTAATAGCCCTAAGGGTTTAACAACCCTTATTATAATCTTGCTAGGTTTAGGGTTGAGGTAGTGAGTCTGCTAGACCTAGTTGTTCTTCATGGCAGTAAGCCAGTATGTTTAGGCCCGTGGGGTGACCAAGCCTGAACATCACTATTTCAAGATTGCACTATATATATTGAGAGTTAATCCTCTCTATGGTTTTTCCCCACCTTGGGGTTTTCCACATAAATCTAGTGTCTCTTGTGTTAGATGTTGTTAAGTTTTTAATTTCATGCACTCATTGTTAAATCATAATAATTGTGGATAAGTGATGAATGTTTAATTGCAGAAAGTGTTTATGTTTTTGTGAAAACTAATTCACCCCCCTCTCAATTGTCTGGTGGCATATCAACAACATTGTTATAATGCACTAGATTAGATATATATCATTCACATATAGAGTAACTAAAAATGAAACAATCATTGAACTTCATTGTTTTATCTAATATGTTTGTTTCATGTGCAGGTATAGGATAAGTCATGTAGTTGTTTGAAGACATATCAGCATGTGGTGTAAAGTGGGCTCCCATGAGGTTTGAGCCCAACATGCTACTCCTGATTCTTAGGGGGGAATGGAAAAGTAGTACCACATTCACTAAGTACATGAGTAACAAGCAACTCATTGCCCACCTATAATTTCCAATTCAAATTGGAGGAAATGAAAACCTACAATGAGCATTGAGCAGCTTGTTCAAGATAGATCAACAAAATATGAAACTGGGTGTATTATCAAGTGTAGTGAATGCCACATCCAAGGCAACTCAATAAGGTATTCAGGGACAATTCATAATAACTTAAATTTGTAATCACATGCTTATAAAGGTATGTTATCAAGTCTCAGATAAGTCTTTTGATAATGCTTTCAATAGTAAGATAACAAATAGAAAGGAGGACCTAATGCTCGTTAAACAGTGGTCACTATATTGGAACACCAAGAGCCATAGCATATCAAATTTTTTATCAAATGTAATAGAGCAGTCATAAGAAGAATATCATTAAATCCACAACTCAACAAAAGTGAATCATACAGACAAGTGATCAAACTAATACATGAAAATGTGGTTGTAACTTGTGCTAGTAAAGTGGAGCAACAAAAGCCATAGGACATCATGTGTCTAACTGATACATTCATTGTGGTGTTAATAATGAAGCTTCAACATCTATGTTCATCAACAACATATCAAGTATGCAGGAAGAGTAAAGTGTTACATCTGTCAAGTGGAGCATCACATATATAACTGTGTGGGTATCACGATATGCTTTTTCCATTTCAATACTATAGGAAGGTGTTAGGAAAAGAGAATAGCCCTTGTTCTGATTGGTGCACATCATGAAAAAATGGAAAAACTCAATGTTCATATTCAGCTGTAGAAGTTCAAGAAGAACATTTATGTGCATATGCTGCTATAATACAAAGTGAAAGAACAATATAAATGATGAGTCATTTTGTGCAAAAAAAAAAGTAACAGTCATCTCATGAATCATGTTGTTTCAGTAATATGAATATCACTTTTGAGAAAACTGATGAATATAGATGGACAGCTATAACTACAAACAAGAAGCTATATATAGAGTATGCAATAGGCATATATATCAAAAGAGGAATTTTTACCGATACCTTCAATATCATGTTCATTAATCTATAGATTATGTGAGAAGAGATGATGCATCTCTTAACATTTTATAGTGCCTCATGAAGATAGATAGCTACAGGAGATACTAACAGTATACATTTCAGCCTTTCTATTTCATTTTCAAAGTGTAGAATTTACAAAATGAAAGAGCATATTCAATCAAGTTGAGCATCAGCCATATCAAGTGCACTATATCATGGCAAAGAGTGCAATCCCGGTGTTATACTTAGCTATAGAAAGATTCAGAAAAAAGAGAACACTTGTATATTTAACTCTTTTGTAATGAATATCATAAATATACATGCTGAGATGGATACACTAAGGAGCAATAGCTTAACAATCATGAACTAGATACAGCTATAGAAGAGTTATAGTCTATACAGAATATAGTTGTGACTGCATAAATGAAGCCTTAATTTTCCTTTAATGATGCTATGTTTCATCAAGTATTATATTTGCAAATTAGAAGGATATCTTGTGAATACTATGGGAATCAAATGAAGGAATTATTGTTATGCATCATTGTTTATCATGCTGCTATAGAAGTAGTGTTTGAAAGTTTTGCAGGATAGAACATGACAAATGTTGAGACTAATCTAAGGTGGCCTGAAGGGGTTATGTAGCTACAAATTAAACCCATTTGTTCTTTTTGTATGAGATAGCATCTTAAACTCACTGTGGGTTTCACATGTAAAAGATACTGAAGGGAAGTAGAAAGATTTTCTTCTTTTGAACTCATATAAACAAAGTATTCAAAGTTACAAATAAACCCATGACTTCCAACCATGTTGAAACATAGAAGATGTGAAATGTGCCAGATATGGTTGTGGATGAAAAGAGAGTATATTTTCCTCACAAGAATTTAAATTGACTTTGGGGCTTCATGGAACAAGGCACTGACACAAAATCATGAAGTTTCGAGTTCATACAAATGAGGAAATATCTAGAAAATGAGTGGGAAAGGAAACCCTATCATAGTCACAGGCTTCAATTAAACACCAAATGCTCAAAGAGTACCAGAAAGTCACGGCCTGAGTTTTGAAAAATGCTCAGAAGTGAGAAAATATGCAAAACATAGCCATGGTATGAAGATATACATGGGTTTTGTTATGATTCTGCAAAATGTAAAAGAAGAACTAGTATTCATTATCATCTTTGACAAGAATCTTTCTTTTTTGCAATCCCCTAAGCCCATATTGAATGTCATCACAATAAGAGAAATGAAGGGAAAATGCAGAGCTCGAAGGGATGAAGATCTTACCATTGTTGGCATTAAAACTCGTGATGCAAACTTTAGAGTAAATCTCTAGTAGCTCAAACCAGTGCAATCATGGCAGTTCCCAAAGCACAAGAAAGAGATAACAATGGGGCAAAATAAAAATGCATCAAAGACCCTGTATGACCATGGTTTAAATGCTGAAATTTGTCTCAAATAAACATGAAATAGATAAAAGTGGTGACAGATAAGCAATTTACCTTTCATACCTTGCATTTGCCTTCAAAACCCTCAAGGGAACTAAAAAAAATTGATTATTCGTGGTGCCTCAAGACAGAAACAATAATGAAATTTCATTAGAAGAGGTCTCAGCCATGGCCTGTAGGATCAGATCACTACAAAAAAGGAGAAGAATGATAGATTCAAGATTTACAATGACTTACTTTGGTATTCCTATGAATAATCTTCAGGAAAAGTGCATACAAACAGCAGAGAGGTCAAGTTTCTCCCTTTGAACCCTCTTCAATGGTGGCGGTAGGACTGAATCTTCTCCACCGAGAGTTGCAAATGTAAATGAGCTAAAAAGTTAGGGAAATAGTGGTTTTGTGATTAGGGTTTCTTATGCCCTAAAATCGATTGTGGTTTTTATCACATCAATTCTATTTTATAATACCTTAACTAATACCATGGAGGTGTGTTATTAACTTGACAAATGCCTAGGCTATATGCCTTGAAAACCCAATGGCCCCTTTGCCTTTTGGAGGTGAGATCATTGAATATTCATTGCCTAGGTGAGGTACCTAAAAGGCTTTTAGTTCTTTTTGAAGATACATCTCTAGGTCCATATGCCTTAGGTGATTATTCTTTTGTTGAGATAGATGGAGATAAGCCCTCAAAGGTTTTTATTTTCTTGTAAACTAATTATATTATGCCCTCATTTTTATGATTTTTTTTATAGAAAAATCAAATGTTCATGACAGGTGTATAGGGGTGACAAATAATGTATTTTATTTTTTGTAAAAAGAACGAATTAGGATCAAATTGGGCCAAATTAAGGAAATTAAAACTATAATTATTATAAAGCAATATTTTAAAGTAAAATCCTACAAATTGCTTTTAAAATAATTGTTAAAGTAGTTAAAGCTAGGTAGGATCTTGTTTTGATTTGATTTTCCTTCTAGGTGAAGTTGTACAGATATGGACAAAAAATAGAATCTTTTGAACATACAAAGCATGTATGAAAGTAGATTTTGGTGGGGGCCACTTGGCAGAAGACTTTGGCAGCTTTCTTTTTCAGTTTGGAGATAGATTGGAGGTATTTTTGAAGGCTTTTTAGTGGAGCTCAAAAATGAATCAAGATACTATTTTTAGGAGCTTTTTCAACTTTTCCTTTTGGGGGAGATCTTTCCATGGGATATATCGTAGATGGTTAGTTCTTTTGGGGGTAGTTCCAGTCAGATTTAGAGATTTTAGAGATCAAAGTTCAGATTTTTAGAGTCTTCCTCTTACACTGAGAGAGTTGTACTTTAGTTTCTTTGTACTCATTATTCCTTGCAGTTTTCCTTCCCATTTGTGGATTCATTTCTAAAGTTGATTTGATATTGGATTGTTATAGTCATTTATCCTTTGTTTTGTCTTGAATTTTGTGATGAGTATGCAAGTGTTTTATCTGATTCAAGTTGCATGTTGTGTCCATATGGGCATTCATGTGAAATATTAATGAATTAAGTATAAATAAGGAGTTGTGAGAATTATAGCTTTGTGAACTGATTGTGAGTAAGATTTGGTAGAAGTTTAAGTATTGGTGCATCACCTTAGGAGTTAGTTTCAGTTGTTTATTTGATTTTCGGTTATCCTTCTATCCTTTTTCCCAGAAAGATATTTAGATTAGGAAAATCATTCAGAGAACCAACTCACTCTATAGATTCACTCTCAATATAGATTACCCACAATCTGAGAGTGTTTCTATGTTTCAACAAGATAGCTAAGTTTATCTTTGCTATGGGTGCAATCCTAATTGCTAATAGCAGTCTAGTAATATACATGGTAAATGCATCGTTTACCCTCTTGAAGTGGATCAAAGACTAAGATATGGCTAGTTGAGGATAACACTCATACACTTTCAATTTCCCATCACCTACAACTCCCAATTTTAATAGCCTTGGGTATTCAACTCTCCTTGCTAGGGCATAGACTACATGCAAAGTCCATCAGAATGTCATCTTATCATTGAAGTTGGTGAAAGCTTTATGCATATTATCACTCAAATCTGAGCCCAATGTAGTTTTAACTATTCATGGATAATTTCCTCAATTAATTTAAACATCCATCCCTCAAAGTTTGATATAGAGGACAATCCATATATCCTTCTTAGTAAAGTCACAAGATCTCCAATCTCATTGTGAAAATCACTTCTATAAAGTGTATGGGGAAGCTTGCTAATTGTGGATCTCTTGTGTTCATCCATCCATCATTGATTTGTTTTTTGCATTTATCAATACTTTTCTTATAAATTTCCTCTGCATCTTTGATGTCTAGTATATATAACATGGGATGCATTGGTATGCCAAAGATCTCTGCTATGAAAGGTGGGCTTAAGTTTGCCAAGACATCCCCATTGGTGGTCTAAATTGTCCTAGTCAGAGGATCATATCTTTCTTCACAAATTACTATCATCTTTGTGCATTGTACTGAAGTAGGAAATGCAACAACCTTTGTAATCCCATTATCTCTGATCTTTTTTGCCAAGGGTGTAGGATTAGGTCCAAGTACTCTAAGTCTAAAATCTTCTAGATCGATATGACCTAGGTCCATATCTCCTATGTTGGTCCATCCGGAGGATATCCTTGACTCGAGAGGAATTTGTTTAAAATCGTACTTCATATTTTGTGCTCAGGTGGTCATCTAACCTGCATAACTAGACCTAATAACTCTTGATTGATTTGATAGCTTCTTGATTTCTAAGCTTAAATGCATGATTGATGAGCCACTTGCCATACCATTAAGTCAAATTCCATGAAACTGATATCCATTTCCTTAAATAACAAATGCCAACCTCTAAAATACATGAAACTAAACATTTAATACATGATTTAAACAATAAAACAACATCAAAATCCACTTTAGACCATGTAATGAATTCTCAAACTTCTCAAAATATGAATTGAGATATGCAAAACATCAATATTCAACCTTTGCAGTATTCACTGTAATCAAACAAACCCTTCTACCTTGGAAATTTTTAGGAAAATAGTTATTTTGTAGTTTCAGCGCTGATTTCAAGGGTCTTGGACCTTGTCAAAGGAAAAGCACTAGAATTGGTTGGGTCTGACCTTGCATAGATTTGAGGTCCATCTGACCTTGTGTGAGTTTCAATTGTAAATGACTTGTATAGATCGCTGGAGGTCGGTGAGGCATAATTTCAATGCAAGTC
Organism: Cunninghamia lanceolata; assembly: GCA_027924645.1. Classification (NCBI taxonomy): domain Eukaryota; kingdom Viridiplantae; phylum Streptophyta; class Pinopsida; order Cupressales; family Cupressaceae; genus Cunninghamia; species Cunninghamia lanceolata. Next base: position 19,963,421 of record BSBN01001807.1, on the reverse strand, counting down.
TAACAAGCTAGGATTTAGTGCTAAAAAATGGGAATAAGACTTAGCGCGAGATTTGGACATGATGGACCTAGTGCGGCATTTGGGTGTGTCTGCCTTTTGTGTAATTGAAAGGTCAGTAGGTATCAATTTTAGTGCAGGTCGGTTATGAAGAATTTTAGCGCCAAGAGTGGGACATGAATTAGTGCAAATTCTGACTGCATTGGACTTAGTGCAGTTTTAAAGATGACCGACCAAAGTTGGTGATGGAGATTTTAAGTGCAAGTCAATGAATGGACAATTTAGTGCTGGATCAAGGTTTTACATCAGTGGGGATTTTGGATGCTACCGACCTAGCAGGATTTTTGACAATGTCAACAACTTATGGTTTCAACGCTGGGTCAAATTTTTTGGTTTTGGATGAGACTTTTCCAAGTGACCGACTGACTTTGTTTTCTTCGAGGTTATTTAGGTTAGTCACTAACATTTTCAGTGTGAAGTCCATGAAGGATGATTTCAGCACAAAGGGATTTCAAACTTTTCAAATGGTGGAAGGATTTTCAAGCACTGTTCATCTTAAAGTTTTACATTGTTTCAAAGGATTTGTAAGTGTTCTTTTGGTGTGGATGGAATGAATTTGAAAGGCCCATTGTATTTCCAAAAGGGGATTTTGTAAACTATTCTTAGGGCATGGGGATAAATACGTTTAAATGCAATTGAATTCATCATTTCACCATAATGTTTGAACCCTTTCAGAGTTTTAAACTAGTGATTCAAAGAAGAAATCCCTAAGACCCAGATTTTCAAGTCTCTACAAAACCCTAATGCTTTAATAATGCTTGAATTAAACATAGAAACCCTAAACTGAACAAAAGAAACAAGAAAACCATCTGACCTGGAATAAATGGAGTTGCTAGGGTGAGGAAATTGTTCAAATCACATGCTCTAATCAACATTTTCCTAGCTCAGAATCTACTTCTTCATTGCTAATGAAATCACAGAGCTCCCGAATGACTGTGTGTGTGTGAAATGAGCTCGAAAATGATCTTAAAATATTATATACCCTTGGATTAATGCAGAGGTATGATTGCAGACTCGACATGTAATGTGTGAAATAAAATCCCTTTTAGGTTTTGCACCGATTTGAAGATCCTTAGACCTACATGACTTTCCAATCCATCTGACCTCTGTGTGAGTTTAGGCATCTTCCAACTTAAGTCAGTAAAGCAATGTTTTAGCACAAGTCAGAGATAGGAGAATCTAGCTCTATGTCTGAGAAATGTATTGTTAGCACTGGAGTTAGTGACCATGGATTTTAGCGCTAAGTTGGTTGACAAGAAATCTGGTGCAAAGGTAGTCAAAGGGATTTTTGATGCTAAGTCAGTGATTTACAATTCTAGTACTAAGGTCGGCGGAATAATAATCTAGTGCAAAGGTTAGCAGACAATGTTTTTAGCACTAAAGAGATATCAGACTTGGTTTTGGATGGGAAACATCAATTAACTTAAGGATTTTGAGAACCTAAATAACCTTCATGCTTTCAAATGTGATTTGGATCACTCATTGGAACACTTTTAGGAATCGACCAGCTAGGCTAACACTCTAAGACAAAATTTTCAAGAAAGGGGCTCCCTATTGGTGAAATGGTGCATGTGTATTAAAAAGAAAAGAAAATCACAAATCACAATCATATACTATAACTCAGTTAGATGGAAAATCAAGTAAACTGTACTAGGGCTATGGATGCCTGACCAGTAGTAGGGTTCTTCTTGAGTGGAATTCCAAGACAAAGCTATGGGGGCTATAGACACTTGTTGGCAGTGGGGCAATGTCTAGGTAGTTCATGAGGTGTGTACTAATCACATAGCTTAATGTAAAGAATTTGGGATGAGCTTGGTTGCTTAGGGTTGAGAATTAATGCAATTGCACACACTCATGTTTTCAAGATATGGATGGTTGTACTTGGTTTTGAGTTATACTTCTTTGAGAGGGTATCATGTCCTCTTGTTTAACATGTGGGAAACACAAAGGTTCTAGGTTTGAAACTAAAGTTTATCTTTGAAATATAATTATGGTAGACAGTAGTTTTTGTACTTCCTTGAAAATCAATGGTTCTAGTAAAGCATTGACTGGTTGTTGCCTTTGCCTAAACAGTTTTGCCCCTAGCTTGAGAGGTATTGTGTGAGTTATGATTGCAGTATCATATGTTTTGAGGTCTTCGTAACTCTAAGCTATGACTTCATGATAATCCCTTAACGCATGAGTAATACATGTTCTCTCTTTCTCAAAGCTGGCTTTCCCCATAAATACATTTTTGACTTCTATAGATGTCCCCAAATTGTAAGGCTCACATTGTACACCAGGGGATTCTATTGCAACTATGTACCTAATCATTGTTGGCATTGATGTCAACATATCCTTGTTGTCACTAGTGTCAACTATATCTTCTTTTATTACTTGTTTAGAAGACTTGTATGTTGAGGATATTGAGAAAATTAGCCTCTCCAGAAGAAACAAGTGAGTTACAAAGAAGTGTAGTACAGACAAGGAGTTGTATGCTGAAGAATAACCCGGCAAACTACTCCACATTTATTTCTTCTTGAAGATCATGGTCTGCGGATTGGAATTAAGTTAGAGGTATGTCTGAGGATACTACATTCCAGGTTTGAGCTCTCCACATGAAGATTTGAGTGAGTTGTGTTCACCAGAGTGAAACCTACTTTTTCAGTGAATTCAGTTGGGACAGGGAGAAAGTATTATACTCTGCATTCCTTCGCATTAAAGTAATTTGCTCTACAATTCTAGAGAGAAGTCTAGGATGATGATAAGTACCTACAATTGTAGTGGTTCATGTTTTGGTGGTCCACAAGCTATCTTTCTTTTATGACAGTTGAAGACAGTGAAGTTCATGTGTTCCAGTGGGAAGATTCCTATGGACAAAGTGGTTAAGGTTTGTGTGGTTGCTCCTGATGATTATAATGTGCTTGTGGATATCTCCTAATCATGTTCCCATCTTGATATTGGTCCTCATTAAGGACTTGAGATCATGTTCAAAGATTGTTCCTAGATAGTGTAGCGTGTAACCAGTTTTGGCTGACCTGGTTAATCCTAGTGATTGTGGAGATCTCTGGGAGTTTGTGGAAATGTGTTGTGGCATGGAAGATTGTGTTTGAGTCCTAGCTAAGGCATGGCATGATTTGCATTTCATTTCCCTCTCATAATGTTGTAATAGGTTAGGACCTATTTTATAAATGTTTGTAATGCTGACCTTGGAGATTGTTCCAATGGTTGATGATTGTGATGCTGACCTTGATGATCATTCCAAGGTTTTTGTGGTGTACAAATACTTGTAGTTGAATTGTGAAAAGTTGTCCTTGAGCAGAAATGAAAAGATATTAAGAAAGGTCCAAAAGGTAGAGCAAAGAAGAGGTAGAAGAAAGAAGAGGAAGAGCAGAGCAAAGGAAGAATAAAGCAGGGGAATTATTATACTTTAGTCACAAATATAGAAAGGTGTTGATCATGGCAGTGAGTTTGATAGTAAACCTCTAGTAGGGTTTACCAGCCCTCAGGGTTTAAGAGCCCTTATTGCAATCTTTCTAGGTTTAGGGTTGAGGCAGTGAACCTACTAGACCTAGTTGTTCTTCATGGCAGTAAGCCAGTATGTTTAGGCCCATGGAGTGACCAATCCTGAACATCATTATTTCAAGATTGCAATATATATTGAGAGCTAATCCTCTCCATGGTTTTTCCCCACCTTGGGGTTTTCCACATAAATCTAGTGTCTCTTGTGTTTGATGATTGTATCTATGGTTAAGTTTCTGATTTCATGCACTCATTTTTAAATCATAATTATTGTGGATAAGTGATGAATGTTTAATCGTAGAAAGTGTTTAAGTTTTTGGGACAACTGATTCACCCCACCCTCTCTCAGTTGTTTGACACATATCAACAATTGATATCAGAGACAATTTCCTCTGAAGAAAGTTTAACATCTTGAGGAAGATCCAAAATGTCTTACAAGAAGGAGGCACTGCATTTTGATGGAACAAACTATGTTCTCTGGAAGGCTCGGATGAGAAGCCATCTTCTTTCCCTTGGGTACAAAGTATTGAAAGCTATAGAAATAGAATACACCATACCTCAAAATGGTTTGATGACTAAAGATGAAATCAAAGAATATGAGATAGATATCAAAGCAAAGGATGCTCTACTAAGCTCATTAACTGATTCAATAGTCATGAAAGTTATGGATCTTGAAACTACAAATAAGGTATGGGAAAAGTTGAAAAATCTATATGAAGGATATGATTCTATGAAGGAAGACAAGTTACAAAGTCTGAAAGTGAAATATGAAAGTTTGAAGATGAATGATGATGAAACCATATCAGCCTATATGCAAAGAGTTGATGAACTTGTTACAGGGATAAAAGCCATAGGTGGAACTCTCTAAAAAGGAAGTTGTTTTGAAAATCCTTAGATCTCTGCCCAAATCCTACTATCACAAGGTATTTACAATTGAAGAGTTCATACAAGTTAAAATGGTTGACAAGGATCAACTGCTTAGTAAGCTCATGGCCTTTGAAATGAGAGAGTTCGGTGATGTTTTGCTGAAAGTTGAGATGACCTTCAAAGCTAGTACTCCTAGAAGTACTTCCAAATTAGAAAAGTACAAGGTAGAATCTGATGATGAGTTTGATGAAGTTGAAGCCAACTTTGTGGATAGACTGCAAAGAGGATCCAGTAAGTATAAAGACAAATTACCTTTCAAATGTTTTTCCTATGGCAAATTAGGTCATTTTGCTTCCAAATGTCCTAAAAGAATTGAAAGAAATAGAAAAAGATATGAGAACAGGCCTAGGACCCAAAAGAAGTGTTATAATGTTGAAGATTTTGATGATGATGGAGTATCAGATAATGGTGAACCAGATAATGCTAATTCCTCTAGAAATGAATACTTGTTTATTGTTATTAAGATCCCGTGTCTACTAATTCTATTAGCTCTATTGAGGAAGAAAAACTAGTGGGTGCTTTGGCTACTTAGGTCATTAAGGACAAGGATGAATGGGTTATTGATAGTGACTTCTCTCACCACATGACTGGTGACAAAAGTAAGCTCGTGAGTCTGGCAAGTTATGATGGTGGACTGGTTTGGTTTGGAGATGATACAACTAGTAAGATGTGTAGGAAATGATCTATTTCTTTTGATGGCAAGCATAATACTAAAGTTGTCTTGTATGTGAAAGGATTAAAGCACAATCTTTTGAGTGTGGGTCAGATGTGTGACAAGGGCTATGATTTAAGCTTCAAGGACAATGGATGCAAGAATAGGGAAAGCTCTAGAATAGTCATTGCAACTGGTAAGAAGACCAAAGGTAATATCTATCACTTGAAAGGGATTGATAACTATTGCTTGTTGACTCACACTGATGAGAGTTGGTTATGGAATAGAAGGTTGTGTCACATAAATTTTGACAATATTATGAAGATAAGTACTACAAAGGTTGTTAGAGATTTGCCTAAGATTGTGAAGCCTGTTAATCCTATTTGCAAGGAGTGTCAATTTGGGAAACAGACAAGAACAAGTTTCAAAAGAAAGGACCAATCAGTTGGAGGACTACTTGAGCTAGTGCATATATATTTGTGTGGACCTACTAGAGTAAGAAGTTTGTAGGGAGACATGTATTTCATGTTGCTTATTGATGATTATTCTAGAATCACATGGGTCACTTTTTTGAAAGAGAAAACTAAAGCTTTAGATAAATTCAAGGCATTTAAGGCAATGGTTGAAAATGAGATGGATTTAAAATTCAAATGCTTGAGATCTGATAGAGGAGGAGAGTTCACATCAAATGAATTCAATTTGTTTTATGAAGAATATGGAATAAAGAGACAACTATCTGTGACCAGAACTCCACAACAAAATGGAATTGTTGAAAAGAAAAACAAAATAGTTCAAGAAGTTGCTTGAACCATGATGAAGGAAGGTCATTCTCTAGAAGCATATTGGATAGAGGCAATTCACACTGCTGTATATATCATGAATAGAGTTCAAGTAAAAGCTAACAGCTCAAAGACTCCTTATGAATTGTGGCATGGTAGAGTTCCTACTATGAAATATTTCAAAGTTTTTGGTAGCAAATGTTATATCAAAAGAGAAGAATACTTAGGTAAGTTCGATGGTAGATGTGATGAAGGAATCTTCCTTGGTTACTCCACCAAGAGCAAGGCCTACCAGTGCTATAATAAGAGGATGAATAAGATCATTGAAAGAGAAAATGTTAAAGTTGATGAATGTAAGGAAAGGTCTTCAGAATCTAGTGAATATGAGTTAATGATCCAGATGTTTTAGAAGTGTAGTATGAAGACAACACAGATGAAGAAGAACAAGCTCTGGTAAGTGCTACCAAAACTCCAAGATATGTAAGAATCAGTCATTTTGAAGATCAAATCATAGGAGATAAGAGCAAAGGGATTTTAACTAGAAGAAGAGCTGCAGAGGAACAAGTAAATTTCTATCTAATCTCGAAGATTGAACCTAAAACTATGGATGAGGCTTGCAAAGATGAGAATTGGTCAAAGGCTTTAAAAGAGGAAATGATGCAGATAGAGAAGAATCAAACTTGGGATCTTGTTTCCAGACTAGTAGATAAAAATGTAATTGGTACAAAGTGGGTCTTCAAAAACAAAATGAATGAGAATGGTGAAGTGGTAATAAATAAAGCAAGGTTTATCTGCAAAGGATATGCTCAAGTTGAAGGAATAGACTTTGAAGAAATGTTTACTCTAGTGGCAAGGATTGAAGCAATAAAGATGTTTTTGTCTTTTGCAGTATACAAAAGATTTCTAGGTTTATGAAATGGATATGAAATCTACTTTCTTAAATGGAGAGTTAGAAGAGGAAGTCGGCATCAGACAACTAGAAGGATTTCAGTTATCAGATCAAGGTGACATGGTATGCAGATTGAAGAAAGTCTTGTATGGATTAAAACAAGCCCCCAAGGCATGGTATGCATGATTGGATAGGTATCTGATACAGATAGGGTTCAGTAAACATACTACAGATAGCAATCTATACTTCAAGATCAATTATGAACAAACCCTAATTATTGCAGTCTTTGTTGATGATATTATTTTTGGAGGCAATGAAGGTATGTGCTCAGTTTTTGCTGGAGAAATGCAAAGTGAATTTGAAATGTCTATGTTTGGGGAGATGAAGTTCTTTTCAGGTCTATAAATAAGTCAATCAGATAAAGGTATCTTCATTTCTCAGTATAAATATGTGAAAGAGTTGTCAAAGAAATTTGGAATGGAAGATGCTAAACCAGTTTGCACACCTATGCTAACTAGTTGTAAGTTGAGTAAGATGATAACTCACCCTTGGTAGACCAGAAAAGGTATAGATCAATGATTGGAGGATTACTTTATCTTACTCAAACTAGACCTTACATAATGCATGCAGTATGTCTTGTGGCAAGATTTTAGGCAGAACCCAAGGAATCACATGTGACGGCAGTCAAGAGAATTCTGAGGTGTTTAAAAGGTACAATGGATCATGGTTTGTGGTACTCTAAGGATAGTGACTTTACTCTTAGTGCATATACTAATGCAGATTGTGCCGGAGATGTGGATGATAGAAAAAGCACAAGTGGAGGTGCATTCTTCTTGGGAAAAAGATTAGTATGTTGGTTGAGAAAGAAACGTGATTCAATATCCCTGTCTACTATAAAAGTAGAATACATTGTAGCAGCATGCAGTTGCACTCAAGTGTTATTGATGAAGCAGACTTTGAAGGAAATTAGAATTATATATTGTTGGTGATAATTTATGTTCAAGGTTTTTAGCCAAGCACCTTCTCAGGAATCCAAGAAAATTTCTAAGTCTTGACCCTCTCAGTGTTTTCAGCATCATCATGATATTTTGAAGGAAGGGGTCATCATCATCATTATCATGTTTCTAAACATCCCCCTGATGTTTCTTGTGAGGGTCATTTCCCATCATGACCGGATATCCTGTGGGGTCATCATGTTTTTGTATCCTGACCTTTGTCGGAGGGTGATATTCTTATTATCGGGTGATATTCATATATCACCCCGATCTTATAGTGGAGCTACAATGCAGCATAATATTTTGTGCATGAGGGTGATATTTCAAATTATCCAGTTATCTTCCGAATATCACCCTGATGCCGACATGACGATGACATCATCCAGATCCAACAAGATCATACTTCAAGTTTTCAGTCTAACCTGATATAGTAATATGACCATGACATCATCAGGATATGTTAGGATGATATTTTATGTGAAGGCAAGGTTGGTCATCAAGAGGATATCCAATGGCCAGGACATTTTTGAATGTCAGGTGGATCATCGGAAAGACATGCGACATCGGCTAAGCAGGAGCATCTTCCTCTGATGCAACAGGTTATGCCGATGAAGGTGATTATCATGCGGGTGATATTGCAATATGATGCTAACGTCAGGGTGATATTTTCATTGGGTGATGAGGTCTGGATATGCTTTCCCACAGGGTGATATCTTCTGCGGGGTGATGTTTCATATCAGGGTGATAAATCTTGGTGGGAAATGGTTGCAATGCACAGTATGATATTTTTCCCAAGGCCGTGAGTAGGTGGGCATTAATGGTGAATGTTGCAGAGGTATGGGTGATGACTTGGATGGATCAATCACCCGACTGGAGATGTGAATCCCCAGGCGGTGGCGTAGGGCTCGAGATCTCTTCTTGTCTCCTCCTCCACCTGCTGCATTGAGTGTTTGAGTGCCATTTCCTCAGAATGAACTATATCTGGCAGACTTTTGAGTCACCCAGTAATTAATGCTTAGTACCTGCCTTGCTGTATATAGCAAGCTGTGTTGCTCATTTGTTGGTTGTTGAAAGCTTGGGTAATTTTTGTGTAAATAATGAAAGATAGGGCATGACCCTAGTTGTTCTATCCCATTTTGGAGTTTATGAGTTGCAACATGAATGTATTTTGCACATATGTTTAGTTTTATTGTTGTTTTCTATGAAAAATGCTATAATGCATGTGTTTACCTATTTGTTTCCTTTGCTACATATCATTCTTCTTCTGAATCTGGTTGCTAAGGGTTTCATATATTCTAGGGTATAGATTTCTATGTTGCATGCTTGATCTGTAACTTCCATTCAAGGAGTGGATTAAACTATTTTACGTCAATGTATGGAGAAGAATGTATGTCAGTTGGGATGTCTGTAAGTATAAGCAGCTAAATACCCATTCTTGGGTGATGTTTGTAAGGCAAGCATTAGCTCCAACCCCATGAAACTTGAATGACAAGTTGCAAACCATCTGTTGTATATGTCTAGTTGACTCCTTGCCTAATGGATAGGCACCAGTCTGCTCCTGGGTCAGTAGTTATGAGCCAAAACCCCTTGTCTTGCATCCAAGATATTATGTCCACCCATTTCATCACTTCAACCTATTAGTTGTAGAAGTAGGATTAGGAAAACCCTGCATGCTCTCATATGCAGCAAACAAATATGTCCAAGAATGTTGCCAACCTTGTGATCTACCATGCAGATCTTGGTCTAGACATGAGAGTATTCTACCTATTGATGTCAAGCTAAATCTATCAGTCATTGAGCAAGTCAAGGTCACATCTTTAGTTATAGGGACACCCCCTTGGTGCAGCAGAACCAAAAGTGAAGGGGAGGAGCTCACGCAACCTCCTGTATTAATTGGTTGAATCTACCTATGCATTAGAACTGGCAAATCCTAATGCTGATTTAGAAGAAAAAACTAACAAAATGGTGACTCTGCTAGGGAGAGAAAGAGTCAAGTAACCTAAAGACTGGAAAATCTAGTCTCCAATGAAGTTGTTGTAGCACAATCCAAAGAAAAACCATATGGTGCTCTATTGGTGTGTGAATCCAAAATTATAAATGTGCCTTGTTGAATTTTTGTCCTATCTATGAGAGGTGGTGACTCTATTGAAAGAACCTATCAGTGCTGCAACGTATATCTAGGTATTCATCTTTGATTCAAAATGTTGAGTTTAGAATAGCAAACCTGGGTGTGCTCTCAAAGGAGACCATTCTTTATTGAAAGATATAAAGCCCTAAATTTTAAGGGAATATGTGGTTACCCAAATGCTATTCCAAATAAAATTAGAAAATGTTTGCCAAAATATAGTGGATCAGATTCTGAATCAGCAACTAAACATCTGCAAAAAAAATGTAATTTAATAGAAGATTATGAGGTAGAGGATGAAGATGTTGTAATGAGACTCTTTGTTTAGTCATTAGAAGATGATGCTAGGATATGGTTTTCAGACCTGCCTATTTGTTCAGTTTCTTCATGGATAGATTTAGAAGTTGCATTCTTAGAATAGTTTGGTGAAAGGTTTGATGTGGCCTCATTGATCATACATTTTATGAATATCCAAAGGGAAGATGAGGAGCTGGTTCTAGCCTTTAATCTTAGGTTTATTAAGTTTCTCAGGCAAATTCCTAAATATATGAGACCCAAGAATGCATTATGCTTGACAATTTATTTGGCTGCATTTGATGAAGAAATGAGTTATCTATTGAGAGATAAAGAACCAGTCACACTTCACTAGGCTTTCCAATTTGCTATGGATATAGAAAACAATGAGAAATATGGAATGCTAGTAGGTTTCATGGCTACAAGTTGTAGCCATATGTTTCAGAATAATGTGTTATCAAAGTGAATGTATTTCTACTTTTCCACAATGTTCATTAAAGGATGATTTTGTAGAGGGAAATATATTTCAGAATAATGTGTGCAGCCATGATGTGATGCATGAAGAAAATGTTGTAGAAGATATAGGCACATCCTATGATAATGAAAGCAAAGATTGTTATCAGCCTCTAGAAGAAAAGCCTGCAGACACAAGATGCCCTTCAAATGATCAATTGAAAAATATACATGAAGTTGTGTCTTGCAGCAATATTCATATCCCAATTATTCCTGACCATTTATGTGAGATGGATATGCAAAGCTTCACTCTGAATATAGAATATGCTACTTCAAGGGATGATAGTGAATATGTTAGTGATTGCCAGCATTCAGATGCACTTCTGAGCCTTTCATATGATGAAATATACATGGATGCTGAGTATGAGTGTTTCCTTGAAGATTTTGACTATCTTCACAATGTAGAGGCTGAAAAATTTGCTTTTGATTGTCAGTGCAGTGGTGAAGAGAAAAAATGGGGTCACTATTCAGAGGTGAATGGACAAGTTATAGATGTGTGTGCTCATACAATTGGGGATAGTGTTGGTTGCAGGGGTGACTATGAAGATTTTGACATAGAGCTGCATTCTGATTTATCTTTGCCTTCCTTTGAGACATTCTAGATGGACATTAATGACAATACTCCTGAGCACAGTGATGATGAATATCTACATGTCTATAAAGATAAATTTGATTATGAGATGTTGCTTGTGCCTGAATATTGCATGTTTGATATAGAGGAGCTTTTATTTTTTGAAGGGCAAAATTCTGACGTGGATTCATTTGTTTCATATGAGCTTGTTAGTTTTCGAAGCAACATCAATGACTCATATGATGATGACAGTCTACTGCTGAAAATGGTAGATGCTTATGAATTTTGCTGTAGACTTTTTGAAGGAGAAAGGAGCAGCAGCACAAACAATTACAATGCTGGGTGCTGCAAGTGGTTAAATGCTTTTAGGCTTCATTTGAAGAAATAAAAAAAATCAGGTGTTTGACAAAGGAAAATTATAGTTTTTCTTTTTTGGTGGCCCTGGGCCACCATGTTTTTTTTGAAATAATGTGTTTGGTGATGCAGATTGGTGCAAGTTTGACTATGTGCCCAATAGATAAGGGTCTGGTCTAAATCCTAGAGATCCGAGGTTCTTGCTGCAGTCTTGTACCTGCACGTCCCCAATCGGAGCCTATGTTGGTGATAATTTATGTTCAAGGTTTTTAGCTAGGCACCTTCTCAGGAATCCAGGAAAATTTCTAAGTCTTAGACCCTCTCAGTGTTTTCAGCATCATCATGATATTTTGAAGGAAGGGCTCATCATCATCATTATCATGTTTCCAAACATCCCCTTGATGTTTCTTGCAAGGGTCATTTCCCATCATGACTGGATATCCCATGGGGTCAACATGTTTTTGTATCCTGACCTTTGTCGAAGGGTGATATTCTTATTATCAGGTGATATTCATATATCACCCCGATCTTATAGTGGAGCTACAGTGCAGCATGATATTTGTACATGAGGGTGATATTTCAAATTATCTAGTTATCTTCTGAATATCACCCTGATGCTGACATGATGATGACATCATCCAGATCTGGCGAGATCATACTTCAAGTTTTTAGTCTGACCTAATATTATAATATGACCATGACGTCATCAGGATATGTCAGGATGATATTTTATGTGAAGGCAAGGTTGGTCATCAGGAGGATATCCAATGGCCAGGACATTTTCGAATGTCAGGTGGATCATCGGCTAAGCAGGAGGATCTTCCTCCGATGCATCAAGTTATGCCGATGAAGGCGATTATCATGCAGGTGATATTGCAATATGATGCTGACGTTAGGGTGATATTTTCATCAAATGATGAGGTCTGGATATGCTTTCCTGCAAGGTGATATCTTCTGCGGGGTGATGTTTCATATCAGGGTGATAAATCTTGGTGGGAAATGGTTGTGATGCACAGTATGATATTTTTCCCAAGGCCGCGAGTAGGTGGGCATTAATGGCAATTGTTGCAGAGGTATGGGTGATGGTGTTGATGGATCAATCACCCGACTGGAGATGTGAATCCCCAAGTGGTGGTGCAGGGCTCGAGATCTCTTCTTGTCTCCTCATCCACCTACTGCATTATGTGTTTGAGTGCCATTTCCTTAGAATGAACTGTATCTGGAGGACTTTTGAGTTGCCCAGTAATTAATGCTGAGTACCTGCCTTGCTGTATATAGCAAGCTGTGTTGCTCATTTGTTGGTTGTTGAAAGCCTGGGTAATTTTTGTGTAAATAATGAAAGATAGGGCATGACCCTAGTTGTTCTATCCCATTTTGGAGTTTATGAGTTGCAACATGAATGTATTTTGCACATATGTTTAGTTTTATTGTTGTTTTCTATGAAAAATGCTATAATGCATGTGTTTACCTATTTGTTTTCTTTGCTACATATCATTCTTCTTCTAAATCTGGTTGCTAAGGGTTTCATATATTCTAGGGTATAGATTTCTATGTTGCATGCTTGATCTGTAACTTCCATTCAAGGAGTGGATTAAACTATTTTACGTCAATGTATGGAGAAGAATGTATGTCAGTTGGGATGTCTGTAAGTATAGGCAGCTAAATACCCATTCTTGGGTGATGTTTGTAAGGCAAGCATTAGCTCCAACCCCATGAAACTTGAATGACAAGTTGCAAACCATCTGTTGTATATGTCTAGTTGACTCCTTGCCCAATGGATAGGCACCAGTCTGCTCCTGGGTCAGTAGTTATGAGCCAAAACCCCTTGTCTTGCATCCAGGATATTATGTCCACCCATTTCATCACTTCAACCTATTAGTTGTAGAAGTAGGATTAGGAAACCCCTGCATGCTCTCATATGCAGCAAACAAATATGTCCAAGAATGTTGCCAACCTTGTGATCTACCATGCAGATCTTGGTCCAGACATGAGAGTATTCTGCCTATTGCTATCAAGCTAAATCTATCAGTCATTGAGCAAGTCAAGGTCACATCTTTAGTTATAGGGACACCCCCCTTTATGCGGCAGAACCAGAAGTGAAAGGGAGGAGCTCACGCAACCTCCTATATTAGTTGGCTGAATCTACCCGTGCATTAGAACTGGCAAACCCTAATGTTGACTCAAAAGAAAAAACCAACATATATGAAGAACCTATTGCAATCTTTTGGGACAACACAATTGCCATAAACATATCAAAGAACCTAGTGATGCATTCAAGGACCAAACACATATCCATTAGGTATCATTTCCTTAGAGAAAAAGTGATGGAGAATGAAGTCAAGTTGGAGTATGTTACTACCAAGGACCAAATTACAGACATTTTTACCAAGTCTTTGGCTAAGGATACTTTTGAGAATCTTAGAGGAAAGTTAGGGGTCATTACCCCTCCTACTCTAAACTAAGATGCACAATAGTGCATCAGTACAGAGGTGTTCAGAGGTCTGGATTGATGCTTTTTAGGGCTACTTTAAAGGGGGAGTAGTTAGAGAGATCAGAAGAAAGATTAGATCAAAGCAGAAGAATGCAAGTATGTGTCCTTTTCCATTGATGTCAAAGGGGGAGAGAAGTCATGTGAAAAACGTAAAGTACAAATGTGTAAAAGAACGGGGGAGAATTTTAGAGAAAGAAAGAGTGCAGATGTGTAAAGAGAAATAGGTAGAATCTTGTGTTGATGGATGTAGTTTTTCACATCATATGTTTCCATCAATGACAAAGGGGGAGATTGTTTCAAGTATTAGTGTCAACTATATCTTATTCTATTACTTTTTTAGAAGACTTGTATGTTGAGGATATTAAGAAAATTAGCCTCTCCAGAAGAAACAAGTGAGTTGTATGCTAAAGAACAGTCTGGTAAACTACTCTGCATTTATTTCTACTTGAAGATCATGGTCTATGGATTGGAAGTATGTTAGAGGTATGTATGAGGATGCTACATTCTAGGTTTGAGCCCTCTACATGAAGATATGAGTGAGTTGTGTTCACCAGAGTAAAACCTGCTTTTTCAACGAGTTCAGTTGGGACAAGGAGAAAATATTCTACTCCGCATTCCTCTGCATTAAAGTATTTTGCTCTATAGTTCTAAAGGGAAGTCTAGGATGATGATATGTGCCTAGAATTGTAGTGGTTCATGTTTTGGTGGTCCACAAGCTATCTTTCTTTTATGATAGTTGAATATAGTGAAGTTCATGTGTTCCGGTGAGAAGACTCCTATGGACAAAGTGGTTAAGGTTTGTGCAGTTGCTCTTGATGATTATAATGTACTTGTGGATATCTCCTAATCATGTTCCCATATTGATATTGGTTTGTGTTAAGGACTTGAGATCATGTTCAAAGATTGTTCCCAGATAGTGTAGTGTGTAACCAGTTTTGGTTGACTTGGTTAATCCCAGTGATTACAGAGATCTTTGGAAGTTTGTGGAAGCATGTTGTGACATGGAATATCATGTTTGAGTTCCACCTAAGGCATGGTATGATCCAAATTTCATTTCCCTCTCATAATGTTGTAATACGTTAGGACCTATTTTGTAAATGTTTGTAATGCCGACCTTAGATAATGTTCCAATGGTTGATGATTATGATGCCGACCTTGATGATCATTCCAAAGTTGTTATGGTGTATAAATACTTGTAGTTGAATCATGAAAAGTTGTCCTTGAGTGGAAATGAA
Source organism: Cunninghamia lanceolata (assembly GCA_027924645.1). Taxonomy (NCBI): domain Eukaryota; kingdom Viridiplantae; phylum Streptophyta; class Pinopsida; order Cupressales; family Cupressaceae; genus Cunninghamia; species Cunninghamia lanceolata. Next base: position 19,948,038 of record BSBN01001807.1, on the reverse strand, counting down.
AAGATATTAAGTAAGGTCCAAAAGGTAGAGAAGAGAAGAGGTAGAGGAAAGAAGAGGAAGAGCTGAGTAGAGGAAGAGTAGAGCAGGGGAATTATTATACTTTAGTCACAAATATTGAAGGTGTTGATTGTGGCAGTGAGTCTGGCAGTAAGCTACCAGTAGGGTTTACCAACCCTTAGGATTTAATAGCCCTTATTGTAATCTTGCTAGGTTTAGGGTTGAGGCAGTGAGCCTACTAGACCGAGTTGTTCATGGAAATAAGCTAGTATGTTTAAGCCTGTGGAGTGACCAAGCCTGAACATCATTATTTCAAGATTGCAATATATATCAAGAGATAATCCTCTCTGTGGTTTTTCCTCACCTTGGGGTTTTCCACGTAAATCTGGTGTCTCTTGTGTTTGATGATTGTATCTATGGTTAAGTTTTTGATTTCATGCACTCATTGTTAAATCATAATAATTGCGGATAAGTGATGAATGTTTAATTTAAAAAAGGATTTAATTTTTTGGGACAACTGATTCACACCCCCCCTCTCAGTTTTTCAGTGCATATCAATAGATTCTCCTTACTTCCTTTGGGTTCCAAGTTTATCTGAATCAAACAATCATTCTAACTCCACCATTCCCTAAGGAATCAAATTTGTCTTCAAGTTGAGGACCCCTTCTAAGTCCATTTCAGCAGGTTCCATCTCTTCTTCATCTATTATCTGGGCAGCAAAAACATCTGACAACATGAGAAAATCAATTATATGATTATCGTCCTCAAAGACCTAAAAATTTGTGATGTTATTAGGTACTGAGGGAGTCGAGACAACTTTATATTAAACTTTTTAAGGCCTAACATAGACATTGGTTCCATCAGATTAGTTGTTGAGCTAAAGCATTAGCAACATGATTCTGTCTTCATGGGATTAGGTGAATATTAAAATCGTCAAAGCACTCAATCAAATCCCATACGTGATTCTGATATCTATCTAATGTCTTGTCATTGCAAGAGTATTTCCTCCTTACTTGTTTAACAACTAATTTAGAATCATGAAATACTTGAATAACCTTAACCTTTTTTAGAAGATCCATCATCAATCTGTGCACTAGAGCTTTGTATTCTGTCACATTATTTGTGTAGGGGAATTTCAATCGGTGTGCTACTAAATATGAATTTACCGCGGGCTAATCAGTTCAAAACTTGCCCCGGATCCTTGTATGCACCTAGATCCATCAAACCTTAATGTCTAGTGGTGAAAGTCTCCATCACTATTATCTTGCTTCATTTCATTTATTTGAGGTTCCTAGTCAACTTTCTTCATAACCGTCTGATTTTCCTTTTGGATTAGGGGAATTTTTAAATGCTATCACACTTTTTTGACTGCTTCTTGATAGAGTGAGCATGTAAATTCTGAGTGAGAGGTATCATGAAGGTGGTACTAGTTTGGTAGTAACAACTTATCCATTTGTATTTTCTTCCAACAGTTAACTGATCACTCATGAATTTTGCCACAAAATTTCTAAATCCCTCAAGTATTCTTGGTTCTTCATCATCAGAGGAGGACTCTTGATCTAACTATAGATATGCCTCTATACTTTCTTGACATTTTGTAAGTAGAGGGTTAGGGAATTTATTGCAATTCAGCATGGGTATCTCTTCTATCTGATTAACTTGGGGGAGATAAAACCCCAGGTCGACTTTTGAAAATAGAATCTCATTGGTCTAGTTGTATTCTATAATCATGTGCTTCATTTTAGGTTCTCTTTCAATGCAAATTTGATTTTCTATTCCCTTCCACGGTATCCATGTGTGAGAAAAATTCGTTGCCATATAGCCATTTAAAGTCCTAGACCAATCTCTACTTAACAGCATGTCGTACTAATTTGGGATATCTACTACTTGAATGTTTGTGTACTACTACACCCTAGGATAAGAAGCTAGGTGCATATGTGTAATGTCAGAAAATGTCTCCTTGAGGGCTTTTCCCTCTTAAGGTTTAGCTCCCCAGTCTTTAATATCCATTTAGGACATCTTGCATCATATTTTGGCATCTTGATGAGAAAACCCCTAAGTGTCATGGCAAATAAGACCTAGGGGGACCACTTGAAATAGACCCTACCTAAAATAGGGGGGAGGACTTGGGTGCCCGTGCCCTAGTCCTACCCTATTTTGGGCCAGGCCCAAATTTTAAGTGTCAGTTTGTGACCGTTACTTAGGTCCTATGCCGACACGGTAAGTTTCAATTACAAAATTTCTTGGTAGGAATGTTTGTAGTTGCATATATATAAGCATGTTTAGGCATTCATTTGTAAACTAGATGGTTGTTATGAACTTTATGCATTCCAAAGGTGATTCAAGGCATTCATTGTATGGCAAGAGTAGATATTGTGTTGTTTATGTGTTTGTATTTACATATTTAAGCATCCATCTCCTCATGGAATGAAGAGCTTCTTTCTTCCATGAGCTCTTCACTACAAGGTGATATCATTTGTCTTTGCAAGCAATTATCATTTAGTTTTTTCCTCTATCCTCCAAGGGCATGCACTCTTTATCTAACAATGGTGTTCAAAAGACTTGAATGTCTCTCTAGGGCTTGACTAAGCCAAGCCTCTAAACACCACAATCCCCTCCCCATTTTCCCATTATTGTAGGTTATAGGTTGAAGAAGGAAAAGTGGAGTTGTAAAGGAGTGTTGTAGAGTGTCAGAATTGTAGATCAAAGTTGAAAATAGGGACTTGGACTTAGGTGCCTGCTCATTAGTCCTCTAGATCCTGCAATGGAAGAATCTCTGAGATAGCAGGAACATGTTGCAGATAAAGTTCCCAGACCATGATAAAAAGCATGGCACTGGACTAGGGCACCTGTTCATTATTCCCTGACTTTTCTGCTTCTTAAACTTTAGAAACTGGTACACCTTTATTTGTTAGTTTACATCTTTCTGTAGCAGCATTTTCCGGTATTCGTCCATTTGCTTTCATATTTGCATAATTAGGGTTTTAAGAATAATTGGGCATAATCAAGTAATCAAACTACAAAAAATCCAAATTTTCCAACATTCTAAGTGACCAAGGGCCTAATAGTTGATTCTTATTTGACCTAAGGTCCTTGAATGCTTTAGGGTGAAAGGAGGATACACATTAAACCATTAAATCAAACCCTATCCTAATTTTATCCTTAACATTTTGGTGAACCCATGTTTTTAATGAATTTGGCACCTTGCTAAGTATTTTTATTTAGATTTACATTTATTTCATTCATTCATATCATCATTCATCTTATTGCATTGGAAAAATTACAAAAAATTGAAAAAATTGAAAAAATTGAAAAAAATTGCATTCTAAGGTTTGCATTTTCATATAATTTTGCATCAATTAATTTGAATTTCATTAAATTTATGATTTTTGCATTATATCTAAGATAAATTGTAGAAAATTACAAAAATTCAATCACTTGCATTGCATTTTCATCATAAAATTGCTAGGGTTTTGTTAGAAATTTTGACTTTTCATATAACCTAGTAATTTCAAAAACTAGGGTTTGTAGGTAAAATCTTGTTTGAGATTTTTCTACTAGTCTTAGACACTCATTCAAATTTGTATTTGTCTATAGTGTTTCATTTTGGTGTAAATTTGCATTTAGATCTCAAAAGTTTGCATTTTTACATAGAAATTTTCAACAAAAAAAACTAGCATTTTTCATTAAATTTGGATTTGTATTTTGCATTGTAGGAGTTGAATATCATTTTCATATCTGATTGGAATTAATTTTCATCATAAATCGGATTATAAACCATTCATATAGCATTTTTCATTAAGATTTCATACCTAGGGCTTGAAAAACCTTGATTTTCACTAGATTTGGCCTTAGCAATTCTCCAAATTCGCACCACAGGCGTGTTGTGAAGAATATTTTTGTATTAATTGGCTGTTATTAGAGTTATTATCTTCTATCCCTTCTAAAAATCTTCACAACACCTTTTTATTGGGCTCTTGTATTGAAAATTAGGTGCAAAATTGCACATTTTTGCTATATTTGCCCTAGGGTTGGACCAAGATTTGCACTCCAAGTGTGTTGTGATGAGTTTTATGGCTTGAGGTGAATGATATTATTGCTATTATTTTTTCACCTAAAATTCCTTACAACACCTCTTTCATTGGGTCTTGGAATTGCATAATTGTGAAAAATTACAGATTTTAGAGCATTTTCACTAGATTTTCACTTATCATCTTAGATTTGCATCAAAAGTGTGTTGTGAAGGGTTTTATTGCTGTATTGGATTGATATCAAATTTATTATTTTCTACCCCTGATCAAATTCTTTACAACACCTTTTCTTTCATATATTTGCATTGAAAAAGTACAAAAAATCAAACATTTTAGGTCATTCTTGCACATAGTTTTGCATTTGTCTTTAGCATACTTTTGAAAAACTTTTAAAATCTGATTTTACATTGATTTGAAAACATATATCATGGATACTCCTTGTTATTCATCTTTGGAAATATTGTGTGCATCATTTCATATTGATGACTTCAATATGTTAGACGAAGCATTAGATGACTTTATCTCTATTGGACATTCCACTGTGACACCTATTGCTAAAACATGTGATGATGACATAGAAAATGATTCCTCCTATGAAGATATACTAACACAAGAGGATTAAATCATTAACACATTCTTAAACATCACCCTACCCTCTCTGGAAAAATGAAACACCAGTGGATAAAGGGCCCCCTCTCAAGAAGGATTCTTCATGGGTGGAAAAAGTGTTGCAAGTATGGGCCTAACCGGTGTTGTCATTGATGTCAACATACTCCTGTTGCATTGATGATAAGGATTGGATGAGCTATGTGCTGAGGATATTGAGAAAATTAGTCCTAATCAGGAATAGAGAAGAACAGTGAAGATAGTGCGCTAAAGATCCTACCTAAGATGGAGATCAGAGGATGCACATCAAAGGATTTGTAGATATGTGTCTCAAGATGATCTAGTAAAGATTTTAGAGGTCCGCATGAAGATCTGAAGAAGTTGTGGCCACTCAAGTAAAACTAGTTTTGGCAGATGTTCAGAGGTGACAGAGTGATACATATAGGTCTGGTGAGATCCAGAAATCTAATATCCTATTCTGCAGATTTGGTGGAGTGTTTAGGAAGTCCATGTGAAGTGACAACTCAATTGGTTCATGGTCTGGAGGTCCGCAAGCATCTATTCCATTGTGACAGTGATGATAGATTGTGTTCTTGAGGTTCTGGATGAAGGAGATAAGGATTTCAGTAAGCCGATGTAGTGTGGATGTTCTTGGTGATTCATGCATGCTTGTGGAGGTCTTTGGATCATGTCCAATTTGTGTTGGTGTTCCACATTGGAGTTTGAGCTCACAATTGAAGAATAACTACTAGATGATGATGTTCTTCCTAACTCTGGTTGACCAGATGAGTTACACATCATGTGGATGATCTTGAAGATGTTATGTGAGGATTGGCATGTTCCTAAATGAAGATTGAAGTCTTAGATCTGTGTGGTCGATAGTGTGTTGATCCGCATGAAGTCTTTATGTAATTTGTCATGTTGTATTTATGTATTTGCTCTATAATGTATGCCGACTTGGATGATTATCCCTAAGTCAATGTCTTGTATAAATAAGGAATTGTAAAGTCATTTTAAAGGTGTCCTATGGAGATGAAAGCATGGTAGTGAGGAGGAGAGAAAAAGGTAGAGCAGAAGTATTGGGCTTAAATGGAACTAACTCAAGCATGGTGAAGATGCTATTCTTCAGTTCGAGTATGTAATACCTATTATTCTGTAGACAGTGTGTCTCTTATAGGCAGTGAACCTCTTGTGAGCAGTGTGCTCGGGTAGTGAGCCCTAATTGGCATGTGCCATTTGGTTCTTTCTATTCTTTTAACAGAGAATATAATCTTGGGTTAGTCACCTCGTGGTTTTCCCCTTAACTAGGTTTTTCACGTCAAAATCTTGGTGTCTCATGTGTTAATGTGTTTCTGGTTTTGATTTAATGCATTGTATTTTCATGATTGATTTATTTTTATGCTGTTGAATAACAAAGTGGATTTAAGTGTTTAATTGGAAGAAAGTTTTGGACAACTGATTCACCCCCCCTCTCAGTTGTCTGTCCTAAATCTAACAATTGGTATCAAAGCTAAGTTCCTCTAAAAGAGATTAACCACTTGAGGAGATCCAAGATGTTGTCCTACAAGAAGGATAGTCTGAAGTTTGATGGAACCAATTTTACTCTTTGGAAAATTCACATGCAATGTGACTTATAATGTATGGTAATGCAGTATTGGACCATGGCCTCAAAGAAGTATACTCCTCCATAGAATGGTCTAAAATTCGTAGATGAAATCACAGATGCTGAAAACAATCTACGAACTAAAGAAGCTCTTCTAAGTGCCTTGTCTAATTACGAGCTGACAAATGTTGTTGACCTACAAACTACTTTTGAGATTTGGGAAAAATTGGAGCTTCTGCATGAAGGAGACAAGTATATTAAATGTGCCAAGCTATAGAGTCTAAAAGGAAAATTTGAAAATCTGAAGATGAGAGAAGATGAAAATATCACTACTTTTATGCCAAGAGTAAATGAGCTTGTTTATGGCATTAGATGTGCTAGTGGAGTCTTGGATGAAGATGAGATTGTTGGCAAAGTTCTGATATCCCTTCCTACTTCTTACAAATACGAGGTTGCTGCCCTTGAAGAATTTAGATCCTATTCAGGTATCACAAGAGATCAATTGGTTGGCAAATTGGCTGCATTTGAAATGACCAAGTTTGGAGATGCCCCCCCAAGACTGAATCTGCATTCAAAGCTAGTGCCTCTGTAAAAGGAAAACAAAGGTCTGATCCAGGAGAGAACTCTTCAAGGAAACTATCATGGTATGAAAAAGCAAGAAAAGACTTGGAAGAAGATGAAGCAGAAGCTGCTCAACTTGAAGCCCTTATTGCAAAAAGGCTGCTAAGAGGATCCGGTAAGTATGAAGGGAAATTGCCTTTTAAATGTTTTAACTACAATAAGATTGGTTATTTTGCCTCAAGGTGTCCAGAAACATTTTCAAGGCCAAATCCTAACAGATCTAGGTTCCAGAAGAATTGTTACTATTTTCATGAAGATGATGATAGTGAAGGAGTAACAGATGATGAATCAGAGATAGGAAAAAAATCCAGAAGTGACTGGGTGTTTATTGCCATCAAGGAAGAAGATCCAATGCCCTCTGAATCTATCAATCATAAAATTGTAGAAAGAGCTCTGGCTGCCCAAGTTGTGGAAAGGGATGATTGGGTCATTGATAGTGTATGTTCTCACAATATGACAGGTGACAAAAATAAATTCATAGATTTGGAAAGGTATGAAGGAGGAGTGGTAAAATTCTGTGATAATGCTGCTGGCTAAATCAAGGGTAGAAGAACTATTTCTTTTGATGGAAAGAACAAAACAAGTAATGTACTATATGTTCAAGGCCTAAAGCACAATCTTCTTAGTGTTGGATAGTTGGTGGACAAAGGCTATGATCTCCAATTCAAAAATGGAAAATGTAAGATCTTTAAAAGTTCTAGAATAGAGATTGCATCCGGTACTCAAACTAAAGGTAACATCTTCCACTGGGTTGGTACTGGTAAAAGTTGCTTATTTATTCAAATTGATTAGAGTTGGTTGTGGCATAGGAGAATGTGTCACGTGAATTTTTATAATATCATCAAGATAAGAAACACTCAAGTTGTAAGAGATCTTCCAAGATTGGTAAAACATACCAATAGTTTGTGCAAGGAATGTCAGTTGGGTAAACAAAGTAGACTCTCATTCAAAAGCAAGGAACAATCTTCTACCAGATTATTGGACTTAGTTCATACTGATCTATGTGGTCTGGCAAGAATCGGAAGTGTACAAGGTGATAGATACTTCATGCTATTAATTGATGACTACTCCCAAATGATGTGGGTAACTTTTCTGAAGGAGAAATTAGTGGTTCTTGAGAAATTCAAAATATTCAAGGCTATGGTGGAGAATGAAACCAGATTGAACATAAAATGTCTAAGGTCTGATAGAGGTGGAGAATTCACATCTGGTGATTTCATAGAATTCTGTGAGAAGCATGGAATAAGAAGACAATTGTCTGCTCCTAGGACTCCACAACAGAATGGAGTAGTGGAAAGAAAGAACCGGACCTTCCAGGAAGCATCTAGAACCATGATGATGGAAGCAAATGTTCCTCAGATCTATTGGAGAGAAGTTGTAATCACTACAGTCTATACTCTCAATCGAGTACAAATCAAAAGCAATACTGGTAAGACTCCTTATGAACTTTGCTTTGGCATCACTCCTACTATGAAGTATTTTAGAGTCTTTGGTAGCAAATGTTACATTAAAAGAGATGAAGATCTAGGCAAATTTGATGCTAGAAGTGATGAAGGAATATTCTTGGGTTATTCTACTCAAAGCAAAGCATACCGATGTTATAACAAGAGATTGAGAAAGATTATAGAAAGTACAAATGTGAAGGTTGATGAAGGAATTGAAAAACCCTCAAGGTTTTATGAATATGATGAATATGATCAGAATGATGTTATGACTCAAGGAGTCCAAGCCCCTTCTAAGATTCAAATCTAGACTAATCTCATAAATCAGGAAGAAGAGATAAGTTTGAATGAACCTATTCAAGAATCAAGAGTGCAAGAAACTCCCAAAGTTCCCAGGTATGGAAGACTTAATCACTCTAAAGTTTAGATTATAGGTGATAAAAGAAAAGGTGTACAAACAAGAAGAAAGATTGCTCAAGATTTAGAAGAATATTGTCTGATTTCAAAAATTGAACCTAAGACAGTGAATGAAGCTTGCAATGATGAAAACTGGACTAAAGCAATGGAGGAAGAGCTAATGCAAATTGAGAAGAATCACACATGGGATCTCGTTCCTAGACCTAAAAACAAGAATGTGATTGGAACCAAATGGGTCTTCCAGAACAAACTGAATGAAGTTGGTGAAGTAATCAGAAATAAAGCCAGATTGGTCTACAAGGGTTACTCCCAAGTAGAAGGAGTTGATTTTGAAGAAAATTTTACTCCGGTGGCAAGAATTGAAGTAGTCAGATTATTTCTTGCTTTTGCTACCTTCAAGGATTTCAAAGTATATCAGATGGATGTCAAATCTGCCTTCCTGAACGGTGACTTGGAACAAGAAGTATACATTGAGTAACCGGATGGATTTCAATTATTTGATCATGGTGATATGGTCTACAAATTAATGAAAGCATTGTATGGACTCATCTACAAATTAAAGAAAGCATTGTATGGACTCAAGCAAGCCCCAAGAGCCTAGTATGAGAGATTGGATAAGCACCTTTTGAAGATTGGTTTCAACAAAGGTACTGTTGATAGTAATTTGTATTTCAAAATTGATCATGAAAATATCTTGATTGTTGAAGTGTTTGTTGATGATATCATTTTTGGAGGAAGAGATAGTATGTGCAAAACCTTTGCAAATCAAATGAAAAGTGAATTTGAGATGTCCATGTTTGGGGAAATGAATTTCTTCTTGGGTCTGCAAATCACTCAAACAAAGAAAGGAATCTTCATTTCTTAGACTAAATATGGGAAAGAATTGTTGAAGAAATTTGGGATGGAAGACTCAAAACCAATGAATACTCCCATGGCAACCAGATGCAAATTGAGCAAAGATGATGACTCTCCTAAGGTTGATCAGAAAAAGTATAGGTCAATGATTGGAGGATTATTGTATCTCACTCAAACTAGACCTAACATTATGAATGTTGTTGGTCTTGTTGCTAGATTCCAAGTTGATCCTAGAGAATCTCATGTCATGGCAATCAAGAGGATTTTTAGATATCTAAAAGGGATAGTTGAGTATGGATTGTGGTATCCCAGAGATCATGATTTTTCTCTTCATGCATATACAAATGCGGATTAGGCAGGAGATGTGGATGACTGGAAGAGTACCATTGGTGGAGCATTCTTTTCAGGGAAGAGATTGGTTTCTTGGCTAAGCAAGAAACAAGAGGCAATATCTCTGTCCACTGCAGAAGCAAAATATATTGTAGTAGTAGGTAGTTGCACTCAAGTATTGTGGTTGAAGCAAATGCTAAGGGACATCAGGGTGGAGTATGAGGAACCTATCACAATCTTCTATGATAATTCAAGTGCAATAAACATATCAAAGAATCTGGTGTTGTATTCAAAGACCAAACACATATCCATCAAGTTTCACTTTTTGAGAGAGAAAGTGAACAAGAATGACGTCAGATTGGGGTTTGTGCCTTCCAAGGATTAGATTGTAGATATTTTTAATAAACCTCTACCTAAGGACTCTTTTGAGTATCTCAGGGCAAATTTAGGGGTTATTGCCCCTCCAGTTTTGAATTAAGGTGCACTGATGTACATTAGTCTGGTGGATATCACAGTCATATCTTGTGGTCTGGATTGATGATGGGGAGTTGCTACTCAGGGGGAACAGCTGGTATGATTCTAAAGTGATGGAGTCACAACTATGTGCCCTTTGCCATTGATGTCAAAGGGGAAGAGAAGACATGTGAAAAACAAGTGGTTGTTGATCAAAGGGGGAGCAGTAAAGGAAGAGAAGACATGTGAATGGTTATTGTTGATAGGGGGAGTTGTGTTAGTAAGAAAAACTTCTTGTCTTGATGGTCAAAATAGTTTTTCACATCATAGTTTTTCAAAATAGTTGTAGGCAGTGAGCCTCTCTAATTTATTGTTTCCCTTCCTCTAGTGTTTCTATCTAGTGGCGAAATGATGAAAAACATTTATACTGATGTGGACCTAGCTTCCCTTTAGCAAGAAATAAAAAATTGGACTTAGTTCCTAATATGACGATGGGATTGTAATATATTATCTAGCTCTTGGCTAGTAGAAGCACTCTATGCTTTCTATGTAGTGATCTCGATGGTGTCTTATCTCACTTACAAAACATAAAAATATTGCTGCTCCGTGCACTTTGTCTATCTTTGAATAGATCACCTTGGTGACACTCGGTTATGAGATTTTTGTGATATAGCCCCACGGTTATCCTCGATCTCTGAATTTGTAGTATAACCTTGGATCTTTGTGTGATTGATCATATGCATTGTTGTTGTTATTTATCATGATTACATAGACACTAACATGTTTCTTGCAGGGATGTGTTTGTGGGAATATTTGGCGATCGTAAAGTACATGTCACCTCTGGGGGCATGGGCTATGCGAGAGTCTATGTTCCTTTGTGTGTTTTCCTCCTACCTTAACATGCTTGATCTTGGTAACTGATATCAACCACCTTAAGGTGGGGGCATATATAAGCTAAGTTGTCTATTGTAGATGTTAGCAATGTGCTTGTCCTTAGGTGCAATTTAAAGACTAGTGTAATTAGTACTTCTTGCACTCTGAGTTTGTTTGTAATCAATCAATCAATCATCAATTATCTTAAGCCCTCTGCAAAGGTGGGGATGGTGTATTTCTCAAAGAGATTGCATCTCCTATCATTTTCTAAAAGTCCTATGCAGAGGTGGGGAGCAGTTCTGTGACTAACTCAACCCTTAAGCATGTCTTCGGTGATTGTTGTGACGAAGCCCAATCATCGGTGTGTGCCTGTAATGTGCTTGAGATGGTGATGAACCTAGAAATAGGAACACTCCATCATTTGTCTGCCATGTTTTCTCTATGTTTTCCAAGTGTGTGTGTTTGGTGTACTTGATTTGTTTGGCATGTCTATTGCCCCATATGCAGTTTAAAGACTAGTGCGATGAGTACTTCCTGCATTATGGGTGGTGTGTTTGGCATGTCTGTTGCCCATATGTAGTTTAAAGACCAGTACAATGAGTACTTCCTACATCATGGGTGATGTGTTTACTTTCCTTGTACTTACATCTACATTTCATATATATATGAGAAAAAGAAAAAGAAAAGAAATTATTCATGTCTTCTATGCATTTACTATCTTCTCTACACTCAATGTTGTCTTCTCAATGTTTTGTGTAACTATCTTCTCCATGTTTTACATGCCTATTATTGTCTTCTCTGTGATTGGCGTGTCTTCTCCATGCTTGGCGTGTTTGCTATATTTGTTGACCATACTTTAATTTATGTATTGGCCTTATGTTTATACATACATTAAAGTGGGGGTTAAATGTAACATCAAAAAATGTCCCCTTAGGGGCTTTTCCCTCTTAAGGTTTAGCTCGTGGGTCTTTAATCTGCATTTAGGACATCTTGCATCATATTTTGGCATCTCAATGAGAAAATGTTTCAAGTATGTGCCTAATTGGTGTTGTCAATGATGTCAACATATCTTTATTGTCATTGGTGTCCACTATGTTTTATTCTATTACTTGTTTAGAAGCCTTTTGTATGGAGGATATTGAGAAAATTGGCCTCTCCTGAAGAATCAAGTGAGTTACAGTGAAGTACAGTATAGACAATGAGTTGTATGTTGAAGAATAGTCCGATAGACTACCCCGCATTTCCTTCTGCTTATAGATCTAGGTCCATGGATTGGAAGTTGTTCAAAGAGATGTCTGAAGATGGTAAATCCTGAGTTTGAGCCTCCGGTGTGAAGGATTGAGAGAGTTGCATTCACTAGAGTAAAACTTACTTTTTTTGGAGGCTCAGTTGGGACAGGGAGAAAGTATTATGCTCTGCATTTCTCTGCAATAAAGTATTTTGCTCTATGGTTCTAGAGGGAAGTCTAGGATGATGATAAGTGCTTACAATTGAAGTGGTTCATGTTTTGGTAGTATGCAAGCTATTTTTCTTTTATGACTATCAAAGACAGTGAATTTCATGTGTTTTGGTGTGAAGATCCTATTGTTAAAGTGGTTAAGGTTCATACAGTTTCTCCTAATGATTACAATGTTCTTATGGATGTCTCTTAATCATGTTCTTATCTTGACTTTGGTCCATGTTAAGGAATTGAGATCATGTTTGAAGATTGTTTCCAGATAAGGCAGCGTGTAACTAGTCTTAGCTAACTTGGTTAATTTCATTAATTACGAAGATCCTTTGAAGATCATGGAAGCATGTTGAAGCATGGAAGATTGTATTTGAGCCCCAACTAAGGTGTGGTGTGATTTGCATACATCCTTACTTCATTTTCTTTACATAATGTTGTAATAGGTCAGGACCTATTTTGTAAATGCTTGTAATGCTGACCTTGGAGATTGTTCCAATGGTTGATGATTGTTATGCTGATCTTGATGATCATTCCAAGATTGTTGAAGTGTATAAATACTTGTAGTTGATTTGTAGAAAAGGTGTCCTTTTGTGAAGATGGGAAGATAATAAGAAAGGTTTAAAAGGAAAAGCAGAGAAGAGGGAGATCAGAGTAGAGGTAGAGCAAAGTAGTGGAATTGTTGTACTTCAATCATAGACATAAAAAAAGGTGTTGCTTGTGGTAGTGAGATTGGTAGTGAGTCGCCAATAGGGTTTAACAACCCTTATTGTAATCTTGCTAGGTTTAGGGTTGAGGCAGTGAGCCTACTAGACCTAGTTGTTCTTCATGGCAGTGAGCCAGTGTGTTTAGGCCCATGGATTGACCAAAACTAAACATCATTATTTCAATATTGTAATATATATTGAGAGCTAATCATCTCCATGGTTTTTCCCCACCTTGGGTTTTTCTATGTAAAATCTGGTGTCTCTTGTGTTTGATGTTGTATCTGTGGTTAAGTTTCTGATTTCATGCATTCATTGTTAATTCATAATAATTGTGAATAATGGATTGATGTTTAATTACAAGAAGTGTTTAAGTTTTTGAGACAACTGATACACCCCCCCTCTCAGTTGTCTAGGGCATATCAACAATTGGTATCAGAGCCAAGTTCCTCTAAAGAAAGTTTAACAGCTTGAGGAAGATCTAAAATGTCTTACAAGAAGGAAGTGTCACATTTTGATGGAACAAATTATTCTCTCTAGAAGGCTCAAATGAAAAGCCATCTTCTTTTTCTTGGCTACAAAGTATGGAAATCTATAGTAACAAAATACACCATGCCTCCAAATGGTCTGATGACTAAAGATGAAATCAAAGATTATGAGATGGATGTCAAGGTAAAAGATGCTTTGCTAAGCTCATTAACCAACTCAATACTGACGAAAGTTGTGGATCTTGAAACTACAAATGAGGTATGGGAAAAGTTGAAAAATCTTTATGAAGGAGATTATTCTATGAAGGAAGCCCAGCTACAAAGTCTAAAAGTGAAATATGAAAATTTGAAGATGAAAACATATCAGCTTTTATGCAAAGAGTTGATGAACTTGTCATTGGGATAAAATGTTAGACTTAGGGCACACAACTGAGGGGGGTGAATCAGTTGTGCAAAACTTTCTCCAATTAAATACTTAAATCTTCTTAGCAATTAGGAGTATATTAATCATGAACTATAATGCATTCAAATCAAGAGTAGAAACATATCAACACATAAGACACCAAGATTTTGATGTGGAAAACCCAGTTAAGGGAAAAACCATAGGGTGATTAACCCAAGATTGTATCCTCTATTAGAAGAATAGAAAGAACAAAATGGCACATGCCAATTAGGGCTCACTGCCTGAGCACACTACTCACAAGAGGCTCACTACCTACAAGAGACACACTGTCTACAAAGAAATAAATATCACATACATGAACTGGAGAATATCATCTTCACCATGCTTGAATCAGTTCCATTTAAGCCCAATACTTCTTCTCTATCTTTCACTCTCCTCCTCTCTACAACACTCTCATCACATCATGGACAAATTCAAACTAACTTTGCAATCCCTTATTTATATAAGGCGTCAACTTAGGAATGATCATCTAAGTCAGCAAACATTCATAAGATCATTTACAAGATGCATAACTCATCCGATCAGCCTATCTTAGGAAGAACACCATCATCCAAAAGTTACATTTCAATTTCAAGATCCAACTTCAATGTGGACCACCAACATGAACTGGACATGATCCAAAGACCTCCATAAGCTTACCTAAATCACCAAGAACATCCACTCTTTTTTTGCTTACTAAAATCCTTCTCTCCTACATCCAGAACCTCAAGAACATAGTTTGTCATTACTATCACAAAGGAATAAATGCTTACAAACCTTCAAACCAAGAACCAATCGAGTTGATACACCAAAAAGACTTCCTCAGTACTCCCTTAAATCCATAGAATAGGAAACTTCATTTCTGGATCTCACCAGACCTTTCTTGTTACACTTTGTTGCCTCTGAACACCTACTGGAACCGGTTTTACTTGAGCAGCCACAACTTCTTCATATTTTCATGCATACCTCTGAAATCTCTATTGGATCACCTACATACACATATCTACAAACCCTTTAATCCATATCCTCTGATCCTCATCCTATCTTAGACTTTTTCCTTACTGTCATCATTGTTCTTCACTATTCCTGATTGAGACTAATTTTCTCAATATCCTCAGCTCATGGCTCATCCAAACCTTATCATTAATCCAACAGGAGTATGTTGACATCAATGACAACACTAGTTAGGCCCATACTTGCAACAATCTCCCCCTTTGTCATTGATGGCAACATAAGATGTGAAAAACTATTTTAACCATCAAGTCAAGAACTTCTTACTATCACAACTCCCCCTATCAGCAACAACCATTCACATGTCTTATTTCCCTTTACTGCTCCCCCTTTGATCAGCAACCACTTGTTTTTCACGTGTCTTCTCTCCCCCTTTGACATCAATGGCAAAGGGCACATACTTGCAATTCCAACACTTTAGAATCATACCTGCGACTCCCCCTGAGTAGCAGCTCCCATCAATCTGGATCACAAGATATGACTATGATATCCACCGGACTGATGCACCTCAGTGTACCTTAGTTCATCACCAGAGGGGAAATAACCCCTAACTTCTCCCTGAGATACTCAAAAGAGTCCTTAGGTAGAGGTTTAGTAAAGATGTCTGCAATCTAATCCTTGGAGGGCGCAAACTCCAATCTGACTTCATTCTTGTTCACTTGCTCTCTCAAAAAGTGAAACTTGATGGATATGTGTTTAGTCTTTGAATGTAACACCGGATTCTTAGATATATTTATAGCACTTGAATTATCACAGAAGATTGTGATAGTTACCTCATACTCCACTTTGATATCTCTTAACATCTGCTTCATCCACAATACTTGAGTGCAACTACCTACTGCTGCAATATATTCTGCTTCAGTTGTAGATACATATATTTCCTCTTGTTTATTTCTTAGCCAAGAAACCAATCTCTTCCCTAAAAAGAATGCTCCACCACTGTTACTCTTCCGGTCATCCACATCTCCTGCCCAATCAACATCTGTATATGCATGAAGAGAGAAATCATGATCTCTAGGATACCACAGACCATACTCAATCGTCCCTTTTAGATATCTAAAAATCCTCTTGATTTCCATGACATGTGATTCTCTAGGATCATCTTGGAATCTAGCAACAAGACCAACAACTTGCATAATATTTGGTCTAATTTGAGTGAGATATAACAATCCTCCAATCATTGATCTATACTTTGTCTGGTCTACCTTAGGAGAGTCATCATCTTTGCTCAACTTACATCCAGTTGCCATGGGAGTATTCATTGGCTTTGAATTTTCCATCTGAAATTTCCTCAACAATTCTTTCACATATTTGGTCTGAGAAATGAAGATTCCTTTCTTTGTTTGAGTGATTTGCAGACCCAAGAAGAAATTCATTTCACCAAGCATAGACATCTCAAACTCACTTTTCATTTGATTAGCAAAAGTTTTACACATACTATCTTTTCCTCCAAAGATGATATCATCAACAAATACTTAAACAATCAAGATGTTTTCATGATTAATTTTGAAATATAAGTTACTATCAGTAGCACCTTTGTTGAAACCAATCTTCAAAAGATGCTTATCCAATCTTTCAGACCAAGCTCTTGGGGCTTGCTTCAATCTATACAGTGCCTTCTTCAACTTGCAGACCATATCACCATGATCAGACAATTGAAATCCATTCAGTTGCTCTATATACAATTCTTCTTCCAAGTCACCGTTTAGAAAGGCAAACTTAACATCCATCTGATATACCATGAAATCCTTCAAGGCAGTAAAGGCAAGAAATAATCTGACTACTTCAATTCTTTCCACTGGAGAAAAAATTTCTTCAAAATCAATTCCTTCTATTTGAGAGTAGCCCTTGCAGACCAATTTGGCTTTATTTTTGATTACTTCACCAACTTCATTTAGTTTGTTCCAGAAGACCCATTTGGTTCCAATCACATTCTTGTTTCTAGGTTTGGGAACAAGATCCCAAGAGTGATTTTTCTCTATTTGCACCAGCTCTTCCTCTATTGCTTTAGTCCAATTTTCATCATTGCAAGCTTCATTCACTGTCTTAGGTTCAATCTTTGAAATCAAACAATACTCTTCTAAATCTTGAGCAATTCTCATTCTTGTTAGTACTCCTTTGCTTTTATCACCTATGATCTGATCTTCAGAGTGGTTCAGTCTTACATACATGGGAACTTTAGGAATTTCTTGCACTTCTGATTCTTGATCAAGCTCATTGAAACTCATTTCTTCTTCCTGGTTTAGCCGATTAGCTTGAATCTAACTAATAGATGAGGCTTGGGCTCCTTGAGTCAGAAAAAAATTCTGATCATCTTCATCATATTCATAAAACCTTCAGTGTTTGTCAATTCGCTCATCAACCTTCACATTTGTACTTTCTATCATCTTTCTTAGTCTTTTGTTGTAACACCGGTATGCTTTACTTTGAGTAGAGTTACCCAAGAATATTCCTTCATCACTTCTAGCATCAAACTTTCCTAGATCTTCATCTCTTTTAATGTAACATTTGCTACCAAAAACTCTGAAATACCTCACAGTAGGAGTGATGCCAAACTAAAGTCCATAAGGAGTCTTACCAGTATTGCTTCTGATTTGAACTCGATTGAGAGTATAGACTGCAGTGCTGACAGCTTGTCTCCAATAGATGTGAGGAACATTTACTTCCATCATCATGGTCCTAGATGCTTTCTATATGGTTCGGTTCTTTCCTTCCACTACTCCGTTCTGCTGTGGAGTCCTAGGAGCAGACAACTGTCTCTTTATTCTACATTTCTCACAGAACTCTATGAACTCACTGGATGTGAATTCTCCACCTCTATTAGACCTCAAATATTTTAATTTCAATCTAGTTTCATTCTCTACCATAGCCTTGAATATTTTGAATTTCTCAAAAGCTTCTGATTTCTCTTTCAGAAAAGTTACCCACATCATCCGGGAATAGTCATCAACTAGTACCATGAAGTATCTATCACCTTGCATACTCCTGATTCATGCCGAGCCACAAAGGTCAGTATGAACTAAGTCCAATAATCCGGTAGAAGATAGTTCCTTACTCTTGAATGTGATTTTTCTTAGCTTACCCAACTGACATTCTTTGCACAAGCTATTAGTAGGTTTCACCAATTTTGGAAGATCTCTTACAACCTGAGTATTGCTTATCTTGATGATATTATAAAAATTCACATGACACATTCTCCTATGCCATACTCAACTCTGATCAACTTGAACAAATAAGCAACTTTTACCAGTTCCAACCAAGTGGAAGATATTACCTTTAGTTTGGGTACCAGATGCAATCTCTGTTCTGGAGCTTTCATAGATCTTGCATTTTCCATTCTTGAACCGGAGATCATAGCCTTTGTCCACCAACTGTCCAACAGTGAGAAGATTGTGCTTCAAGCCTTCAACATATAGAACATTACTAGTTTTATTCCTTCCATCAAAAGAAATAGTTCCTCTTCCTCTGATTCTACCAACAGAATTATCACCAAACTTCACCACTCCTCCTTCATACTTTTCCAAATCTATGAACTTATTTTTGTCACCTGTCATATGGTGAGAGAAACCACTGTCAATGACCCAACCATCCTTTTCTTCAACTTGGGCAGCCAGAGCTCTTTCTACAACTTTATGGTTGACAGATATAGAGGATATTGGTTCTTCTTCCTTGATGGCAATAAACACCCATTCACTTCCGAATTTGTTTCCTGTCTCTGATTCATCATCTATTACTCCTTCATTATCATCTTCTTCATGAACATAGTAATAATTCTTTTAGAACCTTGATCTGTTAGGATTTGGCCTTGAAAATCTTTCTAGACATCTTGAGGCAAAATGACCAATCTTATTGTAGTTGAAACACTTAACAGGAAATTTTCCTTCATACTTACCAAATCCTCTCGACAGTCTCTTTGCAATGAGGGCTTCAAGTTGAGCAGTTTCTACTTCATCTTCTTCTAGGTCTTTTCTTTCTTTTTCATACCATGACAGTTTCCTTGATGAGTTCTCTCCCAGATCAAACCTTTATTTACCTTTTACAGAGGCACTAGCTTTGAATACAGATTCAGTCTTAGGGGGATCGTCTCCAAACTTAGTCATTTCAAATGCAGTCAATTTGCTAACTAATTGATCTCTTGTGACAATTATATGGGCTCTGAATTCGTCAATCACAACAACCTTGATTTTGTAAGAAGCAGGAAGGGATTTGAGAATTTTTCCAACAATCACATTTTCATCCAAGACTCCACTAGCATTTCTAATTCCACAAACAAGCTCATTTACTCTTGGCATAAAAGTAGTAATATTTTCATCATCTCTCATCTTCAGGTTTTCAAATTTCCCTTTTAGACTCTGTAACCTTGCACATTTAACATACTGGTCTCCATGCAAAAGTTCTAATTTTTTCCAATTATCAAAAGCAATTGGTAGGTCAATAACATTTGAGAGCTCTGAATTAGATAATGCACTTAGAAGAGCTTCTATAGTCCATAGATTGTTTTCAACATCTGTGATTTCATTTGAAGCTTTTGGACCACCCTGTGGAGGTACATACTGTGTTGTAACCATGGTCCAGTATGCCATTCCGATGCTTGCAAGTGACACTTCATGTGACCTTTCCATAGATTAAAATTTATTCCATCAAACTTCAGACTATCCTTCTTGTAGGATGACATCCTAGATCTCCTCAAGTGGTTAAGCTCTTTTAGATGAACTTAGCCCTGATACCAATTGTTAGACTTAGGGCACACAACTGAGAGGGGGGGTCAATCAGTTGTGCAAAACTTTCTCCAATTAAACACTTAAATCTTCTTAGCGATTAGCAGTATATTAATCATGAATCATAATGCATTCAAATCAAGAGCAGAAACGTATCAACACATAAGACACTAAGATTTTGACGTAGAAAACCCGGTTAAGGGAAAAACCACGGGGTGATTAACCTAAGATTGTATTCTCTGTTAGAAGAATAGAACAAATAAAATGGCACATGCCAATTAAGGCTCACTGCTTGAACACACTGCTCAAAAGAGGCTCACTACCTACAAGAGACATACTATCTACAAAGAAATAAATATCACATACATGAACTGGAGAATAGCATCTTCACCATGCTTGAATCAATTCCATTTAAGCCCAATACTTCTGCTCTACCTTTCACTCTCCTCCTCACTACAACACTCTCATCACATCATGGAAAACTTCAAACTGACTTCATAATCCCTTATTTATACAAGGCATCAACTTAGGAATGATCATCTAAGTTGACAAACATTGATAAGATCATTCGCAATATGCATAACTCATCTGGTCAGCCTGTCTCAGGAAGAACACCATCATCCAGAAGTTACACTTCAATTACAAGCTCCAACTTCAATGCGGACTACCAACACAAATTGGACATGATCCAAAGACCTCCATAAGCTTGCCTGAATCACCAAGAACATCCACACTTTTTCTGCTTACTAAAATCCTTTTCTCCTTCATCCAGAACCTCAAGAACATAGTCTATCATTACTGTCACAAAGGAATAAATGCTTGCAAACCTTCAAACCAAGAACCAATCAAGTTGATACACAAAAAAGATTTCCTCAGCACTCACTTAAATCCATAGAACAGGAAACTTCATTTTTTGGATCTCACCGGACCTTTCTTGTTACACTCTGTCACCTCTGAACACCTACAGTAACTAGTTTTACTTGAGTGGCCACAACTTCTTCATATTTTCATGAGGACCTCTAAAATCTCTACTGGATCACCTACAAACACATATCTACAAACCCTTTAATCAGTATCCTTTGATTCTCATCCTATATTGGACTTTTACATTACTGTCATCACTGTTCTTCACTGTTCCTGATTGAGACTAATTTTCTCAATATCCTCAGCTCACGGCTCATCCAAACCTTATCATTAATGCAACAGGAGTATGTTGACATCAATGACAACACTAGTTAGGCCCATACTTGCAACATAAAATCCATGGGGGGAACTCTCGATGATAAGGAAATTATGGTGAAAATTCTCAGATCTCTGCCCAAGTCCTATTTTCACAAGGTAGATGCAATTGAAGAATTCATGCAAGTAAAAGAAGTTGATAGGGATCACCTACTTGGAAAGCTTACTGCCTTGAAATGAGAGAGTTTGGTGATGCTCTGCTGAAAGTTGAGATGGACTTCAAAGATAATACTCTTGGAAGAACTTCTAGATCAGAAAAGTACAAGGTAGAATATGATGATGAGTTTTATGAAATTGAAGCAAATTTTGTGGACAGACTGCAAAGAGGATTTGGTAAGTAAAAAGGTAAATTACCTTTCAAATGTTTCTCTTTTGGTAAAGTAGATCATTTTGCTTCCAGATTTCCTGAAGAAATTGAAAGGAATAGGAAAAGATATAAGAACAGGCCTAGGACCCAAAAGAAGTGCTATTATGTTGAAGACTTTGATGATGATGGAGTATCAAATAATGGTGAACCAGATACTGCTAGTGCTTTTGGAAATGAATTCGTATTTATTTCTATTAAGGAAGATCCCGTGTCTACTAATTCTACTAGCTGTGTGAAGGAAGAAAAACTAGTGTAAAGTGCTTTGGCTACTCGGGTCATTAAGGACAACGATGAATTGGTTATTGATAGTGGCTGCTCTCACCACATGAATGGTGACAAAAGTAAGTTTGTGAGTTTGGAAAGATACGATGGTGGACTAGTTAGGTTTGGAGATGATATAGCTGGTAAGATTTGTGAAAAAAGGATCTATCTCTTTTGATGGAAAGCATAATACTGAAGATGTCTTGTATGTAAAAGGATTAAAGCACAATCTTTTGAGTGTGGGTCAGATGTGTGACAAGGGCTATGATTTAAGTTTCAAGTAAAATGGATACAAGATCAGTGAAAGCTCTGGAATAGTCATTGCAACTGGTAAGAAGGCCAGATGTAATATCTATCACTTGAAAGGAACTAATAATTATTTCTTGTTGGGTCAAACTGATGAGAGTTGGTAATGGCATAGAAAGTTGTGTCACATAAATTTTGATAACATTATGAAGATAAGTACTACATAGGCTGTTACAGATCTGCCTAAGCTTGTGAAGCCTGCTAATCCTATTTGTAAGGAGTGTCAATTTGGGAAACAAACAAGAACAAGTTTCAAAAGAAAGGACCAATCAGTTGGAGGACTACTTGAGCTAGTGCATACAAATTTATGTGGACCTACTAGAGTAAGAAGTTTGCAAGGAGATAGGTATTTAATGTTGCTTATTGATGATTATTCTAGAATGACTTGGGTCACCTTTTTGAAATAAAAAGATGAAGCTCTAGATAAGTTCAAGGCATTTAAGGCAATGGTTGAAAATGAGATGGATTTAAAAATCAAATGCTTGAGGTCGGATAGAGGAGGGGAGTTCACATCAAATGAATTCAATTTCTTTTGTGAAGAATATGGAATAAAGAGATAGCTATCTACACCTAGAACTTCACAAAAAAATGGAGTTGTGGAAAGGAAAAATAGAACAGTTCAAGAAGCTGCTAGAACCATGATGAAGGAAGCTGATCTTTCAGAAGCATATTGGAGAGAGGCAATTCACACCATTGTATATATCCTAAACAGAGTCCAAGTAAAAGGTAACAAATCTTAGACTCCTTTTGAATTATGGCATGGTAAAGTTGCTACTGTGAAATATTTCAAAGTTTTTGGTAGAAAATGTTATATCAAAAGAGAAGAAGATTTAGGTAAGTTTGATGCAAGATGTGATGAAGGAATTTTCCTTGGTTACTCCACTAAGAGAAAGGCCTACGGTGTTGTAATAAGAGGCTGAATAAGATCATTGAAAGTGCAAATGTTAAAGTTGATGAATGTAAGGAAAGGTCTTCATAATCAAGTGGATATGAATTAGATTAACCAGATGTTTTAGAACTAGTGCAACATGAAGACAACTCAGATGAAGAAGAAAAAACTTTGGTAAGTGCTACCAAAACTCCAAGGTATTTAAGACTCAGTCATTCTGAAGATCAAATCATAGGAGATAAGAGCAAAGGGATCTTAACCAGAAGAAAAGATGCAGAGGAACAAGTAAATTTTTGTCTGATTTCCAAGATTGAACCTAAAACTATGGATGAGTCTTGCAAAGATGAGAATTGGCCAAAGGCTATGGAAGAGAATTGATGTAGATAGAGAAGAATTAGACTTGGGATCTTGTTCCCAAACTAGGAGATAAGAATGTTATTAGCACAAAGTGGGTCTTTAGAAACAAGATGAATGAGAATGAAGTGGGAAGAAACAAAGCAAGGTTGGTATGTAAAGGATATGCTCAAGTTGAAGGAATAGACTTTGAAGAAAATTTTGCTCTAGTCACAAGGATTGAAGTAATAAGGATGTTTTTCACCTTTGTATCCTACAAAGATTTCAAGGTTTACCAAATGGATGTGAAGTCTGCCTTCTTAAATGGAGAGTTAGAAGAAGAAGTCTATATTGAACAATCGAAAGGGTTTCAGTCATCAGATCAGGGTGACATGGTATGCAGATTGAAGAAAGCTTTGTATGGATTAAAACAAGCCCCCAAGGCATGGTATGCACAGTTGGATAGGTATCTAATATAGATAGGGTTCAGTAAAGGTACTACAGACAGCAATCTCTACTTCAAGATCAATAATGAACAAATCCTAATTGTTGCAGTCTTTGTTGATGATATTATTTTTGGAGGCAATGAAGGTATGTGCTTAGTTTTTTCTATAGAAATGTAAAGTCAATTTGAAATGTCCATGTTTGGAGAGATGAAGTTCTTTTTAGGTTTGTAAATAAGTCAAGCAGATAAAGGTATCTTCATTTCTTAGTCTAAGTATGTGAAAGAGTTGTTAAAGAAATTTGGGATGGAAGACTCTAAACTAGTTTGCACACCTATGATAATTGGTTGTAAGTTAAGCAAAGATGATAACTCACCCATGGTGGACTAGAAAAGGTACAGATCTATGATTGGAGGATTACTTTATCTGACTCAAACCAGACCTGACATAATGCATGCAGTATGTCTTGTGGAAAGATTTCAAGAAGAACCCAAGGAATCACATGTAATGGCAATCAAGATAATTCTGAGGTATTTAAAATGTACAATGGATTATGGTTTGTGGTACATTAAGGACTGCAACTTTACTCAGTCTATATACTGATGCAGATTGGGTTGGAGATGTGGATGACAGAAAAAGTACAAGTGGAGGTGCATTCTTCTTGGGAAAAAGGTTAGTATCTTGGTTAAGCAAGAAACAAGATTCACTATCCTTGTCTACTATAGAAGCAAAATACATTACAACAGCATGCAGTTGCACTCAAGTGTTATGGATGAAGCAGAATTTGAAGGACATCAGAGTTGTGTATAAGGATCTAATCACAATCTTTTGTGACAACATAAGTGCCATAAACATATCAAAGAATCTAGTGATGCATTCAAGGACAAAGTACATATCCATTAGGTATCATTTTCTAAGAGAAAAGTTGATAGAGAATGAAGTCAAGTTGGAGTATGTTTCTACCAAACATCAGATTGTAGACATTTTCACCAAGCCTCTACCTAAGGATACTTTTGAGTATCTCAGAGAAAAGTTATGGGTTATCACCCCTCCTTCTCTAAAATAAGATGCACAATAGTGCATCAGTTTGGAAGTGCTCAAAGATCCAGATTGATGCCTTTTAGGGCTACTTCTTAGGGGGACTAGTCAGAGAGTTTAGAAGAAAGATTGGATTAGAGCAAAAGAGTACAAGTATGTGCCCTTTGTCATTGATGTCAAAAGGGGAGAGAAGTCATGTGAAAAAATTAGATAGACAAAGAGTGCAGAGGTGTAAAGAGAAAGGGGGAGAATCTTGTAGAAAGAAAGAGTGAAGGTGTGTAAAGAGAAAGGGGGAGAATCTTGTCTTGATGGTTGTTACATTTTTTCACATCATATGTTGCCAATCAATGACAAAGGGCGAGATTTTTGAAAGTATGTGCCTAATCAGTGTTGTCATTGTGTCAACATATCTTTGTTGTCATTGGTGTCAACTGTTTTATATTCTATTCCTTGTTTAGAAGCCTTGTGTGTTGAGGATATTGAGAAAATTGGCCTCTCCAGAAGAATCAAGTGAGTTACAGTGAAGTGCAGTATAGACAGTGAGTTGTATGTTGAAGAATGGTTTGGTAGCCTACTCTGCATTTCCTTCTATTTACAAATCTAGCTCTGCATATTGGAAGTTGTTCAAAGAGATGTATGAAGATGCTAAATCCTGAGTTTGATCATATGGTGTGAAGAATTGAGAGAGTTGCATTCACCAGAGTAAACCTACTTTTTATGTAAGCTCAGTTGGGATAGGGAGAAAGTATTATGCTCCGCATTTCTTTGCAAAAAAGTATTTTAATTTGTAGTTCTATAGGGAAGTCTGGCATGATGATAAGTGTATACAATTGAAGTGGTTCATGTTTTGGTGGTTTGCAAGCTATCTTTGTTTTATGACAGTCAAAGATAGTGAAGTTCATGTGTTCTGGTGTGAAGATCCTATTGTTAAAGTGGTTAAGGTTCATGTGGTTTCTCCTGATGATTACAATGTGCTTGTGGATGTCTCCTAATCATGTTCCTAGCTTGACTTTGGTCTGTGTTAAGAAATTGAGATCATGTTTGAAGATTGTTCCTAGATAAGGCAGCGTGTAACTAGTCTTAGATGACTTGGTTAATTCCAATAATTGCAGAGATCCTTTGAAGATCATGGAAGTATGTTGAAGCATGGAAGATCATGTTTGAGGCCCAGCTAAGGTGTGGTGTGATCTGCATACATCCTTATTTCATTTGCTTTACATAATGTTGTAATAGGTCAGGACCTATTTTGTAAATGCTTGTAATGCCGACCTTGGAGATTGTTCTAATGGTTGATGATTGTAATGCTGACCTTGATGATCATTCCAAGATTATTGAAGTGTATAAATACTTTTAGTTGAGTTGTGGAAAAGGTGTCCTTGGGTAAAGATGGAAATATAACAAGAAAGGTCCAAAAGGTAGAGTAGAGAAGAGGTAGAGTAGAGAAGAGGAAGAACTGAGTAGAGGTAGAGCAGAGCAGAGGAATTGTTGTACTTCAATCACAAACATAAAAAGGTGTTGATTGTGGTAGTGAGCCTAACAGTGAGCTACCAGTAGGGTTTAACAACCCTTATTGTAATCTTGCTAGGTTTAGGGTTGAGGCAGTGAGCCTGCTAGACTTAGTTGTTCTTCATGGTAGTGAGATAGTATGTTTAGGCCCATGGGATGACCAAGCCTGAACATCATTATTTCAAGATTGTAATATATATTGAGAGCTTATCCTCTTCGTGATTTTTACCCACCTTAGGGTTTTACACATAAAATTTGGTGTCTCTTGTGTTTGATGTTGTATTTGTGGTTAAGTTTTTGATTTCATGCATTCATTGTTAAATCATAATAATTGTGGATAAGTGATTGATGTTTAATTGCAGAAGTGTTTAAATTTTTAAGACAATTGATTCACCCCCCCTCTTAGTTGTCTCAGGCATATCAACAAAAAACCCCTAAGTGTCATGGAAATTAAGACCTAGGGGGACCACTTGAGATAGACTCTGCCTAAAATAGGGGGGAGGACATAGGCACCCGCACCCTAGTCCTGCCTTATTTTGGGTCAGACCCAAATTTAAGTGTTAGTTTGTGACCATTACTTAGGTCCTATGCTAACACGGTAAGTTTTAATTATGAAATTTCTTGGCGGGAATGTTTGTAGTTGCATATATAAGCATGTTTAGGCATTCATTTGTAAACTAGATGGTTGTTGTGAACTTTATGCATTCTAATGGTGATTCAAGGCAT
This sequence comes from Cunninghamia lanceolata, assembly GCA_027924645.1. NCBI lineage: Eukaryota > Viridiplantae > Streptophyta > Pinopsida > Cupressales > Cupressaceae > Cunninghamia > Cunninghamia lanceolata. The sequence goes on along the minus strand of BSBN01001807.1, from coordinate 19,920,892 downwards.
TCATTGTGTGGCAAGAGAAGATATTGTGTTGTTTATGTGTTTTTATTTGCATATTTGAGCATCCATCTCCTCATGGCATGAAGATCTTCTTTCTTGCATCAGATCTTCACTACAAGGTGATATCATTTATATTTGCAAGCATTTATCATTTGGTTTTTGCCTTTGTCTTCCAAGGGCACACACTCTCTATCTGACAATGGTGTTTGGAAGACTTGAATGTCTCTCTGGGGCTTGATTGAGGCAAGCCTCTAAACACAACAATTGCCTCCCCATTTTCCTATGATTGTAGGTTATAGGTTGAAGAAGCAGGAAAAATGGAGTTGCAGAGGAGTGTTGTAGAGTGTAGGAATTGTAGATCAAAGATGAAAATAGGGATTGAACTTGGGAACCTACTCATTATTCCTGTAGATCCTACAATGGAATAATCTTTGAGATAGTAGGAACATGTTGTAGATAAAGTTCTGAGATCCTAACAAAAATCATAACACTAGACTAGGGCGCCCACTCATTAGTCCCCAACTGTTTCACTTCCCAAAATTTAGAAACTAGTACACATTTGTCTATTATTTTACATCTTTCTATAGCAACATTTTATGGTATTCATGTGTTTGCTTCTGTATTTGCATAATTAGGGTTTTAAGAATAATTGGGCATAATCAAGCAATCAAACCAACACAAAATCCAATTTTCCCAACATTCTAAGTGACCAAGGGCCTGATAGTTGATTCTTACTCGACCTAAGGTCCTTGAATACTTTAGGGTGAAAGGAGGATACACATTAAACCATTAAATCAAACCCTATCCTAATTTTACCCTAAACAGTATGTATTTTGTTTAATTCACCCATCACGTTTACTTTAGTCTTGTCCAGCTGCATGACTTTTCTAGAAGATTTTGTTAGAGTGCGACCCAGTGCTTTGCACACCACACTAATTAATTTGAAATGATTTAATATTTTATGAAGGACTTTTTAAATAAAAATAATTTGAAATGTATGATAAATACTACTTCAAGAGACTAATATTTTAGTCTTATGGGTTTATATTATTTCAATTCTAGACATAGTGTCAAATGATGAAAATGTGAATAGTGAAATTTTATAATAAATACATTTTATGCCATTAATATATTAATATTAATGCTTAGTTTAAATTTATTTTGATTAAATATGGACTGGTGTTACACTGGTGATGACTAAGATGACAATGAGATGATTTTAGGTGTCTACAATTACTACTAATTTTTTAATTGCAAAGAATGGATTGAAAATATCTTTAATATTTGATAAAAGCTTCTATAATGTAAAGGTAGTACTGTTTTAAGTTGTATAATTCCAATGATAAAAAAACCATGATGTAACAATCCATTGGCTCTTTTACAAAGAAATTGAACACCATTTTAGAACTTTAGAGTTGCAAATTTGTTTTGGAGCAATACAAATTTGTCACATCCATTTATGCTAGGAGTTCAAACATAGTATTTTTATTTCAACCTATCAAAACTAGCAAATCTATTAAGCTCTTATCAATTAAATGGCTCTAAATGACATTTGATTAGAAGGCATGAAATTGTGCTTTAAGCATCACATAAGGGAATGTCTAGTTAATGCTACACAGTTAGCTATTACTAGGATTGATCATGTGAAAAGGTCTACACAGTCAACACAAATTTATCACAACCATCTATGCTAAAGGTTTGAATATAGTATTTTTATTTCAATGTATTGAACCTACCAAAGCTATTAAGATCTTAATGTTGAAATCCACTAGACAACTGAGAGGGGGGGTGAATTAGTTGTCCCTAAAACTTTGAACAATTATGAACATCAACTCTTCAAATAATTAATTATTGTTATTCAGATTTAACCATGAAAGCATGAAATAAGAAGCTCAACAAAATAACACATGAAACACCGGATTCTTACATGGAAAACCCTATAAGGGAAAAACCATGGTGGGTGTTAGCCCACAAGATATATATGTTATAGCAAAACTAAAAAACAAAGGCTCACTACCTTAGGGCTCATTGCCTGAATTGCTCACTATAAATGTTGAGGCTCACCACCAAAAATGACTCATTGCCAAGGACGGCTCACTGCCAAGAGGTGGTTTACTACCAAGAGCTAGTGAACTGATTTGGTAGCATCTACTCCATGCCTGGATTCAATTTCATTAAAGCATAGTATAACTCTTCTACTCTACTCTTTTACACCTTTGTACTCATCTCTTCATTTCCACACATGAACATCTTTTTGCAACAACATTACATGCTTTTATACAATTCATCAACCTTGGAATGTACATCAAGGTTGGAATTACATTTATCAACCATTGGAACATTCTCCAAGGTTAGCATTACAATAATACAAAGAAATAGGTCTGGACCTAAACAAGATTTTCTAAGGTAAGGATCTATGCAGATCACGTTGTAGACACCTAAAATTGGACTGCTCTGCAAACCAATTTTTTTCGTATCTCTGCACTAATCCATTTTCCCCATCTGCATATCCCTGGTGATCAATTAATTCACCTAATTAATCCATCTAACCTTACAACCCTATCCTATTAATTGAATGAATATTCCTAATATTCATTTAATTGATTTATCCATTTCCCTAATCCCTGTTAATAAGATAAATCCTAATTATCTGATTAACCTAAACTTAAGTTAATTAAGAAAACACTTAATTAACCTTATCTCTCACTCACTCCCAATCACTGAATTTAAAATTCAGTTGTCTCCCACTCACTCCTAATCACTGAATTTAAAATTTAGTTGTCTCCCACTCACCTCCACTCACTAAATTTAAAATTCAGTTGTCCCCCATTATCGTCCACTCTTCCCAAAATGAGAATTTTTAATTCATCCTCTAGGAATAAAAAATTCACTTTTATTCCTAGCCCTTGATCTCATCAATTGAATCCTCACTCTCCATCCTCATCTCCAAAACTCTATAAATAGAGCCTCTCCCAAGCCATTTGGATGAGACCACTTCATGCATCAGAACTCTTTTAAAATCATTTCAATCATCCCCTATCTCCATCTCAAACCACTTGTCTCTCATCCACATTGTGTTGTATGCACTTGAGCAATCCACATCAGTCACTCTAATCACGGGAACAATCTGAGGAGCTTTGGGTGCATCTCCTTCTTGCATGGATTCGTGAGGTCATTTATGAAGGTATAATCATGTTATTTTGCATTAGATTAGTTTTAACCTTGCATTTTGATTTCACTGATCACATTTGGCATGCCTAGTCTCGAATCTAATCATCATTTTGAAGGTTTTATTGTCAGAATCTTCATTTTCTAACCCTCTTTATGGTAAGTTTTGCAAGTTTTGGAAGTGAACTATTGCAGGTTGCATTCTGGGTGAAAATTAACCTCATTATCATGATCAGGACGTCGATTCCATGAATTTTGACTATAAAGTCGGCTATATTATGTGAAAATTTTTGAAATTTTTAAAAAGGGTACAACCTGTACCGTACAGATTTGTACCGTATGGATCCGTACTATACGGACTGACCATACTAATCTGTACTGAGGTTTCTATTTGGTGTCTCAGACATTTTTCAATTTGTAGGGTTGTGTTTTCGTTTGCAGGTTTTGTTGGCAGGTCTGGAGGTTTTTTTGCAGCGTAGGTTTAAATCAACCCCATCTCCTGCGTGCGCCACCTGGTCACCACTAGCTACACATCCTCTCGTAACCGCCAGTGGTGGTGACCTGCACCGTCGCCACCCCCTTACCACGTAGTCACTGCTACCCTACACCCGACCATCCGTCGATGCCCGAACACCTCCCCTCCAGTCGCTGCTACCCCACTCCCTTCTGCCCGGTCACCACCTACCTAACCCCCTGCCACCTCCCACACAGCTCCCCCTCTATTTCCCCAACTCTTGCCTTCCCATCACCTACCACCCTGCAGACCTCCCTTCGCTATCGACTCCAATAGTCACCACCTAAATCCACCGTTTGACACCTTCTCCACTCCCGCGCAACCCTTATATCTCCCATCCTCCGCCGCGGCTGGTGCAGGAGCACCTTGGTAAATTAATATTGCCCTGGACAAATTTTTGAGTTTGATTAAATTTGTATGCTACCACATTGTAATGAGGTTTATCAAGTCATTTTTATGTGTTTAGGTCATTAGGAGTTTCAAAAATGCAAAATATTGCAAACCATGTAAAGGTTGTCAATGTAAAATTGGAAAAAAGATGCAAACTTGGAAGGTGAAGAGTCATTTGGCTCTTGGTTCACTCCAAATTAGTTATGAACTGAAGAGACATGTTTTAATGCCTTTAAAAGGCCTTGTAACCATGAAGAATTCATGGGTGGTTGAAGATTTGAGCATGGAATGAGAAAAAATAATGTTTTCTTGTATTTTCCTTCAGAAATTTGCTATCTTTTGCTATTGTACAGCCCTGTATTGAATTGAATGGATGTCTAATAGATTTAAAATGTTATATCCTTCAACCACCTTCCATTTGCTTCTTGTCCCATGCATTTTTATTTAGTTTTGTGAAAGATATGAGTGTTTTATGAACTGTAATTTTCTGATTTTTCCTGCAATAGTCCCATTGCAGCATTTGGTATGGTTTTGTATGGACATATATAGGAGCAAAACATATATGGTTGGAAAGAGTATTGAGTCTACTTTCCATTTCTTTTTGTTGCATCAAATTTTATTAAGATTTGAATAAGTTATGGCATTTTTATTGAGGGTAGGTCTGCAGAGTTTAATTTTCTAAAAATACAGTTTGAAAATATGCATGGTACGACTTGGTACGGCCTCACATTGATGCATATAATAGATGGATGGAAATATATGTGTTTCTAGTTTACAATTATTTTGGTTTGGTATAATTTCATTAAGTTTTGTGAGAGATATTACAATTTTGGTGAGGATAGGTCTGAACACTGCCTAGGGTTTATAGTTTTGGGAAAAGAGTCATAACTTTCTCTCCTACCATTGGATCTTCATGAAAATTAGATGAAAAGTCTGTATTAATGTTCTCTTCAACCTGACAAAAGAAATTGGATTAGTTCTTTGATTTGTTAATGTTATTGAGGATAGTTTTGGTCCTCCTACCTCTGCATCAGCGGCCACCTCCGAACCATCCATCCACCATCTCCGGTGCCACCACCCTACCATCCCCAGTGCCACCACCCTACCATCTCCTGCACCACAACTCCCATTCCCTACACTCAAAATAAACCCTAACCGAGGGTGCAAAGGAGGGAAAGGGGCTTATAAGCCCCTTTCATTAGATCTTTTTTCTTTTGTGCCAGGTTCTCGCCCCTGGTCATATCAGTGACCAGGGGCCCCCTTTTGACTGCCAACTAAACCCCTAACCACTAGGCACTAACACTAGCATGTGACCGCTCAATTGAACCATTAATGGTCAAATCAAACAGTCAGCCTGCCCTAGTTCATTTTCAAGCTCTAAAGGGGGGGTATTTTTCTTTTTCTGTAACTTTTGCATACGAAGGCAGATTTTTGCAAACAAATAGTCATCGGAAAGAGGACTCCAAGCACTTCATAGTTGTGAGGTTTTTATCAGGTGATGGTACATTTTTCCCACATTTTTTATCAGTCAAAGTCAAACATGCTTAAAAACTTTAAATCATCATATCTTTTGCAATTTTGATCAGTTTTCAGCGAATTGTTTTTTCAAATTGCATAGAATTTTGCATAGAATCTATTCATGCACTTATTTTTCTTGTATCAGTTCATATTTCATTAGATTTTATCAGATTCTCAATTTTTGCATCACAATCTTTTTGGCTAGTCTACTTGCTCCATTTTCGGTTTCGTGACTTGCAGGTGATTATTCAAGACTGGAGCAACATCAGGAGCAGCAAACACATCAATTTGGACAGTAATTTAATCAGGTGCATTCATTTCATCCTTTATCTGTCAATCTTGTTTTCATCACACATTTCAATTTGGGCCTTTAAAACAAACATTGGTTGATCATCGAACATTGAAATCAGGCTTAAAACAAATCAGTGTCTTCAATCACACCTTGAAATTGGGCTAAAAAGAATCATTGTTTGACGTGTTTTTCATCACATTTCAATTTCTAAAGGACAATTAATCAACTGCAAGTGTGAATCAAGTGGGTGTGTGTATGCTCTCTCCTCGCACCGCAAGGTGATCTTGGAGATCAAAAACACCTCACTTGATTCACTTTTGTTTACCCCATCCTAGGAGGCCTGCTAGGGGATTTCATCACCCCTAGGGACGACCTCATCTAAGGCTGAATTGAAAGACACCCTCTTTGAAATCAGAATCTTGTCACTCTTGGCTAAGCCCCAAAGAACTTTCTACCTTTGGGAAGTGAAGGTGACGGGTGGGTTACCCCCTTCTCCCAGCTGTGTGACAAGATTTCCCTTTAAAATCATTAGTCAACCTCATCTAAACATTGACCAAACCTAACTGGCCATACCCCATCAAATTATGCATTAGGGCATGTTGATTTGTCTCGCACATGTGCTTGTTAATCATTATCATATTCTTCATATTCAAAATTCAAATTTACCTATGTCTTGCGTGAGTGATTCTTGTTTGTACATGTGATCATTTTCTAAACATTGCCAACTCAAACTAAACATCAAAAACATAAGACAAGTCATTCCAACACATTTAAATCCAATCACACTCATCCTAATCACCCATTCTTAACCACCGTAGTCCTAATCACATCCAAGTCATCCATAATCAATCCTACTCACATCCTTATCAAACTACATCATCAAATCATCACCACTCTATCTAAATCATTATCCAAACAACATCATTCTAATCATTACACAACATCATTCTCTCCATCCTTCTCAAATCAACCTCCATCCCAATCATCCCTAAGCACATCCTAGTCACCTTCATCCTAATCAACTTCATCCAAACATTCCACATCATCATCGATTCATAACCAGGCACTTGCCAAAAGGGATTTAAGATTTAACCACATGTGTGACATCATGTCAACCTTAGAGGACTTCCAAAATCTCCTTCATATGCTTCACCACATGCATGCAAGCCAATCCCCTTCAGAGCAACGAACCTTTAAAAGCATTCAAGCATTGATTCAAATAGGTTGAACAAGCCAATCCTCACACATACTATACCTTGTGGAAGAAATCCAACACCTCTTGGCCACTTGCAAAGTCCAACAGCTATCATATCTATCACCTATCTCATCATATCCACCTACACATCAAACTAATTCTGCATCAACATATCCCACTTCATACCAACCAAATTCATCCACATGTCATATCACCCCTTTATCAACTTATCACAACCCTTATCTATATCAATCCATATCACAACAATTATTATCCTATGCAACCCCTCCATCATCATCCCATCAACACATTTCCCAACATCAACAACAAATCATATCACAACATGATGTCCAAACACCATCCCAACCTCCACAAATTCCACAACAACCTTACATGTCATCATCTTCAACTTCATACAAACCTAACTCATCCACCTATCATGTCCATGCCACATCAACAACTCAACCTTCACCCCAACATTACCCAATTTCTCATTCTAACATTCCAACATACCACCAATCCCATCCACGAGGCAACCAAGACTATCAATGGCCTCCCCAACAAGCACTAGTGAGCCTAAATCCACCTTTGCAACAAGAAGCACCTACCATTCCAAGTGGTCCTTTGTGCATAAATCAAATGAGTCCAAGTTATCCTCGGCAAGATCTAATCACCTTTGACAAGGGAGATACCAATCTAGAGTGCCCTCCACCATCTAATCCCACACCTATCCTTGAACACATCTACGAACCATCACAACCTAATCCTATCACCCACCTATCCAATCCCCATCCTAATCCCACACCATCTGCCATCATCATCCATCCATTATATTGCTCTTCAACCCATCAACTCCTGAAGGATACCATCCATTGGTTAGTAGCAAGGAATCAAACACCCTCATGTAATCCAACACCCACCGAACTGCTTGAACACTCTCCTATCACAACTCAAGAACCATCATGCAGCCCTATTCAAGAATCCATATGCCAAGTACCTATTGCATCCATCCAAGCACCTATCACATCCATCCAAGCACCCCCCACATCTATCCAAGTCAATCCCACTTCTACCCAACCACATGAGCTATGCCAAGAATCAAATCCAAAGCATGTTGAAACATCAACCCCTTCTCCTAATCAAGATCTAACCATCCCATCTAATCCCATACCTGATCCCCTCCCATCTATTTGTCAACTTATTGATCCTACACCTTCTTCTACCACCCCTTTACCATCCCCCATGAATCCTTTACCTCCATCCATCCATCCCATCCCAAATCCATCCCCTTATCCACTTGGCACAAGCACTTTCATCCATGGTGACTCCCTTGTAGGAGGCGAACAACTTCCTTCCACCACCTATCTATCTCCAACATCACAAAATCAAAAAATTCAAAAACATCACAAAATCAAAAAATACAAAAACATCACAAAATCAAAAAATTCAAAAACATCACAAAATCAAAAAATACAAAAACATCACAAATTCAAAAAATATAAAAACATCACAACATAAAAAAATCCAAAAAACATCACAAAATCAAAAAATTCAAAAACATCACAAAATCAAAAAATTCAAAAAACATCACAAAATCAAAAAATACAAAAATAATAGAAAACACACAAAATTCCAAAAATAATCTATCCATCACACAAATAAAACTTGCTCCATCACACTCTCATCATCATCACATCTATCATCAATAAGTTTACACTAGATCCAAGCATCGCATCACCTATAAAAGCATCATCCCTTATCAAAAATCATCAACTATCAAATCAACATCAACCATAACTTGTCACCATCATATCTTGAGCCAAATCTTACATCAACAAAACATCATCAAATCATCTATCAATCGCTAGCTTAGGATATATCTTTCCTACAATGGGCAGAATCTATCACATCATCATCCATTTTGGCAAAAGATACAATGGTCACTTGTTTGGTTTGTTGGTCTTTTGGTTTTTGGTTTTTATATTTTGTCCTATTGGAAGATCACATCAAAGCTACCTTGATCTTACTATATCATGGTATGTGGCGAAAACATCTAGAATGGGGCATAGTCTTTCTTTTGTATGTTGTGCTTGTGGTTTGGTTTCATCACTCCAAGCTAGTATTCATATCTTGATTGATCATAGGGTTGGTTCTAGCATATTGATCTCCTTATACATCTAAGGTTCATCATACCTTTTTTGTACTAAGGGCTTATGCTATGAGTCCCCTTCCCTCATCTTGACAAGGTTGTACTATCTTGGGCATGCATGAGATAATCCCTTTATCTATGTGCCTAGTCCATGCAAATGTTGGATAAACATCATCACCCTGGTCTTCTATACCTTGGTGAACATATCTACTTTGCTATATCAAACCTAGGATTGCTCCAATTCAGTTTTAGCAAAATGACCATCCACCATTCATCTCCGCACATCATCATCCTTTCATCCCACCACTTATCCTCCAATCACTTCTACCGATTTGTCCCATCCATTTCGAGAGCACAACCATGTTCTCGCAACCCGCCTATCCTCTCAAGGGGGCATCACCCTTACCAATTATCCCCAAACCTTACCCTATTCTTCCAAACCAAAATCTTTTTTCTATCCAATCCAACTCTATGTTCTAACTTCTTTGAAATGATGTTGCTTAGCCGCAACACCATCTCAAAGAGGGGCAAATGTAGACACCTAAAATTGGACTGCTCTACAAACCAATTTTTCGTATCTCTGCACTAATCCATTTTCCCCATCTGCATATCCCTAGCAATCAATTAATTCACCTAATTAATCCATTTAACCTTACAACCCTATCCTATTAATTGAATGAATATTCCTAATACTCATTTAATTGATTTATCCATTTCCCTAATCTCTGTTAATAAGATAAATCCTGATTATCTGATTAACCTAAACTTAAGTTAATTAAGAAAACACTTAATTAACCTTGTCTCCCACTCACTCCCAATCACTAAATTTAAAATTCAGTTCTCTCCCACTCACTCCCAATCACTGAATTTAAAATTTAGTTGTCTCCCACTCACCTCCACTCATTAAATTTAAAATTCAGTTGTCCCCCATTATCCTCCACTCTTCCCAAAATGAGAATTTTTAATTCATTGTCTAGGAATAAAAGATTCACTTTTATTCATAGCCCTTGATCTCATCAATTGAATCCTCATCCTCCATCCTCATCTCCAAAACTCTATAAATAGAACCTCTCCCAAGCCATTTGGATGAGACCACTTCATGCATCAGAACTCTGTCAAAATCATTTCAATAATCCCCTATCTCCATCTCAAACCACTTGTCTCTCATCCACATTGTGTTGTATGCACTTGAGCAATCCACATCAGTCACTCTAATCACAGGAACAATCTAAGGAGCTCTTGGGTGCATCTCCTTCCCGCATGGATTCGTGAGGTCATTTATGAAGGTATAATCATGTTATTTTGCATTAGATTAGTTTTAACCTTGCATTTTGATTTCACTGATCACACACATTATGCCTTAGCTAGGACTCAAATGCAATATTCCACACTAGGACATACTTCCATAATCTTCGCAAGAAATGAAGACAACCAGGTTGGCCAACACTAGTAATGACACTGGGTCTTCAAGGAACAAACTTCATCCATGATATGAATTTCTCTTTGCAGACCAATATAGAGGTAGGAACATGATCAGGAAACATCCACAAGCACATTGTAATCACCAGAAACAACCACATGATCTCTAACCACTCTGTCAAGAAGATTCTTCAAACTGGAACATAAGAACAACACTGGCAGCCACTATCATAAAGAAAGAATATCTTGTGGACCACCAAATAATGAACTATTGGAGTTGAAGGCACATATCATCATTCTAGACTTAACTATAGAACCACAGATCATAATACTTCAATGTGAATGAATGCAGAGCAAAATACCTTCTCCCTATCACTAGTGAATACTTAGGAAAAACAACTTTTATTATGGTGAACACAACTCACTCAGATCTTCATACCAGAGGCTAAAACTTGAGATATAGCATCTTTAGACATGCCTCTAAATAACATCCAATCCGCAGACAAAAATATTTATTTTGCTAGAGGTATGGAGCAATCTACCAGACTGTTCGTTAGTAAACAAAGATACTCTTCCACACACTGTTTCCACTAGAGGAGCAGATTTTCTCAAAAGAACTTGGAAACTCAATATCTAGATCATTTAATACTCATTTTATCCAACACTTCCAAGAGCCAATATAAATCATCTAACTTTTCAAATTAGGAGCACAATTGGCATCAATGACAACATAGATATGTTGACATCAATGACAACACTGATTAGGCACATACTTGCAACAATCTCCCCCTTTGTCATTGATGGCAACATATGATGTGAAAAAATGGAAAGACCATCAATACAAAATTCTCCCCCTTTCTCTTTACACATCTGTATGCTTTTTCCTCCTGCATTTTTCACATGATTTCTCTCCCCCTTTGACATCAATGGGAAAGGGCACATACTTGCATCCTTCTACTCTGATCCAAATGAACTTTTCTCTGTTACCATCACTTTCTTTATCAAGAACATATAGCTACTTCCCCTGAGAGGTAGCTCTCAGAACATCAATCCAGATCAATGACTAAGGCTCTAGACACCACTAGATTGATGCATTCTTATGCATCTTAGTTCAGAGTAGGAGGGGTAATTACCCCTAACTTTTCTCTGAGGTTCTCAAATGTATCCTTAGGCAGAGGCTTGGTGAATATGTCTGTAATCTAATCCTTTGTCAACACATATTCTATCTTTACTTCATTCTCTATCACCTTTTTTTCTCAAAAAATGATACCTTATTGATATATGCTTTGTTCTTGAGTCCATCACTAGATTCTTTGAAATGCTTATAGCACTTGTATTGTCATAGAAGATTGCAACTAGATCTTCATACAAAACCCTTATGTCCTTTAAAGTTAGTTTCATCCATAATACTTGAGTGCAACAACATGCTACTGCAATATACTCTACTTTTGCAGTTGACAAGGAAATTGAGTCTTTCTTTTTTCTCAACCATGAAACTAATCTATTACCCAAGAAGAATGCACCTCCACTTGTACTTTTCCTATCATCCACATCTCTAGCCCAATCTGTATATGTATATGCACTGAGTGTGAAATAATTGTCTTTTGTATACCATAAGCCATGATCTAATGTGCCTTTCAAATACCTCAAGATTCTTTTAACTGCCATCACATGAGACTCTCTAGGATCTTCTTGAAATCTTGCTACAAGATAGACTACATGCATAATATCTAGTTAGGATTGAGTTAGGTAAAGTAATCCTCCAATCATGGATCTATACCTTCTTTGATTAGTCTTAGGTGATTCATCATTTTTACTCAACTTGTACCTAGTCACCATGGGAGTGCATACCAGTTTAGAGTCCTCCATTCCAAACTTCTTCAACAACTCCTTCACATACTTAGACTAAGATATGAAGATTCCTTTATCTTATTGAGTAATTTGTAGACCTAAAAAGAAATATATCTCACCAAACATAGACATCTCAAACTCTTTTTGCATTTCACCAACAAATTTCATGTACATACCTTGATTGCCTCCAACAATGATGTCAACAACAAAGACTTCAACAATCAAAATTTGATCACCATTAATCTTGAGATAGAGATTACCATCAGTAGTACCTTTATTGAACCCTAACTGTAATAAGTACTTATCCAATCTTGCATACTAGACTCTAGGGGCTTCCTTGAGTCCATATAATGCTTTCTTCAAGCTACATACCATATCATCTTGATCTGATAGTTGGAATCCTTCTAGTTACTCAATGTAGACTTCCTCTTCCAATTCACCATTTAGAAATGTAGACTTCACATCCATCTAATATACTTTGAAATATTTGTGAGCTGCAAATGCCAGAAATATTATGATTGCTTCAATCTGAGCTACTGGAGCAAAAGTCTCCTCAAAATCTATTCCTTCAATCTGAAAATATACTTTACACACAAGCCTTGCTTTGTTCCTTACAACTTCTTCATTTTCATTCAGCTTATTCCTAAAAAACCCATTTGGTTCCAATAACATTTTTGTTAGCAGGTCTAGGAACTAATTCCCAAGTTTCATTCTTCTCTATCTGCATTAGTTCTTCCTTCATTGCCTTTACCCAATTTTCATCATTGCAGGATTCATTCACAATTTTTGGTTCAACTATAGAAAGAAAACAACAATTCACTTGTTCTTCTACATCTCTTTTCCTTTTCAATACTCCTTTGTTTTTGTCTCCACTAATTTGATCTTTAGAGTGACTGATTCTTACATACCTGGGGGTCCTAGCAACACTTTCTGGAGCCTTTTCTTCTTCATCTTGACTGTCTTCTTATTCAAAATTTTCCTCATATGTTATAGAAGCAAGTTCATCTGATTCATAGCCACTTTGATCTGATGTTCTTCCGTTGTCTTCAACCACCTTCACATTTGCACTCTCAATAATCTTTTTCAGCTTTTTGTTGTGGCATCGATAGGCCTTACTCTTGGTAGAGTATCCAAGGAAGATTCCTTCATCACACCTTACATCAAACTTCCCTAGATCTTCATCTCTTCTGATATAGCATTTGCTTCCAAAAACTTTGAAATATTTTACTATGGGAGTTCTTCCATACCACAATTCATAGGGAGTTTTAGTACCATTACCTTTCACTTGAACTTTGTTTTGAATGTAGACATTAGTATGTATAGCTTCTTTCTAGAAAACTTCCAGTAGACCTCCTTCCCTCATCATTGTCCAAGCAACCTCTTGAACTATCCTATTTTTTCTCTCCACAACTCCATTATGCTAGGGAGTCCTAGGTGTAGACAACTATCTTTTTATTCCTTGCTCTTCACAGAAAATGTTGAATTCATTTGATGTGAACTCACCTCCTCTATCAAACCTCAAGCATTTGATTTTCAGATCTATTTCATTTTCAACCATTGCCTTGAAGGATTTGAACTTCTCTAGGGATTTAGATTTGTCTCTTAGAAAAGTAACCCAAGTCATTCTAGAATAATCATCAATAAGCAACACAAAGTACCTGTCACCTTATAAACTTCTTACACTTGTAGGACCACATAGATCTATATACACTAGATCCAGCAAACTGACAAAAAATTGCTCTTTGCTCTTGAAACTTGTTCTTGTATGCTTCCCTAACTAACTTTCTTTGCAAATGGTGTTGGGAGGTTTCACAAGCTTTGGTAAATCTCTCACAGTCTAACCTGAACTAATCTTTACCAGATTATCAAAGTTTATATGACACATCCTTCTATGCCACAACCAACTCTCATTTGTTTGGGCCAATAAACCATAATTATTATTTCCTCTTAATTGGTAAATGTTACCTCTAGTTTTCTTGCCATTAGTAATCACTGTTCTGGAGCTTTCCATGATCTTGCACCCATTGTCTTTGAATCTCATATCATAACCTTTATCACACATCTAACCCACACTCAAGAGATTATGTTTTAAACCCTTCACATATAGGACATTATCAATGTTGTGCTTACCATCAAAAGAAATAGATCCTTTTCCACAAATCTTACCAGTTGCATTATCTCCAAACCTAACTAGTCCTCCATCATATTTTTCCAAACTTACAAACTTACTTTTGTCACCAGTCATGTGATGTGTGCATCCACTGTCAATAATCCATTCATCCTTATTTTTCTCAATCTGAACCACCAGAGCACTTTCTTCCACTGGTTTTTCTTCCTTCACATAGATAGTAGGATTAGTAGACAGGCTCTTCTTTATATGCAATAAACAAACATTCATTTGCACTAGTACTAGCATCATCAAATTCAACATCTGTCACACCTTCATCATCAAGATCTCTAACATAATAGCATTTCTTTGGAACTCTAGGTATACTTTCAAATCTCTTTCTATTCCTTTCAATTCTCCCTAGACACTTAGAGGCCTAGTGACCTACTTTACCACATGAAAAATATTTGAAATGTAATTTTGCTTTGAACTTATCAGTGCCTCTGTGTAGTTTATGAACAAAATTTGCTTCAATTTCATCAAGGTTATCATCAGGTTCCACCTTATGCTTCTCAGCTCTGGAGATCTTATCTGAAGTACTGGCTTTGAAGGCAATCTCAATCTTCAGTAGAGCATCACCAAGTTCTCTCATTTCAAAGGCTGTTAGCTTTCCTAGCAACTGATCCTTGGTGACTTCTTTCACATTCATTACTTCTTCAATTGCTGCAACCTTGTGATTGTAGGATTTAGGTAATAACCTAAGGATTTTCATGACAACTTCTTGTTCCTCAATAGTTCCTCCCATAGCTTTGATTCTAGTAAGAAGCTCATCAACCTTTTGCATGTAGGATGTCATGTTTTTGTCTTCACCCATCTTTAAGCTTTCATATTTAGCTTTTAGTCCTTGTAATTTCGCATTTTTTATAGAATCATCTCCTTCATATAGATTTCCCAGCTTTTCCTAGACTCTTGAGTAGTTTCAAGATTCATGACCTTTATTAGATCAGTGTCAGTTAATGCACTTAATAGAGCATCTCTGGCTTTTATGTTTAACTCATATTCCTTGATGTCATCTTCAGTTGTCAGACCATTCAGAGGCATGGTATATTTAGTCTCTATCACTTTCCATACTTTGTATCCAATATAAAGCAAATGGCTTTTCATATGTATCTTCCAAGTTGCATAATTTGTTCCATCAAATTGTGGGGTTTCCTTCTTGTAGGACATTCTGGATCTACCTCAAGCTGTTAGAGTTTCCTTCAAGGAACCTTGCTCTAATACCAATTGTTGAAATCCACCAGACAACTAAGAGGAGGGGGGAAGAATCAATTGTCCCTAAAACTTTGAACAATTATGAACATCAACTCTTCAAATAATTAATTACTGTTATTCAAATTTAACCATGAAAGCATGAAATAAGAAGCTCAACACAATAACACATGAAACACCATATTTTTAAGTGGAAAATCGTATAATGGAAAAACCACGGTGGGTGTTATCCCACAAGATATATATGTTATAGAAACACCAAAAAATAGAGGCTCACTGCCTAAATTGCTCACTACAAATGTTGAGGCTCACTGCCAAAAATGACTCACTACCAAGGACATCTCACTGCCAAGAGGTGGTGAATTGATTTGGTAGCATCTGCTCCATGCCTAGATTCAGTTCCATTGAAGTGCAGTATAACTCTTCTACTCTACTCTTTTACACCTTTGCACTCATCTCTTCATTTCCACACACGAACATCTTTTTTACAACTACATTACACGCTTTTATACAATTCATTAGCCTTGGAATGTACATCAAGGTTGGCATTACATTCATCAACAATTGGAACATTCTCCAAGGTTGGCATTGCAATAATACAAAGAAATAGGTCTAGACCTAAACAAGATTTGATAAGGTAAGGATGTATGCAGATCATGGTATGCCTTTGCTAGGACTCAAATGCAATCTTCCATTCCATGAAACGCTTCCATAATATTTAATGCATCTTTGCAAGAAATGAAAACCAATTCAGCCAAGACTAGTAATAACACTATGTCTTCAAGGAACAGACTTCATCCATGATCCAAATTTCTCTTTGCTGACCAATCCAGAGGTAGGAACACGATTAGGCAACAAACACAAGCACATTGTAATCACAAGAAACAATCACATGATCTCTAACCACTCTGTCAAGAAGATTCTTCAAATCAGAGTACAAGAATAACATTGTCAGCTACTATCATAAAGAAAGAATAGCTTATGGACCACCAAATCACAAACCATTGGAGTTGAAGGCACTTATCATCATTCCAAACTTAACTATAGAACTACAGATCATAATACTTCAATGCAGAGGAATACAGAACAAAATACCTTCTCCCTATCACTAGTGAATACTCAGGAAAAGTAGCTTTTATTCTGGTGACCACAACTCACTCAAATCTTCATACAAAAGGCTCAAACTTGAGATATAGCATCTTCAAACATGCCTCTAAATAACTTCCAATCCACAGACAAAAATATTCATTTTGCTAGAGATGTGGAGTAATGTACCAGATTGTTCTTTAGTAAACAAAGATACTCTTCCACACACGGTTTCCACCGAAGGAGCAGATTTTCTCAAAAGCGCTTGGAAACTCAATATCTAGATCATTTACTCATTTTCTCCAACACTTTCATGAGCCAATACAAAGCATCTAACTTATCAAATTAGGAGCACAATTGACATCAATGACAACACAGATATGTTGACATCAATGACAACACTGATTAGGCACATACTTGCAACACTTATCAATTAAACAAATTCAAAAGAAATTTGATTGAAAGGCATGAAATTATACTTAAAGAAACATGTAGGATAAAATTCACATACCAAAATTGAAGACTCAAGTATTGAAAGTATACAAAGATAATAATAATTTTTAATTTGTAAAATAGATTAATATTATTATATTTTTGTACTATAACATTTTGAAGCTAGTGCTAGCCATTAAAAATTTAAAAAGTTTTCAAAATAGCTTTCTGAATTTGGACAAGCCAAGAAAGCAATGTATAGACCAAAAAGAAATTAACTTTTTTAGTCCATTTTTACTCAATGGCATTGTGTATACTTCAAAACAAAGTGCAAGAGAACTACTACCCAAATTGTTAATTCATATTTGCAATAGCGCATGCACAAAAATACAATGTTGGAACTAAAGTCCAAATTTTGTAGGTTTCTAATTCTTCATTCATCGATCTATTCTCTAAAACATTTTTCTCTTATTGGGCTGTAATTTTCGATTGTTTTTGATAAATACTCTACCAAAATCCAAAATTAGTCTATTTATATGGAGGATGTGTGTAACATCCTCAACCATATGGTCATGAACAATTGCAAAAAATATTTGGCCAAAGAAATTTACAAGATATGTATAATCCAATATTATGTTAGGCAAGTCAGTAGGCTAGAATATTAATAGCAAGTACACCAAGTCAACTACACTTTCAAGCTCATTACTAGTGTTGGTGTTCCCAAATGATGGTCTAAGTTTCCCTAAAAAGTTGCCATCTTTTATGCTCAAGATTCTCAGGTTAGTGGCCAATGAACAGGAGACAATTATTTGTTCTCCTCTGCACTTCAGGCTTTGCTAGACCTAGGGGATATTTGCTTACTTCAATATCTATATGACAAATCCTTATTTCATGGATATTGACACCTAAAGTAGATATGTTCTCCTATATGCAGACCAAAACTGTATAATCAGTTCAAAGTTGGCTAGCTCTGGTAATTACTTGTTTGAATGGCTTAGAGAACATGAAACTAAACCCTACTCCTAAAAACTAACAATTTGATTTGTTCTTCTTTTAATGTATGTGATTGTTTGATTGTGGGTATCTTTTAGAAATAAGCCCAACTCTGATTAGTGCCAATCCTAGGGTTTGGAGTCAATTTCTTACAAATGCAGATTACTTCTCATAAGTAGCACAAATATGCAGATTCAGAAGATTAATTATGTTGTCTTATAGAAAACAATCCAAGAATAGGTATTTCCAATAACTCTTCTTATAGATATCCTTGTTGGAAAACAAAGCTCCCCATATTTGACTTAAAGCATTTAATCTATTCCTTGAATACAAGAAACAAACTAGACATGTAATATAGAAACTGTATCTTCATGAATTTAGAAACCCTTAGTATCTTACTCAAAAGAGAAATGCAAACAACATAGGAGACAATTATTGGAAACACATGCTTAAAGACATTTTTCATATATTACAATCTGAAACTGATAAAATGCTTATAGAGAACATACATTCAACATGCAAGAAACTAAACTTAACCTTAAAAATATGGACAACCTCTCAGAATTGCTCTTTATTTCATTATCAAAGTTTCCCAAATCTTCCAATCACCATTAAAAATTAGTACAATATGCTCTTTTATAGACACAAGAGCATTTTCCCAAAAACTTGTTACCATATGTCAATTACATAATCTTACATTACAAGCCACCGCCCATAGGCATTGGGAAACTAATTGAAGCTACATATGAAAAGAGAAAAGACAAAAATACATTTTATCTTGGGGATGACAAAAAACTGTTGGATATGATTTATCCAATGATGAAGAAAACTTATCACATAATTGGACACATTTATCCATATTTCTCCACCTAGGCTGCACACAACTTCTCTGATGGGCATTGGAAAGGAATCAATTTTGCTACCTTTTCATTATGTGTTGTATGCCTTGCATCCAACAAAATCATTGTTTCCTTGCAAAATATCTCAAAACTCAATTCTAACACATGTAACTTATCAAGTGTAGAACTTAAAATTTTCATGCTTGGGTCACCATCTACACAACTTGATGATATAAGTTGGTCAGCTATGCTTTCAAAGTTAGCCTTCTGTTTGTCTATACTTTTGATTTATCTATCATCTTACAATATTCTTGGCATAACCTTTTTATCTATATTCTCAATAGATTGTCTCTTCGCATTCAAAACTTTGTCCAAATTTAGTGGAAAGGCCACTACCTCTTCTAACAAAACCAACATATCAAGGGTCAACTTTATTTCAGGTGGAGCATCAGAGGAAAACCTAGAACATCTATGGACTTCCCTTATTTCTCTAGTTCTTAGTATCCACACTCCACACATATCCATCAGGCTTTCTTTGTCTTTTTCATGTTTATCCAAAGCTATCTTCAAATTTGAATAAGACATCCATGTGTCATCAACTTTGGCTGTGATCTTCGATAACCTATGATTGATCATATTGGTAGCCATTTCTTTGATAGTGTTCTTTTTCTCATCCTTCAAATTCTTTACGTCTTCTTTCAACTCCTTGATTTCTGAGAGTATTGCCTCCATGTTTGTTGGATATGCTTCTGTAGTCTCTACAAGAGCAGGAACATTCTGAGCTGAAGTACGTAGAGCCAACAACATCTGCTCCTTACATTTATTGAATTCTGACATAGATTGTCCATACTTCAAAAGAAGCTCATCATACTCTATTTGCATTCTATTTGTAAAGCCTTAGCAAATTGGGTTGTATGAACACTCAAGCTGGCAGCCTGAGGGACTAGAGTGTCTGACACACTATTATTACATCCCTTATTAATTCTCCTAAACCAACCTTTGGCTTATTATTGTTAGGGGTAAATCCCAATATTGCCAAGGTCTCAAATCTAGGATTAAATCCTGCACCAGAGTGCTTTATCCACTTCATCATCAGAAATATCTGTGTCACTCCTTGTGATAGTGTCAAATGCAATTACATCTACTAAGGTCCAATGTGGAAGAAATAGTAGACCACTCTTCTCCACCAAATCTCTTCCCTCATTGGGGATCATCTTGCTGATATCTTGACTTACATCACTCAACACCCTCTGAGTTATTTCTTCATATTTTTTTGGATCAAATCCTCTCTTGTCTTCCTCTACCTTTTTTTTAAATTCCTCATTCCTCACCTTAAATACATATCCCTTGAATTCAAGGGTGTTAACAAAGGTATCATCTTCCAAAAATTGTGAGCACATAAGTACTTTGATGTCCTTTGTATCTATTTGATGACTACAGACTAACCTTGCCAATCTAATATCAGGAAAGGCATAAGGCCTTATTCTCATAGGTGAATTCACCTATTGGGAGATTTCTTGTTCTTGTTCATTTATTTATTCCTCCAAGTCTATCGGTTCTACTTCCTCTTCATGCTCCAAGTCAATGATTTTCACTTTCTTGGCTAGAGGTACATTAGGTGATTCACTTCTTCTTATGTATGCATTGCCTGAATTGCTTGAATTTTATGCAATCCTTTATTCTCCTGCTGGAGCACTCTTAATCAAATTATCTGCATTGGCAAAAATTTTCTGGATCCTTAGTATTGGATCATTCTCATCTATAAATACCTCAGGATATGTAGAGTTCAAGTTCTTCCTCATTCTATCTCTCTCCATGATAGCTTCCCACCTTTTCCTCAAAAAATGAATTTCCATTGTAGCACAATTTCTTACTACATCTTCATCAAACAAAACTTGGTGGGTGAATTGGGGCCTCTTAATGCCAAGCCTCACTATATTAATGAATCCTTCTAGGTCAAATACCCTTGGTTGCTCAAAGCCCATCCTATAGACCATCAACACTAAATCAATTTGATCTAGAGCATCTTTATTAGTGGCCTAGAAGTGACAAAACTTAATAGAAGTGGGGAAGAAAGACCCCTTCTTTTGTAACCTTGAATGTTCTTTATTTGACTCATTTAATTGCCTTATGATTTCTAAAAATGCAATTCTCTTTGGTACAAATTTTAGCAATATGTATGGGGCAAATTTGCTCCCATAAACCTTGATACATGTAGTATGAGTATGTAAAATCCAGTATCCCTAGTTGTGTTCAATTCCCAACTTAGGGGTCATGTCTAGTGGTCTTAGAAATTCAAGTACATCCTTGTGAATTCTTTCACCCTTAGGTTCTAGGTAACCCAATAACTTTTTGAAAAAAAGCTCCTCAAAAGTTACATAGTATGCATCTGTATAATGTTAGGGTTAGCCGGCAAAAGATATCAATTAAATGCAAATAAAGATTAAATAGAGGAATGGAAATACACAGAAATAATAACAATGAGAGACAAGTTTTAACATGGTTCACCCAAACTTGGGGCTTCATCCACTAACAAAGAGTCCAATATTATTATCTAGTAAATCAAACCGATTACAACCAACAATCCTTGCAATTGAATACCGCTGCAAAATGCTACAATACATCAATGGAAACCCTAACCCTTAGGCTCTTTTATCAAGCCTTATGTCGGTTACAAAAATAGGGTTTTTTTAATGTCGGCCAATAGAAAAATAACTCCCAACGCAATAAAAAAATAGGGTTACAAAAATATGTTGCCCTTGGACCCCGTAAGGGGCACTACCCCTTAGCCCTGTTAAATATTTGGGGGGAAACCACACTGATAAAAGTGGGGTAAATTTAACCTTCGAGTCTAATTAGGCTCCATATAACAACATACAATGAATATCTATCATACAAGTCAACATCTGAATAGGGAGAAAAGTACCATTTGGGTCAACTTCTTTAACATGCAAATCTTTGTGCCACATTCTTGATCTAGCATGTAAAAACATGTGACACATCATTGAATACCAGCTAAACTCCACCTTTGCATCCACATCATACAATTCATTCTTAATTTTAGTCAACTGCTTATGTATTTTATTTGTTATATAAGTGGCATAATCAAAGGGCTCTGTGGTTGACATATCTTAAACATTAGTAGCTAGCATCATCATGGAGACTAACATCTTGTCTAGTGCATCTCTTCCCAATACCTAGCACAAAGTATGATATGTCTTCACAAAATAGTGCATAAACCATGACACATCAAATGGTTTTACCTCCTTATCTGATATTTTTACCAATTTCCCATCAATTCCTCTCGGTTTGTGCTTGGGTAATTTGAAAGCTCTGTGTCCACACCGAGAAGTCTTATATTCTTCCTTCAGAGTATTAATATCAATTATTTTACTAGCAACAGGGTTTAAGACAATCACTTTTGCGATGCAGGCCTTTGTGGTTCTGATCATGATTGTGTTATTTCCTTCCAAGATAGTCCTAGACCTAGGATCATACCTTTGTGCAACTACCCTAACAAAATCAGGGTTTATAAACACATTAGGGAACATTAACTTTGCCAAGTCAAGGTTCCAAGCATTACAAATGGCAGCTTTGAACTATCTCCTATCATATTAATTTTTGAACAGGATCCATCCAGGCACCAGTAGATGAGCATCTTAGCATGTACAACACAAGTCCAACAATCTATCATTTGGTCGACTGGGACCATGCACATTTACAGGCCTTCTGGATGACCTAGGAAACTAAACCATCAAGTCTTCATCTAAACCCCTCTTCAAAGTCGAAGGCTGGCTTGTGTGACTCATATTGAAAGCAATTTCCTACCAAACTAGGGTTTTTTTCTCTTCTAGTAATTCTTAAATCTTTTGAACAAGATGACAATTTCAATTAAAATAGACGCTGTTGGAAATGAATTAACTTACTAGTTTTACTTGTAGAAGCTCAGGATTTCAATATTTCTTCAGCCAAATGCTTGCTGCGCATAGGACTTCTTCTTCGTGCTTGTGAAAATGCCATGAAAAACCCTTCTTTTATTCAACTTGCAAATTAGGGCTCACTGCATTACTACATGTCACTTCGACCATTACTGCAAATTCATGGCACAGGGGTGGCACCCACCATCTATACAGAACATTTGAATTCAGACCATCAATAAAGTCTTAAAACTATGAGATCAACTGATGTGAATCACCTGCCAAATTTGAAAATCTAAACTTTTACATTGAAAAGCCAATAGCCAATCAAATTTCTCCATCTCAAATGCTCTTTTTGCTGACTTTACTTTCCCTTTTGTCCTACGTGGCCATGTGGCATCATTCCGTGGTTGCATAGTAGTAGGTGGGCCACCTCCTTTTAGTTTTGCAAGAACACTCTAAGCCTTCCACGTGTATCCTCTTTATAAGATTTTTCATTCTTTCGTGGAACAGGTCACATGTCATCATCTCGTGACTGTACACAGAATCTTTCTTGCAGACAAAATCTTTCTATGTCATTGCACTACCGTCTGATCCCTATCAGCCCCACTTCTTTGCTTCATTCTTTGACACTTGGCAGAATCTCGTGCATCATTAATCTTATGGCCATATGCCACAATACACTTTATGCCTATCCTTATTCTGCAACCACGCGGTGGAGACATGATGTCAGCATCAAAAGTTCTACGGGCTTCCGATATCATGCCATGTGGCACCTTTAGGACCCCACAAAGACTTAAGACTTAAAGATTTCATAAAAACATGTCTTTGATGGGTGACAAAAGGTAAACACTAGGACTAGGGGCCTATCACTTCATGACATAATAGACTCAGGGTTATAGATTAGATGACCGGTAACTTAGGCTAAGCGGTCAATGCTGAATTATAACATAAAGTAACAACATGACTACAAGACTTAGGGTTTTAAGGAGAAATAAAGAAGACACTTGATAAAATCTGACTCAAAACCCTAAAACCTAGATAGGTACCACCATTGGCTCTAGTTGGAGACGTGTAATTCACAATATTATAGTGAGGACCAAAAAACTATAGGGGGTAGACCAGAAGAAAGATAGACATAAGACACAAAAGACAACTGTATAGATATATACTCTATATACAACCTATTTACAATGTGCATAAAAAACAACCTACGTATAAAAAGTAGGGTGTTAGGAAATGTCCATGTATAAGAAATTCCTAAAATTCTCGATCAAGTGCTTGGAGAAAATATGAGTCTTCTCCATGAGTGTTTCTTATCAGGTATGGGCCAATCCATAAAGGCTCAAGTTTCCCATGCTTTCCTTTATCTTGGCTCCTGACATTCCACACAAGAACCATGTCATTCACCTAAAACTTCCTTTTTGCTTTTATCAAACAAGTATTTCACTTTCTACTGCCTCTTCATATTGGTTCTTTTTGCTTCTCTCCTTGCCTCATCCAATGCAACCAATTGATTTACCCTTTCTTCCATTGGATCTTCAATGTCATCATCATTTTACTGTATGAACTTATAAACTACCAAGAGATTATTTATTGGCAACTTTACCTCTAGGCCATACACTAATTCAAAAGGAGACTTACCAATGGCTTCCTTAACTGTCACCCTATTAGCCCATAGTGCTAACTTCAACTTAGAGTCCCAAGCCCTCTTATTTTTATGAAGTATCCTCTTGATTATCTTCATCAGACTTTTGTTGCTAGACTTATCTTGACCATTACCTTGAGGATGATATGGTGTTGCATATAACAGATTAATACCATACTCATTGTAGAAATCAACAAATTTTCCTCATTAGAAACAAATTGCATTATCTGCCACCAATTTAGCTGGTACCCCAAGTATAATAATTATGTGCTCCAAGACAAAGTCTAGTACAACTTTGCTTGTGGCCTTTTTAGTTGGGATGACTTCAATCCATTTGGTAAAATAGTCAGTGGCAACAAGTATCCAACTATATCCACCACTTGACTTCTCTGTTAAAAATGGAGCATCTACTATCACAATTTTGAGTGGAAATGCACCAGTATACTTCAGCTTCCCCAAGAATCTCTGACATGAATCACAAGTTCTCACCATTTTATATACATCAGATAAGAGTGTTGGCCACCAGTATCCTAAGCTAATAATCTTATGTGCAATAGTTTTAGCCATGTAATGTCCTCCACACACCCCTTTATGCATGTTAATTAATATATTTGTAGCTTGGTCCTGATCTACACATCTAAGCAGCACAACATCAGGGTTTCTCCAATACAACTTACCTCAAACAATGACATTTAATAGCTTACAGCTTCAATGTCCTTTTTTTATTATTATTGAAGTGAGGAGGGCAACTCATGTTTTGTAAATACTGGACAATGTCTTTGTACCACTCATATTGTTGTACATTGCATACTTCTTGCATTTGATCTTCAGGTACATTCACTTGACAAGCCTCTAGATTTGTCTCTACCATCAACTTTGCCAAACCATGTCCTCTTATTAATTTGGTGATCTGGATGTCAATGTTAAACTCCTGTATCTTATTAATCCACCCACATTGTCTCCATGTTACCTCTTGTTGTGTGAATATATACTTTACTCCAGAGTGGGGAACATAGGCTATAATTTGAGCTCCAACTAAATAAGGTCTAAAATTCTTCAACTCCCTGACCAAAACATAAGCTTTCTTTTCCATTATGTCATATTTTAGCTCTGCTATTTGCAAAGATTTGCTAAAGAAAGTAATAGGTTGTTCATATCCATCATCATTCTTCTGTAACAAGCATGCAACAGTTGTATGAAAAGAAGCAAAATAAAATAATTGAAATGGCTTAGTGAAGTCAGGGAACTTCAGAACAGGGGTAGTTTTGATAGCCTCTTTTATGTTTTTAAATGATTGAATAGCTTCATCTCCCCATGTTATAGCCTCACCTTTCTTCATCTCTTGGATATTGCTTTGGTGATTTCAGAAAAGTTGGTAACAAATCTTTTGGAAAAGTTAATATGTCTAAAAAATGATTGAATACCCTTCACAGTTTAGGGCATTTAGATCCTATCAATTGCAGCAACCCATTCTAAATCAATCCTCACTCCATCCTTGGATGCTATATGCCCCAAAATCTTTCCCTCAGTCGCTCCAAAGGCACATTTCTTAGGATTCAATGAAATGCCATACTCTAATGCTTTGATAAAAATCTTCTCCAAGTTCATACAATGTTGGTCCTCATTTTTAGAATAAGCAGTCAAATCATCCTAATACACTACCAGTATTGAATCAATTAGCCCTATAAATGCAACATCCATGGCTCTTTGGAATTTCGCCCTAGCATTTGTCAGTCCAAATGACATCCTTACATACACATATGTCCCCCATGGAGTTGTGAAGGCAATCTTATACTATTCTGATTCTTTCACTTTCACTTGTTTGTAACTAGAAAATCCATCCATCAAGAAAAAAAGTTCACATCCTCTTACTTTCTGGAGCATAGTCTCCATGTTGGGCAATGGATAATTATCTTTTAGAGATCATACATTCAAGTTTCTAAAATCCACACACAGTCTGATGTCTCCATTTTTCTTCCTGACTGGGACTAGATTTGACACCCAAATGGAGTACCTTATGGGCTTTATGATTCCACTATCTCTAAGCTTCATGAGCTCTTCTTGCATCTTTGGGGCTAGAGTACAATTGGTGGGCCTTTTCTTTTGTCTAAATGGCTTAGCCCCAGGCTTCAAAGGGACTTCATGCTGAAAAGGATCTTCTTTGTAGGCATTCAAATCATCATACGACCATGCAAAGACATGTTTATATTTTCTCAATAGTGCAATCAACATTGTACATATGTGTGGCTTGAACTATTTCCCAATATAGACTTTTTTTGAAGCATTATGTGTACCCAAGTTTATTTCTTCCAAATCTTGCTTGTATGTAGAAGAAGTCTTAGCAACAAACTGATCTCTATTGTCAAATGCTCTTTCCAAAGCTACCAGCCCTTTTGGAAACTTATTAGTCTTAAGTTGTATGATCTCTTTTCTAAACAAGGTTTCCTTTCCATCTGTAACTTCCACAAAATTCTGAAAGTCTATTTCCTAATTTCATACTCATCAATGCAATGTATAAATCTCAATAGGTCCTTGTCATCCTCAAAAACTTTCTAGCTACATATGTTGTCTGGGACTGTAGGTTTAACTTTGTTCTCAACATGTGCACTGTCTGCCAATGTAATATCATTTGTCTTACTTGCAACATTAGGTAGGAAGTCTACCTTGAAACATTCCTAGACCTTTCTATCTAGTTTATAGAAAATGCATCAAACAAATCCACACTATCCCACATTGCGTGCTTATATTGCTTCAATCTTTTATTCTTAGAAGCATATTTCCCTCTTACCTGAGAGACAATTAACTCTGAATCTCCTAACACCTTGAGAAGCTTAATCCCATGCTTAATTGCAACATTCAAACCTAGCAAAAGACCCTCATATTTTACAATATTATTTGTGTACCCAAATTTTAGAAGGAAAGAAAATATAAATATCTTACCAGTAGGGGAAACAAACACTACTCCAGCACCAGAGCCCTCCCTTGAACAAGCACCATCAAAATACATAGACCAAAGCCCTTCTTGATCCTTCAATCTTTCCAGTTCATCATCAATGGGTTCCTTCTTCTTCATATTTTGGTTACAAGGCACACCTAAAAGTTACCACAATCAATATCAACAAAACAAACTTGATTAGCTTTCTCAGGTTCTTCAATTATGACAGGTGCCTTTTCCTCTTTGTCTAGTCTAATATCCCTGCCATTCATAGGGACTATAGCATAAGACAAGTCCAATTGCATGCTTCCTCCAATCAATGCTTCCCACCTCCTTGACAATAACATCCCATATTGTGGCTTGATGTCAATCATAATTATATTCATAGCATAAGTTTTTTCAGGATAAGAACCAAGCATGAAATCTACATTCTTCATGATTCCAATAACTAACACCTCCATAGCATCCATAGAAAAGTAGTTACCACATGCCTTATCTATTTTCAGTTCAACTTGTTCCATGACATCCAAAGGCATGATGTTTGTGGATGCACCTAAATCAAGCATACAATTTCTTATTACTTTTCCATTAATAATGAGAGACACATAGAATAGCTCTACCTATGATGGACATTTTGTTAGGGTTGTTCCTAAATACACTTTAGGAATCTCTTCTTCATTAGTATCCTTTTCTTGACCTTTTCCATGATCCTTGGCAGCTTGGTCCACCTGATTAGATATCCCTGAAATTAAAGATAGTTCTTTATTTTTGTATTCTTCAATCTTCAACATCTCAAGTAATGGGACATAAACCTTCATTTGGGATAATGCCCGAGTAATGTCAAATGGGACATAATTTTGTACAACAGTTGTACTCTGACCCACATTCTTGTTTCTTTCATGAGTATGTCTGGCTTTAGTACCTATGGAATTTTGGATATTACTCACCCCATTGGAACTTTTACCTTTATCCTCATTCTCAGCTTCTTTACTTTCTAAACTTCTGGCATTATTGGTTGACTTTTCCTTAGAATCCTTCTTACTTTCATCACTCTGTTTCTTCTATGACTCAAACCCTTTTGAATTGATATGAGGCCTCTTCACAAATATGCTTCTCAATTGTCCAGAATCACATATTTGGGCCCTGCTCCTAAGATTATAGTTTCTCTTGACTTGAGCAATTGTAGTAGCTATTGGGGCTCTAATCTCCTCACATAAGAAGGTCTCCTTAAATTTACATTTGGAATATATGAATCTTAGGCATAAACATGTTGATCTTCATCCTCTTCATCTAAGAATATCTACTGACAAACTTACTCCTTATTATACCTTTTTTCAACCACATTTGTATTTGCATCAACGTAATCAGAAGTAGAAGAATCCCCACTAGTAAAAAGCATATTAACAATGTCGTCTTTAGCATAGTGAGAGTCATTACATTCATTGTAATCATTATGGAAAGACTGAGAAATCATACACTATGATAATGAATGAGCCATTTGACACACCATACACCAAGGAGTATCCTCAACAACATTAACATTCTTCTTTAATGGATCAGGAGATTCCTTACCATACTAAGACTTCTAATTATTATTATTATTATTCAAGATGGGCTTAGCATTGTGCCAATTTGTATTGTATGGCATATCATGCAATTGTGGTCTTTTTTCACGTCCCTGATAATTTGGCTTTTCAGGGCCTAGTCCTTTCTCTATTCTTGCAAGTTTATAACTTAGGTCGTTAAAAGTATTTGTTATCTTGTCCAATTTATCCTCAGATGTGGAAGCATTACTTTGAGTATTCTGAGTTCTATTTCTTGGATTTTGTAGGATTTTTACATCATCCCTCCTATTTCCTTTGCCAGATGCTTTCCTATTATTCTCAATATTGGTTACAATTCTAAAAGCATCTCTCAAACTAGATGGACTTTTGTCTCTCATTTCATATTTTATTTTGGAATCAAAGGCATTTGTGTACAAAATCATGCGCATAGGTTCATTTGGTCTCATATGAGGTGGAAGTTTATTCAATGCCCTAGTAAAACTTGCATTAAAATTAGAAACAAGCTCATTTGACCCTTTAGTTATACTAGTGAATTCATTTAAAATGAAACTGGGGTCAATCTTATTTCCATATTGTTCTCTAAAGATCTACATGAAATCATCCCATGATGACATACTCTGATCAGGCAAATTCCTTTACCATTCCCTAGCTTGTTCTACTCAAGATTGCATGAACAACTTCATGAAAACATCCTCATGTTCAACTTCAAAATTATCCATTAAATTCAGAAAAGATTTCAAATGATCTTCACCAAATACTGTATTATTACCTAAAAACTTGGGCAATTCAGTCCCGATGTCATTGTCATTGGGGTTAGGATACCTAGGGATACTAGTGAAATCTAGTTGTCTATATCTTTCCACTTGCATGGACCTCCTACCAAATGCATTCTGATTTTGATTTACATTCTAATTTTGGTTTGCATTATTAGCATTCTGATTCACATTACCATGGACATGTGTATTTTCGGTTTCTTACATTGTTCTAGGGTGCTCTGTTATTATTGACATTCTATCTTTGATTGTTTTGTAGATTCTAATTTGCATTTTGATTGGACCCTTGATTATTACCTAGTACATTCTGATTATTCTGCTAGTTTGGGACATTGTTGACCTCTTGATTACCAACTATGTTTGCATTATTTAAAGTTAAAATTTCATTCTAGTAAGCAGTCTTGAGAGCCTCAATCCTCTGTCTCATTTCATCTCTTATTTTTATAGCTTCCAAGTACTCAATCTTAATCCTGAGGTTCCTAACTTCTTCTAACAATTCCTCTTCTCTTAGCATTAAGGAAGATGGTCTAATCATATTGGAACTATTTGTATTCCTCAGTGGTTCTATTTCTTCAAGCCTATCAAGTGGATCCTCAAAAGGACAATCTTGAAACATATCAAATCCTTACCTCAATCTATCACCTTGTTGCTTCTCATAGATTTCCTGGATGCTATCTTCTGTACTTGAAAAATGTTGTTGTTTAGAAGACCCAATATCAATATGGATAGTGTCATTATTCTGAGGATTTGGAGACCCTTCTTGGTTGAATTGATTATTACCTTTTTTCCTATACATTATTTTTTATTTCTCTTGAAACAAGGGGTTTTGCAAGGACCTTCTTCCTTGCATACAAATTATAATGTCATTGGATGGGAGATAAATTTGGAGTCGCCACCCACAAATGGGATTTTAGATTGAAGTATGGGTTCTTTATAATCAAATTGTTGTTATATGGAGCCTACTCAAACTCAGAGATTAAATTTTCCCTAGTTTTATCAGCACAGTTTCCCCCCAAATTATTTAACGGGGTCAAAGGGTATCACCCCTTGTGGGGGTTTAGGGGCAGCACCCCTTGAGGGTTTTTTATTATTTTATAAAGGCATCGAGAGTTATTTTTCTATTGGCTGATATAAATATCCTATTTTTGTAATTGACATAAGGCTTGATAAAAAGAGGCTAAGGGTTATGGTTTCTATTGATTATATTGTAGCATTTGCAGCGGTATTGAGTTGCAAGGATTGCTGGTTGTAATCGGTTTGATTTACTGGATAATAATTTTGGACTCTTTGTTGGTGGATGTAGCCCGAGTTTGGGTGAACCACATTAAAATTGTCTCTCACTGTTATTATTTCGATGTATTTTCATTCCTCTGTTTAATCTTTATTTGTATTTAATTGATATCTTCTGCTGTCTAACCCTAACAAGTGGTATCAAAGTGGGTTGTGTTCAATTATCATCTATAGGAAGGTCTCATGGTTGAGTGGGAGCAATGGTGGACGAGGGTAAATTGAAGGTAGATAAATTCAATGGGTAGAACTATTAGTTATGGAAGATGCAGATGGAGGATTATCTCTATCAGAAGGATTTATGGAGGTTGTTGAAAGGAACAACCAAGAAATTAGCAATAATGATTGATGACGATTGGAATCTTTTGAACAGAAAGGCACTGGGAACCATTTGGTTGTGCCTGGCACCATCTGTGGCATTCAATATAACAGAAGTGACAACAACAAGTGAACTGATGAAAGATTTGGTTAAATTGTATGAAAAACCCTCAACCTCAAATAAGGTATTTCTCATGAAGCGTTTGTTTAATTTGAAAATGATTGAAGGTGGATCTGTGATAGATCATTTAAATGAGTTTAATATGATTACCAGTCAGTTAACTTCTTTAAAAGTGAAATTTGATGAAGAGGTGAGGGCTCTCTTGATATTATGTTCTTTGCCAAAAAGATGGAATAGATTGGTAATGGTTGTAAGTAACTCTGTCTCGAGTTCAAACACTTTGAAATTTGATGATGTTGTTGGTTTTATCCTTAGTGAGGAAATGTGATGAAAAAGCTTAGGAGTGTCCACATCAGGTAGTGTTTTGAAGGTAGAAAGCAGGGGTAGATCAAAGGAGAGAGGAAAAGGTTGCGGAGGTCATGGGAAGTCATGAGGAAAATCAAAGGACAAGAGATCCCAATCTAGAGGATAGAAGGATTGTTGGTACTGTGGGAAACTAGGTCATCTAATGAAAGATTGTTGGTCTCAGAAGAATAAAGAAGGAGACAAATAAGAAGGCAATAAGGAGGCAAATGTGGTAGGTAATAAATCTGAATATGATGCTTTGATTCTTTCCCTAGATAATGCTGATGATTCATAGGTTTTAGATTCAGAGGCCTCATTTTATGCTACGCCCCATACAAGTTATTTTCTTGATTATGTCCAAGGGGATTTTGGGCTAGTTTTTTTGGGAGATAATGAACCCTATCAGATTGTTGGAAAGGGAAGAATCAAGATTAAGTTGCAGAATGGGAATCATTGGCTACTACAAGAGGTAAGGCACATTCTAAGGTTGAGTAGGAATTTAATTTCAGTAGGGCAGCTAGCTGATGAAGGTTGCATTGCTACATTTACTGATAAAAATTGGAAGATTTCAAGAGGTGCCTTAATAGTAGAAAAAGGTGTGAAAGTATGCACCTTATATCTTTATACAGGTTGTACTATTCCTTCTACTTTATCTATTGCAGAGAAAAAACAAATAGGTTTAGGAACAGTTGTTGCAAGTTCTAAGACAACACTATGGCATAATAGACTTGGGCATATGAGTGAAAAATGTATGAAGGTACTTCATTCTAAGAAAGTTTTACTAGGTCTAAAATGTATCAATATGGATTTCAGTGAAAGTTGTGTGTATGGCAAACAAAAGAGAGTTAGTTTTCTCAAGGATGGAAAGCAAAAGAAAGATGAAAAGTTAGAGCTTGTGCATACAGACATATGGGGACTAGCTCAGGTATCTTCTCTTGATGGCTCTCAGTATTATGTTACATTCATAGATGATGCAACTAGGAAGGTTTGGATTTATTTCCTTAGGTAGAAATCTGATGTATTTGAAATGTTTAAGAAATAGAGAAGCTTGGTTGAGAATGAGATGGGTAAAAGATTAAAATGTCTTAGATCTGATAATGGTGGTGAGTATTACAACAAAGAATTTGAGGATTATTGTTCCTTTAATGGAATTCGTAGACATAAAATAGTTCTAGGGACTCCATAGGAGAATGGAGTGGCTAAGCGAACATGACAATAATGGAGCATGTAAGGAGCATGAGATTGCATGTTGGGCTACCTTTAAACATGTGGATAGAGGCTATCAATACCACTGTATATTTAATTAATAGAGGTCCTTCAGTTCCTTTGGGTTGTGGTATTCTAGAAGAAGCATGGATAGGTACGAAGGTGAGTTATTCTTTTCTCAAAACCTTCAGATGTGAAGCATTTGCAAATATAGATTCTAAAAATAGATCCAAGCTGGATGCAAAATGAAATAAGTGTATCTTCATTGGATATGGCATTGATGAATTTGGTTATAGGCTTTGGGATGTTGAAAATCTAAAAATTGTGAGAAGTAGGGATGTTGTATTCAATGAGAAGGTGATGTACAAAGATCAATTGCAGCAACATGAGAAGAAAGAAAAGGATTATGTGGTGCTGGATGATACTCTAGATAGTGATGTTGTAGTGGTTCCTCATGTTCTGCAACAACAACAAGAAATACCACAAATTCTAGTGAATGTTAGATAGTCAAAAAGGCTAAGTAGACCTCCTGAAAGGTTTTCTCCCTCTTTGTATTCTATTTTGTTAACAGATGCTGGTGAACTAGAAGGGTATGATGAAGCTATGCAAGTGGATACAAAGGTTCAGTGGGAGCTTGCAATTAAAGAAGAAATGGACTTCTTGCTAAAAAATTAGACTTGGGAATTATGTAAGTTGCCTGTAGGAAAAAAAGCTTTAGCAAACAAATGGGTTTATAGGCTAAAAGAGGAAGATGGAGGTAAGAAAAGATTTAAAGCCAGGTTAGTTGTAAAAGGATTTGCATAGAAAAAGGGCATTCATTTTGATGAGATTTTTTCTCCGGTTGTTAATATGACTTCTATTCATACTGTTTTAAGTATTGTGGCTACTGAAGATTTGCATTTGGAATAGTTAGATGTGAAAACTACCTTTCTCCATGGTGATTTGGAGGAGGAGATATATATGGAATAGCCCTAAGGATTTAAGGTCAAAGGTAAGGAGAAACTGATGTACATATTGAAGAAGAATTTATATGGCTTGAAACAAGCACCTCGACAGTGCTATTTGAAATTTGATAGTTTTATGGCTGAGCAAAGCTACAGTCAGTGTAATTATAACTATTGTGTTTATTTTAAGAGGTTGGATAATGACAACTACATTATTTTATGTTTATTTGTTGATGAAATGCTTGTAGCAGGGTCTAACATGGATCACATAAGAGAGTTAAAACAATAGTTAGCATAATCATTTGCTATGAAGGATTTGGGGGCAGCAAAACAAATCCTTGGTATGAAAATTTGTAGAGATAGGAAGAACAAAAAATTGACTCTATCTCAGGCTGATTATGTTGAAAAGGTGTTGCAAAGATTCCATATGGAGAATGCAAAAGTTGTTAGCACACTTTTGCCTAGTCATTTAAAATTAACTAAGGAGATGTGTCCTAAGACACAAGAGGAGAAAGAAAAAATGTTCAAGGTACCATATTCTTCAGCTGTAGGAAGTTTAATGTATGCCATGGTATGCACGAGATCAAATATTGAAAATGATGTAGGAGTCGTAAGCAGGTATATGACTCATCCCGGATTGGAGCATTGGAATACAGTAAAATGGATTCTCAAATAATTGAGAGGTACATCCAATAAACATGTATGTTTTGGGGGCTCTAATACTGATTTAGCAAGCTATGTGGACTTAGATTTGGTAGGGGATATTGATACCAGGTGGAGTACTATAGGTTATGTCTTTACTATAGGTGGGACAACAATGAGTTGGATCTCACAGTTGCAAAAGGTGGTTGCTTTATCCACCACTCACGTAGAGTATGTAGCTGCAACAGAGGTAAGCAAGGAGATGATATGGCTGCTATCTTTCATGGAAGCATTGGTCAAACAATAGGCTAATAGTTATTTGTTTACGGACAACCAAAGTACCATACATCTTTCAAAGAATTCCACCTTGCATTCAAAGATCAAACAGATATAGTTGAGGTATCACTTCATTCAGTCAGTGTTGGATGATGGATAGTTATGACTGGAAAAGATCCATATAGATGAAAATCCAGTGGATATGTTTACAAAGGTAGTGACATGGGAGAAGCTGAGCTCCTCTTCAGCTTCGGTTGGTCTTCAAGACTGAAAACAAAAAATTAGAACATCAAAGTCTAGAGTGCTTCTTTCCAGTGGGAGCTACAGGGTTAGTGGTGTTATGATCAGGCTCCAAGTGGGAGATTGTTGTTATATGGAGCCTAATCAAACTTAGAGGTTAAAGTTTCCCTACTTTTATCAGTGCAGTTTCCCCCCAAATTATTTAACAGGGTCAAGGGGCAACGCCCCTTGCAGGGGTTTGGCGGCAGCACCTGTAAGATGGAGTCAAGGGGCAGCACCCCTTACGGGGTCTAGGGGTAGCATATTTTTGTAACCCTAATTTTCTATTGCGTCAGGAGTTATTTTTCTATTGACCAACATAAAAAAACCCTATTTTTGTAACCAACATAAGGCTTGATAAAAGAGGCTAAGGGTTAGGGTTTCCGTTGATTGTATTGTAGCATTTAAAGTGGTATTGAGTTGCAAGGATTGTTGGTTGTAATCGGTTTGATTTACTGGATAATAATATTAGACTCTCTATTGGTGGATGTAGCTTGAGTTTAGGTGAATCACCTTAAAATTATCTCTTGTTGTTATTATTTCTTTGTATTTTCATTCCTTCGTTGAAGCTTTATTTGTATTTAATTGATATCTTATGCCGTCTAGCCCTAACACAACTCCCTAGTAGAGTCACCAATTTGTTGGTGTTACCAACTAAAGGTCTGAGTTTCCCTAAAAAGTTGCCATATTTAATGCTCAGGATTCTCAAGTCAGTGGCCAACAAATAGGAAACAATTACTTGTGCTCCTCTACACTTCAGGCTCTACTAGACATAGGGGGTATTCCCTTACTTCAATATCTATGACAAATCCTTATTTCACTAGATATTGACACCTAAAGTAGATATGTTCTCTTATATGTAGACCAAAACTTTACAATAAATTCAGAGTTGGCTAGCTCTAGTAATTACTTCTTTGAATGGCTCAGAGAACATGAAGCTAAAACATACTCCTAAAAATAGATCTCACTTGAAGATAACAGATATCACTTGAAGACACATCATAGACTACTTCTCAAAAGACACTGTCAGACACTGCTTATCAATAACTTGCTTTTTAGAGTACCAAATAACAAATTCTTTGGAATGAAGATATCTAAGGACCTTATAAACTTAATTCCAAAACCACAAGACCAAAACCTAACCTACGGGGAAATGCAAAGAAAAATACTATCTCCCGTCACTCTAGAAATATTGCTAGGCACAATCTTCAAACTAGTGAATAGAACTTTTTCTGCACATCAATCTCGACCACCAAATTCTAGATTTAACATCTTTAAACACTTATCTAAATTATATATAAATATCATACTCTGGTCTTCAACACAGAGAAAATGCGGAGAAAAATACTTAGTGTTGAAATTAGGGCAGACAATTGAGAGGGGGGTGAATCAGTTGTCACAAATCTTTATCTTTTGCTACATTTAATCTTCTTTATCACTTATAAACAAATTAAATATATAACCATGAAATCATGAATCAACAACACATGAGAAGAAACATAATCAACATACATAACATCAGGATTTTTACGTGGAAACCTGGTTAAGGGAAAAACCATGGTGGGGGTTAACCCACAAGATTTATTCTCTATTAAAAGAATAGAAAAATGGGAATGTACCTGCCTTTGAGTGCAATGCCTAGACCTGACTGCTCAAAGAGACTCACTATCTACAAAATATTCACATGATTAACACTGAAAGGTTGAGCTGAGAAACAACATCTTCTTCATGCCAAGGTTAGTTCCTTTGAAGCTCACAACACCTCTACTCTACCGCTGAACACTTCCTCGCTACCTCTACATCATCACACACATTCGCCACATTTTTATGACTTTATTACACTTATCTATACATGACATCAAATTTGGAATGAACATCAATGTCGGCCTTACAATCATCTATCTGGAACATTCTCCAAGATAGGCATTACAAGAAATTATAATTACAAGACTTAAAATTCTTCATGCAAACCATTACACTATCAGCCAAACATAGCTGGGACTCAAATCTTCCTCAAATAACATGCCACACTCCATAGAACTTCCCTTAGATCATCTATAACATGCACTAAGCTTCTGGTCGACCAAGACTGGAAAGAACAACAACACCCAAGGAGAAATCTTTAACTACAAGCTTAATCCTCAATGAGGACCACCAAAACAATAGGCACAGAATCCAAAAACCACCACAAGCACAATGAAATCAACAAGAACAACCGCACCACCTCAAATCACCAGAATCACTTGCATCTTCATACAAAAACTTAAGAACACTGATTATCATGACTGTCACACTAGGAATATTGCTTGCAGACCTCCAAACCATGAGCCACTTAAGTTGAGGATACACACCTACATCCCAAACATACCTCTAGAATCACTAACCATAATATTCCAATGCAAAGAAATCCAAACCAAATTCTTGTCACTTTGTTACCTTTGAACAACTGCAAAACCCAGTTCTACTCAGATGACCATAACTTCACCAATCCTCCATGCAGACCTCTCAAATCTTAATTGGAACAACTTCAGACAATCCTCTACAAAGTCCTTTAGTCTGCAGATTTTGATCTTCATCTCACTGGAAATGCAGAGCAATCTACTTTGTTGAACTACACTGTG
The DNA here is from genome assembly GCA_027924645.1 of Cunninghamia lanceolata. Classification (NCBI taxonomy): domain Eukaryota; kingdom Viridiplantae; phylum Streptophyta; class Pinopsida; order Cupressales; family Cupressaceae; genus Cunninghamia; species Cunninghamia lanceolata. The sequence goes on along the minus strand of BSBN01001807.1, from coordinate 19,882,796 downwards.
TTCACTATCTCAAACAAAAAGATATGTTGACATCAATGACAAGACATCATATGTACATATTTGCAACAATCTCCCCCTTTGTCATTGATGACAACATATGATGTGAAAAACTAATTCAACCATTAAGACAAGGACTTTTCCCCCTTTGTCTTATCACACCTGCAACCACTTTCTTCACTGCTACCCCTTTCACCAACAACTACTTACTTCCAAGTTTTTCACATGACTTCTCTCCCCCTTTGACATCAATGGCAAAGGCCACATATTTGCAATCATCTCTCACCCTTTTTGTTTCTTAGACAAAACCAAATTGAATTCTAGAATTAACATACTAACTACTCCCCTTGAGTAGCATCTCCTTAATACCAATCTGGATCACAAGATATGACTGTGAGTTCCACCGGATTGATGCACACTAGTGCACCTTAGTTCTGAACAGGAGGGGTAATAATCCCTAGCTTCACTCTGAGATACTCAAAAGTGTCCTTAGGTAGAGGCTTTAGTGAAGATATCCACAATCCAATCCTTTGAGGAAACAAACTCCAATCTGACTTCATTCTCATTTACCTTCTCTCTCAAAAAATGAAACTTGATGGATATGTTCTTTATCTTTGAATGCAACACTGGATTCTTTGAGATGTTTATTTCACTTGAATTATCATAGAAGATTGTAACAAGCTCTTCAAACACAATTTTGATATCTTTCAACATTTGATTCATCCACAGAACTTGAGTACAATTACTTGTTGCTACTATAGACTCTGCCTCTGCAGTAGACATAGATATTACCTCTTTTTTTCTCAACCAAGAAACCAATCTTTCCCAAGAAAAATCCACCACCACTAGTACTCTTCCTGTCATCCACATCTCCTACCCAATCAGCATTTGTATATGCATGAAGAGTGAAATCATCATCCTTAGGACACCATAAACCATAATCAGATGTTCCCTTCAGATATCTAAAAAAAATTTGACTGCTACAACATGAGATTTTCTAGGATCATCTTGAAATCTAGCAATAATGGCAACTACATTCATAATATTAGGTCTAGTTTGAGTCAGCTAAAGCAGTCCTCCAATCATTGATCTATACCTTTTTTGATCTACCTTAGGGGAATCATCATCTTTACTCAACTTGCATCTAGTTATCATAGGAGTACTTACTGGTTTTGAATCCTCCATTCCAAACTTTTTCAACAACTCTTTCACATACTTGGACTGAGATATGAAGATGCCCTTATCTGACTAAATGATTTATTGACCTAAGAAGAAATTCATTTCACCAAACGTGGACATCTCAAATTCACTTTGCATCTGATCAACAAATTTTTTACACATGCTCTCATTCCAACCAAAGATGATATCATCAACAAATACCTCAACAATTAAGATGTGTTTATGATCAATTTTGAAATAAAGATTACTGTCAGTTGTGCCTTTTCTAAAACCTAACTTTAGCAGATACTTATCTAATCTTACATATCAAGCTCTTGGGGCTTGTTTAAGTCCATATAATGCTTTCCTCAATCTGCAAACCATATCTCCTTGATCAGACAACTAGAACCTTCTGGTTGCTCAATGTAGACTTCTTCTTCCAACTCTTGATTTAGGAATGCTGACTTGACATCCATTTGATAAAGTTTGAAATCTTTGTAAGCAGGAAAGGCAAGAAATAATCTGACTGCTTTGATTCTTGCCACTAGAACAAAAGTTTCTTTAAAATCAATTCCCTCTACCTGAGAATATCCTTTGTACACCAATCTTTCTTTGTTTCTCACAACTTCACCATCTTCATTCAATTTATTCTAAAAGACCCATTTAATTCCAATTACATTTTTGTTTTTAGGTCTAGGAACAAGATCCCAAGTATGTTTCTTTTCAATTTGTATTAATTCTTCTTCCATTGGTTTTACCCAACTTTCATCACTATAAGCTTCATTCACTGATTTTGGTTCAATCTTTGAGATCAAACAATACTCCACTTGTTCTCCAACAATTTTTCTTCTAGTTTGAACACCTTTATTTTTATCTCCTATGATCCAATCTTCAGAGTGATTCAACCTTACATACCTGGGAGTTTTAGAATTTTCTTGAACTTATGATTCTTGAACTTGTTCCTCAACATTTGTACTAGCTTCTTGAGTCACTAGATTCTCTAGAGCAATCTAAATCTGAGTTTGAGTTTGAACTTTCTTTCCTTTATTTGGACTTTCATTTTGATCATCTAATTCATATCCATAAGACTTAGAAGGTCTCTCCTTTCTTTCATCAACCTTGACATTAGTAATTTCTACAATCCTTTTCAATCTCTTGTTAAAGCATCGATATGCCTTGCTTTGGTTAGAATAACCTAGAAATATTCCTTCATCACATCTTGCATCAAACTTTCTTAGATCTTCATCTCTCTTGATATAGAATTTACTACTAAAAGCACTGAAGTATTTCATAGTAGGAGCATTACCAAACCATAGTTCATAAGGTGTTTTACCAGTATTACCTTTAATCTACAGTCGGTTAAGAGTGTAGATAGCAATACTCATAGCCTCTCTCCAATAGACATGTGGAACATTTGTCTCCATCATCATGGTTCTAATAGCCTCTTGAATAGTCTGGTTTTTCCTTCCCACAACTCCATTCTGCTAAGGAGTCCTAAAAGTAGATAATTGTCTTCTTATTCCATGCTTTTCACAAAATGCATTAAATTCACCAGGGGTAAACTCTCCACCTCTATCAGATCTCAAACACTTTATCTTCACACCAATTGCATTCTCCACCCTAGCCTTGAACACCTTGAATCTATCAAGAGCCTCTAATTTCTCTCTCAAGAAAGTGGCGTACATCATCTAGGAGTAATCATCAATTAGCAACATAAAGTATCTGTCTCCTTGCAAACTCCCAACTCTGGCAGGACCACACAAATCAGTGTGCACAAGTTCCAACAATCCACTTGAAAATTATTCTTTACTTTTGAATGTAGCTTTGTTCTATTTTCCCAACTAACATTCCTTACACATGCTATTAGAAAGTTTCACAAGCTTTGGAAGATCTCTCACATCCTAAGTAGTACTTATCTTGACAATGTTATCAAAGTTTACATGACACATTCTTCTATGCCATAACCAACTCTGAGCAATCAAACAAATTTTACCAGTACCACTTAAATGAAAGATATTACCACTAGTCTATGTACTAGATGCAATCATAGTTCTGGAGCTTCCCAAGATTCTACATTTTCCATCCTTGAATCAGAGATCATACCCTTTTTCAACCAACTATCCAACACTAAGAAGATTATGCTTCAACCCTTCTACATACAAAACATCATTAGTGTTATTCTTACCATCAAGAGAGATGGATCCTCTACCACAGATTCTACCAACTGAATTGTCTCCAAACTTCACAATTCCACCTTCATATCTTTCCAAACTTACAAACTTACTTTTATCATGAGTCATATGATGAGAACATCCACTGTCAATCACCCATTCATCCTTTTCTTCAACCTGAGTAGCCAAGGCACTTTCCACAATCACACATCTAGCAAATTTAGTAGGCACCGGATCTTCTTCTTTGATAGCAATGAACATCCATTCATTTCTAGAGGTACTTCCCATATCAGATTCATCATCTATGACTCCTTCATCAGCAACTTCTTGGACATAGTAGCATTTCTTATGAACCCTAGGTCTATTAGGGTTTGGCTTTGAAACCCTCTCGAGACATCTTGAAGCAAAATGACCAATCTTATTGCAGGCAAAACATATGAAAGGTAACTTTCCTTCATATGTACCAGATCCTCTTGGTAATCTTTTGACAAGAAGGGCTTCAAGTTCTTGAATCTCCAATTCATCTTCTTCAAGTTCCTTCCTTGTCTTCTCATATCTGGTTAGTCTTCTTGAAGAGCTTTCACCTGGATCAAATCTTTGCTTCCCAAAAACATTGGCCTTAAATGTAGATTCTGATTTAGGAAGAGAATCACCAAACTCACTAATTTAAAATGTTGAAAGCTTGCCAACCAACTGATCTCCTCAATAGCAACAACTATGTGCTCGTATGAAGCAGGTAAGGATCTAAGCACCTTGCTAACAATCTCTAATTCTTCTAGTTTTCCACCAGCACACTTGATATTGCACACAAGTTCATTCACCTTTTGCATGTAGGAAGTGATGTTTTCATCTTCACTCATCCTCAAACTTTTGTATCTACCCTTTAGGCTCTGTAACTTAGCACATTTGACATATACATCACCTTCATAAAGAGTTTCCAACTTCTTCCATATTTCATGAGCAGTTTGCAATTCCAAGACATTTGTCATTTCTATATCAGTCAGGGCACTCAACAATGCTTCTTTAGCCCAAATGTTTTTACCATCTTTCATTTCATCTAGAGTTGTAGGACCATTCTTCAGAGGAGTATACTCATTTTTAGTCATCAACCAAAAAGGATCACCCGTGCATTGCAAATGACACTCCATGCAATTCTTCCAAAAAGAGTAATTTGTTCCATCAAATCTCAGACTGCCCTTCTTGTATGTCAATATCCTAGATATCCTCAAGTGGTCAAACTTCTTTTAGAGGAACCAGCTCTAATACCAATTATTGAAATTAGGGTAGACAACTGAGAGGGGGGCGAGTCAGTTGTTAAAAATCTTTATCTTTTGTTGCCTTTAATCTTCTTTACCACTTATAAACAAATTACAGATATAACCATGAAAGCATGAATCAACAACACATGAGAAGAAACACAATCAATACACATAACACCAGGATTTTTACGTGGAAACCTGGTTAAGGGAAAAACCACGATGGGGGTTGTATATGCCTAAAAATGACACGATTCAGTCTAGATAAATATTCTTATTATTTATTCCCTTCTAATTCCTCTATCAATAAATAAATAACCAAATTATTTATTTGATTCATATTCTTCCAATAATTAAATAAATTCCTTTATTTAATTAAATTCTTCCAAACAATTAAATAATTCTTAATTACTTAATTAAGTCAAATCATTCTTCCAAATTTAAATAAATCAAATCAAATTTATTTAAATTCTCTCAGTCTCTATAAATAAAATACAATCAAACATTTTATTTATTATTCCAAAATCATGCACAACAATTAAATAAATTTATTTATTTAATTTGCTTTCTTATCTTCTAAATTAAATAATACCAATTATTTAATTGTTCCTTCCAATAATATCTTCTCTAAATTTAAATAAATCAATTATTTATTTAAGTTGCTTTTTCTTCTAAATTGAGTTATCTCTAAATATAATTCAAGCTTTGTGCACATGCAATTAAATATTCCTAATATTTAATAAAGCAAAATATCTTCTTATTCTCATGCAAATCTATTCTTCTTGTTTTAAATCACTTAACTGATTGTCATATTCTTTTAAATGCTTTAACTCATTCTTCTATTCTTGATAACTCCTCTCATGCAAAAGAAAGCAAGACACTTGTCTTCTTATTCGTTACACGTTCCTCAACCATTCTCAACCATTGATCTTCTCAAGTCTTCTATACCATTGATCTCTTCTTTCCGAAGTCTATAAGTCCAACCTTGTTCCTCCATTCTATTCATCCAAGCTTTAAGTATTGTTACTCTGCAAGAATTATAGCGCACCTTTGGAACCAATTCCTTCATTATTTGTGATCACATTCGCTACTATGCACTATGCACTACTACCATCATTGTGAAGCTCCTCTTCATTGTGATACTATCACTGCCATTCTCAATCAACATTCTTGAACAAAGCAAAGAAGTGCACTCTTTGAGGGCCCTATTTCATACACGCAAGGACAATTTTGATAGGCAATCAATGGAAGTTTCGATCTAAAGGAGGTTTGCTTTGTTGTCGATTCATTGCTTATTTGATTAAATCTCTTTAGTTCACTATTTCATTAAAATTTTGGGTATTTGATATTGATATTATTGCATATTCATTGATTGATCCAAATTTCCCTTAACATTTCTGGCACCTGCCATAGGGCCTAGCCCCAAATTTAACCCAAAATCTGAGTTTTGTGTTTTAGAAAGCCATACATAGGAGGAAAAAGCACATCCGTCACTTCCTAACACGCATCTGTTATCTTTTACGATGCATCTACTACTTCGATGCATATACACTCTATTGCAGTGCTTTTATCATCTCAGACTGTGGATCTGTTATTGTAGCACATATACACTATCTTCTAGTGCTTTTATTCTCTATTGCAATGCATATGTATTACGGCACTTCTGTTGACTATCTCAGTGCATTCAATCTCTAAAGCGGCGCATCTATTATAGATAATGATTTTAGGGTTTGCTAGGAGATTTTTGCTAACGCTGACGTCATTGCAGGAACTATCTTGATCTATTTTATAGGCTAGGTACTAGTTTAGATTCATATAGTTACACTTGTTAGCTCACATTGCAATTTCTAAAAGGGAAAGTAAAATGAATGCTCATGAAAATCTCACGTAGTTTTAACTAGGAAAATTGTAATTGAATCATTGCTATCTTGTATTGCAACACTGCTATCTTTTCAAAGTTATTGCTATCTGGATAGAATTGAACTCATCATTACTATCTCAATTGACCAACATTTCAAAGTTAACAAATTTATACTACGTGGATAAAATTGAACTCATCATTGCTATCTTGGTTAAAATTGGACCATTGCTATCTTGCTAATCACTTCAAAGTTCTGTGCTTGCCCAAGTAGATAGCTCATCTAATTTTTCTCATTTTAACTAGGGGAAAAGAACAACTATATACTGTGTTTTGGGAATGATACCAGGCCTATGCTCTCCCCTATCTTGGGTGATCAAAATGCCAAACATATTATTTTCACATGTGTTTTTCTTTTAGAGGGGCCTACTCTTGGATACCATTCATCCAAGTAGGAATGACCCTAAGTGGTAATAGGCTAGATGCCAAGCCATTCCAAGCCACTATAAATAAATTGTGTGCGGAGTGAAAGCTTCAAACAATGAGTGAAGTTGTGTTATACCGATAGCCTGCCTCCCCCAAAACCCTCCAAGGTGCAACCCTTGCAGGCTAGGAGACTCCATAACGGAGAGTAGTGCTGCTGCATGAATAACCACTCGAACGATTGCCTTCATTAAACACCTTTGTTCTAGTGGCCAAAAACCCTTGTTATCCATTTGAAGCCTAGGATTTTGTTCTTGTTCTTTCTTTTTAGTCCAAAAAAGAGTAAAAAAAATCACAAAAAAATAAAAAACCATAAAAAAATTCTTTGTGTTTGTTGTGTCTTCTTGCCATAATTTCATAAAATTAGATCCAAAAGACCTTATTGCAACCAAAGTACCAAAAACATCAGAAAATTTCTAAAAAAATGCAAAACTATTGAGAAAAGCTAGAGTGGTGCATTCGCCCTCTATTCCTACGCATTTGTGCCAACCTGCGGTGCATCTGTTTAGACTTACAGTGCATTTACTATCTGTTTCAGCACTTTTACATTTTACTAGTCCAGTGCATTTATTGAGACTTATGGCGCATATATCAAATCCTACAGCGCATCTGTTTCGGTGCATACATGACAGTGAGCACTTGCATAGTTTTTGAGGGAAAAATTTTACTAGTTTTGAGTACCCATTTCAATATAGTTTCAGGTTCATAGATTAGGTTCCACCTTGCTGTCAGTTTTCTATCTATTTCACGTCAAAATCTCTCTTTCGTTAGTCATTCATTTCACCTTCTATTAGGTCTTTCTAATCCCAACTCAAAAGTGTCCCATATTAGGTCATCATAGGCCCCCTTTTCGTATCACTTTAGATTCAAGTAAACCTAGTAGGTGAGAGAACTTTACTAGAGGTCTTGGTGCATGACTAGTCCCTACACAGTAAGATAGGTATCGAATACCCTTACTAGTGGCTACTGTCTTGTATCGGCCGTCTTACTTGGAATCATTGATCGAGAAAGTCCTTTGTCTAAATCTTGTCATAAGTATCCTATTCTTAGTAGTCTCCATAGGCATCTTGCCAAAATATCTAGTCCCATTCCACCTCGTACCACATCACCTTGCATGGTTCTTACTAGATCTCAATACAAAAAGCAACTTGAAATGCTCAGATCATCCAACCACATCATCACTCCTCATGATAGTGATGAAGAAATCTCTAACGAAGACTACCAAGGAAGCATCCAAGATCAGAAATTCCAATGCTTACTGGAGAAAGTGCTCCATGAAGACCCTCATAAGTATTTCTATCATCTTGCTAGTATTGGAATTAAACTCCCCGCGGATTTTGATATAAGCATAATCCAAGAAAACATAGAGGATGATCATGAAAAGGGAAAGAAAACCCTAGACCCAAATGCGGAGGATAAAGGAAAGATAACCATAGACCAAAGTGCTCCTATGGAAGAAATGAGAAAAGAACTCAAGGGTCTAAAGCAACAAATGTTAGATCTCAAAATGGGTACAAACACTAAAACCTACTCCTTGGAAGATATTGCATTGTACCCCTTTGATAAACGTTTGAACATGACACCATTTCCCTATCAATTCAAAGTTGCTAAATTTGACAAGTACAAAGGGAAAGGGGACCCTAGAGATCACATTAGGGAATTCATTGCAGCATGCATGGAAGTAGCTCACAATGAGACCTACTTAATGAGACTATTCCCTAGATCACTAGGTAGTCAAGCTATGGAGTGGTTTTCACGGCTCTCACTGGGCATCAAATCTTTTGTTGAGTTAGTCAACAAGTTTATCATGCACTTCTCTTACAATGTTGAACACGAAGTCTCCATGCTTGATTTATGCAACACCAAGCAAAAGAGTGGCAAATCATTCTCCACCTTCCTACAATGGTGGAGACAACTAGCAAGCAAGTGCTCTTATGATGTACCTGAGAAGCAACTAATGGAGATGTTTGTCCATAACCTCAACACTGATCTTAGCTATCAAATACAAATACAATGCCCTACTTCATTTTCAAAAGTCATTGAAATGGGATTGTTTATCGAAAAAGCTATGATCGCCAATGGGCAAATCAAGTTATACAAGGACACACCCACCTCCAACTACATGACTGACAAATCAATATTTTGGACCAAGAATAAGAATGTTGTCAATGATGCAGTAGTTGACGCCAAGGTGGCAGCTCCCAAGCAACAACTCATACTCACTCTTAAAGGAGAGGCAAACAATGTTACACCCAACAAAACATTCTCTTGGGAGCCAAGACCGTGGCTCAACTCAAATCCAAGGTGAAAGTTCACACCAGTGGGTGAGTCCGAAGAATCCCCATTAAGGAAGTTATTGGCCAACAATGAAATCTCTCTACTGCCAACAAGCGACTATGAGCCCACAGTCAAACCTCACTATTGGAAAGACACCAACTATTGTGAGTATCATAGAAGAAGAGGACATACAACCAACAATTGTATCCATCTCAAACATGTTATTCAGGATGTGCTTGACCAAAATCAAGCAGGAACCCAACAACACACCTCTAATGAAACACATGTGGCTTACAGGGATCTACTTCTCAATCATGATAGGCCATACAACAACAATAACAACAATGGCAATAACAACAATGGCAACAACAACAACAATCGCAATAGGCAAAATTAGACCAGTGGGAGCAGTAATGCCAACTATGCAAGTGTGCCATTTGACTATACCATCAATTGTATATCAGAGCATGTCCCACAAATCAATGTGGTCACGTCCTACCAAGAATCAGAGACTAACTACAATGATTGTAGTATCATTACCCATAGTGGTAGAGTCACATTGAATACCGCCCCTCTAAGGCCATCGCCTTCTTAGTCCAACTTCCATCAGTATAATGTCATAGACCAACTACAGAAAACTCTAGCCCACATTTCTATCTTGGAGTTATTGCGTCTATCTCCTTCTCATAAGGATATTCTCAATAAATCCTAGGTGGAAACCACTATCCCCACTAACTTGGCCCAAGAGAAGTTCCAGGCCATGGTAGGTAATCTAACCTCCTCAAGTACCATATCATTTACCGAGCAAGATGACCTCTCAGTGTCTTAATCTCATAACACTCCTCTTCATATTGTCGCCTTCATCCACAAGCACCACATCAAGAGGGTTCTCATTGATGGGGGAGCTGGTTTAAATATTTGCACATTGAAACTAGTCCTTACATTGGGGTTCTCTGAAAATGTCGTCAATCTAAGGAAGAAGATTACTATCAAAGCCTATGATGAAGAGGAGAGAACCATAAAAGGAACAATGGTGTTGCCCATACAAGTGGGAACAATCATAAAAGATGTTGTGTGCCAAGTCCTAGATAGGGAGCTTGCCTATAATATTTTTCTAGGGAGACCATGGATTCATGCCATGAAAGTTGTTCCCTCTACTTATCACCAATGTATAAAATTCTTGCATAATGGCAAGCAAGTCACCATCCAAGGTGACCCTGACCCCTTTTAGCATTGTAACTCTATCCTTTCAAAACCTAATTGCATCATACCAAATAATAGAGAATCTACAACCCCTATCCCACAGCATGATCATACCTCTGAAGCTTCCTCATCAAAGCCTAAAGAGCAGAAAGTTATCATCAAGGAAACTGGAGTTGGGGAATACTCCATTGAGCAAAACCTAAATCTAGCCAAGATGTCTTTATCTCCTAGATCCTTTGGTCAACCCAAGTATTTTACAAAGCCATCTACTCCTCCTATATCTCCCACAGATCCCTTTGTAAAATGGGGGACCTTGTCCGATGAAACAGAGGAAAGAGATGTCCTACAATGGCTTTATACCGAAGAAGAAGAGAACATACAACAGGAACCACCTAGGTTCCCAACAAAACTCTATGGGCAAGGAGAAGCTATCCTACATAGAATCGGTTATGAAGGACAAGGCCCTATCAGCCTAAGAAAAGAAGGAATCATAGAACCCATTCAACCTTCTTCATCCTCATTGGCTAGAAATACAAATGACCTAGGATATAAAGGCAAGGGCAAGGCTAAAGAAAATGCTTGTCTTGTAGAAATGATCCATACACTTCAAGTGGTGACATAGATTCCAATAAATATGAGTAGGATGAGCTAACAGAGCATTCCTATGATGACAAAGAGGTTGACACCATTCAAACTTATACCCCTTACCGTGAGGGACAAATGCTACCGAATAGACCACTAGAGTCTAATTTGCCTATCTCTGAGAATATGATTTTCGAGGAAGGTGCAAGTTCTATCACAATAAACAATTTGGAGGAAAGTACCATCCCAAACATTCCCCCTACCAATACTCCTACTATATCCATTCAAACTATCAACAAATCAGATCTATCCTCTGACTCCCTCCCCCTTGTGCATCCTGAGCTTATTGATTGGGATCTACAAGGAACCCCTCAACTAGATATGTTCCAAAATGATGATGCTTATATTGACTACATGGAACTTAGGGACCTGATGGTGAAAATAAAAATATCAAAATAAAAACTAGATCTAATGGTGAAAACTGCTTAGGGGCAGTGTCAGATCCCAAAATAGAAAAAAGAAAGGATGCATCTGAAGGTGAAAACCCAACTGTGGCACCTGACGATGGAAGGCTTGACACTCTTCCCAATGACATGTACCAGGAGAAGTCTCAAATTGTTTTGGAAGCTACAGAGCTGGTTAACATTGGAATAGAGGAATAGCCTAAGGTCATTCACTTTTCTAAATCTCTAACCCCACCTGAGAAGACTAAGTTTGTACCATTCTTCAAGAGAAAGCAAGTCAATTTTACTTGGTCATATGCAAATATGCCGGGGTTAGATCTAGATTTGATTCAACACTATCTTCCTTTAGATCTAGGAGTGAAACCAGTGAAACAAAAGCTTAGAAAGATGCATCCACACATAGCACTACTTGTAAAAGAAGAACTCAAGAAACTACTAGATGTAGGGTTTATCAGAGCTATAGACTATCCAGAATGGACGTCTAACATTGTACTAGTGTCCAAACTAGATGGCCAAGTCAGACTATGTAATGACTTCAGAGATCTAAACAAAGCTTGCTGTAAGGATGATTTTCTGTTGCCAAATATAGAAATCATAGTCGACTTAATAGCAGGGCATATCATGTTATCTCTCATGGATGGCTTCTCAAGATACAACCAGATCAGGATAGCACCAGAAGATCAGCATAAAACAACTTTTACTTGTCCATGGGGCACTTTCTGTTGGAATGTCATGCCATTCGAGCTAAAGAACATAGGAGCCACATATCAACATGCTATGACCACTATATTTCATGATATGATGCATATAACAATGGAAGATTATGTAGATGATATCCTAGCAAAGTCACTCACAAGAGAAACACACCTGGATGTGTTAGAGAAAGTCTTTCAGAGGCTAGAGCAATTCAAGGTCAGGTTGAACCCAAAGAAGTGTGTGTTTGGGGTCACCTTAGGCAAACTCCTAGGTTTTATTGTATCAGCAAATGGAATAGAGGTGGACCCTGCCAAAGTGAAGGCTATCATGGACATGCCACCACCCAAGACTCTCACTCAACTAAGATCTCTACAGGGCAAGCTACAAGCAATCCATAGATTCATATCACAACTGGTAAACAAGTGTCAACCATTCAGTCATCTCCTGCACAAAAACATTCCATTCAGATGGGATGAGAAGTGTGAAGAGGCATTCAACAAACTGAAAAAACATCTCATGAATCCACCTATTGTCATGCCTCCTATCCAAGCGAAACCATTGATACTCTACATATCTGCTACACCTACAGCTCTTGGGGCTCTTCTAGCACAATAAGATTATGAGAATAAGGAAAGATCCATCTACTATATCAGTCGTACATTGGTGGGCTATGAGTTGCAATACTCTTAGATAGAAAGATCATGTCTTGTGGAATTTTTTGCTTCCCAAAAACATTGACATTATATGCTTTCACATCTAGTCAAACTTATTGCAAGAATAGATCCATTGAAGTACCTACTAAGAAAAGTAGCTCTTACAGGTCACCTAGCCAAATGGGTAATGCTCCTAAGTGAATATGACATTGAGTATGTAGATAGAAAAGCTATCAAAGGGCAAGTCATTGCTGATCAGCTAGCGGATGCACCACTATAGGACACCACACCAATGCAATTTGAGTTTCCAGATGAATCTCTATTTAATGTCTCAACACATTCTTGGAAACTATACTTTGATGGGTCCTACACAAACCATGGATCAGGGGTAGGAATCCTATTTGTAACTCCTCATGGTGACACCATACCAAAGTATTACCGTTTGTTATTTCCATGCACCAATAACATAGCAGAATATGAAGCCTTAGGACTCCCCCTTTCTTTTTACACTTCTAAGTTGTTTCTCCCCTTGAGTTTTTCACACGATCTCTCTCCCCCTTTGACATCAATGGAAAAGAGCATCATATTTGTTCTACTACACATATTTGTACACTACTACTCTAATCAGTTTGAAATCATTCTTTTACTCCCCCTAACTGCAACAATCATCTCAAACCACTACCTACTCCTCTAGAGAGGTACCATTCAACATCAGTCCAAAAAGGAGAAATGTACTTTGAGGTACTCTGGACTGATGCATCTTCTTATGCATTTAATTCAAGGAAGGAGGGGAAACAACCCCTAACTTCTCTTGGAGATACTCAAATGTATTCTTTGGAAGGGCCTTAGTAAATATATCAGCAACTTGATCCTTTGTAGGCACATTCTCAAGCTTCACTTCATTCTTTGCAACTTTCTCCCTCAAAAAGTGATACTTAATTGAAATGTGCTTTGTCTTTGAGTGCATCACTGGGTTCTTTGAAATATTTACGACACTTGTGTTATCATAGAGAATAGGGATTGGCTCATCATACTCAACTTTGATATTCTTCAAGGTCTATTTCATCCACAACAACTGAGTATAGCATGCTGCTACAACAATATATTTTGCCTCTACAATAGAAAAGGAAACTGATTCTTGTTTCTTGCTATGTCAGGACACTACCTTGTCTCCAAGGAAGAATGCACCTCCACTTGTGCTTTATCTTTCATCCACACATCCGGCCCAATCTACATTTGTATAGGCACTTAAGGAAAAATCATTGTTCTTGGGATACCACAAGCCATGATTAGGACTCCCCTTCAAATACCTGAATATCATTTTTACTAACACAACATGTGAATCTCTAGGATCTGATTGAAATTTGGCCACAAGACAGACTGGATGCATCATATCTGGTCTAGTAATAGTTAGATAAAGCATTCCTCCAATCATTGATGTATATTTTCTCTAATCAGTCTTAGGAGATTCAACATTCTTGCATAAATTACAACTAGTAATCATAGGAGTACTTACTAGTTTAGAGTCCTCCATTCCAAACTTCTTCAACAATTCCCTAACATACTTGGATTGAGAAATGAAAATAGCTTTATCAGTTTGATTTATTTGCAATTCAAGGAAGAAGTTCATTTCACCAAACATACGCATCTCAAACTCTTTTTTCATCTCATCTGCAAATTTCTTACACATACCTTCATTCCCACTAAATATAATGTCATCAACATAGATTTCAACAATCAAGATTTGATGTCCACTTATCTTGATGTATAAATTACTATATGCTGACCCTTTACTAAATCCTTGTTGTAACATGTACTTATCCAGTCTTGCATACCAAGCTCTGGGAGCTTGCTTCAATCCATACAATGCCTTCTTCAACTTACATACCATGTTTGGTTTGTTTGATAGCTGAAACCCATATGGTTACTCTATGTAGACTTCTTCTTCTAACTCACCATTCAGGAGAGCAGACTTCACATCCATTTGGTATACCTTAAAAATTTTATATGCTGCAAATTCCAAGAATAGTCTAATAGCTTCCAATCTTACCACTGGAGCAAAGGTCTCTTCATAGTCTATTCCTTCCACTTGTGAGTATCCTTTGCACACAAGTCTTGCCTTGTTTCTCACAACTTCTCCAACTTCATTCAGTTTATTTTGGAATACCCATTTTGTTCTAATCACATTCTTTTTTGCAGGCCTAAGGATAAGTTCCCAAGTCTTGTTCTTTTTAATTTGAATTAGTTCTTCTTCCATTGCTTTGACCCAATGTTCATCATTGCATGCTTCATATACTATTTTAGGTTCCACCTTTTAGAGTAAAAAGAGGTTTACTTATTCTTCTGCAACTCTGCTTCTTGTCAACACACCTTTCCTTTTGTCACCAATAATATGATCTTTAGAATGATCTCTTTTGCACATATCTAGGGGTTTTAGGAATTCTTATTGGAGCTTCAACTTGAATTTCTTCTTCTTCTGGAGAAGATTGCACTTTAGTTTGAACTTCCTTTTCTTTTCTGTTTTAAACCTTTTATGTATCAATAGATCCATCTGACTCATATCCATCTAGTTGAATATCTTCAACTCCCTTTACATTTGCAATTTCAATGGTCTTTCTCAGTGTTTTGCTATAGCACCGGTAAGCCTTACTCTTAATAGAGTACCCAAGTAATATGCATTCATCACATCTAGCATCAAACTTTCCTAATTCTTCATCTCTTCTGATGTACCATTTGCTTCCAAAAACTTTGAAGTATTTGACAATAGGAATTTTACCATACAACAGCTCATAAGGTGTATTTGTTTCTTTTTCTCTAATTTGTACTCTGTTCTAAATGTAGATAGTAGTGTGTATTGCTTCTTTACAATATACTTTTGGTAGGTTTGCTTCCTTGATCATCGTTCTGGTAGCTTCTTGAACAGTTCTATTCTTTCTTTCAACCACTCCATTTTGTTGGAGTCTGGGGAGCAGACAAATGTCTCTTTATTCCATGTTCTTCATAAAAAGCATTGAACTCACTTGAAGTAAACTCACCACCTCTATTAGACCTTAAGCATTTGATTCTCAAATCCAACTCATTTTAAACCATAGCTTTGAATGCCTTGAACTTATCTAGTGCTTCTACATTTTCTCTAAGGAAAGTGACCCAAGTCATTCTTGAAAAATCATCAATAAGAAGCATGAAATACCTTTCACCTTGCAGATTTCTTATTCTTCTAGGACCACATAGGTATGTATTCACCAACTCTAGCAAACCAGTAGAGGATTGTTCTTTGCTCTTGAAAGTAGTCTTTGTCATCTTCTCAAATTGACATTCTTTGCATATAACATTTGCAAGCTTTATAATCTTAGGCAGGTCTCTTACAGCTTGAACAATGCTTATTCTCACCAGATTATTAAAATTAATGTGACGCATTCTTCTATGCCATAGCCAACTTTCATCTGTTTTAGCCAACAAGAAACAATTTTTAGTACCTTTCAAGTGATAAACATTACCATGAGTCTTTTTGCCAGCAACAATTAAGGTTCTAGAGCTTTTCTTTATCTCACATCCATTGTCCTTGAACACAATATTATACCCTTTGTCACACATTTGTCCAACACTTATAAGATTATTCTTTAAGCCCTTAACATAAAGAACATCATCTATATTATACTTGCCATCAAAAGTAATTGATCCTTTTCCACAAATCTTACCAGCTACATTATCACCAAACCTAACAAGTCCTCCATCATACTTTTCAAACTTAACAAACTTACTCTTGTCTCCTGTCATGTGATTTAAACATCTGTTGTCCATGATCCATTCATCTTCCTTTTTAGCATGAAATGTAGACAACAATCCTAGATTTTCTTCCTTCACACAGCTTGCAAGATTAACAGAAACAAGTTCTTCTCTAAGTGCAATAAACAAGCATTCACTACTATTACCATCATCAGAATCAGGTTCATCATCAGTTACACCATCATCATCTCTATCATAGTAACTCTTTCTTACCATATTTCCTTTACTTCCATTGATTTTCAAGGCTCTATCAAGACATCTTGAAGCATAGTGATCAGTTTTACCACAACTGAAACATTTGAAAGGTAACTTACCTTTGAACTTTCATCTACTTTGAATGCCTTGAACTTATCTAGTGCTTCTACTTTTTCTTTAAGGAAAATAGATTTGAATGCCTTGAACTTATCTAGTGCTTTTGCTTTTTCTCTAAGGAAAGTCACCCAAGTCATTCTTGAAAAATCATCAATAAGAAGCATGAAATACCTTTGACCTTATAGACTTCTTGTTCTTATAGGACCACACAGATCTGTATGCACCACCTCCAACAAACTGGTAGAGGATTGTTCTTTTCTCTTGAAAGTAGTCTTTTTCATCTTCCCAAACTGACGTTCTTTGCATATAACATTTGCAGGCTTCACAATCTTAGGCAAGTCTCTTACATCTTGAACAATGCTTATTCTCACCAAATTATTAAAATTAATGTGACACAATCTTCTATGCCATAGCCAAATTTCATCTATTTTAGCCAACAAACAACAATTTTCACTACTTTTCAAGTGATAGACATTACCATGAGTCTTCTTGCTAGTAGTAATTAAGGTTCCAGAGTTTTTCCCTATCTCATATCCATTGTCCTTGAACACAAGATTATACCCTTTGTCACACATTTGTCCAACACTTAGAATATTATGCTTTAAGCCCTTAACATAAAGAACATCTATATTATGCTTTCCATCAAAAGTAATTGATCCTTTTCCACAAATCTTACTGGTTGTATCATCACCAAACCTAACAAGTCCATCATACTTTTCAAACTTAACAAACATACTCTTGTCTCATGTCATGTGATTTGAATGTCCATTGTCAATGATCCATTCATCTTCCTTTTTAGCATGAAATGAAGACAACTCTCCTGGACTTTCTTCCTTCACACAACTTGCAAGATTAGTGTTGTGTGGTTACACAACATGCCCCATTTTGACTTAACAAAATAGGGACTCAACTTTTTGTTTGGCTTGGCTTGTGTTTTTTGATTGCTGGCGGTCTGGTAAAAGTAAGTCAATACAAATGATCCTACATAAAGGGGATTGGGTAAGTCATCATGATGAGGTTAGTTTTTCAAAGTTAATATTTCATGACAATAACCTCATGGTTGGATAGATTACAAAATTTCATGCAGGTTTGCCTTTTGGATCACCCTGACATTCCTTAGAAAATGAGAGTTATGGTGAGTCAAAGTCCTGGTCAAACCTAATATTCTAAGGGGAGGATCATATTTCTTAACATCAATCATCTTATGAAAGATCACCCTGATCCAATTTTATCACCCGATAAATCATTTATCTAAAGATCTGGACGTCAACTTTAGGTGATAGAAGTATTTACCCGTCGAACAATGTCATATATTTTGCAGGGGTCATATTTTGAATATCACCCAATATTCTGAATATCACCTTATCTTTTGAATATCATCTTGTCGCAAAATATCACCCTAGAGCCAATATCCTAATGACGTCATATAGTCTCAATCAAATAAGAAGATTGCCATAATGATGACGTCATCATCCTTTTTACCTCACAGAGGTATATTTTCAAAATGACCCTTCCTGTATAACATGACAATGACATCATAGTGCTACAACGATGAACCAAGTTATTATCCTGATGATGTCATCCTAATATTCTGAAAGGAGGTCATTTTAGTCTGGGGAATCATCATCTTATAACATCACCCGACATTTTCAACATCACCTGATGTTTCAACATGGGTTTTTTTCCCCTCAAAAGTAGATGATCATATTACACATAAAGGGTCATATTATGAATATCACTCGATATTCAGAATATCACCCAATCTTAAGAGATCACCCTACTCCTTTTGTTGCTATGGCATTAAATGCGCGCAAATGTAGTAGGTGGTTCTCACTGATTACGAATGTGATATATACGCCTAGCGAGATCTAGAAGTTCCATACAAAAAATTAGTGGTTTTAATTAATTTGTCTAGATTTTTCCTAATTTGCCTTAAAAAGGAGGTTAAAAGTGAATTTACAGAGTCATTTTACACTTACTTTGTGATAAAAAAGAGTTTTTACAGAGCACCGAGCTTTCAAACCCTCATATGACTGCCTACGGATGCATATGGCTTGCAGCAGAACAAAACACATGAACATCACTGGTATTTGAGTCCCTTTCACATAATCATCAGCATAATCAAGAGAATAAGTATAATCAAGTAAGTAATTGAAACCCTCCTCCTGTCATTTCTGCATGTCCAAGTAGTATGATTTCTACTGGTTTGAAGTTGTGAATTATGCATGTTATAATGAAGTGATGATAAATGAGTATAATGTGCATCACACCATGAGAATATACTATTATATGCATGCATGAGAAATATGGTATGGTAAGACTAGTACTGTTTATTGTAGGAGGCCATGGCGAACAAGAGACTGAGCAGGTCTGAGGCTAAATTTCTTAAACCCATGTTCACTCAACCTGAAGGTGTACAGTTTAAATATGGTGCCATCATAGATACACACCAAGGAAACACCAATTTGGTGGCATGGTCAGCTAAGATGAGTGATGAAAAGAATAATAGCACCTTATTGGATGCAATTTTTGTGTCAGGGATGTGGAGTACTACAGGATTCACTTATTCTATGGAAGCTCCAGAATTAATAGTTGAATGTGCAAGAAACTACAACCCACAAACTAGAAAAGTAGAGAAACATGGTAGGGTTTATGTTGATCTATCTATCAAGGGGATTACAACCACTTTCAATTTTCCATTAGGAAAGAAGGTTGCCAACATGGACTTGAAGAGGTTGGAAATTGAATATGAAAGTAACAAGAAGATTTCCAGGAAGAGAATGTACCAATGGAGGGCGAAAAATAGTCATTATACTATAGCCGCCAAATTGCCCATGCATCTGTATAAGTTTGATTTCGATGTTGAATACATGTTGCAAGTATGGGTTTAACCAATGTTGTCATTGATGTCAACATACTCATGTTGCATTAATGAGAAGGATTGGATGAGTTGTGTGCTGAGGATATTGAGAAAATTAGTCTCAATCAGGAACAGTGAAGAACAATGATGATAACAAGGTAAAAGTCCAAGATAGGTTGCGGGTAAGAGGATACAGTTTAAAGGGTTTGTAGATATAAGTCTTGAGATGCTCCAATCAAGTTTTTAGAGGTCTGCATGAAGATCTAAAGAAGTTATGATCGCTCAAGTAAAATCAGCTCCTGTAGGTATCCAAAGGTGACAGAATGACACAGATAGGTCCGGTGAGGTCCAGTAATGCATTATCCCATTCTACGGATTTGATGAAGTGTTTGGGGAAGTTTGTGTGGTGTGTCAACTCATTTGGTTCATGGTTTGAAGGTCTGCAAGTATCTATTTCTTTGTGACAGTAATGCCAGACTGTGTTCTTGAGGTTCCAGATGAAGGAGAGAAGGATTTTAGTAAGTAGAGGAAGTGCAAATGTTCTTGGTGTTTTAGGAAAGTTTGTGGAGGTCCTTGGATCATGCTCAGTTCATGTTTATGGTCCGCATTAGAATTGGGGTCTCAGAAATGAAGAATAACTTCTGGATGATGGTGTTCTTTCTGTGACTAGCCGACCAGATGAATTACACATCTTGCGGGTGTCTTTGTGGATGCTTGCCGAAATAGATGTTTGTTTCTAAGTTAATGTCATGTATAAATAAGGGATTGCGAAGTCATTTCCATGATGTACTTGTGGAGATGAGTGTGTGGTAGCGAAGAGAAGAGTGAAAGGTAGAGCAAAAGGTTTGAGCTTAAATGGAACTAACTCAAGCATGGTGAAGATGCTATTTACCAGTTCAAGTATGTGATACTTATTCTTTTGTAGACAGTGTGTCTCCTGTAGGCAGTGAGCCTCTTGTGAGCAGTGTGCTCGGGCAGTGAGCCCTAATTGGCATGTGCCATTTTGTTCTTTCTATTCTTCTAATAGAGAATATTATCTTGGGTTAATCACCATGTGGTTTTTCCCTTAACCGAGTTTTCCATGTCAAAATCTTGATGTTATGTGTGTTAATGTTTATCTGCTCTTAACTTGTGGCATTATGCTCTCATGATTGATTTACTTTTATGCTTATGTGGAGTTGAGTATTTGATTTGGAAGAAAGTTTTGGACAACTGATTCAGCCCCCCTCTCAGTTGTCTACCCTAAGTCTAACAATTGGTATCAGAGCTAAGTTCCTCTGAAAGGAGCTCAACTACTTGAGGAGATCCAGGATGTCATCCTACAAGAAGGATAGTCTGAAGTTTGATGGAACTAACTTTGCTCTTTGGAAAGGTGGCATGAAATGTCACTTGTAGTGTATGGGATTTGCTTACTAGTCCATGGTTACAAAAGCTTATGTACCTCCACAAGGTGGTCTGACAACCCTAAATGAAATCACAGATGCTGAAAACAATCTACGGACCAAAGAGGCTCTTTTCAGCACATTATCTGACTCAAAACTCTCAAATGTTATTGATCTACCATCTTCCTTTGAGATTTGGAATAAACTAGAACTTTTGTATGAAGGAGACCAGTATGTCAAATGTGCAAGGTTACAAAGTCTAAAAGGGAAATTTGAAAAATTGAAGATGAGAGATGATGAAAATATTACCTCTTTTATGCTAAGAGTGAATGAGGTGGTTCGTGGAATTAGAAATGCAGGTGGAATCCTAAGTGAAAAAGAGATTGTTGGCAAAGTTCTCAGATCCCTTCCTGCTTCTTATAAAATCAAGGCTTTTGCAATTGAAGAATTCGGAGCTCACACAACAGTCACAAGAGATCAATTGGTTGGTAAGTTGGCTGCTTTTGAAATGGCCAAGTTTGGAGATGATCCTCCAAAGACTGAATCTGCATTCAAAGCCAGTGCCTCTATAAAAGGGAAACAAAGGTTTGATCCGGTAGAAAACTCTTCAAGGAACCTATCATGGTATGAAAAAGCAAGAAAAGACTTGGAAGAAAAAGAAGCTGAAACTGCTCATCTTGAAGCTCTTATTGCAAAAAGACTACCAAGAAGATCCGGTAAGTATGAAGGGAAATTACCTTTCAAGTGTTTTAACTACAATAAAATTGGTCATTTTGCCTCAAAATGTCTGGAAAGATTTTCAAGA
This sequence comes from Cunninghamia lanceolata, assembly GCA_027924645.1. Classification (NCBI taxonomy): domain Eukaryota; kingdom Viridiplantae; phylum Streptophyta; class Pinopsida; order Cupressales; family Cupressaceae; genus Cunninghamia; species Cunninghamia lanceolata. Next base: position 19,860,853 of record BSBN01001807.1, on the reverse strand, counting down.
CCAAATCCTAACAGATCAAGATTTCAAAAGAATTGTTACTATGTTCATGAAAAAGATGATAATGAAGGAGTAATAGCTGATGAATTAGAGACAGGAAACAAATCCAGTAATGAATGGGTGTTTATTGCCATCAAAGAAGAGGAACCAATATCCTCTGTATCTGTCAATCATGAAGTTGAAGAAAAAGCTCTGGCTACTCAAGTTGAAGCAAAGGATGATTGGGTCATTGATAGTGGATGCTCTCATCATATGATAGGTGACAAGAATAAGTTCTTAAATTTGGAAAAGTATGAAGGAGGAATTGTAAAGTTTGGAGATAATTTTGCTGGCAGAATCAGAGGTAGAGGAACTATTTCTTTTGATGGAAAGAACAAAACTGGTAATGTACTGTATGTTGAAGGATTAAAGCACAATCTTCTTAGTGTTGGACAGCTGGTGGACAAAGGCTATGATCTCAGATTCAGGAATAGAAAATGCAAGATCTTTGAAAGTTCTAAAATAGAGATTGCATCCAGTGCCCAAACAAAAGGTAACATCTTTCACTTGGCTGGTATTGGTAAAAGTTGTTTATTTGTTCAAGTTGATCAGAGTTGGTTATGGCATAGAAGAATGTGTCATGTGAACTTTGATAATATCATCAAGATAAGCAATACTCAGGCTGTAAGAGACCTTCCAAAATTGGTAAAACCTACAAATAGTTTGTGCAAGGAATGTTAGTTGGGAAAACAAAGAAGAATCTCATTCAAAAGCAAGGAATAATCTTCTACCAGATTATTAGACTTGGTTCATACTGACTTATGTGGTCCGGCAAGAATCAGGAGTATGCAAGGTGATAGATACTTCATGTTGCTAATTGATGACTATTCCCGAATGATGTGGGTAACCTTTCTGAAAGAGAAATCAAAAGCTCTTGAGAAATTCAAAATATTCAAGGCTATGGTGGAAAATGAGACTGGATTAAAATTGAAATGTCTGAGGTCTGATAGAGGTAGAGAATTCACATCCGGTGAGTTCATAAACTTCTATGAGAAACATGGAATAAAGAGACAGTTGTCTGCCCCTAGAACTCCACAGCAGAATGGAGTTGTTGAGAGAAAGAACTGGACCATCCAGGAAGCATCCAGGACCATGATGATGGAAGCAAATGTTCCTCAGATCTATTGGAGAGAAGTTGTCAGCACTGCAGTCTACACTCTCAATCAAGTTCAAATTAGAAACTATATTGAAAGTGTAAATGTGAAGGTTGATGAAGAAATTGAAAGACCCTCAAGAATTCTTGAGCATGATGAAGATGATCAGAATGGTGTTCAAACTCAAGGTATCCAAGCCTCTTCTGAGAAACAAAGTCAAGTTGATCTAGTAAGACAGGAAGAAGAGATAAGTCTCAATGAGACTGATCAAGAGATAGAGGTGCAAGAAACTCCCAAAATTCCAAGGTATGTAACTCTAAACCACTCTGAAGATCAGATCATAGGTGACAAAAGCAAAGGGGTGCAAATAAGGAGGAGAATTGCTCAAAATTCAGATGAGTATTGTCTAATTTCAAAGATTGAACCTAAGATAGTAAATGAAGCTTGCAATGATGAAAACTGGACTAAGGCAATGGAGGAAGAATTGATGCAAATTGAGAAGAATCACACTTGGGATCTTGTTCCCAGACCAAGAAATAAAAATGTGATTGGAACAAAATGGGTCTTTTGGAACAAATTGAATGAAGCCAGTGAAGTGATCAGAAATAAGGCCAGATTAGTTTGCAAAGGTTACTCTCAAATAGAAGGAGTTGATTTTGAAGAAACTTTTGTTCCGATGGTAAGAATTGAAGTAGTTAGATTATTTCTTGCATTTACTGCCTTCAAGGATTTCAAGGTGTATCAGATGGATATCAAATCTGCCTTCCTAAATGGTAATTTGGAAGAAGAAGTGTATATTCAGCAACCAGATGGATTTCAATTGTCTGATCATAGTGACATGGTCTGTAAATTGAAAAAGGCACTGTATGGACTCAAGCAAGCCCCAAGAGCTTGGTATGAAAGATTGGATAAGCATCTCTTGAAGATTGGTTTCAACAAAGGTACTACTAACAGTAATTTGTATTTCAAAATTGATCATAAAAATATCTTAATTGTTGAAGTATTTGTTGATGATATCATTTTTGGAGGAAGAGATAGTATGTGTAAAACTTTTGCAAGTCAAATGAAAAGTGAGTTTGAGATGTCAATGCTTGGAGAAATGAATTTCTTTTTGGGTCTACAAATTACTCAAACAAAGAAAGGAATCTTCATTTCTCAGTCAAAATATGTGAAAGAATTGTTAAGGAAATTTGGGATGGAAGACTCAAAGCCAATGAACACTCCAATGGAAACCGGATGCAAGTTGATCAAAGATGATGACTCTCCCAAAGTTGATCAGATAAAATATAGGTCAATGGTTGGAGGACTGTTGTATCTCACTCAAACTAGACCAGATATAATGCAGGCTATTGGTTTTGTTGCGAGATTCTAGGCTGATCCCAGAGAATCTCATGTCATGGCAATCAAAAGGATTTTTAGGTATCTAAAAGGAACAATTGAATATGGTCTGTGGTATCCTAGAGATCATGATTGCTCTCTTCATGCATATACAGATGCATATTGGGCAGGAGATGTGGATGATCGGAAGAGTACCAGTGGTGGAGCATTCTTTTTGGGAAAAAGATTGGTTTCTTGGCTAAGCAAGAAACAAGAGGCAATATCTCTATCTACAACTAAAGCAGAATACATTGCAGCAGTAGGTAGTTGCACTCAAGTCTTATGGATGAAGTAGATGCTAAGAGATATTAAAGTAGAATATGAGGAGCCTATCACAATTTTTTGTGATAATTCAAGTGCAATAAATATTTCTAAGAATCCGGTGTTGCATTCTAAGACTAAGCATATATCTATCAAGTTTCACTTTCTGAGAGAGCAAGTGAACAAGGATGAAGTCAAATTGGAGTATGTGCCCTCCAAGGATCAGATTGCAGATATCTTTACTAAACCTCTTCCCAAGGACTCTTTTGAGTATCTCAGGGAGAAGTTAGGGGTTATTGCCCCTCTGGTAATGAACTAGGATGCACTGATGTGCATCAGTCCAGTGGATATCACAGTCATATCTTGTGATCCGGATTGATGATGGGGAGCTACTACTCAAGGGGAGTAGCAGGTGTGATTCTGAAGTTGCAAGTATGAGCCCTTTGCCATTGATGTCAAAGGGGGAGAGAAGACATGTGAAAAACAAGTGGTTGATGATCAAAGGGGGAGCAGTACAGGAAGAGAAGACATGTGAATAGTTGTTGTTGAAGTAAGGAGAAGTTCTTGTCTTGATGGTTTTTCATTTCATATGTTGCCATCAATGACAAAGGGAGAGATTGTTGCAAGTATGGGTTTAACCAATGTTGTCATTGATGTCAACATACTCATGTTGCATTAATGAGAAGGATTAGATGAGCTTGTGGATATTGAGAAAATTAGTCTCAATCAGGAACAATGAAAAATAGTGATGATAATAAGGTAAAAGTCCAAGATAGGTTGTGGATAAGAGGATGTGGTTTAAAGAGTTTGTAGATATAAGTCTTGAGATGCTCTAGTCAAGTTTTCAGAGGTCCGCATGAAGATCTGAAGAAGTTATGATTGCTCAACTAGAACCAGCTCCGGCAGGTGTCCAAAGGTGACAGAGTGACACAGATAGGTCTAGTGAGGTCCGGTAATGCATTATCCCATTCTATGGATTTGGGGAAGTGTTGGGGAAGTTTGTGTGGTGTGTCAACTCATTTGGTTCATGGTTTGAAGGTTTGCAAGTATCTATTCTTTTGTGACAGTAATGCCAGACTGTGTTCTTAAGGTTCTAGATGAAGGAGAGAAGGATTTCAATAAGTAGAGGAAGTGCGGATGTTCTTGGTGTTTCAGGCAAGTTTATGGAGGTCCTTGGATCGTGCTTAGTTCATGTTTATGGTCTGCATTAGATTTGGGGTCCCAAAAATGAAGAATAACTTATGAATGATGGTGTTCTTTCTGTGACTGGCCGACCGGATGAATTACACATCTTGCAGGTGTCTTTGTGGATGCTTACTGACTTAGGTGTTTTTTTCTAAGTTGATGTCATGTATAAATAAGGGATTGCAAAGTCATTTCAATGATGTACTTGTGGAGATGAGTTTGTGGTAGTGAAGAGAAGAGCGAAAGGTAGAGCAAAAGGTTTGAGCTTAAATGGAACTGACTCAAGCATGGTGAAGATGCTATTTACCAGTTCAAGTATGTGATACTTATTCTTTTGTAAACAATGTGTCTCTTGTAGGTAGTGAGCCTCTTGTGAGTAGTGTGCTCGGACAGTGAGCCCTAATTGGCATGTGCCATTTTATTCTTTCTATTCTTCTAACAGAGAATATTATCTTGGGTTAATCACCCTGTGGTTTTTCCCTTAACCAGGTTTTCCACGTCAAAATCTTGATGTTATGTGTGTTAATGTTTATCTACTCTTAACTTGTTGCATTATGGTCTGATGATTGATTTATTTTTATGCTTATGTGGAGTTGAGTATTTGATTTGGAAGAAAGTTTTGGACAACTAATTCACCCCCCCTCTCAGTTGTCTACCCTAAGTCTAACAATACTAATATATAATAGCTCTACTCGGCAGAGTGCCAGGCCAGCCTGATGCTGGAAGTTTTAAGGATTAGATGTATGGGGTCATCCTAATGTGTGCTTATACAGACAACAAGCCACTATGGGCAAAAATGATAAGTGATGCCCTACATGATCAGCTCATGAACCTAGGGGGCCTAGAGTGTGCATTTTACATGACTTCATATGTGGTATATTCATGTTCCTACAAGGGTACATTTGATGCACTTACAACAATAGGAAAGATTGGTGGGACTACTAATGATGCCCACATATGGGATCATTATCCTTAGCTACAAAGAGTAAATTACCTCCCTGATTATAAACTAGTGAATGATGCATTTTCTATGCATCTGGTCAAGACAATGGAGGAAGACAGGACTAAAAGACTGAGCATGGAAGCTCAAGAGGTTATTTATAGGAATGGTGCCTGGTTTATACAATATGCTACTTTCTCCTATATCAGGATAGAGGGTTTTGAAGGTCAGCCCCTCATGCTCCCCAGGTATCCCACTAATGCAATAGTGTTAATGGAGTTTATGAGGCAAGTATTCACAATACTGGATGCATATAAAGCAAATAATAAGCTTCCACCATTATTGTTTCCAGTAACAATGGGCTGGTATATATGCCAAGATTCTAAAAACATAAAGAAAGCCATAACTGGCTTGAATATGATGAAATTGTAGCCATTCCCACTAGCAAGATCATATGATCCATATGGTAGGATGCAGAAGATCATGGGGAAGCCCATCCATCAGAGGCATCTTGAAGATTTCTGGGCAGATTGTGAGGATGAAACTGAAGCTAGAAGAATAAAATACCAAAGGCTAACCCTCAACTAGATCAAGACCTTTGATTGCATCCCAATGCCTGCATAATTAAAGAAAGATGATGGCAAGATCATGGTGGATGAGTATGAAGAGAAAATGATATATAATGACACTATCTCAGTGCCTGATCTTACTTAACTTGAGGATATTTCATTGGATCAGTTTAAAGGCAGGACTCTATAGTTAACCCAAGCTTGGGTGAATGAACAAATCAGTGCATTAAAGAAAAGGGGAGTTGCCATAGTAGTAGATAATAAGAAAAAGAGATAAGATATTCCTGATGAGGAATATGATGATTTCATGATAGAGAAGAGGAAATCTAAGGGAGAAAGGTTGTCACCCCAGCAACAACAGAGCAAAAGACCCCCTAGAGGTAAGAAGACTGATAGTGAACCTAAAGGAATGATAATTGAAAGAGTCATTATAACAGCTGAAGATGTATCAGCATCAGGACAAGCGTTAGCCTCATCAGCACCACCTCCTAAGGATAAGCAAAAGGCTAAAAAGATCCAGAGGCCAGCTATAGTAGTTACAGAAACATATGAGGAGGGTCAGACATCACAAAAACAAATGGAAGAGGATGTTCCTCTTGATGAAGAGCCTGTAGAAGAAGACCCTATGCCCCTCATCAGAAAAAGAAAAGCACCTTAGGTGATGGTATCCACACCTAAGAAACCAAGAACATCCATGAGAGGTGAGATAAGACATGATCCTATAATGTTGAGGGGAGCAGGTAGTGAAGTGTTCAGAAAAGAATTACAGCATGAGGTACCACTTCCTACCATTGTTCAGTTTAAGACTAAACAGGCTGAAGAACAAATGAAGGAAACCACTAGCACAAGTCAAGGAGGTCATTTCTCATTAGATGAGACTGTAGACCTATTAGATGATGAAGTGGTAGACAATGTTGCCTTGTAATGAATGGAAACTCTTGTTGCTAACACCCACATAACATCACAAGGAACACCGTCAGTACAGGTGGCAGTGTTAGAAGAATTGAAGCAAGTGGAACAAGAGAAAGAAAATAGTCCAGAAAGGATTGCATAACAAATAGGGCTTGATAAACTAGTGGATCAGGTAACTAGCCCCGAAGTGATAGATTTAACACACAGGGAGGATGTAGCACATGCTAAAAATCTAGTGGGAACACCTAAGAAAACAAAAGATATTGAGAAAGTCAAGCCGACAGAAGTAGAAGGCCACACTTTAGATATGGGTGAGTAGCAACAAGATACATCTGCTGAACCCAAAATAGTAGAAGTACAAGAAAATGGAGAAGAAAAGGATACATCAATTGATCCTACCCTAAGAGTTCAAGAAGCAATTACTACAGGTGCGGAGCAGATTGCAGCTTCAGATCAGGTTAATGTACCTAAGATAGACACAATAACATCCACTGATATGAATAGGCCTTAGGATAAGGAAATCACCAAAGTGGATGAGGTACAGAAAGAGGCAATGCATGATCATTAGGTGGAAGCATCAAAAGATCCTCCACCTCAAAAAGAAGCTCCTACAGAAAAGGAAGTTCCTCAACAAGAGGAAATACCCCAAGATCACCCTCATGAAGAGCATCATGAGGAAGAAATAAGGAAGTCACCATATCCATCAAAAACAGATGCAGTTACTGGAGATTAGGATGATCATCATGGTGATGGTGGGCACCCAAGATTCAGAGACCAAGTTCCTCCATGGCTTGAGAAAGAGATAAGCACAGAGTCCGGGTTAGAGATATAGGACTTCGATGTTTCAATGTTGTTTTCAGAGACTCTAATGAAGCCAAAGAGGAAGGCCAGGTTGACTTCGGCCATAAGAAGAGATCTTGTTACGGGCAGAAGGACCGCCTAGGTAGCCATTCCTACAGCTGACAAAGAGAAAGGCAAGATCACTCTAGATGAATTCCAGATTAGTACAGTAGATTTGGGATTTGCTAATGAGGATCAAGAAGGCCAAGAGGGAAAAGATATAATTGATTCATTGACCTAGAGGGTGAAGAGGGAAAAAGAGAAAAATAAGTAGCATAAAGAGTACATTGTTCAGCTGTATGCCTATATAAAAGGGTTAACTAACCCTGATGATATTTCAGGTGATCATGCAGTCCCATTGACTGCTATTTCCCAGGATGAGTTGAATAAATTGGATCTCATGAAGCATGAGTCATCAATAATGAGGAAATGGATGTTATCCGCATTTGATGGAGTGGAGGAAATAGTGAAAGACTCTTTGAAGAGGTGGAATTCTTTAACCATCTCAAGGAAGAAGGTCAACAAATTACAGATGGAGAAAGGAAGAAGGTCCTTTTAGTTAGAGAAAGCATTGAGTGCTTTAGATGAAATAAAGAGGATTAATCATCAGGTTCTCATAAGTAACCAAGTATTAAATAATAATACTATCATTTTGATTGATATATGGTACAAGGACATCTGATTTGACTGTGATGTGCTCCAAAGATGCAACAAAAAATTAAGAGACATTAGTATAAAGTTGCATGACATGATGTCATATGAGGCAGAAGTCTTGGAGACCTTAGAAGGTGAAGTAGAGGGAAAGATTGAAAATCAAGATGAAGAGTTTGTTATTAAAGCTCTACATAACAATTTCCAGCTAGTAGCTGATGACCCTATAAATCACTTGACGAAAGAAGTCATGGACAAAATCATGAGGATCAAGGTTAGAGTGGAAAACTACAATGAAACATCTAGTAGTAGGAGGAGTAAATTAGAGACTCTCCGAGGAAAATACCAAATACACAAGAATGCCATCACCAAAGCAAGAATTCAAGATGGTAGGGAAGTAGAAAAGAAAGTACAATCTTATGAAAATATCTAGACATCTATGCAGGTCCATATACAAGGAGAAAGTCATCAAGATGATAAAGATTTGGGAAGTGATGATCTTGATGCTCATGATGATGAAGATGAGGAACTTGAAGGATAAAGAGTAGATGAAGATGCAATACCAAGAAAAGACATAAGCATCTGATACTTAGGAAAATAAGTAATTCAGATGGTTTCCAGCTTGCAACCTGTGCCATGTCAAATGCTAACAAAGTCAAAGATAAATATCCACCATAGATCTTAATAGATAAATCTTGATCGTAGATCATTTTGTAACCACTCCCTCACCTTGTTCTATAAAAGGTGTAGGGATGCCTTATTTTGAACATTTGAAACTTAATTGAAATCTATTTGCTGAAATATGCAGGGCTTATTTCAAAGTTGTTGTATACATATATGTTCTTGCATACTTAATGAATGAGAAGACCGTTTTGATTACAATACATCATAAATCTTGAGTAATTAGTGTATGAATTCTTGATACATGCTGTGATTGGTGCATCCCTTAGAGTACATATCGACTTACATGTGTTGTTTTCATACCTTTCCTTTGAAGTTAGCATCGACTGTATCTAGTTGTGGAATGTCCTTGTGAACATATGGTTTGATTTCTTCTCTTCATGACTGTATCTGATGTGTATGTGGCTCAATAACTGAAGGTTCATCATTATTTGAAGTATTCTTTTCAATTTCTTTCGATTTTAGAATAATTCACCATCACAATTGCAACAAATGACAATTAGAAGCAAATAGTAACAAATATGCAGATATCTTGAAGATAATTGAAAATCAGTAGCATATTTGAGTTAAAGCATGTCAAATTGACAAATATGTCATATGGAGAAATATACTGTGAAATAACGTTTCTTTGTAGCATCTTATCAGATCCTATTGATGAAAGTAAGGCCTCAAAATGGAAAACAACAATGCCCATCAACCACTGAGTAACGTCAGTAGGTTATGAACTAATCCACAGAGACTTGGGATCATGAATTCCCTAAATTCATTGTATCTTTCAAGATGAGTAAAGGTTGTTGTGCAATTTTTATTCTATGTTTGCTTATGACTAACATCATGATCAACCATTAGTAGAAATAATTTCTTCTCCAAGTGCAATAAACAAGCATTCACTACTATTACCATCATCAGAATCAGGTTCATCATCAGTTACACCATCATCATCTCTAACATAGTAACTCTTTCTTACCATCTTTCCTTTACTTTCATTGATTTTCAAGGTTCTATCAAGACATCTTGAAGCATAGTGGCCAATTTTACCACAACTGAAACATTTGAAAGGTAACTTACCTTTGAACTTTTCTCTGCTACCACTTTTTATTTTTCTTGTAAATTTTGCCTCAAACTTTGTGAAATCTTCTTCATCTGATTCCACAACATATTTATATGATCTAGCAGTCTTTTCTTCTTTGGCCTTATAGGTGTAATGGGTAAAATAGGAAAGTAAAATGAATTACAAAAACTCAATAACATCAATGAAATGTGCAAGTAAAGAAGATTAAAATAAGGAAGTGATACTTACAACCTTTCTTTCCTTGCAATTTCCATTGTTCACCTATTCCCGTTTGATCTTTGGTGATGAATGCAGCCCTCAGGAAGCCTGCTTCCTTGCTTTAATTCCTCAATATGGAAAAAGAGAAATGGCTTGGATACTTATTGTGTAAAAGGTGAACTTCAACACAATGTGAAATGGATAATAAATGATGTGATAGTGGGGGTGCCAATGTTGTGTTGTGGATTCTACAGCATAAGTTTACTTGAAAGCTTGTTATGTCAAATGGAAGGATATAGGGGTATTTATAGGATTGTGTGAGAGAATATCAATGGTAGAGAAGAAATAATAAGATCAATGGTAGAGGATGTTCGAGAGAACGTGTGTGAATAGAAGGACATGTGTCATTCAAAAGGATGCTTTGTTGAGTTAACTGCTTTCTTGATGAGGATGAGCTTTTATTTCTTAAATTAGAATATATTTTTCTAATTTAAGAGTTTTGTTGATAAAAACAAAGTTCCTTTAAATCAGTTAACTCAACTTTTGCTTTTGCATGACAGGAAGAATTTATTTTTAGAATATTTGGAAGATAAGAAAGAAAGATTAAATAAATAAATTTATTTAATTGTTTGTGCAAGATTTAGAGGAATAAATAAATTATTTAATTATATTTTATTTTTGGAGATTAAGATTTAATTTAAATAAATTTGCATTTTATTTAAATTTGGAAGAATGAATGATTTAATTAAATAATTAAAATTATTTAATTGTTTAGAAGAATAAAGTTGATATTGATGGAATTAATTAAATGAATGTAATTTATTCAATTAATAGGAGAAAATAAATCAAATAAATAAATAAATTTATTTATTTATTGATAGAGGAATATTAAGATGAAATAAATATTTAAAATATTTATTTAGGTAGAGTCGTGTCATTTTTAGGTGTATACATTTTGCCCCTCTTTGATGCAAAGTGTTTTGTCACGTTGTTACAAAGAATAAGAATTTTTGACAATGATACATGCCCCAGCTTGCCCCTGGTACAAGTTTAACAATAGGATGCCCCCTCGAGAGACTAGACGAGAAGATGGCAGAAAGCGTGAGATGGACAATCTCATGAAGAAGCAGGTGGAAAGTGGGTTAGGATGGAGGAAAATATGACATGGCTTGGAGGGACAGATATGGGAAGTAGTCACAGTTGTCACATAGTCAGCCATGGTTCCCTTACTATATATAGGAGCTGGGTCCACAAGTCTTATTTATTTGCACACTTGTCCTTAGTTGATTGGTCTTTGAGAGCTTAGGAGAGTAGAGGAGCTAGAGTAGTTGACAAAGATATGGATATTTCACGTGAGGAGCACCATTTTGAGCGAGTTTGATGGTTTGATCGGCCACCTGAGGCAGGACCACCAGTATGTAGTTCATCAAATCTCGCTAAAAGTCATTTATTAGGCCCATAAATGCTTAGGAAAAAAAAGCTAGGATAGATGTGCCGAACTATAGTTCGGCACATATGTGTCCCAAAATTGTACATTTGTCACAAAATCACGCATCTAATTGATCTTACGGCGCATACGATAGATGTGCGCATATAGGCCAAGAATTGGCACATCCACTGTGGAACTATGCATGTGACACAAAAAATGTCACATGTGCCAGAATGGCACATACACATCAAGGATTAGTGCATTCACAGTGAAGTAGCGCATCTGATATGAATTAGCACATTTACCACCTAGTTCGGTGCATTTGCACTAAGATAGTTAGTTGACTTAATGAAATTAACCCAATTGGCACCTTGATCAATGCATCAATTAATAAGTGATCTCTGAGATTGCCAAGAATCTAGCCAAGAGATGATATGCTATTTTGATTAATTTGATATGTTTTAAAGTCAATGATAGGATAGTTTGATTGCTTTGAGTAGGTTTGCTTGGATATGGGTTTCTTTGATGCTATGCTTTGCCTGATTGCAGGAGGATATCCATGATACCCTGATGTCCCGAGAGTAATTCCCTTTGTTGTTGTTGCAGCGGTATATGTTGACAGAGATGGACCATGAGGCTCTTGGTGCTATGGGTCTCCATTACATTTGTTTGATTCCTGAGGTTCGCATGAACCGTAGTTTGTTGACTATAGCGATGGAGTGATTCCACAGCAAGGATGGGACATTCCATCTACTGATTGGGGAGATGACGATCACTTTAGAGGATGTGTACAAGATTTTACACCTCCCTATTCAGGGAGAGTTGGTAGAGTATGATTTGCAGTGTGATGCGGGATTGGCTAAGTGCAGACATGCTTTTGATCACCCAGAGCTAGTTGAGCAAGTGATTTCATGGCAGGACATTCATGACTGTTATGACTACTTCGCAAGGATAGTGGCAGGATTAATCATTGGTGTAGTATGCCCCGATAGGAGGTCACACAAGTTCCCGATTGGCTAGGGAGGGTGCTAGAGAGGGGGATGGAGGAGGAGGAGGAGGTCTCGGAAGGGACCTTCAGGTCAGCATTACATTACACAATCGCAGGTTGTAGGGCAGGTGCAGGTGCCAGTATAATAGGTGGCACAACAAAAATAGATGTCACCACCACAAAAGGTGGTACAACAGTAGGTATAGGGACATGGATAGGGAGGGCAAGCTTCACAGCTTGAATTATAGCAGTAGGCCATTATTGTATTACAGGGTTAGGTTAGGTAGTTGAGGGCCCACCTGAGAGTAGCAGAGTCTCAGAGAGAGGTAGAAGCAAGACAGATATCAGAGATCTCCAGAGAGTGGGACTCAGCCTTGTCGAGGGTATGTGTGATCAGAGTGGAGAGAGATGCAGTAGTGGCAACCCTGGGTACAGATAGTACTTCAAGCTTTTTGGTTGCACAGGTGTAGTAGGTACAAACACAGCTAGCCCAAGTACAGGGTGAACTTGCCAGATCACATGCTCAGACTCAGTACTACAAAGAATTATATCACGGGGCAGTGCCGATGGACCAACGTGCACCTAGTTATAGGAGTCAGTTTGTGGCATCACAGAGAGCATGTGGATCTTGATCTATAGCATCAGTGAGGGGCCCTCAATAGTCAGGAGTTGACAGAGGAGAGGACAGCGTAGGGAGTAGTGCTCCACGGTAGCAGGGTTAGCCAGTTTTTGACACTTGTACCAATTTTTGTGTTTGATGTACACATTTTTTATGGCTGAGATAGCCTGCTATGTATTATTTTGCCCTGAGACATGTATCATTATTTTTTTGTACTTTGTATACATTACATGACATGACTCTAAGAGATGGACAAATATTTTGATATATTGTACATTTGGACATGTTTTTATGTTTATATGATGATGTAGTTATTAATGTTCTACCTATATGTGTTCTATGTTTATATGTTATGGATGCAATCTATTTTATGATGCTTTTTATATGTGATGCATACTAGATGGATTAGGATGATTTGATATGTGAATGCAAATGTGAAATGTTATTGATATGATTATGCAGCTCTATATGTAATTGTCTATGTTTTTTATTTTTGATATGATATACAGATGCAAATGTATGTGGATGACCTAATGCACTTATTATGTATGCGAATGATTTAATCATGTGAATTACTATCTCATGTGATATGATATGTTATCTATGCTATGTTTTTGATATGTCCAAATGTACGCAATCGACACAGAGATGATATAGATAGGCAAAAGAAAAGGAATGAAAGAAATATGGGCTTTTATTTGATACTCCGCAGGATTTTCTTATTACATGGTTGATATGGATTTCTGGATATGGGATGGATGTGGATACTTTGTCATCATTAGACTGCAAGTACTTTGCTTTCATCATGGGGAACTTTTTATTTCTTTTCTCTTTTTGAAACATTGTAAGAAAATACAAGCATCTAGGTATAATTAAACCGAGATGACTTGAGTATTCCTTACATGGATTTTGATATAGCAAGTTGATACAAGCATCTAGTCAAACTTGAATCTAGATGACCTAAGTACTTCTTGCATTTCAATAGACAAGGATTGCCCTTTTTCATGTTCAAACTTCTGTAGTCCTCGATGATCTTTTGTTGATCATGTCATTAGACAAAAGTTGTCACATTACTAAAATTTGATCCACAAATAGCAGACAAAGTAAAATATTATGCCCCCATCATAGCATCTCTAGATTTTGGCATCCTTGAGTAGCATAGGCAGACATTATGACAAAAATCTAGGACCTCATAAGTTAACCTATTCACAAAACATTCTTGCATTAGATGCGTCTATTTTTCCATAATTTATATAGAGTTAATCTAAGTGTTTTGATATATGTTCTCACTTTGCTTTGGACAGGTTGTTGCTCTTGTTTCAAGATTTTTGTTTTGGGAAGCTTGCTTTGCTGCATGAGCTTGTCTAGTGAAAGGTATCACAATCCTTATTGGTATCCTCTTTTTAGAAAATGTGACATTCAAGAATCTGAATCTGCAACCAGATTGAGGAGTTGCCCCTAGTGTAGATAAAGGATCAACTTATCATTGGTGCTATGACAAACAAACACGGAGAGACAGACCCTAAGGGACTGACCTAGTGCCTTAGGGGCTCATTGCTAAATGACCTTGCCTATGTGACGACGTAGAGGCAACATAGTTCAGGGTGAACCTGATGGACCTAAGACCTAGGTGATGGCATAGATGTAAAAATGGCATGGACAGTAGGATAGATGACACTCAAAGGAATGGAGAGGAAAGAAGTGGAGTGGAGTGGAGCCTCAGGGATGTATTGACAATGGCCTTGCCTACGTGATAACTTAGAGGTGACGTAGTTTGACAATGGTTCAAAGGACTGGTTCAGGATGAATGATATGATGGACACAAGAGACATGAGGTCACTACAGATGGAGTAAGCGGTTTGTCGCAGATAGTGCATGTTAACTAGGTTTTCACCACTTGCTTTTATTTGCACGAAAGCTAAAAGTACACATGATGCCTATTTGCCAAGTTTTTATCATGGTACCTATCCCAGGCACTTGTTTGCTAGGTTTTCACCAGAGGACGATTTTTTTTGTTTTTTATTTTTTATTTTTTTATTTTTTTGTTTATTTTTGGATCACTTTTTCATTTTTTAAAAATTTTTAAGGACTCCCTTGCATTGGGGTTTTTAGGTATAGAACTTGTGAAGATGCATGCTATTGATAGGATCATCAAACAAGATCACTTGCCTTTCTTTTCTTGATCTTTTTGATTTCTGGGATTTTCTCTGAGGACTAGATCACCAACTTGGAATACTTGGGGTTTTACCCTATGGTAATAGCTTTGGGACATCTGTTGTTGATAAGCTTTTAGGTGGTTAAAGGCATGTTGCCTTCTCTCTTCGAGCAACTCTAACTCTTGAAGTCTAGACACTCTGTACTCTTCATCAGATATGACGCCTTTTAACAAAACTTGCAAGGATGGGATCTTGACTTCAATGGGCAAGATGGCTTCAGATCTGTAGACCAGGGAGTATGGTGTTGCATTTGTGGGTATGCAGATGCTTGTACGATAGGCCCATAGCGCTGGATTCAATTGGACATGCCAATCACAACTAGCATCATTAACAATCTTCTTTAGGATTTTCAAAATAGTTTTATTTGATGACTCTGCCTGGCCATTGCCTTGGGGGTAATAGGGGGTAGAAAAGTGGTGCTGGATGACATCTTGATTTTTGAAAGGTCATCCATTGTCTGTGATAATGGACGAAGGGATACCATAGAAAAAAATGATGTAGTTCAAGATAAAGGAGGGAATCTGCTTGCCTGTGATATTAGCTAATGGTACGGCTTCAATCCACTTTGTAAAGTACTCAGTGGCGGTGATTATGAATTATGGCCACTGGATGAAGGAGGGTGAATCTTACCCACTAAGTCGAGTCCCCACTGATAGAAAGGCCAAGGAGTCATTAATGGTTGCAGCTCCTATGCTGGTGCATGTATTAGGTTCCCATGGATTTGGCACTTCTTGCACTTCCTTACAAAATGATAGGAATCTTGTTCCATGGTTGGCCAGTAGTATCCCATGCATATGAGTTTCTTGGCTAGGGTAGGGCCACTAGAGTGAGTCCCACATATACCGTCATGTACTTCATTCAGGGTGGTTTGATATTCGCCACCATTGAGACATCTAAGGAGAGTACCATCAAGACCTCTGCGATATAGGGTATTGGTGACAATGGCATACCGGGATGCCTATCAGATGAAGGTTCATTTTTGGTTACTCGAGAGATCATGTGGGAGGGTATTCTCTTTAAGATAAGCAAATATTTTTCCATAGAGGGGGGAATCAACTCCAACAATGTGGCAAATGATATGGGATTCAGGGGTGTCATATGCAGGATGGAATGCTGGCTCTACCAAGAACACATAACATGATTGATTATTGGGAACATTAAGAAGAGATGCAATCGTTGCCATGGCATCTGTAGCTTTTTTCTCAATCCTTGGTATCTACTCAAAAGAGATCTTGACAAAGTATTCTTTGAAGTCATCTACCATTCATTTGTAAGGGATTAATTTCCCATATTTTGTCTAGTAGTTGTCATATACTTGATTTATGACCAGTTGTTAGTCACCATACACTTGAAGTTCTTGGATATTCCATTCAACTACTAGCTTGATGCCAATGACTAGGGCCTCATATTCTGCCATGTTGTTAGTGTAGAGAAAGAGTAATCTGTATGATTTAGGAATGGTGTCACCACTAGGGGTGATCAACAAGATACCTGCCCCCAATCCATTCTGAGTATATGAGCCATTGAAATACATTTTCCAGGTTGTTGTGGTTATGTGAAATATAGATTCATCTAGAAATTCAAAGATCAAAGGGCTATCATCTGTTAGAGGTGCATCTTCTAGTTGATCTGCAAGTACTTGGCTTTTTATTGCTTTCCTATCTACATATTCGATGTCAAACTCATTGAGAAGCATGACCCATTTGGACAATCTACCTGTTAGGGCTGCTTTGTTGAGTAAATACTTGAGTAGATCAATGTTTGCTACTAGTTTACAAGAATGTGACATGTAATGTCTCCATTTTTTTGAGGCGAACACCACAATGAGACACGCTCTTTCAATTGCCATGTATTGCAGTTCATATCCAACAAGTGTTTGACTGATATAGTAGATTGCTTGTTCTTTCCCTTCATAATTTTGTTGTACGAGGAGAGATCCCAGAGCTATTGGTGTGGCCAAGATATACAGTAGTAAAGGTTTACCCTGAATCGATGGGACCAATACATGTGGCTTCATTAGGTATTCTTTTAACTATTGAAATACTTGCTTACATGAATCATTCCATTTAAAAGGGACATTCTTATGTAGGAGGTGGGAAAAAGGGTGGCACTTGTCTACCAATTGAAAAATGAACCTTTTGATAGATTGTAGTTTTCCCTGTAGGGACCTTAGCTGAGTGAGATTCTTAAGAGGTGGCATTTCCATGATGGCTTTCACTTTAGCTGGGTGAACTTCTATTCCATTGGTGGACACTATGTATCCAAGTAGCTTACCTGAGGTAACTCCAAACACACACTTCTTCAGATTGAGGCGTACATTAAACTATTCCAGTCTTTTGAAGATTTTTTCTAGTACTACCAAGTGTCCTCTTGTGAGTGATTTTGCTAGGATGTCATCAACATAATCTTCCATTATAGTGTGCATCATGTCGTGGAAGATTGTGGTCATAGCTCTCTGATATGTTGCGCTAGCATTTTTCAAACCAAATGGCATGACACACAAACAATAGGTGCCCCAAAGACATGTGAATGCAGTCTTGTGTTGGCCTTTAGGTGCAATTTTTATCTGGTTGTATCCAGAAAAATCATCCATTAATGATAGCATGGTGTGCCCTGCCGTGAGATCTACAATAATGTCAATATTTAGCAAGGGGAAATCATTTTTTGGACAAGCTTTGTTTAGGTCTCTGAAGTCATTACATATTTGTACTCTGCCATCTAGTTTGGCAACTGGTACTATGTTTGAAATCCACTCAGGATAGTCTATTGGTATGATGAATCCAACATCTAATAGTTTCTTTAGCTCTTCTTTTACCATGAGGGCCACATGTGGGTGCATCTTTCTAAGTTTTTGCTTTACTGGCTTAGCTCCTAGAGCTAAGAATAAGTGATGCATTATGAGATTTGGATATAGCCCTGGCATATCCACATATCTCCATGCAAAATTGATTTTTTTTTAAAGAATTCAGTGAATGCTGGCTTTTCTTGTGTTGTGTGAGATTGGGTAGAGGGTCAAGCCTTCCATCCTTCAGTGCCTCAGAGAGGTTTTCACCATTAGATATGTCTATATTTTTACTTTTTTCATGATCTAACACTACCACAAAGCGATTTTCACCATTAGATCTTTCTTTCATTTTGATATTTTTGAGATTGAAAGGCTTGGAATTCTCCCCAAAATAAGCCTTGTCATTGAGTTCTATGGCATAGCCAGCTCTGTGGTCTCCTGTGGGTATATGATCTCTAAGCTCAAGATAGTCTATGATGGATTCATCATTCTGAAAGGTATTGAGCTCAAGGGTAGTGTCTTGTAAGTCCCAATCTATGAGTTCAGGGTGCAACAATGGTAAGGGGTCATTGGGTTGGTCTGGTTCGATGGTATTGATGGTTAAGATAGAGGTGTTGTGGAGGTCATTATAAGCACAAACAAAGTCTATGATGGTACTCTCCATTAGCTGATCTATCAAGGGGGTATCATTCTTTCCTCATGACTTTCACTATCATTATTACGTGGGTCAAACTCTGGTGGTCTAGCCCTTGGACCTCATCTCTCATTTGCATGGGTTGGGTCATACTCATGGACAACATCAATACTTTTTCATCACAAGATAGCTCCGAGAGACTATCCCACTCATATTCATTGGAATCAATTTCACTCCCCATTTGCAGTTACTGAATTTGATCAACTAGATTACTAGCAGATGTTTCTGGTTGTTTGCCTTTATTCTTATTTTCTCTATTGGTTCTTGTTGTGCTAGTGTAACCTAGACCTGTAATGTCTCAAGCTGTCAAAGTATGAGGTTGGATGGGTTCAATGATACCATCTTTTCTTGAACTGAGTGGACCATGTCCTTCATACCCCATTCTTTGTAGCATTTGGAATCCTTGACCATATTGATCAGTTTGTTTAGTGGTGTGATGGTCTTGTTGTGTTGATGAATTGCCTTCATCCTTATATTTCCATTGAAGGATATCCTTTTCATCGCTCTCATCTTTGAGGATTCCACATTTGATAAATAGACCTTGGGTAGTTTTGACTACTTTGGATTTGCTTAGGGTAGGTCTTCCATATGATCTAGGAGATAGGGGGAGTTGTGCTAAACAGAGGGATTGGGAGATTATGTACTCACCCAGGCCCTTATCTTTGAGTCTGATGTCATGTTGGGATGCCTTTGAGGTGGAAGCAAGTGATGCTGGGTCAACACAAGAGGAAGATGAAGCATAAGTGCGGCTATGAGGAATCACAACTTCAAGTTTAGGATGAATGGAGTTACAATACTCAAATTGATTGGGGTCACCTTGGATGGTGATCTCTTGACCTTCATAGGGTAATTTAATACACTAGTGGTATGTTGACGGGACTACTTTGAGAGCATGTATCCATGGTCTCCCAAGAAGAATATTATACACTAACTCCATGTCGAGGACTTGGTAAGCCACATCTTTTATTATAGGTCCCACTCTGGTTAGTAAAGTAATAGTTCCTTTGGAAGTTCTCTCCTCCTCATCATAGGCTTTGATAGTGATTTCATTTTTTGGATCTATAGCTTTCTCTGCAAACCCCAATGAAAGGATTAGCTTCAAGGTGCAAATATTCAAACTAGCTCCTCCATCGATTAGAACCCTTTTTATCTTGTGTTTGTAGATGAAGGCTTCGATATGAAAAGAGGCATTATGAGGTTAGGTAATTGACATATCATCCTTTTTAGTGAATGATAGGGAGTGAGGTGAGGTAAAGTGACCTACCATGGTTTGAAACTATTCTTTAGTGAGGTTTGTTGGAATGGAGGCTTTGGAAAGAGCTTTGTCAAGTATGGCCCTATAGGACGGGGATAGATGTAGAAGTTCTAGGATGGAGATATGTGCTAGTGTCTTATGGAGTTGATCCAAGATACTATACTGATTAGCCAAAGAGGTGGGGGCTCCTCTAAGAGTAACTCTATTACTGCAGGTGGTAGCATTACAATCCAAATCTTTGTTTATAGTGATCACATTGATGCATGAATCACTTTCTGAGATGTGGTTAACAACATAGTCAAAGGACACGTTTGTGTAATTCATGTTGTTAGTTCCACTATTGTTTTGGTTGGAAGACCCTCCATGCTCATAGTTGGGAAGAGGATCCTTGAATGCTTGGTGATCATTATTAGAGGTATGTCCATCAAGTGACACTTTCTTTTGCTTGATCAAATCTTGGATGGTGTGCCTGAGCGCAATGCAGTCGTTGGTTTTGTGCCCCCTATTTTGGTGGTACTCACAGAAATTGTTGTTGTTCCACCAAGGAGGTTTGACTTTTGGTTCATATTCTCATGCTGTTAGAAGTGTTCTGATCTTACTTGTGATTAACTTCCATAGGGTAGTTTCCAATGATTCTCCCAAAGGTGTAAATTTTCTCCTAGGTTGAAAACTTGTAAACTGTGATTCAGTGTTTCTTTGTTTGTTTTGCGGGGGGTTGTTTTGAGGATTCAATAAGTTGAAGATTGGTTGTTTTGGTACCGCATTCTTGGCATCTACCACCCCATCATTCACAATGTTTTTGTTCTTTGTCTAGAATCTTGGTTTATCTATGTTGGTATTGATACTAGGAGTGTCCTTATAAATCTTTATTTGACCCTTAACGATTAAATCCTTTTCAACGATTAGACCCATCTCAATGACCTTACTAAAGGAAGTAGAACATTGGATTTGTATCTAATAGCTTAGGTTAGTTTGCAAGTTATGGACAAACATTTTTAGCATTTGATGTGGGCACTTACTTGACAACTATCTCCATCTTTGTAGGAAAGCAGCGAAAGATTCTCTGCCTTTTTGCTTAGTGTTACAAAGGTCTAAGATTGAGGTGTCATGTTCAATATTGTAGGAGAAATGTGTGACAAATTTGTCCACAAGTTCGTTAAAGCTTCTACTATTAGGCGATAGTCTAGAAAACCACTCCATGGCTTGTCCTCCTAATCTTCTTGGAAACAATAGCATAAGATAAGTATCATTGTGGACAACTTCAAGGCATGCAGTGTTAAATCCCTAATGTGGTCCCTTGGATCACCTTTGCCTTCATATTTATCAAATTTTGGCAACTCAAATTTAGAGGGGAAAGGTATCATGATCAAGGTTCTATCAAAAGGATCTGGTGAAATATCCTCTAGGGAATAATACTTAGTTGATGTTCCTATTTGCATGTATGTGAATTGTTGTTGTAAAGCTTGGATCTGTTGGGTCATTAATCTCAAGGCATCTGTAGAATCAATGGTTGCTTTACTTTTATCTGTGAGTATTTCCTCTTGTGTGTTTCCCTTAGGGTTTCTTTCTTCCTTAGCTTCTTTTAGAGCTTCTTCATCAAAATCTTTAGGGAGCTTGACTCCTTGTTGTGCTAACTGGAGAAAGAATTTAGTAGGGTCTTGAGCAAGTACCTTATCCATTATGCATTGAAAACTTCGGTCTTTCTAAGTTTAGAGAATCTCTTCCATAGAAATTTCCTCATCACTCTCATGAGAGGCCGAAATAGTTTTCTTAGCCATTTCAATCTGTTTTTATTTTTGGGACCTCGTTAAGACCATGCAAGGTGATGTGAGATGGGATGGAGTGAGCTTGAAAGTTTTGAACAAGGGGTCCTAGAATGTGTCAATATTTGAGCAAGGTTCCCCTTAGATCTAATTGGTGTCAAACAAGTTGGGTGTATAAATGATAGTCGAAGCAAGGATGATAGAAATCTGTTTACTTGATGTAGACTAGTTTTGCACAAGCCACTAGTGGAGTTCCTAGAGAAAAGGATGATTGATCCATGATAGTGGAGACTCACTAGGTTTGTTTGAGGTTTGATGTGATCAAGAATAGCTTGGTTCTAACCTTGTTAGATTTTGGAAGAATTTTTGTGAAGTTTTGGATGATGCAGTGTGGGAAAAGCAGCTATGGTGTGGAAAAAGAATGAAATAGTGGTCTTGCACGATTCTAATTAGATCTTGGAAAAACTAATACAAGTTTGAAATGGGTTTTTGAAAAGTTGATAGTTTTTCTTCTAGGAAGTATGGAACAACTCTCTATAATGGATGCACAGTAGTAAATGCACCAGAATAGAAGTCAAAAGTATTGCAGGTCAAAGCACATGTGCAAATCTAGTAGATTTTATATGCGCTGCAATAGTAATTAAATGCACAACAAGTCTAAATGTATGCGCCGTTCTAGTTTTTAGTTTTGTTTTTGTAGAGTTTTTGGCACATTTTTCAAAAAAGTTTTGTTTTTGGTTGAAAACTTGGTCTTTTTGAATTCTGATTTTCAATTATGGCAAATAAAGACACAGCAAGTGCACAAAAGTTTTCATGATTTTTATCTTTTATTTTTTTTGTAATTTTGTGGACTTTTTGACACAAGAACAATTACAAACTAGGCTGGAAAGGATAGTATTTGTTGAGTCCCCTAGCTATGCATATTTAAAGCATGTAGCTCTAGGATCTGGTAGCACCAGCTCCCCTCCATGACACTCACTTCTCATGCATACCAGATCCAGGTTTCCTTAGGCTCGTACCCCCACTGAACCTTAGGATTGTCCATGCTACCTCTACTATGAATCACATGAATCAGGGCCGCTTCAAAGGTTCCACCTTTTGCACCAACAAATATGGGATTTTGGTATACTAAACAATGGCTAAGTAGTCAAGGCAATTGTTTGAGTGTTTACATGTGTGGCGGCACTACTCTTCATTATGGAGTCTCCCAACCTCCAAGGGTTACACCTTGGAGGGTTTTGGGGGAGGTTTATTGTCAGTGTAACACAGCGACACTTGTTGTAGGAAGCTTTCACCTCAAGCACAATTTATTTAAAGTGGGTTGGTAGGGCTTGGGTTTAGCCTATTTCCACTTAGGGTCATTCCCACTTGGATAGGTGGGTATCCAAGGGCAGGCCCCTTTAAAGGTTATACATAAAGAATAACAAGTCTAACATTCTGGTCACCAAGTAAAGGGGAAAGCATAAGCCTATTGTCATTCAACAGACACAGAAAATAGTGGTTTATCCAATCCTATTAAAACAAAAAAAACTATATGCATTATCTACTTGGGCACTCACACATTTGTTAACTTTGAAGTGGTTAAAGATAGCAATGGTTCATTTCCCTTTTGTAAGATAGCAATGTTCTAAATTAAGAGAGATAGCAATAATGTAAAGATAACAATGATGTTCATTTACTACCCTCCTATTTAAGAACTATGTGAGATTTGCGTGCATGCATTTTTTTTTTACTTTTTCTACTAATTAATCTATGATGATTTAATTAGTGCAACTAAATGACTATCCAGCTCCTAATCCTGCAAGACAAATGTTAGCATTAACCTGAAAACTAAGAGAAATCCTAGAATCCTAATGAAGAACAAATGCATAGCTTCATAGTCTGTATGCGCAGAAACAAAGACTATAAGTGCAATGTTACAAATGTGATAAGACAAGTGTCAAAAGTGCAGGAATAAAAGACAAATGCATCGTTTCTATAGATGTGTCATTAAAAAGGATGTAAGCACCATGTCTGATGGTGTATGCACTGAAATACTATAGGCGCCGAAACAGGTTGTAGATGCACCAGCTTAGAGGATATATGCACCAGAACTTTGCATGTGCTGGAATAAGTTATAGATGCACTGGCTTAGAGGATGTATGTGTCAGAAGTTTGTATGTGTTATAATAGTACTTAGATGCGCCGACTAAACTTGTTTGAAGCCTATATGGAATCTGTATGGAGCCTGTCACTCAGAAACTCATTTTTTTGTTAGATTTGGGGCAAAAGCCCCATGGTGGGTGCCAGAAATGTAATGGGTAAAATGGGATAATAAAATGAATTACAAAAACCTAATAACATCAATGAAATGTGCAAGTAAAGAAGATTAAAATAAGGAAGTGATACTTACAACCTTTCTTACCTCGTGATTTCCAATGTTCGCCTATTCCCATTTGATCTTCGGTGATGAATGCAACCCTTAGAAAGCTTGCTTGCTTGCTTTAATTCCTCAAGATGGAAAAAGAGAAATGGCTTGGATACTTATTGTATAAAAGGTGAGCTTCAACACAATGTGAAATGGATAATAAATGATGTGATAGTGGGGGTGCCAATGGTGTGCTATGGATTCTGCAGCATAACTTTACTTGAAAGCTTGTTATGTGAAATGGAAGGATATAGGGGTATTTATAAGATTGTGTGAGAGAAGATCAATGGTAAAGAAGAAATAAGAAGATCAATGGTAGAGGATGTTCAAGAGAATGTGTGCAAATAGAAGAAGGACATGTGTCATTCAAAAGGATGCTTTGTTGAGTTAACTGCTTTCTTGGTGAGGATGAGTTTTTATTTCTTAAATTAGAATATATTTTTCTAATTTAAGAGTTTTGTTGATAAAACACAGTTGCTTTAAATCAGTTAACTCAGCTTTTGTTTTTACATGACAAGAGGAATTTATTTTTAGAAGATTTGGAAGATAAGAAAGCAAGATTAAATAAATAAATTTATTTAATTGTTTGTGCAAGATTTAAAGGAATAAATAAAATATTTAATTATATTTAATTTTTGGAGATTAAGATTTAATTTAAATAAATTTGCATTTTAATTAAATTTGGAAGAATAAATGATTTAATTAAATAATTAAAATTATTTATATGTTTAGAAGAATAAAGTTGATATTGATGGAGTTAATTAAATAAATGTAATTTATTCAATTAATGGGAGAAAATGAATCAATTAAATAAATTGATTTATTTACTTATTGATAGAGGAATATTGAGATGAAATAAATATTTAAAATATTTATTTAGGTAGAGTCATGTCATTTTTAGGTGTATACAATAGGTAGTCTCAGTTTTCACAGGGCCATGAGTAGTATCAAAATCTCTCATCTCAAAAGCAGTTAGTTTACCAAGCAATTGATCTTTTGAAAGCTTTCCCATATCAAACAATTATTCAATGGTAGATACCTTGTGAATATAGGATTTGGGAGGAGTTCTGAGTATCTTACCTACAACATCTACATCCTCTAACTTTCTACCAAGACCCTTGATGTTGCTGACAACTTCATCAATCTTTTGTATGTAATTTTTTATGTTCTCATATTCATACATTGACATAGTTTCATATGTGGTCTTCAAGTTTTGCAAATTAGCCTTCTTGACAGATGCATCACCTTCATAGATGTTTTTTAGTTTGTCCTAGATCTCATGAGTAGTTTCTAGATCCACAACTTTCACCATTTCAGTGTTAGACAATGCATTTAATAGAGCATTTTTATCTTTGTGATTAGTCTCATAATCATTAATCTCTTTATCAGTCTTTGGACCATGTTCAGGCATAGTTTATTTATCTTTGACCATTGTCCAAACATTATAAACAATAGAAATAAGATAACTTTTCATTTGTACCTTCTAGTAGGCATAGTTAGATCCATCAAACTAAGGAATGTCTTTCTTGTGTGCCATTTCAAATCTACCTTAAGTTGTTAGGATTTCTTCAAAGGAACCTCTCTCTAATACAAATTGTTGAAGGCACAAGACAACTGAGAGGGGGGATGAATTAGTTGTACATAAAAAACCTTAGCCTCTTTAAAAAAATCACATTTACATTCACTTACTTTATCTCCTTATTCTATTATGAAGATTAAAAATGAAGGGAAGGGTCAAAATAAAAACACATCAACACCATACACACACGAACACCTAGTTTTTTACATGGAAAAACCTAAAAGGGAAAAACCATGGTGAGTGTTAGCTCACAATATAATGTAGTAACAATACTGAATTGCAAAAGAGGCTCACTACCCAAATGAAAGGCTCACGGCCAAAGGGTGGCTCACTTCTAGGGGTAGCTCACTACCATGAATAGATATAAGTGGCATCTACAACATGCCTGAGTTCAGTTCCATTGAAGCAAAATATATCTCCTCTACTCTACTCTACTTTACACTCCATACTTTATCTTCACATCTTTGCACACTCACACCTCAATCGTGAGTTCATTACATAAATTTATACCAATCATCAACCTTGGAATGTGCATCAAGGTTGGCATTACATTCTACAACCATTGGAACTATCTCCAAGGTCGACATACATACGTAGATCAAATTAGGACCTGACCTAAACAAACTTGTGGAGCAAATGAATGAAATAGAAACACTTCATGGCTTATCTTAGACCCAAATTCATCTTCACATGCTTGGACATGCATCTATAATCTACGAATCACCTCTAGAACAAGTGTAACTAACTAGGTCAGCCAGAACTAGTGTAGACATCAAGAACACTTAGATACATGCTTCCACGAACTTCATTATAGGTTACAAATCAAGCACACACATTCAATACATTCCATAGACATCCACGAACAATATAGAATCACTTGGGGGTTGACAAATTGAACTACAATAGAGCTTACTTGAAGACAACAGATATCACTTGAAGACACATCACAAACTACTTCTCAACAGACACTGTCAGACTCTGCTAATCAACAACTTGATTTTTGGAGTACCAAATCACAAATTCTTTAGAATGAAGATAGCTAGGCAACTTATAAGCTTAAATCCAGAACTGCCAAAACAAAATCCAACCTACGGAGAAATCTGGAGCAAAATAACATCTCCCTGCCACTACAAATATTTCCACGCACAGTCTTCAAACTAGTGTATAGAACTTTTTCTGCACAACAATCTAGAGCACCAAATTCTAGATTTAGCATCTTCAGACACTTCTCTAAATTATATCTAAATCTCATACTCTATTCTTCAACATAGATAAAATGCAAAGAAAAATACTTAGACAGTGTTCTGAACATTATAATTCAATCAATCAACAAACAACATTATCAGAAGATATAGTTGGCACCAATGACAACACTAGTTAGCACATACTTGTAACACTCTGAAGGGTAAGGCACTTTAGTGGTTTAGAAGCTTGGATGTAGGTTCAATTACCACATGGGATCTACTAGGTGAATCTCTAAACAACCATTTTGAAGACAAGTCAGACAACATATCATTGGTTGAAGAGATGAGTACAATAAAGAGAGCTAAACAGGAGCATATGGTAGATTTTGACTTCTATTTTTAAAGGACTTGGGAAAGAATACCAATAGTGGTAAGGCCTACTACCAATCATGTTTTCTTGTACTTTCTTCAGGCTTTAAATAGTGATATTACAGTAATGGTTCAATCAATGGGTGGTACAACATTATTGGATGCTTATGATGTTGCTATAAAAGATGAAAACAACCTAATTCAGGCTAGTAAGATAGCCCCAAAACCACCAATGCCTATTTTCTCAGAGGTACAGTGACCTGTCCCATTGCAAATTCCACCTATTGCTACTATACCTATTGTACCAGCATTAAATTATCAAGTTACTACTCAGAAAAAAAGTTGTCCTAGCCCCATCCCAGGAGCTTCAAGAGATTAAGTAGTTGTTACAAACAATTGGCAATGAGTTGGTGAATATCAAAAAGTAGCCAAATCAGGTTTATAGACCTTATTAGGCCCCATATCAGGCCCAACAATAGTCTAACCAACAAAATAGACCTCCATACCAGCCTAAAAACCAAGCCCAAAGAAGAAACTTTAACACAAAGCCTTATTAGCCCTATAACCATCATGCTACCAGCTCTTCCAAGGAGTTAGTTCCAATTCAGAATAATATGGCATAGGAGTATGACTGGTGTTACACATGCAACCAACCACATAACCAATCAACTTGCTCAAATGGCATGATAAATCAAGCTTTAATGGTACAAAATAATATTGATGTCCAACAAAACATAGCACAAGAAAACCTAGAACAACATGTTTCTCATCCCAAACAAGAGCATCTTGATGTAACATTTATGAATTCTCAAGGTGAGGAGTTCTATGGGGTAAACCACACACATGGGCAAAACCAATCAGTCTAGTCCATAGCAGCCAATACTAGGGCCAAAAATAGAACCATTGATATCTAGGACAACAAGCTAGTAGAGGACAAAATCAGGCTCAAACAAGCCAGCAAGGTGTTGATGGTCCATCACAGCCACCTAATGTTCAAGTTTTACCAAGAGGACACTTTGTTCCAAATAGAGATCAGCCAAGAGGGTAGCCACAACCGGTACAACATCAAGTGGATTCTAAAGTTGCAAGAGGACAACCTAAGGTCAGTATGTTTCCTTTCAATATTTTAGAACATATGAAGAAAGCAAATGTAAGCATGTCTATGTGGGATTCATTATCTCTTCCATGCCAAAAAGACTTGTTGCAAAAATCCTTATCTAATATCTCTTTGACCAATGAATCAAATCAAGACCAGTCTAGAGACCAACCTAGAGTTGTGCTTACAAATGATCCCCCAATCATGAATGAACAACAAAACCATAATGTCAAACCAACCCCATTCTATGTTTCATTGATTATTGGTAAACACCTAGTTCACAATTGCATGATTGATTCAGGTGCCAGTAGCTTAATAATGTCTAAATAGATAGTAGATAAGTTGGGTTTAACTTATGAACCACTATCTAAAGCAATAGTATAGCTAGATGGTACATCCATCAATACCATTGGAGTCAATAAGAACTTGGCTCTTACCTTGCATGCTTGCCTAAATTTTTCAATTCCACAAGGCATATATGTTATAGACCTACCTCTGTACTTTTTCTTATGCCTTTCCAGGGATTTCACAACAAAGTTAGGAGGTTTTTTGTCATCTGATTGGTCACATATGTGTTTTAGGACAAGATATGGTACAAGAGTAACTATCAAATCTAAACCCATTACCAAACATCACATTGAACCTTATGTTCCTAGTGCCATCAATGTCTGACTTATCATGAAGAGGAACCACATATTGTCCATGATAGTAACATTCTAATAGAGAACATTGCTGATATGTTTTTAGATGAATGGGCATTTGAAAACCATGAAGATGACCCTTAGAAACAAATGGAGGAAGCTAGGTTAGGAATTTACATGATTCATGAACAAATCAGACTATTCCTAACCTCATGAAAGAGGAAAAATAATAGGAACAACAATCAGACCAACAAGGTAATGACTTATGGCAGTTGTATTTTGATGGTGCAAGAAGTAAAATTGGTACTAGTGGTGGAGCCATTCTCATTTCCCCTAAAGCCAATAAATATTATGAAACATTTAGATTTGGTTTCAGTTGTACTAACAATCCAATAGAGTATGAGGCACTCATTCATTGTTTGGAATGGGCCAGGAAGAAGATTATCAAGTGTTTGCATGTATTTGGTGATAGTGAATTAGTTGCAACCAGGTAAGGAATGTAAATGTCACCAAAAATGACTTACTTAAGTCATATAAGCATAGAATCTGGGATTTAATTAAAGATTTTGATGCTTTACACATCTTGTCCCTACCAAGAAACTAAAATAAACATGCTGATAAGCTGGCATCCATGGGAGCTGAGTTTGATATCCCAAAAGAGATTAGAAATATTGAGCAATAGTAGTATGTAAAGGTGGTTGTGAGACCATCAATCCCAGATAACAACATACATTGGCAAGTGTTTGAGTGTGATGAGTGGATTGCTAATTTTCTCATTGAAAAGGCTGAATTTCTAGCCAGAAACCAACAGAAATTACAACAATAGTTTGGACATCAGATTCTTCAGCTCAAAACAAACAAGCTGCCAAAGGGATTCGTTAGCTTGGAGTCAATTTTTAATTCAGATGATCAACTGAGAAGAGAAAAAGCTAGCGTACTGATCAAGGAGGAACATTATGAATCTGTTGAGATTTTTGAAGCCAAACTCCTCAAGCTGGGAAAAGTATGTACCAAAGAAGAGAAGCATGAATTTGTTTTATTATGTTAGGAATATGATGACATTTTTTCTTGGGAATACAAATATCTGAAAGGTTTTAATCTTAAAATAGCACAACACACCATTGAGCTAGAACCAAATGCAAAACTAGTGAGGCAAAAATAAAGCCCTTTTAATCCTAATCTAGAAATTCTTATGAAAATTGAGTTTAACAAGTTGATTCAGAGCAGCATTATATTTCCCATCAAACACACATATTGGGTGTCAAATTTGGTGCCTGTGAGGAAGAAAAATGGTGAAATCATCTTGTATGTTAGTTTCAGGGACTTAAACAGAGCCTCATTAAAAGATCATTATCTACTACCTTCAATGGAGAAGATTTTTTAAGTTGTATCAAGTTTTGAGAGATTCTCATTGCTGGATGGATTCTCATGTTATAATCAACTTTTGGTGTAAGGAGGAAGACTATTACAAGACAACCTTCACAATGAAATGGGGAACCATGGCTTACAACAATATGCCCTTTGGCCTATCAAATGGTGGGGCAACCTTTTAGAGAGCCATGGATATGGCCTCTCATAGTATCATGAATAAGTTTGTATTGGTTTATTTAGATGATATTACTATATTTTCAAAGAATACAAAAGATCACTTCTCACATTTCAGGTAGGATTTTGATAGAAGCAAAGAGTATGGTGTCTCTCTCAATCAAAATAAAAATGTATCTTTGCTATCCATGAAGGTATGCTTCTAGGTCACATTATTTCCAAACATGGAATCACAATTGTTCTAGAAAGAGTAAGTGCCATTTCATCCTTACCCATACCAGCCCACAAAAAGGGACTACAAAATTTCCTAGGCAGAATTAACTTCTTAAGAAGGTTCATTCCAAATATTGCTAGTCTTTTAAAGCCTCTAACATGTATGCTGAAAAATTATATGGGTTTTAGCTAGAACAAGGAAGGAAAAAGTAGTTTTGAGGACATAAAAGTAGTAATAGAAGTAGCACCAACATTGATAAATCCGGACGTTTTGAAATATTTCATATTGTATGCTTATGGAGGCATTGATACTATTTCTACTATGCTAACACAACAAAACAAAGACAATCAGGAGAAGTCAATTGCTTTTTTCAGCCAAGGACTAGAGGCCTATGAATAGAGGTATTCATTTGTAGAAAAACATGTACTTGTTATTAGGAGCCTTAAAAAGTTTAGGCACATGCTTTCTAACAATAAAATTGAGCTGATGGTTGCCTATCCTAGTGTTAAGGAATTCTTGTTGAGCAATCATCTAGGAGACAAAAGGGATGGATGGGTAACTAAGGTGATGGAGTATGATGTGGATATCAAGGTTACTAAGCTAGTTAGAGGTAAGGATCTGTGTGAACATCTTGCTGATGGTGCAAAAAGTGACACAGAAGTGCAAAAAGAAGTTGTATTAATGGCTGATAACAATTCACAACCTGTTGTCCCAACAAATGGCACTAGATGGAGAAATGAAATGGTCCATTACTTGCAGACCGGTGAGTGCTTAGCTGGGATAAATCTTGCTAAAAGAAGGTATTTCAAACTCCAAGCCATCCCAAATGTTATTTTAAATGATACCTTGTTTAGAAAGGATTATAATGGTGTATTTTTAAGATGCATAGAATTAGACCAGATTGAAAAGGTCTTGTATGAGTTCCATGACAGACCAACTAGTAGTCTTTTTTTACCCTGAAGAATAGCCTTGAAGATCATGAAGGTTAGGTATTATTGGCCATCTAGTTTAAAAAATGTGCATGCATGGGTGAGAAAATGTGCAAAATATGTTGTATTTGGAGGCAAACAAAAGTTAATAGCCTTGCCTCTATAGCCCATCTCAGTTGATCAATCTTTTACCAAGTGGAGCCTTGATTTTATTAGGGCCATTAACCCACCATCTAGTTCTAGCCACAAATGGGTGTTAGCAGCTATAGATTATTTTACCAAAGTGGATAGAATTAGTAGCCTTGAAAGAGGCAAATGAGGGTGTTGTATTAAATTTTTATGAAGACTTAATAGCCACATTTAGTGTACAAGATTCTATTATTTTAGATAATGCCTTAGCTTTTTTTGGCATGAAGCTAATTGATTGGGCCATTAAGCATGGTATTTACTTATGTACTTGTTCAAACTACTACCCTCAAGGGAATGGACAAGCTGAGTCCACTAACAATAACCTAATTAGGATTATCAAAATGACTCTAGAAGACATCCAAAGGAACTATCATTCAAAGCTAAAATCAACCTTATGTTGGCAAGAGACACTGCGTTGCTTTGTTATTATTGCCATTGATGGCAACAAAGTTTATCCCACACATTTGCAGTATATAATAGGTCTTTACCGAAAGTCAGACTAAATAGTGTTTTGGTCTGGTGAGCAAGAATAGAGCATGCAACAAGGTCTAAGAATCAGGTCTGGATCTCTTAGAGGATGTATCTTAGAAAAGTATAGACTTGGGGAAGTCAAGAGGAGTACCATTACTACTACATTCCAGAGATTGAGCCTCCGGTGATGAAAGAGTGAAAAGATATGAGCATCTAAGTGTTGGGTTTCTGACAGGCAGAGCAAACTAAGGAAGAACTGATTGGCAAAGCATCAAATTCTAATCTGGATAAGAAATTGATGATGATCAATCTTCTTGAGGGATCATTCATGGTTGGTCGACATGATTGATAACTTCTATGTCTATATTTTTGATATGCATCACTTAGTAAGCATGTATTCAGCCGACAGGCCAGAGTTTGGAAAAATCTTGAGTATTCCAGATGCCAACTAGAAAGATGTTGAAATCCTTGGTGTGGATATCTATACCAGATGGATTTTGATGTGAAGGTGTGGTGTTGGTGATGTTGTATGCAAAGAAAAGCAGGAAGTAGTGTGAAGCAGCTATACAAGTTCAGTATGTGACAGAACAACAACACTAAGCAGAGGAAGAATGAAGTGCAGCAGATTAGTATATTGAGCCTAACTAAAACTAAACTTTAGCATATGTGGATGCCTCTGATTAGTTCAAACACCTAGTTACTTTCTATAAATCTTGTAGATAGTGAGTCTCTTGTAGGCAGTGAGCCTCTTGTGAGTAGTGTGCTTGGGCAGTGAGCCCTAATTGGCAAGTGCCATATTGTACTTCTATTCTTTTAACAGAGAATACAATATTGGGTTAGTCACCCCATGGTTTTTCCCTTAACATGGTTTTCCACATAAAAATCTTTGTGTTATGTGTATTGATTTCTTTTCTACTCTCATGGTTATGTATGCTTATATGTTTTGATACTGCACTAATTGTTAAAGAAGAACATAAAGTTAAATTATTTAAGATAACTAATTCACCCCCCTCTCAATTATCTACATTATTTCCAACAATTGGTATCAGAGCTAAGTTCCTCTAAATAGAGCCTAACATCCTGAGGAAGATCTAGGAATCTTAATGGATATGTATGGTATAAGGGAACAACTTTAGTTTGGCCTAGATGATCTTGAGCAATCTCACTCTAAAGTCAATAACCTGAGGGAAACACTCAAACAAGCTGATGATTTCATAATAAACTCAAAGAAAAACTAAGTATCTTAGTGAAGAAAAGAAAGGAACTACTTCAACAATTAGCAAGTCAAAGTGAAGTCAATGATACTAATGAAGATATGAATGAGAAAAACAAGTTATGTGAGAAGCTATCAAAAGAGGTCATTATGGTAAGACATGAAATGGAATCTGGCATTATGAAATTCACCCAAGAAATTGAAGAGAAAAGAAAAATTGAAGATAATCTAAAACAATCTCTCAAGGAGAAGTCAGAAGACTAACACAAAATGGATAGAATAATCAGGCATCTAGAATCTAATCTTGAAGAAGCTAGAGATAATATAGAACAACTTGAGAATCAGATAGACACTCTTAAAAGGGATCTTCAAACAACAAATGAATACAAAGAAAAATTCAAGATAAGCTCTATTCAACTTGATGTTCTTCTTGAAAGCCAGAAAAGGTTAGATGACAAGCATGGCTTGGGATATGAGAAAGGTGAAATCTCTAGATCAAGAAATCCAAGGAACAGACCTAGAAGACCTCCGATAAGGCAACCAAATGCTCAAAATATCCATCCTTCAATGGATACTGCTACAATTGCAATAACTTTGGATACTGCTATAATTACAATTGAAGAATAAATCAGACTAATTCATCCTTCTCTAGATAGTATTTTAACTACAAAAAGTATGGTCACAAATCTCATGAATGTAGAAATGTGCAAATAAACAATTAATTCAATGGTAAATGCTTTGCATGCAATAGAATGGGACATATGGCTAATCAATACAAATCAAAAGAATATCAGTCAAATATGCAAAGAAATATTATTTGCTACAATTGCAATAGATCCGGTCATATTGCCAAGCTCTACAGAAGTAAGAATCAGGACAAAAAGGGTTCGGTGCATCACAACCAAAATCAAGACAAAGGAAAAAGAAAACTGAATGCAGATTTAATTCAAAGGGAAATGAACAAGATTTGGGTGAAGAGAAGTACAGAAAATATTGGGGTTGGATCCACACTAGAATCTGCTATTGATATTCCTTCTTGAAACTAAATTTATGAGCTTTGGCTCAGGGGGAGTCACAAAAGAAAACAATTTCCCCCAGCCAGTCAATTGGTGCCTAAAATTGGCACATGGAGTGTTGCAGATTGAAGAGTTCTCAAAGAGATATCTAAATAACCCTTGGTAAAAATATAAAAGATCTGCAAGGAGTTTTGAAAAGGTTAATCATCCAAGATTTATCTAGTTTAAGAGTCATCTGGTAAAAGTAGGATTTTCATAGTTAGATCTGGTATGATTCAAAAATTGAAATATCTTGATTTGCAAATAAATGGAATGATTGGAGAAAGGAAGATAGATTGTCAATAATCATCGAGAATAACTCTAAGTGCATCTCAGTGATCAGGAAAGATCTCTCTCAGAACAAGGAGAACAAGGCAACTAGAATGACTTAAGTTGTGCATTTATTGTAGTATGGAATTAGGGTTTGCGCAGAAATAAAAGGGTTCTTTTGTTCATCATTTGCACATTTGCATTCAAGAAGAAAAAAGAAAGAGCTCTGTAACAAGATTGCTTCAACCCTCTCAAGGATCAATCACAGAATTCAATTCAATCAACAATCTTTTTGGCTCTTATCATGAACCCTAGAAGCAGAAAAAGCATAAAAAGGTATTTCCGCTCTTGAATATCTCTCTCTAAATCTTTTGAAAGATGGCTAGTCCAAATGTTTTTAATATCACTGATAGGCCATGCCCTATGTTCAAGAAACATCCTTACAAATCCCTAGAAGTTGATCCCCTAGGCGCATTCTCTAGCATTCTACATGGGGTTCTGCATGTAGAAGATGTTAGGGTATACATTCACTCCAACATTGAGGAATTTGGGGTATCCAAGCTGATGGATATCTATCACAAGGAATTAACAGATGAAACATTTGAAATTAAACCCCAATACAAGGCCGTTTGGGATAAGCACTTTGGACATTGGATCCATTTCCCCTATTTTGTAGAAGATGAATGGGTCCGGTATGTTTTGAGCAGAATGCATGACAACTTCATGTGGTTGATGAGGCCATTTAAGATCACAAAAGATGCCATTAGGGCAGTAACTAGATTGCACTCATTTGGTGGGTTACCTACTGTCAAATCAGTCAAAAACCAAACTGTAAGTGAGGCTACCAGATCAAAATTTGACAAGAGGGCAATGACAATAGAAGACATCATAGATCCAGATATCAAATTTGCCTCTATGATAATTGGATACAAAATCTATCACTCCAACTGGGAGAATTCAGTATCCGAAACTACTATATATACTGCATATGAAATACTAAGGAAAAATGCTGACTATGATCTTTGTGAGCTTGTCCTGAACCAACTGTTAGAGAATTTATAGA
This sequence comes from Cunninghamia lanceolata, assembly GCA_027924645.1. Taxonomy (NCBI): domain Eukaryota; kingdom Viridiplantae; phylum Streptophyta; class Pinopsida; order Cupressales; family Cupressaceae; genus Cunninghamia; species Cunninghamia lanceolata. The sequence goes on along the minus strand of BSBN01001807.1, from coordinate 19,825,063 downwards.
AAATAAAGGATAAGAAGAATTCATTTAAGTACGGTGGCTTGACACTATGTCTATTCTTTTACTATATGAATGAGCTACCTGGATCCAGTGGTTGGGTATTGAAAAATAATAGACCTGTGGCCATACAAATCAGAGACTATATGTATGGGCTTGGTGATTCCAAGGCTAAAAGCACAGCTCTCTGGGGATATTTCAAAAATTTCCAAGGTATGATGCAGGCCAGAGAAAGAATTCCTTAGACATTAGTTGAAAAATATAAAGATACAGTGTGTTTTATGGTAGACACTGATGTATTCCTAATGGAGGCAGTAGAGCCTAGAATAGTCTAGATTTTGCCAATGGGTTATGAGGTGGATGAGAAAATTCTGGAACTACATGTCCAGCACCTACTAAGTCAGCCTAAGGACCCTGAGGCTAAAAGGTTTGGCACCTTTGAAGAATTGAGTGTGAAAATTCATGTTGAACTAAGACAACCTGAAATAAAGAGAAAAGTTAGGAAGGAAGTAGAGGAAATTGCCAAGAAATATGGCATATCAAAGGAGACAGTTGATGCCAACATAGAGAAGGTAGAAAGAGCAGAAAATGAGAGACAAGAAGTAGAAAAAGAAAGTCATCTGGTACAAGCTCCCTTCTAGACTAGATCCTCCAAGAGCTCTGCACCTACCAGTTCTAAGATCCCAAAAGCCTCAAAACCGGAAGTAAAGACATCTAGAAAAGGAGAGAAGAGAACAAAGACAAAAGCCACAAGGTCATACACAAGCCACAAGGATGATGAAGAGACAGAGATAGATGAGGAGGTTAAGATAATGAAGAAAAAAAATAAAACTTATGTGGAATCATCTGTCGGTAAAAACAAAGAAGAAGAAGTAGAAGAATTTGTTGAAAGACCTACACTCTCCATTAACGATATCATCAAGGCAGTTACTATGGATTGAGGTGTCATGTTCAATATTGTAGGAGAAATGTGTGACAAATTTGTCCACAAATTCATTAAAGGTTCTAATGTCGGGCAGTAGTCTAGAAAACCACTCCATGGCTTGTCCTCCTAAGCTTCTTGGAAACAGTAGCATAAGATAAGTATCATTGTCGATGACTTCAACGCATGCAGTGTTAAATTCCCTAATGTGGTCCCTTGGATCACCTTTGCCTCGATATTTATCAAATTTTGGCACCTCAAATTTAGAGGGGAAAGGTATCATGATCAAGGTTCTATCAAAAGGATTTGGTGAAATATCCTCTAGGGAATAATACTTAGTTGATGCTCCTATTTGCATGTTTGTGAATTGTTGTTGTAAAGATTGGATCTATTGGGTCATTAAGATTAAGGCATCCGTAGAATCAATGGTTGCTTTGCTTTTGTATGTGAGTATTTCCTCTTGTGTGTTTCCCTCAGGGTTTCTTTCTTCCTCAGGTTATTTTAGAGCTTCTACATCAAAATATTTAGGGAGCTTGACTCCTTGTTGTACTAAGTGGAGAAAGAATTTAGTAGGGTCTTGAGCAAGTACCTTATCCATTATGTGTTGAAAACTTCGGTCTTGCTGAGTTTGGAGAATCTCTTCCATAGAAATTTCCTCATCACTGTCATGAGAGGCTAGAATAGTTTTCTCAGCCATTTCAATCTATTTTTATTTTTGGGAGCTCATTAAGACCATGCAAGGTGATGTGAGATGGGATGGAGCGAGCTTGAAAGTTTTGAGCAAGGTTCTCCTTAGATCTAATTGGTGTCAAACAAGTTAGGTGTATAAATGATAGTCGAAGCAAGGATGATAGAAATCTATTTACTTGATGTAGACTAGTTTTACACAAGCCACTAGTGGAGTTCCGAGAGAAAAGGATGATTGATCCTTAATAGTGGAGACTCACTAGGTTTGTTTGAGGTTTGATGTGATCAAGAATAGCTTGGTTCTAACCTTGTTAGATTTTGGAAGAATTTTTGTGAAGTTTTGGATGATGCAGTGTGGGAAAAGCAGCTATGGTGTGGAAAAGAATGAAATGGTTGTCTTGCATGATTCTAATCAGATCTTGGAAAAACTGAGACAAGTTTGAAATGGGTTTTTGAAAAGTTGACAGTTTTTCTTCTAGGAAGTACAGAACAGCTCTTTGGAATGGATGCATAGTAGTAAATGCACCAGAATAGAAGTCAAAAGCATTGTAGGTCAAAGCACAGGCACAAATCTGGTAGATTTTATATGCACTGCAATAGTAATTAAATGCACAGCAAGTCTAAATGTATGCGTTGTTCTAGTTTTTAGTTTTGTTTTTGAAGAGTTTTCGGCACATTTTTCAAAAAAGTTTTGTTTTTGGTTGAAAACTTGGTCTTTTTGAATTCTGATTTTCAATTATGGCAAATAAAGACACAGCAAGTGCACAGAAGTTTTCATGATTTTTATCTTTTATTTTATTTTTTGTATTTTTGTGGACTTTTTGACATAAGAACAATTACAACCTAGGCTAGAAAGGACACTATTTGTTGAGCCCCTAGCTGTGCATATTCAAAGCGTGTAGCTCTAGCATCTAGTACCACCAGCTCCCCTCCACGACACTCACTTCTCATGCATACTAGATCTGGGTTTCCTTAGGCTCATACCCCCACTGAACCTTAGGATTGTCTATGCTACCTCTACCATGAATCACATGAATCAGGGCCGCTTCAAAGGTTCCACTTTTTGTACCAACAAAATGGGAATCTTAATGGTATACTAAACAATGGCTAAGTAGTCAAGGCAACTGTTCGAGTGTTTACACATGTAGTAGCACTACTCTCCATTATGGAGTCTCCTAGCATCCAAGGGTTACACATTGGAGGGTTTTGGGGGAGGTTTGTTGTTAGTGTAACATAGTGACACTTGTTGTAGGAAGCTTTCACCTCAAGCACAATTTATTTAAAGTGGGTTGGTAGGGCTTGGGTTTAGCCTATTTCCACTTAGGTTCTTTCCCACTTGGACAGGCGGGCATCCAAGGGTAGGCCCCTCTAAAGGTTATACACAAAGAATAACAAGTTTGGCATTCTGGTCACCCAGTAAAAGGGAGAGCATAAGCCTATTGTCATTCAACAGACACAGAAAATAGTGGTTTATCGAATCCTATTAAAACAAAAAAACTATATGTATTATCTACTTGGGTACTCACACATTTGTTAACTTTGAAGTGGTTAAAGATAGCAATGGTTCATTTCCCTTTTGTAAGATAGTAATGTTCTAAATTAAGAGAGATAGCAATAATGTAAAGATAATGATGGTGTTCACTTACTACCCTCCTATTTAAGAACTATGTGCGATTTGCATGCATGCATTTTTTTTTACTTTTTCTACTAATTAATCTATGATGAGTTATTTAGTGCAGCTAAATGACTATCCAGCTCCTAATCCTACAGGACAAATGTTAGCATTAACCTAAAAACCAAGAGAAATCCTAGAATTATAATGAAGAACAGATGTGTAGCTTCATAGTCTATATGCGTAGAAATAGAGACTATAAGCGCAATGTTACAAATGTGCTAAGACAGGTGTCAAAAGCACAGGAATAAAAGACAAATGTGTCATTTCTATAGATGTGTCATTAAAAAGGATGTAAGTGCCGTGTCTGAGGGTGTATGCGCCGGAATACTACAGGTGCCGAAACAAGTTGTAGATGCACCGGCTTAGAGGATATATGCACCAGAACTTTGCATGTGCTGGAATAAGTTGTAGATGCGCTGGCTTAGAGGATGTATGCGTCAGAAGTTTGTATGTGCTGGAATAGTACTTAGATGCACTGACTGAACTTGTTTGAAGCCTATACCGAATCTATATGGAACTTGTCACTTAAAAACTCAGTTTTTGGTTAGATTTGGGGCAAAAGCCCCATGGTGGGTGCCAGAAATGCAATGGGTAAAATGGGATAATAAAATGAATTACAAAAACCTAATAACATCAATGAAATGTGCAAGTAAAGAAGATTAAAATAAGGAAGTGATACTTACAACCTTTCTTACCTTGTGATTTCCATTGGTTGCATATTCCCGTTTGATCTTTGGTGATGAATACAACCCTCAGGAAGCTTGCTTCCTTGCTTTAATTCCTCAAGATGGAAAAAGAGAAATGGCTTGGATACTTATTGTGTAAAAGGTGAGCTTCAACACAATGCGAAATGGATAATAAATGATGTGATAGTGGGGCTGCCAATGGCACGCTATGGATTCTGCAGCATTTAAGTTTACTTGAAAGCTTGTTATGTGAAATGGAACGATATAGGGGTATTTATAGGATTGTGTGAGAGAAGATCAATGGTAGAGGATGTTTGAGAAAACGTGTGCAAATAGAAGGACATGTGTCATTCAAAAGGATGCTTTGGTGAGTTAACTACTTTCTTGATGAGGATGAGCTTTTATTTCTTAAATTAGAATATATTTTTCTACTTTAAGAGTTTTGTTGATAAAACAAAGTTGCTTTAAATCAGTTAACTCAGCTTTTACTTTTGCATGACAAGAAGAATTTATTTTTAGAAGATTTGGAAGATAAGAGAGTAAGATTAAATAAATAAATTTATTTAATTGTCTGTGCAAGATTTAGAGGAATAAATAAAATATTTAATTATATTTTATTTTTTTGGAGATTAAGATTTAATTTAAATAAATTTGCATTTTATTTAAATTTGGAAGAATGAATTATTTAATTAAATAATTAAAATTATTTAATTGTTTAGATGAATAAAGTTGATATTGATGGAATTAATTAAATAAATGTAATTTATTCAATTAATGGGAGAAAATGAATCAATTAAATAAATTGATTTATTTACTTATTGATAGAGGAATATTAAGATGAAATAAATATTTAAAATATTTATTTAGGTAGAGTCATGTCATTTTTAGGTGCATACAATAGGCAGTCTCAGTTTTCATAGGGCCATGAGTAGTACCAAAATCTCTCATCTCAAAAGCAGTTAGTTTACCAAGCAATTGATCTTTTGAAAGCTTTCCCATATCAAACAATTCTTCAATGGTAGATACCTTGTGAATATAGGATTTGGGAAGAGTTCTGAGTATCTTACCTACAACATCTGCATCCTCTAACTTTCTACCAAGACCCTTGATGTTGCTGACAACTTCATCAATCTTTTGAATGTAATTTGTTATGTTCTCATATTGATACATTAGCATAGTTTCATATGTGGTCTTCAAGTTTTGCAAATTAGCCTTCTTGATAGATGCATCACCTTCATAGATGTTTTTCAGTTTGTCCCAGATCTCATGAGCAGTTTCTAGATCCACAACTTTCACCATTTTAGTGTTAGACAATGCATTTAATAGAGCATTTTTAGCTTTGTGATTATTCTCGTAATCATTAATCTCTTTATCAGTCTTTGGACCATGTTCAGGCATAGTTTATTTATCTTTGACCATTGTCGAAACATTATAACCAATAGAAATAAGATAACTTTTCATTCATACCTTCTAGTAGGCATAGTTAGATCCATCAAACTGAGGAATGTCTTTCTTGTGTGCCATCCCATATCTACCTTAAGTTGTTAGGATTTCTTCAAAGGAACCTCACTCTAATACAAATCGTTGAAGGCACAAGACAACTAAGAGGGGGGGTGAATTAGTTGTACATAAAAAACCTTAGCTTCTTTAAAAAAATCACATTCACTTACTTTATCTCCTTATTCTATTATGAAGATTAAAAATGAAGAGTAGAGTCAAAATAAAAACACATCAACACCATACACACATGAACACCTAATTTTTTACGTGGAAAACCCTAAAAGGGAAAAACCATGGTGAGTGTTAGCTCACAATATAATGTAGTAACAATACCAAATTGTAAAAGAGGCTCACTACCCAAATGAAAGGCTCACGGCCAAAGGGTGGCTCACTTCCAAGGGTAGCTCACTACCATGAATAGATATAAGTGGCATCTACAACATGCCTGAGTTCAGTTCCATTGAAGCAAAATATATCTCCTCTACTCTACTCTACTTTACACTTCATACTTTATCTTCACATCTTCGCACACTCACACCTCACTCGTGACTTCATTAAATATATTTATACCAATCATCAACCTTGGAATGTACATCAAGGTTGGCATTACATTCTAATACCATTGGAACTATCTCCAAGGTCGACATACATATGTAGATCAAATTAGGACCAGACTTGAACAAACTCGTGGAGCAAGTGAATGAAATAGAAACACTTCATGGATTATCTTAGACCCAAATTCATCTTCACATGCTTGGACACGCATCTATAATCTACGAATCACCTCCGCAACAAGTGTAACTAACTAGGTTAGCCAGAACTAGTGTACACATCAAGAACACTTAGATGCATGCTTCCACAAACTTCATTATAGCTTACAAATCAAGCACACACCTTCAATACATTCTATAGACATCCACGAACAATATAGAATCACTTGGGAGTTGACAAATCCAATTGCAATAGATCTCACTTGAAGAAAATAGATATCACTTGAAGACACATCACAGACTGCTTCTCAACAGACACTGTCAGACTCTACTAATCAACAACTTGATTTTTGGAGTACCAAATCACAAATTCTTTGGAATGAAGATAGCTAGGGAACTTATAAGCTTAAATCCAAAACTGTCAAAACAAAATCCAACCTATGGAAAAATCTGGAGCAAAATAACATCTCCCTGCTGCTCTACAAATATTGCGAGGCACAGTCTTCAAACTGGTGTATAGAACTTTTTTTGCACAACAATCTGGAGTACCAAATTCTAGATTTAGCATCTTCAGACACTTTTCTAAATTATATCTGAATCTCATACTCTATTCTTCAACATAGAGAAAATGCAAAGAAAAATACTCTAATAGTGTTCTTAACATGATAATTCAATCAATCAACAAACAACAATATCAGAAGATATAGTTGGTAACAATGACAACACAAACATGTTCACATCAATGACAACACCAGTTAGCACATACTTGTAACACTCTGAAGGGTAAGGCACTTTAGTGGTTTAGAAGCTTGGATGTAGGTTCAATTACCACATGGGATCTACTAGGTGAATCTCTAAACAAGCATTTTGAAGACAAGTCAGACAACATATCATTGGTTGAAGAGATGAGTACAATAAAGAGAGCTAAACAAGAGCATATGGCAGATTTTGACTTCTATTTTTAAAGGACTTAGGAAAGAATACCAATAGTGGTAAGGCCTACTACCAATCATGTTTTCTTGTACTTTCTTGAGGCTTTAACTAGTGATATTATAGTAATGGTTCAATCAATGGGTGGTACAACATTATCAGATGCTTATGATGTTGCTATAAAAGATGAAAACAACCTAATTCAAGCTAGTAAGATAGCCCCAAAACCACCAATGCCTATTTTCTCAGAGGTATAACCACCTGTCCCATTGTAAATTCTACCTATTGCTACTATACCTACTGTACCAACATTAAATTATCAAGTTACTACTTAGAAAAAAAGTTGTCCTAGCCCCATGCAATGAGCTTCAAGAGATTAAGTAGTTGTTACAAACAATTGGCAATGAGTTGGTGAATATCAAAAAGTAGCCAAATCAGGTTTATAGACCTTATTAGGCCCCATATCAGGCCCAACAATAGTCTAACCAACAAAATAGACCTCCATACCAGCCTAAAAACCAAGCCCAAAGAAGAAACTTTAACACAAAGCCTTATTAGCCCTATAACCATCATGCTACCAGCTCTTCCAAGGAGTTAGTTCCAATTCAGAATAATATGGCATAGGAGTATGACTGGTGTTACCCATGTAACCAACCACATAACCAATCAACTTGCTCAAATGGCATGATAAATCAAGCTTTAATGGTACAAAATAATATTGATGTCCAACAAAACATAGCACAAGAAAACCTAGAACAACATGTTTCTCATCCTAAACAAGAGCATCTTGATGTAACATTTATGAATTGTCAAGGTGAGGAGTTCTATGGGGTAAACCACACACATGGGCAAAACCAATCAGTCCAGTCCATAGCAGCCAATACTAGGGCCAAAAATAGAACCATTGATATCTAGGACAACAAGCTAGTAGAGGACAAAATCAGGCTCAAACAAGCTAGGAAGGTGTTGATGGTCCATCACAGCCACCTAATGTTCAAGTTTTACCAAGAGGATAGTCTATTCCAAATAGAGATCAACCAAGAGGGTAGCAACAACCGGTACAACATCAAGTGGATTTTGAAGTTGCAAGAGGACAACCTAAGGTCAGTACATTTCCTTTCAATATTTTAGAACATATGAAGAGAGCAAATGTAAGCATGTCTATGTGGGATTCATTATCTCTTCCACGCCAAAAAGACTTGTTGCAAAAATCCTTATCTAATATCTCTTTGACCAATGAATCAAATCAAGAATGGTCTAGAGACCAGCCTAGAGTTGTGCTTACAAATGATCCCCCAGTCATGAATGAACAACAAAACCATAATGTCAAACCAACCCTATTGTATGTTTCATTGATTATTGGTAAACACCTAGTTCACAACTGCATGATTGATTCAGGTACCAATAGCTTAGTAATGTCTAAATAGATAGTAGATAAGTTGGGTTTAACTTATGAACCACTATCTAAAGCAATAGTATAGATAGATGGTACATCCATCAAGACCATTGGAGTCAATAAGAACTTGGGTCTTACCTTGCATGCTTGCTTAAATTTTTCAATTCCACAAGGCATATATGTTATAGACCTACCTCTGTACTTTGTCTTATGCCTTTCTAGGGATTTCACAACAAAATTAGGAGGTTCTTTGTCATCTGATTGGTCACATATATGTTTTAGGACAAGATATGGTACAAAAGTAACTATCAAATATGAACCCATTACAAAACATCACATTGAACCTTATGTTCCTAGTGCGTGTCAATGTCAATCTAACTTATCATGAAGAGGAACAACATATTGTCCATGATAGTAACATTCTAATAGAGAACATTGCTGATATGTTTTTAGATGAATGGGCATTTGAAAACCATGAAGATGACCCTTAGAAACAAATGGAGGAAGCTAGGTTAGGAATTTACATGATTCATGAACAAAATTAGACAATTCCTAACCTCATGAAAGAGGAAAAATAATAGGAACAACAATCAAACCAACAAGGTAATGACTTATGCCAGTTGTATTTTGATGGTACAAGAAGTAAAATTGGTGCTAGTGGTGGAGCCATTCTCATTTCCCCTAAAGCTGATAAATATTATGCAACATTTAGATTTGGTTTTAGTTGTACTAACAATCCAACAGAGTATGAGGGACTCATTCATTGTTTGGAATGGGCCAGGAAGAAGATTATCAAGTGTTTGCATGTATTTTGTGATAGTGAATTAGTTGCCAACTAGGTAAGGAATGTAAATGTCACCAAAATGACTTACTTAAGTCATATAAGCATAGAATATGGGATTTAATTGAAGATTTTGATGCTTTTAACATGTCCCTACCAAGAAACTAAAATAAACATGCTGATAAGCTGGCATCCATGGGAGCTGAGTTTGATATCCCAAAAGAGATTAGAAATATTGAGCAATAGTAGTATGTAAAGGTGGTTGTGAGACAATCAATCCTAGAAAACAACATCCATTGGCAAGTGTTTGAGAGTGATGAGTAGATTGCCAATTTTCTCATTGAAAAGGCTGAATTTCTAGCCAGAAACTAGTAGAAATTACAACAATAGTTTGGAGATAATATTCTGCAGCTCAAAACAAACAAGCTGCCAAAGGGATTTTGTTACCTTGGAGTCAATTTTTAATTTAGATGATCAACTGAGAAGAGGAAAAGCCAACGTACTGATCAAGGAGGAACATTATGAATCTGTTGAGATTTTCGAAGCCAAACTCCTCAAGCTGGGAAAAGTATGTATCAAAGAGTAGAAGCATGAATTTGTTTTATTATGTCAAGAATATGATGACATTTTTTCTTGGGAATACAAAGATCTAAAAGGTTTTATTCTTAAACTAGCACAACACACCATTGAGCTAGAACCAAATGCAAAACTAGTGAGGCAAAAATAAAGCCCTTTTAATCCCAAGCTAGAAATTCTTATGAAAATTGAGCTTAACAAGTTGATTCAGAGCAGCATTATATTTCCCATCAAACACACATATTGGGTGTCAAATTTGGTGCCTGTGAGGAAGAAAAATGGTGAAATCATCTTGTATGTTAGTTTCAGGGACTTAAATAGAGCCTCATTAAAAGATCATTATCTACTACCTTCAATGGAGAAGTTTTTGTAAGTTGTATCAAGTTTTGAGAGATTCTCATTGTTGGATGGATTCTCATGTTATAATCAAATTTTGGTGTAAGGAGGAAGACTAGTACAAGATAACCTTCACAATGAAATGGGGAACCATGGCTTACAAGAATATGCCCTTTGGCCTGTCAAATGGTGGGGCAACCTTTCAGAGAGCCATGGATATGGCCTCTCATAGTATCATGAATAAGTTTGTATTGGTTTATTTAGATGATATTACTATATTTTCAAAGAATACAAAAGATCACTTCTCACATTTGAGGCAGGTTTTTGATAGATGCAAAGAGTATGGTGTCTCTCTCAATCCAAAAAAAATGTATCTTTGCTATCCATGAAGGTATGCTTCTAGGTCACATTATTTCCAAACATGGAATCATAATTGTTCTAGAAAGAGTAAGTGCCATTTCATCCTTACCCATACCAGCCCACAAAAAGGGACTACAAAATTTCCTAGGCAAAATTAACTTCTTAAGAAGGTTCATTCCAAATATTGCTAGTCTTTTAAAGCCTCTAACATGTATGCTGAAAAAGAATATGGGTTTTAGCTAGACAAAGGAAGGAAAAAGTAGTTTTGAGGACATAAAAGTAGTAATACTAGTAGCACCAACATTGATAAATCTGGATGTTTCAAACTATTTCATATTGTATGCTTATGGAGGCATTGATACTATTTCTACTATGCTGACACAACAAAACAAAGACAATCAGGAGAAGTCAATTGCTTTTTTCAGCCAAGGACTAGAGGGCTACAAATAGAGGTATTCATTTGTATAAAAACATGTACTTGTTATTAGGAGCCTTAAAAAGTTTAGGCACATGCTTTCTAACAATAAAATTGAGCTGATGTTTGCCTATCCTAATGTTAAGGAATTCTTGTTGAGCAAGCATCTAGTAGACAAAAGGGATGGATGGGTAACTAAGGTGATGGAGTATGATGTGGATATCAAGGTTACTAAGCTAGTTAGAGGTAAGGATCTTTGGGAACATCTTACTGATGGTGCAAAAAGTGACATAGAAGTGCAAAAAGAAGTTGTATTAATGGCTGATAACAATTCACAACCTGCTATCCCAACAAATGGTACTAGATGGACAAATGAAATGGTCCATTACTTGTAGACTGGTGAGTGCCTAGCTAGGATAAATCCTGCTAAAAGAAGGTATTTCAAACTCCAAGCCATCCCAAATGTTATTTTGAATGATACCTTATTTAGAAAGGATTATAATGGTGTATTTTTAAGATGCATAGAATTAGACCAGATTGAAAAGGTCTTGTATGAGTTCCATGACAGACCAACTAGTAGTCTTTTTTTCCCCTAAAGAATAGCCTTGAAGATCATGAAGGTTAGGTATTATTGGCCATCTATTTTAAAAAATGTGCATGCATGGGTGAGAAAATGTACAAAATATGTTGTATTTGGAGGCAAATAGAAGTTGGCAGCCTTGCCTCTATAGCCCATTTCAGTTGATGAACCTTTTACCAAGTGGGGCCTTTATTTTATTGGGGCCATTAACCCACTATCTAGTTCTAGCCACAAATGGGTGTTAGTAGCTATAGATTATTTTACCAAAGTGGATAGAAGTAGTAGCCTTGAAAGAGGCAAATGAGGGTGCTGTATTAAATTTTTATGAAGACTTAATAGCCAGGTTTAGTGTACAATATTCTATTATTTTAGATAATGCCTTAGCTTTTGTTGGCATGAAGCTAATTGATAGGGCCATTAAGCATGGTATTTACTTATGTACTTGTTCAAACTACTACCCTCAAGGGAATGGACAAGCTGAGTCTACTAACAATAACCTAATTAGGATTATCAAAAGGACTATAGAAGACATCCAAAGGACCTAGTATTCAAAGCTAAAATCAACCTTATGTTGGCAAGAGATACTGTGTGGCTTCATTATTCTTAGCATTGATGGCAACGAAGTTTATCCCACACATTTGCAACACATAATAGGTCTTTACCAGAAGTCTGACTAAAGAGTGTTTTGGTCTGGTGAGCAAGAACAGAGCATGCAGCAAGGTCTGACAATCAGGTCCGGATCTCTTAGAGGATGTATCTCAGAAAAGTATGGACTTGGGGAAGTCAAGAGGAGTACCATTACTACTACATTCCAGAGATTGAGCCTCCGATGATGAAAGAGTGAAAATATATGAGCATCTATGTCTTGGGTTTCTGACAGGCAGAGCAGACTAAGGAAGAACTGCTTGGCAGAGCATCAAATTCTAATTTGGATAAGAAATTGACGATGATCAAGCTTCTTGAGGGATCATTCATGGTTGGCCAACATGATTGATGATTTCTATGTCTATATTTTTTATATGCATCACTTAGTAAGCATGGATTCAGTCGACAGACCAGAGTTTCAGAAAATCTTGAGTATTCCAGATGCCAACTAGAAAAGATGTTGAAATCCTTGGTGCGGATATATATACCAGATGGATTTCGATGTGAAGGTGTGGTGTTGGTGGTGTTGTATGCAAAGAAAAGTAGGAAGTAGTGTGAAGCAGCTATACAAGTTCAGTATCTGATAGAACAACAACACTAAGTAGAGGAAGAATGAAGTGCAACAGATCAGTATATTGAGCCTAATCAAAACTAAACTTTAGCATATGTGGATACCTCTGATCAGTTCAAACACCTAGTTACTTCCTTCATATCTTGTAGAGAGTGAGTATCTTGTAGGCAATGAGCCTCTTGTGAGCAGTGTGCTCAGGCAGTGACCCCTAATTGGCAAGTGCCATATTGTACTTCTATTCTTTTAATAGAGAATACAATCTTAGGTTAGTCACCCTGTAGTTTTTCCCTTAACAGGGTTTTCCACATAAAAATCTTTGTGTTATGTGTGTTGATTTCTTTTCTACTCTCATGGTTATGTATGCTTATATGTTTTGATACTGCACTAATTGTTAAAGAAGAACAAAAAGTTAAATTTGTTGATAACTGAGAGGGGGGGGTGAATCAGTTATCCTAATTATTTCTTCTTTTGAACCTTCTTCTTAATCAAAGCAGTATTGAATCAAACAGACAAATATCATCATGAAATAAGAAACACATGACACAGTGTTTTGACGTGGAAACCCGGTTAAGGGAGAAAACCACGGGGTGATTAACCCAAAGATTATTCTCTATTAGAAGAATAAGGAATTACAAAATGGCACATGCCAATTAGGGCTCACTGCCTGAGCACACTGCTCACAAAGAGGCCCACTGCCTACAAGGAGACACACTGTCTACAAAGTGATAAGAATCACAGTCTTGAACTGGAGAATGACATCTTTACCATGTCCAGATCAGTTCCATTAAGCCCAGAAACATCTGCTCTTCCTTCTGCACTTCTCTTCGCTACTTCACCTTTTTCCACATCAGCCACACTTCAAAATGAACTCACAAATCTTTATTTATACAAGACATCAACTTAGGAACAATCATCTAAGTCAGAAATCAATCATAAGAATATCTGCAAGATGAATGACACATCCGGTCGGCCACCATAAGAACATTCGCAGGATGAACAACTCATCCGGTCAGCTAAACATAGCAAAAACTTCATCCAGAAGAATATCTTCAATTCTGGGCTCTACTGTCAATGCGGACCAACAACACGACCTCAACATGATCCAGGAACCTTCACAAGCCTGCCTGAATGACCAGGTACGTCCGCATTTCCTTTACTTACTGAAATCTCTTATCCTCCTTATCCGGAACTTCAAGAATACTGTCTGTCGCCACTGTCATAATGCAAGAGGTACTTCCGGACCTCCAAATCATACACAACTCAAGATGGCACATCACAAGGACATCCCAAAGACTCCTTCCAATCTGCAGATTAGGATTATACAGTTCCGGACCTCACCGGACCTTTTGTGATCCTCTGTCACCTCTGAATACTTGTTGGAACCTGTTCTACACTGACAGCCACAACTCCTTTAGATCTTCATGCGGACCTCTGAAATCTTAACTGAAGCATCTCAAGACCCATATCTACAAACCCTTTAATCCGCATCCTTCAGTTCGCATCCTATATAGTACATTTGTCTTCTTCTCATCACTGTTCTTTACTGTTCCTGACTGAGGCTAATTTTCTCAATATCCTCAGCACACTGCTCATTGATTCCTTCTTGTCAAAGCAATATGAGTATGTTGACATCAATGACAACACTGGTTTACCTTATACTTGCAACAATCTCCCCCTTTGTCATTGATGGCAACATATGATGTGAAAAACCATCAAGACAAGAAACTTCTCCTTTCTATCACTTCTCCCCCTATCAGCAACATGTCTTCTCCTCATTTTACTGCTTCTCTTTTGATCATCAACTACTTGTTTTTCACATGTCTTCTCTCCCCCTTTGACATCAATGGTAAAGGGCTCATACTTGCAATTTTAACATATCAGAATCATACCAGCTGCTCCCCCTTAGTAGCAGCTCCCCATCATCAATCCAGATCACAAGATATGACTGTGATATCCACCAGACTGATGCACATCAGTGCATCCTAGTTTATCATCGGAGGGGCCATGACCCCTAACTTCTCCCGGAGATATTCAAAAGAGTCCTTGGGAAGAGGTTTAGTAAAGATATCTGCAATCTGATCCTTGGAGGGAACATACTCCAACCTGACTTCTTCCTTGTTCACTTGTTCTCTCAAGAAATGAAACTTGATAGATATGTGCTTAGTCTTAGAGTGTAATATCGGATTCTTGGAAATATTAATTGCACTTGAATTATCACAGAAAATTGTGATAGGCTCCACATATTCAATTTTAATATCTCTTAGCATCTGCTTCATCCATAGGATTTGAGTGCAACTACTTGCTGCTGCAATGTATTCTGCTTCAGTTGTAGACAGAGATATTGCATCTTGTTTCTTGCTTAGCCAAGAAACCAATCTCTTCCCCAAAAAGAATGCTCCACCACTGGTGCTCTTTCGATCATCTACATCTCCTGCCCAATCTGCATCTGTGTAAGCATGAAGAGAGAAATCCGGATCTCTAGGGTACCATAGACCATACTCAACTGTTCCTTTCAAGTACCTAAAAATTCTTTTGATTGCCATAACATGAGATTCTCTAGGATCAGCCTGGAATCTTGCCACAAGACCAACAGCCTATATTATATCTGGTCTGGTCTGAGTGAGATATAACAATCCACCAATCATTGATCTATACATTGTCTGATCTACCTTTGGAGAGTCATCATCTTTGCTCAACTTACATCCGGTTGCCATGGGAGTGTTCATTGGTTTTGAATCTTCCATACCAAATTTCCTTAACAATTCTTTCACATATTTGGTCTGAGAAATGAAGATTCCTTTCTTTGTTTGAGTAATTTGCAGACCCAAGAAGAAATTCATTTCACCAAGCATAGACATTTCAAACTCACATTTCATCTGATTTGCAAAAGTTTTGCACATACTATCTCTTCCTCCAAAAATGATATCATCTACAAACACTTCAACAATCAAAATTTTTTCATGATCAATTTTGAAATATAAGTTACTGTCAGCAGTACCTTTGCTGAATCCAATCTGCACAAGATGCTTATCCAACCTTTCATACCATGCTCTTGGAGCTTGTTTTAATCCATACAATGCTTTCTTTAACTTATAGACCATATCATCATTGTCAGATAATTGAAATCCATCCGGTTGTTCAATGTAAACTTCTTCTTCCAGATCACCATTTAGGAAGGCAGACTTGACATCCATCTGATATACCTTGAAGTCTTTGAAGGCAGCAAATGCAAGAAATAATCTGACTGCTTCAATTCTTGCCACCGGAGCAAAGGTCTCTTCATAATCAATTCCTTCTATTTGGGAGTAGCCTTTGCAGACCAATCTAGCTTTGTTTCTGATTACTTTACCAGCTTCATTTAATTTGTTCCGGAAGACCCATTTGGTTCCAATCACATTCCTATCTCTAGGTCTGGGAACAAGATCCCAAGTATGATTTTTCTCAATTTGCATTAATTCATCTTTCATTGCTTTAGTCCAGTTTTCATCATTGCAGGCTTCATTTACTGTTTTAGGTTCAATCTTTGAAATCAGACAACATTCATCCTGATTTTGAGCAACATTCCTTCTAGTTTGCACACCTTTGCTTCTGTCCCCTATGATCTAATCTTTAGAGTGGTTTAGTGTCACATACCTTGGAATTTTGGGAGTATCCTGCACTGCTGCTTCTTGATCAGGCTCATTCAAACGTATCTCTTCTTCCTGATTTACCGGATCAGGCTGACTCTGTCTTACCGGAGAGGATTGAGTTCCTTGAACACTGTCTTGGTCATCTTCATCAGATTCATAAAATCTTGAGGGCTTCTCAATTCCTTCATCAACTTTCACATTAGTGCTTTCTATCATCTTCCTCAGTCTCTTATTGTAACACCGGTATGCTTTGCTTTGAGTGGAGTAGCCCAAGAAAATTCCTTCATCACTTCTAGCATCAAACTTTCCTAGATCTTCATCTCTTTTGATATAACACTTGCTACCAAATACTCTGAAATATTTCACAGTGGGAGTGATGCCAAACCAGAGTTCATAGGGGGTCTTACCGGTATTGTTTCTGATTTGAACTCGATTTAGAGTGTAGATTGCAGTGCTGATAGCTTCTTTCCAGAACATCTGAGGAACATTTGCTTCCAACATCATTGTCCTGGCAGCTTCCTGGATGGTCCGGTTCTTTCTTTCAACTACTCCATTCTGCTGTGGAGTCCTAGGAGCAGACAATTGTCTCCTTATACCCTGCTTCTCACAATAGTCAATGAACTCTCCAGATGTAAATTCACCACCTCTATCAGACCTTAGACACTTTAGTTTTAATCCGGTTTGATTCTCTACCAAAGCTTTGAAGATTTTGAACTTCTCAAATGCTTCAGATTTTTCTTTTAGAAAGGTAACCCACATCATCCGGGAATGATCATCAATTAACAACATGAAATATCTATCACCTTGCAGACTCTTGATTCTTGTCGGACCACAGAGATCAGTATGTACTAATTCCAACAATCCAGTAGAAGACTGATCTTTGCTTTTGAAAGAGACTCTGCTTTGTTTACCTAGCTGACATTCTTTACACAAACTATTTGTAGGTTTCATCAATTTTGGAAGATCTCTTACAGCCTGAGTATTGCTTATCTTGATGATGTTATCAAAATTTACATGGCACATTCTTCTATGCCATAACCAACTCTGATCAATTTGAACAAACAAACAACTTTTATTTGAACCAACCAGATGAAAGATATTACCTTTTGTCTGAGTACCGGATGCAATTTCAGTTCCGGAGCTTGTAAAGATTCTGCATTTTCCATTCTTAAACCGAAGATCATAGCCTTTGTCTACTAACTGACCAACACTGAGAAGATTGTGCTTCAATCCTTCAACATATAGTACATTACCTGTTTTGCTCTTTCCATCAAAGGAAATAGTTCCCCTGCCTCTGATTCTGCTAGTAGAATTGTCACCAAACTTTACCATTCCTCCTTCATACCTTTCCAAATTCAAGAACTTATTCTTGTCACCAGTCATATGGTGAGAACATCCACTATCAATAACCCAATCATCCTTTTCTTCCACTTGAGCAGCCAAAGCTTTTTCAACAACTTTGTGATTGACAGATTCAGAGAGTATTGAATCTTCTTCCTTGATGGCAATAAACACCCACTCATTTCTGGATTTGCTTCCTAGTTCTGATTCATCATCTGTTACTCCTTCATTGTCATCTTCTTCATGAACATAATAGCAATTCTTTTGAAACCTTTGTCTGTTAGTATTAGACCTTGCAGATCTTTCCAGACATCTTGAAGCAAAATGACCAATCTTATTGCAGTTGAAGCACTTAAAGGGTAGTTTTCCTTCATACTTACCGGATCCTCTTGGTAGTCTTTTTGCAATGAGGGCTTCAAGTTGAGCTGTTTCTGCTTCTTCTTCTTCCATGTCTCTTCTTGCTTGATCATACCATGTCATCTTCCTTGAAGAGTTTTCTCCTGGATCAATTCTCTGTTTGCCTTTCACATAGGCACTGGCTTTGAAAGCAGATTCAGTCTTGGGAAGATCATCTCCAAACTCGGTCATTTCAAATGCAGCTAGCTTGCCAGCCAATTGTTCTCTTGTGACAGTTGTGTGGGCTTTGAATTCATCAATTGCAGCAACCTTGATTTTGTAGGCAGCAGGAAGGGATCTAAGGATTTTGCAAATGATCTCATTTTCATCCAGAGTTCCACCAGCATTTCTAATTCCACACACTAGTTCATTCACTTTTGGCATAAAAGTAGTGATGTTTTCATCATCTCTCATCTTCAATCTTTCAAATTTCCCTTTCAGACTTTGCAACCTTGCACTTTTGACAAACTCATCTCCTTCATACAGAAGTTCCAGTTTAGTCAGGATCTCATATGTAGTTGGTAGGTCAATAACATTTGAGAGTTCTGAGTCATTCAATGCGCTTAGAAGAGCTTCCTTGGTCCGCAGATTGTTTTCAGCTTCTGTGATTTCATTCAGAGTTGTCGGACCACCTTGTGGAGGTACATATGGTTTTGAAACCATGGCCAAGTATGCTTTTCCCATACATTCCAGGTGACATTTCATGCGACCCTTCCAGAGAGTAAAATTGGTACCATCGAACTTTGGACTATCCTTTTTGTATGACGACATCCTAGATCTCTTCAAGCGGTTAAGCTTCTTTCAGAGGAACCTCGCTCTGATACCAATTGTCTTCCTCTACTTACTGGGATCTCTTGTCTTCCTCATCCGGAACTTCAAGAACACAGTCTGTCGCCACTGTCATAATGCAAGAGGTACTTCCGGACCTCCAAATCATACACAAATCAGGATGACACATCACAAGGACATCCCAAACACTCCGTCCAATCCGTAGATTAGGATAATACAATTCCGGACCTCACCGGACCTTTTGTGATCCTCTGTCACCTCTGAATACTTGCCGGAACCGGTTCTACACCGACAGCCACAACTCCTTCAGATCTTCATGCGGACCTCTGAAATCTTAACTGAAGCATCTCAAGACCCATATCTACAAACCCTTTAATCTGCATCCTCCAGTTCGCATCCTATACAGTACATTTGCCTTCTTCTCATCACTGTTCTTTACTGTTCCTGACTGAGGCTAATTTTCTCAATATCCTCAGCACACTGCTCATTGAATCCTTCTTGTCAAAGCAATATGAGTATGTTGACATCAATGACAACACTGGTTTACCTTATACTTGCAACAAAATTATTTAAGATAACTGATTCACCCCCCCTCTCAGTTATCTACATTTCCAACAATTAGTATCAGAGCTAAGTTCCTCTAAACAGAGCCTAACAGCTTGAGGAAGATCTGGGAATCTTAATGGATATGTATGGTATGAGGGAACAACTTCAATCTACCCTAGATGATCTTGAGCAATCTCACTCTAAAGTCAATAACCTGAGGGAAAGACTCAAACAAGCTGATGATTTCATAAATGAACTCAAATAAAAACTAAGTATCTCAGTGAAGAAAAGAAAGGAACTACTTCAACAATTAGCAAGTCAAAGTGAAGTCAATGATACTAATGAAGATCTAAATGAGAAAAACAAATTATGTGAGAAGCTATCAAAATAGGTCATTATGGTAAGACATGAAATGGAATCAGGGGTTATGAAATTCACCCAAGAAATTGAAGAGAAAAGAAAAATTGAAGATAATCTAAAACAATCTCTCAAGGAGAAGTCAGAAGACTAACACAAAATGGATAGAATAATCAAGCATCTAGAATCTAATCTTGAAGAAGCTAGAGATAATGAAGAACAACTTGAGAATCAGATAGACACACTTAAAAGGGATCTTCAAACAACAAATGAATACAAAGAAAAATTCAAAATAACCTCTGTTCAATTTCCCTTTGAATTTCATCTGCATTCACTTTTCCTTTTCCTTTGTCTTGATTTTGGTTATGATGCACCGAACCCTTTTTGTCCTGACTCTTACTTCTACAGAACTTGGCAATATGACTGTATCTATTAAAATACTGTCCGGAGAAGGACAAATTAGTCTGATTTATTCTTCAATTGTAATTATAGTAGTATCCAAAGTTATTGCAATTGTAGCAATATCCATTGAAGGATGGATATCTTTAAGCATTTGGTTGCCTTATCGGAGGTCTTCTAGGTCTGTTCCTTGGATTTCCTGATCCAAAGCTTTCACCTTTCTCATATCCCAAGCCATGCTTGTCATCTACCCTCTTTTGGCTTTCAAGAAGAACTTCAAGTTGAACAGAGATTATCTTGAATTTTTCTTTGTATTCATTTGTTCTTTGAAGATCCCTTTTAAGAGTGTCTATCTGATTCTCAAGTTGTTCTTCATTATCACTAGCTTCTTCAAGATTAGAATTCTATCCATTTTGTGTTAGTCTTCTGACTTCTCCTTGAGAGATTGTTTTAGATTATCTTCAACTTGAAGTTCTTCTTGAAAGCCAAAAGAGGGTAGATGACAAGCATGGCTTGGGATATGAGAAAGGTGAAAGCTCTGGATTAGGAAATCCAAGGAACAGACCTAGAAGACCTCTGGTAAGGCAACCAAATACTCAAATATATCCATCCTTCAATGGATACTACTACAATTGCAATAACTTTGGATACTACTATAATTACAATTGAAGAATAAATCAAACTAATTCATCCTTCTTCGGACAATATTTTAACTGTAAAAGGTATGGTCACAAATCTCATGAATGTAGAAATGTGCAAATAAACAATTAATTCAATGGTAGATGCTTTGCATGCAATAGAATGGAACATATGGCTAATCAATACAAATCAAAAGGATATCAGTCAAATATGAAAAGAAATATTGTTTGCTACAATTACAATAGATCCGGTCATATTGCCAAGTTCTGCAGAAGTAAGAATCAAGACAAAAAGGGTTCGGTGCATCATAACCAAAATCAAGACAAAGGAAAAAGAAAAGTGAATGTAGATGAAATTCAAAAGGAAATGAACAAGATTTGGGTGAAGAGAAGTACAGAAAATATTGGGGATGGATCCACACTAGAATCTGGTGTTGATAATCCTTCCAGAAACTAAATAGATGAGCTCTGGCTTAGGGGGAGTCACAAAAGAGAACAATTTCCCCCAACCAGTCAATTGGTGCCTAAAATTGGCACATGGAGTGTTGCCGATTGAAGAGTTCTCAAAGAGATATCTAAATAACCCTTGGTAAAAATATAAAAGATCTGCAAGGAGTTTTGAAGAGGTTAATCATCCAAGATTGATCCGGTAAAAGCAGGATTTTCACAGTTAGATCTGGTATGATTCCAAAATTGAAATATCTTGATTTGTGAATAAATGGAATGATTGGACCAAGGAAGATAGATTGTCAATAATCACTGAGAATAACTCTAAGTGTATCTCAGTGATCAAGAAAGATCTCTCTCAGAACAAGGAGAACAAGGCAACCAGAATGACTTAAGTTGTGCATTTATAGTAATATGGAATTAGGGTTTGCGTAGAAATAAAAAGGTTCTTTTGTTCATCATTTGCACATTTGCATTCAAGAAGAAGAAAGCGAGAGCTCTATAACAAGATTGCTTCAATCCTCTCAAGGATCAATCATAGAATTCAATTCAACCAACGATCTTTTTAGCTCTTATCGTGATCCCTAGAGGCGTAAAAAGGTATTTCCGCTCTTGAATATCTCTCTCTAAATCTTTTGAAAGATGGCTACTGCAAATTTTTTTAAGATCACTGATAGGCCATGCCCTAAGTTCAAGAAACATCCTTACAAATCCCTAGAAGTTGGTCCCCTAGGCGCATTCTCTAGCATTCCGCATGGGGTTCTGCATGTAGAAGATGGTAGGTTATACATTCACTCCAACATTGAGGAATTTGGAGAATCCAAGTGGATGGATATCTATCACAAGGAATTAATAGATGAAACATTTGAAATTAAACTCCAATACAAGGCCATCTAGGATAAGCACTTTGGACATTGGATCCATTTCCCCTATTTTACAGAAGATAAATGGGTCTGGTATGTTCTGAGAAGAATGCATGACAACTTCATGTGGGATGAGGCCACTTAAGCTCACAAAAGATGCCATTAGAGTAGTAACTGGATTGCACTCATCTGATGGGTTGCCTGCTCTCAAATCAGTCAAAAACCAAACTGTAAGTGAGGCTACTGGATCAAAATTTGACAAGAGGGCAATGACAATAGAAGACATCATAGATCCGGATATCAAATTTGCCTCTATGATAATTGGATACAAAATCTATCACTCCAGCAGGGAGAATTTAGTATCTGGAACTGCTATATATACTACATATGAAATGCTAAGGAAAAATGCTGACTATGATCTTTGTGAGCTTCTCTTGAACCAACTGTTAGAGAATTTACAGAAAATAAAGAAGGATAAGAAGAATTCATTTAAGTACGGTGGCTTGATACTATGTCTATTCTTTTACGATATGAATGAGCTACCTGGATCTAGTGGTTAGGTATGGAAAAATAACAGACCTGTGGCCATACAAATCAAAGACTATATGTATGGGCTTGGTGATGTCAAGGCTCAAAGCACAGCTCTCTAGGGATATTTCAAGAATTTCCAAGGTATGATGCAGGCCAGAGAAAGAATTCCTCAAACATTAGTTGAAAAATATAAAGATACAGTGTGTTTTATGGTAGACACTGATGAATGCCTAATGGAGGTAGTAGAGCCTAGAATAGTCTAAATTATGCCAATGGGCTATGAGGTGGATGAGAAAATTCTAGAACTACATGTCTAGCACCTACTTAGTCAGCCTAAGGACCCTGAGGCTGAAAGGTTTGGCACCTTTCAAGAATTGAGTGTGAAATTTCATGTTGAACTAAGGCAACTTGAAATAAAGAGAAAAGTTAGGAAGGAAGTAGAGGAAATTGCCAAGAAATATGGCATATCAAAGGAGGCAGTTGATGCCAACAGAGAGAAGGTACAAAGAGTAGAAAAAGAGAGACAAGAAGCAGAAAAAGAAAGTCATCCGGTGCAAGCTCCCTTCTAGACGAGATCCTCCAAGAGCTCTGCACCTGCCACTTCTAAGAGCCCAAAAGCCTCAAAACTGGAAGCAAAGACATCTGGAAAAGGAGAGAAGAGAACAAAGACAAAGGCCACAAGGTCATACACAAGCCACAAGGATGATGAAGAGACAGAGACAGATGAGGAGGTTAAGATAATGAAGAAGAAAAAGAAAAATTTTGTGGAATCATCTACCAGAAAAAACAAAGAAGAAGAAGCAGAAGAATTTGTTGAAAGACCTACACTGTCCATTGATGATATCATCAAGGCAGTTACTATGGATGGGAACCTGCAACCAATGACTAAATTTTATGATGAATAGAGTGAAGTTGACCAGAAGATCTTGCAAGATGCTACAGTCAGATATGTAAACATCTATAATAAAGCATTCATTGAAATCATATCTCTAATTCCCAAAAGCCTAGAGAAGGAACTTGAAATGAAAAAGGACAATGCTAAGGAAAAGGATCTGGAGATCTGGGAATAGATAACTATTCATCTCTATCCTTCCATCACTCCAAAACTAATGAACATGATCTTCAAGGATTGGAAGGATGAGTTCCGCAGCAAAGCCAGAACGAACAAGCTTATGCTTAGAGAGACTGATTAGGTGGCAAAAGAGACTAAAGACATCCTCTGGAATGCATATAAAAGATTCAATCTTCCTATTATAGAGAACATAAGTGATGAACCTTTTGCCATGGATGTCGAAGGATTAAGTGCATCAAAGGAAGATTCTATTGAGAAAATTGCAGAAGAGTCAAAGGTGAAAGGTGAAGAGAAGACTAAGGACTTAGATTCCTTTGTTCTGGAAGAGGAAGTCCATGAAGAAGTAAACATCTATCTTCTAGATCCCCTAGCAGACTCTGAAACTAAAGGAGAAGAAAAAAAAGAAGAGGTAAAGGGAAGAGAAGAAGATCAATTAGAGAAGACCCCAGGTGACAGTTCTGAGGCTACAGAAGGAAAGAAGACTCTATCTATAGCAAGAGACACTACAGAGGTAGTTAAAGACTTCTTGACCAAAGAAATGATGGAATTAGATGAACTAGAGCTATTCCATGGACCACTCAATTTTGACTCTCTCTCCGGTCCAGACAATGAAGGTAGCATCTTTTGCTCAAGCTAAAGAAAAAGAAATGCTTCTAAAGTCTCACATGGAAGACTGTGAGCTGATAGAGATTGCATCTGGTGTGTTGGAGAAGATCATGCCATCCTTCTAGAAGGATCCTTTGGCCTTTTCATCTGGTAACTTGAAATCTCTTGTTAATTCTATTAGCACATATTTTGATTCATTGGAGAAATCAACTGAAGAGAAAGTTCGAAAAGAGTTTTTGGGAAAGAGATTCTCTAAAGTACAGAGACTTATAGCAAATGATAGGAGAAATCTGGATATTGGGATAAAGAGCCTAGAAAATGCTCTTAAAGATGGCAGAGATTTATACAAATTTTGTCTATCTTGGTCCACAGTGACAGTAGACATTGCCAAAAAGGTGGAAGAACAAGAGAGTAAACTATCAAGTTTATCTCAAAATTTTGATCCTCTCACCTCATCCATAATAAATCAAGAGTGTCAGACTATTGCCACTATTAATGAAATAAAGAGGCTTGAGAAGGAGAAGAAGAACAAAATAAGTAGAATAAGAGAACTTAGAGGGATAATAATCCCTAAGTTAGAGGCCATGCATGAGGCCCTAACTGATGCTCAGACTACAACCCGGACCAGTGATCCAGCAGACTTAAAAAGGGCAGAAGCTTTTGCATTTTTGATAAGTGGTCACATCTCAATTTTGGACAAGATGAAGCAGAGTTGGGCAACAGAATTTGTCCAGTTGAAAACCACTTTTGCGAATATCCTTAAGTATATGTAAGTACAACATGTATATATACTTATCCGGCAATGTATAGGTTGTTTTTCTTGGCAAATTTTGGTGTGTGGATTTCACCCTTTGCCATTGATGTCAAAGGGAGAGTGAGGAGTAGTGAAAAATGTGGAATCCAGATTAGGGGGAGCTCTGGTAAAAGTGTACATAAGATAGAGCATCAGCCAAGGGGGAGCCTGTTATAACACTTAGACATTTTTCACTAAGTGTTGCCATCAATGCCAAAGGGGGAGATTGTTGGCAAGAGACACTGCGTGGCTTCATTATTTTTGTCATTAATGGAAACAAAGTTTATCCCACACATCTACAGCACATAATAGGTCTTTACTGGAAGTCAGACTGAAGAGTGTTTTCGTTTGGTGAGCAAGAATAGAGCATGCAGCGAGGTCTGACAATTAGGTCCGGATCTCTCAGAGGATGTATCTTAACAAAGTACGGACGTGGAGGAGTCAAGAGGAGTACTATTACTACTACATTCCAGAGATTGAGCCTCTAGTGATGAAAGAGTGAAAAGATATGAGCATCTAAGTGTTGGGTTTCTGACAGGTAGAGCAGACTAAGGAAGAACTAACTGGCAGAGCATCAGATTCTAATCCAGATAAGAAATTGATGATGATCAAGCTTCTTGAGGGATCATTCATGGTTGGATGACATGATTGATGACTTCTATGTCTATATTTTTGATGCGCATTACTTAGTAAGCATGGATTTAGCCGACAGACCAAAGTTTGGGAAAATCTTGAGTATTTCAGATGCTAACTAGAAAGATGTTGAAATCCTTGGTGTAGATATATATACCAGATGGATTTTGATGTGAAGGTGTGGTGTTGGTGGCATTGTATGCGAAGAAAAGTAGGAAGTAGTGTGAAGCAGCTATACAAGTTCAGTATGTGATAGAATAACAACACTAAGCAGAGGAAGAATGAAGTGCAGTAGATCAGTATATTGAGCCTAACTGAAACTAAACTTTAGCATATGTGGATGCCTCTGATCAGTTCAAACACCTAGTTACTTCCTATATATCTTGTAGATAGTAAGTCTCTTGTAGGCAGTGAGCCTCTTGTGAGTGGTGTGCTCGAGCAGTGAGCCCTAATTGGCAAGTGCCATATTGTACTTCTATTCTTTTAATAGAGAATACAATCTTGGGTTAGTCACCCCATGGTTTTTCCCTTAACAGGGTTTTCCACGTAAAAATCCTTGTGTTATATGTGTTGATTTATTTTCTGCTCTCATGGTTATGTATGCGTATATGTTTTGATACTACACTAATTGTTAAATAAGAACAAAAAGTTAAATGATTTAAGATAACTGATTCACCCCCCCTCTCAGTTATCTAAATTGTTTCCAACACCTTATGGGCTAATAGAGTGACTCCTAAGAGGTCAACTAGTCAATCTCCATTTATGCTTGCGTATGGGAGGGAAGCCAAGCTCCCCATTTCAACTAAACTCCTAGCTTTAGGCCTCACGAAGGAGCTTGAGATGATGGAAGATGGTCCTATAGAGGTATGGTTGGCTAAGTTGTTAGAGCTAGAGTAAACAAGAAAACAAGGGTCATCCCACAATAATGGGTTAGACTTTTTGGCCAAACTTGACATTGAAATCAACATTTTGAACTAAATCTTCACTTTCTGACACCTATAACCACTAAACCATTAGGAATTTGAAGATAATGTGAACTAGTGATTTGTGAGATTTTGTTTGTAGATTCTAAATATATATTTTTTAAAAAAATTGGAGTTAAATTATACAATTTTTTGTGTCTCCTTTAATAACTAGTTTTTAATAGTAAACAACATTTTTTTAAAGTGATGTGTATTCCGTAGGACATAACATTTTTTCTTTCGAATTTAGATTGGTAACACCGATATATAAGGCATGAATTTGGTTTCATAATGTTTTATTTAATATATATTTTTTAATTAAGTTTTGAAGTCAAACCAATTATAATTTAGACAGGTGTATTCCATAAAACATAACATTTTTTGTATGTATCAAAATTCTATTTTTTTTGGGTTGAAACAAGGACATCAATACCTAGGGTATAGATATTTTTTAGAAATTTTTTTTCACTAATTTACTAATTTTCCATGTGTTTAGAACAGAGAACTTGATGTTCGCTGAAAAACCTACATGCACAAGAAATAAAAAATAAACATAATAATCAAATTAAATATATTTAAAATTATACTTTTGGGGAAGCTTATAATAAGGACTACATACTTACAAAACAAAAATTTTAAATGAATTCATTTGACGCCCCAAAAGATAACCCAAAAGTGGGTTTTTATCAGTATTTTGATAGGTGTAGAGGATACTCCATTATATGTATGGTTTAAAACTAGCAGGGTTGTATCCAAGGGGGTTTGAATCTAAGGGGGTTTGATCAAACTCTCTTCAATTAAAATCCTTTAAATAGAACCTTTCAAGGCTTAAATCATTATATTTTCTAAAAATATGTGATTTTAGCAAAAATTAGGATGTCCCAGAAAGTGTAACCCATTATTGTGGTAGTACCCACAAACAACACAATTGTTGGAGATGCATTAGATGCAAATGAAGATGACATTTGACAAAAAAGGAAACACTCAGACATTTCAAGGAGGGAGACATTGTCCTCATATGGGATGAGTTAAAAAGAAGACCTAGTAAGCATAACAAGTTTGATGCTATGTGGGGTGGCCCATTCATGATTGTTGAGTGCAAATAGCATAATGCTTTTTATCTATCCACTATGGAATGTGAGGTGTTACCTATCCCAATCAATGGGATTCACCTCAAACATTATTTCTGAGGAGTTAAAGTTTGCAGTTGTATCATAGTAGAGTAGAGGTTTGAGTTAATAAGTGTTGATTGAACATTAGTTTCACTTCAATTTTTTTCTAAGAAGTGCTTCTGTACAGTTTGTTGGCCCTATTTAGAACTAGTTTCATTTTGTTTTCAATTTGTTTTGCTGCTATTCAATTTATAACAATTGAGTTTCAAGAAGTTTTCTAATTTGCAAAGGTCAATAAAGAACTCTATTGCCCAATGGATATACGAGGCAAATGGCCATAAGAGTTTTAGCAAGCAAAACTAGCGTAGAGGTCACCAAAAATGTTAATTGTGTACATCAACCCAATAATGTCAGGATGGGACATCACTGATGTTTTCTACCTTTGTAGAAGGTTTCAGGTTCAATGGAAGATTAATACATGAGCCTAAGTAGAGGAGTGGAAGAGAAAAAGTAAAGAGAGTTGAAGGCTCACAACCAGCTCTAGAAGGCCTACTACCTTGGTGGAGGGTCATTCTAGTTATGACCATTACTAGGATCATGTAGTAACTTAGTTAGAGTTGCTACATGACCTAGATAAGGATGGGAAGGACACCCTAATAGAGCAGGAGATATCCTAAAACTGGTAGGAGAAGGGAGATTAGGAGATAGGTTTCATTTTCATTTCAGATCTATTCATTGTAGTTTCTTCAAATTTCAAATGAATTCATTACAGATTGTTTAGGTATCAAATGAGAAAGGTACACAAATTTGATAAACTTACTTATGATTATAAACAAATGTACCATGCAATAAATTTTAGATTAGGCTCTTATGCAATTAAATGATTTACAAAAGAAGAAACAAGGTACAAATCATTGCATGAAATAACTATTTATATTCATAAAAGGAGTGTGCTCATAGATTTCCACACAAGCTACGGGACTGACTGTATCAAGATAGAATGAAAGAAAGCATATACATCTGAAATGAAAAAGAGTAAACATATAAAATGGAAAAGGGATCCATAATTACCTGAATGATGAACCCCATTGGCATCTACACCATCTTCAGATCCATCATTGATGTCTTCACAGGTACCTGCAAGAGAGAATGAGGAGGAATGTTAGAGCTTAGGATTCTTTTTCACTTCTATATGAAATAACATCAAATGTACATGTGACCTTTCATAAGCATCTAATGAAGAAGATAAAATAGATAAACAATCCTCAAATGCAAATATACAGCCATCAAAAGGAACCAAGAAGAGATCATATCACCATCAAAGGAGAGGCTCTTAGCCTCATTTGTTTTCCTAATTTGTTTTATGATTGTGCAGGTACAGGTACTTGTAGATCAATCACTGATGACATAGATTCAAGCTATCATAACAATCAAGAAAGGAAGAGATGATGAATTGATCAACAAGGTACAACAACATGTATGTCAAGACTGTGGCATGACTAGAAGTGAGGGGAGCAGTAGTTCAAAGCAATAGGCATAAGGTTAAAAAAGTAGTCAGAGTGCAGTTAATATCAAGAAAGGACTATCTACCCAACAACACAATCAACAAGGATAGTCACAATGAAGCATGACATTACAAATGAGGGTGAGATGAAGTCATTAGATGCAGTCACTTTGATAGCCACAACCAGTACAGAAGCATGGATACAATGATGACAATATAACGAATTTGGGATAGGGATAAACGATACAATAGTAAACAAGAGATATCCTTTCTATGACATTGATAAAGGACAACATAATATGTAAAGGAGTAGTTAGGAAGATCAGTGAAGAGATCTACCTTCCATGCTTTATGGTCTATTGATTATGTCTAAACCCTTGTGTAAGTCTTGTGAATCCTCTCTATAATCTAAAGAGTACCTTCGAAGGTCTTATCTCAGTTAAGAACAACATAAGTGCATCTAGTCTTAGTCTAAGAGCCTTGTGGGGGTTTGAATGCTCATAAATCACCCTAGATAAGTTTCAAATCAACCTACATTATATAACAATCATGAGAACTAGTCAGGGCATTTAGTGTTAAGAATCTTTTCATTATACATGAAGTACCATCCAACCTTATCACCATTTAATAGAGATAATGGACGGAGGAAATGCAGTCCTGCTCATAGCCACATGGGATAGAAACAAGAGAGAATAAGTGAAATAATTATGGATCTTATTGCTATTTAGACATTTTGACTATTTCTAGAGTCTATTAAGATCTGTACTTAAGTTTGAAGTCTTCCAAATCATAAAAGATGTTGAGATAGTGAAGAAGTAGTGAATAGTGAGAAAGGAACAGTCATGCCTAGACAATAATGGATAGTGCACAAACTACAACACAATTGCCATAATCTAATAGCTTTGTTGACAAGGATAGCTCACCTTTATCTTTGCTTACAAAGAATGCACCATCTATGGAGATCAATCCTGAGAACCACTAATATTATAGAGGTTTGATTAAGTTTTGAAGTTTTAACTGTCAAGTTTGTACATGAACACCAAAACATATTAGGGTTTCACTAAGATCCATGGGGCCAATACAACACCATGATAAATTATGTCTGAGCATAATGAAGATCTATAATAATGAAGGTAAACTCATCTCTATCCATAGGGCAGTCATAAACTATGAAATGGAACAATCATAACAATTCAAGGTAGACATCATATCCAAAGTAAAAGGGGCAGAGAAGAGACTACAAAGTCTGTTACAAAGTACCAAGGGATAGTCACTACAATGATAAGAATCAAGGAACTAAGAAGGGACTATAGTATAAATATAGTCTAAAGTCTACCAAAACATAGTCATAGCTAAAGAGGCCCCACTGATCAATGGGGATAACATGCAATATGAAGGAGAAGTGACAGTGATAAAGAAGCCTTCACTATATTTCTAATGGCATTTAGGGTTTCTTTTTAAGACTTTTAAAGGTATCAGAGACCCTAATTTCTTGTACATGAGGGTACAAGATAGTGACAAATGTAGGCAGTGAACTTTGATTTATCAAAGGGTGCAAAGATTTATCAACGAGCAAAGAGGCTTCTTGAATTTTTGTTAAAAATCATAGATAGTTCACAGACCTAGTAGAGGATTGCTGACATTTTCATAGTTGTTTCCAAAGGTGGACTTCAAGGTGGTAGGAGATGCAGAACACCATGAGTTAGCAAATAAGTCAAAGGAAATCTAACAAGCATTAGGAACAATCATGCTTAAGGCATAGGGACAATCATCAGTTCATAGATGTGACAGAGAGTAAGAGTCCAAAATAGTGAGTAGGGAGTTGTCCAGTACTATTATAAATGACTAAGTCTTTGAAGACAATCATTATGAGCAAGATCATTGTATCCAAGACAACAAGAAGTCATAAGAAGCTATAATAGTCCCAAAAGGAGAATACATAACATCTTACCAAGCATTATACTAAGAAGGAATAATTCATGGAGGAAGCGGTGCATGATTTTTAGAAGGTTTCACTATCTAAGAGACTATCTAAGAGTCTAGAAGTTTGCGAGGCTCCTCACAAGACTTGTATCACTATTTCATAATTTGTTTACATGCTAAAAGTGGTGTAAGTCTTGTAAACAGACCTTGAAGGTCTTCAGTGAACCATAAAAAAAAGAGTATCAAAGGATGTATATACTGAATCATTAACTTCTAAAGGTACGAGGGCATAGCACCCAATGAACCTTCATTGCTTTCTTTAAAACACATCTCGTATTTTCCAACAAGACACAGAGCAAGCAAATTTTCAAACAAGCCTAGTTTGTACACCATGAACAAAAAAATTTAACCCTTTCAAGCATATAGAAGAAAGAAAGAGAGATTCACATTACTATTCATAAACCCTAATAGGGTTTTTGTTTGGCATTATAAGGCAACCTTCACTTTTTTTAGGAAAAACAAGGAAACAACCTTCTTCATGATACAAAAGAGCCATATCATAGTCAATGCATGGAATATAGAAGCAGTTGCTAAGGTAATCAATGTTGTTTTCAAAATATCTGTAACCAAGAAGTAGTTATTGTTGGATCTAGGGCATACAACTGAGAGGGGGGGGGTGAATCAGTTGTATAGAACTTGTTCTCTTTCAAACACTTAATTCTCTGTTGTTAGTTAGCAGCATATCAAATAATCATTCATGGAAGCACAATACATAAACACAAGAGCAGATAAGCATCAATACATTGAACACCAAGATTTTGACGTGGAAAACCCGGTTAAGGGAAAAACCACGGGGTGATTAACCCAAGAATTATTCTCTGTTAGAAGAATAAGGAAAAATGAATGGCACATGCCAATAAGGGCTCACTGCCCGAGCACACTGCTCACAAAGAGGCCCACTGCCTACAAGGAGACACACTGTCTACAGAGTGATAAAAATCACAGTCTTGAACTGGAGAATGACATCTCTACCATGTCCGGATCAGTTCCAATTAAGCCCAATAATCTCTGCTCTGCCTTTCGCACCTTTCTTCGCTACACCATACTCATCCACATACTCCTTTTCTGAAATGAATTCACAAATCATTATTTATACAAGACATCGACTTAGGAACAAGCATCTAAGTCGGCAAACAACCATAGGAGTATCCGCAAGATGAATAACACATCCGGTCGGCTATCACAAGAACATTCGCAGGATGAACAACTCATCCGGTCGGCTAAACAGAGCAATAACTTCATCCGGAAGAATAACTTCAATTCCGGGCTCTACCATCAATGCGGACCAACAACACAACCTAAACATGATTCAAGAGCCTTCACAAGTCTGTCTGAATGTCCGGATACATCCGCACTTCCTCTGCTTACTGGAATCTCTTGTCTTCCTCATCCGGAACTTCAAGAACACAGTCTGTCGCCACTGTCATAATGCAGGAGGTACTTCCGGACCTCCAAATCACACACAAATCAGGATGACACATCACAAGGACATCTAAAACACTCATTCCAATCCGCAGATTATGATAATACAATTCCGGACCTCACCGGACCTTTTTGTGATCCTCTGTCACATCCGGATACTTGCCGGACCCGGTTCTATACCGGCAGCCATAACTCCTTCAGATCTTCATGCGGACCTCTGAAATCTTAACTGTAGCATCTCAAGACTCATATCTACTAACCCTTTAATCCGCATCCTCCGGTTCTCATCCTATACAGTATATTTACCTTCTTCTCATCACTGTTCTTCACTGTTCCTGACTGAGGCTAATTTTCTCAATATCCTCAGCACAAAGCTTATCAAATCCTTCTTGTCAATGCAGTATGAGTATGTTGACATCAATGACAACAATGGCTCACCTCATACTTGCAACAATCTCCCCCTTTGTCATTGATGGCAACATATGATGTGAAAAACCATCAAGACAAGAACTTCTCTTTTCTGTCACAGCTCCCCCTATCAACAACCACTTGTTTTTCACATGTCTTCTCTCCCCCTTTGACATCAATGGCAAAGGGCTCATACTTGCAACTCTCATGCATCAGAATAATACCAGCTGCTCCCCCTTAGTTGCAGCTCCCCATTAGTCCGGATCACAAGATATGACTGTGATAGCCACCGGACTGATGCACATCAGTGCATCTTAGTTCATCACCGGAGGGGCCATGACCCCTAACTTCTCCCGGAGATATTCAAAAGAGTCCTTGGGAAGAGGTTTTGTAAAGATATCTGCAATCTGATCCTTGGAGGGAACATACTCCAATCTGACTTCTTCCTTGTTTACTTGTTCTCTCAAAAAGTGAAATTTGATAGATATGTGCTTAGTCTTAGAATGCAATACCGGATTCTTGGAAATATTAATTGCACTTGAATTATCACAGAAAATTGTGATAGGCTCCTCATATTCAACTTTGATGTCTCTTAGCATCTGCTTCATCCACAAGATTTGAGTGCAACTACCTGCTGCTGCAATGTATTCTGCTTCAGTTGTAGACAGAGATATTGCATCTTGTTTCTTGCTTAGCCAAGAAACCAATCTCTTCCCCAAAAAGAATGCTCCACCACTAGTGCTCTTCCGGTCATCCACATCTCCTGCCCAATCTGCATCTGTGTAAGCATGAAGAGAAAAATCCGGATCTCTAGGATACCATAGACCATACTCAACTGTCCCTTTCAAGTATCTAAAAATTCTTTTGATTGCCATAACATGAGATTCTCTAGGATCAGCCTGGAATCTTGCCACAAGACCAACAGCTTGCATTATATCTGGTCTAGTTTGAGTGAGATACAACAATCCACCAATCATTGATCTATACTTTGTCTGATCTGCCTTTGGAGAATCATCATCTTTGCTTAACTTACATCCGGTTGCCATAGGAGTGTTCATAGGCTTTGAGTCTTCCATACCAAATTTCTTTAACAATTCTTTCACATATTTGGTCTGAGAAATGAAGATCCCTTCTTTTGTTTGAGTAATTTGCAGACCCAAGAAGAAATTCATTTCACCAAGCATAGACATTTCAAACTCACTTTTCATCTGATTTGCAAAAGTTTTACACATACTATCTCTTCCTCCAAAAATGATATCATCCACAAACACTTCAACAATCAGAATGTTTTCATGATCAATTTTGAAATATAAGTTGCTGTCAGCAGTACCTTTGTTGAATCCAATCTGCACAAGATGCTTATCCAACCTTTCATACCATGCTCTTGGGGCTTGCTTCAATCCATACAAAGCTTTCTTCAACTTGCAGACCATATCATTATTATCAGACAATTGAAATCCATCCGGTTGTTCAATGTAGACTTCTTCTTCCAGATCACCATTTAGGAAGGCAGACTTGACATCCATCTGATATACCTTGAAATCTTTGAAGGCAGCAAATGCAAGAAGTAATCTGACTGCTTCAATTCTTGCTACCGGAGCAAAAGTCTCTTCAAAGTCAATTCCTTCTATTTGAGAGTAGCCTTTGCAGACCAATCTAGCTTTGTTTCTGATTACTTCACCAGCTTCATTTAGTTTGTTCCGGAAGACCCACTTGGTTCCAATTACATTCCTGTCTCTAGGTCTGGGAACAAGATCCCAAGTATGATTTTTCTCAATTTGCATCAGTTCATCTTCCATTGCTTTGGTCCAATTTTCATCATTGCAGGCTTCATTTATTGTTTTAGGTTCAATCCTTGAAATCAGACAACATTCATTCTGATCTTGAGCAATATTCCTTCTAGTTTGTACACCTTTGCTTCTGTCACCTATGATCTGATCTTCAGAGTGATTTAGTTTTACATACCTTGGAATTTTGGGAGTATCCAGTACTACTGTTTCTTGATCAGGCTCATTTAAACCTAACTCTTCTTCCTGATTTACCGGATCAGGCTGACTCTGTTTCACCGGAGAGGATTGAGTTCCTTGAACACTATCTTGGTCATCTTCATCAAATTCATAAAATCTTGAAGGTTTCTCAATTCCTTCATCAACCTTTACATTGGTACTTTCTATCATCTTCCTCAATCTCTTATTGTAACACCGATATGCTTTGCTTTGAGTGGAGTAGCCCAAGAAAATTCCTTCATCACTTCTAGCATCAAACTTTCCTAGATCTTCATCTCTTTTAATATAACACTTGCTACCAAATACCCTGAAATATTTCACAGTAGGAGTGATGCCAAACCAAAGTTCATAGGGGGTCTTACCGGTGTTGTTTCTGATTTGAACTCGATTGAGAGTGTAGACTGCAGTGCTGATAGCTTCTTTCCAAAACATTTGAGGAACATTTGCTTCCAACATCATTGTCCTAGCAGCTTCCTGGATGGTCCGGTTCTTTCTCTCAACTACTCCATTCTGCTGTGGAGTCTTAGGAGCAGACAACTGTCTCCTTATACCCTGTTTCTCACAAAAGTCAATGAATTCACCAGATGTAAATTCACCACCTCTATCAGACCTTAGACACTTTAGTTTCAATCCGGTTTGATTCTCCACCATAGCTTTGAAGATTTTGAACTTCTCAAAAGCTTCTGATTTTTCTTTTAGAAAGGTAACCCACATCATCCGGGAATGATCATCAATTAACAACATGAAATATCTATCACCTTGCAGACTCTTGATTCTTGTCGGACCACATAGATCAATATGTACTAATTCCAACAATCCGGTAGAAGACTGATCTTTGCTTTTAAAAGAGACTCTGCTTTGTTTGCCTAACTGACATTCTTTACACACACTGTTTGTAGGTTTTATTAACTTTGGAAGATCTCTCACAGCCTGAGTATTGCTTATTTTGATGATGTTATCAAAATTTACATGACACATTCTTCTATGCCATAACCAACTCTGATCAATTTGAACAAACAAACAACTTTTATTTGAACCAACCAGATGAAAGATGTTACCTCTTGTCTGAGTACCGGATGCAATTTCAGTTCCGGAGCTTGTAAAGATTCTGCATTTTCCATTCTTGAACCGGAGATCATAGCCTTTGTCCACTAACTGACCAACACTGAGAAGATTGTGCTTCAATCCTTCAACATATAGTACATTACCTGTTTTGCTCTTACCATCAAAGGAAATAGTTCCCCTACCTCTGATTCTGCCAGCAGAATTGTCACCAAACTTTACCATTCCTCCTTCATATCTTTCCAAGTCTAAGAACTTATTCTTGTCACCAGTCATATGGTGAGAGCATCCACTGTCAATAACCCAATCATCCTTTTCTTCCACTTGAGCAGCCAAGGCTTTTTCAACAACTTTGTGATTGACAGATTCAGAGAGCAAGGAATCTTCTTCCTTGATGGCTATAAACACCCACTCATTTCCGGATTTGCTTCCTGGATCTGATTCATCATCTGTTACTCCTTCATTGTCATCTTCTTCATGAACATAATAGCAATTCTTTTGAAACCTTTGTCTGTGAGTATTAGATCTTGCAGATCTCTCCGGACATCTTGAGGCAAAATGACCAATCTTATTGCAGTTAAAACACTTAAAGGGTAGTTTTCCTTCATACTTACCGGATCCTCTTGGCAGTCTCTTTGCAATGAGGGCTTCAAGTTGAGCTGTTTCTGCTTCTTCTTCTTCCATGTCTCTTCTTGCTTGATCATACCATGACATTTTCCTTGATGAGTTTTCACCCGGATCAAATCTCTGTTTGCCTTTCACATAGGCACTGGCTTTGAAAGCAGATTCAGTCTTGGGAGGATCATCTCCAAACTCGGTCATTTCAAATGCAGCTAGTTTGCCAGCTAGTTGTTCTCTTGTGACTGTTGTGTGGGCTCTGAATTCATCAATGGCAGCAACTTTGATTTTGTAGGCAGCAGGAAGGGATCTTAGGATTTTGCAGACAATCTCATTTTCATCTAGAGTTCCACCAGCATTTCTGATTCCACATACCAGCTCATTTACTCTTGGCATAAAGGTAGTAATGTTTTCATCATCTCTCATTTTCAATCTTTCAAATTTCCCTTTCAGACTTTGCAACCTTGCACTTTTGACAAACTCATCTCCTTCATACAGAAGTTCCAGTTTAGTTAGGATCTCATATGCAGTTGGTAGGTCAATGACATTCGAGAGATCTGAGTCATTCAATGCGCTTAGAAGAGCTTCCTTGGTCCGCAGATTATTTTCAGCTTCTGTGGTTTCATCAGGAGTTGTCGGACCACCTTGTGGGGGTATATATGGTTTTGAAATCATAGCCAAGTATGCTTTTCCCATACATTCCAGATGACACTTCATGCGACCTTTCCAGAGAGTGAAGTTGGTTCCATCGAACTTCGGACTATCCTTCTTGTATGACGACATCCTGGATCACCTCAAGCGGTTAAGCTCCTATCAGAGGAACTCAGCTCTGATACCAATTGTTGGATCTAGGGCATACAACTGAGAGGGGGGGGGTGAATCAGTTGTATAGAACTTGTTCTCTTTCAAACACTTAATTCTCTGTTGTTAGTTAGCAGCATATCAAATAATCATTCATGGAAGCACAATACATAAACACAAGAGCAGATAAGCATCAATACATTGAACACCAAGATTTTGACGTGGAAAACCCGGTTAAGGGAAAAACCACGGGGTGATTAACCCAAGAATTATTCTCTGTTAGAAGAATAAGGAAAAATGAATGGCACATGCCAATAAGGGCTCACTGCCCGAGCACACTGCTCACAAAGAGGCCCACTGCCTACAAGGAGACACACTGTCTACAGAGTGATAAAAATCACAGTCTTGAACTGGAGAATGACATCTCTACCATGTCCGGATCAGTTCCAATTAAGCCCAATAATCTCTGCTCTGCCTTTCGCACCTTTCTTCGCTACACCATACTCATCCACATACTCCTTTTCTGAAATGAATTCACAAATCATTATTTATACAAGACATCGACTTAGGAACAAGCATCTAAGTCGGCAAACAACCATAGGAGTATCCGCAAGATGAATAACACATCCGGTCAGCTATCACAAGAACATTCGCAGGATGAACAACTCATCCGGTCGGCTAAACAGAGCAATAACTTCATCCGGAAGAATAACTTCAATTCCGGGCTCTACCATCAATGCGGACCAACAACACAACCTAAACATGATTCAAGAGCCTTCACAAGTCTGTCTGAATGTCCGGATACATCCGCACTTCCTCTGCTTACTGGAATCTCTTGTCTTCCTCATCCGGAACTTCAAGAACACAGTCTGTCGCCACTGTCATAATGCAGGAGGTACTTCCGGACCTCCAAATCACACACAAATCAGGATGACACATCACAAGGACATCTAAAACACTCATTCCAATCCGCAGATTATGATAATACAATTCCGGACCTCACCGGACCTTTTTGTGATCCTCTGTCACATCCGGATACTTGCCGGACCCGGTTCTATACCGGCAGCCATAACTCCTTCAGATCTTCATGCGGACCTCTGAAATCTTAACTGTAGCATCTCAAGACTCATATCTACTAACCCTTTAATCCGCATCCTCCGGTTCTCATCCTATACAGTATATTTACCTTCTTCTCATCACTGTTCTTCACTGTTCCTGACTGAGGCTAATTTTCTCAATATCCTCAGCACAAAGCTTATCAAATCCTTCTTGTCAATGCAGTATGAGTATGTTGACATCAATGACAACAATGGCTCACCTCATACTTGCAACAGTTATGTCATAAAAACAATGATGCAAGTATATGAGTTCACAAATTGATGTTAGAAAATAATCCTATTTCACAGAGGCAGTAGAGAATCCACTTTCCCATTATTTTACAACAAAACAAGGGCTTTTCCTAAGTTTTTTCATAAAGGAGAGTCATGGCAACAATGAAAAAACACAAAACCTCATGAAAGGAGCAACATTCTACAATATATATTGCAAGAAATAAGCATTTAAATTATGATTCATGTTCACAGAAAAAGACTTGAAGACCATATGGAACTATAGTGATCACTTACCAGCAAAAAAATAGTGGAGGAAGATCTAGAATAGTTGTGCATAGAAACCTTTAGCAGGGAGTGCCCAAAAACCCTTAGCAGTGTAGAAGAGGAGAAAACGATGAGGAGAAAGAATAAAATGAATGTTTTTAGTGTTTATTTTCCTTTTTGTCATGATGTCCTAGCCCAATGGGCTTAATCTCCTTTTTATTTGACTTGTCTAAAATAAATCATCAAAAATCAAGTGGAGCCCGAGGTCAACACTATCAAGTGATGAATGACTACGAGAATATCATGAGCCTGTGGGAGGATCAAGTAGAACTAATGAAATAATGAGGGCTTTTTACCCCTTTTGATACAATTAATGTTGAAAATTAGATCAACTATGATGGCCTGTAAGGTTTTCTTTGACTTAGATTATTCTTTGCATCATGGAGCATGTTTCAGAGCCTTTTTGTAAGCCAGTTGTGGAAAAAACATTCTTTTTAACCTTGTGAGGTTTTGAAAGGAATGGAGGTCTAAGTCAAATGGACAAATTATGACACCCCTTCCTTTTTTGAATGTTTAGTAGTTAAACATATTGTATTTTAACACTTATTAAAGTTAATATCTACAAATTACCTTAATATTTGTTACATAAAGCCCATAATGAGACAATTACATAATACCTATTAAGGTAAATCAAATTTATTGCCTTTAATACTTATTAAGATAGCTATATTTGCCTCTTAAACATGAAAAAAGAGAAGAGGAGTTATTTTGAGGTTGCAAACTCATGCAGGAGGTCCCTTTGTTTCTATTTTTGACTCTGGGTCAAACAGGTCTATTTTCTCCAGTCTTTTTGGTCAACCACCTTGAGAGGAGGAGTTCTGATCTAAAATAGCTCAATTTGGAGTAGTTATGAGCCCTCTAATATAGGCATTTTCCTCTTGCTCAGCCAACAATTGAGAGTTGACTATTTCTGACGTTGATGATCTTTTTCCAATCTATTCATGCATCAGTTGGAGTCCAGTTGGATAGGAGATGACTTCCCTTTTCCTTTTGGGAGAGTTTTTTGTATTATAAGAGAAAAAGATTATGCTTTTCCTCAGTTCTTACTTTTTCTCTTGCCTTTCCACATTGTAAAGATAGATTTCTAGTATTGTAACTCAACATTTTTTACAGATTTTATACAGTAGTAACTTTTTTTTCAGCATATTTCACAGTTATTGTAGAGGCATTTCTACCATTTTTTTAATAAAATCAAGTGTTTTCCTTCTCAAATTCAGGTGTCTTGTTCTCTTTTGAGTGATTTTGATGAAATTTTAATGTGTTTTAAACATCAAACCTTTAAATTTTTGTCTCATTCATTGAGATAAGTATAAAGAAAAGCAATTAATTATCACAAGTTTTAGGTTGTGCAAGTAATTTTCTTATCTTTCTAAATTGTGAAAATACCAATTTTCCTTCTAAGAAGATAGAAGTTTTCAAGCATTTATATGAAATATTTGTGTTAAAGTTTCCCAAATTGAGCTATGTGAACAAATCTATTGAGAAATAGTTGTAAATTGGGTTGAAAGTTAGAATACAATCATTGGTGCAACACCTCTTAGGATCAATTTTAATTTTATTACTTAGCTTTCTATCTCTTTTCCTCAAAAGTACATTAGATCTAGAGGCTTTTAAAGGGATCCGGCTCTTCTAGAGGTTCACTTTCAATATCTAGACAACCCACCATCTGAGAGTGATCCAATGTGTCACAGTATTGTTAGGCTTAGTGCTTGAAAATGGCGCAATCCTTCGTGACAACAAGAGCAAGGGAAAGTTTTTCTAAGGGTGGATTTTTCTCTAAGGAATAAAAGTAGATAAAGGTTGTGGTAAAAGATGAAAGAGAAGAAGTGAAGTCTTTCATTGGAGAAATCTTTAGTTAATGAACCAGAGAGTTTGTCAATGGGAGGTTCTTCCAACAAGGAATTCGTTGATAGTTGAATTCAACGATAAAGGAAAGTTAACAATTTTCTAAGGCAAGTAGAAATTTGTCTAAGGGAATGAAAGTGTTGAAGTTACAATGAAGGGTGATGTATTCGTCAAAAAAGGGAGGACTTTGTGAACTATTGGGTTCACCGGTTAGAATTTTTGCTGACAACATTTTGCCAACTAAGGGAAGCTCTGACAAAGAAGGAAAAGAAAGATAATGGCTAAGGAATAAAGGTTTTTAAGGGCTTCATCGACAATTCAGTGAGTTTGTGAACTGATGAGTTCACTAACCAAGTTCACGAGTTCACCATTTCACCGATTAGATGACAAAGCAGTCAAAAGGCAAAAGAATGAAGTTTGAAAGTGAGAAAGGGAACAAGTTAGAGAGAAGGAAATGGAATAGGAAGAAAAAGGAGTGGCTTCATAGGAAAAAGTGGAGGTTTGCAAACCTTTAGGATCACCAATAAGAAAGTTCACCCTGTTAGCACTCATTTTGACCTGGGGTTGATTTTTCATGATCAGGGGGTTTCTTCATTTGAACCCTTTATCTTCTTGCCCATTTTCCTAAGTGTTGGACCTCCTCAGCATTTTTCAGCTGCAGCATCATATTTTCCTGAGCAGGAGGTCATCATCATCATCTTGTCTTCGATGATGGTCTGCATTAACATGTTTGCTTCGACTTGTTTTTCAACGTCATCATCATATTTTATTATCGGGTGATGTTTGGATATCATCCTGATCCTGCTGATGAGCTACAGTGCGCCCCAAGTTGCTTGCGGGGGTGATTTTTCAAGTATCCGGTGATCTTCCAATTATCACCTTGCCCAAACATGATGATGATGTTGCCCCGATATTCTGAAGGGGTTATTCTCTAAGTTGTTCGACCTGACTTGTTTTTTCTTAAGGGTCGTCATCATCATCATCATATTTCCAGTTATCACCGTGTTGCTTGCGGGGGTCATCATATTTTCTGCCTTCATGATATTTCGCCGGGGTGATATTTCTATCATCGGGTGATCTTGGTTATGATCATCCTGATGATG
The DNA here is from genome assembly GCA_027924645.1 of Cunninghamia lanceolata. Lineage (NCBI taxonomy): Eukaryota > Viridiplantae > Streptophyta > Pinopsida > Cupressales > Cupressaceae > Cunninghamia > Cunninghamia lanceolata. The sequence continues at coordinate 19,782,778 of BSBN01001807.1, read as the reverse complement.
TTGTTGAAGAGTTCTAAGTGTGACCCGATATTCACTGGGGTCATCATATTTTGAACGTCAGGATGATCTTAGTCAATATCATCCTGATGATGTTGTATCACTTCTTGTTCGTTGTTTTGTCATCCTGATGATGCTGACGTCATTCTTATGACAGGGTGATATCTTTTTCTCTGCCTATCTGCATCATGATATTTCCGAAGGAGGGGGTGATATTTTCATTTTCGAATATCACCCGGATGTATGTTTGTTCCAGCGTCATGATGATGCTGATATCAAGGAGATATCCGCATGCCGGCTTCGTGCATTATCTAGTGGTGGTGATCTTTTCAAGCATCATCATATTCATCTATCGCCCCGATCTTATAGTGAAGCTACAGTGCAACCCGATATTTGTGCATCAGGATGATATTTCCAAATATCTGGTTGTCTTCCAAATATCATCCTGATGTTGATATGATGATGACGTCATCAAGGTCCGGGGGGGTCATATTTCTAACACTGATCATCTTGTGGAGATCCCCCGATATTTGCAAACATGATGATGACATCATCCGGATATGAGGAGGTGCGCAGTAGGCAGATATGATGATGACGTCAGCAGGATATGATGATGATGTCATCAGGATGTTCATCGGCCAGACTTTTGGTATAAGCTCAGTAGGAGGATGTTCCTCTGATGGATCAGGTTGTGCGGATGAAGGCAATTATCATGCAGGTTATATTGCGATATGATGCTGACGTCAGGGTGATATTTCAAACAACAGGATATCATGCTGCTGGAGGGTGATGATGATGAGGTCTTATACTAGTGTCGTCAGGAGCAAAAGCACCGACATGATATATGCTCATGACCTAGTATATAAAGTGTTAATGAGGTTACTGCAGGGTGCATGTGGGATAATTGATATCCTGCATATTCGAAATATCATGATGATGAATCTCGGCGGGAAATGGTTGCGATCGACTGTTAGATGTTTTTCCCAAGGCCGCGGGTTGGTGCGCCATTAAAGGCGAAGGTTACAGAGGTATGGGCGGATCTGGTACCCGATTGAAGGTGTACATCAGCGGACAGTGGCGCAGGGCTCGAGATATCTTCCTGTCTCCTCCCCTACCTGCTGCATTCATGTTTGGGCGCCAATCTGGTAATGTGTTTGAGCGCCATTTTCCTGATACTGTGTATCTGGCGGGATTTTTGATCAACCATGTAATTAATTGCTTTGGTACACTACCTGGCTGTTATAAGCAGGAAGTGTTACTCATTTGTGGTTGTTGAAAGTTGAAGATTTTTGGCTCTGTAACTCATAACAAGCTGATCTGGTTGCTCTGTACAGCTTAACCTGTGAGTTTATGTATCTCTTGTTGTATGTTTTTTTGGCATGAACCCACTGATTTCATGACTAATCTTATATGAGAAATGCTATCTTAGCATGTGTTGTGTTAATTCTGTCTCCAGTATTGCATGTATTCTTCTTCTGAATCTGGATATTTGAGTAATGTTTAGATTCTAGAGCATAGAATTCCTATGTTGAATGTCTGATCTTTTAACTTTTGCTCAAGGGGTAGATTAAACTGTTTTCAGGTTGAACATTGGGAAGGGTATACTGCAGTAGGGATGCCATAAGTAGAGATAACTTAACACTTTGTATTGGGAGATATCTGTAAGGCAGATATCACATATATCCCCTTGAAATCCAGTTTTAGCTGTTCATGCTAATCATTCACAGGTGTATGTCTACTGACTCCAGGCCCTGGATAGGCACCAATCTTGCTTTGTGTTTGTGTTACAACCATATCCAACTTTGCATCCAAACTTAAAATCCAAATCAAAATCTAAAACAACCATTAGGACATTAGAGTTAGTTTTAGGATCCTCAGTCCTCTGTCTACAACTGCAAATAGGCCCAAAGCTAGCCCCTTTGCTCTTATCTTTCAGTTTTGGTCTACTTACAGGAGGACTTATCTGCTTTCTGTCAGCATCCTAGCCTTGTATGCATATCCTCATGGATGTTGAGTAGGGAATACCCCCCTAGGTCTTGTAGAGCCTGAAGAAGAAGAGGAGATAAAATATAGAGTCTATCTCCTACACTGTTGGCCCCTGGCCCAGAGATCCTATTGATCATTGATGGCTACCTTGTAGGGAAATCTGGGAACAAGCATCCAGTTTGGGAAAAAACCAACACACCCATAGGGTGAAACACTAACAAAGGAAAGGATAAAGTAAGAAGAGAAGAAATAAGAATGAAGTGAAAAATGGATCCATCATAGAATTTCTTCTCATTTTTGTGAAGGAATTCAACATTTATAACACAATCACAATTTATCTTTCCTTTGTCTTTTTTCTCCACTCTTAAATGGCTACCATAGGCCCACATTCGACTAAAACACATAGCCCATAAATGTGGAGGTTGTGAAATCTCACTTTCCTCTATTGTTATATCGTGACCTTCTTCTTTTGCATCACTATCTGTATTAGCAATCCATTCTTCAAATTTTGGAAAAGAATCACCTCCAACCAAATCACGACATCTACACTTTTGAGGTCAATGTTGCATCCAACTTTGATTCTCTTCTTCATATTTTTTACATAGAATATTAATGTACAAATAGTAAGATTAATAATATAAATGTGTAAATAAATAATTGTATAAATCTTTTTAACCTGTGCCGCTTATCAAATGAAGATGTGTTTTTAAGAATAAAGGCATGTATCACACTTCTTTCTTGATGTGATAGCTTGAAGCGACATCCATTGCCTTCTAATACTTCAACTGCAACTCTCTCATCTTCGTCATCATCCTATAAACATTGATTGACATTTTTAAAATCCTTCATATATTCTATGCAAAATCCAATGGCCTCTTGCATTGAATATCCCTCAGACATGTTGCCTTCTGGTTTTTCCCTAGTACGAACAATTTTTTTCAAAACCTTCATATATCGTTCTATAGGATACATCCATCTCATTCTTACTGGACCACAATTCTCTAGTTCATATTCTAGATGTATCAAAAGATGTATAGAAATGTTAAAGATTGTTTCTAGAAATTCCCATTGTAATAGACAAAGGACTTCAACAACCTCCTCCCTCAAACTATCAAAGTTCAAAGGATCTAATACATGTGAACTCATTCTCTTTAATATTAGGCCCAACCTTATAATTGCCAATCTTGGCCCCTTTGCCAAACCTGATATATTTACCACAATAGGTAGAATATTTTTTTATTATAACATGATAGTCATGGATCTTTAGGCATCTTAAGCTATTAATGTCAGTTTGGCTTCTAATAGTACTACTTACATATCCAGTGGGAAAATGAGTCTGAGACATCAATTGTAAGAATTGTGCATGTTGTTCCTTTGTCCAGACATAAGGAGCACTAGGTTTTCTATATTTTGCATCATCATATTTTTTAACCCAAAGATTTTGACAAATCTTTAGTTCTCAAAAGTCTTCACATGATGAAATAGTATCAAAAGCACCAAAAAGAGTTTCTATAATAGCATAGGCTATATTTTTCTTAGTATGCATAAAGTCAACAGTATGCCTAATGGCTATATCCTTAAAGTATGGCAACTTATAGAATATGCACAACCATTTTACACCACTTTCATTACATGGATCATATCTACTACTAGTAATCCCACCATTTTCAATAAATGACATTCTTTTTTGTCCATTCTCAATAATGTAATCACCCATTATTAGCAAAGGTGCTTTACGATTCTCTTCTTGACCATTGAAACGTGTTTTTTGTCGATGATATGGATGATCCACTTTAATGTAAGCATGATGTCCACAATAAATATACTTACACAAACTTCTTGAGTGCCTCGCAAAATCCTTAAAGTTGCAAGAAGAACAACCATGGTATCCATGAACAGTGAGACCAAACAATGTACCATATGCAAGAAGATCATGAATTGTAACCAATAAAGAATCTCTTAAAGTTTATTTGATTGAATGACCATCATTTAAATATTGAATTGCTTCAATTCCTTTCAAAAATTCCATTAGCTCATCATATAATGTCTCTAGATAGGCATCTATTGTATCTGAAGTCACACTTTTCTTTCCTGGTATAATCAATGATAGCATTAAGAAAAATGGTTTAGTTGCTAACCATGGAGGCAAGTTATAATTTATTAAAAACACTGGACAAGTTGACCATTTAGTACTTTGATCTAAGAATGGGTTCACCCCATCTAGAGCCAAACCCAACCTTATATTATGAGGATCTTGAGAAAAATTAGGCCATCTGTTATCAAATGCCATCCACATCTTAGAATCAGGCACATGTTGTTTTCCATCAATGCTCTTATTTTGGGCATGCCACTATATAAGTTCAGCAATGTCTCTGCACCTATACATTCAGAGTAATCATGGGATTATCAGAAAGTGGCGAAGAACCTTTCTAGGAACCATATCTAATTTCAACCCTTGTCTATACCTTGCTTCATGACATTTCGGACATTCACTCTCACTTGCAATTTTTTTGTGAAATAATACACAACCATTAACACGTGTGTGGATGATTTCATACCCCAAGCCGAGCTTACTAATCTTCTTTTTACATTGACTTTGTTTTGTTTGCAATGTGGAGTCAACTAGTAACAACAAACTTAATAATGCTAATAACTGATCTACACTCTCATTTGTCCAACCATGCACCACTTGCAAGTTAAGAATTTGAAGGATTGTTGTCAAATGACTTAACTTGCAATTAGCATACACAGGCTTTAAAGAATCCTCCATTGACTTGGGCCAATCATCATTTAAACCCTCATTCAACATTCTTTCAACTTTAAACCCTTCATCTAACATTTCTACCTCTTCATCTATGTTTGGTGCCACTTCATCTATGTTTGTTGCCTCTTCATCTCTCACAGTCTGCAATTCTATCATATCTTCATAATAATTGTAAGCCCAAGGGATTATACCACTATGCACATATCTTATAAAATGTTAATAAATCACATTTCTTTTTATCACCCTTCCACAAAGACAGTCATTACATGGACATGGATATTTTTCCATTCTCCTCTCTTTGGGTACTCTCTCCTCATATGCATGATATTGATCCGTAGTCAACCTTTGACACTGATCCATCTATAATATTGTGCATTCTAGTATTAATTTATTATAATAAGATATCCTACACCTAGAAGGCCTTTAAATATAAAATGATAAAAGGTGACCTTCAATCATGCATATGGTCAAGCTATGATAACCTTTCCTTCAGTTTGGGCTAGTCATCATGTAGGGAGATCATTCAGAGTAGAGGTGTGGTTTTATTTGAGTTCAAGGATCAGTTAAGGATCAACTTAAAAAATACTAAAGATAACATTTTCTTTTGAGTTTTCAAGCTTCAATCATGAAAATATCTCTTGGGGGGCACCCACAAGAAGCTTCCCCAAATATCATGAAAATATCAATTCACTTTTGGCAATGAGGGTTTTGAATTTACTACAGAGTGCATCCCCAAATTTGACTTTGTTGTAGAGGGCCTTGTTGACTTCAAATTCATGGCAAAAAACTCTGAATTCCTTGCCCACCTTTTCAAAAGTCTCCAAGTCCTCTCCAAACAAGCTTTATCACCCATGCAAGTAGATGCTACACTTATATGCACCTAAAACATTTTTTTAGGTACATGCATTAGATAGAGTAAGTGCTTCAATACGTGTACATGAAAATAACAAACATCTTGACAATAATTCAATTTCATTCCCATACCAACAATTATACATTTTACAAGTTCTCTGACTTAGAAATATAGACAAGCTATGTAAACCAATAGATAAATAGAATTTAGAAGAAATACTAAATAATTTATCAAGATTATAATTTAAAACCCCAACCAAATAACTATTGTGATGAAGTACTCATAGAAGAAAATCACTTGCCAAAATCATATGCAAAGTCACCAAATAAAGGACTCAAGATGTCAACTGATTCAAATGACAATCATGACAATAACAAAAACAACATAGAGAATACAGTCATGCCTTTGATTGCAAAGGAGGGGACATATATTATAGTCTATAGCAGCACTGAAAAGATGAAAATACAAAATCCATGAATCCAAACACTTTTGTTAAAATACAAACCCTTACCTAATTAGTTAACTGATCCTTAAAGATTTTATCAAGCAAAGATAGCCATTATATAGATGCTAAAAGAGTGACACAAGTGCCTTTAAAAGTGATGAAAGTCATGTCATCAAACTGACAGTGAAATCAGTCACCAAAAAGAGTAATGCACAACACCACAAAAGAAAAGAGGAGATCACTATCCATTCAAAGAGATGCCCTAATCATAGTCACCAAAGTGGGCTACAATAGTAGAGAAAAGATAGTGGAATATTGACAGTCTTCTTGCATCCAAATGTGAATTATGTGAAAACTATTTCATATATCAATAATAAAAGTAACAAAGAGGATTTTTTACAGTCAAAAGTCTATGAATAGAATCTTCAAGTTTATGAAAATCAAGCTAATAAGCTATATGATTGTCATAGCAGTAGATGGACAAAGGGAATGTGGCTGTGACAGATTTTTGCATACAAAGGACAGTCATCATCAATGATATCTTTGTATTAAGGAATTTGTAGGAAAGTTTGTGATAGGAAAATAAAGATTAGTTCATGTATGAAGCAATGAAGAAGGCTTTCATGACAAAGGTTACTATCAAGATAGCAGTAAGAGACAGTAAAGACAATGAAGAACAGATTTAAGGAATGAAACAAATCATGGAATAGGCTTGCATTCTCAACAACAAGATTTCATTTTCTATTTTGTGACAGTCATTTTGAAAATACAATCATCTTTCAAAGGTTGAATCACACACACATGGGCAATGTCTAAGTCACGGGTTGAAAACCATCAAATTCCTTCATGCCAAGGTATTCTAAGTATAAATCATGAATGTAAAAGTAGAACTTTATCAATAAAGAACAATGAGACCTCTTCATACAGTCATTGAAAGATATAGAATAGTCACTAATGACAAAGCACCAAGCTTTCAAAGATACAAAACTTTAGAGCAAGCTAAGAGAATAATAGAGGTACGTGGAAAACCCTACCTTTGCTTCATAAAATCATTTGTTATCTATCGTCTATCTGCTCATTTGATATCTACTGTCTATAGCTAGAAATCCCAAAATTCCCTCCTTTCTTCATTCACACGATGATCTCAAAACTATTTCCAAACTCAAAGAACTGCAACGATGAACAATCTTCTCCTGTTCGACTACTCATACCCTATTCTTGGCAGCCATGAGTAATCTTCTCTTGTTCAACTAATCATACCCTATTCTTGGTGGCCATGAATAATCTTCTCCTGTTCAACTACTCTACATACCCTATTCTCAATGGCCATGAACAATCTTCTCCTACTAAATGCACAATCTTTTCTTCTTCACAGATTTCACCTTTTATTCAAAATTCATAAATGCACAATCCCTCCATTATTTCCCTCCAAAACTAAAGTGAAAGAAAAAAAATAGAGGAATTTATTTAGTCCTTTATTTAGTCAATTTTATTTGTAGTTGTATTTTTTTGCCTGATGAGCTAATTAGTCATTTATTTAGTCATTTCAATTGATGACCAAATTAGTCATTTATAGTCATTTACAGCTGTGTTACAAAAAGTTTTTTCTCATGTGATTAAAATTTTAGTCACATGACTAAAAGTTTTAGTAACCTAGTCATTTATTTGCCATATTTCTACTAGTGATAGCTATAAGGGGATTCCTCCTGCAGTATGGAGTTGTGGCTAACATTTTCACTAAGACCCTCAAAGGAATCACCTTATATTGGTACTATCACTTCCTGGAGGCTTTAATACATTCCTTCCATCAGCTCATTAATGAGTTTGTGGTGACATTTGACATGAAAAAACTAATTAAAATAGGAATACAAGAGTTCCTAATGATGAAACAAGATAAAAATGAATTAGTGGCACACTTTATCACAAGGTGGAGATAAGTCCTCTACTCATCAACTAGTGCCTCAAATATGTATCATAGAGAATTATGTGATCTCTTTTTGTACAACCTTATTAAGAATACTAGAGAGGAGGTGAAGAATTTTCCACATCGATCTTATGAGGAATCATTAGAGAGTGGATTGAGAATATCTAGTTCAAGCTATGATTGATAACAAATGAAGAACTTATGGTGTAAATGGATGACTAATGACTCAAATAAATGATAACAATAGAAGAAACCCTTTTGCAATCAAGATCTTGAAAAATAACTACAATGCAACTATAAATGGGGCAATTGATATACCCCCACCAAGGACTAACCCAAACAAGGGATATAATGATGGAAGGGATAATTTTTCTCAAAATTTCAATGCCATAAACTATCCTCAAAATAATAATGATTACAAAAGTGATAATCAACAATCAAAGAATCAGAATTAGAATGAAAATAGATATCATATGATCTATATCATCAACCATTTGAATATAATCAATTTTTCTCCTTCCATAAAATGAGAGGACATAGTACTGAATCATATCACAAGTATAATAGTCTCATAGCAAGATTTCCAAAAGATCAACAATGCCTATTCATTGAAATGTTTCTAGACCCACAACAAGCAACAACAAATAATGGTAAAAATTCTAGGAAAATGCCCATCACACTAAAGTATACAAACATGAAGTTATTTCAAGATCCCTTCCCTACCCACCATAGCAGTGAGACAAATAATCAAAATAATACATTTTTAGGATCAACTAGCACACCAAGTGCTATTGAGCCAAATATACTTCATTAGTTGTGAACAAAAGGAGAGACAAAAATGTTGGGGTTAGTAGAAATAATCCATTACAAATAAGATACAGAAAGAAACATCAAACAAGAGGTTGAGTTCCATGGGAAATTAATCTTAATGATAGAATCCACACCACCCCCTATTCGACCATACAATCTAATGGAATATCTCAATAGAACATATGTAAAATTCTCTTTCATAGATTTTCTCAAGAATTCACGATCGCATCATGATACCATTCTACAAGAAATTGGATTGAAAAACCTTGACATAATTACTCTTCCATTAGATGAATAGATTAATCAAGTGGATCTTGACATGAATCCACCCAATGTGGAACTTAAATAACATGGATTTTTTTCTGATCTAAAATAGATGCCTACAGATGCCAAATTAACAAAAAGGGGGGATCTAGCCTTGTATCTACAATTATGGATATACGATACCTATGTTAAGAGAACATTAATAGATGATGGAGCATTACTAAATAGAGTCTTATTTTCCCTCCTCAAAAGGATGTGATACGGGTATACAAACATAACAATGTGTTGAGATACTTCGAGAGGATATGATAACTTAAAATTAGAAACACTTAGGAAAATCATGCTCCTGGTCTCTTTAGGATCTAAAAGAGTCCTGATAGTGTTTTATGTCATCGACAAAGACACCAGTTACAACTTATTATTGGGTGCTACCATGTAATAGTGTGTCCCACTTATGGGACATCTTGATTTTTGTTTGAAATCACATATTTTTTAGAAAAATTAATGACTTAACCCTTGAGGGGTTCCATCTAAAGAGGTTTGATTGAAGGGGGTTAGATAAAACCCCCTTAGGTCAAATCCCCTTGGAAAGAACCCCCTAGTCTTAAATCAAAACCTCGATAGAGTCTCCTCTGTATGATTCAAAATGCTAAAAAAAAACCAATTTTGCTTCACCGTTTGGGGGATCAAATGAAGTCATTTAAAAATTCTATTTTGTAAATATGTACCCCTTAGTATAAGCTTTCTAGAAAGTATGATTTTGAATATGTTTCATTTCATTTTATATTTATTTTCTATTTTCTAGTGAACATAGGTTTATCACTGAGCATCGAGGTCTCTATTCCACACATGTGGAAAAATTAAAAAAATAGAGAAAAAAACTATGAAAAATATTTGTGCACTAGGTACTGATGTCCTTGTTTTAAAAAAAAGTAAATATGGATACATATAGAAAAAATTATGTTGTATGATATAAACCTATGTTTGAATTATAACTAATCTCAGTCCAAAAATTAATTAAAAAAATATAAAACAATAAGTTATGACAAAATATCTGCACAGTAGATATTTGTGTTACAAATCTATGTTTAAAAATTTATAATTTTATCCTTTCTATAGAAAAAGTTATGTTGTATGGTATGAATGCCACTATCTAAAAAATGTTGTTAATTATAAAAAATAAGTTATTAAATGTTACATTAAAAAATTGACAAATTATTTCTTAAATATTTTTAAATAATACATTTAGAATCTACACATGAAATCTCAAGATTTACTAGTTCACATCATCTTCAAATTATTAATGTTTTAGTTTATATAGGTGTCAAAAAGTGGAAATTTGGTTTAAAATGCTGATTTCAAAGTCTTACTTTAGCCAAAAAGTGGGACACAGTAATGTGGGATCACCCTATTAGGAAGACCATAGATTCATAAAATGAAGGCAATATCTTCAACCATGTTTGAGGAAGTTTTCTTTCTACACAATAGGAAGATCTACATCACAAAAGGAGGCCTTGATCCATTTGGCATGCTTATAATTGATACAACAAAGAAAAGGATATGCATTCTAATTTACTATGAACTATCCACAAATAAAATTATCATACAAGATCTAACCCTTAAATCAATGCATCTAAGAAAGAAAGATGATCAAATCAACACCATCAACGACATGGAGATAACAATAATAGAAAAAGGGGAGTCATTAAGACAAGGGCTAGTTGTTTTGAAAGATACTATAGCTAAAATTATGGAGTTGCTAGAAAATAACAATCCTATATAATTTCCTCTCACTATTTAGACCATCAATGTGCTCACCAATGTAGAACAAGAAGAAAGAATCCAACTGACCAGGTCATGACAAGTGATAAATAAAATGCCTCCTATGTCACAATGACCTATACCTAAAAATCAATTTCAAATATGATTAATTGATCTAATTGAGATACATCTAGGTGCCTTCATTGATCTTGAAGAGGAATAATTAGAGGGTTACAATCCTTTGATACTACTAAGGGAAACATCATTAAGTGAGTCATATACACCTTTAACCCTAAAATCAACTAGTTTTTACACACCCTTTACACTCCTCGGACTCCTCCAATTTGATGCAAATGGACTCTACAAATCATTATGATACTTACTCAATCAACATGTCTAGAAATGACCCTAAAACCTAATCCAAAGCTTTCAGAGTTCCCAACTCACATGAACCATCTTCAACTTCAACATCAATACAATTTAATGTTGCATGGGAATCCCCATAAGCGCAACTTTAGATGATCAAAATATTTCTTGATGAAGATGAGGTGAGTGTGGTAGAGTTTTAAAAAGAAAACAAATTGCAAAGAGCCAATGGAATAGAAGACCCTGTCATCCTTGAATTACCAAAAAAGTACATAGGGTAGTCCATGTTAGCAAGAGACACTATTACACATGACAGGTGTTGTCATTGATGGCAACTAAGTCTATCCTACTCATCTGCATTACATGATTTGTTCATATCGGAAGTCAGAGTGAGGATTTGTCTAAGTCCGGATGTCAGAAACAAAGCATGTGATAGGGTCCGGTATCTTAGTCTGGATCTCTCGGGTGGTAATTCACGGTGTGCTACAGATCTGAAGAAGTGATAAGGAGTGTCAAGACTATCTAAATCAAGAATCTTAGCCTCCGGTAATGAAGGAGTCAAAAGTTATAAGGATTCAAGTACCAGGTTCCAATTAGTCTGCACAGTTAGAAGAAGAACATGGTGACCTAGTATTTGATCTTGGTCTATATGCAAAAACGTTGTTTGATACGAAATTAGTGATAATCAGTGGTATTGGCCGACATGATTGATGATCTAGGAACACAAGTTTTTGGTCCACGTTATTATTTGTGCATAGATTCAGCTGACAGAGTAGAGTTCTTAATGAAAGTTCTAAGTTTCCTTGATGCCGACTACAATTGATTGAATTTCTTAATGCGGATATATATAGCTGATGGATTCAAGTCTTTTGGAGTATCACTGTGGTGTTATGAAGGAGTAAGTGTGAAAAAGGTAAAAAGAAGTGCAAAGAAGAAGAGATCTGAGGACCGGATTATGGCAGAACAATAGACAGGGCAGAGCAAGGATGAAGTGTGTAAGATCAATATTCTCTACTTAGCCCAAACTAAATTCTTGCATTGGTAGATGCTATTGATTAGTTCAAACACTATGTAATCTTTTTTTAATCATTCCTGTAGGCAGTGAGCCTCATTGAGCAATGAGCCTGAAGGCATGTGCCTTCCCCATTTGGAATACTTTTAATAGGGTATTAATCTTTGTGGACTAACCTCCACCGTGGTTTTCCTTTAACCAGGTTTCCACGTCAAAATCTTGGTGTCAAGTGTATTATTTGTGTTTCTGCTCATGTGTTATTGATGCATGCTTTCATGGTTACAATAATGATCTATAAATAAGTGGTAGAAAAGAATTAATTGCAGCAAGTGTTAAAGTTTTGAGACAACTAATTCACCCCCCGTCAGTTGACTACCCTAATTCCAACAATTGATATTAGAGCCAAGTTCCTTGAAAGAAGTTTAATTGCTTAAGGAAGATCTGGGAAGGTATCAAAATGGATTCATACAATCTTTAGGAACAACTTAAACTTTCTTTAGAAGATCTTGATTAGTCCCAAGCATATGTCAAAGAACTGCAAGAAAACCTTAAAGACCTTGAAGACTTTATTGAGACCTTAAAAGAGAAATTAAGAAAATCTGATGAAATGAGAAAGGAGCTACTTAATCAACTAGGAAAATAGAATGAAGACAATGACATGGATGAGGCTCTAAAGAAGAAGATAGAGGAATGTGAGAAGCTGGCAAAAGAAGTTTCTATTCTAAAACATGAAATAGAATCTAGGGTGATGAGGTTAACCAAAGAAATTGAGGAAAGAAAGAAGATTGAAAAAGACCTAAAACCAACTCTGAAAGAAAGAACAAAAGAATACTACAAATTGGATGGAATTACTGGCCATCTAGAGTCTAATCTACATGAAAGAAGAGACAACAAAAAAGAACTTGAGAGGCAAATTGTCATTCTCAAATATGACCTAGAAGTTACAAATGAATATAAAGAGAAATTCAAGATAAACTCAGCTAAACTTGAGGTGCTGCTTGACAGTCAGAAGAAGGCAGATGATAAGCATGGTCTGAGATTTGAGAAAGGTGAAAGGTCTGGATCTGGTCAAAGAAATCCTAATGCAAGAAATCAAACAAGGAATCCTAGAAGACCTCCAGTAAGACAACCCAATGCTCAAAGGTATCCATCTTTCAATGGAAATTATTTCAAGTGCAATAAATTTGGTCATAGAGATACTCAATGCAGAAGAAGAGTGATCAATGTAGTTCATCCTTCTTCGATCAATACTTCAATTGTAAGAGGTAAGGTCATAGATCCAATGAATGCAGAAGTATGATGATGAATAACTCTAACAATAGAGGAAATGTCAATTTCTTTAATGGCTACTATTTTGCATGCAATGGATTTGGACACATGGCAAATTAGTGCAAATCAAGAGGGAATCAAGTGTGCTTCAATTGCAATAGATCTGATCATATTGCAAGATTCTGTAGAAGTAGGAATAATAGAAAAGGTCCAATAAATAGAAACAAGATAAAGGAAAGGGTAAAATTGATGTTAATGAGGTCCAGAATGAAATGAAAAAAACATGGGTAAAGAAAGGTGAAATGAATGTTGATAATGGATCTGGACTAGAATTCAGTGCTGATAATACCTCTAGGAATTGAATTAGGAGCTCTGGATTAGGGGGAGTTGGTTTTAAAATCTAATTCCCCTAGCTAGTAATTGAGTACCTAAATCTAGCACAATGACTGAAGTTAAAGAAGGCTATTGTAGATGTATTCAAGCTAATTCTGAAAGAAAAGAAGCTAATTTGACGAATTGCGAAGCAATTGAAAATTGACTATATGCAAAATAGTGTAACCAGATGTGTTAGAGCAGAGCATTTATTACAATGAAGAATTAGGTTTTGTGGAGGATAAAAATTCATTCATTTGAGCATTTGAATCACTTTGTATTCAAGAGAGCAAGCAGAAGAGCACCTGAACTAAGATTTCAAGGATCTGAAGTGCAATCAGTGAATTCATCCGCTAACCCTAGCTCTGTGAGGAAAAAGGGATTTTCCATGAAACTTTGAACTTGTGATCTTTTGAAATGGCTACACCATTTGTTGTTGATATTACTGAAAGGCCCCAACCCAAATTTAAGAAGCATCCACACAAATCAGTAGAAATTGACCCGTTAGGTGCATTTTCAAGTGTTTTGTATGGTGTCTTACATGTTGAGGATATTAGGGCCTACATTCATGCAGGCATAGATGAATTTGGAGACTCAAAGTTTGTATATTTGTTTAAGAATCATCTGAGGGATGAAATTCATGGTCTTAAACTGGAGTATAAGGTGCTGCATGATAAACATTTCATTCAATTTATAGGGTTTCCATGTTTCATTGAAGATGAATGGGTCCGTTATGTCTTAAGCCATATGCATGATGAGTTTATGTGGATAATGAGACCTTTCAAAATCACAAAGGATGCCATCAAGGCCATGACATGGTTAGACTGATCTGGTAGACCGCCAATGTTGAAGGCTATAAAGAATCAAAATTGACTGATGCTACCAGTTTAAGATTTGACAAAAGGGAAATGACTATCAATGATATTATTGATCTAGATGTTAAGTTTGCTTCAATGGTGATTGGATACAAGATTTAACATTCTAGTAGAGAAAATTCTATATCTAGTATGGCTATCTATGAAGCTTATCAGATGTTGAGAGAAAATGTTGACTATGACTTGTCCAAGTTGTTGCAGAACCAGCTGATGGAAAATTTGAATAAGGTAAAGAAAGATAAGAAGAACACCTTCAATTATGGTACACTAGTCTTATGTTTGTTCTTCTATTTCATGAAAGAGTTACCTAGCAAGAAAAACATGTCTTGGACCAGTGATAAACCTATTGCTATTAAGATAAGAGAGCACTTGAACAGTATTAGAGATGACAATACCCAAAAGATAGCTCTCTAGGGATTTTTTAAGAATTTTTAGAGCATGATGGATTCAAGGGAGAGAATTCCTCCTATAGTTGAAAAATATAAGGATATAGTATGTTTTATGGTAGATGCAGATCAATGCTTAATGGAAGTGTTGTGTGGTTACACAACACGCCCCATTTTGACTTGGCAAAACAGGGACCCAGCTTTTGTTTTGGCTTGTGTTGTCTGTTTCTGGCAGTTTTGGTAAAATTAAGTCAGGTGCATCATCATCATGAAGGTCAGGGTGAGGTAGGTCATCATCAGGAGGTTAGTTTGTCAAAGTTTGTATTTTGTTTTAGTGACTTCGTGGTTAGAAAGAGTTTGAAATTTCATGCAGGTTTGCCTTTTGCATCACTAGAAAATTCGTCCGTATAAGGGAGTTGTGAGCAGTCAAAGTTTTGGTCAAACCTGATAATTGCTATATGAACATCATCATCATGATATTTGGAAAGCCCCCGATAATATCCTGAGGTCGAAACATCCGGACGTCAAGTTTAAGTTGTAGTAGTCTTTTCCCGTCAGGCGGTCTTTTATATCGCCAAAGGTCATCATCATGATCTTACTCTGTCACCCGGTGAAAATCATGCAGTCCCGAAACATCCGGACGTCAATCTTAAGTGCTAGTGAACTTTACCCGTCGAGTAACCTTAGTAACATTGCGATCATCATCATGATATTCCAACATCACCCGATATTATAATATCATGATGATGTTATAATATCACCTTACTTAGAGAAATCTGTCATCTGCATAATTTGCACGCGCACGACCAAGTCTTGGTGATCAACATCATCATGATATTTCGAGACCCGACATTTCTTAATATCCTCCTGACCTCCTTTTGCGTGATCATGATGATCACCTTATCTTTCGAAGCAGAGGGTGATTTTCATTTCTTAAGTCATGTTGAACAAGATCATCATGATCTTGTTCGTCTCTCCCAACAGTTCGTAATATCCTCCTGCCGACGAGTATAACCTTTTGCAAATATGATGATGACGATGATGTCATCATCACCTTCTCCTTCGGCAGGATATTTTCCAAGGCGTGATCCATTTCGCCAACATCCTGATGACGTCATCAGGACTTTTAGCAGGATCATATTTTTGATCACCCAGTGCGTATAATATGATGATGATGTTCATCATCCTAATCTTTCGAGCGGATAGCCTTGGCCGAAAAAGGGGTCATGCTGCTTTCATGACCTGATCATCTTCCTTAGAGGGAACCCGATATTCCAGTTATCTCCTGATCTTAACGAAACATGACGATGACGTCATCCCTTTGCATTTTAACCAAGCATGATGATGACGATGACGTCATCATGATTTTCCTCAGCGGCAGGATCATTTTCCAAGTCCTCCTGTTTGTCTTCATCATGATGATGATGACGTTGTCTTTCTTTCCCAGTATGCAAAAACAAAACATCCTGATGTGCTTTTCATCAGAGCATTAGGAAAGGGGGATCATCATATTTTATGATATCCCGCGGCCACCTTAAAGATATATAGTTGGTCATCATCATGATTTTTGGCGTCGGTATAACTGTTGCCGTCGGCCTGAGAAAAAATTGTCACTCTGATCATATGTAGTCACGCCGATGCAAATATGATGAT
Source organism: Cunninghamia lanceolata (assembly GCA_027924645.1). Classification (NCBI taxonomy): domain Eukaryota; kingdom Viridiplantae; phylum Streptophyta; class Pinopsida; order Cupressales; family Cupressaceae; genus Cunninghamia; species Cunninghamia lanceolata. The sequence goes on along the minus strand of BSBN01001807.1, from coordinate 19,766,041 downwards.
GATGCAAAGCCGATTTCTAGGGCTGGTTGAAAGGCGTTTTTTTCTTTGTATAATCTGAGATCATCATCATCATATTTTGAACCCGATATACAAGAAAATGGGCAAAAAACATGAAGCGATAGAAATTTGAAAGCCCGACTACCTGATTTTGGTCAACAAGGGTTGACCTGGTTGTTTTCATGCTGTTTATGCATTTATTGCATATTTTCACAGGTAAGACCTGATTGCCTGTAGCTGCGCATGGGGAGGTATGTTTAATAAAGTGTTTACTTCCTGTTGTTTAGCATGATGATGATGAACCTAATGTTTGTCTGTTTACTTGCAGGAAATCATGATGATGCTGCTGAAGCTCAACATTGAGATCATGATGATGCTGCTGAAGATGAACATTGAGATGATGATGCTGCTGAAGCTGAACATTGAGATCATGATGATGCTGCTGAGGCTGAGCATTACAAAGTTGCGCATGGAGGCAACATAGGCCAGACATGAAGAGGATATTGTCAAATATGCTGTTCGCCAGCTGGAGGCCGAATCAAGTTGAAGATGCTGGAATATTCTGTGCCAGCTGTACATTTGCTAACTGACGAAGCATGTGCTTTTCATCTGGGCCGTTGTTTGTTATGAGAGGATCCTGATCCTTGGATCATTGTAACCGTTTTCTGGCAGTTGCTCTATATAACATCCAGAGCTTGTCATTTTAAGAAGGGGAGGAATACATTAGAATACACAGACGCATCTGGCGCAAAGAGTCCATTACTGTAGAATAAGTTAGGAGATCGGATTACTGAGACTAATGAGGATAGAATTGTTGAAATGTCAAGGTTATTTCTTCAGATCACTGTGAATGTACCTGTTCTTGAGCATACTGAATGAATATGAAGTTCCAGATTACATCCTGATTGTAAATTTTACGTAATCTTCTGTTGATTTCTGGATATGTACTGGTGAATGCTGTGTTCAACTGGAAGCGCTTTCATTTCATTACATGTTGTTGTCAACTTTCCTTTGAAGCTTTGCACTAGATCATGCGGATTTGTGGAATGTCCTGGTGAAGTATGATTTCTAGTTTTCCTTCTTTTCATTGCAAGTATGGGAGCTTGTATGTGAATCAGTGATCTAAGTCCAGTAATTTTAGGAATCTCACTCTCTAACCCTTTTCTTTTTTTTTAATTTCATTAATTCATCACCATAACTGCAAATCATGATAAATAACAAGCAGAAACAGTGAAATATGCTGAAATCCCGTAGATAACTGAAGATCCTTAGCATATTTGAGTCAAATGCATGTAGTATTGAAAATATCATGCAAAGAATTATAAATAATGGTAGAAATCATGCAAATATCAGCCTGTATGCACATTATTTGACTAAATTTACAGTGCAGAGGTAGAATTGTTGGAGACTTATGCAGAGCGAACATCCAGAGCAGGATATTTGAAGATGATGATGATGAACAGTGCAGAAACACGTAAGGCCCCTGAATGGAAAACAGCAACACACATCAACCACTGAGTAACGTCAGTAGATTAAGACCTAATCAATGGAGACTTGGGATCATGAATTCTTTGAATTCATCGTATCTTTCAAAATGAGTAAAGGTTGTTGTGTAACTTTTATTCTATGTTTGTGAATGACTAACATCATGACCAACATAAATTGGCGCTAGAAGGAGGGCTAAGGATAGAAGATCACATTCATCATCAGTATTTCAGGTTTGATGACGCTCAGAGTAAGGTAACTTCAGATCATTTGTGAATTTCATCATATTGCGTAAATATTTGCTGCGACAAGTTTGTATTTGCACATTCTGTGTAAAGATTTCCAAATTTCACATAAATATTGCAAGCTTTACAGTAGATTTCTTTAAATTCACTAAATATTGGCCAAAGATGCATAAATTTGTTCAAGCTTTGAGAATTTGAGCCTTAGACACGTGAGATCTGGTGCTACTGGTCGAAATATCCCAATATCTTGTCATATTTGCAGTATCTTCGCAAATATCGAGTAAATATTCAGTCTGATTTGCAAGTTGTCCGCAAATATCACCTCGTCCGGTGGAATCCAGCCAATATTTGCAAAGTTTCAGCTAATTGGCCTCCAAATTGAGAAATCCTGGCTCACAGGATAAATACCAGGTCTAGACATAGTGAAATTTTCGAAGAATTGCCTGTTAGAGGTTTTAGACCTAAGACTGTAGACGTTCACCATACTCCAGAGTCTAGTACATCCAGAGCTTCACCAGGATCTCCCCCTGTAACTCTTGTTGGTTTGCAAATACCTTCAGGTATACCAGTGACACCTCCTGTTCAACCTCAGGGTATACCTTTAGTCCAACCTCAGCCAACTGCACCACCAGTTCAGCCCCCTCAGGTTGCAATGTCGTTCTTTGCAGCAGAATCACCATTGACCTTTACTGCGTATCATGAGTTACCAAAGTATCCGGACAAGCTTTGTCCAAAATACCATCCTTATCAGGATGCGGATGATCATATCAGGACGTTTAAAGAAGCTTGCTGTAGAGCCAGAATTGAGCATCAGGATGTGGTGTGCAGATTATTCCCTTTTGCCTTAGGGGAAGAGGCTTATAATTGGTCCATCAGTCTTGGTCAATCTTCTGTAGGTTCGTGGGCTGTCTTAGAGAAGGCCTTTCTTGACAGATTCAAGGTCCCTATTGATCCATCCATGAATTACCACCTGTTTGCCACAATCAAGAGATTTGAGCATGAACCTATTGCAAATTTCAATGCTAGGTTCCAGAAAATGTTGTCCAAGCTAGTTACCCCATATGTGGTGGCTGATGATGCTGCCAGAAGTATTTATTATTCAGCCCTGGATCCGTTAACCGCCATGTTCATCAGGAGAACACATCCTGCGATCACCACACTGACAGGAGCTTTTCAAGAAGCTATCAAGGTAAATCAACAGCTGATACCTGCTCCTACTCCAAATATAGCATTCCCTGCTTTGCCTGGCATGCAGTCACAATATCCAGCACAGTATCCTGCAGCTTATCCTTCGCAATATCTTGCACAATATCCAAATGGAGCAGTGATGCCCCCAGCAATCATGCCTGCACCCTTGCAAGTACCTCCATTGAGTATCATGCCTCCTCCTAATGGAAATGGCCAATTGCCACAATATCCTGCACATACTCAGACACCTCAGGGTACAGACCTATCTCATAATAACCATGGATCTTCCTTTTTCCAGCCTCAGACTGAAAATGTAGTGGCCAAAGCTCAAGAGGAGAAAGAGGAAATCAAAGAAATTGCTGCTCAGTTGAGAAAGCTCACCACAGAAGTGACACACTTGAGAAATCAAGGGTTTTATTCATAGTCAGGTCAGAATAGGAGTTATTCCAATGACAGACCAAATTACCCTGACAGAGGATACAACAATAACTTCAACAGTAGTGCTACAAATAACAATAATCCTCCTAGGCAGCCCAGAGTGTGGAACTCCAGGCCAAATAATGGTTCATTACCATCACCCCTAGACAATCAGCCTCCTGGTGAAACCAAACAGACTACTAGAGTCAATCTTGCTGAAGCAGCCCTTACCAATTGGTGCAGGATTCACAACACCAATGCACATGCAGAATTAGATTGTCCACAATTTAGGATTGCTGCCAGCATCTTTCAGACTGAAGTGTCTAATACTTCTGGAAATCCACCTCAGGCAGAAGGAAATGAAATAGTTCCTTGTGGATATGACTCAGCTTTTGTGCTGGAAACATACACTAATCAGCCTCATCAGGATTATAATCAGACCTGTGAAGAATCTGCCTTAACCTTTGAAGCAAATTATGTCTTCCCTTTTGAGGATGAAAATGAACCTACAAGAGAGCATGAGGAAGTACATGCATACCAGCAGCAATACCCTGGTAAGCACAATTATAACCTGAGGAGTAATGCCAACAGACCTGCCGGTCCATTGACATCATCTCTACCTCCAAACAACTTCAACACACCTCCTGATCCTAAGGCTAGCAATAACCCTGGGTTCCCTAAGGTGAATGCTCAGTACTTGTCTCCTCAAAACACAGTAACAAAGGTTGCAAATGCACCTCATGAGTCTGACAAGTTAGTCAGCTATTTGGCTGATGAAATGAAGAAAATCAAGATCAGCTTGTCCCTATCTGAGTTACTGAAAACTCCTGCCATCAAAAGGGCATTCATGAAGTCGCTGGATGATCCTGCTTCTAAAGAGGATAATCACCTTTCGAGTCAATCCAATAGCAGAGACCATACTGCTAAAGATAGCACTGTCAAGCCCAAAGTGTCAGCCACAGTCCAAGCTGCTGAAACCTCTCACATGACCTTGTACAGAGATAAAACTGAATCACCACCGTTTCTCCTCACCATAAGAATGTTCAGTAAGAATTTGCACAACTGCTTAGTTGATTCAGGAGCCTCAACTAATGTTATGCCTTTGTCAATATGCAACGCATTAGGACTGCATCCTGCTAAATCATTAAAGAAGGTCACTCAACTGGACAAGACAGAAGTAAGTGTCGTAGGAGAACTCACTCATATTCACATGCAGCTAGCGTCTGATCCTAGGATCCAGTATTACATTGACATTCAGGTAGTCGACATACCTGATACATATGGGATGTTGCTTAGCCGGGACTGGTCTAAAACACTTAACGGATACATGTCCACAGACTTCAGTCACATGTGGTTGCCATGGAAAGGTATACCTAATCAGATCAGGATTGATGCTGAGCCTAGGATGAAACATATGATCACGGAATATAACAGAACAAATGAGATCATGTATGTAAACGTAGAACCTGGAGTTTATCACATCAGGCCACAAACTGTCCAAATAGAAGAGGTCCTGATGCTTGATGTTCATCATCATCATGATGATGATTATCATGAGGATATGCCAGTCGTAGAACTTAATAATGATCCTGATAATGACAACGAAATAGATCGCTTCAGGGATTCTCAGATGCATTTATCTACTCAGATAAAACGTTGTCAATTATTAAATATACCTGCTAATGATATCTTGATTGACGGATGGTGCAGATTGCATGGAGAAGCACACTCGGAAAAGACTTGCGAACCATGCTTAGACATGATCATGCTGGAGCAGACTTATAGTGAAGCATCATCATCATATTCCGAGGTGAGTGCTACATCTGATGATGATGATGATACTAATTTTTATTTGTCTTCTGCAGGAATAGAAGAGTCAACGGATCCTGATGAGGATCATATCCGAAAAACAGAAGAGATCCTGGTGTCCAATCAGACAAATGATGCGAGAAAGGAAAAGATCACTCCTGGTAGTGATTGCTTCATGGAACCGGATTACGAGTTGTCTGATGAGGATAAAGGCAGTGACCTGACGAAGTTCGAAGAATTTCTGGTCAAAGAAATTAAAAAAATGACACAACAGTGTAGATCTCCCCAGGAGGTTTTAATCAAAAATTGGTGTAGGCTGCATCAGGTGCCTCACTCAGAAACCACTTGCTCACTGTGCTTGCACATTTTGAAGAAGCATGCAGTTGTATGTGCTGAACATCATCCTCCTGCTAGGATTGAAGAGAAAACAGAAAAGCCATCAGGCTCATCAGATAAAGGAAAGAGGAAGCTTGAAGATGACACACCTAAGTTAAGGTGGATATCAGGCGGAGCAGCAGCCAGAGCTGCAAAGAAAAAGGAAAGTTCAAATAAATGTCCTGCTGAAGATAAGCCTTGGATCCCGAGGTTTGATGGATCCAAATCCAAGCAAGGTTCTGGAGTAGGGATTGATCTTACTGATCCATCAGGGAAATCCCATTTAGCAGCTTACAGATTACAGTTCCCCTGCACTAATAATGTCACAGAGTATGAAGCTCTGATTCATGGACTGTTGTTTGCACATAAGAAGAAGGTGAAGATCCTGCATGTCTTTGGAGATTCAGAACTAGTTGTAAGGCAAGTAAGAGGAATTTATTCTTGTAACTACAGAAAGCTGTCAAATTACAGACATCGTGTGTGGGACCTGATTGAAGACTTTGATGCCTTCAACATCGTTCACGTGCCAAGAGAACAGAACCAAAGGGCAGATGCACTTGCTCAGGCCGCCAGTACGCTGGAACCACTGTCTATATCTGGTCTGAAGAGATTTGCAGTAGAATTGGTGTCAGTACCTTCGGTACCTGACAATGTGACCAATCTCCAAGTGTTTGATGATGATCAGCACATCCTGGACTTCATATCAAACAGAGATGTATTTGAAGCTCAGATCATAGATGAAAATGGTATGGAAGATCATGTCTGGGAAGAAGATGAGATTTTAGAGTTGCCTGGCAACACAATTCCCAAAGGTATGATTGAATTAGAAAGAGCCTTTGATCTGGATAATATGCTCAAACATAAGGATCTGCCTAAGGCAGATGGAGGTCAATATTCACAGGTGAATATTGGACAAGCTGATAACAAGAAGAATGTCTTGTTGGGTAAGGTTTGTACACCTGAAGAGTTAGATGGAATAACTCAAGCCCTTAAGGATTATATACATGTAATTGCATGGACTTATGACGAGCTGAAGACGTATGACACTTCTGTCATAACTCATACTATACCCCTTAAGCCAGATGCAAAACCTTTCAGACAGAAGCAGAGGCCAGTCAATGCTCTGCTTGAGCCCATCATCCTTGAGGAGGTCAAGAAATTGTTAAATGGCCGGATAATATTTCCGGTAAGGCACTCCACTTGGGTGGCAAATCTGGTACCAGTCAGGAAGAAGAATGGAGACATCAGATTGTGTGTGGATTTCAGGAACCTGAACAGAGCATCAGAAAAGGATAACTATCCTTTGCCCTCTTTGGATGAGGTTCTGCAGATGGTAAATGGAGCCAAGATGATGTCCTTCTTGGACGGTTTTTCAGGATACAACCAAGTGATGGTTGATAAAATTGACAGATTAAAGACTGCCTTCACCACAAAATGGGGGATATTTGCATATAGACGTATGCCGTTTGGATTGATAAATGCTGGAGCTACATTCCAGCGAGCAATGGACATAGCCTTCAGAGGCTTAATAGGAAAATGTATAGTCATCTACATGGATGACCTGACAGTGTTCTCCAAAGAAAGGGGAAATCATGTTGCTGATCTCAGAAATGTACTGAGGAAATGTGAAGAATATGGAATATCTTTGAATCCCAAGAAGTGCATATTCGGGGTCACAACAGGAAATTTACTAGGCCACCTAATCACAGAGGATGGGATTATCATTGATCCTGACAGGGTGGAATCTATTATGAAATTACCACTTCCAGGAAGCAAAAAGGAGCTTAAATCTTATTTTGGTAAGATAAATTTTGTGAGGAAGTTCATCACTGGCTTTGCTGAGATTGTCAGACCACTGAATGCCATGTTGAAAAAAGATGCACAAATTGACTGGACACCAGAAGCCAGAGCTGCTTTTGAAGATATAAAGAAGGCCATTTCAGATGCTCCTGTCCTCATTAGTCCAGATTATACAAAAGATTTCTACATCTACTCATTTGCTTCAGAACATACTTCTGCAGCAGTGTTAACTCAAAGAAATGAAGATAAAGAAGAGAAACCAATTGCCTTCATGAGCTGTCCTTTCAGGGATGCTGAGTTGAGATATGTAGATGTTGAAAGACAGGCACTTGCATTAGTCAGAGCAGTAAAAAAGTTCAGACATTATATACTGAGGAGCAAAGTGATTGCTGTGGTACCAGATGCAGCAGTAAAGATGCTGCTGATGCAGAGTGAACCTGATGAAAAAAGGGCCAAATGGATTACGGTACTACACGAATATGACATGGAGATCACACCCATGAAGCTAGTAAGAGGACAGGCTCTGAGCCAGATGATATCTGAAACGGATCCAAACATCATCAGTCAGCAGTATGTGATAAATGAGAAAGACAATAAAGAATGGTATTCAGACATCAGGCACATCCTGATCACTGGAAGATGTCCTTTGAGGATGCAGGCTTCACAGAGAAGAGCCTTAAAGATGAGATCCCAGAAATATATGATGAAGGGAGGAGCCCTGTTTAAAAAGAATTATGAAGGGGTATACCTGAGATGCTTAGAGAAACCAGAAGCTAATAAAGTCTTGACAGAGTTACATGACAAGTTTGGAACTGCCCACGGATCAGCGTTGGCCACAACACATGCAATCCTCAGAGCAGGATATTACTGGCCTACCATTTTTAAAGACACAGCTGATCATGTTAAATGTTGTCATGTTTGTCAGGTTGCTGCCAACAGAGAAAAGTATGCTGCACAACCATTGCAGCCAGTGATGGAGGAGCGCCCATTTGCACAATGGGGCATGGATTTCATAGGACCAATCAATCCTCCATCTTCTTCAGGCCAGAGGTATGTCCTAACAATTACTGATTATTGTACCAGATGGACTGAGGCTATCAGCAGCAAAACTTGTACTGCTGATGATGTCATTAAATTTCTGGAAAGCAACATTGTCACCAGGTATGGAACTCCTTATGCATTGGTAAGTGATAATGGTTCTGCTTTCATTTCCACTAAATTGTCAAGTTGGGCTTTTGATCATGGGATTATACTTAAGTTCTCATCCAATTACTATCCCCAGGGAAATGGATTAGCAGAATCCACCAATAAGAATTTACTGAGTATCATAAGAAAATTGATAGAGAAAAATCCCAGGGAATGGAATTCATTTCTGAAGTATGCCTTATGGGTAGACAGAACTAGAATGAAAATTGCATTAGGAAACTCACCTTTCCAGCTAGTATATGGGGTAGATCCTATCCTCCCCGTAAACTTGAAAATTCCTACTCTGCAATTTGCCCAAGACTATCTAGGCATAGATAATAAACAAGAAGTCAGGTTGCTTCAGTTGATGCATTTGGAAGAAAAACAAAGCCAAGCAATTGACCAATTTGCAAAACATCAGGCTGTTGTCAAACGCTGGTTTGACAACAGAGCCAGAATTAAAGCTTTCAGGATATCAGATTTAGTCCTGATGTGGGATAAAGCCCATGAAAGGAAAGGTGATCATGGTAAGTTCGATAGACTATGGATAGGTCCCTTTCAGATTTCTGAAATTTTAGGAGACAGCACTTATAGGCTTAAGAACCTGACAGGTGAGGATGTCCCGTTGCCAGTCAATGGACAATTCCTCAAACATTATTTCCAGGCCTGAGTGACTTCATGGCAGTCTTGTGTATCATATTGTATATTTGTATAGTTGTTTGTACAGTGTTTGCTTGTTGTTGTTGTTGTTTTGTTGGTTGGGACCTTGTTCTGGTAAGTCAGGATGATGCACTTCATCACCTAAGAAAATAACTAAATTGTTAGGATTCAAGTGATGAGATCAGATTTAGATATAGATTGTAATTCATTCTGATAAATACTCATGATCAGGTTTATGATGTCTTTTCATCAGGGTACTTTTTCTTGTCCAAAGTGAATCAAACACAATGAAACACCTAACAGCCTTGGGTTTGTTGAAGATATGAGTATAGGTGTTAAGTGAAAAATCTAAAGGGACTCCCTTGCTACCAATACAATCTCCAACCTAAAGCTGCAAGTGACTACACCTTGTACAAATGAGCAGACATGATGATATCAAATTTAAATTTTTAAAGGGAAAATCAGAAACAAAATAAAATTAGGCCATCTAAGTAACTCTACCGGGGCTATGGACGCCTGCTGGCAGTGGGGCTCTACTTAGGGAGATTGTATAGATAACCTTGCCGGGGTTATAGACACCTGCTGGCAGCAAGGCTCTATCCAGGTTGGCTATGAGGGATGATCTCCAACTATGTAGTTTAACACCAGTTACTTATGTTTTCAACTTACTTTCAAGATGAGGATAATTAATCATCTGCACACACATGATCCTTTGTTAGCTTTATCACCATAATGAAATTTTATCATTCAATAATCATGATGATTTACTTAGACAGAATTAGAACACTATGGATGAATGTGATCACATCACTTGAATCATTTGAATTTTGTTGTTTTCTTTGGTGGCAAGTTGTTGTGTGGTTACACAACACGCCCCATTTTGACTTGGCAAAACAGGGACCCAGCTTTTGTTTTGGCTTGTGTTGTCTGTTTCTGGCGGTTTTGGTAAAATTAAGTCAGGTGCATCATCATCATGAAGGTCAGGGTGAGGTAGGTCATCATCATGAGGTTAGTTTGTCAAAGTTTGTATTTTGTTTCAGTGACTTCGTGGTTAGAAAGAGTTTGAAATTTCATGCAGGTTTGCCTTTTGCATCACTAGAAAATTCGTCCGTATAAGGGAGTTGTGAGCAGTCAAAGTTTTGGTCAAACTTGATAATTGCTATATGAACATCATCATCATGATATTTGGAAAGCCCCTGATAATATCCTGAGGTCGAAACATCCGGACGTCAAGTTTAAGTCGTAGTAGTCTTTTCCCGTCAGGCGGTCTTTTATATCGCCAAAGGTCATCATCATGATCTTACTCTGTCACCCGGTGAAAATCATGCAGTCCCGAAACATCCGGACGTCAATCTTAAGTGCTAGTGAACTTTACCCGTCGAGTAACCTTAGTAACATTGCGATCATCATCATGATATTCCAACATCACCCGATATTATAATATCATGATGATGTTATAATATCACCTTACTTAGAGAAATCTGTCATCTGCATAATTTGCGCGCGCACGACCAAGTCTTGGTGATCAACATCATCATGATATTTCAAGACCCGACATTTCTTAATATCCTCCTGACCTCCTTTTGCGTGATCATGATGATCACCTTATCTTTCGAAGCGGAGGGTGATTTTCATTTCTTAAGTCATGTTGAACAAGATCATCATGATCTTGTTCGTCTCTCCCAACAGTTCGTAATATCCTCCTGCCGACGAGTATAACCTTTTGCAAATATGATGATGACGATGACATCATCATCACCTTCTCCTTCGGCAGGATATTTTCCAAGGCGTGATCCATTTCGCCAACATCCTGATGACGTCATCAGGACTTTTAGTAGGATCATATTTTTGATCACCCAGTGCGTATAATATGATGATGATGTTCATCATCCTAATCTTTCGAGCGGATAGCCTTGGCCGAAAAAGGGGTCATGCTGCTTTCATGACCTGATCATCTTCCTTAGAGGGAACCCGATATTCCAGTTATCTCCTGATCTTAACGAAACATGACGATGACGTCATCCCTTTGCATTTTAACCAAGCATGATGATGACGATGACGTCATCATGATTTTCCTCAGCGGCAGGATCATTTTCCAAGTCCTCCTGTTTGTCTTCATCATGATGATGATGACGTTGTCTTTCTTTCCCAGTATGCAAAAACAAAACATCCTGATGTGCTTTTCATCAGAGCATTAGGAAAGGGGGATCATCATATTTTATGATATCCCGCGGCCACCTTAAAGATATATAGTTGGTCATCATCATGATTTTTGGCGTCGGTATAACTGTTGCCGTCGGCCTGAGAAAAAATTGTCACTCTGATCATATGTAGTCACGCCGATGCAAATATGATGATGATGCAAAGCCGATTTCTAGGGCTGGTTGAAAGGCGTTTTTTTCTTTGTATAATCTGAGATCATCATCATCATATTTTGAACCCGATATACAAGAAAATGGGCAAAAAACATGAAGCGATAGAAATTTGAAAGCCCGACTACCTGATTTTGGTCAACAAGGGTTGACCTGGTTGTTTTCATGCTGTTTATGCATTTATTGCATATTTTCACAGGTAAGACCTGATTGCCTGTAGCTGCGCATGGGGAGGTATGTTTAATAAAGTGTTTACTTCCTGTTGTTTAGCATGATGATGATGAACCTAATGTTTGTCTGTTTACTTGCAGGAAATCATGATGATGCTGTTGAAGCTCAACATTGAGATCATGATGATGCTGCTGAAGATGAACATTGAGATGATGATGCTGCTGAAGCTGAACATTGAGATCATGATGATGCTGCTGAGGCTGAGCATTACAAAGTTGCGCATGGAGGCAACATAGGCCAGACATGAAGAGGATATTGTCAAATATGCTGTTCGCCAGCTGGAGGCCGAATCAAGTTGAAGATGCTGGAATATTCTGTGCCAGCTGTACATTTGCTAACTGACGAAGCATGTGCTTTTCATCTGGGCCGTTGTTTGTTATGAGAGGATCCTGATCCTTGGATCATTGTAACCATTTTCTGGCAGTTGCTCTATATAACATCCAGAGCTTGTCATTTTAAGAAGGGGAGGAATACATTAGAATACACAGACGCATCTGGCGCAAAGAGTCCATTACTGTAGAATAAGTTAGGAGATCAGATTACTGAGACTAATGAGGATAGAATTGTTGAAATGTCAAGGTTATTTCTTCAGATCACTGTGAATGTACCTGTTCTTGAGCATACTGAATGAATATGAAGTTCCAGATTACATCCTGATTGTAAATTTTACGTAATCTTCTGTTGATTTCTGGATATGTACTGGTGAATGCTGTGTTCAACTGGAAGCGCTTTCATTTCATTACATGTTGTTGTCAACTTTCCTTTGAAGCTTTGCACTAGATCATGCGGATTTGTGGAATGTCCTGGTGAAGTATGATTTCTAGTTTTCCTTCTTTTCATTTCAAGTATGGGAGCTTGTATGTGAATCAGTGATCTAAGTCCAGTAATTTTAGGAATCTCACTCTCTAACCCTTTTCTTTTTTTTTTAATTTCATTAATTCATCACCATAACTGCAAATCATGATAAATAACAAGCAGAAACAGTGAAATATGCTGAAATCCCGTAGATAACTGAAGATCCTTAGCATATTTGAGTCAAATGCATGTAGTATTGAAAATATCATGCAAAGAATTATAAATAATGGTAGAAATCATGCAAATATCAGCCTGTATGCACATTATTTGACTAAATTTACAGTGCAGAGGTAGAATTGTTGGAGACTTATGCAGAGCGAACATCCAGAGCAGGATATTTGAAGATGATGATGATGAACAGTGCAGAAACACGTAAGGCCCCTGAATGGAAAACAGCAACACACATCAACCACTGAGTAACGTCAGTAGATTAAGACCTAATCAACGGAGACTTGGGATCATGAATTCTTTGAATTCATCGTATCTTTCAAGATGAGTAAAGGTTGTTGTGTAACTTTTATTCTATGTTTGTGAATGACTAACATCATGACCAACAGGAAGCTATTGAACCAAGAATAGTACGGATTATGCCTATGGGTTATGAAGTTGATGAGAACGTATTAGATATGTATGCTCAACATATTTTGAGCAAGTCAAAAGATACTACAGTTGAAAGATTTGGAACATATAAGGAGCTAAGTTTGAAATTGCATGTTCAGCTCATAAAACCAAAAATCAAAAGGAAAGCTCAGAAGCAAGTAGAGATGTATGCTGAAAGTATTGGCATAACTAAGGAATCTGTGTGATAGAACAGATAAAGGATAGAAAAAGATGAGAAGGAGAAGCAAGATAAGAAACAAGGAAGTGCTCTAGAAGTTTCCTCCAGCCAGCCTAGAAAAACTAGAAGCTTTGCTACTACCCCTGTTCCCCCAAAACCTGCCAAACCTAGGAAACTAGAAGGCAAATCATCAAGAAAAGAAGAGAAAAGGGTGAAAACTAAGGCCTCCTAGACAAATAAACGTATGAAGAATGATGAAGAGGAAACTGACTCTAATATTTAAGTCAAAGAGTTAAATGCATCAGGTATAAAAGCAGCCAAGGTGTCTAAGGAGAAGCCCTCCAAAAGAAAATGAGCAAGCAAGAGGCAAAACACTAAAACATATGTTGAAAAGCCTACTCTCTTTGTGGATGACATCATCAAATCAGTCACTATAAATGATAACTTAAGGCCAATGACTAAATTCTTTGATCATTACAGTGATGCTGATAAGATGGTTCTAGAAGAAACAACAGTCAAATATTTGAACATCTATAATAAGGCTTTGATTGAAATAACTTCTAAAATTCCAAAAAGTCTTGTAGATATTTTGGAGTGAAGAAAAGATAATGCAAAAGGTAAAGACATGGAGATTAGGGAGAATGTGTTGATAAATTTGTGCCCTCAGATTACTCCAGATCAGATGAACGTGATATTGAAAGAAGTGAAGGATGACTTTAGAACTAAGAAGAGAATGAATAAACTCATGCTTGGTGAAATAGATGAGAGTCAAAGATACTCAGGAGATTCTTTTGAATGCACTGAAAAGACATAATATTCCTATTATTGATGATGGAATGACTCCTCAATTCTGGATGTTGAAGAATTGAAGATCAATGAACAATAAACTGAGTTAGATGACTCCTATGTTCCAGAAGAGGAAGTAATAAACAAGGAAGATGTAAAGATGATAGATGAAACTAATGATATAGGAGGTATTCAAACTCCTCTGGATCAATCCCGCAAAGAAGATAAAGAGATGAATGTTGAAGTAGATGATCAAATTAAAGATGATTCATTGAAGAATAAAGAGCATGAAGTAGAAGAAGAAGAGGACCAAGAAGCAAAAAAGGCCAAGGAGAGAAATGAAATTGAAGGAGAAATTGCAAAGGTTGATGAAGAGCCCAAGCAGGACAATTCAGTTAACAGTACTGGTAGGGATCAAATAGATACATCATCATTTTCGACAAGAGACACTATAGAAGTACTGAAGGAAATTCTAGAAAGAGACAAATAGATTGAAGAAGATAAGGACATTATACAAGGTCCAATAAACTTTGATACCTTATCTCTCATGCAAAAGATAAAGTTGGCCTCCATTGCTCAAGCTAAAGCTAGAGAAGACATCTTGAAGTCTCACATAGAGGACAATGAGTTACTTGGCCTGACATCAAAATTTTTGGAGAAGATCATGCCCACTTTTCAGAAGGATTCTTTGGCATCTCCATCTAGCCAATTGAAAAATCTAATAAACTTAGTAAGTTCTCATTTTCAATCTCTAGAGAAGTCTGCAGAGGTCAAGGTTCAAAAGGAATTCAATGATAAGATATTTGATGCTCTAAAGGGGTTGATTGGAGTAGATAGAATGGTGCTAGATGCTAGTATAAAGAGTATTCAAAATGCTCTTATAGAAGGATGAAATGTATATATTTTTTTCTTATCATGTCCTAAAGTTATAGAGGATAATGAAGATAAAATAAAAGTTTCTAAGCGAAAACTATTTAGAGTATCGAAATCCTTTGATCATGTGACATCATCAGTGGCAAGCAAAGAGGTTTAGGTGATCAGCTTGATAGAAGATATAAAGAAATTAACAAAAGAAAAGGAGAACATAGCAGCAAGGATGAGTGAGCTTAGGGGACTAATTTCTCCAAAAATGGAAGCATTGCATAATTCTCTAACCAAAGCTCAAGTTGTAGCTTAGTCAAGTGACTCCATTGATTTGCGGATGGTAGAATTACAAGCATTCCTATTCAGTGGCCACATCTCAATTTTGAATACACTAAAGAAAAGTTGGGATAGTGATCTCGCACTATTAATGAACATTTTTTGTGATGTACTTAAGTTTATGTAAATAAGACTTAAGGATTGTTTATACATATGCAGCCTAATATGTAGAATTTTTATGTAATTTTTGGTTTGTGGATCACACCCTTTGCCATTGATGTCAAAGGGAGAGTGAAAAATAGTGAAAAATGAGGAATCTAGCGAAGGGGAAGCATTGGAGAATAGTGAAAAGAGACTAGTTACAACTTATTATTGGGTGCTACCATGTAATAGTGTGTCCCACTTATGGGACATCTTGATTTTTGTCTGAAATCACAAAACTTTTTAGAAAAATTAATGAATTAAGCCTTGAGGGGTTCCATCTAAAGAGGTTTGATTGAAGGGGGTTAGATAAAACCCCCTTAGGTCAAATCCCCTTGGAAAGATCCCCGTAGTCTTAAATCAAACCCTCGATGGAGTCTCCTCTGCATGATTCAAAATGCTGACAAAAAACCAATTTTCCTTCACCTTTTGGGGCATCAAATGAAGTCATTTAAAAATTCTATTTTGTAAATATGTACCCCTTAGTATAAGCTTTCCAGAAAGTATGAATTTGAATATGTTTCATTTGATTTTATATTTATTTTCTATTTTCTAGTGAACATAGGTTTATCACTGATCATCGAGGTCTCTATTCACACATGTGGAAAAATAAAAATATCCAGAAAAAAAATTATGAAAAATGTTTGTGCACTAGGTATTGATGTCCTTGTTTTAAAAAAAAGTAAATATGGATACATATAGAAAAACTTATGTTGTATGATATAAACCTATGTTTGAATTATAATTAATCTCAGTCAAAAAATTAAATAAAAAAATATACAACAATAAGTTATGACAAAATATCTACACACTAGATATTTGTGTTACAAATCTATATTTAAAAATTTATAATTTTATCCTTTCTATAGAGAAATTTATGTTGTATGGTATGATGCCACTATCTAAAAAATGTTGTTAATTATAAAAAATAAGTTATTAAATGTTACATTAAAAAATTGACAAATTATTTCTTAAATATTTTTAAATAATACATTTAGAATCTACACATGAAATCTCAAGATTTACTAGTTCACATCATCTTCAAATTATTAATGGTTTAGTTTATATAGGTATCAGAAAGTGGAAATTTGGTTTAAAATGCTGATTTCAAAGTCTTACTTTAGCCCAAAAGTGGGACACAGTAATGTGGGATCACCCTATTAGGAAGACCATAGATTCATAGAATGAAAGCAATATCTTCAACCTTGTTTGACGAAGTTTTCTTTCAACACAATAGGAAGATCTACGTCACAAAAGGAGGCCTTGATCCATTTGGCATGCTTATAATTGATACAACAAAGAAAGGGATATGCATTCTAATTTACATTCAACTATCCACAGATAAAATTATCATACAAGATCTAACCCCTAAATCCATGCATCTAAGAAAGAAAGATGATCAAATCAAGACCATCAATGACATGGAGATAAAAATAATAGAAAAAGGGGAGTCATTAAGATAAGGGTTAGTTGTTTTGAAAGATACTATAGCTAAAATTATGGAGCTGCTAGAAAATGGCAATCTATATAATTTCCTCTCAATATTTACACCATCAATGTGCTCACCAATGTAGAAGAGGAAGAAAGAATCCAACCGACCAGGTCATGACAAGTGATAAATAAAATGCCTCCTATGTCACAATGACCTATACCTAAAAGTCAATTTCAAATATGATTAATTGATCTAACTGAGATACATCCAGGTTCCTTCATTGATGCTGAAGAGGAATAATTAGAGGGTTACAATCCTTTGATACCACTAGGGGAAACATCGTTCAGTGAGTCATACACCTTTAACCCTAAAATCAACTATATTTTTCACACCCCTTACACTCCTTAGACTCCTCCAATTTGATGCAAATGGACTTTACAAATCATTATGATACCTACTCAATCAACATGTCTACAAATGACCCTAAAACCTAATCCAAATCTTTCAGAGTTCCCAACTCACATGAACCATCTTCAACTTCAACATCAATACAATTTAATGTTGCATGGGAATCCCCACAATCCCAACTTTAGATGATCAAAATATTTCTTGATGAAGATGAGGTGTGTGGAAAAGTTTAAAAAAGAAAACAAATTGCAAAGAGCCAATGGAATAGAAGACCCTGTCATCCTTAAATTACCAAAAAAGTACATAGGGTAGTCCATGTTGGCAAGAGACACTATTACGAATGATAAGTGTTGTCATTGATGGCAACTAAGTCTATCCTACTCATCCGCATTACATGATTTGTTCATATCGGAAGTCAGAGTGAGGATTTGTCTACACAGTCAAAACAAGAACATGGTGACCTAGTATTTGATCTTGGTCCATAAGCAAAAAAGTTGTTTGATAAGAAATTAGTGATAATCAGTGGTATTGGCCGACATGATTGATGATCTAGGAACACAATTTTTTGGTCCATGTTATTATTTGTGCATAGATTCAGTTGACAGAGTAGAGGTCTTAATAAAAGTTCTAAGTTTCCTTGATGCCGACTGCAGTTGATTGAATTTCTTGATGCAGATATATATAGCCGATGGATTCAAGTCTTTTGGAGTGTGACTGTGGTGTTATGAAGGAGTAAGTGTGAAAAAGGTAAAAAGAAATGCAAAGAACAAGAGATCTGAGGACCGGATTATGGCAGAACAATAAATAGGGCAGAGCAAGGATGAAGTGTGTAAGATCAGTATTCTGTACTTAGCCAAAACTAAATTCTTGCATTGGTAGATGCTATTGATTAGTTCAAACACTCTATAATCTTTTTGTAATGATTCATGTAGGTAGTGAGCCTCTTTGAGCAGTGAGACCGAAGGCATGTGCCTTCCTCATTTGTAATACTTTTAATAGGGTATTAGTCTTTGTGGACTAACCTCCACCGTGGTTTTCCTTTAACTAGGTTTCCATGTCAAAAATCTTGGTGTCAAGTGTATTATTTGTGTTTCTGCTCATGTGTTATTGATGCATGCTTTCATGGTTACAATAATGATCTGTAAACAAGTGGTAGAAAAGAATTAATTGCAGCAAGTGTTAAAGTTTTGAGACAACTAATTCAACCCTCGTCTCAGTTGACTGCCCTAATTCCAACAATTGGTATTAGAGCTAAGTTCCTAGAAAGAAGTTTAACAGCTTAAGGAAGATCTGGGAAGGTATCAAAATGGATTCATACAATCTTTAGGAACAACTTAAACTTGCTTTAGAAGATCTTGATTAGTCCAAAACATATGTGAAAGATCTGCAAGAAAACCTTAAAGACGCTAAACACTTTATTGAGACCTTAAAAGAGAAATTAACAAAATCTAATGAAAAGAGAAAGAAGCTACTTCATCAACTAGGAAATCAGAATGTAGACAATGACATGGATGAGGCTCTAAAGAAGAAGACAAAGGAATGTGAGAAGCTGGCAAAAGAAGTTTCTATTCTAAAACATGAAATAGAATCTGGGGTGATGAGGTTAACCAAAGAAATTGAAGAAAGAAAGAAGACTGAAGAAGACCTAAAACAAACTCTGAAAGAAAGAACAAAAGAATACTACAAATTGGATGGAATTGCTAGCCATCTAGAATCTGATCTACATGAAATAAGAGACAAGAAAAAAGAACTTGAAAGGCAAATTGTCATTCTCAAATATCACCTAGAAGTTGCAAATGAATATAAAGAGAAATTCAAGATAAACTCAGCTAAACTTGAGGTGCTGCTTGATAGTTAGAAGAAGGCAGATGATAAGCATGGTCTGGGATTTGAGAAATGTGAAAGCTCTAGATCTGGTTAAAGAAATCCTAATGCAAGAAATCAAAGAAGGAATCCTTGAAGACCTCTGGTAAGACAACCCAATGCTCAAAGGTATCCATCTTTCAATGGAAATTATTTCAAGTGCATTAAATTTGGTCATAGAGATACTCAATGCAGAAGTAAAGTGATCAATGTAGTTCATCCTTCTCCATTCAATGCTTCGATTGTAAGAGGTATGGTCATAGATCCAATGAATGCAGAAGTATGATAATGAATAACTCTAACAATAGAAGAAATGTCAATTCCTCTAATGGCTACTATTTTGCATGCAATGGATTTGGACACATGGCAAATTAGTGCAGATCAAGAGGGAATCAAGTGTGCTTCAATTGCAATAGGTCTGATCATATTGGAAGATTCTGTAGAAGTAGGAATAATAGAAAAGGTTTGGTAAATAGAAACAAGACAAAGGCAAGGGTAAAATTGATGTTAATGAGGTCCAGAATGAAATGAGAAAAACATGGGTAAAGAAAGGTGAAATGAATGTTGATAATGGATCTACACTAGAAATTGGTGCTGATAATTCCTCTAGGAATTGAATAAGGAGCTCTGGATCATGGGGAGTTGGTATGAAAATCTAATTCCCCCAGCTAGTAAGTGAGTACCTAAATCTGGCGTAATGATTGAAGTTAATGAGGGCTATTGTAGATCTATTGAAGCTAATTCTGAAAGAAAAGAAGCTAATTTGACTAATTACGAAGCAATTGAAAATTGACTATATGCAAAACAGTGTAACCGGATGTGTTAGAGCAGAGCATTTATTAGAATGAAGAATTAGGTTTTGTAGAGGATAAAAATTCATTCATTTGAGCATTTGAATCACTTTGTATTCGAGGAGAGCAAGAAGAAGAGTACCTGAACTAAGATTTCAGGGATCTGAAGTGTAATTGGTGAATTCATCCACTAACCCTAACTCTATGAAGAAAAAGGTATTTTCCATGAAACTTTGAACTTGTGGTATTTTGAAATGGCTACACCATTGGTTGTTGATATTACTAAAAGGCCCCAACCCAAATTTAAGAAGCATCCACACAAATCAGTAGAAGTCAACCTGTTAGGTGCATTTTCAACTATTTTGTATGGTGTATTACATGTTGAGGATATTAGGGCCTACATTCATGCAGGCATAGATGAATTTGGAGACTTAAAGTTTGTATATTTGTTTAAGAATCATCTGAGGGATGAAATTCATGGTCTTAAACAAGAGTATAAGGTGTTGCACAATAAAAATTTCATTCAATTTATAGGGTTTCCATGTTTCGTTGAAGATGAATGGGTCTGGTATGTCTTAAGCCATATGCATGATGAGTTTATGTGGTTAATGAAACTTTTCAAAATCACAAAGGATACCATCAAGGCCATGACATGGTTAAACTCATCTAGTAGATCACCAATATTGAAGGCTATAAAGAATCAAATTGTGACCGATGCTACCAGTTCAAGATTTGACAAAAGGGAAATGACTATCAATGATATTATTGACCCAAATGTTAAGTTTACTTCAATGGTGATTGGATACAAGATTTATCATTCTAGCAAAGAAAATTCTATATCTGGTATGGCTATCTATGTAGCTTATTAGATGTTGAGAGAAAATGTTGACTATGACTTATGCAACTTGTTACAGAACCAGCTGATGGAAAATTTGAATAAGGTAAAGAAAGATAAGAACACCTTCAAATATGGTACACTGGTCTTATGGTTATTCTTTTATTTCATGAATGAGTTACCTAGCAAGAAAAACATGTGTTGGACTAGTGATAAACCTGTTGCTATTCAGATAAGAGAGCACTTGAATAGTATTGGAGATGCCAATACCCAAAAGACAACTTTTTAGGGATTTTTTAAGAATTTTTAGAGTATGATGCATTCAAGGGAGCAAATTCCTTCTTCTATAGTTGAAATATATAAGGATATAGTATATTTTATGGTCGATATAGATCAGTGCTTAATGGAAGCTATTGAACCAAGATTAGTATAGATTATGCCTATGGGTTATGAAGTTGACGAGAAAGTATTAGATATGTATGCTCAACATATTTTGAGGAAGTCAAAAGATACCACAATTGAAATATTTGGAACATATAAGGAGCTAAGTTTGAAATTGCATGTTGAGCTCATAAAACCAAAAATCAAAAGGAAAGCTTAGATGCAAGTAGAGATGTATGCTAAAAGTATTGGCATAACTAAGGAATCTGTGTGACAAAATAGGGAAAGGATTGAAAAAGATGAGAAGGAGAAATAGGATAAGAAACAACGAATTGATCTGGAAGTCTCCTCCAGCTAGCATAGAAAAACTAGAAGCTCTTCTACTGCCCCTGTTTCCCCAAAACCTGCCAAACCTGTGAAACCGGAAGGCAAATCATCTAGAAGAGAAGAGAAAAGGGTAAAAACTAAGGCCTCCCAGACAATAAAAAACATGAAGAATGATGAAGAGGAAACTTACTCTAATATTGAAGTCAAAGAGTTAAAGGCATCAGGTATAAAATCAGCCAAGGTGTCTAAAGAGAAGCCCTCCAAAAGAAAAAAAAGAAAGCAAGAGGCAAAACACTAAAATATATGTTGAAAAGCCTACTCTCTCTGTGGATGACATCATCAAATCAGTCACTATAGATGGTAAATTAAGGCCAATGACTAAATTCTTTGATCATTATAGTGATGCTGATAAGAGGGTTCTAGAAGAAGCAATAGTCAAATATTTGAACATCTATAATAAGGATTTGATTGAAATAACTTCTGAAATTCTGAAAAGTCTTGCAGATATTTGGTGCAGAAGCACCAAGACATCTAGGATTTGGTTAAATCTTCAAGTTGTTTTGTTAATAAGGTCCTTGAGACCATCCTCATGTTGTAATAAGGCTTGAAGCCATGTTTGTAAAAGGACTATGTCCAAATGTCTAAAAATCTACTCTCATGTTGTAAGTGCTAAGGGCAGTCATATAATAGAAGGTAGTCATGTGTTTCCTTAAGTTTGTAGCCTTCCTAAAGTGTGTAAGAGGCAGTCCTCTTAGTTGGAGGCATGTCTAAGGTTAAAAGGTATGTTAAGGACCTTGTCAAAGGTTACCAAACAATGGAGAGCATTATCAAAACATAAAAATAGTAAATACAATCCAAGAAAGGGTAGTTACAAAAATTGTAATAGTGGTAGACCAGGCAGTTGATGGTTTTGGGACAGTTGTTTACTCCCTCCATCAATCCAACTTCCCTCCTACATGTAGAAGGCATCGAGGCAAGCTTAAAAAAGGCCAAGAAACTGTTGATTGATATATATGAAGAAAGATTGAGGGGAGACAAATAAAAATATAAACGTTCTCTTGCATTTTGTGTGTTTTTCCTGTTGTTACCAGTTTGTACCTGATCATGTATAGAACTATCATAGCCCATTTACTTCTTGGATGAGTAGTAGAAAGAAGTACCTTTGATTTGAGCATAGTTTGGAGGTTTGACAGTAAGCTAGGTGAGAGAAATCACTGTCTTGTTCTAAACTACCACAAACCCTAAGTTAGGGCTTTTCCTGAGTAGCCCGATGGAGTTATCCTCATTCCACTAATATTTTCTATTTATGATCAGTGGAATGGGTTGTGTAGTAGCTGATGCAAGGTCTTGTGAAGGTTTTGGAGGCAGGAGGATGGTTTGTGTTGAGGATTCCATGTAAATGACTCTGCAAATTCATGTATTGGGATTGAGTGGAGGACAACAGCAGATAGGTGGTTGCCTTGACTGTATTCAGTGGTCAATCAGAGAATGCCATGCATTGTGACCAACACAAAGGGCTTCTGATATAGCAATGGCCATGTGACAAGAAGGAGTAGGAAGGGGTCTCTCTGAGAAAATAGTCCATCTTACCTTATGCTGCCTTTGTCAATCCTCAAGGAGACAGTCACCATAAGGAATAGGTAAGTTAGGTGAGTTATTACTTTGTCAATGAAGATAGTAGGTATGTTAGGCATGTGACTGGTTTGGCCTGTTGAATAAGATTGAGTTTGCATTTAATGGAGATCACCCCAAGGAGGATACAATGACTGTCTCCCTAAGAAAGTAGAAATGTGTGACTGTCTTTAGAAGACATTGGTGAAGACTATTGTCCTACAGACCCTGCATAGTGGGTTGGATAGAATCTTAGCTTGAGTTAGGAGTTTTGGAAGATGAGTCTTGAAGTCCCCTCTCTTTATGTCATGAGCATGTATAGTGTTGTGTTAAAGCCTTCATTGTTAGAAGCCTAGTTTCTATCAGAAAACAGTGAACTTTGTGAGTTATTGCATGTGAAGTTTTGAAGTATGCTTCTGCTATCCTAGATGCTCTCCATCATTTGTGGTATTAGAGCCACTAGTAGGTCTTTGAGGAAGTAGTAGATCTTGTGAAATAGTAAGGGTTTGTGAAAGTGTAAGGATGCCTCCTAAAAATCAAATGGCTAGGGAGAATAGTGAGTTGAGAGAAGCCTTAGAGGCTAGAGAAAAAGAGGTGAGGGATAGAAGAGAACAGGATGCTGCAAGGGAAAGAGAGTTAAGGCAAGTAAGAAGGGAGAATGCATCAATCTTAGCAAGGTTGGAAGCATTGGAGAAGAATCCTAGAAGGGATGAGCAAGATGGTCAAGAAGGAGATGAGGAGGTGGATGAGAATCCTCCTGAGGATTAATTGGATCCTAAAGAAAATAAATTTGTGAGATTGCTGAAGGCAGTTCAAGGTAGTGGAACAAAGGCAAACATAGAGTTACCTATCTATCAAGGGAAGATGGATAGTTAAGAATTATTAGGGTGGATAGATGCCCTTGAAAAAAAATTTGAGTATGAGGAAATGAGTGATGAGAAGAAGATCAAATTTGCAAAAGCAAAATTTAGAGGAACATAACTTACATGGTGGAGTAGTGTGCAAACAGAAAGAGTGGCTAGAGGTGCAACAAGAATCACTTCTTGGGGTAGGATGAAGGATATGATGAAGGATCAATTCCTTCCATCTAATTACTCCATTCAAACAAAGAGGATGAGGCAGAATCTGAAACAAAAGGACATGGATGTTATGTCCTATACTAAGCAATTCCATAAGCTTAGTATTAGAGGAGGATTGGAAGATGAAGAAGAGAAAGTGGCAAGATACCTTAATGGGCTTAGGTATAACTTGCAAGATGAGATTGGTTTGACAGTACCAAAATCACTTGGAGAATGTTTTCAGTTAGCCATTAGGGCTGAAGAGAGGGTAAAGAGGAAGCAAGAAAGACAAGGTAGTGGTAG
This sequence comes from Cunninghamia lanceolata, assembly GCA_027924645.1. Taxonomy (NCBI): domain Eukaryota; kingdom Viridiplantae; phylum Streptophyta; class Pinopsida; order Cupressales; family Cupressaceae; genus Cunninghamia; species Cunninghamia lanceolata. The sequence goes on along the minus strand of BSBN01001807.1, from coordinate 19,741,508 downwards.
AGGATATAGACGTAGGGGCAGACCTACTAATGAAGTATGGAACAACAATGAGAAGGGCAAAGAGTTTCTACAGATCAGAGAGGTTAATATAGAGGTGGAGGTAGATTTGGATCAGGTAGAGGAGTATTTACAGGTAGATGTTATCATTGCAATGAAGTGGGACACACATCTTTCAAATGTCCTAAGAAGGATGATGCTGATAAGAGCAAGGATAGAAGAGTTCATTTGGCACAAGAAGAGGAGAAGCAAGAAGAGCCGGAAATGTTATCAACCTCTCCGGTGATGGTTGTAGAAATGCTCATGGTGGAAAAAGGCAAAATGCAGCAAGCACCACAGGTATCCATTTTTAAAACTAATTGTTTAAGCCTTGGAAAAATATGCAAGTTGATTATAGATTCAGGTTCACATGATAATCTAGTTTCTTGGGAAATGGTGCACAAGTCAGGATTAAAAACATTTGATCATCCTAGTCCTTACAATGTCACTTGGGTAAGTCAAGAACAACAAGTGAGGGTTAGTAAGAAGGCATATGTTGATTTTTCAATTGGTCCATATCAGGATTATGTTTTGTGTGATGTCATTTCAATGACATGTGGGCATATCATTTTGGGTAGACCATGGCAACATTTGAGAAGGACAGTTCATGATGGTTATACTAATAACTGTTTGGTGCACAAAGATGGTAAAAAGTTCAAACTAGTGCCTTTACCTTGTGAAGACAAGAAGGAACATGTTACTATTTGTTTTGGAGAGAAATTGCAGTTGAATGTGTAGGTTAAGGATGATGGGAAACAGCCGGAACAGTTGCAGTAGAGGAAGGTGGAAGACAGTCCTAAAGAACAACAAGTTTGGGACTTGAGTTATGTCAAGATTGGGGACATTGACTATCCTATAAGCAAGTAGAATAAGGAAAACAACAGGTAGTATAGGGAGGAACAAATCAGAACCTCTAGTTGGGAAGAATAGAAGCATTACAGCAGCAGGGTCCTAGACAAGGACAACAAAATAGGTTTTATGGTCCTAACACTATTTCTAAGAGCCATCCAGGCTGGAGAAGGAGGAAGATAACTCTTGGAGAGTTCATGTTTCCTATCACAAGTCATAGGAACATTCCAACAAGGTTGAAGAATGTTTGGAGTAGATCCCATAACTCTTGGGACAAGAGTTTTCATCATGCTGACGAGTATAGTGTAGGAGCACCAAGACATCTAGGATTTGGTTAAATCTTCAAGTTGTTTTGTTAATAAGGTCCTTGAGACCATGCTCATGTTGTAATAAGGCTTGAAGCCATGTTTGTAAAAGGACTATGTCTAAATGTCTAAAAATCTACTCTCATGTTGTAATTCCTAAGAAGGACAATCATATAGTATAAGGTAGTCATGTGTTTCCTTAAGTTTGTAGCCTTCCTAAAGTGTGTAAGAGGAAATTATCTTAGTTGGAGGCATGTCTAAGGTTAAAAGGTATGTTAAGGACCTTGTCAAAGGTTACCAAATGATGGAGAGCATCATCAAAACATAAAAATAGTAAATATAGTCCAAGAAAGGACAGTTACAAAAATTGTAACAGTGGTAGACCAGGCAGTTGATGGTTTGGGGACAGTTGTTTACTCCCTCCATCGATCCAACTTCCCTCCTACATGTAGAAGGCATCGAGGCAAGATTAAAAAAGGCCAAGAAACTATTCATTAATATGTATGAAGAAAGATTGAGGGGAGACAAATAAAAATATAAACGTTCTCTTGCATTTTGTGTGTTTTTCCTGTTGTTACCAGTCCGTACCTGATCCTGTACAAAACTGTCATAGCCCATTTGCTTCTTGGATGAGTAGTAGAAAGAAGTACCTTTGATTTGAGCATAGTTTGGATGTTTGACAGTAAGCTAGGTGAGAGAAATCGTTGTCTTGTTCTAAACTGCCACAAACCCTAAGTTAGGGCTTTTCCTGAGTAGCCTGATGGAGTTATCCTCATTCCACTAATCTTTTCTATTTATGATCAGTGGAATGGGTTGTGTAGTAGCTAATGCAAGGTCTTGTGAAGTTTTTGGAGGTAGGAGGATGGTTTGTATTGAGGATTCCATGTAAATGACTCTGCAAATTCATGTATTGGGATTGAGTGAAGGACAACAGCAGATAGGTGGTTGCCTTGACTGTATTCAGTGGTCAATTAGAGAATGCCATGTATTGTGACCAACATAAAGGGCTCCTGATCTAGCAATGGCCTTGTGACAAGAAGGAGTAGAAAGGGGTCTCTTTGAGAAAACAGTCCATCTTACCTTATGCTGCCTCTGTTAGTCCTCCAAGAGATAGTCACCACAAGGAATAGGTAAGTTTGGTGAGTTATTACTTTGTCAATGAAGACAGTAGGTATGTTAGGCATGTGATTGGTTTGGCATGTTGAATAAGATTGAGTTTGCATTTAATGGAGATCACCCCAAGGAAGATACAATGACTATCTCCCTAAGAAAGTAGAAATGTGTGACTGTCTTTGGAAGACATTGGTGAAGACTATTGTCCTGCAGACCCTGCACAATGGGTTGGATAGAATCTTAGACTGAGTTAGGAGTCCTAGAAGATGCGTCTTGAAGTCCCCTCTCTTTATGTCATGAGCATGTATAGTGTTGTGTTAAAGCCTTCATTGTTACAAGCCTGGTTTCTATCAGAAAATAATGAACTTTGTGAGTTATTGCATGTGAAGTTTTGAAGTATACTTCTGCTGTCCTAGATGCTCTGCATCAATATTCTAGAGTGAAGAAAATATAATACAAAAGGTAAAGACATGGAGATTAGGGAGAATGTGTTGATAAATTTGTGCCCTCAGATTACTCCAGATCAGATGAACATGATATTCAAAGAAGTGAAGGATGATTTCAGGAGTAAGAAGAGAATGAATAAACTCATTCTTGGTGAAAAAGATGATATAGTCAAAGATGCTTAGGAGATTCTTCTAAATGCACTAAAAAGACATAATCTTCCTATTGTTGATGATGGAATTGGCTCCTCAATTCTGGATGTTGAAGAATTGAAGATCAATGAACAACAAACTGAGTTAGATGACTCCTATGTTCCAGAAGAGGAAGTAATAAACAAGGAAGATGTAAAGATGATAGATGAAACTAATGATATAGGAGGTATTCAAACTCCTCTGGATCAATCCTGCAGATAAGATAAAGAGATGAATGTTGAAGCAGATGATCAAATTAAAGATGATTTATTGAAGAATAAAGAGCATGAAGTAGAAGAAGGAGACGACCAAGAAGCAAAAAGGGCCAAGGAGAGAAATGAAAATGAAGAAGAAATTGCAAAGGTTGATGAAGAGCCCAAGCAGGACAATTCGGTTAACAGTACCAGTAAGGATCAAATAGATACATCATCATTTTGGGCAAGAGACACTACAAAAGCAATGAAGGAAATTCTAGAAAGAGACAAATAGATTGAAGAAGATAAGGACATTATACAAGGTCCAATAAACCTTGATACCTTATCTCCCATGCAAAAGTTAAAGTTGGCCTCCATTGCTCAAGCTAAATCTAGAGAAGACATCTTGAAGTCTCACATAGAAGATAGTGAGCTACTTGGCCTGGTATCAAAATTTTTGGAGAAGATCATGCCCTCTTTTCAGAAGGATTCTTTGGCATCTCCATCTAGCCAATTGAAAAATCTAATAAACTCAGTAAGTTCTTGTTGTCAATCTCTAGAGAAGTCTATAGAGGTCAAGGTTCAAAAGGAATTCAATGATAAGATATTTGATGCTCTAAAGGGGTTGATTGGAGTAGATAGAACTGTGCTAGATACCATTATAAAGAGTATTCAAAATGCTCTTATAGATGGAGGAAATGTATATAAATTTTTCTTATCATGTCCTAAAGTTATAGAGGATAATGAAGATAAAATAAAAGTGTCTAAGCAAAAACTATTTAGTGTATCCAAATCCTTTGATCCTGTGACATCATCAGTGGCAAGCAAAGAGGTTTAGGTGATCAGCTTGATAGAAGATATAAAGAAATTAACAAAAGAAAAGGAGAACATAGAGGCAAGGATGAGTGAACTTAGGGGACTAATATATCCCAAAATGGAAGTATTGCGTAATGCTCTAACCAAAGTTCAAGCTATAGCTTAGTCAAGTGACCCCATTGACCTGTGGATGTTAGAATCACAGGCATTCCTATTTAGTCGCCACATCTCAATTTTGAATACACTGAAGAAAATCTAGGATAGTGAGCTTCCACTATTAAAGAACATTTTTGGTGATGTACTTAAGTTTATGTAAATAAGACTTAAGGATTGTTTATACATATGAGGCCTGATATGTAGAATTTTTGTGTAATTTTTAGTTTACGGATCACACCATTTTCCACTGATGTCAAAGGGGGAGTGAACAATAATGAAAAATGAGGAATCTAGCAAAGGGGGAGTAGTGGAGAATAGTGAAAAGACACCAGTTACAAATTATTATTGGGTGCTACCATGTAATAGTGTGTCCCACTTATAGGACATCTTGATCTTTGTTTGAAATCAAATATTTTTTATAAAAATTAATGACTTAAGCCTTGAGGGGTTCCATCTAAAGAGGTTTGATTGAAGGGGGTTAGACAACACCCCTTTAGGTCAAATCCCCTTGGAAAAAACCCCCTAGTCTTAAATCAAACCCTCAATGGAGTCTCCTCTGCATGATTCAAAATGCTGACAAAAAACCAATGTTGGTTCACCTTTTGGGGCATCAAATGAAGTCATTTAAAAAATTTATTTTGTAATTATGTACCCCTTAGTATAAGCTTTCCAGAAAGTATGATTTTGAATATGTTTCATTTGATTTTATATTCATTTTCTATTTTCTGTTGAACATAGGTTTATCACTGAGCATTGAGGTTTCTATTCCACACGTGGAAAAATAAAAAAATAGAGAAAAATATTATGAAAAATATTTTTGCACTAGGTACTGATGTCCTTGTTTTAAAAAAAAGTAAATATGGATACATATAGAAAAACTTATGTTGTATGATAAAAACCTATGTTTGAATTATAGTTAATCTCAGTCCAAAAATTAATTAAAAAAATATACAACAATAAGTTATGACAAAATATCTACACACTAGATATTTGTGTTACAAATCTATGTTTAAAAATTTATAATTTTATCCTTTCTATAGAAAAAGTTATGTTGTATGGTATGAATGCCACTATCTAAAAAATGTTGTTAATTATAAAAAATAAGTTATTAAAAGTTACATTAAAAATTCACTAATTATTTCTTAAATATTTTTAATAATATATTTAGAATCTACACATGAAATCTCAAAATTTACTACTTCACAACATCTTCAAATTATTAACAGCTTAGTTTATATAGGTGTCAGAAAGTGGAAATTTGGTTTAAAATGCTGATTTCAAAGTGTTACTTTAGCCAAAAATTGGGACACAGTAATGTGGGATCACCCTATTAGGATGACCATAGATTCATAGAATGAAGGCAATATCTTCAACCTTGGAAGATCTACATCACAAAAGGAGGCCTTGATCCATTTGGCATGCTTATAATTGATAAAACAAAGAAAGGGATATGCATTCTAATTTACTATGAACTACCCACAGATAAAATTATCATTAAAGATATAACCCCTAAATCCATGCATCTAAGAAAGATATATGATCAAATCAAGACCATCAACGACATGGAGATAAAAATAATAGAAAAAGGGGAGTCATTAAGACAAGGGCTAGTTGTTTTGAAAGATACTATAGCTAAAATTATGGAGCTGCTAGAAAATGACAATCCTATATAATTTCCTCTCAATATTTACACCATCAATGTGCTCACCAATGTAGAAGAGGAAGAAAGAATCCAACTGACCAGATCATGACAAGTGATAAATAAAATGCCTCCTATGTCACAGTGACCTATAACTAAAAATCAATTTCAAATATGATTAATTGATCTAACTGAGATACATCTAGGTGCCTTCATTGATCCTGAAGAGGAATAATTAGAGGGTTACAATCCTTTGAGACCACTAAGGGAAACATCGTTAAGTGAGTCATATACACCTTTAACCCTAAAATCAACTACTATTTACACACTCCTTACACTCCTTGGACTCCTCCAATTTGATGTAAATGGACTCTCCAAATCATTATGATACCTACTCAATCAACAAGTCTACAAATGACCCTAAAACCTAATCCAAAGCTTTCAGAGTTCCCAACTCACATGAACCATCTTCAACTTCAACATCAATACAATTTAATGTTGCATGGGAATCCCCACAAGACCAACCTTAGATGATCAAAATATTTCTTGATGAAGATGAGGTGAGTGTGGTAGAGTTTAAAAAAGAAAACAAATTGCAAAGAGCCAATGGAATAGAAGACCCTGTCCTTGAATTACCAAAAAAGTACATAGGGTAGTCCATGTTGGCAAGAGACACTATTACACATGACAGGTGTTGTCATTGATGGCAACTAAGTCTATCCTACTCATCTGCATTACATGATTTGTTCATATCGGTAGTCAAAGTGAGGATTTGTCTAAGTCCGAATGCTAGAAACAGAGCATGTGACAGGGTCCAGTATCTTAGTCTGGATCTCTCGGGTGGTAATTCACAGTGTACTACATATCTGAAGAAGTGATAAGGAGTGTCAAGACTATCTAAATCAAGAATCTTAGCCTCCGGTAATGAAGGAGTCAAAAGTTATAAGGATTTGAGTATCGGGTTCCAGTTAGTCCGCATAGTCAGAAGAAGAACATGGCGACCTAGTATTTGATCTTGGTCCATATGCAAAAAAGTTGTTTGATAAGAAATTAGTGATAATCAGTGGTATTGGCTGACATGATTGTTGATCTAGGAACACAAGTTTTTGGTCCACGTTATCATTTGTGCATAGATTCAACTGACAGAGTAGAGTTCTTAATAAAAATTCTAAGTTTCCTTGATGCCGACTACAGTTGATTGAATTTCTTGATGCAGATATATATAGCCAATGGATTCAAGTCTTTTGGAGTGTGACTATGGTGTTGTGAAGGAGTAAGTGTGAAAAAGGTAAAAAGAAGTGCAAAGAAGAAGAGATCTAAGGACCAGATTATGGTAGAACAATAAATAGGGCAGAGTAAGGATGAAGTGTGTAAGATCAATATTCTTTACTTAGCCGAAACTAAATTCTTGCATTGGTAGATGCTATTGATTAGTTCAAACACTTTGTAATCTTTTTGTAATCATTCCTATAGGTAGTGAGCCTCGTTGAGCAGTGAGCCTTAAGGCATGTGCCTTCCCCATTTGTAATACTTTTAATAGGGTATTAATCTTTGTGGATTAACCTCCACTGTGGTTTTCCTTTAACCAGGTTTCCACGTCAAAATCTTGGTGTCCAGTGTATTATTTGTGTTTTTGCTCATTTGTTATTGATGCATGCTTTCATGGTTACAATAATGATCTATAAATAAGTGGTAGAAAAGAATTAATTGCAGCATGTGTTAAAGTTTTGAGACAACTAATTCACCCCCCCTCTCATTTGTCTCCCCTTATTCCAACAATTGCTATCAGAGCCAAGTTCCTTGAAAGAAGTTTAAGAGCTTAAGGAAGATCTGGGAAGGTATCAAAATGGATTCATACAATCTTTAGGAACAACTTAAACTTTCTTTAGAAGATCTTGATCAGTCCAAAGCATATGTCAAAGAACTGCAAGAAAACCTTAAAGACCTTGAAGACTTTATTGAGACCTTAAAAGAGAAATTAAGAAAATCTAATGAAAAGAGAAATGAGCTACTTAATCAACTAGGAAATAAGAATGTAGACAATGACATGGATGAGGCTCTAGAGAAGAAGACAGAGGAATGTGAGAAGCTGGAAAAAAAAAATCTGTTCTAAAACATGAAATAGAATCTAGGGTGATGAGGTTAACCAAAGAAATTGAGGAAAGAAAGAAGACTTAAGAAGACCTAAAACAAACTCTAAAAGAAAGAACAAAAGAATACTACAAATTGAATGGAATTGCTAGCCATCTAGAGTCTGCTCTACATGAAAGAAGAGACAACAAAAAAGAACTTGAAAGGCAAATTGTCATTCTCAAATATCATCTAGAAGTTGCAAATGAATATAAAGAGAAATTCAAGATAAACTTAGCTAAACTTGAGGTGCTGCTTGATAGTCAAAAGAAGGCAGATGATAAGCATGGTCTCAGATTTGAGAAAGGTGAAAGGTCTAGATCTGGTCAAAGAAATCCTAATGCAAGAAATCAAACAAGGAATCCTAGAAGACCTCCGATAAGACAACCCAATGCTCAAAGGTATCCATCTTTCAATGGAAATTGTTTCAAGTGCAATAAATTTGGTTATAGAGCTACTCAACGTAGAAGTAGAGTGATCAATGTAGTTCAACCTTCTCCAGTCAATGCTTCAATTGTAAGAGGTGTGGTCATAGATCCAATGAATGTAGAAGTATGATGATGAATAACTTTAACAATAGAGGAAATGTCAATTCCTTTAATGGCTACTATTTTGCATGCAATGGATTTGGACACATGGCAAATTAGTGCATATCAAGAGGGAATCAAGTGTGCTTCAATTGCAATAGATCTGATCATATTGCAAGATTCTGTAGAAGTAGGAATAATAGAAAATGTCTGATAAATAGAAACAAGACAAAGGAAAGGGTAAAATTGATGTTAATGAGGTCCAGAATGAAATGAAAAAAACATGGGTAAAGAAAGGTGAAATGAATGTTGATAATGGATCTACACTGGAATTCGGTGCTGATAATTCCTCTAGGAATTGAATTAGGAGCTCTGGATCAAGGGGAGTTGCTTTGAAAATCTAATTCCCCTAGCTAGTAAGTGAGTACCTAAATCTCACATAATGACTGAAGTTAAAGAAGGCTATTGTAGATCTATTGAAGCTAATTTTGAAAGAAAAGAAGCTAATTTGACTAACTGCGAAGCAATTGAAAATTGACTATATGGAAAACAGTGTAACCAGATGTGTGAGAGTAAAGCATTTATTACAATGAAGAATTAGGTTTTGTGGAGGATAAAAATTCATTCATTTGAGCATATCAATCACTTTGTATTCGAAGAGAGTAAGTAGAAGAGCACCTACACTAAGATTTCAAGGATCTGAAGTGCAATTAGTGAATTCATCCGCTAACCCTAACTCTGTGAAGAAAAAGGTACTTTCCATGAAACTTTGAACTTGTGATCTTTTGAAATGGCTACACCATTGGTTGTTGATATTACTGAAAGGCCCCAACCCAAATTTAAGAAGCATCCACACAAATCAGTAGAAGTCAACCCGTTACGCGCATTTTCAAGTGTTCCGTATGGTGTATTACATGTTGAGGATATTAGGGCCTACATTCATGTAGGCATAGATGAATTTGGAGACTCAAAGTTTGTATATTTATTTAAGAATCATCTGAAGGATGAAATTCATGGTCTTAAACTGGAGTATAAGGTGCTGCATGATAAACATTTCATTCAGTTTATAGGGTTTCCATGTTTCATTGAAGTTGAATGGGTCCGTTATGTCTTAAGCCATATGCATGATGAGTTTATGTGGATAATGAGACCTTTCAAAATCACAAAGGATGCCATCAAGGCCATGACATGGTTAAACTCATCTGGTAGACCGCCAATGTTGAAGGCTATAAAGAATCAAACTTTGACTGATGCTACCGGTTCAAGATTTGACAAAAGGGAAATGACTATCAATGATATTATTGATCCAGATGTTAAGTTTTCTTCAATGGTGATTGGATACAAGATTTAACATTCTAGGAGAGAAAATTCTATATCTAGTATGGCTATCTATGCAGCTTATTAGATGTTGAGAGAAAATGTTGACTATGACTTGTCCAAGTTGTTGCAGAACTAGCTAATGGAAAATTTGAATAAGGTAAAGAAAGATAAGAAGAATACCTTCAATTATGGTACACTGGTCTTATGTTTGTTCTTCTATTTCATGAAAGAGTTACCTAGCAAGAAAAACATGTGTTGGACCAGTGATAAACCTGTTGCTATTAAGATAAGAGAGCACTTGAATAGTATTAGAGATGACAATACCTAAAAGATAGCTCTCCAAGAATTTTTTAAGAATTTTTAGAGCATGATGCATTCAAGGGAGAGAATTCCTCCTTCTCTAGTTGAAAAATATAAGGATATAGTATGTTTTATGGTAGATATAGATCAGTGCTTAATGGAAGCTATTGAACCAAGAACAGTATGGATTGTGCCTATGGGTTATGAAGTTGATGAGAAGGTATTAGATATGCATGCTCAACATATTTTAAGCAAGTCAAAAGATACCATAGTTGAAAGATTTGGAACATATAAGGAGCTATGTTTGAAATTGCATGTTGAGCTCATAAAACCAAAAATCAAAAGGAAAGCTCAGAAGCAAGTAGAGATGTATGCTGAGAGTATTGGCATAACTAAGGAATCTGTGTGATAGAATAAAGAAAGGATAGAAATAGATGAGAAGGAGAAGCAAGATAAGAAACAAGGAAATGCTCTAGAAGTCTCCTCCAGCTAGCCTAGAAAAATTAGAAGCTTTGCTACTGCCCCTATTCCCCCAAAAACTACCAAACCTAGGAAACCGGAAGGCAAATCATCTAGAAAAGAAGAGAAAAGGGTGAAAACTAAGACCTCCCAGACAAATAAAAGCATGAAGAATGATGAAGAGGAAACTGACTCTAATATTGAAGTCAAATAGTTAAAGGCATCAGGTATAAAAGCAGCCAAGGTGTCTAAGGAGAAGCCCTCCAAAAGAAAAAGAGCAAGGAAGAGGCAAAACACTAAAACATATGTTGAAAAGCCTACTCTCTCTGTGGATGACATCATCAAATTAGTCACTATAGATGGTATCTTAAGGCCAATGACTAAATTCTTTGATCATTATAGTGATGCTGATAAGAGGGTTCTAGGAGAAGCAACAATCAAATATTTGAACATCTATAATAAGGCTTTGATTGAAAAGACTTCTAAAATTCCAAAAAGTCTTGCAGATATTCTGGAGTGAAGAAAAGATAATGCAAAAGGTAAAGACATGGAGATTAGGGAAAATGTGCTGATAAATTTGTGCCCTCAGATTACTCTAGATTAGATGAACGTGATATTGAAAGAAGTGAAGGATGATTTTAGAAGTAAGAAGAGAATGAATAAACTCATGCTTGGTCAAACAGATGAGATAGTCAAAGATACTCAGGAGATTCTTCTGAATGCACTGAAAAGACATAATATTCCTATTGTTGATGATGGAATTGACTCCTGAATTCTGGATGTTGAAGAATTGAAGATCAATGAACAACAAACTGAGTTAGATGACTCCTATGTTCTAGAAGAGGAAGTAATAAACAAGGAAGGTGTAAAGATTATAGATGAAACTAATGATATAGGAGGTATTCAAACTCCTCTGGATCAATCCTACAAAGACGATAAAGAGATGAATGTTGAAGCAGATGATCAAACTAAAGATGATTCATTGAAGAATAAAGAGTATGATGTAGAAGCAGAGGACCAAGAAGCAAAAAAGGTCAAGGAGAGAAATGAAAATGAAGAAGAAATTACAAAGGATGATGAAGAGCCCAAGCAGGACAATTCGGTTAACAGTACTGGTAAGGATCATGTAGAAACATCATCATTTTGGGCAAGAGACACTACAGAAGTACTAAAGGAAAATCTAGAAAGAGACAAATAGATTGAAGAAGACAAGGACATTATACAAGGTCCAATAAACTTTGATACCTTATCTCCCATGCAAAAGATAAAGTTGGCCTCCATTCCTCAAGCTAAAGCTAGAGAAGACATCTTGAAGTCTCACATAGAGGACAGTGAGCTACTTGGCCTGACATCAAAATTTTTGGAGAAGATCACGCCCAATTTTCAGAAGGATTCTTTGGCATCTCCATCTAGCCAATTGAAAAATCTAATAAACTCAATAAGTTCTCATTTTCAATCTCTAGAGAAGTCTGCAGAGGTCAAGGATCAAAAGGAATTCAATGATAAGATATTTGATGCTCTAAAGGAATTGATTGGAGTATATAGAATGGTGCTAGATGCCAGTATAAAGAGTATTCAAAATCCTCTTACAGAAGGATGAAATGTATATAATTTTTTCTTATTGTGTCCTAGACTTATAGAGGATAATGAAGATAAAATAAAAGTGTCTAAGCAAAAACTATTTAGTGTATCCAAATCCTTTGATCCTGTGACATCATCAGTGGCAAGCAAAGAGGTTTAGGTGATCAGCTTGATAGAAGATATAAAGAAATTAAAAAAAGAACAGGAGAACATAGAGGCAAGTATGAGTGAGCTTAGGGGACTAATTTCTCCCAAAATGGAAGCATTACATAATGCTCTGACCAAAGCTCAAGTTGTAGCCTAGTCAAGTGACTCCATTGATCTGCGGATGGTAGATTCATAGGCATTCCTATTCAGTGGCCACATCTCAATTTTGAATACACTGAAGAAAAGCTGGGATAGTGATCTCGCACTATTAAAGAACATTTTTGGTGATGTACTTAAGTTTATGTAAATAAGACTTAAGGATTGTTTATACATATGCAGCCTGATATGTAGAATTTTTGTGTAATTTTTGGTTTGCGGATCACACCCTTTGCCATTGATTTCAAAGGGGGAGTGAACAACAGTGAAAAATGAGGAATCTAGCAAAGAGGGAGCACTAGAGAATAGTGAAAAGACACTAGTTACAACTTATTATTGGGTGCTACCATGTAATAGTGTGTCCCACTAATGGGACATCTTGATTTTTTTCTGAAATCAAATATTTTTTAGAAAAATTAATGACTTAAGCCTTGAGGGGTTCCATCTAAAGAGGTTTGATTGAAGGGGGTTAGATAAAACCCCCTTAGGTCAAATCCCCTTGGAAAGAACCCCCTCGTCTTAAATCAAACCCTCAATGGAGTCTCCTCTAAATGATTCAAAATGCTGACAAAAAACCAATTTTGATTCACCTTTTGGGACATCAAATGAAGTCATTTAAAAATTCTATTTTGTAAATATGTACCTTTTAGTATAAGCTTTCCAGAAAGTATGATTTTGAATATGTTTCATTTGATTTAATATTTATTTTCTATTTTCCAGTGAACATAGGTTTATCACTGATCATCAAGGTCTCTATTCACACATGTGGAAAAATAAAAAAATAGAGAAAAAAATTATGAAAAATCTTTGTACACTAGGTACTGATGTCCTTGTTTTAAAAAAAAGTAAATATGGATACATATAGAAAAACCTATTGTTGTGTGGTTACACAACATGCCCCATTTTTACTTGACAAAATAGGGACCCAACTTTTTGCTGCTTTGGCTTGTGTTGTTTTCTTTGCTCTTCGGCAGTTTGGTAAAAGTAAGTCATGCAGATGATACTGCATAAGGGGTGCTGGGTAAGTCATCATGATGAGGTTAGTTTTTTCAAAGTTCATATTTCATGATAATAACCTCATAGTTGGATAGAATACAAAATTTCATGCAGGTTTTCCTTTTGGATCACCCTAATATTCCTTAGGGAACGAGAGTTATGGTGAGTCAAAGTCCTAGTCAAACTTGATATTCTGAGGGGAGGATCATATTTCTTAACATTAGTCATCTTACAAAAGATCACCCTGATGCCAATTTTATCACCCGATAATCATTTATCTAGAGATCCGAACATCAATCTTATGTGATAGTGGTATTTACCCGTCAAACAATGTCATATATTTTGTGGGGCTCATATTTCAAATATCACCCGATCTTGCGAATATCACCCGATATTTTGAATATCACCCTATCTTTTGAATATCACTCTACCACAGAATATCACCCTAGAGCCAATATGTTGATGACGTCATCCAATCTCGATGAACAAAGAAAATCACCATGACGGTGACGTCATCATCCTTTTTACCTCGGGGAGGTATGTATCCAACGATCACCCTTTTAAATAACATGATGGGGAAGTCATCTTGATCTTTCAAAAGGGGGTCACATTCATTAATATGACTCATCTTCGTTAATATGATGATGACGTCAACTTCTTAATGACATCAACTTATCCTATTTCACAAAGGACTTGATATGACGATGACATCATCAATCAGCTTGACATCCGAAGCTCATCTATTCTCTAACATCTGTCATCTTTTCTAATATGACTAATCTTTCTTAACATGATGGTGATGTCATTCTGACCTAATATATAAAAAGCTCGACATGACCATGATGTCATCCTATTCGGAGGGTGATATTCCTCAATATCATGGTCATATTTCTTAACATCACCCGATTTCCTTTAGTATGACCATGACGTCAGCCTTTCACATTTTAACGAAGCCCATCCATGATGATGACATCATCATCATATCCCGGTCTATGAAGAGAGTCATATTAGTTAATATCCCTTATATTAACTAATGTGCATACCTGGACCCGATAGTTTCATTCAATGGAATTTAGTGAACAAAAGCGCATGTATTGCATATGCATGATCTTATGCATGTGATAACTGAAAATGTAAGGCTTGCATATCATAATGAAGGGTCGTATTACCCTTGGAAAACAAAAAGAGCTACCAGAAGGCAAAACTATTTGCAAAACTTCAGAGAAACTCAAAAAATTAGGAAATTTTTTATCTTCTCCTTGGCGGGGTCATAACTCCTAGCTACTGTGTTAGAATTTAAACTTTTTGGAATAATTGGAAAGATAAACTAGTTATCTAGTTTGAGTTGCTCGGTCACCTAGGCTTAATGCCAAGTAACTGATGGAGTGTTGAGGCCCTAATTTCACTCCGAAGGCCTCTGAAAATGCAATTTACCAAGATGTAGAAAATACCAAAAATCATATTTTCGGTATTTCTATCAAAAATCACTCAAAATGACCCTAGACCTGATCAGATATTGAGCCATTTTATGCCCTGATAGCATGTTTTCCAGTCAATGATAGTCACCCGAACCCTCTTAACCACCTATGGGCATTTATATACATGAATTTTCACAAATGCTCAATATTCATAACCTGATATGTATAGGTTGCACATTCACAGCCTGATAAAATATAAATGTTTATTTTCTTGCTAGTTATTAAATGAAGCTGATGCTTGATTCTTGTCTTTTTATTGCAGGATGTTGAAGCTATTTTGGAGTATGGCTAAAAATTACAGAGTCACTGACACAAAGGCAACCTAAACCAGAGTTGAGGAGGATATTGTCAAATATGTTGTTTGCTAGTTGGATGATTGACTAGGTCAAAGATGCTAGAATATTTTGTGCCAGCTGTGTAGTTGCCAACTGGTAGACACATGCTATTCATCTGGACTATTGATCTTAATAGATAAATCTTGACCGTAGGTCATCTGTAACCGTTCCCTCACCTTATTCTATAAAAGGTGCAGCGATGTGATAATTTGAATTATTCAGAAGCTTAATCAAAATTTGACTGCTGAAATATCAGGGCTTATTTCAAAGTTATTGTAAGCATACATATAATTGCATACTTAATGAAAGAGAAGACTGTTTGATTACAAATCATCATAAATCCTGAGTAATCAGTGTTTGAATTCTTGATACATGCTTTGATTTGCTGCATCCCTCGGAGTGCTTATCAATCTATATGTGTTGTCTTCATTCCTTTTCCTTCGAAGTTAGCATCATCTGTATCTAGCTGTGGAACATCCTGGTGAAAATATGGTTTGATTTCTTCTCCTCATGACTGTATCTGGTATGTATGTGGTTTAATAGCTAAGATTCACCAAATTTGAAGTATTCTTTTAATTTTCTTTGAATTTCAGAGTAATTCCCCATCATAATTGCAAATAATAGATAATCAGAAGCAAATAACATGAAATATGCTAACATCTCGTAGATAACTGAATATCATTAGCATATTTGAGCTAAATGCATGTAGTGTTGAAAGTATCATGCAAAGAATTGCAAGTAATGGTAGAAATCATGCAAATATCAACCCGTAGGCACATTATTTGAGTGAATTCATACTGTAGAGGTAAAATAATTTGGAGATTTATGCAGGGCAGATATAAAGAACAGGATATTTGGAGAAATATTGATGAACTTTACAGAAATTACTGAAGAACGTAAGGCCCCCGAATGATTAACAGAAGCACACATCAACCACTGAGTAATGTCAGTAGATTATGAACTAATCAATGGAGACTTGGGTTCATGAATTCTCTGAATTCATCGTATCTTTCAAGATGAGTAAAGGTTGTTGTGTAACTTTTATTCTATGTTTGTTTATGACTAACATCATCATCAACACTTATGTTGTATGATATAAACCTATGTTCAAATTATAATTAATCTTAGTCAAAAATTTAAATAAAAATATATACAACAATAAGTTATGACAAATTATCTATACACTAGATATTTGTGTTACAAATCTATATTTAAAAATTTATAATTTTATCCTTTCTGTAGAAAATGTTATGTTGTATGGTATGAATGCCACTATCTAAAAAATGTTGTTAATTATAAAAAATAAGTTATTAAATGTTAGATTAAAAAATTGACAAATTATTTCTTAAATATTTTTAAATAATACATTTAGAATCTACACATGAAATCTCAAGATTTACTAGTTCACATCATCTTCAAATTATTAATGGTTTAGTCTATATAGGTGGCAGAAAGTGGAAATTTGGTTTAAAATGCTGATTTCAATGTCTCACTTTAGCCAAAAAGTGGGACACAGTAATGTGGGATCACCCTATTAGGAAGACCATAGATTCATAGAATGAAGGCAATATCTTCAACCTTGTTTGAGGAAGTTTTCTTTCTACACAATAGGAAGATCTACATCACAAAAGGAGGCCTTGATCCATTTGGCATGCTTATAATTGATACAACAAAGAAAGGGATATGCATTCTAATTTACTATGAACTATCCACAGATAAAATTATCATACAAGATCTAACACCTAAATCCATGCATCTAAGAAAGAAAGATAATCAAATCAAGACCATCAACAACATGGAGATAAAAATAATAAAAAAAGGGGAGTCATTAAGACAAGGGCTAGTTGTTTTAAAAGATACTATAGCTAAAATTATGGAGCTGCTAGAAAATGACAATCCTATATAATTTACTCTCAATATTTACACCATCAATGTGCTCACCAATGTAGAAGAGGAAGAAAGAATCCAACCGACTAGGTCATGACAGGTGATAAATAAAATGCCTCCTATGTCACAATGACCTATACCTAAAAATCAATTTCAAATATGATTAATTGATCTAACTGAGATACATCCAAGTGTCTTCATTGATGCTGAAGAGGAATAATTAGAGGGTTACAATCCTTTGATACCACTAAGGGAAACATCGTTAAGTGAGTCATATACACCTTTAACCCTAAAATCAACTAGTTTTTACACACCCCTTACACTCCTTGGACTCCTCTAGTTTGATGCAAATGGACTCTACAAATCATTATGATACCTACTCAACCAACATGTCTGCAAATGACCCTAAAACCTAATCCAAAGCTTTCAGAGTTCCCAACTCACATGAACCATCTTCAACTTCAACATCAATACAATTTACTGTTGCATGGGAATCCCCACAAGCCCAACTTTAGATGATCAAAATATTTCTTGATGAAGATGACGTGAGTGTGGTAGAGTTTTAAAAAGAAAACAAATTGCAAAGAGCCAACAGAATAGAAGACCCTGTCATCCTTGAATTACCAAAAAAGTACATAGGGTAATCCATGTTGGCAAGAGACATTGTTACGCATGATAGGTTTTGTCATTGATGGCAACTAAGTCTATCCTACTCATCCGCATTACATGATTTGTTCATATTAGAAGTCAGAGTGAGGATTTGTCTAAGTCCAGATGTCAGAAATAGAGCATGTGACAGGGTCCGGTATCTTAATATGGATCTCTCAGGTGGTAATTCATAGTGTACTACAGATCTAAAGAAGTGATAAGGAGTGTCAAGACTATCTAAATCAAGAATCTTAGCCTCCAGTGATGAAGGAGTCAAAAGTTATAAGGATTTGAGTATTAGGTTCCAGTTAGTCTGCACAGTCAGAAGAAGAATAGGGCAACCTAGTATTTGATCTTGGTCCATATGCAAAAAAGTTGTTTGATAAGAAATTTGTGATAATCAATGGTATTGGCTGACATGATTGATGATCTAGGAACACAACTTTTTGGTCCACATTATTATTTGTGCATAGATTCAGCTGACAGGGTAGAGTTCTTAATAAAAGTTCTAAGTTTCCTTGATGCCGACTGCAGTTGATTGAATTTCTTGATGTGGATATATATAGCTAATGGATTTAAGTCTTTTAGAGTGTGAATGTGGTATTATGAAGGAGTAAGTGTGAAAAAGGTAAAAATAAGTGCAAAGAAGAAGAGATCTGAGGACCTAATTATGGCAGAACAGTAAATAGGGCAGAGCAAGGATTAAGTGTGTAAGATCAGTATTCTATACTTAGCTGAAACTAAATTCTTGCATTGGTAGATGCTATTGCTTAGTTCAAACACTCTGTAATCTTTTTGTAATCATTCCTGTAGGCAGTGAGCCTCTTTGAGCAGTGATCCCGAAGGCATGTGCCTTCCCGATTTGTAATACTTTTAATAGCCTATTAATCTTTGTGGACTAACCTCCACCTTGGTTTTCCTTTAACTAGGTTTCCACATCAAAAATATTGGTGTCAAGTGTAATATTTGTGTTTCTACTCATGTGTAATTGATGCATGCTTTGATGGTTACAATAAAGATCTGTAAATAATTGGTAGGAAAGAATTAATTGTAGCAAGTGTTAAAGTTTTGAGACAACTAATTCACCCCCCTTCTTAGTTGACTGCCTTAATTCCAATAATTGGTATTAGAGCCAAGTTCCTTGAAAGAAGTTTAATAGCCTAAGGAAGATCTGGGAAGGTATCAAAATGGATTCATACAATCTTTAGGAACAAATTAAACTTGGTTTAGAGGATCTTGATTAGTCCAAAGCATATGTCAAAGAACTGTAAGAAAACCTAAAAGATGCTAAAGACTTTATTGAGACCTTAAAAGAGAAATTAAGAAAATCTAATGAAAAGAGAAAGGAGTTACTTCATCAACTAGGAAATCATAATGTAGACAATGACATGGATGAGGCTCTAAAGAAGAAGACAAAGGAATGTAGGAAGCTGGCAAAAGAAATTTCTGTTCTAAAACATGAAATAGAATCTTGGGTGATGAGGTTATCCAAAGAAATTGAGGAAAGAAAGAAGACTGAAGAAGATTACTAAAACAAACTCTGAAAGAAAGAACAAAAGAATACTACAAATTGAATAGAATTGTTGGCCATCTAGAGTTTGATCTACATGAAAGAAGAGACAACAAAAAAGAACTTGAAAGGCAAATTGTCATTCTCAAATATGACCTAGAAGTTGCAAATGAATATAAAGAGAAATTCAAGATAAACTCAGCTAAACTTGAGGTGCTGCTTGACAGTGAAAAGAAGGCAGATGATAAGGATGGTCTGGGATTTGAGAAAGATGAAAGCTCTAGATCCGGTCAAAGAAATCTTGATGCAAGAAATCAAACAAGGAATCCTAGAAGACCTCTGATAAGACAACCCAATGCTCAAAGGTATCCATCTTTCAATGGAAATTGTTTCAAGTGCAATAAATTTGGTCATAGAGCTACTCAATGCAAAAGTAGAGTGATCAATGTAGTTCATCCTTCTTTGGTCAATGCTTCAATTGTAAGAGGTATGGTCATAGATCCAATGAATGTAGAAGTATGATGATGAATAATGCGAACAATAGAGGAAATGTCAATTCCTCTAATGGCTACTATTTTGCATGCAATGGATTTGGACACATGGCAAATTAGTGCAGATCAAGAGGGAATCAAGCATCCTTTAATTGCAATAGATCTGATCATATTGCAAGATTCTGTAGAAGTTGGAATAATAGAAAAGGTTTGGTAAATAGAAACAAGACAAAGGCAAGGGTAAAATTGATGTTAATGAGGTCCAGAATGAAATGAGTAAAACATGGGTAAAGAAAGGTGAAATGAATGTTTATAATGGATCTGCACTAGAATTCAATGTTGATAATTCCTCTAGGAATTGAATTAGGAGCTCTGGATCAGGGGGAGCTGCTTTGAAAATCTAATTCCCCTAGCTAGTAAGTGAGTAGCTGAATCTGGCATAATGACTGAAGTTAAAGAAGGCTATTGTAGATCTATTGAAGCTAATTCTAAAAGAAAAGAAGCTAATTTGAATAATAGCGGAGCAATTGAAAATTGACTATATGCAAAACAATGTAACCTGATGTGTTAGAGCAGACCATTAATTACAATGAAGAATTAGTTTTTACATGGGATAAAAATTCATTCATTTGAGCATTTGAATCATGTTGTATTCGAAGAGAGCAAGAAGAAGAGCATCTAAACTAAGATTTCAAGGATTTGAAGTGCAATCAGTGAATTCATCTGCTAACCCTAACTCCATGAAGAAAAAGGTATTTTCCATGAAACTTTGAACTTGTGATCTTTTGAAATGGCTACAGCATTGGTTGTTGATATTACTGAAAGGCTCTGACCCAATTCCAAGAAGCATCCACACAAATCAGTAGCAGTCGACCTGTTACATGCATTTACAAGTGTTTTGTATGGTGTATTACATGTTGAGGATATTATGGCCTACATTCATGCAGGCATAGATGAATTTGGAGAATCAAAGTTTGTATATTTGTTTAAGAATCATATGATGGATGAAATTCATGCTTTTAAACTGGAGTATAAGGTGTTGCATGATAAACATTTCATTCAATTTATAGGGTTTCCATATTTTGTTGAAGATGAATGGGTCTGATATGTCTTAAGCCATATGCATGATGAGTTTATGTTGATGATGAAACATTTCAACATCACAAAGGATGCCATCAAGGCCATGACATGGTTAAATTCATCTGGTAGACTGCTAATGTTGAAGGCTATAAATAATCAAACTATGACTGATGCTACTAGTTCAAGATTTGACAAAAGGGAAATGACTATCAATGATATTATTGATCCAGATGTTAAATTTGCTTTAATGGTGATTGGATACAAGATTTATCATTCTAGTAGAGAAAATTCTATATCTGGTATAGCTATCTATGCATCTTATCAGATGTTGAGAGAAAATGTTGACTATGACTTGTGCAAGTTGTTGTAGAACTAGCTGATGGAAAATTTGAATAAGGTAAAGAAAGATAAGAAGAACACCTTAAAGTATGGTACATTGGTCTTATGTTTGTTCTTCTATTTCATGAATGAGTTACCTAGAAAGAAAAACATGTGTTGGACCAGTGATAAACTTGTTGCTATTCAGATAAGAGAGCACTTGAAAAGTATTGGAGATGCGAATACCCAAAAGATAGCTCTTTGGGGATTTTTTAAGAATTTTCAGTGCATGATTCATTAAAGGGAGAGAATTTGATGCAGAGGCATCCACACTAAAACCTTGACATACAGCATGTATGTCTACAACCCATCATCATCATCATCATATTTTCCTTAACACTGTCAGCATCATCATATTTTCTCTTGCCGACCGATATCCTCCTACAGACAAACCTTCAACCTTTTGTCTGTCAGCAGCATCATCATATTCGGCTATCGGCAGCATCATCACATTCGGCAAGCGTAAACATCCTCCTGATGTTCACTGTTCATCTTACCGCCAACCTCTATCTGCAGCATCATGATGTTCAACATCATATTCATCAGTAGGATATAAAATATCCGGCTCCCTCCATATATCCTGATGATGACAACTTCATGCACCTTTCCTTCGATGCTTACGTCACCCTGATATCCTGATGATGATGACGTCACATGCAGCTCCTCCAATATCCTGCTGTTGGCCAAACATGACATTATCGGCCCGCGATGGTTTTATCAACCTGATCTTCTACCTTATGCCGATACGCTCCTCCTCAGCAACACCTGATGATGATCACCCCAAAACGCATTCACCTTATGCAAACTACTGCATCATGTTCACCTCCTTCTACTTGGATGACGCCCGAAGTAACCGCAGGATATACACAGAAATATCCTGATGATGCCGTTGCAATGGATTTTCCAACCTTAGCGAATTTTCAATCCGCCGAACCTCCTGAGGTGACCCGATCTGCTTCCTGGACAACTTTCCAGACTCTAACAACCAGCACGACCTAGCACATACCCATGCTAGGGTTCTCAACACCTCTCGACTGCGATCCTGCAAACATGCACATGAACAAACAGAAAAGGCAAACTACTTCCTAAACTATGGTACACAGCCATTCCATCGATTCGACGAATCAACCGGTGGAATGGATCAGCGAATCCATGTAACCACCAGAACAGCAAATCGATCACACAATGGAATTCAAAATAGAGAATGGACACAAACAGGATCTCTTTATTGATTTCAAAAGATGTAATTACAATACTCTGTCTCTCCTCTCTCTGTCTCACTCCCTGCAAAGTCTGATCGATGATCTAAAACCAACCGATCCTCATGCATAAATAGGATTTCCTGCGAGTACTACTACTCGATTCCCAGCGGCTGGGAGCTTCCAAGCGGCTGGGAGGAGATAACTGTCATAACAAACTATCTAAAAATAGTAAAGTATGGTCAACATGACCTTATTACATGCATTGGTCTTATAAGACCTTCTTGGAAACATTAACCAGACCTAAAACAAACTAACTGCCTCATGGAGGCCAGCTGTCAGGTAGGTGCTCCTGCACCATACTCCCCAACAGAAAAGAACTCATGTCCCATGAGTTAGGTTGTGGAAGTCCTCCACCTTTACACTTTGTCATGTCAGTGTTCTAACCTATTCCAGCTTTGTCCTCTGCTGGCGCTCGGCTGCTCCAAGACTTCTGAACTGTAACTTGTTTTCTTGCAAGTAAATCCTCATGCCTGTCAATGTAGGCCCTTCTCTCACATACCTTGTGTTTGTCAGGTTGTCTGACTAGAACCTCTGTCTGAACTGCCTCTTGAACTTCTGTAATGTTCAACTCTATCTTTCTTTCAACCCTTATAGGACAAACAATAGTCCCAACTATGACAACATCCTTGTCATTCCTCTCAACTGGTTGCTGTTTGCACACCTGTTGCTGAACCTGCTACTGACCTCTGTCAGTCAAAACTAAAACTGTCTTCAAACTGTTGTCCTTAACAACTTCTTTCCCTGCAATGTCCTCAACTGCCTTTATGCCTGCTCCTATAGGCATCTGCACAAACTCCTTCTTTCCCACTAAAATGATTTTGGCTGCCCCCTGTGCTGCAGCATCTTCCTGCAATGGCATCAACATAATAGTTTTCCCATCTTTCTTGATGGTGTAGGTATTAGCATACCCATCATACAGTACCCTCCTATCAAATTGCCATGGTCTACCCAACAGTAGGTGACAACATTCCATGGGCAAAATGTCACACAAAACTCTATCCTGATATGCTCCAATCTGAAAATCAACATATGCCTGTTCATAGACAAAAAGTGATTGACTATCACTCACCCAAGATGCCTTGTAAGGGTGTTGATGTGGAATCCTTTCCAAATTCAGTTTATCCACCATTTCCTGAGATACCATGTTGTCTGTTGAACCAGTATCAATGACAACCTTACATACCTTACCTTTGCTCTTACATGTGGTCTTGAAAAGAGCTCTTCTTTGCATCATATCCTTTGATGTCTGCAAACTAATTCTCCTTAGCATCAATGCTTCTCCCTCCTCAGGATATCCATAATTGTCAGGAACTCTATCTTGATAAGTGTTTAAACTTTGTACACATTGCTCTACTTTCTCTTCTTGCACAAGTTGTACTCTCTTGTCATTCGTTCTATCATTTCTGGATGATGAACCTTTGCTTTCTGGACATTTGAAAAATGGATGACCAAACTCACCACAGGTGTAACACTTTCTTGAAAATGTAGTAGAACCTCTACCACTTCCAAATCTACCTCTATTACCTTTCCATCCACCTCTGAAATCAGACTGTTCCTGTCCTTTACCAGTGTCTTCTTGACCCTCATTGGTTTGCCTTGTTGTAGGGGCTAATCCTCTTCCCCTCATATTGTTTCCTCTTCCTCTCATGGACTTATCTTGTCTCCTATTCATCTTTTCTTCAATCCTGATTGTCATTTGGTAACAATCCTCCACACTCTTAGGGTTAGCTAAAACTAACTCATCCTGTATGTTCAATCTCAAACCAGCCAAGTACCTAGCCACCTTTTCTACCTCATTCTCATGATGACCAGATCTCATACTCAACTTATAAAACTCCTCAGTATATGCCTTCACATCCATTTCCTTCTGCCTTAAAAATTGCAGCTTCTTAAACATCTGAATTTCATAATCCTTGGGCAAGAATTTACCTTTGATCCTTGCTACCATTTTATCCCATGAAGTGATTTTTGACTTTCCTTGTTTCCTTCTCTCGAATTGTACATAATCCCACCATACCAAAGCATGACCTCCTAACTTGGTCTTTGCAATCTTTACCTTCTGATCCTCAGCAACATCTTCACATTCAAAGTGATTATCAAGTGCAGCAATCCAATCCAGTAACTCATCTTCATTCAAACTTCCATTATACTTGGAAACATCAACCTTTACCTTAGGTTTATGACTCTGCACTGCCTTTAACAGTTTTGCAAATCTCTGGTCTTCAGCATCCAGATCTTTAGCTACCTCTTCATACTCTTCAACAGCATCTTCGTCTTCTTCTGACTCACTGTCTTCCACTTCCCTCTTTTTGTTCTTTTCCAAGGCTACAAGCCTGGCTTGAAGTGCTTCAGCAAGCTCCTTCATCTTCCTCATCTCTCTGGCATGTTTTTCCTTCATCTCCTGCAATTCCCTTGCAGTACCATTACCTTTCGGAGGCATTTTGTCAACCTCTCACTCCTCTACCTCTGTCCTTTCAGTGACAGAATCAACTCTTCCTCTGCCCTTTCGGTGACAGAATCAACTCTACCTCTGCCCTTTCAGTGACAGAATCAACACACAACAGCCCAGACCTTTTGCTGAGCTCTGATACCACTATGATGCAGAGGCATCCACACTAAAACCTTGACATACAGCATGTATGTCTACAACCCATCATCATCATCATCATATTTTCCTTAACACTATCAGCATCATCATATTTTCTCTTGCCGACTGATATCCTCCTGCAGACAAACCTTCAACCTTTCATCTGTCAGCAGCATCATCATATTCGGCTATCAGCAGCAGCATCACATTCGGTAAGCGCAAACATCCTCCTGATGTTCACTGTTCATCTTACCGCCAACCTCTATCTACAGCATCATGATGTTCAACATCATATTCATCAGCAGGATATAAAATATCTGGCTCCCTCCATATATCCTGATGACGACAACTTCATGCACCTTTCCTTCGATGCTTACGTCACCCCGATATCCTGATGACGATGACGTCACATGCAGCTCCTCCAGTATCCTGCTGTCGGCCAAACATAACATTATCGGCCTGCGATGGTTTTATCAACCCGATCTTCTACCTTATGCCGATACGCTCCTCCTCGGCAACACCTGATGATGATCACCCCAAAACGCATTCACCTTATGCAAACTACTGCATCATGTTCACCTCCTTCTACTCAGATGACGCCCGAAGTAACCGCAAGATATACACAGAAATATCCTGATGATGTCGTTGCAATGGATTTTCCAACCTTAGCGAATTTTCAATCCGCCGAACCTCCTGAGGTGACCCGATCCGCTTCCTAGACAACTTTCCAGACTCTAACAACCAGCACGACCTAGCACATACCCATGCTAGGGTTCTCAACACCTCTCGACTGTGATCCTGCAAACATGCACATGAACAAACAGAAAAGGCAAACTACTTCCTAAACTATGGTACACAGCCATTCCACCGATTCGATGAATCAACCGGTGGAATGGATCAGCAAATCCATGTAACCACCAGAACATCAAATCGATCACACAATGGAATTCAAAATAGAGAATGGACACAAACAGGATCTCTTTATTGATTTCAAAAGATGCAATTACAATACTCTGTCTCTCCTCTCTCTGTCTCACTCCTTGCAAAGTCTAATCGATGATCTAAAACCAACCGATCCTCATGCATAAATAGGATTTCCTGCGAGTACTACTACTCGATTCCTAGCGGCTGGGAGCTTCCAAGCGGCTGGGAGGAGATAACTGTCATAACAAACTATCTAAAAATAGTAAAGTATGGTCAACATGACCTTATTACATGCATTGGTCTTATAAGACCTTCTTGGAAACATTAACCAGACCTAAAACAAACTAACTGCCTCATGGAGGCCAGCTGTCAGGTAGGTGCTCCTGCACCAGAATTCCTTCTATAGTTGAAAAATATAAGGATATAGTATGTTTTATGGTAGATACAGATCAGTACTTAATGGAAGCTATTGAACCAAGAACAATATGGATTATGCCTATAAGTTATGAAGTTGATGAGAAAGCATTAGATATGTATGCTCAACATATTTTGAGCAAGTCAAAAGATACCACAGTCGAAAGATTTGGAACATACAAGGAGCTAAGTTGGAAATTGCATGTTGAGGTCATAAAACCAAAAATCAAAAGGAAAACTCAGAAGTAAGTAGAGATGTATGCTGAAAGTATTGGCATAACTTAGGAATATGTGTGATAGAACTGAGAAAGGATAGAAAAAAGATGAGAAGGAGAAGTGCGATAAGAAACAAGGAAGTGCTCCAGAAGTCTCCTCCAGCCAGCATAGAAAAACTAGAACATCTGCTACTACCCTTGTTCCCCCAAAACCTACCAAACTTGGGAAATCAAAAGGAAAATCATCTAGAAAAGAAGACAAAAGGGTGAAAACTAAGGCCTCCTAGACATATAAAAGCATGAAGAATGATGAAGAGGAAACTGACTCTAATATTGAAGTCAAAGAGTTAAAGGCATCAGGTATAAAAGCAGCCAAGGTTAAGGAGAAACCCCCCAAAAGAAAAATAGAAGGCAAGAGGTAAAACACTAAAACATATGTTGAAAAGCCTACTCTCTCTTTGGATGACATCATCAAATCAGTCACTATAGATGGTAACTTAAGGCCAATGACTAAATTCCTTGATCATTACAGTGATGTTGATAAGAGGGTTCTAGAAGAAGCAACAGTCAAATATTTGAACATCTATAATAAGGCTTTGATTGAAATAACTTCTAAAATTCCAAAAAGTCTTGCAGGTATTCTGGAGTGAAGAAAAGATAATGCAAAAGGTAAAGACATGGAGATTAGGGAGAATGTGTTGATAAATTTGTGCCCTCAGATTACTCCAGATCAGATGAACATGATAATCAAAGAAGTGCAGGATGACTTTAGGAGTAAGAAGAGAATGAATAAATTCATGCTTGGTGAAACAGATGAGATAGTCATAGATACTCAGGAGATTCTTCTGAATGCACTAAAAAGACATAATCTTCCTATTGTTGATGATGGAATTGACTCCTCAATTCTGGATGTTAAAGAATTGAAGATCAATGAACAACAAACTGAGTTAGATGACTCCTATGTTCTAGAAGAGGATGTAATAAACAAGGAAGATGTAAAGATGATAGATGAAACTAATAATATAGGAGGTATTCAAACTCCTCTGGATCAATCCTGCAAAGAAGATAAAGAGATGAATGTTGAAGTAGATGATCAAATTAAAGATGATTCATTTAAGAATAAAGAGCATGAAGTAGAAGAAGGAGAGGACCAAGAAGCAAAAAAGGCCAAGGAGAGAAATGAAAATGAAGAAGAAATTGCAAAGGTTGATGAAGAGCCCAAGCAGGATAATTCGGTTAATAGTACCAGTAAGGATCAAATAGATACATCATCATTTTGAGCAAGAAACACTACGGAAGTAATGAAGGAAATTCTAGAAAGAGACAAATAGATTGAAGAAGATAAGGACATTATACAAGGTCCAATAAGCATTGATACCTTATCTCCCATGCAAAAGATAAAGTTGGCCTCCATTCCTCAAGCTAAAGCTAGAGAAGATATCTTGAAGTCTCACATAGAAGACAGTGAGCTAGTTGGCCTGGCATCAAAATTTTTGGAGAAGATCATGCCCACTTTTCAGAAGGATTCTTTGGCATCTCCATCTAGCCAATTCAAAAATCTAATAAACTCAGTAAGTTCTCATTTTCAATCTCTAGAGAAGTTTGCAGAGGTCAAGGTTCAAAAGGATATCAATGATAAGATATATGATGCTCTAACAGGGTTGATTGGAGTATATAGAATGGTGCTGGATGCAAGTATAAAGAGTATTCAAAATGGTCTTAAAGAAGGAGGAAATGTATATAAATTTTTATTATCATGTCCTAAAGTTATAGAGGATAATGAAGATAAAATAAAAATGTCTAAGAAAAATCTATTTAGTGTATCTAAATCCTTTGATCCTGTGACATCATCAGTGGCAAGCAAAGAGGTTTAGGTGATCATCTTGATAGAAGATATAAAGAAATTAACAAAGAAAAGGAGAACATAGAGGCAAGGATGACTGAGCTTAGGGGACTAATTTCACCCAAAATGGAAGCATTGCATAATGCTCTGACCAAAGCTCAAGTTGTAGCTTTGTCAAGTGAACCCATTGATCTATGGATGGCAGAATCACAGAAATTCCTATTCAGTGGCCACATCTGAATTTTGAATACACTGAAGAAAAGTTGGGATAGCGAGCTCGCACTATTAAAGAACATTTTTGGTGATGTACTTAAGTTTATGTAAATAAGACTTAAGAATTGTTTATACATATGCGGCCTGATATGTATAATTTTTGTGTAATTTTTAGTTTACGGATCGCACCCTTTGCCACTGATTTCAAAGGGGGAGTGAACAACAGTGAAAAATGAGGAATCTAGCAAAGGGGGAGTAGTGGAGAGTACTGAAAAGACACCAGTTACAACTTATTATTGGGTGCTACCATGTAATAGTGTGTCCCACTTATGCGACATCTTGATTTTTATCTGAAATCACATATTTTTTAGAAAAATTAATGACTTAAGCCTTGAGGGGTTCCATCTAAAGAGGTTTGATTGAAGTGGGTTAGATTAAACCCCCTTAGGTCAAATACCCTTGGAAAGAACCCCCTAGTCTTAAATCAAACCCTCGATGGAGTCTCATATGCATGATTCAAAATGCTGACAAAAAAACCAATTTTGCTTCACCTTTTGGGGGATCAAATGAAGTCATTTAAAAATTCTATTTTGTAAATATGTACCCTTTAGTATAAGCTTTCCAGAAAGTATGATTTTGAAAATGTTTCATTTGATTTTATATTTATTTTCTATTTTATAGTGAACATAGGTTTATCAATGAGCATCGAGGTCTCTATTCCACACGTGGAAAAATTAAAAAATAGAGAAAAAAATTATGAAAAATATTTGTGCACTAGGTACTGATGTCCTTGTTTAAAAAAAAAGTAAATATGGATACATATAGAAAAACTTATGTTGTATGATTTAAACCTATGTTTGAATTATAGTTAATCTCAGTCCAAAAATTAATTAAAAAAATATACAACAAAAAGTTATGACAAAATATCTGCACACTAGATATTTGTGTTACAAATCTATGTTTAAAAATTTATAATTTTATCCTTTCTATAGAAAAAGTTATGTTGTATGGTATGAATGCCACTATCTAAAAAATGTTGTTAATTATAAAAAATAAGTTATTAAATGTTACATTAAAAAATTCACAAATTATTTCTTAAATAATTTTAAATAATACATTTAGAATCTACACATGAAATCTCAAAATTTACTAGTTCACATCATCTTCAAATTATTAACAGTTTAGGTTATATAGGTGTCAAAAAGTGGAAATTTGGGTTAAAATGTTGATTTCAAAGTCTCACTTTAGCCAAAAAGTGGGACACAGTAATGTGGGATCACCCTATTAGGAAGACCATAGATTCATAGAATGAAGGCAATATCTTCAACCTTGTTTGAGGAAGTTTTCTTTCTACATAATAGGAAGATCTACATCAAAAAAGGAGGCCTTGATCCATTTGGCATGCTTATAATTGATACACCAAAGAAAGGGATATTCATTCTAATTTACTATGAACTATCCACAGATAAAAATTATCATACAAGATCTAACCCCTAAATCCATGCATCTAAGAAAGAAAGATGATCAAATCAAGACCATCAATGACATGGAGATAAAAATAATAGAAAAAGGGGAGTCATTAAGACAAGGGATAGTTGTTTTGAAAGATACTATAGCTAAAATTATGGAGCTGCTAGAAAATGACAATCCTATATAATTTCCTCTCAATATTTACACCATCAATGTGCTCACCAATGTAGAAGAGGAAGAAAGAATCCAACCGACCAGGGCATGAAAAGTGATAAATAAAATGCCTTCTATGTCACAATGACCTATACCTAAAAATCAATTTCAAATATGATTAATTGATCTAACTGAGATACATCCAGGTGCCTGTTGGATTTAAGGCATACAACTGAGAGGGGGGGGGTGAATCAGTTGTATAAAACTTCTTGTTCTTTCAAACACTTGATTCTTCGTTGTTAGTTAACAGCATATCAATTAATCATCCATGAAAGCATAATACATAAACACAAGAGCAGATAAACATCAACACATTGAACACCAAGATTTTGACGTGGAAAACCTGGTTAAGGGAAAAACCACGGGGTGATTAACCCAAGGATTATTCTCTATTAGAAGAATAAGAAAAAGAATGGCACTTGCCAATTAGGGCTCACTGCCCGAGCACACTGCTCACAAAGAGGCCCACTGCCTACAAGGAGACACACTGTCCACAAAGTGATAAGAATCACAATCTTGAACTGGAGAATGACATCTCTACCATGTCCGGATCAGTTCCATTTAAGCCCAAAAACCTCTGCTCTGCCTTTCACACTTTTCTTTGCTATGCCACACTCATCCACACAATCCACACTTCGAAATGAACTCACAAACCGTTATTTATACAAGACATCAACTTAGGAACAAACATCTAAGTTGGCAAACAACCATAAGAGTATCCGCAAGATGAATAACACATCCGGTCAGCCACCACAAGAACATTCGCAGGATGAACAACTCATCCGGTCGGCTAAACAGAGCAAGAACTTCATCCGAAAGAATATCTTCAATTCCGGGCTCTACTATCAATGCGGACCAACAACACAACCTCAACATGATCCAAGAACCTTCACAAGCCTGCCTAAATGACCAGGTACATCCGCATTTCCTTTACTTACTGAAATCTCTTATCCTCCTTATCTGGAACTTCAAGAACACTGTCTGTCGCCACTGTCATAATGCAGGAGGTACTTCCGGACCTCCAAATTATACACAACTCGAGATGGCACATCACAAGGACATCCCAAAGACTCCTTCCAATCCGCAGATTAGGATTATACAGTTCCGGACCTCACCAGACCTTTTTGTGATCCTATGTCACCTCTGAATACTTGCCGGAACCGGTTCTACACCGACAGCCACAACTCCTTCAGATCTTCATGTGGACCTCTGAAATCTTAACTGAAGCATCTCAAGACTCATATCTACAAACCCTTTAATCCACATCCTCCGGTTCGCATCCTATACAGTACATTTGCCTTCTTCTCATCACTGTTCTTTACTGTTCCTGACTGAGGCTAATTTTCTCAATATCCTCAGCACACTGCTCATTGAATCCTTCTTGTCAAAGCAATATGAGTATGTTGACATCAATGACAACACTGGGTTACCTCATACTTGCAACAATCTCCCCCTTTGTCATTGATGGCAACATATGATGTGAAAAACCATCAAGACAAGAAACTTCTCCTTTCTGTCACTTCTCCCCCTATCAGCAACATGTCTTCTCCTCATTTACTGCTCCCCTTTTGATCATCAGCTACTTGTTTTTCATATGTCTTCTCTCCCCCTTTGACATCAATGGCAAAGGGCTCATACTTGCAATTTTAACACATCAAAATCATACCAGCTACTCCCCCTTAGTAGCAGCTCCCCATCATCAATCTGGATCACAAGATGTGACTGTGATATCCACCGGACTGATGCACATTAGTGCATCCTAGTTCATCACCGAAGGGGCCATGACCCCTAACTTCTCCTAGAGATATTCAAAAGAGTCCTTGGGAAGAGGTTTAGTAAAGATATCTGCAATCTGATCCTTTGAGGGAACATACTCCAATCTGACTTCTTCCTTGTTCACTTGTTCTCTCAAAAAGTAAAACTTGATAGATATGTGCTTAGTCTTAGAATGAAATACCAGATTCTTAGAAATATTAATTGCACTTGAATTATCACAGAAAATTGTGATAGGCTCCTCATATTCAACTTTAATGTCTCTTAGCATCTGCTTCATCCATAAGATTTGAGTGCAACTACCTGCTGCTGCAATGTATTCTACTTCAGTTGTAGACAGAGATATTGCATCTTGTTTCTTGCTTAGCCAAGAAACCAATCTCTTCCCCAAAAAGAATGCTCCACCACTAGTGCTCTTCCGGTCATCCACATCTCCTGCCCAATCTGCATCTGTGTAAGCATGAAGAGAGAAATCCGGATCTCTAGGGTACCATAGACCATACTCAACTGTTCCTTTCAGGTACCTAAAAATTCTTTTGATTGCCATAACATGAGATTCTCTAGGATCAGCCTAGAATCTTGCCACAAGACCAACAGCCTACATTATATCTGGTCTAGTCTGAGTGAGATACAACAATCCACCAATCATTGATCTATACTTTGTCTGATCTGCCTTTGGGGAGTCATCATCTTTGCTCAACTTACATCCAGTTGCCATGGGAGTGTTCATTGGCTTTGCATCTTTCATACCAAATTTCCTCAACAATTCTTTCACATATTTGGTCTGAGAGATGAAGATTCCTTTCTTTGTTTGAGTAATTTGCAGACCCAAGAAGAAATTCATTTCACCAAGCATGGACATTTCAAACTCACTTTTCATCTGATTTGCAAAAGTTTTGCACATACTATCTCTTCCTCCAAAAATGATATCATCCACAAACACTTCAACAATCAAAATGTTTTCATGAACAATTTTGAAATATAAGTTACTGTCAGCAGTACCTTTGTTGAATCCAATCTGCACAAGATGCTTATCCAACCTTTCATACCATGCTCTTGGGGCTTGCTTTAGTCCATACAATGCTTTCTTCAACTTGCAGACCATATCATCATTATTAGACAATTGAAATCCATCTGGTTGTTCAATGTAAACTTCTTCTTCCAGATCACCATTTAGGAAAGCAGACTTGACATTCATCTGATATACCTTGAAGTCTTTGAAGGCAGCAAATGCAAGAAATAATCTGACTGCTTCAATTCTTGCCACCGGAGCAAAGGTCTCTTCAAAATCAATTCCTTCTATTTGAGAGTAGCCTTTGCAGACCAATCTAGCTTTGTTTCTGATAACTTCACCAGCTTCATTCAGTTTGTTCCGGAAGACCCATTTGGTTCCAATCACATTCTTGTCTCTAGGTCTGGGAACAAGATCCCAAGTATGATTTTTCTCAATTTGCATTAATTCATCTTTCATTGCTTTAGTCCAGTTTTCATCATTGAGGGCTTCATTTACTGTTTTAGGTTCAATCTTTGAAATCAGAAAACATTCATCCTGATTTTGAGCAACATTCCTTCTAGTTTGCACACCTTTGCTTCTGTCACCTATGATCTGATCTTGAGAGTGGTTTAGTGTTACATACCTAGGAATTTTGGGAGTATCCTGCACTGCTGCTTCTTGATCAGGCTCATTCAAACCTATCTCTTCTTCCTGATTTACCGGATCAGGCTGACTCTGTCTTACCGGAGAGGATTGAGTTCCTTGAATCTGAACACCGTCTTGGTCATCTTCATCAAATTCATAAAATCTTGAGGGCTTCTCAATTCCTTCATCAACTTTCACATTAGTGCTTTCTATCATCTTCCTCAGTCTCTTATTGTAACACCGGTATTCTTTGCTTTGAGTGGAGTAACCCAAGAAAATTCCTTCATCACTTCTAGCATCAAACTTTCCTAGATCTTCATCTCTTTTGATATAACACTTGCTACCAAATACTCTGAAATATTTCATAGTAGGAGTGATGCCAAACCAGAGTTCGTAGGGGGTCTTACCGGTATTGTTTCTAATTTGAACTCGATTTAGAGTGTAGACTGCAGTGCTGATAGCTTCTTTCCAGAACATCTGAGGAACATTTGCTTCCAACATCATTGTCCTGGCAGCTTCCTGGATGCCGGTTCTTTCTTTCAACTACTCCATTCTGCTGTGGAGTCCTAGGAGCAGACAATTGTCTCCTTATACCCTGCTTCTCACAAAAGTCAATGAACTCACCAGATGTAAATTCACCACCTCTATCAGACCTTAGACATTTATGTTTCAATCCAGTTTGATTCTCTACCATAGCTTTGAAGATTTTGAACTTTTCAAGGGCTTCTGATTTCTCTTTTAGGAAGGTAACCCACATCATCTAGGAATGGTCATCAATTAACAACATGAAATATCTATCACCTTGCAGACTCTTGATTCTTGTCGGACCACAGAGATCAGTATGTACTAATTCCAACAATCCGGTAGAGGACTGATCTTTGCTTTTGAAAGAGACTCTGCTCTGTTTACCTAGCTAACATTCTTTGCACAAACTATTTGTAGGTTTCACCAATTTTGGAAGGTCTCTTATAGCCTGAATATTGCTTATCTTGATGCTGTTATCAAAATTCACATGACACATTCTTCTATGCCATAACCAACTCTGATCAACTTGAGCAAACAGACAACTTTTGTTTGAACCAACCAGATGAAAGATATTACCTTTTGTTTGAGCACCGGATGCAATTTCAGTTCTGGAGCTTGTAAAGATTCTGCATTTTCTATTCTTGAACCGGAGATCATAGCCTTTGTCCACTAACTGACCAACACTGAGAAGATTGTGCTTCAATCCTTCAACATATAGTACATTACCTGTTTTGCTCTTTCCATCAAAGGAAATAGTTCCCCTACCTCTGATTCTGCCAGCAGAATTGTCACCAAACTTTACCATTCCTCCTTCATACCTTTCCAAATCTAAGAACTTATTCTTGTCACTAGTCATATGGTGAGAACACCCACTATCAATAACCCAATCATCCTTTTCTTCCACTTGAGCAGCCAAAGCTCTTTCCACAACCTTGTGATTGACAGATTCAGAGGATATTGAATCTTCTTCCTTGATGGCAATAAACACCCATTCATTTCTGGATTTGCTTCCTAGTTCAGATTCATCATCTGTTACTCCTTCATTGTCATCTTCGGATCCTCTGGGTAGTCTCTTTGCAATGAGGGCTTCAAGTTGAGCTGTTTCTGCTTCTTCTTCTTCCATGTCTCTTCTTGCTTGATCATACCATGACATCTTCCTTGATGAGTTTTCTCCCGGATCAAATCTCTGTTTGCCTTTCACATAGGTACTGGCTTTGAAAGCAGATTCAGTCTTGGGAGGATCATCTCCAAACTCGGTCATTTCAAATGCATCTAGTTTGCCAGCTAGTTGTTCTCTTGTGACAGTTGTGTGGGCTCTGAATTCATCAATGGCAGCAACCTTGATTTTGTAGGCAGCAGGAAGGGATCTTAGGATTTTGCAGACAATCTCATTTTCATCTAGAGTTCCACCAGCATTTCTAATTCCACATACCAGCTCATTCACTCTTGGCATAAAGGTAGTGATGTTTTCATCATCTCTCATCTTCAATCTTTCAAATTTCCCTTTCAGACTTTGCAACCTTGCACTTTTGACAAACTCATCTCCTTCATACAGAAGTTCCAGTTTAGTCAAGATCTCATATGCAGTTGGTAGGTCAATAACATTTGAGAGATCTGAATCATTCAATGCGCTTAGTAGGGCTTCCTTGGTCCGTAGATTATTTTCAGCATCTGTGATTTCATTCAGAGTTGTCGGACCACCTTGTGGAGGTACATATGGTTTTGAGACCATAGCCAAGTATGCTTTTCCCATACATTCCAAGTGACACTTCATGCGACCTTTCCAGAGAGTGAAGTTGGTTCCATCGAACTTCGGACTATCCTTTTTGTATGACGACATCCTAGATCTCCTCAAGCGGTTAAGCTTCTTTCAGAGGAACTCAGCTCTGATACCAATTGTTGGATTTAAGGCATACAACTGAGAGGGGGGGGTGAATCAGTTGTATAAAACTTCTTGTTCTTTCAAACACTTGATTCTTCGTTGTTAGTTAACAGCATATCAATTAATCATCCATGAAAGCATAATACATAAACACAAGAGCAGATAAACATCAACACATTGAACACCAAGATTTTGACGTGGAAAACCTGGTTAAGGGAAAAACCACGGGGTGATTAACCCAAGGATTATTCTCTATTAGAAGAATAAGAAAAAGAATGGCACTTGCCAATTAGGGCTCACTGCCCGAGCACACTGCTCACAAAGAGGCCCACTGCCTACAAGGAGACACACTGTCTACAAAGTGATAAGAATCACAATCTTGAACTGGAGAATGACATCTCTACCATGTCCGGATCAGTTCCATTTAAGCCCAAAAACCTCTGCTCTGCCTTTCGCACTTTTCTTCGCTATGCCACACTCATCCACACAATCCACACTTCGAAATGAACTCACAAACCGTTATTTATACAAGACATCAACTTAGGAACAAACATCTAAGTCGGCAAACAACCATAAGAGTATCCGCAAGATGAATAACACATCCGATCGGCCACCACAAGAACATTCGTAGGATGAACAACTCATCCGGTCAGCTAAACAGAGCAAGAACTTCATCCGGAAGAATATCTTCAATTCCAGGCTCTACTATCAATGCGGACCAACAACACAACCTCAACATGATCCAAGAACCTTCACAAGCCTACCTGAATGACCAGGTACGTCCGCATTTCCTTTACTTACTGAAATCTCTTATCCTCCTTATCCGGAACTTCAAGAACACTGTCTGTCGCCACTGTCATAATGCAGGAGGTACTTCCGGACCTCCAAATTATACACAACTCGAGATGGCACATCACAAGGACATCCCAAAGACTCCTTCCAATCCGCAGATTAGGATTATATAGTTCCGGACCTCACCGGACCTTTTTGTGATCCTCTGTCACCTCTGAATACTTGCCAGAACCGGTTCTACACCGACAACCACAACTCCTTCAGATCTTCATGCGGACCTCTGAAATCTTAACTGAAGCATCTCAAGACTCATATCTAGAAACCCTTTAATCCACATCCTCCGGTTCACATCCTATACAGTACATTTGCCTTCTTCTCATCACTGTTCTTTACTGTTCCTGACTGAGGCTAATTTTCTCAATATCCTCAGCACACTGCTCATTGAATCCTTCTTGTCAAAGCAATATGAGTATGTTGACATCAATGACAACACTGGTTTACCTCATACTTGCAACAGTGCCTTCATTGATGCTGAAGAGGAATAATTAGAGGGTTACAATCCTTTGATACCACTAAGGGAAACATCGTTAAGTGAGTCATATACACCTTTAACCCTAAAATCAACTAGTTTTTACACACCCCTTACACTCCTTGGACTCCTCCAATTTGATGCAAATGAAATCTACAAATCATTATGATACCTACTCAATCAACATGTCTACAAATGACCCTAAAACCTAATCCAAAGCTTTCAGAGTTCCCAACTCACATGAACCATCTTCAACTTCAACATCAATACAATTAAATGTTGCATGGGAATTCCCACAAGCCCAACTTTAGATGATCAAAATATTTCTTGATGAAGATGAGGTGAGTGTGGTAGAGTTTAAAAAAGAAAATAAATTGCAAAGAGCCAATGGAATAGAAGACCCTGTCATCCTTGAATTACCAAAAAAGTACAAAGGGTAGTCCATGTTGGCAAGAGACACTGTTACACATGATAGTTGTTGTCATTGATGGCAACTAAGTCTATCCTACTCATCCGTATTAGATGATTTGTTCATATCAAAAGTTAAAGTGAGGATTTGTCTAAGTCCGGATGTCAGAAACAGAGCATGTGACAAGGTCCGGTATCTTAGTCCAGATCTCTCGGGTGGTAATTTACAGTGTGCTACAGATCTAAAAAAGTGATAGGGAGTATCAAGACTATCTAAATCAACAATCTTAGCCTTCGATTATGAAGGAGTCAAAAGTTATAAGGATTTGAGTATCAGGTTCCAGTTAGTCTGAACAGTCAGAAGAAGAACATGCCGACCTAGTATTTGATCTTTGTCCATGTGTAAAAAAGTTGTTTGATAAGCAATTAGTGATAATCAGTGGTATTGGCTGACATGATTGATGATCTAGGACCACAAGTTTTTGGTCTACATTATTATTTGTGCATAGATTCAGCTGACAGAGCAGAGTTCTTAATAAAAGTTCTAAGTTTCCTTGATGCCAACTGCAGTTGATTGAATTTCTTGATGCGGATATATATAGCTGATGGATTCAAGTCTTTTGGATTGTCACTATGGTGTTATGAAGGAGTAAGTGTGAAAAAGGTAAAAAGAAGTGCAAAGAAGAAGAGATCTAAGGACCAGATTATGGCATAACAATAAATAGGGTAGAGCAAGGATGAAGTGTGTAAGATCAGTATTCTGTACTTAGCCAAAACTAAATTTTTGCATTGGTAGATGCTATTGATTAGTTCAAACACTCTATAATATTTTTGTAATCATTCCTGTAGGCAGTGAGCCTCTTTGAGCAGTGAGCCTGAAGGCATGTGCCTTCCCCATTTGTAATACTTTTAATAGGGTATTAATCTTTGTGAGTTAAAATGCACTTAAAATTGATGTCAAAGGGGGAGTGAATAGCAGTGAAAAATGAGGAATCTAGCAAAGGGGGAGCACTAGAGAATAGTGAAAAGCACAAGTGCACATAGAGAGGGGGAGTTGTTCTGACACTTAATCATTTTTCACTAAGTGTTGCCATCAATGCCAAAGGGGGAGATTGTTGGTAGGAGATACTGCTACACATGATAGGTGTTGTCATTGATGGCAACTAAGTCTATCCAACTCATCCTTATTACATGATTTGTTCTTACCAGAAGTCATAGTGAGGATTTTTCTAAGCCTGAATGTAAAAAATAGAGCATGTGACAGGGTTTGGTATCTTAGTTTAGATTTCTCTGGTGGTAATTCACAATATGCTATAGATCTGAAGAAGTGATAAGGAGTGTCAGACTATCTAAATCTAGAATCTTAGCCTCTGGTGATGAAGGACCCAAAAGTTATAAGGATTTGAGTATCGAGTTCCAGTTAGTCTGCACAGTCAAAAGAAGAACAGGGCAACCTAGTATTTGATCATGGTTTGGATACAAAAAAGTTGTTGGATAAGTAGTTAGTGATAATTAGTTGTATTGGCCAACATGATTGATGATCTAGGAACACAATTTTTTGGTCCACATTATTATTTGTGCATAGATTTAGTTGAAAGAGCAAATTTCTTAATAAAAGTTCTAAGTTTCCTTGAAGCTGACTGTAGTTGATTGAATTTCTTGATGCAGATATATATAGCTGATGGATTCAAGTCTTTTGGAGTGTGACTGCAGTGATATGAAGGAGTAAGTATGAAAAAAGGTTAAAGGAAGTGTGAAGAAGATGAGATCTGAGGACTGGATTATGGTAGAATAGTAAACAGGGTAGAGCAAGGATGAAGTGTGTAAGATCGGTATTTTGTACTTAGCCAGAACTAAATTATTGCATTGGTAGATGCTATTCATCAGTTCAAACACTCTGTAATCTTTTTGTAATCATTCTTGGAGGCAGTGAGCCTCTTTGAGCAATGAGCTTTGGGCAGTGAGCCCGAAGGCATGTGTCTTCCCCATTTGTAATACTTTTAATAGGGTATTAATCTTTGTTGACTAACTTCCACCGTGGTTTTCCCTTAACTAGGTTTCCACGTCAAAAATATTGGTGTCAAGTGTTTTATTTGTGTTTTTGCTCATGTGTTATTGATGCATGCTTTCATGGTTACAATAATGATCTGTAAATAAGTGGTAGAAAAGAATTAATTGCAGCAAGTGTTAAAGTTTTGAGCCAACTGATTCGTGCCCCCTCTCAGTTGACTACCCTAATTCCAACACTCCATGGACCTTTGAATGAAACCAATTGGAAAAATGAGCATAAGTTGTGAGTGTAAATAATTACATTATCTAACTAGTTATCTTTTATCATATCAAGGAGATTCTTATTCACACATGTTAAGTCTCACTTAGGTACTTTAACCTTTTTGTCTCACCTCATGTGGTTAAGACACATATCTCATGCATACATGACACCTTTATAACACTTATCCTATGTGCATGCAAGGTGGTTAAAGTCCACAAATACCTTCTCATCTCACCCATTTTCTATATAATTAGGGGTTCATATGTAATTTCTTTGGATTCACACATACTGTATAAATATATCACATATTTTGGCTTTATCAAAAATCTCTTGAGGAAGGAATATCTTATTTTGTAGGATCTATTAGGCTGTGAGGGTCAAATATTTGAATCCAACATTATATCAAAGCTCCGAATCTATAAGCACCTTATCAAATTAGGGTGGCGGTGGTTAAGCCAAGCACTCTCATAAAGTACATCTCGAAGCAAAAAATAACTTTCAATTGTGCTAAGAAGGCCCAAGAGACAAATTTTCATATATAAGACTTCATATTTTTTGGTAGGAATTTTTTTTGAGTTTTGAAGGTGCCTCCATTGGAATCTATATAGAAATCCATACAATTGCATTAGAGACCTTGGCTAACTATTTTATCCCAAGGACCTTATTTGTTTAATCTGACAGATATTCATATTAACCACTAGTTAATTGTGTTATACGACATCTTTTTTTGTACAATATGGTAGGGTGATGTCATACTACATTACTCCTACATCAACTTGTGTTAGCATTTTTTGGTTTTTTTTTTACCTAGCGGTCATGGGCTTGAGGGATTTACCTAGTGGATATTTGATAGGGTCATATTTTTTAACTAGTGGTCATTAGATTTTTCATGCCACTGGGCAACCACCTACCCACCACCCAATAGACACTAGGACATTTGAACCCACCATCACTCCATTGTATTATGCATATTCTAGGCAGGTTCCACTAAAAACTACCCGAGTAAGGTAAAAGAAATTTCCCGTGAAGCTAAGGTAGTTTTAGTTGAAAAATGGGAAGTTTCATGCAACTAGAGTAATTTCTCAATGAACAAAAAGTGGTTTGGAAATATTCTAGCATCAAGGAATATTCTGGTAGAATCTATGAATATTCTCTACTAACATTAGCATGATTTCATCATCTTTTTCCCCAAATTCTCCCCCTCTCTTTTGGCACTCCAACTTTGGAGGCCCATATCTAGACCATACAAAATTGTTTTTTTTGGGTATTTTTTTTTATCTGGGATAATTTTTCATGATCTACCTCATGGTGTAATCAACTTATAATTTTGATATATGGATTATTTTAAAAATCTCAGACACTCAAGTGTAACCCTACTTAATTCCCTTTTTTGGAACTTTATAAGGCTCATTCAGGCACATATAAACTCCTTTTTGGGTCCCATTTTTTCTGAAACTACTTATTTTTTAAGCACTATGTAGTGTTGTTGTTAGTTTTTCTTGATAGTGTTTCAAAATTATGCATTCATCATATGCCTCATTTTTGAGACTTTGTGCATCAAATCCACCTAGTGGTAATTCTAAATTCACTAAATATAAAGTGACACATCACTAAAAATTTCTTAAGGGGTTAATTGATTGAATCACAAGAGGTAATTTGATACTTCTACTTTCTTCGTTGTTGTTTTTTCAATCATGTCTCTCACAATAAATTCCTTCCATTTGAGTATTCTTCATAATCCTCCTAATAGATGGAAAATCAAATGAGGATATTGTGGGAAGAACAAGCATACAAAATAAAATTGTATTTATTGACAAATTGATGAAATGAAATAACTTCTTATTGATAATGATATTTCTTTACCTGATCATTATAGTCCAAGACCTATAGAATCATGATATGATCTCACTCAAACATCTTGTGAGACATCGAACTTAATTTGGGGATGAACAATGCAACTTGATGATTTTCACTAAGATCTCATCTCGTCCATCATCACTTGTTGCTACATCTGAATCTAGTGTTGATTCATCCATGGCTTCTAGAGATTATATGTACTAGGATATTGATGTCAATTTTCCAAAACCACCTTACTAGAACACATTTATACCATACATATCATCCTTGACTATATATTCTCACATTATAGATTTGGAAGTCACCATTGAGGACATTCATCTTCTATTTGATGATACCATTGATGGAGTTGCATCACCATCATCTTCTTTGGATGTACTTGTTCTTCATCCTCCTCTTCATTCATCATAGCTTGATAGTTGATTGGAGACCTTTGAGGATCATTCAAAGACAACATCTTAGGATTCATCTAGGCCTTTGGATGATGTCTAGAATCTATAGACATGCATCCTTCTTTTGGCATATTCCTATCTAGAATGGGAAGATATCCTACACACATTTGTGGTTTTGTTTCTTCCCAAGTAGAGAAATATTGTTTAGCAATCATTGATCATCTTTAGCATCTAGTGGTAAGCATCTACTAACACTACAAAAGGCATTTTATAGGGAGACTACCTGGTTTCTCTTATCATTTTTTTTGGGGAGGGAGTATTTCCTCACATGGGGTTCTTTCCTTCTCACTTTTAGGGCCACCAGATACACCTTCTCTTTTCTCTCTCCAATAAGGGAACATCTATCACAATTATGTGATAAAATTTATCCTTGGGGAGTCATGTTAAGTCCTCCTTTTTTCTTCTACACTTGTACATTTTCATGCACCTTTTCTCTTTTGGAGAGGAGCTTTATTTCCCACTAGGTTTTCAACTCTACTCTATTTAAGAGAAATTTGTTTCAACATGGGTACCTAGCATGGCCTTGTAGATGAGACCCATCATCATTATCATTGTATTTATTCTCCCTAAGTTACACTTCAGGGGGTGTTATTGAAAATAAGGACATTATCTAACTAGTTAGCTTTTAGCCTATCTAGGAGAGTCTTATTGACACATGTTAACTCTTCACTTAGGGACCTTTACCTTTTTGTCTCACCTCATGTGTTTGAGACACATGTACTCACATTTTGAGACATGTATCTCATGCACATATGACACATGTATCACACTTGTCCTATTTGCATGGAAGGTGGTCAGAGTCCACACCTACCTTATCATCTCACACCTTTTGTATATAATCAGGGGTTCATATGTAATTTGTAATCTCTTTGGATTCATACATATTGTGTGAATATATTGCATATTTTAGGTTTATTATAAATCTCTTGTATAAGGAATATATTTGTTTTGTCAGGTCTATTGGGCTATGATGTTCAAATATCCCACTCCAACATAGCCTTTGTCCCTCCACAAGGCTACAGGGAGCCTCAAACTCCCTTCGAGTTATTCTAGTTTTGAAAAAGAATTGAAGAGTGATTTGAAGTTAAAATTTACATGAAGATGAGTTTGATTTACTCACTAAGTTATTTAACAACGATGGGACCTTGTATTGGAACTCCTTTCACCAAAAGACATATTAGTCCGTAACTCATCTCACATTACCTCAAGTCACCAAAAACATACCTAAAGAACAAGAAACCACAATTGGACCTTTCAAGGTAGGAGAATCAATTCTCACAAGAGGAAGCACTAAGAACAAGAGGTACAAGAAGAAAAGAAAGATTCAAGAAGACTTGAAAGGTCCAAATATGGTTAAGGAAGATGTCAAAATGGCACTTACCTCTTGTGTACCATGGAAGGTGAATAATTTAGTGAGACAATTAAAAACCTTCATTTAAAGAAATATTACATTTAGAAACATCATAAAAGAATTAAAAAAAAAAAAAAAAAAACTGAAAACAATTCATGAAAATTCATAAAAATTCTAAAACATCAAAATTAAGAACATGCATTTTCATTCTGTTGACCATGACTTTGTTCATGACATGCACTTGTTAGATTTTTCTCTTATTAAGGAGTCTTA
Source organism: Cunninghamia lanceolata (assembly GCA_027924645.1). Classification (NCBI taxonomy): domain Eukaryota; kingdom Viridiplantae; phylum Streptophyta; class Pinopsida; order Cupressales; family Cupressaceae; genus Cunninghamia; species Cunninghamia lanceolata. Next base: position 19,697,448 of record BSBN01001807.1, on the reverse strand, counting down.
AGGTTCTCTATTATAGGTTGTGCCTTCTAAACCTTAGAGATTCCTTAAAATCATCACTATCCATTTTTCCCTTTTAAATTCCCAACAAGTTTAGGCAAAGTCAAGATCTTAGCATTGTACTAATCCTAGTATTAATGATTCATGTTGTCAAGTAAAAGGATATAAATTACATTAGTACCTATGATGTTTGGAATACCACCCAAGCACAACATGAATGAGCCAAGTATTGATGAAACACATGGGGGACTATGAATCCTTGTAGAGGTGACTCTCTAGTCACTCGTGCTCTCACAATAGTAGCTAGTCAAGTGACGATGGCACTGAGGGGATGTCTATCTCCCTCAAAAGTGGGATTTATGGGTTTTTTTCATGGTGATTACACTTCTTTGTTGGGAGTCTAGGTCATTGTCACTACAATCATTGTCATTAGTTTCTTCTTCTTCTTCTTCTTCTTCTTCTTATGTTAGCTCGCATAATTGAAGAGATAGCTCTTGAGTTGTATTAATGTATTTATATATTCTTTTGTTAAGAGTCATAGGTCATGTGTGGCTTCTTGGCAGAATCTATCAAAAATCTAATCTTAAATTTCAGACTCAGTTAATCTAAGTTTTTAGTGTGTCTTGTCTAATTTATCCTAGGATTTTGATATGTTCTTCAAAGTATTCTTCTATAGTATTTTATTATTCTAGGTTCTCTATGTTATTTGGGTTGATAAATTCTTTAGACATATTTTCTCTTATCTCCTCTAATAACCCAATCCTCTCTCGCACTAGGACACATAATTGGGTGTTTTGAAAAGAGGATGTGAGCCTTCAAAGGTTTGTGTTTCACAATGTGTTCCCTATGCCTTGGGATTAAACCAAGGGATTATGTTACTATGATTTGAATTGATTTCCTTGTTATGAAAATGAGGGCTTAACACTTATATTTTGTAGTTATGCATATTTGAATATGATGTTTCTAAGTGCAAATTAATTTATATACATGCATGCAACTTTTGGTTCTTTTCCTAATATTTTAATGTTATCTAATTATTAGGTAAAAGATATGGATAAAATGTAAATGACCTTTCGCAAGTACAATTTAAGTATGTTTTTTTTGTGTTTTTGATATAAATATCACAATTACTTTAACTAAATGGAGGAAATATGTAATTTAATATATAAATGCAAGAAGAAATCAAGAAGAAATCAGGATAGAGTTTATGTCTTTAAGAGAATATTTTTCAAATTACTACTAAAATAAAAAAAGAACCTATACTTGATCATGCCAATGTCAGGAAGATAGTCCTTAGAGGTCCATCTTTATCCAAATAAGATTCTTTGCAATAATAGGGAACTCTGCTTAATGATGAGAAAAATGTAAAGCATGTAAGGATATTAAAATAAAAGAAGGTCTAAGGTATGTAAGGATGAAAATAAAATGAGGCTCAAGACACATATGAGAAGCTTGGTTAGGGTAAGACTTCTAAGATAAATCTATCCTGAAGATATCTAAGCTAAAATTGATAATACAAAGGCTCAAGGCATATAGAGAAGCTTGCAAGAAGATTGAAGAAAACTAAGAAGCATGCAAGATCTCTCAAAAACAAGTGAAGGAATTAAAAATAACAAAGAGGTGAGAATTATCTATAGGTAAAAATGGGAGGGAATGAGAGAAGAGATAAGAACAAAACTAGAAGAAAACTAAAAGAAATTAAAGTGAATTTAAAGAGATTAATAGAAACAATTTAAAAGAGATAAAATTCAATATAAATGAGTTCATAAAGGAAATAAAGTGAGAAAATGATGAGTTGGAACAAAAAACTGTGAGTTAAAATGCACTTAAAATCAAGAAGAAAAGATAACAACATGAGTTAACATGTGCATTGAAAATTGATAGGGTCACATGTTTTGCTAGTCAGGGTCACTTGGGCAACCTAGGAACATTAGGTTGTGAACCTAAAATAAAAAGGGGTGAACCTAAACATGCAAGTAGGAGGCATGAATGAGGCAACACAAAAGGAAGGAAAAGTCAAATGAAAGGCAAAATAAGAGGGATGAAAGACAACAAGATAAAAAGGGAAGTCATCAAGATACAAAACTGTTGGCTGAAGTAAAATCACACCTTTGAGGGTCAGGAGCTATAACCACCATCTCATCATAAGACTTCCATATTCACTTGACATGATTTTGGTACTTACATATTTTCCTCCTCAAGGATGGTAGTCTATATTAAAGGTAGGTACCATTCCCAATAATGGCCTCACCTGTTGTCATTGTCCTATATTTGGATCTATGAAATCAAATTTATTGCAGTGTTAATCTAACATATGATGAATTTAAAATAAGTATATTAAAAGATGAAATGACATACCTATAATGTGAGAGTTTCAAGTTGTGTTGTCTAGTATTTCTTCCATCAACTTGTAGTCATGGTAAAAGAAACACATAAAATGAGGACAAATCAATGCATAAAATACACTAAACTACTCAAAATAGTCACAAATACAAACAAAACTAGAGGAAAGAGAGTAGAAGAAAGAGAAAATGTGAGACAAAGTGTCTGAATAGAGGTGAGACTTAGTGTATGGGTAGTCAATAGATATATTGCAATGAGGAGATCTGAGTTGTGGTTGCAACTCATCTTCACATGGACCACCGAGTATGAAAGATGAGAGAAACTACTCTCTAAACCATAGATCTTTTTTTTAATGATTTCTCTTAAAAGTGTGTTAAATCTGAAATCATTTGATGCATTCTATTGGTTCCCAAAATGACTACAACTAGAAACTCTAAAACATTCCTAAGTCATCTAGGCCAGGGATGTCATCAAGTTGATTTGAAAGAGGTTTATAAAAAATTAAAGGGTAATTTTGGCCAACTAATAAGAGTGGGTAGGCTCGTCTACACTTTGAGCTCAACTTAAACTCTGGAGGGATATTCCAAGGGGTATACCATAACAGGTATTGACTTCAAACTAGATGAACAACTAAAAATAAATGGACAACCAAACCCAACTCATCATCTTGGTCCCAAAGACTGTCACTGGATCAAGAACAACTAGTTGTCACAAAACCCCTATATAGCTGATACAAATTGTATGAATGTACATGCACAGGAAAGATGGTTTTCCCCCTAAACCACTGGTAAATGTTTTTTTTTGTTTAAATGATGGGAGGTTAATAGGAATGGTTTAAGATCAGTGCCTACTCTATGGGCAACAGAGTCATAGTTCATCAAGAAAATAATAAACTAAAATCAAAAGGAACAATGAGCTATGTATTTGCATATACCATAGAATATGAGGTCTTCAAATAGAACATACTTAGTAATCCAAAACATAACTACATATACCCATATATAACTTGAGAGAGATTATTACAAAGCCTGCAATATTTTCAGAATGCTACCACATTCATCTAACCCAATATTACATTTGTGCCATGAAATATGGCAAAGGAAAATACTCATCTACGACTAAGAAATTTTCTTGGGTACATACCTAATGACTTGGAGACATTCTACAACAAGAACCATATACAATACTAACTCCTTTAACTTCGCAGGCATGCACTCCTCAATGAGATGAACTAGCATTTCAATGGCTACCTTGCAACATTCTGCACCTATAGTTGTCTTATAAAGACCACCCACAAAAACTAACATGTAATTCATAAAAAACATATGCATATATAGCAATACAACATGCTACATAATTCAAAGTGCCTCACTCTATCATCGAGTACACCTATGCTACATTAAACTCTAGCCCATGGCCCTATCGGAAGATATCTCTACTAAAGGAATGTTTGTATACATCTATTTTTACCAATCATAAATGTGGAAATATACTGATTTGATTCACAACATTTAATACAGAAATATATGAAGATGAAGTAGATGAGAAATATCTGTTGCATTGAAGAATAGTAGATGACCCATCAACCTGCACAATTAAATATACAATAGGTACCTAGAACATTGATGAGGGAAGATTTGAATCCACTTCCTGACAAGTCTAAGGACTAATAGAAGAAGATTGTCCACACATGTGGAGTACTTGGAGCAATAATGAGGGATGGTTTGAGTCCACTCCCTAACACCTACAACATTAATTTCATCTACTTTGTTCTCCATGAGTACCTATGCATTGGATAATTTTACTATGACAATTACCTACAAAACCTTGGCCTGCAACACATTAATACTGAGTACAAACCTACAAGTCCCATCCTGCAATCATGGTGCAAATTCAGGTAATCACTCCCCCTTAACTTTTAAAACACTTTAAAAGTGTTATCCAATTTTCACTTATAGTTCCCTTTTAAATCTTCTTGTACTTGAATAATTCAAACATTCTACCTGATTGATCTTCATCCTTCATTTGCCCTTTGAATTCTAATTCTATGCACATTCTATGCATAGGGAACCTTATATTTTCTCTATGTCAGAAAAATTGGTAGGAAAAAAACTTAGTCAGTGAATTGTCAAGTTCACAAACTCATCTTCCCTCTAACAAAGGCTCCTTTGCTTTATTTTCACCTTTATCTCTTTTATCAACTATTTGTCTTTATCTTTGGTGAAAATAGTCCTATATTATTAAAATGTAAGTGGATCCTACCATTCGCAATACATGTTGATGAGTATGGATTTGTATGTACAAATACAGGACATTTTTTATCAGAGAGGGATGAGCCCTATGTTTTCCCTTTTCAAAATAACCAATCATTTCTAATTGATGATGTAAGAAGCATAGGATGGTCATATGTCATTCAAACAGAGTCTCATTTGAAATGAAAATTCATGGAAGTTGTTGATATAATGCCTGATGGGTGATATGTTAATTTACAAGAAACATTTGAAGTAGTGGATGAAGATGATGATGGAGTGTTTGGAGAAGATATTTTGATTGCCAATGAAGAGATTGGGAGAGAGAACGTATTGCATGACACAGATGAGGATGAGAAAGAAAATCAAGTAGATGTAGACATGAGTGATCAGGATTCTAATACTGCTAGCAATGCAAATGATTAGTGAAGGCATCAAGAAAATAATGAGCTTGTAAAATGTAGTACAGAAGAAGCAACATAAGAAAGGGCATTAGTGTACAGGAATTTCTTCCACTTTGGGTTTTTCAGGGTAATCTCTTGTGTTGAGCTCTACCTTTTTGTTGTTTTTCTAGTTCTTGTTTTGTTACAGGTCATGCATATAACTAGCTATATTTGTTCCAAAAATAAATTTCTCATTTTTAAAGTACATATTGACTATTTTTGTTTACTTACGTTTGTGTGTTCAAAATTTCTATAGAATTATATAAGTAGAAATAATGAGGATTTTATAAGTAGAAATAATGAGGATTATATAAGTAGAAATAATGATGATTCACACTATTAGAAAGGCAATTAGTTTCTTCTCCAATAGAAGGATAAACAAATAGAGTTTCCTTTGGGTTTCAATCCGTGTGCCACATTTACTTACTAAATTTTTTTGCTTCTCCATATAATGCATCTTATATGCTATCATCCTATGTCATGTCACTTGTCATAGATTGTCTCCTCTAATTTCTAAGAATGCATCTTATATTCTCTATGAATGTATTTCATATGGGGACTGCCCTTATATAATGTATCATTCAAATGGAAATGAAATCCTTATATACTATGAATGCATTTCTTTATATGCTCTAGTTGACTGAAAATAATGGCTTTGTTTATATTCCACTCTTGTTCTATTGATTCAATTTGCTGATTTATATATATTATTGTTTATTTGGACTTCAGGAAATGAAGAAAAAGACTATGAGGCACAATTTAGATGATAGTGATCATGTTGCTGAAGTTCCACTAATAGATTATGAGCATTTTCATAAAGAACATGTGGCAAAGAATAGTGAATATTTATCACATCTTGGTTTGACAAATAGGAAAGTTGTAAATCCACTAAGTAGTATATTATTTGTTTAATTGTGTTTATGAAATTTTATAGGCAAGAGGTTTATGTATATAAGACATAATATGATATTTTTTTATTTTATAGGAAAGAAAAAGAGTGCAAAGAAAATGCAGAGAGAAAACAAAAGGAAAGTAAAGATATAGTGCTGCCAAATCATAGAAGCCAATGCATTTGGGATTCAAGTACGAATGCAGTTGGTGAAAATAATAGTGGTCATGATGTGCGGCCCAATATAACATATAGTGATGTGCGACTTGATATAGCACATGGTGATGTGCAACCTGATATAGCACATGGTGATGTGCAACGTTGTGATGATCTCTTAGCATAGAGTCTAAGAGAGATTATTGAAAATAATGAGAGGAAAGGAATAGTAAGTGAGCTGCAAATGATTTATTCAAGATTAAAGGATGTGTTTGAAGTGAAATCTATAGAGACCGGTATTGATCTACCTACTCATGACACACCTACCCATGACACACCTGATGTGGCCAAGATGATGAAGTTATGGTTAATGAAAGTCATGAAGAGAGATCACTTGCATTTGCTGTGCCTGCTACAACATTTTATGGAACTAGTGGATTAGCTAAAAAAATTGCTAGTGGTTTAATAGATTATGTGCCTACTTTTTTCAAAAGAAAAAGATTGAGTCAAGATTTATATAGATCTATAGAGAGGAATGCAAAACAAAGAAGATTAGAAGGCAAGAAGCCATTCTTGGTTGAGGTATCAAGAGATGGTGAGCCCATTGGGGAAAATGTTGCAAGGTGGGCCTCTGAGTTGGGTGTGAGATGTAGGGCCCATTTGGATATTTGTAAATCAAATTTTGTAGAGCAAGATCCATGAAGTGTGGAAAATGTTATACAAAAAATGGAAAATGCTTTTGAGACTACTGGTGGACAAATCTCTAGAAGATATTACAAGCAAAAGATGAGACTTTTGATGAACAATTATAGATACAATTGTAGAAAAACAATCTTGGAGGAAAAAGAGAGGTTAGAATCCCCTCTATCTCCCAAATAGTGGGAGGCATTGAAATAAAATATGTGTTCTGAAGAATATTTGACAAAGAGTTATAAAGGAAAGAGGGCAAGAGATAATGTGGCAACTGGATATACATTTGGTCGAGGTGGCTTGCAGGCCAAAATGGACAAACTTGGAGTAAGGGTATGGTTTTTTGGTTCAATTTACGTTGGTTATTTATTTCAATTTTTTATTGAACTGACTATATGTTGATATTAACATTGTATTTTAGGTGGAAAACTATAATAGAGAAGCAGGTGTGGAAGATATGCTTGATTATATGGCAGCACTAGATCCTTGTAAATCTAACGGTAGTATGAAGTGGAAATCTAGTTCATCAACAGAGATTTTAGAGCCATCTGTTAGACACCCAATAAGAGCCTTTGTAGATCATGTCAACTCAAATGAAGGGTACCAACATATAATGAGTTTCTTACATAGTCTCACTAAGAAATTGTCATAGTTGGCTTCCTCCGTTAGGCCTATAGTTTCTGCATGGAATGAGCATAATATTATGGATGTAGATGAGGTAGGAGGCTCTATTACACTATCCTTTCATTTCATGTGTTTGTTATTGGGTAAACTTATACCATGTTTCTATTATACTTCCTTGTGATTACATTTTTTAGATACTTCAATAGTTATCATAGCTCTTGGATACTATAAACAAAGAATGAACCTACCCTCAATGTGCAATACTACAATTCTAGCCATTATAACCTTAGCATTGATGCTTTACATAAATGCGTTATCCCGAATTGTCTCACTATTCTACTTATAGAACCAAAAGAAACATGCAATACTTTAATTTACCAGGTTCTACTTCAAACCATTTTGCTTGGGTATTCACTTCATTATTCTTGTCCTTGTCATGTTTATGACATGCTCCTATGTTGCATTATGACATTTAACTCTATCATTCTAGATAGTCACTTTGAGTATGTCTTAGTAAAGTTCTTAATCACTGATCCTAAAGTCAAGGCTGTTATATATGCTTTGTTGCTATCATTCCAATGGTTCTTGGTCATTGTCTAATGGTTTTGAAAGTGCCTTTATCTCTTCTCTTGTTTGGTGAAACCCTACTAACTGTTACATGTCTTTATCTTCTCCTATACCTTCCATGCTATGGATTGTCCTAAGATAGAGATATGGACTGCCATCTTACTATTAGAAACAAGGTAGATAACTGAGAGGGGGGGTGAATCAGTTATCTCTAATAACTTTATTTTTCTTTTTATAATTTGTACAACATCAAAATACATAAGCATATATAATCATGAGAGCAGAAATGAAATCAACACACATAACACAAGGATTTTGACGTGGAAAACCCTGTTAAGGGAAAAACCACAGGGTGACTAACCCAAGATTATATTCTTTGTTAAAAGAATAAGAAGTACAAAATGTCACTTGCCAATTAGGGCTCACTTCTCGAGCACACTGCTCACAAGAGGCACACTGCCTACAAGAGGCTCACTGTCTACAATATTTTATAGAAGGTAACTAGGTTTTTGAACTAAAGAGAGACATCCATATATGTTGAGGTTTAGTTCTGGTTAGGCTCAATATACTAATCTAATGCACTTCATTCTTCCTCTTCTTAAGTGTTGTTGTTTAGTCATATACCAGATTTGTATTACTGCTTCCACACTTCTCTCTATCTTTCTTCACACACTCAACCAACACAAACACCTTCATACTGCAATCCATCTAGTATATATATCTGCATGAAGGATTTCAACATCTTTCTAGTTGGCAACTAGAATACTCAAGATATTTCCAAGACACTAATCTGCCGGCTGAATCCATGCTTAATATGTGATGCATATCAAAGACATAGACATAGAAGTCATCAATCAAGTCGGCCAACCATATATGAGCCCTCAAATATCTTTATCACCATCAATTTCTCATCTGGATTAAAGTCTGATTCTCTACCGGTCAGTTCTTCCTCAGTCTACTTTGCATGTTAGGAACCCAAGACTTAGATGCTCAAATCTTTTCACTCATTCATCATCAGAGGTTCAATCTCTGGAATGTAGTAGTCATGGTACTCCTCTTGACTTGTCCAAGTCCATAACTTGCTAAGTTACACCATCTGAGAGATCTGGACCTAATTGTCAAACCTTGCTACATGCTTTGTTCTTGCTCACCAGACTAGAACACTCTTCAATTTGTCTTCTGGTATAGACATACTATGTGCTATGGATGTGTGGAATGGACTTTGTTTCCATCAATGGCAACACTCATGAAGCCATATAGTGTCTCTTGCCAACAATCTCCCCCTTTGGCATTGATGGCAACACTTAGTGAAAAATGTTTAAGTGTCATAGCAAACTCCCCCTTGGCTGATGCTTTGTCTTATGTACACTTTTACTAGAGCTCCCCCTTAGCTGGATTCCACATTTTTCACTACTCCTCACTCCCCCTTTGATATCGATGGAAAAGGGTGGAATCCACAGACCAAAATTTATAAAAATTAGCCTATACATAGCCGCATAAGTATATATACATGTTATACTTACATATACTTAAGTATATTCACAAAAGTGGTCTTCAACTGGACAAATTTTGTTGCCCAACTCTGCTTCATCTTGTCCAAAATTGAGATGTGATCACTCAACAAAAATTCATAATCTTTTGCCCTTCTTAAATCTATCGAATCACTGGTCCGGGCTGTGGTCTGAGCATCAGTTAAGGCCTCATGCATTGCCTCTAACTTAGGGATAATTATCCCTCTAAGTTCACTCATCCTACTTATTATATTCTTCTTCTCCTTTTCAAGCCTCTTTATTTCATTTATAATGGAAATATCCTAACACTCTTGATTCATTATGGATGAGGTGAGAGGATCAAAATTCTAAGATAAACTTGATAGTTTACCTATTACAAGTATGAGGTTAACCAGTGTTGTCATTGATATCAACATACTCATATTGCATTGATAAGAAGGATTGCATGAGCTGTGTGCTGAGGTTATTGAGGAAATTAGTCTCAATCAGGAATAGTGAAGAACAGTGATGAGAAGAAGGCAAAAGTACTCAATAGGTTGAGGATCAGAGGATGCAAATTAAAGGGTTTGTAGATATGAGTCTTGAGATGATCCAGTTAAGATTTTAGAGGTTCACATGAAGATATGAAGAAGTTGTAATCAATCAAGGAGAACCGATTCTGGGAGATGCTTCAGAGTGACAGAGTGTTACAAAAAGGTCTAGTGAGATCTAAAAGTGCATTGTCCTAATCTACGGATTGGAAGGAGTGTTTGGGATGTCCTTGTGATGTGTCATCTCGATTTGTTCATGGTTTGGAGTTTCAGAAGCACCTTTCTCAGTATGACAGTGGCGATAGACTATGTTCTTGAAGTTTTAGATGAAGAAGAGAAAAGATTCTAATAAGTAGAGGAAGTGTGGATGTACCTGGTCATTCAGGCAAGCTTGTGAAGGTTCTTGGATCATGTTGAGGTTGTGTTGTCAGTCCGCATTAGTGTTAGAGCCTAGAATTAGAGATATACTTCTAGATGAAGATGTTCTTGTTCAGGCTGGCTGACCGGATGAGTTATTCATCTTGTGAATGTTCTTGTGGTTGATTGCTGACTTAGATGATTGTTCCTAAGTTGATGAATTGTATAAATAAAGGTTTGTGAGTTCATTTCAAGGTGTGTCATGAAGTGGATGAGTGTGGTATAGAGAAAGAATGAAAGGCAGAGCAGGTGTGTCTCGGGCTTAAATGGAACTGATCCAGACATGGTAAAGATGTCAATCTCTAGTTCAAGTTTGTAATACTTGTTATCTTGTAGACAGTGTGTCTCTTGTAGGCAGTGTGCCTCCTTGTGAGTAGTGTGCTTAGGCAGTGAGCCCTAATTGGCATGTGCCATCAATTTTTCTTATTCTTCTAACAGAGAATAATCCTTGGGTTAATCACCCCGTGGTTTTTCCCTTGACCGGGGTTTCCATGTTAAAATCTTGGTGTCTAATGTGTTGATGTTTATTTTCTCTGATGTTTGTGCTTCATACTTTCATGAATGGTTAATTGACATGTTATTAAATAACAAAGAAGAATCAAGTGTTTGAAGTAACAGCATGTTTTTGTACAACTGATTCCCCCCTCTCTCAGTTGTGTGCCCTAGATCTAACAATTGGTATCAGAGCCAAGTTCCTCTAAAAGGAGCTTAACCGCTTGAGGAGATCTAGGATGTCGTCATACAAGAAGGATAGCCTGAAGTTTGATGGAACCAACTTCTCTCTCTGGAAAGGTAGCATGAAATGTCACTTGGAGTGTATGGGAAAAGGCATACTTGTCAATGGTCACAAAACCATATGTACCTCCATAGGGTGGTCTTACAACTCTAAATGAAATCACAGATGCTGAAAAAAATCTACAAATAAAAGAAGCTCTTCTAAGTGCATTAATTGACTCAGAGCTCTCAAATATTATTGACCTACCAACTGCCTATGAGATTTGGATCAAACTGGAACTTCTGCATGAAGGAGATGAGTTTGTTAAGAGTGCAAGGTTGCAAAGTCTCAAAGGGAAATTTGAAAGATTGAAGATGAGAGATGATGAAAATATAACTAACTTTATGCCAAGAGTAAATGAGCTGGTGTGTGGAATTAGGAATGTTGGTGGAGTTCTGGATGAAAATGAGATTGTTTGCAAAATTCTCAAATCCCTTCCTACTGCCTACAAAATCAAGGTTGCTGCCATTGATGAATTCAGAGCCCATACAACTGTCACAAGAGACCAATTGGCTGGCAAACTGACTGCATTTGAAATGACCAAGTTTGGAGATGATCCCCCCAAGACTGAATCTGCATTCAAAGCCAGTGCCTATGTGAAAGGCAAATAAAGATTTGATCCGGGAGAAAACTCTTCAAGGAAGCTGTTATGGTATGATCAAGCAAAGAAAGACATGGAAGAGGAAGAAGCAGAAACAACTCAACTTGAAGCCCTCATTCCAAAAAGATTGCTAAGAGGATCCGGTAAGTATGAAGGAAAATTACCTTTTAAATGCTTCAACTGTAATAAGATTGGTCACTTTGCCTCAAGATGTCCAGAAAGATTTACAAGGTCAAACTCTAACAGACAAAGGTTCCAAAAGAATTGTTATTATGTCCATGAAGAAGCTGATAATGAAGGAGTAACAGATGATGAATCAGAGATAGGAGACAAATCTAGAAATGAATGGGCGTTCATTGCCATCAAGGAAGAAGATCCAATATCTATCAATCATAAGGTTGTTGAAAGAGCTTTGGCTGCCCAAGTTGTAGATAAGGATGATTGGGTTATTGACAGTGGATGCTCTCACCATATGACAGGTGACAAGAACAAGTTCCTAGATTTAGAAAAGTATGAAGGAGGAATGGTAAAGTTTGGTGACAACTCTGTTGGTAGAATCAGAGGTAGGGGAACTATTTCTTTTGATGGAAAGAGCAAAAACTGGTAATGTACTGTGTGTTGAAGGATTGAAGTGCAATCTTCTCAGTGTTGGTCAGTTGGTAGACAAAGGTTATGATTTCTAGTTCAAAAATGGAAGATGCAGGATCTTTGAAAGCTCCAGAACTGAGATTGCATCCAGTACTCAAATAAAAGGTAATATCTTCCATCTAGTTGGTTCTAATAAAAGTTTTCTATTTGTTCAAGTTGATCAAAGTTGGTTATGGCATAGAAGGATGTGTCATGTAAATTTTGATGACATCATCAAGATAAGCAATACTCAGGCTATAAGAGATCTTCCAAAGTTGATAAAACCTACAAATAGTTTGTGTAAAGAATGTCAGCTAGGTAAACAGAGTAGAGTCTCCTTCAAAAGCAAGGATCAGTCCTCTACCAGATTATTGGAATTAGTTCATACTGATCTATGTGGTCCAACAAGAATCAAGAGTATGCAAGGTGATAGATATTTCATGTTAGTGATTGATGATCATTCTTGGATGATGTGGGTTACCTTTCAAAAAGAGAAATCAGAAGCCTTTGAGAAGTTCAAAATCTTCAAAGCTATGGTAGAGAATCAAACCGGATTGAAACTGAAATGTCTAAGGTCTGATAGAGGTGGTGAATTTACATCTAGTGAATTCATAGACTTTTGTGAGAAGCATGGTATAAAGAGACAGTTGTCTGGTCCTAGGACTCCATAGTAGAATGGAGTAGTTGAGAGAAAGAACTGGACCATCTAGGAAGCTTCCAAGACAATGATGATAAAGCAAATATTCCTCAGATGTTTTGGAAAGAAGCTGTTAGTACTGCAGTCTACACTCTCAACTGATTTCAAATCAGAAGCAATACCGGTAAGTCTCCTTATGAACTTTTGTTTGGCATCACTCCTACTATGAGATATTTCAGAGTATTTGGTAGAAAATGTTACATTAAAAGAGATGAAGATCTAGGAAAGTTTGATGCTAGAAGTGATGAAGGAATTTTCTTGGGTTACTCCACTCAAAGCAAAGCATACCGGTGTTACAATAAGAGACTGAGAAAAATGATAGAAAGTACAAATGTGAAGGTTGATGAAGGTATTGAGAAGCCCTCAAGATTTTATGAGTATGATGAAAATGATCAGAATGATATTCTAGTTCAAGGAGCTCCATCCTCTCCTGAAAGTCAAATTCAGACTGATCTGATAAATCAGGAAGAAGAGATAGGTCTGAATGAGCATGAACAAGAAGAAGAAGTGCAAGAAACTCCCAAAGTTCCAAGGTATGTAATACTGAACCACTCTGAAGATCAGATCATAGGTGACAAAAGTAGAGTTGTGCAAACTAGAAGGAATGTTGCTCAAAATTTAGATGAATGTTGTCTAATTTCAAAGATTGAACCTAAGACAATAAATGAAGCATGCAATGATGAAAATTGGACAAAAGCAATGGAAAAAGAATTAATGCAAATTGAGAAAAATCACACTTGGGATCTTGTTTCTAGACCTAGTGACAAGAATGTGATTGGAACAAAATGGGTCTTCCAGAACAAACTAAATGAAGTTGGTGAAGTAATCAGAAATAAAGTCAGATTAGTCTATAAAGGCTACTCTCAAATAGAAGGGATTGATTTTGAGGAAACCTTTGCTCTGGTGGCAAGAATTGAAGCAGTCAGACTATTTCTTGCATTTGCTGCCTTCAAAGATTTCAAAGTGTATCAAATGGATGTCAAATCTGCTTTCTTGAATGGTGACTTAGAAGAAGAGGTGTACATTGAACAACCGAATGGATTTCAGTTATCTGAGCATGGTGATATGGTCTGCAAGTTGAAGAAAGCCCCAAGAGCTTGGTATGAAAGGTTGGATAAGCATCTTGTGTAGATTGGTTTCAACAAAGGTACTACTAACAGTAACTTATATTTTAAAATTGATCATGAAAACATCTTGATTGTTGAAGTATTTGTTGATGATATCATTTTTGGAGGAAGAGACAGTATGTGTAAAACCTTTGCAAATCAAATGAAAAGTGAGTTTGAAATGTCAATGCTTGGTGAAATGAATTTCTTCTTGGGTCTGCAAATTACTCAGATAGAGAAAGGAATCTTTATCTCTCAGACTAAATATGTGAAAGAACTTTTGAAGAAATTTGGAATGGAAGATTCAAAGCCTATGAACACTCCCGTGGCTACCAGATGTAAGTTGAGCAAAGATGATGACTCTCCCAAGGTGGATCAGACAAAATATAGGTCAGTGATTGGAGGATTGTTGTATCTCACTCAAACTAGACTAGATATTATGCAGGCTGTTGGTCTTGTTACTAGATTCCAAGCTGATCTTAGAGAATCTCATGTTATGGCAATCAAGAGGATTTTTAGATATCTAAAGGGGACAGTTGAGTATGGTCTATGGTACCCTAGAGATCATAATTTCTCTCTTCATGCATATACAGATGCAGATTGGGCAAGAGATGTGGATGATCAGAAGAGCACCAGTGGTGGAGCTTTCTTTTTGGGAAAAAGATTAGTTTCTTGGCTAAGCAAGAAATAAGAGGCAATATCTCTGTCTACAACTGAAGCAGAATACATTGCAACAACAAGTAGTTGCACTCAAATCCTATGGATGAAGCAGATGCTAAGAGACATTAAAGTAGAATATGAGGAGCCTATCACAATTTTCTATGATAATTCAAGTGCAATAAATATTTCTAAGAATCCGGTGTTGCATTCTAAGACCAAGCACATATCTATCAAGTTTCACTTTCTGAGAGAACAAGTGAACAAAGATGAAGTCAGATTGGAGTATGTACCCTCCAAGGATTAGATTGCAGATATTTTTACTAAACATGTTTCCAAGGACTCTTTTGAGTATCTCAGGGAGAAGTTAGGGGTCATTGCCCCTCTGGTGATGAACTAGGATGCACTGATGTGCATCAGTCCAGTGGATATCACAGTCATATCTTGTGATCCAGATTGATGATGGGGAGCTGCTACTAAGGGGGAGCAGCTGGTATGATTCTGATGTGTTAGAATTGCAAGTATGAGCCCGATGTCAAAGGGGGAGAGAAGAAATGTGAAAAACAAGTGGTTGATGATCAAAGGGGGAGCAGTAAAGGAAGAGAAGACATGTAAAGAGTTGTTGCTGACAGGGGGAGCTGTGACAGAAAGGAGAAGTTCTTGTCTTGATGGTTTTTCACATCATATGTTGCCATCAATGAAAAATGGGGAGATTGTTGCAAGTATGAGGTTAACTAGTGTTCTCATTGATGTCGACATACTCATATTGCATGTATAAGAAGGATTGGATGAGCTGTGTGCTGAGGTTATTGAGGAAATTAGTCTCAATCAGGAACAGTGAAGAACAGTGATGAGAAGAAGGCAAAAGTACTCAATAGGTTGAGGATCAGAGGATGCAGATTAAAGGGTTTGTAGATATGAGTCTTGAGATGATCCAATTAAGATTTCAGAGGTCTGCATAGAGATATGAAGAAGTTGTAATCAATCAAGTAGAACTAGTTCCAGGAGATGCTCCAGAGTGACAGAGTGTTACAAAAAGGTCCGGTGAGATCTAGAAGTGCATTGTCCTAATCTGCAAATTGGAAGGAGTGTTTGGGATGTCCTTATGATGTGTCATCTTGATTTGTTCATGGTTTGGAGGTTTAGAAGCACCTTTCTCAGTATGACAGTGGTGATAGACTGTGTTCTTGAAGTTCTGGATGAAGAAGAGAAAAGATTCTAATAAGTAGAGGAAGTGCAGATGTACTTGGTCATTCAAGCAAGCCTGTGAAGGTTCTTGGATCATGTTGAGGTTGTGTTGTCAGTCCGCATTAGTGTTAGAGCCTAGAATTGGAGATATACTTCTGGATGAAGATGTTCTTGTTTAGGCTGGCCGACTGGATGAGTTATTCATCTTGTGAATGTTCTTGTGGTTGATTTCTGACTTAGATGATTGTTCCTAAGTTAATGCATTGTATAAATAAAGGTTTGTGAGTTCATTTCGAGGTGTGTCATGAAGAGGATGAGTGTGGTATAGCGAAAGAGTGAAAGGCAGAGCAGGTGTGTCTCGGGCTTAAATGGAACTGATCCAGACATGGTAAAGATGTCAATCTCTAGTTCAAGTTTGTAATACTTGTTATCTTGTAGACAATGTGTCTCTTGTAGGCAGTGTGCCTCCTTGTGAGCAGTGTGCTCAGGTAGTGAGCCCTAATTGGCATGTGCCATCTATTTTTCTTATTCTTCTAATAGAGAATAATCCTTGGGTTAATCACCCTGTGGTTTTTCCCTTGACCGGGTTTTCCACATTAAAATCTAGGTGTCTAATGTGTTGATGTTTATCTACTCTGATGTTTGTACTTGATGCTTTCATGAATGGTTAATTGACATCCTATTAAATAACAAAGAAGAATAAAGTGTTTGAAGTAACAACAAGTTTTTGTACAACTGATTCACCCCCCCTTCTTAGTTGTGTGCCCTAGATCTAACATTACCTTCTTGTTCTTTCACCTTCTTTTCAATATCCTCTGTCACTTTAGACCAGGATAGACAAAATTTGTACATTTCTCCACCATCTTTAAGAGCATTTTCTAGGCTCTTTATCCCAATATCTAGGGTTCTCCTATCATTAGTTATGAGTCCCTCTACTTTAATGTGTAGACACCCAAAATTGTCCCAAATTTGTCATGTCTTCCAACACCTAGTTAAATACATTACTTAGACATCATGTAGTATTTTGTCTTAATTCCCACTCTTAATCTCACAAATCCCATTTTAATCCCATCCTTATCCTACTAAGCCAATTAATTAAATAAATTTTATTGATTTAATTAATTTCACATTCATAATCCCACTTTCCAATTAATTAAATAAATTTTATTTATTTAATTAATTTCCCATTCATATCCCAGTCCTATCCTAATCATCTTCCCAATTAATTAAATAAATTTTATTTATTTAAATAATTTCCGTCACATATCCCAACTAATTCAAATATTTTATTTGAATTAAGTCCTCACCTTTCATCATAAGCTGACATGTGTGCCTCTTTCATTTAAAAAAGATAAGTGGTACTACATCCTTTATTTAATATATTTCACATGTAGTACTTTTTTATGTACACGGTCACACATGAGCCCTATCCTTCCCCTTACACTTGTCACATGACTACAACTCCCTTGAAGAGTGGGAATAACTAATCAATCCTAGCGGTCCACATCAATCAATTAGCTTTTTAATCTCAACCATCCATTTGAACCAATCCTTTCCTATAAATCAACCCCCTCATAAGCCATTAGCATGCATTGATCCTCAAGTATCCTTATGCTGCTGAAACATCATTATAGCCTTTTCATCTATCATCTATTATCTTCCATCTATCATCTCAATCATATGTAAATGCTATGCTGCTGAATTGTGAGCAACCAACATATCAAATCAATCAAAAAATTCATCTTGCATCTTCGAGGTATTGAATGATTTGGGTTTAGGTTATGCATTTCATTGTTTGATCATTTCCATTTGCAAATCCAAATTTTTTGATATACATTTTAGCATGCCCGATGGGACTCACTTCACTTGATCTTTTTTGTAGTAAAAATCTGCATTCATCTAACCCCCATTGTCGAGTTTTGCAGGTTTAATTAACTTTTTGTTGCAGATCCACTATTTTTTGGACAAAACCCTAGGTTTTAAGGATTTCATCATATCTTCCAAACGGCTACGAATTTTTCTACAATATTTTAATAGAAGTTTGTCCATGATATAAGGAAGCTACAGCAGAAACATTTTGGGTATATCTCCATTTTTGTGGGAGTTATCATGTTTTTATGTTTTTTAATAAAATCATAATTCTGGGCGTAAATCAACAAATTTTTCAGAGATTTTTACATTTCTAGAAATCTCTTGAAATTCTAATGGGGGTCTATGTTTTATAGATTTAATTTGGAGGTCATTTACAATGCAAAACAATTAGATCTTTATCGACTATAGCTTTTCCATAAATCCATATTTTTGGGCGCAAAACAGGGAATTTTCTGATTTCTTTACATTTTTGGAAAGCTCTCTGAAAATTAATAGGGTCTCTTCTTTGATTTTTTAATTTTCAAACCAAAAATGTCTCGAAATAATCAAATCTAATTCGGCTATGTATCTAAAATTACAATTTTCCTCACTTGATGAGTTTATTTTTTATGCCTGCATTATAATATCATTTTTTGATGTTGTAGGTGATCATAAGGAGATTTAGTAGTAGCAATATCAATCATATACAATAGCTTGGAAAGTGAAAATAATTCAGGTGCATTCATTTCTATCTTTCATCTTTCAATTTCAATCAATATTGTTTGCAAAAACATTTCAATTTGGGCATAAAATGAACAACTTGTTTGCAATCATACCATTGACATTGGGCTAAAACAAACTATTGTATTTCATCACATTTGGATTTGGGCTTTAAAAACAAACAAGTGCTTGCATTGTCTTCCACACATTGAATTTCTAAGGTTAATGAATCCCATGTGAGTGTGACCAAGTAAATGTGTATGCTCTCTCCTCATGTCCTAACACAAACTTGAAGATCAAAAACATTTACTTGTGTTGTTTTTGTTAAACCTTAGAGAGGCTTTCCTTGGTGGGAAAAGAGGTACTCGCCCCAAGGGAACGACCTCAAGCGGTACTTTCATCTGGTTTGCTATAAAAATCATAGGATAAGATGAAAGCCAAGTCTAACCGGTATTAGTACTCACCATACAGTACTAACACGAAAGGAGGTGTACCTTTGTGTATATTAAAACTCCTAGCAGGGTTAGTTAAAGTCTTAAGTGGCTTGCTAAATGCTCATGGGGTGCCAGTCCCCCAGATTTTCACTAGAACCTCCTTGTGATAGTGGCCTTGCCTTGATTAGGACTTGTTGAAGTGTCTTCACGTGCTTGGTTAACTATCATCACATTCTTCCAAACTAACAACTTGCTTATGTGTCTTGTGTGAGTGATTCATGTGTGTATATGCATAATCATTTGTTTGAACATTGTCAAATCAAGCTATAAACACCAAACACATAAACAAATCAATCTAAACTTTCATCCTAATCAAATTCATCCAAACAATTCACATCATCATTGAATCATAACCAAGCACTTGCCAAAAAGGACTTAAGACTTAAACACTTGTGTGACATCATGTCAACCTTAGAGGACCTCCAAAATCTCCTTCATATGCTTCACCACATGCATGCAAGCTAATCAGCTTTAGAGCAGCAAACCTTTCAAAGCATTCAAGAACTGATTCAAATATGTCAAACAAACCAATCCTCACACATACAATGCCTCTTGGAAGAAATCCAACACATCATGGCCACTTGCCAAGTCCAACGACCATCCTATCTAGTGTCTATCCCATCATATCTATCCTCTCATCAACCCAATTCTATACCAACTTATTCCATTTCCTCTAATGTTAGCCCTTATCCATGTCAATCTCCATCTCAACAACCATTACCCTATGCAACCCCTCCATCATCATCACATCAACACATTCAACTACAACAACATCAACCAATTCAATAATTCCAACCATCACAACAACCCATTCAACAATTCCAACAACAACAAATCATATCACAACAACAAATCCAAACACCATCTCAATCTCAACAAATTCCACCTCAATCCTATGTGTCATCCACCTTAACTTCATACCAAACCCAAGACCTTTTATCTACATATCCTACCATTTCACCCAACCACCAAGACTATCAATGGCCTCCACAACAAGCACAAGTGAGCCTAAGTCCACCTTTACAACAAGAAGCATATGCAAGTCCAAGTGGCCCCTTGTACATAAATCAAATGAGTCCAAGTTATCCTATGCAAGACTTAATTACCTTCGACAAGGGAGATACCAATCTAGCCAATGCATCCTATGAGTGGCCTTCATCATCCAATTAGCCACCAACACATGAGCCTACTAGCCCCATCATAACACCACCATGTGATCCTACCCCTAGTCCATTGGTCCACCAACCTTCATCACCTTCATCCTCATGTTCTACCAATCTTCCACCACAAGATCCCTTGGACATAACCGTACAACAATTGGTTCAAGCAAATTTGATTGAGTTGCCACTGATAGAACCTTTTGAACCAATCCTTAAACCCCATTGGTATAATGAAAACCATTATTGTGCATACCATAGGTATAAGGGTCATACAACAACCAATTGTGTCAAACTTAAGAGATTGATCACAAACCTCATAAATTATGGTAAGATTATCCCTTCATCCAATCCAAATCCTAATCCACCCAATCCAATTAGCCCCCAACCTAATCCTAGTCCTAAGCCTACAACATCATCCGCTATTATTGCTCATCCATTATATTACCCATCCACTCATACCCTTGCGAAGGATGTGATCCATTGGCTAATAGCTAGGAATAAACTACCTCCATGTCAAACACCCATTCATGAGCCTACCAATGAACTTCCAAAGGTCATGCCCAATTCTATAATCCCATCATGTGGCCCACCTATCCTTGAGCCTATCCAAGAGCCCTCAATTAACATTCTTAGCCCTTCAAGCCCATCATGTGACCTATAAGCCATTAAGCCTATTTGCGAACCTTCTATCATTAATCCAAGTCAAGAGTCATCATGTTCTCATGTTGTTGACCAAGAACCTATCCAAGAGTCATCTACTTCCATTCAAACAACCCAAGAGGTATGTCAAAAGTTTAATCCTAAGCATGTGGAAACATTAAGCCCTAGTTCAACTCAAGATCAAAACATTTTCATGCAACCCATGCATAACATTTACCTTCTTTATGATCAAGATGATAGCTATGAAGAAGCTATCCATGAGCACCTTGATCCTATCCATAATCTTATATCCATCCATGAGCGAGATATCCAAATTGCTCCTAGTCATCTGCCATCTAGCCCTATCCATAATGAGCAAACATCCACTTTTCATGATGAGACACTTATCCCCCAAGCAAGCATAAAAGATCAAACAAATAACTTGGATCTTAGTGAACACAATGCTAATAAAGATCCTAATGATCCTCCTTCCACATCCACCATCTATTCCACTTCAAATCCACTATCGTGTCCTAGAGGTCTTACCAACTTTGTCCATGAATGTTCTTCCTTAGGACAAAAACAATCTCTATCCACTTCACCTTATCCATCCAATAATGAACTCAAGTCCAATGTTCAAAGCACACCAAGTCCTATAGTCCATAGTATCCTCCAAAATATGAACTACCAAGGTAAAGGCCTAGGTCTTTATGAATAAGGTATTTTGGAGCCAAACCATGTCAAAGTTCCTCCATGCTCATATGGCCTTGGATATACACCCCAAGATAAACAATCTAAAGATGTTGGTAATTCCTCCATCCCTCCTAAGTCCACCACTTTCCATCACAAACCCCATCATCTACCGAAAACATATGTTGCCATTCCATGTCCATCATCTTATAAATGTCAAAAGCATGTGACCATACACCTTCCGCCATCCACTTTGCCTCCACTTTTACCAACTCCAAATATCCCTCCATCCACCTTGCCACCATTGCTTCCAACACCTAACATACCTATCATTCATAAGTATCCTTACATCCTTAATCATGGCCAACAAAAGCACACATTGTTTAAGCATAACGCTTCCAATCATTCCATCCACTCCACCCACCCCATGTGATTCAAAAGCAAAAATTTTGATGCCTCTACCTATAAAGCTAAAAATTCTACCAAAAATCCTAAAGGTCTTCATACCTTAGGACATAAGGAATCAAAATCAAAGCAAAGTTCCTCTAAACAGCCATCTAAACCCTTACCTCCAAAAGCAAAACCCAAAAGCAAAATGGTTTGGGTTCCTAAGAAAATAGCTAGCAAGTCAAATGAGGCATCCTCATCCACATCTCAAGAATCCCAACCACCTATATCCATCCAAAAGCCTACTTCCATCCAAAACTTCCATTCCTTCAAAAATCCCACAAGAAAAATAAAAGCACTAAAAATACTAAATCTATGTGGGTTCCTAAATCACTTCATCAACCATCCCCTAAGCAAACATCTCCATTGCTTCCTACACTACCATCCCATCAAAAGCTTCAATGTTTAACATGGTGTGTGCAACCGTTGGTCATGAGTCCCTTCCTTTACAAAACATTCCCACATACCTCCATCTCCCCAACCTTCATCCATTACCTTACATATCTTCCCCATCACCTTCCTATGGTCCATGCTTTTGCATAAGTCTTACATAAATCCACACCATAAGCTACTAGCCTACCCTACCATAATTCTACATCATAATCCACTATCCCCCATCCTTACACAAACCTTTCATCCTAATCCACTATCTACCTACTCCATCTCCCTTTCATGAAGTCCCTTACCAACATCTATGAGCATAATGACATGGTCCATGTGAATACATCATCCTTCTTTAATGGGACACTATCACCTCTCATAGCACTAGACTCTTGAGTCCCTCCTATCTATTACCATGGTGAAAACCTAGCAAACAGGCGCCATGTGTAATTGTCATCTGATCTAAAAAACAAAACAAAAATAAAATAAAAAAGTAAAGAGAAATCCTTTTGTCCAATGGTGAAAATCACCTTGGTGGTGCCTTGGATAAGTACCATGATGAAAACCTAGCAAATAGGTGTCATGTGTAGGTTTATCTTCTATGTCACTTACACTTGGGGGCACATTGCCTCATCCACACCATCCTATCATGTCCTATCTTGCTACATCCTACCATCCTTATCCATTACATAAACATGCCTATCCTATTGAACCCATTTATCCATCCTTCCTCCTTTTTGATCTTGATGAAGACATATGGGAAAAATGTTGAAACATGTTTGGATATTTCTTGACATACCTCCTTTCCAAACCAGGTCCTGTCTATGAACCTTCCATCCCATTCAAACCAATCCATCATATCATCCCATTATCATAAGCCTTGTCATGTAAAATCCAATCATGTCATCCCTTGGTCATAAACTTTGTCATGTAAAAACCCTAAGCATTACCACCTAGAATGGGGCAAGTTATTCCTATGCAACATAGCCTTTGGAGATCACATCCTAACTCCCTTACGATCCATCCACTATGGTGTATCCTTATAACGAGCTTTCCATCTTATAGCTTATCCCCATTTGTTTATCATGAGCTTTCCACTATAGCCTACCTATCCATTTATCATGAGGCATGCATCCATCCCTTATATGGCCTATCCTCTTATCTATCCATCCAACTCTCATGAACCTTCCATCCCATCCAACTCTCATGATCTTGTCATCACATTTATGATGAGCCCATCATTTTATCCATCCTTTGCACCTATACTTGGTTTTCTCCCTTGCCATTGGTATCTAGCACAAAGGCTACCCAAATTGTAAATCCATTGACATCCCAAAATATTCAAAAACACAAAAAAATCAAATATTCTCAAAAAACACAAAAAAAATTAAAATATTTCAAAAAATAAAAAAAAATTAAATATCCAATGAAAAATCCAAGCAATAAAACTAATCACATCATCCAAAACAATCCACTCCATCAACATTCAATCAAAATCAAATCAAATCATCATCATCAATTCTTCCTATCAATAACATTCATTCATCTATTTCAATCATCACTTCTTCCAGTTCATCAAAGCAATCTTCATCTATCATTTCATCATCTTCAAATCACTCCAAAAAATGATCAAAATGCAAGTCATCCTTAAACCTATACCAATCAAGTTAATCAATCAAGCCAAGTTATCCAAGCATAATCAATGGTCTTGATCCTAGCCTTGTTGTCAGCCAAATCAATCAATGAACCAGCCAACCAACTCAAAAAACAACCATATGTTGATCTAGGGATATAGCGTTCCCTGCAATGACAACACTATCATCATCAACAAATCAATCATTGGTTTACAGCTTGACAGGTGCAATACCTTGTTTGTTTTTGAATCATTTGTGCATTCTTTCTTGCTTGTGTGTGTTATCATTTTATCTTGCATTTGTATCATATTAGTATCAATCCAGCTAATATTCATATGTTGTATCCAGACAAGGTTGTATTACGTTGGGGTACAAGACACATTGTCACCCTGGTCATTATACCTTGGTGCATAACATCTAGTGCTATATTAAACATCATGGTTGCTCACTTTCATTGCAGCATAACACATCATTATTTCTTCTATCCATTCCTTTATCTTTCTTTCTTAGCCAATCCCTTTCATTTTGAGAGCCTACCCATGTTTGTCCAACCTACCTATCCTCTCGAGGGGGCATCATCATCCCATTTCATTCTATCATTATCCTATCTTTTCACTATCATCATCATCCATTTTACTCTATCCATACCGTACCTTCTTTGAAATGATGTTACTTAACACAAATCTTATCATTTTGAATATCATCTCAAAGAGGGGCAAAATGTAGACACCCAAAATTGTCCCAAATTTGTCATGTCTTCCAACACCTAGTTAAATACATTACTTAGACATCATGTAGCATTTTATCCTAATTCCCACTCTTAATCCCACAAATCCCATTTTAATCCCATCCTTATCCTACTTAGCCAATTAATTTCACATTCATAATCCCACTTTCCAATTAATTAAATAAATTTTATTTATTTAATTAATTTCGCATTCATATCCCAGTCCTATCCTAATCATCTTCCCAATTAATTAAATAAATTTTATTTATTTAAATAATTTCCCTCACATGTCCCAACTAATTCCAATATTTTATTTGAATTAAGTCCTCACCTTTCATCATAAGCCGACATGTGTGCCTCTTTCATTTAAAAAAGATAAGTGGTACTACATCCTTTATTTAATATATTTCATATGTAGTACTTTTTTATGTACACGGTCACACATGAGCCCTATCCTTCTCCTTACACTTGTCACATGACTACAACTCCCTTGAAGAGTGGGAATAACTAATCAATCCTAGCCGTCCACATCAATCAATTAGATTTTTAATCTCAACCATCCATTTGAACTAAGCCTTTCCTATAAATCAACCCCCTCATAAGCCATTAGCATGCTTTGATGCTCAAGTATTCTTATGCTACTAAAACATCATTAGAGCCTTTTCATCTATCATCTATTATCTTCCATCTATCATCTCAATCCTATGTAAATGTTATGCTGCCGAATTATGAGCAACCAACATATCAAATCAATCAAACAATTCATCTTGCATCTTTGAGGTATTGAATGATTTGGGTTTAGGTTATGCATTTCATTGTTTGATCATTTCCATTTGCAAATCCAATTTTTTTGATATACATAGTGAATATTTTTCCCAAAAATTCTTTCTAGACTTTTTCTTCTATTGATTTCTCTAAGGAATCAAAATGAGTGTTGACAGAGTTTATCATAGATTTAAGCATACCAGATGGAGAGGCCGAAGAATCCTTTTGGAAGGATGGGATGATCTTCTCCAGCATTCCTAAATAAATCTCTATCAGCTCACAATCTTCCATGTGAGACTTTAGAAGCTTTTCTTTTGCTTTAGCTTGGGAAAAAGATGCTATCTTCATTGTATGGACCAGAGAGAGGGAATCAAAATTGAGTGGTCCTTGAAAGAGTTCTGGTTCATCTATCTCCTTCATCTCTTTGTTCAAGAAGCTCTTTATTGCCTCTGTAGTGTCTCTTGCTAGAGATTGAGTCTTCTTTCCTTTGGCAACCTCAAAACTGTCATCAGGGATCTTCTCTATTTGTTCTTCTTCTCTTCCCTTTTCCTTCTCTACTTGACTCAATTTCTCCTCTTTTCTTCCTTCTCCTTTAGTTCCAGAGTCTGCAGGGGGATCTAGGAGAGAGATGTTAACTTCTTCATGGACTTCTTCTTCTAGAACAAAGTAATTGAAGTCCTTAGACTTCTTCTCACCTATCTCTTTTGACTCTTCTACATTTTTCTCAGTAGATTCTTCTTTTGATGCACTTAATCCTTCGACATCCATGGTAGAAGGTTCTTCATCTATTTCCTCTATAATAGGAAGATTGAATTTCTTGAAGGTATTCTAGAGGATGTCTTCTATTTCTTTTGCCACCTGATCAATCTCTCCAAGCATAAGTTTGTTAATTCTTGCTTTGCTTCAGAACTCATCCTTGTAGTCCTTAAAGATCATGGTCATTTGTTTTGGAGTAATGGAAGGATAGAGATGAATTGTAATCTATTAATGGATCTCTAAATCCTTTTCCTTGGCATTCTCTTTTCTAATTTCAAGTACCTTCTCTAGATTTTTGGGATTTAGAGAAATGATTTCAATGAATGCTTTATTATAAATGTTTAGGTGCTTGACTGTAGCTTCCTCCAAAATTCTTTTGTCAGTATCACTGTAATCATCATAAAATTATATGACTAGTTGCAGGTTCCCATCCACAGTGACTACCTTGATGATATCATCAATAGAAAGAGTGGGCCTTTCAACAAATTCTTCTACTTCTTCTTCCTTGTTTTTGCTAGTAGAGGATTCCCTGGATGTTTTCTTCTTTTTCTTCATTTTCTTAACTTCCTCATCAGACTCTATTTCTTCATCATCCTTTTGGCTTATGTAGGACCTTGTGGCCTTTGTTTTCGTTCTCTTTTCTTGCTTTCCAGATGTCTTGGCTTTCAATTTTGAGGCTCTTGAGCTCTTAGAGGTGGCAGGTGCAGAGCTCTTGGAGGATCCAGCCTGGGAGGAGGCTTGCATCGAAACACTTTCTTTTTCTTCTTCTTATCTCTCTTTCTTAGCTTTTTTTATTTTCTCTCTGTTTACATCAACTACCTCTTTTGATATGCCATATCTTTTGGCAATTTCCTCTACTTCCTTTCTGACTTTCCTTTTTATTTCTAGTTGTCTCAGTTCAACATGTATCTTTACACTTAATTCTTGAAAGGTTCCAAACCTTTCTACCTGAGGGTCCTTACGCTGACTTAGTAGGTGTTGAACATGTAGCTCCAAGATTTTCTCATCTACTTCATAGCCCATTGGCATTATCCATACTGTTCTGGGCTCAATTGCCTCAATTAGGCATTGATTAGTGTCAACCATGAAGCATACTATATCCTTATATTTTTCAACTATGGTTTGAGGAATTCTCTCTGGCTTGCATCATACTTTGGAAGTTCTTAAATTATCCCCAGAGTGCAGTACTTTGATCTTTGGCATCACCAAGCCCATACATATAATCTCTGATTTGTATGGCAACCAGTTTGTCATTTTTCC
Organism: Cunninghamia lanceolata; assembly: GCA_027924645.1. NCBI lineage: Eukaryota > Viridiplantae > Streptophyta > Pinopsida > Cupressales > Cupressaceae > Cunninghamia > Cunninghamia lanceolata. The sequence goes on along the minus strand of BSBN01001807.1, from coordinate 19,669,857 downwards.
ATACCCAACCACTTGATCCAAGTAGCTCATTCATATAGTAAAAGAACAGACACAGTATTAGCCCACCATACTTGAATGAGTTCTTCTTATCCTTCTTTATTTTCTGCAAGTTTTCTAATAGTTGATTCAGAAGATCACATAGGTCATAATCAACATTTTCCCTTAGCATCTGATATGTTGTATAAACTATAGTTCTAGACACAGAATTCTCCCTACTGGAATGATAGATTTTATAACCAATTATCATAGAGGCAAATTTGATATCCAGATCTATGATATCTTCTATTGTCATTACTTTTTTGTCAAACTTAGATCCAATAGCTTCACTTATTATCTAGTTCTTGACAAATTTGAGTGTAGGCAACCCACCGGATGAGTGCAATCTAGTTACTCCCCTAATGACACCTTTTGTTATCTTGAAGGGCTTCATCAACCACAAGAAAGTGTCATGTATTCTGCTAAGAACATACCGGACCCATTCATCTTCTACAAAATAGGGAAAGTGGATGCAATGTCCAAAATGCTTATCTTGGAGGGCCTTGTATTAAGGTTTGAGTTCAAAAGTTTCATCTATTAATTGTTTATAATAGATATCCATCAGCTTGGATTCTCCAAATTCCTCAATATTGGTGTGGATGTACATCCTAACATCTTCTACATGTAGAACCCCGTGCAAAATGCTAGAAAAGGTGCCTAAGGGATCAACTTCTAGGGATTTATAGGGGTGTTTCTTGAACTTTGGGTGTGGCCTATCAGTGATCTTAACAACCATTAGAGTAGCCATCTTTGTAAAAGATTCAGAGAGAGATATTCAGAAATGAAAATACCTTTTTATGCTTCTAGGGTTCACAATATGAGCTGGAAGAGATCGCTGGTTGAATCAAATTCTGCGGTTGATCTTTGAGAAGGTTATAACAATCTTGATGCAAAGCTCTTACCTTCTTCTTCTCAAATGCAAATGTACAAATGATGAATAAAGGAACCCTTTTATCTTTGCACATACGCTAATTTCCCATTGCAATAAATGCACAACTTAAGTTATTCTGGTTGCCTTGTTCTAAGAGAGATCTTTCTGAATCACTGAGATGCACTTAGAATTATTTTTAGTGATAATTGACAATGTATCTCCTTTCCTCCAATCATGCCATTTATCCGCAGATCAAGATATTTCAATTTTGAATCACACTATATCTAACTATGAAAATCCTGCTTTTACCTGATGGTTGTCAAACTAGATCAATCTTGGATGATTAACCTCTTCAAAACTCATTGCAGATCTTCAATATTTTTACCAAGGGTTATTTAGATATTTCTCTGAGAACCCTTTAATCCACAATATTCCATGTGCCAAATTTAGGCACCAATTGACTGGCTGGGGGGATTTACTTTCCTTTGTGACTCCCCCTAAGCCAGAGCCCATCTGTTTAGTTTCTGGAAGAAATATTAGCACCAGATTCTGGTGCAGATCCATCCCTAACATTTTCTATACTCTTCTTCACCCAAATCTTGTTTATCTCCCTTTGAACTTCATCTGCATTCACTTTGCCTTTTCCTTTATCTTGATTTTGATTATTATGCACCAGACCCCTTTTATCCTGATTCTTACTTCTGCAAAATTTGGCAATATGACCAGATCTATTACAATTGTAGCAAACCACAATTCTTTGCATATTTGACTAATATCCTCTTGATCTGCTTTGATTAGCTATATGTCCCATTCTATTGCGTGCAAAGCATCTACCATTGAATGGATTGTTTATTTGCATATTTCTGCATTCATGAGATTTGTGACCATACCTTTTGCAGTTGAAACACTGTCTGGAGAAGGATGAATTAGTCTGATTCATTCTTCTTCTATATTGAGTTGCTTTATGACTGAAGTTGTTGCAATTGTAGCAGTATCCATTGAAGGATGGATATCTTTGAGCATTTGGTTGCCTTACTAGAGGTCTTCTAGGCCCGTTTCTTTGATTTCTTGATCCAGAGTTTTTTTGACCAAATCCAGAGCTTTCACCTTTCTCATAACCCAAACCATGCTTATCATCTACCCTCTTTTGGATGTCAAGAAGAGTTTCAAGTTGAGATGAGCTTATCTTGAATTTTTATTTGTATTTATTTTCTATTTGAAGATCTTGTTTAAGAGTGTCTATCTGATTCTCAAGTTGTTCTTCATTATCTGTAGAGCTTCTTCAAGATCAGATTCAAGATGCCTGATTATTCTATCCATTTTGTGGCAGTCCTCTGACTTCTCCTTGAGATATTGTTTTAGATTATCTTCAATTTTTCTTTTCTCTTCAATTTCGTGGGTGAATCTCATAACCCCTGATTCCATTTCATGCCTTACCATAATGACCTCTTTTGATAGCTTCTCACATAGCCTTTTTTTCTCATTCAGATCTTCATTTGTATCATTGACTTCACTTTGACTTGCTAATTGTTGAAGAAGTTCCTTTCTCTTTTTCATAGAGATACTCAGTTTTTCTTCTAGCTCATTTATGAAATCATCAGCTTGTTTGAGTCTTTCTCTCAAGTTATTGACTTTAGAGTGAGATTGCTTAAGATCATCTAGGGTAGACTGAAGTTGTTCCTTCATACTATATATATCCATTGAGATTTCTAGATCTTCCTCAAGCTATTAGGCTCTATTTAGAGGAACTTAGCTCTGATACCAATTGTTAGAAACAAGCTAGATAACTAAGAGGGGGGTGAATCAATTATCTCTAATAACTTTATTTTATTTTTCTTTTTATAATTTGTGCAGCATCAAAATACATATGCATATATAATCATGGGAGCAAAAATAAAATCAACACACATAACACAAGGATTTTGATGTGGAAACCCCTGTTAAGTGAAAAACCATGGGGTGACTAACCCAAGATTGTATTCTCTATTAAAAGAATAAGAAGTACAAAATGGCACTTGCCAATTAGGGCTCACTACCCGAGCACACTGCTCACAAGAGGCACACTGCCTACAAGAGACTCACTGTCTACAATGTTTTATAGAAGGTAACCAGGTGTTTGAACTGAAGAGAGATATCCATGTATGCTGAGGTTCAATTCCAGTTAGGCTCAATATACTGATCTAATGCACTTCATTCTTCCTCTACTTAAGTGTTGTTGTTCTGTCACATACCGGATTTGTATTGTTGCTTCCACACTTCTCTCTATCGTTCTTTGCACACTCAACCAACACACACACCTTCATATGGAAATCCATCTAGTATATATATCCGCATGAAGGATTTCAACATCTTTCTAGTTGGCAACCGGAATACTCAAGATATTTCTAAGTCACTGATCTGTCAGCTGAATCCATGCTTAATATGTGATGTGTATCAAATACATAGATATAGAAGTCATCAATCAAGTTGGCCAACCATGTATGATCCCTCAAATAGCTTGATCACCATCAATTTCTCATCCAGATTAAAGTTTGATGCTCTGTCGGTCAGTTCTTCCTTAGTTTACTCTGCCTGTTAGGAACCCAACACTTAGATGCTCAAATATTTTCACTCATTCATCACCGAAGGTTCAATCTCTAGAATGTAGTAGTCATGGTACTCCTCTTGACTTGTCCAAGTCTATAACTTGTTTAGTTACACAATCTGAGAGATCTGGACCTGATTGTTAGACCTTGCTGCATGCTCTACTCTTGCTCACTGGACTAGAACACTCTTCAATCTGTCTTCCAGTATAGACATACTATGTGTTTTTGATGTGTGGAATGGACTTTGTTGCCATCAATGACAACACTCATGAAGCCATACAGTGTCTCTTGCCAACACTTACAACTTTTACTGTCTTCCTTATCATATGAAGGACTAAGACTATGCCTTCTTGTTGAAAATCTTATGCTCATGACTATAAGAATCCTCCTATAAACTAGAATCTATTGCTTACAATAAAGGAAGAATCTCACAAGAAACCTTGACTTAGTCATTTAAGAGTGGAAGAAAAATGTTATTTTGAACAAAAAATTATAGTTTTTGTATTCTTTACTTGACTTATATTAATTTTTGCATGATGATTAAACCACATGTAAAGAAATTATATGAGAGCAAAACGAAAAGAAAAAGGCCCTGTCAATAGAGCTCTCTACAAAGCTGCACAACTTGAGGACAATGATGATAGTGATTATGTTGAATGCCTTGATGTGAATCTGCATGATATTCAAAGTTGTAGTAGTGGTGCTGAAATTGAGGTGAGTGCTATTTATTATTTTTATGTCTTTCATGGTAGTCATTGTTATTTTGACACACACATGCAAGTAAGTACTATTCAAGTAAGTTGTTTTAATTCTATTTGAAGGAAAACCCACCAGTATGATTTACTTTAAAGGATTTAACTCTAGAGAGAGACCAATAAATGTAAGTCACTTAAAGGGAATTATATCAACTTCTAATAGAAACCAATTAAAAGCATCCACACAATGATAACAAATGTGCCTTGATAAATCTATTGGTTTGAATAGCTAGAAATAGCCAATATGGAGACAATCAAACAACTTATGAACTTGAATATTAATAGAAAATCAGAACACCATACATATCTACAAAGTTAACCATCCTTGCCCATTATAATATTAAATTATCATAGAAGTGTAATGTCTTGAATTTGAAATATGATTGGATAGATAGTATTGGAATATATAAATTGTCTTGCATAAAGATGATGATTGTCTAGGCCTTGGTTTCCCTTATAAATGTGGGAAGCAATAAGCTTAGGCCTCTTGTAACTAAACATGTTTAATAAAGAGAAATTAATGGCATAAGCAAGTTAACCAAGATTTGAATCTATTAATCATCATAGAGAACCCGTGACCTTAGGCTTGGCAAGGTACTCATCTCCATGTTGCAGTATCTATTAACTGTGAGGTGCCCTTGTCTATTATCGCAAAAAAGTGTCAAAATTTTGTCCTTGTTCTCCATGTTGATGCCAACAAAACTGCTTGTTGATCCTTCTGCACCTAAACCTATAGCTGCACATCAACCTTTCAAGTATGTCTACTCACACGTATAGAATGTAAGCTGACTAGGCCATTTGGATTCCTGAATTCAATGTAGATTGGTCTGATGGTCCTTCCATCTTTTATCCAACATAGCCATAACATCAATTACAAATTTTCCATATCCTGCATCTAGGGCTATGACCCTATCCAAAATCATGTTAAAGCTCAAATTATCTATATCTTTCTCCTTTTTCAAGAATTCCATAACCACAAACACTATTGTTTTGAATTCTACCTTCCAAGTATCAAGGCCTTTAACTTGTTTGTTTTCCTTTGTCAGAAGAGGGATAAAATTGATGCTTGGAAGTAGAAAAAGATTTAGGTCTGGCTTGCATCCTTTTGTCTTCACTTCTGGCATATTGATTCTCTTCAATGATCATAGTCACCGTCTTCTCTGTGGGCTTCAATTCAGCAAGAGCATCAAGATTTCTTTGAAGTATCCTGCAAAGCAGGACTAAATTGTGCAAGGAAGGATACCATTTCTTGTACAGTGGCTCCAAAATAGAAAAGTTTGCTTGCAATTGTTTAATGGCATGAGATAACATGGAATAGCAATCATGCACATCCCCAAGTTTATCCACAACCAGCTTTATCCTGTATTCCCAAATTTTCTCAAAGACTTCAAGGACCCTGATCCTTGTCTCATTTTTTGTTTCCTCATTTTGTTTCTTAAGGTCCTCAACTTCTTTTTCAAAATTTGTTCTCAAACCATTAAACTCTTGCATTGTCACTATGACATCACCAATTATTGGTGGCATAGAAGGTTGATATGGAACTATTGACAGACTCTGGGAAGAACCCACATCTTGCAATTGATTTTCAATTGCATATTTTCAATGAATAACCTATTCACTTCATCATTCATGTCTTGTTGTGTTTTCTCATAATCCTGCAATTTTTTTTCCAACTTTTTTACAACTACATGGGTGAACATGACAGAATGGACTATAACAGTAGAGGCCTCAATTTTTGAAGTATCTCATAAGGTTTTCACCACAGCAGATCCCCTCATTTCCTAAACAACATCTAGTAACCTTGGTTTACTAGTGTTCTTTTATTTTGTCCATATAGAAAGAGTCTTTGTGTTTGGGTTGAAACCACATCCACTCATTCCCTCCTCATAATCAAATTCAAACACAAGATTAGGGTCATCTTGACTCCTAACTTGGTCAAGCAAGAATACCTTTTTCAATTCAAGACCTGGGATGATCAACATGCTACCCTTCAAGACCATTTGTCTTGCTTCCTCGGGAGTCACATTGATTTCATCAACTTTTAGTTCTTGGATTGTTTGGGTGGTTATTTGATCATACTAAGACTCATCAGCACCCATCTTATTGATTTCCACCTTTTCATCAAATTCCTTCATCTTCATTTTTAACTAAAAATCTTGAAACTGTGGAGTCTTGATGAAATCATCATCTTGAATAAATCTCAATGATGTCACTACCCTTTCATCTTCCTATAGCTCTGGATCAATTTGGGCTTGTTCTTCCATCCTAGTCTCAGGCTTAGTTGCTTGACCAACTAGTGGTTGATCAACTTCCTCTCCATCATGTAAATGTGTCAAAATATTGGCAACTTCATCAGTATTGCCCACACCCTCAGACATATCATATGGGACCAGAGGAGACATGCCTTTAGTTCTCTACCTTTTATGTGGTGGTTATTTAGGGATTTGTGGATCTTGAACTGATATGACATCAGGGGTAGGCTCATGAATCTCAATTCTTGCAGTCCTCTTCACTGGAAGTTTGGTAGCCTTGGTAGGCTGTACTTTAGATTTAGCATAAATACTTTCAAAATTTTCAATCATTGTATTAATCCGCCTTAGAGGATCTTTCTCTTTAGCAAAAAATCCTTCAAAAATTGGATTCTTTTCCCTTTTATCATCTTCAATTTTCTTGAGGGTCTCCCATTTCCTCTTCCTGTCATACACTTCATGAAAAGTAACCAGGTTTCTTATCACATCCTCATCATAAAATTTTTTATGGGAGATGCCCATCTTAGTCAAGATTACTTGTCTCACCAAGTTAATATGACCTTCAGGGTCATAAACTCTTTCAACACCAAATTCCAAAGAGTACTTGGCCTTCAAATAGGCCTGCAGCGCCTCAAGAGTGTCTGAACCAATTGACCAATCTCCAACGACAGTGATATCAAACAAAAAGGTGCCTTTCTTCACCTTTCTCATCACTTCCTTTTCTCTCCACATCATTTGCCACATGAATTCCAAGAATGCAATTCTATCAGAAACAAACTTTGGCAATTTGTGAGGTGGTTGGGGCAATCATATACCTTAATTATTGTGTGTTCTACTAGGAAGAACCAATCCGCATAAATTGAAAGTATGACCTTGCTCTAATTTATGTGCAAGAGGTCTCAGAATTACCCTCATTTTTGGTGGCAATCTAGGGATCCCAATACCAAAAGAATTCATTATTCTAATAGAAAATTCATTATGAAATTCATTATACTTACCAGTCTGGCAATGAGAATCCCACATGTAACACCAACATTGAGTAGGCATTCTTTGTCTTGTCCCGTCAATCATACTGATGTGCATTTTACTTGACCATTTACTCCTATTTTGATATAGGGTTAGATGGCAAACCAAAGAATAAAAGTTGAAGTTCATGGGTTTCTTATCTTCCATCACACTGATGAATCCATCATGTATTTTCTTTTCAAGATATGAGGAAAAATCATACTCAATGTTCACCTTTGAATTTTGTATTTTCATCACCATCACCATCAAACTAACTAGCATCCTTTGATTAGTATCAATTCCCAGTACTTGGCACAATACATAATAGGTCCATTTGAAATAGACTACAAAATATTCCATAAGGAATGGTTCAACTGCATTGGAAGGAATATCAACCATCCTATTGTTTGCACCTCTTCTCATAAATATCAGTAGCTCATCACTTCTGATTGTTCTTCTCAAACTTTTGTATTCTTGTTCAATGTTTTGTAGGTCAATTTCGGTGAGAGTTTGTTTGCTCAACATAAAACAGTCAATTATAGCACTTCTGTCAATTCTCAATAGAGAAGATCCATTTGGCAACCTTACTATTTTAGTAGCCGGGTGATAGTGTAGTGCTAGAGTATGAATTAGTTCCACATCCATGAATACATTTGAAACAATTAGCTTTGCCAAATCTAGCTTCTATGGATTGCCCACCGGTCCCTAACCATCCTTCTTCTAACAAAAGTACCAAAATTGTTTCCAGCCAAAAATGGGAATTATGGCATCCCTACAACCCTCAGCAACATCCCTACATACTTTCTTTTAACCTTTGTCAATTGAATTGGGTAAAACATCTAACAAAGATTGTTACAGTGATCATTTCTTAGGGGTAGGATCAGGCTTACTAGTCTTACTTGTGGATTCAAACTTCTTGGGTGCCATTATACAAACTAGGGTTTTGAAATTCAAGAAAATACATGGAGAATTGAAACAAAGCAAAGATTCTTCAAAATTTCTTGTAGAGAATGTAGATATGAACTTACTTGAACAATTCAAAGCTTACTAAGAACAAACCAAACTGGGCGCCTTCTCTGAGCCAATCAACAATCTTTGAACTGAGCAAATGCCAAGAGATTTCTAGATTTTATCGAGCCACAATGTTCAGCATTCAACCATTATTTTTGGTTCATGCCATGAAATTATAAAATCTCCACATTTAATTCATTTCAAATATAAGCCCTTGATCAAATTTGATCCAACGATCAGATGAAATGACAAGATCTTTCATATTTTTCAGTAATCGTACACCCACACTGAGTATGTTTACTCATTTATTATCATTACCGTACTATTGCGGAGCTTGTTTAAACCGGTCATGGGATGGCGATAAGCTTTAATGCCTTCATTTATTATCATTACTGCACTACAGTGAAGCTTGTTTAAACCAATCATGGGATGGTGATAAGCTTCAATGCCTTCATTTATTATCATTACCACACTACCACAGATCTTGTTTAAACTAGTCATGACATGCTAATAAGCTTCAATGCCTTCATTTATTATCATTACCACACTACCGTGGAGCTTGTTTAAACTGGTCACAGGATGGCGATAAGCTTTAATGCCTTTTGTTCACTTTTCTTGATTACTGCAAACCCTCAACCCTTATGCTCAAATAAAGTGGGAACGTGAGGCTTATAGCCCCCTTTATTCCATTTTCTTCCATTACCATCAACCCACAAGTGCCTGTTCTCATTACTATAGTGAGATTATGTTGCCAACTTTTATTGCCTACCGCCTTACCGCAAACATTCTTTGAAAGCCATCACAGGAGCCCGGTAACTTGGATACTTACTACCGCTAAGTTGTAACCAAGTGGTGAGACCTCCGAGGGACTACGGTATACATGGTTGACTGAGCCCTTCCTACCACCATGCCCCAAACAACTTGTATGTTTCCAGCGAGAGTGTGGTATACACGATTCTTGTTGCTCTAGTTCCCACACTACTGCCAAGACAATGAGGATGATTTGCAAGATTGTGGTAACATGGTTGACCAAGCCCGTCCTACCATCATGCCATGAACAACTTGTATGTTTCTAGCAGGAGTGTGGTATACATGATTCTTGTTTCTCTAGTTCTTGCTCTACCGCCAAGACAATGAGGATGACCTGCGAGATTGCGGTAAACTGCAAAAACATAGAAATGATTAAGAATAACTGCATACTCCTCAAAATGACCATGTTATGTGACCCTAGGAAATAAATGGAATAAAATTTTGGCATGAATGTCTATTAAGAAATGGTCATATACAAGTGAAAAGATCAAGTAGGATGGAAATGTGCAAAATTTTTTAGAGGTCCTAACAGGTGAGACATTAGAATAGTTTATTTGGAATAATGGTAGGAATTAACAAAATTTTAGGGTTTGTTCTAACATAAGTAATGGTTGTTTGATTATGTAAATAAGGGTAATCCTTACCTATATAATAATTATTATGTATTTCAATATAATGTGTATTTTTTTTTTTTTGCAGATATGTATTGATAAACTCCGAGAAGGGGATAAAGTTAGGGTGTTGGATTTGTGTGATGGTGTTGCTGTGGGCATTGGGTGGATTCACTCACTATCTATTGTACATGGAGTCAACTTGAAAGGAACAGGAGATACAAATGTAAATTTTTTAAAGGTCACAAGTAACATACAACTTGCTTATGAAGACAAAATAGATGGAGCTATCCGTTTGAAAGAGAAAGAAGGAACCTTCACACGATGGCCACTAAAATATTTGCAAAAAATGGCATAGTTGATGTTTATCATGTACTTGTTGTTAGACATCTTGGCCCACTTCTTTATGGAGTATTTTGAATGAGTTGTTTAAGGATCTTAATTTTCATGGTGTATTTGAAAGAGTTAGAAACTCTTAGACAACTATGACATTTTTTATTATATTTATATATATACTCTTAGACAGTTTTTGTATCTTATAACTTGATATATATATATGAATTATATTTTTTATTGCAGATTACCTTTCTTTATCATGATGTTGAATCAGTCTTTTAATTCTAGCATGTTGTAGCTTGTTCATATATGTAATTTTTTTTTAAAAGTACATTGAAAACATTACCTACCTTTAGAATCATCATAGAAACTTCTTCAAAATTCCACATCTATCCTGAAGTCACTAGGGTTCATACCTCAATGATTCCACACTATTTCAGGCTCAAAAAATCCCAACCATGCCCAATTCCATAGGCAATTTGATTCTGAATATGATTCTGGCATGAATAGTACCTGGAAATGCCATGTTTTTATGCCAATTAGGTAACTTAACAAATAATAAATGTTATATCCCAAAACTTGCACTGGAACTATGGTAAAAGCTTACCATACTGTAGCATCATCAAGTCAACCTTGGATATGGAAATTGTTCAAAATAGAAAATAGTTTGTAAATGTTGAATGGTCAGACAGTATGAGAAATTATAGGCACCAGGAGTTACCTTTTGAAACATCAGGATAGATGGTGGATAAAATTGATATATATGGTGTAAAAGCCAAGGGATTGCCTTTTGGTTTCAAGATCCAGGTGACATTGATCCTGATTTAATATGTTCCTTACTAGTGGTCCATTGTTGTAACCTACATAGTGGTATGTATTCTTGGAAGCCTTATGGTTCCATATTATTTAATGGAGTATATGTGGCGTTAAAAAAATTTAAATACTCTTTTATAGTAAAGGAGAATGGGTGGTATTTGTGATCTACTATGCTAGAATACAATAATCTACACCACAAACTTAGATTACTCAAACCATGTCAAATTGATCATATTGTTAAAATAATATAATATATTCCATAGCTTAAGATGTTTTTTTCATTTCAGGGATCTTATCAACATCATAAGGAGTTGAAGGTTGCACAGGGAATCAAGACAACCACCCAGGTATCAAATTTTAGGCTAATAATTTTATGTATATGAGCATAAATTTATCAAATATATGTGGACAATGAAATTTAGCTGCAATTTCTTCATTTCAGGGTCTTGAGCATGCCATAGCAAGAACTTAGTTATATGTTGTTGAACCTGATGATGATTTAGAGGATATTAAGGAAGAAGAAATGCAAGATATCAATAATGTAATGGATTGACAAGAGTGGGGAAGGAGTTTATGTTCAAGCTTCAACTCTTGGATCTTTGGAGTCTTTACTTGAGTTCTTGAAGACCCCAGCTATAAGCATCCCAGTTAGTGTTATTGGTATTGGGCCTATGCATAAAAAAGATGTTATGCATGCAAGTGTAATTCTTGAGAAAAAGAAGAAAAAGTATGCTATAATTTTGGCATTTGATGTCAAAATTACTCCTGAAGCTCAGGAGCTTGCAGATGAAGTTGGTGTCAAGATATTTGCAACGGACATTATTTATCATCTATTTGACTAGTTTAAAGCATATATGGACAATCTTAAGGAAGAAAGGAAAAAGGAGGCTGTAGAAGATGTTGTTTTACCCTATGTACTAAGCATTTTGCCATATTATATATTTAACAAGGATCCTATAATTGTTGGTGTAGATATTCTTGAAGGCGTTGCAAGGATCATATCTAAACCTAGTCTTTTTGGTGTTATGACTTATGCACGCAAAAGATTGTTGTATCATTTTTGGTTTGTATAAAGCCATATGTGGTGATTGCATCTATAGATTGGCATGCCATTATGTGTTCCCACAAAAGATTTCATAGATATTGACAAAATAGCCTCAATTGAGATCAATCGTAAATCTGTTGAAATGGCTAAGGGTGAAAAAGTGGCCATGAAGGTATTTTGAGAAGCTGTCTTTGTTGTTAATAGTTCTATATGATTTTGGATGCTATTTTTTGAAATATTTTTGTTAATGAATTATCATATGAACTTTACAGATTGTTGGGAGCAATGCTGATGAAGGACATAAAATGTTTGGTAGGCATTTTGAAATGGAGGATGAATTTGTGAGTCATCTCACCAGAAGATCCATAGATATATTGAAAGAAAACTATAGGGTAAGGCTATTTGATGTCCACATTACATAATTTTACAGTGTATTTACTATTATGCATTTTATACTAATTGAACATTTGTGCTTTTCATTTTTGGTTGATAAAACAACTTTTTAATGTCTAAAATGAAATATTCTTCTTATTTTTTTAGGATGATTTGTCCAATGATTGGAAACTTGTGGTCAAATTGAAAAAGCTGTTAAAAATTCCTTGAGCTATTACTAAGGATGCATTGTGCAATGGAACTTTGGATTGGAGCAAAACCTTCTGATGAAAATGGGAAAATGCACCCTACAACATTACAAACACCACAATTAGCATAACAAATGGTGAGCTTTGTTGATACCAAAATAGTAGCTTTTGCATCATAAGCTTCTTCTATGTATTTTTCTATGTGGTGTACGTGTTGTACATCTAGCTACAATAAGACAGTAGTGAACTTTAGATCCTATCTATGTAGGAGGTCATTTGAATGTCTGTTGTTTAGCTTGTTTTATGAAATTTAATAGTCTAAATGGGCAAGTGCGGTATTGCCATGTGAGAAAGGGAAGAGATTGATTCCAAGAGTAGAGATTTTGTGTAATGATCTATTTTATGATTTATTAAGATAATGAAGAAAATATCATGAAAATGTTGTTTTAAATAAATTCATATTTTACTACAATTTTATGAAACCAAAAAAATTTCCATGTTGTCATCTTCAGCATGTTGTTGACTGGCTGGATTTCACTATTTCAAGTGCTTCTTTTGCTTCAACTATTTGGGACCATGTTATGGAAGGTTACAGGGAATGGTGTGTTTCTTGTTGCTGCAGGGTCATTGCTATAAGGGTCTCTAAGTAGCATTCTCAAGTTGTTATTTAGATATTGTTCATAGTGGTTCAGGGTTGTTTAAATACACAAGTAACAGCTCAATGGCTTGTGTGAAGGAGAATATGGAATGCACCAAGGTTCCAGTCAAAGCACCCAAACTGGTTAACATAATGCCAAAAGAAATGATGTCTCATGAAATGCTCAGTGGTAACATCTCTTTTCTAAGTGTCAAAAGATGTGAAGGGCTTCATAAGCTTGACCTTCCTTTCCATTGTTTTGCTATTGTATCTAATGTGGCTGCTGACCTAGTTTTTTCTTAAGCTAGTCCTTGTAGTTTGTTGTACATGACAGAGTTGAACTGGTTTTTTCTAGTTATGACAGCTTTGTGTTGCTTTTTAATTATTTGTAATTCTTTTCCTGCATTGTTCTAATAAAAAAAATATTATTTCCACTTTGATTTGTCTTGTTTCTTTTTCTTATTGGCCGATTCTCAAATAGAAAGTGTTGGCTCAAATTTATCAATTTTTACTTGGCAGCATCATAAAATATATAGTTTTCCAAATTTATTTCCTTAATGTTTTAAATTCAAATTTAATAATATGTTTTTTCTGCATTATAAAATTTATGGTATTTAATAAATTATTCATATCATGACTAAATTTACTACCAATTAATGGAAACCAGTAAATAAAAATGACTACCATGACTAAATAAATGACTAGTTAACAACAATCAATGACTAAATGATTACAATGACTAAATAAATGACTAAATATATGTACTACCAAATTACCAAATATACTACCAAATTGTTGACTAAATATACTACCAAATTAATGACTAAAATCTGTTTAGTCATAAATTTGGTCGCAAGATAAATGACTGGCAATAAACTACCAATGGTCACATGACTAAATATACTACCAAATTGATGACTAAATATACTACCAAATTTATGACAAAATATACTATCAAATTTATGACTAAATATACTACCAAATTAATGACTAAAATTTTTTTGGTCATAAATTTGGTCGTGAGATAAATGACCGGCAATAAACTACGAATGGTCACATGACCAAACTACTGATCACATGACCAATTTTTGGTAGTTTTTTTAGTCATTTTTTTCCTGTTTTTCTACTAGTGTATGGTGTAGGCCTTGATATATGATTTTAGGTCTCCCTATCCCTTGAATTTTGGTATATTTGGGAGAGGATGTAGCAATAAAAATTTGTGAGTGTTATAATCAAGAGGTCATTTAGGTACTCTAGGTAGATTATAGAGAACATGCCTTGCAATTTTGGCATTGAAAATGTAAGCCCCATGGATGGGACTTATTGGTTTTGTATGGTTATCTAATATCTATGCATGGTTGTATATATCAATTGACTTTCTTGGTATGTTAGATGAGCTAATAAATTTGTGTTGGATAGGCTCTACTAGGTTGCTAAAGTTGTTGCACTATGTCATTGCTAGTGTTGTGTGAATAAAAATTTAAGTATGGAGGGTTTAAGTTGCCCCTAGTTTTGTTTGAACTCTAGCACTAAATTGATTCATTCATTCTCTATTTCTTTCTTCAATTTTGTTTTGAGGTAGTTGCTTGACTCCTCTATCTTCTAGTATCATGATCTATTGGACCAAGGTGGCTATAAGATCAATAGGGGTTTCATCCTCTATTCTTTCTCTACTTTACAATTGTTTTTTTTGTTGATTCACTCTATTTGATTGTTTTTATAGTATTTTCTCTAATTCTTTAGGATGATACATAATGCTTAAATATTATTAAGCTTCTCTATCTTCCTTTAAATGTTTTTCTAGATGACTCACTTCATTATCTAGTTGGGCAATTATTTATGTATAACTTGTTGGAGGATGGTTTGCACAATATATTTTGGACTAAATGAGAACTTGATGTGCTCTACCTTGGTTGGAATGACTAGGTCATATTACCATGTCTTTCTCCCATAGGAGATTTTCAAATGTTAAAGAGTGATAAGGTTCTTGTCTCTCATTGTGATACTCAGAGTCCTCATAGTCAAAATAGTTGGAGATGGGTTCCAAAGGGTCTAGCAGTACATATTTCTTGAATGAAGGTGTTATTTGTTCACTTGAGGGAATGTTCCCTTGAGTTTTATTTGATTCTATCATATTCAAGGGTGTTAGAAACATTACAAAATAAATGGAATGGAGAGAGAGGAAGAGGAAAGTGGAATGGAAGAAACAAGATGAAAACATAAAAAAGCTCAGCTAGAAGGATTTTCTCTTCATGTCAGCTTCACCAAAATATGTTTCAGTGAATCTAGCATGGAAAACCAAAGTGAGGAAAGAGAAAGTGAGACACAAAAGACTTATCCAGAAGGATTTGGCCTTCACGTTAGGTTAACTAAAATATGTGTTTTTTAGAATCTACCTAGGTTCAATGTGGGTGAGTTAGACTTTGATATGGCACATGAACTATGCCCTTGTAATTAGGACCTACCCAATCACTCTCTTGCATGGTAGGATCTAGTCAAGTGGAGGTGAAACTAGGGGTTTGTTCTATTTGTGACGGAGAAGAATATCATGGATCATATTTGGGTTGATTGTGTTGTGTGTTGATGTGTGTAGTTGTTGATTATTGTTGCAAAAGTTGTGATGTTGTTGACATTGAATGGGTGTGGTGGTTGTGATTCTTATATGATCTAGAGGGTCACTTTCTCTAAGCCTATTTTTTTATTGATTGTATGGATGCAAAACTTGTTTAACTTCATTTTTTCTTACTAAATGAATTGTTGGAGGACTCTCTATTGTTGGTTGAAAATTTCCTCTACTTGCTTCCTTTGTTCATTTTCTTGTTGTAAGAGCCTCAATATTAGTTGTTGTTTTTGACTGGTACAGTCATGGTAGGAGGGTTCACAGAATGAACTATTCAGACCATGTAGCAAGAGTAAACACAATAGAAACAACTCAAAGATATAAAGCAAATGCAGATTTAGTCACTTAGTATATCATAGAATTTAAATACAATCTTTCTAGCATCATGCAGGCTTATAATTAGGGCTCATAGACCTGTTTACATACATGTGCAAGATAAAGCTTTGAAGCTCCCTTGCACAAAATCTAAACAATCAGCTATCACTATGTTATGAACTTCTAAACTACTTTCCTAAGGATCTATTACATCAATATATATCATCTTTGGACCAATAGATTCCTCCATGTTGGCCAAGGAGGGTCACAAACTCTAATGAAGAGCTGTAGCGTGTACATAGATAGGTTGGACCTAAATGCATATAACACTTCCTCAAATGAGTGGAATAATGTGTGAATCTCCAGGGAAGGTCATCCATGAACCAAAGATCATTGAATGATGTGTCATAAGGATCCACAAATCAAGGAATGTTCTAGAAGTCTTCTCCTTCAGCTAATTATCTGAGACTATCAAGATGCTCTGCTTTGAGAAAATAGTTGATCTTCTGATAGAGATATCTTTCTAGTAACTAATCCAAATGCTCTGAATTCTAGATATGATGTAGATGAATGAATGTAGATGCTAAGTCCAGATCCATAAGGTGTGAAATTCAATTATAGTAAAATACTAGACCAAAAGCTAAAAACTACTTCTGACTAAACTGCCAGAAGTGAAATGGAAAATGAAAGAAACAAACTAAACTACAAACAAACTAAAATGCAAATGTTTTTGGTTGATGCAAGATTGATCTTGAACCAGGGATGCTCCTACATCATACATCTAGGGTTATTGAAAAAGTGAGTCCCTCACTTTGCTGGGGCTAAGGGAGAACCAAGATGGTCCACCTTAGTCTGAGAAATCCATGATGAATCTTCTTCCAGTTTGCCTTTCCACTTCACAAGATATTCTTTGTATTGTCTTCCTCTAGTGCTACGTCTAAGTCTTCTATCCAAGATGTCTTCAATATGCTTTGGTGTTTTGTGTCATAATTGCTTCTTCAAGTCTTCTTCCATGCTGTCACTGAACTCTACTTCATGGTACTGATATAAGTATACAATGTTAAAAATAGATGATATACCCAAGGTCTCTGGTAACTCCACTTCATATGCATTTCTTGAATCAAATTTTTTGAGTATCTTACAAGGTCCAAATTTCTTCATCTTCAACTTGTTATATGTCCCAATTGGAAATCTTTCTTTTCTCAAGTACACCATTACTTCATCTCCAACTTCAAATTCCTTATGCTTCTCTTCTCATCTACCTTATCCTTATACTTACTGTTCATATCCTCCAAATGCTTCTTCACCTAATTATGCATGATCTTATTCATCTACTTCTGTACTTCTCTTTTCTTTGATACCAATGTCCCTCAATTTTGTAACTACTCTAGGTGTTATTCTGGTAACAATTTGAAAAGGTGTTCTTTTGGTACTCCTATTTACTGAATTATTGTATGCAAACTCTGCTTGTGAAAGAATCAAATCCTAACTTCTAGTCTTCTCTCCAACCAAACATCTCAACAAGTTTCCCAAACTCCTATTCACTACCTCTGTCTGTCCATCTGTCTATGGATGAAAAGTTGAACTAAACTTCAAAACTATCTTCATCTTCTTCCAAAGTGTCATCCAAAAGTATCCAACAAACTTTGTGTCTTTGTCTGAAACTATACTCTTAGGTAATCCATTCAATCTTACAATCACCTTGGAAAATAGGTCAGCTACATGCATTGCATCAGTTGTCTTCTTACAAGGTATGAAATGAACCATGTTTGAAAAATTTTCAACCACTACAAATATTGAATCATGTCCTCTCTGTGTCTTCGGCAATCCCATTACAAAATCCATGCTTATGTCTTCCCAAGGTCTCTTCAGTACGGTCAAAGGTTTATACAATCCAGTGTTTTGACTACTCCCTTTTGCAACTTGACAAACTCTACAACTCTGTACAAATCTCCTAACATCCTTATGTATCTGAGGCCAAAAGTAGTTTTCACTTACAAAAGGTACTATCTTACCAATGCCGAAATGTCATGTCAATCCACCACTATGTTTTTCCTTGATCAAATTATCCCTCATTAAGCTTCTAGGTATGCTCAACTGACTCCCTTTGAACAACATATCTTCTTGAATGAAATAAACCAGCCACTTACTCCTATCTGTCACAAAAGGTGCCTTACATGCTTTCTAAGGTTCTACAAAGTAAGTGTCTCCCTCATACATGTTCCTCAATTCATCAAAACCCAACACTTCAACTCTCATCTCTGTCAACAAGTTTCTTCTTCTACTCAATGCATCAACAACTCTATTTGATTTACCACTCCTATGTTTCAACACAAAAGTATAACTCTGCATGAACTCTACCCATCTCATATGTCTCTAATTCAAATTACCTTGACTATTCAAATACTACAAAGCTTGATGATCTATATACAACACAAACTCCTTAGGCAACAAGTAATGTCTCCACTTCTTCAAGGCTTAAATTATGGTATAGAAATCTTGATCATAAACTAAATATCTCCTCCTCGCATTATTCAACTTCTCATTGAAATATGGTATAGGTCTTCCTTCTTGACTTAACATAACTCCAATTGCATTCCCACTAGCATCACAATCAACTTGAAATACCTTATTGAAATTTAGTAATGCCAAAACAAGTTGCTCTGTCACTTTTTGCTTCAACAACTCCAAATTGTTGTCTTCTCTTGATGTCCACTTGAAATCCTTTTTATCACCTCTCATTGTCTTTGTCATAGGGTTACAAATTGAACTGAAATTTCTAATGAACTTCTGGTAGAAACTAGCCAATCCATGAAATGATCTAACCTCTCCAATGCTCTCCAATGTAGGTCATTCAACAATTGCTTTCACTTTCTTAGGGTCCATCATCAATCCTTCAGCAGAAATTACAAATCCCAAATATACCAGCTCTTCCTTCATGAAACTACACTTCTTGATGTTTATTAGCAATTTCTTTTCTCTTAAACTCTGCAAAACTTGTCTAATATGCCACAAATGTTCCTCTTTTGTCTTACTAAAAATTAGAATATCACCCAAGTATACAATAACAAACTTGCCCAAGAATTTCTTCAGAACTTCATTCATCAATCTCATGAAAGTACTCGGTGCATTTGTCAATCCAAATGGCATCACTAACCACTCATACAATCCTTCATTTGTCTTAAAAGTAGTTTTCCATTCATCTCCTTCTCTGATTTTGATCTAATGGTATCCACTCTTCAAATCTATCTTTGTGAAATATCTTGCTCAACTCAAACAATCCATGATATCATCCATCCTAGGTAAAGAAAATCTATACTTAGCTGTGATCTTGTTTATTGCTCTTGAGTCAGTATACATTCTCCATTCTCCATCTTTCTTTGGTGCAAGCACTACAAGTACTGCACAAGGGCTCAAACTTTCTCTGATCAAACCTTTCCTCAACCACTCTTGTATTTGTCTATTCAATTCTTCATTCTCTACTGGTGTCATTCTATGTGCTACTTTGTTAGGAAAACTTGCTCCCAGTATAAGATCCATGTGATGACTGATACTCCTTATAGGTGGCAATCCTTCAAGTATATTATCTAATATGATGTCTTCATATTTTGTCAGCAACTCTCTTATCTCCTCTAGTTGTGATTCTTCAGTCTCCTTCTTCAATGTTTTAGGTTTCTTAGGAATAAGGTATAACACATATTCTCATGTCTCAAACCATCTAGAAATTTTCTTCCATCTACCAAATAGATTCTAGCATTTCCACATACTTCACTCTTAGGGTCATCCTCCAAAGGAATCAAAGTAATTCTCTTTCCATTTTCTGTTATAGTATATGTATTCTTTCTCCCATCATGTATAGCTTTTCTATCATACTGCCAAGGTCTACCCAACAAGATATGACAAACATCCATAGGCAAAATATCACACAAGACTTCATCATGATAAGATCCAATATAAAATTTTACCAAACATTATTCACTCACTAGTACCTTATGATCATCTTGAATCCATGCTATCTGATAGGGCCTAGGGTGTTTCAATCTTTCCAACTTCAGCTTAGTCACCATCTCCTCTGAAACTAGATTATCTAAACTACCACTATCAATTACAACTTTACAACACTTACCACCTGATTTACATCTGGTTCAAAATAGACTTTTCCTTTGTGGTAGTTCCTCATTTGTCTCTACTTGAAATAGTTCTCTCCTCATCACCAATGATTCTCCTTTCTTAGGTTTGCCAATTGAACTGCATAATTCAACAAGTTCTTCTTCCACATAGGCTGCTCTTCCACTATTTTATGTCCTCTTACTTGTACTACCTTGATTACACTCAAATGATCTATAGCCTTCACCTCCACACTTGAAACAAGTACCTCTGAATGTTCTCTTATCAAATCTCCTTCCTTCCTTCCTATAACCTTCATTTTGGTATGCACTAGGGTTTCCTCTCTAGTAAAAATTTATTTCATCTCTCTGGTAAGTATTGTTATCACTGTCATCCTTAAATGGGCTATCACACTTGTTCTACTCCAGATATGATCTATCTCCTCCAAAAAATGTTCTACCTCTTTGAAATTTACCTCCTCTACCTCTCTATCTCTGATCATATCTTTTATTCATCATCTCTTCAACTTTTAGGGAAAACTGATATGCTTGTTCCAAATATGTCATCCTTACCAAGCTTAGTTCCTCTTGAATGTTCAATCTTAGTCCATTGATGTATCTAGCCACTTTCTCCTTGTTTGCTTCACTATGTCCTATCCTTATGATCATCTTATGAAATTGTTTAGTGTACTCCATAGATTTCTCCTTTTGTCTTAGGTTTTGCAATCTCTTCAACAGTTCCAACTCATAGTCAATAGGTATAAATTGATTCTTCAACTTTGTCACCATCCGGTCCCACTTTGTAATATTTTATTTTCCTCTTCTATTTCTTTCCAACTGAACTTCTTTCCACCATATAGCAGCATGTCCTTTCAACTTTGTGTTTGAAAATTTCACCTTCTCCAGATCTCTAGTTTCTTCATATTCAAAGTATTCTTCCATGTCATTCATCCAGTCAATCAATTCTTCAGGGTTCAAATTACCAGTATAGTTCGGCACATCAACTCTAGGTCTCTTTTAAATCTTTGAAATAGATCACAACATCTTTACTTGGTCTGATTCTTCCTTTTCATCACCTCCTAGGGTTTCACCAGTTTGTTCAACAGATTGAAATTCCTCTTCATCATCACTTTCAACATTAGTTCTCGGTGTCAATCCTCTTTGCCTATCTTCTTCAACAACATCCAGATGAATTCACATTGTTTTCATCATCTCCATCATCTCATCCATTCTACTAGCCATTGTTTCAATAGTAGTGTTGTTCTCAAAATCAGCTGTGCTCATTTTTGTAGAGAACCCCCACAAAACTTGTCCGTTTCGTGAATCTACACTCTAAGCTATCAAATCGAGACAAGATTCGCTTGATTTCATATGAAGTCATTTGACATTCTAAACTAGTTTGTGACATTCCCTTGAATTGGTTTCTCGATATTCGTGAAGATCGTTCAAGTCGTAAACTGATTAAAATGTCAATTTTAGCCATTTTCAAGAGTTAGTAAATTTTTGAGTTTTGATATGTAATGGTGGCATTTTTTGCCACTCTTACATGTCTCTTTTGTTTTTTGTTTGTTGCATATGTAACGATGGCATTTTTTGCCACTCTTACATATGTTTCTCTTTGCATATGTAAAGGCGGCAATTTTTGTCACCGTTACATATTCCTCCAAGGTGTACATGTATTGTCAGTGAATTTTGCCACTTTTGCATGTTCGATGCCACATGTGCGGGGTTTACCGATTTTGCCACCCGAACAAGATCTCTAGGATCTTGATCTTGGAGTGCCATTAATGGCTACTCGTGCCACCTGTTAAAGGCATATTTTTGAGTTTTAAATACGTTTTCTTTCATTTTTTTTGTCATTTCATTTCTTACCTTCCTAGCCAATCTCTGGACTCCCTTTGCATGGATTGATCGCGCCAAGCTAGGATTTGATCGAAATCCTCATCATTGAATTTAGGTTTTCAACCTTTTGAACAGGTAAATCCTTTAATTGTTTCCTTTTCTTTCTTAGGGTTTCCATTATTATTATGGTTTGTATGCTTTTGTTGTTTTGTTTGATTTTTGTTATGAGTCTTTGTTAATTGATTTGTTGTCTTGTTTGAGGTCGTCATTATATGTTTCAATTTTGTTTCGTTTTCCCTGTCAAACATGTTTTCAAAATGGGTAAAACCTTTACATACCCTAGGTTTTACATTTGTATGAGTGTCGGTTGTTTTAGCCGCTAACCCTTCGACACTTACCCAATGGTGAGGTGTATGGGTGTTGATATTTGCCGCTCCTACAACAAAACATAGCAACCCTACCCTGTGTATAGTCGGCGAAATCTACTGCCCTTACACAAAACACTTTGAATCTCTATCTTGTGCAACGTTGGTGGAATTCACCGCTTGAACACCACCTTACATAATCTTACCTCACATGCAGTAGCGGCAAAAAATGTCACTTTAACATAAACTTCACAAATTCCTTTGTACCTACAGTAGTGGCAAATTTCGCCACTCCGACACAAGTTTTCTCTAAGCACATGCAGTGGCGGCAAAATTTGCCACCAATGCAAGTATAAGAAAACCCCTCATATGCAAGGGTGGCAAATTTTGCCACCCATGCAAACTCTCTCCCAAATTTTCCTAACTCTGGAAAATTTTTAGTTTTAATTTTTTGAACCTGCTTTCCTCTGATTTTTGGCCTGCTCACACTATAGCCCCTTTTTCAAGCGCGTTTCCATAGTCATGATCGTCGACATGCAATTTTTCCAGATTGCAAGTATTTCCCCTAATTGCATGATCATGAATTTTTGCTACAGTTTCTTCTGTGGATCTTCGTTCTTCATCAACATCCTCTTGGTGATAGCTCATCCAGATGACTGAGTTGTCCCCGAAGAAATCAAAAGCGATGAAGTACAAATATCAAGGTGTTTTCCCAATCACCTCAGTCACTTCTAATGTTGATGACATTAGAGATACATAGATTGCCCATGTGGATATGGCTGAGTTTGTAGAGAGAACCAAGTCAAGCAACCCCAGTGCTATGATGAAGAAGATAATTGATTGTAATATTCATCTGGTGTCATCTTTACCAGTGGCAGCTCACAACACAGAATTTGTTGTTTGGTGTGCCCATTTCTATAACAAAGATATTAGAGCTGTGGTGGATGCCAGTGGTAATGTGATAATCAGGTTGGATCCTAAGTTCATTGATAAGGCATTTATGTGCCCTCTTGCTACAGAAGTGTTAAAGCTTGACTTTGTTGAAGTACAGAAGGAATATGACAAAAATATGGAGAAGGCAAAGAAAGTAATCAACAATAAATGGTTGAAGACTGGAAGGTCAAATTTATCAAGGTGGCCACATAGTTTCCCTTGAAGTGATTTTGTAGAGGAAGTTGGTGACCTGATTACTCTCCTCAGCAGGATAAGAGGTTTGTCTTCTTCTTCACAGTTTCATGAATGGATGTATCCTTTCATTAATGTCATACTCCACGGTAAACAGACCACTTTCTGGGGTGAACATATCAGCAATGGTCTGCATGAATAGCTGATGAAGGTATCCACTACCTTCAAGTTCTACATGACCTCCTATTTGGTATACATTGCAGCTTCTATGAGGATTTTTCCAAGTTTAACATCAGAAGGGGATAGAAGGGTAATCCCTGTATACCAATACTATTCTCGGTTGACATTGAAAGGTTTGATCCATCATTTCAAAAGAGTAAATGATGCATTCTTTGCAGTATTCCTATGTCTTTTTTATCCCCAACTAGAACAGAGAAGAGTTTCAGATGAGGCATGGACAGTGGTAAATGACTTTGAGTGTATGTTCTTGCAATTTCCTTCTTTTTCATACTTGAGGGTTGGCTTTTTCCAAGGTTACCCTTATATGCTTCCAAGATTCCCTTCAGACAAACTAGTCTTAATGGAGTTGTGTAGACAAATGATTGTCGTGCATAACAAACAAATGGAACTCAAGAAGCCCAGTTTCTGATTCCCAGTTGAAATTGGTAGATATTCAGTATTGACTGCTGCAAAGGCAAGGGCCATGGAAACTGAGATGCAGCTGGTCACCATGAAGCAATTCAAGAGGAGACTAAAGTTTGACTATAGGGGTGTAAAGGACAAAATCAAAAGGAAAACCCAATTTCGTGAGCCAATGGTTGAAGACGTATGGGTAGATCTAAGAACAGAGGAAGATGTCAAAAAACTAGATTATAGGACATTGTCTCTTGAGCAGATTGGATATCTGGGACTTGCTGATATTCCAGAAGATTTAGTGGATGATGGCTAATTGGTTGATGACAAATATAATACTAAATAGGTTGCTAATACCCCTCTCCCTCCAATCCAATGGTCCCAAAAGGAGTTGACCTCTTTGAGGAAGAGATTTGAGCCCATATTGGCTAACAACAATAATTGGCTGGCAGATAAAGGAATTACTCTGAAAGAATTCCTCACTGGATCAGAAACTAAAGTTCAAGAATAAACTGGTAAAAAGGTGGAAAATAGAATGAAGAACAAGAGTGATGTTCCCTCATCCCCTAAAACATATAAGCCTAAGATCAAATTTGTGACGAAGAAATCAGAAGCTGTGGAGGAAGAACCTGAAATAAAAGATATGGAAGTTGAGGAGCTAGCTACTGAGGAGCCAGCCACAAAAGAGATGGATGATGAAGATAGGACTACAGATCAACAAGATGAGGAGGCTTTGTCTCCATAGGAAAATATACAACAAGAAACGGGAGTCTCATCCCCTTTGCTTGGTACACCTATTGCAGCTCATGTGTCTATTTCCCCTATTGATATTCCCTCTTCTGAATCTCCCTCTCCTTCTAAAATATATTTTGATAATCCTCAAAACACTTTTGAAGATGTTCTCTGTTCTTTAGGGTCTATTCCTAGTTTGTCTTCTTCATCTTTTGATATTGGGGATGCATCCATTTTTTATCATTTTGTAATGAATACTAAGCAAGTCTCTAGTGCAAATGTAATAGGTGAGGTTTTTACTAACACCCTGCCTATTGTTTCTACTACTAGTACAAGTATAGTTCTGGGAACACCAACAATAGGAATAGATCCCAATGTGAGTACTTCTCTACTACCACCTTGGTTATCAGCTTACATGCCAAAAAGGAAAAAGCAAGCCATCTCCTCAGATGACTTTGATTTCACTAAGCTGGTACCTGCAAAGCCTAAGGCCTTGAAGAAACCAAAGATTCTTTCCAGGGTCCTTGAAGACAAGGGACACAAATTTCTAGAGATAGAAAAACCTCCACAGGATGCAACTATTGAAAATTTTGATATGAATGACTACTCTGTTTCTAGAGTTGAATTAGGTAAAATAACGCATGAAAGTGCTAAAAATAATATGCAGTTAGCCATGGACATCCTAATCCAGAAGTTTGACAAGGAAAAAGAAATGAAGGATCACTACAAGGCAATGGTAGAACAAATAAATGCGGTGATAAGAAAAATCACTTTGAACTTAGAAGCAGTTACTCCAGAGGCCGTTACTCTAGAAGACCCCATCATTTAGAAAGCGGAAAGGACTCATCTTAAAGGGAGAGTACTTGAAGAGTACTTAGATAGGATGCGTGCACAAGTAGTCTCTTTGCTCACAGACGTATCTGAGAAGACAGATAAAATGAGGAAAATAAGAGTAGAACTTGATGACCTCATTGATACCATTTCTCAAGATATTGAACGCACATAGAATACTCATGATAAATGGGCAGAGATGAGGAAATTAAAAATAAGCACCCTAATATCAATTAGCGCCATCTCTAATAGGGATTCTTATACAGAAACAAAGGAGGCTTTGATGTACAGGAGCAATATGCTTAGAAATTTGATCAATGATCTTGAAGCTGCAAAGGAAATCAGTGAACAAAGTGATGTCAACCTTTTGCATAAGTTGAAGAAGTTACCTTGTAAGCTGGTATCACAGGACAACCAATTTCTTTCTACAGAAGAAATGGTTTAGGAATTTGAAGACATGTTCTAGAAAGAGTTCGAAGATAAAACATTTTCAATGACTTCTGTGGACAATATTTCAGACAACCAGTGAACTTTGGATAATCTGAAAACCAAGTTAACTAGTCATGCAAAATTAGTCACTACAGTGAGAGATGCCATAGTGAGAGCCAAGATGATCTTCAAGAACAAATTTAACCCGGATAGCATTGAGATGCAAGCGGCTTTCACTATGTATGATGGTCACATGAGGAAAAGTGGTGACACAAATTGAAGTAGTTTTTCCTTAGTTTATTTTCCATTTTCTCAGATGTACTTTCAAAACAATTTTGGACATTTTTACATGTACATTTTTCACATGTAATTACATGTAAAAATATAGGAAGTCCCAAGTCAATAAGGACTCCTATTTTTGAATAAGTCAAAGTAGTTAGGTTTTTTCCTAAATTTTCTCAAGGTGTCTCCCTATAAATAAAGAGGGCCTCTTTTGTAAAGATTATCTTTTTATCTATTGCAAGAAAACTCTGGCAAATTGAAAAGCAAATCAAGACTTTGTGCTTCCTTGTGATAATCAATTATCAAATATTTATCAATACAAGAAAGCAAGTTCAATTCCAATCTTTGTCTTGGGATTATTTGTTTTATGATAGAATTGTTCTTATGTCTTTG
Organism: Cunninghamia lanceolata; assembly: GCA_027924645.1. Taxonomy (NCBI): domain Eukaryota; kingdom Viridiplantae; phylum Streptophyta; class Pinopsida; order Cupressales; family Cupressaceae; genus Cunninghamia; species Cunninghamia lanceolata. The sequence continues at coordinate 19,642,836 of BSBN01001807.1, read as the reverse complement.
ATATCATATTATCTTTGATAAGTAATTGAAGTGTGAGTTTATTTCAAGTGATTAACGAGTATTCTAAATCTGATTTCAATAGACTTTGAGCTATAAAATCATTTGTGAGGATTGTGTTTATGTTCATGAGGATAAAACAACTTGAAGACTTTGTGCCGCAAGTTGTTATATTCAGTCTACTTTTATCATCTTGGAGAAGAGTGAAGACTTTGGGCTGCATTCAACTCCAAATAGTTCTATTTGCAATTCGTAAGGCAACAAAAAACATTGTGTTTCTATGGGTTTATGAAAGTTTGTAAGTTCTTTATTATCATCTTGAAGTATAAGCATCTATTCTGAAAAAAGAGAATGAGATGAAATGGAATCACCACAAATATAGTGTTTAGTGTACATAAATTTCATAAGTTATTTATTTATAATAGTTAAGCAATCAGAGGGAACCTCCCCTTGCTGAGAGGAGATACTTTGTCTCATCATAGCTGTGGCTGATATACCCATTTTGCCATTACGAGTTAACGACAATATATTCACCCAACAATTTTTTGGTGACTTTCCTGGGGAAGGAACACGTAACTTGAAGCCTGACGCTCTAAGTTGAAGCATTTTTAGTTCTTTTCCATTTGTTGCAAAATTTTGTTAGGCATACTACATTCTAGCAGATTCACAGTATACCAGAAGCAAGAGAGCTCAAGGTATTATTGATCCTACGTTTTAATTGATGTAGCAAAATAATTTTGGACTCTTGCTTCTACGACCTCATCTTCAGCGTACTAGGAGTTTTCGTCCTACCAATGCCAGGTCCCCAATAGTAGGTGAAACTTCTAGTTCTAGTGCTAGTAGAGTTTTGTCTGTTCATACTTCACAAAGATTTATTATCCCACCTTTTAATCAGCTGGTCATGGCAGCCCAAGGTCCTTGGGGTAACACTTTTGGTCCTCTAAATTTAACCCCACCATTGCATGAACTACCTTGTAGTTCAAGAAAGAATTTCCCCAAATTCTACGGTGATGGGAAGGTTCATCCTGATGAATGCATTGCAGCTTTCTGTATAGCTTGTGGTGTGATAGGTGTCGAGCACAAAGATGTAGCTATATGACTTTTTGTATAAACATTGCAAGGTTCTGTTGCAGACTAGTTTTATCATCTTTAATCTCAGACCATAACGAACTGGAATACTCTCAAAACCAAGTTTGAAGCCAAGTTTAAACTTGTGGAATCTGCACATGCATTATTGGCATAGCTAACACAAATGAAAAAAGAACCTCATGAACCTATGCGAGACTTCATCGCTAAATTCAATAAGTTGAGAAACAGGATTTCCACCCCCGTTGAGCCAATAGCAGAGAACCTTAAATGTTTCTTTATCAATACACAACTTCCTAAGGTGAGTTTTCTGTTGAGGCGAGCTGGTCCTACAGATCTTGTTGTAGCTCAGATTTTGGCAACTGAAGTGGAAGATGATCTTATCCCTGCGGGTAAGATAAGAAGGGATTCTAATAGAAATAAAAGCTCCTCTTCTACTGAGAATTCTTCCACAAGCACCACGGACCCTATGGTGCAAAAGCTAGCAAATGAATTCCTAGCTCTGAAGAGACAAATGTCCCAAGGTATGTCTGCCCCTCCTTATCGGGATATACCAAGGAGGACATTTCCAAATAATTCATATCAAGGTAATGCTGCTAGAAATCAAGGACAACACAATCGTCTTCCACCTACACAGGGGAAACTTGCCATTGAAGCAATGCCGGTCAACTCAACAGTTGGCTATTATGAAGCTAAAAATGAACTTTCTTTCCAACTTGAGTTAGACTATGAAAATGGTGCTAATCTCTTCACAGAAGGAGAAGAAGAATTAGCTGGCAACTCTACCATTAGCTTTTTGAATTACCAAGATGAAGCTGAAAAAGGAGAAGTGTGTGAAGGAGCATATGTTGTCTTTACCAAGTCCCAAAATCAGCCAACTCTTCAAGCTGATAAAGGAAAGGCGAGAGAAGAATCTCAACTAGTAATTTCAATTGCTAGACGGGGGACTCTGCTGCCTTTCCAATCAAAAGACCCGGTGGGCAATAAACAAGTAAGTGCCTCTAACAAATTTGTACCTTCCACTTCTACTCCTCAAACTAGTACTATCTCTACCAAAAATTAGAATGATGGATTTTCTTCCTCCGTTTCTAATTCATTTCAGAAATTTGATATAATAGATCATGCTAGGAAGACTAAGATCCAAATGTTTGAAGTTGAGTATCTACAAGCTAATCCTGAACAATTTGATAGATTAGCTAAATACGTCAAAAACAAGACTGTTCCTGCAGGACAAGAGTTTCCAAAAGTTGCTCATGACTCCTCAAAAAGCAAACCTACCCAAAATAATTTTGTCACTACTCCCCTTGAAGTCTCTAGAAAAATTGAACCTTTCTATGTTTGCCTATTAGTAAATGGTCATAAATTGAGTAATTGTGTAATAGATTTCAGAGCCTCTGATAATGTTATGCCTACTAAAGTAGCAGATACCCTTGGCCTCACCTTAACCAAAACTTTTGGGAGGTGTTTCTCTATGGAAAATAAGCAAGTTCCACTATTGGGTCAAATCAAAGATGCCCAATTTGCATTTGCAGATTTTCTAGATAAAAGAATTAAGATGACAGTCTTGGTAGCTGATGTTCCAGCTTCTTATGGCATTTTGGTTGGGCGTAATTTCTGCAAGGATGTAGGTGGGGAATTGAATATGGATCTATCTGAAGCAAGGATACCTGTTAAAGGTGTCATGTAGAAATTGCTTCCTGAGAAGGAGGCAAAATACATTATTACCCAAACATCAAATCCCAAAGCTCAAATCTTGTTTGAGTCCTCAGAAATGGGTAACTATTTCCTATCTACTAAAGACGGTTCTAGTTCATCAGATGAGAGTTCATCAAGTGATAGCTCAAACCATTCAGATGAGTTTTTAGATGAAAGTTTAGTTGAAGGTATAGTAATGCCAGATTCTTCCCTCACCGATGAAGAGGAATCTTGTGATCAAAGAAATTCCAAAAAATCAAATTCTAATGAAGTCTAGATTTTAGAATTTGATGGCAATTGTTCATCTACTGGTTCTAGAGCCGGAGGTCTTGATATCTCCTCAAGGTGATATCTTACCTTTCTCATACAAGTTACAATTTGACAATACCAATAACACTACTGAATACAAGTCCTTGTTGCTCAGATTGGAAGCTGCTCATGCTAGGGGTGTTAAAGTTCTTCATGCCCAAGGAGATGCCGAATTGGTGGTTTGTCAAGTGAGGAATTTGTACCAAACCAAGAATGAAAGATTGAGACACAATCGTAATCGTGTATGGGATTACATTGAAGGTTTTGATGCTTTCAATATTTCTACGGTGCCAAGAGAGTTCAATGATCGTGTAGATTCATTGGCTATTTCCGCCACTCTCATGGTTCCTCACAAAGATTTCAAAGGAAACAAGTACACTATTGAGCTAGTCTTCTGACCAAGTGTACCTGATAATGCTGACCATTGGCAGGTGTTCAATGGTGATAACCAAATCATTGCTTTCTTGGAAAAAATGGATAGCTTTGATGAGCTTTACTTTAAAGGTAGTGAATCGCCACTGTGGGAATATGTTTTCGAGATAGATTCACAAACCGGCGAAGAATTTCTTCAATTGAAAGGAAATAAGATTCCAAAAGGCTTGGTTTCCCTTGAAAAGTTGTTTGATAAGCATGACAGGTATATCAAGTAGCGGCAACAACAGGATTCAAGTTCCTCTATGGAATTTGAACAGGTAAATTTAAGTTCGGAGGTAGATCCCAAAATGGTCAATATTAGGAAATGTTGCACTATCGATGAAAGATTCAAATTCATTACCCTCCTTCACCATTACATTGATGTTTTGGCTTACTCCTATGATGATTTGAAGTCTTTCAGGCCTAAGGAGGTTCAACACAAAATTCCCCTCAAAGCTGGATCGTTTCCTCACAAGCAGAAGCAGAGGCAATACAACCCCAAGATATTAGGTATGATCCTTTCTGAGATTCAGAAGATGCTGAATGCAAGGATAATTTTTCCAATTGATCATTCCACCTAGATCGCGAACATAGTTCCCATAAGGAAAAAGAATGGAGAAATCTGTATCTGTGTTGATTTTAGGAATCTCAACCAGTCTTCCCTAAAAGATAACTACCCCTTGCCCATCATGGATCAAGTATTGCAAATAGTAGCTGGTTTAGAAATGTTGTCTATGCTAGATGGACTTTCAGGGTATAACCAAGTGGAGGTCAATGAAGTAGATTAGTTGAAAACTGCTTTTACCACACCATGGGGCACATTTGCATATCACAAAATGCCTTTTGGTCTGATCAATGCCGGTGCCACATTTCAGAGAGCAATGGATCTTGCCTTTAGAGATGAGATGGGGAAGTTGATCATGGTGTATCTTGATGACTTGACTATTTTCTCCAAAAACCATCATGATCATGCACAACATTTATGACAAGTGCTGGAATGCTGTCGACAAAATGGTATTTCTCTCAACCCTAAGAAGTTAGTTTTTAGTGTTACAAAAGGCAAACTTCTCAGACATATTGTATCCTGAGAAGGCACTAAAATTGATTCAGAAAGAGTCAAATCTATTCAAAATCTTACTTTGCCTGCTAGTAAGACTGCAATTCATTGTTTCTTTGGAAAGGTGAAATTTCTGCGAAGGTTCATTCCTGAATTTGTAGAGAAAACCTGAAACATTGTCAACATGATGAAGGGTAAGGCCACTTTCCATTGGAATACGGAAGGCAAAGCAACATTTGAGGATATCAAGAAAGCTATTGCTCATGCTCCAGTTCTTGTTTGTCCCAACTACACCAAAGATTTCGTAGTTTACAGCTACGCTTCAGAACATACACTTTCAGCGATTCTAGTTTAGCAGAATGAAGAAGGTGTGGAATCCCCCTTATCATTTATGAGTTGTCCTCTCAAAGCTCATGAATTGAAGTATTCTAATATGGAGAAGCATGCTTATTCTGTGGTCAAAGCGGTGAAGCATTTCAGGTTCTATATTCTGAATTCACACACTGTTGTTATGGTGCTTGATACAACAGTGAAATCTATCCTAACTCAACAGGACATCGGAACAAAGAGAAGTAATTGGATTGCTAAGATCTAAGAATTTGATCTAGATATCAATCCTACCAAGCTTGTGCATTGTAAAGGTTTGCGTCAATTGATCACTGATAACGTGCCAAAAGAGACAGGGGATGAAGAAGTTGAGGACACACCAACTGTTCTTTTTGTCACTACAACTGATGAGTGGTATTCAAATATTGCTCATTTTCTTACCTATGGTGAGTGTCCTTCCCATCTGTCTTATAAGGAGAAAAGAACTGTCAAGTTGAAAGCTACTAATTATGTCCTTTGGGACAATGGTTTGTACAAAAGGAGTCTTGATGGGGTATTTCTCCTTTGCGTGGATAAAGCACAACAAAGTAGACTTTTGGAGTCTTTGTACAATTTCTCTTGTGGAGGACATTTTTCCATGCTTGTAATGGCTCACAAGATTCTGTGAGCTAGATGTTATTGGCCCACACTATTCCAAGATGCATACAATTGGGTACGTAGGTGTGAGTTGTGTCAACAGTTTGTTGGGAAACCAAAGTTGGCAGCCCTACCTCTCAAACCAGTGGTTATTGAAGAACCTTTTCAGCAATGGGGCATTGACTTCATTGGCGCTGTGAATCCACCATCAAGTGTAGGACATAACTATGTTCTCACCACGATGGACTATTTTACCAAGTGGGTGGAAGCCATTCCAGTCAAACATGCTACTTCTGAAGTGGTATGTAGTTTCCTTAAGGAAAACATTATTTCCAGGTTTGGAGTTCCAAATAAGATTGTAGCAGACAATGCTACTTGTTTCTCTTCTCATGAGATTATTGAATTTTTCTATGAGCATGGGATCATTCTTTCCCATTCTTCAGACTATTATCCACAAGGGAATGGTCAAGCAGAATCAAGCAATAAGAATATGGTCACTATAATCAAGAAATTGGTAGATGAGAATTAGAGAATTTGGCATAAAGCACTTTTTGATTCTTTATGGGCAGATATAATTACCCCCAAAAGGGCAATAGGCATGTCACCTTTTCAGCTTCTATATGGCCTAAATGTAGAGATACCAATTACCTTGGAATTGCCAGCATTGATGTTGGTAAAGGCATTAGAAGATATAACTTTTGATACTTCTATTGATAAAAGGATCATGTACTTAGCTGAACTTGATGAGCAGTGAACTATGGTAGTGGATCATATCACTGAACACCAAAGTCAAGTAAAGAAACTCTTTGACAAGAAGGTAAAGGCTCATGAGTTTCAGGTTGGAGATCAAATCTTGTTGTGGGACAAGAGGAGAGAACCAAAGGGAATGCATGGAAAATTTGATTCCTTGTGGAGAGGTCCATTCACCATTCATCAATTCTGTGGTGAAAATAGTTTCTTACTAGAGTATCAGGATGGGACACCATTCTTGCTACCACACAGTGGGTAACATCTGAAGCACTTCAATCCTTGAAGTATCTGATAAGTTCATTTGTACATTTGTATAGTTGTGTGTTTTTATTTTTGTTTTTTCGTTTAGTCTTTTGTGTCTTTTTCTTTTTAGCTTGACTCTATAGCCCAATGGCACGGATGAAGGCACTTAGAGACTGGATTCTACTCCCTTCAATCATTTCAAAGTTTGATCAAAGGAAGTTCCCCAGTTAGAGCTAGCTGTTGTTCTCAAAATCAACTGCGCTCATTTTTGTAGACAACCCCCACAAAACTTGTCTGTTTCGTGAATCTACACTCTAAGCTCGCAAATCGAGACAAGATTCCCTTGATCTTGTGCAAATTCATTTGACATTCTAAACTAGTTTGTGACATTCCCTTAAATTGGTTTCTTGATATTCGTGAAGATTGTTCAAGTCATAAACTGATTAAAATGTCAATTTTAGCCATTTTCAAGAGTTAGTAAATTTTTGAGTTTTGATATGTAATGGCAGCATTTTTTGCTACTCTTACATGTCTCTTTTGTTTTTTGTTTGTTGCATATATAACGACAACATGTTTTTCCGCTCTTACATATGTTTCTCTTTGCATATGTAAAGGCAGCAATTTTTGCCACCGTTACATATTCCTCCAAGGTGTACATGTACTGTCAGTGAATTTTGCCGCTTTTGCATGTTTGATGCCACATGTGCAAGGTTGGCCAATTTTGCCGCCCAAACAAGATCTCTGGGATCTTGATCTTGGAGTTCCATTAATGGCCACTTGTGCCACCCGTTGAAGGCATACTTTTGAGTTTTAAATATGTTTTCTTTAGTTTGTTTCGTCATTTCATTTCTTACCTACCTAGCCAATCTCTAGACTCCCTTCGCACTGATTGATCACACCAAGATAGGATTTGATCGAACTCCTCGACATCGAATTTAGGTTTTCAACTGTTTGAACAGGTAAATCCTTTAATCGTTTACTTTTCTTTCTTAGGGTTTCCGTTAATATTATGGTTTGTATGTTTTTGTTGTTTTGTTTGATTTTTGTTACGAGTCTTTGTTAATTGATTTGTTTTCCTATTTGAGGTCATCGTTATATGTTTCAATTTTGTTTCATTTTCTGCGTCAAACATGTTTTCAGTATGGGTAAAACCTTTATGTGCCCTAGGTTTTACATCTGTATGAGTGTCAGTTGTTTTAGCTGCTAACCCTTCAACACTTACCCAATGGCGAGGTGTATGGGCGGTGATATTTGCCACTCCTACACAAAAACATAGCAACCCTACCTTGTGTATAGTCGGTGAAATCTGCCGCCCTTACACAAAACACTTTGAATCTCTATCCTGTGCAACATCGGTGGAATTCACCACTTGAACACCACCTTACATAATCTTACCTCACATGCAGTAGTGGTGAAAAATGCTGCTTTAACATAAACTTCGCAAATTCCTTCCTGCCTGTAGTAGCGGCAAATTTCACCGCTCTGACACAAGTTTTTTCTGAGCACATGTAGTGGCAACAAAATTTACCGCCGATGCAAGTATAAGAAAACCCCTCATATGCAAGGGCAACAAATTTTGCCCCCCATGCAAAATCTCTCCCAAATTTTCCTAACTTTGGAAAATTTTTAGTTTTAATTTTCTAAACCCGCTTTCCTCTGATTTTTGGCTTGCTCACACTATAGCCTCTTTTTCAAGCGCGTTTCCATAGTCGTGATCGTCAGCATGCAATTTTCCCAAATTGCCAGTATTTCCCCTAATCGCATGATCATGACTTTTTGCTGTAGTTTCTTCTGTGGATCTTTGTTCTTCATCAACATATTCTTGGTGATAGCTCGTCCAGATGACTGAGATGTCCCTGAAGAAATCAAATGTGATGAAGTACAAATATCAAGGTGTTTTGCCAATCACCTCAGTCACTTCTAATGTTGATGACATTAGAGATACAGAGATTGGCCATGTGGATATGGCTGAGTTTGTAGAGAGAACCAAGTCAAGCAACCCCAGTGCTATGATGAAGAAGATAATTGACAATAATATTCATTTGGTGTCATCTTTCCCAGTGGCAGCTCACAACATAGAATTTGTTCTTTAGTGTGCCCATTTCTATAACAAAGATATTAGAGTTGTGGTGGATGCATGTGGTAATGTGATAATCAGGTTGGATCCTGAGTTCATTGATAAGGTATTTATGTGCCCTCCTGCTACGGAAGTGTTAAAGCTTGACTTTGTTGAAGCACATAAGGAATATGACAAAAATATGGAGAAGGCAAAGAAAGTAATCAACAATAAATGGTTGAAGACTGCAAGGTCAAATTTGTCAAGGTGGCCACATAGTTTCCCTCAAAGTGATTTTGTAGAGGAAGTTGGTGACCTGATTACTCTCCTCAGCAGGATAAGAGGTTTGTCTTCTTCTTCACAGTTTCATGAATGGATGTATCCTTTCATTAAGGTCATACTCCAGGGTAAACAAACCATTTTCTGGGGTGAACATATCAGCAACGCTTTGCATGAATAGCTGACGAAGGTATCCACTACCTTCAAGTTCTACATGACCTCCTATCTGGTATACATTGCAGCTTCTATGAGGATTTTTCCAGGATTAACGTCAGAAGGCGATAGGAGGGTAATCCCTGTATACCAATACTATTCTCAGTTGACATTGAAAGGTTCAATCCATCATTTCAGAAGATTAAATGATGCATTCTTTGCAGTATTCCTAGGTCTTTTTTATCCCCATCTGGAACAGAGAAGAGTTTCAGATGAGGCATGGACAGTGGTAAATGACTTTGGGTGTATGTTGTTGCAATTTCCTTCTTTTTCATACTTGAGGGTTGGCTTTTTCCAAGGTTACCCTTATATGCTTCCAAGATTCCCTTCAGACAAACTAGTCTTAATGGAGTTGTGTAGACAAATGATTGTTGTGCATAACAAAAAAATGGAACTCAAGAAGCCCAGTTTCAAATTCCCAGTTGAAATTGGTAGATATTTAGTATTGATTGTTGTAAAGGCAAGGGCCATGGAAACTGAGATGCATCTGGTCACCATGAAGCAATTCAAGAGGAGACCAAAGTTTGACTATAGGGGCGTAAAGGATAAAATCAAAAGGAAAACGCAATTTCATGAGCCAATGGTTGAAGACGTATGGGTAGATCTGAGAACAGAGGAATATGTCCAGAAACTAGATTATAGCAAATTGTCTCTTGAGCAGATTAAATATCTGGGACTTGCTGATATTCTAGAATATTTAGTGGATGATGGGGAATTGGTTGATGACAAATATAATACTGAACAGGTTGCTAATACCCCTCTCCCTCCAATCCAATGGTCCCAAAAGGAGTTGACCTCTTTGAGGAAGAGATTTGAGCCCATATTGGCTAACACCAATAACTGGCTGGCAGATAAAGGAATTACTCTGAAAGAATTCCTCACTGGATCAAAAATTGAAGTTCAAGAGTAAACTGGTAAAAAGGTGGAAAATAGAATGAAGAACAAGAATGATGTTCCCTCATCTTGTAAAACACATAAGCCTAAAATCAGATTTGTGACGAAGAAACCAAAAGCTGTGGAGGAAGAACCTGAAATAAAAGATATGGAAGTTGAGGAGCCAGCTATTGAGGAGCCAGCCACAGAAGAGATGTATGTTGAAGATAGGACTACAGATCAACAAGATGAGGAGGCTTTGTCTCCATAGGAAAATACACAACAAGAAATGGGAGTCTCATCCCCTTTTCTTGATACACCTATTGCAGCTCCTGTGTCTGTTTCCCCTATTGATATTCCCTCTTCTGAATCTCCCTCTCCTTCTAAAATAATTTTTGATAATCCTCAAAACACTTTTGAAGATGTTCTCCATTCTTGAAGGTCTATTCCTAGTTTGTCTTCTTCATCTTTTGATATTGGGGATGCATCCATTTTTTATCATTTTGTAATGAATACTGAGCAAGCCTCTAGTGTAAATGTAACAGGTGCAGTTTTTACTAACAACCCGCCTATTGTTTCTACTACCAGTACAAGTACAGTTCTGGGAACACCAACAATAGGAATGGATCCCAATGTGAGTACTTCTCTGCTCCCACCTTGGTTATCATCTTACACACCAAAAAGGAAAAAGCAAGCCATCTCCCCAGATGACTTTGATTTCACTAAGCTGGTACTTGCAAAGCCTAAGGCCCCGAAGAAAACAAAGATTCTTTCCAGGGTCCTTGAAGACAAGGGACACAAATTTATGGAGATAGCAAAACCTCCACAGGATGCAACTATTGAAAATTTTGATATGAATGACTACTCTATTTCTAGAGTTGAATTGGGAAAAATAACCCATGAAAGCGCTAAAAATGATATGCAGTCAGTCGTGGACCTCCTAATCCAGAAGTTTGACAGGGAAAAAGAAATGAAGGATCACTACAAAGCAATGGTAGAACAACTAACTACGGTGATAAGAAAAATCACTTTGAACTTAGAAGCAGTTACTCCACAGGCCGTTACTCTAGAAGACCCCATCATTTAGAAAGCGGAAAGGACTCATCTCAAAGGGAGAGTACTTGAAGAGTACTTAGACAAGATGTGTGCACAAGGAGTCTCTTTGCTCACAGATGTATCTGAGAAGACAGATAAAATGAGGAAAATAAGAGTAGAACTTGATGACCTCATTGATACTATTTCTCAAGATATTGAACGCATAGAGAATACTCATGATAAATGGGAAGAGATGAGGAAATTGAAAATAAGCACCCTAATATCAATTCGCGCCATCTCTAATAGGGATTCTTATACAGAAACAAAGGAGGCTTTGATGTACAGGAGCAGTATGCTTAGAAATTTAATCAATGATCTTGAAGCTACAAAGGAAATTAGTGTACAAAGTGATGTTAACCTTTTGCATAAGTTGGAGGAGTTGCCTTGTAAGCTGGTATCACATGACAACCAATTTCTTTCTACAGAAGAAAAGGTTCAGGAATTTGAAGACATGTTCCAGAAAGAGTTCGAAGATAAAACATTTTCAATGACTTCTGTGGACAATATTTTAGACAACCAGTTAACTTTGGATAATCTGAAAACCAAGTTAACTAGTCAGGCAAAATCAGTTACTATAGTGAGAGATGCCATAGTGAGAGCCAAGATGATCTTCAGGAACACATTCAACCCGGATAGCATTGAGATGCAAGTGGCTTTCACTATGTATGATGGTCACATGAGGAAAAGTGGCGACACAAATTGAAGTAGTTTTTCCTTAGTTTATTTTCCATTATTTTAGATGTACTTTCAAAACAATTTTGGACATTTTTACATGTACATTTTTCATATCTAATTACATGTAAAAATATAGGAAGTCCCAAGTCAATAAGGACTCCTATTTTTGAATAAGTCAAAGTAGCTAGGTTTTTTCCTAAATTTTCTCAAGGCCTCTCCCTATAAATAAAGAGGGCCTCTTTTGTAAAGGTTATCTTTTTATCTATTGCAAGAAATCTGTGGCAAATTGAAAAGCAAATCAAGACTTTGTGCTTCTTTGTGAGAATCAATTATCAAATATTTAATAATATAAGAAAGCAAGTTCAATTCCAATCTTTGTCTTGGGATTATTTGTTTTATGATAGAATTGTTCTTATGTCTTTGCTATCATATTATCTTTGATAAGTAATTGAAGTGTGAGTTTATTTCAAGTGATTAAGGAGTATTCTAAATTTGATTTCAATAGACTTTGAGCTATAAAATCATTTGTGAGGATTGTGTTTATGTTCTTGAGGATAAAACAACTTGAAGACTTTGTGCCACAAGTTGTTATATTCAGTCTACTTTTATCATCTTGGAGAAGAGTGAAGACTTTAGACTGCATTCAACTCCAAATAGTTCTATTTGCAATCAGTAAGTAAGGCAATGGAAAACTTTGTGTTTCTATGGGTTTATGAAAGTTTGTAAGTTCTTTATTATCATCTTGAAGTATAAGCATCTATTTTGAAAAAAGAGAATGAGATGAAATGGAACCACCACAAATATAGTGTTTAGTGTACATAAATTTCATAAGTTATTTGTTTATAATAGTTAAGCAATTAGAGGGAACCTCCCCTTGCTGAGAGGAGAGACTTTGTCTCATCATAGCTGTGGCTGATATACCCATTTTGCCGTTAGCGAGTTAACGACAAAATATTCACCCAACAAGTAGCAACTCTTCTCAGCATCATTCTTCCTAGGATCAAGTGCAAACTACCTTAGGTTTAGTGATCAGGATACAAGGTGACAACTACCTCTCAATTAGTGATCGGTTGTGACACAAGTAACCTACCTCAATTTAGTGATCTATCCATAGGAAGATCTTACAGAATTCTATAGCCAACTTCACTCAATTCACTCCCAAAGATTTGAACTTTCGCTCTGATAGCACTTGGTGTAGTCACGGTAGGAGGGTTCACATAATGAACTGTCTAGACCATCCAACAAGAGTAAACACAATAGAAACAACTCAAAGATATAAAGAGAATGTAGATTCAGTCACTTAGTATATCATAGAATTCAAATACAATCAGGTTGACATCATGCGGGCTTACAATTAGGGCTCACAGGCCTATTTACATACATGTGCAAGATAAAGCTTTGAAGCTCCTTCTCACAAAATCTAAACTATTAGCTATCACTATGTTATGAACTTCTAAACTACTTTCCTAAGGATCTATTACATCAATATATATCATCTCCAGACCAATAGATTCCTCTGCATTGGCCAAGGAAGGTCACAAACTCTAATGAAGAGATGTAACATGTACACAGATAGGTCAGACCTAAATGCATAGAACACTTCCTCAATTGAGTGGAATAATGTACGGATCTTTGGGGAAGGTCAGCCATGAACCAAAGATCATTGAATAATGTGTTGTTAGGATCTGCAAATCAAGGAATGCTCCACAAGTCTTCTCCTTTAACTGATTGTCTAAGACTATTAGGATGCTCTGCTCTAAGAAAATAGTTGATCTTCTAATAGAGATATCTTTACGGTAACTGATCCAAATGCTCTAAATTCTAGATATGATGTAGATGAATGCATGTAGATGCTAAGTCCAGATCTATAAGGTGTGAAATACAACTGTGGTAGAATACTAGACCAAAAGATGAAAACTGCTTTTGACTGAATTGCCTGAACTAAACTAGAAAATGAAAGAAAGAAACTGAACTACAAACACACTAAAATGCAAATGTTGTTGGTTGATGCAAGATTGCTCTTGAACCAAGGATGCTCCTACATCATTGACCTATTTTGTCAATGGAAATTAGTAGGGGGATGGTCTCCCTGATGTTGTCTAAGATGGATTTGACCCAATATTCCATTATACTACGACACATTGAATGCTAGGAAAAAAGGATAGATTTTGTTTGTTTTAGTTTGTGCCTCATGATGAAATTGAGGGCCCTTCTTTTTTGGTCTCTTTTTTCGGTGTTTTAATTATTTTGATGAATTTATAAATGCAACTAATGTATATGTATGCAAATAATTTTGGATTTTTTCCTAATTTTTAATAAACTAATTACTAATGAAAAGGAAAGATGAATGTAACTATATGACTTGTCCTAATGTAATTTTCTCTATGTTTTTATATTTTGTGATTTGATTTGATTGTAAACTATTGAAATTTATAACTATTATAATACAATGGAAATAATCTACTCTAAGAAAGAAATAAATTCTACCTATCAAGAGAAAGATAAACAATGTTTTATTTTTTGAAGAGAAAGATTTGTGATCTACTTACTATGAAAGTATAAAATAACTTATACAAATAGGGTGACAATGTCAAGCTTGTGTCCTTCAAAGTCCTATAGAAATTGCCTCCTCCTCTACAATAATTGGATCATCCTCTTGATAATAGGGATAATAAAGGGGACTTGAAGGAAACATATTGAGATTTGAAGCTATTGAAAAAATGAAAGAGAAAGGCTTGAGCATATAAGTTGTTGCAAAAATGAAAAGGCTCACATAGTCCTATGTAAAGCAATACAAGAATGCAAGAATGACTATTCCTTCTCAAATTAATAGAGGTGAGGGGTATTTATAGGTCTATAATCAACACCAATGGTGGTAGTGATTGGGTAGATAACTGGGATTGATTAGGGAGTGATTTGGTATTGATTAGAAGAGAATAGAAGATGGAGGGGAGATCACAAAATATTGATTAAGAGATGAGAAAGTTTTGATTGGGAGTGAACAAAAGAGTGACTGAGAGTTTAGAGTTAGTTAGAGTAAGTCAAGGATTAGTTCTACATGAAGGGACTCTCAATCACAAGCTAAAAATGGAGGTGAACTAGGCTAAACTAGAAGAAATCTCACATGAAAAAAGTCATTAAGGTCTCCCCTTAAAGGAAGTGGGTCATTCATATTAGTAGGGAAGTTCACTTGGGTGACCCACACTTGAGTTGCAAGGTCACCCCAGAAAGCCTATAGGTTATATGGATGACCCACTGAAGGTGGATCAGATAGGTAGGTAGAAGTTATGCAAGACTTTGGAATATTAGTTTGAAGGTTGGGGAGGAATGGACATAGGGGAAAATACTGAGAGACATGCCACCAAGACAATAATTTCTAATAGGAGTACAATTCACGCCTATGTGGTTGTGATTAGGACTTCTTTATCATCATCAGACTAGCATGTTGACTAGTGTACCATTTTATAATTACAATGTCAACATGTACTATGTCGATGTGGCCTAAAATATGACTACAAGTTACCCTTTTGTAATGGATAGTTGAGATTTGATGGGACAACTTGATCTAATGATGTGTAGTGATTTTGGCTTTGATGTGTGGGTGTAATTTTTGAAACTAGTGAGATCCATCAAGCTAGGATGATGTGGATGAGTCAATGACTCACTAAGTGATGGTTCTTGTCATAGAAAAGGGTAGTAATTTTTGGATAGACAACTATGATTAAAAGATCTCAAGAAATGGGTGGTTAACAGGGTTTTTCATAAATGTTTAAAAAGGGTATTTTAAGGAGTCAGGGTTTTTATTGAAGAATTTGTGCTTGTGGTTGCATGTTAGTGTAACATCTTCTTGGAATGAACACATGGGGCTACACAAGAATATGAGGACTAGATCTAGTTGTAGATCTTATGGAAATTCTAGGGATCATAGGAATTTTTAGGTTGAGTGGTGTAGAGTGGAAAGTTAATACCAACACTTGTAAGCTAAGAATTTTGCAAGAATTACATAAAAGGTAGGTTCAAGCTTTATGAAATCAAATTGATACATAAGTGAAAGATTTGTCAAATTACGTCCTACCATGGTCTTTAAAAACCATTTCCATGATTACATTGATTTCCTTAATGCTTTATTGAGTGTGTTAGTAAATACTAGCTATTTTGTGTGGAAGCATTTTTTAGGCTCCTCACTCAAGGGTCACATGCTTTATGCATTAAATGCTAAAAATGGAAAGGAATGTAGGATGGAGAATGATGTACACTTTGAAATCTTTAGAGTTGAAAGGAGAACTCCTTATAAGTCCTAGAATAATCCTAATGTTATTGTGCTAGGGGGTGAAAAGAGTTAGATATTGCATAAATAAAATAAAGCATAAAAAAGGGCTCACACATGATAGGAAATTTTCCTAACTACAAGAGTCGATCTTAATAGCTCACTTTGTAATAATTGACAGAAAAAAACATGCACTCATAATAGTAAGGATGAACAAAGACAAACATCAATTCATAGAGGATGGATTGCTATTTGTTAAGTTAATAGATTAGTCATTGTTATAAAATATGTTGAAGGAACAAAACAACTGAGAGGGGGTGAATTAGTTGTATCAAAAACTTCAAACCCACATAAACATAATCACATCCACATCAGTTCACTTAAACCCTTAATCTGTTAAATGAAGTTTAAAAATGAAAAGAAGAGGATAGAAACTTAAACACATCAACACCATGGACAAGAGAACACCAGATTTGTATGTGGAAAAACCTAAAAGGGAAAAACCACTGTGAGGATTAGCTCACAATATAATTTAGTAACAATACTGAATTACAAAGGCCCACTGTAGGGGACTCACTATCCAAGTGGACTCATTGCCCACTGAGAAAGAAGGAAAGAAGATAAGAATGGCTCATTACCATGCTTTGAACTAATATAATTGCATCTAGCCTATGCATGAGGTTTAATTCCAATGAAGCTCAACATACACAACACCTTTACAACATCACCAAAAACTATAGACACCTTTTACTCACTACATCTGGTAGCCTAACACATAAAATCCCTCATTGCCTTGATCAAATTTGCATCACGACATCATATCCCATTCACACACATGCATTCATAAATCCTTAACACCTATGTATACCATCATTACCCTTGAATCAATCTTCAAGGTCGGCAACACAATCTTCAATCCTTAAAACAATCTCCAAGGTTTGCAAACACACAATGTTTGAATTAGGTCTAGAACTAAACATTACATGGCACAAGGGAATGAAGGAAAACCACTCTATGCCTTAGCTTAGACCCAAATCTATCCAGGCATGCTACACAACACTCATATAATCACCGAATTAGCTCTCCAAACATTCAAGGTTAGGGAAACAGTGTAAACATAAGGAATTCTTGATCACATGCTTCAACAATCACAACCATAAGTTGTAGACTATAATCAAGGCTTTAACATAATCTAGAAACATCCAAGAAAATCTTGAAGTCACTTGGAAACCAACAAATTCAGCCACAACAACTTTCACCTAAGCACAATAACTTTCACCTAAGCACAACAACACTATCAAACTCTGCCACACAATAGATTGCTTTCTGGAGCACCAAATCAAAAACCTTTTGGATGGAAGATAGGTAAGTTCCTTATGAACATATATCTAGAACTATAGCACCTGAAATCTTTCTACGAAGGAATGCAAAGAAAAATACTTTCTCCCAGACACCTCTGCACATCTCAGAAACACTGTCAAATATTGTTCTCAAACTGGTGAACATACCTTTCACTATACAAAAATCTAGTACCAAATTCTAGATTTTGCATCTTCAAACACTTCTTGACAACTTATCTAAATCACACACTTAGATCTCTAACAGAGAGCAAATGTAGAGCAAAAACTCGAACAATACTCTATAATCCAGAAGACTTCTTCAACACACTATTTCCAGTATTAATCAAATTTTCTCAAAAGCACTTGGAAACTCAGCAACAAGAACAATCTACTGACATCATCAGCACCTCTATAAGGAATTCAAATCACTTTAACACAACTTAATCAATTAACAACAACAACATCAGAAGACACAGTTGACACCAATGACAGCACAAACATGTTGACATCAATGACAACACAGACTAGCACATAATTGCAACAATCTCCTCCCTTGTCATTGATGGAAACATATGATGTGAAAAACCATCATGACACAAATTTGCACCAATCTCACTCTCCCCCTTTGACATCAATGGCAAAGGGTGACACAACTTTCTCATGCTTTCTCCCCCTGATTATGATACTGCATATACTTGCACTATTCTCAACTACTTTGAATACTCCCCCTTAGGAGTACAAACCAAACTATATCATCTCTTACTCCCCCTATTTGCAACAACCATCCACACTACTACCTACTCCCCCTAAGAGGTAGCCTCCAACATCAATCTAGAAAAGAGTGAATCTTGAAATCCACTGGACTGATGTATTTCCATATGAATCTAGCTCAAAAGAGGAGAAAAAACCCCCAACTTCTCCTAGAGATACTCAAATGTATCCTTAGGTAGAGCCTAAGTGAATATGTCAGTAACCTAATCCTTTGTAGGTGTAACTAGTGTAAAAATCAAGTCTGAATCATAAATATAAAACTATCAAACCCTATCAAGCACAATGAAGTACAAGATATCATGAAAATGAAAACACAAAGCAAATGCAAATTGATCTCCGTGGTAAGCTCAGCTCTCCTCCATTGCTCTTCCCAATCTTGAATAGGAATGCATGATTTTGAAGGATGAATGTTGATTGCTCACTATTTCAAGAGCATAACAATGGCATAAGAATGAATGATGAGAGGCTCTAATGTCATTTCAACAACATGAAGCTTCTTGAAAACTCATTCATCAAATGGCTTGGTTGAGGGTTGATTTATAGGTAGTGAGTGATTTGAATGAAGGGCTGAGATTGAAAGTTTAAATGAACAATGCAGACAATTAGGATTGAATAGGGTTTCCCACTCCACAAGGACTTGTAATCATGTGACAAGTGTAGGGTAGACCTAATTTAAATAAAAGATTATTTAAATTAGATGTGCATGTGACATGTGACGTGTTTGATTGTGATGAGAGGTGAGGAAATAATTCAAATATTTTATTTGAATTATTTGGGACATGTGAAAGGGGGATTAATTAAATAAATGGATTTATTTAATTAATTGATTGAGTGATTAGTATGGGATTAGGAGTGGGATTATACAAGGGACTTAGGACAAAATGTTGTAGGATGTCTCACAAGGTAATGTTGCAAGACATGGACAAATTTAGGTACCTACCTTTTGTCCGTCTTTGAGATGATGTTCGAGATGATGAGATTTATGTCGAGTAACATCATTTCAAAGAAGCTAATGTATGTATAGAGGAAAAGGATGATGAAATGGGATTATGATGCCCCCTCAAGAGGATAGGTGGGTTGGACAAACACGTGTATGCTCTCAGAATAGAATGAAAGTGATTGATCAAGGGATGAAAGATAAGGGAATGTATAGAAGAAATGAATGATATGTTATGCTGCAATGAAGAAACCATGAAGTTTGATTTAGCACTAGACATTATGCACCAAGGTATAAGGACCAAGGTGACGATGTGTCTTGTGCACCAGCATAATACAACCTTGTCTAACGTATGAGGAAGTAAACTTAGAGCATTAAATTCCTAATGCACAAAAGGTATGATATGACCTTAGATGCAAAGGTTAATGCAAAAAACCTATTCCAACATACACAAGATACGAATATTAGCAGGAATGATAATGGATGTGATACAAATGCAAGATGAAAAGATGACACACACAAGCAAGAAAGCAAGCATGCAGAAAAGATAAAAAAACAAACAAGGTATTGCCCCTGTCAAGCTATAAACCAATGATGGTCTGATTGACTAAGTGATGATTATGATAGTGTCTAGTTTTAGGAAATGAAACATGTCATATGAGACTCCTAGTATGGTTTCGATGATGCAACCTCATGTATAAGACAATTGATATGAATGATTGACACTAGTGTTGTTGGCCATTTAAATCAACACTAGAATTTGATTGATGATTGATTGATTTGGTTTATGTCAAGATTAGGATCAAGACAATTGATGCAATTGGATAATTCAACAAGATTGATTAACTTGATTGGTATGGATTGATATGACTTGCATTTGAGTTTATTGCTTAGATTGAATTGATGATTTGATAGAGTGATTTGATTGGATGATTTGATTGAATTGTTTTGGTTGGAATGAGTGAAAGATTGATTTGAAGAATTGATTGGATTGATGTGATTTGATTTGATTTGATTTAAAGAATTGAATTGATAAGTTAATGAATTGATTTGAATTGACTTGATTGATTTTGATAAGGACGATTGGTGATTTGATTAGAAGAATTGATGTGATTTGATTAGACGAATTGATTGATGATTGGATTGAAGATCAAATTTAAATTTTGATTCATGTGATTCTAATAATTGATTTTGTTGATTGGAATAATTTGATTTGAAGAATTGATTTGGATGATTGATTTGGAATGAATTGATGACTGATTTGATGGAATTGATTTGATTGAATTGATTTTATTGCTTGGATTTTTTTGGATATTTGATTTTTTTGTATTTTTGGGAGTATTTGATTTTTTTGGATTTTGAAATGTTTAGATTTTTTTGTGTTTTTTTATGGAATGTTTTGGGTTTTTATGGATTTTTTGAAATGTTTTGATTTTTTGATTTTTTTGAGTGTATTTTATTTTTTGTGGATTTTGAATGTTTTGAATGTTTTTAGATTTTTTTTAGAATGTTTTGGAGATGGCATTGTGGTGGTTCCCACCTAGGGTTAGGGTTTAAATTGAATCTACAAGTCCTCATTTCCAATATTCTTAAACCCCTTAAAGCCCTAAGTTTCTTGTCCCTTGGACTCTTGTGCTTTATCTTTTAAAACTACATTGACTTCCTCTAGCGGGTTCTTGGTCATTTAAATTGTAGCTTAAGGCCCTTGAAATCATTTAATGATCAGCCCCTTTTTCCTAGTTTACCACTCATGTCCCATCGCATCATAGAGTCTAGTCCTTGATGAAAGTAGATTGTCATTGATGTAAAAAAGGTGTTCTCAGTTTGTTTGATGTCATCAGGATATGTGTTGTCAGATATGTAAATATGGTTAGAAATGAGATGCTTCTATTTCATTAGGATATCTTCAAGTTTGTCTTAGGATGGATTCTCATGTTCTTGGTGTTTGGTGTTCATATTGGTCCTTGGAGTTATCAGTTTTGGTCATCATCTTCTTTCATGATCACATGACTTGTTTGATCAATTTGATCACATTAATTGTTGATCACATAATATATTGATGCTAACTTGTTTGTGTTGGACTTATATTCCTGATCTTCACAGGTTTGACCTTCATAATATTTTTAGTGTTGGTAGTATGGTGTTCTCCATGTTGGAGTTACTGTCATATGGCATTGGTATGGTATATATGATGCTCTCACCTCTCTGACATAGGACATTAATGTTACTTTCGATATACAGTTACAGTTGATTGACATTGCAGTTGATATCTGATATACAGTGGCATGGTCTTCATAATGACAGTGGTTTGGTGGTATGGTCTTTATTTACATTTGATCTTCATTTGTTGATGTTGATAGATTTGACATATGTAGAGGCATACAATGGCTTTCAAGTCTTTTACAAGTCATGTCTTCATGTCTTCATGTATTCATATTTTAGTATATTAAATATTTGAAGAGGACCTTGTCCAAGACTTTAAAAAAATGCATCAAATATTAATATATTCAATGATCCCTATTGGAGCTCTATGCACATATTTAAAGGAGAGTTGACTTATATTATTTATGAAGTGGAGAGCATATTTTAAGGGGAGCACCACATAAGTCTTAATGTTTTATTAAATATTAGAAACTTTATTGATCCCCTTTATGTCGTAGCTTTATGACATTGAAGAAAGTGAAGTTTAAACGTTTATAAAAGATTATGTGCTTTGAATATTTGAAGGGGTGAAATATATTTAAAAAGCATTGAATGCTTTATGGAGACTATGAGTTATTCATAAAAAGGCATGGAATATATTTTAGTGTGAATATGAAATCAGGCTCCATGAAATTTGAAGGTGCTTTTAAAAGAGTGGGAAAAAGCATTTGTATATGCTTTATTTTATTTTAAAACTTTTCATCTCCTATTTATTTGCCTTTTAAAAGGCATCTTCTATGAGATTTTTAAGGAGAGTTTTTTAAGGAAAAATAAAGGCTTTTTTCTTGCCTTCTAAATAGGAGGAATCTTTGATGTTTTTAAAGCTTCTTTTTAAAGAAGATTTATTTCTAAGTTTAATATTTCTTCAAAAGAAAAAAGGTAAAGTCTTCTTGTTTTTTCTAAAAGGAAAGAAGTGGAAGTTTTTAAGAGTTTTTTTTTCATATCCCAATATGATTTTTTTTAAGAAGAGGGTTTGAGATATTGAAGAAATTTTTCAAGGTATGAGAGATGTTATTTGTAAATTGATTGAAGGCTTCTTACAAATGAGAAGTTTAAAAGATGTTTTTAGAAAATATTTATCTTATAGATTGAAGAATTTGAAAGAGATATAATTTTTATTTATTCAGGGAATATGAATGGTTTTGAAGATTGAAAAAAAAGGAAGATATTTTTTTTGGCAAATTAAGAGAACAAATTGTGCAGATGTTTTATTTTTTGTAGATTAAAATTCTTGGAAGGGTCTTTGAAGTGCATAGAGGAATATGAAGATTTTTTGTTGAAATTAATTAAAGATTTTTTGTGGAGATATATTTTTTATGCATGGATAATAATGAAGACATACATACTCAGATTGAAAAGGTTGAGAAAGGAATATGGAAGGTCATGTTGTTTTGCAGATGAATTGATTTGTGAAGGCACTTCATTTTTGTTGAAAAGGCAGTTTGAAACTATGATAAGTAAAAAATCAGGTTAATAAGATCAAGGATACCCGTGAAAACCTAACCCTACCATCATCAAAGAATCTAATCCAAATGAAACCAAAAGTATGCAATTCAAGCACAATATCACCTAGAGTGTGTGATTCCTTGTTTATGATGTGGATTGCTTCTTCAACAATGAACAATTATGAAGACAAAAGCTACCATGATAGATGGATGATAAAGATGATAAGCTCAATGGATGCTAAGAATGCTCAAATGCTCAATATGCTCAGGATGATAACGTAGACACTATATGAATGCTAGATATGTGATATGGAAAGAGAGGGTGTTTATATATAACTCAACCAAAATCAATCAATAGTGGAGATTTGGTGGCTATGTGAATGGCTAAGATTGAAGGATAGACATAGGAAAATGTGAAGATGACAAGTGGAGAGAAGATAGGGCTCATGTGTGCTTGTGTACATAAAAAGTACTACATGTGAAAAATATTAAATAAGAAGATGTAGTACCACTTATATTTTTAAATGAAAGAGGCACACAATGTTAGCTCATGAGATAAATGATAAGATAAATTAAATAAATAAATAAAATCTATTTGATTAATTGGAAAGTGGGCTTATGAAAGGAATTTTTAATTAAATAAATAAAATTTATTTAATTAAAAATAGATAGAATGAAGATAATTAAATAATTGAAGATTGTTTAATTATAGCTTAGAGGAAATAGCTAATGAATTAATTAAATAAATATAAATTTATTTAATTAATAGAAGAAATAGACGTGTTAGGGATATTTCTCAAGTGTGTTAGACAAATGCAGATGATGTGTAATGAGATGTTTGATGCCAATGATAATGAGTCAATTTTGGGTGTCTACATTTTGCTCCTCTTTGATACAATGTTCATTAGAGCATTGTATCAAAGGAGATATGATATTTCACTTGATAAATAAGGTTATGCCCTAGTGTAACTGGCAGGTGATGCCCCCTCAAGAGATAAGCAAGGCTAAACAGGAAAGGCTAGGTTGACTCGTGATAGAAGAAAAGATAGGACGCAACGATGACATGAAGAAAATGGGGGTTGGGAGGGAACAAATGGGATGATGCAGATGAAAATAGGCTTTGGCAGAGAAGAATTAGGGTTTAGATAGGGCTATAAGTAGGTTCTACAAAGGCAAATAGGCTCATTTGTGCTTAGAAAGCTATAGAAATCTAGAGCTCCTTAGAGTTGGTGTATGAGGAGAGTTGGAGAGCTATCAGGATGGTGATTCCATGTAGAGATCATCGTGGTGAGTGAGTGAGGACAAATGGGTGACTAGAGGGATCAGATGTACCAATATGTATCAAAAATTTTGCTAAAAGCATGATTTTGATAGGCTAGAAGCATCATAAATGCACACACGTCACCATAAGTGACTAGGTCTTAGGATAGGCAGTACAGGTTGCTTGTGTAGGAAAACAAGTTGCTTACAGTAGTTAGGTTTGCTTTTAGGCATGGCTTGGTTGCATATAGAAAAACTAGGTCACTTTTAGTTGGCTAGGCAATATATAGGCAAAATTCGCATATAGATATAAACAAGTCACTTATGGGCTAATAGTAGGCGCATAGGGAAATATAGCTCGTGGGTAAAGAAAAAATGCTTGCTTAGGGAATAGAGCTTGCTTATAGGCAAAAGATAGACGCATGTAGAAGTTCAGCCCACATGTAGTCCAGCAATGATCACATAGGCAAAAGAAGTCACAGATGATCGAGAGATAAGCACATATGGTAAAGGAGGTCACTTTTGATCAATAGATAGGCACATATGGAAAAATGAATATAGCATTTAAGTAGTGCAAGGGAATGACATGATGAATGAAATGATGTAGGATATACTACTACCTTTGTTATCATGGGAGCCACATCCTAGGGATTTGCAGTTGGTGCGATTACTAGATGCAGAGGAGCGGGTAGTGTTAGAAATCCTCAGGATAGAGCATGTATCACGATTAGAGCCAGTGCAGGCACATCTAGTATTGATGATGATGATGGTAGAGTGATGGATGAGCGAGAATAGTTCTTTCTTGTTACTGACAGGAGAGGCTACGATAACACTAGAGGATGTATTCTAGATTCTATGGATTCCTATAGATGGGGACCGAGAAGATTATGATCCTGATATGGGTTCAGCTACGTTCAGGAGATTGTTTAGGACACCAGATATTGGAGTAGAGGGCTAAGAGATTCCGATGGTGAGAATGGAGGAGATATGTGACAGACTACAGCGAGTGGTAGTGGTGATTATCAGATGGCTAGTGGGAGATAGACGAGCGAGAGGCTTTTCGGTAGGATGGGGGATAGTGATGGAGGGGATGTTCTCCTATGGTACAAGATATGCATGGGTGGAGTGTGTGCTTGGACACCTCTATCATTTCCTGCATGATTGTGCACATATGTTCAGAGCAAGTATGTCTTCAAAAGTTACAGTTTTGCCTGTATGGGCATATGAGCATATTCCTATGACAAGACCAGAGAGATGGGTGGCTAGAGCAGCAAGAGAGCCTTATGCTAGGATGTACAGAGAAGCTTTGACATACCGACAGCGTAGAGGAGTAGTGTATTGGCGGAGGAGATTGGATGAGGTAGATAACTTTGTATGGAGGCCATGGCTAGCATGTGAGAGATGGGATGAGGAGGATGCAGAGCTTGTCTATGCTAGGCAGGCGAGATATATTTTTGGATGCGGTATATAAATTATAGAGTGCTATTTGCTAGAGAGGGTTTTGAGGTAGTTCGGGTTACCACAAGTAGTACCAGTTGGTGATGCCATTTTTGGGAGGACTAGACAAGAGGTTTTTGATTAGGGTCCGGAGGTTGTGGTTGACATGGCTTTAGTAGAGAGAGATGGGCTATAGCTAGTTGTATGGTAGTGGGGATAGGGTCCTACAGATCTAGGGACACTACCAGACTATGATGCATACTGGGTGACAACTAGACTGACAGGGCTGACGCGGGTTGCTGAGATTGGAGAGATAGGGATGGAGAGACCAATCAAGAGGAGGCGACGATGGGCTCCACTAGCGCAGGCTGTTGTACTAGCAGTGCCAAGGATATAGGTATAGGGATAGATGCCAGGACAACATTAGATACTGGTACAGCCTTAGGGGCAGATATTGATGGGTGATGATGTTGGATTCAGCAGCTACGGTATAGGATTAGAGAGGAGAGGAGATGGAGGCAACGGGCACAGATGAGGTTGAGGAGGGTGGAGATAGATAGACCCCAGATAGTGATTGGGTTGCAGCATGCTAGAGCTCAGGCTTAGACATACCAGGCTCAGTTATAGTTGAGAGTGCAGGCTGGGGATGGACAAGATGGTGGTACACTTGCTAGGGTGATAGAGGAGAGAGATGCAGCAAGATAGAGTGAGCAGATGATGAGACTAGAGCGAGATATGGTTGTACACTAGGTGTAGGTGATGAGAGCTGAGAGAGATGGTCTGCAAGCAGAAAAGGATATGGCTGTACAGTAGCTACAGGGGATGACTAGTGAGCGGGATAGAGCAGTAATTGCATTGGGTACTGATGGGGCTACGATGTATTTGGCCACATAGTTGACACAAGTACAGACAGAGATGTAGAGAGTACAAGGTGAGGCAGAGTACTATAGAGGCTTATACTATGGGCTTGTGCTAGCAGAGCAGAGGTAGTCTAGCTTCATGAGCAGATCAGGGGCTTTAGGTTTAAGGAGGTTAGGTGGATCTTGATCAGTATCCTTAGTGATGGGGCCACCGAGAGATAAGGGGCCAAGTGTAGGACCCAATGGTGGTGGTTAGGGCAAGGGAGCTGCCAATAGTCACTAGGACTACCTTGTTTATGTTGTATCATGATGAAGCCTAGAGCCGATTGTATATACATTCTTTATGGCTCAGCTTGTATATGTAGACACTTGTATATTGACACATGTATTTATATATGATGGAGTATTGTTGATCTATATGATGTTATAATGGATGCACTATTGGTATTATGATTGTTATGCATGTTGAATTTGTATTTTCATGGATTAATGGATATTTATGCAAATGATATGAATGGAAATGGTATGATAATGCAAATATGTAAATGGTGATGATATGGATGGACTTATGCATATAGATAGATGGTAATGAAATGACATATGATAGAATTAAGTATGTCTAACATACTTATTTTGCAGGATACGAGATGTGGATGAAGGACGATGGAAATGATTGATCTTGGCTGAGGACTATGTAGGTGAAATAATAGGATGAATAGATGGGATGATGGGCAGATTTTTAAGTAATTGCTCAATATGAAAAGAAATGCAATCCTTATGTTTGATATAGCATGTTGATGTTATGCACTAGGGTATAGAAGACCAAGGTGTCGAGATATCCAATACGCAACTAGCATGTTACAATCTTGTTTGAATGTATGAGGTCAAGATTTTGAGCCAACATGCACAAGATATGAATAACAGCTACTGTTTTGAGATGGACTTTGATGCTACAAGAAATGGTTTGAGCTTATCTCCACTACACATAGTGATAGCTTGATGGTTATATGTATGGAGCTAGTCTTGATATAGAATAGTCTCAAGTGAATAAGAGACTATTTAGCTTCTCAGATGCTAGAGATATTGATATGTAAGATGCTAATCCCAACATGTACAAGATACCAATTTGCTTATGAAGACAATAAGATCATCCTGCAAACATGGCATATGAAAGCAATATGACCATGCCCCATTTCTTACTTCATTGTAACATACCAAGATATAGATAGATCAAGGCAGTCTTGATTAGGCATAGAAAAGGGACAAAAGATAAATCAAAAGATAAAACAAAATATATTTTCATCACGTTCTCTTGCCAAATTTGGGTGCTCTTAGATGGATTTAAGTTGTCACCTTGTTAAGAGGAAGATGGTTGATAAACTACTATAGCAAATGTTGGCTTAAGGCATGTAGACAAATAACTTCTGGCTCATTCTTGATTGGTTAAAGTGCTTGAGATTTTAGTATACACATAGTTTACTTCTTGCTTTGAGTGGATCAAAGAGAAGAAAATGAAGGATGAAAGATGATGAAGAAGATTGGGTGGATCGTCTGTGCTTGAGTATTGGAAACTTCCTTTGTATTCCAGACTACCTACATACCCTGTATCCATGGGATCAAAGCACATTTACAATGAAGATGAGACATGATGAATATGTAGTTTTGGGTTTTATTGATGATGTGTGTGATGAAAGATAGAAGAATGTGAGATGAAATATTAGAGGATCATTAGAAGAAAGATGAAAGATGAATGGTGAAAAGAAGGGGCTATCATCTTAGCCTGAATCAGAGTGCTTTCTTCACATCTTAGATTGCCTACATGCCCTGTATCCACGGGATCAAGGCTTTAACAATAGAGTTGTGATGTAGTTCTTGCTTATTATGCTGGAAGGGGGATATTGAAAGACTGATGTGATTGCTTGAATGTTTGCATTGATGTCTTGCAATTTTTGGATGTCTGATGAGTGCGAATTGATTGCAAAGATATGAATCCTGATTGCAAAATGTTTTGCCACGTTTGTTGTTGGATGAATGCTATAGTTGAAGTTGAAAGTTTGTTATGTTGTGAGCTAAAGTGTTTGATGTGTTATGAGCTACAGATAGTGGTGTCCACTTCGAAATAAGACTCAACAAATGCCCCCAGTGTGGGATGAGGTTTATTATGAAGAAGTGATGATAAGGATGGTGTGCGGTCAAGATGCTAAGGTGCCAAAAGAGATGGTTGTCGCAACAATGTCTCAAGTATGATAGCTAGCATTGACAGGAAAGGCTATTTATTGCGATGACATGCAGATTATGATATGGACAATGTGGGATAGGATGGTGAAATATGATAAGAAGAGTGATGATCAAACAAACCAAGCAGATGATGGAAGCTGGTCACTACTCATAGTGCCTATTTGCCAGGTTTTCACTATGGTACTTATCCAAGGCGCTTGTTTACTAGGTTCTCACTAGAGGATGGATTATTTATCTTAGATTATTATTTTTTTGTTATCCAAAGTATCACAAAGTGGTTTTCACTATTGGATTTTTTTTTTTGGGATAGCTGAGATTCAAGGATAAAACTTCTTGAGATGAATACTATTGACTATTTCATCCAAGGGAATGCCTTCAAGTGTCAAAAGAGTGTATGCACCCGATCCATAAACTACTATGATGATGAAAGGACCAATCCAATTTAGTTCAAACTTGCCCTATTTCTCACGATGTTGCTGATTCTTTTGATTTTCTTTAAGGATAAGATCTCCAACTTTAAATCGGCGTTCTCTAATTTTTTTTGTTGTAGCTGCAACATAGATGGTTTTGATAGACTTGGAGATGGTTGAGTGTTGTAAGATGCCATTCATCTAGAAGCTCAAGATCATGGAGTCTGGATTCTCGATATTCTTTCTCTGAGATGGTATGTTGTAAGGATACTCGCAGTGAGAGGATCTCAACCTCAATAGGTAAAATAGCTTTAGTTCCATACACAAGAGCATAAGGTGTGGCTCTAGTGGGAGTTCTGATACTTGTTCTATATGCCCATAATGTAGGATGGAGTTGTAGATACCAATCCTGACTAGCTTCATTGACTGTCTTTTTGAGGATTTTGATGATTGTTTTATTAGAAGCTTCAGCTTGGCCATTGCTCTAAGGATAGTAAGGGGTAGAGAATCGATGTTGGATATGGAACTTGTTGCAAAGATCTTTGACTTCTTGATTCTTGAAAGGATGACCATTATCGGTGACAATAGCTTGAGGAACTCCATAACAGCAAATGATATAGTGTAGAATAAACTTAGATATTTGTGTGCTTGTGATATAAGTCATTGGTATGGCTTCCACCCACTGGGTGAAATATTAGTGGCGGTGACAATGAACTTATGACCATTTGATGAAGTAGGATGGATTTTACCTATGAGATCAAGTCGCCGCAGTGAAAAAGGCCATGGAGTAATGATAGGCTGAAGTTCATGTGCTAGTCCATGTATTAAATCTCCATGTTTCTGACATTGTATACATCTCTTTGCAAATTGTTGTGCATCTTTTTCCATGGTTGGCCAATAGTATCCTACTCATAGAAGTTTCTTAACAAGGCCACTGCCAGTGTAATGCGATCCGTAGACACCTTCATGTACATCACGTAAGGCCATTTTTGCTTCCTCAGAATCAAGACACCTAAGAAGGATACCATCAAGACTTCGACGATAAAGGGTGTCTCCCAAAATAGTGTAACAAGAGGCTCGGTAGATAAAGGTTTTGCGTTGGTTGTTAGATAGTTGAAGTGGAAAGGTTTGGTTATGGAGATACTCATATAAATCCTCATACCATGGCGAATTGGGACCAACAATGTCACATATAAGCTCAGACTGTGGAACTTCAAATGCTAGAATCAAAAGTTATTCAACCAAAAACTCACATTTATGTGTATTAGATGGCATGTCTAGGAGAGACCCAATCATAGCCATAGCATCTACTGCTCTGTTCTGTAGTCTTGGGATTTGTTCAAAAGTGATATTGTCAAAATACTTTTTAAAATCATCAACCATTAGGTTTTATGGAAGAAGCTTCTCATCTTTTGTTTGATATTCATCTAAGACCTATTTGATAACCAATTGAGAATCACGAAAGACTTGTAACTATTTAATAGCCCATTGTACTGCAATGCGTAGTCCTATAATTAAAGCTTCATACTCTACTATGTTATTGGTACATGGAAATGCAATTCTGTATGATTTGGGTATACAATCTCCTTGAGGGTTAACAAACAAAATGCCTACTCCTGATCCATGTTGTGTATATGATCCATCAAAATATAGCTGCCACCGTGTTGGAGAAGTTAAATTAAACAATCCTTCATCAAGGAATTCTAGATATATTGGGTGAATATCTGTAATGGGTGCTGCAGCTAATTGATCAACGATGACTTGTCCTTTGATGGCTTTTCGATCCACATATTGTATGTCAAATTCACTTCAGATCATGACCCATTTTGCTAATCTTCCCATCAAGATTGCTTTAGAAAGAAGATATTCGAGTGGATCAACATTAGATATAAGCTCGGTTGTTTGGTTTAGCATATAGTGTCGCAACTTTTGGGAAGCAAACACTAATGCTAAACATGCTTTTTCCATAGATAAATAATCAAGTTCATATCCCACAAGAGTTTTGCTGACGTAGTAGATGGCTTGCTCTTTTCTTGAATCATCATGTTGAGCTAGAAGGGCACCCAATGCTACTATTGTTGATGATATGTAGAGCAATAATGGGCGGTCAAGTATAGGAGGTACTAACATAGGAGGTGTTTCCAAATATTCCATTATTTTATCAAAAGCCTATTGACACTTTTCATCCTACTTAAAAGGTTCACCCTTATGAAGAAGATGCTGAAAAGGATGATGTTTATATACTAGTTGTGATATAAATCTATGAATGGACTGTAACCTTCCTTGTAAACTGTGGAGCTGCTTGAGATTTGTTGGCAGAGGCATTTCCATGATAGATTTTACTTTAGCTAGGTCCACTTCTATCCCTCGTCGAGACATAATGTATCCCAACAGTTTTCCAGATGTTACACCAAATACACATTTCTTTGGGTTCAGTCTAACTTGATACTTTTCTAATCAATCAAATATTTGTGCTAATACCTGTAGATGTCCTTCTCTTGTCTTAGATTTTCCTAGGATGTCATCAACATAGTCTTCCATGATAGTGTGAAAAAGGTCATGAAAAATAATTGTCATGGTTCGTGATAAGTAGCTCCAGTATTCTTGAGACCAAAAGGCATTACAACCCAATAGTATGTGCCCCATAGACAAATAAAAGATTTCTTATCTTGATCTTCCTTTGCTATTCTAATCTGATTATACCTTGAAAATCTATCCATCAAAGATAGCATTTCATGTCTGGCTGTAAGATCTACAATGTTGTCTATGCTTGGTAGTGGAAAGTCATCCTTAGGACATGCTTTATTAAGATCTCTAAAGTCTGTGCAACAATGAACTCGTCCATTAGGTTTTGCTATAGGTACCAAATTTGAAACCCATTCTGGATAATCAATAGGCTTTATGAACTTTGCTTCTAACAGTTTCTATATCTCTACCTTGACCAATAAAGCTACCTGTGGATGCATTTTGCGCAATTTTTTTTTGACAGGTTTTGCATTAGGAGATACTGCTAGATGATGTACCACAAGTGATGGATCTAGACCCTGTATGTCAGCATAATTCCAAGCAAAATTTATAGCTCTTTTCATAAAAAATGCTGTGAAGTTTCTTCTTTCTTGCTCTGATAGTGATGCTTCCAAAAAAGTGATCTTGGGATTGTGCTCTGTACCCAAGTTCATGTCTTGTGATTGTTCAACTAGCACTGTTGATTTCTCTTGATAATTAGTGGCAATAGGAAGATCAAATCCCCCATCCTTAGGTGCCTCAAAGAGGTTTTCACCTTCAGATACATCTTTTATTTGAATTGACTTGATTGATTTTGATAAGGATGATTGGTGATTTGATTAGAAGAATTGATGTGATTTGATTAGACGAATTGATTGATGATTAGATTGAAGATCATATTTGAATTTTGATTCATGTGATTCAAAGAATTGATTTGGTTGATTGGAAGAATGTGATTTGAAGAATTGATTTGGTTGATTGATTTGGAATGAATTTATGATTGATTTGATGGAATTGATTTTATTGCTTGGATTTTTTTGGATATTTGATTTTTTTGTATTTTTGGGAGTATTTGATTTTTTTGGATTTTGAAATGTCTAGATTTTTTTGTGTTTATTTCTAGAACGTTTTGGGTTTTTTTGGATTTTTGGAAATGTTTTGATTTTTTGGTTTTTTTATTGTATTTTATTTTTTGTTGATTTTGAATGTCTTGAATGTTTTTAGATTTTTTTTGGAATGTTTTGGGGATGACATTGTGGTGGTACCCACCTAGGGGTAGGGTTTTAAATCAAATCTACAAGTCCTCATTTCCATTCTCCTTAAACCCCTTAAAGCCCTAAGTTTTCTTGTCCCTTGGACTCTTGTGCTTTATCTTTTAAAAATGCATTGACTTCCTCTAGTAGGTTCCCAGTCATTTAAGTTGTAGCTTAAGGCCCTTGAAATCATATAATGACCGGCCCCTTTTTCCTAGTTTACCACTCATGTCCCTGTTGGATCTAGGGCATACAACTGAGAGGGGGGGGTGAATCAGTTGTATAGAACTTCTTCTATTTCAAACACTTAATTCTTTGTTGTTAGTTAGCAGCATATCAAATAATCATTCATGGACGCATAATACATAAACATAAGAGCAGATAAGCATCAACACATTGAACACCAAGATTTTGACGTGGAAAACCCGGTTAAGGGGAAAAACCACGGGGTGATTAACCCAAGAATTATTCTCTGTTAGAAGAATAAAGAAAAATGAATGGCACATGCCAATAAGGGCTCACTGCCCGAGCACACTGCTCACAAAGAGGCCCACTGCCTACAAGGAGACACACTGTCTACAAAGTGATAAAAATCACAGTCTTGAACTAGAGAATGACATCTCTACCATGTCCGGATCAGTTCCAATTAAGCCCAACAATCTCTGCTCTGCCTTTCGCACCTTTCTTCGCTATATCATGCTCATCTTCACACCACACACTGAAATGAACTCACAAGTCATTATTTATACAAGACATCGACTTAGGAACAAGCATCTAAGTCGGCAAACAACCATAGGAGTATCCGCAAGATGAATAACACATCCAGTCGGCCATCTCAAGAACATTCGCAGGATGAACAACTCATCCGGTCGGCTACACAGAGCAAGAACTTCATCCGGAAGAATAACTTCAATTCCGGGCTCTATCATCAATGCGGACCAACAACACAACCTAAACATGATCCAAGAACCTTCACAAGCCTGTCTGAATGTCCGGATACATCCGCACTTCCTCTGCTTACTTGGATCTCTTGTCTTCCTCATCCGGAACTTTAAGAACACAGTCTGTCGCCACTGTCATAATGCAGGAGGTACTTCCGGACCTCCAAATCATACACAAATCAGGATGATACATCACAAGGACATCCCAAACACTCCTTCCAATCCGCAGATTAGGATAATACAATTCCGGACCTCACCGGACCTTTTTGTGATCCTCTGTCACCTCCGGATACTTGCCGGACCCGGTTCTATACCGGCAGCCACAACTTCTTCAGATCTTCATGCGGACCTCTGAAATCTTAACTGTAGCATCTCAAGACTCATATCTACTAACCCTTTAATCCGCATCCTCCGGTTCTCATCCTATACAGTACATTTACCTTCTTCTTATCACTGTTCTTCATTGTTCCTGACTGAGACTAATTTTCTCAATATCCTCAGCACACGGCTCATCAAATCCTTCTTGTCAATGCAATATGAGTATGTTGCCATCAATGACAACACTGGATAACCTCATACTTGCAACAATCTCCCCCTTTGTCATTGATGGCAACATATGATGTGAAAAACCATTAAGACAAGAACTTCATCTTTTCATATGTCTTCTCTTCCTTTATTGCTCCCCCTTTGATCATCAACCATTTGTTTTTCACATGTCTTCTCTCCCCCTTTGACATCAATGGCAAAGGGCTCATACTTGCAATTCTCATACATCAGAATCATACCAGCTGCTCCCCCTTAGTTGCAGCTCCCCATTAGTCCGGATCACAAGATATGACTGTGATAGCCACCGGACTGATGCACATCAGTGCATCTTAGTTCATCACCGGAGGGGCCATGACCCCTAACTTCTCCCGGAGATATTCAAAAGAATCCTTGGGAAGAGGTTTTGTAAAGATATCTGCAATCTGATCCTTGGAGGGAACATACTCCAATCTGACTTCTTCCTTGTTTACTTGTTCTCTCAAAAAGTGAAATTTGATAGATATGTGCTTAGTCTTAGAATGCAATACCGGATTCTTGGAAATATTAATTGCACTTGAATTATCACAGAAAATTGTAATAGGCTCCTCATATTCAACTTTGATGTCTCTTAGCATCTGCTTCATCCACAAGATTTGAGTGCAACTACCTGCTGCTGCAATGTATTCTGCTTCAGTTGTAGACAAAGATATTGCATCTTGTTTCTTGCTTAGCCAAGAAACCAATCTCTTCCCCAAAAAGAATGCTCCACCACTAGTGCTCTTCCGGTCATCCACATCTCCTGCCCAATCTGCATCTGTGTAAGCATGAAGAGAGAAATCCGGATCTCTAGGATACCAAAGACCATACTCAACTGTTCCTTTCAAGTATCTAAAAATTCTTTTGATTGCCATAACATGAGATTCTCTAGGATCAGCCTGGAATCTTGCCACAAGACCAACAGCCTGCATTATATCTGGTCTAGTTTGAGTGAGATACAACAATCCACCAATCATTGATCTATACTTTGTCTGATCTGCCTTTGGAGAATCATCATCTTTGCTTAACTTACATCCGGTTGCCATAGGAGTGTTCATAGGCTTTGAGTCTTCCATACCAAATTTCTTTAACAATTCTTTCACATATTTGGTCTGAGAAATGAAGATCCCTTCTTTTGATTGAGTAATTTGCAGACCCAAGAAGAAATTCATTTCACCAAGCATAGACATTTCAAACTCACTTTTCATCTGATTTGCAAAGGTTTTGCACATACTATCTCTTCCTCCAAAAATGATATCATCCACAAACACTTCAACAATCAGAATGTTTTCATGATCAATTTTGAAATATAAGTTACTGTCAGCAGTACCTTTGTTGAATCCAATCTGCACAAGATGCTTATCCAACCTTTCATACCATGCTCTTGGGGCTTGCTTCAATCCATACAAAGCTTTCTTCAACTTGCAGACCATATCATTATTATCAGACAATTGAAATCCATCCGGTTGTTCAATGTAGACTTCTTCTTCCAGATCACCATTTAGGAAGGCAGACTTGACATCCATCTGATATACCTTGAAGTCTTTGAAGGCAGCAAATGCAAGAAGTAATCTAACTACTTCAATTCTTGCCACCGGAGCAAAAGTCTCTTCAAAGTCAATTCCTTCTATTTGAGAGTAGCCTTTGCAGACCAATCTAGCTTTGTTTCTGATTACTTCACCAGCTTCATTTAGTTTGTTCCGGAAGACCCACTTGGTTCCAATTACATTCCTGTCTCTAGGTCTGGGAACAAGATCCCAAGTATGATTTTTCTCAATTTGCATCAGTTCATCTTCCATTGCTTTGGTCCAGTTTTCATCATTGCAGGCTTCATTTATTGTTTTAGGTTCAATCTTTGAAATCAGACAACATTCATTCTGATCTTGAGCAATATTCCTTCTAGTTTGTACACCTTTGCTTCTGTCACCTATGATCTGATCTTCAGAGTGATTCAGTCTTACATACCTTGGAATTTTGGGAGTATCCAGTACTGCTGTTTCTTGATCAGGCTCATTCAAACCTAACTCTTCTTCCTGATTTACCGGATCAGGCTGACTCTGTCTCATCGGAGAGGATTGAGGTCCTTGAACACTATCTTGGTCATCTTCATCAAACTCATAAAATCTTGAAGGCTTCTCAATTCCTTCATCAACCTTTACATTGATGCTTTCTATCATCTTCCTCAATCTCTTATTGTAACACCGGTATGCTTTGCTTTGAGTGGAGTAGCCCAAGAAAATTCCTTCATCACTTCTAGCATCAAACTTTCCTAGATCTTCATCTCTTTTAATATAACACTTGCTACCAAATACTCTGAAATATTTCACAGTAGGAGTGATGCCAAACCAAAGTTCATAGGGGGTCTTACCGGTGTTGTTTCTGATTTGAACTCGATTGAGAGTGTAGACTGCAGTGCTGATAGCTTCTTTCCAAAACATTTGAGGAACATTTGCTTCCAACATCATTGTCCTAGCAGCTTCCTGGATGGTCCGGTTCTTTCTCTCAACTACTCCATTCTGCTGTGGAGTCTTAGGAGCAGACAACTGTCTCCTTATACCCTGTTTCTCACAAAAATCAATGAATTCACCAGATGTAAATTCACCACCTCTATCAGATCTTAGACACTTTAGTTTCAATCCGGTTTGATTCTCCACCATAGCTTTGAAGATTTTGAACTTCTCAAAGGCTTCTGATTTTTCTTTTAGAAAGGTAACCCACATCATCCGGGAATGATCATCAATTAACAACATGAAATATCTATCACCTTGCAGACTCTTGATTCTTGTTGGACCACATAGATCAGTATGTACCAATTCCAATAATCCGGTAGAAGACTGATCTTTGATTTTAAAAGAGACTCTGCTTTGTTTGCCTAACTGACATTCTTTACACACACTATTTGTAGGTTTTATCAACTTTGGAAGATCTCTCACAGCCTGAGTATTGCTTATCTTGATGATGTTATCAAAATTTACATGACACATTCTTCTATGCCATAACCAACTCTGATCAATTTGAACAAACAAACAACTTTTATTTGAACCAACCAGATGAAAGATGTTACCTCTTGTCTGAGTACCGGATGCAATTTCAGTTCCGGAGCTTGTAAAGATTCTGCATTTTCCATTCTTGAACCAGAGATCATAGCCTTTGTCCACTAACTGACCAACACTGAGAAGATTGTGCTTCAATCCTTCAACATACAGTACATTACCTGTTTTGCTCTTACCATCAAAGGAAATAGTTCCCCTACCTCTGATTCTGCCAGCAGAATTGTCACCAAACTTTACCATTCCTCCTTCATATCTTTCCAAGTCTAAGAACTTATTCTTGTCACCAGTCATATGGTGAGAACATCCACTGTCAATAACCCAATCATCCTTTTCTTCCACTTGAGCAGCCAAGGCTTTTTCAACAACTTTGTGATTGACAGATTCAGAGAGCAAGGAATCTTCTTCCTTGATGGCTATAAACACCCACTCATTTCCGGATTTGCTTCCTGGATCTGATTCATCATCTGTTACTCCTTCATTGTCATCTTCTTCATGAACATAATAGCAATTCTTTTGAAACCTTTGTCTGTGAGTATTAGATCTTGCAGATCTCTCCGGACATCTTGAGGCAAAATGACCAATCTTATTGCAGTTAAAACACTTAAAGGGTAGTTTTCCTTCATACTTACTGGATCCTCTTGGCAGTCTCTTTGCAATGAGGGCTTCAAGTTGAGCTGTTTCTGCTTCTTCTTCTTCCATGTCTCTTCTTGCTTGATCATACCATGACATTTTCCTTGATGAGTTTTCACCCGGATCAAATCTCTGTTTGCCTTTCACATAGGCACTGGCTTTGAAAGCAGATTCAGTCTTGGGAGGATCATCTCCAAACTCGGTCATTTCAAATGCAGCTAGTTTGCCAGCCAGTTGTTCTCTTGTGACAGTTGTGTGGGCTCTGAATTCATCAATGGCAGCAACTTTGATTTTGTAGACAGCAGGAAGGGATCTTAGGATTTTGCAGACAATCTCATTTTCATCTAAAGTTCCACCAGCATTTCTGATTCCACATACCAGCTCATTTACTCTTGGCATAAAGGTAGTAATGTTTTCATCATCTCTCATTTTCAATCTTTCAAATTTCCCTTTCAGACTTTGCAACCTTGCACTTTTGACAAACTCATCTCCTTCATACAGAAGTTCCAGTTTAGTTAGGATCTCATATGCAGTGGGTAGGTCAATGACATTCGAGAGATCTGAGTCATTCAATGCACTTAGAAGAGCTTCCTTGGTCCGCAGATTGTTTTCAGCTTCTGTGATTTCATTCAGAGTTGTCGGACCACCTTGTGGAGGTACATATGGTTTTGAAATCATACCCAGATATGCTTTTCCCATGCATTCCAAGTGACACTTCATGCGACCTTTCCAGAGAGTAAAGTTGGTTCCATCGAACTTCGGACTATCCTTCTTGTAAGACGACATCCTGGATCTCCTCAAGCGGTTAAGCTCTTGTCAGAGGAACTTGGCTCTGATACCAATTGTTGGATCTAGGGCATACAACTGAGAGGGGGGGTGAATCAGTTGTATAGAACTTCTTCTATTTCAAACACTTAATTCTTTGTTGTTAGTTAGCAGCATATCAAATAATCATTCATGGACGCATAATACATAAACATAAGAGCAGATAAGCATCAACACATTGAACACCAAGATTTTGACGTGGAAAACCCGGTTAAGGGGAAAAACCACGGGGTGATTAACCCAAGAATTATTCTCTGTTAGAAGAATAAAGAAAAATGAATGGCACATGCCAATAAGGGCTCACTGCCCGAGCACACTGCTCACAAAGAGGCCCACTGCCTACAAGGAGACACACTGTCTACAAAGTGATAAAAATCACAGTCTTGAACTGGAGAATGACATCTCTACCATGTCCGGATCAATTCCAATTAAGCCCAACAATCTCTGCTCTGCCTTTCGCACCTTTCTTCGCTATATCATGCTCATCTTCACACCACACACTGAAATGAACTCACAAGTCATTATTTATACAAGACATCGACTTAGGAACAAGCATCTAAGTCGGCAAACAACCATAGGAGTATCCGCAAGATGAATAACACATCCGGTCGGCCATCTCAAGAACATTCGCAGGATGAACAACTCATCCGGTCGGCTACACAGAGCAAGAACTTCATCCGGAAGAATAACTTCAATTCCGGGCTCTATCATCAATGCGGACCAACAACACAACCTAAACATGATCCAAGAACCTTCACAAGCCTGTCTGAATGTCCGGATACATCCGCACTTCCTCTACTTACTTGGATCTCTTGTCTTCCTCATCCGGAACTTTAAGAACACAGTCTGTCGCCACTGTCATAATGCAGGAGGTACTTCCAGACCTCCAAATCATACACAAATCAGGATGATACATCACAAGGACATCCCAAACACTCCTTCCAATCCGCAGATTAGGATAATACAATTCCGGACCTCACCGGACCTTTTTGTGATCCTCTGTCACCTCCGGATACTTGCCGGACCCGGTTCTATACCGGCAGCCACAACTTCTTCAGATCTTCATGCGGACCTCTGAAATCTTAACTGTAGCATCTCAAGACTCATATCTACTAACCCTTTAATCCGCATCCTCCGGTTCTCATCCTATATAGTACATTTACCTTCTTCTTATCACTGTTCTTCACTGTTCCTGACTGAGACTAATTTTCTCAATATCCTCAGCACACGGCTCATCAAATCCTTCTTGTCAATGCAATATGAGTATGTTGCCATCAATGACAACACTGGATAACCTCATACTTGCAACAGTCCCATCACATCATAGAGTCTATTACTTGATGAAAGTAGATTGTAATTGATGTGAAAAAGGTATTCTCAGTTTGTTTAATGTCATCAGGATATGTGTTGTTAGATATGCAAATATGGTTAGAAATGAGATGCTTATGTTTGATCAGGATATCTTCAAGTTTGTCTCAGGATGGATTCTCATGTTCTTGGTGTTTAGTGTTCATATTGGTCCTTGGAGTTATCAGTTTTGGTCATCATCTTCTTTCATGATCACATGACTTGTTTGATCAAGTTGATCACATCAATTGTTGATCACATAATATATTGATGCTAGCTTGTTTGTGTTGGACTTATATTCTTGATCTTCACAGGTTTGGCCTACATAATCTTTTCAGTGTTGATAGTATGGTGTTCTCCATGTTGGAGTTATTATCATATGGCATTGGTATGGTATATATCATGCTCTCATCTCTCTGACATAGGACATTAATGTTACTTTTGATATACAGTTACAGTTGACATTGCAGTTGATATCTGATATACAGTGGCATGGTCTTCATAATGACAATGGTTTGGTGGTATGGTCTTTATTTACATTTGATCTTCATTTGTTGATGTTGATAGCTGTGACATATGTAGAGGTATACAGTGGCTTTCAAGTCTTTTACAAGTCATGTCTTCATGTCTTCCTATATTCATATTTTAATATATTCAATATTTGAAGAGGACCTTGTCCAAGACTTTAAAAAAATGCATCAAATATTAATATATTCAATGATCCCTATGGGAGCTCTATGCACATATTTAAAGGAGAGTTTGACTTATATTATTTATGAAGTGGAGAGCATATTTTAAGGGGAGCGCCACATAAGTCTTAATGTTTTTTTAAATATTAGAAACTTTATTGATCCCCTTTATGTCATAGCTTTATGACATTGAAGAAAGTGAAGTTTAAACATTTATAAAAGATTATGTGCTTTGAGTTTTTGAAGGGGTGAAATATATTTAAAAAGCATCGAATTCTTTATGGAGACTATGAGTTATTCATAAAAAGGCATGGAATATATTTTAGTGTGAATATGAAATTGGGCTCCATGAAATTTGAAGGTGCTTTTAAAAGAGTGGGAAAAAGCATTTGTATATGCTTTATTTTATTTTAAAAATAACTTTTCATCTCCTATTTATTTGCCTTTTAAAAGGCATCTTCTATGACATTTTTAAGGAGAACTTTTTAAGGAAAAATAAAGGCTATTTTCTTGTCTTCTAAATAAGAGGAATCTTTGATGTTTTTAAAGCTTCTTTTTAAAGAAAATTTATTTCTAAGTTTAATATTTCTTCAAAAGAAAAAAGGTAAAGTCTTCTTGTTTTTTCTAAAAGGAAAGAAGTGGAAGTTTTTTAAACTTTTTTTTTCATATCCCAATATGATTTTTTTTAAGAAGAGGGTTTAAGATATTAAAGAATTTTTTCAAAGCAGATTGAGAGATGTTATTTGTAGATTGATTGAAGGCTTCTTATAGATGAGAAGTTTAAAAGATTTTTTTTGGAAAATATTTATCTTATAGATTGAAGAATTTGAAAGAGATATAATTTTTATTTATACAGGGAATATGAATGGTTTTGAAGATTGAAAAAAATGGAAGATATTTTTTTTGGCAAATTAAGAGAATAAATTGTGCAGATTTTTTATTTTTTGCAGATTGAAATTCTTGGAAGGGTCTTTGAAGTGCACAGAGGAATATGAAGAGTTTTTTGTTGAAATTAGTTAAAGATTTTTTGTGGAGATATATTTTTGATGCAAGGATAATAATGAAGACATACATACTTAGATTGAAAAGGTTGAGAAAGGAATATGGAAGGTTATGTTGTTTTGTAGATGAATTGATTTGTGAAGGCACTTCATTTTTGTTGAAAAGGCAGTTTGAAGTAATCCATTGATGATTTTATTTAGTGATATATGATGAATATCATTCATTATTTTTATTGAGAAAATGAATGGTTATGCAAAACAACAGATTTTAATCTTATTTTTTGTAAATTCCTTATTTATGAAGATATAGATGCAGAGTTCAATATGAGGATTGAGAAGAATATGAAAGGACATTCTCTTTCGTATATAATGGTATTGCAGATGCATTGCAAAATTGAGAAGTGTGAACCAACATGCATAGATTTTTGTGAAGAAACAAATGAATCATAATTTGAGAGATATATGAGATTATATTTTTTGAATCAAACAAGGATGAAGATATTATGTAGAGAATTTACAAATTGAATCATGCCAAATATGAAGACACAGACGAATTTGATTGTGCAATGATCATGAGATTGACATTTAGATTGAATTGAGAAGACATGTTTTGTAATGGTGCAAATCAGGTTGAGTTGTAATCATTTCTTCCACATATTTTATAGTATGTTTTGATGATGGTGTTTGTTATGCCAGTGAGGCTTGTGGTTAGTGAGATCTTCCTATGTTAGTGAGGCAATATTAAGTCAGTGAGACGTGTTATATAAGTCAGTGAGACTTTTCTGTATGCCAGTGAGGCAATCACAAGTCAGTGAGACTTTGTAAAGTTGAAGATTTTATATTTAAGCCAGTGAGACATTTTGAGTGGTTTTTCTACCCCGAGAGGGTTTTCCACTCTATAATTTTCTTGTGTCATAATCTCATGTCTTAATGTCTTCCATAGCTTCATTTACCATATGTGATTTATGTGATTGATCATTTATTGATTA
Source organism: Cunninghamia lanceolata (assembly GCA_027924645.1). Taxonomy (NCBI): domain Eukaryota; kingdom Viridiplantae; phylum Streptophyta; class Pinopsida; order Cupressales; family Cupressaceae; genus Cunninghamia; species Cunninghamia lanceolata. The sequence goes on along the minus strand of BSBN01001807.1, from coordinate 19,600,170 downwards.
ATTGTTCAAGTAATTAGTTTAAATTGATAAGCATCAATGTCAATCTTGAAAAGCTGTAAAACTTGTGTTTTTTACACAACACTGATTCACCCCCCCTCTCAGTGTTGTCCTGGACTCCAACAGTGCTTAAGTCTTAAGAAGGGCCTAAGAGTGCCATATGGTTGCTTATTGCGGCATCACAGTGCATCATCATTGACATCATTGTCCCCCTGTGCGGCTGTGATAAGCTACCAGTTGTCGAAGGAATGTGGCTTACAACCATTTAATCAAGGATCCCATATCAATGAACCAAAGGCTACTAGGTGTTAGAGAGAGAAGTGATCTATAGAAGGGTTGAAATCTATGGCCATGCAAGTGCGTAGGGGAATCTGTCTAGAGAGAATATTCACTACGCTGGCGTGACAAGGCAACACATGGCCCAGTTTCATTTAAGGGAGAAGAGAGCAAATGAATAGGGATGTGTGGTGGGCTTAGCACAAGTGTGAAGAGCCTAAAGGTTGTGGGCCATCTCTGACTGTGATGTCGCGAGATGGCACCATGTGTCCAGATCTGATAGAGGAAGGAAAAGTTAGCAAGTGAAAGACTACCTGATTGGCACGATTCTATTGGTGAGGAATTTTCAACTATGTTGACATGGATTTTCAAGCTTGACGGGTGCTCAACAACTGTTGATCAAGCACTAGACCAGCCCAAATCAACGGCTGAATTCAAAATCTAGAGCGGTTGTCTGTTAGCATAATTCCTGCCATCCTTCATACTAAAGTAAATAGGGCCTACTGCACAGTTATGAACCAAACATCAAATCTTCTCATCTGATCGAGGTAAAAAGCTGCTTAACTAGCCAATTTTTAGGGATTTTAGTAGGAATCTAACTACTCTAGCTGTAAAATTTATTAAGAATCTGATTGTGTCATGAAAAATCTATAAGGAATAGATCTTTTCATTTAGGAAGTCTATCAGAAGGTAGATGGCCAGTAGCTTGTTTTCTCCTTTAAAAGGAAATTCATGGCCATTCTACAGGGGATTGCAAGTTTGTCGGGTCTTTTCTTCTGACTCTAAATACAAGGTATTCACTTCTTGGATGACATTTCTTGTTGCAGGCTTGGTTCTTTGTCAGGGTGTAGAGGTATTCTTTGTTTTGTAAATGATAAATTTTTGTATGATTGTATATCAAAAAAATTTAGATTTGCAAATGGAAATGATCAAAAAATGAAATGCATAACCTAAACCCAAATCATTCAATACCTCAAAGATGCAAGATGAATTATTTGATTGATTTGATATGTTGGTTGCTCACAATTTGGCAGCATAACATTTACATAGGATTGAGATGATAGATGGAAGATGATGATGATAGATGCAAAGGCTCTAATGTGATTTCAATAGCATAAGGATACTCCAACTCAATGCCTCCTTCAAATGGCTTGTGAGGGGGTTGATTTATAGGAAAGGCTTGGTTCAAATGGATGGTTGAGATTAAAAAGATAAATGATTGATGTGGACAGCTAGGATTGATTAGTTATTCCCACTCTTCAAGGGAGTTGTAGTCATGTGACAAGTGTACAAAGGAAGATAAGGCTCATGTATGATCATGTACACAAATAGTAAAATTAGGTCCCATTAGTTGTACATGTGGAGGATTTTAAATGAAAGTTGTACTACCACACATGATTTAATTAAGAGGTGGACAAGTGTCGAAATGTGATGAAAGCTGAGGACTTAATTCAAATAAAATATTTGAATTAGTTGGAATATGTGAGGGAAATTAATTAAATAAATAAAATTTATTTAATTAATTGGGAAGATGATAAGGATAGAACTAGGATATGAATGGGAAATTAATTAAATAAATAAAATATATTTAATTAATTGGAAAGTGGGATTATGAATGTGAAATTAATTAAATAAATAAAATTTATTTAATTAATTGGCTAAGTAGGATAAGGATGGGATTAAGATGGGATTTTAATTAAATAAATAAAATTTATTTAATTAATTAGCTAATGGATTCGTGGGATTAAGAGTGGGATTGGACAAAATGCTACGTGATGTCTAGGATAATGGTTTAACAAGGTGTTGCAAGACATACACAAAATTTGGGATAGTTTTGTGTGTCTACAATGATAATCCTCTATTCAGATTGAGTTAAATGAGAAACACTTTGTGTGTGTGTTGTTTATGACTGTCTCCTTTGATGTTATCATTTTTTTTAACAAGGTTATCAAGGATTTCTGAGTTCCTCAATGTGCATGTGTTGTATTGTATGTTTGGTTTATTGCATCTACTCAAGGAGTAGATTGAACTTGCTTTAGATCAGATATAGGGAAAATGGGTAATGTCAAAGGATTTGTAAAGTATGGTCATAGATAATACTCTTTCTTGGATGTATTACTGTTAGGCAATAGTATTCTGTGTTGAGTCCTCTAGATGAACCTTTGTTGTCATAGGGAAACATTTACATTTATAGGTTTGACTTTATTGCCCTAGTGAAGCACTGGTCTGGGGATTTTCTTGTCTAAGGGGTCTAGGAAAGTCCCACAACTTTGATCATAAACCATTACAAAATTTAAATTTATTAAGTCCGTAGGAGTAGGATTAGGACTTTGTATGCTCTTAGGTTTAACCAGTGTAAAGAGTCTAAGAACATTGCCAATCTTGGTTCATCTTACAAATCTTGGTCCATACATAAGAGCATTCTACCTAGTATTGAAAAGCTAAATCTTTTGTTCTGGGTGAGTCAAAGACAAATCTTTTATTATAGGGATACCCCCTAGGTGCGACAAAATCTAAAGTGCAAGGGAGGCAGACAAACAACCTCCCATCTTTTTAGCCAGAATCTATCATTGAAGTTGAGTATAGAAAGTTGCAAACCCTTAGAGTTTGATGACTACTAATTTGGGAACCAACATAACTAGAGACACTAATATGGACATTGTCAAACTTTTCTTTCAAGTCTCTGAAATACCAGTGCTAACCTATGTAGAGTTTGCATACAAACAGTGATTTATCATTCCTGTTGGAGTGTGATGACTTTTCTTACTATTGTTATGGCAAGATCAAATAAAGACCGTGTGGTGCTCTGCTAGTGTGTTGAATCTAGAAAATAAAGGTTCCTTCTTGATGATTTGTCCTCTTTGGAGATGGTGACTCTGTTAATTGAACCTGTTTGAACCAATGATGTTTCCATATATTTCATCTTTTCATTCAAAATGATTAGAATAGAGTAGTAGTCCTAGTCTTGCTCCCAAAAAAGGCCATTTCTTGTTGAAAGATATAGACCCTTGAATATTAATGGAATAAGTGGTTACCCAAATGTTGTCCCCTATAAAATTAGAAAGTGTTTGCCAAGATATAGTGGAATAAGTTCTGAATCAGCAAACAGACATTTACAAAATTTATGTGATTCAATAAAAGATTATGAGATGGAGGTTGAAGACATGGTAATGAAGCTATTTGTCCAGTCTTTAAAGGATGATGCTAGGGTCTAGTTTTCAGACTTGCCTAAGTGTTCAGCTTCTTCATGGTTTGATTTAGTAGGTACATTCCTAGAGTAGTTTGGTGAAAAAACTAATGTGGTCTCATTGATCATACAATTCATGAACATCGAAAAATAAAATGATGAGTTGGTTCCAGCCTTTAATTTAAGGTTTACAAAGTTTCTCAAGCATATTCTAGAATACATGAGACCTATGATGCACTGTGATTGACAATTTATCTAGCTGCATTTGATGAAGAAATGAGTTATCTATTGAGAGATAAGGAACTAGCCACACTTCACCAGGCTTATAAATTTGCTATGGATATTGAAAATAATAAAAAATATGGGATGCCAGTAGTATTCATGACTGTAAGTTTTAAAAAGGGTATATTTCAGGACACTGGGTGCAATCATGATTTGATGCATGAAGAAGCTACTATAAAAAATGAGGGCACATCTTGCAATGATGGGGGTAAAGATTCTAATCAGCCTCTGGAAGAAAAATATGTAGACGTAGAATGCCTTTTAGATGATGAAATAAAAAATATGTATATGAGGATGCATCTTGTAGCAATAGGCATATCTTAGCTAATCATGAATATCTATATGAGGTGGATATGCAAATTTTCACTCTGAATACAAAGGATATTGACTCAAGGAGTGGGAAGAAGTGTGAATATTTAGATCCATGCCTTTCAAATGATGAAATATATCTGAAGGTTGAATATGAGTGCTTCCTTGAGGGCGATGTCCTCCTCTACAATGCAAAGGTTGAAATGTTTGATTATCAGTGCATTGGCGAAGAGGGAAAACATGATCATTATTCAGATGTGAATCAACCAGTTGTAGATGTTCATGTTTATGGGGATAGTATTGATTGTATGGGTAACTATGGAGCTATTGATGGTGGGCTATATGCTGAGTTTTATATGCCTTCTCTCACAGTATTCCAGATAGAATTTAATGATGAAATTACTAAGCACAATAATGATGGAGACATGGATGCTTCTAAGAGATTATATAACTATGAAATGTTACTTGTACTTGAATATTGCTTGTTCAACATAGAGGAGATCTTATTGTTTGAAGAAAGGAAAATTTTAGATGTGGATTCAGTTGTTTCATATGAGTCTATTACTTTCCCAGGAAAAAACTAACAACTCATACAATAAAGGTAGTCTATAGCTGTGGGAAGCAAAACCAAATCAATTTTACTGTAGATTTATTGAAGGAAAACAGAATAGTAGCACAATCAGTAGCAAGGTAGAATGTTTTAGGTAGCTCAAAGTTTTTAGGCTTCACTTGAAAAAATTAGAAGAAAACAGGGTATTCGATAAAAGGAAGTACTAGTTCTTCCTTTTTTGTGGCCCTGCACCACTAAGTAAAATTTGGAAATGTGATTTATGATGCAGGCTGGTGTCATGACTCTGTACCCAATAAATATGGTATCTGGTCTACATCCCATAAATCTGAGGTCCTCGCCATGCCTGCAAGAGGCATGCGTCCCTGGGCAAGAGCCAATGGTGGTACCCACCTAGTGTTAGGGTTTTAAATTGAATCTGTAAGTCCTCATTTCCATTCTCCTTAAACCCCTTTAAGCCCTAAGTTTTCTTGTCCCTTAGCCTCTTGTACTTTATCTTTTAAAACTATATTGACTTCCTGTAGTAGTTTCCTGGTCATTTAAGTTGTAGCTTAAGGCCCTTGAAATCATGTGATGACCAACCCCTTTTTCCTAGTTTACCGCACATGGCCCATCACATCATAGAGTCTAGTGCTTAAGTCTTAAGAAAGGCCTTAGAGTGTCATGTGGCTGCTTATTGCAGCATCGTAGTGCATCATCAGTGACATCATTGTCCCCCTACATGATTGCAATAAGCTGCCAATTGTCGAAGGAATGTGTCTTACAACCATTTAATCAAGGATCCCATATCAATGAACCAAAGGCTGCCAGGTGTCAAAGCGAGAAGTGATCTATAAAAGGGCTGAAATTTGACAGATGTGTAGGCACACAGAGGAATCTATCCAGAGAGAATATTTGTTGCGCTGGCACAACAAGGTGACACAAGGCTCAGTTTCATTTAAGGGAGCATAAAGAAAATGAAGAGAGGACACATGGTGGGCTTAGCACAAGTGCACAAAGCCTAAAGGTTGTGGGCCATCTCTGGTGGTGACGCTGTGAGATGGTGCCACGTGTCCAGATCTGATAGAGGAAGGAAAAGTCAGCAAGTGAAAGACTGGCCGATTGGTGCGATTTTATTGGTGAGGACTTTTCAATGGTGTTGACATAGATTTTCAAGCTTGACAGGTGTTCAACAACCGTTGATCAAGCACTGGACTAGCCTGAATCAATGACTAAATTCAAAATTTGGAGTGGCTATCTATCAGCGTAATTCTCGCCCTCCTCCATACTGAAGTAAATAGGGCCTGTTGTACGGCTATGAAGCAAATGTCAAATCTTCTCATCTGATCAAGGTAAAAGGTTGCTTAACAAGTAGATTTTTAGGGATTTTGGCAAGAATCTGACTCTTCAGCAACAAAATTTATTAAGGATCTGATTGTGTCATGAAAATTATGTAAGGAATAGATCTTTTCATTTAGGAAGTTGTCAGAAGGTAGATGGCTGGTAGCTTGTTTTCTCCTTTAAAAGGGAATTCATGGCCATTCTACAGGGGACTGTAAGTTTGTCGGGTCTTTTCTTTTGACTTTGAATACAAGGTATTCACTTCTTGGAGGGCACTTCTTCTTGCAGGCTTGGTTCTTTGTTGGGGTGCAGAGGTATTCTATGTTTTGTAAATGATAAATTTTTGTATGATAATCCTCTATTCAGATTGAGTTAAATGAGAAACACTTCATGTGTGTGTTGTTTATGACTATCTCCTTTGATGTTATCATTTTTATTTTGAACAAGGTTATCAAGGATTTCTGAGTTCCTCAATGTGCATGTCCTATATTGTATGTCTGGTTTCTTGCATCTGCTCAAGGAGTAGATTAAACTTGCTTTAGATCAAATATAGGGAAAAATGGCTAATGTCAAAGGATTTGTAAACTATGGTCATAGATAATACTCTTTCTTGGATGTATTGTTGTTAGGTAGTAGTATTCTGTGTTGAATCCTCTGGATATGAACGTTTGTTGTCATATGGAAACATTTACATTTATAGTTTTGACTGTGTTTCCTTGGTGAAGCACTAGTCTAGGGATTTGCTTGTCTAAGGGGTCTAGGAAAGTCCCACAATTTCGATCACAAACCTTTACAAAATTTAAATATGTTAATTCTGTAGGAGTAGGGTTAGGACTTTACATGCTCTTAGGTTTAACTAGTGTAAAGAGTCCAAGAATATTTCCAATCTTGGTTTGTCTTACAAATCTTGGCCATACTGAAGAGCTAAAACTCTACATTTTATTTCAAGTTGTAGTGTATATTTCAGCAACTTATATTTGTGGCTATGTTTTTCCTATGTGTCCCTGTGCATGGAGCGCACCATGTGTCTAAAGCAATAGCCAAAGTAGCAGTATTAAATATTCAGTGGATGATGCCGCGTGTCTCTTCTTTCCTTTTTGGTTGATACAGTGGAGTGTGCCATGTAGTTGTAGCAATGTTCTTTTATTAAGTTTTATCTTTGTTGCGGGCTTTGCCACATGTTGATACCAGAAGCAGTTTCTAAAAGTTTCTTTTTATGCTAGTTGCTAGCAGCTGTTGCTGTGTGTCTTTTTGAGCTTTCAGCAAAGGCTGCCGCGTGTATCTTCTTTTATTTGAGACTTGTTAGTATCGACATATATACGGTGGGCCACAGTTTATGACATAGTCTCTTGCTTGTTGTGAAGAGCACCATGTGGTGATAGTGGAGGTGGAAACTTCTTTTATTTCAATGCTCTTGGGTTGAGGGATTATGATTTTAAGTTGCATCAGAGCATGACAAGTGTTAGTCTTTGCAAGATCCTTCAGAGTCTTTTTCATAAGGTATGGTTTGTCGAATGGTGTCACATGTCCAATATTGCTTCATCAGAGTGTCCCACGTGTTTTAGTTTTATTTCTGTATGTAGATAGTAAAGTGACGAATACAGGGGGTCCTATACATAATTGTGTCTTAGGGGTGTGTGCAAGAAGTTGTCCACTTATTGGCCAAAAAGTGGAAGTGTTTTTCTTGATTTTCAGAATTTGTCACATTTGACCTAAAAATTTGAAGCACTTAAAGGTGGAACCTTTAAAAAAGTCACTAAATATGAAATGTAGTATTTGGAGTCTAGTTTCCAAATATGTAATTTTTTTCAATACCCAGATGATAGAAATTGATTTTGAATAGGTGTTTCTAAAAACCACTGTTTAAAAGTCATTTTTTTTACTATACCATGTACGTGTACGTCATCCATATTTTGACCTAAATAATCATATTTTTGAAAATCCTTTTGGGAAAAGATTTGTAACTCACTCAAGCACGTTTTCCATATTTTTTGTAATTTTTTATTGAATATTTTTTTTAATTAATTTTTTATTGGCCATTTTTTGTCTTTTAAAAAATAATCGTGTACATCACGCATAAGATGACCTAAACTTAACATTTTTAAAATTTTTTTTTTTAAATTGAAAAGAATTGTCTAAAGTAAGTTTTCCTACCATTTTTTTTACAAAAAAATATTTTAATAAAAAGTTATTAAAATACTAAAAAACTCTGATAATTAAAATTTATGGACCTATTTCATTAGAAATTGATTAAAAAATAGAAAAAATAATCCAATTGTAAAAAAAATTACATATTTGGAATCTACACTATCTAATCTATAATGGGTTTTAATTTTGTTAAAATATTCTGCAAAATAGACCTTCAGATATATGCCCATAGTTAATATTTTGTTGTGACATTGAGAGGGCCTTCAAGAACCTTCAAGTTGCAGGTCAAACCAGGTTCAGAGGTCAGGTTTGGGTCCCCAAAGCATTTTTTGAACCGGGTTACAAAGCAAAACTTGAGCTTATAAATTCAAATTTTAAATAACGTGATCCCGTTTATTAAACGGGATCTTGTTTCTTACTCTACCGGTGCAAAACAAAATGGGATCCCGTTTATTATTTGTCCATTTTTTTTAATAAGACTGTACTATAACTGTCAGCCCTGCAACTTGCTCTACAGTATGGTTGACAACAACATTTGCAGCAATCTCTACCATCATTTTTTCTTTTGCAGGTCCATCAACTTGGAATATTGTTTGAATTTTGATAGAAGCCATCATTGAGACACTATTTGAGTGAAATTTTGTTGAATTGGTACTTGTTTGAAGGACTTGAACAAAGAAGAAAGGCTTTCAAGTTTTTTACATTCATTTGTACATGTTTCATAAATTTTTTAATCAAGGGATCACAAAGTCATAATAAGAGGAAAGATAGGAAGGTATTAACCCCTAAAGAAATTGAAGCAAAGAGAGAGAAAGAGGCAAAAAGACAAAGAGATAGAAGAATAAAGATTCAATCAATGAATAATACTGAAGCATCCAATTCCACAACTATTGAAGATAAAAACATTGAGGAGACCATAGATGTAGACAATGCAAATTTGCAAGAGGTGAATGTGGAAACTAATACGATTATACAAACTACTCTTGGTATGTCTTCAAATCCCTCTATTAATGCTATGGAGAATGTTTCAATAGGCACAAATCCAGGTACTTCTTCAAATCCACCTTTGAATGAAATAGAAATAGTGTTGATAGGAGATTTAAAACAAGCTGGATATAACAATGTTGAGATTGATAATATTCGTAGAGATCAAAATTTGAAACAAATTGTTGTTAAAAATGAAAATGAAAACCAAAACCATTTTGTTGTTGAAAATGAAAATGACAATGAAAACTGTTTTGTTGTTGAAAATGAAAATCGTTTTGAAGTTGAAAATGAAAATAAAAATCTAGGATGTGATGTTGAAAATGACAATTTTTTTTAAAATTGAAAGAGATGTTTTGGATAATCTTCCTGGTAAAATTTCTTGGAGACAAATAAGAACACATGCCAATAGATTATACAAGGAATTTTTTTATCGTAAAAAACTATTGTTTCAATGTCAACTAATGATGCAATTAATGAGAATGTGGAAAATGAGAAAAGTAATGAAAATGTTAGGCATTTTTGTTAAACCAAGAAGAAAAGATCAATCACTAAAACATGCTATGTCTACTGTTGCTAGTGCCATTGAGTCTATTGGAAGTAGTAGTCGATCCAAAGATAAGAATGCAACAAGACGAGCTATAACAACTGCTATAGTGAATAGATCAACTTTGAATAGAAGAATGGTAAGCAATATTAGTGGAATTCTAAAAATACATCCTAAAACATTGGTAAGAGCAGCAAAAAGAAGAGAAAGTATAGAAAATGATCCAATTAACCAATGTTGTAATTTTAGTGGTCGACTCTCGAGATCTGACATGAAACTAAATGTTGAAATCAAATCTTTTATTAAAAAATATTGGCATGATAATACTAGGGTATCATCTAATACTAGAGATGTTTTAAAATTAAGAGTGGGGTCCAAAGTTCGCGATCCTCATCCAAAACACCTATTAGATACAACGCAAACTAAATTTTATAGAAAATTTTGTGATGAATTAGTGTTACCTGGTAATATTAAAATAAGTCAAAGATCTTTTGAAAAATACAAACCATGGTATGTAAAGATTAATAAGCAATGAATATCTTGTTGTTGTAAAATGCATGTTTAATTTCATTATTATTATGATGTGTTTCAATATATACATTGTACTTTACATAGTAACATGATTATATGGGAATGTGATATTAATATGCCAACTGAAGCAATAAAAGAGTTTATATCAAGTTTGTTCTGTGAAAGATCTAATGAAAAACCATTTTATTTAAGTTCATGTATTTCTGGACAATGCAATAGTTGTGGCAATCTTTCTTTGTTAAGAGTTTGTATGCATGAAAGTGTTGAAAATGATTTTGGACAAGAATTAGTAGATGTTAAAAGATTTAAGAATGTTGAATATTCTTTAAAAGATGGAAAATTTGGAAAGCGTTGTGACTTAATTATAGAAAAGGTTAGTGTGCATGCATTCATATCAGAATTTAAGAGTAAAATTGTACCAAAATATGTCAAGCACTCTCAACAAGCTCGATGGCTTGATGGACAATTTCGTGAATGTAGAAACATATTTCCAATTGGTACTATATTATCAGTGGTTGATTTTGTGGAAAGCTATACTTTAGCTTTGTAAGAGGAAATTCAATCACAATATAATTACAATTCAGTGCAGGTTGCTATGTTTGTTCATATTATTTATAGACATGCAGATGATAGTATAGAGAATGATAAAAAAGTTTTGAGGGAGTATCATTTCTATTTGAGTGAAAACCGGTTACACTCATCAAAGTTTGTTCAATTTTGTTTCAATATATTTTATACAAATTTAAGAGAAAGAGGAATCCAAATGACTGAACATCTTATATGGTCAGATTATTGTACGAAGCAGTTCAAGAATGCTTGAATGTTCTGTTGGTTAAGTAGGGTTCACAAGGAGAATAATGTCCAACATATGTGGAATTTTTTTGAAGCTGGACATGGTAAAGGAGAACATGATGGAGCTGGTGTGTGTGTTAAAAGAATTCTTGCTAGACAACAATTGAAATTTGAGGATGTAGTAAAATTTAAAGATGCATGTGGGATTGTAGATTGGTGCAATACAAGATTATGTACACCTGGATCAAGCGAGTACTCTATAGTTCATTAATTCTTTTGGTTGGTTGAAGAAGAAAACATTCTACCTAGACTTGATTTTCAGACAATCAGTGGATCTACTAAATGGCATTCATTTAGGAGTTTGAATGCAAGTACATGGACTATCTGGACAAGGGAGCTTGCATGTTTTTGTCAGTTTTGTATTTCAGGAGATTGGGAAGCATGTGAGAATACAGAATGGGTTGAAGAGTGGAAGCAAAGACCATTGACACTTGCACAAGCACACGATCAAAATGAAACAACAATTGAAGACAATGATCAACTATTTGCATCAGATGATTATGACCATGTTTCAGACCTTGTACAAGAAGGTAATTTAATTCAAATTATATTTCATTTTATTTCACTTCATTACTAATTTGTAGTGCTTTCATTTATATTTATATGTGTACATATGAATGCATGTATGTTGATTGGTCAAATTTTATGGACAAGTGCAAGTTATTGAATCAAAATTTGTTTACAGGACATGTGTATGCTGTTGTTGCACCAAAGAAGAATGAAGAGGAAACATAATATTGGTTGGCTTGTTGTGTGGAGACTAAACATAAGTTAATAGCACCTCGAGAAGATGATGATGGCTTTCCTTATCCAACAGGTTTGGTGATCCTCTTAAGACATCCCCTTAAGCAAATTTTAATAACAAGTCTTTGATCCCCTTAAGGAAATTTTAAGAATTTCTTTGATGGTGGCTATCATTATCCAATAGGTTCGATGGTGGTTGTCGGCACATGGCTATGGAAATACCTATTAAGGAAGAATGGTTTGCCTGCATTCGAAGATTATGAAACACATAAGAAGATTATACACTACTCACATTTGGTGTTGGCAACAAATATAAAACTGGAGAGGTATCATGGAAAACCTACAAATAAAGAGTTATGGAACATTTCTATGGAAAACCATGAGACAATCATCGATGCATTAGAAAAAAGAGAGGATGGAGTTGTTACAATGGAATAAGTAAATATAGGTAAATATAGTTAAATAGATTTATATTGTTCTTTTAAATACATTAAATACATGTTTTGATATTTCTTGTGCATTATTAGTTGAAAAATTGATTTAAATTATCCTTTTATATCCTTAGGTCATCATCAAAAATTCATCACATACTTTGAAACAAAAACTTGAGAGGCACTTGTAAATATAGGTACAAATTGTGTATATCTAGATAGTTTTATATAAATTATTAAAATACATGTTTTGATGATATATTGATAAATTTTTTGTATTATTCTTATATCAGGTGGCATGAAGACCTGCTATATTCCCCACAAGTTTTGTAAACATTATTTTGAGTTGGCGTGAAGACCTGCTACATTCCCCTACAACTTTTGTAAAAATTATTATTCTATATATTTTATTTGTTAAATTATGCGTATGTTTTTGTACTTTGAATTTACTTTAAATTTGATTTTATTATATTGTTAAATTGGGTTGCTTTGGGCAACTTCACCAAATTTTGAGAACTTAAGACGTCCCCTTAAGACATCATAAATTAGGACCTCTTAAGACATCCAAAAAGTTAGCATCTTTGTAGGTTAATTAACATTGCCAATTTGAAGTTGTTAATGGACCACAATACATCCTACGTGCAGTTATGTTCTATGTTTCAATAACCATATATCTCTCAATCCAACTGGATTACACTAGAAATTAACATATGTCCTCTCTATGTTAGCAATGATATGAAATTAGCATATGTCACTAAATGTATATGTCCTCTCTATGTTAGCAATGATATGCAATTAACATATGTCACTAAATGTATATGTCCTGTTCCCAATGTAAACAAAAAGTAATGAGAAAATCCATGATTGTCAAATAAATTCTAATCCAATAGCATAATCTAGATCTTGATTATCAAGCAAATTTTAGAAGAAATAATCTCTAGCATCAACCATATAAAATCTACAAAGAGAGATAAGCTATTCTAAGCCTTTTGTTTATATTTGCATTTAGGAGTCTCAACTGATTTATTTTATTTTAACTAATTAATAAAATTTAAAAAGCATGCTATTAGACCTAAATAACTATAGCCTATGCTTATTTTCCTACACAATCCTAGACTAGAAAAAAAAATAGATTTTTTTTAAATTAAACAAATACAACTTATAGATCACTATGACTAAAGTTATGAGAAAGTTCTATTTTGTGTATCAAATTATTAAATGAGCCATGACCTTTTACTATTTAGATGATGTGATATATTAGTGTGGGCTTAGGTCGATACTATTTATTTTTTGTATTGGAAAATTTTGAAATATTGATGTGTTAATTTGTTGATATTTTCTAGAGTGAAGAAAAGACCTGACAATTCTTAGAAGCCCTAGTGAAGGATATCAATAAATGGGGCACAAGGGTAGCCAAAGCTCCACTAATATTTATCTTACCAAGACAAAGTAATTGAAGAGTGTAGCTTCTCCTTCTCACCTTTATTTTGCAATTTTCTTATAAAATCTATTAGATTGGGATTAAAAACTTAAAGTATTGTAGATTAGTATCTATTCTAAGATGTTAAATTTTTACCATGTTTGAAATTGTTAAAATTCCTTGGGGGAAGAAGTTCCCTTTCAAAATATGCATCAACAAGTGTTGAATCAATTTTGCACATCATCAACATTATTCTTCTAATTAGTTTATCATGTTTGGATATCTTGTTATGGTTTATATGTTTATATGTTTGGATAATTTGTATAGATAGAGAAGTTCATACCATTAAATTGTGGCATGTATAACACTATACAATTCTTCTAAATCATCGAATACAATTATATTACAAAAGTCTTGTATGGTCATCTTGAATGTGTATTTTGATATTTCTTGTGCATTATTAGTTGAAAAATTGATTTAAATTATCCTTTTATATCCTTAGGTCATCATCAAAAATTCATCACATACTTTGAAACAAAAACTTGAGAGGCACTTGTAAATATAGGTACAAATTGTGTATATCTAGATAGTTTTATATAAATTATTAAAATACATGTTTTGATGATATATTGATAAATTTCTTGTATTATTTTTATATCAGGTGGCGTGAAGACCTGCTACATTCCCCACAAGTTTTGTAAACATTATTTTGAGTTGGCGTGAAGACCTGCTACATTCCCCTACAACTTTTGTAAAAAATATTATTCTATATATTTTATTTGTTAAATTATGCGTATGTTTTTGTACTTTGAATTTACTTTAAATTTGATTTTATTATATTGTTAAATTGGGTTGCTTTGGGCAACTTCACCAAATTTTGAGAACTTAAGATGTCGCCTTAAGACATCATAAATTAGGACCTCTTAAGACATCCAAAAAGTTAGCATCTTTGTAGGTTAATTAACATGGCCAATTTGAAGTTGTTAATGGACCACAATACATCCTACATGCAGTTATGTTCTATGTTTCAATAACCATATATCTCTCAATCCAACTGGATTACACTAGAAATTAACATATGTCCTCTCTATGTTAGCAATGATATGAAATTAGCATATGTCACTAAATGTATATGTCCTCTCTATGTTAGCAATGATATGCAATTAACATATGTCACTAAATGTATATGTCATGTTCCCAATGTAAAAAAAAAGTAATGAGAAAATTCATGATTGTCAAATAAATTCTAATCCAATAGCATAATCTAGATCTTGATTATCAAGCAAATTTTAGAAGAAATAATCTCTAGCATCAACCATATAAAATCTACAAAGAGAGATAAGCTATTCTAAGCCTTTTGTTTATATTTGCATTTAGGAGTCTCAACTGATTTATTTTATTTTAACTAATTAATAAAATTTAAAAAGCATGCTATTAGACCTAAATAACTATAGCCTATGTTTATTTTCCTACACAATCCTAGACTAGAAAAAAAAATAGATTTTTTTTAAATTAAACAAATACAACTTATAGATCACTATGACTAAAGTTATGAGAAAGTTCTATTTTGTGTATCAAATTATTAAATGAGCCATGACCTTTTACTATTTAGATGATGTGATATATTAGTGTGGGCTTAGGTCGATACTATTTAGTTAGTTCCATAAAATAGTAAGATATTGTTAGGTCGATACTATTTATTTTTTGTATTGGAAAATTTTGAAATATTGATGTGTTAATTTGTTGATATTTTCTAGAGTGAAGAAAAGACCTGACAAATCTTAGAAGCCCTAGTGAAGGATATCAAGAAATGGGGCACAAGGGTAGCCAAAGCTCCACTAATATTTATCTTACCAAGACAAAGTAATTGAAGAGTGTAGCTTCTCCTTCTCACCTTTATTTTGCAATTTTCTTATAAAATCTATTAGATTGGGATTAAAAACTTAAAGTATTGTAGATTAGTATCTATTCCAAGATGTTAAATTTTTACCATGTTTGAAATTGTTAAAATTCCTTGGGGGAAGAAGTTCCCTTTCAAAATATGCATCAACAAGTGTTGAATCAATTTTGCACATCATCAACATTATTCTTCTAATTAGTTTATCATGTTTGGATATCTTGTTAGGGTTTATATGTTTATGTGTTTGGATAATTTGTATAGATAGAGAAGTTCATACCATTAAATTGTGGCATGTATAACACTATACAATTCTTCTAAATCATCAAATACAATTATATTACAAAAGTCTTATATGGTCATCTTGAATGTGTATTTTCATACTTTAAATCTAGAGTTTTTTATGGATATGAACTACAAATTCTATAACATAACACACTTATAAATTACAAGTTTGGACATCCTTTAATCCTCCTAGGATTCAAATCAAATAAGACAGGTTCAAAAAAAATTTTTTTCAAGTGGTTTTTATTGCATATACATGTTTTTTCAAACTCTTGAATGTGTATTTGCATACTTTAAATCTAGAGTTTTTTATGGATATGAACTACAAATTCTATAACATAACACACTTAGAAATTACAAGTTTGGACATCCTTTAATCCTCCTAGGATTCAAATCAAATAAGACAAGTTCAAAACATGTTTTTTCAAGTGGTTTTATTTGCATATACAAGTTTTGGAAAGAACTACTCATAAATTTGTTAAAATGAAATATTTTTCAACCAAACAAAAGAGTACAAATATATATTTAGTCATTTACAACTTCCTTTATATAAAGTCATAAGGGGAAGATTATTTAACAAATATATAACCTTAAAAAAGATTTCCATAATTATAAACTATTTAAATAAAACAACAATATCCACATGAAGAAAACAATGCCTACTTATTGTCTATCCAAATAACCCACACAAGAATAAATAGAGGAAGGTCAGGTTGTATAAACTCCAGGTCCATGAACTCAAAAAATATACAAAGTCCCATACATTCAAAATATAAAGTCCATGTTCAACAATATATATATAAAGTCTGGATGAAAAATAGTATATAACATAGTCCATGAAATAGTCAAATTATGTAGCCCATGTTTAATAACCTATCACATACTGTCTCTATAATCAAGAGTCCTCTTCACACCATGCGAACTACTCAGATGCCCTAAATGACTCTGTAGAAGAGAAAGATTTAGATGAAATCAGATGTAAGATGATTAAAAATGATTTAATGATAATTTTTAAATTTATAATTAGATTCATATTATAATTAAATTACCGTGTGAGGCTGAGAGGCATGCTCTGGTGCACCTGGACCTGTCTCTACATGCTCTGAATCAATCTATTTAATACAAGAGAAAGTTCAAGTTGAAATTAGATGTACAAGACGATTTTAAAAATGATTTAATTCAATTTCAATTATAATTTATATAGATCATATTTAAATTATTATACCGTAAGAGGAACTTGTTGTGCATCCTCTATTCCAAGGCCTGTCTCTACAAGCTTAGCTACATGACATGTCTCAAGCTATAAAAGAAAAAGAATTTTAAACACATGTCAACATATATATCTATCAAGAAATTTAATTTAATTGAATTTAAATATAATCTAAATTTTAAATTATATCGTATTAGGCTGCCCATCTCCTCTGTCCTCCTACTCTATATGTGTTGTGTGTTGATGAAACGTGTCACTAACAAGCTCCTATACAAGGTCATTTCTAAGTTAGCACATGTGTGTACAAATTAGGTTTTAAAACATATATATAATTGACTTGTGTACATGTTACACATTTTTAAACAACCTAAAATGCAGTTGACTCCTGATATAAACTTGGATTATCCAAGTGTGCTACAATGCCCATCCTCATTGTTGTGTCAACCTACATAGTCATATTTTTAATATATATATTAATTAGTACATGCACGTTTTTAGATACAGTGATATATCAAAATAGAAAAATCTAAGTATATATAGTTTTTTAAAACAATATACATACTGTAAAAGTGTCCTGTGAGATGCCCAATGATGGAGGAGTGCTCGAGACACCCTGAGATGGAGGATTCAATGTGGAAGAAGCCTGAACCAGTTCATAAATATTTAATGTACACACATTCAAGACTAAATTACAAATTAATATCAAGACGAATAAAATTAATATTTAAAATATAAATCATTCAAAATGTACTCCAAATGGGTGCCCGAGATGAACAGGTATCAATGAAAAATTAATTCGATCAATGGTTGGACCTGTTGCCATTATCTACACCAAACAATTCGATTGTTAAAATATTAAACACTTTAATTGATCTATATATGTTGATTAAAAACATGTGCTTAAAAAATTGTTATAAATTCAACATGTGTACATAACCTATATATACCTGTGTCGAATGATCAGTGGGATGATCCTTAGCAAATAGATAATCAACAAATGATTCACCCACATTATCAGATGATGCATGTGTAGCTGAAGTCGGTGCAGTTGGCTGATAAGGTCCATAACACAAATGATTGCAACTCGTGCATGTATGAGGCATCGACACATGTGGAGTGGTACTAGGACCACTTCCATAATCAACTCCTCCATGTTCTCTAACCTAATCTACCATCATAGAAGTCTACTCATGTAGGCTACCTAAGAGTGCATGCAATGTGCCTAGTGTGGATACCACTGCACGATGCTGGAAGGGTGAAGGAATGACAACAACAGGAGGGTCAATAAGAGGTTGAACAGACATAGGTCGTTGGGGATCAACCCATGCCCCCAACCTCTATTGTGGCATGCCACCACCAATACCCTGGAATGATCTAAAATCAAAGTAGTTGGGTTTTTTTATTCAAAACAAACTCTGCATATAATTTTCTCAAAAAATATAAAGGAACCTCACAATTAGCATGAGGTGGATAATCAAACACCATCCACCATCTGTCCCAAAAATTGGTAGACATTCCTTCATGCCTATACCACCTGATTGATATTCTTTTCTTATTTGTAGAAATAGGCTCATTTGCAATGGGATGTCTAAAATATTGCGCTAATTGAGATTTTGTGATTTTCAGATCCAAAATAGTCTTATAGGAGAGGCCATCAGCATAAAATTGGCATCTCTCCTCTCTCCATTTCCAGAATCCATCAAAATCTGAGTCAATAGACCTCACAAAATCTACAATGTTTTGCATCAAAGATACAAAACATACCACGTGAGGAGGCATGAATTGTTCATTGCGAATGGAATTCAATTTTTCTTGTATGGAATCCACATTTTTATTAATTATGGCTCGCAAGCGAGCCTAGTCAGTTCTAGGTGGGGGTGGAGGTGGGGGTGGAGGTGGGGCATCTGGTGCTGGGGGTGGGGGTGGAGCCAGATCATCTCGTGCATTAAGGAAGTCATCAACATCAAAGTGAATATCATCTAGATTCATGATATATATAAAAATAGATATGAACCTACATATATACATATAAACATACAAATTTAAAATTAAATCAAGAATATATATATATTATAAATATTTACATCTAATGTACATGTTCAAAAATTATAAATTATATAAATATGTTTCAAGAAATTACACTTTCAGAAATAAATTTAAATTAAACATACAGATACATGCAATTTTCAAATTGAAATCAAGGGATTTTCATTTGAGAGCTAAATTTTGATTCTTATAGTGAGGGAGACAAGAAATATCAATTTAATAGTATATACAGATCAATTTAATAGTCTAGGGCTATTAGGACTACCATAATTCAAATTTGTCCTCAAGGTTTGTTATCATATGTTAGGTCCAAGGTTTCAATATTGTTAATTTTTCTATGGAGTTAGGTCCAATTTTCCAATTTTGTTAAATTTTCTATAGGAAAGGGGAAATCATTGAATGTGAACTTTAGTATCTTGTATAATGTTGTCATGATCATTAAGGACTGAACATTAATTGTTATTAAATTCCTCTAGATTGTTATATGGACCTTTAAGATAGCCTTAAACCAATAACAGACTTGTCATGAGGGACAATGAACTACAAAGGGACAATGAAATTGTTGTTAAGATGTAAGACTCCTCTAGAGATTCAATTACATTATCTAGATAATTAAAGAGACACATATATCAATGAAGGGTGAATGTTTAGGATTAGGTGGTGGTGAGGGTAATGAAGGGATTGATGGATTAGAAGGTGGATGGACCAATGAATTAGGATTGGGATTACATGTTGGTGTTGGGATAGGACTAGTAGGCTCTTTGATAGGCATTCAATTAGATGATGATGAAGGATACCCATATAAGATGCATAATCTAGAGTGGTGTTCCCCTTGTCAAAGGTAACATAAGGATTTAAGGACATTTTCAATCTTGGTGAAAAGGGTAACTTAGACTTGCACATTCTTGTTGTGAAGGAACTTGATAGTCTTCTTCAAAATATATGCATCATGATCTACAATGTTCTCATGATCATTGGGAGGAAATTAGGAACCTCTTAGGATTGTGACTTTGGGTTTGGCATGGTCAACTTGGAGAGGTTGTGTGGCCCATATCCCTATAAGAGGATGAAGGGTGATAGGAGGTTTTAGGATGGCTAAAAGCATTCACATGACGATAATGTTCAAGTTTAAATCAAGATATGCATCATGGTCTACAAGGTTCTCTTGTTCAAAAGGTTCATCATATTCTACAAGGAACTCACAATCATTGGCACCAAATTCAAGACCTCCTATTATGACCGAGGGTTTCCTATTGATTATGAGTTCAATACTTGCTTCTTTTTTATTGTCACAACCATTTTGGACAAAAGAAATGAATTACAACATATGCATCTATGCTATTGAATGATGTCATAGAAACCAATGGACTATCATACCACCTAGGTAGAATCATCATGAACATCTGCAAGACTATAACTAGACTTGGAGTCTAACTACCTTGAGGTGGATATCTTGTGCATGCCACATGATCTAAAAACCTAAATTTGGTGAAACCAAATTTGATAATGGAGATAGGATTGAAGTTACTAGTTGCCTACCTGACTAATCTGAGTATGAAGATGAATATATTCTGATGATTTGTGATTTAAATTTAATGAAAAATTTGATGAGCTTTGTTTTTAACTCGTGATTGTAGGGATTTAATGTAGCTAGAAAAAGATAAATTAGTCAAGATGGTTCTAGCTTGATTTTGTTTCAGGTATTTCCTATTTGCAAAATTATTGTTTTCTATTTAGTTGTTAGTCCCAACTCTTTCCTTTTAAGAAGTATATCAAATCTAATGTAGTAGTAGATACTTCTACATATACAAGTTTCTGTTAGGAGAAAATATCTTTCCAAATTTGTATAGAGTTGTCTATAGTGTGTTCCAGGGTAATCAAATGATGTTTAAGTCACAATTTAGAGGGTTGAGGGATAAATTTATGTTGAGTCTACAAGAGGTGTTTTCTTACATAGACCTCTCCAAAATCTACGTGTCTCCATGTCTAACTCAAATGTTTCAAGGGCTATTATATCTAGATTAATGATAACATTTTATATATATGGCTATGAGACCCATGATCATATCAATGTTTGGTAGAGAAAATTTATCTTTAGGGTATTCTTTTTTGATGTCTCAAAAGTTAGTGCAAACATGAATTCCCTTAGTTTTCTTGCTAACTAAGACCACATTAGAGACCCATTTAGGATAAGTAATAGTCTCAATGAACCCCACATCCAAGAGTTTATACAATTCTTCTTTGACCAAGAGGGCTACTTGGGGGTACATTTTCCATAGCTTTTATTAAATAGGTTTGGCATTGAGGTGAACCACAAGATGATGCATGACTTTAAAGATGGAGTCTCAAGGCATATCACCATAAGATCACATGAAGAAATCACCGTAATCTTTAAGGGTTATGGTTATGCCTTCTTTGATGTCAAGGTCAAGTGGAGATACTATCTTAGAGAGTTTAGGGTACTCTTCTATTCAAAGGTTGATGTCTATAGCATCCTCAACAAGGAGAGGGGAGTCATCTTGTATATGAGTGGTATCTAATGGAAGGTGAAGTTTGGGAAGTGTCCATTTTTATTGTATCATTTTAATTGATCACAAGTTTCTTCTTATATCTTGTTGCTATTCTGCCTACTAGGGTGCCTTTGGACTAAAGGGTTCTTCTTTCTCTCCAAAATAAGCATAGGTGTTAAGTATGGTGGAAAAGTCTTTCTTATGATTACAATGGGGATGTGGTCTTGACACTTCATAAGTTTCATGATGGCTTCGTCATTTTGGAAAACATCAAATCATAAAGGGTCGTGTTGGTCCCAATCGATAAGCTCAAGGTATTATAGGTCTAAGGAGATGGTGAGGATAGTGACCTATCATAAAAGAGGTTAGTGCTGGCAAGATCTTCGTAAGGATCATGAGTGGGGCCTACATCAATGTCATTAAGATTAGGGGAAGCATTACCAATGAGGTTAGGCTTGTATCACAATTAACATCATGATGTTCATCCCAGGGGCATAACCTAGCTAGTGAGGACAGCTACAAGTGTCTCTAAAGTTACATTTGTTGGCTTGATTTCATTCTTGATTAGTTGGCTATCACAAAAACTGTAAAATCATCTCAATTCTTGATTAGTTGGTTGTCTCTAAAGGTTTGATTATGAAGGACATGATAAAGGTTTTATTATGGTTTGTTGTAATTGTTTTAAATGACAGTTACCTATTCAATAATGCCTTTAAAATACAATGATGTATACATTGATATAAGTAAATTTTATAAAAATCAAATATATATATCATCCCAATGCTATATAATTTTTGACAGTTTGTTCAAAATCTCTCCTTTCATATGATACATTCGTTTCAAAATTTCAATTGTATTTTATAGCTAAAATGTCTAAATACAACTATTCAACACTCAAATTGAAATCAAATTTTGATAGTTTGTTCAAAATCTCTCCTTTCATATGATACAGAATTTTCAAAATTTCATTTGTATTTTACAGCTAAAATGTCTAAATACAGCTATTCAATTCTTAAATTTAAACAAAATTTTGACAGTTTGTTCAAATTCCATCCTTTTATATGATATAGTCTTTCAAAATTTCAATTGTATTTTATAACTAAAATGTCAAAAAACATCTATTCATTTCATAAATAGAAACCCTAAATAACAGTTTACCATTTAAATTTTGATTGTAATTTACACCCAAAAAAACAAGTGAAACTTCAAAAGATTGATTGCTAAATTGTAGAAGTGGAAAAATCCACTTACCTACTATTTTGATGGTGACTCAACTCAGGATCCCATTCTGAGCTGTCACCTCTTGCCTGTTGTCTATCGCCTGTCGCTGGGAAAAATGGGGTCTCTACCCTTTTTAAAAAAATTTAATACTTTTTCAAAACGGGATCCCATTTTGTGGTTCTAGGTTCAGGATCTCGCTAAGGAACAGGATCCTGTTTTGGAATTTAGGCTCGGGATCGCGACCCAAAATAGAATCCTATTTTATAGAAATAGGATCCCATTTTTATTTACCTGATTTCAGATTTTTTTCTAACTCTGAAACTTCCACCTTAAGTGGACACAACTTTTGCATTTACCCTTAGTTTTAAGTGCTCAGCGAAGAGTGCCAAATGTCATAGTGACGAGTTGCTCAGGCATAAAGATATAGTTTTAAGTGCTTAGTGGAGAGAGACACGTATCAGTTCCAGGTTCTAGTGGATGGCAACAAGTGGCATTTTTTTGTGCATTTCATTTTGAAGGTAAAGGAATTCTAAGTAAAGCATACGATTCCATGTGTTACATTTTTAAGTTTTAAAGCCTGTGGGTCTCGCAATGTGTCTTAACGGGAATGTAATTGGAGTGCCCCATATTTGGTTCCTTAGCCAATGAGCATGCAACATAAAACAATTGTAGATTCAGAAGATCTTAATGGTTGAGGACTTCCAGTTAGCTCCAATTGCATTTTTCCATTGAAGATTTGGGTTGTTACATGTGATCTTGGGCCAAGTCTATGGCCATATATGTAGTAATTATAATTGATAGATGGATCCAATTTTGATAAGTTTTATCAAGAATTAAGTAGAGAATTCAGAGACTTTGTTGTGACTAAACTGTATCATTTGCCTTAATTTTGTTATTTTTGATAAGAAGGTTAATATACCTATGCATCTTTGTTGTGCCTCTTGTATTTGCTGGAATATTAATGAAAGGAACTCTATTCTATGCCCTTGCTGATATTATCTGTCTTTGCAAATTTATCTAAGTTTAGCCTTTGATCTTATTCATTCACAATCTGTTATATTAATCATGCAAATGTTTTCTCTTTAATATAGCTGCATCTTAAGGATGGGTTCACTGTGCTAATTGAGGGAAATACATTTCATTCAGGTGCATCACCATAGATTTATATTTTTACTTATTGTATCTGTAATCATGTTTCATTCTCTTCCCTTTAATCAAAACCCCATTAGAATAAGAAGAGCTAGCTTCTTGAAAACTTGGAGGTTGTTGTAAGTAGCAAGTCCCACATTCATGAAACTTCCCATATTATCTTTAGAACCTGTACAATTTTACACATCAACAATTTTCAGCATGCTCGGTGGGACCTTTCTTAAAGTTCATATCAAGATTGTATGAACTAGAGAGTGACAAGGAGTCAGAGCTGTGGACCTACAATAAGAGCTCAATCTACTATTAATCTAGGTATTCTATTACCTCCATTAGTTACTACTCCAAGAAGAAGAGTGAATCAAATTGCAGTAACACAAGGAGTAAATATAGGAGCACCTATAGCCCCAAGGAATTATGCAAATTGGAACATTGGTAGTCCTCTCATTCTTCCAGTACCACCAGCTACTTAGGATCCAATTCCAGCTAATTCTTTGAAGGTTTTACCTAAATTCAGTGGAGAAGATTTCAAGACACCAAGGGAGCATCTTCAATATGTGTTAGATGTGTGTCCAGTGCATGTCATTACTATATAGAACGTAGCAATCAAATTGTTAGCAGCCTCTTTCAAAGGAAAGGCTCTGGACTAGTATTGATCTTTGACCCCAAATATAATATCTACTTGGAATTAGCTTGGTGATGCTTTCTTTGCAAGATTTAGTGAGAAGGGTGATAAATCTTCCTTGTTGCAACAATTAATCACCATAAAGAGGGCACCACAAGAAGCCATAACTGATTTCAACACAAGGTTTCAAATGACTTGGGACAGAATTCCTGCTATAGCGAGGCCACCATCAGGTATGGCAATTGTGTTCTACCTCAAACATTTCAATTCTAATATATTAGTAATGATTCAGTCCTTGGGAGGTTAGACTCTGCCAGAAATATATGAGTTAGCTATAGATGCTGGAAAGTTGCCTCTAAGGCCTCCTATGCCCCTGTTCCCAAAAGTTTCATTACCTTTGCTAGAAGAAGCCCCTAACCTTACAACTACACCTATGTCTATGTATACATTCCCAACACCCCAACAACCTATTGTGACAACAACCTCTGCTCAACTATCAAAAATGGATGATGTCAAGAACATCCTCAGAACCTTTTCAAATGAGATAATTAATCTCAAAAGGCAACAAACTTCCTATCCAAAGCCTTCTTATCAAGTTTTCTAAGGAAATAGACCCCCTTATCTGTCAAATCAATATCAAGGTCCTCAAAGGCAAAATAAGCCTCAACCATCAAACCAGTTGGTCACAGTTCCCACACCTTTATAGGCTATCCCTCATAATCCTAATAGAGAGATAGTCCTAGGACAAAATAATTTATTAGAAGATACCAATTTCTGGTGCTTTCCTTACAACAATGCCCATATGCCCAGGGATTGTCCTAGAGGCAATTTGTAGCAAAAATAGCGGAACAGAGAAGGGTTGAAGGACAAGCCCTAATGTCTAATGCTCCTCCATATCAGTCACCTGGTGTCCAGAATGTAGTACTGGTGGCACAGATGCAGGGGATGTCTATCTAGCAAGAAGAAGAAATTGTCCCTGAGCATGCTCTATTCTCATGAATTGAAGATGAAGCTTCAGTGTTCTTGAATGAAGCATCCACTTCCAAGAAACCCTTAGTGCAATCTGATTATTATACCAGATCAAAGAGAAGAGTGATGGAATAGCCTGAGGCCAAAAATAATGAGATTGTTGGAGCTCCTCCTTTCCAGAATCATTATAATCTAGTTTCCAGGCAAGAAGTGCCTCAGCCATTTCAGAATCAAGTAGTCTCTAGTCAGATGCTAGAAAAAACAAGACATCCTTACCACCCAAAGACACAAGCACTAGGACCTATGAACATGGTTGATCAGCTGAAGAAGACCCCAGTGCATGTATCAATCTAGGATATGCTGGCTATTCTAGAGCAAAAGATTCTATTACAAGAAGCATTACAAAGCCAACTGGGCTGTAAATCTACCAATGCTAAAGGAGTTGCTAATAAAGGAAAGGCTCAACATAAAGACACTACACCTTTAGAGACAACAACTCTATTAAACAATGCACCAGAGGTAGGTAAATCTAAGCCAGATCCATTTTATCTGACTTTAATAGTGGGAAAGAAATTGCTACATAACTTAATGATAGATTCTGGAGCTAGTACTACAGTCATACCAAAGCAGATAGCAGATGCTTTAAAGATAAAATATGAGCCACTTACTAGAGGATTCATGCAATTAGATGGAAATTTTGTCCAAACTATAGGAAAGATCAAACAACTCCCATTGCAGCTGTATACTTGCCCCAGTATAATTGTTTTGTAGTAGTCATAGATATTCCCCATGTCTTTGTTTTATGCCTATCTAGGGATTTCACAACCAAGATAGGAGGATACATGTCATTGGATTGGTCACATCTAATTTTGAGAACCAAGTATGAAACAAAAATGAAAGTGTTGTCTAAACCTTTGTCCAAAGATCATATCACTGATGTGTTGGAAACAAGGTAGATAACTGAGAGGAGGGGTGAATCAGTTATCTCAAATTTCGTATCTTTCTTTTCTTCTTTAATAGTTAGTGTAGCATCAAAACATATAAGCATATGTGATCATGAGAATAGAAATAAAATCAACATACATAACATAAGGATTTTTACGTGGAAAACCTTTTTAAGGGAAAAACCATGGGGTGGCTAACCCAAGATTGTATTCTCTGTTAAAAGAATAAGATGTGCAAAATGGCACTTGCCAATTAGGGCTCACTACCCGAGCACACTGCTCACAAAAGGTACACTGCCTACAAGAGACTCGCTATCTACAGAACTTACAGAAGGTAATTAGGTGTTTGAACTGGTGAGAAGCATCTACAAATGCAAGATTTTAGTTCTGGTTAAGCTCAATACACTGATTTGATACACTTAATTCTTCCTCTACTTTAATACTGTTGCTTTGTCACATATCAGACTTGATCTGTTGTTTTCACACTTGTCCCTACTTTTATTTGCACTTTATTTCCTCACTTCTATATTTCACACACTTTTCTACTAGAATCCATCTAGTATATATATCTGCATCAAGGATTTCATCAAATTTGTAGTCGGCAACAAGAACACTCAAGATATTTACAAGTTATTGATTTGTTGGCTGAATCCATGCTTGATTTGTGATGCGTATCAAAAGCATAGGCATAGAAGTCATTAATCATGTCAGCTAACCATGTATAATCCCCAAATAGCTTGATTAACACCTTTTACTCATCCAGATTGAAGTATGATGCTCTACTGATCAGTTCTTCCTCTGTCTGCTCTACTTGACTAGAACTTGATGCTCAGATGCTCATATCTTTTCCATGCTTTACTACTGGAGGCTAAATCTCTAGAATATAGTAGTCATGATAATCCTCTTGACTTATCCAAGTCCGCAACTTGCTGAGTTATACCATCTGAGAGATCTAGACCAGATTATCAGACCTTGTTGCATACTCTATGCTTGTTCACCAGACCAAAACAATCTTCAATCTAACTTTTGATATAGGCATACTATATATTGTGGATGTGTGGGATAGACTTTGTTGCCATCAATGACAACACTCATGAAGCCACATAGTGTCTCATGCCAACAATATCCCCCTTTGGCATTGATGGCAACACTTAGTGAAAAATGGCTAAGTGTTGCAGTAAGCTCCCCCTTGGCTGATGCTCTGTCTTTTGCACTATTTTACCAGAGCTCCCCCTTAGCTAGATTCCACATTTTTCACACTCCTCACTCTCACTTTGACATCAATGGCAAAGGGTGGAATCCACACACCAAAATTTACAAAAATTAACCTATACATGGTCGTATAAGTATATATATATATGTTATACTTACATATACTTATGTATATCCACAAAAGTGGCCTTCAACTGTACAAATTCTATGGCCCAACTCTGCTTCATCATATCCAAAATGGAGATGTGACCACTCAACAAAAATTCATATGCTTCTACCCTTCTTAAATCTGTCGGATCACTGGTCCGCGCTGTGGTTTGAGCATCTGTCAAGGCCTCATGCATTGCCTCTAACTTAGGGATAATTATCCCTCTGAGTTCACTTATTCTCTTTATTATATCCTTATTTTCTTTGTTCAGCCTCTTTATTTCATTTATGATAACAATGGCTTGGCATTCTTGATTCACTAAGGATGTAGTGAGGGGATCAAAATTCTGAGATAAACTTGATAGTTTACCTTCTTATTCTTTCACCTTCTTTTCAATATCCTTTGTCACTTTGGGCCAAGATAGACAAAATTTGTACATGTTCCCACCATCTTTAAGAGCATTTTCAAGGCTCTTTATTCCAATGTCTAGGGTCCTCATATCATTTGCAATGGGTCCCTGTACTTCAGTGAATCTTTTTCCCAAAAACTCCTTTCAGACCTTTGCTTCTGCTGATTTCTCTAAAGATTCAAAATGAGTGCTAACATAATTTACCAGTGATTTCAAGTTACCGGATAGAGAGGCTGAAGGATCCTTTTGAAATGATGGCATGATCTTCTCCAGCATCTCAGATGCAATCTCCAATAGTCCACAATCTTCCATGTGAGATTTCAAGAGTTTTTCTTTTGCTTTGGCTTGAGTAAAAGATGTTATTTTCATTGTCTGGACCGGAGAGAGAGAGAGAGTCAAAATTTCGTGGCCCTTGAAATAGCTCAGGTTCATCTATCTCCATCATTTCTTTTTTCAAGAAATTCTTTACTTCCTCTGTAGTGTCTCTTGTTAGAGATTGAGTCATCTTTTCTTTTGGGATCTCAAAACTGTCATCATAGGTCTTCTCTGCTTGTTCTTCTTCTTTTCCCTTTACCTCCTCTTCTTGACTCACTTTCTCCTCTTTTCTTCCTTCTCCTTCAACTCCTAAATCTAGAATGTCTACAGTGGGATCCAGAGGAGAGATGTTACCTGTGTTTACTGCTTCATGAACTTCCTCTTCTAGAACAGAGGAATCCAAGTCCTTAGACTTCTCTTCATCTATCTCTTTTGATCCTTCTACATTTTTGTTAGAAGATTCGTAATTGGTTACATTTAATCCTTCAACATCCATGGTAGAAGGTTCTTCATCTGTTTCCTCTACAATAGGAAGATTGAATCTTTTGAAGGCATTATGGAGGATGTCTTTTGTTTCTCTTGCTACTTGGTCAGTTTCTCCAAGCATAAGTTTATTCATTCTTGCTTTACTCCAAAATTCATCCTTACAGTCCTTAAAGATCATGTCCATTTTCTTTGGAGTAATAGAAGGGTAGAGTTGAATTGCTATCTATACCTGAATCTCTAAGTCTTTTTCTTTTGCATTCTCTTTTCTTAGTTCAAGTACCTTCTCTAGACTTTTGGGAATTAATGATATAATTTCAATGAATGCTTTATTGTAGATGTTCAGGTACTTGACTGTAGCTTCTTCCAGAATCCTCTTGTCAGTATCACTATATTCATCATAGAACTCTATTACCGGTTGTAGGTTCCCATCCACAATAACTACCTTGATGATATCATCAATGGAAAGAGTGGACTTTTCAACAAATTCTTCTTCCTTTTCTTCTTTATTTTTACTAGCAGAGAATTCCCTAGATGTTTTCTTCTTCTTCATTTTCTTAACTTCCTCATCAAATTCTATTTCTTCATCATCTTTGAGACTTGTGTATGACCTTGTGGGTTTTGTTTTCATTCTCCTTTCTCCTTTTTCGGATGTCTTGACTTCCGGTTTGGTGGCTCTTGAGCTTTTAGGAGTGGCAGGTGTAGAGCTCTTGGAGGATCTAGTCTGGGAGGAGGCTTGTATGCAACACCTCCTTTCATTGCTTCTTGTTTCTCTTTGTCATCCTTCTCCATTTTCTCTATGTTTTCATCTAATGCATCTTTTGATATGCCAAATCATTTGGCAATTTCCTTAACTTCCCTTCTAACTTTCCTCTTTATCTCCGGTTGTCTTAGCTCAACATGTATTTTTACACTTAGTTCTTGAAAGGTTCCAAACCTTTCTACCTTAGGGTCCTTAGGTTGGCTCAATAGGTGTTGAATATGTAGCTCCAAGATTTTCTCATCGACCTTGTATCCCATTGGAATTATCCACACTGCTCTGGGCTCAACTGCCTCCATTAGGCATTGATCAGTGTCAACCATGAAGCACATTGTATCCTTGTATTTCTCAACTATGGATTGAGGTGTCCTCTCTCTAGCTTGCATCATGCTTTGGAAGTTCTTAAAGTAACCCTAGAGATCTGTACTTTGAGCTTTAGTATCACCAAGTCCATACATATAATCTCTAAACTGGATTGCAACTGGTTTGTCATTTTGCCAAACCCAACCACTTGATCTGGGTAGCTCATTCATGTAATAGAAGAATAGACACAGTATTAAACAACCATACTTAAAGGAGTTCTTCTTATCCTTCTTGATCTTCTACAGGTTTTCTAATAGTTGATTTACGAGAAGATCATATAGGTCATAATCTACATTTTCCCTCAACATCTAATTTGTTGCATATATTGCAGTCCCAGACACAGAATTCTCCCTGCTAGATTGATAGATCTTATACCTAATTATCATTGAGGTAAATTTGACATTCGGATCTGTGATGTCATCTATGGTCATTGCTCTCTTGTCAAACTTAGATCCAGTGGCTTCAGTTACTATCTAATTCTTGACAAATTTGAGTGCAGGTAACCCACTGGATGAGTGCAGTCTAGTTACTGCCCTGATGGTATCTTTTGTTATCTTGAAGGGCCTCATTAACCACATGAAATTATCATACATCCTACTTAGGACATACCAG
Organism: Cunninghamia lanceolata; assembly: GCA_027924645.1. Classification (NCBI taxonomy): domain Eukaryota; kingdom Viridiplantae; phylum Streptophyta; class Pinopsida; order Cupressales; family Cupressaceae; genus Cunninghamia; species Cunninghamia lanceolata. The sequence continues at coordinate 19,569,419 of BSBN01001807.1, read as the reverse complement.
ACCCAATCATCTTCTGCAAAATAGGGGAAGTGTATGCAATGTCTGAAGTGTTTATCTCGGAGGGCCTTGTATTGAGGTTTGAGTTCAAAACTTTCATCTATTAGTTGTTTATGATAGATGTCCATCAGCTTAGAGTCTCCAAATTCCTCAATGTTGGCATGGGTATAGACCCTAACATCTTCTACATGCAATACCCCATGTTGAATGCTAGAAAATGCACCTAAAGGATCAACTTTTAGAGATTTATAGGGATATTTCTTGAATTTTGGATGTGGCCTATTAGTGATCTTTACAACCATTGGAGTAACCATCTTGCAAAAGATTCAGAGAGAGATTTTTAGAATGGAAGTACCTTTTTATGCCTTAGGGTTTGAACTAGGAGCCAGAACAAATCACTGGTTGAATTTGATTTCCCAGTGATCTTTGAGTGGATTGTAGAAACTTCATTGTAGAGCTCTTCTTATCTTCTTCTCAAATGCAAGTGTACAAATGATGAGTGAAAGAACCCTTTTATTCTTGCGCAAACCCTAATTTCCTTTTGTAATAAATGCACAACTTAAGTTATCCGGTTACCCTATTTTAAGAGAGATCTACTCGAATCATTGTGTTGATATTAGAATCATTGTCAGTGAGGATTGACAATGTATCTTCTTTTCTCAATTTTGAATCATACCAGATCTGTCTATGAAAATCTTGCTTTACTGGATTGCTATCAAACTGGATCAACTTGAACAGTTAAACTCTTGCAAAACTCCATGCAGATCTTTCATATTTTTACCAAGGGTTATTTAGATATTTTTCTAAGAACCCTTTAATCTACAGCATTCCATGTGCCAAATTTAGGCACTAATTGACTAGCTGGGGGAATTTATTTTTCTCTGTGACTCCCGCTGAGCCAAAGCTCATCTGTTTCATTTCTGGAAGGAATATTAGCACCAAATTTTAGTGTGGATTCATCCCCAATATTTTTTTACTCTTCTTCACCCAAATATTGCTCATCTCCCTTTGAACTTCATCTGCATTCACTTTACCTTTACCCTTATCTTGTTTTTGATTATGATGCACTGGACCCTTTTTATCCTGATTTTTACTTCTATAGAATTTGGCAATATGACCAGATCTATTGCAATTGTAACAAACAACATTTCTTTGCATATTTGATTGATATCCTCTTGATCTGCATTGATTAGCCATATGTCCCATTCTATTGCATGCAAAGCATCTACCATTGAATGAATTGTTTATTTGCATATTTCTGCATTCATGAGATTTTTGACCATACCTTTTGCAATTGAAACATTGTATGGAGAAGGATGGATTAGTTTGATTCATTCTCCTTCTACACTAAGTTGTTTTATGACTAAAATTGTTGCAATTGAAGCAGTATCCATTGAAGGATGGATATCTTTGATCATTTGGTTGCCTTACCAGAGGTCTTCTAGGCCCGTTTCTTTGATTTCTTGATCCAAAGTTCTTCTGACCAGATCTAGAGCTTTCACCTTTCTCATATCCCAAGCCACGCTTATCATCTACCCTCTTTTGGCTTTCAAGAAGAACTTCAAGTTGGGCTAATGGTGCAGAGGCACCTACCTAATAGCTGGCCTCCTTGAGGCAGTTAGTTTGTTATAGGTCCGCATGATGACATACATGATCAGGATATAGGTCCGCATGATGACATACATGATCAGGATATAGGATAATTATCAGTATGATGACAGGATAGCCTATTTTTAGTATGTTTGACTTTATCATGTAATAAGGTCCATTGGACCGATGCTATGTATTAGATCAGCATAGGAGTATGTGTAGGCAGTTAGAGATCGGGATAAGGTTGTCTGAGCTGTCCTCTCTCCCAGCCGCTTGGAAGCTCCCAGCCGCTGGGAAGTGAGTTGGTAGTACTCGAAGGATTTGTTATATATACCTTCGATCTGTTAGGGTTTAGACATATTGACAGTTCATATTGAGTTTGATAGATGTTATGTTCAGGAGAGTAGTACTGGTGATATGCTGTACTGGTGGTTAGTCCAGATATTGTGAAGCAGAATTGTAAAAGCAGGACATTTGAATCTCAATTGAATAAGATCTCATCTTTTGCAGTATTTGAGTTGATCAGTTGTATCTGTGTTGATTTCCTTTCCGTTTGTAAGTTGATGGGTACTTTCAACCCTTCCACCGGTTGAACCTGCAAATCGGTGGAATGGTCCTGTATCATAGCTTAGGTTGCATTTGTGTTTTCTGTTTATGCATTGCATTGTTCAAGAGATCTGTTAGGAGCATGCTGTGAATCAGCCTAGCATCCTCATGTGCTAGGTATAGAAAGATAAACTGTTAGATTTTGGTTTGAAGGTGATCCGGCACGGTCGTTACATTATCTTTGTGTAATTATGCGGTTCTGAGTGTTTACATGCAGTGGACGGATACACAGGAGTCTGCATGTGCGTTTCCAGCCGGAGCAAGCCGCATCGTCATCTGCGAATGCATCGCCATCCGGATCGGGTCGTGAAGCTATTGAAGTTTGCAAGTTGCAAGTGCATCAGGATGTTTTGAGTTGGATATATACTCAGTGTATATATCACAGTCAGGATCATCTCTCGGAGGAGCTCATCATCCGCATATCGCTAACAGATGCGGGAGTGAAAGTTCGGGTTTTTGGCTAAGTATTGAAGAGTTCATCAGGATGATGTGTGACGTCATCGTCATCAGGATATGACGTCATCGTCATCAGGATATTGAGATATCCCCCTATGCATGTTGATCCTATCGTCGCTAAGGGTTTAGGTATCGGCGAAGGCTCTCGGCAGGAAGTTGTGAAACATCATCAGGAGGTGTATCGGTGTAGGCGGAAAGTTGGGTTAACATCATCAGGATGTTCCAAGACAACTAGATAAATCGTATCATGATGCTGTTGTTTGTATAGACGGCTATCGGGACATCGAAGGGAAGCTGCTGAAGGTGTTCGTCATCAGGATATTTGGGGCAACCGGATATTTGGATATCCTGCTGACGAAGGTGATATTGAATATCATGATGATGCCGCTTGGGTTTGGCACCCGATGAACAGTGCAACCGGAGGATGTTTGCGCCCGTTGATTATCATGATGATGATGATAGGCGACAGGCGGAGGAGGTGAACAGTAGTCGGCAGGAGGATAATTCTGCTCATCCGAAATATGATGATGATGTTGGTGTTTCTAGGAAATATGATGATGATGCTGAGCCGATAGACATTTTTATCAGGTTGTTTGTATTGTTGGCAGCTCCTTCCTGTTAGTTAGCTTCCATTGCGTTTCACTCTGCATCAGCTGAGCTTATCTTGAATTTCTCCTTGTATTCATTTGTTGTTTGAAGATCTTGTTTAAGAGTGTCTATCTAAGACTCAAGTTGTTCTTCATTATCTCTAGCTTCTTGAAGATCAGTTTCAAGATGCCTGATTATTCTATCCATTTTGTGGTAGTCCTCTATCTTCTCCTTGAGGGATTGTTTTAGATTATCTTCAATTTTCCTTTTTTATTAAATTTCTTGGGTGAATCTCATAACCTTTGATTTCATTTCATGCCTTACCATAATGACCTCTTTTGATAGCTTCTCACATATCTTATTTTTCTCATCCAAATCTTCATTAGTATCATTGGCTTCACTCTGATTTGATAATTTTTGAAGTAGTTCCTTTCTTTTTTTCACAGAGATACTCAGTTTTTCTTTTATCTCATTTATGAAATCATCAGCCTGTTTGAGTCTTTCTCTAAATTTATTGACTTTAGAGTGGGATTGTTTAAGATCATCTAGGGTAGATTGAAGTTGTTCCTTCATACCATATATATCCATTGAGATTCCCAGATCTTCCTCAAGCGGTTAGGTTCTATTTGGAGGAACTTAGCTCTGACACCAATTGTTGGAAACAAGGCAGATAACTGAGAGGGAGGTTGAATCAGTTATCTCAAATTTCTTATCTTTCTTTTCTTCTTTAATAGTTAGTGTAGCATCAAAACATATAAGCATATGTGATCATGAGAATAGAAATAAAATCAACATACATAACACAAGGATTTTTATGTGGAAAACCCTATTAAGGGAAAAACCACGGGGTGACTAACCCAAGATTGTATTCTCTATTAAAAGAATAAGAAGTACAAAATGTCACTTGCCAATTAGGGCTCACTAACCGAGCACACTGCTCACAGGAGGCACACTGACTACAAGAGACTCATTATCTATAGAACTTACGGAAGGTAAATAGATGTTTGACCTAATAAGAAGCATCTACAAATGCAAGAGTTTAGTTCTAGTTAGGCTCAATACACTAATTTGATGCACTTCATTCTTCCTTTGCTTTAATATTGTTGCTCTGTCATATACTAGACGTGATCTGCTATTTTCGCACTTGTCCCTGCTTTTCTTTGCACTTTATTTCCTCACTTCTATATTTCACACACTTACATACTAGAATCCATCTACTATATATATCTGCATCAAGGATTTCATCAACTTTCTAGTCAGCAACAAGAAAACTCAAGATATTTACAAGTTACTGATCTGTCAGCTGAATCCATGCTTGATTTGTGATGCGTATCAAAAGCATAGGCATAGAAGTCATTAATCATGTTGGTCAACCATGTATAATCCCCAAATAGCTTGATCAACACCTTTTACTCATCTAGATTGAAGTCTGATGCTCTACCGGTCAGTTCTGCCTCTGTCTGCTCTACTTGACTGGAACCTGATGCTCAGATGCTCATATCTTTCCCATGCTTTAGTACTGGAGGCTAAATCTCTAGAATATAGTAGTCATGATACTTCTCTTAACTAATCCAAGTCCACAACTTGCTGAGTTACACCATTTGAAAGATCCGGAGCTGATTGTCAGACCTTGTTGCATACTATATTCTTGTTTACCGGACCAAAACAATCTTCAATCTAACTTCTGGTATAGGCATACTATGTAATGCAAATGTGTGGGATAGACTTTGTTGCCATCAATGACAACACTCATGAAGCCACACAGTGTCTCTTACCAACATGATGAACCAACCCCAAGGATAGAAGCATCCCATGCCATGATGAATAAGCAAGAGAGATTCTTTGTCGAAGAACTAGGTGACTGGACTGAACATGACCAACAATAAGAGGAAAATAGTCAATTGATGACCATGATGTAGAATGATCCTTATGGAAACTATGACTCTACCAGCTTGGGTAGTTATGTTGTTTTTGAGCAAGGCTAAGAAATTCCAAATGTTATGAGAAAAGAGGTATTTGAAAGGGAAGAACCTGAAAGAAACTCTGAAATCTAGACCCTAAATTTTGATGGGGCAAGGAGAAAAAATGGTGTTGGAGCAGTTATTTGCCTCACTACCCAAAATGGTGAGAAGATTCTAAGAGCTATACGCTTTCAGTTTGCTTGCACTAATAATGATGTTGAATATGAATCTTTGGTGCACGCCCTTATGTTGGCCAAGAAGAGAGGAATCAAGAATTTGGTAGTAAAAGGGGACTCAGAATTAGTGGTGAAAAAAATTAGGGAGAAAGCAGTAGAAAAGAACATAAGAATGAGATCCTACTATCACAGAATTTGGGATCTGATAGATGGTTTCGATGCTTTCAACATTAAGGTTGTCCCCAGAACTCAAAATTCAAAAGTAGATAGAATGACACAAATTGGTTCTCAATTTGATCCAGCAAGTGATCTACTTGTTAATAGTGAGTTAGTTAAAGTAATAGTGAGACCAGTGATCCTTGACAATGACCGAAATTGGTAGGTTTTTGATAATGATCTTCAAGGACTCTTGTTTCTACAATAGTCTGGAGAGTTTGTTGATTAGTTATAGCCTAGGATCGAAGAATCTTATGGTGATCAAATAATTCAACTAAAGTCAAATAAGCTCCCAAAAGGACTGATCACTCTAGAGAATCTATTTGACCATGAAGATGCAAGCCTAGACAAAAGGAAGTTTAAGGCAAGTAAGGATGATTATTCTAAAATTTAGATTAGTGAAGGAAGTAAGTTAAAGATAGGCAATGCTACTACCCAAGAGGAAAAGGACAAGTTGATCTCTTTGTGTAACAAGTATGATAGGGTGATTGCTTGGACCTACGAAGATCTTCATGGCTATAATAGGGACATCATTCAACATACCATAGAGCTTGCTGAAGGATCAAAGCAAGTCTGATAGAAGAAAAGACTAGTAAATCCTAGAATTGAGCCACTAATGGTAGATGAACTACAAAAGCTTCTAGAATCAAAGATCATTTTTCCAATTAAGCATTCAACTTGGGTGTCTAATTTAGTACTTATAAGGAAAAAGAATGGTGACATAAGACTCTGTGTGTATTTTAGAGACCTAAATAAAGCATCATTAAAAGACCACTATCCCCTGCCTTCTATGGAATAGATTCTACAAACTGTGGCTGGATCAGAGAGATTTTCTTTGCTTGATGATTTCTTAGGATACAATTAGATTTGGTTGGCAGATGAAGACCAACATAAAACAACATTCACTACAAAGTGGGGAACATTTGCATATGCCAAGATGCCCTTTGGTCTTTCAAATGCCAGAGCCACCTTTCAGCATGCCATGGATGTAGCATTTGGGGAACTTATAAATAAGATTATTTTGATTTATCTAGATGACCTGACTATATTTACCAAAGATGCCAAAGATCATTTTGAGCACATAGAGGCTATTTTCTAGAGATGTCAAGAATTTGGAATCTCCCTAAATCCTAAGAAGTGCATCTTTAATGTGCCTTAGGAGAAACTTTTGGGACACATAGTTTCAAAGGATGGGATTTCCATTTATCCAGAGAGAGTCACAACCATAATCAATCTATCTTTGCCAGTTAATAAGAAGACAATTCAGTCCTTTTCAGGGAAGATTAATTTTGTCAGCCACTTTATATCTAATTTCACAGGGCTAGTCAGGCCCATTACTCTGTTGTTGAAGAAAGATTTGGTTTTCAAATGGACAACAAAAGGGAGACAAGCTTTTGAAGAAATTAAAAAGCTATTTCAATTGCACTAGTACTGAGAAACCTAGATTTATCTAAGCCTTTTATAATGTATGTGTATGGAGGAAAACACAGTGTTGTAGTTGTTCTAACTCAGAAACATGAACAAGAAGGTGAACATCCAATAGCATTCTTCTCCAGAACATTAAGAGAGTATGAATCAAGGAATAATTTTGTTGAAAAACAAGCATATGCTATGGTAAAAGCCCTTAAGAAATTTAGGCATTTAGTAATAGGAAACAAGATTCTGATATTAGTAGCCCACCCTAGTGTAAGGGAATACATCATGGAGGGTGAGATCATTAAAAAAGGGCCAATTGGATAACTAAGATTTTAGAATACGATGTGGAGGTAAGGCCTACCAAATTGGTTAGAGGTAAAGGACTGTGCCAATATATGACCCAAGACAGAAGAATCAATGCCTGAAGAAGAAGAAATTGAAAAGGTGTTGAGGCTCCAAGAGATTGACCAAGACTCTTGGGTGAGAGATAGAATACAATTCATGATAATTGGTGTGTTCCCAAATGAACTCTCTTCTGATAAGAAAAGGTACTATAGGCAGCAAGGAGTTCATTTTGTATTAATTGATCATGTTTTATTTAGAAAGAACATCAATGGAATACTTTTAATGTGTAGAGAGAGATGAGGCCGAAAAAGTATTACATGAATTTCATCATGGAACTTCAGGGGGACATTTTTTAGCAAGGACTACTGCAATTAAAGTGACACAACTTGGCTATTTCTAGCCTACACTATTTATATATTGCTATCAGATGGTCAAAAAATGTCAAACTTGCCAGTTCTATATTGGGAAGAGAAGGAATGATGCATTGGCTCTAAGTCCCATAATAGTGGATGAACCCTTTGCTCAATGGGGTATAGATTTTATTGGCATGATCAATCCAATATCAAGTATGGGATAAAAGTGGATTCTTACTATAACAGATTACTTTACAAGATGGAGTGAAGTAGTACCACTCAAGGAAGCTACTGAAAAGGTGATCCTAGAATTCTTAGAAGGGATAACTACTCAGTTTGGTCCTCCTCGCACTATCATATTAGATAATACTAAAGAATTTTTAGGGACTAGATTGTCTGAGTTTTCCTTAAAGAATGGAATATATATGAAAACATCTTCTAATTACTATCCACAAGGTAATGGATTGGCAAAGTCTACAAACAAGAACCTGATTAGACTCATAAAATGAATGGGAGTTGATCATCAAAGAGAGTGGCACAAGTCGCTTAACATAGCACTATGGGTTGAAAGAATCACCCCGAAGAAAGTGACTAAAATGTCTCCCTATGAGTTAGTCTATGGCAAACATGCCGTGATGCCACCAAGTATAGAAATTCCTGCTTTGTAATTGTTGAAATAGTTGGAAGTGGAGGAAAATGGTTCAATGATAGTCAGACTTGTTGAATTGCTAGAGGTACAAGAGAAGAGAGAAAAGGCACATGAATCAGTTTTGAAACATCAAAAGATGATTAAAAACTAGTTTGACAAGAAATCTTTCAATCTAAAATTTAAAGTTGGGCCTTTGGTGGTAAAATGAGATGAGAGAGCTGCCAAGCCAGGCTGGCACAGTAAATTTGAAGCACTATGGATAGGACCTTTTAAGATCCATTCCTATAATCAGCAAAATGCATTTGAGTTAGAGACTATGGATGGGGAACTTGAAGATATTCCAGTAAATGGGATCTTCTTGAAACACTTTACCTAAGTCTAAGACTCACTATGTATCATAGTTAGTTAGTTGCTTTTAAATTCTTTTCTTGCTTTTGTCTTTCTTTCCCACTTTTTCCCTTTTTAATAAGTGTTCTGAGAACACGTGTCAGTAGTGTAGAGGTTCCTTTCTCATTGGTATTGCATTTATTGAGGTTGTTTAGTAGTCCCTTATTTTCAAGAAAGTACCTATCTTTTATGAAGATCGCCACTCTTAGTATAGATTTGACACTCCATCCAATATAGATTTTAAAAGATACACTAACTATCTCTCAAAATTAATGCCAGTAATATGATGAGATCATTTATTGTTTCATGATGCCCCACTGAACCAAGTTTAGTCCCTTCAAGAGTTGCATTTGCTAATTATCATTTTGTATTCCTAAATTGTTGTTGCGTCCAAGATCCATTCCTCGCAAGCATTTCAGGCTAAGTGTATTTTCTTTTACAATCCTTTCAATCTTATGTGTTAAAGGTTTCTAAGTTTTACAATAGATACAAAAATGTCATGGACACAATCACCACAGGAGGGGTTGGGGATTTTTGAACACACTGATAAGCAAATGAACAGTAAGTCCTATGCTTCTGCACCTACACAGCCAAGGAAGAATTATCCAAGGAAAAGGATCCCTGAAATAGCGGTAACTGTTGACTCAACTCAAGTAAAAGACTATGCTGATGGCATCTTCTATACACACATGTAGAAGAATACCAAGAGTCTTCAGGAGGGAGCTAACCAGAGATGCCTCGCCTGTGCAACAAAGGGTCAATGGGAAACTTTTAGGATGAGAATATGGATGTCTCAATTAGCATTGTTTCTAGTTCCAAATGTGCACCCGTGTCCTGAGTTGGTCCACTTGTGTGCCAAATTGTTTCACCTGCCATCAAATTCTATTCAGCGTGGCCCATTCATGTTTCACATTACCCCTAAGGCAATTAGGGATATGTTGGCTTTGCAGTATGATAGAACAACCACATTTCTAACTATTCCAAAGTTGTAAGGCACATGGGCAAATTTCCATAGTATACTAAAGTTTCTAAATACTGAGATGCATCTGGGTGAGGATAATACTCAGTTGCCCCTGCTGCCCACTAGTCATGCTTAGTTCAACCTCAATGTCTAAGAAGGCCTTGCTATGCTAGCCTTCATCTTTTGTCAGAATGAAGATTCTACAGTTCACAATTGGCAGCTTGTAGTAATTTTTAGGTTAAAGACTGCAGATGAGTCCTAGGAATATTGGCTAGACTTTTTAAAGAAAATCACAGTAGCCATGATTGACCAACTTACAAATTTCTAGACAAAACAAGTTTTCAAGTATTTCGCATATCTGTTCCATTTGTTGTTGTATCAAAATTTTGGTCTCTTCAGACAATATACATCCCTAAATATGTATGACCTTGAGTTTGATGGTAGTAGAACCATTTTGGTGTCCGCATGGACTCATGTGTTGTCCAATACATCAGATCCTTATGATTTTTTAGAATGTTTTGTTGCTCCTACTTTTAGCCATTTGAGCCCTGAGCCTATAGAACACAGGATGACACAGAGCATGAGGGGTTTTCTAGCCAATCATCCAATCCCTTGTGATTATTTCTTTGGGGCTCCCACTACTATAATTAGAGTCCATGGTTTTAGTGGAGAACCTATTTTATTGCCCAAAGTCTTGACCCCTAGGGTCACATTTTTAGAAGTAGCCCGTCAGGTGTCTATTATAGATAATGATTATGGACACAAGAAGAAGAAAAAGAAGATGTATGATGTCCCCTGGACAAGGGATAAAGTAACAATTGAGATTAGAGGGATTGAGAATCTCCTGCTGAGAAAGTTGGTAGCTTATGGTTTCCTAATTGTAGAAGATAAATGGAGATATGATCCATATAGATTCCTAGCTTCTTGGATAATCCACAACAAAGTCTCTACAAAGGTTGTTCATGAGGGGCACCCATTCTGGGATGATAGAAGATCCCCAAAGGAGGATGACCTAGCTTTCTATGTAGAATTAAGTGACTTTTCATATGAAAGGCCCAGGTCCTGGGAAACTTTCTATGTGAAAGAGAGGGAATTTGACCCTAAAATAAAAATGACCCTAGGTTTGAGAAAGACATTGAGAGGTAAAGATTGGAGTACAGAGAATATTAAGGCTTATTGGAAATATAGGCAAGAAATCTCTGAATTGACTCACACATTTGGAAATGTAGAGACAAATGAGACATGGGAGTAAATTTGGGATGAATGGTATCCATCTCCAGTCTCAAGCCCATATACAAGAAAAATCCCAAGATGGTCCCAAGAAGCAAAGGAAGAAATGGAGGAGGCTAAAGAAATTCAAGAAATAGGTCAAGCATCATCTACTAACCCTAAAACTCCATGGCCTCAATCTCTTAGTACCCTCAAGAAACAAAATAGAATTGTATCATCACTATCTCTCGGAACCCATGTAGCTTCGGCATTTGGGGGTTCTAGAGTGGCACCTATGCAACAACCAATAATTGATGTTGAAGAAGAAGATCCAGATGATGCATCAAATAGGCCTCAAAAGATAAGGAGGTTAATTCTACCAAAGGAAGAAGAAGAAGAAGCATCCATGCCCCAACAACAACAAGCTCCAGTCATTTCATCTGTAGCTCAAGTAATTACTTCTTCCCTCTTCTCTCCTATCTCTATTTCTTCTTATTTAGGAGTGGTATCCCCAAGTACCCAAGTTTCCATGTCTCCTACCACTTTTGTTGTGCCTTCACAAACCTTTACTCCAATTGCCAATGCATTGGCCATGTCTTCACAGGCCATAACCTTACCATTGTTTTCTCCATCTATGCCGAAATGGGCCACGCCTCAAATAGACCCCAGTCAATAGATATTTGTTATTCCTTATGGCTCGCCTCAGGGTCATCCTTTTGCTAGAGGATATATTGCATCTCCTCCCACTTTCCAAGCCCAAGAAGACACAACAAGAAAGGCCAGAGAAGCTAGAATGTAAAAGAAAAGGAAGAAAGAAAATAAAAGCCCTATTGTAGCTCATATGAAGTCACTATTTGACCCCATTCAACAGTCTTTGACTGTGACAAATTTGTCTCCCAATGTTGTCAAGCCAATGAATAGATGTAGGCACAAGATTATGCAATGAATGCAATGGCTATGGATATGTCTATGTTTAGGCCACAAGACTAGGTAGAGTTAATGAATGAAACTGCTACAACTGTTGCCATTGACTATCAGAAAGTTGAAGCTGATTTGGCACAGGAAAAGGTTAATAGAAGCAATTTGACCTGGGAGATACAATCCAAGATAAATAAAATTGATTCATTAAATAAATAGTTGTAGACTACTATTTCCATATAGATTCATCAAACAACATAGGCTCAGGTTACAGCCTTAAAGACTAAGTTAGCATAGGAGAAAGCTATTGTTGCTACATTGAGGCAAGAGAAGACCACTGCAGAGAAAATATATCAAGATAAGTTGCAAGAAGCAACATAATTGCAACAAATACTATTGAAGGAGTAGAATGCAAACAATGCAGCTCAAGCACAGCACATGGCTGAGCAATAGAAGAAAAAACAACTAACAATTGAGTTAGCAAATAGACCATAGAATGCAAAAGTTTTGAATTTGGTCAAGGAGTTATATGTTTCGGTATGGAAAATAATCTTAAAGGAGATTATATAGCTCAAACCATATCTGACCTTCTTATTGAATGCTCAGCAATTGTGTGAAAAGGTGGAATCTTCTATACAAGCCACATTATCTATTGTTTCATTAAGAGTTTCTGATTCTCATCTTCTATTGCAGAAGTTATATGATACAACTGATGAAACACTATCTATAGCTAGTATTAATGACAGAATGATTGTTGCTAAGAATGATTGTTGTTAAGAAGGTGAATGAAGTTTTGAGCTTTAACTTTGCTACAATGAATTGTAAAGAGCTCCTAGATATAGTCAAGGAAAGAGTCAAGAACATGAAGAAGCACATTGAAGATTTGGTGCAATTAGGTCTACCTTCAGCTTTCCCAGATAATAAAATAATATTAATGGTAGATGAAATAAAGGCTCTATTTTTGTCAAAATAGAATGATCAGACTATTTTTCAGGGTCTAAGTGATTCATCTACTATGGGAGAAGTCAAAGCTATGTTGGTGCCAATGGCTCAACTGGAGTTTCAATTGAAAGCTGTGGTCCAAATTTTGTGGTCATTTTCTCATAAAGATATTATCAATCTAGATTTTTCTTTTCAAGATTTGCAAAGCAGACAAGGGTTATTAGATTCAAAGTGGTCTATGTATTAGACTGCATTACAAAATTTATGATTGAAGTTTTTATTTGACTATGCCAGTGCCTTTTTATTTCTCTTTTTGGGAGTTCTTTCTAAGAAGGCTCAGAAGTCCTAGTAGTCACCAAGAACTGTAGAGTTAAAACTCTACATTTTATTTCCTATTCCAGTGTATATTTCAGCAGCTTATATTTGTGGCTATGTTTTTCTTGTGTCCCTGTGTGCAGAGTGCATCATGTGTCTAAAGTAACAGCCAAAGCAGTTGTATTAAATATTCAATGGATGCTACCGTGTGTCTCTTCTTTCCTTTTTAGTTGATACAATGGAGTGTACCATTTAGCTGTAGCAGTGTTCTTTTATTAAGTTTTATCTTTGTTGCAGGCTTCGCCACGTGTTGATACAGGAAGGAGTTTCTAAAAGTTTCTTTTTATGCCACTTGCCAGCAGGTGTTGCCGTGTGTCTTTTTGAGCTCTCAGTGTAGGCTACCATGTGTATCTTCTTTTATTTGAGACTTGTTAGTACCGGCATATATATGGTGGTGTTAGGTCTCAAAAATGTAGGTTGTTATCCCTAAGAGGGTGCTAGGCTCTCTTGACATTTTTGGCTAATTGACACAGGGTAGATATGGCTAAACTCCCTTTGCTTCAGGCTCTACCAGACCTAGGCGGGTAAACCTCTAATTAATAAAGTAGATAAAGATTGGAATCAATCTAGCTATTTATAATGGCACAAGTTATAAAACAGATAAAAGATAGCAAGTTAATTCTAAGAATAATCTAAATTGTAATGCTAAAACAATAATGCAATCTAACTAAGTAAATCTAAAATGAATTTGGATAAGTAATTAATGAAAATATTAGACCAGTGCCTTATTGAATATAGAGTCAGTATGATTATGAAACAAATGACTATTTGTTTGGTAAAAACTCGAACTACCTAGCATGAAAAAATAGGTATGTAACTTGTACAACCCTACAAGGAAGTAGTTAATATTCCATACTTATATATCCAATTGACAAAATCAAATTACCTACATTCATCTAAAAGGATTTAATCCTTGCTTGAAGGAACCTATTACAATAATACTACAATTGTAATAGATTTATCAAAAACTGGAGACAGAATACAAACCCTAATTATATGACTATTCTTACAGATCCATGACAATGCCTTCACAGTTACTATGATAGATTTAAATGATTTAATTCTAGAAGCAGAAACCAATTAATCTCATCACAATATAACAACAAATGTGTATAGACAACTTGAAGATATACTTGATAACTCAAATTGAATAATAGAGAAGACTTTGAAAGGAGACAGTCATATAATTGAATAAATTTAATAGATAGTTGATACCAAAATTTGCAGTCACTTCTCTGTGCTTACAGACTTGATTCCGTCAGAGAAAGCTTGTACATGATCTACCAGAAATAAAATATATTTAAAATGAACTAGTAGTGCAGTTCAAATCTAATCTATAATGTTTCTTCCTATTCTATCTCTAATCTCCCCTCTATCATCTAATATCCCCCCTCTCTGGTCTTGGTCATCTCTTATAAAGAGAGGCATATAAGCTTTAGACTAGTTACAATGGTTGTGACGGTTGATAACCGAACAACAATATTTGTTTAAACAAACAAATTTAGAAAGATTACAATCATCTTAATCATCAGATGGATAACCATCTCAAAATCAAACAAAGATCTTCAACTGCAATTCTGCTTAATCTCCTTCAAGGATTCCTTTATTATCCTACAAAGACCAGATAAAACACAAATTAATGTATGATCAAACAATCCAAATAGATTTTATTTGAACAAATGTATTTATTCAAGTAATTTCTCCCTTTATCAATGATTTGTCAGTTGCTCAAACTCCTTTCACAGGTGTTTTATGGTTTGATCCCCACTATGAATATCCTACATAAAACCTATTTTTCAAATGTTAGAAGAGTATATTAATCATTCAAATTTAAATGTTGTTTTTAGGGTTCCTATATTTTGCATCGGAAAGACCTTTCACAACATGTCCCCGACATCATTGTGACTATTGTGTCGATGAGATTGACAGGTTTTATCTCGATTCATCTCTCTCACCGATATATTTGTTGGCGAATGTGTTTCTATCAGAATAAGATGCATGATCGGAGTGACTTATTTTAAGTCACCCGATAGTGGTTATCTCCCTGATAGCCTTCCTTTACACTTTTTGTCGGAGTGAGATATTCCATCGGGGTAACCTTTTTCAAGTCACCCGATCCTATTTATCTCCCTAATGGTCGCTTTATATCTTTCATCAGAGAGAACCTCCTGAAGTGTCACCGATGATATTATCGCTATGACCTACGAGTCAGTCAGACATATATATTTCATTCCGATCTATTCAGTTATACCAATATAACTATCAGTGAGAGTCTCACTGATATGTGTGACGACAATTGTTATCAGGGTGATTTATGCCATCGAGATAACATATCTATGTTTATTCGATCATCATCATCTTCCTGATGGCCACTTTATATCTTTTATCGGAAGGACTTTCTTAACGTTTTACCGATATCGTTATTTGTGAGACTTCTTATCAATATGTGTAATCGTCATGTCTATCGGAGTAAGATATACCATCGGGGTAACCTTTTTCAAGTTACTTGATAATGTTTATCTCCCCGATGGCCACTTAGTATCTTTCATCAGAGAGAATTTGCCAAAGTGTCACCAACAACCTTTTCATTGCTGTGACTCAAGAATCGGCAAAACATAATTGCTTCATTCTGATGTGTTAAGTTATGCCAATAGATATGTGTATCGGTGTGACTTACACCAAAAGTTCCTTTTATTATTTCGCCAAGACATTGGATTATCGGGGACTTATTTATTTTTCATTTCGATGGTTCACTTCTTGCCGATGGCTATCATTTCCTTTGTCCCCATAGGATGTTCGGTGAGACTTTTGCCAAAATTCCTCATCGGTATGATATAAACTGCCGAGGTAATTTTCAAAGCACCACTCGATGACTATCTCTTACCGATCAACATGACTTGGTAACTCTCCTTCCGATGAAATTCATCGGTATCACTTAGTTCATCAGTAACCTTTGAGATTCTCCTCCTGATGATCAATCTCACGTCGATACTTACTTCCTTTTGTGTATTTCTCGAAGCTCCGTTGGTGAGAGGTATAAGATCGGTATAAATTAAATTATCTTTGCTGATAACAATTATCCTACTGATATATTATCTTTGCCCTCTTCTAGTGGTAACAATTAACTTGATATCCCATGTGTTATCTCCACCATTATATCCATTGAAATAGGACTATTTAGTCTTGGAATGATGTTCTATAGCACTTTATCTTGGTCTTTTACTGGTGCAACAATCAAACTATTTATGAAAATTTTTTGACTAAAATTGGAACCAAATTTTAGTCCCAACAGGTGGGCCACAATTTATGACACAATCTCTTCCTTGTTGTGAAGAGCACCACGTGGTGACAACAGAGGTGGGAACTTCTTTTATTTCAATGCTCTTAGGTTGATGCATTATGATTTTAAGTTACATCGGAGCACGACAAGTATCAATCTTCATGGGATCCTTCAGAGTCTTTTTCATAAGTTATGGTTTGTCGAATGGCACCACGTGTCCAATATTGCTTCAGCAGAGGGCGCCATGTGTCCCAGTTTTATTTCTCTATGCAGATAGTAAAGTGGTGCATGCAATGGCTCCCATACATAATTGTGTCTTAGTTTTAAGTGCTCAGTGGAGAGTGCCAAATGTCATAGTGATGAGTTGCTCAGGCATAAAGATACAGTTTTAAGTGCTCAGTGGAGAGAGACACGTATCAGTTCCAAGTTCCAATGGATGGCGACAAGTGGCATTTTTCTGTGCATTTCATTTTGAAGGTAAAGGAATTCTATGTAAAGTAGACGGTGCCATTGTTGCAAGTATGGGTTTAACTAGTGTTGTCATTGATGTCAACATACTCATGTTGCATTAATGAGAAGGACTGGATGAGCTGTGTGCTGAGCATATTGAGAAAATTAGTCTCAATTAGGAACAGTGAAAAATAGTGATGACGACAAGGTAAAAGTCCAAGATAAGTTGAGGATCAGAGGATATAGTTTAAACGGTTTGCAGATATAAGTCTTGAGATGCTCCAATCAAGTTTTCAGAGGTCCGCATGAAGATCAGAAGAAGTTATGGTCGCTCAAGTAGAATCGGCTCCGGCAGGTGTCCAAAGGTGACAGAGTGACACAGATAGGTCCGATGAGGTCCAGTAATGCATTATCCCATTTTGTGGATTTGAGGAAGTGTTGGGGAAGTCTGTGTGGTGTGTCAACTCATTTGGTTTGTGGTTTGAAGGTCCACAAGTATCTATTCCTTTGTGACAGTAATGCCAGACTGTCGTCTTGAGGTTCCAGATGGAGAGAAGGATTTCAGTAAGTAGAGGAAGTGCAGATGTTCTTGGTGTTTCAGGCAAGTTTGTGGAGGTCCTTGGATCATGCTTAGTTCGTGTTTATGTTTTGCATTAGAATTGGGGTCCCAGAAATGAAGAATAACTTTTGGATGATGGTGTTCTTTTTGTCACTGGCTGACTGGATGATTTATACATCTTGTGGGTGTCCTTGTGGATGTTTTCTGACTTAGATGTTTGTTCCTAAGTTGATGTCATGTATAAATAAGGGATTGTGAAGTCATTTTAGATACGGACTTGTGGAGATGAGTGTGTGGTAGTGAGGAGAAGAGCGAAAAGCAGAGCAGAAGGTTTGGGCTTAAATGGAACTGACTCAAGCATGGTGAAGATGCAATTTACTAGTTCAAGTA
Source organism: Cunninghamia lanceolata (assembly GCA_027924645.1). NCBI lineage: Eukaryota > Viridiplantae > Streptophyta > Pinopsida > Cupressales > Cupressaceae > Cunninghamia > Cunninghamia lanceolata. The sequence continues at coordinate 19,551,595 of BSBN01001807.1, read as the reverse complement.
TGTAATACTCATTCTTTTGTAGATAGTGAGTCTCTTGTAGGCAGTAAGCCTCTTGTGAGTAGTGTGCTTAGGCAATGAGCCCTAATTGGCATGTGCCATTTTGTTCTTTCTATTCTTCTAACAGAGAATACTTTCTTGGGTTAATCACCCCGTGGTTTTTCCCTTAACCGGGTTTTCCATGTCAAAATCTTGGTGTCTCATGTGTTGATGTGTTTCTACTCTTGATTTGTTACATTGTGCTTTCATGGTTGATCTTCTATTATGCTGCTAATTAACAATGTGGAGTTAAGTATATAAAAAGGAGAAAGTTTTATACAACTAATTCACCCCCCTCTTAGTTGTGTGCCCTAAATCTAACAATTGGTATTAGAGCTAAGTTCCTCTAAAAGGAGCTTAACCGCTTGAGAAGATCCAGGATGTCATCTTACAAGAAGGATAGTCTGAAGTTTGATGGAACCAACTTTACTCTTTGGAAAGGTCGCATGAAATGTCACTTAAAGTGTATGGGATTTGCATACTGGTCCATGGTTACAAAAGCATATGTACCTCCACTGGGTGGTACAACAACCCTAAATGAAATCACAGATGCTGAAAACAATCTGCGGACAAAAGAGGCTCTTCTAAGTGCATTATCTGACTCAGAGCTCTCAACTATTATTGATCTACCAACTACCTTTGAGATTTGGAATAAACTGGAACTTTTGCATGAAGGAGATTAGTTTGTTAAATGTGCAAGGTTACAAAGTCTAAAAGGGAAATTTGAAAAACTGAAGATGAGAGATGATGAAAATATTACCTCTTTTATGCCAAGAGTGAATGAGCTGGTTTGTGGAATTAGAAATGCAGGTGGAGCCCTGAGTGAAGAAGAGATCATTGGCAAATTTCTCAGATCCCTTCCTGCCTCTTATAAAATCAAGGCTTTTGTAATCGAAGAATTCAGAGCTCACACAACAGTCACAAGAGATCAATTGGTTGGTAAGTTGGCTGCTTTTGAAATGGCCGAGTTTGGAGATGATCCTCCAAAGACTGAATCTGCATTCAAAGCCAGTGGCTCTATAAAAGGGAAATAGAGGTTTGATCTGGGAGAAAACTCTTCAAGGAACCTTTCATGGTATGAAAAAGCAAGAAAAGACTTGGAAGAAGAAGAAGCTGAAACTACTCATCTTGAAGCTCTTATTGCAAAAAGACTGCCAAGAGGATCTAGTAAGTATGAAGGTAAATTACCTTTTAAGTGTTTTAACTACAATAAAATTGGTCATTTTGCCTCAAGATGTCTGGAAAGATCTTCAAGACCAAATCATAACAGACCAATGTTTCAAAAGAATTGTTACTATGTTCATGAAGAAGATGATAATGAAGGAGTAACAAATGATGAATCAGAGATAGGAAACAAATCCGGTAATGAATGGGTGTTTATTGCCATCAAAGAAGAGGAACTAATATCCTCTGTATCTGTCAATCATAAAGTTGAAGAAAGAGCTCTAGCTACCCAAGTTGAAGCAAAGGATGATTGGGTCATTGACAGTGGATGCTCTCACCATATGACAGGTGACAAGAATAAGTTCTTAAATTTGGAAAAGTATGAAGGGGGAATTGTAAAGTTTGGAGATAATTCTACTGGTAGAATCAGAGGTAGAGGAACTATGTCTCTTGATGTAAAGAATAAAATTGGTAATGTATTGTATGTCGAAGGACTAAAGCACAATCTTCTCAGTGTTGGACAATTGGTGGACAAAGGCTATGATCTCAGATTCAAGAATGGAAAGTGCATAATTTTTGAAAGTTCTGGAATAGAGATTGCATCCAGTACCTAAACAAAAGGTAACATCTTTCACTTGGCTGGTACTGATAAAAGTTGTTTATTTGTTCAAGTTGATCAAAGTTGGTTATGGCATAGAAGAATGTGTCATGTGAACTTTGATAATATCATCAAGATAAGCAATACTCAGGCTATAAGAGACCTTCCAAAATTGGTAAAACCTACAAATAGTTTGTGCAAAGAATGTCAGTTGGGAAAACAAAGAAGAATCTTATTCAAAAGCAAGGAACAATCTTCTACCGGATTATTAGACTTGGTTCATACTGACTTATGTGGTCCGGTAAGAATCAGTAGTGTGCAAGGTGGTAAATACTTCATGTTGCTAATTGATGACTATTCCCAAATGATGTGGGTAACCTTTCTGAAAGAAAAATCAGAAGCCCTTGAGAAATTCAAAATATTCAAGGCCATGGTGGAGAATGAAACTGGATTAAAATTAAAATGTCTAAGGTTTGAAGGAGGTGGAGAATTCACATCCGGTGAGTTCATAGACTTCTGTGAGAAACATGGAATAAAGAGACAGTTGTTTGCCCCTAGAACTCCACAACAGAATGGAGTAGTTGAGAGAAAGAATTGGACCATCCAGGACCATGATGATGGAAGCAAATGTTCCTCAGATCTATTGGAAAGAAGTTGTCAGCACTGCAATCTACATTCTCAATCGATTTCAAATTATAAATAATACTGGTAAGACTCCTTATGAACTCTGGTTTGGCATTACTCCCACTGTGAGATATTTCAGAGTTTTTGGTAGTAGATGTTACATTAAAAGGGATGAAGATCTAGGAAAGTTTGATGCTAGAAGTGATGAAGGAATATTCTTGGGTTACTCTACTCAAAGCAAAGCATACCGGTGTTACAACAAGAGACTGAGAAAGATTGTAGAAAGCGTAAATGTGAAGGTTGATGAAGAAATTGAAAGACCCTCAAGAATTCATGAGTATGATGAAGATGATCAGAATGGTGTTCAAATTCAAAGTATCCAAGCCTCTTCTGAGAAACAAAGTCAAGTTGATCCATTAAGACAGGAAGAAGAGATAAGTCTCAATGAGACTGATCAAGAGTTAGAGGTGCAAGAAACTCCCAAAGTTCCAAGATATGTAACTCTAAACCACTCTGAAGATCAGATCATAGGTGACAAAAGCAAAGGAGTGCAAACAAGGAGGAGAATTGCTCAAAATTCAAATGAGTATTGTCTAATTTCAAAGATTGAACCTAAGACAGTAAATGAAGCCTGCAATGATGAAAACTGGACTAAGGTAATGGAGGAAGAACTGATGCAAATTGAGAAGAATCACACTTGGGATCTTGTTCCCAGACCTAGAAATAAAAATGTGATTGGAACCAAATGGGTCTTCCGGAACAAATTGAATGAAGCTGGTGAAGTGATCAGAAATAAGGCCAGATTAGTTTGCAAAGGTTACTCTCAAATAGAAGGAGTTGATTTTGAAGGAACTTTTTCTCTGGTGGAAAGAATTGAAGTAGTCAGATTATTTCTTACATTTGTTGCCTTCAAAGATTTGAAAGTGTATTAGATGGATGTCAAGTCTACCTTCCTGAATGGTGATTTAGAAGAAGAAGTGTACATTGAACAACCGGATGGATTTCAATTATCTGAGCATGGTGATATGGTCTGCAAGTTGAAGAAGGCACTGTATGGACTAAAGCAAGCCCTAAGGGCATGGTATGAAATATTGGACAAACATCTCTTGAAGATTGGCTTCAACAAAGGTATTGCTGACAGTAACTTATATTTCAAAATTGATCATGAAAACATTTTGATTGTTGAAGTATTTGTTGATGATATCATCTTTGGAGAAAGAGACATTATGTGTAAAACCTTTGCAAATCAAATGAAAAATGAGTTTGAGATGTCAATGCTTGGTGAAATGAATTTCTTCTTGGGTCTGTAAATTACTCAAACAAAGAAAGGAATCTTTATTTCCCAAACAAAATATGTGAAAGAATTGTTTAGGAAATTTGGAATGGAACATTCAAAGCCAATGCATACTCCCATGGCAACTAGATGTAAGTTGAGCAAAGATGACGACTCTCCTAAGGTAGACCAGACAAAGTACAGATCAATGATTGGAGGATTACTATATCTCACTCAAACTAGACCAGATATAATGTAGGTTGTTGGTTTTGTTGTGAGATTCCAGGCTGATCCCAGAGAATCTCATGTCATGGCAATCAAAAGGATTTTTAAGTATCTAAAAGGAATAGTTGAGTATGGTCTGTGGTATCCTAGAGATCATGATTTCTCTCTTCATGCATATACAGATGTAGATTGGGTAGGAGATGTGGATGACCGAAAGAGTACCAGTGGTGGAGTATTCCTTTTGGGAAAAAGATTGGTTTCTTGGCTAAGCAAGAAAAAAGAGGCAATATCTCTGTCTACAACTGAAGCAAAATACATTGTAGCAGTAGGTATTTGCACTCAAGTTTTGTGGATGAAGCAGATGCTAAGAGATATTAAAGTAGAATATGATGAGCCTAATACAATTTTCTGTGATAATTCAAGTGTAATAAATATTTCTAAGAATCCGGTGTTGCATTCTAAGACTAAGCATATATATATCAAGTTTCACTTTCTGAGAGAGAAAGTGAACAAGGATGAAGTCAGATTGGAGTATGTGCCCTCAAAGGATCAGATTGCAGATATCTTTACTAAACCTCTTCCCAAGGACTCTTTTGAGTATCTCAAGGAGAAGTTAGGGGTTATTGCCCCTTCGGTGATGAACTAGGATGCACTAATGTGCATCAGTTTGGTGGATATCACAGTCATATCTTGTGATCTAGATTGATGATGGGGAGCTGCTACTCAGGGGGAGCAGCAGGTGTGATTCTGAAGTTGCAAGTATGATCCCTTTGCCATTGATGTCAAAGGGGGAGAGAAGACATGTGAAAAACAAGTGGTTGATGATCAAAGGGGGAGCAGTACAGGAAGAATAGACTTGTGAATAGTTGTTGTTGATAGGGGGAGTTGTGACAGTAAGGAGAAGTTCTTGTCTTGATGGTTTTTCACATCATATGTTTCCATCAATGACAAAGGGGGAGATTGTTGCAAGTATGGGTTTAACCAGTGTTGTCATTGATGTCAACATACTCATGTTGCATTAATGAGAAGGATTGGATGAGCTGTGTGTTGAGGATATTGAGAAAATTAGTCTCAATCAAGAACAGTGAAAAATAGTGATGACAACAAGGTAAAAGTCCAAGATAAGTTAAGGATCAGAGGATGTGGTTTAAAGGGTTTGTAGATATAAGTCTTGAGATGCTCCAGTCAAGTTTTCAGAGGTCCGCATGAAGATCTAAAGAGGTTATGGTCACTCAAGTAGAACCAGCTCTGGTAGGTGTCCAAAGGTGATAGAGTGACAATAGATAGGTACAGTGAGGTCCGGTAATACATTATCCCATTCTGTGGATTTGAGGAAGTGTTGGGGAAGTCTGTGTGGTGTGTCAACTCATTTAGTTTGTGGTTTGAAGGTCCGCAAGTATCTATTCCTTTGTGATAGTAATGTCAAACTATGGTCTTGAGGTTCTAGATGAAGGAGAGAAGGATTTCAGTAAGTAGAGGAAGTGCGGATGTTCTTGGTGTTTCAGGCAAGTTTGTGGAGGTCCTTGGATCGTGCTCAGTTTGTGTTTATGGTCCACATTAGAATTGGGGTCCCAGAAATGGAGAATAACTTTCGGATGATGGTGTTCTTTTTGTGACTAGCTAACCGGATGAATTATACATCTTGCGGGTGTCTTTGTTGATGTTTGCCAACTTAGATGTTTGTTCCTAAGTTGATGTCATGTATAAATAAGGGATTGTGAAGTCATTTTAGATACGGACTTGTGGAGATGAGTGTGTGGTAGAGAGGAGAAGAGTGAAAAGCAGAGAAGAAGGTTTGGGCTTAAATGGAACTGACTCAAGCATGGTGAAGATGCTATTTACCAGTTCAAGTATGTAATACTTATTCTTTTGTAGATAGTGAGTCTCTTGTAGGCAGTAAGCCTCTTGTGAGCAGTGTGCTCAGGCAGTCAGCCCTAATTGGCATGTGCCATTTTGTTCTTTCTATTCTTCTAACAGAGAATACTTTCTTGGGTTAATCACCCCACAGTTTTTCCCTTAACCAGGTTTTCCATGTCAAAATCTTGGTGTCTCATGTGTTGATGTGTTTCTGCTCTTGATTTGTTACATTGTGCTTTCATGGTTGATCTTCTATTATGCTGCTAATTAACAATGTGGAGTTAAGTATATAAAAAGGAGAAAGTTTTATACAACTGATTCACCCCCCCTCTCAATTATGTGCCCTAAATCTAACAGCAATGTGTTACATTTTTAAGTTTTAAAGCCGGCGGGTGTCACCATGTGTCTTAACGGGAATGCAATTAGAGTGCCACATATTTGGTTCCTCAGCCAATGAGCACGTGGGATAAAAGAGTTACAAATTCAAAAGATCTTAATGGTCAAGGACTTCCAGTTAGCTCCAGTTCTATTATTCCATTGAAGATTTGGGTTGTTACAGGTGATCTTGGGCCATGTCTGTGTCTATATATGTAGTAATTGTAATTGATAGATGGATCTAATTTTGATAAGTTTTTATCGAGAATTAAGTAGAGAATTCAGAGACTTTGTTGTGACTAGACTATATCATTTGCCATAATTTTGTTATTTCTGATAAGAAGGTTAATATACCTATGCATCTTTGTTGTGCCTCTTGTATTTGCTAGAATATTAATGAAAGGAACTCTATTCTATGCCCTTGCTGATATTATCTATATCTTTACAAATTTATCTGAGTTTTACCTTTGATCTTATTCATTCACAATCTGTTATATTAATCATGCAAATGTTTTCTCTTTAATATAGCTACATCTTAAGGATGGGTTCACTGTACTAATTAAGGGAAATACATTTCATTTAGGCACATCGCCATAGATTTAGATTTTTACTTATTGTACCTGTAATCCTGTTTCTTTCTATGCCCTTTACTCAAAACCCCATTAGAATAGGAAGAGCCAGCTTCTTTAAACCCTAGAGGTTGTTTCAAGTAGCAAGTCCCACATTCTTGAAACCTCCCATGGTTGTGTTGGAACTTGCACAATTTTACACATCAACACATACATGAGAGCATTCTGCCTGGTATTGAAAAGCCAAATGTTTTGGTCTAGGTGAGTCAAAGACAAATCTTTTGTTATAGGGTTACCTCCTAGGTGTGGCAAAACCTAAAGTGTAGGGGAGGCAAGTGTAAAAAACCTCCCATCTTTGTTAGTTGAATCTGTCATTGAACTTGAGTATAGGAAGTGGTAAATCCTTAAAGTTTGATGACTGCTGATTTGGGAACTAACACATTGGATGACAATTTGAATAGCCTTTGCGCTAGATACCAATGACAAGGGGAAACCTAGTCTAGGTACAAGAAGGTAGAATGGATAAAAGAGTGGGTGATAAGGGATGGAATGGATGTATGCGTAAGAGAACAAGGATGTGATCTCCAAGGCTATGTCATATAGGAACAACATGCCCCATTCTAGGTGTAATGCTTAGGATTTTTCATGACAAATGTTATGATAATAGGGATGATAAGATGGATGGAAAGGATGAAGTATATCAAGAGATATACAAAGCATGTTACAACATTTTTCCCCTATGTCTTTATCAAGATCAAAAGGAAGAAGGGAGGATGGGTGGACTCAATAGGATAGGTATGTGTGTAATGGCTAAGTTTGGCATGATGGTATGAAAATGGTATTGAAATAGTAGAATATGATAGGATGGAAAATGATAGGTTGGATGAGACAATGTGCCCTCAAGTATAAGTGACATAGAAGACCAATCTACACATGACACATGTTTGCCAGGTTTTCATCATGGTACTTATCCAAGGTGTCACCAAGGGTGGTTTTCACCATTGGATGAATGGATTTCTCTTTACTAATTTTTTTTTTTTCTTGACTTTTTATGATTTTTGAATGGGATAGGTGGATATGGAAAGGAGGGACTCAAGTGTCTAGTTCCATGAAAGGTGGTAGTCCCATTAAGGATGGATGTTGTCACACATGTACCATGTCAAGTCTCATTATTCTCATTGATGTTGGTAAGGGGATTGTATGAAAGTGAGATGGAGTAGGTAGATAGTGGATTATGATGTGGATTATGTAGGAAGGATAGTGGATTATGTAGGGAAAGATAATGGATTATGATATAGATTATGTAGGACTTGTGCAAAAAGATGGATGAAAGGTTTATGCAAAAGCATGGACCATAAGAAGGTGATGGGTGAAATATGTAGGATAATGAATGAAAGGTGGGGAGATGGAGGTATGTAGAAATGTGGTAGGATAGAAGGGGACTATGACCAATGGTTGCACACACCATGTTAAACATTGAATCTTTTGATTTGGTGGAGGTGTGGGAAGCAATGGTAATGTTTGGTTAGGGGATGGGTGATGTAGGAATTTAGGTACCCACATAGACTTGGGTTTTTTATGATTTTTGATTTGCTTGTGAGATTTGCATATGGAATGGGATTTTTGGATGGAAGATAATTTTGGGGATTTTGTGATGTAGATGCTTCTTTTGTCTTGACTTCTTTTTAATTAGGACCCAAACCATTTTAGTTTTGACCTTGTCTTTTGAAGGTATGGGCTTGGATAGCTTTTTAGATGTACTTTACTTTGACTTTTTATATTGATATCCTAAGTCATGAGGATCTTTAGGATTTTTAGCTTTATGGAAGAAGGCATCCAAATGTTTATTATTGAATCCCATGGGTTTGGTGGAAGCTTCATGATTAGACATGTGCATTTGTTGATCATGACTATGAATGTGAGGGAATGTGTTAATGGATGGATTTGGCATTGGGAGAAGTGGTGGTAAAGTGGATGGCGGGCTATTAGGAGTTGGAAGTAGTGGAGGTAAAGTGGATGGTGGAAGGTGTATGATCACATGCTTTTGACACTTGTAAGATAATGGACGTGGAATGGCAACATACATTTTGGGAATATGATAGGATTTGTGATGGAAAGAGGTGGATTTAGGAGGAATGGAGGAAGTACCAACATCTTGAGGTTGTTGTCCTTGGGGTGTATATCCAAGGCCATATGAGCATGGAGGGACCTTGACATGGAGGGGCCTCAAAACACCTTGTTCATAAAGGCCTAAGACTTTACCTTGATAGTTCATTTTTTGGAGTATGCGATGGACAATGGGACTAGGGGTGTTTTGGGAACTAGACTTGAGTTCATTATTTGATGGAGAATGTGAGGTGATGGACAAAGGTTGTTGTTGTCCTAAGGAATAAAATTCATGAATGAAGGTGGGTAGGCCAACGGATATGATGGTGGACTTGAAATGGGGTCGATAGTGGATGATGAAGGATCACTAAGATCTTGATCATCATTATGTTCACTAAGATCCAAGTTATTGGTTTGATCTTCTTTATTTTCTTGGGAGGCATGCGTCTCATCATGACAAGTGGCTATAGTTGAATCATGGATAGGACTAGGTGGAGTGATTAGCTCTTGACCATGGAATGCATAAAGTTGGCTAAGAGGATCATCGTGGCCTTCTTGATCATAGATGGGATCTTGATCATATATGAGAGCTTGGTCAAGGATAGGATTAGGTGTGCTATGGATGGGTTGGATGGAAGTGATTTGATCTTGATTAGAATGAGGGCTTGATGTTTCCCCATGCTTAGGATTATACCCTTGATGTAACTCTTTACTTTCTTGAATGGAAGTGGAAATGGAAGTGGATAACTCTTGGAGAGGGTCAATAGTTTGTGGACCACATGATGGGGTTGAAGGAATAGACATGGTGTTGAAAGACTCTTTGATTAGATTAAGGATAGATGTTTGGCATGGAGATGGTTTATTCCTTCCTAGTAGCCATTACCATTTTCACTTATAGCTCAACTGGGTAGAGTTGAAGCGGTTGATTACATTTAAAAGTGATAGGTATTCCAATAAATTTATGCTATGCTTAACCATTGCAAAGAGAAAAGGTAATGTTTTTAAAAAGAAAATTTAGTTTTTTTATTCAATGCCTTGCAACCTAAAGGGAACTACATAAATATTGCATTCATTCATCTTGTAGTGTTTCATTAATTTTGTAATGAAAATATACACAAGACTGCATAAGTGTTGTTGTTTTATACATCAAAAAGAAAAGAATGCTCAAATGTCCCACACAAGCTGTGGGAGTCGCTGAACTAATCTAACATCTGAAGATAAAAGTAGTAGAAAAACACATGAAAAGAAGTATATCCATCATTGCTTGTTGTGGTCTTGTGTTGGTCTTCATTGGTCCCAGCTCCTCCTTACTCCTAAACTTCACATGAACCTACAAATAATTGAGAAGATTGGTTAGAGCTCTAGATGTAAATCTCATCATATGTCCTATTGACATAAATATAGCATATGCCTATGATGCATTAAATTAGTGGAGCAAGTATCAGATGTATGCAAGAGAGCCTAAAAAATCAAACATCATAAAAGCATCGAGCTTCACTAATTTTTTTTATCTAACATGTTTGTTCACTGGGAAAGTATAGGTGAAATTTTCATTATTGGATTGTTTTTGTCATAGCATGTGGAGAAAATATGGGCTCCCACAAGGGTTGATCCCAGTATGATGCCCCTAAGTCTTAAGAGGGGTATGAGTCAAGTCAAAGATACATAAAAGTAGTCATAAACAACAAGAATGCAACCCATGCTGAGTGCAGCCCTTGCACAATCATAATAAGGACAATAGTCACATGTTTCAGTCATATCTCAAAAAATACAATTTGGGTTTTTGAGATTTTTAGATAGAAATTAGAAGATAATACATTGAAAAACCCTTTAAATTTATCACCAACCTAGTTTTTACTTTTCAAGGAATTTTCACCAGTCTGAAGCTTGAGCAAACCCTAGCAATGGTGACACCCAAACAAACAGAAAGAAGATAGTTAGTTGTCATTAGAAACAAGAAGAGCCCTTCATAAACCATGTGTAGAGCCATCAAAAGGCATGATGAGGAACAACAAAAGTACATCATGAGATACATCCAAACCAAATGAAAGTTGCAGGATGCTATCCTTGTTGATAATAGTTTTTGGCATGCCTGGTGGGACTCATTAGACTCTTTCAATCCAAAATTTGATCATTTATCACTGATATTTGGTGTGTATGTTAGTGATCTCTACCTTTGGAGGCAAGAAAATAACACATCTGATTACTCTGAGCTCAAATTTATTGGTTTCAGTATGATCAAGTGCTAGTTTATTTCAAAAAAGTCTAATTTTTCTTGTTTTCTAGCTTTTGAATAAAAGAATATGTCTATGTTTCATGGAAATATGTCTTACCATCCACCATATTATGAAAATTCTAGTTATTCACCTAATTATCAGCCATATTAGGTTATCCATGTTCCCATTTTTAGTCCAAATTCCATGGCTTTCCAAGAAAACTAGCATGCTCAATATAATTACCACCCTCCCACTCCTGCTCAACCTTCTTACATTTAGAATATTAAAAATATAAAGCTAAACTATGAGGGCAAATGATTGAAATTGAAGAAAATTGATGATATCAGATGGATCAACAATATAACTTACAATAGGAAGAGTGGGCTTACTCAGATTATCAATGCCAACAAGAAGGGGAGTTTCAAGCAAGGCAATATTAAGAGTTTAATTTATAGCAATAGGAGTTATCACACCAACCCTATCTCCAATAGCAGGAGTCGCAATCTTGTGACACCTTTTGTTTTGACCAGGGGTTAGAGACACGAAGGAGACAGTTTGAAGAGAATCTTGTGTAATGTTCCACCCCAGGTGGACACTTCCAAAATATAATGCCAAAAAGAAAATATTGCAATAATAATATTTAACTCAAAACTAAACATCACATAAGGCATTCATGGCTGAAAATTCTAGATTTGTATACCATCTTAAATATTCAATATTTTTACATTGTATTGACAACCCAGTTCATAAAATAACAACTATTATCTAAAATAATAATACCTAGAAAATATAGGAGTTACAATTTATGAACTCATAGGTAAACATGCCTTGAAACCCTCTAAAAATGGATGCTAGAATAAAATATAAAGTTTACAGCAGTCATGTAGCAGAGAGAATAATCCTCATGCCACTAAAAATGGAGTCTTCAATCAACTATCTAAAAACCCCTGCTAGTTCTGGAGATAAATACTCTAAATCTGTACCAATATGATTTCCACGTGCCAAATGAAGAAAGCTCTAATAGATGGAAATGTAACAACAGTGTATATCCCAGTTCTTCAAATGATTAATCTTCAAACCCTTGTAAACTTTTGAAATCTCTTTTCCCATTAAGCACAAACTCGACCTCTGGATGAAGCCAATAGTTAAGCAATCCTTCAAAAGATCTTTCACCACCTCAGGAATGCAAAAATCAAAGAGATTTTTTCATTCTCAGTGACCAAATAGTGCAGAAACCCTAGCACTTCTTCTCCTCACAGCCATCACACCAAAAAGCATAAATATCAAATGATTGAATGAATGCTTTTTTGCTTTTGATGAGCCAATATATACTTTTTTCCAAGTAGGCCAATCCCCTCTAGAAGTATTTTTAAATCATTTAAATGATATTTAATATATTTCATGTGCACTTTATAACATTAGAATAAATTAAATCCTCATAAATGCCCCCCCTTTTAATGAATCATTAATTGTACTTTAAGTGACTTAATTGAGGGTCATGCCCCCATTGGTCATAAAGTGAACTTAAAAACTTTATAGTATCCCTTTATAATATTTTATTATCATTAAAGTCACTTTAATGATAATAAATCCATAAATACTCTTTAACTTGCCAAACTGACTGAACACGGGGATCAACATTGCATCCATGATACATCCAAATGCCTTACTATAAATAGTAACACTGGACTCCACTAACAAAGTGACTTACTATAAATAGTAAGTGTGTGAAACTAAGTCCTGAATCACCAAACAAAGGCCAATCCTGAACCAAACTGAGCTCTAGAGAAGAAAACACTTAGATAACTACCAAACAAGAGCCTCTAACCATCTGCATTAGCCTACGAGGGCTAAATAATAAGCTAATCTATCAAAATCAAGAACAAGACAAAATGGGGACAATATAGTCTGCCATCCCTGAAATTGCTTGTCCCCAAGCAATCCAAACTACAAAAGAACACCTTTCCACCTAGATCCCAAAGGAAGTGTTGTGCAATGTCCCTCATATCATCAACAACTGATAAAACATGATGAAGCATGCCAACCTCAACATTAGGTGTTGTAGGAGTGTAAACCTCAAGAGGAAGAAACTCAAAATGCCAACAAAGTTTGCTTCCCATATCTATGCAAGGTAAGATGTCATACAAACTATCCAACACATGTGCATCAGAACTGTGTATCTAAAACAAATCATGTACATGAGGATCAACAGTGAAACTGCAAGCAATCCACATCATGTACACATGACAATACTCCCCAGTAAAGCCTAACTAGAACCTTGATGGACATAAAGGATCCCTCAACACACTGAAGAGTGTCCAACAAATATTTCCTAGATCCTAGATCCAAAATGGGAGTCTAATATCATCTTCACCATGTTGAAAATGGTGAAGTAATTCACAGGGATCCAACCATACTGTTGTGCCAAGCTTGTCACTACCCAGATCCCAATGCAAATAGAACTCACATCCATCTGTCATGTGGAGATAAAAATATCTAGAAGCATTTGCTACACCAAATCTCCCTCTATACTCTCCTAAACTCTCATGGATGTGATATCCAACTAAGCCATCATGTCTATTAACACCATAATCTCTTGAAAGCCATGCATCCATAGGTAGTCTCTGTGACATAAATAGCAAACTTAGTCGGATACATGTCAGCATGATGGGAAATGAACCTTTGATCCTGCAAGTAATCCCCTACAAATAACTAAGTTAGGTACTTGCAGCTACTAACTCCATCTAATGAAGACGGTAAATATCCATCCCACAAAGGATGCTATAACCCTAGAGCCAATCCACACCAATGCATCATTAAATCCTCTATGTGTAGATCAAAAAAAAGTGATGAGTACTCGTCACTATGCAGTCGCAATAAAAAACTCCAACCTCGGTCGATAGCTCATCAATAACAACTCTGGAATCAAAAGATGGCTCTAATATTTGACCCCATAAAGTTGATTGGCTAGGGACTTTGGTAACCCTCTCAGCAAACCCAATCATGAAATATCAATTAGGAAGAATTATAGTCAGACTATCTATAATTGCCCCCACAACACACTCGATGCAGCATGAACCTCGAATGAGAGTATCCTTGGTTGCTCCACATTGACCCTCCTAAAACTTCAGACTCTTAAGAAGGTACTCAACAAACATATTGACGTAGTCAAAACAATATAATGCTAAATCAACCTTATCTTTTGAGACCTACAACTGATCACTCCATCTCTGTGGCACAACAAGCTATCCATCCACATCAGCTACATGGGATGACTTGGTACTAATCTCAAGAGAACCTAATGCAACATGTGGTTCTCTACTGCTCCCCAAAGAACTTATCCCATCTAAATCAACTGCACCTGTATCTATGATGAATGTAACCACATCCTCAACACATCCATCACCACAACCCATGGGTATAAGATCATCACCAACTGTTGCTGTAGGTAATTGAACTATATCTATAGCTGGTGAAGATTGTACCAAACTCAACTCCACGGTAAGCTCCTCCAATTGTAACTGTAACTCCTGAAGGGCCAACTGGGCACTCTTCAATGAGTCCATAGTCACATCAAGATCATGGGTGAGCTCATCAAGCTCCTCCTCCTTTCCCTTCAAGGCATCAAAATAGATCCCATCCCACCTGAGAAGGTAATCATGATCAGATAACAACAATAAATAATTATTCTTCATTTTCCCAATCACTTCTCTAAGTGTATGGAACTCTGGAAGGGAAAGACCACTACCACTATGTTCATCTGTCTCAGGAGTACTCCAACCATAGGTTTCCAACATCTATCGTGCAACATCAAAATGCTCCAAAGCTGTAGCAATCATATCATTACTAACCTTCAACTACCCAACAAGATGATGATACTCCTATGACTCATTCTTTCCACGCAAATCTGCACTATGGTATGAGGCTGAATCAACATCACTCACCTCATGATTAGCAGAATCATGTGTGCTATCAACAATGCATACATCACCAACTAAGGTACCACTGCTATGTACCTCAAAAGATGGCTCAACTGGTAATGTAGAAGTTGCTGATATAACATTATCTTCACATAGTTCCACTTCCAAGGTAACTGTATGACCATCCAAAACACTATCCTAAGATTCATTGCCATCAAATATATTTTCTATTTTGTTTTCTAAGGTCTTATTTGAGAAATCAAACTCAGTATGACATGAACCATTGTCATAAATTGCAACCTTAGCACCCAAATCTTGAGTACCTTCATGTGACAACACACTAGAAGCATATTTCTCAAGTGAAATGGCTGCTACCTCATGATAATGCAAAGAGTTTTGGTTGTTGTTGTGAAAAATAGAATTGCTATTGTCCTCAAAGCTCTCTGTGTATTTGAAGAACTCCTTCCAAACTTCATGCCTTAGCTATCTAGGACCAGGGGTTATTTCGAGAGGTTTTCCTAAAGGAGAATCAAATATGCCCTAGACTATTTTTCCCCATACTTCCCTCGTATATATATATATATATATATATATATATATATATATATATATATATATATATATATATATATATATATATATATATATATATATAACATTGTATCAATCACTCCTAAATTGAAGAAAGTCAAGTGATCCAGAAAACCATCAAAACCATCAAATATTTTAAACTTATCTAGCATGATCTAGTATTCTTTAAAAATTATATCATCTTCCCGATCAATTTCTTCCTTGGATTTTCCCATGACTGAAACAAGTACAAGAGTGTTGGTCATTCAAATGTTGACTATGTGAGCTTAATGAATATTTAATTTAAATCCCACTATTAAACTAACATGCAATAGCTGATACCACACATGCAACCATTAAAATTGACATGCAAGTGATGATCACTAACATGCAACCCCAAATCTTGACATGCAACTGAATATTTTTGATTAACCCAATAGGATGGGAGGAAACCACTCTAATACCATTGTAATGTCCCACCCCAGGTGGACACTTGCAAAAAATAATGCCAAAAATAAAATATTGCAATAATAATATTTAACTCAAAACTGAACATCACATAAGGCATTCATGGCTAAAAATTCTAGATTTGTATACCATCTTAAATACTCAATATTTTCACAATGTATTGACAACCCAGTTCATAAAATAACACTTATTATCTAAAACAACAATACCCAAAAAATGGAGGAGTTACAATTCATGAACTCATAGGTAAACATGCCTTGAAACCCTCTAAAAATGGATGCCAAAATAAAATATAAAGTTTGCAGCAGTCATACAGCAGAGAGAATAATTCTCATGCCACTAAAAATGGAGTCTTTAATCAGCTATCTAAAAACCCCTACTAGTTCTAGAGATAAATACTCTAAATATGTACCAATATGATTTCTACATGCCAAATGAAGAAAGCTCTAACAGTTGGAAATGTAACAACTTCGTATATCTTAGTTCTTCAAATGATTAATCTTCAAACCCTTGTAAACTTCTAAAATCTCTCCTCCCATTAAGCACAAACTTGACCTCTGGATGAAGCCAACAGTTAAGCAATCCTTCAGAAGATCTTTCACCACCTTAGGAATACAAAAATCAAAGAGAGTTTTTTGATCTCAATGACCAAATAGTGCAGAAACCCTAACACTTCTTCTCCTCACAAGCATCACACTGAAAAGCATAAGTATCAAATGATTGAATGAATTCTTTTGTGCTTTTGATGAGCCAATATATACTTTTTCCCATGTAGGTTGATGCCCTCTAGAAGTCTCTTTTATATCATTTAAATGATATTTAATATATTTCATGTGCACTTTATAACATTAGAATAAATTAAATCCTCATAAATGCCCCCCCTTTTAATGAATCATTAATTGTACTTTAAGTGACTTAATTGA
This sequence comes from Cunninghamia lanceolata, assembly GCA_027924645.1. NCBI lineage: Eukaryota > Viridiplantae > Streptophyta > Pinopsida > Cupressales > Cupressaceae > Cunninghamia > Cunninghamia lanceolata. Next base: position 19,534,671 of record BSBN01001807.1, on the reverse strand, counting down.
GGGTCATGCCCCCATTGGTCATAAAGTGAATTTAAAAACTTTATAGTATCCCTTTATAATATTTTATTATCATTAAAGTCACTTTAATGATAATAACTCATAAATACTCATTAACTTGCCAAACCAACTGAACTTGGGGATCAACACTACATCCATGATACATCTAGATGCCTTACTATAAATAGTAACAATGGACTCCACTGACAAAGTGAATTACTATAAATAGCAAGTGTGTGAAATTGAGTCCTGAATCACCAAACGAAGGCCAATCCGAAACCAAACTAAGCTTTGGAGAAGAAAACACTCAGATAACTACCAAACAAGACCCTCTAACCATCTGCATTAGCTTACGAGGGCCAAATAATAGGCTAATCTACCAAAATCAAGAACAAGCCAAAATGGGGACATTACATCTTGAGAGGGAATCAACTGTACAAATGAAGCTTTTTCTTTCTCATTTTCAAAGGAAAGAGGACTGGATAGCTCCTACTATTCTAGATCAGCCTATTCAACAAGAGATTCGTAAGTATAAGTTTCCAAGTTTTGGACAAGGTGAGCCTCCTAATACTCCTAAAGTTGAGATTCCAAGTTTTAGGTAGGATAAAGTCCTTAATTCCTTAAGCCAGCCTCTTAAGCTTGAAATTCCAAGTTTCAGAAGCCTTCATCCTTTGCAAATTGAGGAAAATAATCAGGAACAACCTATTATAGTTATAGGGCAGCCCCTTGAGCAACATTTTTTCTTTCAAGAAATCTAGGAAGCTCCCCAAGTTTCCCCACCTAATGAATCCAAGGATGAGCCTATTGATCAGGATATCTCATTCATCTAGGAGAAATTAGAAATGTAGATCTATCACATTTAACTATGGAGTGTTCCCAATTGCAACAACAAAAGATTGAACAACAAAAGTCCTCTCCAAACAACCCTTTCAATGTTTTGACTAATGAGCTTCCTTGTTTTGTAGAAGAGGATGCAAATTTTCAGTATTTATCTCAGAAGAATAGTTAGGATAGAAGGATGAAGAGGTGAAAGAAGTTGATCAAGAGGAGCATTCCATAGTTTGGTTTGATGAGTTACCTCCTTATATGGGAAATGATGAAGAAGATGATGTTTTGATCCCATAAATCATAGTTTTAGAGCACCAAGAAGAGGTCAAAAGCTATGATGAGTTGCTAGTTGAGGAAAGTAAATGTGATGATGAAGTCTTGGACAAGAAAGAGGAGTGCAAAATGAGCCTTTTGTGGAGTCTACAAAACTTGTTGAGTGCTACCATGAGATAAAAAATAATCCTCTTTCATTAAATATCCAAGAAGATTCTAAAGAGAACTCATTTTGGAATGATCTTGAGGATTTTGTTTCAAACCTAGATAATGTGAAAGAAGTTTCAAGTGATATGTTTGATGGTCTTCCTAACTTAGTGGATGAAAATATAAAGGGCATGTTAGTGTCAAGTATTGAGCAGCAAAATGTTGAAAACCATGGGGATAAGATGTTGATTCATGAGCAGATCAATGAGAGCAGTCTTGATTTGAATCATCACAAGGCTGATAGTCATGTAAATATTGTTCAAGATGAACAAGGGGAAAAGAAAGATATTACTCTTTAAGGTATGAGTTCTAATATCTTTTTGAGTTCTCATAAAATTAGTTAGGGGGATATTTCAAAGCCTATTAGGAATCAAAAAATTAATATTAAGTTTGATGATGATTTGTGCACAAACACATTAGAGGAGTTTTGTGTAAACCTTGATGCCATATTTTCAAGTGATTTAAATTAGAACAATGAGATTGAAATAGTAGACAACCAACAAGAAACCAACAATAAGATTTTAAGCTTCATCCTTTCAAGAGGATGCCCCATCAGAGATTTAGCCAACAAAGTTACCAACAAGATTCAAAAGGTTATGAGTGTACCCAAAGAGTAGATTGCAACTGAAGAACAATAGAACCATTCAGTTCAAATCAGAAATATGTTTGATCAGATTCAAAGAGTGAATAAGTTTGGTTATAATCTTTAGGTTGCATTGCAATAGTTTGTGGGGTGTGTTCTTGCTTCTAGCCTCTTATCAGCAGTTCATGAACATGCAAAGCATCACTTGTTGTTTAGAAAGGGGATTTATTTCTCAAAGCCAGTTAATGGGTTTGTCTAGCTACTGTCTCTACTAGTTAGAGTAGGTTAGAGTTAGTGTTTTTAGTTAATAAGTGTTGTTTGCAGATGCATTTCAATTTGGTTTTCTTTTCCCTAAGTGTTTTTGCATAGTTGCTAGCCTCTAGGGCCTTGTAGTTTGCTTTCTTTTTATTTTGCTATTGTTTGGAGCATTTGTGGCTGAGTTACAATGGTTTTTTGAGTTTGGAGGGGTGGAATTTGACTCAATGTCCAATGGATTGTTTAAGGCTACTGGTCTACATGCTTAGCAGGCAAGCATTCAATAGAAATTGCTAGAAATTTTACCCATTTTCACTTATAGCTCAACTAGGTAGAGCTGAAGCGGTTGATTACATTTAAAAATGAAAGATATTCCAATAAATTTCTTCTATGCTTAACCATTGCAAAGAGAAAAGGTGATGTTTCTTAAAATAGAATCCAATTTTGTTATTCAATGTCTTGCAACATAAAGGGAACTACATAGATATTGCCTTCATTCATCTTGTAGTGTTTCATTCATTTTGTAATGAAAATATACACAAGACTACATAAGTGTTATTTTATACATTGAAAAGAAAAGAATGCTCAAATGTCCCACACAAGCCATGGGAGTAGCTGAACTAATGCAACATCTGAAGATAAAAGTAGTAGAAAAACACATGAAAATAAGTATATCCATCATTGCCTATTGCAGTCTTGTGTTGGTCTTCATTGTTCCTAGCTCCTCCTTGCTCCTGAACATCACATGAACCTGTAGATGATTGAAAAGATTAGTTAGAGCTCCAGATATAAATCTCATCATATGCCCTATCAACAGAAATATATCATATGCCTATGATGCATTAAATTAGTTGAACAAGTATTAGATGTATGCAAGAGAGCCTAAAAAATTACACATCATAAGAGCATCGAGCTTCACTATTTTTTATCTAGCATGTTTGTTCACTATGCAGGTATAGGTGAAATTTTCATTACTGGATTGTTTTTGTCAAAGCATGTGGAGAAAAAATGGGCTCCCACAAGGGTTGAGCCCAACATGCTACCCCTAAGTCTTCAGAGGGGTATGAGCAAAGTCAAAGATGCATAAAAGTAGTAATAAACAACAAGAATGCAGCCCATTCTAAGTGCAACCCTTGTATAGTCATAATAAGGACAATAGTCATGTGTTTTAGTTATATCTCAAAAAATATGATCTAAGTTTCTGAGATTTTTGGACAGAAATTAGAAGACAATAAAATGAAAAAAACCCTTTAAATTTCTCACCAACCTAATTTTTAGTTTTGGAAGAATTTTCACCAGTCTAAAGCGCGAGTAAAACCTAGCAATGGTAGCACCCACACTGGCAGAAAGAAGATAGTTAGCTTCCATTAGAAGCAAGAAAAGGCATTCATAAACCATGTGTAGAGCCATCAAAAGGCATGATGAGAAACAATAGAAGTAGATCATGAGATGCATCCAAACCAAATGAAAGCTACAGGGTGTGATCCTCATTGATAACAATAGCCAATGGATCACATTTGTTGTAGGTGTATGGGTGGTGGAAGTTGAAGGCTTATGATTAGGACTAGGTGGAGTGGAAAGATCCCATGGTGGAGGAATATAAAGGATGGAAGGTGTTGTAGGCTTAGTGTTTTGATTTTGATTGGATGGAGGGTCAAATGGATTGAATGGATTGGTGGATTTGGGTAACTCCATAGGTTTACTTTTGTAATAATTGAGTTTAGGGTGTGAAGTTGATGGATTGGCAAGTGGATTGCATGGTGGTATTGGGGTAGGACTAGGAGGATCTTGGATTGGCATGTGATTGGATGGTGATGCAAGATACTTATGTTGCAAGTATGGGCCTAACCAGTGTTGTCATTGATGTCAACATACTCCTGTTGCATTAATGATAAGGTTTGGATGAACCGTGAGCTAAGGATATTGAGAAAATTAGTCTCAATCAGGAAGAGTGAAGTCCAAGATAGGATGATGATCAAAGGATGCAGATTAAAGGGTTTGTAGATATGTGTCTGTAGGTGATCCAGTAGAGATTTTATAGGTTTGTATGAAGATATGAAGAAGTTGTGGCTACTCAAGTAAAACTAGTTCCGGTAGGTATTCAAAGGTGACAGAGTGTAACAAGAAAGGTCCGGTGAGATCCAGAAATGAAGTTTCCTATTCTGTGGATTTAAGGGAGTGCTGAGGAAGTCTTTGTGGTGTATCAACTCTATTGGTTCATGGTTTGAAGGTCTACAAACATCTATTCCTTTGTGACAGTAATGACAGATTGTGTTCTTGAGGTTCCAGATGAAGGAGAGAAAGATTTTAGTAAGCAAAAGAAGTGTGGATGTTCTTGGTGATTCAATCAAGCTTCTGGAGGTCTTTGGATCATGTCCAGTTCATGTTGGTGGTCCACAGTGAAGTTGGAGCTCAGAATTGAAGAGTAGCTTCTGTATGATGGTGTTCTTCTTGAGATAGGCCGACCGGATAAGTTATGCATCTGTCAGATGATCTTATGAATGTTTTCTGACTTAGATGATCATTCCTAAGTTGATGCCTTGTATAAATAAGGGAGTTTAAACTTGCCTTTTTGTGTTGAGATGAGGGTGTGGTAGCGAAGAGGAGAGAGAAAGGCAGAGTATAAGTATTGAGCTTAATGGAACTGATTCAAGCATGGTGAAGATGCTATTCTCCAGTTCATGTATGTGATACTTATTTCTTTGTAGACAGTGTGTCTCTTGTAGGTAGTGAGCCTCTTGTGAGCAGTGTGCTCGGGTAGTGAGCCCTAATTGGCATGTGCCATTTTGTTCTTTCTATTCTTCTAATAGAGAATACAATTTTGGGTTAATCACCCCATGGTTTTTCCCTTAACTAGGTTTTCCACGTCAAAATCCTAGTGTCTTATGTGTTGATATGTTTCTGCTCTTGATTTGAATGCATTATGGTTTATGATTAATATATAGCTAATCACTAAGAAGACTTAAGTGTTTAGATTGGAGAAAGTTTTGAACAACTGATTCACCCCCCCTCTCAGCTGTGTGCCCTAAGTCTAACAATTGGTATCAGAGATAAGTTCCTCTAAAAGAGCTTAACCACTTGAGGAGATCCAGGATGTTGTCCTACAAGAAGGATAGTCTGAAGTTTGATGGAACAAATTTTACTCTATGGAAAGGTCGCATGAAGTGTCACTTGCAATGCATGGGAATGGCATACTGGACCATGGTTACAATACAATATGTATGTCCACAGGGTGGTCTAAAAGCTTCAAATGAAATCACAGATGTTGAAAATAATTTGTGGACTAGAGAAGCTCTTCTAAGTGTATTATCTAATTCAGAGCTCTCAAATGTTATTAACCTTCCAACTGCTTTTGATATTTGGAAAAAATTGTAACTCTTGCATGAAGGAGACCAGTACGTTAAATGTGTAAGGTTATAGAGTCTAAAAGGGAAATTTGAAAAGCTAAAGATGAGAGATGATGAAAATATTACTACTTTTATGCCAAGAGTAAATGAGCTTGTTTGTGGAATTAGAAATGCTGGTGGAGTCTTGTGTTGGTTTTTCTTCTGAATCAGCATTAGGATTTGCCACTTCTAATGCACAGGTAGATTTAGCCAACTAAATACAGGAGGTTGCGTGAGCTGCCTCCCCTTCACTTCTGGTTCTGCCGCACCAAGGGGGGGATCCCTATAACTCAAGATGTAACCTTGACTAGCTCAAAGATAGAAAGATCTAACTTGACAACAACAGGCAGAATACTCTCATGTATGGACCAAGATCTGTATGATAGATCACAAGGCTGGCAACATTCTTGGACATGATGTCTGGTTGGGTATGAGAGCATGCAGGGGGTTCCTAATCCTACTCCTACAACTAACAGGTGGAAGTATGAAATGGTTTAGTTTGAATTTTGGATGCAAAGCTGGACATGGTGTATAACCTCAACACAGAGCTAGATTGGTGCCTATCCAGGGCCTGGAGTCAGTAGACATACACCTGTGAATGATCAACATGAACAGCTAAAACTGGATTTCAGGGGGATATATGTGATACCTGCCTTACAGATATCTCCCAATACAGAGTGTTAAGTTATCTCTACTTATGGCATCCCTACTGCAGTATACCCTTCCCAATGTTCAACCTGAAAATAGTTTATTCTACCCCTTGAGCAGAAGTTAAAAGATCAGACATTCAACATAGGAATTCTATGCTCTAGAATCTAAACATTACCCAAATATCCAGATTCAGAGGAAGAATACATGCAATACTGGAGACAGAATTAACAAAACACATGCTAAGATAGCATTTCTCATATAAGATTAATCATGAAATCAGTGGGTTCATGCCAAAAACATACAACAAGAGATACATAAACTCACAGGTTAAGCTGTACAGAACAACCAGATCAGCTTGTTTTGAATTACAGAGCCAAAAATCTTCAACTTTCAACAACCACAAATGAGTAACACTTCCTGCTTATAACAGCCAGGTAGTGTACCACAGCAATTAATTACATGGTTGACCAAAAATCCTGCCAGATACACAGTATCAACAAAATGGCGCTCAACGCATTACCAGGTTGGCGCCCAAACATGAATGCAGCAGGTAGGGGAGGAGACAGGAAGGAATCTCGAGCCCTACGCCACTGTCCACTGATGTACGCCTTCAATCGGATACCAGATCCGCCCATACCTCTGCAACCTTCGCCATTAATGGCGCACCAACCCGCTGCCTCAGGAAAACGTCAATTCTGCATCGCAACCATTTCCCGCCGAGATTCATCATCATGATATTTCGAAAATATGCAGGATATCAATTATCCCACATGCACCTCGCAGCAACCTCATTAACACTTCATATACTAGGTCATGAGCATATATGATGTCGGTGCTTTTGCTCCTGACAACACTAGTATAAGACTTCATCATCATCATCCTCCAGCAGCATGATATCCTGTCGCTTGAAATATCACCCTGACGTCAGCATCATCACCGCAATATCACCTGCATGATAATCGCCTTCATCGGCACAACCTGATCCATCGGAGGAACATCCTCCTGCTGTGCCTATACCAAAAATCTGGCCGATGAACATCCTGATGACGTCATCATCATATCCTGCTGACGTCATCATCATATCTGCCTACTGCACACCTCCTCATATCCAGATGACGTCATCATCATGTTTGCAAATATCAGAGGATCTCCACAAGATGATCAGTGTTAGAAATATGACCCCCCCCGGACCTTGATGACGTCATCATCATATCGACATCAGGATGATATTCGGAAGATAACCGGATATTTGGAAATATCATCCTGATGCACAAATATCATGTTGCACTGTAGCTCCATTATAAGATCAGGGCGATAGATGAATATGATGATGCTCGAAAAGATCACCCCCCACTAGATAATGCACGAAGCCGGCAGGCGGATATTTCCTTGATATCAGCATCATCATGACGCTGGGACAAACATACATCCGGGTGATATTCAAAAATGAAAATATCACCCCCTCCTTCAGAAATATCATGATGCAGATAGGCAGAGAAAAAGATATCACCCTGACATAAGAATGACGTCAGCATCATCAGGATGAGAAAACAACGAACATGAAGTGATACAACATCATCAGGATGATATTGACTAAGATCATCCTGACGTTCAAAATATGATGACCCCAGTGAATATCGGGTCATACTTAGAACTCTTCAACAACATCATCAGGATGATCATAACCAAGATCACCCGATGATAAAGATATCACCCCGGCGAAATATCATGAAGGCAGAAAAAATGATGACCCCCGCAAGCAACACGGTGATAACTGGAAATATGATGATGATGATGACGACCCTTAAGAAAAAACAAGTCAGGTCAAACAACTTAGAGAATAACCCCTTCAGAAGATCGGGGCAACATCATCATCATAAAAGGGCAAGGTGATAATCGGAAGATCACCGGATACTTGAAAAATCACCCCCGCAAGCAAATCAGGGCACACTGTAGCTCATCAACAGGATCAGGATGATATCCAGACATCACCCGATACTTGAAATATGATGATCCTGATGAGAAACCGGTCGACAGAGAACATGATGATGCTGACCACCATCGAAGAAAATATGATGATGATGACCTCCTCTTCAAAGAAAAAATGATGATGCAGCTAAAAAATGCTGAGGAGGTCCAACACTTTAGAACATTTTTTGGATACTTAGGGAAAGTGCCTACATGAAAATTGCTAAAAAAAATGCCAGTCAATTCAGGGACTAACACTGGCTCTGTCTGGGGACGTGCAGGTGCAAGACTGCAGCGAGAACCCCAGATCTCTGGGATGCAGACCAGTCCCTTATCCATTGGGCACAGAGTCATGAAGTTACCATGATCTGCATCACCAAACACATTATTTTGGCGGCCCCAGGCAGCCAAAAAGGAAAAACCATAATTTTTTCTTGTCAAATGCCTGATTCCAAACTGAAAGATCCCAATCCCAACTGAAAAGATTGGCATAATCTGCCCATAATGTCATCTACTTAAAAAGATATTCCACCAGTTTTGAAAGCTTGCCACCATCACTTTCAGCTCTGTCATTTTGGATTTCAGAATTAGACATATAACCATACACATAATATTCTTCAACATTAGGCAACACATGTATGTTATGTCCCTCAGACAGTACATCATACTGCTCTTGGCATTCTTTATCATTTATCTGGCTGCTGCACATTATCAGGCACTCATCCAGCTGATCCAACAATTCAAAATACTCAGAAAATATGAGACCCCTAATATCTACTAATATTGAAAACAAAACCTGATCCACACACCCAATGTTGCACATGTCTGAATTAGGTGATGATGAACATTCATTATTCACAGTTTGCAAATCAGTATCATCATCCTCAAACAAAGGGTTAATCCTGCACCACTGAAAGTCAAGACTCACAACATCATATGCATTAGCAGGCTCATCATAAAGGGGATTAACATTCACTGCAAAGGCCTCTGCTTCTTCTTCATGACACTCCAATTCTTCTTCATTATTATCAGATCTAGAGTCATAAGAAGAACAAACCTGATCCATGAATTGGTCATGGATATCATTTTTATCATCTAATTGCCCCGCATACAAGATTTTTGCTGTTTCAATGTACTCTGAAGTTGAACAATCTGCATCATTTTCCAGCCCTCCAATACTTCCTGATGAAACTGATATTGATTCTTGATCCATATGATCACAACTCTGCACAACTGGATCATTTAAACATGAAGGCTCTTTGTTTAGGACTGGTATGCAAATATTACTTGAAAAATTATTATTTTCAACTTCACCTGCTGGGCAAAAAAGGACATCCTCCTCTATGATAGAAACATCATCTACTTGGAATGATGCAAAAACTGGGACAACAGGGGTGTGAATGCTATGACATTCATTGTCAATACCTGAATTAAATCCTTCATTAACACTGGGGGCTGCAGGACAACAAAATTTTTCAGAGAAATAATCCTTTTGTATTCCATACCTCCAATTGTTTTCAATATCTATTGCAAACTGATGTGCCTGATGCAATGTGGTGGGCTCCTTGTCTCTTAATCTGTAACTCATTTTCTTATCAAAGGCTCCCAAATAGATAACTAAGCACAGTGCATCATTAGGTCTCATGCATTCTGGAATTCTATTCAATGCCCTCATAAATCTGAGGTTAAAGGCTGGGATCAACTCATCTTCTTCAATATGGATGTACATGAAGTCACTAATAGCTGCATATTCAGAAACTCTTTCACCATACTGTACTAGAAATGCAGATTTAAAACCATGCCAAAAGCTGACAGAGTGAGCTGGAAGGTAGGAAAACCAGTCCCTTGCATCTTCATCTAGAGATTGAACAAATAATCTCATAACCACATCCTCATGGTCAATCTCAAAGTCATCTATCACATTCATGAACTGCTGCAAGTGTCTCTTAGCTGATTCATCCTTTATACCCTTAAATTTAGGCAAAAAATTTCTGATTTTAGGTGGAAAAGCATTGGATAACCACAAATGCCACTGAAATTTATGGGCTTATATCTGTCTATGTTGAAACTTCTTTTATTACATTGTTGGGACTGACTACTATACATTTTTGCATTTGACACTTCACAAGGGTGCATAGGCAGATAATACATCCTTTATGTTATTGCAACCCTCCTCTCTACTCAGATTTTCTACAAACAATGACTTTAGGCACTCAAAGTTTAGATTGTTTTTTCAAACTTTCCTAAAGTCCTTTAAATGAGTCTTTTGAACAACATTGCATGACCTTTGAAATACAGGGTAAGTTCTAATAAAAGCATGCAAGCTCTGTTTTCACCAATGTTTCCCTTTTAACCAGTGCTATCTCACCAAATAGGGAGTCTGTCAAACAATATGAAATACCTGGATATGTTGCAGGAGCTGCAAATTCTTCTCTGACTGATTTTGTTCTTTTATCAGGTTCTTTGATGCAGAGTCGCCACCTCCTGGAAGAGGAATGAGCTTCAAACAAGCTGAAGCTGCAGATTGATTTCTTTCATTCTGGGTCATCCACCAGCAGAATCACATATATAACCCTTTTCTCTGCTGCAACAAACAGTTTCCAGGTCTGATTTTTTTTTTTTAATCTTGTAGACTCAAACTTTCATGGATATGACATTGATCTCCCCAGCAGAGTCGCCAATTTGTTGGTTTTTCTTCTGAATCAGCATTAGGATTTGCCACTTCTAATGCACAGGTAGATTCAGCCAACTAAATACAGGAGGTTGCGTGAGCTGCCTCCCCTTCACTTCTGGTTCTGCCGCACCAAGGGGGGGATCCCTATAACTCAAGATGTAACCTTGACTAGCTCAAAGATAGAAAGATCTAACTTGACAACAACAGGCAGAATACTCTCATGTATGGACCAAGATCTGTATGATAGATCACAAGGCTTGCAACATTCTTGGACATGATGTCTGGTTGGGTATGAGAGCATGCAGGGGGTTCCTAATCCTACTCCTACAACTAACAGGTGGAAGTATGAAATGGTTTAGTTTGAATTTTGGATGCAAAGCTGGACATGGTGTATAACCTCAACACAGAGCTAGATTGGTGCCTATCCAGGGCCTGGAGTCAGTAGACATACACCTGTGAATGATCAACATGAACAGCTAAAACTGGATTTTAGGGGGATATATGTGATACCTGCCTTACAGATATCTCCCAATATAGAGTGTTAAGTTATCTCTACTTATGGCATCCCTACTGTAGTATACCCTTCCCAATGTTCAACCTGAAAACAGTTTAATCTACCCCTTGAGCAGAAGTTAAAAGATCAGACATTCAACATAGGAATTCTATGCTCTAGAATCTAAACATTACCCAAATATCCAGATTCAGAGGAAGAATACATGCAATACTGGAGACAGAATTAACAAAACACATGCTAAGATAGCATTTCTCATATAAGATTAATCATGAAATCAGTGGGTTCATGCCAAAAACATACAACAAGAGATACATAAACTCATAGGTTAAGCTGTACAGAACAACTAGATCAGCTTGTTTTGAATTACAGAGCCAAAAATCTTCAACTTTCAACAACCATAAATGAGTAACACTTCCTGCTTATAACAGCCAGGTAGTGTACCACAGCAATTAATTACATGGTTGCCAAAAATCCCGCCAGATACACAGTATCAGCAAAATGGCGCTCAACGCATTACCAGGTTGGCGCCCAAACATGAATGCAGTAGGTAGGGGAGGAGACAGGAAGGAATCTCGAGCCCTGCGCCACTGTCCGCTGATGTACACCTTCAATCGGGTACCAGATCCGCCCATACCTCTGCAACCTTCGCCATTAATGGCGCACCAACCCGCGGCCTCGGGAAAACGTCAATTCTGCATCGCAACCATTTCCTGCCGAGATTCATCATCATGATATTTCAAAAATATGCAGGATATCAATTATCCCACATGCACCCCGCAGCAACCTCATTAACACTTCATATACTAGGTCATGAGCATATATGATGTCGGTGCTTTTGCTCCTGACAACACTAGTATAAGACTTCATCATCATCATCCTCCAGCAGCATGATATCCTGTCGCTTGAAATATCACCCTGACGTCAGCATCATCACCGCAATATCACCTGCATGATAATCGCCTTCATTGGCACAACCTGATCCATCGGAGGAACATCCTCCTGCTGTGCCTATACCAAAAATCTGGCCGATGAACATCCTGATGACGTCATCATCATATCCTGCTGATGTCATCATCATATCTGCCTACTGCGCACCTCCTCATATCCGGATGACGTCATCATCATGTTTGCAAATATCGGAGGATCTCCACAAGATGATCAGTGTTAGAAATATGACCCCCCCCGGACCTTGATGACGTCATCATCATATCGACATCAGGATGATATTCGGAAGATAACCGGATATTTGGAAATATCATCCTGATGCACAAATATCATGTTGCACTGTAGCTCCATTATAAGATCGGGGCGATAGATGAATATGATGATGCTCGAAAAGATCACCCCCCACTAGATAATGCACGAAGCCGGCAGGCGGATATTTCCTTGATATCAGCATCATCATGACGCTGGGACAAACATACATCCGGGTGATATTCAAAAATGAAAATATCACCCCCTCCTTCGGAAATATCATGATGCAGATAGGCAGAGAAAAAGATATCACCCTGACATAAGAATGACGTCAGCATCATCAGGATGAGAAAACAACGAACATGAAGTGATACAACATCATCAGGATGATATTGACTAAGATCATCCTGACGTTCAAAATATGATGACCCCAGTGAATATCGGGTCATACTTAGAACTCTTCAACAACATCATCAGGATGATCATAACCAAGATCACCTGATGATAAAGATATCACCCCCGCAAAATATCATGAAGGAAGAAAAAATGATGACCCCCGCAAGCAACACGGTGATAACTGGAAATATGATGATGATGATGACGACCCTTAAGAAAAAACAAGTCAGGTCGAACAACTTAGAGAATAACCCCTTCAGAAGATCGGGGCAACATCATCATCATAAAAGGGCAAGGTGATAATCGGAAGATCACCGAATACTTGAAAAATCACCCCCGCAAGCAAATCAGGGCACACTGTAGCTCATCAACAGGATCAGGATGATATCCAGACATCACCTGATACTTGAAATATGATGATCCTGATGAGAAACCGGTCGACAGAGAACATGATGATGCTGACCACCATCGAAGAAAATATGATGATGATGACCTCCTCTTCAAAGAAAAAATGATGATGCAGCTAAAAAATGCTGAGGAGGTCCAACACTTTAGAACATTTTTTGGATACTTAGGGAAAGTGCCTACATGAAAATTGCTAAAAAAAATGCCAGTCAATTCAGGCACTAACATCTTGGATGAAAATGAGATTGTTGGAAAAATTCTCAGATCCCTTCCTGCCTCTTACAAAATCAAGGTTGCTGCCATTGATGAATTTAGAGCCCATACAACTATCACAAGAGACCAATTGGCTGGCAAATTGGCTGCATTTGAAATGACTGAGTTTGCAGATGATCCCCCCAAGACTTAATATGCATTCAAAGCCAGTGCCTCTATAAAAGGTAAACAAAGGTTTGATCTGGCAGGGAACTCATCAAGGAAACTGTCATGGTATGAAAAAGCAAGAAAGACTTGGAAGAAGAAGAAGTAGAAACTTCTCAACTTGAAGCCCTCATTGCAAAGAGACTTCCAAGAGGATCTAGTAAGTATGAAGGAAAATTGCCTTTTAAGTGTTTTAACTACAATAAGATTGGTCATTTTGCCTCAAGAGGTCCTGAAAGATTTTCAAGGCCAAATCCTAATAGATCGAGGTTCCAAAAGAATTGTTACTATGTTCATGAAGAAGATGATAATGAAGGAGTAACAGATGATGAATCAGAGACTAGAAACAAGTCAGGAAATGAATGGGTGTTTATTGCCATCAAGGAAGAAGAACCAATATCCTCTGTATCTGTCAATCATAAAGTTGTAGAAAGAGCCGTGGCTGCCCAAGTTGAAGAAAAGGATGATTGGGTCATTGACAGTGGTTGCTCTCACCATATGATAGGTGACAAAAATAAGTTCATAGATTTGGAAAGGTATGAAGGAGGAGTGGTGAAGTTTGGTGATAATTCTGTTGGTAGAATTAGAGGGAGATGAACTATTTCTTTTGATGGAAGGAAAAAAACTGGTAATGTTCTATATGTTGAAGGCTTGAAGCACAATCTTCTCAGTGTTGGACAGTTGGTGGACAAAGGCTATGATCTCTGGTTCAAGCATGGAAAATACAAGATCTTTGAAAGCTTTGGAACAGAGATTGCATCTGGTACCCAAACTAAAGGTAATATCTTCCACTTGGTTGGCACTGGTAAAAGTTGCTTATTTGTTTAAGTTGATTAGAGTTGGTTATGGCATAGGAGAATGTGTCATGTGAATTTTGATAATATCATCAAGATAAGCAATACTCAGGATGTAAGAGATCTTCCAAAATTGGTGAAACCTACTAATAGCTTGTGCAAAGAATGTCAGTTGGGTAAGCTGAGCAGAATCACATTCAAGAGTAAGGAACTGTCTTCTATTGGATTATTGGACTTAGTTCATACCGACCTTTGTAGCCCATCAAGAATCAGGAGTATGCAAGGTGATAGATACTTCATGTTACTAATTGATGACTATTGCCAGATGATGTGGGTAACTTTTCTAAAAGAGAAATCAAAAGCTTTTAAGAAATTCAAAATATTCAAGGCTATGGTAGAGAATGAAACTGGATTAAAGTTGAAATGTCTGAGATCTGATAGAGGTGGAGAATTCACATTTGGTGAGTTCATAGAGTTCTATGAGAAACATGGAATAAAGAGACAGCTGTCTGCTCCTAGGACTCAACAGCAAAATGGAGTAGTGGAAAGAAAGAACCGGACCATATAGGAAGCTTCTAGAACCATGATGATGGAAGCTAATGTTCCTCATATCTATTAGAGAGAAGTTGTCAGCACTGTAGTCTATACTCTGAATCGAGTTCAAATCAGAAGCAATACTGGTAAGACTCCTTATGAATTTTGGTTTGGCATCACTCCTACTGTAAGGCATTTCAGAGTTTTTGGTAGCAAATGTTACATTAAAAGAGGTGAAGATTTAGAAAAGTTTGATGCTAGAAGTGATGAAGGAATATTCTTGGGTTACTCTACTCAAAGAAAAGTATACTGGTGTTATAACAAAAGACTGAGAAAGATGATAGAAAGTACAAATGTGAAGGTTGATGAGGGAATTGAGAAACCCTCAAGGTTTTATGAATATGATGAAGATGATCAGAATGGTGTTCCAACTCAAGGAGCCCAAGCCTCATCTGTTAGTCAGATTCAAGCTAATCCGGTAAACCAGGAAGAAGAAATGAGAATGAGCCTGATCAAGAATCAGAAGTGCAAGAAATTCCTAAAGTTCCCAGGTATGTAAGACTGAACCACTCTGAAGATCAGATCATAGGTGATAAAAGCAAAGGAGTACTAACAAGAAGGAGAATTGCTCAAGATTCAAAAGAGTATTGTTTGATTTCAAAGATTGAACCTAAGATAGTGAATGAAGCTTGCAATGATGAAAACTGGACTAAAGCAATGGAGGAAGAGCTGGTGCAAATAAAGAAAAATCACACTTGGGATCTTGTTCCCAAACCTAGAAACAAGAATGTGATTGGAACCAAATGGGTCTTTTGGAACAAACTAAATGAAGTTGGTGAAGTAATCAGAAATAAAGCCAGATTGGTCTGCAAGGGCTACTCTCAAATAGAAGGAATTGATTTTGAAGAAACTTTTGCTCTGGTGGCAAGAATTGAAGCAGTCAGATTATTTCTTGCCTTTGCTGCCTTCAAGGATTTCAAAGTATATCAGATGGATGTCAAGTCTTCCTTTCTAAACGGTGACTTGGAAGAAGTGTATATAGATCAACCGGATGGATTTCAGCTGTCTGATCATGGTGATATGGTCTACAAGTTGAAGAAGGCACTATATGGATTAAAGTAAGCCCCAAGAGCCTAGTATAAAAGATTGGATAAGCATCTTTTGAAGATTGGTTTCAACAAAGATACTACTGACAGTAACTTATATTTCAAAATTGATCATGAAAACATCTTGATTGTTGAAGTATTTGTTGATGATATCATCTTTGGAGGAAGAGATAGTATGTGTAAAACTTTTGCAAATCAAATGAAAAGTGAGTTTGAGATGTCTATGCTACGTGAAATGAATTTCTTCTTGGGTCTACAAATTACTCAAGCAAAGAAAGGAATCTTCATTTCTCAGACCAAATATGTGAAAGAATTATTGAAGACATTTGGGATGGAAGATTCAAAGCCAATGAATACTCCCATGGAAACTGGATGTAAGTTGAGCAAAGATGATGACTCTCCTAAGGTAGACTAGACAAAGTACAGATCAATGATTGGAGGATTGTTGTATCTCACTCAAACTAGACCAGATATTATGCAAGTTGTTGGTCTTGTTGCTAGATTCCAAGCTGATCCTAGAGAATCCCATGTCATGGCAATCAAGAGGATTTTTAGATATCTAAAAGGGACGGTTGAGTATGTTTTGTGGTATCCTAGAGATCATGATTTCTTTCTTCATGCATATATAGATGCTGATTGGGCAGGAGATGTGGATGACCATAAGAGTACCAGTGGTGGAACATTCTTTTTGGGGAAAATATTGGTTTCTTGGCTAAGCAAGAAATAAGAGGCAATATCTCTATCTACAATTGAAGTAGAATATATTGCAGTAGTAGGTAGTTGCACTCAAGTTTTTTGGATGATGCAGATGCTAAGAGATATCAAAGTGGAGTATGAGGAACCTATCACAATCTTCCGTGATAATTCAAGTGCTATAAGTATATCTAAGAATCCAGTGTTACATTCAAAGACTAAGCATATATATATCAAGTTTCACTTTCTGAGAGAGCAAGTGAACAAGAATGAAGTCAAATTGGAGTTTGTGTCATCCAAGGATCAGATTGTAGATATCTTTACTAAACCTCTACCTAAGGACTCTTTTGAGTATCTCAGGGAGAAGTTAGGGGTTATTGCCCCTCCGATGATGAACTAAGGTGCATTGATGTGCATCAGTCCGGTGGGTATCACAGTCACATCTTGTGATCTAGATTGATGTTGGGGAGCTGCTACTCAGGGGGAGCAGTAGGTATGATTCTGAAGTGGTGAAGTTTCAAGTATGTGCCCTTTGCCATTGATGTCAAAGGGGGAGAGAAGACATGTGAAAAACAAGTGGTTGCTGATTCAAAGGGGGAGCAATAAAGGTAGAGAAGACATGTGAATGGTTGTTGTTGATAGGGGGATTTGTGACAGTAAGGAGAAGTTCCCGTCTTGATGGTTTTTCACATCATATGTTGCCATCAATGACAAAGGGGGAGATTGTTGCAAGTATGGGCCTAACCGGTGTTGTCATTGATGTCAACATACTCCTGTTGCATTAATGATAAGGTTTGGATGAGCTATGAGCTGAGGATATTGAGAAAATTAGTCTTAATCAGGAACAGTGAAGAACATTGATGACTATAAGGCAAAAGTCTAAGATAGGATGATGATCAGAGGATGTGGATTAAAGGGTTTGTAGATATGTCTCTATTGGTGATCCAGTAGAGATTTCAGAGGTCCGCATGAAGATATGAAGATGTTGTGGGCACTCAAGTAAAACCAGTTCCGGTAGGTATTCAGAGGTGACAGAGTGTAACAAGAAAGGTCCAGTGAGATCCAGAAATGAAGTTTCCTATTCTATGGATTTAAGGGAGTGCTAAGGAAGTCTTTGTGGTGTATCAACTCTATTGGTTCATGGTTTGAAGGTCTGCAAGCATCTATTCTTTTGTGATAGTAATGACAGACTGTGTTCTTGAGTTTCCAGATGAAGGAGAGAAAGATTTCAGTAAGCAGGAGAAGTGTGGATGTTCTTGGTGATTCAGTCAAGCTTGTGGAGGTCTTTGGATTGTGTCCAATTGGTGTTGGTGGTCCGCAGTGAAGTTGGAGCTTGCAATTGAAAAGTAACTTTTGTATGATGGTGTTCTTCTTCAGGCAGGCCGACCGGATGAGTTATGCATTTGTCAGATGATCTTATGAATGTTTTTTGACTTAGATGATCATTCCTAAGTTGATGCCTTATATAAATAAGGGATTGTGAAGTCAGTTTGAACTTGCCCTTTTGTGTTGAGATGAGGGTGTGGTAGCGAAGAGGAGAGCGAAAGGCAGAGCAGAAGTATTGAGCTTAATGGAACTGATTCAAGCATGGTGAAGATGCTATTCTCCAGTTCATGTATGTGGTACTTATTTCTTTGTAGATAGTGTGTCTCTTGTAGATAGTGAGCCTCTTGTGAGTAGTGTGCTCACGTAGAAAGCCCTAATTGGCATGTGCCATTTTGTTTTTTCTATTCTTCTAATAGAGAATACAATTTTGGGTTAATCACCCTGTGGTTTTTCCCTTAACCAGGTTTTCCACATCAAAATCCTGGTGTCTTATGTGTTGATATGTTTCTGCTCTTGATTTGAATGCATTATGGTTTATGATTAATATACAGCTAATCACTAAGAAGACTTAAGTGTCTAAATTGGAGAAAGTTTTGAACAACTGATTCACCCCCCCTCTTAGTTGTGTGTCCTAAGTCTAACAACTTAGAGGATGCATGAGCTAGATTAGTGTTTCCCTTGTCAAAGGTGGAATTAGAACTTGAGAGCATTTGATAATGTTTCAAGGGGTGAATTAGGCTCACATGTTCTTGTTGTGGAATGAATTGATTGGTTGATGTGGTGCTGACATGGAAAAAATTGATGGATTAGATTGGTATGAAGTGAAGGGGGATGACATGTAGGATTGAGGTGGACTTTGTTGATTTTGTGGTTGTGTTTGTTGGATTTGACAAGTGGCTATGAATTGTTGGGCTTGAGCTAGGAGGTGTTGTATTTGAGGTGATTGGATTTGTCAAAATTTTTGAATGATGGCTTGAAATTGTTGCATGGTTTATTGGTCTAGGGGTTGTGGTACTTGGTAAAGTGTTTGGATAAGGTCATGTAGTTGGGGTGCTAGGACCTTGTTCTCTAGTGTTGGCATAGTGTCACACATGTCTTTAAGTCTTTACATTTCATCTTGTCCCTCAAGGTAAGTAACATGGTTCTTGTCATCATTGGAAGTAGATGGAGGGGCCTATCAAAGTATGAGTTTGGGTTTTACATTTGTCTCATCATTAGGATTAGAAGAAGGGCCTCCTCTAAGTATGAGCTTAGGTTTTGAATTTGTTTCATCATTAGGATTAGAGGGAGGGCTTCCTCTAAGCATGAGCTTAGGTTTTCAATTTGTTTCATCATTAGGATTAGAGGGAGGGCCTCTTTGAAGTATGACCTTGGATCTTACATTGGGCGTAGGCTTGCTAAGGATTAAGAGCATTTTGACAAGTGGATTAGGACTAGGATGATGATGTGGAATGATTAGAATAAAGTGATTGGATGATTAGGAATGATTAGGATATGATTAGAATGAAATTGGATTAGAATGAATGTGTTGGAAAGAATGTTTAGAATGACTTGTTTATGTGTTTGGTGTTTATGTTGTAAGTATGAGCAGTAAGTGTTGTCATTGATGTGAACACCTAAGGTCAGCATCTAAGAAAGTTATTTGGATGAGTTTGAACAATTGTTTGATTGTTCTATCTCCTAGAATAGTGCAGTGTTTTGCTCTGCATTTCCTCATAATTAAAGACTAGAGTGTGAGATTGGGATATGATTTAGAGAAGTGTCTGAAGATGCTAAATCTTGCGTTTGGAGGTCTGGAATGCTGTACAGCAAAAGATCTATTCACCAGTTTGAAGACTATGTCTAGCAATGTGTGCAGAGTGCCAGGGAGAATATGTTTTGCTCCACATTTCTCTGTAGATTGGAATTTGGCTTTGCGATTCTAGATTTAAGCTTATAAAGTCCTAAGCTATCTTCATTCCAAAGGATTTTTGATTTGGTGCTCTGGAAGACAAGTTTGTGGTGTTATACTTTAGGCGAAAGTTGTTGAGTTCAAGTGATATTTGTTGTCTTAAACTATCTCCAAGTGAGAGCTGTTGCGGATGGATTTGTCAGCTCTCAGGTGAATTTATGTTGTTCGTGGATATGTCAAGATCATGTTGAAGCATTGTACAAGGTCTTGTTATGATTGTGATAGAGGAAGTGTGTGATCAAGAATCTTCCTAGTCTATGATGTTTGGCCGACATGATTAATTGAGGTGATCAAAGAGATGTTTTTGATGAATGATTAAGTTATGTGTAGCGTGTTTGGATAGATTTAGGTCCAAACTAAGGTGTAATACAATACACCTTCATTCCTTTGTGGCATATGATGTTTAGGTCCAAACCTATTATACTATATGTGTGTTTTCTGACCTTGGAGATTGCTCCAATGGTTGATGATTGTAATGCCAACCTTGATGATCATTCAAAGGTTGATGAATTGTATATATACTTGTAATGAATTGATGAAAATTTTTTGAAGTGCGAAGATGCGAAGAAAAATGTAAAGTGAAGTAGCAGAGCAGAGCAAAGGTATTTAGTGATTCAATGGAACTAAACCTTGGCATGGTGTAGATGTTGTTATCTCAGTTCAAGCCATTGGAAGTGAGCCAGCATTTATGTAGTGAGTATTCTTTATTGGTAGTAAGCCTGTATGCAGTGAGCATCCATTTTGGATAGTGAGTCCTTAAGGGAAGTGAGCCTTGTGTAGTGAGCCCTAAGGTAGTGAGCCTCTAATTTTCAGTATTGCTATCACATATTATTTTGTGAGCTAATACTCACCATGGTTTTTCTCTTATAGGGTTTTCCATGTAAAAATCTTGTTTCTCCTATGTTGAATGTGTTTTTGTGTTAAGCTTCTAATTTCATGCTTTCATGATTAAATTTGAATAACAGTAAATAAGTGATTGATGTGCTAATATTCATAAGAGGTTAAGTTTTTGGTGACAACTGATTCATCCCCCCTTCTCAGTTGTCTTATTTATTGCAACAATTAGTATTAGAGCAAGGTTCCTCGGGATAAAGCTTAACAGCTTGAGGTAGATCTAGGATGGCACACAAAAAGGTTGCTCTTGAAGGCCTAGAAAGACCTAAAGAAGAAATCAGAGATCTAAAGGAGAATGTCAAAGAAGCATATGAATGTATTAAGAGAGCAAGTCAAGAAGTTCAAATAAAAATATGAGCCTACTGAACAACTGATGTCAGCAAATGAAACCTTGACTGATTTGAAAGTGGAAGTTGTAGAAATAGCAAAAGCAGAAGAAGACCTAAATCTATTAATAGAAGACAAATCAAAAGAATGTGCTAAGATTGAATAGGAAATTTGGATCCTAAAGTTAGATTTAGAGAAGGCAAAGAGCTATGAAGAAAGGTTCAAGATTAGTTCTGCTAAACTTGATGAGATCATTACAAGTTAGAAGAGTCCTGATGAAAAAGAAGGCTTGGGATTTGAGAAAGGTGAAATCTCCACAGAAGGTCAAAGAAAGAATACTAAGATCAAGATTCAAAATCAAAGGAATAGATCTAGAAGATCACCAATCAGGCAACCAAATTCTCAAAGGTAGCCTTCTTTCAATAGCTATTGTAATTCATGCAATAAGTTTGGTCATAAGTCTACTCTGTGTAGGAGTAGAATGAATCAAAATATTTCATCATTCTCTAGTCAACATTTCAACTACAAGAAAATTGGTCATAGAGCAAATGAATGTAGAAGTCACATTAGGAAAGGTTTCAACAATGGAAGGAATGATGAAACTTTCAAAGGTAAATGTTTCACATGCAATAAAGTTGGTCATAAAGCTATTGCATGCAGAAGTAAAGTGAGTCAGAATTCTATTATGTGCTATGATTGCTATAAGATGGGACATAGGGCTAATGAGTGCACAAGTCAAATGAGAAATAGCTATGGTAAGGATATGATAGTTAAATCCTTCAGTGGCTACTGTTATACATGCAACAAATTTGGGCATAAAGATAACCAATGCAGATCTAGATTAAATGGAAGAAATACTAACCAAAGAAATGTTGTGTGCTACAACTGCAATGGATTTGGTCATACCTCTAAGTTATGTAGAAGTAAGAACATGAAGAAGGATACTTAGACAAAATTGAAGAAACTAGTGGATAAGGTTGATCTAACAAAAGTCAAGAAGGAGATGAACAAGGTTTGGGTCAAGAAGGAAGTAAATGAAGTCAAGGATGGGTCTGCACTAGACTCTCGTGCAAATTCTTTCTCTAGGAAGTGATTTGGGTGCTTTGACTCAGGGGGCTTCAATGAAAATCTTTTTCCCCTGACAAATGATTAGTGCTGATACCTCAACATGAAGAAACAAGTCAAGTATTGGCAACAAAGGTCTAAGTTAGGATAAAGAACTATGTTTGTATAGGATTAAGGAAGATTTGTGCAATTTGAGAAGTCTTCTATGCAAGAAGATTTGATCAAGAAAAGAAAATAGGTTATGAATTTTTGGGTTACAGTGCTCTAGTAATTTGGTCCACATTGGTCCATTGTTGAAGATAATACTCTACAATTCTGACATATTGTTATTGATCATTGGTTACTTCTACATGCAGAAATTTGTCTGATTCTGACAATTAGCTTGAGAATAATGAGTAACAGAAGTTTGGGTTAACAGAACATAATTGTTTTAGCACAAAGTAGTTTTCATGATGATTTAGCATCACAATGAAAACCAGATATTTGGTAATAAGAACAAAGGTACAATGACAAAGAAGAAGAATTGTAGATGAGCAGATAAATCTCTAAAAATCAAACAATGATTGAGGCATGCAAGGATAAGTCTTGGATTAAGGAAATAATTGAAGATGAGATAGAATTGAGGATCAAATGCTTAAGGTCTGATAAAGGAGGTGAGTTCACATCAAATGAATTGAATATTTTCTGTAATGAACAAGGGAAAAAGAGATAGTTGTCTGCATCTAGGGCTCCCCAGCAGAATGGAGTTGTTGAGAGAAAGAACATGATAGTTCTAGAGGCTTCTAGAACTATGATGAAGGAGGGTAACCTACCAGAAGTGTGGCTATACATACTACTGTCTATATTCAAATCAGATTTCAAGTCAAAGATAGGAGTGATGAAGTAATTTTCCCTGGATATTCTACTAAGAGTAAGGCCTACCGATGCTACAATAAGAGACTGAAGAAGATCATTGAGAGTGCTAATGGGAAAGTTGATGAAGACAAGGAAAGAATATAAGATTTGAGTGTCTATGCATTAGATGAACATGTTGCTACAATAAATGAAGAGAAAGTTGAACAAGAAGACAAGGCTTCAAAAAGTGTTGTAAAGACTCCCAAAAGAACAACTATGGAAGAAGAACTTATGTAGATATAGAAGAATCAAACTTGGGAACTGGTTCCTAAACCTATTGATAAGAATGTGATTGAAGCAAAATAGGTTTTTAGGAACAAGATGAATGAGAATGGAGATGTGGTAAGAAACAAAGCAAGACTGGCATGCAAAGGATATTATTAGGTTGAAGGGATAGATTTTGAAGAGACCCATGCTTCGGTGGCAAGGATTGAAGTAATAAGAATGTTTTTGGCATTTGCAGCACACAAGAATTTCAAGTGTAGCAAGTAGATGTGAAGATTGCCTTCTTGAATGGTAGGATAAATAAGACTTGTTTTATCTAATGATGGGGAGCTGATAGTAGTAATTGATGATAAGGGAAGCCTGCAAGAGAAAAGTTGTAGATAGATGAGTATTGACCTAAGAGTGAAGTCTAAAGCTTTGAGATGACAAGATATGTTAATCCAGAGGTCCTCTGAGATGTAAGCAAGAGCTGACATAGTTTTGACATGTACTCCTAAAGGGGAGTATTCAGAGTAGTAAAAGAAAAAGATGTGGCAATGCAGATAATAATCAGAGATGGTTGTTGAAGTAAAAAATAATCTCATATTGATCAGAGTAGTAGTATCCAAGTATGTGAAAGAGTTGTTGAAGAAATTTGGAATGGAGGATTCTAAGCCAGTATGTACCCCTATGGTAACTAGTTGCAAGATGAGCAAGAATGATCAGATATAATGCATGCAATTTGTCTTGTGGCAAGATTTCAAGAAAATCCTAGAGAGTTGCATGTGTTGGTAGTCTAGAGGATTATGAGGCTACCTCTCAGGAGAAGTAGGTAGATGATGTTGATATGAGTTTTTGATAAAGAGTAGTAAGTGTTGTAGTGTTGTTGATGGGGGAAATAGTGCAGTGATAGTAAGATCTAAAGTTGAGCTTTGATAACTAAAGAGGGAGAGAAGTAAAAGTTATGGCACCCTTTTTCATTGATGTCAAAGGGGGAGAGAAGTTCATGTGAAAATCCTAAGAAGAAGATTGCAGACAGAGAAAGCATCAAGTGAGGGGGAGCAAAGAAGCAAAGAAAGATTATATGTCTTGATGGTTTTTCACATCATGTGTTGCCATCAATGATAAAGGGGGAGATTGTTGCAAGTATGAGTAGTAAGTGTTGTTCAACACCTAAGGTCAGCATCTAAGAAAGTTATTTGAATGAGTTTGAACAGGTGTTTGATTGTTTTGTCTCCCAGAATAGTGTAGTGTTTTTCTCTGCATTTCCTCAAAATTGAAGACTGGAGTGTGAGATTGGGATATGATTTAGAGAAGCATCTAAGGATGCTAAATCCTAAGTTTGGAAGTTTGGAATGCTGTGTAACAAAAGATCTATTCACCACTTTGAAGACCATGTCTGGAAATGTGTGCAAAGTGCCAGGGAGAAAATGTTTTACTCAGCATTTCTCTATAGATTGGAATTTGGCTTTGAGGTTATAGACTTAAGCTTATAAATCCTTATCTATCTTCATTCTAGAGGATTTGTGATTTGGTGCTCTAGAAGACAAGTTTGTGGTGTTATACTTCAGGTGAAAGTTACTAGTTCAGGTGATATTTGTTGTCTTCAAATATCTCCAAGTGAGATTTGTTGCAGATGGATTTGTCACCTCTCAAGTGAATTTGTGTTTCTCGTGGATGTGTCAATATCATGTTGGAGCATTGTGCAAGGTTTGCTTGTTATGATTGTGATAGAGGAAGTGTGTGATCAAGAATCTTCCCAGTCTATGATATTTGGCCGACATGATTAATTGCGGTGATCAAAGAGATGTTTTTGATGAATGATTAAGTTATGTGTAGGGTGTTTGGATAGACTTAGGTCCAAACTAAGGTGTAATACAATACGCCTTCATTCCTTTGTGGCATATGATGTTTAGGTCTAGACCTATTATAATATATGTGTTTTTGCCGACCTTGGAGATTGCTCCAATGGTTGATGATTGTAATGCCAACCTTGATGATCATTCCAAAGTTCATGAATTGTATAAATACTTGTAATGAATTCATGAAAAGATTTTAAAGTGTGAAGATGCAAAGAAAAATGTAAAGTGAAGTAAAGCAAAGGTATTTAGTGCTTCAATGGAACTAAACCTTGGCATGGTGTAGATGTTGTTATCTCAGTTCAACTCTTTGGTAGTGAGCCACCATTAATGCAGTGAGCATTCTTTCTTGGTAGTAAGCCTGTATGTAGTGAGCATCCATTTTGGATAGTGAGTCCTTAAGGGCAGTGAGCCTCTGATTTTTAGTATTGTTATCACATATTATTTTGTGAGCTAAAACTCATCATGGTTTTCCCTCATAGGGTTTTCCACGTAAAAATCTTGTCTCCTGTGTTGAATGTGTTATTGTGTTAGGCTTCTGATTTGAGATTTCATGATTAAATCTGAATAATAGTAAATAAGTGATTGATGTACTAATATTCATAAGAGGTTAAGTTTTTTGTGATAACTGATTCAAGCCCCCCCTCTCACTTGTCTTGTACATTACAAAAGTTTATAGCTTGAGTTGGTAATTTGCAAACAAATGATTTCACATGTACACACATGAATCACACACGTAAGACACATAAGTGTTGTGCCTTGCACACATGCCCCATTTTGCCAAATGGAAACCCCCTCTTTTGCTTTGGATTGCAGTCTCAACCTTTCTGCCTTATGATGATGAGAAAGTGAATTTGTGCTTAGAGTGCATGATTTGTTCCAAATTAAAGTATTTTGCATGTTTGGGGTGATTTGATGTCATGCATGATTGATTTGGAAGTGTCTTGAGTGGTCTTGTGCTTGAAAGAGAGCCATTTGTTGCCTTTTGCACTAAAATTGGGTGTTACTGCATTTTGCTCCAAAATCCCATGTGATTAGATATTGCCCTTGAGATTGCTTTTGCAGGATGTGTCATGTTAAAATTCTTAGTTTCCAGATCTTATAGTTGCAAAATTGTGTAAAATTCCATTAGATTTCACTAAGGGGTCCATAAGTTTTCACCCTAATTCATGTTCCTGAAGCCCTGATTTGGCTAAGTCTAAGAGCCTGAAAATCCTAAAAAATGGCTAAGTCTAAAATCTGATGGAACCACAAAATTCTAGAATCTGCATATGAAATCCTATGGATTTGGAACCTATCTCAAACATCTTGAAAGTATATTTAAAAATATTTAAAGTATAATAATTTCTTATACTTAAATACATTTTTAAATATACTTTCACCCTGACCAATTCAAAATCTAGCACTAAAAATGACCCCAACTACAAAAAGCGCTAAAACTACCTTCTACCGACCTTAGCGCTAAATATGCCTCTGACCGACCTCCCTCCAAGCAACCACTAAGTCAGTCGAACCAAAAATCCCCGTTGAGACAATTTCAAAGAAAAGTGCTAAAACATGCTTCAACTGACTTACGCCAAAATGCGCCCTCACTGACTTGGTTGGTAGATAGAGAAACCTGTGCTAGTTAGTTGCATTGAAAATCCCTGCCAACTAAGCCTTTTATGTTTTACACTAAAAATTGACCTTACTGACTTGCGCTACAATCCACCCTGACTGACCTTATGATATGCTATTAATCAGTCCAAGCCCAAACTCATGCAAGTTGGTGGCACCCAAAAGTAGTACAAAAGCATTTTTGCACTAAAATGAACCTCTCCGACCTTTGCTAGAATTGCACTACACTGACTTTTAGTCAGTAGACCCCAAAACCCACGCTTTTTGACATTTTGGCTAAAAAATTGAGTTTTTCAAGGTACAACTTGGATTTTCTTGATGGATTTGAATTGCATATCTATATTTCACATCATGATGAATATTTTACCAAGTTTGTGGGGATTTTTGGCACGTTTTATGTTAATTAATGCCACTGCACATAAAAGGTCGGTGACCCTCAAAAATTCTACTTTTTTGCAGAAAAGGCTAGAAAAACATGAAATAAAAGTTCCCAAATGAATCCTAATGATTGAAAAAACTTCCTAAATCAATATATTGGACAAAAGGATACTTGAAAATGGAAAAAAATGTAGAAAATCATGTGAAAATCACCGGATTTAAGAGGTTGTTTATACGAAGGTGACATTGACAATGAACTGTTTTTGACTGATCCATAACTGTAAATGGACATGTTTTGATCCAAATTGATGGAAAATGACTTGTTTATGATGAAATTGATGCTTTCTCTTTTTTATTGTAGGTCTAAGAGCACAAAGGAGCTTGTTGGAGCTAATTGGAGCCGTCTTGGAAGAGTGAACACATAGAGGTACCTTGTTGACCTAGAAGTGCAGAATTGACATTCTATCAACCAAATTGCTACTGTACCTATAAGATAATATTAGTATAATGTCCAAAATGATAAAGATGAGTCTCAAGAGTGAGAATACATTGAAGATCATACTTCTTTCATGATAGTTCCTGTAGATTCAGTCTAATGTCCAAGACATACATATAGTTGTCCCAACAGTCCAATCATGCAGTGAAGATCCAGCAAGCATCTAGTTGGATATATCTCCACTAATAAAGTGCCACATACTCCTCTTGGTTCATTCAGCACATGGAATCTCATGAATTCACATTAGCTCAAGTTTTCAAGTGTCATGTGACTCTATTTTAGCATTAGTAGGCCTTAAAAATTGACTTTCCATGATGTACAACCAAATGTGTATCCATTTTGTCTAGATTCAATGTATTTGCAAGCTATATTTTATCCTTTTCCCAAAGGACAAATACAAATCCAAAAATGTAGCTAACTAATGTATCTCATTAAATCCCATGTAATCTGGACTATTGGTGTTGAATTAATCTCCACCATCCATTGAGAAACTTGGTATGGTGCCTTGTCTATGTTAGTAATCTTTTTGGTCAAGGGTTTGAGCTTGGATGTTTGTAGGTTTTTTCATTTAAACCTTAAGTCTTTTTGCCCATCAGCATGAGTATCCTATGTCTTGGCGATCATGATTGGTAGCAGTGGTGTGTTTTCTTCCATTGCTAAGACTTTACCTATCAGCGAGGGAGGTTATTGTCATTTCGACAGTTTGGGTCTCACCAACCAGGGATGTGAAGTGTCTATCAGTAGGAGTAAATGCTATCGGTAGAAGTGTTTTGTGGTTCACCGATGGGAGGGGTCACCCCGATGGAGGATGCTATCGGAGTGACATTGCCTATCAGCCAGGTAGGTGAAGGGTTTGCCGATGGCGTGGATCTTACCAACAAGGGTAGTATGGAGCTACGGCCGGCGTGACTTGGTGTGTCGGTGATGAAGCTTTTTGTTGCTCTGATAGTTAGTGGTCTCACTGAAGACTGAGCAGGGGGTATAAATCGATGAGGGAGTTTTTGGTTCCGCCGATGTGTCAGGGTCTGGCCGATGGTGTCATCGACGTATGTGTGGGCATTGGTGAGGGATTTTTGTGTTGCCCCGATGGTTTGGGTCTGGCTGACAAAGGCAGTTTGGACGTGGTCATCGGGGTGACTGGATGTGTCGGTGAAGGTGTTTCTTATCGCTCCGACGGTCTATGTCTTGCCAAAGGGTGTAGTCATTGATGAGACTTGTGGATCGGTTGGAGAATTTCTAGGTTGGCCGATGGTTTGGGTCTGGCCAAAGACCAAGCCAGGTGAGTTGGCATTGGTGTGATCAGTGCGGTCAGCAGAAGGATTTTTGGGCTCACTAATGGAGTTAGTCTCACTGATGAAGTGGGAGTTGGGATGGTGACTGCTGGCAGTAGGTTCATGGGTCGAGCGGGGCAAAATGCTTGACACTTAGTATCCTAGTGGCCTTGCTTATAAAGTATTAGAGTGATCCCTGCAGGGCAAATGTGGGATTTTTAATCTCACAGAGTTTGAAGAGTCAATGAAAGCAAAGGTGCATGCATGGCACATTCTCAGTGGTTCTCAACTTTTCAAAGCGATTTGAGGCTGTAGATCCTACGAAGGGAAATGATTGACGGCTATATTTCAAAGATTACAGTAGTAATCCTTCCCTATGTCTTCAAGCATATTTTGAGTGGAAAAGTTCCATGGGAGCGTTGCGATAGTCTCCATGAGAAGATGTGGGTGGTTGAGCCATCAATGGTGATTTGTAGAGGCATGGGCAAATGGTCGAACAACCATGTACCTAATTTATGACAGAAAATTTTTCAGCGGTGGCACAGGGATCGAGCTTAGCTACCCCTCGCCCTTTTCTTGCTCTCTCCCATTTTGTCCTTTGCTACATTTATGACTTTTGAGCACCATTTCTCATGATCTGTATCTGGAAAATTTTGAAATCTGACCTTGTAATTAATGCTGAGGACCTTCCTTGTTGTATTTAGCAGGTTGTGTTTCTTATTTATGTGTTGTTGAAAACTAGACACATCTAGCTCTGTAATAAGATACAACTGGTTTTGGTTACTTTGTGCAGAAAATCTTGTGAGTTTATGTATCTCCTATTGTGTGTCTCATGCATGAATCTATTGATTTCATGATTGGTTTTATATGAGTAATGTTGTGTTTGCATGTGTTTTGTTAATTCTATCTCCAGTATTGCATGTGTTCTTCTTCTCAATCTAGATATCTAAGGAGTGTCTAGTATTCTAGAATATAGAATTCCTGTATTGAATGCGTGATCTTTCAACTTCTGCTCAAGGGGTAGATTAAAGTGTTTTCAGATTGAGTATTGGGAAGGGTATACTGCAATAGGGATGCCATAAGTAGAGATAACTTAACACTCTATATTGGGAGGTATCTGTAAGGTAGATATCACACAAATCCCCTTGAAATCCAGTTTTAGTGTGTTCATGCTGATCATTCACAGGTGTATGGCTACTGACTCCAAGCCATGGATAGGCACCAATCTAGCTCTGTGTTGAGATTATACACCAGGTCTAGGTTTGCATCCAAACATCAAACCATCCCATTACTTCCACCTGTTAGTTGTAGGAGTAGGAAACCCATGCATGCTCTCATCCCTAACTAGACACATATGTCCAAGAATGTTGCCAACCTTGTGATTTGTTACACAAATCTTGGTCCATACATGAGAGTATTCTGCCTGTTGCTGTCAAGTTAAATCCTTTTGTTATTGAGCTAGTTAAGGTCATATCTTTATCAAATAGGGACACCCCCTTGGTGTGGCAGAACCAGAAGTGAAGGGGAGGAGCTCATGCAAACTCCTATATTTTGTTGGCCAAATCTACCTGTGCATTAGAACTGGCTAACCCTAATGCTGATTCAGAAGAAAAACCAACACATTTGGTGACTCTACTGTGGAAAATTGATAAAAATAGAATATATTTGTGGCCCATCCGAGTCACAACAAAGTGGCGACTCCACTGGGGAGATCAATGTCATATCCATGAAGGTGTAAGTTTAAGAGATTGAAGAATTAGGCCTGGAAGTGCCTTGTTACAAAAAACAAAAAAGTTGTATGTGTGACTCTGCTGGTGGATGACCTAGAAAGCAAAAGAAATTAGTTTTCAGCTTCAGCCTGTTTGAAGCTTATTCCTCATCAAGGAGGTGGTGACTCTGCATCAAAGAACCTGATAAAAGAATGAAATTAGTCAAAGAAGGATTTGCAGCTGCTGCAACATATCCAAGTATTTCATATTGTTTGAAAGACTCCCTATTTGGTGAAGTAGCACTGGTTAAAAGGGAAACATTGGTGAAAGCAGAGCTTGCATGCTTCTATTAGAACTTACTCTATATTTCAAAGGGCATGCAATATTGTTCAAAAGACTCATTTAAAGGACTTTAGGAAAGTTTGAAAAAAAAGTCTAAATTTTGAGTGCCTAAAGTCATTGTTTGTAGAAAATCTAAGTAGAGAGGAGGGTTGCAAAAACATGAAGGATGTATTATCAGCCCATGCACCCTTGTGAAGTGTCAAGTGAAAAAATGTATAATAGTCAGTCCAAATCATGTAATAAAGGAGGCTTCATCTTAGACAAATATAAGCCCATAAACTTTGATGGCATCTGTGGCTATCCAAATGCTTTTCCATCTAAAATCAGAAAGTATTTGCCAAAATTTAATGGTATAAAGGATGAATCAGCTGAGAGACACTTGTAGCAATTTTTAAATGTGGTAGATGATTTTGAGATTGACCATGAGGATGTAGTTATAAGGCTATTTGTTCAATCTCTAGATAAAGATGCAAGGAACTGGTTTTCCTACCTTCCAGCTCACTCTGTCAGCTCTTGGCATGGTTTTAAATCTACATTTCTAATACAATATGGTGAAAGAATTTCTGAATATGCAGTTATTAGTGACTTCATGTATATCCATATTGAAGAGGATGAGTTAATTCCAGCCTTTAACCTCAGATTTATGAGGGCATTGAACAAAATACCAGAATGTATGAGACCTAATGATGCACTATGCTCAGTTGTCTATTTGGGAGCATTTGATAAGTTAGTTTGTGATGGGCTATACTCCTCAGTTTTCAATATCTGTTGCAAACTAATGTGCTTGATGCAATGTGGTGGGCTCCTTATCTCTCAGTTTGTGAGGAGGGGACATATGAATCAAGTATCTTCAGTTCTTGTGGAGATAGTATGGATTTGCAAACTGAGGAGTGTAAATGTTCATCATCATTTGATCCAGACATATGTAACTATGGGTGTATGGATCAGGGTTTGTTTTCAATATCAATAAATATTGGGGGTCTCATATTTTTTGAATGTCTTCAGTTTTTGGATCAGCTGGATGATTGCCTGATGATGTGCAGCAGCCAGGTAAATGATGAAAAGTACCAAGAGCAATATGATATACCATCTAAAGAGTATAACATGCATATGTGGCTTAATGCTGAAGGATTTTATAGCATGTATGGTTGCATGTTTGATTTTGAGGTGCAGAGTGACAGAGGCAATACTACAAGTGGTAAGTTGTCAAAAATGGTGGAATATCTAATTGAGTAGATGACCTTGTGGGCAGATTATGCCAATGTTTTCAGTTGGGATTGGGATCTTTCAATTTGGAATTAGGCATTTGATAAGAAAAAATTGTGGTTCTTCATTTTTGGTTGCCCAGGGCCACCAAAATAATGTGTAAAAATTTAGTTTGTGATGTAGGTCAGTGCAGCTTCGTGACTCTATAGCCCAATGGATAAGGGACTGGTCGGCATCCCAGAGATCTGAGGTTCTCGCTATAGTCTTGCACCTACACGTCCCCAGACAGAGCCTATGTTAGTAATCTTTTTGATCAAGGGTTTGAGCTTGGATGTTTTTAGGTTTTTTCATTTAAACCCTAAGTCTTTTTGCCCATTAGCGTGAGTATCCTATGTCTTGGCGATCATGATTGGTAGCAGTGGTGTGTTTTCTTCCATCGCTAAGAGTTTACCTATCGATGAGGGAGGTTATTGTCATTCTGATAGTTTGGGTCTCACCGACCGGGGATGTGAACTGTCTATTGGTAGGAGTAAATGCTATCGACAGAAGTGTTTTGTGGTTCACTGATGGGAGGGGTCACCCCGATGGAGGATGCTATCAGAGTGTCATTGCCTATCAGCCAGGCAGGTGAAGGGTTTACCAATGGTGTGGATCTTACTGACAAGGGTAGTATGGAGCTGCGGTCAACATGACTTGGTGTGTCGGCGATGAAGCTTTTTGTTGCTCTGATAGTTAGTGGTCTCACAGAAGACTGAGCAGGGGGTATTCATCAGCGAGGGAGTTTTTGGTTCTACCGATGTGTTGGGGTCTGGCTGACGGTGTCATCGGCATATGTGTGGGCATCGGCGAGGGATTTTTGTGTTGCCCTGATGGTTTGGGTCTGGCCGACAAAGGTAGTTTGGACGTGGTCATCAGGGTGACTGGGTGTGTCGGCGAAGGTGTTTCCTATCACTCTGATGGTCTATGTCTTGCCGAAGGGTGTAGTCATCGGTGAGAGTTGTGGATCAGTTGGAGAATTTCTAGGTTAGCCGATGGTTTGGGTCTGGCCGAAGACCAAGCCAGGTGAGTTGGCATTGGTGTGATCGGTGCGGTCAGCGGAAGGATTTTCGGGCTCGCCGATGGAGTTAGTCTCACCAATGGAGGTGGGAGTTGGGATGGTGACTGCTGGCGGTAGGTTCATGGGTCGAGCAAAGCAAAACGCTTGACACTTAGTATGCTAGCGGCCCTGCTTATAAAGTATTAGAGTGATCCCTGTAGGGCAAATGTGGGATTTTTAATCTCACAGAGTTTGAAGAGTCAACGAAAGCAAAGGTGCCTCCGTGGTACATTCTCAATGGTTCTCAACTTTGCAAAGTGATTTGAGGCTATAGATCTTGCGAAGGGAAATGATTGATGGCTATATTTCAAAGATTACAGTGGTAATCCTTCCCTATGTCTTCAAGCATATTTTGAGTGGAAAAGTTCCATGGGAGCACTGCGATAGTCTCCATGAGAAGATGTGGGTGGTTGAGCCATCAATGGTGATTTGTAGAGGCATGGGCAAACAGTCAAACAACCATGTACCTGATTTATGACAGAAAATTTTCTAGCGACGGCATAGGGATCGAGCTCAGCTACCCCTCGCCCTTTTCTTGCTCTCTCCCATTTTGTCCTCTGCTGCATTTATGACTTTTGAGCACCATTTCTCATGATCTGTATCTGGGGAATTTTGAAATCCAACCTTGTAATTAATGCTGAGGACCTTCCTTGCTGTATTTAGCAGGTTGTGTTTCTCATTTCTGTGTTGTTAAAAACTGGACACATCTGGCTCTATAATAAGATACAACTGGTTTTGGTTGCTCTGTGCAGAAAATCTTGTGAGTTTATGTATCTCCTATTGTGTGTCTCATGCATGAATCTATTGATTTCATGATTGGTTTTATATGAGTAATGTTGTATTTGCATGTGTTTTGTTAATTCTATCTCTAGTATTGCATGTGTTCTTCTAAATCTAGATATCTAAGGGGTGTCTAGTATTCTAGAATATAGAATTCCTATATTAAATGCTTAATTTTTCAACTTCTGCTCAAGGGGTAGATTAAAGTGTTTTCAGATTGAGTATTGGGAAGGGTATACTACAATAAGGATGCCATAAGTAGAGATAACTTAACACTCTATATTGGTTGGTATCTGTAAGGCAGATATCAGACAAATCCCCTTGAAATCTAGTTTTAGTGTGTTCATGCTGATCATTCATAGGTGTATGGCTATTGAATCCAAGCCATGGATAGGCACCAATCTAGCTCTGTGTTGAGATTATACACCAGGTCCGGGTTTGCATCCAAACATCAAACCATCCCATTATTTCCACCTGTTAGTTGTAGAAGTAGGAAACCCCTACATGCTCTCATCCCTAACCAGACACATATGTTTAAGAATGTTGCCAACCTTGTGATTTGTTACACAAATCTTGGTCCATACATGATAGTATTCTGCATGTTGCTGTCAAGTTTAATCTTTCTGTTATTGAGCTAGTTAAGGTCATATCTTTATGAAATAGGGACACCCCCATTGGTGCGATAAAACTAGAAGTGAAGGGGAGGAGCTCACGCAACCTCCTATATTTTGTTTGTTGAATCTGCCTGTGCATTAGAACTGGCTAAACCTAATGCTGATTCAGAAGAAAAACCAACAGTCTATAAAAGGGCCATCGTTTTCTCTCATTTGTAAGTAAGATTAGATATTGAATTGCTGAGACTCTGCCAAAATTATGATCAATACAAAGCAAGTTTTGCAGGTTGCTGGGAATTTGTGTTCTTGTGTTGTCCTCTTTGGTTTTCATGGTGTTAGGGTTAGCCGGCAGAAGATATCAATTAAATACAAATAAAGATTAAACAGAGGAATGGAAATACATAGAAATAATAACAGCTTGAGATAAGTTTTAACGTGGCTCACCCAAACTTAGGCTACATCCACCAAACAGAGAGTCTAATATTATTATCTAGTAAATCAAAACTGATTACAATCAGTAATCCCTGCAACTCAATACCACTGCAAAATGCTACAATACAATATCAAAACCCTAACCCTTAGCCACTTTTATCAAGCCTTTTTGTTAGTTACAAAAATTAGGGTTTTTTATGTCGGTCATAAAAAAATAGGATTTTTTAAGTTGGCCCTAAAAAAAATTTCTCGAGGGCTGCTGCCCCCGAAGCCCCGCTCAGGGCCCGACCCGGCTTAGAACCCTGGTGAGGATACATGGCTAGTGTACAGTACTTTCCTGATCAGTCGCCACCTACCAACAATCTCCCACTTGGATATTAATCAGGCTCCACACCAAACAATCTCCCACTTGGAGACTGAGCCTGAATGACATGGCTGCGCATGCAGCTCCCACTGGAAATAAGCACCTTGGACTCTACTGTTCTGTGTTTATTGTTTTCAGTCTAGAAGACCAATCGAAGCTGAAGAGGAGCTCAACTTCTCCCTTGTCACTGCTTTTGTAAACATATCTGCTAGATTATCATCTGTATGTATCTTGGCCAGCTATAACTGTCCATCATCCAACACTGACCAAATGAAGTGATACCTCAACTGTATGTGTTTCATCTTTGAATGCAAGGCAAAATTCTTTACAATATGTATGTCACTCTGACTGTCTATATACAAAGAACTATTAGCCTGTTGTTTACCCAATTCTTCCATAAAAGATTGCAGCCATATCATCTCCTTGCTTGCCTCTGTTGTAGCTACATATTCTGCCTTTGTGTTGGATAAAGCAACCACCTTTTGTAACCTAGAAATCGAAATCACCGATGTTCCACCTACAATAAAGACATAACCTGTAGTACTCCACCTGGTATCAATATCCCCTGCCAAATCTAAGTCTACATAACCTACTAAATTAGTATTAGAGCCCCCAAAACATAAGTGTTTATTAGATGTACCTCTCAAATATTTGAGAATCCATTTTACCGCATTCCAATGCTCAAATCCGGGATGACTCATATACCTACTAATGACTCTGACAGCATGTGCAATATCCAGTCTCGTGCATACCATGGCATATATTAAACTTCCTACAGCTAAAGTGTATGGTACCTTGGACATTTTCTCTTCCTCCTCTTATGTCTTAGGACACATCTCCTTAGTCAATTTCAAATGACTAGGCAAAGGTGTGCTGACAACTTTTGCATTATCCATATGGAATATCTACAACACCTTTTCAACATAAGTAGCTTGAGATAGAGTCAATTTTTTGTTCTTCCTATCTCTGCAAATTTTCATACCAAGGATTTGTTTTGCTGCCCCCAAATCCTTTATAGCAAATGACTTTCCTAACTGCTGTTTTAACTCTCTTATGTGATCCATGTTAGACCCAGCTACAAGCATGTCATCAACATATAAACATAAAATAATGTAGCTATCATTATCCAACCTCTTAAAATAAACATAATGGTCAGAATTACACCTGTTGTAGCCTTGCTCAGCCATAAAACTGTCAAATTTCAAATACCATTACCGAGGTGCTTGTTTAAGGCCATACAAACTCTTCTTCAATCTGCACACCTGTTTCTCCTTACCTTTGACCTCAAATCCTTGGGGCTATTCCATATATATCTCCTCCTCTAAATCACCATGGAGAAAGGTAGTTTTCACATCTAGCTATTCCAAATGTAAATGTTTAGCAACCACAATACTTAAAACAGTACGAATAGAAGTCATCTTGACAACTAGAGAAAATATCTCATCAAAATCAATGCCCTATTTCTATACAAATCCTTTTACAACTAACCTGGCCTTAAATCTTTTCTGACCTCCATCTTCCTCTTTCAACCTGTAAACCCATTTATTTGGTAAAGCCTTTTTACTTGCAGGTAACTTACATAATTCCTAAGTCTAATTTTCCAGCAAGGAGTCCATTTCTTCTTTCATTGCAAGCTCCCACTGAACTTGTGTATCCACCTGCATAGCTTCATCATACCCTTCTGGTTCACCAGCATCTATTAACAAAATAGAATACAAAGAGGGAGAAAACCTTTCTGGAGGTCTACTTATCCTTGTTGATTGTCTAACATTCATCAGAGTTTGTGGTATTTCTGGTTGCTGTTGTGGAGCATGAGGAACCACTGGAACATCACTATTTGGAGTATCATCTAGCACCACATAATCTTTTTCTTTCTTCTCATGCTGCTGCAACTGATCTTTGTACAACACCTTCTCATTGAAAATAACATCCCTATTTCTCACAATTTTTTGATTTTCAAAATCCCAAAGCCTATAACCAAATTCATCAATGCCATATCTAACAAAGGTACACTTTTTTGATTTTACATCCAGCTTTGTTCTATTTTCAGAATCTATATGTGCAAAAGCTTCATAGCCGAAGGTTTTTAGAAAAGAATAACTCACCTTCTTAACTGTCCATGCTTCCTCTGAAATACCACGGCCTAAAGGAACTGAAGGACCTTTGTTAATTAAATATACATCAGTGTTGACAACCTCTACCCACATGTTTAAAAGCGGTCTAGCATGCAATCTCATGGTCCTTGCATGCTCCATTATTATCCTATTCATGCATTCAGCCACTCCATTTCCCTGTGGAGCCCCTGGAACCATTTTCTGCCTACGAATTCTATTAAAGGAACAATAATCTTCAAATTCTTTGCTGCAATACTCATCACCATTATCAGATCTGAGACATTTTAATCTTTTACATGTCTCATTCTCAACCAAGCTTCTCCATTTTTTAAATGTTTCAAAGACATCAAATTTCTGCCTAAGGAAATAAATCCATACCTTCCTAGTTGCATCATCTATGAATGTAACATAATATCGAGAGCCACCAAGAGAAGATACCTGAGCTAGTCCCCATACATCAGTATACACAAGCTCTAGTTTTTCATTTTTCTTTTGCTTCCCATCATTGAGAAAACTGACTCTCTTTTGTTTTCCATACACACAACTTTCACAGAAATCCATATTAATACATTTCAGACCTAGTAAAACTTTCCTAGAATGAAGTACTTTCATACCTTTTTCACTCATATGCCCAAGTCTGTTATGCCACAGTGTTGTTTCAAAACCTGCAGCAACTTTTCCAGTATCTTTCTACAAACCTGCAGCAACTGTTCCTAAACCTATTTGTTTTTTCTCTGTAACAGCTAAAGTAGAAGGAATAGTATGACCTATACAAAGATATAAGGTGCCTACTTTTCACACCTTTTGCTACTACTAAGGTACCTTTTGAAACCTTCCAATTTTTATCAGTAAATGTAACAGTGCAACCTTGTTCAGTTAGCTGCCTTGCTGAAATTAAATTCCTACTAAGCCTTGGAACATGCCTTACCTCTTGTAGTAGCCAATGATTTCCATTCTGCAACTTAATCTTGATTCTTCCCTTTCCAACAATCTGATAGGGTTCGTTATCTCCCAAATAAACTAGCCCAAAATCTCCTTGGACATAATCAAGGAAATAACTTCTATGGGGCGTAGCATGAAATGAGGCCCCTGAATCTAAAACCCATGAATCATTAGCATTATCTAGGGAAAGAATCAAAGCATCATCTTTAGACTTATTGCTTACCACATTTGCTTCCTTATTGCCTTCTTGTTTGTCTCCTTCTTTGTTTTTCTGAGACTAGCAATCTTTCTTCTGATGACCTGGTTTTCCACAGTACCAACAATCCTTCTGTCCTCTGGTTTGGGATCTTTTGTCCTTTGATTTTCCTCGTGACTTCCCATGACCTCTAGAACCTTTTCCTCTCTCCTTTGATCTGCCCCTGCTTTCTACATTCAAAACACTACCTGATTTGGATCCACCTAAGCTTTTCCTATGAATTTCCTCACTTAGAATAACACCAACAACATCATCAAATTTCAGGGTATTTGAACCAGAAACAGAGTTCCTAATCACCATTACCAAACTATCCCAGCTTTCAGGCAATGAACATAATATCAAGAGAGCTCTAACTTTTTCATCAAATTTTACATTTACAAAAGTCAATTGAATGACAATTGTATTAAATTTATTTAAATGATCTGTCACAAATCCATCTTCAACCATTTTCAGATTAAACAAACGCTTCATAAGAAATACCTTATTTGAGGCTGAGGGTTTTTCATACAATTTAGCCAAATCTTTCATTAGACTATTTGTTGTCTTTGCTTTCGTTATATTGAATGTCATCGTTGGTGCCAGGCACAACTGAATGGTTCGCAATGCCTTTCTGTCAAGAAGATTCCAATCCTCATCAGACATTGTTGCCGATTTCTTCGATACTCCTTCCAATGGTATCCATAAATCCTTTTGATAGAGGTAATCCTCCATCTGCATCTTCCATAACTGATAGTTCTACCTATTGAATTTATCAACCTTCAATTTACCCTCGTCCACCATTGCTTCCAATCAATCGTGAGACTTTCCTACAGATGATAATCGAACACAACCCGCTCTGATACCACTTGTTAGGGTTAGCCAGTAGAAGATATCAATTAAATACAAATAAAGATTAAACAGAGGAATGGAAATACACAAAAATAATAATAGTGAGAGACAAGTTTTAACGTGGTTCACCCAAACTTGGGCTACATCCACCAAACAGAGAGTCTAATATTATTATCCAGTAAATCAAAATTGATTACAATCAGCAATCCTTACAACTCAATACCGCTGCAAAATGCTACAATACAATATCAAAACCCTAACCCTTAGCCACTTTTATCAAGTCTTTTTTTCAGTTACAAAAATTAAGGTTTTCTTATGTCGGTCATAAAAAAATAGGATTTTTTAAGTTGGCCCTAAAAAAAATTTATCGGGGGCTGCCATCCCCGAACCTCGGCAAGGATACATGGCTAGTATACAGTACTTTCCTGATCAGTCACCACCTACCAACAATCTCCCACTTGGAGATTGATCAGGCTCCACACCAAACACATGGTTCATATCAATCTAATTTTAATTAGTTGTGCTTTTACAATGATGGGTAAGTGTTAAGATATCTGATGAATGCTTTGATCAATACTATTAGTGCTTGTCGATGGTAAGTTGCTATGTATAGTTAGCCTGGGCCATGTCATTGAATATAGTTCAGTTGCATTCCACTAGTTAAGCTGCACCATTTTCTAAGTGTTTAATGAGTGAATGCAATTTAAAAATCATAAGGATCCTTTGAAGATTGCATCATTTCTTGTAACATTGTGAGTTTCCTATCTTGGTGAAATAGGGAATGGTTTATTGAAAGTATTTGTCTATCTATAGCATTTTACCCCATTGTGACTATCACTTAGGATCTCTTAACCCTTCTCTCTCTCCTTTTCCTTTTGCATTTTATTTATATCAAGTCTATTAGGTTAGGTTATAAGTAGCATCTACATTACAAATCTGTTGAAAGTCTCATAGGGTTTACACATTTTGTTGCCATCTTTCCACAAACCCTGTATTTCATGTAAGACCCCTTATTGGCACAGCTAGACATACCACTGAAGCTATTCCAAGAAAGCTAAGACCTAGCTGTATTATCTTTGGGGCAGTCCTATCTTGGATAGGATGTCATTTCCAAGAGAGGTGTGATACCAGCAATCATACATGTGTTGTTGTGTGCTAAAACTGCCATCAACAATAAGAAAGTTTGATTTTAAAATTTTGAATGTGATGATTGAGAAAGCACTTGAAGACACATCAACAATCCTATGACTAGTCAATGGGTTTGGCCAAATTGGTCTTAAACTAGGATGCACAAGTTGACTAAGGATGTCCCCAATATACTCAAGGTATGGGGGCCCAATTCCATGAAATGAAAGTGAAATAGTGCCAAAAAGCCAAGAGAAAGGGGTAAACCACCCTTCACCTTCACTTCCCAAAGATATAAAGTTCTTTGGGGCTTAGCCCCAATGGCAAGATTTCAACTTCCAAAGACAGTGTCTTTCAATTCACACCTCGCTATTTAAACTCTGTCAAAAGGCTAGTGTTGAGGTCATCGCTTGGAGTGGTGTGTCTCTAAGTAGGCCTCCTAGGAAGGGTATGACAAAAGCAAACCAAGTGGGTGTTTTTGATCTCCAAGATCACCTTGCAGTGCAAGGAGAGAGCATACACATGCACACTTGATTCACACTCGCACTTATTAATTTCCCTTTAAGAGAATAAAATGTGAGGTGTGAAAATGAATGGATGAGAGGTGTTTTTGATTCTCAAGGTTGCACAAAGTGCATTAGAAGAGCATACACACCTTCGATCGTATTAAAGTTCACCAAACAATGAAGGCACTTGTTTTTTTTAGAACAAAATTCAAAAAATGAAGGAAGATACTAGTTCTATTTAATGCCCAATTTTTAATGTGTGATTGAACACAATGGTTTGTTTTAAGACCCAAATCCAAATGTGAGAGCAAACAAGATGTTTGTTTTAATGCCTAAATCCAAGTGTGAATGCAAGAAAAATTGATTGATTGAAATGAGAGATGAAAGATAAAATAAATTAACCTAAAATTTTTTTCTTTCCAATCTAATATTGTGACTGATTGCAATGCTGCCATGACTCCTTAGATGCACCTACAAGCCACACAAATCAAGAAGGAAAAAGTAAACTTGCATAGAAGTGTGTTATGTGAAAAAGAGGAAATCTGAAAAATCTGATTAGGATGAATAGATATAGAAGAATGAGTTTCATGAACAGAAAATTTAGGAGATTCTATGTAATTTTAAAAAAAAATTCACAAAAAATAGATCAATTTTGCAAAAGATATAATCGTTTGAAGTTCAAAATTAAGTTTAACTTTGACTAGGAAGATTTTTGATAAAATGATACAATCACTTGATGAAACCTATGCCACATCAAATTTGGCTGAGTCATCTTTCCAACGAGTCCTTGTTTGCAAAAATCTAACCCCGTATGACGAAGTTATGAAGAAATGAAAAAATCTTGCTCCTTGAGAGCTCTAGAAGGATGAGGGCAAGTTTGACTGTTAATGTTAAATGCTAGTGGTTAATGTCAATATGGTCACATGCATGCAGTCAAGCTCAAGTGGATAGCTAGGTGGTTAAGGTTTAAATTGGCTCTTGGTCACCCATGTGACTAGAGGCTATGCAGATTAAAATAAATAAATAGAAAAGAGGTCCCGCTGGTCACTAATATGATCACCCCTAAATACCAAAAGTAATAAACAATAACAAGGATTTGAATTTAGTTAAGGCCTTGGTGTTAGTGAGTGGTGACACAAGAAGTGGTAGATGGTAGTGGTTTAGGGTTTCTATTGACAAGAATCTTGGTAGTGGTAAGGGATAGTAACCAGCGAGTGGCGATGGGTTTCAAGCTGGTGGAAGACTTTGAAGGTATTGGTGGGAGAGTTGTTTAAAGTGGTGGAGAACGGCCTCTAGGGTTTAGACAGTGGAAGAGTACTTTGTAGTGCCGATGGCGGAAAACTTGGAGTTAATTGTTCATGTGGAGCGGTGGATGTGAAGTTAGTGTTGGGAGTGTGGTAACTGCGACAGTAAGTTTTTAGTTTAAGTCATAGGTGGAGGGTTGTCTGAACACTGTGAAATAAGCAACAAAGGTTTAATCTCCTGCAATAGGAGAGTGTTGGGCTAGCAAAGCCGAGGGTCAAAGACTAGTGAGCAGGAATCGAATGCTTAGGGGATTAGAGTGGGTGGTAGCCACCGGTGGTGGTGGAGCTAGGTATTGATGGGGGTTTTGAAACAATGAGAAATGGAAGGAAAGACAAGGATGCGAATTGTGTAGAGGGCTATGAACAGGTGTGCAATGGGTGGCACTAGGGTTTGTCAAGAGTCTGTAGCACATAATTTGCACTAGTAACATAAAATGACAACACCTGCAACATACAACAAAGACCTATAAACAAAATTTAACCTACAACACCGAACACATTAGCCATGAAAAACTAGCTAGAAATGAAAAACTCAACTGAAGACCCTTGCACAGGTGTCATACGGATCTGTATGATACAACCCTGCAACATGGGCCAAACTAAAAAAAATCTCAATTCTCTTTCTTGCAATGAAAAATTAAGTGTTATATGTCATTTTTTGCCTGTGAGGCCTCTCAAACGCAACGGTGAGGTCCGTTTCAAGCCAGGAGGTCAGCTGCAAAATTTAACCATAAAAACTCAACAAAAATGTTAGATTTGCAAGTTTCACATCAGGTTCACCAAATTTAGCTAGGGTAAAAATCAGGTCTGAATCATAAACAACAAATTATCAAACTCTAACAAGCACAATGAAGTACAAGATAGAATGAAAATCAAAACAAAAAGAAACTGCAAACCAATCTCCATGCTAAGCTTGGCTCGCCTCCATTTCTCTTCTCAATCTTGCATAGGAATGCATGATTTCGAAGGATGAATGTTCATTGCTCACTATTTCAGTAGTATAAAAATGACATAAGGATGAATGATGAGAGGATCTAATGTCATTTCGATAGCATGAAGCTACTTGAAAACTCATTCATCAAATCGCTTGGTTGAAGGTTGATTTATAGGAAGCGAGTGATTTGAATAAAGGATTGAGATTGAAAGTTCAAATAAACAATGTAGATGGCTAGGATTGAATAAGGTTTCCCACTCCACAAGGAGTTATAGTCATGTGACAAGTGTAGGGTAGACCTAATTTAAATAAAAGATTATTTAAATTAGATGTGCATGTGTTTGAATGTGATGAGAGGTGAGGGAATAGTTCAAATATTTTATTTGAATTATTTGGGACATGTGAAAGGGGGATTAATTAAATAAATGGGATTTATTAAATTAATTGATTAAGTGATTAGCATGGGATTATGAGTGGGATTATGTAAGGGACCTAGGACAAAACATTGCAAGATGTCTCAGAAGGTGATGTTGCAAGACATAGACAAATGTAGGTGTCTACAGTAGGTACATATTCTAGCTTCACTTCATTCTCTACACCCTTCTCTCTCAAAAAGTGATACCTAATTGAAATATGCTTTGTCCTTGAATGCATCACTAGATTTTTTGAAATGTTAATAGCACTGGTAGTATCACAGAAGATAGGAATTGGATCGTCATACTCAACTTTGATATCCTTCAAGGTTTGTCTCATCCATAACACCTGTGTACAACAA
This sequence comes from Cunninghamia lanceolata, assembly GCA_027924645.1. Lineage (NCBI taxonomy): Eukaryota > Viridiplantae > Streptophyta > Pinopsida > Cupressales > Cupressaceae > Cunninghamia > Cunninghamia lanceolata. The sequence goes on along the minus strand of BSBN01001807.1, from coordinate 19,490,187 downwards.
GATGCAGTTGCAATGTACTCTACTTCTATAGTAGATAAAAACATTGAGTCCTACTTCTTGCTTAGCCACAATACAACTCTATCTCCAAGAAAGAATGCACCACCACTTGTACTTTTCCTGACATCTACACATCTTACCCAATCTACATCTATGGAGGCACTTAGGTTAAATTCAATGTTCTTACCATGATCCACAAACCATGATACCACAAACCATGATCTAGTGTGCCCATCAAATACTTGAATATCCTCTTCACTGCCATGACATGTGACTCTCTAGGATCTTATTGAAATCTTGCCACAAGATAGACTGCATGCATGATATTTGGTCTGGTAGTAGTTAGGTACAACAATCCTCCAATCATTGATCTATATTTTCTCTGATCAACCTTAGGGGATTCATCATTCTTGCTTAGCTTGCAACCAGTTGTCATGGGGGTACAAACTGGTTTAGAATCTTTAATTCCAAACTTCTTTAATAGTTCCTTGACATACTTTGATTGTCAAATGAAAATGCCCTTATCCATCTGATTGATTTGCAGCCCAAGGAAGAAGTTCATCTCTCCACACATTGATATCTCAAATTCTTTTTTGCATTTAATTTGCAAAGTCCTTACACATACCTTCATTTCCACCAAAGATTATGTCATCCACATAGACCTCAACAATTTGGATTTAATCCTTTCTTACCTTGATGTACAAATTACTATCTGCAGACCCTTTACTAAATCCTTGCTGTAACAAATACATATCTAACCTTGTATACCAAGCTCTGGGAGCTTGCTTAACTCCATACAAAGCCTTCTTCAATTTGCATACCATATCTAGTTTATTTGACAACTGAAATCCATCCGGTTGCTCTATGTATACTTCCTCTTCCAACTCACCATTCAGAAAAGTAGACTTCAAATCCATTTAATATACTTTGAAATCCTTATGTGTTGCATAAGCCAGAAATAGCCTAATAGCCTCCATTCTTGCCACTGGGACAAAAGTTTCCTCATAGTCTATTCCTTCCACTTGTGAGTACCCCTTACACACAAGTCTTTCCTTGTTCCTTACCCCTTCCCCATTCTCATTCAACTTGTTCCTATATACCCATTTAGTTCCAATCACATTGTTATTCTCTGGTCTTGGGACAAGTTCCCAAGTCTGATTCTTCTCAATCTACATTAGTTCTTCTTCCATAGCCTTAATCTAATACTCATCCTTGCGTGCGTCAACCACTATTTTAGGTTCAACTTTGGAAAGTAAACATAGATCCACATGTTCTTCAGTAGCTCTGCTTCTTGTCAATACACCTTTGCTCTTATCACCAATGATCTAATCTTTAGTGTGATGCCTCTACACATATTTAGGAGTTTTAAGAACTTTTTTTGGAGCTTCTTGTTCTTCAACCTATACTACCTTTTCTTTAGTTTCTTATTTTTCTCCGCAAGAAGACTCATCTAATTCATATCCATTAATCTCTAAAAACTTCTTTATAACTTCATCAACCTTAACATTAGCACTCTCAACAATCTTTCTTAGCCTCTTATTATAGCAACGGTAATCTTTTCTTTTGTTAGAGTATCCAAGGAAAATACCTTCATCACATCTTGTATCAAACTTTCCTAGTTCTTCATCTCTTCTTATATAACATTTTCTTCTAAAAACTTTGAAATATTTAGCAGTGGGAATCCTTCCATACCATAGCTCATAGGGAGTATTTGTGTCATTTGCTTTCACCTGTACTCTATTCTATATGTAGACAGTAGTATGAATTGCTTCTCTCCAGTAGACTTTTGGTAGGTTTGCTTCCTTTATCATTGTCCTTGTAGCTTTTTGAACAATCTTGTTCTTCCTTTCAACCACTCCATTTTGTTGAGCAGTTCTAGGAGTAGATAGATGCCTCTTTATCCCATGATTCTGACAAACCTTTGACATAGAGAACATCATTAGTGTTATGCTTTCTATCAAAACTAATTGAATATTTTCCACAAATCTTAGCAGCTTCATCACCACCAAACCTAACTACTCCACCATCAAATTTTTCAAGTTTAATAAACTTACTCTTATCACTTGTCATATGATTTGAGCATCCATTGTTAATGACCTAGTCATCCTTTTCACTCCTATCATGAAAAGTAGATATTATAGTGCCTTTAGAGTTTGTACATTCTTCCAGATTATTTTCCTTCACACAAATTCCAAAGTCAGTAGAACTAGTTTCATCTCTTATGGAAATAAATAAGATTTCATCATCATTACCATCCTCAAAATTAGATTCATCATCAGAAATGCTTGCATAGTAAATTTTGTTGAGCATCCTGTTAGATTTAGGGTAAACAACTGAGAGGGGGGTGAATCAGTTGTCCAAAACTTTCTTCTAATGAAACACTTAAATCCACTTTGTAATTCAGCAGCATAATGATAAATCAATCATGGAAACATAATGCATTAAATCAAGAGTAGAAACAAATTAATACATAAGATGCCAAGATTTTGATGTGGAAAACCTGGTTAAGGGAAAAACCACGAGGTGATTAATCCAATATTGTATTCTCTGTTAGAAGAATAGAAAGATCAAAATGGCACATGCCAATTAGGGCTCACTACCCGAGCACATTGCTCAAAAGAGGCTCACTGTCTACAAGAGACACACTGTCTACAAAAGAATAAGTATCACATACTTGAACTAAAGAATAGCATCTTCACCATGCTTGAGTTAGTTCCATTTAAACCCAATACTTCTGCTCTGCCTTTTGCTCTTCTCCTTTCTACCACACTCTCATCTCCACACGATGCTCTTTGAAATGACTTTATAATTCCTTATTTATACAAGACATCGACTTAGGAATGATCATCTAAGTTGGAAAACATTACAGAGCAAATACATGAATACAACATGACTAATTACAGAAAGACTTCACGTGGATCAACACACTGTCTGATGCAGAGCGCACAACAGAAATAGACCAATAGATCAATAAATCAATTCATGTACATTGTTGAATTGGCTATTGCCGGTTCACATGCACCGATTCACCATTACACTTGGTCACTACTTGTATCAATGGTGAACTCCTTGTTCATCCTCCTGATATGCCATTACACATTAACTGCGTTGTGACTTTGATTTTTGGCAGATTCCTGCGACCTCTCACTGCCAGTCTTAACTTCAACTTTCAGTGAACTTGCACTCATTGGCCGATGCATCGATTGTCTCAGCTCCTTCGGTGAGACTTACTCCTCAGTCGTTGACTCACAGAGCCCCCTGAATGAACCTCTACTATTCTTCATTCACTAAAGAGTCATTTACCATCGGCTGCCTGGGGTTTGCTTCACCGATTCTCCAATGCACAGTCTGCCTTCTTTGAACCCTAGCACATAGAAATACTAGGACTTCTACTATGCGCGACCCACAATCTTAGACATCTACATTGCCAAATCTTGAAACAGAATAGGAAACAAAAAACACATACTGTACAACGAAGCCATTCCACTAATTTTGATAGAAATCTTATTAGTGGAATGCTTCATATCGACATAATGCAAAAATGGGAAAATAGAAAGGAAAGGAAATCTACAGCTAAGTAATTTCGTATGTACAAAGAATAGAAAGAAAATTGATGACATAGAGTAGTTAATTTCTTCTTAACACAATGCGGTTACATTCAATCGATCTAACTACAATACTGATCATCATGCCTGATCTTGTTCATTTTCTTATTTTTATAGATTCACCCAGGGTAGTACCAACTGACTCCAAGCAGCTGGGAAACACTACTACCTATTTTTGGCGTTATTGCTATTTTTAGCATTACAGGATTACAATTAACAAATACAACCTAAGTACTTGGGACTTACAAATAGAAATTACTTGCATTGGTCAAATAGACCTTATTACAACCCAAAACATGATTTAAAACAAAACATGAACTTAAATGACTTGTGTTAGGTGCCTCTGCACCATACTCCCGAGGTTTACAAGAACTCAAGTCCCTTGAGGAACCAAGTCTAAAATATTAACCCCATGCTTGATGATGTCTTCCTTGCTCATCCAGGTAGCATCCTCATTAGGCAAGCCATGCTATTTGACCAGATACTACTTGTAGGTTTTATGTCTGGTCTTCTTCTGAACTTTGGTGTCCAAAATACAATCCAACTGAACTGGCTCGCTAGGTGGAAGATCAAAAATCCATTTTGCATCTTCTACACCTGTCTCTGTTGGATTGGCCCCTTTGAATGGAAACAAATCTACCATATTAAAGATGGGTGAAATTGCTAATCTAGGAGGAAGTTCAATTTCGTATGCATTAGGCCCAAATTTGTGTACAACCCTGTATGTACCTATCTTCTTCATAAGAAGCTTCGTGGGCTGCCCCTTTGGAAGTCTTTCCTTCTTTAGATATGCCATTACCAGATCTCCAACTTTGTATTGGACATCCCTTTTCTTCTGATCAGCTCTCTCTTTGTATTTCCCTGTGTGTTTCTATATAGTTTCCCTTATAGCATCATGGATATCCTTCATGCTAACTACAAAATCTTCTCCTTGAGCACTTCTTTTTTCCATATTCTGGAGATCCCTGAGCTCCAAAATTCCCATGGGATGAATCCCATATACAACTTCAAAAGGGCTCTTTTCCTGTGGTCCTATTAACAAAATCATTGTAGGCAAACTCTTCTTGTGGGATGATCATATTCCATGCTTCTCCATGATGTTTAGTCAAACACCTCAAAAGATTACCTAGTGATCTATTCACCACCTCAGTTTGTCCATCCGTCTGAGGGTGATATGCAGATGTGAAAGACAATTGGGTGCCCAATTTCTTCCATAGTGTCCTCCAAAAATGTCCCACAAACTTGGGATCTCTGTCAGTAACTATGTTCAATGGTAAACCATGAATTCTTACTATCTCCTTGAAGAAAAGACCCGCAACATGTGAAGCATCGTTAGTACATTTACATGGCACAAAATGAGCTATTTTACTCAACCTGTCAACAACCACAAACACACTGTCAAATCCTTTTTGAGCCCGGGGAAGACCCAAAACAAAATCCATATTGATGCACTCCCATGGCCTTTGTGGAATTGGAAGTGGTTGATAGAGACTAGAATTTGACGAAGTCCCTTTAGCTCTCTAGCAAATGCGACAACAGTCTACAAATTTTCTAACATCTGTTTGCATCTTAGGCTAGAAGTAAAACATTCTCACTTGCTCCAATGTCTTGTCCAATCCAAAATGACCTCCAAGACTACCACAATGTTTCTCTTTTATGATGTTCTCCCTCATGGAACACCTAGGCACACACAGTTGGTTTCCTTTGAATAGTAGCCCTTGCTGTAACAAATATTCAGAAAAATTAGAATGATAAGAATCTGAGAATTGTGAATAAACTACATATATCTCCTTGAAGTCCTCATCATCCTGGTACATGTTCTTGAGAGAATCCACTCCCACACTCTGCAACTGGATCCCCTGTATAGTGCACACTCATCTACTCAAAGCATCTGCCACTTTGTTGGCTTGTCCCTTCTTATGTTTGATGGAAAAAGTATACACCTAAAGTTGTTCAACCCACTTCATATGCCTATGATTTAGCTTCTCCTGTGAATTTAGAAAACTCAAAGCATGGTTGTCAGTATAAATAATGAATTCCTTGGGCAAGAGATAATGTCTCCATTTCTTCAATGCTTGAACCATTGCATACAATTCCAGATCATATGTGGAATACTTTCTTTTAGCATCATTTAGTTTTTCACTAAAGAAAGCAATAGGTCTGGCTTCCTGACTCAAGACAACACCAATGGCAAGGTTACTGGCATCACATTCCACAATAAACAACTTATTAAAATCAGGCAAAACCAAAATGGGTTTCTCTGCTATTTTCTATTTGAGAATCTCAAAAGATTCATCGGCTTCTCTATTCCAAACAAACTTACATTTTTGTCCTCCTTTTATGGTATCCAGAATGGGTGCACAATCATGACTGAATCCTCTTATGAATTTCCTATAAAATGTTGCTAACCCATGAAAACGTCTTACATCACTTACTATTTTAGGCACTCGCCAAGACAGAATGGCATTTACCTTCTCTGGATCCATTTTCAAACTGTCCTAGGATATAACAAATCCAAGGTATGTGAGTTCTTCCTTCATGAAGATACTCTTCTCCATATTGATCATTAGTTTCTCCTCATGTAGCTTCTTCAACACATGTTCCAAATGTTGCAAATGTTCTTCTTTTGTCCTACTGAAAACCAGAATATCGTCAAGATAGACAACAACAAAGTTGCTAATAAACTCTTTCAATAACTCATTCATTAGACGCATGAAAGTACTTGGAGCATTGGATAGTCCAAATGGCATCACCAACCACTCATAAAGACCTTCATTAGTCTTAAAGGTTGTCTTCCATTCATCCCCTTCTCTAATCCTGATCTGATGGTATCCACTGATTTTAGAAAAATACTGAGCTCCTCCCAAACAATCCATTAGGTCTTTTATTCTGGGCATAGGAAACCTATATCTGATGGTGATCTTATTTATGGCTCTTGAATTAGTACAGAACCTCCATTTGCCATCCTTCTTGGGAGCTAAAACTATGGGTACAATACATGGACTAAGACTTTTCCTCACTAGGCCTTTATCCAATAGTTCTTGTACTTGTTTAGCAATCTCCTCATTCTAATTAGGTGTCATTTTATAAGCTAGTTTATTTGACAATGTGGATCCTGGGATGAAGTCAATATGATGACTTATGTCTCTCACAGGGGGTAGTACATTGGGCATATCCTCCACCATGATACCCTTATATCTATCTAACAATTCCTACACTTCATTAGGGACTTTTTCCTTACTGTTTTTAGACAAATCAGAATTGTCTTTAGGTTTCAAAATCAGAACATACCCTTGGGTTCCCTCTTCTTTTAGAGTATGGAGAAACTCTTTCCCACTCATTAACATGATACTTGAGCCTACATTCTTGTCTACCTCTTCTGGTAAAGGATTCATCTTATACTGTCTACCATTCTTAGTGATCACAAAGGAATTTGACTTACCATCATGCTGGGCTTGTACATCATACTGCCAAGGTCTACCTAACAGTAAATGGCATGCATTCATGGGAATTATATCACACAAAAGTTTATCTCCATATTTCCCTATCTGAAATTCTACCCAAGCTTGTTCATCAACCAAGACTTGCTGCCCTTTATTCAGCCATGACACTTTGTATGGACTCACATCTGGCAATCTTTTCAAGTTCAATTTCTTTACCATTTCTACTGAAACTAAATTTTTAGTTGAACCAGAATCAACAATTACCTTATAGTTTTTGCTAGAAACTATACACAGAGTTCTGAATAGTGTCTTCCTCTGGGGTGGTTCCTTGTTCTGTGGCACTTTCAGCATTGTTCTTCTCATCATGAGACTTTCTCCACCTTGTGCTAGATCTGTGCTTCCCATAGGTAAGTTCACACTCTAACAATCTTCTTCTTGAATCAGCTAGTTCCTTCTCTCTCCTCTGTGAGAGCTTGAGGCTTTCTCCGGACACCTGCCTACTGTGTGCCGAATTTGGTTACAATTATAACATCTTCTCGTAAAGATGTTAAGACATCTACCTGGTCCACTAAATCTACCTCTCCCATTGGGTCTCCTTCCTCTGAAACCCTCTCTGGAACCAGATTCTCCACTATGTTCTTGTTGACTAGACTCCCATTGATTTTTCTAGAACTAATTTCTGCCACCAAAGCTATTTTTGCCTCTAAAATTCCTTCCACCTCTGCCTCTGTTCTACAGGTCTCCCTTTCTTTTCTACTTCTCTTCTACTCTCAGTGCCACTTGGAAACATTTGTCCATGGTTTTTGGTGTCAAGATGGTAATCTCATCTTGTATACTATACTTCAGGCCATTAATATACCTGGCAACTCTTCCTTTCTCATCCTCAGCATGTCCACACCTTAGAGACAATTTATGAAATTCCTCTGTATAGGTAGATACATCCATATCCTTCTGCCTGAGGTTTGACATTTTCTTGTATATCTGCACTTCATAATCCCTGCACTTTGTAATCCGCTGGTAGGAACTAAGCCTTGATCCTTTCTACCATCTGACTCTAGGATGAGATCATGCTCTTGCCACTCTTCACCCTTTCCCCTTGGGTGTAGTTCCACCATGTGAGTACATCACCCTTCAATTTCATTTTTGCAAACTTGACTCTTCTATTCTCTGGTACCTCCTTGTACCTGAAGTAATTGTTCAAAGCCTCGACCCATTCAATGACTTCATCTGCGTCCATCTTTTTATTGAACATCAAAATCTCCATTCTTGATTCAGACGATTCCTTACCAAGTGATTTTATGGCCTCTAGAAATTGTTTCTGATCTGTAGATATATTTGTTTGTCCTAAGGTTGTTTCCTCTTCCCCATCTTCTTCTTCTCCATCAGACTCCTCGTCTGGTTTCTTGCCTTTCCTAAGGTTTTTAACTCAGACTGGAGTGCTTCATTGACTCCAGTCTTGATCATATCCTCCATCTCCTTAAATTTCTTGGCCACTTCAGTGGTCATCCCCTTTGGAGGCATCTCACTAGCTTTGGTCCAAACAATGCCAACACCTTTATAGACCCTTAACTTGGCTCTGATACCAAAATGATGCAGAGCATACAACAGAAACGAACCAACAGATCAATAGATCAATTCATGTACATCGCTGAACTAGTTATTGCTGGTTCACATGCACCGATTCACCATTACACTTGGTCACTGGTTGTATCAATGGCGAACTCCTTGTTCATCCTCCTGATATGCCATTACACATTGACTGCACTGTGACTTTGATTTTTGGTGGATTCCTGTGACTTCTCACCACCAGTCTTAACTTCAACTTTCGGCAAACTTGCACTCCTTGGCCGATGCATCGATTGTCTCAGCTCCTTCAGTGAGACTTACTCCTTAGTCATCGACTCACAGAACCCCCCCAATGAACCTCCGCTATTCTTCATTCACTGAAGAGTCATTTACCATCGGCCACCTAGGATTTGCTTCACTGATTCTCTGATGCATAGTCTACCTTCTTCAAACCCTAGCACATAGAAATGCTAGGACATCTACTGTGTGCGACCCACGATCTGGGACATCTGCATTGCCAAATCTTGAAACATAACAGGAAACAAAAAACACATACTGTACAATGAAGCCATTCCACTGATTTTGACAGAAATCTTATCAGTGGAATGCTTCATATCGACATAATGCAACAATGGGAAAATAGAAAGGAAAGGAAATCTACAGCTAAGTAATTTCATATCTAGAGAGAATAGAAAGAAAATTGACAACACAAAGTAGTTGATTTCTTCTTAACACAATGCTGTTACATTCAATCGATCTGACTACAATACTGATCATCATGCCTGATCTTGTTCATTTGCCTATTTTTATAGATTCACCCAGGGTAATACCAACTGACTCCAAGCAGCTGGGAGATCGATTCCAAGCGGCTGGGAAACACTACTACCTATTTTTGGCATTATTGCTATTTTTAGCATTACGGGATTACAATTGACAAGTACAACCTAAGTACTTGGGACTTACAAATAGAAATTACTTGCATTGGTCAAATAGACCTTATTACAACCCAAAACATGATTTAAAACAAAACATGAAATTAAATGACTTGTGTTAGGGGCCCTTGCACCACTGTCGGCCACACAGATCTGAGACTTCAATCTTCATTTGGGAACACTCCAATCTTGACACAACATCTTCAAGATCATCTGTAGGATGTATAATTCATCTAGTTGGCCTAACTTAGGAAGAACACCATCATCCAGAAGTAATTCTTCAATGGCGAGCTCAAAGTCCAATGTGGACAACCAACACGAAATGGACATGATCCAAAGACCTCCACAAGCTTGCCTGAAACATCAAGAGCATCCACACTACATCTGCTTACTGAAAACCTTATCTCCTTCATCTGGAACCTTATGAACATAGTCTGTCATCACTGTCACAATAGAATAGATGCTTACAGACCTCCATACCATGAACCAATTTAGTTGTCAATTCAAATTGACTTCCTAGACACTCCTTCAAATTAGCAGAATAGGATATTGTATTTATGGATCTCACCGGACCTATCTATGTCACTCTGTCACCTCTGAACACCTGCCAAAACCAATTTTACTTGAGCATCATAACTTCTTTAGATCTTCATGCGGACCTCTGAGATATTTACTGGATCATCTTAAGACACATATCTACAAACCCTTTGATGCACATCCTCTGATCTTCATCTTAGATAGGATCTTTAGCTCACTGTCTTCATTGTTCTTCTCTGTTCCTGATTAGACTTATTTTCTCAATATCCTCAACAAACAATTCATCCAATCCTTATCATCAATGCAACAAGAGTATGTTGACATCAATGATAACACCGGTTATGCCCATACTTGCAACAATCTCCCCCTTTGTCATTGATGGCAACATATGATGTGAAAAACTATTTTAATCATCAAGACAAGAACTTCTCCTCACTATCACAACTTCTCTTCCTTTCCTACTCCCCCTTTGATTAGCAACCACTTCTTTTTCACATGTCTTCTCTCCCCCTTTGACATCAATGGCAAAGGGCACATACTTGCAACTCCACCACTTCAGAATCATACCAGCTGATCACCCTGAGTAGCAGCTCCCCATCATCAATCCGGACCACAAGATATGATTGTGATATCCACCAAACTGATGCACATCAGTGCACTTTAGTTTAGAACCAGAGGGGCAATAACCCCTAACTTCTCCTTGAGATACTCAAAAGAGTCCTTAGGTAGAGGTTTAGTAAAAATATCTACAATCTGATCTTTGGAAGGGACAAACTCCAATCTGATTTCATTCTTGTTCACTTGCTCTCTCAAAAAGTGAAACTTGATGGATATATGTTTGGTCTTTGAATGCAACAACAGATTCTTTGAAATGTTTATTGCACTTGAATTATCACAAAACATTGTGATAGGATCCTCATACTCCACTCTTATGTCTTTTAGCATTTGCTTCATCCACAAAACTTGAGTGCAACTACCTGCTGTTGCAATATATTTAGCTTTTGTAGTGGACAAAGATATTGCCTCTTGTTTCTTGCTCAGTCAAGAAACCAATCTCTTCCCCAAAATGAATTCTTGACCACTGGTACTCTTCTGATCATCCACATCTCCTACCCAATCCACATCTGTATATGCACGAAGAGAGAAATTATGATCTCTAGGATACCAAAAACCATACTCAACTGTCTCTTTTAGATACCTAAAAATCCTCTTGATTGCCATGACATGAGACTCTCTAGGTTTAGCTTGGAATCTAGCAACAAGACCAACAACATTCATAATATCAGGTCTAGTTTGAGTGAGATACAACAATCCTCCAATCATTGACCTATACTTTTTCTGATCAGCCTTAGGAGAGTCATCATCTTTACTCAATTTACATCCGGTTGCCATGGGAGTACACATTGGTTTTGATTCTTCCATCCCAAATTTCTTCAACAATTCTTTCACATATTTAGTCTAAAAAATGTAGATTCCTTTCTTAGTTTGAATGATTTGTAGACCCAAGAAGAAATTCATTTCCCCAAGCATGGACATCTCAAATTCACTTTTCATTTGATTTACAAAAGTTTTGCACATACTATCTCTTCCTCCCAAAATGATATCATCAACAAATACTTCAACAATCAAGATATTTTCATGATCAATTTTGAAATACAATTACTATTAGTAGTACCTTTATTGAAACCAATCTTCAAAAGATGAAAATCCAATCTTTCATACTAGGCTCTTGAGGCTTGCTTTAGTCCATACAGTGCTTTCTTCAACTTGCAGACCATATCACCATGATCAGACAATTGAAATCCATCTAGTTGCTCAATATATACTTCTTCTTCCAAGTCTCCATTCAGAAAAGTAGACTTGGCATCCATCTGATATACTTTGAAGTTCTTGAAGGTAGCAAAGGCAAGAAATAATCTGACTACTTCAATTCTTACCACCGAAGAAAAAGTTTCTTCAAAATCAACTCCTATTTGAGAGTAACCTTTGTAGACCAATCTGGCTTTATTTCTGATTACTTCACCAACTTCACTTAGTTTGTTCTAGAAGACCCATTTGGTTCCAATCACATTCTTGTTTGTAGGTCTGGGATCAAGATCCCAAGTGTGATTTTTCTCAATTTGCATCAGCTCTTCCTCCATTGCTTTAGTCCAGTTCTCATAATTGCAAGCTTCATTCACTGTCTTAGGTTCAATTTCTAAAATTAGATAGTACTCTTCTGAATCTTGAGCAATCCTTCTTCTTGTTTGTACACCTTTGCTTTTATCATCTATGATCTAATCTTTAGAGTGGTTCAATCTTATATACCTGGGAACTTTGGGAGTTTCTTGCACTTCTGATTCTTGATCAGTCTCATTCAAACTCATCTCTTCTACCTGATTTACCGAATCAATTAGAATCTAAATTTTAGAAGGGGCTTGGACTCCTTGAATCAGAACATCATTTTGATCATCTTCATCATATTCATAAAACCTTGAGGGTTTTTCAATTCCTTCATCAACCTTCACATTTGTACTTTCTATAATCTTTCTCAGTCTCTTGTTATAACACTGGTATGCTTTGCTTTGAGTAGAATAACCCAAGAATATTCCTTCATCACTTCTAGCATCAAATTTTCCTAGATCTTCATCTCTTTTAATGTAACATTTGCTACCAAAGACTTTGAAATACTTCACAGTAGGAGTGATGCCAAACCAAAGTTCATAAGGAGTCTTATTGGTATTGCTTCTGATTTGAACTTGATTAAGAGTGTAGACTGCAGTGCTCACAGCTTCTCTCCAGTAGATCTAAGGAACATTTACTTCCATCATCATGGTTCTAGATGCTTCTTGGATGGTCTGGTCCTTTCTTTCCACTACTCCATTCTACTATGGAGTCCTAGGAGTAGACAATTGCCTTCTTAATCCATGCTTCTCATAGAATTCTATGAACTCACCAGATATGAATTCACCACCTCTATCAAACCTCAGATAGTTTATGTTCAATCTGGTTTCATTCTCCACCATAGCCTTGAATATTTTGAATTTCTCAAGAGCCTCTGATTTCTCCTTAAGAAAAGTTACCCACATCATCTAGGAGTAGTCATCAATCAATAGCATGAAGTATCTATCACCTTACACACTTCTGACTCTTGCCAGACCACATAAATCAGTATGAGCTATTGTGTGGTTACACAACACACCCCATTTTGACTTGGCAAAACAGGGACCCAACCTTTTTGGCTTGTTGTGTGTTGTCTGGCGGTTTGGTAAAAGGTAAGTCATGCAGATCATCATGCATGGAAGGGCTGGGTAAGTCATCATTATGAGGTTAGTTTGTCAAAATTCATATTTTATTTCAATGACCTTATATTTAGAAAGAGCATAAAATTTCATGCATGTTTGCCTTTTGCATCACCTTGATATTCATCAGGATGTAAAAGTTATGAATGGTCAAAGTTTGAGTCAAACCTGATATTCACAGGGGGAGGATCATATTTCTAAACATCCATCATATTATAGAAGGCCACCCCGATCTAATTTATCACCCGATAAATCATGCGGTCCAAATATCCGGACGTCAATTTTAGGTGATAGTAACCTTTACCCGTTAGCAGCCTCATGCATTTCGTGAGGATCATATTTTTCAATGTAACCCGATATTTCTTAATATTCTCCTGTCACGAAATATCCCCCTAAGCCAATATCCTAATGACGTCATTCAATTCTGATAAATGAAGAAATAAACATGACGATGACGTAATCATCATTTTACCTCTCGGGGGCATATTTCCTAACATGATCCTGCTCGTATAACATGGCAATGACATCATGAGACCTTAGCGATACAATGAGTGAATATCCGGATGACGTCATCCTGATATATCGAGAGAGAAGTATAGTTTTGTCTGGTCATCATCATCAATTGTGAAACATCACCCGATATATCGAAACATCCTCCTAATGTACAAACATGACCAAAGGGTGAGAAAATCACCCAATATCCAAATATCATGCATTCATGGTATCCTATCATCTGGATATCACCCCGCTCCCGTTGCTGCCATTAACATTTAATGCGCGCAGATGAGGTAGGTGGTTTCCGCCGACCATGTAATCCGATGGAACAGCTGGCGAAATCCTATGTTTCTGTGCAAATGATCAACGAATAAACTTTAATCTACCAGAGTTGCCCTAAAATTACCCTAATTGCAAGGTTAAAAGGTAAATTCATTACCATTTTAAACTTACCTTGCGATAAAAATCATTTTTATAGAGCACAAGCTTCCAAACCCTCACCCAGGCGACACTTGTACAAACGGAGCTTGCAGGCAAGAAGAAGCACGCGATCATCAGCAGAATTAGGAGTACTTTCAGAAATCCACTGGTATAAAAGGGGGATCTGCATAACCAGGTAAGTAATTGAAACCCTTATCCTATTGTTTCCACATAGTCAGGTATGGTGATGTTGGTTTAAGGTTATGGTTTATGCATCCCATGATAGGAAAATGTTGAATAAGTACTGTATGCGTGATGTAAAAGTGAGATAAATGTTATATACATGCATGTGAATATCCCTTGTAAGACCAATTGTGTTAATTGTAGGCATCCATGGCTGACAAGAGGTTAGCTAAGTGTGAGGCTAAATTCAGTAGACCCATGTTCTCATCTCTTAGAGGGATCCTATTTAAATATGGAGCCATAACAGATACACACTAGGGGAGTATCGATTTAGAAGCCTAGTCCACCAAGTTGAATGATGATAAGAATAGAAGCCCAGTGCTGGATGCAGTGTTCATGTCTGGATTGTGGAATGTGGTTGGTTTTTCATACTCCATGGAGTCTCCAGAGCTGGTGGTTGAATGTGCAAGGAATTACAATCTGGAGACCAGACAGGTGGTAAAACATGCAAGAGTATATGTAGACCTATCTATTAAAGGTCTTTCTAGGACATTTGGACTAACATTGGGCAGCAAGGTTAAAAGTGTGGACCTGAAGAAGTCTGAACATGAGTATGAAAGCAAAAAGAAACAGGCTAGGAAGAATATGTATCAATAGAGGGCTAAGAACAACACATATCCTGTAGCCGCCAAACTTCCTGTGCACTTATTCAAATATGATTTTAGTGATGAGTACCAATACATGATTGCACTATTGAGCAGAGTAACAGGCCAGCCTGATGCTGGTAGTTTTAAGGATTGGATGTATGGTGTAATCATGATGTGCATAATGTAGATATCAAGCCACTATGGGGCCAGTTGATAAGTGATGCTCTACATGAGCAGCTGATGAACCTGGGAGGTTCAAATTGTGCTTTTTAGATGACATCATACATTGTATACTCCTGTGCTTATAAAGGCACATTTGATGCATTGACAACAGATGGAAAAGTCATAGGCACCATCAATGCTGTGCATATTTGGGATCATCATCCCCAATTATAGAGAGCTAACTACCTCCAGGACTATAAACTGGTAAATGATACTTTTTCTCTGCATTTGGTAAGAACCATGGAGGAGGATAGGACAAAGAGATTGAGCATGGAGGCTCAAGAGGTAATATACAGGCATGGGGCCTGGTATATACAATTTGCCACTTTTTCTTATATAAGGATTGAGGGTTTTGAAGGACATCCCCTCATGCTGCCAAGGTATCCCACTGATGCAGTAATATTAATGGAATTCATAAGGCAGAGTTCCACCATGCTAAAGACATACAAGGATGCCAAGAAGCTACCACCAATTTTGTTTCCAGTCACCATTGGCTAGTATATGTGCCCCGACTCAAAAAATATCAAGAAGGTGATGGTCAGCTTGAATAAGATGCATCTACAGCCATTCCCACTGGCAAGACCATATGATCCTTATGGAAGGATACAGAAAATAATAGACAAACCTCTGCATATGAAGCACCTAGAAGACTTCTGGGTGGATTGTGAAGATGAAGTAGAAGCCAGAAGGAGAAGATATCAAAGGCTAACATTGATTCAAATCAGAACCTTTGACTGCATCCCCATTCCTCAACAATTGAAGAAGGATGATGGTAGGATAATTGCAGATGAATATGAAGACAAGAAGTTATATAATGATACTATCTCTGCACCTGACCTCACCATACAAGAGGATATATCCTTGGACCCCTTCATTGCCAGGACCATACAGCTAACCCAAGTATGGGTTGACGAATAGATAGAGGCTTTGAAGAAGAAAGGTGTCACCCTTACTGTGGACAATAAAAAGAAAGGACAAGATATTCTTGGTGAAGAATATGATGATTTCATAAATGAAAAGAGAAATTCTAAGGGAGACAAGTTGCCTCCACAACGTCAACAAAGCAAAAGACCCCCCAGGGGCAAGAAAATTGATAGTGAACCTAAAGGGGTGATCATTGAAAAGGTAGTGTTTGCAGCTGAACAGGAGACAGCATCAGGATCAGGATCTGGATCTGGATCAGGATCAGCATCACCTCCATGGGCAAGGAAGCAAAACTCCAAGAAAGCTAAGACCACAGAGGCAAAACTTAGAAAAACCCAAGAAGAGGGTCAATCTTCAAGACAACCAACTGAAGAGGATATCCTTGTAGAGGAGGAGCCTAAAGAAGAAGAGGCCCCCTTGCTGTTCAAAAGAAAGAGAAGAGCTCCACAGGTGGTGGTGCCTACCCCACCTAAGAAATTAAGAACCTCCATGAGAGGTGAAATAAAACAATACCCTACACCATCGCAAGGGGCTGGTAGTGAAGTTGTGCACACGGAACTTCAACACAATGTTCCACTTCCTACCATAGTGAAGTTCAAAACTGAACTTGCAGAGGAGCAGCTGAAAGAAACCTCCAAGGTGTGTGAAGAAGGTCATATTTCAATGGAGGAGACAATAAACTTATCAGAGGATGAGGTTGTGAAGGAAGTAGCTTCACAAAAGATGGAGACCCTTGCTGCATATATACACGACTCCTCAGAAGACTCCACCAATTCAAACAATACTAGAGGAGATGAAGCAAGTGGAAGGAGAAAAAGAAAAGAGCCCAAAGAGGGTAGCCCAAGAAATGGGACTAGATACATTAATTGCATAGGTAACAAGTCCTATACTGGTAGACTTAATAGACAAACAGGATGTGAATCCTGAACATCCAATAGGAACACCTGATAAAGGGCAACATACAAAGGAAGTGAAGATGGCAGAACTAGAGGGCCATACTTTAGAACTAAGCCAACAAAGTCCACATGACACATCAGCAGAACTGGCTATAGTAGAGGTTCAAGAAAAGAAGTCTAATGAGAGGGAGAATATAACAGAAGATCTTGCTTCCAAAGTTCAGGAAGTAAGTGGTGTAGAACAAATTGTGATAATAAAACAAGCACCAACACCGAAGGAGGATTCCACGATATCCACTACTGTGAATGAGCCTCAACAAGAGGAAAAGTTGAAAGTGGATGAGGTGATAACGGAGAAGGATCATGATCATCATGATCATCATATGGATACATCACAAGATCCTCCACCTCAGGATGATGCTCCTCCGGAAAAAGAAGTACCTCAATAGGAGGATGTACCGCAGGATCAACATCAAGGTGAGCATCATGAAGAAGAAATGAGGAAATCACCTTCTCCATCACATGTGCTAATAGATATGGGAGATCAAGGTGAATGTCATGATGATGCCAAAAAACATTATTAGGTACCTCCATGGTTAGAAAAGGAAGTAAACGCAGAAGTAGATTTTGTAATTCAAGAATTTGATGTATCTACATTATTTTCTAAGAACATAATAAAACCAAAGAGGAAGGCCAGAATGACTTTGGCTATTAAAAGAGATCCCTCAACTGGAAGGAGGACTGCACAAATTGCAACTCCCACTGTAGAAAAAGAAAAGGGTAAGATTACTCTGGAAGAATTCCATATTAATACAGTTGACCTGGGATTTGCAAATGAAGACCAGGAAGGTCAAGAGGGCAAAGACATCATTGATTCTTTAATTCAAAAGGTAAAGAAGTGAAAAAAGAAGAATAAGCAACATAAAGAGCACATTGCTCAATTACATGCATACATAGGCAGATTGACCAATCCTGAAGGTAGTTCCGCTGATAATGCAGTCCCATTGACTGCTATTTCCCAGGATGAGGTATACAAGTTGGGCCTCATGAAGCATGAGTCCTCCATTTTGAGAAAGTGAATGTCTGCCTCATTTGACTCTATAGAAGAAGTGGTAAAGGCTTCATTGAAGAGGTGTATTACTCCAAGTGACTCTAGACAAGAGGTAGAAAAATTGCAGATGCAGGCTGGTAAAGGATCTTTCCAATTGGAAAAGATATTAGAGATCCTGGGAGAAATAAAGAGGATAAATCCTCAGTTGCTCATCAACCGGTAGGTACTGAACAATAATACTGCTTTGTTGGTTGACATATGGTATAAGGACATTCAATTTGAATGTGATGTCCTCAAGAGTTGTAGCAATAAGCTAAGGGAGATCAGCATAAAATTGCATAGCATGATGGCCTTTGAGGCAGAGATTTTGGAGACCTTGGAAGGTAAGGTAGAAGGGAAGATAGATAATCAGGATGAAGAGTTTGCAATCCAAGCTCTACATAAAAACTTCCAATTTGTTGCAGATGATCCACTAGGCCAGATAACAGAAGAAATCATGGACAAACTGGTGAGGATGAAAATAAAAATAGAATACTATAATGAGACGCTGCAAAGAAGAAAAAATAAGCTAGATAGCATCAGAGATGAGTACGAGGCACACAAACATGCCATCGTCAAAGCAAAGACTCAAGATGGTGGAGAGATAGAGAAAATTGTGCAGTTGTATGAATAGGTCTGGAGCAGCATTCAGCCTCATATGCGGGGTCATCATCATCAGGATGACGAAAGTTCAGGAAGTGATGCACATGAATCAGATAAGGTAGATGATGATGCAGCATAAAGTAAATATTAGCATCGGATACTTAGTGAAAATAAGTATTTCTAGATGGTTACCAGCTAGCAACTTGTGCCATTTTGATAAGGTTGACATAGTCAAAGGAAATTTTGACCATAGATATTCATAGGCAAATCAAGATCGTTGATCTTTTTGTAACAGATTCTCCACCTTCTTCTATAAAAGGTGCGGGAATGCCTCATTTTAAAACATTCGAAACTTAATTAAAATCTGTCTGCTAAAGTATTCAGGGCCCATTTCAAATCTTTTGTATACATTTATATCTTTGCATACTTAGTGAATGAGAAGACTGTTTTGGTTACAATTCATAGTAAATCTTGAGTAATCAGTGTGTGAATTCTGGATATATGTGGTGATTTGCTGCGTCACTTGGAGTGCATGTCTACTTGCATATATTGTTTTCATACAATTCATTTGAAGTTAGCACCTACTGTATCTAGCTGTGGAATGTCCTAGTGAACATATGGTTTGGTTTTCTTCTCCTCATGACTGTATCTAATGTAAATGTGGTTCAATAGCTAAAGGTTCAACATTCATTTGAAGCATTTCTTTCAATTTCTTTAAATTTTAGAACATTTGACTATCATAATTGCAAATAACTGAACATCTGAAGCAAATAATACAAATATGTGGACATCTCATAGATAAGTGGAAATAGTTAGCATATTTGAAGCTAAAGCATGTATAACTGATGAACATCATGCAAATATTTGAGTATAATTGCATCATTTGATCAAACAACTGTATAAAGTGACCTCTCTGTGAAGATCTTTGCAGAAATAATGTCATGATGATGAACTCGATGTAAGGCCCCAAAATGGAAATAGCAACACACATCAACCTTTGAGTAATGTCAGACGATTAAGACCTAATCACCGGAGACTTGGGATCATGAATTCTCTGAATTCATCGTATCTTTCAAGATGAGTAAAGGTTGTTGTGTAACTTTTATTCTATGCTTGTTTGTGACTAACATCATGACCAACATAAATTGGCACTAGAAGGAGGGCCTCTGAAAGAAGACACTCATCATCATTATTTTCAGGTTTGGTGATGCAGAAAGTAAGGTAACCTCGGATGCATTCGTGAATTCCAAACACTGCTCAAATATTTACTATAGCAAGCTTGTATATGCTCATTCTATGTAAAGATTTCCAAATCTAAGATAAATATTGCAAGTTTTATAGTAGATCATCATGAATTCACAAATATTGGCCAATGTTATGTAAATTTGTTCAAGCTTTGAAGAGTTTGGCCTTAGAAACCTAATATCTCGTTATAAGAGTCGTTATACCTCAAATATCACCTCTTATTTGCACTACCTTTGCAAATATTTCGTAAATATCCAGTCAGATCAGTCATCTGATCATAAATATCACCTCAGCTAGAGAAATTCAACTAATATTTACAATCATCTAGCTAGTTTCCCACCAAATTTGAGAAATCCTGGCTCACAGGATAAATACCAGGTCAAGATCCACTGGACCTTTTGAAGAACTACCTGTTAGAGGTTCCAGACCTAGGACTATTAACATTCATCATACTCCTGGTTCCAATGCATCAGGAACACCTCCAGAACGTCCTCCTGTGACTCCTATCGGTTTCAATATACCTACAGGATCTCCTTAGGGTGTACCTTTAGTCCAGCCTCAGGCTCAACCTCCTCCTGTTACAATGTCTTTCTTCATGGCAGAATCACCTTTAACCTTCACTGCATATCATGACTTACTAAAGAATCCAGACAAACTTTGTCCAAAATATCATCCTTATCAAGATGTTGATGATCATATCAGAACCTTTAAAGAGGCCTGTTGTAGGGCCATAATAGAACATCAAGATGTTGTATGTAGATTATTTCTTTTTTCCTTAGGGGAAGAGGCTTATAATTGATTTATTAGTCTTGGTCAGGGCTCTGTTGATTCATGGGCTATCTTAGAGAAAGCTTTCACAGACAGATTCAAAGCTCCTATTGATCCTTCAATGAACTATCACCTATTTGCTACAATCAAATGATTTGAAGGTGAGCTGATTGCAAACTTCAATGTTAGGTTTCAGAAAATGCTATCCAAGGTAACCACTCCTTATACTGTATCAGATGAGGCTACAAGGAGCATTTATTACTCAGCCTTAGATCCTCTGACCTCCATGTTCATAAGGAGAGCACATCCTCAGATCACAACTCTAGCATTAGCTTTTCAAGAAGCCATAAAGGTTAGTCAGCACTTGTCACCTGCTCCTACTCCAAATACTACCTTCCCTATACTGCTTGGCATGTATCTAGCATATCCTCCACAATGTCCTACATCATATCCTGCACAATATCCTAATGGTGCAATGATACCTCCAGCAGTCATGCCTACACCTTTGCAAGTGCCTCCATTAAGTATTATGCCACCTCCTAATGGGAATGGCCAGATGTCATAATGTCCTGCACAAACTTAGACACCTCAAGGTGCTGATCTATCCAACAATAGCCATGGGTCCTCTTTCTTCAAGCCTCAAAGTGAAAATGTAGTAGCTAAAGCTCAAGAAGAGAAGGAGGAAATTAAAGAAATTTCTGCTCAGCTAAGAAAACTCACTACAGAAGTGACACATTTGAGAAATCAAAGTTTCTATTCCCAGTCAAATTAGAATAGAGGTTATTCCAATGACAGACCAAATTATCCTGACAGAGGGTACAACAATAGTAATTTCAATAATGCTAGTGGAAATAATAATAATCCTCAGAGATAGCCTAGATTATGGAATTCTAGGCCAAATAATGGTTCATTACCATCACCTTTAGATAATCAATCACCTAGTGAGACCAAAAAAACTACTAGAGTCAATCTTGCTGAGGCAGCCCTCACCAATTGGTGCAGGATTCAGAATACAAATGCTCATGCATAGCTAGATTGTCCACAATTTCAAATTGCTGCCAGCATTTTTCAAATAGAAGTGTCTAATACTACAGGGCATCCACCTTAGGTGGAAGGTAATGAAATAGTTCCTTGTGGATATGATTCAGCCTTAGTGCTAGAAAGTTATACTAATCATCAAAATTATTCTCTTGCATGTGAAGAATCTGCTCTAGCCTTTGAGTCAAATTATGTCTTCCCTTTTGACGATGAAAATGAGCCTTCCACTGAACATGAGGAGGTGCATGCATACCAGCAACAATATCCTAGTAAGCATAACTATAACTTGAGAGGTAACTCCAACAGACCTATTGGTCCACTAACCAGTTCCTTACCTCCAAACAACTTCAATACACCTCCTGATCCTAAAGCCAGTAATAACCCTGGGTTCCCCAAGGTAAATGCTCAATATCTGTCACCTCAGAATACAGCATCAAAGGTTGTTAGCTTGCCTCATGAGCCTGATAAACTTGTTACATACTTGGCAGATGAGATGAAAAAGATAAAGATCAGCCTATCTTTATTAGAGTTATTGAAAACCCCTGCAATCAAGAAGGCATTCATGAAATCTTTGGATGATCCTACTCCTAAAGAAGATATGCATCCTCCAGGCTAGTCTAGTAATAAAGATCATGCTTCTAGAGATAATAATATCAAACAAAAGGTGCCAGCTACTGTTTAGGCTGTAGAAACTTCCCACATGACATTGTATAGAGACAAAACTGAGTCACCTCCGTTCCTCCTCACCATAAGGATGTTTAGCAAGAATTTACACAATTGTTTGGTAGATTCAGGTGCATCCACAAATGTGATGCCCTTGTCTATATGTAATGCTTTAGGACTGCATCCTACTAAATCCCTAAAGAAGGTCACTCAGTTGGACAAAACAGAAGTAAGTGTGGTAGGAGAGTTAACTCATCCATATGCAGTTAGCATCTGATCCTAGGATCCAGTACTACATTGACATTTAAGTAGTTGATATACTTGATACCTATGGGATGTTGCTTAGCTGAGACTGGTCCAAAACACTTAACGTATATATGTCTACAGATTTCAGTCACATGTGTTTACCATGGAAAGGTATTCCTAACCAGATCAGGATAGATGTTGAGCCTAGGATGAAGCATATGATCACTGAGTATAATAGAACAAATGAGATCATGTATGTAGACATAGAGCCTGGAGTTTACTCTATTAGGCCATGGACTGTCAAGATAGAGAAGATCCTAATGTTGGACATTCATCATCATCATCATCATGATCCTCTAGATGATGAAGTAATTGTAGAACCTGACAATAACCTTGAAAATGAGAATGATGTAGATCACTTCAGGAATTTTGAGAGGCATTTGTCCAGGCAAATAGAAAGATGTAAGATTTTGATTATATCAGCTAATGATGTTTTAATTGATGGTTGGTGCAGATTGCATAATGTGTCACATTCCAAAAAGACTTGCGAAGCATGCGTAGACATGATGGAGTTAGAACAAACATACAGTGATGCATCATCATCTTCAGAGGTGAGTTCATCAGATAGTGATAATGACAGTGATTCTGATTCTTGCTTGTCTTCTATAGGAGCCTTTGAAAAGGTGACAAATCATGATGAAGATTATGTACAAAGAATGGAGGAGATACTGGTGAGCAACCAGCTGAATGTTAAGAAGAAAGAAAAGATCACCCCTGGGAGTGATTGTTTTATGGAGTCAAATTATGAACTGTCTGATGAAGACAGATGTAACTTGACTAAGTTTGAGGAGTTTCTGGGAAAAGAAGTAGAAAAGATGACACAGCAACACAGACCTCCCCATGAAGTCTTGATTGAAGGTTGGTGTAGGTTGCATGAGGCACCTCATTCAGAGATAGCCTGCTCATTATGTTTACACATTTTAAAAAGACATACAGTACCAGATCTGGAAGATCATCCTCCTAATGTTGAAAAGAAGAAGGAGTCAGATTCACTAAAGAAAGAAAGGATGTAATCCAAGGATACTAAAATTCCTAAAATAAAGTGGATATTAGATGGAGCAGCTGCCAGAGCTGCAAAGAAAAGAGAGGGTTCAACCAAGCCTTTGGCCAAAGATAAATCTTGGACTATAAAATTTGATGGATCCAAATCCAAACAAGGAGCTAGAGTAGGGACTGATCTTATTGACCCATCAGGGAAATCCTACTTAGCTGCATATAGATTACAGTTCTCCTGCACTAATAATGTGACAGAGTATGAAGCTCTGATTCATGGGACACTGTTTGCTCTCAAGAAGAAGGTAAAAATTATGCATGTCTTCGGGGACTTGTTGTGTGGTTACACAACACGCCCCATTTTGACTTGGCAAAATAGGGACCCAACTTTTGTTTTGGCTTGTGTTGTCTGTTTCTGGCGGTTTGGTAAAAATAGGTCAGGTGCATCATCATCATGAAGGTCAGGATGAGGTAGGTCATCATCATGAGGTTAGTTTTTCAAAGTTCATATTTTGTTTCTATGACTTCATGGTTAGAAAGAGCTTGAAATTTCATGCAGGTTTGCCTTTTGCATCACTTGAAAATTCGTCCATATGAGGGAGTTGTGAGCAGTCAAAGTTTTGGTCAAACTTGATAATTGCTATATGAACATCATCATCATGATATTTGGAAAGCCCCCCGATAATATCCTGAGGTTGAAACATCCGGACGTCAAGTTTAAGTCGTATTAATCCTTTCCCGTCGGGCGGTCTTTTGTGTCGCCAAAGGTCATCATCATGATCTTACTCTATCACCCGGTGAATATCATGCAGTCCCGAAATATCCGGACGTCAATCTTAAGTGCTAGTGTGTTTTACCCGTCGAGTAACCTTAGAAACATTGCGAGCATCATGATATTCTAACATCACCCGATATTATAATATCATGCTGATATTATAATATCACCTTACTTAGAGAAATCTGCCATCTGCATAATTTGCGCGCGCACGACAGTCTTGGTGATCAACATCATCATGATATTTCGAGACCCGACATTTCCTAATATCCTCCTGACCTCCTTTTGCGTGATCATGATGATCACCTTATCTTTCGAAGCGGAGGGTGATTTTCGTTTCTTAAGTCGTGTTGAACAAGATCATCATGATCTTGTTCGTCTCTCCCAACAGTTCGTAATATCACCCTGCCGACGAGTATAACCTTTTGCAAATATGATGATGACGATGACGTCACCATCACCTTTGTCCTTCGGCAGGATATTTTCCAAGGCGTGATCCATTTCGCCAATATGATGATGACGATGACGTCATCTTCGAGGATTAACACAAGCCCCGGATATCCTGATGACGTCATCAGGACTTTCAGCAGGATCATATTTTTGATCACCCAGTGCGTATATGATGATGATGATCATCATCATCTTGATCTTTCGAGGATCGCCTTGGCCGAAAAAGGGGTCATACTGCTTTCATGACCTGATCATCTTCCTTAGAGGGAACCCGATATTCCATTTACCTCCTGATTTTAACGAATATGACGATGACGTCATCCCTTTGCATTTTAACCAAGCCTGATGATGACGATGACGTCATCATGATTTTCCTCAGCGGTAGGATCATTTTCTGAGTCCTCCTGTTTGTCTTCATCATGATGATGATGACGATGTCTTTCTTTCCCGAATGTGCAAGAACAAAACATCCTGATGTGCTTTTCATCAGAGCATTAGGAAAGGAGGATCATCATATTTTGTGATATCCTGCGGACAGACAGAAGGCATATAGTTGGTCATCATCATGATTTTTGGCGTCGGTATAACTGTTGCCGTCGGCCTAAGGTAAAATTGTCACCCTGATCATATGTAGTCACGCCGATGCAAATATGATGATGATGCAAGGCCGGATTCTAAGGATGGTTGAAAGGCGATTATTTCCTTGTATAATCTGAGATCATCATCATCATATTCCGAACCCGATATACAAGAAAATGGGCAAAACATGAAGCGATAGAAATTTGAAAGCCCGACTACCTGATTTTGGTCAACGAGGGTTGACCTAGTTGTTTTCATGCTGTTTATGCATTTAGTGCATATTTTCACAGGTAAGACCTGTTTGCCTGTAGCTGCACATTGGGAGGTATGTTTAATAAAATGTTTTACTTCCTGCTGTTTATCCACATGATGATGATGAACTTAATGTTTGTCTGTTTATTTGCAGGAGGTCATGATGATGCTGCTGAAGCTGAGCGTTGAGATCATGATGATGCTGCTGAAGCTGAGCGTTGAGGTCATGATGATGCTGCTGAAGCTGAGCGTTGAGATCATGATGATGCTGCTGAAGCTGAGCGTTGAGATCATGATGATGCTGCTGAAGCTGAGCATTACAAAGTTGCGCATGGAGTCAACATGGGCCAGACATGAGGAGGATATTGTCAAATATGCTGTTTGCCAGCTGGAGACCGAATCAAGTTGAAGATGCTGGAATATTCTGTGCCAGCTGTACATTTGCCAACTGATGAAGCATGTGCTTTTCATCTGGACCGTTGTTTGTTATGAGAGGATCCTGATCCTTGGATCATTGTAACCGTTTTCTGGCAGTTGTTCTATATAAGAGCCAGAGCTTGTCATTTTAGGGGGAGGAATACATTAGAATACACAGACGCATCTGGCGCAAAGAGTCAATTACTGTAGAATAAGTTAGGAGATCAGATTACTGAGACTAATGAGGATAGAATTGTTGAAATGTCAAGGTTCTTTCTTCAGATCACTGTAAATGTACCTGTTCTTGAGCATACTGAATGAATATGAAGTTCCAGATTACATCCTGATTGTAAATTTTACGTAATCTTCTGTTGATTTCTGGATATGTA
The DNA here is from genome assembly GCA_027924645.1 of Cunninghamia lanceolata. NCBI lineage: Eukaryota > Viridiplantae > Streptophyta > Pinopsida > Cupressales > Cupressaceae > Cunninghamia > Cunninghamia lanceolata. The sequence continues at coordinate 19,463,471 of BSBN01001807.1, read as the reverse complement.
CTGGTGAATGCTGTGTTCAACTGGAAGCGCTTTCATTTCATTACATGTTGTTGTCAACTTTCCTTTGAAGCTTTGCACTAGATCATGCGGATTTGTGGAATGTCCTGGTGAAGTATGATTTCTAGTTTTCCTTCTTTTCATTGCAAGTATGGGAGCTTGTATGTGAATCAGTGATCTAAGTCCAGTAATTTTAGGAATCTCACTCTCTAACCCTTTTCCTTTTTTCAATTTCATTAATTCATCACCATAACTGCAAATCATGATAAATAACAAGCAGAAACAGTGAAATATGCTGAAATCCCGTAGGTAACTGAAGATCCTTAGCATATTTGGTTAAATGCATGTAGTATTGAAAATATCATGCAAAGAATCATAAATAATGGTAGAAATCATGCAAATATCAGCCTGTATGCACATTATTTGACTAAATTTACAGTGCAGAGGTAGAATTGTTGGAGACTTATGCAGAGCGAACATCCAGAGCAGGATATTTGAAGATGATGATGATGAACAGTGCAGAAACACGTAAGGCCCCTGAATGGAAAATAGCAACACACATCAACCACTGAGTAACGTCAGTAGATTAAGACCTAATCAACGGAGACTTGGGATCATGAATTCTTTGAATTCATCGTATCTTTCAAGATGAGTAAAGGTTGTTGTGTAACTTTTATTCTATGTTTGCGAATGACTAACATCATGACCAACATAAATTGGCGCTAGAAGGAGGGCCTGAGTCCGGAAGATCACGTTCATCATCAGTACTTTCAGGTTTGATGACGCTCAGAGTAAGGTAACTTCAGATCATTTGTGAATTTCATCAAATTGCATAAATATTTGCTGCGACAAGTTTGTATTTGCACATTCTGTGTAAAGATTTCCAAATTTCACATAAATATTGCAAGCTTTACAGTAGATTTCTTTAAATTCACTAAATATTGGCCAAAGATGCATAAATTTGTTCAAGCTTTGAGAATTTAAGCCTTAAACACGTGAAATCCGGTGCTACTGGTCGAAATATCCCAATATCCTGTCATATTTGCAGTATCTTCGCAAATATCGCGTAAATATTCAGTCTGATTTGCAAGTTGACCGCAAATATCACCTCATCCGGTGGAATCCAGCCAATATTTGCAAAGTTTCAGCTAATTGGCCTCCAAATTGAGAAATCCTGGCTCACAGGATAAATACCAGGTCTAGACATAGTGAAATTTTCGAAGAATTGCCTGTCAGAGGTTTTAGACCTAAGACTATAGACGTTCACCATACTCCAGAGTCTAGTACGTCCAGAGCTATACCAGTGACACCTCCTGTTCAACCTCAGGGTATACCTTTAGTCCAACCTCAGCCAACTGCACCACCAGTTCAGCCCCCTCAGGTTGCAATGTCGTTCTTTGCAGCAGAATCACCATTGACCTTTACTGCGTACCATGAGTTACCAAAGTATCCGGACAAGCTTTGTCCAAAATACCATCCTTACCAGGATGCGGATGATCATATCAGGACGTTTAAAGAAGCTTGCTGCAGAGCCAGAATAGAGCATCAGGATGTGGTGTGCAGATTATTCCCTTTTTCCTTAGGGGAAGAGGCCTATAATTGGTTCATCAGTCTTGGTCAATCTTCTGTAGGTTCGTGGGCTGTCTTAGAGAAGGCCTTTCTTGACAGATTCAAGGTCCCTATTGATCCATCCATGAATTACCACCTGTTTGCCATAATTAAGAGATTGGAGCATGAACCTATTGCAAATTTCAATGCTAGGTTCCAGAAAATGTTGTCTAAGCTAGTTACCCCATATGTGGTGGCTGATGATGCTGCCAGAAGTATTTATTATTCAGCCCTGGATCCGTTAACCGCCATGTTCATCAGGAGAACACATCCTGCGATCACCACATTGACAGGAGCTTTTCAAGAAGCTATCAAGGTAAATCAACAGCTGATACCTGCTCCTACTCCAAATATAGCATTCCCTGCTTTGCCCGGTATGCAGTCACAATATCCAGCACAGTATCCTGCAGCTTATCCTTCGCAGTATCCTGCACAATATCCAAATGGAGCAGTGATGCCCCCAGCAATCATGCCTGCACCTTTGCAAGTACCTCCATTGAGTATCATGCCTCCTCCTAATGGAAATGGCCAATTGCCACAATATCCTGCACATACTCAGACACCTCAGGGTACAGACCTATCCCACAATAACCATGGATCTTCCTTTTTCCAGCCTCAGACTGAAAATGTAGTGGCCAAAGCTCAAGAGGAGAAAGAGGAAATCAAAGAAATGTCTGCTCAGTTGAGAAAGCTCACCACAGAAGTAACACACTTGAGAAATCAAGGGTTTTATTCACAGTCAGGTCAGAATAGGAGTTATTCCAATGACAGACCAAATTACCCTGACAGAGGATACAACAATAACTTCAACAGTAGTGCTGCAAATAACAATAATCCTCCTAGGCAGCCCAGAGTGTGGAACTCCAGGCCAAATAATGGTTCATTACCATCACCCCTAGACAATCAGCCTCCTGGTGAAGCCAAACAGACTACTAGAGTCAATCTTGCTGAAGCAGCCCTTACCAATTGGTGCAGGATTCACAACACCAATGCACATGCAGAATTAGATTGTCCACAATTTAGGATTGCTGCCAGCATCTTTCAGACTGAAGTGTCTAATACTTCTGGAAATCCACCTCAGGTAGAAGGAAATGAAATAGTTCCTTGTGGATATGACTCAGCTTTTGTGCTGGAAACCTACACTAATCAGCCTCATCAGGATTATAATCAGACCTGTGAAGAATCTGCCTTAACCTTTGAAGCAAACTATGTCTTCCCTTTTGAGGATGAAAATGAACCTACAAGAGAGCATGAGGAAGTACATGCATACTAGCAGCAATACCCTGGTAAGCATAATTATAACCTGAGGAGTAATGCCAACAGACCTGCCGGTCCATTGACATCATCTCTACCTCCAAATAACTTCAACACACCCCCTGATCCTAAGGCTAGCAATAACCCTGGGTTCCCTAAGGTGAATGCTCAGTACTTGTCTCCTCAAAACACAGTAACAAAAGTTGCAAATGCACCTCATGAGTCTGACAAGTTAGTCAGCTATTTGGCTGATGAAATGAAGAAAATCAAGATCAGCCTGTCCCTATCTGAGTTACTGAAAACTCCTGCCATCAAAAGGGCATTCATGAAGTCGCTGGATGATCCCGCTTCTAAAGAGGATAATCACCTTTCGAGTCAATCCAATAGCAGAGACCATACTGCTAAAGATAGCACTGTCAAGCCCAAAGTGTCAGCCACAGTCCAAGCTGCTGAAACCTCTCACATGACCTTGTACAGAGATAAAACTGAATCACCACCGTTTCTCCTCACCATAAGAATGTTCAGTAAGAATTTGCACAACTGCTTAGTTGATTCAGGAGCCTCAACTAATGTTATGCCTTTGTCAATATGCAACGCATTAGGACTGCATCCTGCTAAATCATTAAAGAAGGTCACTCAACTGGACAAGACAGAAGTAAGTGTCGTAGGAGAACTCACTCATATTCACATGCAGCTAGCGTCTGATCCTAGGATCCAGTATTACATTGACATTCAGGTGGTTGACATACCTGATACATACGGGATGTTGCTTAGCCGGGACTGGTCTAAAACGCTTAACGGATACATGTCCACAGACTTCAGTCACATGTGGTTGCCATGGAAAGGTATACCTAATCAGATCAGGATTGATGCTGAGCCTAGGATGAAACATATGATCACCGAATATAACAGAACAAATGAGATCATGTATGTAAACGTAGAACCTGGAGTTTATCACATCAGGCCACAAACTGTCCAAATAGAAGAGGTCCTGATGCTTGATGTTCATCATCATCATGATGATGATTATCATGAGGATATGCCAGTTGTAGAACTTAATAATGATCCTGATAATGAGAATGAAATAGATCGCTTCAGGGATTTTCAGATGCATTTATCTACTCAGATAAAACGTTGTCAATTATTAAATATACCTACTAATGATATCTTGATTGACGGATGGTGCAGACTACATGGCGAGGTACACTCGGAAAAGACTTGCGAACCATGCTTGGACATGATCATGCTGGAGCAGACGTATAGTGAAGCATCATCATCATATTCCGAGGTGAGTGCTACATCTGATGATGATGATGATACTAATTTTTATTTGTCTTCTGCAAGAACAGAAGAGTCGACGGATCCTGATGAGGATCATATCCAAAAAACAGAAGAGATCCTGGTGTCCAATCAGACAAATGACACAAGAAAGGAAAAGATCACTCCTGGTAGTGATTGCTTCATGGAACCGGATTACGAGTTGTCTGATGAGGATAAAGGCAGTGACCTGACGAAGTTCGAAGAATTTCTGGTCAAAGAAATAAAAAAAATGACACAACAGTGTAGATCTCCCCAGGAGGTTTTAATCAAAAGTTGGTGTAGGCTGCATGAGGCGCCTCACTCAGAAACCACTTGCTCACTGTGCTTGCACATTTTGAAGAAGCATGCAGTTGTATGTGCTGAACATCATCCTCCTGCTAGGATTGAAGAGAAAATAGAAAAGCCATCAGGCTCATCAGATAAAGGAAAGAGGAAGCTCGAAGATGACACACCTAAGTTAAGGTGGATATCAGGCGGAGCAGCAGCCAGAGCTGCAAAGAAAAAGGAAAATTCAAATAAATGTCCTGCTGAAGATAAGCCTTGGATCCTGAGGTTTGATGGATCCAAATCCAAGCAAGGTTCTGGAGTAGGGATTGACCTTACTGATCCATCAGGGAAATCCCATTTAGCAGCTTACAGATTACAGTTCCCCTGCACTAATAATGTCACAGAGTATGAAGCTCTGATTCATGGACTGTTGTTTGCCCATAAGAAGAAGGTGAAGATCCTGCATGTCTTTGGAGATTCAGAACTAGTTGTGAGGCAAGTACGAGGAATCTACTCTTGTAACTACAGAAAGCTGTCAAATTACAGACATCGTGTGTGGGACCTGATTGAAGACTTTGATGCCTTCAACATCGTTCATGTGCCAAGAGAACAGAACCAAAGGGCAGATGCACTTGCTCAGGCCGCCAGTACGCTGGAACCACTGTCTATATCTGGTCTGAAGAGATTTGCAGTAGAATTGGTGTCAGTACCTTCGGTACCTGACAATGTGACTAATCTCCAAGTGTTTGATGATGATCAGCACATCCTGGACTTCATATCAAACAGAGATGTATTTGAAGCTCAGATCATAGATGAAAATGGTATGGAAGATCATGTCTGGGAAGAAGATGAGATTTTAGAGTTGCCTGGCAACACAATTCCCAAAGGTATGATTGAATTAGAAAGAGCCTTTGATCTGGATAATATGCTCAAGCATAAGGATCTGCCTAAGGCAGATGGAGGTCAATATTCACAGGTGAATATTGGACAAGCTGATGACAAGAAGAATGTCTTGTTGGGTAAGGTTTGTACACCTGAAGAGTTAGATGGAATAACTCAAGCCCTTAAGGATTATATACATGTAATTGCATGGACTTATGACGAGCTGAAGACGTATGACACTTCTGTCATAACTCATACTATCCCCCTCAAGCCAGATGCAAAACCTTTCAGACAGAAGCAGAGGCCAGTCAATGCTCTGCTTGAGCCCATCATCCTTGAGGAGGTCAAGAAATTGTTAAATGCCCGGATAATTTTTCCGGTAAGGCACTCCACTTGGGTGGCAAATCTGGTACCAGTCAGGAAGAAGAATGGAGACATCAGATTGTGTGTGGATTTTAGGAACCTGAACAGAGCATCAGAAAAGGATAACTATCCTTTGCCCTCTTTGGATGAAGTTCTGCAGATGGTAAATGGAGCCAAGATGATGTCCTTCTTGGACGGTTTTTCAGGGTACAACCAAGTGATGGTGGACAAAATTGACAGATTAAAAACTGCCTTCACCACAAAATGGGGGATATTTGCATATAGACGTATGCCATTTGGATTGATAAATGCTGGAGCTACATTCCAGCGAGCAATGGACATAGCCTTCAGAGGCTTAATAGGAAAATGTATAGTCATCTACATGGATGACCTGACAGTGTTCTCCAAAGAAAGGGGAAATCATGTTGCTGACCTCAGAAGTGTGCTAAAGAAGTGTGAAGAATATGGAATATCTTTGAATCCCAAGAAGTGCATATTCGGGGTCACAACAGGAAAGTTACTAGGCCACCTGATCACAGAAGATGGGATTATCATTGATCCTGACAGGGTGGAATCTATTATGAAATTACCACTTCCAGGAAGCAAAAAGGAGCTTAAATCTTATTTTGGTAAGATAAATTTTGTGAGGAAGTTCATCACTGGCTTTGCTGAGATTGTCAGACCACTGAATACCATGTTGAAAAAAGATGCACAAATTGACTGGACACTAGAAGCCAGAGCTGCTTTTGAAGATATAAAGAAGGCCATTTCAGATGCTCCTGTCCTCATTAGTCTAGATTATACAAAAGATTTCTACATCTACTCATTTGCTTCAGAACATACTTCTGCAGCAGTGTTAACTCAAAGAAATGAAGATAAAGAAGAGAAACCAATTGCCTTCATGAGCTGTCCTTTCAGGGATGCTGAGTTGAGATATGTAGATGTTGAAAGACAGGCACTTGCATTAGTCAGAGCAGTAAAAAAGTTCAGACATTATATACTGAGGAGCAAAGTGAATGCTGTGGTACCAGATGCAGCAGTAAAGATGCTGCTGATGCAGAGTGAACCTGGTGAAAAAAGGGCCAAATGGATTACGGTACTACAAGAATATGACATGGAGATCACACCCATGAAGCTAGTAAGAGGACAGGCTCTGAGCCAGATGATATCTGAAACTGATCCAAACATCATCAGTCAGCAGTATGTGATAGATGAGAAAGGCAATAAAGAATGGTATTCAGACATCAGGCACATCCTGATCACTGGAAGATGTCCTTTGAGGATGCAGGCTTCACAGAGAAGAGCCTTAAAGATGAGATCCCAGAAATATATGATGAAGGGAGGGGCCCTGTTTAAAAAGAATTATGAAGGGATATACCTGAGATGCTTAGAGAAACCAGAAGCCAATAAAGTTTTGACAGAGCTACATGACAAGTTTGGAACTGCCCACGGATCAGCGTTGGCCACAACACATGCAATCCTCAGAGCAGGATATTACTGGCCTACCATTTTTAAAGACACAGCTGATCATGTTAAATGTTGTCATGTTTGCCAGGTTGCTGCCAACAGAGAAAAATATGCTGCACAACCATTGCAGCCAGTGATGGAGGAGCGCCCATTTGCACAATGGGGCATGGATTTCATAGGACCAATCAATCCTCCGTCTTCTTCAGGCCAGAGGTATGTCCTAACAATTACTGATTATTGTACCAAATGGACTGAGGCTATCAGCAGCAAAACTTGTACTGCAGATGATGTCATTAAATTTCTGGAAAGCAACATTGTCACCAGGTATGGAACTCCTTATGCATTGGTAAGTGATAATGGTTCTGCCTTCATTTCCACTAAATTGTCAAGTTGGGCTTTTGATCATGGGATTATACTTAAGTTCTCATCCAATTACTATCCCCAGGGAAATGGATTAGCAGAATCCACCAATAAGAATTTACTGAGTATCATAAGAAAATTGATAGAGAAAAATCCCAGGGAATGGAACTCATTTCTGAAGTATGCCTTATGGGTAGACAGAACTAGAATGAAAATTGCATTAGGAAACTCACCTTTCCAGCTAGTATATGGGGTAGATCCTATCCTCCCTGTAAACTTGAAAATTCCTACTCTGCAATTTGCCCAAGACTATCTAGGCATAGATAATAAACAAGAAGTCAGGTTGCTTCAGTTGATGCATCTGGAAGAAAAATGAAGCCAAGCAATTGACCAATTTGCAAAACATCAGGCTGTTGTCAAACGCTGGTTTGACAAGAGAGCCAGAATTAAAGCTTTCAGGATATCAGATTTAGTCCTGATGTGGGATAAAGCCCATGAAAGGAAAGGTGATCATGGTAAGTTCGATAGACTATGGATAGGTCCCTTTCAGATTTCTGAAATTTTAGGAGACAGCACTTATAGGCTTAAGAACCTGACAGGTGAGGATGTCCCGTTGCCAGTCAATGGACAATTCCTCAAACATTATTTCCAGGCCTGAGTGACTTCATGGCAGTCTTGTGTATCATATTGTATATTTGTATAGTTGTTTGTACAGTGTTTGCTTGTTGTTGTTGTTGTTTGTTGGTTGGGACCTTGTTCTGGTAAGTCAAGATGATGCACTTCATCACTTAAGAAAATAACTAAATTGTTAGGATTCAAGTGATGAGATCAGATTTAGATATAGATTGTAATTCATTCTGATAAATACTCATGATCAGGTTTATGATGTCTTTTCATCAGGGTACTTTTTCTTGTCCAAAGTGAATCAAACACAATGAAACACCTAACAGCCTTGGGTTTGTTGAAGATATGAGTATAGGTGTTAAGTGAAAAATCTAAAGGGACTCCCTTGCTACCAGTACAATCTCCAACCTAAAGCTGCAAGTGACTACACCTTGTACAAATGAGCATACATGATGATATCAAATTTAAATTTTTAAAGAAAAATCAGAAACAAAATAAAATTAGGCCATCTAAGTAACTCTACCGGGGCTATGGACGCCTGCTGGCAGTGGGGCTCTACTTAGGGAGATTGTACAGATAACCTTGCCGGGGTTATAGACACCTGCTGGCAGCAAGGCTCTATCCAGGTTGGCTATGAGGGATGATCTCCAACTATGTAGTTTAACACCAGTTACTTATGTTTTCAACTTGCTTTCAAGATGAGGATAATTAATCATCTGCACACACCTGATCCTTTGTTAGTTTTATCACCATAATGAAATTTTATCATTCAAGGATCATGATGATTTACTTAGACAGAATTAGAACACTATAGATGAATGTGATCACATCACTTGAATCATTTGAATTTTGTTGTTTTCTTTGGTGGCAAGTTGTTGTGTGGTTACACAACACGCCCCATTTTGACTTGGCAAAACAGGGACCCAACTTTTGTTTTGGCTTGTGTTGTCTGTTTCTGGCGGTTTGGTAAAAATAGGTCAGGTGCATCATCATCATGAAGGTCAGGATGAGGTAGGTCATCATCATGAGGTTAGTTTTTCAAAGTTCATATTTTGTTTCTATGACTTCATGGTTAGAAAGAGCTTGAAATTTCATGCAGGTTTGCCTTTTGCATCACTTGAAAATTCGTCCATATGAGGGAGTTGTGAGCAGTCAAAGTTTTGGTCAAACCTGATAATTGCTATATGAACATCATCATCATGATATTTGGAAAGCCCCCCGATAATATCCTGAGGTCGAAACATCCGGACGTCAAGTTTAAGTCGTATTAATCCTTTCCCGTCGGGCGGTCTTTTGTGTCGCCAAAGGTCATCATCATGATCTTACTCTATCACCCGGTGAATATCATGCAGTCCCGAAATATCCGGACGTCAATCTTAAGTGCTAGTGTGTTTTACCCGTCGAGTAACCTTAGAAACATTGCGAGCATCATGATATTCCAACATCACCCGATATTATAATATCATGCTGATATTATAATATCACCTTACTTAGAGAAATCTGCCATCTGCATAATTTGCGCGCGCACGACAGTCTTGGTGATCATCATCATCATGATATTTCGAGACCCGACATTTCCTAATATCCTCCTGACCTCCTTTTGCGTGATCATGATGATCACCTTATCTTTCGAAGCGGAGGGTGATTTTCGTTTCTTAAGTCGTGTTGAACAAGATCATCATGATCTTGTTCGTCTCTCCCAACAGTTCGTAATATCATCCTGCCGACGAGTATAACCTTTTGCAAATATGATGATGACGATGACGTCACCATCACCTTTGTCCTTCGGCAGGATATTTTCCAAGGCGTGATCCATTTCGCCAATATGATGATGACGATGACGTCATCTTCGAGGATTAACACAAGCCCCGGATATCCTGATGACGTCATCAGGACTTTCAGCAGGATCATATTTTTGATCACCCAGTGCGTATATGATGATGATGATCATCATCATCTTGATCTTTCGAGGATCGCCTTGGCCGAAAAAGGGGTCATACTGCTTTCATGACCTGATCATCTTCCTTAGAGGGAACCCGATATTCCATTTACCTCCTGATTTTAACGAATATGACGATGACGTCATCCCTTTGCATTTTAACCAAGCCTGATGATGACGATGACGTCATCATGATTTTCCTCAGCGGCAGGATCATTTTCCGAGTCCTCCTATTTGTCTTCATCATGATGATGATGACGATGTCTTTCTTTCCCGAATGTGCAAGAACAAAACATCCTGATGTGCTTTTCATCAGAGCATTAGGAAAGGAGGATCATCATATTTTGTGATATCCTGCGGACAGACAGAAGGCATATAGTTGGTCATCATCATGATTTTTGGCGTCGGTATAACTGTTGCCGTCGGCCTAAGGTAAAATTGTCACCCTGATCATATGTAGTCACGCCGATGCAAATATGATGATGATGCAAGGCCGGATTCTAAGGATGGTTGAAAGGCGATTATTTCCTTGTATAATCTGAGATCATCATCATCATATTCCGAACCCGATATACAAGAAAATGGGCAAAACATGAAGCGATAGAAATTTGAAAGCCCGACTACCTGATTTTGGTCAACGAGGGTTGACCTGGTTGTTTTCATGCTGTTTATGCATTTAGTGCATATTTTCACAGGTAAGACCTGTTTGCCTGTAGCTGCACATTGGGAGGTATGTTTAATAAAACGTTTTACTTCCTGCTGTTTATCCACATGATGATGATGAACTTAATGTTTGTCTGTTTATTTGCAGGAGGTCATGATGATGCTGCTGAAGCTGAGCGTTGAGATCATGATGATGCTGCTGAAGCTGAGCGTTGAGATCATGATGATGCTGCTGAAGCTGAGCGTTGAGATCATGATGATGCTGCTGAAGCTGAGCGTTGAGATCATGATGATGCTGCTGAAGCTGAGCGTTGAGATCATGATGATGCTGCTGAAGCTGAGCGTTGAGATCATGATGATGCTGCTGAAGCTGAGCATTACAAAGTTGCGCATGGAGTCAACATGGGCCAGACATGAGGAGGATATTGTCAAATATGCTGTTTGCCAGCTGGAGACCGAATCAAGTCGAAGATGCTGGAATATTCTGTGCCAGCTGTACATTTGCCAACTGATGAAGCATGTGCTTTTCATCTGGACCGTTGTTTGTTATGAGAGGATCCTGATCCTTGGATCATTGTAACCATTTTCTGGCAGTTGTTCTATATAAGAGCCAGAGCTTGTCATTTTAGGGGGAGGAATACATTAGAATACACAGACGCATCTGGCGCAAAGAGTCAATTACTGTAGAATAAGTTAGGAGATCGGATTACTGAGACTAATGAGGATAGAATTGTTGAAATGTCAAGGTTCTTTCTTCAGATCACTGTAAATGTACCTGTTCTTGAGCATACTGAATGAATATGAAGTTCCAGATTACATCCTGATTGTAAATTTTACGTAATCTTCTGTTGATTTCTGGATATGTACTGGTGAATGTTGTGTTCAACTGGAAGCGCTTTCATTTCATTACATGTTGTTGTCAACTTTCCTTTGAAGCTTTGCACTAGATCATGCGGATTTGTGGAATGTCCTGGTGAAGTATGATTTCTAGTTTTCCTTCTTTTCATTGCAAGTATGGGAGCTTGTATGTGAATCAGTGATCTAAGTCTAGTAATTTTAGGAATCTCACTCTCTAACCCTTTTCCTTTTTTCAATTTCATTAATTCATCACCATAACTGCAAATCATGATAAATAACAAGCAGAAATAGTGAAATATGCTGAAATCCCGTAGGTAACTGAAGATCCTTAGCATATTTGGTTAAATGCATGTAGTATTGAAAATATCATGCAAAGAATCATAAATAATGGTAGAAATCATGCAAATATCATCCTGTATGCACATTATTTGACTAAATTTACAGTGCAGAGGTAGAATTGTTGGAGACTTATGCAGAGCGAACATCCAGAGCAGGATATTTGAAGATGATGATGATGAACAGTGCAGAAACACGTAAGGCCCCTGAATGGAAAACAGCAACACACATCAACCACTGAGTAACGTCAGTAGATTAAGACCTAATCAACGGAGACTTGGGATCATGAATTCTTTGAATTCATCGTATCTTTCAAGATGAGTAAAGGTTGTTGTGTAACTTTTATTCTATGTTTGCGAATGACTAACATCATGACCAACAGGACTCAAAATTAGTTGTCAGATAGGTAAGAGGAATTTACTCTTGCAATTATAAGAGATTGTCAAATTACAGACACAGAGTATGTGATTTGATTAAAGACTTTGATGCATTCAACATCACTCATGTTCCTAGAGAACAGAATCATAGGGCAGATGCACTTGCCCAGGTTGCCAGTACATTGGAGCCACTATCTATATCAGGTCTAAAAAAAATTTCAATAGAACTGGTATCTGTACCATCAGTACCTAATAATGTCACTAATCTCCAGGTCTTTGATGATGATCAACATATTCTTGATTTCAGCTCTAACAAAGATATATTTGATGCTCAGATCACAGATGAGAATAATATGGGAGATCAAGTTTAGGAAGAAGATGAAATATTAGAGTTGCCTAGCAATAGGATTCCCAAAGGTATGATTGAGTCAGAAAGAGCCTTTGATTTGGATAATATGCTAAAATAGAAGGATCTTCCCAAAGCTAATGGAGGTTAGTATTCACAAGTGAATATTGGATAAAATGAAGACAAAAGAAATGTTCTGATAGGTAAAGTTTGCACACCGGAAGAGTTAGAAGGAATAAATCAAGCTCTCAAAGATTACATACATGTAATAGCCTGGACATATGATGAGCTGAAGACATATGACACATTAGTCATAACTCACACTATACCCCTCAAGCCAGATGCTAAACCTTTTAGACAGAAGCAAAGGCCAGTCAATGCTTTGCTTGAACCAATAATTTTTTAAGAAGTCAAGAAGTTGTTAAATGCCAGGATAATATTTCCTATAAGGCACTCCACTTAGGTGGCCAATCAAGTCCTAGTCAGAAAGAAGAATGGAGACATCAGGCTATGTGTAGATTTCAGGAACCTAAACAGAGCATCAGAGAAGGATAATTATCCTTTACCATCATTAGATGAGGTTCTGCAGATTGTAAATGGAACTAAAATGTTGTCATTCCTAGATGGTTTCTCAGGATACAACCAAGTGATGGTTGATAAGATTAACAGATTAAAGACTGCCTTCACCACCAAGTGGGGGATATTTGCATATAGACGTATGCCATTTGGACTCATAAATGCTGGAGCTACATTCCAGCGAGCAATGGACATAGCCTTTAGAGGATTAATAGGAAAGTGTATAGTCATCTACATGGATGACTTCATAGTATTCTCCAAAGAAAGGGGAAATCATGTAGCAGATCTTAGAAATGTGCTAAAGAAATGTGAAGAGTATGGAATATCGTTGAACCCCAAGAAATGCATATTTGGGGTAATAACAGGGAAATTAATAGGCCATTTGATAACTAAAGATGGGATCATCATTGATCCTACCAGAGTGGAGTCTATCATGAAAATACAACTCCCTGGAAGTAAGAAAGAACTTAATTCTTACTTTGGTAAGATTAAAGTTTGTAAGAAAATTCATCACTGGTTTTGCTGAGATAGTCAGACCCCTAAATGCCATGCTGAAAAAAGATGCCAAGATTGAGTGGACAACTGAGACCAAAGCTTCTTTTCAAGATATAAAGAAAGCCATATTAGATGCTCCTGTCCTCATCAATCCAGATTACACAAAGGACTTCTACATCTATTCATTTGCCTCAGGGCACACTTCTGCACCAGTATTGACTCAAAGAAATGAGGAAAATGAAGAAAAACCAATAGCTTTCATGAGCTGTCCTTTTAAGGATGCTGAACTAAGATATGTGGATGTTGAAAGACAAGCACTTGCATTAGTCAGGGTAGTAAAGAAGTTTAGGCATTACATACTAAGAAGCAAAGTGATTGCAGTAGTGCCTGATGTAACAGTGAAGATGCTGATGATGCAGAGTGAGCCTGGCAAGAAAAGAGCCAAGTGGATTACTGTATTACAGGAGTATGACATGGAAATTACACCAATGAAATTGGTAAAAGGACAAGCCTTAAGCCAAATGATATCTGAAATAGATCCAAACATCACTAGTCAGTAATATGTTGTCAATGTTGAGGATAATAAAGACTGGTATTCAGATACCAAGCATATCCTGATGACTGCAAGGTGTCCTCCAAGAATGCAAGCTTCACAAAGAAGAGCCTTAAAGATAAGGTCACAAAAATATATGATGAAGGGAGGGATCCTGTTCAAGAAGAATTATGAAGGAATATACCTAAGGTGCTTAGAAAAACCAGAAGCAAATAAGGTTTTATCAAAACTACATGACAAGTTTGGAAGAACACATGGATCAGCCCTGGCCACAACACATGCAATTCTTAGAGCAGGATATTATTGGCCCACAGTTTTTAAAGATACAGCTGATCATGTTAAATGTTGTCATGTATGTCAAGTTGCTGCCAACAGAGAGAAATATGCTGCACAACCATTGCAATCAGTGATGGAAGAGTGCCCATTTGTACAATGGGGCATGGACTTCATAGGACCAATCAATCCTCCATCCTCTTCAGGTCATAGGTATGTTTTAACAATTACTGACTATTGTACCAGATGGACTGAAGCTGTTAGTAGTAAGACTTGTACTGCAGATGATGTTATTAAATTTCTAGAAAGCAATATTGTTACTATGTATGGAACTCCTTATGCTCTGGTAAGCGATAATGGTTCAGCCTTCATTTCAACCAAATTGTCAAGTTGGGCTTTTGATCATGGGATCATACTCAAGTTCTCATCTAACTATTATCCCCAAGGGAATGGATTAGCAGAATCCACCAATAAAAATTTGTTGAATATCATAAGAAAATTAATAGAGAAAAATCCTAGGGAATGGAACTCATTTCTGAAATATGCCTTATGGGTAGACAAAACTAGAATGAAAATGCACTAGGAAACTCACCCTTCCAACTAGTGTATGGGGTGGATCCTATCCTCCCTGTCAACTTGAAAATTCCTACCTTGCAGTTTGCCCAAAAATACCTAAGCATAGACAATAGACAAGAAGTCAGGTTGCTTCAGCTGATGCAACTGGAAGAGAAAAGAAGTCAAGCTATTGACCAGTTTGCAAAACATCAGGCTGTTGTCAAATGGTGGTTTGACAAGAGAGCCAAAGTTAAAGACTTTAGGATATCTGATTTAGTCCTGATGTGGGATAAAGCCCATGAGAGGAAAGGTGACCATGGCAAATTTGATAGATTATGGATAGGTCCCTTTCAGATTTCTGAGATACTGGGAGACAGCACTTATAGGCTTAAGAACCTGATAGGTGAGGATGTCCCATTGCCAGTCAATGGACAGCTCCTCAAACATTATTTTCAAGTCTAAGTGACTTCATGACAGTCATGTGTATCATATTGTACATTTGTATAGTTGCTTGTATAGTCATGTTCTGTTGTTTTGTTTGTTTGTTTGTTTGTCTGGTTTTGTTTTGTTTTGGTTGAGCTTTTGTTTTGATTAGTCAAGATGATGCACTTCATCATCACAGAAAATAACAAATTGTTAGGATTCAAGTGATGAGATCAGATTTAGACATAGGTTGTGATTCATTCTAAGAAGTATTCATGTTCAGATGTGTGATGTCTTTTCATCAGGGTGCCTTTTCTTGATCAGAGTGAATCAATCACAATGAAACACCTAACAGCCTTGGGCTTGTTGAACACACAAGTATAGGTGTTAAGTGAAAAATCTAAAGGGACTCCCTTGCTACCAATACAATCTCCAACCTAAAGCTGCAAGTGACTATACCTTGTATAAATGAGCTGACATGATGATATCAGATACAAATTTTAAGAGAAAATCAGAAAAGAAATAAAATTAGGCCATCTAAGTAACTCTACCGGGGCTATAGACGCCTGCTGGTAGTGGGGCTCTACTTAGGGAGATTGTATAGATAACCTTGCCAGGGCTATAGATGCTTGTTGGCAGCAAGGCTCTATCCAGGTTGGCTATGAGGGATGATCTCCAACTATGTAGTTTAACACCAGTTACTTATGTTTTCAACTTGCTTTCAAGATGAAGATAATTAATCATTTGCACATACATGATCCTTTGTTAGCATTGTTACCATGATGAACTTTTATCATTCAGAAGATCATGATTCTTGTGCCTAGAATAAATTAGAATGATATGGATGAATATGATCACATCACTTGAATCATTGGAATTTGTTTGTTTTCTTTGGTGGCAATTTGTTGTGTGGTTACACAACACGCCCGATTTTGACTTGGCAAAATAGGGACCCAACCTTTTTGGCTTGTTGTGTGCTATCTGGCGGTTTCTTAAAAGGTAAGTCATGTAGATCATCATGCATGGAAGGGCTGGGTAAGTCATCATTATGATGTTAGTTTGTCAAAATTCATATTTTATTTCAATGAACTCATATTTAGAAAGAGCATAAAATTTCATGCAGGTTTGCCTTTTGCATCACCCTGATATTCATCAGGATGTAAAAGTTATGAATGGTCAAAGTTTGAGTCAAACCTGATATTCACAGGGGGAGGATCATATTTCTAAACATCTGTCATATTATAGAAGGTCACCCTGATATAATTTATCACCCAATAAATCATGCAGTCCAAATATCCAGACGTCAATTTTAGGTGATAGTAACCTTTACCCGTCAGTGGCCTCATGCATTTCATGAGGATCATATTTTTCAATGTAACTCGATATTTCTTAATATCCTCCTACCATGAAATATCCCCCTAAGCCAATATCCTGATGACGTCATTCAATTCCGATAAACAAAGAAATAAACATGACGATGACATAATCATCATTTTACCTCTTGGGGGTATATTTCCTAACATGATCCTACTCATATAACATGGCGATGACGTCATGAGACCTTAGCGATACAATGAGTGAATATCTGGATGACATCATCCTGATATATTGAGAGAGAAGTATAGTTTTGTCTGATCATCATCATCAATTGTGAAATATCACCTGATATATCAAAACATCCTCTTGATGTACAAACATGGCCAAAGGGTGAGAATATCACCCGATATCCAAATATCATGCATTCGTGATATCTTGTCATCTGGATATCACCTTGCTCCTGTTGCCGCCATTAACATTTAATGTGCGCAGAGGTGGTAGGTGGTTCTCACTGACCACGTAACCCGATGGAACAGCTGGCGAAATCCTACGTTTCCATGCGAATGATCAATGAATAAACTTTAATCCACCAGAGTTGCCCTAAAATTACCCTAATTGCAAGGTTAAAAGGTAAATTCATCGCTATTTTAAACTTACCTTGCGATAAAAATCATTTTTACAAAGCACAAGCTTCCAAACCCTCACCCAGGCGACACTTGTACGAACGGAGCTTGCAGGTGAGAAGAAGCACGTGATCATCAGCAAAATTAGGAGTACTTTCAGAAATCCACTGGTATAAAAGGGGGATCTGCATAACCAGGTAAGTAATTGAAACCCTCATCCTGCTGTTTCTACATAGTTAGGTATGGTGATGTTGGTTAAAGGTTATGGTTTATACATCCCATGATAGGAAAATGCTGAATAAGTACTGTATGCCTGATGTAAAAGTGAGATAAATGTTATATACATGCATGTGAATATCCCTTGTAAGACCAATTGTGTTAATTGCAGGCATCCATGGCTGACAAGAGGTTAGCTAAGTGTGAGGCTGAATTCAACAGACCCATGTTCTCATCTCCTAGAGGGATCTTGTTTAAATATGGAGCCATAACAGATACACACCAGGGGAGTACTAATTTAGAAGCCTAGTCCGCCAAGTTGAATGATGATAAGAATAGAAGCCCAGTGCTGGATGCAGTGTTCATGTCGAGATTATGGAATGCGGCTGGTTTTCCATACTCCATGGAGTCTCTAGAGCTGGTGGTTGAATGTGCAAGGAATTACAATCTGCAGAGTAGACAGGTGGTAAAACATGGAAGAGTATATGCAGACCTATCTATTAAAGGTCTTTCTAGGACATTTGGACTAAGATTGGGCAGCAAGGTTAAAAGTGTGGACCTGAAGAAGTCTGAACATGAGTATGAAAGCAAGAAGAAATAGGCCAGGAAGAATATGTATCAATGGAGGGCTGAGAACAACACATATCCTGCAGCCGCCAAACTTCCTGTGCACTTATTCAAATATGATTTTAGTGATTAGTACTAATATATGATTGCACTATTGAGTAGAGTAACAGGCCATCCTGATGCTGGTAGTTTTAAGGATTGGATGTATGGTGTAATCATGATGTGCATATATGTAGATATCAAGCCACTATGGGGCCAGTTGATAAGTGATGCTCTACATGAGCAGCTGATGAACCTGGGAGGTTCAAATTGTGCTTTTTACATGACATCATACATTGTATACTCCTATGCTTATAAAGGCACATTTGATGCATTGACAATAGATGGAAAAGTCATAGGCACCATCAATGCTGTGCATATTTGGGATCATCATCCCCAATTATAGACAGCTAACTACCTCCAAGACTATAAATTGGTAAATGATGCTTTTTCTATGCATCTGGTAAGAACCATGGAGGAGGACAGGACAAAGAGATTGAGCATGGAGGCTCAAGAGGTAATATACAGGCATGGGGCCTGGTATATACAGTTTGCCACTTTTTCTTATATAAGGATTGAGGGTTTTGAAGGACATCCCCTCATGCTACCAAGGTATCCCACTGATGCAGTAATATTAATGGAATTCATAAGACAGAGTTCCACCATGCTAAAGACATACAAGGATGCCAAGAAGCTGCCACCAATTTTGTTTCCAGTCACCATTAGCTGGTATATGTGCCCCAACTCAGAAAACATCAAGAAGGTGATGGTCAGCTTGAATAAGATGCATCTACAGCCATTCCCACTGGCAAGACCATATGATCCTTATGGAAGGATACAGAAAATAATAGACAAACCTCTGCATATGAAGCACCTAGAAGACTTCTGGGTGGATTGTGAAGATGAAGCAGAAGCCAGAAGGAGAAGATATCAAAGGCTAACATTGTATCAAATTAGAACCTTTGACTGCATCCCCATTCCTCAACAATTGAAGAAGGATGATGGCAGGATAATTGTAGATGAATATGAAGAGAAGAAGTTATATAATGATGCTATCTCTACACCTAACCTCACCATACAAGAGGATATATCCTTGGACCCCTTCATTGCTAGGACCATACAGCTAACCCAAGTATGGGTTGATGAACAGATAGAGGCTTTGAAGAAGAAAGGTGTCACCCTTACTGTGGACAACAAAAAGAAAGGATAGGATATTCCGAGTGAAGAATATGATGATTTCATAAATGAAAAGAGAAAGTCTAAGGGAGACAGGTTGCCTCCACAACAACAATAAAGCAAAAGACCCCCCCCAGGGGCAAGAAAATTGATAGTGAACCTAAAGGGGTGATCATTGAAAAGGTAGTGTTTGCAGCTGAATAGGAGACAACATCTGGATCAGGATCTGGATCAGGATCAGCATCACCTCCACGGACAAGGAAGCAAAACTCCAAAAAAGGTAAGACCGTAGAGACAAAACTTATAGAAACCCAAGAAGAGGGTCAATCTTCAAGACAACCAAATGAAGAGGATATCCTTGTAGAGGAGGAGCTTGCAGAAGAAGAGGCGCCCTTGTTGTTCAAAAGAAAGAGAAGAGCTCCACAGGTGGTGGTACCTACCCCACCTAAGAAATTAAGAACCTCCATGAGAGGTGAAATAAAACAATACCCTACACCATCGCAAGGGGCTAGTAGTGAAATTGTGAACACAGAACTTCAACACAATGTTCCACTTCCTACCATAGTGAAGTTCAAAATTGAACTTGCAGAGGAGCAGCTGAAAGAAACCTCCAAGGTGTGTGAAGGTCATATTTCACTGGAGGAGACAATAAACTTATCAGATGATGAGGTTGTGAAGGAAGTAGCTTCACAAAAGATGGAGACCCTTGCTGCAGATATACACATGACTCCTCAGAAGACTCCACTAGTTCAAACAATACTAGAGGAGATGAAGGAAGTGGAAGGAGAAAAAGAAAAGAGCCCAGAGAGGGTAGCCCAAGAAATGGGGCTAGATACATTAATTGCACAGGTAACAAGTCCTGTAGTGGTAGACTTAACAGACAAATAGGATGTGAATCCTGAACATCTAGCAGGAACACCTGATAAAGGGCAACATACAAAGGAAGTGAAGATGGCAGAACTAGAGGGCCATACTTCAGAACTGAGCCAACAAAGTCCACTGGACACATCAACAGAACCGGCTATAGTAGAGGTTCAAGAAAAGAAGGCTGATGAGAGGTAGAATATAATAGAAGATCTTGCTTCCAAAGTTCAGGAAGTAAGTGGTGCAGAACAAATTGTGATAACAAAACAAGCACTAGCACCTAAGGAGGATTCTGTGATATCCACCACTGTGAATGAGCCTCAACAAGAGGAAAAGTCAAAAGTGGATGAGGTGATAATAGAGAAGGATCATGATCATCATATGGATACATCACAAGATCCTCCACCTCAGGATGATGCTCCTCTGGAAAAAGAAGTACCTCAACAAGAGGATGTACCACAGGATCAACATCAAGGTGAGCATCATGAAGAAGAAATGAGGAAATCACCTTCTCCATCACATGTGCTGACAGATATGGGAGATCAAGGTGAATGTCATGATGATGCCGAAAAACATGATCAGGTACCTCCATGGTTAGAAAAGGAAGTAAACACAGAAGTAGATTTTGTAATTCAAGAATTTGATGTATCTACATTGTTTTTTGAGAACATAATAAAACCAAAGAGGAAGGCCAGAATGACTTTGGCTATTAAAAGAGGTCCCTCAATTGGAAGGAGGACTACACAGACTGCAACTCCCACTGTAGAAAAAGAAAAGGGTAAGATTACTCTAGAAGAATTCTAGAATAATACAGTCGACCTGGGATTTGCAAATGAAGACCAGGAAGGTCAAGAGGGCAAAGACATCATTGATTCTTTAATTCAAAAGGTAAAGAAGGAAAAAGAGAAGAATAAGCAACATAAAGAGCACATTGCTCAGTTGCATGCATACATAGGCAGATTGACCAATCCTGAAGGTAGTTCCACTGATAATGCAGTCCCATTGACTGCTATTTCCTAGGATGAGGTATACAAGTTGGACCTCATGAAGCATGAGTCCTCCATTTTGAGAAAGTGGATGTCTTCCACATTTGACGCTGCAGAAGAAGTGGTAAAGGCTTCGTTGAAGAGGTGGATTACTCTCAGTGACTCTAGACAAGAGGTAGATAAATTGCAGATGCAAGCTGGTAAAGGATCTTTCCAATTGGAAAAGATATTAGAGATCCTGGGAGAAATAAAGAGGATAAATCCTCAGTTGCTCATTAATCGGTAGGTACTGAATAGTAATACTGCTTTGTTGGTTGACATATGGTATAAGGACATTCAATTTGAATGTGATGTCCTCAAGAGGTGTAACAATAAGCTGAGGGAGATCAGCATAAAATTGCATAGCATGATGGCCTTTGAGGCAGAGATTTTGGAGACCTTGGAAGGTAAGGTAGAAGGGAAGATAGATAATCAGGATGAAGAGTTTGCAATCCAAGCTCTACATAAAAACTTCCAATTTGTTGCAGATGATCCACTAGGCCAGCTAACAGAGGAAATCAAGGACAAACTGGTGAGGATGAAAATGAATATAGAACAGTATAATGAGACGGTGCAAAGCAGAAAAAATAAGTTGGATAGCATTAGAGATAAGTACGAGGCACACAAACATGCCATCGTCAAAGAAAAGACTCAAGATGGTGGAGAGATAGACAAAATTGTGCAGTTGTATGAACAGGTCTGGAGCAACATGCAGCCTCATATGCTGGGTCATCATCATCAGGATGATGAAAGTTCAGGAAGTGATGCACATGAATCAGATAAGCTAGATGATGATGCAGCATAAAGTAAATATCAGTATCAGATACTTAGTGAGAATAAGTATTTCTAGATGGTTGCTAGCTAACAACTTGTGCCATTTTGATAAGGTTGACATAGTCAAAGAAAATTTTGACTGCAGATATTCATAGGCAAATCAAGATCGTTGATCTTTTTGTAATGGATTCTCTACCTTGTTCTATAAAAGGTGCAAGAATGCCTCATTTTAAAACATTCAAAACTCAATTGAAATCTATATGCTGAAGTATTCAGGGCCTATTTCAAAGCTTTTGTATACATTTATATCTTTGCATACTTAGTGAATGAGAAGACTGTTTTGGTTACAATTCATAGTAAATCTTGAGTAATCAGTGTGTGAATTCTGGATATATGTGGTGATTTGCTGCATCACTTGGAGTGCATGTCTACTTGCATATATTGTTTTCATACAATTCATTTGAACTTAGCACCTACTGTATCTAGCTGTGGAATGTCCTAGTGAACATATGGTTTGGTTTTCTTCTCCTCATGACTATATCTAATGTAAATGTGGTTCAATAGCTAAAGGTTCAACATTCATTTGAAGCATTTCTTTCAATTTCTTTAAATTTCATAACATTTCACTATCATAAATGCAAATAACTAAACATCTGAAGCAAATAATACAAATATGTGGACATCTCGTAGATAAGTGGAAATAGTTAGCATATTTGAAGCTAAAGCATGTATAATTGATGAACACCATGCAAATATTTGAGTATAATTGCATCATTTGATCAAACAACTGTATAAAATGACCTCTCTATGAAGATCTTTGCAGAAATAATGTCATGATGATGAACTCAACGTAAGGCCCCAAAATGGAAACATCAACACACATCAACCTCTGAGTAACGTTAGACGATTAAGACCTAATCACCAGAGACTTGGGATCATGAATTCTCTGAATTCATTGTATCTTTCAAGATGAGTAAAGGTTGTTGTGTAACTTTTATTCTATGCTTGTTTGTGACTAACATCATGACCAACATGAACTAAGTCTAATAATCTGGTAGAAGATTGTTCCTTGCTTTTGAATGAGACTCTGCTTTGTTTTCCCAACTGACATTCTTTGCACAAACTATTTGTAGGTTTCACCAGTTTTGGAAGATCTCTTACAGCCTGAGTGTTGCTTATCTTGATGATATTATCAAAATTCACATGACACATCCTCCTATTCCATAACCAACTCTGATCAATTTGCACAAATAGATAACTTTTACCAGTACCAACTAAATGGAAGATATTACCTTTTGTTTGAGTACCAAATGCAATCTCTGTTCTGAAACTTTCAAAGATCCTACATTTTCCATTCTTGAATCATAGATCATAGCCTTTGTCCACCAACTGTCCAACACTAAGAAGATTGTGCTTCAAACCTTCAACATATAGTACATTACTAGTTTTGTTCTTTCCATCAAAAGAAATGATTCCTCTTCCTCTAATTCTACCAGCAGAATTATCACCAAACTTTACCACTCCTCCTTCATACCTTTCCAAATCTATGAACTTATTTTTGTCACCTGTCATATGGTGAGAGCATCCACTGTCAATGACCCAATCATCCTTTTCTTCAACTTGTGCAGCTAGAGCTCTTTCCACAATTTTATGATTGAAAGATATAGAGGCCATTAGATCTTCTTCCTTGATGGCAATGAACACCTAGTCACTTGCAGATTTATTTCTTATCTCTGATTCATCATCTATTACTCCTTCATTATCATCATCTTCATTGACATAGTAACAATTCTTTTGGAACCTTGATCTATTAGGATTTAGCCTTGAAAATTTTTTTGGACACCTTGAGGCAAAATGACCAATGTTATTGCAATTAAAACACTTAAAAGGCAATTTCCCTTCATACTTACCAGATCCCCTTGGCAGTCTTTTTACAATAAGGGCTTCAAGTTGAGTAGTTTCTGCTTCTTCTTCTTCCAGGTCTTTTCTTTCTTTTTCATACCATGATGGTATCCTTGAACAGTTCTCTCCTAGATCAAACCTTTGTTTACCTTTCACAGAGGCACTAGCTTTGAATGTAGATTCACTCTTGGGGGGGGCATCTCCAAACTCAGTCAATTCAAATGTAGCCAATTTACCAACCAATTGCTCTCTTGTGACACCTGAATGGGCTCTGAATTCTTCAATGGCAACAACCTTGTATATGTAAGAAGAAGGAAGGGATCTTAGAACTTTACCAACAATCTCATCTTCATCC
Source organism: Cunninghamia lanceolata (assembly GCA_027924645.1). Classification (NCBI taxonomy): domain Eukaryota; kingdom Viridiplantae; phylum Streptophyta; class Pinopsida; order Cupressales; family Cupressaceae; genus Cunninghamia; species Cunninghamia lanceolata. The sequence goes on along the minus strand of BSBN01001807.1, from coordinate 19,439,077 downwards.
AAGACTCCACCAGCACATCTAATGCCACAAACAAGCTCATTTACTCTTGGCATAAAAGTAGTGATATTTTCATCTTCTCTCATCTTCAGATTTTCAAATTTTCCTTTCAGAATCTGTAGCCTCGCGCATTTAACATACTTGTCTCCTTCATACAGAAGTTCCAATTTTTTCCAAATCTCAAAAGCAGTTTGTAGGTTAACATTTGTAAGCTCTGAATTAGACAAGGCACTTAGAAGAGCTTCTTTAGTCTACAGATTGTTTTAAGCATCTGTAATTTCATTTGCCATTTTTAGGCCATTCTGTGGAGGAGTATACTTTGTTGTAGCCATGGTCCAGTACTGCATTCCCATACATTGCAAGTGACATTGCTTGCGACTTTTCCAAAGATTAAAATTGGTTCCATCAAACTTCAGACTATCCTTCTTGTAGGATGACATCCTGGATCTCCTCAAGTGGTTAAGCTCTTTTAGAGGAACTTAGCTCTAATACCAATTGTTAGATTTAGGGCAGACAACTGAGAGGGGGGGTGAATCAGTTGTCCAAAACATTCTTCCAATTAGACACTTAAATCCACTTTGTAATTTAGCAGCATAATGATAAATCAATCATGGAAACATAATGCATTAAATCAAGAGCAGAAACAAATTAATACACAAGACACCAAGATTTTGACGTGGAAAACCTGGTTAAGGGAAAAACCACAGGGTGATTAACCCAAGATTGTATTCTCTGTTAGAAGAATAGAAAGATCAAAATGGCACATGCCAATTAGGGCTCACTACCCGAGCACACTGCTCACAAAAGGCTCACTGCCTACAAGAGACACACTGTCTACAGAAGAATAAGTATCACATACTTGAACAGAAGAATAGCATCTTCACCATGCTTGAGTCAGTTCCATTTAAACCCAATACTTTTGCTATGCCTTTCGCTCTTCTCCTTTCTACCACACTCTCACCTCCACAAGATGCTCTTTGAAATGGCTTTACAATTCCTTATTTATACAAGACATTGACTTAGGAATGATCATCTATGTCCGCAAACATTATAGAGCAAATACATGAATACAACATGACTAATTATAGAAAGACTTCATGCAGATCAGTACACTATTGGCCACACAGATCTAAGACTTCAATCTTCATTTGGGAACACTCCAATCTTGACACAGCATCTTCAAGATCATCCGCAAGATGTATAATTCATCCGGTTGGCCTGACTTAGGAAGAACACCATCATCTAGAAGTAATTCTTCAATGGTGAGCTCAAACACCAATGTAGACCACCAACATGAACTAGAGATGATCCAAAGACCTCCACAAGGTTGCTTGAAACATCAAGAGCATCCACACTACATTTGCTTACTGAAAAACCTTATCTCCTTCATCCGGAACCTCAAGAACATAGTCTGTCATCACTGTCACAATAGAATAGATGCTTACGGACCTCCAGACCATGAACCAGTTGAGTTGTCAATTCAAATTGAATTCCTAAACACTCCTTCAAATCTGCAAAACAAGATATTGCATTTCTGGATCTCACCGGACCTATCTATGTCACTCTCTCACCTCTAAACACCTACCGGAACTGGTTTTACTTGAGCGGTCATAACTTCTCCAGATCTTCATGTGGACCTCTAAGATCTTTACTGGATCATCTTAAGACACATATCTACAAACCCTTTGATGTGCATCCTTTGATCTTCATCTTAGATAGGATCTTTAACTCACTGTCTTCACTGTTCTTCTATGTTCCTGATTAGACTTATTTTCTCAATATCCTTAGCAAACAGTTTATCCTATCCTTATCATCAATGCAACAGGAGTATGTTGACATCAATGACAACATCAGTTAGGCCCATACTTGCAAAATATCCTTCCTCTATTTTCCTTATTCTTAATTCTTAGAGCTCTATCTAGACACCTTGAAGCATAATGACCTATTTTTCTATAATTGAAACATTTAAAAGGCAACTTACCATTGAACTTACCAGTACCCTTTTTCATGCTTCTCACATAGTTGGATTCCACTTCATCAAGGTCTTCCAGTTTTGATTCAACAGTCTTCTCTATTTTACCAGCTCTAAAAGTAGTCTCATCTTTTGTAGTTCCACTAGATGTGTCCAACTCTCTTATTTCAAAAGTAGTTAGTGTGCCAAGCAATTGATCTTTGGTAAATTTACTCAGGTTCTGTAACTCTTCAATAGAAAAAAAACTTATGATTGTAAGCTTTAGGAAGAGTTCTTAGTACCTTTAATATTACTTCTTTATCATCTATATTTCCATCAAATCCCATGATGCCATTGACAACTTCGTCCACCTTCTGTAAGTAGCTTGTAATGTTTTCATCTTCAGACATATGCATGGTCTCATAAGTGAGCTTCAAATTCTAGATTTTAGCATCTTTAACCTTCTCATCTCCTTTATAGACACTTTTCAACCTTTTCCAAATCTCATTAGCAATTTTCAAATTCACAACTTTCACCAACTCAGAATTAGTAAGTCCAATTAAGAGAGCATGTTTTTCCTTACCATCTATTTCAGCATCTTTAATTTCATCTTCAGTATTTACACCATTCTTAGGTACAATGTAATAAGACCTAATGCATTTCCAGACCTCATAACCAAAAGAAATTAGAAAGCCTTCCATCCTTACCTTCTAGAGTGCATAATCTCATCCATCAAACAAGGGAGTATCTTTCTTGTGTGCAATCCTGGATCTACATCAAGTTGTTAAGCTTTCTTCAAAGGAACTTAGATTTGATACCAATTATTGAAGGCATAAGACAACTGACGGGGGTGAATCAGTTATATCAAAAACTTCAAACCCTCATAAACATAATCACATCCACATCAGTTCACTTAAACCCTTAATCTATTATGAATTTTAAACATGAAAAGCAGATAACAAAAACATAAAAACATCAACACCATGCACAAGAGAAACCCAAATTTTTACATGGAAAATCCTAAAAGGGAAAAACCATGGTGAGGATTAGCTCACATTATAATGTAGTAACAATATTGAATTACAAAGGCTCATTGCTATAGAGAGAATTCTCACTGCAGGGGACTCAATGTCCAAGTGGACTCACTGCCCACTAAGAAAGAAAGAAAGAAGATAAGAATGGCTCACTACCATGCTTTGAACTGATATAATTATATCTAACCTATGCATGGGGTTTAGTTCCAATGAATCTCAACATACACAACACCTTCATAGTATCACCAAAAATTGTAGACACCTTATGCTCATTGCATCTGGTAGATTAACATATGAAATTTTTTGCTTCCTTGATCAAATTCAAATCACGACATCATATCCCCCTCATACACATGCATCCATGAATCCTTGACACTTATTTAGACCATCATTACCCTTGAAACAATCTTCAATCCTTGAAACAATCTCCAAGGTCGGCAAACACACAATGTTTGAATTAGGTCTGGACCTAAACATTCCACAGCACAAGGGAATGAAGGAAAACCACTCTATTCCTTAGCTTAGACCCCAATCTATCCAAGCACGCTACACAACACTCACATAATCACCAAATCAGCTCTGCAAATATTCAAGGTCATCCAAATAGTGTAAACATAAGGAATTATAGATCACATGCTTCCACGATCACAACCATAACTTGCAGTCCATACTCATGGCTTTAACACAATCTAGAAACATCCACAAACATCTTGAAGTCACCTAGAAAAAAGAAAATTCAGCCACAACAACTTTCAGCTGAACACAACTTTCACCTAAACACAATAACTTTCACCTGAGCACAACAACATTGTCAAACTCTGCCACACAATAGATTACTTTCTGAAGCACCAAATCACAAACCTTTTGGATGGAAGATATGTAAGATCCTTATGAACACATATCATGAACCACAATTCTTGAAACCTTTGTCCAGAGGAATGCAGATCAAAATACTTTCTCCCAGACACCTCTATATGACTTAGAAACACTATCAATTACTATTCTCAAACTGGTGAACATAACTTTCATTGTACAACAATCTAGAGCACCAAATTCTAAATTTAGCATCTTCAAAAACTTCTTGACAACATATCCAAACCATACACTCAGATCTCCAACATAGAGGAAATGTGGAGCAAAAACTTAAACAAGACTCTATAAGCCAGAAGACTTCTTCAGCACATTGTTTCCAGTATTAATCAATTTTTCTCAAAAGCACCTGGAAACTCAACAACATGAACAATCTACTAACATTATCAGCACCTCTACAAGACATTCATATCACTTTAACACAATAACTTAATCAAATGACAACAAAAACATCAGAAGACATAGTTGACACCAATGACAACACCAATTAGCACATACTTGCAACAAAACATGCACCTCTAGAAACATACAATGAGTCTCCCTTCTATAGTAGGTAATGGAGGCTAGAATAAACTAACATGCAAGGCCCAAAAGATCAACTATGCAAGTGTAGTTCCTTGAGAGTTACGTAATACATTAGGCTCTATAGCTCAATTGTATAAAGTGTTGTGTAAACTATGAAATATAACATAGGCCAATATTTATAAACTAATATACCTATCCCTAAGTTAACTTTCCACCCATTTACATTTTAAATTTGAATATGAAAAAGAAAATTTTTCTCTACACCTTTTAGTGCCTTAATAGGTTTTGTCGATGGTTGGGCATGGTTGTGGGGCCTCTAGATAGCTTTATTTTAGGCTTTGTAGCCTAGTACTACACTTCAGTGGCACTAGTAGATGAAATTGGTAGTTTGGGTACTATTCATTTGGTAACTATGAATTATAGGCCGTATCACTTGTAATTTTGAATTTCTATACTAAAGTGATCTAGCCACGGCTACTCTATTATGCTAGAGTCCGGATGATGAGAAGGAACTGTAGAACTGAATTTAGTGAAGTCAAGGTGTTTATTGAAGCTTTCTTGTGTTGTAATGGTGTATCACTTGCAAGGAATCAGATTAGTTGACAATTGGTGGATTAGATGGTCCATAGGGTCTTTGGGAGTCTTTGTTTTTATGTTTGGGAGAATGCCTAGGAGCATACCATGAGTCCTTAGTCAAGAAATGACTTAACCTAAACTAATTATGCAATAGGGACTAACCAATACCTTTGTATTTATTATTATTTTTTTTTAAAAGATAATGCACCTCGTAAACTTTTTAATGTGACTGGTGACACTGGCGCGACACACCCTCTAGCTCCACACTAACAATTTTTCCTAGAGCGATGAACTGGTGAGGCCACAACATGGGGGACCTCATCTCCAAGTAAGAACACTTCAAACCTGCGAGATCATTGGCCCGGTGAAGGCATAAAGCCTGTGAGTTCATTGGCCCAATGGGGGTTTGAATTCTGGTGGCCGCCACTACAATCCAGTGACTTAACCACCAAACCATGCCCTTAATGGCAACCAATACCTTTGTATTATTTCTCTTTACATTATAGATGTGTCACACTGCAACATGTCGCAATGCTAGAACTTCCTATCTAAACATGTTTCACTTCCTTTGAGAAGTCCCATGAGCCATTATATTAGATCTTACTTGGAGCATTTAATGGTGCACATTTGTTGGTACATTGAACTTCTTCAAATTGTGCCAAAACTATACCAAAAAAAATAGGTGAGGCCCATAGGTGCCACAGGGAATCCTTATAGATTGAACTTCAAGGTGGGATGCACCCACCACTTGTAGGGAAGGATTCACTACAACTACTTATATTGACCTTACTCAATGAAATTTGCAATGTAATTATCTATTTCACATCCATGATTGTACTCACATTAGGGATCCTATTTTGGCATACTTACATTCTCTATAATGTATATTGTTAGGACTAGGTGTTGTACACATTGCAAATCCTAAGAATAATGTGTTTATTTATTAATTGTACATTATGTGTTGAAATATTTTTACCCTCATTAAATGGGGTGCCATTCTTGAAAGCAGTCTCAAGATTTCATAGATAACACACTACACCATTTAGAAATTGTGTTGTAATGTGTGTAAGAGAATTTATTCCATGTAAGATGTATAAGAGTGTTTATTTCATTGTAAGATGTGTAAGACATTATATGACACATGGAGGAGCATGTAAGAGGTTTGTTGTATGGTGGACTTAGAAGATCTTCTTTTATTGGTAATTATGGCATGTGTGGGAGCATCTTGCAAGAGGCTTTAATGGATGAAATTGAAGCACCCAGGCTTGGTGGGTGAACTCTTGACTAGGAGTCACACACTATTCTTGGTAGGTCCATTCATGAGTTGAGGAGTTGGAATTTGGGAGACCAATTTGAGCTCAAATTAGGTCCCTTGTTTTTATTCATGCTATTGGAAACTATTTAAGGTTTGCTAGATATTCTTGGCCTATATATTGGATGGTTGGGATGGAGATTGTACTGACTTTTCATTAGAGGTGTATATGCTATTCGAGTTTTCCTAGACATAGGGTTGAAGATCTCAATTAAAGAACTAAACTCTATAATATATTGTAATCTTGTATTTGAAATTAGTACATTAAGTGTGCTCTTTTATTGTTAAGTTTTTTATATAAAGGTTTCTTTTTTATATCTTATATTATCCCTCATTATTCTATTAAAATTTATATAGATTTATTCTTACAAAAATAAACATCATGTATGATTAGTGTAGATCTAATCTAGTTTCATTTCAAATATATCATATAAATTACATCAAGGGACATCATAATGAGTTGCAGATGTGGTCATCACATTATTACATAAATTTTAACCTCTCCCATATGTCTGATGTTATACGCTCAATTTGAGGGGGCACATAATCTATATCATTATTAGATTAGAATGTTTTATGCTTGCATATGTCATGGGGCCAACATAGTCAACTCCATGATTATTGATTCTATCTCATCTTAGCTTTCCATTAATGTTGGCAAGAGACACTACTTTGATGAATGATTGAATGTTGTCATTGATGGAAATAAAGCAAAGAGATTCCACAAATAGAGTAAAGAGACTTTACTCTAGTAGATCAATTTGGTTTAACAACAAGGCTTAAAAGGATTCTGGTCTAGAAGCCTAAAATGACTAATTATGGGTAGTATATAGAGTAAGTGATGTCCAGAGATTGGGTCAGTATGCCTGTGCAGTTGAAGATCATTAAATGCAGTTCAGGTATGTTGTTCTTAGCTATTTGGTGATCATATGTTCTAGTGTTCAAGTTCTGACTTGCTCTGAAACTCATATGGTGAAATGTCTAAGTTGGAATGAACAGAGTCAAGATAGAAACAGTGTATAGTACCAAAGTAAAAGGGTCTCCATTCCTCCGCTATTGAGTATTTTGATTTGTAGTTCTAAGGCTACAAAGATAATTATTATGACTACCTAAATCTAGAGTTATAGCTTCTAAAGTTCCTTTGATCACTTTCTACAATTTATTCTTTATCAGCTTCCAGTCTGATAGTATTTCTCTATGACAGAACAACAGTTTTGAGATCCACATTTCTCTATGAAAGAATATTATGCTCTGTAATTTTGAAGGTATGCCAAGATGTCCATAATGAATGTTGTCTATGAATTTTAGAGTCTCATATGGTCCGCATTGGAAGTTTTGGTATGATAGTTGAACTAGTCAAGTGTGTACTTAAGGAATAAGCCAACAGGCAAGTTAGATCTATATGCAGTGAGGATATATTGTTTGAAGAATTAATCCAAGTGGTTGAATGATTGATACTGACCTATATGAAGATTAATGTATGTTTGTTTGGGTCCGCATTCCTATTTGTGCATACGATTAAGCTAACAAGGTATAACACTTGTATACACGTTTCATGTCTGGCTTACTGACCTGATTGTGAGATGAATCTTGTTGAGGATATATATACTTGATGGATTTCAGTGTTGGCAAGAGGGAGAATGTGAACTAAATGTGAATTCCATAATTATATGACCTAAGGCAATTCTGTGATTAGCAAAAGGACAGTAAAGGTAGAAAGACAGAAGCATATGTGAAGCAGATTAGAAAAGTAGGGTAGAGAATATGAAGTCCTTTGAATCTGTATACTAAACAAATTGGTACTACACCACAACATTTTGTAGATGCACCTGGAGTAGTCCTCTCTTCGCAGTGACCCACTTCTTTCTATATTCTTTTCTCTTCTATTTGGCAGTGAGTCCTTGGGCAGTGAGGCCTAAGGTAGTAAGCCTTCATGTAATTTGGTATTCATCTCTTAATATATTGTGAGCTAACACTCACCGTGGTTTTTCCCTTTTTGGGTTTTCCATGTAAAATCCTAGTGTCAATGTGTTATGAATTAAGACTTTTGGTTAGGCAACCAAATGCTCAAAGGTACCCATCTTTCAATGGCCACTATTTTAATTGCAATAAGTTTGGCCATAAGGCTACTTGGTGTAGGAGTAGAATGAATCAGAGTGTTCCATCATTCTTTGATCAATGTTTCAATCACAAGAAAATTGGTCATAGATCAAATGAATGTAGAAGTCTAGTAAGGAATGGTTTTAACAATGCAAGGAATACTCAATCCTTCAATGGAAAATGTTTTGCATGCAATAGGTTTGGGCATATGGCTAACCAATGCAGAACAATAATGAATCCAATCAATAGAAGGAATCAAGGACATAGGAATGTGGTGTGCTACAATTGCAATAAGTTTGGACATATTGTAAGATTCTGTAGATACAAGAATGAGAAAAGAGACTATCCTACAGAGAAGAGGAAAACAAAGAAGAGAAAGAACAAGATTGATCTAGTGGAAATCAAGAAGGAAATGAGCAAGGTCGAAATTAAGAAGGATGTTAATGAGGTCAGGGATGGATCCGCACTAGCCTCTGGTGTAGATACTTCCTTCGAGAAGTAAATTGGGACCTCTGGCTCAGGGGGAGTTGTATTAAAAATCCAAATCCCCTAGCTAGATAATCAGTGTTGCAACCCAGCATGAAGATATGATGTGAAGCTTCATATGATAGATCTTTTGAAAGTAATTCTAGAAGAAAAGAATCAAATGCAGAACATTATAGAGCAATCTTGATTGATTGAGATTAATAGAGAAGTGTCTAACAACTTTTTGAAGAACTACATTTATGATGACTTAGGTTTCATATCAAGGGTTAAAAAGGAACTCATTTGACATACAATTCACTTTGCATTCAAGTTATCAAGTGTTCAAGAGAAATTGAAAGTGATTTCAAAGCAATTTCAATGATCTCTAGAGGTTCAAGCGACACAATGTGATTCAAGTAAAGGAAACCCTAATTTGGCAAAAGAGCTATTTTCTGATTAAAACCCTATTGTGAATTTGTTTAAGTCTTTACAAAAATGGCAAGACCACAAGTGATTGATATAATTGAGAGAGCCCGACCAAAATTCAAGAAGCATCCATTCAAATCAACAGAGGTCGATCCAAATGGTGCATTTTTAGAAATTCCATTTGGTGTTATGCATGTGAAAGATGTTAGGGCTTATATTCATGTTGCCCTAGAAGAAAATGGTGACAGTAAATTCAAAGATTTATATCTAAAACATCTAAGTGGTGACCAATTTAAGTTGAAGGAAGAATATAAGGCTTCGGAAGTGAAGAAATTCATTCAGTACAAAGACTTCCCAACATTTGTAGAGGATGAATGGGTCTAGTATATTCTAAGCAGGATCCATGACGAATTCATGTGGCTAGAGAGACCATTCATGATCACAAAGGAGGCAATAAGATCTATGATTGGATTAAGCTCCACTGGTACAATACCATTATCAAAATTTGTAAAGAGTGAAATAGTGATAGCAACTGCTAGAGACAACTTTGACAAAAGGGCATTGACAATCAATGATATTGAAGACCATGCTATAGGGTTTGCATCCATGGTGCTAGGTTACAAAATCTACTTCACAAATCAGGAGAATTCTATCTATGGTACTACTATATACACTACTTATAAAATGATCAAGGAAAATCCAGACTATGATCTCTGTGAATTGCTATGACAACAATTAATGGCAAACTTGAAGAAGAGAAAGGATAACAAATACCCCTTCATGTTTGGTAAGTTGATCATCTTCCTATTCTTTTATTTCATGTATGAATTACCAAGTATGAAGAATTTATTCTAGTTAAATGGTCAACCAGTTGGAGTTCAAATTAGAGATCATCTAAGTAGTATAGGAAGTCATGATGCACAAAATACAACCATATGGGGCTATTTCAAGAAATTCCAAAGGGTAATGTAATCTAGAGAAAGGATCCCTAAGATAATTATGGAAAAATATAAAAATGACATGTGCTTCATTGTCAACAAGGATTAGTGCATGATGGAGGCTGTTGAGCCTAGAACAATTTGGATTATGTCAATGGGGTATGAAGTAGTAGATGATATGTTAGATGGATATACCCAGAACATGTTAAGAAAACCTAGGGATACCTCAAACGAAAGGTTTGGCACATATGAAGAGCTATCTGTAAAAGTTCATGTTGAACTAAGGAAGCCTAAAATCTAGAAAAAGGCTAAGAAAATGGCAGAAGAATATGTACAAAACAAAGGATTCACCAAAGACCAAATATCATCCACAAGAGCTAGAGATGAAATAGAAAGAGCAGTTAAAGAAAAAGAGGAGCAAGAAAAGGAGGCTAATCAAGCTCTAGAAGTTCAAGAGGTACAACAAGAGGCACTTGCTACACCAAAGACAAGAACAAGAGGTGCAAGTTCCTCTAAAACAACATCTAAATCCTCTGGTATTCCCTCCTCAACAACTACAGAAGCACAAATAGGAAAAAGGAGGAAGACCAAAGGTCAGAGAGTATATGTTAGTTTTGGTACAGTTGATGATAAAGAAACTGAGATCGATGAAGAGGTGAAGAAGATGAAGACATAGAATGCACCTATTGATGTGGATGTTATACACACAACATGAGATAAATTCACTATGAACTTAATCTATCTTGAAAGATATGGAGAATTATCAAATAATAATTTGCAATCCCAAAGCTTTGGTAGTGAGGTCATGATTGTGTCAGATAATTCAGTGTTCAATGCTTAGTTGTTTAAGAAGGGGCCTTACGTGATTTAATTACTATTTACTAGCTATTACTACCCAATCTTTACAAATATCTCTAAATTATTCTATTAGCATTAATCCTTTGCATGTATTAGTAAATTTATTGTAAACATTTGCATGAATTTCAAAGAAACAGACTTATATTTCAAACTTTATGCAAATCCTTAAAGATCTTTAGCATTCACATGTATTTATCAAAATCTTCAACAATTTCCTTTGGATGAATGTGTTTCAACTATTTATTTAAACTATTGGTAAAAGAAAGATAAAAGGTTAAGGTTAGAGACATGATTAAAACAAATTATGCTCTTTTACTCACGTGTATAAGATTTGATTTTCCTATACAATTTAGAAGTAAGTAAATTTACATATGTTAATCAAGATCATTTCACAAATTCACATGTAGAATTACAATCTTTAAAAGAAATATATCAGAGACACATGCATCAAATAACACCCTAGAATAGACGTAGGAATTCAATATTTGCATTTATTGGTACATATGATAGCCATTTCAAATTTACAATGTTTCATGACTTTAAGTCTTCTGAATGTATCAACAAAATAATCAAAACTTACGGACATTTTTACAGATGTAGAAAGGAAACATGATGTTCCACATAATCCTTCCTATAGACACAGGCAAATTTCTCTCAAACTAATTATGCTCAAAGCACTCTCTCTAGTCACTTATCTTGATGCAAGAGCATCCAAAAGTTTGATGCAAAAGCATCTAGAAGAATTTAGAACCTTGAGACAGTAGATAGTATCTTGAGTGTGCAGAGAGAGTGACCTTAGAGAATTCTGGATTTTGAGCATAAGATGCTACGAATCTAGACTTAGCAATCTAGATGGAGGAAGTTATAACATATAAAGAATTCAGATCATTTAGCTTTGATTCTGGAAAGTTATTACTATTTGAAGATTGACTCTTCTGACAACGCAGAGCCAACAGTGTTCATTGAAGTGGAATTGGCTCGCGGATCAAATCCCTGACTTACGGAGTGAAAAGAAGAATTGGTTGATAAAGTTTAAGGACCTGGCTGACCTTTAGTAAGGTCCGGGCAAAGTTTTATGCATTTGTCAAGCTATGCCTTATGTTTAGGCCCGACCTATTTAGTGTACATGTTACATAAGCTAGCCATTACAATTAGGTTGACCTGGTGATAATTTGAAAGCTTGCAGATGATATAAATAAGAGATAAAGGATTGTTTCTAAGTAGTGATCGATAACAAGAGATGAAGCAAGATCTGAAGGTGTTTTGATTCGGAGGAGTAGAAAAATAGAGTAGAAGGCAAAGCAAGAAGCAGAATGAGTTGCAGAGCAGAGAATTAAGTTGTAGAAGAAAGAAATCATGAAAGAATGTTGTTATATGAATGTTTTGTAATCCTTGGCCTGTGGCCTAGCTTCTGTACAGCCCTGGAGGCATATGTGTAATTTGATTTGAAGTCATAATATATGAAGAATGAGCTTTGAAGGTTGGGTTTTTCCATGTTAGGGTTTTCCCAGGATACATCTTGTGTTATGTGTTCATGAATATCTTTTACCTTTCTATTGATTAGCTATTAGCTTCCATTGCATATCTGTATGATCATTGTGTAAATTGTTTAAGGTTGCAAGGTTGGATAGTCCCTCACCAGACCCTCCTACCTTGACTGCATCATATCTTGTAGATGCTCTGGTATGTTTTTCTATGCAGGCCATGTGTACTAAAATATGTGTAGCAAAGATCCTTATATAAAATTAGATCCTTTGTAGCGGTTACAAAATCCCATCAAGGGCTGAGATTCAAAATACAATATCAACGGTGGTAGCAGACTTGCCAACTATGCACCAACTGTCACATCAGAATATCCTTGGAATATACTCTTTTCTAGTTGTCATTCCAAAAATATCTTGAGAGAATATATTCCTTTTGGTCGCAAAGATGCCTTTAGAATCTTTTTGAAATGTCACAATGTCTTCAATGGTTGACCTTTTGTCTTTGACTTTTCTATAGGTACAAAAAAGAATAGTAAAATAAAGAATAAACTAAGCATATCAGTCGCTATCTCTAGTGTCTTCTACCTACATATCTCCTTTCTTAATTCCCATATAATTTGTATATCTTTCAACCAAGGTGGATATGGGTGCATGACCTGTCTTTTAAGATGCCTCCCATGTGTATTATTGCATCTCCACACTTTTCTTTAATATTTGTGCCCTGCCTTTTATATCCTGTTTTCTTTTTTGATACTTAATTTTGGCACGCAATTCCATTATCAAATCTATTACCTCTTCCCTCAATTTATTCATACGATCATCAATGCATGATTGAAAGATGCTTGTAAACTCCTTTGTGGTTGTATCTACATCATACACCTAAACTTTGGAACAAGGATGCCCTACCAAATGTTGTACCATCTTCACATGTTTATCCAATAGGTCTTGAGTCGTTTTCTCTAACTCTTGAACACTAAGAATACAAGGTCTAAGTATGCCTTCCTCAAATTTCAGCTCCATTTTCTATCAAGGTATTTGAAAAATAATCTTTACGGTCAGGACTCCCTCATTAACCAATGATTTCATGTGTTCATCCATGGCATTGAGTTTATTTATCTCATCTTTGTTTTTTCTTTATTCTTGTTTGACATTTTTGTAGAAGGCTAGCACAATTATTCTTTTCAGTAAGAGTAGTATCCGAATTGCTTATTGCAATCTTTATTACCTCTTCTCCTTTTTGTATAAATGTCCTGACATACTCCTCAAATATGCTAGCTTCATGCCTTTTATTCTCCATTTCACTTATTTGTTCCTTGGACAAAATTCTCAATTCTGAAGGTAACTCAGGTAAACCTTGCTTTGGATTTATCATTCCTTAAATGAACTACTAAAATTGGGCAATATGCCCCCTCAATTGCACTATCTTCTATGAATTTTTCCTCATCTTGTTGGCAGTTAATTTTGTCATTTCTTGTAGTTCTTCAATATGTTGCTCTCTGTTAACATGCCCAAGATTCATACTTATAACATTGTATTCTTTCATGCCTATTTCACCTTTCTCTTTGTCATCTTGAGGCATAGCCATTTGCATAGTTTTGGCACCAAAAGGATCTCTTTCAATTGCAGATATGATCCTCGTCTTCCTTTTACCTCTCCTAGTGGCCCCATTACCTAATAATCTTTTTATATCAATGGGTACTAACTACACTACTACCTCCTATCGTACCTCAGAACCTACCCAAGATGGAACTACCATGCTGGTACCTACAACCTTGTAATTCATTACCTCATCTTGAGGTTCCTCTATTATTACTTCTACTTGTTCTTTTCCTTGTTCTTGTTCTTCTTCTTGATGTTGTTGTTATTGATCATGATGTTGTTGTGGAGGGTGTTTCTCTTGTTGGTTCTTCCACAATTCTATGTTCATCCCCATGAGGCATTTCAGGATTAGGAACCTCATGTGATGCATCCCTTCTTTCCTCTTCCTTATTCTCTTTCTCTTTCATCTTACCTACAAGAACATTTTCTTGACTTGCTGCATCTTCTTCCTGAGAGGGTGGTATGCTACCAACATTATCACCTTCTTTCCCCTCTGCCTAATTTCTCATTATCTTTTGAGTATCTTCTTTTACTTCCTCCATGATGTCTTTAGGCACCAAGGTATCAATGGATCAATCATTTCTATATCTTCTTCTGATGTAGTTGTAGCCTCTGGAACTTGTGTGGTTGTTGTTTCCTTTTGTGGTATTTCTAGATCAAATGTACCTAGTATGAGGTGGGTCTTAGGTATTTGTCTTATTTCTTCTTCCTCACTACTCATCTCGAAGATGTCATTACTACTTTCATCCTCACTTTCATCTTTATCATCCTTATCATCCTCAACATCATTTATGTCATCTACATCCACAACTTCTATATTTTCTTGTGTAGATGCTTGGGCCTTAGATGTTTTTTGTATCATCTCCTTAGTAATTTCCTATTTGACTTAGACAAACCCTTGGATTTTCTCATGTTGTGTTTGGGTTGCCAAGGGTGCTTGTTTAGCTATTGGTGTAACTTGGAAACTTGGTGTTTGTAAAGGCACTGCATGTGTTTGTACTAATGTTCCCTCTTCTTCAGATGTAAATGTTCCTAATGGAACAACCAATGTTACCCCTAGTGCATAGGGATCCAATAATGTGGCTTCAGGGTTCACTTCAACAATCTTTGCTTCTACTATTTGCCTATTTCACTTTAAGAAATCATCAAAACTATCTTCACTCTCCAAGCATCTCTTTTTACCTTTCTTCTTCGAGTATGTCATTGTTATCCCTATCTCCTTTAACTCTTCTATTCTCTCTTTTATCCATTAATTTGTAGACATTATTATTGACCTAGAGATGTTGTCTAGTGAATCCTCCTTAGGTTGATTCCAATCTATCTCTGTTATTATTTCATCTGCCACCATTTTGGCATCATAACTTGTATGCAATACCTTTTCATCATCTTTTTTAATCTCTTGGGGCACTTCAAGTACTCCCAATGTTTTCACTTGGTCAAGAGTCAGTCTTTGATGAGCCCTTTTCCTAACTTCTGCCTCATTGTCACAATCAACCCAAAAATTCTCCAGGTGTGGCTGATGTTTAAACTTCTTGTCTACAAAATTTTCTATCCTTTTGAATGGATCAAATGGCCTAGCCAAGTCAAAAGTTTGGTATCCATAATACTTCAACTTTTCTTCTGATGCCTTAGTTGCCTCTTCATTAAAACAATGGTATCTTCCAATACCAAGAGGAAACTTAATATTGCTTCGGTGAAATTTGGCCTTGTACATGCCATAAATGTTTAGTATCTATCTAGTAAACTCTAATAAGACCATCTTGTCTGTTGGGTACCTTGGTAGCTTGAAAGGTTTCCCCATGAATACTTATGTTCTAATGTATGTGAATTTAGAGAATTGTATGTACGAGACACTATGTAAATTGATTGCATCTTGTGCCTCTATTGATAACCTTTTGTCTCTGTCCCCTGTCAATGTCCTTACCAGGTACATATAAAACACATCATTAACCCTTGCATAATTATGTATTAAATTCTTGTCCTGTAAATCTAGATAATGATCATAAACTAACATTTACCCTGGGGCATTCCCTAATGTACCAATCCTTTGTATTCCTATCAGTCGCATCTTGGCCGCACATGAGTGTACTATATAAGATGACACAAAGCAACATCTTATGCTTATTCCATCTCATGACTTGTTAAAAAATAGCATTACTAATTGCCAAAGCCTAATGAACTGCCCCTATTTCTTCTCTGATAAACTGAATTATAGAGAACATCCATGGCTCAAATGTACCTACATCTGCCAAGCCCATTAATCTACTTAACAATGTGATAATTATGTAAACATATTCCTTAAAGTCCAACCTATATAAATTCTTTGGGATCCTAGCAGCTATTTTTGGTTTCTTGTTTTGAGAATACCATCCATAGAATATTGCACTTTTGTAAGCTGCCTCATTTGCTTTAAAATAAGCCGAGTATTGCTCCACATCTATTTCCTTCATCTAATTAGTGATTTTTAAACTAATGGTATTAACTATCCCTTCCACCGATAAATTTGCATATACAACACCATTGTGTTTCACTTTCCTGGAGTTCATGCCATATCTCTAAATGCATTTGATAACCAACTCCCTAGCTTCCATTACAAGTGGGAATCCCGCAGCATTATACAATCCCACATCCCATATATTATTTATGGCTAGAGATGCTCTAGGTGCTCCAATTGTCTTTAATAGGTCGGTAGAATCAAAATCCCCAATTTGTGTGTCAATCACCCTTCCTCCTGAAGAGTAAATTTGTGAATTATAATTCCTACTTGGAAATTCCTCTTTAACTTCTTTCCTTGTGTCTTTTTTCTCTCCTTTTCTAGCCATCTTCTCATTTTTCTTTCCTTTGGGTGGCATTTTGTCAAGAGACATATTCATCTTACAACCATGCTCATACCTTCTAGGGTTTTACCATATAGATTTACCATTTAATGTTTTACCCCAAGGATTTTTCTTTTTTCACCTTTTGAATTCTGTATGGCTACCCTATTGTGTTTAAATTTTACCATTAATTCCAATAAATAGCTAAGTTTAAATCATTTCCGTTAACCTACTATAATTACTGTAAACTTCCCTATAGTCATTTTCTGTTAAGTACAAGTGGGAGCTTTAGATACATACTTGAATTCTCAACCGTTGACCTTTATACTATTGACAAGAAAGTTTTTACCATTGGAATTTCACTACAACTGTCTTTGAGATCACAACTCACCCCCATTCTTCATAGCTTTGTAGAATGCTCTGCAATCAAATTCTAAATGCAATTGTTATGTTAATGCAATCAAAATTCTCTTTTTACTCATTCTACATTAGGTATTTTCTATGGTAGATATGCATTTAATGTTGCATTCAATATATGTAATTTGATTTTCTTTTTATTTTTACCGTTTAATGCATATTCTAAATTTTGTATACATTCACTCTTTTTGCACTTTTTGGATTCAAATATCTTATACATGCGCTTTTTCACTAATATGCAGGGAAGGAGTGATGATGTCACTACTAACATTTCAACTTAGTGACCCTTTTGATGTTAAGTTTTCCTTTTCTATCCTACAACTTGCACAAGCTACCCTTATGAGTTTATACAATTTCCTTACCGTTTGTTTTATATATCTGGTTGTATATGTTCATGTATACCTTATACAACTGACTAAACATACAAATACAGACCTCATCGGATTTATAAAACAAATTGGAATTAATTTTAGATCTGGCTTTGTATATACTTTGTTTGTATTATCCTTTGTCTATCGCATACATGCACTTTTTCATGCATACGTGACGTTGACTTTTCCACCCCTCATTATGTGTAAATACACTTTACTCCGTAATTCAATCTTTAGTACATACTCATAATTGTATCTTGCATCCTTTGTATATTTAATACATGCATCCCAACATACAAATGCGGACCCCACCTGATGTTTATAAAATCTTGACTTTTTCATCATGTCTGGATTTATATCTACATGTCAGATACATATGCCTGTACATACAAGAACACATACAAAATAACCACTCACTTCCACTCTTTAAACTCAATTGAATTTTGTTTCAGCTCCGCTCATGCATAAATTTATATAATAATGTATAATACCGACAATGTATTACCTATACACATGAGATGACCACGACCTTATATACTAATTTTGAATCTCTTTTGACATTCACAAATGTGTATTTTGGACTTGTATAAAAGATACATGCATTGTAATATGCAAATACAACCATGAACTTCTACCATTATAAAACATGCCTTAAACAACTATCGGTTCTGGATTTGAACAAGTATGTTTTGAACCTTTTAAGATACAAACATAAAGTAGCATTTTAACATGATGAACATCATAACCCAACTGACTAAAAATACAAAGTATACATACAAATGGTAATGTATATGAGATACACATTGACCAACCATCTAGCATTGACTTTCACAGAAACTGACATAACTCCCAAAATATGTAGAATTTTTAAATCATTCAAAAGGCAACCCTAACTAATTTTTGACACATGCTTTAATGATAACCACAAATTTTCACCAAGAAATATGCAACTCAAATTTCAAGAATCAGAGACATTTTACCCATGTACCGCCAAGCAAACAGAGCCTAACCAACAAAAGCAAAAGCAACAGCAGGGGTCCTCATTTTGCTAAAGAGTAAAATGGGGCATGTTGTGAACATCACAATAGCACCACCCTCCAGTTCTCAGCAAGGCAAACCATCTGGTGCCACAAAGAGGAAGACCTCTGGTAAGGATATAGAGAGAAAGAAAGCTAAGATTGAAGCACCTGCAAAAGACCATGCCACAATGAGTCTGGATGAAGTATTGAAGGCCATTACAGTTGATGGAAATCTAAAACCTATTGCCCAACTGTAAGATGACTTCGACGATGCAAATAAAAAAGTCATTAACGTTTTTGTCATCCAATATTTGGACATATACAATAAAGCTCTCATTGAAATAATTATTGATCTCCCAGAAAACTTGGGAAGTATAATGTTTGCAAGGAAAGAGGCTACTATGGCTAAGGACATTGAGCTTAGAAAGCATATATTAATAAAACTAGATGTCCTAAAATCACCTCAGAAGAAAAGGCAAAAATCTCCAAAGCACTTCATAAAGAATTCATAACAAAGAGGAGAATGAACACTCTAATGGCATATGACATTGAGAAAGTAGTCAAAGAAACTAAGGAAATCACCCTGAGAGTGTTGAAGGAATTTCATCTCCCAACCATATATGATGAAGAAACAAATGTTGGAGATGACACATCTATTCTAGATGTTAGCATGGATCAAGGGTCAGACAAAAATAATGAAGAGATGAAAGAAAAGGAAAATTGAGCCCCTTCTACTAGTAACCTAGACACTGCAAAGAGGGACCAAGATGAAACAAGTCCTCTTCTAGATTGAAAAAATGATGAGAAGATTGATGAACAAATCAAAGTTGATGTTCAAGAATTTGATCAAGATAAGATGAGCCCTACACCAAAGTAAAATATTGGGCAACAAGAAAATGTGGACATGGAACCTCCGAAACAAAATCTTGAAAAAGAAGTGTCTGAAGAAATGATAAGAGACAGTGTCGCTAGGGAACCTTTGGAGAGACAACAAGATTTGGATGAGTCTAAGCTCCTACAATGACCAATAAATTTAGCGTCAATGTCTCCTATACAAAAATTCAAACTAGTGTTAGTTGTTCAAGCAAAGGTACAGGAAGAGATGATGAAAACACATTTACAAGACAATGAGCTCATTGGTGCAACATTTGATGTGTTGGACAAGTTGATGCCTGAATACCAGAAAGATACATCATTATCATCAACTAAGCAACTTAAAGGTATGATAAAATCAATCAGCACTCATTTTGAATCTTTTGAAAAATCTGCAGAGACAAAAGTTAGAAAAGAGTATGATGAGATGAGATTAGCTGAATTGAAGACCATGTTAGCTAATGATAAAACTCTATTAGACAATGGAATAAAGGGTATACAGAGTGCCATTAAAGAAGCCTATGATTTGTACAAATTTTGTTTATGATGGCCAAAATCCAAAAATGAGTTAGGAGAAAAGATCAAGGATTAGGAACTGCAGCTGGTAAATATCTCTAAGTCATTTTACCTGACAGCTGAGACAACAAGTAGCAAACAGATACAAGTCATTAGTATTCATAATAACATAAGTAGCCTAATAAATAAGAGGGATCAAATGAAAAATAGAATGTGTTAATTAAGAGGACTAATAAGTCCTAAGGTAGACTCAATGTCAAATCTTGCAGCAGAAGTACTGTAGGTAAGTGCACTAATTGATGCACCCTTTGATATACAAAAGGCAAAAAAATTGATCTTCCTAATAAATGGCCATATTCAAATTTTGGAAAATGCAAAGAAGAATTAGGATGGACAGCTGGCTCAAATCAAGAACATCTTCAATGACATCCTACAACCAACATCAAATTAAGTGGAAGATTGTATTTGTACATATGCGGTAGAGTATGACAGTTTTTGTAGTTTTATTGTCTTAACAAAATTTTTACTCTTGTACATACACCTTTTCCATTGATGTCAAAGGGGGAGACGAGAACCAGTGAAAAATGGGTAAACACCAAAGGGGGAGAAGAAAAATAAAGTGTATATAGTAAGGGGGAGCAGACAAGCATTTTTCACTAAGTGTTGCTATCAATGCCAAAGGGGGAGATTGTTGGCAAAGGACACTGCTTTGATGAATGATTGAATGTTGTCATTGCTGGCAACAAGGCAAAGAGATTCCACTAACAGAGTAAAGAGACTTTACTCTAATAGATCAATTTGGTTTAACAACAAGGCTTAAAAGGATTCTAGTCTGGAAGCCTCAAATGACTAAGTATGGGCAGTATATAGAGTAAGTGATAGCAATTGGATCAATATGCCTCCGCAGTTGAAGATCATTATATGTAGTTCAGGTATGTTGTTGATAGTTGTTTGGTGATCATATGTTCCAGTGTTCAAGTTCTAACTTCCTTCGAAAGTCATATCGTGAAATGTCTAAGTCCAAATGAACAGAGTCAAGACATAAACAATGCACAGTACCAAAGTAAAAGGGTCTGCATTCCACCACTATTGAGTACTTTGATTTGCAGTTTTGAGGCTACAAAGATACTTATTATGACTACCTAGATCTAGAGTTATAGCTTCTGAAGTTCCTTTGATCAATTTCTACAAGTTATTCTTTATCGGCTTCTAGTCTAACAATATTTCTCTATGACAACAATAGTTCTGAGATCCGTATTTCTCTATGAAAGAATATTATGCTCTGTAATTCTAAAGGTATGCTAAGATGTCCATAATGAATGTTGTCTATGATTTTTAGAGTCTCATATGGTCCACATTGCAAGTTTTGTTATGACAATTGAACTAGTCAAGTGTGTACTTAAGGAATAAGCCAAAAGGCAAGTTAGATCTATATGCGGTGAGGATATATTGTTTAAAGAATTAACTCAAGTGGTTAAATGATTGATGCTGACCTATATGAAGATTAATGTATGTTTGTTTGGGTCCACATTCTTGTTTGTGCATAAGATCAAGCTGACAAGGTATAACACTTGTATACACTTTTCATGTCTAGCTTGCTGACCTGATTGTGAGATGAATCTTGTTGAGGATATATATACTCAATGGATTTCGGTGTTGGGTGAGAGAGAGCATGTGAATAGAATGTGAATTCCATTATTATGTGACTTAAGGCAGTTTTGTGATTAGCAAAAGGGCAGTAAAGGCATAAGGATAGAGCATATGTGAAGCAGAGTAGAAAAGTAGGGTAGACAATATGAAGTCCTTTGAATATGTATACTGAGAAAATTGGTAGTGCACCACAGCATTTTGTAGATGCACCTGTAGCAGTCATCTCTTGGCAATGAGCCACTTCTTTCTATATTCTTTTCTCTTCTATTTGACAGTGAGCCTATTGTAGTGAGCACTTCTTTGGACAATGAGCCCTTGGGCAGTGAGCCTTCATATAATTCGGTATTGCTATCTTAATATATTGTGAGCTAACACTCACCGTGGTTTTTCCCTTTTTGGGTTTTCCACATAAAATCCTCATGTCTGTGTTATGAATTTGTGGTTGCTCTTCTTGTGTTTACTTTGCTTTCATGTTATTAAATTTAGTAAATGGATTAATGAAAGTGTCAATGAAAAGTTTTTCAGAATACTGATTCACCCCCCTCTCAGTATTCTTTGTACTCAACAATTAATTCATATTTGCATAGGTCATGTGGTCCAACGTAGTGACAACATCATGGTTTCCCTATGCATCACTATTCCATTTACAACTTGGTTTTACATGGTGGTCATGCTTGCATATGTTGTGGGGGGCATCTCAATCAACAATTATATTATGGAGATCATGATCCATTTTTACACATATCACCACATGTATAATTTGGGGGCAAACTCAATCACAACTTCACAATGTCATGTGCGCTATGACATACACACATCACTTTACCCATTTTTGTTTCATATTAATAAAAACACAATGTTTGATGATTGTAATTTTTTATGCACTAACACTATTTTGTAGATACAACTAATGACATTTCTGTGTTGGTATGCAGGATGTAGTTTTTGTAAGAATAAAATGATGTTGAGGCATCATACAATATTATATCTTGGGCCTACTTGGTATTTTAGTCCTTATATATTTTCCTTTGGCCTATATGATTCATGTAGATTCGCATGAACACTAAAGTAGGGGCAAAATATAAGTTGTAAAATGCATACCTTGCACTTTTATACCACTTTAAGCACATTTTTCAACATAACTTGATTGACACACAATCCAACAATAATGCTAAACAACTCTACTTAGCATTCCTCTACTTCATAATTTTTTAAGTGGAAAAAGGAGTGAGAATTGAACCTAACCTCTAGCACTCAACAAGGACTACTTACCAATCCATCTCTCAACACATTCATACAAAAAAGTAGTATTTATAGTTGGGTTATGTTAAAATGAAACCATTGAGCTATGGAAAACTATGAAAGGCCATTAATAACCCACCACCTAAAATCTCTATCCACTAGCTTAGTCTAGACCAATCCAATCCCCTAAGTCTCTTATTTACCTAGATTGGGTTGCATATTGTCACCTTGTCTATGGATTGAGCCATAATGTGTGGCCTAGTCTACCATAATCAAATTTGAAATATCTTTCTCACAAAGCTAATCTTTCTTGAAGTTTGACCACTACCCCTTAAGGTTGTGTGCCAAAAACCTCATGTTAAGTGACTAGGATTAGGTATTAATAATCGTAAGTCATTAGCTTCACATTAATTAGTCATGGAATTACACATTAAGAAATCAAAACACAGAAAACATCTAAAACATATTTTGTTGCATTACTTCAACATTCTTAAACATTTCAATAATTACATGACATATCAAACGTTTATATAAAACAACTCTAAAGAGGTTTGACTACAAGCAAGCAGTCGAAGGCTTCATTCTAGGCTACAGTAAATCCCACAATGCTTGTGACCACATCCCTTTATTGAACAATGTGTATAGAAGACAAGGATGCATTTTAAAATATCATATCGATTATCAACAACAAATAAATCTGTACCATCAAAATCAAACTGCATGGTCCCATTCAGACCTTTCACATGGTACGATCCAATCCTACATTAAAACAATAAGAAACAGAGATCCATCACAAATTACAAACTCCGAATCCAATGCCAAATCCTAAATTCTATTGTCGATTACAACATATCAATAAATCAGCATAAAAAACATAATATTGAAACATCAAATTGTAAACACTAAACATTTTTATCCTTCCTATATTTTATCAAACTTACTTGATATATTGTTGATGGTCACTTAGTCGGATTTGTGGTGCTTTGCGAATGTCTAAAAAGATTGCAGCCAGTTTGAAAATCGCAATTTCTGTAGTTGAGAGCGATGAATGCGGCATCCTGTGTTTCGTACTAGAAAAGTGTTTTGTATCTTCAAAACTCCATTGGAGAAGCTCCTCTTTTCTTTGAAGGGAGCAAAGTTTAGACTATAAAGTATAAGAACAGCATATTTTAGTCACGAGCAGTTCGTAGGGCTCTCAGACAGACTTATGTGGCATAGCAGATTGCCTGGCTATATCCCACTGAAGGTACCCACACTGACATTACGAATCACGAGCGTCTTCCTCGCCTTTAAGTAAGCGGCCGACAATCTGATCTTTCTGTTTCCCACGTACTCGCGTCCGACAGCTTCGTCCTCCTCTAACTATTCAAAAGACGATGATATTGCTCTTCTGCAGCTCATTATCACCTTTTTGACAACACACAAAAAGAATAAGAGCAACCAGACAAAAATTTCGCTCCTCATCTATATGCCCATGCCATTTCCCAAATTCCCAATATTTCACTTTACTGTTTCCTGCGGTTGATTTGTTTGTTGCTTCAGGAGCAATGAGCACCAACAGATTTGGGATTTCTCCACCTATCACTCAAAGAATAGGTTCGAAAAAGTAGATGAGGTCTGCTAGAAATTACATCTCTTTAATATTATTGTAAATTTTATTAGTTTTTATTTACTTTTAAAAATGGATTTCAGATTATTTGAAAAAATTTGGGTGATATGCTTAAAAGTTTTGTAAATTAGATTAAATTTAAAAATAAGTAGTAGATTAATCATTCAAAACATTGCATCATTTAAGAAAAAACAACCCACAAGAGTTAAAAGGTCAAAAATAAGAGGTGGATCAAGGTCATTTGATTTGAAGGATCATCTAACATCTAGTAAATCTTCACTTTCTAGAATGAGATCCCAACCTATATTAGCATTGTTTATTTCATTTTACTCCTCTTGTTCTATAAATCGCTATCTTTGTGACGAGACCAAATAGCCAAAGTAAAGTAATGCTATTTAGCTTGCTCATCATTGAGAAGACATAGAAGAAGGATGTTTAGTAAATGAAGGATAAGTTATCCTACA
Organism: Cunninghamia lanceolata; assembly: GCA_027924645.1. Classification (NCBI taxonomy): domain Eukaryota; kingdom Viridiplantae; phylum Streptophyta; class Pinopsida; order Cupressales; family Cupressaceae; genus Cunninghamia; species Cunninghamia lanceolata. The sequence continues at coordinate 19,413,965 of BSBN01001807.1, read as the reverse complement.
TAATTGTGAGAGGACTGACGTGAACTATCGTAATGGCATTGGCTTTGGCCCATATGTGGGGAATATGATGCAAAATATTGGGTTGCAAGATAAGTAGAACACAAGCAATTGTGTGAGGTAGTGATCCAATAGAATCTAGAGATGGGTGACCTCAAGAGCCACCTTGTTGGCTTCTACTTGAATATGTAAAAGAATCTTACAGATAATCATGTAGCCTTGTTAGAAGTACTTATCATCTAATATGTTATCAAATACAATAAAATTAATTTTCTTTCTGAATAGAAAAAAAAACATATACCTACTCAAAAGGTATGCAAAATTCATGTTAGTGTTACAAGCAACATAGGCCAATCCCTTGAAGAACATTATGCCTAGAAGTAACTAGCTTAGGATGAAAGGACTTCAAGAATTTATGAATCTATAACCAAATAGATTGGGCTCTACTCTAATACCAAAATAACACACACACACACATTATATATATATATATATATGTATGTATGTATGTATGTATGTATGTATGTATGTATGTATGTATGTATGTGTATGTGTATGTGTATGTGTATGTGTATGTGTATGTGTATGTGTATGTGTATGTGTATGTGTATGTGTATGTGTATGTGTATGTGTATGTGTATGTGTATGTGTATGTGTATGTGTATGTGTATGTGTATGTGTATGTGTATGTGTATGTGTATGTGTATGTGTATGTATATGTATATGTATATGTATATGTATATGTATATGTAGATATATATGTATGTACATAGATATGTATGTACACATATGTATATATATACATATATATACACACATATGTATCTATATATGTGTATATTATATATATATGTGTGTGTGTGTATACACATACACATACATACATACATCTAATGATAGATAATGGACCATTTTTATGGTCATTTTTGTAGGTTTACAAAGAAAGTATATATATATATATATGGAACCTATGAGAAAGGCCATGGTCACTTTAATGGAGGACACAACCTCCTCCCAAGGGCCATGACTCCATAGAGTCATTCCCCCTTGGTTGCAACATATGTTGCAAACTAGAGCTGATCCACCCCCTCCAAAGAAAACTTGTGTTCTTATATTTTTTAAAATAAAACTTACTTCTATCTATCTATCTATCTATCTATATACTTTTGTACATTTATAAATTACACACATATATGTATATTTAAATTTAAATAGATAAAATATTTTAGTTTGTATGTATATATATATATATATATATATATATGTATATATATATATATGTATATATATATATATATATATATATATTTAAATCTTTACATATATGCATATATATTAATAATTTGTTATTTATAATTTCAATGTATAAAAAAATATTATAGAGGAGGGCATATAACTCATGTATATGAAAAATAAATCAATTACATGTATTCTTAAGGCATGCAAAGTTTTACACATGTAGATTATTCTCTATATATTTTATTATTTTTCTTCTTTCTTTCATTAAATCATACACATCTATAGATATTTTTCTACATATAATTTCATCCATAAATGTGTATATTTAACATAAGTATATTGAAAGGCTATAATAAAATGAACAAATATCAACATGCGATTCTATAAGAGATTCTTGTGAAATAAATTAAAAGTACTAAGCTCTTGTATACACAAATAATTATAAAATTTAAAACAAGTTAACACCTTTAAAAATAGCATTTTTAATTTTAATTTTTTATTTTCACATAACTAAAGTAAGCACACAAAAGAAGAAACCAATGAACTAAATGAATAGAAATTGTTCAATAATTTAATATTTTAACAATTTTCTTTCTTGAATGCATCGTTTAATTTACACCTAAGATTTTTTTAAAAAAATATTTATTGACAATAATAACAAAACCAACAACATAGTGGATTAAAAACCAAGAATACAAATTACCAATTTTAGAGGCTATTTCATTTTCTTTACAATTATTGAATACAATACAATAATTATTTGACTCATATGCATGTTAAGTTTAATGACATATATTCAAGAGGATGACTTCTTCCATAATGACCAAGAAATTTACAACACATCATTTTGAAATCACAACAGTAGTCTTACAAATGGAAGGAAAGTGATTTCATTTCATTGAACAAATGTAGTCTTCAAGTCATATCTTAAAGGTAAAAATATGCAAATGCAATTTTTAAAAAATATAGATATGCCAATGGAGGTGCTCACCTCTCAATTGTAGTATTTGAAAAATGCATCCCTAAACTATGAGGATCTTCAAGAACTAGCTATACACAACACAAAGAAATTTGTAAGATCAATACACACACAACAACATGAAGGCTTGGCTAAACACACTCCAATCATTGTATGATTAATGACAAAGGAGAGTAGAAGAAAAAATAGTACTCACAAAATGCATGACATGTTTGAACACTCCTGACCACTGAGAGGGGGGGTGAATCGGTGGTCTCTAAAACATTACAAACAAATACCTATTAAACCAATCATATGAACATCAATGCAAACCATAATGCATGCATGTTCGTGGAAAACCCAAAAGGGAAAAACCTGGGGAGAAATGATGTTTGGATCTACTGTCCAAATCTAGCCTCCAATTAATCACAATTACAACCTCACTGGTTTATGATATGAACCTCACTAGCTGTACAACTATATGCCTCACTGGTAATACCTCATTGAAAATACAATAAATGCCTCATTGGCAATACCTCACTCGTTACATCAACATCAAATACAACATATGAGGATATATAGAGTATTACTCTGTTTACATTGATACCATTGGTTATAGATGAGTTCTATACCTCTCTTAATCAAACACCTTTTATCTTTCCTAAATTGACACAAAAGTATAACTCTTCAGGATCTCCATACATTCACTTGACATCATAAGACAATGCACTATCCTGATTGCAATGAAATGATAGACTACATAGCAATAGGTAAATTCAAGGCACATTCACATCCATATTGAACATCTTCTTCTTTGCATACAAGATTCTTCACAAGACTGCCCAACAAAAACTATGAACAAACAAATATGAACAATGAACAATGAACAATGAACCATGTCTACATCTCTTCATAACAAAATGGCGTACAATATGTTTGTATAAATATTCGTTTACCTCTGAAGGTCAAAAAGAAGAATTGTCTCAATATGAAACATACACTTGATATCCTCACACATTGTCATCACACATGTTCTGATATGTGCCGTTGACACGTCTGCATTATCACCACTTTCTGTATTCAAAGTACCTTCACATTACTATTGCCCTCACTAAATCTGTCAAACTATATTACAGAAAAAGAAAACTCCTTCATTTTCTATCTGTCTCTTTTACTCTGCAAAAACATTTCTCTATTGAGATCACAACAACCCTTCAAAACTCTATCTCTGTGTCAAAAGATCTTTGATTGCAACACTATGTTTGTTTGATTATAATGCCACAATGTATACTGATCACCTGATCATTCTATCCAAAAAACTTTTTTACAATACACATCTATGTGTTGTCTCTCATCAACCTTCACAAAAACACTACCACTCAATATACATAAACTCATATTCAAGTCCAAAGATCATCGTTACTAAAAAACAGTTGACGAAACTGGCTAAACTGTACGTAAAACAAAAAAATGGGCAAGAGACCATCAAAATCTGGACTTCGGAAAGTGGATGTTATAGTTTGAATTAAGTTTAAATTGCGCCATCGATTTTCTTCTTTGCACCCAGGGAAGATTAAATATGAGCCATTGATATGATATTGGCGCCCCATTCTCAATCTTTAACCGGAGGATCCGGTAACCCCTAGGAACAGGGGTCGGTTGCCCCATGAGGGCGAACCCCTCAGTTTGTCACTTAAGTGACGCTAATCCGTCGATAGGAAGTCAACAACAAATTAAAAGAAAAGAACCTCACGTATAATACTCTTTGTGCTTTGACTTCTAGGGTTTAGGAACTTAGGGTATTAAACATAGAACTTATGGTTTTAGTTGTAGAACCTTTATGTTAGGCTTTGAAACTTTCACAAACCCTAAAGGGCTACTACCATCATATTATTTACCGTTCTATAAGTCTTTGAAATAGATGATAAGAGGTGGAAAGAATGCAAACCTTTTTGAAACTCTAATCTTCATAAACACCAAGAACTTTGCAACTTTCTAAGGTTCAAATGTCAATGCTCAAAGATAATGATTCTTTAGTCTATGCTCATATCTCTACTTACAAGGATTCTTCTATCTCTGCCCTTAACAAACATGCTTTTATGCAAAACCCTTTCACATAATACCTAAATTATGGAAGAAGACAATGAAGGTTTTTTGTGAAAAGGAATCTCCATGATAAATAATGACACTAATGATACCACAATCTCAACATATCACTGAATGAGTATTCAGCAATTAGTTAGGATGCATCAATAACCTTCATTACCATGAACTAAATGAGCAATGTGCTATTCAACTCCATGCACACCATGAGGAGATGATGAAAACCAATTACTTTTCTATCAACCTTCCACTTTGCCATCAACATCATTATAACACTGTGCCATCATCCTTTCTATTAACACCAACAATACATCATGGCAAACCTTTCCTTTGCATCATCAAATGAGAAACAAGTTTCTTTGCAATAATAATGACAAACAAGTTCCTTTGTCATGCAACATTGTTGAATTCAAGTGAATAGACAATTACCACTTTTGATTTTGCATCAGCAAGGAATGAACAAACCAATCAAACAAATCAATCATCACTGTGAAATGCATTGAAAACTTGTCATGTTGAAGTTCCATTCTATCATAAAGATAACATCAAGGGACAATACAAATATCACTTCCTACATCATGGAACAACTTTGTGACCTATATCAACTCAAACAACACAAAAACCTAACTTACAACTTTTGACATCAAAGGTAAACCTATTTCAAAAAACTCCCACTTTGTCATTGATGGCAAAATCTTTCCACTTTCTCTCTCCCCCTTTGACATCAAGGACAAAGGCATGAGCTAATCTGCTCTTCAATGAGGCTCCCCCTAAGAGAAAGAACATTATTTTGAAGATCACAGTGACAATTTACACATTGTCATGTACCTGTTCACCACAAATCACTTTCACTATCATAACATCACATCCACTATTGTAACTTGTTCAGATCAAATATAAACAAGGATCACTGTGAAACTTGTACAACTCCATAATTATTCTGCCCTTTACAATCACAGAAACTAGTTAGTAACAATTGCCAAATAAGATCACTACCAGTGAATATAGATGGAAATCATAATCACTTACCAACATTGTCCTAATCTGTCACTTACCAACTGACCTCAATACTATCACTACATTGTACTACTCTGCACTGTGCCTGTGAACTGCATACTGTCTTGTTGACTTTATATTATGTATCCATAATCACATACTACTCCCCCTATGATGTTGGCTCCCTCTTAACTGTCCCTACATTGAGGTATTGATCATCATTAGCATAGGTTAACTCCCGCTATGATGAAACACTAGCAAATACACTGGTAAAATAAATTGTTATGAGCATCCACTATCACCTTGCCATCTTCTCAACATCCTTGTTACTGACCTGCAACTGTAACATACACTAGATTTGCATGCACTGATATCATACCACTATACACATTGTTTAATACAAAATAATGTCTTGCGACACATTGTCACACTATCTTATGGTTCTGACACTTTCATTGTCTTAGAGGCAACATTTATGTGAAGTCTTTGAAGATGCTCTGCCAACTAAAACACTTTTAATTAGTCATCAAATCCTGCCTTATCATTGGCATGTTGATACACACTGATTTAGATACTAATCATTGACCATGTCATACTGATGACATGCTTACCTTCATGCTGACATGTACCCCTTGGATCAACTGAAACATTACACCTTTTGCAACCTTTACAACATTTCAAGATTGCAACTTTTCAATTTTTCAAACCTGCCACCAATACAAACTTGATGTCAATTAATATCCCTGACCTATTCCAATACCCTATAAGATCAACATTTTGGAGACCACGTTTGATAGGCTTAAGTCCTCAAGTTTCATTGTATTATAGGATATTTTTCTTGTTGCATACTAGACCTTTTGCAGGATTCTTCTTGATGTCTTATGTCCTACAAGTTGTCTCACAAACAAGATTTACATCACCCCATGCATCATCTTGAAAGGAATTTTGTCTAGACTGTCTAGAGTTCTGTTTACTTAGTGAACACAAGCATCACATCAAACATCCATGAAAATTATGAATTTACAACCCTGCATCTCTTCCTCAGCACTATCCTTGAAAGACCATATAAAAGGAACTCTAAATGGAATCAATGTATTTGAAACTAAAAATGACAACTACCTACACCTGGACCACCTAATATAGGATAGATCTAAATAGAACAACCTTATTAGAGTTGAAACCACTCTATACTTGACATAGCAACTTGATATGATATTGAAGTAGTCAAGTGCATTACTTCTCTGTCACTATACATAGTCATGTAATGCAGACATGAATCACTATATAGGCAATGCCAACACGAACACTACAATCATAAGCATTTAGGCTTCACCATTGTAGACACAACTTGGCATCTTGTAGTTATCTAGCCATTGTACTATACAATTCAAAGACATGCTTCTACATATGTTAAATATCTCTACCCTTCTTTGTCTTTTAGGAGACTGCATGATGAAACTATGATCATCTACCCCTAAACTTATGGATCTCTTTATGCAATTAGAGATGCCTTTTGTGCATAAAGCATAGATAGAGGTTCTTTCCCTTTTTGTTCATGTTTCTTCCACCAAATGTTTTCAGGCTCTTTCCTTTTCCAACCTTTCTTTTGCTTGCTCATAGGGTATGCTTGCTTTTGGTTGATCAAAGTATCATATGTCTATTTGTTATAGCTTAATGGTTTAATCAAATTACCTCTACAGGATCTTGTTGTATTTCCAAGATTATTACATTTGTAACATACCATGTTGTATTCTGGAGCAAAAACAAGGCTCCTCCTTACACAATCATTTCTTCCTATCCTATTTCTACATTCAACATCCCTATGACCTACCTTTTTGCACTCATAGTAGGGTCAGTGCAAGAAATTGGGTCCACTTTTTGGCCAAAAAGTGGAAGTTTTTCCCTGATTTTCAGAATTAGTCACATTTGACCTGAACATTTGAGGCACTTAAAGATTGAATCTTAAAAAAAGTTACCAATATGAAATGTAGTACTTAAAGTCTAGTTTCCAAATATGTAATTTATTTTAATACCCAGATGACACAAATTGATTTTCAATAGGCATTTCTAAAAACTACTGTTTAAAAGTCACCTTTTTTTACCATACCATGCACGTGTACAGACAACATAATTTGACCTAAATAAAAGTATTTTTCTAAATACTTTTGGGGAAAGATGTGTAGTATAGTGAAGTTTGATGAGGACATTTTTTTATAATTTTTTTTCAAATATTTGTTTTTAATTAATTTTTTATTGGCCCTAATTGTTCTTTTCAAAAACCTTTGTGTACGGCCAACATAATTTGAGCAAAACTAATCATAAAATTAATTTTTTTTTCATTGTGTAAATAATGATGTGTAGATTGATGAGATATGATTTTTTTTTAGAAAAATTTAAAAATTAAAAGTTATTAAAAAAATACAAACACCTATCATTTCACGTTTTTGGACCAGTTTGCTCATAAATTAAATAATAAATAGAAAAAATAGTCCAATAAAAAAGAATTACATATTTGAAAACTAGACACTACCATCTGTAATGGGTTTTAATTTCATAAAAAAATTTAGAAAAAAATGTCATCAGCCATATAGGTAAACTCAGTCTTTTCTCTTGTTCTGTACTTAAAAAAACTTGCAGTTCCAAGGCAAGGGGCTGGCTTACCATGCCTTTCCGAAGCCTAAGCTTTTACGAATAGGTACCCATTCTAAAATGGGTACCCGTTATGAATGGGTACCTATTTTAAAATGGGTACCCATTCCTTTTGTGCGGGAAAAAAAGCATGCACAATTTTTTTAAAATTTGAATATCTATATAGAAACAAGTACCCGTTCCTAAATGGGTACCTATTCCTAAGAGGGTACCCATTTAGGATTGGGCACCTATTCCTAAATGGGTACTCGTTTCTAAACGGGTACCCATTTCTATCGGGATTATTTTTTTGCCCACGACTTCCCCTCTATGTGGACCCAACTTCTTGCACTTACCCAGCATGTAATCCCATAATTTTTGTTATGTATCTTATAAGGACTTCTATAATAATTCAATTTGAAACTATTTTTTGTTTTTGTTCTACAGTCATTTTCTTTGTGTCTAAAATGATTATAGGTATAACAATAATCAAAAAGTGAGTAATTGTACCTATACATATATGATTGCCTTGCTAGAGCAATTCTTCTAAGACTTTGTCTTTGGTTGTACACTTTGATAAAGTCATATTTTGTTTTCATCTCAGCTTCAATCTTCACAGCTTGCTTGAGTTTTTCTTCTAAATCTTTACTGTTCATCTTTGATGTTTCAACAATGAATTAAATCTTCTTTTTGCCTTCCAATACATCTATATCTGAAAGTTGTCCTTCAAATCCAAGACCACTCTTATTGTATGATGGCCTTTGGGAATTGGGAATATTATCTAACATTTATGTGCTCTTCGCATTCTTTAGGTGTTCATTCAATTAAGTACTTGTTTTCTCCATTTTTTTTTTCAAAGAGAAAATCTTAGATTCTAACCTTTCACCATTTTCCTCTTTTGCTTTCAATTGGATTTGTACTTCTTCCTCCACTTTCTTTGCCTCTTCAGTTTGAACTTTTAGATCTATGATCGGTTTCTCTACTTCTTCAAGGCTTGCAATTACTTTGACCTTGGAGTTCTTATCTTGTTGAAGTTGTACCTCTAGTCGCTGGTCCTCTTTTCTAAGTTTCTTGATCTCATCTAGAGCACAAATGAGTTCACCTTCAATATCAATTTTAGATTTATCTTCATCATACTCCTATTCATATTCACTCATAATGTGGTCTCCTTCTTTCTCAACATTATCAACTACAAAATCATCTTCTTTTTCAGATATATCATATCTTGTGTCAATTGGTAGGGGTGTTTCTAGCAACAACACATCACTTGATTTGATTGAGTCTGGTTAACAAAAAAATTTCTTAGCACTAACCTTTCTCTTATTTCTTTTACTTTTCCCATAGTATTCCACCAAGATCAACCCAAGTTGGTTAGACTTCTACAAGGAACCTGCATCTCTAATACAAATTGTTGGAACACTCCTGACCATTGAGAGGGGAGGGTGAATTAGTGGTCTCTAACACTTTACAAACAAATACATATTAAACAAATCATATGAACATCAATGCACACCATAACACACGCATGAATGTGGAAAACAAAAAAGGAAAAAACCACAGGAGAAATGTTGCTTGCATTTACTATCCAAATCCAGCCTCTAATAAATCACAAATACAACCTCATTGGTTTATGATATGAGCCTCATTGGCTACACCTCATTGGTAACACAATATATGCCTCACTGGCAATACCTCACTAACAATACAATATATGGCTCACTGGCAATACCTCACTAGTTACATCAACTTCAAATACAACATATGACCTGATATATTGAGTAGTACTCTATTTACATTGACACCATTTGTTATATATGAGTTATATAACTCTCTTAATCAAACACCTTATCTCTCCTAAATTGACTCAAAAGTATAACTCTTTAGGATCCCCATACGTTCAATTGACATGATAGGACAATACACTATCCTGATTACAATGACATCATAGACTACATAGCAACACCTAAATTCAAGGCACATTCACATCCATATTGAACACCTTCTTCTTTGAATACAACATTCCTCACAATACTCCTCAACAAACACTATGAACAATGAACCATGTCTACATCTCTTCATAACAAAGTGGCATACAATATGTTTTTATAAATATTCATTTACCTCTGAAGGTCAAAAACAAGTCTTTGCAATCTTTGTCTCGATTTGAAACATACACTTGTTATCCTCACACATTGCCATAACACATGCTCTAATATGTGCATTTGACACTTTTGCATTATCACCACTTTCTCTTTTGCAAGTACCTTCACATCGCTATTGCCCTCACTGAATCAGTCAAACTATATTATAGAAAAAAAAACTCCATATTCTATCCATCTCTTTTAATCTATAGAAACATTCCTCTATTGAGATCACAACAACCCTTCAAAACATGATTTCTATGCTTAAAGATCCTTGATTATAACACTCTATTAGTCTAATTATAATGCCACAATGTATATAGATCACCCAATCATTCTATTCAAAAACCTTTCTTACAATACACATCTATGTGTTGTTTCTCATCAACCTTCACAAAAACACTACCACTCAATATACATAAACTCAGATTCAAGTCCAAAGATAATCATTACTGAAAAAAGTTGAAGAAAATCTCTAAAATGCATGTAGAATAGAAAAATGGGCAAGATACTGTCAAAATCTAGACTTCAGAAAGTGGATGTTATAGTTTGAAAAAGGTTTAAACTACTCCATTGATTTCCTTCTTCGCACCCAAGGAAGATTAAATATGCACCATTGATATGATATTGGTGCCCCATTCTCAATCATTAACTAGAGGATCTGGTAGCGCTAGGAAGAGGAGTCAGTTGCCCCATGAGGGAGACCCCCTCAATTTGTCACTTAAGTGACACTAAACCATCAATAAGAAGTCAACAAGAAATTAAAAGAATAGAACCCCCCATATAATACTCTTTGTTCTTTGACTTCTAGGGTTTAGGAACTTTAGGGTATTAAACATAGAACTTAGGGTTTAGTTGTAGAACCTTTAGGTTAGGCTTCAAAACTTTCACAAACCCTAAAGAGAGATTACCATCATATTATTTACCCTTCTATAAGTCTCTGAAACAAATGATAATAAATGGAAACAATACCAACCTATTTGAAACCCTAATCCTCATAAACACCAGGTACTTTGCAACTTTTTGAGGTTCAAATGTCAATGCTCAAAGATAATGATTCTTTAGTCTCTGCTCATATCTCTACTTACAAGGATTCTTCTGTCTCTACCCTTAACAAACATGTTTTTATGCAAAACCCTTTCACATAATACCTGAGTTATGGAAGAAGACAATGAAGGTTTTTGTGAAAAGGAATCTCCATGATAAACAATCACACTAATGATACCACAATTTCAACATATTACTAAATGAGTATTCAACAAGGACTTAGGATGCATCAACAACCTTCATTAGAATGAACTGAATGATGAATGAGCTATTCAACTCCATGCACACCATGAGGAGATGATGAACACCAATTACTTTGCTATCAACTTTCCACTTTGCCATCAACATCATTATAACACGGTGCCATCATCCTTTGTATCAACACCAACAAGACATCATGGGAAACCTTTCCTTTGTAACAACAAATGACAAACAAGTTCTTTCCAACAATAATGGAAAACAATTTCCTTTGTCATGCAACATTGTTGAAGTCAGGTGAACAAATAAATACCACTTTTGCATTTGTATCAACAGGGAATGAACAAACAAATCAAACAAATCAATTATCACTATGAAATGCATTGTCAACTTGTCATGCTAAAGTTCCATTCTATCATAAAGATTCCATCAAGGGACAAGACAAATATCAATTCCTACATCATGGAACAACTCTATGACCTATATCAACTCAAACAACACAACAAAATAACTTGCAACTTTTGACATCAATGACAAACGTATTTCAACATGACACACATGCAACACAAATTGATGAATAAATACACATACAATGAAAAATAATACAATAATTCATTTTTTGTATTCTTAAAGCAAGAACAAAACCAAATGTACGGTATGAGATGAAGGATGGAAGACCTATATTCAAGGTAGCTTCCAAGCAGAACATGTATATCTTTCTCTTGTTGAATCCTCCCCATGTAATCTTCTTCCTCCTCCATCCCTCTCTAACAAAGACGAGCCCCCACTCTATGTTTCTTATAAAAAAAAAAAAAAATTATCCAAGAAGACCCTCCTCAAACCCAAAAGGGTGGTTATATATGAGGGATTCCATGTCACTCATGATCACCTTTGAATAAATTTAGATGTTTGATATGTACTCACACATGTGTGAGACCTAGGGAAGGGAAGTTTATTTGTACACTCTTTGTCATGCATGATCATAGGGATTTCTTCCACATGCATGGGGCATTGGGAAGAGTAGTTTACTTAACACCCCTCATACATGATCTTGGAAGGAGAGACTAAAAGTTTACAAGTCAATATTCTATCTTCTACATGTTTAGTCATGCCATATTATTTGAAGGTCTTAGATGGGTCAAATATTTGCTAAGTCTCAAGATTTTAGATCAAAGGGTGCTTACCCCACAAGTAGTTGCCTAAGGGGTCTAATTTATACTCGAAAAGAGTAAAAATGATATTTTTTCCAATATAAAATTCCAAAAAAAGCGCAAATCTCAAATCTCACTTTAAATGGATAATTACACATAGAAGAACATTATTACACTCAAAACATTTTTCTAAAATTCTAAAAATAAACAAAAAAAAATAAAGTTTCAAATTATAACACAACAAGAAGGTCTTTGTCCCCTCACGGGCTAAAGAATAGGTGTAATTGGGAAAACAAGTTTAGCCTCTAGAAGACTTCCTATTTTATTCTCTTTTAGCAATCAATAATCACCTATGCACTTAAAATGACCATCAAATATATATCTAAGAAGATAGCCAAAGTGTTACTTAAGACTATAATTAAATATTCCCCATGCAACAATTAGAGAAAATTTATTCATGAATTCATATATCATCACAATAGTTAGCACCTACGGTGTCTCCAAAACATGATTGGTTGAGTGATTTCTTCCTAATTAAAAATTATATGCCAATTCTTCATAATTAGTACTCATGTTAAAAATAACATCTCAATAATAATATCACACATCAAAATCTTACTTCTTTTATTTTTTAATTGATGTACCCACAACACTTATTATCTATGACATTTTTTACTCAACTTATTATTGAAATAACCATTTAAAATTAATGTAAGATTTAAGGTTAGTAATGACATCATCCACATTTTTCAATTTTACAATAAAATTATATTATACAACTAAACATATGAATGTTATGGAGGAAAATGTTTACCCTTGTTAATCAGGACCTATTTTGATACCTTTCTGAATATTAAATGATTAAATCTAGATCCTGATGAATAAACCTGACAAAAAAATGTTAGGAATGGTCTAAGCATACTTTAAATGACTCTCCATAGAGTTTGTGGGGCTAATGGACTAGGGTGCCTAGTGCCCTGGTCCCAAATTGTTACTTTAGCCCTATTTTTATGGTGCTAGCTTAGAACACCTCCTTAGCTTTTACATGTTAGCCCCATTTAGTTTTATTCATTGTTTGTGAGCAAGAATCCATATATCAAGGAGTCTTATTATTCATTTTACACCTAGATAGATAGGAGAAGAATTACAATTGCTTACATGATTGATCTCCTATGCTCAAGTGCTCTTCATGCTTGGAATTGCTATATGCTTGTGGATGTTATGATGCTCATTTGCAAGTCTTGAAGGAAGTTCAAGCCAACTTTATCTATCTCATTTTTGGTGCATGATCTTGATTTATCTACTCCAATTAGGGTTTCACATATTATGGTAATCTTTATTATTTTCAATCATACTTTCATCATATATTGTTGATCTTATCTCTGCCCTCCTAGGGCAAACACTCTTGGATCACTAGTAATCATTGTAGTGGAGGTGGAAACACCAACATGGGGTTTGACTAAGAAAAGCTCCTAAACACAACACAACATTTTCCTATTTTCTTGTGTGTAGATCAAAATAATAGGCTTTGGAAGACAAGATTTGGGAAGAAGGAAGGTTTTGTAGGTACAAGATAGACAAAGCTCAAACATTCTACAAAACCCTAATTAGGGTCTAGGGCGCCCATCGCCCTAGTACTTTTGTGTGCCCAAACATAGATCCAAGTTCTTCTCTGTCTCTTGGTCTCTAGTATATTTTCAAAATTTATGTATCTATTTCCAAAAGTCATCTATTAGCATACCTTGTTCCATTAGGGTTTCATCTCTTGCCCTAGTTTGGTTGGTTAGTTTTGGTTGAATTTGGTTGATAGTCCTCTATACAACAAAGGGACAAAACCCATGTAGTTTAACTCTCCTTTATGGGTAGAATGCTAGCTCAGTTTATGTCTCAATGTTTATGGAAGAGGCTTAGACCTAGTTTAACCTTTTATGCTATATCTCTCTTTTCCATATGACATTTTTGTGAACCTGACATATCTTGCACCCTTGCATCGTTCTTTCTTAAGATATGATTTTTTTCCTTCCCTAGATATTATTAGGATTGAATTCATTAATCATTTTGCATACCTACATAGCTTATTTTTACATTGTTTAAAAATTAGGGTTTACATAAACCTTGCATTCCTTGAAAACCTAGCTAGTCTTGAACCTAGGGTTTATAGATTAGAGATTTGATTCAGATCTTTAAATAACATGGTTAAATTGATTTCATTTTCTGTAACATGTCATATTTCTATTTAATAAAAAGACATTCTTGCATATTTGCATTGAAAACTAAAAAATAAAGCATTTTAGGCTAAGAAAAAAAGCATATTTATTGCATTCTTTTCATTCCATAGGTTTTAAATCGTTGTAGTAAGACTTAAATTTCTGATTTTTGCATCAGATCTGATTGGTATTTCAGCAATTGATCATTTCATAGTTCTTTACTTTGCATTTGAACCTACTCATTGCTAGGCTTTGGTAAAAAAAGGTTACATTTTAGAAAAACCTAGTTAATTTGAAATCTAGGGTTTGTGATTCATATCTTGTTTCAGATTTTGCTGACAACATTTGCATTTCAAATCTGATTTTACTTTTCTCTAATAAATGATATATGTCCTCTTGTTTTGAGATTTGAAATGAAGAACAATTTTTGGATTGATACATTTTTGACATCTAATTTACTTTGAGTACAGTTGAAGTTGAAGTTGATCAAGGATTTATTATTGCATTATATGTGTTTTCATTTGACAAAAAGTACAAAACATTGGTTCATTTAAACAAAAAGTCAAACTTTTCTTTCATCACATCATTCATCTCTTCTTTGTGTGCATCTTGTGTGCCACTAAGGTGGGTCATCCCACAATAATGGGTTACACTTTTTGGCCAAACCTGACATTGAAATCAACATTTTGAACTAAATCTTCACTTTTTGACACCTATAGTTGCTAAACTATTAGGAATTTGAAGATGATTGGAACTAGTGATTTGTGAGATTTTGTCTGTAGATTCTAAATATATTTTTTTAAAAAAATTGGAGTTAAATTGTAAAAAATTTTCATCTCCTTTGATAACTAGTTTTTAATAGTAAACGACATTTTTTTAAAGTGATGTGTATTCTGTAGCACATAACTTTTTTTCTACAAAGGATAAAATTCTTATTCTTTTGAATTTAGATTAGTAACACTGATATCTAGGGCATGCATCTGGTTTCATAATATTTTGTTGAACATTTTTTTTAATTAATTTTTGAAGTCAAACCAATTACAATTTAGACATGCGTATTTTGTAAAACATAACTTTTTCTGTATGTATCAAAATTCAATTTTATTTTTTTGTTGAAACAAGGACACCAATACCTAGGGCATAGATATTTTTTAGAATTTTTTTTCACTAATTTACTATTTTTTGTATGTGTGAAACAAAGACCTTAATGTTCATTAAAAAACCTACATTCACAAGAAATAAAAAATAAATATAATAATCCAATCAAATATATTTAAAACTATACTATTTGGGAAGCTTATAATAAGGACTACATACTTACAAAACATAAATTTTCAACGTATTCATTTGATCCCTCAAAAGGTAAATCAAAAGTGGTTTTTTATCAGCACCCAGGCTTGTAAACAATTTGAGTTTTGTGATTTGGTGCCCTAATTCTAACACTCTTTTATGAAGAAGTCTTCAAATTATGGGTTCTAGTGCTTTGAATATCTCTAATAACAACACATCGGAACTCCAATTTGAAACTTCAAACATACAATAAGGCCAATCACTTCTTCCTGATATCCCTATTTCATATATCCCAAAAGTATAAATGTTTCTTGAATCCATAAACATAGATGACCTTGTGGCTCATGTTCCTGAAGCTCAAATTCAAAGATGAGACACGAAGTTGGCTAATTTTTAGAAATTTGTAAGCTCAGAACATATAGCTAAGGAGGTCTTCCTTGTTGTTGAGAGTCTAAGAATTCTATTTCTTGAAGGACAAGAGGGATTAAAAGTCTTGCGTGGCCTAGCTCATATAGTACACAACAACATTTTATATGCATCTAGTTACACCAAAAACATCACTACTGTGACTTCTTCTAATCAAATAAGAACTCAAGTGTCAATACCCATACCAACACTCCCTATTCCTACATATACTTCTACTATTATCACCACAACTACACAACCAAGTAATAGTGCTACCACATGTGTTGGGCTATGTACTAGGAATTTCGTTCATCATTATAGTACCATTCTCTTCAATTATCTGAAAACCACACCTAGTGTCACCTTGCCTACATCAAATCAGACTAAGCCTAATTTCACTTTCCAAAAATCCAATCATACATTATCACAACCTATGATTCACCCTATCCATTCATACCCATCTCAACCTAGTTCACCTTCTGACCCTGTCATTAATCAACTTTTGCAAAATATGAACTCCATCCAACAACAATTAGAAACCATAAACAAGCTCTATTTTCAAGCTCTATTTTCACAAGTTCAATATTCTATTTTGGATGCTAATGTGTAAAGAATATTAATTGGAAACTTACAACCTCACATCTGTTATAAAATATTGTTGATGTGTTATGAATCTTTCACTCATCTTTGCATGGCTCTCTATGATTACAAACTATATGTTATTCAGTATGAGAATAATATCTCATCATCTCTAGTAGGTCCATCTAAAGCATCACACAATCATTCATTCAAAAGACACAACAAAAATTTCATCAAAATTAATGCAATTTTGGCCAATAACATAAGAAAACATGTGGCGGCTACATCATCTCTTGCTTCTGCCCGATATAAATTAAAACCAAATACAAGACATTTCACACCATTTTTAGAGTCTCTATACTCTATAATGACAAAAAAATTGAACAACAATCTCATCAAACTTCCACCTATTAGAAATCTCGATCCAAGTAAGATGCAGTCATCTTCTTTCGATTTGAAGGCCTTTTGTCAATTTCACCACATCATTGGGCATGACACTAAAATATGTATGTGACTTAAACATGAAGTTCAAGACCTCATTGATTCCAATGTCATCTAGATTGGTAGTGTAAATGACAAAGGAAATAAATTAGTGGCTCCACCTAATCAAAACCTACAAATATATACAAATCCATTACCTCACCATGAATCTAATGTTGCTTATACTATTTAAAAACAAGACTATGAAGGAGATGTTTGTATGGTAGATGATCACCCTCATAAAGAGGGAGTAGAACTTGAACCAACTATATCCTTTACTCCTCATGATGTTACTATTGAATCCCCTGATGAACCTCTATACATCACCATTTGAATCAATGATAAACCAATAAGATGTGGTATGATTAATCCTATATGCATGGTAAATGTAGTAACTAAAGAGTTTCTCTACATGCATGGTTTACAACATGATAACTACAATGTATCAAAAATCATGATTAGAGCACATGATGGGTCTATCCTTCTAACTCTTGGTGCTTTGACCCTTGCCATCAAGGTTGAGCCAAGATCATTGGATGTTACTTTTGTCATCATACCCACATCAGAATTGTTTCATGTGAAGTTGGGTCACCCATGCTCTACTCCATGAAGGTAGTCCCCTCTATGGTTCATAAGTTTTTAAAGTTTCCATTTGAGGGATGTATGCACATTGTACATCATAGTTGGTACCAACCCATTTCTCAACATGGACACTTTACACTTGACTACCTCTAGCCAAAACCAGTTGGAGTTGCTTGAGCTAGAGAGGATTTATTCTTTTCATCATATCAAAAATTTAAATAACATAAAATTGTAGAGTTGTCTCTTACTAACATGCCTCCTTGTGATGTCCTTGGACCTCCTCGATCTTCTAAGACTATGATAGTATTTCCCCTTATCCCATAGGTGGCAAATGAAGTTAAGCCCAAACTAAAGGTTCTTCCCCATCTCTGAGCATCTCATAGATATGCCAGGGTTCCCCCTTTGCCATCCATTTAAAGATAACAAGGCAACTATCATGCACAAAAAAAACCTCCCCACAATTGCAATATTACTTTTGTCCCACCTACCTCTATAGAGACTAGTGGAAAGCAATCAGTTGTACGTGTGTTATTTCCTGAGGTTTCTCAACCACTTGTGGATACTGAAATACTTCCACCTTTTTCACAAGTTGAGAAGGAAGAGTAGCCTACATTGAGGAACCCTCCATATGTGGTCTCTCAAACTTTGGTGGTTCCTCTTGTCTCTTCTAATGTTTCTATAGAAAAGTAGGAAAAGGAATCCATGTTGAAGGATACTATGGTTCCCTTAACAAATATCACAAACAAAGATAAACAAAATAAAATTACAAGAGAAAGAAGGAAGCATCGTTGTGCTATGTCTCACCTTTCCATAAAAGAGGATAATCTCCCTCCTCAAAAGAGTTTATCACCAATAGATGCAAAAGATACATCTACTAGTATTTTTGTCTCCTTTAGAGAAGGATAGTGCTTTAGAACTCATAGCAGAACCTATCATGCTATATCCTGATAACAAATTTGAAGATAATAATAATACAAGTATGGCTATTATTCCTTACACCACACTCGCTATAGTTCCTCTTGCATCTTGTCCACCTATGGAAATTGGTGATGAGGAAGGAGGACGATTTTCTTTAGGCCAACTGGTGAGTATGGCCCTTATTTCTATTGTGTCTTGCATTTGTGTGATTATTTTCCTTTGTAATGTGTTTCTTGATGCTTTATTTATGTTGTTATTGTTAATCTGTCTTTGGATGACCCTTGACAACCTTATAGGTCCAATGATACAAAGGGACTAAAATTTGTTGTGACAGTCTCTCTATTTGTATCATCATTCTTCTATATGTTGTAAGTTTCATTGTTGTTTCCTTTGGAGATGATGCAAGGCATAGGATGGTCTGGCATTCTTCCTTGTTGACCTAAGGTTTTTTTTTCATGTGATATTTCTTCCTGTCTCTATATTTCTACCAATTGGTAGATGATGACAATTCCAAATATATATAGTCTTGAGATATCTCCTATTATTCACCAATCAATATACCAACACTAGTTCTTTTGTGCTATTACTTTATAACCTAACTTATTTTTTATTGTGTGATTTAATTTATGTGGCACCTTGTTGCTATGCTTGGCACCATACCATGACCACACAACCCATTGTGTATCATGATCGAAGCATCACCTCATCTTGCCTTCTATGGAAGCAACCCCTTATTGTGATTTAGTTTTTTGGAACACATATCATATGGTAATGTGCTTCCATAAAGCTCTTGTGCCTATCTTGTAGTTTGATCTACCTTAAAGAAATTTCTCTCTAATAGGAATTAGTAATCACTTTAAGGTGGGGGCGTACATCATGCTATGCACTTTCTGATTACATACTTGTTTATTATAGTTGGCATGGAACTCACCTAGTGACTCGGCAATCCTCGATAGCCTATGATGTTTCCATTTTTGTCCATGAGCCACCTAATACAATGAAGTTTCCAAGTCCATGTGCTTCATGTGATTTCTCATGGTCACCTAATAATTCGGTGGTCCTTACTAGTCCATGATCCATGAGGAACATGTCTGTGTTGGCAAGAGACACTACTCTGATGAATGTTGAATATTGTCATTGATGGAAAGAAAGAAAGGAGATTCCACCAGCATGATAGAGAGACTTCACTTTAGAATAATAAATGACAAAGTATGGGCAATATGTAGAGTAGCTATTAGAGATTGGGTTAGTATACCTCCGCAGTTGAAGATAATTATATGCGGTTTAGGTATGTTGTTCATAGCTACCTAGTGATCACATGTTCCAGTGTTCAAGTCTTGACTTCCTCTAAAATTCATATGATGAAATAGCTAAGTTTGGGTGAATAGAGTTAAGTCAGGAATAGTGCAGAGTACCAGAGTAAAAGGGTCCGCATTCCTCCACTATGGCATATTTTCATTTGTAGTTTTGAAGGTATGCTAAGAGGTCAATGATGAATGTTAGGTATGATTTTTAGAGTCTAATATTGTTCGTAGTAGAAGTTATGATGTGACAATTGAATTGGTCAAGTGTGTTCTTAAGGGACAAGATGACAGACATGTTAGATATATTTGTGGAGAAGATATATTGTTTGAATAATTAATCTAAGTAATTGAATGTTTGGTATCGACCTATATGAAGACTATTGTATGTTTGAGCACAAGACCAATTTGACAAGGTACAACACTTGTTTACACGTTTCATATCTAGGTTGCCAACCTAATTGTGAGATGAATCTTATTGTAGATATATATTTGATGGATTTCAATTTTGGATGGATGGATGTCTATGGAAAGTGTGTGAATTTGATATGTGTTTAAGATTAAGGTAGTTTGTAGAGCATAAAAGGATAATAGGAGTAGAAAACATGAGTATATGTAAAGCAGAGTAGTAAATCATGGAAGATAGTATGAAGACCTTTGAATCTATATACTGAGCATATTGGTACTACATTTTAGTATTTTGTAGATGTACCTATAGTAGTCTTCTTTTGGCGGTGAGCCAATCCTTCTTCTATCTTCTCCTCTATCTTTCTGGCAGTGAGCCTTTTTGTCGTGAGCACTTCTTAGACAGTGAGTCCTTGGGCAGTGAACCTTCATGTAATTCAGTGTAGCTATCATAATATATTATGAGCTAACACTCATCGTGGTTTTTCCCTTTTTGGGTTTTTCACATAAAATCTTAGTGTCTATGTGTTATGAATTCATGGTTACTTCTCTCATGTTTACTTTGCGCTCATGTTATTGAATTTGGTAAGTGGATTAATGAATGTGAGATTAAAAGAATTTTAAGAATGCTGATTCACCCCCTCTCTCAGCATTCTTTGCATTCAACAATTGGTATTAGAGTGAGGTTCCTTCGAAGAAGCTTAACAATTTGAGGAAGATCTGGGAAGGTGTACACATGGCAGCTAGAAGATATTTCCCTAAAGCCTCATACAAAAGCAATGATGAATTAGAAGCCACTCTTGAAGATCTTGAAAAATCTAAAGCTCAAGTCAGGGATCTAAAGAATAACATACAAGAAGCTGATGAATGCATTCTAAAGCTAAAAAAACAAGTCAAGAAGTTCAAAGAAAAATACAAGGACGTTAGTTAACCATTGATATCAACCAATGAAAGCTTGGATGTTTTGAAAGTGGAAGTGGTAGAAAGAACTAAATCAAAAGAAGATCTAAATCTATTGGTAAAAGGTAAATTGAAGAATGTGATAAACTTGAAAAAGAAGTTGTAAACCTAAAATTAGATCCGGAAAGGGCTAAGAGCTATGAACACAAGTTCAAGATAAGTTCTGTAAAGCTTGATGAGATGATTGTTAGTCAAAAGAGTTCAGATGACAAGAAAGGGTTGGGGTTTGAAAAAGGAGAAAGTTCTAAATTGAGAGAAAGAAACCTTGAGATGAAGAGAAACAAAGACAACCAATTTCAGAATCAAAGAAAAAGACCTAGAAGACCTCCAGTCAGACAGCTAAATGCTTGAAGGTGTCCATATTTCAATGCCCATTATTTTAATTGCAAGAAGTATAATGAATCAAAATGCTCTATCATTTTCTAGTCAATGTTTCAATTGCAAGAAAATTGGTCATAGATCAAATGAGTCCAAAAGTTTGGCAAGCAATAGATTTGACTATACAAGGAATACTCAATCCTTCAATGGGATGTGTTTTGCATGCAATAGATTTGGGCATACGGCTAACCAATGTACATCAAGAATGAACTCAATCAATAGAAGGAATCAAGGATACAAGAATGTGGTATGCTACAATTGCAATAAGTTCAGACATGTTGCAAGATTCTATAGATACAATAATCAGAAAAGAAACTATTATGTAGAAAAGAGGAAAACAGAGCAAAGGGAAGACAAAGGAAAGAAAAAGGTTGATCCGCTAGAAATCAAAAAGGAAATGAACAAGGTATGTATTAAAAAGGATGTGAATGAGATCAAAGATGGATCCGTACTAGTTTCAGGTGTATATTCTTCCTCTGGCAAGTAAATTAGGAGCTCTAGCTCAGGGGGAGTTGTATTGAAAATCCTAATCCCCTACCCGGATGGTAAGTGCTAGAATCTGACACAAAGATATGATATGAAGAATTATATGACAGCTCTTGTGAAGCAAATTTTGGTAGAAAAGGATCAAATGTGCAATACTGTGGAGAAATTTGGATCAACTATGCCTGACAAAGAAGTCTTTGACAAATTTTTGAAATATAGCATTTATGATGTTTAGGTTTTAGCATGTGAAGGTTAAAAAGATTGCATCCAAAGGAAAAATCACTTTGTATTCAAGGTCTCAAGTGTCTAAGGCAAACAAAAGAGAAAACTCTAGCAAATACAGAGATTTCCAAGAGATTCAAAGCAAGTCAAATCAATCTCAAGGAAACCCTAATTCAGCAAAATAGATATTTACAGCTTGAAGACCCTACTATGAATATTGAATTATTCTGGGAAAATGTTTAATCCTCAAGTAATCAAGATAGTAAAAAAAAACTCGCCCCAAGTTTAAGAAACATTTCTTCAAATCACTAGGAAATGATCCTATAGGGGCATTCTCAATTACTCCACATGGAGTTATGCATATGGAAGATGTTAGAGCATACATTCATATTAGTCTAGAGGAATATGATCACATGAATCTAGGAAATTATACTTAGATGAACTGACTACTATGGATATTGTGTTGAAAGATGAATATAAAGTTCTAGGAGAGAAGAAATTAGACACTTGGATGGATTTTCCTGCGATCCTGAATGATGCATGGATTAAGCTTATTCTAAGAAGAATTCATGACGAGTTTCTATGTCTTGATGAACCTTATATGATAACTAAAGAAGATATCAAAGCTATAATTGGTATGAGCTCCTCTGGAAGGGTTCCAGGTGTAAAGAAAATGAAAAACAATGTGCTAATGTTGTTAACAAGAGCCAAATTTGATAAGAATGCCCTTATGGTAAATGATATTAAGAATCTGGTTGTCAGATTTGCATCAA
Source organism: Cunninghamia lanceolata (assembly GCA_027924645.1). Taxonomy (NCBI): domain Eukaryota; kingdom Viridiplantae; phylum Streptophyta; class Pinopsida; order Cupressales; family Cupressaceae; genus Cunninghamia; species Cunninghamia lanceolata. The sequence goes on along the minus strand of BSBN01001807.1, from coordinate 19,390,521 downwards.
TGATTATTGGATACAAAATATACTTTTCCAACAAGGAAAATTTTGTGTCTACACCATCCATATACATAGCTTATGACATGATAAAAAACAATAGGGATTATGACTATGTGAATTGCTCCAGAGTGAACTAATGGAGAACTTGAAAAGAACAAAATAGAATAATCATCCTTTCACATATGGAACATTGATTACTTGTCGACTCTTCTAATTCCTGAGAGAGCTAACTAGCGTAGGAAATATTTTGTGTCTTGATTGCACACGAGTAGCCACTCAAATAAGAAATCACTTGTAGAGTTTGGGTAATGTAGACAAGCAAAATGAAATCTTAAGGGAATATTTCAAGATCTTTCAAAAGAAAATGTTATGTAGAATTTGAATACCTAAAAATGTAGTGATAAAGTATGAAAAGGACATTGTATTCATGGTAGACAAAGACAAATTCTTCATGGAAGCTGTGGAACCAAGAACTATATCGGTTCCTACATTAGGATATGAAGTTACAGAAGATGTTTTGACTGTATTAGTTGATGCACTACTAAGCAAACCTAATAATCTCAAAGAGGGAAGATTTGGGACATTCTCAGAATTATCTTCCAAAATGTCTATGGAACATAAGAAATTAGAGAAAACATCATGGAACAAATAAGTAAGGCAAAAACCGAAGCAGGAGGATTAAAGTCCATAAGTGCTCTGGTAGAATGGACATCAAGCACTCCAGAAAGGAAAGATGAGAAATTTGAAATGGAAGAACCATCATCTAGCCCTAGAAAAAGAATAAGGACCTCATCCTTTATAGAAGCCACAACTAAGGTAGAGAAAGAAAAGGTAACAAAAGAGATGAAAAGAAAGAAAGTTTCACTTGGTGAAGAAAAAGTGGCAAGATCCATTGCTATAATTTTTTTGGAAAAGCAACAAAGTGTACAGATCCTAGACTTACTTGAGTTTCTACAAGGACCAATAAATATGAATTCTTTGTCTTTGATATAGAAATTTAAATTGGTATCAGCTATGCAAGCAAACACTCAGGAAGAAATGCTAAAAATAAATATACAAGACAATGAACTCGTTGATCAAGCATCTAGCATTCTAAAAAAGTTGATACCCTCATACCCAAAAGATACATCAGTGTCATCATCTAATCTAGTCAAAGGTCTAATAAATTCTATAAGTACTTGTTTTGAGTCCTTTGAAAAATCTACTAACATTAAGGTTAAAAAGGAATTTGAAGATAAAAGACTAATAGAGCTAAAAATCAAGTTAAACAATGACAAAATTTTGTTAGAAAATAGAATCAAAAATATGGAGAATGCAATCAAGGAAGCATGTGATATATACAAATTTTGTTTGTCATGGCTTGAGACCACTAAGGAAATAGAAGAGAAGGTCAAAAGAATGAAGCTTCAACTTACAAATATTTCTAAGAGCTTTAATCCAACAATTGACTCAATTAGCAACATAGAAATACAAGTTGTAAACATTCAAAACAACATAAGTAGTCTGCTCAGTAGATAGGAAGAAATTAAAAAAAAATGTGCCTGCTAAGAAGGATGATAAACTCTAAAATTGAGTTTATGACAAGTCTAGCTACAGAAGCCTTAAAGGTTCAGAAAACAACTGACATGTCTATCAGTGTGAAGAAGGCAGAAGATCTAGTATTCCAAATAAATGAGAACAACCAAATTTTGAATAGTGATAAAAAAAGTGGATTAGAGAGTTAACACAATTAAAGATTGTGTACAATAATATCCTTTCATATGCAACAAACTGATTTGATAGGTTACAATAGAGTATGATAGGTTTTGCAATTTTGACACAATTTTGACATACACCTTTGTCATTGATGTCAAAGGGGGAGAAGAAGACTAGCGAAAAATGGGAAATCACCTAAGGAAGAGAAGAAAAACAAACTACATATAGTAAGGGGGAGCAGACAAGTATTTTTCATTAAGTGTTTCCATCAATTCCAAAGGGGGAGATTGTTGGCAAGAGACACTACTTTGATGAATGTTGAATGTTGTCATTGATCACAACAAAGGAAAGAGATTCCACCGGCATGGCAAATAGACTTTACTTTGGAAGAATAAATGACTAAGTATGGATAGTATATGGAGTAGGATTCAGAGATGGTGTCAATATGCCTCCACAGTTGAAGATAATTATATGTGGTTCATGTATGTTGTTCATAGCTATCTAGTGATCACATGTTCTAGTGTTCAAGTCCTAACTTCCTCTGGAAGTCATATGATGAAATAGCTAAGTCTAGGTGAATAAAGTTTAGTTAGGAATAGTGGAGAGTACCAGAGTAAAAGGGTAAGCATTCCTCTATTGTGGTATATTTTGGTGTGCAAATCTGAAGGTATGCTAAGAGGTCAATGATGAATGTTGGGTATGATTTTTAGAGTCTAATATAGTCCGTAGTAGAAGGTATGATGTGACATTTGAATTGGTCAAGTGTGTTATTAAGGGACAAGCCGATAGGCATGTTAGATATATTTGCAGAGAAGATATAAAGTTTGAACAATTAATCTAAGTAATTGAATGTTTGGTATTGACCTATATGAAGACTATTGTATGTATTTTTCGATCCACATTCTAGTTTGAGCACAAGACCAAGCCAACAAGGTAATATACTTGTTTACAAATCTCATGTCTGGGTTGCCAACCTGATTGTGATATAAATCTTCTTGTGGATTTTAGTTTTGGATGGATGGATGTGTGTGAATTCGATATGTGTTTAATATTAAGGTAGTTTGAAGAGCAGAAAAGGATAATAGGAGTAGAAAATAGGATTATATGTAAAGCAAAGAAGTAAAGTAGGGTAGACAATATGAAGACCTTTGAATCTATATACTGAGCATATTGGTACTGCATTTCAGCATTTTGTAGATGCACTTGTAGCAGTCTTCTTTTAGCAGTGGCCCAATCCTTTTTCTATCTTCTCTTCTATTTTTCTCATAGTGAGCCTTTTTACAGTGAGAAATTGTTGGATAGTGAGTCCTTGGGTAATGATCCCTAAGCCAGTGAGCCTCCATGTAATTTGGTATTTCTATCCTAATATATTGTGATCTAACACTCACCGTGGTTTTTCTATTTTTGGGTTTTCCACGTAAAATCTTGGTGCCTGTGTTATGAATTTGTGGCTGCTTCTCTCATGTTTACTTTTCTTTCATGTTATTGAATTTGGTAAGTAGATTAATCAATAAATGATTAAAACAGTTTTAAGAATATTGATTTAGCCCCCCTCTCAGTATTCTTTGCATTCAAAATTCTCATCACATGACCCCTAGTGATAAAGCAAGCTAGTGTCAGAGTCATGTACCTTGTGTGCTTCTTTCCTTAGTTGTTTATTTGTTTGTATTGTTTGAAAGTTTTATTCTCTTAATGATTCCATGTGTCTTGTGTGTCTTCATCATTTTTTCCATGTGTATCCCATGTATACTTTGTGCCTTATGTGTATGCTTTGTGTTAAATGTGTATGCATTGTATATGGCGTGTATTACCTTTGTGTAATTTTAATGCATGTCTCTTGCATGCATTCATGTGTATGCTTATAATACTTCATGTATGTGAATTATGTTACAATTTCTTGCATGTTTAAAATCCCTTTGCTTGTGTTTATAACCTTAGAATCCTAAGCTTGGGGGCTACTATAGTCTAGAACTTGGTGGAATTCTTTGGGCTTCTATGTTCTATTTGAAATCTATCTTCTCCTTACTTTAGTGTGAGTTTGAACGTAATTTTGTACCCACACTAATGTGGGGGCTAAATGTTATGGAGTACAATTTTTACCCTTCTTAATCAGAACATATTTTAACACCTTTTTTAATATTAAATGATTAAATATTTATCTTGATGAATAAACCTGACAAAATAAAGTTAGGACTGGTCTAAGATCACTTTAAATGAACCTCCCTAGTGTTTGTGGGGCTAAAGGACCAGGGCACCTAAATCCCTTTGCTTATGTGTTTACCTTAGAATCCTAAGCTTGGGGGCTACAATAGTCTACAACTTGGTAGAATTCTTTGGGTTTCTATGTTCTCCTATTTGAAATTTGTCTTCTCCTTGCTTTAGTGTGAGTTGAAATGTAATTTCATACCCACACTAAAGTGGGGTTAAATGTTATGAAGTAAAATATTTACCCTTCTTAATCAGGGCCTATTTTGACACATTTTTTAATATTAAATGAATAAATCTTGATCCTGATGAATAAACTCAACAAAATAAGGTTAGGATAGGTCTAAGCTCACTTTAAATGACACTCCCTAGAGTTTGTGGGACTAAAGGACCAGGGCACCTAGCGCCCTAGTCCCATATGGTTACTTTAGCCCTATTTTTATGGTTTTGGCTTGGAACACCTCCTTAGCTTTTACATGTTGGCCCCATTTCATTTTATTAATTATTTGTGAGTGGGAATGCATATATAAAGGAGTCTCATTATTTATTTTACACCTAGATAGATAAGAGAAGAATTAGAATTTCTTACATGACTGATCTCCTATGCTCGATTGATCTTCATGCTTGGAATTATTGTACGCTTTTGGATGTTATGATGCTGATTTGTAGGTCTTGAAGGAAGTTCAAACCATCTTTATTTATCTCCTTGTTGGTGCATGATCTTGAGTTATCTACTCCAACTAGGGTTTAACATATTATGGTAATCTTTATGTTTTTCATTCATAATTTCATCATATATTGTTTATCTTGCCCCTTCCCTCCTAGGGCATGCACTCTTGGATCACTAATCATTGTTGTAGTGGAAGTGGAAACACCAACACAAGGTCTAACTAAGGAAATCCCCTAAACACAACTTAATCTTTTCCTCTTTGCTTGTGTGTAGGTTGAAGTCACATGTTTTGGAAAACAAGATCTAGGAAGAAGGAAGGTTTTGTAGGTACAGGACATGTGAAGCTTGAACATTATGAAAAACCCTAATTAGGGTATAGGATGTCTAGTGCCCTAGTAGTTCTGTGCTCCTAAACTCGGATCTAGGTTCTTCTTTGTCTCCTAATCTCTGTTATACTTTCAGAATCTCTATATCTTTTTTTGACAGTTGTCTATTAGAAAATCTTGGTCCATTAGGGTTACATCTCTTGCCATAGTTTTGTTGGTTAGCTTTGGTTGAATTTGGTTAACACTCCTCTATACAACAAAGGGAAAAAACCCTTGTAGTTTGGCTCTCCTTCATGGGTAGTGTGTATAGGGAAAATTGGATTAACAAGATCAAGCATAATAAATCAAACCTAATCCTACAACCTTTAAAAAATAAACCAAAGGATAATAATCACAATTCAATTTGCAAATAATAAAAGAACATTATCACCTAAGATTGTATTTATTCTTTGGTTAAATGTGGATTGCTCTTATATTTTGCATAACCATGTTTGCAACAAGCATGAATAGATGATGTGTGCTCAATGATAATGGAAGCTCCAAGTGTTGTATGAATTCCCAAAACTTAATGATCGTGGAAGGTTTGTGAAGAGGTGAATGGACATGTTTATATCTTTCAAGGAACATCAATCAATGGTGGAGGAAATTCAATGAAATAAATGGCTGAGATAAATTGCGAATACATGAAGGAATGTGCACACAACAAGTGTCCATGCAAGAAGATGTTTTATTGAGTTAATTGGTTTCTTGGCTAAACATAAGATTGATTTTAATAAACATAGAATGTTTTTTCTATTTTATGAGTTGATTGATAAAAATAAAGATTTAAAGCCAATTGACTCAACTTTTGTTTTTCTTTTTGACATTCTATGAATAAAATTAAATAATAAATTATTTAATTTGTGTGCATGGAGGAAATATATATTTTTAGAAGATTGAGAAGATAAATAAATATGAAATAAATTTATTTATTTAATTTGTGGTGCATGATTGAGGAAAATAAGAAAATAAATAAAATATTGATTTTATTTATTTAGAAGATATACAAAAGTCAACATTAAATAAATTTGAATAATTTATTTAATTTTAGAAGAATAATTAGCTAATTAAATAATTAAAATTATTTAATTGTGTGGACGAGAGGAATTTAAGATGATGAATTAATTAAATAATTTATTTTTTTAATTAGTGGGAAAATAGAAGAATAAAGCGGTGAATTTGATGAAATTAATTAAATAAATAGGATTTATTCAATTAATGTTGAAGTTGGATGAATTAGAAGAAATTGATGAAATTAATTAAATAATTAAGTTATATGTTGGATAAGGGTGACTTAGACAAATTTTATGAATGTAAGGTGAATAATGCGATGGTCATTTTTAGGTGTCTACAGGTAGAATCCAAGCTTGGTTTGTGTCTCAATGTTTATGGAAGAGGGTTTGACCTAGTTTAACCTTTTATGCTAGATCTCTCTTTTCCATAAAAAAATGAATAATTTTCTTTTACCAAGTGCCTTTCCTACATCAAGTTTAGTTTTCCACTAATTACATTTATGTCAAGTCTAACATAATATTTCATATAATTTTATTAAGGATGACTAACCATTTATTAATTTTAAGAACACACTTGAGTACTTACCATCACATTAAAATCAATCATTACTTGGTTAAAACTTAATTTCATTTCAAAATTAACTAGATCAAAATACACTAGACACTTCTTAGGGTAAGACAACCACATAGACATAATCCTGTTGCAAGTAACCAGTGTTGTCATTGATGTCAACTGTACCCTTATCATGTTACTTGCTTGTAATAAGTGAGATGCTTTATATTAGTGCATGTAATTGATTCTAATGTTGAGGATATTGATAAAATTAGCTCCTCCAATAGAAACAATGAGTTGCAATGAAAAATAGTGTATTGCATACTAAAGAATAGTCTAGTAGATTGCTCTGCATTTCATGTAGGATGAATATATTTGTCTACAAATTGGAAGTTATTTAGAAATCCATCTAAAGATGCTATGTTTTGAGTTTGAGCCTTGAGTAGGACGATTTGAGTAAGTAATGTTCACTAGAGTGAAAATAGCTTTTTCTGTATATCTAGCAAAGACAGGGAGAGAGTAGTATGCTCTACATTCCTCCGCATTGAAGTATTTCAGTTTGCAGTTCTACAATTAAGTTTGGAATGATGTTATATGCCTTCAAATTTAATGGTTCATGATTTGGTGGTCCGCAAGCTATCCTTTCCTTATGATAGTGGCTGACAGTATTGTTCTTTTACTTTTGTTTGAATAATCTTTTTGACAGAGTGGTTAGAGATCATGCAGTTGTTCCTGGTGATTACAATGTGCTTGTGGATGGATCCTGATCATGTTCCTACATTTGGATTGGTCCGTAAAGAGAAAATTGGATGGTGAATGAAGAATGTTCTCAGCAGACCTAGAGATCTCATCTATCTTGGCGGTTGAATTTATTATTTGCGGAGATACATAGAAGTTTGTAGAAACGTGTTGTGGCATGGAGGATTGTGTTTGAGTGTCAGCTAAGGTGTGACATGATCCACATACATCCTTACATCTTTTCGTTATCTTAATTTGTATTAGGTCTAGACCTATTTTATGTATGATTGAAATGTTGACCTTGGAGATTGATCCAATGGTTGATGAATGTAATGCCAACCTTGATGTACATTCCAAGGTTGATGAATTGTATAAAAGCATGTAATGTAGTTGCAAAAGTAGTGTGTGTGTGTGTGTGTGTGTGTGTGTGTGTGTGTGTGTGTGTGTGTGTGTGAATATGAAGAGATAAGAGCAAAGGCATGAAAGATCAGAGTAGAAAAGTTTTATTATGCTTCAAAGGAACTGAACCCAGGCATGGAGTAGATGCTACTTAATTAGTTCACCATTTGGATAGTGAGTCAACCCTTGGTAGTGAGCCACCCTTTGTAGTGACCAATTTGGGCAGTGACCCTCTATTTTTGGTATTGTTATAACTCATATATTTATGTGGGCTAACACCCACTATGGTTTTTCCCTTTTAATGTTTTCCATGTAAAAAATTGGGTGTCTACTGTGTTGGATGTGTGTTTGTGATAAAGTTTATGGTTTCATGCTTTCATGGTTAAATCTAATTATAAGCAATTAAGTTGTTGATGGTTTGATGTTCATATGAAGCTAAGTTTTTGTGACAACTATTTCACCCCCCTCTCATTTGTCTAGTGTATTTCAACAATTGGTATCAGAGCAAGGTTCCTCAGTGGTAAGATTAATAGCTTGAGGTAGATCCAAGATGTCTTACAAGAAGGAGGCTCTATGGTTTGACGGGAGGAGTTATGTAACCTTGAAGATTCACATGAAAAGCCATCTACTTTGCATTGATTATAATGTATGGAAAGAAACACAAACTGAATATACCATGCCAGAGAATGGTCTGACAACTGAAGATGAAGTATGGTGCAGTCACGGTAGGAGGGTTCACATAGTGAACTGTCCAGGCCGTGCAGCAAGAGTAAACACAACTGAAACAATTCAAAGATATGAAACAAACATAGATTCATTCATTCAATATATAGTAGAATTCAAATACAATCTGGTTGGCATCATGCGGGCTTACAATTAGGGCTCAAAGGCCTGATTACAGAATATTAGAATATGTGCAAGATATAGCTTTGAAGTCCTCTTGCACAAGAGCCAACTATCTATCTTCTAAATCATCAGAACTTCTTTCCTAAGGATCTATTACATCAATATATATCATCTCTGATACAAAAGATTCATCCACGTTGGCCAAGGAACATCACAAACTCCAATAAAGAGTTGTAATGTGTGTACAGGGATAGGTTGGACCTAAATGCATAGAACACCTTCACAAATGAATGGATTGATGTGCGGATCTTTAGGAAGGTCAGACATGAACCAAAGATCATTGAATGATGTGTCATTAGGATCTACAAGTCAAGGAATGCTCTACAAGCCTTCTCCTTTAGTTGATTATTAGAGTCTGTCAGGATGCTCTATTCAAAGGAAACAATCAATCCTATGATAGCAATATCTTTCTAGTACTTAATCCAAATGCTCTAAATTCTAGATATGATGTAGATAAATGATTCTAGATGATAAGTCTAGCTCCACAAGATGTGAAATGCAACTATGATAGAATTCAAACCAAAATGAAAAAATTGCTACTGACTGAACTGCCTGAACTGAACTAGAAAATGAAAGGAAACAAACTAAACTAAAAAGAAAATGTTTTTGGTTGATGAAAGATTTCTCTTGAACCAGGGATGCTCCTGCATTAGAGATCTGAGGTTATTGAAAAAGTGAGCCCCTCACTTTGCTGGGGCTAGGGGAGAACTAAGATGGTCCACCTTAGCATGAGAAATCCAAGATGAATGTTCTTTCGGTCTACCTTTCCACCTCACAAGATATTCTTTGTATTGTCTTCCTCTAGTGTTGCATCCAACTTTGCTATCTAAAATGTCTTCAATCTACTCTAGTGCTTGTTGTGGTAACTGCTTCTTCAAGTCTTCTTCCATGTTGTCATTGAACTCTGCTTCATGATACTGATAAAGGTCTACAATGTTGAAAATAGGTGATATACCCAATGTCTCTGGTAACTCCACTTCATATGCATTTCTTGAATCAAATTTTCTAAGTATCTTACAAGGTCCAAACTTCTTCATCTTCAACTTGTTATATGTCCTGAATGGAAATCTCTCTTTTATCAAGTGTACCAATACTTCATCTCCCACTTCAAATTCCTTAAGTCTTCTCTTCTCATCTACCTTTTCCTTATACTTACTGTTCATATCCTCCAAATGCTTCTTCACCTGATTATGCACTTTTTTCATGTGTTCTACAAATTCCTTTGCTTCTACACTTCACTTTTCTTCCATACCAATATCTCTCAATTCAGTAACTCCTCTAGGATTTACTCCAATAATAATCTCAAAAGGTGTTCTTCTGGTACTCCTATTCACTAAATTATTGTATGCAAACTCTTCTTGCAAAAGAACCAAATCCCAACTTCCTGTCTTCTCTCCAACCAAACATCTCAACAAATTTCCCAAACTCCTATTCACTACCTCTATCTATCCATTAGTTTGTGGGTGAAAAGATGAACTAAACTTAAAATATATCTTCATCTTCTTCCAAAGTATCTAACAAATTTTGTGTCTCTTTTTGAAACTATTCTCTTAGGTAATCCATGTAATCTCACAATCTCCTTGAAAAACAGGTCTACTACATGCACTACATCAGTTGTCTTTTTACAAGGTATGAAATGAGCCATCTTTGAAAATTTGTCAACCACTACAAATATTGAATCATGTCCTCTTTGTGTCTTTGGTAATCCCATTACAAAATCTATGCTTATGTCTTCCCAAGGTCTCTCCGGTACTGTCAAAGGTCTATACAATCTAGTATTCTGACTACTCCCTTTTGGAACTTGATAAACTCTACAACTTTGTACAAATTTCTTAACATCCTTATGTATTTGAGGCCAAAAGTGGTTTTCACTTACCCAAGCCACTATCTTATCAATGCCAAAATGTCCTTCCAATCCACCACTATGTTTCTCCTTGATCAAATTATCTCTCATTGAACTCTTAGGTATGCACAATTGATTTCCTCTAAACAACATCTTGAATGAAATAATCTAGCCACTTACTCCTATCTATCACAATAGGTTCCTTACATGCTTTCCAATGTTTTGCAAAATTAGTGTCTCCCTCATACATGTTCTTCAATTCATCAAAACCTAACACTTCCACTCTCATTTCTGTTAACAAGTTTGTTCTTCTACTCAATGCATTAGCAACTTTGATTGATTTTCCCACTCCTATGCTTCAACATAAAAGTGTAACTCTACATGAACTCTACCCATCTCATATCTCTTTGATTCGACTTACCTTGACTATTCAAATATTGTAAAGCTTGATGATCTATATATAGTACAAACTCCTTAGGAAACAAGTAATGTCTCCACTTCTTCAAGGCTTGAATTATGGCATAGAACTCTTGATCATAAACTGAATGTCTTTTCCTTGCATCATTCAACTTCTCACTAAAATATGCTTTAGGTCTACCTTCTTAACTTAATACTGCTCCAATCACATTTCTAGTTGCATCATAATCAACTTGAAATACTTTATTGAAATCTGGTAGTGCCAAAACAGGTTGCTCTATCACTTTCTACTTCAACAATTCAAAACATTTATCTGCTCCAGATGTCCACTTAAAGTTTTTCATGTCACCTCTCATTGTCTCTGTCATAGGGTTACATACTGAACTAAAATTTCTGATGAACTTCTAATAGAAACTAGCCAATCCATGAAATGATCTAACCTCTCCAATGCTATCTAGTGTAGGCCATTCAACAATTGCTTTCACTTTCTTAGGGTCCATCTTCAATCCTTCCATAGAAATCACAAATCCCAAATACACTAGTTCTTCCTACATGAAACTACACTTCTTGATGTTTATCGGCAATTTCTCTTCTCTCAATCTCTACAAAACTTGTCTAATATGCCACAAATGTTCCTCTTTTGTCTTACTAAAAATCAAAATATCATCAAAGTATACAATCACAAACTTACCCAAGAGTTTCTTCAAGACTTCATTCATCAATCTCATGAAAGTAATCGATGCATTTGTCAATCCAAAAGGCATCACTAACCACTCATACAATCTTTCATTTGTGTTAAAAGCAGTCTTCCATTCATCTCCTTCTCTAATTCTAATATGATGGTATCCACTCTTCAAGTCTATCTTTGTGAAATATATTACTCCACTCAAACAATCCATGATATCATCCATCCTAGGTAAAGGAAATCTATACTTAACTATGATCTTGTTTATTGCTCTTGAGTCAATACACATTTGCCATTCTCCATCTTTCTTAGGTGCTAATACTATAGGTACTACACAAGGACTCAAACTTTCTCTGATCAAACCTTTCCTCATCAACTCTTGTATCTGTCTATTCAATTCTTCATTTTCTATCAGTGTCATTCTGTGTGCTGCTTTGTTAAGCAAACTTGTTCCCAGTATAAGATCCATGTGATGACTGATACTCCTTATAGGTGGCAATCCTTCAAGTACATTATCTAATATGATGTCTTCATACTCTGTCAGCAACTTTTTTATCTCCATCAGTTGTTCTCCTCCAATCTCTTTCTTCAATGTTTCAGGTTTCTTAGGAATCAAATCATAACACATTCTCATGTCTCAAACTGTGAAGACATTTTCTTCCATCTACCAACAAATTCTAGCATTTCCACATACTTCACTCTTAGGATCATCTTCTAAAGGAATCAAAGTAATTCTCTTTCCATTTATTGTTATAGTGTATGCATTCTTTCTCCCATCATGTATAGCATTTGTATCATACTACCAAGGTCTACCCAACAAGATATGACAAACATCCATAGGCATAATATCACACAAGACTTCATCATGATAAGATCCAATATGAAATTTCACCAAACATTGTTCATTCACCAGTACCTTATGACCATCCTGAATCCATGCTATTTGATAGGGCTTAGGGTGTTTCAATCTTTCCAACTTCAACTTAGTCACCATCTCCTCTAAACTAGGTTATATGAACTACCACTATCAATCATGACTTTACAACACTTACCTCCTTATTTGCATCTTGTCTTGAACAAAATTTTCCTCTGCGATGGTTCCTCATTTTCTTCTACTTGAAATAATGCTCTCCTCATCACCAATGATTCTCCTTTCTCTGGATTGCCAACTGAACTAGGTGATCCAACAAGTTCTTCTTCAACATAGGATGCTCTTCCACTATTCTCTATCTTCTTACTTGTACTACTCTAATTACATTCAAATTCTCTATGTCCTTCACCTCCACACTTGAAACAAGTGCCTCTGAATGTTCTCTTATCAAATCCTATTTCCTCTCTTCTATATCCTTCATTCCAGTATGCACTAGGGTTTCCTCTCTGGTAAAAATTTTTGTCATCTCCTCAATAAGCATTATTATCTCTGTCTTCCTTCCTGAATGTACTATCAAACTTGTTCTTCTCTAAGTGTGATCTATCTCCTCTGGAAAATATTCTACCTCTCTGAAATTTACCTCCTCTTCCTTTCTATCTTGGATTATGTCTTTTATTCATCTTCTCTTCAACTTTTAGGGCAAACTGAGATGCTTCTTCCAAAGATGTCATCCTTACCAAACTCAATTATTCTTGAATGCTTAATCTCAATCCATTGATGTATATAGCCACTTTCTCCTTTCTTGCTTCACTATGTCATGTCCTTATAATCATCTTATGAAATTCTTTAGTGTACTCCTTCACATGTTTCTCATTCGATCTTAGGTTTTGCAATCTTTTCAATAGCTCCAACTCATAGTCAGCAAGTATGAATTGATTCTTCAATTTTGTCACCATCCTATCCCACTTTGTAATCTTTTCTTTTCTCCTTCTATTTCTTTCCAACTGAACTTCTTTCTACCATATAGCAACATGTCCTTTCAATTTTGCCTTTGCAAATTTCACCTTCTCCAGATCTTTAATCTCTTCATACTCAATGTATTCTTCCATGTCATTTATCTAGTCAATCAATTCTTTATGGTTTAAATTACCAATATAATTTGACATATCAACTCTAGGTCTTTTTCCAATCTTTGAAATAGCTTGCAACATCTTTACTTGATCTGATTCTTCTTCTTCATCACCTCTTAGGATTTCACAAATATGTTCAATGAATTGAATTTCTTCTTCATCATCACTTTCAATATTAGGTCTCAATGTCAATCCTCTTTGTGTATCTTCTTCAATAGCATCTAATCAAATTCACATTATTTTCATCATCTCATTCATCTCATCCATTCTACCAGCCATTGTTCCATCAGCAATAACTCTCCTCAGTGGCATTCTTCCCAGGATCAAGTTCAAATTGCCTCAAGTTTGGCAATCAGCCAACAAGGTGACAACTACCTCACAATTGGCAATCAGTTGTGACACTAGTAGCCTATCTCAATTCAACAATCTATCTACAGCAAGATCTTAGAGAATTCCCTGACCAACTTCAGTCAACTCACTCCCAAAGATTTAAACTTTCACTCTGTTACCACTTGGTGTAGTCACGGTAGGAGGGTTCATAGAGTGATCTGTCCAAGCCATGTAGCAAGAGTAAACACAACAGAAATAATTTAGAGATATGAAACAAACATAGATTTAGTCATTCAGTATATAGTAGAATTCAAATACAATATGGCCAGCATCATGTGGGCTTACAATTAGGGCTCAAAGGCCTAATTACAGAATATCAAAATATGTGCAAGATATAGCTTTGAAGTCCTCTTGTGAAAGAGCCAACTATCTATCTTCTAAATCATTAGAACTACTTTCCTAAGGATCTATTACGTCAATATATATCATCTCTACTATAAAAGATTCCTCTGCGTTGGCTAAGGAAAGTCATAAACTCCGATGAAGAGTTGTAACGTGTGTACATGGATAGGTCAGACCTAAACGCATAGAACACCTCCGCAAATGAATGGAATGATGTACAAATATTAAGGAAGGTCAGCCATGAACCAAAGATCATTGAATTATGTGTCATTAGGCTCCATAAGTCAAGGAATGCTCCACAAGCCTTCTCCTTTAGCTAATTATTAGAGTTTGTCAGGATGCTTTGTTATGAGAAAATAGTCAATCTTATGATAGCAATATCTTATTGATACTTAATCCAAATGCTCTAAATTCTGGATATGATGTAGATAAATGAGTCTAGATGCTAAGTCTAGCTTCACAAGATGTGAAATACAATTGTGGCAGAATGCGGACCAAAATATATAAACTGCTATTGATTGAACTGAAAACCAAATGTTTTTGGTTGATGCAAGATTGCTCTTGAACCAAGAATGGTCTTGCATCAAATTTAAAGAATATGAGGTAAATATAAAATCTAGAGATGCTCTATTGAGTATATTGACTGACTCTAATTTAATAAAGGTCATGGATTATGAGTATGCTAAAGAAGTATGGGATAAGCTGAGTAATTTGTGTGAAGGAGATGACTATGTAAAGAGTGCCAAGTTGTAGGGACTGAAAGCCAAATATGAAGGTCTTAAAATGGGTGAAGATGAAATCATAACATCCTTCATCCAAAAGGTTGATGAACTTGTTATTAGAATCAAAGATATGGGAGGAATTGTTGATGAAGCTAAAGTTGTGATGAAAATTATTAGGTCATTAGCTAAATCCTATGCACACAAGTTAGTTGCAATTGAAGAAATAATGACTGTGAAGAAGATTAATAAGGATTAGTTCCTTGGTAAGATTACTACTTTTGAAATGAGAGAGTTTGGTGATACTCTACCAAAGGTAGAAACTACTTTCAAAGCCAGTACTTCAATAATGATCTCTAGAGTAGAAAAGTACAAGGTAGAACCTAATGATGAGCTTGATGGAATTGAAGCCAACTTTGTTGCCAGACTGCAAAGAGGTTTCAGTAAGTTCAAAGGAAAATTACCTTTCAAATGTTTCTCATGTGGTAAAGTAGGTCATTATGCTTCCAGATGTACTGAAAGAATTGAAAGGAATAGAAAAAGATTTGAGAACAGTCCTAGAACTCCAAAGAAATGCTACAATGTTAGAGATTTTTATGATGAAGGTGTGACTGATGATAAATATGATTATGCTAGTACTAGTGCAAAATAATGCCTATTTATTGTAATTAAGAACTTATGTCTACTAATCTTGCTAGTTGAGTGAAGGTAGAAAAACCAATGGAAGAAAGTGCTTTGGCTATTTTGGTTTAGAAAGAGAAGGATGAATGGATTATTGATAGTGGATGCTCACATTACATGACCAGTGACAAAAGTAAGTTTGTAAGTTTGGAATAATATGATGGAGGACTGGTTAGGTTTAGAGACAATGCAATTGGTAAGATTTGTAGAAAAGGATCTATTTCATTTGATGGAAAGCATAACACTGACAATGTTCTCTATGTGAAATGTTTAAAGCATAATCTTTTGAGTGTTGGTCAGATGTGTGATAAAGGTTATGATCTGAGATTCAAAGACAATGGATGCAAGATAATGGAAAGCTCTGAAACTATGATTTCTACTGGTAAGAAGACCAGAGGTAACATCTATCAATTAAAAGGAACTAATGATTACTATTTATTAACCCAAGCAGTTGAAAGTTGGTTGTGGCATAGAAGGTTGTGTCATATAAATTTTGATTATATAGTAAAGATAAGTTCTAGTCAGACTGTGAGGGATTTAACAAAACTTGTGAAACCCACAAATATCATTGGCAAGGAATGTCAGTTGGGGAAGCAAACAAGAACAAGCTTTAAGAGAAAAGAACAATTTTATGCCAGTTTGCTAGATCTAGTTCATATAGATCTATGTAGTGCTACAAGGATAAGAAGTCTACAAGGTGATAGGTACTTCATGTTGCTTATTGATGATTATTCTAGAATGACTTGGGTTACTTTTTTGAGAGACAAAACTGAAGCCCTAGAGAAGTTCAAATCTTTCAAGGCAATTGTTGAAAATGAAATAGAGATAAAATTCAAATGCTTGAGATCTGATAGAGGAGATCAGTTCACATCAAATGAATTCAACAATTATTGTGAGGAACAATGAATAAAGAGGCAATTGTCTGCACCTAGGACTCCTCAGCATAATGGAGTTGCAGAAAGAAGGAAGGAAGTATGCCAGAAGTGTTTTGGGAGGAAGCTATACATACTATTATGTACATTTAAAATAGAGTTCAAGTAAAAGGAAATGGTACTAAAACTCCTTATGAATTGTGGTATGGAGGAATTCCAATAGTAAGATATTTTAAAGTCTTTGGAAGAAAATTTTATATCAGAAGAGATGAAGATCTAGAGTTTGATGCAAGATGTGATAAAGGAATCTTCCTTGGATATTCTACCAGGAGAAAGGCCTGCCAGTGCTACAATAAAAAGTCAAAAAACATTGTGGAGAGTGCAAATGTGAAGGCAAATGAATACAAAGGAAGAACATCAAATCAAAATGGCTATGAATCTAATGAACTTGGTGCTACTTATGAAGAAAAAGTTGAACAAGAAGTCAATGAAGATGAAGAAGAAAAGGGTTCAGAAGTTGCTACTAAGACCCCTAGGTATGTAAAAATCAATCACTCTAAAGATCAAATTATTGTAGACAAAGACAAAGGAGTATTGAAAAGGAAAAGAGCTACAGAAGAATAAATGAATTACTATTTTCTCTCTATAGTTGAACCAAAGACTATGAATGATGCCTACAATGATGAAAACTGGGTTAAGGAAATGGAAGAAGAACTAATACAGATAGAGAAGAATGAGACTTGGGAATTAGTTCCTAGACTTGATAAAAAAAATGTTATTGGAACTAAATTGGTCTTTAGGAATAAGCTAAATGAAAATGGAGAAGTTGTAACGAATAAAGAAAGGCTTGTGTGCAAAGGCTATTCTCAAATTGAAGGGATAGATTTTGAAGAGACTTTTGCTCTAGTAGCTTAGATTGAAGCAATCAGAATGTTTCTAGCATTTATAGCTTATAAAGATTTCAAAGTATATCAGATGGATGTAAAGGACCTGCATTTTAAAATGGTGAATTGGAAGAGGAAGTCTACATTGAATGACTAGAAGGATTTCAATTGTTAGATCAAGATAATATGGTATGCAGGTTGAAGAAAGCATTGTATGGACTCAAGCAAGCTCCTAGGGCCAGGTATGCAAGGTTGGATAAGTACTTGTTACAATTAGGGTTATATAAAGATACTACTAATAGTAATCTCTATTTGAAGATTAATGATGATCAAATCTTGATTGTTGAGGTCTTTGTTAATGATATCATCTTTGGAGGCAATGAAGGTATGTGTATGAAATTTGTTGATGAAATGCAGAATGAATTTGAGATGTCTATGTTTGGTGAAATGAATTTCTTTCTAGGTCTGCAAATCAATCAATTAGATAAAGGAATCTTCATATCTCAGTCTAAGTATGTTAAAGAGTTATTGAAGAAGTTTGGGATGGAAGAATAAACTGATATATACTCCCATGCTAACTGGCTACAAGTTGAGAAAAACTAATGAATCACCTAAGACTGATTAGAAAAGGTATAGATCAATGATTCAATGATTGCTTTATCTAACTAAAACCAAACCTGATGTTATGCATGTAGTTTGTCTTATTACAAGATTTCAAGTTGATCCAAGAGAATCACATGTGATGGTAGTAAAGAGAATTATGAGGTATTTAAAAGGCACTCTAGATCATGTCTTATGGTATCCAAAGTATAATGATTTCAATCTTAGTGCATATACAGATGTTGATTGGGTCAGGGATGTTGACGATGTGAAGAGTACAAGTGAAGGTGCCTTCGTCTTGGGTAATAGATTAGTTTCATGGCTAAGCAAGAAACAAGATTCAATCTATTTGTCAACCCCAGAAGCAAAGTATATTGCAGTAGCATGTTCTTGTACTCAAGTGTTATGGATGAAGCAGACTTTGAAGGATATAAGAGTTGTTTATGAAGATCTAATTGCAATCTTGTGTGACAATACAAGTGCCATAAATATTTCTAAGAATCTAGTGATTCACTCAAGAAATAAAATATATCTATAAGGTATCACTTTTTGAGAGAGAAGGTGATAGATAATGAAGTAAAGTTGGAATGTGTGTCCACAAAGAATTAGATTGTAGATATCTTCACCAAGCCTCTGTCTAAGGATACTTTTGAGTATCTTAGAGGAAAGTTAGGGGTCATTACCCCTCCTGCCTTAAATTAAGATGCATAAGAATGCATCAATCCAGTGGTGTCCAAAGTCTCACCTCTTGATCTAGATTGATGTTCTAAGGGTTACCTCTCAGGGGGAGTAGCTAGATGTATTGGTAATAATTTAGTTGGATCAAAACAGTAGAATGCAAGTATGTGCCCTTTGCAATTAATGTCAAAGGGGGAGAGAAATCATGTGAAAAACTTAGAAGGAGAAAGAATACATATGTGTAAAGAGAAAGGAGGAGAATCTTGTCTTGATAGTCTTTTCAGTTTTTCAGATCATATGTTTCCATCAATGACAAAGGGGGAGATTGTTGCAAGTATGTACTTAACCGGTGTTGTCATTGATGTCAACATATCATTGTTGTCATTGATATCAACTATACCCTTATCCTTTTACTTTCTTGTAATAAGCTAGATGCTTTATATTCACCCATGTAATTGATTATAATGTTGAGGATATTGAGAAAATTAGATCCTCTGGTAGAAACAGGGAGTTGTAGTAAAAAATAGTGTATTCCATACTGAAGAAAAGTCTAGTAGATTGCTCTACATTTTATGTAGGATGAAAATATTTGTCTACAGATTGGAAGTTATTTAGATGTCCATTTGAAGATGCTATGTTCTGAGTTTGAGCCTCTGGTAGGAAGATTTGAGTGAGTAATGTTCACCAGAGTGAAAATAGTTTTTTCTGTATATCTGGCAAAGATAGGGAGAGAGTATTATGCTCCACATTCCTCCACATTGAAGTATTTCAGTCTGTGGTTCTAGAGTTAAGTTTGGAATGATGTTATGTACATTCAACTTCAATGGTTCATGATTTGGTGGTTCACAAGCTATCCTTTCCTTATGATAGTGGCTGACAGTATTGTTCTTGTTCTCTGGTTTGAAGAATCTTTTTGACAGCATGGTTAGAGATCATGCAGTTGTTCTTGGTGATTACAATGTGCTTACAAATGTCTCCTGATCATGTTCCTACATTTGGATTGGTCTACAAAGAAAAAATTGGATCATGAACAAAGAATGATCTTAGCAGACCTAGTGCTCTCATCTGTCTTGGTTTACCTAGTTGAATTCATTATTTGTGGAGATGCATTGAAGTTTGTAGAAGCATGTTGTGGCGTGGATTATGTTTGAGTGCCAGCTAAGGTGTGGCATGATCTACATACATCCTTACATCTTTTCCTTATCTTAATTTGTATTAGGTCCATACCTATTTTGTGTATGATTGAAATGCCAACCTTGGAGATTGATCCAATGGTTGATGAATGTAATGCAAACCTTGGTGTACATTCCAATGTTGATGAATTGTATAAAACCATGTAATGTAGTTGTGAAAGGAGTGTGTGTGTGTGTGTGTGCGTGTGTGTGTGTGTGTGTGTGTGTGTGTGTGTGTGTGTGTGTGTGTGTGTGTGTGTGTGCGAATATGAAGAGATAAGTGTGAAGGTGTGAAAAAGTAAAGCGGAGAAGTTTTATTTTGCTTCAAAGGAACTGAACCCAGGCATGGAGTAGATGCTACTTAATCAGTTTCACTATTTTGGCAGTGAGCCAACCCTTGGAAGTGAGCCACCCTTTGGGAGTGAAAAGTTCTTTGCAGTGAGGAATTTGGGAAGTGAGCCCTGTAGGTAGTGAGCCTTTATTTTTTGGTATTGTTGTAACTCATATATTTTTGTGGGCTAACACCCATCGTAGTTTTTCTCTTATTAGGGTCTTCTACATAAAAAAATGGTGTTTACTATGTTGGATGTGTGTTTGTGATTAAGTTTATGGTTTCATGATTTCATGGTTAAATCTAATTATAAGAAATTAAGTTGTTGATGGTTTGATGTTCATATGAAGCTAAGCTTTTGTGACAATTGATTCACCCCCCCTTTTAGTTGTCTGGTGTATTTCAAAAAATACACCCAAGTCAGAGATGATACTACAATACCTACTTTTACTACAAGCACCACAAGAAATTTACTTTGCTAAGTGTTAATGTTAAATCTACACTTTGTGTTTAATTGCATCAACATGGGATGTTTTTCATATATTGGACACAACTTGTAAAATGAACTCTAGGATTTTAGAACCTAGCTCTTCATGGGGTTTTTAATGAGTTCACTTTACAATTTTGTAAAAACATAGAATAAGAAAACTAAGAATGAAACCTATCTAACAGGTGGTATGCTAACTGAAACTCTCATATCTACATATGACTAATTTGCATAGGATTCCATAGTCATAAAACAAAGTATTATAAATTATGTAATAATGTGAGGTGAAACTCACACAATAATTAAGTTTTAGGAGATTATATAGTTTCATATCTTCAAACTAGCTTTCTTTGAGATGTAGAAGATAAAACTATAGAGAAGAAGGAAATATTAGAGAAATAAAATCCCTAATTTTCTTTCATTCTTTGCATGATGAACACCTCTTCTCGATGGCTCAGTTTCTACCTTAACTCCAACTTCTAACTTGGTTTATTCATGTAAAAGTATCTCTTTTTTTCTACTTGGTGATTGCCACTATTTGTTTATAGTTCCATTTTTTAATTTCTTCAAAGAAATGGAAGGTTTTAACTTATCTTTAAATAATATTTTAAAAAATTTAAATAAAGATTTCACTTTATTTCTTTATCCATGAGTTGTATCTTATTTGTTAATAGAACTTAAAGATATTGTGAATCTTTTTACAAAAATTATTTAGTTTTTATATTCTCTTTTAGATATCACGAGTCCACATTGTCTTTATCACCCCCTTCTTCCTTTTAATAATTTTTAATGAAATCTCTCTGAAAATTCATAAAATAAAATACTTGAAAATTAAAATTTAGTTCATCCAAGGCTTACATTGCCAACTCAACCCAAACTATAGGCATTGACACATCATTTTCTAGAAGGTACATCTAATACTATCAATAATGAGCTCACCATTTATTGAGTCTAATGCTATGGTGGAAAAAGAAGCCAATAGCACACCTCTCTATCTAACATCTCCTTACAACATGTAATAAATGCATTGCTTGTTGGATAAAACCATTTGATGATATAGTTTGGAGAGATTGGCTACTATTGGGCTTTGGGTTTTTAGATTGGTTGCTCCATTCTCTAGTTGCAATGTGACTATGCATTAGATATCTTCCCTAATGTTTTCACCAAGATTCCAATGGTTTCACTAGAGATGGTTGCACAATACTCTCATGCCTATGTCAATTCCTTCGAAACCATTCCTTAAATATTTTTGTGAATTATTATTGGATTGGATATGTGTTTCTTCTTATGGGATCTTTATGATCATTTAACACTCTTTATAAATGATACATGAATTCTTGTTGGTTGCAAATGTTTGCACTTCATTCTAGTATGGTGCATTGATTTATCTTTTGGATTATTCATTTGAAGGATTGTGCAATAATTTTTGGAGTTTTGAAGAACTTTTATTGAAGATAGAACTTTGAATGGAGATAAATACAATTTTCACTAGTTATGTAACATTGAGAGGGTTGTACAACATTCATTATGGCCTATGTATCATTTAAAATGGTTACACCATATTATTTATTTTGTATACTTATTTAGAGTTGAATGTACATGAACATGTTAATATTCAAATCATTAAGGTTAACTATGTTGGATTTTGACTTATACATCAGTTGTGAAATCTTGCGCTCCATTTGGGATGGTTGTACTAATTTTAGAAGGATTGTGGAATGGTTTAGATTTGTGCCTTTTTAGGATACCTTTTGATTTTTATGAGATACTGAAGAAGAAAGCATGTATTTGCATTCTCTCAAAAAAAATTGAAGAGAAGATCACCCATTACATCCCAACTTGCAACTAAACCAGGTTCCATGGTTTTGTACTATTCACATCCCTTGCCTCTGAAAGATGAAGTAAGTAGTTGAAGAGCCATATTTTAAGTAGTGATACGATGAATGCTACACAAATTTGGAACATCTTGTAAATGATCTGAGGGAGAAATTAAGCCATCTCCATGGAAGTGAGGCAATGCTTTCGATAACATTTTAGGAATCTAACACCATTATTGTTGCTATAGTGGACCACTTGAATCCCAAGCCACAAATTTCAAAGTTCTGATTGGAATATTTAGATGCACATAGATATAAAGGGGTTTCCATGATCTATAAAAGTATAAATCTAGGACCTTTGAAGTAACTAATCACCAATGGAGTCACTAGATGGAAGATTCATGCTCCTATAGGTAGATATGTTTGTGATTTTCTACCAAAATCACCAAATGTAGAACAAATAACCAATGAGATGTAGACTAAAGCCTTTATGTTGATGTTCAAATCTAAACTTTCATGTTTACCTTCATCAACATGGGAAGTTTTTCAAACATGGGACATGACTTGCAAAATGACCTCCATGATTTTAGAATCTAGCTCTTTATGAGGTTTTGAATGAGTTTACTTCATGCTTTTGCAAGAAAAAGCAACAAGGAGGTAAACAAATAATAAAATGTAATAATGAGAGGCAAAAACTATATAGTCATTAACTTTTAGGGTATTAGATGGTTTCATAACTTCAAACCAAGGCTACATATACAAGAACAAGAAAGTGGAGATAAATCCACCAACAAAATTAAATGAAGTATAATAAAACAAAACATTAAATTGCATTCATAATGACAAATTGATAATAGATGCAAGATGACCAAATGAATAATTATAGCATTATTTGTGAATTAATATACACATATATAAAAATATTTGCTTCAAAGGATCAAGTGCACAAATCAATAGTTTTTTTAGTATAAATCTCTTTTTTTTGTTTGAATGAACATTTAAATATTTATAGAAGCATAAGAAGAAACTCTCTTAGAGATGTGGAAGATAAAACAAGATAAAAGAAAAAATAAGAGAAATAAAATCCCCAATCTACTTTCATTCTTTGCATCATGAACACTTCTTCTAGATTACTCCATTTTCTACCTTCATTGCCACTTTTAACTTTCATTACATGTGTAAAATATCTCTTTTTGCTACATGGTTATTTCTAGTAGTTGTTTCCATTTTCATTTCTATTTTCTTCCAAAAAAATAAGATCTTTTAACTTGTTCGCAAATAATATATAGAAAACATTAAATGTTCTATTTTAAATAGAACTTAAATATTTTTTTATGCTCTCTATAAAAAAATTTGGTTTTTATATTCATTTTTAGATATCATGGGCCCACCTTGTCTTCATCACCTCTTTCTTCATTTAATGATTTTTAATGAAATCACTCTTAGAACACATGGGAGATAAAATGATTACAAATTTAAATTATTTCATGTAGGGCCCACATTGCCAACTCAACCAAAACTATAGCCAATGGTGCCTATTTTTTACAAGGTACTTCTATAGTATCAACAATGAGCATCATTGGTTGAATCTAATGTTGTGGAAAAATAACCAATAACACACATCTCTATTAGACATCTTCTTACAACATGTAAAAAATGCACTGGTGATTGCATTTAACCTCTTGATCAAATAGTTTGGAGAGATGGAATACTACTAGGCATTAGGCTTCAAGATTTGTTACTTTGTTCTCTAGTAGCAATATAACTAACAAATAAATATCTTCTATAATGTCTACGCCATGATTCCAATGATTGTACTAGAGATGGTTGCAAGATATTCTCATGTTTGTGTAGGTGGATAGAGGCAATCATAGACACACTCAGTGCTTCTACATGAATAGAAACTTGTATTCAAATTGATGAAAAACTTACAATGATGTCTCAAAATATAGAGTACAAAACATTTCCTTCTAGAAAGTTCTAACCTTTCCAGTCATATCTATATACCTTCTAGAAATTTACTATAACAAACTTTCTTCTAGAAACATCTTAAACCAAAATCTTACTAGTTTTCTTCTAATGTTTTCTAAATACAATTAATTATACAAATACAATAATTAGTCATGTTTTAAATTGCATTCCAACGCTCCCCCTCAATTTCTACTATTAACTAAGTTCAACATCTACAATACACAATTTTTTCCTTAAATGTTCCAATTGCTCCTTTGTTAACAACTTTGTGAATATATCTACCAACTATTATTCAAAATTGTAGAACTCCAAGTAGATTTATCCATTACATATAGCTCATTAATGAAATGGTACGTTGTATCAATCTACTTGTTCCTCTTATGAAAAACATGATTTTTTGATGATGCAACTACTGATTTGTTATCACAAAATTGGTGTCAAATCCTCTTGATCATGCATTAAATCTAGCAATACTCTACACATCCAAATTGCTTGACATGCTATAGATGTTTTTACTACATACTCCACTTCATCTAATGAAATTGCCATTATATGCTACTTCTTTTATGCCCATGAAGCTACACCTAATCCAAATAAGTTGCCTTGACATTTTTTTTGGCTTCTTGTTGAACTATCTTTTCACTCTTCATTCAAAGTTGGAACATTCATTTCCTTATCATCTCAACCCTTGAAATAAACATGATACCAATATGTAGGTTGATAGAGGCAATCATAGACATACCTAATGCCTCTTCACAAATACAAACTTGTATTCAACTTGATGATAAACTTACAATGATGTCACAATATATAGAGTACAAAGCATTTCCTTTTAGAAATTTATAACCTTTCTAATCCTATATAAATACCTTCTAGTTTGTTCCATATTCTAAAACTTGTTACCATAAAGTTGATTGTAGAAACATCCTAAAACAATCTCTTACTATTTTTTTTCTAGTGTTTTCTAATTACAATTAACTATAGAACTACAATAGTTATTTATGGTTGAAATTAAATTCCAATAGCCTATACTAATTCATTGCACACCATTCTTTATTTTCTTGTGCATTATTTTTACATTGGTTGCACAATACTTCTCATGGGCTCTTTCTAAGAATTTAACATACTCTTTGTTGTCATACATGGATTCCTAGTGGTTGTGCAATGTCTACACTTCATTCTACCATGGTGTGCTAATGTTGCTTCTACAATATTTATTTGAAGGATTGTACAATAATCTTTAGAGTGTTGAAGAGGTTTTGTTAAAGATAGTAGTTTGAATGGAATTGCATACAATATTGAAAAGTTGGGCATCATTTGGTGGCTTGCACACCATTCATTATGGCTTGTGCATTAGTTGCACCACACTATTTGCTTTATGCCATTATTTAGAGTTGAAAGTATAATCATGTTTCCATTCAAATCATTGATAGGCTTCATTAGATTTAGACTTATACTTCAGCTATGAAAGATTACACTACATTTTGGATGGCTACGTTGATTATAGAAGAATTGTGCAATGGCTTAAACTTGTACCTTCTTTTCTTTATGGATATGCTATGTATTAAGGGACATACCTTATTTTCATGACTTATGTGCCACTTGAAATTTCTTTCACACCCTTTCATAGCTTGAGCAACTTCTATTTTTTGTTGTGCACAAGTTTTGAATGGCTATATCATTATTTAAAGAACTTGGTGATTGTTCATTATTTTCCCCCATATATTTCAATCAAGTAGGCATCTAATTTATTTTAACCCTTTTCCTATTCAAATCAAGGTTCCCTTTGTCCTTATTTCCTCCTCATATAGTTGTCAATAAAAAGATAAAAATGCCAACATACTACCATTCAAATCATCACACATACTAGAACATTTGTTGTCAAATCCTTCACTTCATGAAATATATGTACATTTGACAAATTAGCAATGTGCTCTAGAGCATATGAAGAAGGATTCCATAATTTTTTTAAAATGGAGTGTGATTACCTGCACTACACTAAGTAGGTTAAAATTCACTTTATCTACATTGATAGATAAGACATGAAAATACTAGTTAACATCATATGCTAGGTTAGGTAACCATCTACTAAAATGAAATAAAAAAATGCTTAATATAATATTAAAAAACCCAATGTTAAATAACACACATGTAATTATCCAAAAGTATGTAAAACTATCATAGTCAGTAAGTACATATATAATGACTAGGGTTGTCAAACGGTTGGGCCTTACAACACTTTTATGCATCCACCCATAGGATGATAAATAAATAATAGAAATGGGATCTCCCTAGTGTAAACCTTTATAATTATTAATAACCCATGTTGCAACATCATTAATCAACAAAACTTAAGTTCAAATATAATGCAATGACACCACTCAGTTAAAAAGTTAAACATTTAAAGAATTTCAATGAGAAAATTCTAGTTCAATTTATCATAGGATTTAGTTATAGCCATATTAATAATAATAGTGTTGGAGTGGCACTCCTTTTATAAAAGTTACTTGGGGAATTATATTTTATACTAAGTACTTGATCCATACTTAACTACAAGATTACAATTTCTCTAAAAATTAGTGGTTAAAATAAATTTAATTTTTCCTTATTTTTTATTTTCATTCAAAGGATAGTGAAATTTGTTATAGTTATATTTAGAGTGTGCATTCAAGTGTGGAGAATGATTTATAAGTCATTGGAAACATTAACATAAATAAATCATACTATAGAGATATCATTTTTCTCAGAAACCTCAAGGAGAGGAAAACTAGTTTGTAGTGGCTAATTCACATCAAAATTCTGAGCTAACAAATTAAAAATAATAGTATGAGAGACACTATTCATATACAAAATGGAGACAATAGACCAACTCATGATAAATATAGGTGTGTATATATAATAATTAGGAACTAGGAACTTGGAGGGAAATTCAAAATTAATATATAATTACAACTAGCCTCTAAGATGCCCACATGGCCATGTTAGAAAATGAATCCATTAGGAAAAGACATCTAGCTAAGAATGTGCAAGATATATCCAACTAGGGTAAACATGCCATTCCCTCCTTAATGTTAATGAGAAAGGACATCTAATGGTAGGCACACACCAACCATCAATCCAATCCCATAATATATGTAACACTAGATCAAGGAAGAAAATCTTAAAAGATAAAAATCAACCATGACTGCACACATGGATCAAGATGAATATTTCAATCATGCCTCATTGTTGTAGATCTATAAATATCCCAAGGAGTAATGTCAATTATAATAATACACATCGACCACCCATGAGTGAACATTTGATGGTAGGTTAGGAAGAGAGTTTAATCTTTAGCTGAATACAAGTCATCCACATAGAAGCATGGAAATAGATAAAATATGGGATGAGACATGGAGAATATTCATATCACTAAGGTGAAGAAACATGAAGTCACAAGCAACTTGATGGTCATCACATAATGAAAACCACCAGCATGTCAATCCATTATAATGATGCATATGACTAGTAGAATACCCATAGATACAACATGGAACACTAGGTACCAAACTAAACAACATGTATCCACATGACACAACTAATTGGACTATTACATATTTGAGGGGGGAAAACATCAAAAAATTCAAATAACAATACTGTAGGTAGAACATTCCCACTATAAATATAATTGGCCTCCATAAGGATATAATCACCACTATACCACAAGGATACACTATACACTACAATGATGTTTCCAAGAACATGGAAAACCACCACAAATTAGGGTGAGACCTTCTAAAAAGGAAACATAAACTACTACCTTGACGACATTACATAAGATGACAATCCTACTAGATAAAGGAGAAACTTTCTATAGAACACCAATGAGATTATATGGAGACCACATCAACATATAATTACACATATAGGATAATGTATGGTCACTGCAAGATTGAAGAATCTACTACATGCATGAGGATCCATTGGAAAGGGTATAAAGAGCATAGATAGACAAATCATATTCCTGTTGCAGTGAGAACAAATAGGTTAGGAGCACATGTGGTACTAACAATAAGAAATGGAAGGTGATCAAGTGACACAACAAGGAAATAGAGGGAACTACTAGAAAAAATGGAATGCTACAAGTCACAAGGAAGTGCAAAGAAGAAAATCTAGTTGAATCAACTTCCTACACTAATATTGAGAGGAATAGCATACAAAAAATATTAAAATCTAACATAAAACTATTACAAAAATTATGAAAAAACATATATGAAAGAATTAACAATATGACATATAACACTAGTATGACATGGGAAAATAGCCATAATCCAAAACTTGATCAATGAATTATCAAATCAATAACAATATTACAACACTCTAGTAGAGTAAGTTTTTACTAGAGTTTCACTAGCACATAAACATGGAGTGATTTTGACAACATTTTTAAATCACTTACAATTTCTCAATACAATTCAACTCCTCAAGCACCTAATTTATAGATACGTGAACAACTCAAAAACTATAGATGGTTTTATAAACTATGTGAAAAACATCCTCAAGGTATGGTGCCCAACCTAGGCCTAAATCTCAATGCCTCCCTAAAAGATTCCCTCATATAGGTTAAAAATAGTAAAAAATTATTCCACTAGGTTACAACTCTCACAAGTGACAAAATTTATGCACCTAGCATGGGTGTCAAAGTTTATCATTATTCCCATGTAAAACTAAATCACTTCATGAAAAATAACAATGCCTTTGTTAACTCCCTCTTATAGGCTCTTATAATTGTCATAAGATTCTATCATAAAATCCCTACAAAATAGGGTTCCCAAAATCTACTCATACTAAACACCATATGACAACTTAAAACTGAAATTATAAAGTATTGACATGTCATAGTTGATGTCAACTTAAAATCCCATGCCCTACTTTGGTTGGAGCACAAAATTGAATAATATGTAGGAAAATGCTAAACAATTGATAAATTGAAAATGTGGAATTTTTGCAAGGTTGAGACACCTTAAGTCACAACATTATCTCACTTGTCAAATACTTTGTAAGAGACAAAGGGAAACATACCATCATGGAATAGCTTGGTTAGAGCATTTACAACATTTGTTAGAGTTTAAAATTTCTCTAATTTCACACTTTCATCTTTGACCATTTATCTAAGAAAATGATACCACACATCTATGTGCTTGGTCCTTACATGAAATGTTGAGCTCTTTTATAAATAAATTGCACTCTGACTATCACGATAAAGAGTAATTATAGATTGGTTCAGCCCAACATTTGAACAAAATCTCTCCAACCAAATGGTTTCCTTATAGGCATAAGTAGTTTTCATGTACTCAGCCTTTAGTAGTGGACAAAGAAACCATAGTTGTTGGCATTATTGTCATTGATGTCAAGGGATGATGTCCATTGTTGTGAAAGTCATATGAAAGTCATTGATGTCAAAGGATTGTTGGTTTGAGGCCATTTCAATTTGTTTGGCCAAACTGAGGACATCATCTTGAAGGAGATCAAATTGCGTATTCACAATTTCATTTTTGTCAAGTTTAGGTAAAAATTTGGCTAGGTCATAGCCATTCAGAGATTTCTTCAGTTTGTGAACTAACTAATTCACCGACAACTTTGTTGGTTGATGGGTAACTTCTCCAACTCTACATAAGGACAAGTTTACAAGTGCTTATGGAGTCTTCAGTTGGTAAAAGTTTGAAATTACAAACTTAGTTGACAAAGTCACTCATTTGTCAAACCTCAGGTTCACTGATGACTCTATTCCCTGACAAAGGCTCACAAGTTGGACTCAAAGTTTCTTTTAGTTTGTGGAATTGGCATTTCACTGATAGAATAAAATTTGTTAAGTCTTTGGTAGTTTGCAAGTTAAACAGTTTGCTGATTTGTTGGCTAAGTGATAGAGGGCACATAAGAATGTTAGTTTAGATTTTGGTGCTTTTATTGATAAATAAGATATGTTGGCTCATGGTTCAAGGAAAAAGGAGCAAGACTTTAGAACCAGGCTTAGTTTAAGAAGGACTAGTTTTTTCAATAAAAGAAGATGATACCTTGAGACTTTGTATCGACTAACTTCTAAGATTGTTCGAAACTAGTTCATGGGTTTCAAGATTTGCTGATAAGCTAATAAAAGGATGAAAAAGTAAAGGTAGCCAATAAGTACACTTCGGTGATGGTTCTTAAAAAGGAGATTTTTCTGATAGAGTGATAAAAGCCAAAGTTTTTAAAAGGGAAATTTTGCAGACAAGAGTGATAAAGGCATAAAAGACAAAGGTTTGTAAAAGAGACATTTTACCGATAAAGGCAACATAAGTCAAGTTTGTGAAAGTGACTTTTTTCTAATAGAGGCGACATAGGCCAAGTTAATGAAGAACATATTTTGCCAATAGACTACTCTGAAGCTTAGGTATATATGGTTGAGATGATAATTCAGATCAATAACCATTTAGTTGTTGGGCAACTATTTAAACTAATTGATGCAATTACACAACTACTTTATGAACTTTCAATTTTCTAAACAATTTTAGTTTTGTAACAAGTTGGAGTTGTGTAACTACTCAAATACGCTCATTGTTTTGTTTGTGGTGGTTCAAACTAGTGAAACAATATTTGTTTCTACAAATGTAAAAGTTGCTGAGTTATTAGTTGTCATTTCCTTTCATGGAAATATATAAAACAGATGCTTGCAGAAGTATGTGTGTATGTGTGAATGTTGTAGGGTGTGTACTTGAGAGAAATTAGACTATGTTAATAAGAGCATAGCATATAGAGAGCATTCAAGGTGTACAATGTGAGGGTAGGATTCTTTGTTAAATTTGAACAGAGAATGCGGAGAGCATAGAGAGAGGAGAAGACTATGTTAATGAAAACATGGATTGCAAGAGTTTGGGTGAGACTATAGATGAATTGAAAAGGTGCATATTAGGTTAGTGAAAAACCAAACTATATTAGAATTTGTAAGGATTCAAGGGTTGGTGTCTATTTGGGGTTGGTCCTCAATTAGGTGTATAGTGTACCTAAAGGTTCCAGTACCTCAAAACGTTGTCTTGGGTGTTAATGTACCTATAATTTGGTGCTTACAAAACATCTATCAAATCCTTTTTTGTGAGGTTAGATTTGAGTAGTAGACTCAAGCAACATTCTCACCATGGTTTTTCCCTTTTATGGTTTTCCATGTACATCTGGTGTTATGTGATTTATGTGTGCTTTTGATTATTGTCTCTTGGCTTAATTTTGTTAAAAATTAACATACACTAATTCACCCTAATTTTAGTGCATTATTGTTCTTTCAACAATAGCCTATCATTTATTCATCTAAATAATAGCACAATCAAATAATGTAAACACATAAGAATTGGTGGATCTTCTACTTGTTGTGTGGTTGCACAACACACCCCATTTTTCCTTAGCAAAACAAGGACCCAACTTTTTGCTTTTGCTTGTTTTTTCTTTCTTGGTTTGGGCAGTTTAGCAAAAGTTAGTTAAGTATATCACCCTTGCACATGCATGTGCCTCATAAGAAAAGGTCAATAGTCAAAGTTAGAATTTTCTATCATAAACCTCATAATCTTGAAGGGTGCAAAATTTTAAGTAGGTTTGCCTTTTGGGTCACCCTGATATCCCTTACGGGTAAAAAGTTATGCCAAGTCAAAGTTTGGTCAAACTCGATATTCTCATAGGGTCATATTTGTTAATATTAGTCACATTCTTTAGATGACCCCGACATATGAAGATCACCTAATATCTACATATTCATCAATATGCAAATGTCAAAGTCAAGTGCGGAAGAATATCTACCCATCAAATCCTCATGCATATTTCTGGAGGGTCATATTTTTGAATATACAGCATGTTACATAATATCACCCTTCGCAAATATGACCATGACATCACCTTGTTTTGATTTAAAAGAACCCAATATGTCGATGACATTGTCAGTATGCTCGACACCCATGGGGTCATATTTCTGAACATCCGTCATATTTTTCAATATGCCGATGATGTCATCCTAACTCGATACTAAGAGAACATGATATGATGATGATTTCATCATGATCTAGACTTAAGGAGGTCATATTCTAAAATATCCCTGATCTTAATTAATATGACGATGACATCATTCTTTCAAACAATTTAAAAGACTTATAAATTGTTGACGTCATCCTCCCATTCTCAAATAGGGTGATATTTCATAGTGTTAAAGGACATAGATATTTATTTATATTCCCCATGTCAATGCTAGATGACCCAAGATGCAATGATTTCTAGTAACCAATCAAACAATGCCACGTGGCATATCCACCTGATCATATTGATTCAACATGTTGTCATGATTATTTACAAACGTATAATGACCTAACCTTAGTCATTGGTCAATAGTTGACCATCCTAAAGGTGATATCACCCTCATATTCCAAATATTAGTCATGTTACCCCTCATCTCTGATCTCTGCAAAGATCACCCTTCACATTAAATACAATTCCAATGGTAGGTGGAGCATTCAAAATTTCAAATACACACCCACCACTTGTCAACATCTGCAGACATTATGTGTCGATCAATGGACAAGAATGAAAATGACACTAAACATACCCTAATTTGCCATGTAAATCGGTTTAAAGTAATTTTTGGGTTCATTTTAGAATTACCATACGTTTAAGCAAAAAATTACAGAGCTCTAGGAGATCAAAGCTTCACTGTAACATGCAAATAGAATGGCACCCACATTCAAATGGAACAAAAGATGGTAATTGCAACACAACCACACTCATATGGATATCACCCATACAGTATAA
Source organism: Cunninghamia lanceolata (assembly GCA_027924645.1). NCBI lineage: Eukaryota > Viridiplantae > Streptophyta > Pinopsida > Cupressales > Cupressaceae > Cunninghamia > Cunninghamia lanceolata. The sequence goes on along the minus strand of BSBN01001807.1, from coordinate 19,357,294 downwards.
GGAAAGCAATTATTAGGTATGTAACTGAAAACCCTCCTTTTGTTTTTTGTGGTAAATCATGAGGTAAAAACATTTTTTACAAATTTAGTTTACATGATGATGCATAAAACAAACTAGAATGATAGGATTATTACCACAAAATGCACATGATTACTAAACCACTTCTACACACAACACGTTAGGGTAAGACATGCATGTTTTTATTACAGGATCTAATGGCAACTAGAAAAAACCAATCCAACACCAAGTTTTTGAAGCCCATGTTTGTGCAGCTAGAGGGAACAATATTCAGATATGAACAAATCAATGATACACATCAAGGGAGTATTGATCTTGATAAATGGACTGCAAGATTAGAGAAAGGAAGTGGAAACCCTCTACTCATGAGCATATATAGCTCAGGGATGTGGAACACTAGTGGATTTCCATATGCAATGGGAGCCACTGAACTCATGGTAGAATGTGCCTAAAACTACAATGCAGAAACTAGAAAGGTAGAAAAGCATGGGAGAGTTTATGTAGATTTCTCAGTCGTGGGCATCACCTCAGCCATTAATATTCCTAGGGGACCCAATATTGTTCAATTAAACCTAGGTAGATTGGAAAAGGAATATCATAGCAACCAAAAAGAAGCTAGACATATCATGTATCAATGGAGATCCAAGAGTAGCACATATAAGGCCTTAGCCAAATTGCATGTGTATCTCTTTAAGTTTGACTTTGCTCCCGAATATCAATACATGATGACAATGCTTAGTCAGATGACAAGGAGAGCAAATGTTGGAGCCTTTGAGAATTAGATGTATGGTATCATTCAGATAGTGGAACATATAGATGACAAACCCCTATGGGCCAAAATCATAAGTGGCAGTTTAGATGAAGGAATGATGAGGCTAGGAGGGAAGGTGAACATGTTTCATATGACTTCTTATGTTGTATATGCCTGTGCATTTAGAGGTACATTCAATGGCTTGCACATAGTAGGTAGGGTTGGAGATAACCCTGAGGATGTGAGCATATGGGAGCATTACCCACAGTTGAAAAAAAGAGAATCTCTCCAAAACTATAGGATAGTAAATGACTCCTTCTCCATGCATCTTGTTAGGACAATGGAAGAAGACAACAAAAAGATTAAGTGTAGAAGCACAAGTTGTTATATACAAGCATGGGGCTTGGTTTATCCAATTCCCCACATTTTCATATATGAGAATAGAAGGCTTACTGGGCAACCTCTCATGCTACCTAGATATCCAAATGACCAAGTCATCCTGATGGAAATTTCTAGACAGATATTGCTTTCAATGGAGGCTCATATTGCAAAAGGAAAGATTTTGCATGTTTTGTTTCTAGTCTTCATTGGTTGGTATATGTGTCCAGATAGATAAAGTGTTAAGGATGTAATTGGAGGATTGAACTTGATGTTCTTACATCCTTTTCCACTGGCTAGGTGCTATGACCCATATGACAGGATGCATGCATTACTTGGGAAGCCTATACATCAGAAGCACCTTCAAGACTATTGGGTTGATTGTGATGATGAAGTAGAAGTCAGAAGGAGAAATTATAAGAGGCTCACTCTAAATCAGATACACACCTTTGACTACATATCAATACCTTCTCAGCTACATGAAGATGATGGTTAGATCATGTCCCAAGAATATGAGGACAAGAAAGTATACAATGAAACAATATCAACCCATGACTTGAGTCAACCGGAGGTGACTTCACTAGACCAAATAATGCTAAAGGTCATTCAATTGACCCAAAGTTGGGTAGATGTTGAAGTCAACAAACTAAAAAAGAAAGGTGTAGCCCTTACTGTGGACAATAAAAGAAAGAGATAGGAGTTATCTGAGGAGGAATAGGATGATTTCCTCAAAGAGAAAAGGCAATCAAATGGAGAAAGACAACCAAGTGAAGAAAAGAAGCGGAATAAAAATAAGAAAGGGACCCTTGCATCTAGAGTGGTGACCATTAGGCAACCCTAGCCAAAGGGAGATGTAGCATCCACCTCAACTATAGTATCACCTCATACACCTACTAAACAAAAGAAGGTCGCTGCCAAACCTTTCCCTATTATTATAGAAGAGAAGGAAGAACCCTCAAATGATGACCTCTTAATCAAGAAGAAAAAAAAGAAAGTTCCAACCCCACCTCAAAAGAAACAAAAGACTACAATGAGAGGAATTGTGGATATAAATCCCATCCTATTGAGGGGAGTAGTAGGTGAGGGTATTTTGAAGAATTTGCAACATGAAGTTCCTGTCCCTGATATTGTATAATTCAAGACTGAGAAAGCAGAGGAACAAAGAGAAGAGAGGCGAAGTGCAAGGAAGGAGCCACCTTTTCCACTATATGATATAGTGGATTTATCTGATGATGATGTAGTTAATATTGTTTTTTCTCAAAGGATGGAGACTTTGGTGGAAAACACAAAGATGGCCCCTCATGGCACTCCCCAAGTTCAAAAGGAAGCCCATCAGGAGGAGGTTGAAATGGAAGAAATAGAAGAAGAAAGCCCTAAAGAGGTAGTGCAACAAATTGGATTGGAAAACTTGGTTGATCAAGTCACCGGCCCTACTGCCATAGACCTAGCTTATTAGAGTGATGAGGATCAAGATAGAGATAAAAATGCACCTCCAAAACAAGAAAAGGTAGAAATCATTGTACAGAAGGAGAGTGATCAGGAGATGCCTGATAAAAGTGATACTCAGAATAAAGAGATGCCTAATAAGAATGAAGATTAGGGTAATGTCCCAAGACTAGTGCTTGAAAGATAGACAAGTGAAAAGGAAACTGATAAAGTATAAAACCCTAGAGAAATGGATATATCAAAAAGTGGAGAACAAAGTCTTCCACAGGGTGATGAGTAGAAAAAAGAAATAGAGAAGGTGATCAAGAATGATCAGGTTGATGATCACCCAGATAAAATAGATCAAGATGTCCAGAATCCTCCTGAAGATCAAATGCAACAAAATACATAGAATTAAAATGTAAATGCATCACAAGAACCTCCTACACAACAAGAGATCCCTCGTGAGAAAGTGAATGAGGAAGAATAGAGAAAAGAAACCTCCCCACCAAGGGTAGAACAAAATGTACAGTCTCATGATGCTCATATTGAGCAGACTGACAAACAAAGACCCCCTGTTGGTGACATACCATATTGGTTACAGAAGGAAATAGTTCCACCACAAGTCACTAATGTGCCTAAGTTTCATGTTTCTACTTTGTTTTCAACTAATATGATGAAACCTAGAAGAAAGGCAAGACCTATATCCACCATCGAGAGAGATCCTACCACATGAAGGAGGATAGCTAAGGTAGCTCTACCAATAGTAGACAAGCTAAAAGGAGAAATAGGTATTGATGAATTTTAGATAGCTAATATTTGTTGGAATTAGGGTTGACAACTGAGAGGGGGGTGAATCAGTCATCTTCAAACTTTAATGCTTGCTACAATTAATTCTTCTTTACCACTTCTTAATAGATTAATGATATAACCATAAAAAGCAAGAATCAATAACACATGAGCAGAAACATAAATAACACACTTGTCACCAGGATTTTTAATGTGGAAACCTGGTTAAGGGAAAAACCACAGTGGGGATTAACCCACAAAGATTATACTTTATTAAAAGTATTAAAAAAGGGGAAGGCACATGCCTTCAAGCTCACTGCCCAGATCTCACTACTCAAAAGAGGCTCACTACCTACAAGAATGATTGCAAAAAGATTACAAATTGTTTGAATTGATGAGTAGCATCTACCAATGCAAGAATTTAGTTCTGGTTAAGCACAAAATACTGATCTTACACACTTCATCTTTATTCTACCTTGTTTACTGCTCTACCATAATCCAGACCTTAGATCTCTTCTCTTTCACACTTTAATCTACCTTTTTCACACTTACTCCTTTATCACACCACTCTCACACACCTAAACACTTGAATCCATCAGCTATATATATCCATGTCAACAAATTCAATCAACTATAGTTAGATTCAATAAAACTTAGAACATTTATTAAACACTCTGCTCTGTTAGCTGAATCTATGCACAAATATCAACGCAGACCAAAAAATTGCATTTCTAGACAATCAATCATGTTAGCCAATACTGCTGATTATCACCAATTGCTTATCCAACAACTTTTCTACATCCAAACCAAGATCAAATACTAGGTTACCTTGTTCTTCTAATTGTGCTGACTGACTCGAACCCAATACTTAGATCCTTATAAATTTTGAATCCTTTATCAGCGGAGGCTAAATCTCTAGATTTAGATAGTCCTAACAATTCTTATCACTCCCTCAGATCTGTAGAACACTAAGAATTACCATTGGAGAGATCCAGACCAGGATACTAGACCCTGTCACATGCTCTGTTTCTGACTACCTGGACTTAGCCAAATCTTCACTTTGAATTCTAGTATGAACAGATTATGCAATACAGATGTGCAAGGGAGACTTAGTTACCATCAATGACAACACCTATCATGCATAGTAGTGTTTCTTTCTGACAATCTCCTCCTTTGGCATCAATGGCAACACTTAGTGAAACATGACTAAGTGTTGGAACACTCCTCCTTACTATGTACACTTGTGCTTTTCACTGATCACCAATGCTCCCCTTTTGCTAGATTCCTCATTTTTCACTGCTCTTCACTCCCCCTTTGACATCAATGGCAAAGGGTAGGATCTATAACTAAAATTTGCACAAAAATCCTATATACCAAGCCACGTATGTACAAACAGTCCTTAAGTCTTACTTCCATAAACTTGAGTACATCTCCAAAAATGTTCTTCAATTGTGCCAACTCGCTATCCCGACTCTTATTTATAGTATTCAAAATTGAGATGTGAGCACTGAAGAGAAATGCTTGTGACTCTACCATCCTTAGATCAATAGGATCATTTGACTGAGCTGTAGCTTGGGCTTTAGTTAAGGCATTGAACATTGCTTCCATCTTGGGGGAAATTAGTCCCCGGAGCTCACTCATCCTTGTCTCTATGCTCTCCTTTTCTTTTGTCAATTTAATTATATCTTCAATTAGGCTGATCATTTGACACTCTTGGCTCATTACTGACACTGTAAGAGGATCAAAAGATTGGGATACATTGACATTTTTTCTTTGGACTCTTTTATTTTTATTTCAATGTCCTCTATAGCTTTAGGACAAGACAAACAAAATTTGTATACATTCCCTCCTTCTTTAAGAGTATTTTGAATACTCTTTACACTGGCATGTAGCACCATTTTATCAACTCTAGTCAAACCTTTAAGAGCATCAAATCTTTTATCATTGAATTCCTTTTGGACCTTGACCTCTACAGACTTCTCTAAAGATTCAAAATGAGAGCTTATTGAGTTTATCAAGTTCTTTAACTATCCAGAAGGGGATGTAGAAGAATCCTTTTGGTATGTTGGCATGATTTTTTCTAAAATCCCTAATGCCAGACCAAGTACCTTATTGTCTTCTATGTGAGACTTCAAAATGTCTTCTCTAGCTTTAACTTGAGCAATGGAAGCCAACTTTATCTTTTGCACTGGAGATAATGTATCAAAATTTATTGGACCTTGGATTATGTCCTGATCTTCTTCAATTTGTTTATCCCTTTCCAAAATTTCTTTTACTGCCTCTGCAATGTCTCTTGCCCAAGATGATGATGTGTGTATCTGATTCTTACTAGTACTATCATCTGGATTATCTTGCTTGGGTTCTTCATCACCCTTTACAATCTCTTCTTCTTTATCACTTTTCTCCTTGACTTCTTCTGCTTCTTGGTTCTTAGCCTTTTCTATTTCATGCTCTTCAATCTTGAATGAATCATCTTTAGTTTGATCATTTGTTTCTATATTCATCTCTGTATCCTTTTTGTCAGAATTATCTAGAGGAGTTAGAATACCTCCTACATTAGCAATTTCATTTGTCATCTTTTCATCTTTCTTGCTTATAGTTTCCTCTTCTGAGATAGAGAGGTTATCTATTCCAAATTATTGCTCATTGTTTTACTACTCTTCTTCATCTAGAACTAATGTGTCATCAGCAGGTTCATCTACAACCATAAAGAACTCATTTTTGTCCAATGTTTTTCTCATAATTTGCTTATTTTCTTGGACAACTTTGTCTATGTCTCCAGTCATCAATTTGTTCATCCTTGTCTTACTCTTGAATTCATTTTTGACATCTTTAAAAATTTTATCTGCTTCTTTGCTAGAGATCACTAGACATAGAGTGGTCAACACATGTGCCCTTAGCTCCATATATTTTGTCTTAGCAGCTTCTTTTCTCATTTCCAAGATGTCTCTTAAGTCTTTTGGAACTTTTGACAAAATTTCTACCAGTCCTCGATTGTATACATTTAAGTACTTGATAGTGGCTTCTTCCAAATGTCTTTTGTCATCATTATTTTAAAGATCATAGAATTTAGTCAATGGTTTTAAATTTCCATCAATAGTGATTGTCTTGACAATGTTTTCACAAAGGGAATTTGCTTCTTAAGATCAACCTTTGATTTCTGCCTCTTATTTGTCTTCTTGCTTTCAAAAGGCTTCTCTTCAGAAACTTTAACAACTTTAGCACCTGTGGCCTTTAAATCCTTAAGCCCATCATCTAAGTCTATCTTTTCTTCATCCTCTTTTTTAAAGCTTCCATATGGCCTTTTTGCCATTACTTTTGCTCTTTTATTTTCCTTACTGGATGATTTGTCTTCTAGTTTCTCAATCTTGGCAGATTTTGGGGGAACAGGGACAACAATAGAGCTCCTAGTTTTTCTAGGATAGTTGGAGGAGACTTCTATAGCACTTGCTTGTTTCTTATCCTACTTTTCCTTCTCAGCATTTTTAGTTCTTTCCCTAAATTACCTCATAGCTTCCTTGGTGAAGCCAAGATTCTCAGCCAACTGTTCAACTTCTTTCCTTACTTTCCTATTGGTTTCAATTTTTCTGAGTTTGACATGCATTTTCACACTTTGCTCCTCATATGTCCCAAATCTTTTAACTGTTGTGTCCTTTGGCTTGCCCAAAAGGTGTTGAGCATACATATTTAAAATTTTCTCATCTACCTCATACGCCATGGGCATGATCCAAATAGTTCTGGGTTCTACTACTTCCATTAAGAATTGATCAGTGTCCACCATGAAACAGATGTCATTTTTGTATTTCTTAACAACTAATTTAGGGATTCTTTCCCTAGAATGCATCATACTCTACAATTTTTTAAAGTATCCCCAGATTGCAATTTTTTGTGCATTAGAGTCTCCAATATTGTGTAGATGATCTCTTATTTGCATTGCAACTGGCCTGTCATTTGTCCAGTGTACACCCTTTACTCCGGGCACTTCATTCATGAAGTAGAAAAACAAGCATATAACCAAAGAACCATATTTGAAGGTGTTTTTCTTGTCCTTCTTGATTTTATTCAAATTCTCAATTAATTTGCTCTGTAATAACTTGCACAGGTCATAATCTGCATTTTCTTTCAACATTTGGTATGTAGCATATATTGTCATTCTGGACATAGAATTCTCCTTGCTGGAGTGATAAATCTTGTAACCAATTACCATAGAGGCAAACTTAACATTTGGATCAATAATGTCATTGATGGTCATTGCCTTCTTATCAAAATTGGCACTGGTTGCATCAGTAATAGTCTGGTTTTTCATAGATTTTAACATGGGTAAACCATTGGTTGAATTTAACCCAGTCACAATTCTTATAACATCCTTTCTAATTTTGAAAGGTTTCAACAGCCATATGAACTCATCATGTATTTAGCTCAAGATGTAACGAACCTATTCACTCTCATCAAATGTCAGAAATTTAATGACCTATAGAAAATGTTTGCTTTCTAGGACTTTGTATTCTGGTTTCAGATCATAATTATCATTCTTAAGATAGTTGTCAAACAAATCCAGCAATTTTAGGTTACCAAATTCATCTATGGTATAGTGAATGTATGCCCTAATATCCTCGACATGTAGCACTCTATAAGGCACACTACAAAATGCTCCTAATGGTTCAACTTCAACTGATTTGTGTGGATGCTTCTTAAATTTTGGATGGGGCTAGGTTTTAGTAATATCAACAACAAGAGGGCAGCCATCTCAATAGATTATAGATTCAAAGCTTCATAGAAAAGTACCTTCTTCTTTTGCAGAGTTAGGGTTGATCAATTGCTGATCAAATTCATTCTTCATGCTTCAATCTTTGGATTTTCAGTTCAGATGCTCTTCTTCTTGTTCTCTTCGAATACAAAGTGATTTAAATTCTTGAGCGAGTGACTTTTTATCCTCCACAAAACCTAATTTGTAATTGTAATAAATGCATTTCTCTAACTTCATCTAGTTACTCTATTTCTTGATACAATTTCTCATGAATCACTCTGCAAGTTGACATATCCACTTCTTTTCTTCTGGTAATCCTCCCAAATGTTCTGCAATAGGCTTTTCTAACTTTAATCATCGTGCCAGATTTAGGACCCACTTACTGGCTGGGAGAATTTTTTTTCTATGTAGCTCCCCCTGAGCTAGAGCTCCTAATTCAATTTTCAGAGGGATTATGAGCACTGGATTCTGGTGTAGACCCATTACCATTATTCATTTCACCCTTTTTGACCCATGTCATGTTCATTTCATTCTGGATCTCATTCATATCAACTTTGCCCTTGCCTTTGTCTTATCTCTGCTCATCTAGTTTTCTATTTACCAAACCTCTTCTTTCATTATTCCTACTTCTGCAGAATCTTGCAATATGACCAGATCTATTGTAATTAAAGCACATGACATTTCTTTGCTTATTTGCTTGATTTCCTTTTGATCTGCACTGATTAGCCATGTGTCCAAATGCATTGCAAGCAAAACAATAGCCATTGAAAGAATTGCCATTTCCTCTATTGTTAGAGTTATTCATTATCATACTTCTACATTCATTGGATCTATAACCATACCTTTTACACTTGAAGCATTGATCGGAGAAGGATGGACCACTTTGATTTACTCTACTTCTGTACTGAGTAGCTCTATGACCAAATTTACTGCAATTGAAAAAATTTCCATTAAAAGATGGATACCTTTGAGCATTAGGCTATCTTACTAGAGGTCTTCTAGGTTTGTTTCTCCCATTCCTTGATTGAAAATTTCTTAAATGTCCATATCCAGAGCTTTCACCTTTCTCATAACCAAGACCATGCTTATCATCAGCCTTCTTCTAACTATCAAGCATTAATTCAATTTTAGCTGAGCTTTGTTGCAAGTATGAGGTTAACTAGTGTTGTCATTGATGTCAACATACTCATATTGCTTGATGAGAAGGATTGGATGAGCTGTGTGCTGAGGATATTGAGAAAATTAGTCTCAATCTGGAAAAGTGAAGAACAGTGATGAGAAGAAGGCAAAAGTACTAAATACGTTGTGGACCAAAAGATGTGGATTAAAGGGTTTGTAGATATGAGTCTTGAGATGTTCCAATTAAGATTTCAGAGGTCCACATGAAGATATGAAGAAGTTGTGATCGGTCAAGTAGAACCAGTTCTGGGAGATGCTCCAGAGTGACAAAATGTTACAAAAAGGTACGGTGAGATCTGGAAGTGCATTTTCCTAATCTACGGATTGGAAGGAGTGTCTGGGATGTCCTTGTAATGTGTCATCTTGATTTGTTCATGGTTTGGAGCTCCGGAAGCACCTTTTTCAGTATGACAGTAGCGATAGACTGTGTTCTTGAAGTTCTGGATGAAGAAGAGAAGAGATTCTAATAAGTTGAGGAAGTGCGGATGTTCCCGGTCATTCAGGCAAGCTTGTGAAGGTTCTTGGATCATGTTGAGGTTGTGTTGTTGGTCCGCATCAGTGTTAGAGGCCAGAATTGAAGATATACTTCTGGATGAAAGTGTTCTTGTTCAGGCTAGCCAACCGGATGAGTTATTCATCTTGCGAATGTTCTTGTGGTTGATTGCCGACTTAGATGATTGTTCCTAAGTTGATGTCTTGTATAAATAAAGGTTTGTGAGTTCATTTCAAAGTGTGTCATGGAGCGGATGAGTGTGGTATAGCAAAAGAGTGAAAGGCAGAGCAGGTGTGTCTCAGGCTTAAATGGAACCTGATCCAGACATGGTAAAGATGTCAATCTCCAGTTCAAGTTTGTAAAACTTATCATCTTTTAGACAGTGTGTCTCTTGTAGGCAGTGTGCCTCCTTGTGAGCAGTGTGCTCAAGCAGTGAGCCCTAATTGGCATGTGCCATCCATTTTTCTTATTCTTCTAATAGAGAATAATCCTTGGGTTAATCACCCCGTGGTTTTTTCCCTTAACTGGGTTTCCACGTCAAAATCCTGGTGTCTAATCTGTTGATGTTTATCTGCTTTGGTGTTTATGCTTCATGCTTTCATGAATGGTTAATTGATATGCTGTTAAGTAATAAAGAAGAATCAAGTATTTGAAATAGAAGCAAGTTTTTGTACAACTGATTCATGCCCCCCTCTCAGTTGTGTGCCCTAGATCTAACAATTGGTATCAGAGCCAAGTTCCTCTGAAAGGAGCTTAACTGCTTGAGGAGATCCAGGATGTCGTCATACAAGAAGGACAGTCCACAGTTTGATGGAACCAACTTCTCTCTCTAGAAAGGTCGCATGAAATGTCACTTGGAGTGTATGGGAAAAGCATACTTGTTAATGGTCACAAAACCATATGTACCTCCACAGGGTGGTCCGACAACTCTAAATGAGATCACATATGTTGAAAATAATCTGCGGACAAAAGAAGCTCTTCTAAGTGCATTAACTGACTCAGAGCTTTCAAATGTTATTGACGTACGAACTGCCTATGAGATCTGGATTAAACTGGAACTTCTGCATGAAGGAGATGAGTTTGTTAAGAGTGCAAGATTGCAAAGTCTCAAAGGGCAATTTGAAAGATTGAAGATGAGAGATGATGAAAATATCACTACCTTTATGCCAAGGGTAAATGAGATGGTGTGTGGAATCAAGAATATTGGTGGAGTTTTGGATGAAAATGAGATTGTTTGCAAAATTCTCAAATCCCTTCCTGCTACCTACAAAATCAAGGTTGCTACCATTGATGAATTCAGAGCCCATACAACTGTCACAAGAGAGCAATTGGCTGGCAAACTAGCTACATTTGAAATGACCGAGTTTGGAGATGATCCCCCCAAGACTGAATCTGCATTCAAATCTAGTGCCTATGTGAAAGGCAAACAAAGATTTGATCCGGGAGAAAACTCTTCAAGGAAGCTATCATGGTATGATCAAGCAAGGAAAGACATGGAAGAGGAAGAAGCAAAAGCAGCTCAACTTGAAGCCCTTATCACAAAAAGGCTTCCAAGAGGATCTGATAAGTATGAAGGAAAATTACCTTTTAAATGCTTCAACTGCAATAAAATTGGTCAGTTTGCCTCAAGATGTCCGGAAAGATCTACAAGGTCAAACTCTAATAGACAAAGGTTCCAAAAGAATTGTTATTATGTTCATGAAGAAGTTGATAATGAAGGAGTAACAGATGATGAATCAGAGATAGGAGACAAATCTGGAAATGAATGGGTGTTTATTGCCATTAAGGAAGAAGAACCAATATCCTCTAAATCTATCTATCATAAGGTTGTAGAAAGAGCTTTGGCTGCCCAAGTTGAAGAAAAGGATGATTGGGTTATTGACAGTGGATGCTCTCACCATATGACAGGTGAAAAGAACAAGTTCTTAGATTTGGAAAGGTATGAAGGAGGAATGGTAAAGTTTGGTGACAATTCTGCTGGTAGAATCAAAGGTAGAGGAACTATTTCTTTTGATGGAAAGAGCAAAACTGGTAATGTACTGTATGTTGAAGGATTGAAGCACAATCTTCTCAGTGTTAGACAGTTGGTAGACAAAGGTTATGATCTCCAGTTCAAAAATGGAAGATGTAGGATCTTTGAAAGCTCCGAAACTGAGATTGCATCTGGTACTCAAACAAAAGGTAATATCTTCCATCTAGTTGGTTCTACTAAAAGTTGTTTGTTTGTTCAAGTTGATTAGAGTTGGTTATGGCATAGAAGGATGTGTCATGTAAATTTTGATAACATCATCAAGATAAGCAATACTCAGGCTGTAAGAGATCTTCCAAAGTTGATAAAACCTACAAATAGTTTATGCAAAGAATGTCAGCTAGGTAAACAGAGCAGAGTCTCTTTCAAAAGCAAGCATCAGTCCTCTACCGGATTATTGGAATTAGTTCATACTTATCTATGTGGTCTGACAAGAATCAAGAGTATGCAATGTGATAGATATTTCATGTTACTAATTGATGGCCATTCCTGAATGATGTGGATTACCTTTCTAAAAGAGAAATCAGAAGCCTTTGAGAAGTTCAAAATCTTCAAAGATATGGTAGAAAATCAAACAGGATTGAAACTAAAATGTCTGAGGTCTGATAGAGGTGGTGAATTCACATTCGGTGAATTCATAGACTTTTGTGAGAAGCATAGTATAAAGAGACAGTTATCTACTCCTAGGACTCCACAGCAGAATGGAGTAGTTGAGAGAAAGAATCAGACCATCTAGGAAGCATCCAAGACAATGATGATGGAAGCAAATGTGCCTCAGATGTTTTGGAGAGAAGTTGTCAGCACTGTAGTCTACACTCTTAATCGAGTTCAAATCAGAAGCAATACCGGTAAGACTCCCTATGAACTGTGGTTTGGTATAACTCCTACTATGAGATATTTCAAAGTATTTGGTAGAAAATGTTACATCAAAAGAGATGAAGATCTAGGAAAGTTTGATGCTAGAAGTGATGAAGGAATTTTCTTGGGTTACTCCACTCAAAGCAAAGCATACCTTTGACTGAGAAAGATGATAGAAAGTACAAATGTGAAGGTTGATGAAGGAGTTGAGAAGCCCTTAAGGTTTTATGAATTTGATGAAGATGATCAGGATGGTTTTCTGGTTCAAGGAACTCAATCTTCTCCTGAAAGTCAGATTCAGACTGATCTGATAAATCAGGCAGAAGAGATTTGTCTGAATGAGCTTGATTAAGAAACAACAATGCAAGAGACTCCCAAAGTTCCAAGGTATGTAACTCTAAACCACTCTGAAGATCAAAACATAGGTGACAAAAGCAAAGGGGTACAAATGAGGAGAATTGCTCAAAATTCAAATGAATACTATCTGATTTCAAAGATTGAACCTAAGACAATAAATGAAGCTTGCAATGATGAAAACTGGACCAAAGCAATGGAAGAAGAGTTGATGCAAATTGAGAAAAATCACACTTGAGATCTTTTTCCCAGACCTAGAAACAAGAATGTGATTGGAACCAAATGGGTCTTCCGGAACAAACTAAATGAAGTTGGTGAAGTAATCAGAAACAAAGCCAGATTGGTCTGCAAAGGCTACTCTCAAATAGAAGGAATTGCTTTTGAAGAAACCTTTGCTCCGGTGGCAAGAATTGAAGCAGTCAGATTATTTCTTGCATTTGCTATCTTCAAAGACTTCAAGGTATATCAGATGGATGTCAAGTCTGCCTTCCTAAATGGTGATTTGGAAGAAGAAGTATACATTGAGCAACCAGATGGATTTCAATTGTCTGATCATGGTGATATGGTCTACAAGTTAAAGAAAGCACTGTATGGATTGAAGCAAGCCCCAAGAGCATGGTATGAAAGGTTGGATAAGCATCTTGTGCAGATTGGTTTCAACAAAGGTACTGCTGATAGTAATCTATATTTCCAAATAGATAAAGAAAACATCTTAATTGTTGAAGTATTTGTTGATGATATCATCTTTGGAGGAAGAGACAGTTTGTGTAAAACCTTTGCAAATCAAATGAAAAGTGAGTTTGAAATGTCAATGCTTGGTGAAATGAATTTCTTCTTGGGTTTGCAAATTACTCAGATAGAGAAAGGAATCTTTATCTCTCAGACTAAATATGTGAAAGAACTTTTGAAGAAATTTGGAATGGAAGATTCAAAGCCTATGAACACTCCCATGGCTACCAGATGTAAGTTAAGCAAAGATGATGACTCTCCTAAGACAGATCAGACTAAGTACAGATCAATGATTGGAGGATTATTGTATCTCACTTAGACTAGACTAGATATAATGTAGGTTGTTGGTCTTGTGGTAAGACTTTAGGCTGATCCTAGAGAATCTCATGTCATGGAAATCAAAAGAATTTTTAGGTACTTGAAAGGAACAATTGAGTATGGTCTATGGTATCCTAGAGATCAGGAGTTTTCTCTTCAAGCATATATAGATACAGATTGGGTAGGAGATGTGGATGACCGGAAGAGCACCAGTGGTGGAGCTTTCTTTTTGGGAAAAAGATTGGTTTCTTAGCTAAGCAAGAAACAAGAGGCAATATCCTTGTCTACAACTGAAGCAGAATACATTGTAGCAGCAGGTAGTTGCACTTAAATCCTATGGATGAAGTAGATGCTAAGAGACATCAAAGTAGAATATGAGGAGCCTATCACAATTTTCTGTGATAAATCAAGTGTAATAAGTATTTCTAAGAATCCAGTGTTGCATTCCAAGACCAAGCACATATTAATCAAGTTTCACTTTTTGAGAGAACAAGTGAACAAGGGTGAAGTCAGACTGGAGTATGTACCCTCCAAGGATCAGATTACAGTTATTTTTACTAAACCTCTTCCCAAGGAGTCTTTTGAGTATCTCAGGGAGAAGTTAGGGCTCATGGCCCCTTCAGTGATGAAATAGGACGCACTGATGTGCATCAGTCTAGTGGATATCACAGTCATATCTTGTGATCTGGATTGATGATGAGGAGCTACTACTAAGGGGGAGCAGCTGGTATGATTCTGATGTGTTAGAATTGCAAGTATGAGCCCTTTGCCATTGATCTCAAAGGGGGAGAGAAGACATGTGAAAAACAAGTGGTTGATGATCAAAGGGGGAGCAGTAAAGGAAGAGAAGACATGTGAAGAGTTGTTGCTGATAGGGGGAGCTGTGACAGAAAGGAGAAGTTCTTATCTTGATGGTTTTTCACATCATATGTTGCCATCAATGACAAAGGGGGAGATTGTTGCAAGTATGAGGTTAACCAGTGTTGTCATTGATGTCAACATACTCATATTGCTTGATGAGAAGGATTGGATGAGCTGTGTGCTAAGGATATTGAGAAAATTAGTCTCAATCTAGAACAGTGAAGAACAGTGATGAGAAGAAGGCAAAAGTACTGAATACGTTGTGGATCAGAAGATATAGATTAAAGGGTTTGTAGATATGAGTCTTGAGATGTTCTAGTTAAGATTTCAGAGGTCCACATGAAGATATGAAGAAGTTGTGATCCGTCAAGTAGAACCGGTTCTAGGAGATGCTCTAGAGTGACAGAATGTTACAAAAAGGTCTGGTGAGATCCAAAAGTGCATTTTCCTAATCTGTGGATTGGAAGGAGTGTCTAGGATGTCCTTGTAATGTGTCATCTCAATTTGTTCATCGTTTGGAGGTCTGGAAGCACCTTTTTTAGTATGAGAGTAGCGATAGACTGTGTTCTTGAAGTTTAGGATGAAGAAGAGAAGAGATTCTAATAAGTTGAGGAAGTGCGGATGTTCCTGGTCATTTAGACAAGCTTGTGAAGGTTCTTGGATCATGTTGAGGTTGTGTTGTCAATCTGCATTAGTGTTAGAGCCCAAAATTGAAGATATACTTCTAGATGAAAGTGTTCTTGTTCAAGCTGGCCGACCGGATGAGTCATTCATCTTGCGAATGTTCTTGTGGTTGATTGCCGACTTAGATGATTGTTCCTAAGTCAATGTCTTGTACAAATAAAGGTTTGTGAGTTCATTTCAAAGTGTGTCATGGAGTGGATGAGTGTGGTATAGTGAAAGAGTGAAAGGTAGAGTAGGTGTGTCTCGGGCTTAAATGGAACTAATCCAGACATGGTAAAGATGTCAATCTCTAGTTCAAGTTTGTAAAACTTATCATCTTGTAGACATTGTGTCTCTTGTAGGCAGTGTGCCTCCTTATGAGCAGTGTGCTCGGGTGGTAAGCCCTAATTGGCATGTGCCATCCATTTTTCTTATTCTTCTAATAGAGAATAATCCTTGGGTTAATCACCCCATGGTTTTTTCCCTTAACCAGGTTTCCACGTCAAAATCCTTGTGTCTAATGTGTTGATGTTTATCTGCTCTAGTGTTTATGCTTCATGCTTTTGTGAATGGTTAATTGATAAGCTATTAAGTAACAAAGAAGAATCAAGTATTTGAAATAGAAGCAAGTTTTTGTACAACTAATTCACCCCCCCTCTCAGTTGTGTGCCCTAGATCTAACAAGCTTATCTTGAACTTCTCCTTGTATTCATTTGCAACTTCTAGGTCATGTCTAAGAATGACAATTTTCCTTTCAAGTTCTATTTCATTGTGTACTTTCTTGTAGATTAGACTCTAGATGGCTAGCTATTCTGTCCAATCTACAACATTCTTCAGTTTTTTCTTTTAGAGTTTGATTGAAGTCTTCTTTAGTCTTCTTCCTTTGCTCAATTTCTTTGGTTAGCCTCATTACCCCAGATTCCATCTCATGTTTTAGAATAGAAACTTCTTTTGTTATCTTCTCACATTCCTTTGTCTTTTCTTCCAAAGCCTCATTCATGCCATTTTCTTCAATAAGATTAGCTAGATGATGAAGTAGTTCCTTCCTTTTTTCCATTGATTTCATGAATTTATCTTTTAGCAAGTCAATGAAATCATCAACATCCTTAAGGTTTGCTTTCAGGTCATCTACTTCTGCTTTGGACTAGTCAAGATCTTCTAAAGCCAATTGAAGTTGTTCTCTAAGTGAACCCATTAAAACTCCTTCCCAAATCTTCCTCAAGTTGTTAGGCTTCTTTCAAGGAACCTTACTCTGATACCAATTGTTGGAATTAGGGCTAACAACTGAGAGGGTGGGGGTGAATTAGTTGTCTTAAAACTTTAATTCTTGCTGTAGTTAATTCTTCTTTACCAATTCTTAAAAGATTAATGATATAACCATAAAAAACAAGAATCAATAACACATCAGTAGAAACATAAATAACACACTTGACACTAGGATTTTTAATGTTGAAACCCAATTAAGGGAAAAACCACTATGGGGGTTAACCCACAAAGATTATACTCTATTAAAAGTATTAAAAAAGGAGAAGGCACATGCCTTCAAGCTCACTGGCCAAAGCTCACTGCTCAAAAGAGGCTCACTGCCTACAAGAATGATTTCAAAAAGATTATAGATTGTTTGAACTGATGAGTAGCATCTACCAATGTAAGAATTCAGTTTGAGTTAAGCACAGAATATTGATCTTACACACTTCATCTTTATTCTATCCTGTTTATTGCTCTACCATAATCCTGACCTTAGATCTCTTATCTGTTGAACTTTAATCTTCCTTTTTCTCAATTGCTCCATTATCACACCACTCTCACACACCAAAACACTCGAATCCATCATCTATATATATCTGCATCAACAAATTCAATCATCTGTAGTTGGCTTCAATAAAACTCAGAACATTTATTAAACACTCTGCTCTGTTAGCTAAATCTATGCACAAATATCAACATAGACCAAAAACTTGTGTTTCTAGATCATCAATCATGTCGACCAATACCACTAATTATCACCAATTGCTTATCCAACAACTTTTATGCATCCGGACCAAGATCAAATACTAGGTTACCCTGTTCTTCTTGTAATTGTGATAACTAAGTGGAACCCGATACTCAGATCCTTGTAACTTTTGAATCCTTTATCACTAGAGGCTAAATCTATAGATTTATATAGTCTTGACAATTCTTATCACTCCCTTAGATCCATAGCACACTAAGAATTACCACCAGAGAGATCTGGATCAAGATACCAAACCCTATTACATGCTTTACTTCTGACTACCCGGACATAGACAAATCTTCACTCTGACTTCCAGTATGAACAGATTATGCAATACAAAAGTGCAAGGGAGACTTAGTTTCCATCATTGACAATACTTGTAATGCATAGCAGTCTCTCTTGCCAACAATATTGACCTATGTTATTCTACTGAGGAGCAGGAAGGCTAAGAGGCCAAAGACAATTGATTCTCTGATGAAAAGTGTAAAGAAGGATAAAAATAAGATGCACAAGGAGTACATTGCCCAATTTATAGCATATAGCAGAAAGAGTAAATAGATATAATGAGACCTTTTATAGCATAAAGAGTAAATGGTCTACACTACAAACACAATTCCATTCCCAGGAGCATGTTGCAGTAAAAGCTGGAGTCCAAGATGGGGGAGAGATTGAAAGAATAGTGCAAGCATATGAACCAATCAGGGAGAGTATCATCATACATGTAGGAGATGACCCTCATACAAATGATGAAGATGAAGAAGATGATAATGAAGAAGAAGAAGAAGAGTGAGTATGGATGCATGATGACAGGGTCATATGCATAGCGAGACAAAAGTGATCAAGTCCCACTAGATGGTTATCATCTGGCAACCTATGCCATGTTGACATATGTTGACTAAGTCAAAAAGGGATATGGACCGTTGATTTAGATAGACAAATCTTGATTGTTGGATTAATGTAACTGCCTCCTTTCTTTGTCCTATAAAGGAGATGGAGTGTACATTGTATCATTATTAGAGACTTAATTGAGATAGGATTGTTGAATTTCATGATAATTTCTCAAGACAGATTGTAAATGTGCATGCTTTTGAATACTAATGAAATAGAGATCAGATTACATACAATAGTAAATTCTGAGTAATCTTGTGAATGTCATCTTGATATTTCACTATGATGTGTTGCGTCCCTAGAGTGCATGTCAATTTATGGATATTGTTGTCATTCTTTACCCTAGAAGATTAGCATCAACTGTGTGAAGTTGTAGAATGGCCTGGAAACACATGGTTTGATTTCATCTCTGTTTGTGAAATATTAAATGCTGTATATGGATCAACTGTCAAAGACTCATTTAATTTCAGTAAATTTAGAATGTTTGAGTTTATTTTCCTAAATTTCATTACAATCATCTCCATAATTGCAAATATATAGAAAATCTTAAGAAAAAATTTGTAAATATGCTTACATTCTGAAGAAAATTAAACATTAATAGCATATTTTAACTAATATACATGCCTAATTGAAAATATTATGCAAAATGCATATAAATGACAATAGTAATCATGCAAATATCAGCTTATAGGCACATTATTTGAACAAATTCATAGTACAGAAGTGAAAATAATCAATTATAGTTGATGATTAGAAGAATTGATCAAACTTATCAAAGATCATCATCATCTATTGAATATAGTAGGATTAACCTTGTTTGTGAAGAGGTTTACAGGAAGCAAGTGTAGAATCAAATGTGCAGACATCAATTCATGATAGCAAAACAATGTAAGGCCCCTTGAATGGAAAACAACATATCACATCAACCTCTGAGTAATGTCAAGTGATCATGACCTAATCAATGGAGACTTGGAGTCATCAATTCATTCCAAATTGATCATACTTTTCAAAATAATAAAGGTTTGTTGAGTAAACTTTTATGCATGTTGTTATGACTAACAATCATCATCAACATAAATTGGTGCTAGGAGGGCCTCCCTTTCTCTTTTCTATTAAGTGAATCTATCACATACACATAATTCCTGCATCTGCATAAGGTAATCTCCTCAAAGCTCGCTAGAATTGCTCATGCTTTGAATGTTTTTACAAGGATTTCCTTGTTTTGTGTCATTTCAAGTCTGTTTATCATAAATATCTTAGAATTGAGCATAAATACTTTAGGCTTTGCAGTCAGATCTTTGAAATCTTTGAAGGTCAAGTCATTGTTCAAGTTATCTTGTGAATTTTCTGTAGTGACTTGCTTGTGTAACCATATATCCTGATATCTATGCTCAGAGGTTCACTCTTTGCTCAATATTTGCATGTTTGAGGAAAATATTGCATAAATATATAGTCATTACTGAGTCATGACCATAAATATCACCTTTGGAAGGCCATTTCTTCTGATCTTTGTAAAGATTTAGTCAAATAGTTGTTAGAATCCTGGCTCATAGGCCTAATACTAGGTCTAGATCTATTGGACTTTTGGAAGAATTGCTTATTCATGGATTTAGATCCCGTACCATAGACATTCACCATACTCTGGACTCAGGTGCATCAACATTTTCATCAAGACATACTGTAACACCTCTAGTATCTCCAGTTGTACTTCAGAAACCTCTAGGATCACCAATTACACCTCAACTTCATTAACCACTAGTCACAATGTTGTTCTTTGCTGATAATTCACCCTTGACCTTTTATGCATATCATCCTTTGCCTAAGAATCCTAACAAGATTTTCCCTAAATATTATCGATATTAGGATGCAGATGATCATATCTAGACATTTAAGGAAGCTTGCTTCAAGGCAAGGATTGAACATCAGGATGTGGTATTTAGATTATTTCCATACTCCTTGTGAGAGGAAGCATACAATTGGTATATTAGCCTTGATCAAGCCTTGATTGGTTCATGGGATGCCTTGGAGAAATCCTTTAAGGATAGGTTCAAAATACCTATTGATCCTTCAACGACTTATCATCTTTTTGCCACAATTAAAATATTTGAAGGGGAGGCTATTTCAAATTTCAAAACTAGATTCTAGAAAGTGTATTCTAAGCTAGTAGCTCCCTATAATGTAGTGGATGAGGTAGCCAGAAATATATACTACTCATCCTTAGACCCCCTGACCTCTTTGTTCATAAGGAGAACACATCTTGGTGTCACATCTTTGACACAAGGTTTTGAAGAATCTATAACAGTTAATCAACAATTGATTCCTGTTGTAACACCTAACATAAAATATCCTACATATCCTGCATATCCTACTCAACAACAGATCAATGGAGTCATGATGCCTCCTATTACAATGCCTAGTCCATTAAAGGTACCTCCTCTTAGTATCATGCCCCTTCTAAATGGAAATGGTCATATAGTACAATATCCAAGACATGCTTAAACATCTCAAGATGTAGGACAAAATAACAGCAATGGTTCTTCTTTCTTTAAACCTTAATCAGAAAATGTAGTATCCAAAGTTCAAGAAGAGAAAGAAGACATCAAAGAGATGTCTGGACAACTGAGGAAATTGACAACAGAGATTACACACTTGAGAGGTCAAAACTTTTATTCTCAATCAAACCAAAATAGAGGATATAGCAATGACAGATCAAGATATCCTGACAAAGGATACAATAATGATAGGACCTATAATAGTAATAATGGCAATAACAATAATGCACCTAGGTAGCCTAGAGTATGGAACACTAGGCCAAATAATGGATCTTTGCCATCACCCTTGGATAATCAGCCCCCAAGTAAACCAAAACAGACACTAGGGTCAATCTGGCAGAAGTAACTCTTACAAACTAGTGTAGAATACACAACACCAATGCACATGCTAAGCTAGATTGTCCTTAGTTTAAGATAGCAACTACTATTTTTTAGGCTAATGTGTCCAACACCATAGGAAGTCCTCCTTTCATTGAAGGAAATGAAATCGTCCCTTGCAGATATGGTTATGAACTTGTGTTAGAAAATTATGTAAATTAGTCTCATCACCAAGCAGCCTCAACTCATGAAAACTACACACTAGCATGTGAGGAATCTGCCTTGGTATTTGAAACAAATTATGTGTTTCATTTTGAAGATGAAAATGAACCAGTAATGGAACATGAGGAAATCCATGCTTATCAGCAACAATATCAGGGTAGACACAATTATAACCTTAGGAGTAATCCTAACAGACCTTCTCATCCCTTGACCACATCCTTACCTCCTAATAACTTCAACACTCCTCCAGATCCAAAAGCAAGTAATAATCCTGGTCTTCCAAAGGTTAATGCCTAGTATTATACACCTCAGAATACATTACTGAAAGCTAATAGTCAATCTCCTGAGTCTAACAATTAGTCACATATTTAGCAAAGGAGATGAAAAGAGTTAACATTAGCTTGTCATTGTCAGAACTGCTTAAAACCCCAACCATTAAGATGGCTTTCATGAGGTCTTTAAATGAGCCTATACCAAAAGAAGATAGTCATGCTCATAATCCTAGTCAGGTTTTGAACAAGGATCATGTACTCAAAGAAAGCAATGTCAAACACAAGGTCTCAGCTACTGTTCAAGCCACTGAAACTTCACATATGACTCTCTATAAAGATAAAACTGAGTCACCTCCATTCCTACTTATCTTAAGGATTTTTGGTAACAACCTACATAATTGCCTAGTGGATTTAGGTACATCTACAAATGTGATGCCACTATCCATCTATAATGCCTTAGGGTTACATCCAGCTAAATCACTCAAGAAAGTCACACAACTAGATATGACTGAAGTAAGTGTAGTGGGAGAGTTAACACATATCCACATGCAGTTAGCGTCAGATCCAAGGATTCAATATTACATTGGCATCCAAATGTTGGGTATCCCTAATACTTATGGAATGTTGCATAGTAGGGATTGGTCAAAAACACTTAGTGATTACATGTCTATAGATTTTAACCACATGTGGTTACCTTGGAAGGGAATTCCTAATCAAATTAGAATGGAGGCCAAACCTTGAATGAAACACATGATCACTAAATATAATAACACAAGTGAGATATTGTACATTGACGTTGAACTAGGAGTTTACACCATCAAACCCCAAATAGTTAGGATAGAAGAAATTCTCATTTATAATACACATATCCATGAAGATGTTCATCAGGATAATAGAGTGATCATAGAATCTAACTATAGTTCAGATGGTGATGATGGAGTGCATCACTTCAAAGATTTTGAATTACACTTATCTAGAAAAATGAAACGTTGCCAAACATTAAACATATCTAATGAGGACATTTTGATTGAAGGATGGTGCAGGTTATATGATGAAGCACATTTAGAGATAACTTGTGATGCTTGCCTAGATATGATAGAGTTGGAGCGAGCATGTAACAAGAAGGGATTGCCCTCAATTGAGGTAAGTAGTATAAATAGTTATAATGGTGCGGAATCTTGTTTGTCATCTATAGGTATAGAAGAAGATGCAGATCAAGATGAATGGCACACTCAGAATTTAGAGGAGATCCTGATGTACATTGAGAATACTTTCAATGATAAAAATAACATTACCTTAGGGACTGACTATCTGATTGAGTTAGATTATGAAGTATCTGATGAAGATAAGGGGACCAATTTAACAAAGTTTGAAGAATTATTATCAAAATGGATTTAGAAGCTTATGTTGCAGGAGGTTTCTCCATATCATGCTTTAATTCATGAATGGTGTAGACTACATGAATCACCACATTCAGAGACCACATGCTCATTATGTTTACATATGTTGAATAAGAAAGAGGTACTTTATTCAAAGAATTAACTATCTAATAGTAGAGACATACTTAAAGGTAAAAAGAAAGAGATTGAAGTACAAATAGACATTGATAGTGATGATACCACATATGTTAAAAGATGAAGGGTATTAGATTCAAATTACCCACAAAAAATGACAAGGAATGAATCACAAAAGTTAATATGGATATTAGGTGGTGCAACTGCCAGAGCTAAAAAGAAAAGAGAAGGTCCTGATAAGCCTTTGACAGAAGATAAACCATGGATCCTTTAGTTTGACTGATCAAAATCAAAACAAGGAGCTGGGGTGGGTATAGATCTTATTAACCTAGTAGGAAAGTCCTACCTGGCAGCATATAGATTGCAATTCCCATGTACCAATATTGTGATAGAATTATATATTCTTGCAATTACAAGAAAGTGTCCCACTACAAACATAGGGTGTGGGACTTAATAGAAGAATTTGATGCATTCAACATCACCCATGTGCCTAGAGAATAGAAACACAATGCAAATACTTTGGCACAAGCTACTAGCACATTGGAACCATTGTCCATTTTTGGTCTAAAGAGATTCTCTATTGAATTAGTATCAGTGCCTTCCATACCAAATAATGTCACCAAACTCCAAGTATTTGATGATGATCAACACATTTTGGATTTCATATCAAATAGAGATGTATTTGATGCTCAGATCATAGATGAAAGGAATGTAGAAAATCATACACGCGAAGAGGAAGAGATCATGGAATTACCAAGCAATAGGATTCCCAAAGGTATGATAGAGTTAGAAAAGGATCTCCCAAAGACTAATGGAGGGGAATACTCATCAATCAATGTAGGACAGAAGGAAGATGTAAGAAATTTTTTTATTGATAAAGTTTGCACTAAAGGATTACATACATGTTATCACCTAGACCTATGATGAGCTGAAGACTTATAATACCTCAATCATCACTCACACAATACCATTGAAACTAGATGCCAAGCCTTTTAGAAAAAAAATAAAGACCTGTTAATGCCTTGTTAGAATCCATCATCTTTGAAGAATTTAAGAAGTTGCTCAATGCCACAATCATATTTCCTGTGAGGCATTCAACTTGGGTAGCCAATTTGGTCCCTGTAAAAAAGAAGAATGGGGATATATGCTTATGTGTGGACTTCAAAAATTGGAACAAAGGTTTTGAAAAGGACAACTATCCTTTACATTCACTGGATGAAGTCTTACAAATAGTAAATGGAGCTCAAATGATGTTATTTTTGGATGGTTTCTCAAGGTATATCCAGGTGATGGTAGAAAAAATTTATAGGTTAAAGACTGCATTCACCACCAAGTGGGGAATATTTGCTTGCAGACACATGCCATTTGGCTTGATAAATGTTGGAGCTACCATGCAATGAATATAGCTTTCAAAGGTTTAATTGGCAAATGCATAGTCATTTACATGGATGACCTAACCATCTTTTCAAAAAAAAGAGTGATCACATAGGAGACCTCAAGAAGGTGCTCAACAAGTGTGAGTAGTATGGTATCTCCCTCAATCTAAAAAAGTGCATCTTTGGAGTGACCACAGGTAAATTACTAGGTCATTTGATAACAAAAAATGGGATCACCATTGACCCTACTAGGGTAGAATCTATCATGAAGCTGCAACTTATTGGAAGTAAGAAAGAACTTAAATCATACTTTGGTAAGATAAATTTTGTTAGAAAGTTTATCACTGGGTTTGCAGAGATTGTTAGGCCACTCAATTCAATGCTCAAGAAAGATGCCAAAATGGAATGGACCCTTGAAGCAAAGGATTCCTTTGAAGACATTAAGAAAGCTATTTCAGATGCACCTGTCCTGATCAATCCAGACTAGACAAAAGATTTCTATATTTACTCATTTGCTTCAGAACACACATGTACAGTAGTACTGACACAGAGAAATGAAGCCAAAGAAGAAAAAACTATAGCTTTCATGAGCTGCCCATTTAAAGATGTAGAGCTTAGATACATGGATGTTGAAAGACAAGCCCTATCTTTAGTCAGAGCAGTCAAGAAATTTAGACACTACATCCTAAGAAGTAAGATAATTGCTATAGTACCAAATGCAACTGTAAAAATGCTCTTGATGTAGAGTGAACTTGGTGAAAAGAGAGTTGTGGATAATGGTGCTCCAATAATATGACATGGATATAACACCCATGAAGTTGGTGAGGGGACAAACCTTAAGCTAGATGATTTCTAAGACTGACCCTAACATAATGAGTCATCAATATGTGGTGGATACTAAAGAGAGAAAAGAATGGTATTCCAATATTAGACACATCCTGATTACTAGAAGATGCCCATCAAAATTGTAAACTTCACAAAGGAGAGCTTTCAAGATAAGATCAAAAAAGTACATGATCAAAGGAGGAGTCCTTTTCAAGAGAAATTATGAAGGAATATATCTCAGATGTTTGGATAGACAAGAAGCTAAGAAAGTTTTGGCTGAGTTACATGATAAGTTTAGAACTGCACATGGATCTCACTTAGCTACTGCACATGCTATCCTGAGGGTAGGATATTATTGGCCTACTATTTTTAAAGATACTGTAGAACACATTAAATTTTTCCATACTTGTTAGGTTGT
This sequence comes from Cunninghamia lanceolata, assembly GCA_027924645.1. Classification (NCBI taxonomy): domain Eukaryota; kingdom Viridiplantae; phylum Streptophyta; class Pinopsida; order Cupressales; family Cupressaceae; genus Cunninghamia; species Cunninghamia lanceolata. The sequence goes on along the minus strand of BSBN01001807.1, from coordinate 19,331,324 downwards.
CACTAATTGAGAAAGATATGCTACCCAACCCTTGCAGCTAGTGATGGAGATCCACCCATTTGCTCATTGGGGTAATGATTTCATAGGACCTATTAATCCTCCATCATCTTCAAGCCATAGGTATGTCTTAACCATCACTAATTATTGCACCAGATAGACTAAAGGAGTCAGCAGTTGTTATCAAAAAATTAGAATGATCATCAATAATATCAAAATAATCTAAATAACTCAATGGAAAAGGAAATAAACCAAGATCAAACAAAGAAAGACAAAACCTTTGCAAACCTTAATACTTCATAGCTTCCAATGGTCACCTATCTCAAATGATCTTGTGTATGAATATGACCCTCAAAAGGTACATTTCCTTGCTATTTCCAAGATGTCAAGTGGGAATGACTATGATAGTTTTATTGCAATGAAAATGAGCTTCACAACAATGGTAATGGTGATAGTAACAAGTTGATCAAAAGAAATGCAAGAGTTTGGGTGCCAAAGGTGCACTATAATTCCTACAGAGTAAGGGTACTAAAAGCTTGGATGATTGAAATGGAGGAATTTGGTCCAATTTATAGACTTGGGAGAGAGAAGATCAATGGTATAGAAAGAATGAGAAGATCAACAATATAGAAACCTTGACAAAATGTGCATGAATAGAAAGAAGACAAGTGTCACACAAAAGTTGTTTTGTTTGAGTTAACTACTTCTTTTATAAAGATATGATTTGACTTCATAAATTAGAATGTTTTTTCCCAATTTAAGAGTTATTGATAAAAACAAGGTTGATTGAGTTAGTTAACTCAACTTGTGATTTGCTTTTGTATGATTTGAGAGAAATTAAATAATAAATTATTTAATTTTGTGTGCATGAAGAAGAAGAAGATTTATTTTTAGAAGATTTGGAAGATATTTGAGGAATTAGAAGATAAGAAAGCAAATTAAACAAATAAATTTATTTAATTGTTTGTGCAAGATAGAAGAATAAATAAAATATTTTATTATATTTTTTTTTTAGAAATTGAGAGAATTTAAATAAATTTGATTGATTTATTTAAATTTGGAAGAAGAATTTGACTTAATTAAATAATTAAAAATTATCTAATTGTTTGGAAGAAATTAAATTAAATAAAGGATTTTATTTAATTTTGACTTTAGGATAGGTAATTAAATATTTTGATATTTAATTAATTTAGAGGAATATGAATCGAATAAATAAATTTATTTATTTATTTATTGATAGAGGAAATAGAATGAAATAAATATTAAGAATATTTATTTAGACCAAGTCATGTTATTTTTAGGCATATACATTTTGCCTCTCTTTGATGCAATATGTTTTATCATGTTGTTTCAAAGAATAGATTTTCTGATAATGATACACGCCCCAGTTTGCCCCTAGTACATGTTTAACGATAGGATGCCCCCTCAGGAGAATGGACAGGAAGAAGGCAGAAGGATGTGAGACAAACAATCTCATGATGAAGAAGGTGAAAAATAGGCTAGGTTTGAAGAAAAATGGGTTACGGTTCGAAGAAATGGGAGGAAACAGGCTTGGGAAGTAGTCATGGTTGCCACACAACCAGTGAGGGTTCACTTGCTATATATAGAAGCTGGGTCCACAATCCTAGTCATTTGCATACATGGCTTTTGTTGATAGGGCACTCAGAGCATAGGAGAATAGAGGAGCTAGAGTAGTTGATATAGAGATGGATATTCCATGCTAGGGGCACTGCTTTGAGTGAGCTTGATAGTTCAATCAGCCAGCTGAGGTAGGACCACTAGTATGTAGTTCAAAAAAACTCTCCTAGAGTCATTTATTAGTGCAATAAATTCTAGGGAAAGTTAGCTAGGGTAGATGCATCAATTCGTGTTTCAGTGCATATATGCTTTGAAACAATGCATATGTAAAGATTCATTGCATATGCGACATGTAGCTACACATATGCTAAAACTGTGCACACATGATATGAGTTGGCACATGTGTTAAGAATTGGTGCATATAGTACAGGAAGTTGCGCATGTGTTAAATTTGCACACGCACTACATGTTTTAGTGCATACATTACAAAGTTGTGCTTTTGTTATGAATCCATGCATTTGCTCAATGGAGTGGCGCATATGCCAGAAGTGGTGCATTTGCTGTGAAATGGCGCATGTACCTTCTAGTTCAGCACATGTGTTTTAGATAGTTAGTTTACTTAACAAAATTAACTCGATTAGCATCTTGTTTGATGCAACAATCAATAAGCTATCTCTGAGATTGTAGGAATCTAGGCAAGAGATGTTGTATGTTATTTGATTAATTTGATATGTTAAGTGATATGATGCTTTAGATAGTTTTGAACAGTTATGCAGTTTTGGTTAATGCATTGCTTTGCTTGATTACAGGAGGACATTTGTGGCGTACTTATGTTGTGGAAGTAGTTTCCCTTGCCATTGTTGCAACAGTACATGATCACAGAGATGGATCGGGAGGCTCTTGGTGCTATTGGACTTGACTATGTATGCTTCATGCTTGAGGTTTGTGTGAACCTTGATTTGTTGACTGTAGCAGTGGAGCGATTCCAAAGTGAGGACATGACCTTTCACTTTCCTACTAGTGAGATGTCTATTACCTTAGAGGACATTTATAGGATTCTGCACTTGCCGATACAGGGTGAGCTCGTAGAGTATGATCCTCAGTGGGAAACCAGACTAGTAGAGTGCAGGTGAGTTTTTGATGATCTAGAGTTAGAGAGTCAGGTTATCTCTTGGCAGGATATTCATGATTACTATGACTACTTCCCAGGGATAGTGGCTAGATTGATCGGGGTGTGGTATGCCCTGATAGGAGGTAGTATGGGTTCCCTATTGGTTGGGGTCAAATTATGGAGAGGATGATCATAGAGGACACCCGCTTTGCATGGGGTGTCTGCATTTTTGCTCACTTATACCATGACATGCATCAAGTGGTATACCACAAAGATACTAGTTTGTTTGCAGGTGTCTCGTTGTTACATTTTTTGCTATGGGAGCATATTGCTATTACTTGACCAATATGTCTCTTTTCTAGGCAGAGGGGTGAGCCTTACAGTTATGGATACGCAGGTGTTATATCCCAGCACAAGTTGGGAAAGCTTGAGTATTGGAGATATGCGCTAGACAATGTAGATAGAGTCACCTAGTGCCCATACCTAGACTGCGAGCCATGGGATGATGAGGATGATGAGCTCCCATATTGCTTTCAAACTAAGTGGCTCATTGGGAGGACATGGCACATATTGGAGAGGTAGATTGTGACCCGGGTTCAGAGGTAGTTTGGTAGAGTACAAGGTCAACCATAGGGGTAGGCATTGTTTGCCAGGACACATGTAGAGTGGTTTAGATGGGGTCCAGTTGCTTCTTATGAGGAGGCCCTAGAAGAGTTTCAGCTGATTCCCTACATGGCCTGGCTGATGAGGATGGAGGTGATAGATGCAGGGATGACTTCTAATTATGAGGAGTGGTTTACTACTATCCATTTCTGAGATATTTAGGACCCAGAGAGTTGGTTCCTTGCCTAGATGAGGAGGATTCAGATGATGAGGATGCTGGAGGTAGCAGGAGGAGATGCAAGAGGGGGAGAGGAGGACAGGGAGATGGAGGGAAGGGAAATGGAGATGATGGAGGTTATGGAGGAGATGGTGGAGACAGAGGTAGAGGGAGGTAGGGACAAAGGAGGAGAGTGGGAGAGGGATCCTCCCAGCAGTGGCAGGTAGTGCAGCCATAGACTGCACCACAGGTAGGACAGAAATAGGTGTAGGTTTCTTAGGCTCCTACCCAACCTAGCCTATAGCAACCGGGTGTTGCTACACTACAGGGTCAGGTGAGACAGCTCAGGGCACATCTCAGAGCAGTAAAGTCCCAGAGAGAGTCTAACGCATAGATTATATTAGGGCTCACTGCAAAGAGAGATATAGAATTGGCGAGGGTGTGGGCCCTCATATTAGAGAGGGACTCAGCTTTAGCTGCCTTGGGTACCGATGGGGCTACTACATTCTTGGTTACACAAGTGTAGCAGGGATAGGTTCAGGTACACTAGTTGCAAACATAGGTTGTGCAAATATAGGGTAAGCTTGCTAGAGTGCAGGCTTAGACATAGTATTATAGAGGATTGTACCATGGGGTAGTGCCAGTAAACTAGAGGGCACCTAGCTATAGGAGCCAGTCTATGGCGGGCATAGCTTAGATAGTAGGGGGTTCATGATCAACAGCATCCACTATGGGCCCATAGCAGTTGGGGGCTATAAAAGGCAGAGACAGAGAGGGTAGTGCTAGGAGCAGCACCCCATGGTAGTAGGGCTAGCCTTTTCACTTGTACCAACTTTTGTTTATATATACACACATTTTTTATGGCTCATAGATAGCCTGATATGTATATACTTGTATCATTTTGCACTGAGACGCATATCATTATCCTTTTGTGATGTAACACTTTATATGATTGTGACTCAGAGATGGATTTTGATATGTTGTACATTTGGACATGTTTTATGTTTATTTACATGATGATGCAGCTATATGATCTCTATATGTAGTTGTTTATGCTATATGTCATGGATGCATTCTATTTTATGATGTTTCATATGTGATGCACATGTTTATTATGTCTATATGATGCTATGTGATGTTTCTATTGGATGCACTGTATGATTCTATATTAGGATGCTTGATGATGATCTAATATGAAAATGTTCTCTATATGATTATGGAGTTTATGCGATGATCGATATGTACTTGTCTATGTTTTTGATTTTTTTGTTTGATACTATGTTATGCTAATGCAAATGGATATGGATGATCTAATGCACCTATTATGTATGCAAATGATTTAATCATGTTAATGACTTTCTCATGTGATATGATATGCAAACTATGCCATGTTTTTTTAATGTCCAAATGTACTCAATCAACCAGAAATGACACATTGATAGATAGAAGACTGACTGATTGAAGGATCACAAGCTTTTATTTGTAAAACATTGATACTCTGCATTTTGGATCTTTATTGCATGGGAAATGGATGTAAATGGATATGATGTGGATGCAGATGCTTTTCATCTTGATGTTGCAAGTAATTTGAAGTGCTTATTTCATCAATGGGCAATTTTTTTGGTACTTTTTCTGAATGTTGTAAGTTAATACAAGCATCTAGGTATAATTAAACCATGATGACCTAAGTATTGCTTACATGGATTTTTGATTTAGCAAGTTAATACAACCATCTAGGTATAACTAAACTAAGATGACCTGAGTATTTCTTGCGTATCATCAGATAAGGATTTCCCCCTTTCATGTTAGACCTTTGATGTCCTCGATGATCTTTTCGTTGATCATGTCATTAGACAAGGCTTCACATTACTAAAGGTTGATCCACAAACAACAAATAAAGAAAATAATCATGCCCCCATCATAGAATCTCTAGCTTTTGGAATCCTTGAGTAGTGTAGGAAGACATGATAACAAAAATGAAAATGCTATAACTTAACCTAATCACAACAACAAAACATTCTTGCATTTAGATGTTTTTTTCTTGCCATAATTTAGATAGAATCATTTAGAGTGCTTTACGTACTTCTTTGTTTTGCTTTGGATAGGTTGATGTCTTACATCAAAATATCTACTTAAAAGTGGGCTTTGCTTGCACTTACTTGCATCTGGTGAAAGTTTCCACAATCTTCACTAGAGAAGCGGACCCTAAGGGACTGACCTAGTGCCTTGCCTATGTGATGATGCAGAGCCAACTTAGTTTGGGACTTGGACTTGGATGGGGATGGACTAGAGGATAGATGTCTAGATATGGGATGGAGGGGAAGTGGAGCCTTGGCGGTACATTGATAATGGTCTTGCCTACATGATGATGTAGAGGCAATGTATTTTGGGGTTGACCCTATGATACTGATGATAGACGCTATGCTAGGCTGACACTATGGATAGGATACTGGATAAGACCTTAGTTGATAAGGCGACAAAAGAGATAGAGTATCAAGCAATGATAGGTTATTGTTATGTTTTTATTATGGAATAGATATGGATCGAATGAGAAATGATGCAAGGAGGAATGGACATAAGGTGATTGGTTTCCCAAAGATGGCGGAAGTAGTTTACCACAAGTAGCACTTGTTTACCAAGTTTTCATCACATGTTTTTATTTGCATGAAAGTGAAAAGTACACATGACGCTTGTTTGCTAGGTTCTCATCATGGTACCTATCCAAGGCACCTGTTTGCCAGGTTATCACTAAAGGATGATTTTTTTTGCCTTTTCTTGGTTTTTTTGATTTGTTTGCTATTTTGAATTTTTGCCCCCCTTACATTGGGGTTCTCTTAGGTATAGAAGTAGCGAAGATGCAGACTATTGATTGGGTCATCAAACAACTCACCCTCTGATGTTGCTAAGTAATATGCTCTTGATCCATAGGCAAATGATTACATAGGGACCAAGCCAGTTGAGTTCACACTTACCATTCTTTTCCTGATCTTGCTAGTTGCGGGGGTTTTCCTTGAGTACTAGATCACCAACGTTGAAGACCCTTGGACAGACCCTGTGATTGTATCTTCATGACATTCTCTATTGATATGCCTTGAGATGGTTGAAGGCATTCTATCTCCTCCTCCAACAGTTCTAACTCTTGCAGTCTAGAAACTCTATAGTCTTCATCAATGATGAGACTCTTTAATGACACCCTTAAAGATGGTAACTCAACCTCGATGGGAAAAATGGCTTCTGATCCATAGACAAGGGCATAAGGAGTAGCACCTGTGGGAGTGTGTATACTAGTTCAATAGGCCCATAGAGATGGATTTAGTTGTATGTGCCAATAACAGCCAACATCATTGAATGTTTTCTTGAGGATCTTTAAGATGGGTTTGTTTGAAGCCTCTACTTGGCCATTGCCTTGTGGATAGTAGGGGGTGGAGAAATGGTGTTGGATTTTGAATTTGTCACAAAGCTCTTAGACATCCTAGTTCTTGAAAGGTCTTCCATTTCCGTGACTATGGATGAGGGAATTTTGTATCTACAGTTGGGGTAATTGAGGATGAATTAGGTAATATATTTTCCTGTGACATTGGTGAGTGGAACGAATTCAATCCACTTGGTAAAATATTTAGTGGTGGTTATTATGAACTTGTGGCCATTAGATGATGAAGGGTGAATTTTACCCACAAGGTCGAGTCCCCATTGACAAAAGGGCCAAGGTGTTGTTAAAGGTCGAAGCTCTTGAGCTAGTGCATGGATGAGGTTACCATGTATCTGGCACTACTTGCATTTCTTCACAAAGTGATATGAATTTGTTTCCATGTTTGGCCAATGGTATCCCAAATGCATGATTTTCTTAGCTAAAGAAGGACCGCTAGAGTGTGTTCCACAAATTCCTTTGTTCACATCTCGTAAGGCGATTTGATATTCTTCACATTCTAAACATTAGAGTAAAGTACCATCCAGACCTCGGTGGTATAGGGTGTCAGCAATAATGGTTTAACGAGAGGTTTGGCAAATGAATCTTTGACATTGGTTAGAAGACAAGTCAGGTGGTAGGGTGTTATCCTTGAGGTAATTGTAAATCTTACTATACAAGGGTGAATCGGATCCGACTAATAGGCATATGGAGTCTATTTTAGGAAGATCATAAGCTAGTTGCATAATTGACTCCACCAAGAATTCATACCATGATTCATTCTCTGGGATCTTGAGGAGTGAGGTAATGGTTGCCATGGCATATGCTACTTTGTTTTCAATGTGAGGTATCTTCTCATAGGAGATGATCACAAAGTACTCCTTAAAGTCATCAAGCATACAGTTGTATGGGATTCACTTGTCATCTTTGGTCTGATAGTCATCATTGATTTGATTGATTACTAGTTGGGAGTTGCCATAGACATGTATCTCTTTTATTTTCCACTCTGTTACCATTTTGAGCTACCAATGACCAAGGCATCATACTCTACTATATTGTTTGTGCATGGGAATATAAAATGGTAAGACTTAGGTATGGTGTCATTGTGAGGAGTGACCAACAAGATTCTTACCCCTGATCCATGGTTTGTATAGGATCCATCAAAGTAGAGTTTCCGTGAGTGTGTTGTGACATTGAATATGGATTCGTCTAGAAACTCGAATGTCATTGGTGTGGTATCCTGTAATGGTGCTTCAGCTAACTAATTAGTGATGATTTGACCTTTCATAGCTTTCCTTTCTACATGCTCGATGTCATATTCATTTAACAACATTACTCACTTGGCTAGGTAGCCTATTAGAGCTGCTTTGCTTAATAGGTATTTCAACGGATCTATCTTTACAAGAAGCTTGACAGGATGTGCTAGCATGTAATGTCATAGTTTTTGGGAAGCAAAAACTATAGAAAGACATAATCTTTCTATTTGAGAAAATTATAGTTTGTAGCCAACCAATGTGCAACTGATGTAGTAGATAACTCTTTCTTTGTCTTCATAATCTTGTTGTGCTAGTAAGGCTCCAAGAGCTATTGGCGCAACAGATATATATATATATAGATAGATACAGTGGCTTACCTTGGATAGGTGGCATGAGAATAGGTGGGTTCATGAGGTATTCCTTCAGTTTGTAAAATCCTTCCTCACACTTTTCATCCCATCTGAATGGTATATTTTTGTGCAATAGGAGAGTAAAAAGTTGACACTTGTCTGCTAGTTGTGAGATGAATTGATGAATTGCTTGTAACTTGCCCTGTAGAGAACATAGTTGAGTGATATTATTTAGCTATGGCATTTCCATGATAGCTTTGACTTTGGCAGGATCCACTTCGATCCCATTTGCTGATACAATGAAGCCTAAGAGCTTGCCAGAGGTGACTCCAAATACACATTTCTTTGGATTCAACCTAACTTTGAAGTGTTCTAGTCCTTGAAAGACCTTTTCTAGTGCATCTAGGTGGGGCTCTCTTGTTAGTTACTTTGCAAGGATGTCATCTACATATTCCTCCATTGTGACATGCACCATATCATGGAAGATGGTGGTCATAGCATGTTGATATGTTGCACCAATGTTCTTTAACCCAAATGGTATGACGTTCTAGTAGAAGGTGCCCCATGGACAAGTGAAAGCTATTTTATGTCAGTCTTCTGGTGCTACCCTAATTTGATTGTATCTAGAGAAGCCATCCATAAGAGATAACATGGTATGTCATTCTATCAAGTCGACTATGATGTCAATGTTAGGTAATGGGAAATCATCCTTGCGATAACCCTTGTTTAGATCCCATAAATCATTGCACAATCTGACTCTACCATTAGGTTTTGATACTGGCACTATGTTGGATACCCATTCTGGATAGTCTATTTCCCTAATGAACCCTACATCCACCATTTTCTTGAGTTCCTCTTTTACTAGTAATGCAATGTGGGGATGCATCTTCGTGCTTCTGTTTGATTGGTTTGACCCCTAGATCTAGTCGAAGCTGATGTAGAATCAAATCTAGATTTAAACCAGGCATATCTCCATATGACCAAGCAAAGTTGACTTGCCTTTTCTTGAAGAATGGTACAAATTTGGTCTTTTTTGGTGGCGATAAAGACTGTGCAAAGTGAATGATCTTCAGATTATCCTCTTTTCTAATTTTGATAGGTTTTGTAGGTTCCACAACAATCTAAGATCTCCTAGTACATGTCATTGGGAAGTGTCAAGCCTTCCATCGTCTGGCACCTTAGAGAGGTTTTCACCATCATATGTGTCCTTTCTTTTTACTATTTTTGGATCTGATACTACTATAGAGTAGTTTTCACCATCAGATCTAGTTTTTATTTTTATGTTTTTGCAACTGGAAGGCTTGGCACCCTATCCAAAATAAACCATGGTGTTGAGTTCAATGGCGAAGCTAGCTTTATGATCTCCTATAGGTAGGTGGTCCCTAAGTTCCATGTAGTCAATATAGTCATCATCATTTTGGAACATGTCTAGTTGTGGGGTTCCTTGTAAATCCCAGTCGATAAGTTCTTGATGCACAAGGGGGAGGGGATCAGAAGATAGATTTGATTCATTGGGTGTGATAGTTTGAATGGATATATGGTTGGGATTCAGATTGGTAGGGATAAGATCTGGGATAGTACTTTCCTCTAGGTTGTTTATCGTGATGGAACTCAAACCTTCCTCAAAAGTTGTACTCTCAGGAATTGGTGAATCACACTCTAATGGTCTATGCATTAGCATTTATCCCTCATGGTAGGGGCTATAGGTTTGAATGGTGTCAACTCCATTGTCTTCATAGGAGTACTCTGTGAGTTCATCCCACTCATACTCATTAGAGTATGTGTCACTGTCTTCTTGTAGGTTATGGATCTATTCTACAAAAAAAGCATTAGCCTTAGCTTTGCCTTTGTCCTTGTATCCTAGCCCTTTTGTATTTGTCACTAGTGATGATGAGGAAGGTTGGATGGGTTCTATTATTCCTTTTTTTCTTAGGCCAATGGGACCTTGTCCCTCATAACCCATTCTATATAGGATAGACTCACCATGCCCATAGATTTCCGTTGGGAGCTTAGGTGGTTCTTGTTGTGTTATATCTTCCTCTGTGTCGAGCCATTGCAAGACATCTCTTTCCTCACTCTCATTTAATAGGGTCCCTCATTTTACAAAGGGATCTATAGGAGGTTCAGGTGAAGCAGATGGATTTGGAAAAGGTGTAGGTCATCCAAAAGATCTTGGAGATAGAGGCATTTTGGCTAAGTTGAGGTTGTGCTTGATGGAGTATTCCCCTACCCCTGTTTCTTTGATTGTGATTTTCTACTCTTTAGGCTTGGACGAGGAAGCTTCAGAGGTAGAATCATGCTATGAGATGGGGGATGTGGAAACTCTATTGTTGGGAATGATGCAATTAGGCTTTGAGCTAATAGAGTTGTAATGTTGAAAAGGATCCAGATGACTTTGGATGGTGATCTATTTGTTGTTATAAGGAAATTTGATACATTGGTTGTAGGTAGAAGGCATACCTTTCATGGCATGAATCCAAGGTCTACCTAGGAGGATGTTATAGGCTAGCTCCTTGTCAAGGACTTGGAAAACAACTTCCTTTATTACTAGTCCAACTTGTATTGGTAACACCACTATTCCTTTAGTAGTTCTTTCTTCTTCATCATAGGCCTTAATAGTGATCTTTTTCCTAGGATCCACTGTAGTTTCAAAGAACCCCAATGTAAGGACTAGATTGAGCGTATAAATATTTAAACTTGCTCCTCCATCAATGAGAACTATTTTGATATGGTGTTTATGAATGAAGGCGACAATTTGCAAGGGTGTGTTACGAGGCTAGGACATTGAAAGGTCATCCTGTTCGGTGAACGATATGGTGCTAGCAGAGGTTAGATTTCCTACCAAGGATTGAAACTTCTCTTGGGCTAGGTTTGTGGGCACAGGTGTTTCCACTAGGGCTTTATCAAGAATTTCCTTGTGGGAGGGAGATAGACATAACAGCTCTAAGATAGATATGTGGGTAGGAGTTTTCCAAAGTTGGTCTATGACATTGTACATATGGGAGTTAGATGGAGAAGGCGACAACCTTAGAGGAAGTGTGTTTAATGTGACCTTACCATTGTGAGTGATGATGTTACAATCAGTTTTGTTGGTTCCTGACTATTGGTTAAATCTAACCATATTGACTTGTGGGATGTGCTCTGATATGTAGTTGACGGTATAATCGAACAATACGCTCACATAGTTAGTATTGTTGTGTCCATTGTTTTGATTCTGTGTATTCTGATTGTTATTGTTGTGGTTGTTGTTGTATGGCCTATTGTGGTTGAGGAGTGGATCCTTGTATGCCACATGTGTCTCATTAGAGGTATGTTTTTTAGTGCCTTCCTTTGGTCAAGTATGTCTTGAATGATGTGTTTGAGATGGATACAGTCATTGGTCTTGTGGCCTCTTCGTGTATGATATTAATAGAAATTAGTATCTTTCCAATAATGAGGTTTTACTTGAGGTTCATAGTCGCTAGTGGGACTCCCCTAGTGGTGTAAATTTTCATCTCGGAGTGGAGATGAACCATGGCTTTGGCTTGTGAGAGAAGGTTTTGTTTGGTGTAGCATTACTTTCTTCTCCTTTGAGAGTGAAGATTAGTTGTTGTTTGGGAGATGCTACTTTGGCATCAACTACTCCATCATTGATGACATTTTTGTTCTTTGTCAAAAACTTCAACTTGTTCATGGTGTAGTTAGAGTTAGGGGTGTCTTTGTACAACTTTATTTGCCCCTTGGTAGTCATAGATTTATTGATAAATAATCCCATCTCAATGACTTTTGTAAATGAGGTAGGGCATTGAATTTGAATTTTGTAACTTAGATCAAGGTTAAGGTTGTGGACAAACATCTCCATCATTTTCTTCTCAAGCACATGATATGAGCATTTGATCATGAGTTGTCTCCACCTTTGTAAGAAGGTGGTGAAGGATTTGCCACTCTTTTGCTTTGTATTGCATAGATCAAGCAATGAAACTTCATGTTCAATGTTATATGAGAAGTGTGTGATGAATTTGTTTACTAACTCATCAAAAGTTTTGATACATGGGGGAAGTCATGAGAACCATTCCATGGCTTGTCCATCTAGAGATCTAGGGAATAGTCTCATTAGGAAAGTTTAATTGTGAGCTACTTTGAGGCACACAGTGCTAAATTCCCTAATGTGATCTCTTGGGTCTCCTTTTCCTTTGTATTTGTCAAACTTAGGAACTTCAAACCAAAAGGGGAAGGGTACCATGTTCAAGCTTTTGTCAAAGAGGTATGGGAAGATATCCTCCAATGAATAAGTTTTAGTGGGTGGCCCTGTTCAGAGATCCACCACTTTCTGCATTAGGCTCTCGATTTGTTTTGTTAATATGTCAATGGGTGCATTTGAGTCTACGACTTTTTTACCTTTATCTTGGCCAATGGTTTTATCTTCACTTATGTAATCCTCATGAGTTTCTTCCACTATGATTTCTCTTAATTTGTTGAGATTGAAGTCTAGGGAGAGTTGAAGTCCTTGGTTTGCAAGATGAAGAAAGTACTTTTGGGGGTCTTCGCTGAGCATTTTATCCATCATGCATTGGAATTTCTAGTCTTGGAGTGCTCCTTGGAAGTCCTCATGAGAGATTTCCTCATCACTTTCATCAAGGGAGATAATTCTCTCATATGTTCTGGCCATTTCAAGTTGTTTTTGTGTTTGGGATCTTGTAAAGACCATGCAAGGTGATGTGGAAAGGTGTGGGGTGAAACTAGAGACTTTGGTAAGGTGTTGGTGGAGATTGTTGAGAAGAGGATACTTATGGTGATGAGATTCAAACAAGGGACTCTTTTGATTAATGATTCCAAGTAAGTTAGTCAACACAAGACAATAGCCACAAGTAAGGATAGTCGGCACCCATTTACTATGTAGAGACTAGTCTTGTACCAACACCACTAGTGAAGTTTAGAGAGAAAAGGATGTTTGATCCTTGATAATGGAGACTTAATAGGTTTACTTGAATTTGAAATGATATAAAAAAGGTCTTGCACTAATTTGATATAGGTACTTTTGACTTGTTTGTAGAAAGACCTAGTAGAAGGTGGATGAGATGACTGACGAAAGAGAAGGTACACTATGGAAATGGGTGGAAGAGGTGACTGCATAGTAAATTTGATCTAAAAAACTAGAACAAGGTTGAAATGGGTACCCAGAAATGTTGAAAATCTTCTCCCAAAAGATGTAGAAATGCCCACTGTTGTGGATGTGTAGAAACAAATGTGCTGGAACATAGGACAAAAGTGTAGTAAGTTGATGCAAATTCATAGCTCTAGTAAATGATAAAAGTGCAGTAACAGACAACAAATGTGTAGAAAGTCAAAGTGTATGCACAACAGGTTGAAATGGATGCACAACTCTACATGACAGATGCTCAGTTCTGGTTTTCTTAACTATTTTTACAATTTTCTTGACATGTTTTTTGACATTTTTAGTTTCTTGGTTGCAAGTTAGTCTTTTTGATCTGATTTTTTTCAATTATGGCAAGAAGACATAGCAAACACAAGGAATATTTTCCTGATTTTTTAAATTTTTGGACACTTTTTGACTAAAAAGAAAGTATAAATCCTAGGCTAGCTGGGATAATATAAACTGAATTCTCACTATTTATAGATAAGGCATCTTTGGGTGGTGATAATCACCCTTCCTTGCACTAGCTTATAGGGGTTTTTGGCTACTAAAAACAATGGATGACTAGTAAGTGCAACCATTCGAGTGGTTATACATGTGGCAGCATTACTTTCTATTATGGAGTCTCCCCGCCTTCAAGGGTTACGCCTTGGAGGTTTTTGGGGGAGGTTGGCTATTGGTATAACAGAACTTCACTCATTGTTTGAAGCTTTCAATCCAAACATAATTTATTTATAGTGGCTTGGCAGAGCTTGGCTTTGGCTTGTTACCACTTAAGGTCATTCCCACTTGGATGTAAGGATATTAAAGGGTAGGCCTCTCTAAGGGTTTAACACATGTGAAATGATATATCTAGCATTTTGGTCACCCAAGATAGGGGAGAGCATAGGCCTAGTATCATTCAAAAAACAAGCAATACAATGGTTCTTTTCTCCTAATTAAAAATGAAACAAATAAATGTGTTAAGCTACTTGGGCACAAACGTGAGTTGTTAACTTTGAAAGCAAGATAGCAATGGTTCAATTTTATCCTCCTAGCATTGGGACTAAATTCAATTTGTTGATGCAACAAGATTAAATTATAATCCTCCTAGTTAGAACTAAATGAGATTTGTATGAACATCCATTTACTTTCCTTTAGATCAAGAGATGAGTTAACAAATGCAGCTATATGACTAAACCAGCCCTTAACCTACAAGTAGATCAGAGAATTTTCTTGCGAGCCAAGTTAGCATTAGTGAAATCACAAGGAAGAACTCAAAAAGTCACTATCAAAATTAGATGCATGGCCACAGAGATCATATGCATAGAGATGGAGGTCAGATGTGCAGAATTACAAAAGCACTGAGACAGAGGTCAAAAGTGTGGAAATAGAGAGTACATGCGTAGTTTCAATAAATGCACCATATCATAATACAGATGCGCAACTTCAGGAGGTAAATGAGCTAAAAGAATAGATGCACCGAAACAGAGCTCAGATGTGTGTTAGAATTGATCAGATATGCCAAACCCTCCTGTGTACGGAACCTCACAACAAAAAGACTCAGTTTTTGGATTAAATCAGGGTAAGGCCCCACGGTGGGTGCCAAAAATGTTATCATAAAATTGGAATGATCATCTATAATATCAAAATAATCCAAATAACTCAATGGAAAAGGAAATAAATCAAGATCAAACAAACAAAGACAAAACCTTTGCAAACCTCAATACTTCATAGCTTCCATTGCTCGCCTATCTCAAATGATCTTGTGTATGAATATGGCCTTCAAAAGGTACACTTCCTTACTATTTCCAAGATATGAAGTGGGAACAACTATGATAGTTTTATTGTAATGAAGATGATCTTCACAACAATGGTAATGGTGATAGTAACAAGTTGATCGCAAGCAATGGATAAATTTGGGTGCCAAAGGGGCGTTGTAATTCCTATAGAGTAAGGGTACGAAAAGCCTGGATGATTGAAATGGAGGAATTTGGTTCAATTTATAGACTTGAGAGAGAGAAGATCAATGGTATAGAAAGAATGAGAAGATCAACGATATAGAAACCTTGAGAGAATGTGCGCAAATAGAAAGAAGACAAGTATCACACATAACTGTTTTGTTTGAGTTAACTACTTTCATTTATAAAGTTATGATTTGACTTCATAAATTAGAATGCTTTTTCCTAATTTAAGAGTTATTGATAAAAACAAGGTTGATTGAGTCAGTTAACTCAACTTGTGATTTGCTTCTGCATGATTTGAGAGAAATTAAATAATAAATTATTTAATTTTGTGTGCATGAAGAAGAAGATTTATTTTTAGAAGATTTAGAAGATATATGAAGATTTAGAAGATAAGAAAGCAAATTAAACAAATAAATTTATTTAATTGTTTGTGTAAGATAGAAGAATAAATAAAATATTTAATTATATTTTATTTTTATAGATTGAGAGAATTTAAATAAATTTGATTGATTTATTTAAATTTGGAAGAAGAATTTGACTTAACTAAATAATTAAGAATTATCTAATTGTGTGGAAGAAATTAAATTAAATAAAGGATTTTATTTAATTTTGACTTTAGGAGAGGTAATTAAATATTTTGATATTTAATTAATTTAGAGGAATATGAATTGAATAAATAAATTTGTTTATTGATTTATTGATAGAGGAAATAGAATGAAATAAATATTAAGAATATTTATTTAGACCGAGTCGTGTCATTTTTAGGCATAATCAGCAGTAAAACATGCAATGCAGATAATATGATCAAGTTCTTGGAGAACAACATAGTGACCAGGTATGGAGTTCCATATGCTTTGGTATGTGATAATCAACCTGCATTTGCATCACTAAAGTTATCTAGTTGGGATTTTGATCATCAAATTATTTTGTAATTTTCTTCAAATTATTATCCCCAAGGAAATGGCTTAGCAGAGTCAACAAATAAAAACTTATGAAGCATCATAAAGAAAATGATAAAGAAGAATCCTAGGGAATAGAATACCTTATTGAAGTATGCCTTATGGGTAGATAGAACTAGGATGAAGGTTGCATTAGGGAACTCTCCCTACCAATTAGTATATGGGGTGGATCCTATCCTCTCTATTAACTTAAAGATCCCTATTTTGCAATTTACACAAGAGTATCTAGGTATAGATAACAAACAAGAAGTTAGACTGCTTCAACTCATGCACCTAGAGGAAAAAAGCAATAGAGCAATTGATCAATTCACTAAACATCGGGCTACTGTCAAACATTAGTTTGATAAAAGAGCAAGAATAAAAGATTTTAGGATTTCAGATTTAATCCTGACATGGGACAAAACACATGAAAAGAAAGGTGACCATGGAAATTTTGATAAAGTCTGGATGGGTCCTTTTTAAATTTTAGAGATCCTAGGAGATAGCACATACAGACTTAAGACTCTGACCGGAGAGGATGTTCCATTACCAATCAATGGACAATTCCTCAAACATTATTTTCAAGCTTAATCAGGGTCATGTAAGAGACATTGTATCATAGTGTACATATTGTATAGTCATTTGTATAGTTTTACTTTGTGTGTTTGTTTGTTTGCTTGTTGTTGTTGAGTTTAGTTTTTCTTAGTCAAGATGATGCACCTTATCACCCTAGAAAACCAATAAAATTGTTAGTATTGAAGTGATGAGAACAAATTTTTACATAGGTTGTGACTCACCCTAAGGAATATCCCTAATCAGGTCTATGATGTCCTTTTCATCAGTGATGCCTTTTCTTGATTAAGGAGATTTTCATGATGACTCACCTAATAGCCTTGGGTTTGTTGAGCACATTAGTATAGGTGTTAAGTGAAAAATCCAAAGGTTCACCCTTACTACCATTACAATTCCCAACCTCAAACAACAAGTGATCACACCTTGCATATTGAGCTTACATGATGATATCTTATGAATCTATATATAAAAAAAAGAGATGTATATTGAAAATCTAAAAGGATAAAATTGAGGCCATCTAAGTAACTCTACTAAGGCTATAGACACCTGCTGGCAGTGGGGCTCTACTTAGGGGAATTGTAAAGATAACCTTGTTGGGGCTATGGATGCCTACTGGCAATTGGGCTCTATCCTGGTTGACTATGAGGGATGAACCCAAAATATGTAACTTAACACCAATTACTGTTGTTTTCAGCTTATCTTCAAGATGAGGATTATTAATCATATGCACACACTTGATCCCTTATCAGCATTGTTGCACTAATGAACATGATATCATTTAGAAATGTCATGATACTTATACTTAGAAAGAGTTAGAATATTATGTTTTAATGTAACCTCATCACTTGAATAATTTGAATTTGGTTGTTTTCTTTGGCGGCAAGTTGTTTTGTGGTTGCACAACATGCCCCATTTTGCCTTACCAAAACAGGGACCCAAATTTTTTCTTCTACTTGTTTTTGCTTTCTTGCTTTCGGCAGTTTGACAAAAGTCAGTTAAGTATATCACCCTTGCACATGCATGTACATCACAAGAAAAGGTCAATAGTCAAATTTGGAATTTACTATCATAAACCTCATAATCTTGAAGAGTACAAAATTTTAAGCAAGTTTGCCTTTTGGGTCACCCTAATATCCCTTAAGGGTAAAAGGTTATGCCAAGTCAAAGTTTGGTCAAACCCAATATTCTCATAGGGTCATATTTGTTAATAGCAGTCACATTCATTAGATGACCCCTACATATGAAGATCACCCAATATCCGCATATTCTTTAATATGCAAACATCAAAGTCAAGGGCAAAAGAATATCTACCCATCAAGTCCTCATGCATATTTCCAAAGGGTCACATTTTTGAATATCCATCATGTTACATAATATCACCCTTCGCAAATATGACCATGATGTCACCTTGTTCTGATTTAAAAGAACCCAATATGATGATGATGTCATCAATATGCTCGACATCCACAGGGTCATATTTCCTAACATTCGTCATATTTTTCAATATGTCAGTGATGTCATCCTAACCTGATACCATGTGAACATGATCTGATGATGATATCATCATGATCCAGACTTAAGGAGGTCATATTCCAAAATATCCATGATCTTAACTAATATGATGATGATGTCATTCTTTCAAACAATTTTAAAGACTTATAAATCGCTGACGTCATCCTCCCATTCTCAAATAGGGTGATATTTCGTAGTGTTAAAGGACTTGCATATTTCTTTATATTCCCCATGTCGACGTGAGATGACCTGAGATGTAGTGATTTCTAGTAACTAATCAAACGATGCCACATGGTATATCTACCTAATCATATTGATTCAACATGTTGTCATGATTATTTACAAAGGTATAATAACCCAACCTCAGTCATTGGTCAATAGTTGACCATCCTGAAGGTGATATCATCCTCATATTCCAAATATTAGTCATGTTACCTAACATCCCTGATATCTACAAAGATCACCCTTCACATTAAATACAATTCCAATGGTAGGTGGAGCCTTCAAAACTTCAAATACACACTCGCCACTTGTCAACATCTGCAGACATTATGTGTTAATCAATGGACAAGAATGAAAAGGACACTAAATGCACCCTAATTTGCCATGTAAATCAATTAAAGGTAATTCAGGGGTTCATTTCAAAATTACCGTACATTTAAGCAAAAAATTATAGATCTCTAGGAGATCAAAGCTTCATTGTAAGTTGCAAACAAAATGGGACCTACATTCAAATGGAATGGAAGACAGTAATTGCAACACAATTGCACTCATATGGATATCACACATACAGTAAAAGGAAAGTGATTACCAGGTATGTAACTAAAAACCCTCCTTTTGTCATTTGTGGTAAATCATAAGGTAAAAATGTTTCTTACAGATTTGATTTACATGATGATGCATAAAACAAACTAGAATGATAGGATTATCGCCATGTAATGCACATGATTACTAAACCACTATTGCACATGACATGTTAGGGTAAGACATGCATGTTTTTATTACAGGATCTAATGGCAATAAGAAAGAACTGATCCGACACTGAGTTTTTGAAGCCCATGTTTGTGCAACTAGAGGGAACAATGTTCAGATATGGACAAATCAATGATACACATCAAGGGAGTATTGATCTTGATAAATGGACTACAAGATTAGAGAAAGGAAGTGGAAACCCTCTACTCAAGAGCATATACAGCTTAGGGATGTCAAACACTGGCAGATTTCCATATGCAATGGAAGCCACTGAGCTCATGGTAGAATGTGCCTAAAACTACAATGCAGAAATAAGAAAGGTAGAAAAGCATGGGAGATTTTATGCAGATTTCTTAGTCGCAGGCATCACCTCAACCTTTAATCTACCTAGGCGATCCAATGTTGTTTGATTAAACCTATGTAAATTGGAAAAATAATATTGTAGCAACTAGAAAGAAGCTAGATAGATAATGTATCAATGAAGATCCAAGAGTAGCACATATAATCCCTTGGCCAAATTGCATGTGTATCTCTTTAAGTTTGACTTTGCTCCTAAATATCAATACATGATGACAATGCTTAACTGGATGACAGGGAGAGCAAATGTTGGAGCCTTTGAGAATTTGATGTATGGTATCATCTAGATAGTGGAACATACAGATGACAAACCCCTATGGGCTAAAATCATAAGTGACATTTTAGATGAAGGAATGAGGAGGCTAGGATGGAAGGTGAACATGTTTCATATGATTTCTTCTGTTGTATATGCATGTGCATTTAGAGGCACATTCAATAGCTTGCAAATAGTATGTAGGGTTGGAGATAACCTCAGGGATGTGAGCATATGGGAGAATTACCCATAGTTGAAAAGAAAAGAATCTCTCCAAAATTATAGGATAGTAAATGAATCCTTCTCCATGCATCTTGTTAGGACCATGGAAGAAGACAGAACAAAAAGATTAAGTGTAGAAGCACAAGCTATTATATAAAAGCATGGGGCTCAATTTGTCCAATTCCCTGCATTTTCATATATGAGAATAAAAGGCTTTACTAGGCAATCTCTCATGTTGCATAGATATCCAAATGACCAAGTCATCTTGATGGAATTTTCTAGACATATATTGCCTTCAGTGGAGGCTCATATTGCAAAGGGAAAGATTCTGCATGTTTTGTTTCTAGACTTCATTGGTAGGTATATGTGTCTAGATAGAGAAAGTATTAAGGATGTAATTGGAGGATTGAACTTGATGTGCTTGTATCCTTTTCCACTAGCTAGGCCCTATGATCCATACGACAAGATGTATACATTACCTGGGAAGCCTATACATCATAAGCACCTTGAAGACTATTAGGTTGATTATGATGATAAAGCAGAAATTAGAAGAAGAAATTATTAGAGGCTCACTCTAAATTAGATATGCACCTTCAACTGCATATCGGTGCCTACTTAGCTGCATGATGATGATGGTAAGATGATGTCTGAAGAATATAAGGACAAGAAAGTATACAATGAAATAATATCAGCCCCTAACTTGAGTCAACTAGAGGTGACTTCACTAGACCAAATAATGCTAAAGGTCATTCAATTGACCCAAAGTTGGGTAGATACTGAAGTCAACAAACTAAAAAAGAAAGGTGTAGCCCTTACTATGGACAATAAAAGAAAGAGACAAGAGTTATCTGAGGAGGAACTAGATGATTTCCTCAAAGAGAAAAGGCAATCAAATGGAGAAAGACAACCAAGCAAAGAAAAGAAGTAGGATAAAAATAAGAAAGGGACCCATGCATCTGGAGTGGTGGTCATTAGGCAACCCCAGCCAAAGGGAGATGTAGCATCCACTTTAGCTACAACATCACCTCATACAGCTGCTAAACAAAAGAAGGCTACTGCCAAACCTACCCCTATTATTATAGAAGAGGAGGAAGAACCCTCAGATGATGACCTATTAATCAAGAAGAAAAAGAAGAAAGTTCTAATCCCATCTCAAAAGAAACAAAAGACTACAATGAGAGGAATTGTGGATATAAGTCCCATCCTATTGAAGGGAGCTGGAGGTGAGGATATTTTGAAGAATTTGCAACATGAAGTTCCCATCTCTGACATTGTACAATTCAAGACTCAGAAAGTAGAGGAACAAAGAGAAGAGAGGCAAAGTGCAAGGAAGGATCTCCCTTTCCCACTACATGATACAATGGATTTATCTGATGATGATGTAGTTAATGATGTTTTTGCTCAAAGGATGGAGACTTTGGTAGAAAAAAAAAGATAACCCCTCATGGCACTCTACAAGTTCAAAAGGAAGCCCATCATAAGGAGGTTGAAATGGAAGAAATAGAAGAAGAAAGCCCTAAAGAGGTAGCACGACAAATTCGATTGGCAAAACTGGTTGATCAAGTCACTAACCCTGCTTCCATAGACCTAGCTTATCAGGGTGATGAGGATCAGGATAGAGATAAAAATGTACCTCTAGAACAAGAGAAGGTAGAAATCAATGTACAAGAGGGTGATTAGGAGATGCCTGATAAGAATGAAGATTAGGGTAATGACCCAACACCAGTGCCTTAAAGAGAGACAAGTGAAAAGGAAACTGATAAAGTACAAAGCCCTAGAGAAATGGATATATCAAAAGGTGGAGAATAAAGTCTTCCACAGGGTGATGATCAGCAAAAAGAAATAGAGAAGGTGATCAAGAATGATCAGGGTGATGATCACCTGGATAAAATAGATCAAGATGTCCAGAATCCTCCTGAAGATTAAATGCAACACAAGAACCTCTTGTAGAACAAGAGATCCCTCATGGGAAAGTGCATGAGGAAGAACAGGGAAAACAAAACTGCCCATGAAGGGTAGAACAAAATGTATAGTCTTTGATGCTCATATTGAGTAGACTGATAAACAAGGACCCCCTATTGGTGACATACCATATTGGTTATAGAAGGAAATAGTTCCACTATAGGTCACTAATGTGCCTAAGTTTGATGTTCCTGCTTTGTTTTCAGCTAATATGATGAAACCCAGAAGAAAGGCAAGACCTACATCTGCCATCAAGAGAGGTCCTACCACAGGGAGGAGGACAACTTAGGTAGCTCTACCAATAGAAGATAAGGTGAAAGGAGAAATAAGTATTGATGAATTTCAGATAGCTAATATTGACCTAGGCTTTGCTACTGAGGAGCAGGAATGCTAAGAGGCCAAAGACATAATTGATTCTCTGATGAAAAGTTTAAAGAAGGAGAAGGATAAAAATAAAATGCACAAGGAGCACATTGCCCAATTGCATACATTCATAAAAGGGTTAATTGACCCTAACCACAAGCCAACTGATAAGTCCACTCCTTTGACCATTATATCTTAGGAGGAGGTCACATGCCTAGACATCATGAAGCATAAGGCTCATGTGGTAGATAATTGGTTTTTTCTTTTGATGACAAAAGTAGAGAAAGTGATAAAATCCTCCCTGTCTAACTAGACCTTGCTCAATACATTGACGAGAAAAGTGGATAAGCTTCAAAAGAAGGTCACCCAAAGATCCATCAAAGTAGACAAACATCTAGATGCCTTGGTTGAGATGAGGCGCATAGACATGTAGGTACTCATATATAATCAGGTATTTGACAACAATACTGCGCAGTTGTTAGGCACATGGTATGAAGATACTAGGTTTGAGAGTGATATGTTGAAAAGATGCAATGCTAAGATTAGGGATATCAGTGTTAAATTGCATCATCTTATGGCAATGGAGGTAAATACTTTGGAGGCTTTCGAAGGTAATGTCGAAGGAAAGATAGAAAATTAGGATGTTGATTTTGCAATTCAGGCTTTCCAAGATAATTTCAAACAGGCAATAGATGACCCCCTCCATCATGTGATAGAGGATGTAGTCAACAGGGCTATGAGGATAAAGGCCAAGGTGGAGGCATATAATGAGATCTTTTATAGAAGAAAGAGTAAATGGTCTGCACTACAAACACAATTTCATTCATAGGAGCATGTTGTAGTAAAAGCTAGAGTCCAAGATGGGGGAGAGATTGAAAGAATAGTGCAGGCATATGAACCAATTAGGGAGAGTATCATCATACATGTAGGAGATGACACTAATACAGATGATGAATATGAAGAAGATGTTAATGAAGAAGAAGAAGAGTGAGTAAGGATGCATGATGACAGGGTCACATGCACAGCGAGACAAAAGTGATTGAGCCCCACCAAATGGTTGCTAGTTGGCAACCTGTGCCACATTGACATATGTTGACTAAGTCAAAGAGGGATATGGACCATTGATTTAGATAGACAAATCTTGATCATTGGATCAATGTAACTGCCTCCTCTCTTTGTCTTATAAAAGGAGATGGAGTGCACATTGTATCATTACTAGAGACTTAATTGAGATAGGATTGTTGAATGTCATGATACTTTCTCAAGACAGATTGTAAATGTGCATGCTTTTGAACACTAATGAAATAGAGGTCAGATTACATACAATAGTAAATTCTAAGTAATCTTGTGAATGTCATCTTGATATTTCATTGTGATGTGTTGTATCCCTTGGAGTGCATGTCAATTTGTGGATATTGTTGTCATTCTTTACCCTAGAAGATTAGCATTAGCTATGTGAAGTTATGTAATGGGTTGGCAACACATGGTTTGATTTCATCTCTATTTTGTGAAATATTAAATGTTGCATATGGATTGACTGTCAAAGACTCATTTAATTTCAGTCATTTTATAATGTTTGAGTTTATTTTCTTAAATTTCATTACAATCATCTCCATTATTACAAATACATAGACAATCTTAAGAAAAAATACATAAATATGCTGACATTCCAAAGAAAATTGAACATCAATAGCATATTTGAACTAATCTGCATGCATAATTGAAAATATCAAGCAAATGCATATCAATGACAATCGTAATCATGCAAATATCAGCTTATAGGCACATAATTTGAACAAATCTATAGTACATAAGTGAAAATAATCAATTACAGTTGATGATCAGAAGAATTGATCAAAATTATCAGAGATCATCATCATCTATGGAATATAGTAGGATTAACCTTGTTTGTGAAGAGATTTACAAGAAGCAGGTGTAGAATCAAATGTGCAGACATCAGTTCATGATAGCAGAA
Organism: Cunninghamia lanceolata; assembly: GCA_027924645.1. NCBI lineage: Eukaryota > Viridiplantae > Streptophyta > Pinopsida > Cupressales > Cupressaceae > Cunninghamia > Cunninghamia lanceolata. The sequence goes on along the minus strand of BSBN01001807.1, from coordinate 19,306,599 downwards.
CAATGTAAGGCTACTTGAATGGAAAACAACATATCACATCAACCTCTAAGTAACGTCAGATGATCCTGACCTGATCAACGGAGACATGGAGTCATCAATTTATTCCAAATTGATTGTACTTTTCAGGATAATAAAGGTTTGTTGAGTAAACTTTTATGCATGTTGTTATGACTAATAATCATCATCAACACTACTATTAGCATCTCCAACCCAATCTAAGTCCACGTGACCATGAATATTAATGTAATTCTTGTCTGCCATCAAACTACCATGATATCAGAATGAATACTCTAAGGTACCCAACAAATATCTCAAGACTCTCATAACTACATCCTAATGAATTCATTTAGGATTAGACATAAACCTACTTAGAACTTCCACTACTTGGGTAATTTCTAGTTTTATATAAACCTTAGCATACATCAAACTTCTAAATGCACTCTAGTAAGGCACTCTATTAATGTCTTCCATCTCAAAAGGAGATGTAGGACATTGTAAAATAAATAATTTCATTTGAAAAGTCATCGGAACACACAATGATCTAGAATCCTACATTTTGAACCATTGTAAAATTGAATTGACATACTTTCTTTGGCCTAGAAGCTATAGCTTTCTATTCACTTTATCTTTCCTTATTTTCATCCCATAAGTGTCTTTTCTACACCTAAATTCTTCAGTTCAAATCTTGTAGCAAGCTAGGATTAAACTATTTCATAAAACAAATATTTTCATTTGCCAATAAACAACATATCATCAACATATAATGCAATAATCATGTAACAATTACTCTCATATTTGAAATAAACATTGTGATATGATCCTAGAATGCTCAAATTCCAAACTTAATACAAATGTATCAAACCTCTAGTACCACATCCTCAAGCATGACTTGAGTCCATACAAAAATTTATTTAATTTACAAATGAAAATTTCATTAGCTTTCACATCCATTTTTTCAACTTCTAAACCATAAGTTGCAATAATAGAAAAGAAAAACTAGTGGATAACAATTTTGTAATAGGAGAAAATATCTCAACTTTCCCAACAATAAGATTCTAATCATTAATTAGTATGTTCATGACATGTTTTTATTGGTAATATTAAGGTGATGATTAGGGACCTTTGTTGAGGGTCATTACAATCCTATTCAATTCAATAGATTAGTCATATTATGTCAACCTTGATAGTGTTCATCGTTGTCTACAATAGGTGTCATAAGTTCACCTAACTAGGAGTTACCCTACTAACCTGTAGGTGTAAACAAATATGCTACGACAATAACTAAGACATCAATTTATATTCCAAAATTCACATATGCAACCAAAATGATTACAGAGAAAGAAAATTTATCTATATTACATAAACATGCTCTTCCTTCTTTTAGCTAAGAGACCAACTACTCTGAAGAAGCATTAATGTGTTTAATTTCATATAGAACAACTCATTCATTGATGTTTGATCAAAGGAAATTATACAACATATTTTACTCAGAATATTTTGCTTGTATAAAAAACAAAAACTTTTTTTTTTGCTTCATAATCAGAGTTTATATATATTGATAGGAAATAGCAAATTTACAGAGATGACTGCAAGTCTTGCAAAAAACTAGGTACATCAACTAAGAACCTGTACCATCTACTTGACCTTGCAGGGTCTCTTCAAATGAGAAAATGGCCATGCAAAGCCTGAAAACTAACTATACATTTCACCTAAAAGTTTCATTATCTAAACATGCAAGGGAGAAGTCAAAATACCACTTGCTACTGTATACACCTAAAAATGACACGACACAGTCTAAATAAATATTCTTAATATTTATTCCATCTAAATTTCTCTATAAATAAATAAATTTATTTATTTGATCCATATTTCCTCTAAGTTAATTAAATATCAAAATATTTAATTATCTCTTCTAAAGTCAAAATTAAATAAAATCCTTTATTTAATTAAATTCTTTTGAAGCAAATTAAATAATTCTAAATTATTTAATTAAGTTGTTCATTCATCCAAATTTAAATAAATAAATTAAATTTATTTAAATCCTCCCACTCTCCAAAAATAAAATATAATTAAATATTTTATTTATTCTTCCAAAATCATGTGTAAGTAAATTAAATAAATTTATTTATTTAATTTGCTTTCTTATCTTGCAAATCTTCTAAAAATAAATTAAATAAATTTATTTCTTTAATTTGCTTTCTTTTCTTCTAAATCTTCTAAAAATAAATTAAATAAATTTATTTATTTAATTTTTCTTTTTTATCTTCCAAATCTTCTAAAAATAAATTAAAATTTATTTATTTAATTTGCTTTCTTATCTTCCAAATCTTCTAAAAATAAATTAAATAAATTTATTTATTTAATTTGCTTTCTTATCTTCCGAAATCTTCTAAAAATATATTCCTCTTGTCATACAAAAGCAAAAGTTGAGTTAAAGCAACTTTAAAGCAACTTTGCTCTAAAATTAGAAAAATATATTCTAATTTAAGAAAATAAACTCATCCTCACCAAGAAAGCATTTAACTCAACAAATCTTTTTTTTGAATGACACGTGTCCTTCTATTGGTTGCACATTCCTCAACCATTCTCCTCTGTTGAACTTCTCATTTCTTCTCAACCATTGATCTTCTTTTACCCAACTCTATAAATACAACCCTCTTCTTCTTCTTCTTTTCATAATTCATCGCTTGAGTAAACTTATGTTGTAGAAACACTAGCATGCCTTTGGCACCACTACTATCATCACTTCATATCGTTATCATCTATATCACTAGTGTGTTGAATCTCACCTTCAATCACACAAAGTATCAAAGCCAACTTCTCCTTGTCATCTTGAGGATTCAAAGTGAGGAAGCAAGCTTCCTGAGGACAACATTCAACTCCATCAAGATCAAGACAGAAAAGGCGAACAATGGAAGGCATAAAGTAAAGGTAGTAAGTATCATCTTGTTCTTATTTCAAATCTCCTTTTCCTTCATATTCTATTGATGTATTGGGTTGTTTATTGATTTAATTAATCCACATTTCACCCATCACATTTTGGCACCCACCATGGGGCTCTTGCCCCTTTATCTAATCAAATTCTGAGCTTTCTTGTAGATAGGTTCCATACAAGTATCATACAGGCTTCTGACAGGTTAATCTGGTGCATCTAAGAAATCTTGCGACACTTCTACTCTCTATTTCAACGCATGCATAAGTTTAGTGTAAACACTCTCTAAATTAGCATTTCTATGTTGTATTACGGTGCCTATGATCGTATGGTGCATTCATCCTCTTAGACGACGCATTCGAGTCCTGTTCCAGCGCCTGCATAATCCTGGTGCATATACCTTACCAGACGGTGCTTACACTCTATTTCATGGTACATTTATTCATTTAATGCATTTACATCATATTCCTGCACTTTTGACACTTGTCTTAGCACATCTATACAATGGTGCATGCAAGCTCTGTTTCTGCGCATTCAGGCTGCATAGCAGCACTTCTATTCTACACTGTGATTTTAGAGTTTCATCTGATTTTATGTTTGAGCTAACATTTGTCTTGCAAGATTAGTGGCTGGATTAGATCATTTCGTTGCATTAATTAGTTTACTTAGCTTAATTAAGGGGAAAAAGTAACAAAAAAATGCATACATACAAATTCCACATAGTCCATAACTAGAAAGAGAGTAATTGAACCATTGCTATATCTGCATATTGCTATCTTCTCTAGTTAGATCATTGCTATCTTACAAATGGGAATGAATATTGCTATATCTTAAACACTTCAAAGTTAACAAATGTGTGAGTGCCCAAAGTAGATAGCCCATTTAGTTTTTTTACTTTTAACTAGGTTGGATTAATCAGTGTTCTCTATGTTTATCAAATGACAATAGGCTTATGCTCTCCCCTTTATTGGGTGACCAGAACACCAGACTTGTCATTCCATCTATTTAACCTTTAGAGGGGCTTTCCCTTAGATGCACACTTGTCCAAGTGGGAACGACCCCGAGTGGAAACAGGCTAAAGCCAAGCCTTACTGATCCACTTTAAATAAACTATGCTTAAGGCAAAAGCCTCTTGCAACAAGTGCTGCTGTGTTACACTGAGGGCCAACCTCCCCCAAAACCCTCTAAGGCATAACCCTTTGAGGCTGGGAGACTCCATAACAAAGAGTAGTGCCGTCGTACGTGTAACCACTTGAACAGTTGCCTTGACTATGAACCATTTGTTTAGTATACCAAAAACCCCTATTTGTTGACACAAAGGGTAGAGCTCTTGAAGCGGCCTTGATTCATGTGATTCTTAGTAGAGGTAGTAGGGACAATCCTATGGTTCATTGGGGGTACGAGCCTAAGGAAACCTAGATCTGGTATGCGTGAGAAGTGAGTGCCATGGAGAGGAGCCAGTGCTACCAGATCCTGGAGCTACACACTTTGAATATGCACAGCTAGAGGATTCAACAAATACTGTCTTATCTAGCCTAGGGTGTACTTATTTTTGAGTCAAAATAGTCCAAAAATACAAAAAAATAACAAAAGATAAAAATCATGAAAACTTATGTATTTGTTGTGTGTTTTGCCATAATTGAACATCAAAATTCTCAAAAACACCAAGTTTTCAAACCAAAAATAGAAAAAACCTTGAAAAAGCTACAAAAACTCTGAAAAACCAAGCTGGAACTAGAATTGCACATTTGTCATGACCTGTGGCGCATTTGATCTGACTTACAGTGCATTTAAACTCTATTATAGCACTTTTGAAAAATCACCAGTGTTGTGCATTTGATCCAACTTGTGGCACATTTACACTCTATTGCTATGCATTTACTATTGCACATCCAATCTAGAAAGCAAAATCCATACCTTCCAAGAGCAAAATTTTCAACTTTTCAAAAGCTCACTTTAAACATGTTTCAGTTGATCCAAAATCTTATTAAAATCTTGCAAGACAACCATTTCTCTCTTCTTCCATACCATAGCTACTTTTTTTCACACCATATCATCCAAAAATCTCACAAAAGTTTCTCCAAAATCCAACAAGGTTAGAACCAAGTTATTCTTGATCACATCAAACCTCAAACAAACCTAGTGAGTCTCCACTATCAAGGATCACTTATCCTTTCCTCTCGGAACTCCACTAGGGGATTGTGCAAAACTAGTCCATATCAAGCAAATAGATTTCTATCATCCTTGCTTCGACTATCATTTTGGTCATCCACTTGTTTGACACCAATTAATCTAAGGAGAACCTTACTAAAATCTTGTCTCATTCTATCATCCTTTGTTCAAAAATTTCAACCTCACTACATCCCATCTCTTTGTCACCTTGCATGGTCTTAACATGGTTACAAAAACAAAAATAGATTGAAATGGCTAAGAAAACCATCCCAAACGCTCACGAAAGTGAAGAGGAAATCTCTATGGAAGAGGTCCTTCAAACACAACATGACCCAAGATTTTAATGCCTATTGGATAAGGTACTTGCTCAAGAGCCTACCAAATTATTTTTACATGTAGCACATCTAGGAATCAAGCTCCCTAAAGATTTTGATTTAGAGGCTCTAAAAGAAACTAAAGAAGAAAGACACCCTGAGGGAAGCACACATGAAGATATACCCATAGATAAAAGAAAAGCAACCATTGATCCCACGGATGCCTTAAGTCTAGTGACCCAACAGATTCAAGCTTTAGAACAAAAATTCACAAACATGCAAATAGGAGCATCAACTAAACATTTCACCTTAGAGGATATTTCAGCATATCCTTTTGATAGGACCTTGATCATGTTACCTTTCCTCTCTAAATTTGAGGTGCCAAAGTTTGATAAATATCAAGGAAATGGTGAGCCAAGGGACCACATTAGGGAATTCAACACTACTTGTCTTGAGGTCGCACATAATAATACTTACCTTATGTGACTGTTTCCATGAAGCTTAGGAGGACAAGCCATGGAGTGGTTTTCTAGACTACCACCTGGCATCAGAAAATTTAATGAACTTGTGGACAAATTTGTCATGCACTTCTCCTATAATATTAAGCACGACACCTCAATCTTAGATCATTGTAACACCAAGCAAAAAGGTGGAGAATCTTTCGCCACCTTCCTACAAAGATGGAGACAATTGGCAAGTAAATGCCCACACCAAATGCCTGAAAAACAAATGTTGGAAATGTTTGTCCATAACTTACAAACCAACCTAAGCTATCAGATACAAATCCAATGTCCTACTTCCTTTAGCAAGGTCATTGAGATGGGTCTCATCATCAAAAAATATTTAATCGCTAAGGGTCAAATAAAGCTATATAAGGACACTCCTAGTACCAACACCAGCACTGATAAACCAAGATTCTGGACAAAGAACAAAAATGTTGTGAACGATGGGGTGGTAGATGCCAATAATGCAGCACCCAAACAACCAATCTTCAACTTATCAACTCCTTAAAACAACCCCCTAGAAAACAAACCAAGAAACACTGAATCATAGAATACAAATTTTCAACCTAGGAGAAAATTCACACCTTTGGGAGAATCATTGGAAACTACTCTAAAGAAGCTAATCTCAAATAAAATCATAATGCTCCCCTTGGCATGAGAATACAAACCAAAAGTCAAACCTTCTTGGTGGAATGACAACGATTTATGTGAGTATCACCAAAATAGGGGGCACAAAACCAACGATTGCATTGCACTCAAACACACTATCCAAGACTTGATCAAACAAAACAAAGTGTCACTAGATGGACATACCTCTAATAATGATCATCAGGCATTCAAGGATCCTCTTCCCAATTATGAACAGGGAGGACCTTCCAACATAAACAACAGTGGCTCTAACAATGCAAATTACACCAACGTCGGCTTTGACTATGCTGTTAACCATATCTCAAAAAGTGATTCACACATCAATGTGATCACTATAAACAAGGATTCAGATTGCAATGTTGTCACTCACAGTAATAGAGTCACTCTTAGAGGAGCCTCTGCCCCTCTGGCTAATCAATATAGTATCTTGGATTAGCTACATAAGACACCTGTACATACCTCCATTGTGGAACTGCTGCATCTATCCCCATCTCATAGGGCCATACTTGACAAAGGCTTAGTGGAAGCCTCTGTTCCCACGAACCTCTCCGAGGAACAATTCCAAACCATGGTCGGTCACATTACCTCACCTCACTCCCTATCATTCACTAAAAAGGATGATATGTCAATCACTCAACCCCATAATGCCTTTATTCATATCGAAGCCTTCATACACAAACACAAAATAAAAAGAGTCCTAATTGATGGAGGAGCTGGTTTGAATATTTGCACCTTGAAGCTAATCCTTACATTGGAGTTTTTAGAGAAGGCTATAGATCCAAAAAAGAAAATCACTATCAAAGCCTACGACAAAGAGGAGAGAACTTCCAAGGGAATTATTACTTTACCAATCAGAGTGGGACCTATAGTAAAAGATGTGGCTTGCCAAGTCCTCGATATGGAGCTAGCATATAACATTCTTCTTGGGAGACCATGGATACATGCTCTAAAAGTAGTACCGTCAACATACCATCAGTGCATTAAATTCCCCTATGAAGGCCAAGAGATCACCATCCAAGGTGACCCCAATCCATTTCAGTACTACAACTCTATTTAATCTAAACCTAAAGTTGTGATCCCTAACAACCATGCCTTTGCTTCATCCTCATCTCATGTTGACCCAGCTACACTTTCTTCCTCTTCAAAAGCATCCCAACCTAACCTCCAACTCAAGGATAAAGGCTTGGGTGAGTACACAATATCCCAATCTCTCTTCTTAGCCCAACTCCCCTATCTCCAAGATCATATGGAAGACCTAATCTGAGTAAACCTAAAGCAGACAAAGATACCAAAGGCTCGTTTGTCAAATGGGGAAGCCTTGAAGATGAGAGTGATGAGAAAGATATCATGCAATGGCTATATAATGATGAAGGAGTTCATCAACACAATGTGACCATCACACTATACCAACCGAATGATATGGTCAAGGATTCCAAATGCTACAAAGAATGGGGTATGAAGGACACGGTCCACTCGGTGCAAGAAAAGATGGGATCACTAAACCCATCCAACCCCATACCTTGATAGCCCGAGACACTACAGGGTTAGGTTACACTAGCACATCAAGAACCAATAGAGAAAATAAGAATATAGGCAAACAACTAGAAGCATCTACTAGTAATCTGGTTGAACAAATTTAGCAAATGCAACTTCATCTGGGGAGTGAGACCGATTCAAATGAATATGTGTGGGATAGTTTCTTGGAGCCATCTTGTGATGAAAAGGATATTGATGTTGTCCACGAGTATGACCCAACCCCTATAAATGAGAGACAAAGCCCAAGGGCTAGACTGTTAGAGTCCGTTCCACATGATAATGATAGTGAAAGTCATGAAGAAAGAATGATACCCCCTTGACTGATCTGCTAATAGAGAGTACCATCGTAGATTTTGTCCCTGCTTTTAACAACTCTATCCTAACCATCAATACCATTGAACCAGACCAACCCAATGACCCCTTACCTTTGGTGCACCCCGAACTCATAGATTGGGACCTACAAGGCACTACCCCTAAGCTTGACACGTTTGAAAATGATGAAGCCATCATAGACTATCTTGAGCTTAGAGATCATATACCTACAGGGGACTACAAAGTTGGCTATGCTATAGAACTCAATGAGAAGGCCTATTTTGGTGAGAGTGCCAAGCCTTTTAGTCTCAAAAATGTCAAAATGAAAGAAATATCTAATGGTGAAAACTGCTCTGTGGCAGTGTTAGATCAGGAAAATAGTAAAAATAAAGACATATCCAATGGTGAAAACCTCTCTCTAAGGCACCACAGGATGGAAGGCTTGACCCTCTACCCAATCTTACACATCAGGAGAGATCTTCAATCTTGGTAGAACTAGTAGAGCTGATAAATGTCAACATAGGTGATAATCCTAGAATGATTCACATGGCAAAAGCTTTAACAGAACAAGAAAAACTGGCATTTACTGACTTCTTCAAGAGAAAACAAATCAACTTTGCTTGGACATATGCTAACATGCTAGGGCTAGATCTGAATCTCATAATGCATCATTTATCCTTAGCTTTGTGAGCTAAACTAGTAAAGAAAAAACTCAGAAAGATGCACCCACATGTGGCCCTTATGGTAAAAGAAGAGCTGAAGAAACTGTTAGATGTTGGATTCATCAGACTGATAGACTATCCTGAGTGGGTTTCAAACATAGTACCAGTGGCCAAACCTAATGGTAGAGTCTGACTATGTAATGACTTCAAGGACCTAAACAAAGCTTGTCCAAAAGATGATTTCCTCCTACCGAACATTGACATGATTGTAGATCTCATGGAAGGGCACATCATGTTGTCACTAATGGATGGTTTTTCTAGATATAACCAGATAAGGATTGCACTAGAAGACCAACACAAGATTGCATTCAAATGTCCTTGCGGCACCTACTATTGGTGTGTCATGCTGTTTGGTTTGAAAAATGCCAGTGCAACATACCAGAGAGCTATGACCACAATCTTCCACGACATGATGCATACTATAATGGAAGACTATGTTGATGACATTCTGGCAAAATCACTCACAAGAGAAGGACACCTAGTAGTGCTGGACAAAATCTTCAACATACTAGAATAGTTTAATGTGTGCCTCAATCCAAAGAAGTGCATATTTGGGGTTACCTTAGGTAAGCTACTCAGATACATAGTGTCTGTAAATGGAATTGAAGTTGACCTAGCTAAAGTGAAGGCCATCATGGAAATGTTGCCTCCTAAAAATCTCACTGAATTAAGGTCTCTACAGGGAAAACTACAATCTATCAGAAGGTTCATTTCTCAATTGGCAAACAAGTGCCACCTATTCTCTCACCTTATACATAAAAATGTCCCTTTTAAATGGAATGATTCATGTGAGCAAGCATTTCAGTAGTTAAAAGAGTATCTAATGAAGCCACCTGTGTTGATGCCACCGATTTAGGGTAAACCATTGCTACTGTACATCTCAGCTACACCAACAACTCTGGGAGCTCTTCTTACACAGAAAAACTATAACGGGAAAGAACAAGCAATGTACTATATCAGTTGAACACTTGTTGGGTATGAACTACAATACATGCCAATCAAAAGAGCATGTCTCGCTGTGGTCTTTGCCTCACAAAAGTGGAGACATTACATGTCATCACATTATGTCAAACTGATAGCAAAGATTGATCCACTCAAGTACTTACTCAACAAGGTAGCCTTAACAGGTAGATTGTCCAAATGGGTCATGCTGCTCAGTGAGTTCAATACTGAATATGTAGATAGGAAAGCAATAAAAGGCCAATTACTTGAAGATCAACTGGCAGATGCACCTCTAACAGATTATAGCCCTTTGAGCTTTGAATTTCTAGATGAATCTATCTTTCACATAACCACCACAATCTGGAAAATATACTTTGATTGCTCATACACTCAGCATGGATCAAGGGCAGGTATCTAATTGATCACACCTAACGATGACACCATTCCAAAATCATATAGATTAATGTTTCCCTACACTAACAATGTGGTAGAGTATGAGGCCCTAGTCATTGGTATCAAGCTAGCAGTTGAATGGAATATCCAAGAACTTCAAGTGTATGGCGACTCACAGCTGGTCATAAATCAAGTGAATAACGACTACCAAACAAAAGATGAGAAATTGATCCCTTACAAGTGAATGGTAGATGATTTCAAAGAATACTTCATCAAAATATCTTTTGAACAAATACCAAGGATTGAGAACAAAGCTGCAGATGCCATGGCCATGATTGCATCTCTACTGGATACTCCAGATAATCAATCACGATACGAGTTCTTGGTAGAGCCAGTGCCCTGTCCTGCATACGACACCCCTGAATCCCATATCATTTGCCACATTGTTGGAACTGATTCCCCCTCTATGGAAAAATATTTGCCTATCTTAGAAAGAATACCCTTCCACCTAATCTCTCTAGTAACCAAAAACAAACCTTTATCCATCAGGCATCCTAGTATGCCATTTTCGTCAATACCCTATATCACAGAGGTCTCGATGGTACTCTCCTTAGATGTCTCGATAGTGAGGAATATCAAACCACCTTGAGCGAAGTGCACGATGGCATATGTTGGACCCACTCTTGTGGCCCTACCCTAGCCAAGAAACTCATACGCATGGGATACTACTAGACAACTATGGAACAAGATTCTTACCATTTTGTAAAGAAGTGCAAAAAGTGCCAAATCCATGGAAACCTAATACATGCACTAGCACAGGAGATACAACCATTAATGACTCCTTGGCCTTTCTATCAGTGGGGACTTGACTTAGTACGCAAGATTCATCCCTCTTCATCCAGTGGCCATAAATTCATAATCACTGCCACTAAGTACTTTACAAAGTGGATAGAAGTCATGCCATTAGCCAATATCACGGGCAAGTAGATTGCCTCTTTTATCTTGAACTATATCATTTTTTGTTATGGTGTCCCTTCATCCATTATCATGGATAATGGACAACCTTTCAGAAATCAAGATGTTAGGGAATTATGTGAGAAATTCCATATCGAGCATAGCTTTTCTACCCCCTATTACCCCCAAGACAATGGCCAAGTAGAGGCATCAAATAAAACCATTCTAAAAATCCTAAAGAAAACTGTCAATGATGTCGGTCGTGATTGGCATGTCCAATTAAATCCCACACTGTGGGCCTACCGTACAAGCATCCACACACCCACATGTGCAACACCATACTCCCTGGTCTACGGATCTGAAGCTATCTTGCCCATTGAAGTCAATATCCCATCCTTGCAAGTTTCATCAAAAGGCCTCATACCTGATGAAGAATACAGAGTGACCAGACTTCAAGAGTTAGAGTTGCTCGAAGAGAGAAGGCAACAGGTCTTTAACCATCTAAAAGCATACCAACAACGGATGTCTAGAAGCTACAACCATAGGATAAAGCCCCGAGTATTCTAAGTTGGTGGTCTAGTCCTAAGAGAAAATCCCATAAATCAGCAAGATAGAGAGAAGAAAGGCAAGTTCGAACCTAACTAGCTAGGTCCCTATGTCATCATTATAGCCTATGGGTTTGGGGTATATCAACTGGCTACATCTAAAGGTGAACTATTCAATGATCCTATCAACAACATGCACCTTTGTAAGTTCTATACCTGAAAAATCCAGTGTAAGGGAGTCCTAAAAAAGTCCCAAAAATTTGAAAAAGTGATAAAAAATAAACAAAAAAATAAAAAAATTAGAAATATGGCAAAAAAAAATTGTCCTATGGTGAAAACCTAGCAAACAGGTGCCTAGGATAGTTACCATGATGAAAACTTGGCAAATAGGCATCATGTGTACTTTTAGCTTCCGTACAAATAAAAGTAAGTGGTGAAAATCTGGTAAACAGGTGCTATCTACGACAAACCACTTCCTCCATCTATTGTGACTTCTTCATGTCTCTTGTGTCCATCATATCATTCATCTTGAACTAGTCCTTTGAACTGTTGTCAAACTACGTCACCTATGAGCTATCACCTAGGCAAGGCCATTTTCAATGCACCCCCAAGATTTCGCTCCACTATCCCATCCGTCCCATTTCTAGTCCTTCTATCTATCTGAGTCCATACCATCTCTATGTCTTTTCCATCACCTAGGTCTTAGGTCCGTTAGGGTTCACCCCAAACTATATTGCCTCTAAGCTATCACGTAGGCAAGGCCATTTAGCAATGAGCCCCCGAGGCACTAGGTCAGTCCCTTAGGGTTCATCTCTCCATGTCTATTTTTCCTATCACCCATAATAATTTGATCAATTGTCTAAACTGGGGGAAACTCCTCGACTTGGTTAGAGATTTGGATTCTTGAATGTCACGTGTTCAAAGAGGATACCAATAAAGGATTGTGATACCTTTCACTAGACATGCAAGCACGGCAAAATGAGATTCCAAAAAAAAAACCTTGGCACAAAAACATCTTGTCCTAAGAAAAACAGAGCACCATACTGAAACACTCAAACTATATCAATTATAGCAAAAAGACACATCTAATGCAAGAATGTTTTTGTGAATAGGTTAACTTAACAAAGTTTTGGATTTTTATCATTATGTTTTCGTATACTACTCAAGGATGCCAAAAGCTAGAGATGCTATGATGGGGGCATAATCTTTTTCTTTGTCTGCTATCTATGGATTAAACTTTAGTAATGTGATGACTTCTATCTAAAGACGTGATCAACAAAAGATCATCAAGGACTTCTGAGGGCTCAACATGAAAAGAGGCAATCCTTGTCTGTTGAAATGCAAGAAGTGCTGAGGTCATCTAGATTCAAGTTTCACTAGATGCTTGTATCAACTTGCTATATCAAAATCCATGTAAGGAATACTCAGGTCATCTCAATTTAATTATACTTAGATGCTTCTATTTCCTTACAACACTTCAAAAAGAGAAAATACCAAAAAAGAGCCCAATGATGAAAGCAAAAGACTTGCAATATCAAGATGACAATCCACATCCATCCCATATCCAAAAATCCATATCATCCATGCAATAAATTAATCCTATAGTATATCAAATGAAGCCTATTTTTCTTCATTTCTCCTCTTCCACCTATCTATATCATCTCTGTGTCAATTGAGTACATTTGGATATATCCAAAACATAGCATAAATCACTTATCATATAACATGAGATAGTCATTGACATAATTACATCATTTGCATACATCATAAGTACATTAAGTCATCCATATACATTTGCATCAATATATCATAACAAAAAAAATCAAAAAATACATATAGAGTTGCATATCCATAGCATTTCACATTTACATTTACATACCAAATCATTCTAAATCTATCTAGTATACATCACATATACTAAACATCATAAGATAGATTGCATCCATAGCATACAAACATAGAACACGTGCGTATAGAATATCAACAACTGCATCATCATATAATCATAAAACCATGTCCAAACGTACAACATATTAAAATATCTGTCCATATCTCAGAGTCATATCATACAATGTATACAAGGTACAAAAAGATAGTGATACACATCTTGGGGAAAAAATAATACACATATAGGCTATCTCAGCCATCAAAAATGTGTGTATATCAGATCAAAAATGGTACAAGTATCCAAATTTGGATAACCCTGCTATCGTGGAGCACTGCTTCCCATACTGCCCTCTCCTCTATCTCCCCTGGACTGCTAGGGACCCCTAACTGATCCTACAGATTGAGACCCACCTACCCTCTAAGATGTCGCTAACTGACTCTTGAAGCTAGGGGCACGCTGAGCTACTGACACTACCCTGTGGTATAACCCTCTATAATATTGAGCCTGTGCTTACACTCTAGCAAGCTCACTCTGCACCTAGGCTAACTATATCTATGCATGTTTCACCTATGAAACTAAGAAGCTAGAAGTACCATCTATACCCATAGCTGCCACAGCTGCATCTCTCTCTACTCTCATAGCCCACATGCTAGCTAACGATGCATCTCTCTCTAGTCAACTTAGATATCCATCCTACATCTGCATCTCTGTGAGACTCTATTGTTGTTAGATGAGCCCTTAGATGCTTAACCTAAGTCTGTAGTGCAACCATAGCCTGCTACTGTAAGTCAGGCTACGGTGCCTGCCCTACCTATCCCTATCCTATTGCCACCTGCTGTGCTGGCACCTGTCCCTGTACCTACTACTATGCCACCTATTGTGGCAGTGACATCTACCTCTACGGTGACCCCTACTGTGCCGACACTTGTGCATGTGCCTATCCTGCAGCCTGTGGCTACACAACTACCTGCTGACCTGAAGGTCCCTCCCAAGACCTCATCCTCCGTCTCAGTCTACCACCTCCTCCTTCATCTCCTCCTCCTCCATCATCTCCCTAACCTCCTCTCCCCCTCCTCCATCCCCCTTTCCTCTTGCTGGCTCCACCCTCATCATATAAATCCTCCTCATTTATACAAGGAGCTAACTCTCCAGGCCCTAAATATCTAGGGAATAGATGCGTCGCAAACTACTCCTCGTAGTCTAGCATCATGCCAGCATCCAATATGTCCCTCCTCATGGACTAGGCTACATGAGGAATTTGCTAGAAGTCTGTCAAATCCTCATCGTATGATGCTACAAGACCCCACCTGTATCTCTCTGCATGGGTCCTCACAAAGTGAGCCTAGCCCTGTGGTCTACCCTGTACTCAGCCAAACTGTCTCTACACTCTATTCACAATCTGCCTCTCTAGTATGTATCTCATCCTACCAATGAGCCAATGAGTCTGGAAACAATACAGAGGCTCATCTGCCTCATCATCCTGTACCTTGTAGTCTAGGTATGGGTGCCAGATAACCTGATCTACATTATCGAACGCGTGTCTCTAGTACTCGAGCTTCCCCAGCTTATGTTGGGAAATCGCACCTACATAGCCATAACTATAGGGCTCACCCCTCTGCCTGTGAAATAGACATACCAGCCATGTGATAGCTATGTGCTCCCACAACCAAAACTACAAGAAAGATACCCCTATTAACAAACTAGCTCCTTTGTGGTACACCACTTGATGCATATCTTTGTATAAGTGTGCAAGCATGCACACACCCCATACATATCAAGTCCCATCTATGATCATGCTCTCTTGTACCTGCCCCCAGCCAATCGAGAAGCCATGTGACCTCCTATCAAGGCATACTACGCCACTGATCAATCCTGCCACTATACCCGGGAAGTAGTCATAGCAGTCATGTATGTCTTGCCATGAAATCACCTACTCCATCAACTCTATGTCATCGAGCAACCGTCTGCACTCTGCCAATCCAGTGTCCCCTTGTGACTCATACTCAACCAACTCTCCTTGAATAGGGAGGTGCAGAATACGATAGACGTCCTCAAGAGTGATCGCCATCTCTCTCGTCAGAAGATGGAATATGCCATCCTCGCTATGGAATTGCTCCACCATTGCAGTCAACATGGCCCAGTTCATGCCAATCTCATGCATGAAGCAAACATAATGCAACCCCATAGCACCTAAAGCCTCATGATCTATCTTAGTCAACATGTACCGCTGTAATAATAGTAAAGGGAACTGCTCTCATGACATAAGGGTGTCCCGGATATCCTCCTGCAACCAAGAAAAGCATAACGTCAGAGAAATCCATATCCAAGCAAACCTACTCAAAGCAATCAAACTATCATATCATTGACTTAACATATCAAATTAATCAAAATAAGCATATCATCTCTTGATTAGATTCTCGACAATCTCAGAGATCACTTATCAATTGACGCATCAATCAAGGTGCCAATTGGGTTAATTTCGGTAAGTCAACTAATTTTCCTAGTACACATGTGCCCATCTAGGTGGCAGATGTGCCGATCTATATCATATGCACCTCTTCACCATGAATGCACAAACCTTTGACATATATGCGCCATTCTGGCACATGCACTACTTATTATGTCACATGTGTCATTCCCTGACAAATGTGCTAATTCATAGCCTATATACACTAAACTATCATATGCATCGTAGTATATCTCAAATGTTGCACTTAGCAGCATATGCACCATTTCGGAGTGTATATGCGCTGAATGACAGTTCAGTACATCTATCCTAGTATTTTTCCCTATGCATTTATTGCCCCAATAAATGACTTTTAGCAAGTTTTGATCCACTACATATCGGGGATCTTGCCTCCGCTAGCCGATAGAACAGTCGAATCTACTCAAACCGGTGCTCCTCGCACAAAATATCCATCTCTCTGGCTGCCATGCTCTCCTAAGCTCTCAAAAAACCAATCAACTAAGGACAAGTGTGCAAATGAATAGAACTTGTGGACCCAGCTCCTATATATAGCAAATGAACCATATCTGACTGTATGACAACTGTGACTACTTCCAATGTCTATTTCTTCGAACCATATCCCATTTTTCTCCATCCTAACCCACTTTTCACCTTCTTCTTCATTAGATTGTCCATCTCATACCTTCTGCCTTCTCCCTATCCAATCTCCCGAGGGGGCATCCTATCATTAAACTTGTACTAGGGGAAAACTGGGGTATGTATCATTTTTAGACAATCTTATTCTTTGAAACAACGTGATAAAACATATTGCATCAAAGAGGGGCAAAATGTATACACTTAAAAATGACACAACTCTGTCTAAATAAATATTCTTAATATTTATTCCATCTAAATTCCTCTATCAATAAATAAATAAATAAATTTATTTATTCGATTCATATTTCCTCTAAGTTAATTAAATATCAAAATATTTAATTATCTCTTCTAAAGTCAAAATTAAATAAAATCCTTTATTTAATTAAATTCTTCCAAAGCAAATTAAATAATTCTAAATTATTTAATTAAGTTGTTCATTCCTCCAAATTTAAATAAATTAATTAAATTTATTTAAATCCTCTTACTCTCCAAAAATAAAATATAATTAAATATTTTATTTATTCTTCCAAAATCATGTGCAAGTAAATTAAATAAATTTATTTATTTAATTTGCTTTCTTATCTTCCAAATCTTCTACAAATAAATTAAATAAATTTATTTATTTAATTTGCTTTCTTATCTTCCAAATCTTCTAAAAATAAATTAAATAAATTTATTTATTTAATTTTGCTTTCTTATCTTCTAAATCTTCTAAAAACAAATTAAATAAATTTATTTATTTAATTTGCTTTCTTATCTTCTAAATCTTCTAAAAATAAATTTATTTATGTAATTTGCTTTCTTATCTTCTAAAATCTTCTAAAAATATATTCCTCTTGTCATACAAAAGCAAAAGCTAAGTTAAAGCAACTTTAAAGCAACTTTGCTCTTAAATTAGAAAAATATATTCTAATTTAAGAAAATAAAACTCATCCTCACCAAGAAAGCATTTAACTCAACAAAGCTTCTTTTTGAATGACACGTGTCCTTCTTCTATTGGTTGCACATTCCTCAACCATCCTCCTCCGTTGATCTTCTCATTTCTTCTCAACAATTGATCTTCTTTTACCCAACTCTATAAATACAACCCTCTTCTTCTTCTTTTCATAATCTATCACTTGAGTAAACTTATGTTGCAGAAACACTAGCATGCCTTTGGCACCACTACTATCATCACTTCATATCATTATCATCCATATCACTAGTGTGTTGAAGCTCACGTTCAATCACACAAAGTATCAAAGCCAACTTCTCCTTGTCATCTTGAGGATTCAAAGCGAGGAAGCAAGCTTCTTGAGGGCAACATTCAACTCCATCAAGATCAAGACAGAAAAGGTGAGCAATGGAAGGTGTAAGGTAAAGGTAGTAAGTATCATCTTGTTCTTATTTTAAATATCCTTTTCCTTCATATTCTATTGATGTATTGGGTTGTTTATTGATTTAATTAATCCACATTCACCCATCACAGCTACAACAAACCCTAACCACCCTGCTATAATACTTACATAACCATAACACGAAAGGATTCAAACATGAAAGCCAAGACTAGCTTCCATTACCCTAAAATTCTCTAGCCAATCAAATGAGTCACCATGAAGATTAATTTGAAGCATCTTGAACAAAAACTCCACACCTACCACCACTTGTTCCCTGTGAAGAAGCAATGGCCAACCTTTAGAGTTGAGAAGAAAAAGGGAAGTAACGAATGACCACAGACTCATCCTCCATTAGCTAAAAATTCACTGGCCTGGGAATTTTGATTCCTAGTTTAGCTACCCTCACTATATCCTCAACGTCCACCGAAAAATTATTGATAAATAGATGGCGCATCAAGAGGAGACATCTATCCTTTGCAGTACTAGCATCTAACAATGAGGCCAAGAAATAGGAGACAATAGACATATCTACTCTGTCAAATTCACCCTCTCCCAGAAAGTCTTCACCCAGGATTACCTTAACTGCTAAGAGAATGAGTACATCACTGTGTCGCAAGATTCTTTTCAACCTCTAGTTTGTCACCAGGCCCTTAAAAGCTAGTTGTCTTACTGCGCTCTCAATCTGGATGGGAGTATCCAACCCCAAATAGACCACCTCCTCTATGGAGATGTGCATCAAGAAGCTAGACCCACTCACCATTAATGAAAAGAACAACAAACAGAAGGAGAAAAGCACTACCAAACCCTGCATTTGGCTACCCATTAAAATCCACAAATCATTCTTGAATCTTCCCCTCAGAGAAAACGAAGTGGAAAGGAAAGCATTCTCCCTATTGAAGTCAAGTATGGGAAATAACTCAAGAGAATGCTTGCTCTCTGGAAATGAATTCATAATTATGAAGAACCTCGCTCACACTTCTGCCACCCTAGTCCTATCCACACCACGTCACTTCAAATGCAGTACAAATTAGCTAACCCCTGCCCAATTCTTAGAATTTTGCCACTAGACCATCTTATCTGGAAACACATGCCCTGGTCCTTCCATTCAAAGTGAATGGTAGGATGGCCACCCTTCCACCCTCTTAAAAAACTAAAACTTAACAAAATAACTCTATCTTATTTTTGCTACTCTATTCTATATCATTCTATCTAAATGGAATCTCCTCATAGAATTCCTATATTTCCTCTTGTATTATAAGATTGTGGTGATATGCTTAGTGCTATTAAATTTTAATTGGGACTTTGAAATGCACAATCATAAATGAACAATTAGGAATAGTTTATAATCAATTTACATGTTCCAACAAAATTAGCATTTCTTGATTAGGGCTTGTGATTATCTTATTTCTAATAAATCAACTAGGAATGGAACAATTGTTGTCTCTTAGACTAAAAATAAGTTCTACTTCATTTGAAGTTGTCACAAACCATAGAAGTTGTGTTCTTGTTCATTCATCTTTTTTGGAACTAAAAGCTCTACTGCTATAGGGGTTTTCCTTTATTGAATCTATAGGCTTCAAGACTATGTGAATCTACCTTTCCCAAAGTTGGATGATAAAAAGTTACCATGTTTCTTGTTTTGGAGTTAGTTCTTGCAGAGTTTGCCCAAAACTATCCTATTTTTAGTAAAAATTATAACTTTTTGTTCTAATATTTTATTAGTAACAACAACAATTCAACTTAAATGAAGAACAAAAACTAGGCTAAAATACACATTCTATTTCCATCTTAAACAATTAATAATTTCTATATTATTATTAAACGCACATGGAGGAATGGAAAAGAAGATGAACAAGGCATAACTCCATTGTTTCTCTAGTGATAAGCTCTCAAAGCTTGTTCACTCTCTAGCTAGCCTAGTTTGTTATCCAATCAACATTGTTAACTCCCCAACCAACTCTCCAATCAATTCCACCATTCATGAGCTCAAATGTATAAATACCCCTCACCTTTTACATTATTTATCAAGTTTGGGAATCATCTTCTCATCCTCACAAGATTTTTCAAGCTTCTTCACAACTTTTGAGCCTCTTATTTTCTTCTTTATTTTCCAAAGCTTCAAAGCTTTCCATTGGGAGAAATTCATTGTTGCACATTCATTCAAGCTTTTCTTTTTTCTTTCCATAGCATTCATATGCACATTGCAGGACTTTGTGAGCCTTCTATTTTCTTCTTGGATTAGTTTCCCAAGCTTGAATAGCTTCAAAGCATTGTTATGCTCTCAAATTGCTTTCAAAATCTTAAGCCAAAGTGTAGTTGGTGCTCTCAAATTGCTTTTAATGGAACAAATTTTACAGATTGTAGCTGGTGTTGAAAGGTTTTCTTTATTGGATGGTTTCTCAAGTTACAATCAAATGTGGTTAGCAAAAGAAGATCAATACAAGACTTATTTCACCATCAAGTGGGGAACTTTTACATATGCAAAGATACCTTTTGGGATTTCCAATGCTGGAGAAACTTTTCAACATGCTATGGACATTGCATTTAGTTGAGTGATAAATACAATCATTTTGATTTATTTAGATGATCTAAATGTATTCACAAAATTAGTTGGAGACCATTTTCATCATTTGGAAGCCATACTCCAAAGATGTCAAGAATTTGGGATTTCCCTTAATCCTAAGAAATGTGTGTTTGGAGTGCCACAGGGTAAATTGGTCGGGCACATAGTCTCAAAAGATGGGATTTCCATTGATCCAAATAGAGTTAAGGAAATACTAGATTTATCATTACCTGTGAACAAGAATGCATTACAGTATTTTTTAGGAACTTAGATTATCTTTGTCAATAGATTCATATCTGATTTTGTAGGATCAATTAGGCCTATTACTTTGATGTTGAAAAAGGATCTAAATTTTAAATGGATAGCTAAAGGTAGACACACTTTTGAGAATATCAAGAGGGCAATCTCTACTGCCCCTATGCTGCGTAATCTAGATTTTTCCAAGGACTTCATAATGTACATCTATGGAGGATAACATAGCATAGAAGTTTTCCTAACTCAAAAGGATCAAGTGGAAGAAGGGGAGAATCCTATTTCTTTCTTTTCCAGAACATTGCGGGAATATGAATCCAAATATAATTTTGTTGAAAAAAAGCATATGCCATAGTGAAAGGATTACAAAAATTCAGGAACATGGTAACATGAAACAAGATCATAATATTTGTGGCCCATTCAAGTGTTAGAGAATATATTATGGAAGGAGAAATAACTGAGAAGAGAGCTAATTGGATAACCAAGAATCTAGAGTGTGATGTGGAGGTCAAGCCAACCAAATTGATGAGAGGAAGGGGCCTTTACCAATATATTTCTCAAGATTCAGAGGCTCTAGCAGATGAAGGAAATAAAGATGAGACTATATTGAAAGTATAGGATGGTGAGTTAGACTCTTGGGTTTATGATAGGATACATTTCATGAAGGCTAGTCAATTCCCTAGTATGCTTTCTTCTGAAAAGAAAAGATACTATAGGCAGTAATGGTCCAATTTTATCCTACTAAATCACATTATTTTTAGAAGGAATTTTGATGGAATCTTGTTCAGGTGTGTGGAAAAAGATGAGGCTCATAGAATGTTACATGAACTTCATTATGGGTCATCTAGAGGACACTTTTCTACAAGAACTATAGTGATCAAGATTATCCAAGAAGGATACTATTGGCCTTCAATGTTTTTTAATTGCCATAAAATGGTCAAAGAGTACTAGTCATGCCATTTTTATACTGGCAAAAGAAGAAATGTAGCCTTACCCTTAAGTGCTATAGTTGTAGAAGAGCCTTTTTCCCAGTGGGGTCTAGATTTTATAGGGATGATTAACCCTATTTCAAATTTAGGATGCAAGTGGATACTCACTACAATAGACTATTTTACTAGGTGGAGTGAAGTGGTTCCATTTAAAGAAGCCACTGAAAATGTAATCCTATAATTCCTTGAAGAAATAGATACTAGGTTTTCACCTCCTCACACCATTATAATTGTTAATGCTAAGGCATTTTTAGGATCAAAGATATATAAGTTTTCTCTAAGGAATGGTATTTATTTGAAAACCTCATCAAATTATAATCCACAAGGAAATAGCCTTGTTGAGTCAAGAAATAAGAACTTGATCAAAATCATTAAAAGAATGGGAACAAAGCATCAGAAAGAGTGGCTTAAACATTTGAAGGTAGCCTTATGGGTTGACAGAATCACACCAAAGTAGGCAATCAAGGCCTCCCCTTATGAATTAGTATGTGGGAAAAATGCAGTAATGCCTCTTTCAATAGAGATCTCATTTCTACAACTGATCAAATAGATTGAAATAAAAAAAAATGACTTGATGCATGTGATGCTTGCAGAATTATTGAAACTTCAAGAGAAGAGGGAGTTGACACATGAGTCCTTGATCAGAAGGTTTCTGAACCAGAGTTTGAGATTGGCAATTAGGTCTTAAAATGGGATGAAGGAGCCTCAAAGCTAGGATGCCACGGGAAGTTTGATTCATTATGGATAGGTCCTTTTAAGATAAATGCATATAAGCAGTGTAATGCTTGTGAATTAGAGATAGTGAAGGGAAAACCATTGGATATTCCTATCAATCAGATCTTTTTGAAACACTTTACATAGAATCCAATCCTACTGCCTATATCACATTTAATATATTTTCCCTTCTATTTTATTTTTGTTTTAGTTGTTTTCCTACTTTTTTCAATAAGTATTCTTTGAACACGTGTTTGCAGCTAAGGCCTCTGATAGTCTCCTAAGTGTCTCTATTATCAAGACTATTGATATGAATAAAAAATCAAAAAAATTTAGATAGTAATTTTGAGAAGTATTAATGACAACCTGTTACAAGATTTTGATGATGATTATAAAGCAAGAGAAGATCTAGTTAGTTGTCCTTGAGGTAGATATTTTTATAAGTCATTAAATATGAAATGATGGGCTCATTAATGAGCTACATTAATTCTTTCTAGTGGAGAGAAAATCTTTAAAAGAGAGTGTCATTTCACCATTTTCATAGTAGTGATATCAAAATTTCCTCAAGAGTCTAAGGCATTCCAAAATCCTAGAGCAATTGTGTGGTGGAGATAGTGAAATTTTAGTCAATTCAGGTACGAATAAATGGTAGAAGAGGGTCAATCTTTGAAGGGTGATGAAAAAAAGGGACTCTTTGAATTGCCATATAAATGAAAGAATAGTAGGCCATATGCTATGGCCAGAGCTCAACCTAGGGTCAATATTCCAAGAACCAGAGGTTTGAACAAAAGCAAAGTTGCAGACTCTTCTCAAGTTGTGGACTATGTAGATGACATTTTCAACCCTAGGATTTCCAAAAACCCAAAGACTCTAAGGGAAGGGGCACACGTGAGATTGACTAAATAAGCAAAGGAGGGTAAGGTTGAGTCCTTTAGCATGAGAATGTAGAGCTCTAGTTTGGCCCAATATATGGTTCCTCTCATCCACTCATACCCAGAGTTCATTCAGTTGTACGAGGCTAATTTTGACATTTCTACTAGGACCATTCAAAAGAGAAACATTCAAGTCCACATCAATGCACATGCTATCTGTAACATGCTTGGTTTGGTATATGACCCTGATGGGCACCAGTTTTTATGATATGGGTAAATTGCAGAATGTTTGGCATCAAGCACAAACCAAACATATTTTCTTGAATCGGGAGCTGCATCTTGATGAAAACAATACCCAGTTACCACCAATTCCTCTTCCTCTACATTTGTTAACTTTAGATGTATAGAATGCCTACTCAATGCTCACATTTATCTTTGTCCAAGATGAGGATGCAAATGTCCATGATTGGCAGCTTGGAGTTATTTTTCACCTAAAGAAGGTCAAATGGACTCAATAGTATAAGTTTGATTTTGTGGAGCATATTACTTACGCATTGTGTGATGAATTGGCCAATTTCAAAAATATGTAGACATTTAGGTACTCCTTATATCTTTTCCATTTGATTCTATATCAAAACTACAAGCTATTCATGCAACACATGCATTTGAATTTATATGATCTAGAGGTGGATGCTCAGAGGGTAATCCTTGTGTCTGCATGGACCTATGTATTGTCTGAGACCTTTGACCCCTATGAGTTTGCCCCCCTTCACTGAGCAATTAGACCTTGAGGAAATTAATAATAGAATGACTGATAGGGTGAGAGAACTTATATTGAACTCACGAGTCCCTCGTGACTAATTATTTGGGGCTCATTATACTATGATTAGGGTCCATGGTTTTGGAGAAGAGCCTTTTATGCTTTCAAAGGTTCTAACAGCTAGGGTCTTCACCCTAGAATTGGCCTAACAATTATTCATTATTGATTTTGGGTTTGGAGCCAAATGGAAGAAGAAATCTTTCATTGATCTTCCATGGACTAAAAGAAGTATTACGATAATAAAGAGAGGGTTAGAACATCTCTGACAAAGGAAACTAGCCAATTATTGGCTAGTTGTGATTCAAAAACCATGGAAGTATGATCCTTATAGTTTTATGACTTCATGGCTTAAGGATAATAATGTTCACACCTCTTTTGTACATGAGAGCCTTCTATTCTTTGAACAGAGGAGGTCACCAGTGGTAGATACTCCAAATTTTTATGTGGAGATGATTAATATTCCTGTAGAGTAGCCTAAATTATGGAAAGTATTTTACACTCCCATCCAGAAGTATGACCTGAGTAAGAAGATGACCCATGGTTTGAAACAAGCCCTAGTGAAGAGAGGATGGGATGCTAATAAAATTGATGCATATTGAAAATATAGACAAGAGATTGCCAAATCAGAAAGGGGTTTTGAACAAGTTAATATAGATGAGAAATGGGAGAATTTGTATGATGAAGCACAAATGACTCTATTTTCCAGCCCAGACACAAGCAATATCCCAAGGCCTCAAAAATCAAATGAAGAGATAGGCTGTGATACATCAGAGAAAAGTTAGACATCTTTTGTTTGGCCTCAATCCCTTAGCATATTAGAGCAACACAAAGCCTTATAACAACTATCTCATTTGGTCCAAATAGCTTTAGAATTTGGGGACCCTAGAGTGGAAATTCCACAAGAAATTGAAGCAATAGAGTCATTGG
Source organism: Cunninghamia lanceolata (assembly GCA_027924645.1). Lineage (NCBI taxonomy): Eukaryota > Viridiplantae > Streptophyta > Pinopsida > Cupressales > Cupressaceae > Cunninghamia > Cunninghamia lanceolata. Next base: position 19,281,122 of record BSBN01001807.1, on the reverse strand, counting down.
TCCCACTACAATAGATGGTGATTGGAGAAAACAAGTGCCCTACAAGCAACCCCAAAAGGAAAAAGTGCAAATTGGTCCTAGAAGGATCTAATGAAGAAGAAGAGGAGATCATTGATTTTCCTACAAGAAGATTGCATCAACTTTTGTACCTGCTCAAGTAAGTATTTCTTCCCCCTTCTTCCTCTTAATCTCTTTCTATTCAAGGGGTGGCTACCCAAATTTACCATACTTCATTGAATCATGTGACCTCCACTGTGCCTTTAGAATCACTATCACCTTCATCTAGGGCCACATCTCTTGTTGTTTCCCAAACTTTTAGTTTTCCATTATTTTCCCCATCATTACCCAAGTGGGAAACAATAGCCCAAGCCCCAAGCCAATAGATGACAACAATTCCTTATGGTCTCCCATTAGGATCTCCTTTTGCAGGTGGACTGATAGTCTCTCCCTCTACTTTCTAAAGTCAAACCAAAGAAGCTTGGAAGGTAAGAGAAACAAGGAGGGGGAAGAAAAGCGTGAAAGAGGGTAGAGCCCCTACTATTTCCTAAATGAGATCTCTTTTTAACCCCACTCAACACTCTTTGATTGTAACCCATATGACCCCTAATGTGATCAAACCCCATGAATAGATGAATCTAGAAGACTATATAATGAATGATGTGGCTATGGATCTGACCCAATTTAGGTCTGAAAATAAGGTGTAATTAATGAATGAAACCTTATCTATGATAACCAATGATTACTTGAAAAACTCTAAGAAGTTGTAAAAGCTAGAGGTTGATTTGACTCAGACCAAGGCTATAATAAGCTGCTTGACTACAAAGATTAAGGCCAAAGACTTGGAAATTGATCGGTTGAATAAGGACATCAAAGAGATTGAGTCTAAGCATGGTTTTCAAGCTTAACAAACAAAAGTTGGTGGATTGCACTCTAAATTTGCACAAGTCAAAACTTTAATAGACATGTTGGAGTAGTAAAAGGATCTTTTGGAGAAAAGGTATAATGAGAGGACTTAGGAAGTCACCCAGCTGCAATAGAATCTTAAAATTGAGAAAGACCATAGCAGTAGTTTGTAGACCTAGTAACTAGCTGAGTAGGAAAAGTTAAACAGTTGACTCTAGAGCTCACCCAACAATCTAAAAATGTTGGGGTATTATAAATGGTTAAGGAGCTATATATCTCCTCTTGGTAGAGGATATCTAATGATGTATCTTATTTGAAGCATGTACTCAAGTTCCTTTTAAATGCTTAGCAGTTGTGTGAAAGGGTGGAGTCTTCTATTGAAAATATTTTATCCTCAGTAACTCTAAAGGTTTCAGACTCTCAACTTTTGTTTCAAAAGTTTTATGATGCTTCTAATGAGATTTTCTAGGCAACAAGAATCAATGATAAAATGGCAACAATAGAGAAGGTGAATGAAGTTTTGAGTTGCAATAAATCTACCACCAAATGCAAAACTTTATTAGATCTATTAAAGTTAGGACACATTGAGAATCTAGTCCAGTTAGGACTCCCCTCTCCATTCATAGATAGCAACACAATCTTGATGGAGGACCAGATAAAGACTCTATTGTTTATTAAGTAAAATGATCAAATATTTTTTTAGACTCTAAGTGATTCTTTAGGTGTTACTAAAGTGGAATCAGTTCTACTTTTGGTAGCTCAATTGGAATTTCAATTACATGTTGTAGTGTAGAGTCTGCAAACTTTCTCTCATAGAGAAATAATTGAATTGGATTTGGCTTTTCAAACCCTTTAGATAAAGTAATGTCTAATAGAAGTAGAATGGTCTGGCTACTAGGCAAATTTAAAAAAGATTGGAAGAGGCCACAACTAGAGGTAAAATTTTTGTTTTGTTTCCTTTTTATAGAGATTTTAGGTTCTCTCTACGCAGGCACAGAGTCCCTGTTAGTTGCAAAGAATTGTAGAGTTAAAAATATATGTTTTGATATAATATATCAATATATTTTATAAGTTAGTGTCTTAGCTAAGTGTTAATACTTTAAGGCATGTTAGAGATATAAGCAAGTCATGAAGTTAAGTCTTAGAATTGTGGGGCTTGCCAAGAGTCACAAAGGCACTCTTTTGAAGGTTTTTGAAGCTTAAGACTCTCCCAGATAGCGCTAAAGCTCCACGTGGTGAAACAATAGGTTATTAAATATGAAAGGTAAAAGATATTAGGAAAAAGGCTGGTGATAGGTTATGGGTCTTTGTAGTGCTACAGAGTTTTCCAAATGTAAGTGCCACCTTCATTTTTGAGTTTCTTTTATTAAGTCCCCATGTCTTGATCAAATGCACCACTTGTCATAAGGGCACTCGTATGAAGAATCCTTTGGGAGAGTCTTGTATAATTAGTGTCATTCTGCCATGTGTCCTTTTGAAATTTTCATGGAATGCAGTGGATTTCACCATGTACTTGTATGGTGCTTGTTTATGAGTCTCTTTTGTTTAAGTTTTGAATGCTACAGAAATCTTCCACACATCCCAGTGGGACCTAAAACTCTTTTAAGAGAAAATTGTAGTGGAATGTGAGAAGTGTCAGCATGGTGCTTATTTGAGGAGTCTTTTGGTGAACTTTTGTAGAAAGAGCACCAGCCTGCCATGTACCCATTTTGAGTCTCTCTGAAGAGGACACGAAAGAAGCCATGTGTCATAACGACATGGGTTGTTAGACTCCCAGTTTCAAAAGATTGTTTTTGTTGTGCTATTGGTCAAAGGAAATAGGGGTCAACTCAAGAAAAAGGCGTGAGAGTCTACAATATATGAGGAAATTAGAGACTCATCGAATCAGTTGCTGTAGTAAGCTAAATAGTGACTCAAGATTCTTAGAAGATTTATAGCATGGGGGCCAATAATAGAAGCATTAGTTAACTTCAATCTCTAATTTATAGACAAATAAGAACTTAATGGCTATTGGGGAGCTTCAAATTTCAAATTTTGTGCTATAAATAGTCAAGTTCAGCCCAAATGCAAGATAGAGAAAAAAGATACAAAATACAGAGATAGAGTTTTGAATATCAAAGAGTTTTAGTAGCTAGACTAGGAGCATAGTTTCTACCTTAATAGGTGCCTCTCTAAAGGGATTGAATATTGTAATCTGTGCAAATCTTGCCTTATATACTTTGTTCTCCTAACCATCAATGAAGAGAGTGGTGTTCTGTGCAAATTCTAATATGTTCTTGATTCTTGTTTATTACTTTCTATGTTAAGCCTTTGGTGAATCTAATATATACATGATGTTAATGTTGATCATGCTTTATGATCTTTAACTTTATCAGTTGATTCTACAATTTTGATCACTATGCTATTAGTGTGAATCTTGATACATTTCTGGCACATCACCCTAGCAATAGCTTAAAGAGTTTCTTGATAATCTTAACAACATTTTTTCTTCCCTTTATATTAAACCCTTAGAGAAGAACCAACTTCTTTAAAATATGGAGGTTATTCTACGATTCACATCTCACATTCTTAGAATTTCCCACTGTTGGTGAATACTTACAAAATTAGGCATCAATAGATAGCGCACCTATCGTGCTACCACAACCTTCCCAAAAAAAAGTGACATACATCCATTTGCATAATGCCACGTAACACTTCACCATGATTATATCCAATCTTAAATTTGACTCTAAATTTCTCATTGACTAAATTCTTATGATCTTTTTGTAACTAAGTAATTCTATAGGGATTTCGATGCCCTATTCTCTTTAAATTCAACTTTGTTACCATTTCTTCAAAAACTAGATTGTATGTACTTCCACTATCAATAATCACATCACAACACTTACCTCCTGATTTACACCTTATTCAGAATAGATTCTTTCTTTGTGTCAGTTCTTCTTTTCCCTCTTTTTTTAACAAGGATCTTTTGATAACAAGAGATTCTCCTCTTTCTACATCTTTTGAATGTTTAGATCTAACCTCATCAACATGGCCAACTCTAGCATTACCCTCTGGTCTTCTATTTTTTCCTCCCTAATTTTCTTGATAGTCATATGCTCTATTCCCTTCTTCACTACATCTAAAAAAAGTTCCTCTAAATCCTCCTCTTCTAGGTCCTCTTCCAAATATACCTCTTCCTCTCTAGTACCCATCATTTTGTCCTTGAGTGTGGTATGCATTTTCACCTTTGTTATTTTGAACGGTGCCTACATCTTCATTTTTTTTACTCATCTTGTGGTCCATGAACCTCTTATGATCATCCACTAGTTCTTCCACCATGACCTCTTCCTCTTTGTTTGTTCTCAAATTTTTTTATCAACTTTCCTTCTATCTTCATTGCAAATTGATATGCATCTTCAATATTTATCAATCTGATTAGGCTTAATTCTTCTTGGATACTGGGTTTTAACCCATTGATATACCTAGCTACATTCTCTTTATTAGCCTCTATGTGACCTACTCTAATAATAACTTTGTAAAACTCTTTAGTGTATTCTTTGACTATCTTGTCCATTTGTCTCAAATTTTGCATTTTCTTCTAAAGTTCCAACTCATAATCCACAAGAATAAATTGTCTCTTTAATTTATCCACCATTCTATCCCATCTGGTGATCTTCTCTTTTCCTCTTTAATTTCTTTCTAATTGTAACTCCTTCCACCTAATTCTAGCATGACCTTTGAGCTTGATCTTGGAAAACTTGACCCTATCATAATATTCTATTTCTTCATATTCAAAATACTCTTCCAGATCATAGATCCAATATATCAATTCTTTTGGATTGAGACTACATGTATATGCAAATTTATCTATCTTTGACTTTTTCCCAATATTTGTTATGGCCTTCAATAGTGTAATCTATTAAAGTTCCACTTCTCCTTCATTTTGTTTAGATTGTGCATCAACTTGGTATAAATCATCTTCATCTTCACTTTAATCTCTCCTTCTCTATTCTAACCCTCTTCTTAGTTCTTGGATTGAATTAATTTGACTCTATAGAGCTCTAAACCCTTCTTCTATCACAACAACATTTATACTACCATAGTTTCTTCATGGATGCATCTTGATTTTCTTCTTTCTTCTCTTACACTTAATTTAAAAACTCCTCAATGCAAAGCTACCTCAAATCAGTGATTCTGCTTCCACCTTCAAACACATGATCTCAAGGTCTAGGCACAAATTACCTCATTGTTTGGTGACTTTTTGCACACTCAGGATATAATCACTTTGAGACCACTTGATGAGGGTTTATTTCACTCAACACACTCAACAACAAATTGTAAGATTAAAAATGATGATAACATGAACTCATGAGGAAAGTATAGTGATTTATATGGAAAAAACCCTTTCAGGAGAAAAACCCCACACTCTAAAAGAAGCTGAATATATTATTTAGAAATCTCAACAAGATTACAATATACTTGTAGAAAAAGCTTTCATAAGAGTATCACCAACCAAAGATTTGGAGGAAAATTAACATCTATAATACTCTAACCCCACCTCTATCTCAAGCCCCTGATATATAAGAGATACAATACATGAAACTGTTAAATGGTAATTACAAATCCATGAGCTAAAACAACCCAAAAGTGGCACTCAAATTATTTCCAATAAAAGATGCCTTATAATGTGTCAAAACACACACAACCATGTGTAACTCCCCCTTATAGCTCTTTTTTGTGTCCAACACATTTTTACATTTTTCAATATAGGATGCCTAACTTTCAGAGGCCATAACTATTGATCTAGGTACTCAATTGACGAACTATGTAATGTTGTGAGTATGTACAATTGATGTTGTCATTGATGTCAACAATCTTGTGTTGTCATTGGTTTCAACTATGTCAACTATGTGAGAAAGAAATGATGCAAGAGTATGAGTAGTCAGTGTTGAGTGGATATTGCCTTTTATAATTAGGTTGGATGAGTAGAGATAAGGTTGTTGTATGGTATGAGCTATTTGGCTAAGTTGTTTTGTTGAATATGATTTGGTTACTCTCAAGAGGTGTTAAAGATGTTAAGAATATGCTTCTGTTAATTGGTTTCCAAGTACTTTTGAGAAAATTTGATTAATAAAGGAAATAGTTTTTTAGAGTGGCATTTTGGTTTATAGAGTAGTGTTCTGGTTTTGCTTTGCATTTTCTCTATGTTGAAGATCTATCTTTATAGTTTGAATACATTATTCAATCGTGTTAAGATATGTTATATTTTTAATTTGGTGCTCTAGTTTGAGGTGCATAGGAAGTTGTGTTCACTAGTGTATGGATTGTGTTTCTAATCTTTGTAGAGGTGTCTAGGAGAAACTATTTTGCTTTGCATTTCTCCATAGATTTTTTTCTGACCTTACAATTCTAGATTTGTGCTTATAATACTTATTTATTGCTTTAGTCCAAGTTGTTCATGGTTTGGTGCTTTGCAAGTTGATTTCTTGAGTTGCAGTGTATGACAAAGTTGTTTGAGTGCTTTGGTGTGAACTTTAGTCAGGTGAAAGTTGTTGCAGATGATTTTTTGGATGTTAGGATGTTTATGGAATACTCTAGACTATGTTAGATCCTTGTATGTGATCTATGAGTCATTTTTAGGTTTCATGAAGTGTGTACTTAAAATTTTATAGTGTTAACACATGTTTGGTTGACTTGGGTGTTTACACTAATTGCAAAGTTTCTTCGATGATTGTAGTAGCATGGAGTGATGTGCTTGGATAAATTTAGATCTAAGCTAAAGTGTGTTGTGGTCCACCTTTATTCCTTTTGACCATAATAATGTTTGGGTCCAGACCTAATTTGAATTTTTAGGGTTAAGGTGATTTTCTAACCTTGGAGAATGTGCTCAAGGTTGAAAATGATACAAATAAGTATCAAGGGATCTTGATCAAGTGTGCAGACAATGAGAGTGATGTGAATAATAGTGTGGATGAATGTGTGATATAGTACAAGATTTTTATGTGCTAGACTACTAGATGCAGTGAGCAGAAGGTGTGTACAATTCTTTAGTGTAACTATGAAGGTGTTGATGGTGTTGCAGTGGCATTCCCTATTGCATTGAGATAGTGTTCTCCTTGTAACAATCTTCTCTTTCTTCTTTTCTATTCTAGGAGTGAGGCTTGGTAGTGAGGCTTTCTTTTAGGTAGTGAGCATATTATTTTTTAGTGTTGATACTACTTTATATTGTGAGCTAATCCTCACCATGGTTTTTGCTTTCTTGGGTTTTCCACGTAAATTTGGTGTTCTCCTATGTTTGTTGTTGAGATGATTCAGTTTCTATTATTTGCTTTCATGCTTACCCATCATAACAATTTAAGGGTTAATTTAATTGATGTGAATCTAAATGTGTTTGAGGATTTTGGAATTGCAAATTACAACTGAAGCACCCCCTCCTCTCAATTTTCTTGTGCATTCAACAATTGGTATCATAGCCAAGTTCCTTGGAAGAGAGCTTAATCACTTGAGGTAGATTTAGGATGTCACACAAGAAGGATGTTTGTTTGTTTGATGGAATAGATTATGCTTTATGGAAAATAAGGATTGAAGGTTATCTGATTTCTCTTAGATATGAGATCTTGAAGGCTGTTGAGACTAGATACACTATACAAAAAAATTGTCCAAGTACTACAAATGAAATCAAGGCATATGAATCCAATGGTAAAGTGAGGTATGCTCTATTAAATGGTCTTACTAATTCAGAGTTGGCAAAAGTTATGAATTTGAAAAATGCTAATGAAATCTGCAAAAAATTACAAAGTATTTATGAAGGAGATGATAAGGTCAAGCAATCTAAAATGCAAAATTTGAAGCTCATGTTTGAGACCATGTGAATGTCTGAACATGAAAACATGACAAGCTACTTACTGAAGGTGGATGAACTTATCAATGGCATCAAAGGACTTGGTGCCGATGTGGATGAAAAACAAGTAGTATTGAAGGTACTTAGAACTCTTCCTGAAGCTTATAGTTAAATTTTCTGCTATTGAAGAATTACAAAATTTGAATTAGTTCACCAAAGATTAGTTGTATGGTACCTTAACTTCCTTTGAAATGAGAGAATTTGGAACCAGTAGTGTAAAGGTTGAGACTGTCTTCAAGGCCGACAAATTTGAGAAGATTGTGAAATCAAATCAGGAGGATTCAAATGATATGGAAGCTAACTTTGTGAGAAGAATGAAATTGGGTACTAGTAAGTATAGTGGTAAGTTGTATTTTAAGTGTTTCAGTTGTGGAAAAATTGGTCATTATGCTTCAATATGTCTGGAAATAACTTTGAGAACTAAGAGTAGGGAAAACAAGAGTAGATTACCTAAAAGAGCTACTATGTTAGAGAAGATGTAAGTATATCTGATGATGAATTTGATTATGAAAATGATGAGGATAATGAATGTTTTTTCATAGCTTTAAAAGATGATACCATTTCTACTAACTCTAAGAAATGTGTGAAGGAAAAGGTTCTGGAGGTAAGTCTTAATACCAAAGGTACTTTGATATCCTCTTTTCATACCAGATAGGAAAAGAACTATTGGGTTATTGATAGTGGATGCTCAAATAATATAACCAATGATAAAAGTAAGTTTGTTAAACTTGAAAAATATGATGGATGGCCAGTTAGATTTGGTGATGATACAACTACTAAGATATGTGGAAGACACTCAATTAGTTTTGATGGGAAGCACAATACTGATGATGTTCTTTATGTTAATCATTTAAAGAATAATCTCTTGAGTGTTGGACAAATGTGTAGCGAAGGATACAATCTTGTGTTTTAGGATGGTTGGTGTGAGATCAAAAAAGACTATGAAACTGTGATTATTGCTAGAAATAGGATAGATGGAAATGTTTATCAGCTTAAAGGTGGTGATGGTTATTGCTTCATGACTCAGATCAATGAGAGTTTGCTATGGCATAGGAGATTGTGTCACATCAACTTTGATAGCTTGGTAAGAATAAGCTTAGTTCAAGTTGTGAGAGATTTACCAAAGATTACAAAGCCTATCCATGCTATTTGTAAGGAATGTCAAATTGGAAAGCAAGAAAGAAGTAGTTTCAAAGTCAAGGATCCATATTCTACTGTACTATTGGAATTGGTGCATATAGATCTATGTGGTCCTACCAAGATAAGGAGTTTTCAAGGTGATAGGTATTTCATGCTTTTGATTGGTGATTAATCTAGGATGACATGAGTTAATTTTCTCAATAAAAAATTTGAAGCCCTAGATAAGTTAAAAGCATTCAAAGTCATGGTTGAGAATCAAATGTTTGAGATCTAATAGTGGTGGAGAGTTCACCTCCAATGAGTTTAACATGTTTTGTGAGAATCATGGAATAAAGAGGCACTTATTCACCCCTAGGACTCCTTAGCAGAATAGAGTGGTCGAAAGGAATAATAGGATTATTCAATAAGATGCAAGCACAACGATAAAATATGAAAACCTATCAGAGGTCTACTGAAGAGAAGCAATTCATATTGCTATTTATATACTAAATAGAGTGTAGGCAAGAGAAAATAGTACAATGATTCCTTATAAGTTACGGTATGGAATGATTCCTACTACCAAGTACTTCAAAGTGTTTGGAATTAAATGTTATATCAGAAGGGATGAAGAAAATCTAGGAAAGTTTGATGCAAGGTCTTATGAAGGTATCTCCCTTGGGTATTCTACTAAAAGAAAAGCTTACCGGTGCTACAATAAGAGGCTAAGAAGGATTATTAAGAGTGCAAATGTCAAAGTTGATGAAGATCTACAAAAGAATTCATAAATGAATGGATATGAATTAGATGAATCTTCTTGTGGAGAAGAAGAAAACACTAAGGAAAAGGAAGTGCAGGTTGAAGAGGAAGAAACTCTAGAAAAGACTCCTAAAACTCCCAAGTATGTCCAAAGACATCATTCTGAAGACCAAATCATTAGTGACAAGAAAAAAGGTGTGCTAACAAGAAGGAAAGCTATTGAAGAAAGGTAAATATATGTTTACTCTCTAAAGTTGAAACTAAGACAATAATTGAAGCATGCAAGGATGTGTAATGGAGCAAATCTATGGAAGAAGAACTAATGTAGATTCACAAGAATTAGACTTGGGAACTTGTCCTAAGATCAACAAACAAAAATGTGATTGGGGCTAAGAGTGTATTTGGGAACAAACTTAATGAGCATGGAGAAGTAGGAAGAAGCAAGGCAAGGCTTGTGTGTAAAGTTCACTCACAAGTAGAAGCAATAGACTATGAGGAAAATTATGCTCTAGTGGAAAGAATGGAGGCCACCAGGATGCTTTTGGCTTTTGCATCTCATAAGAATTTCAAAGTATATCAAATGGATGTGAAATCAACTTTCTTGAATGGTGAGTTGGAAGAAAAAGTATACATAACAACTAGATGGATTTTAGTTATCAGATAAACTAGATATGGTTTGTAGGTTGAAGAAGGCACTGTATGGATTGAAAAAAGATCCCAGAGTAGGGTATGCAAGGTTAGATAGGTCTTTAATACAACAAGGATTCAATAAAGGTTATGTAGATAGCAATCTATACATCAAAGTAGGAGAAGACTAAATTCTAATTGTGGAAGTATATGTGGATGACATAATCTTTGGAGGAAATGAAGGTATGTGTAAGGGTTTTATAGATGAAATGCAAAACAAATTTGAAATGTTGATGTGTGGTGAGATGAACTTCTTCCTTGGGCTATAGATCAATCAAACAGAAAAAGATATTTTCATTTCAAAATCAAAGTATGTCAAGGAGATGTTGAAGAAGTTTGGAATGGAATACTCTAAACCAATATGTACCCATATGACGACTGGTTGCAAGATGAACTAGAATGATGAATCTTCTAAGGTTGACTAGAGTAGGTATAGATCAATGTTTGGAGGATTGCTATATTTAACTGCTACTGGACTAAATATTATGCATGTAGTTTGTCTTGTGGCTAGATTTCAAGAAGATCCTAGAGAGTCACATGTTGCAGTAGTGAAGAGGATATTCAGATATTTAAAGGGCACTCTAGATCATGGCTTGTGGTATCCAAATGATGAATACTTTACTATGAGTGCTTATATAGATGCATATTGGGCTAGTTGTGTAGATCATAGGAAAAGTACTAGTGGTGGTGCATTCCTTCTTGGAGGCAGAGTGGTGTCATGGTTAAGCAAGAAGAAAGATTTAGTATCTTTGTCTACTGCAGAGGTAGAATACATTGCAGCAACATCTTGTTGCACACATGTATTATGGATGAGACAAACCTTGAAGGATATCAGAGTTGTATATGATGAACAAATCCCTATTTTATGTGATAATACAAGTGCTATTAACATTTCAAAGAATTCAGTGATGTACTGAAGGACAAAACATATATCAATCTAGTATCTCTTTCTGAGAAAGAAGGTTGTAGAGAATGACTTGAATCTTGAGTATGTGCCTACAAAGGGTCAAGTTGTTGATATATTCACCAAGACTCTTCCTAAGGATACATTTGAGTATCTCTAGGAGAAGTTAGTGGTCATTTCCCCTCCTTTGTTGAACTAGATGCATAAGGAGATGCATCAGTCCAGTAGACTTCAAGATTCATTCCTTATTCTAGACTGGTGTTGGAGGCTACCTCTCAAGGGGAGTAGGTAGTGGTCATGATGGTTGTGGAAGTCAGGGGGAGTAAGTTAAAATGTTGGTTGCTCCTAAAGGGGAGTATGTAGAACAGTAAAATAAATGATGAACAATAGTAAACAGGTCCAAGTTTGAGCAATTGTCTAAAAGTAAGATTGAAAGAAAGATGTGTATCCCTTTTCCATTGATGTCAAAGAGGGGGAGAGAGGAATGTGAAAAAGGAAAGAGTTAGTTATCAAGAAGAGAACATCAAGCTAAGGGGAAGAAAAAGAGAAAAGAACTGTTGGTATGAAGCACAGTATTGAGGATATTGTTGTGTTAATGGTTTTGCACATTATGTACTGTCATCAATGACAAACGGGGAGATTGTTGCAAGTATGTGTAGCCGGTGTTGTCATTGATGTCAATAAGCTTGTGTGCCCATTGGTGTCAACTGTGTGGGTAAGAAATGGACCAAGAGTATGAGTAGTAAGTGTTGAGTGGATATTGTCTTTGATAATGAGTTTGGTTGAACAAAGATAAGGCTATTGCAATGTTATGATTTGCTTTGCTAAAGGTGATTTGGTTTTCTTAAGAGATGCTAGATATGTTAAGAATATGTTTCTGTTAATTGGTTTCCAAGTGCTTTTGAGAAAATTTGATTAATAAAGGAAACAATGTGTTGAAGTGGCATTTTAGTTTAGAGAGTAGTGTTTGGTTTTGCTCCACATTTCCTCTATGTTGAAGATCTATCTTTACAGTTTGGATATGTTGTTCAGTGGTGTTAAGAGATGTTATATTCTAAATTTGGTGCTCTGGTTTGAGGTACAGAGGAAGTTGTGTTTACCAGTGTATGGACCATGTTTATAATCTTTGCAGAGGTGTCCAAGAGAAACTATTTTTCTCTGCATTTCTCCACAAATTTGTGTTTGACCTTGTGGTTCTATATGTGTGCTTATTATTCTTATGTATTGCTTCAGTTCAAATTTTCATGGTTTTCTGCTTGGCAGATTGATTTCTTGAGTTGTAGTGTATGACAGAGTTGTTTGAGTTCTCTAGTGTGAACTTTAGTCAAGTGAAAGTTGTTGCAGAGGATTTTTTTTATGTCAAGATTTTTTAGGATGTTTATGGAATACTCTATACTATGTTGAAGCCTTGCATGTGGTTCACAAGCTATTTTTGGGTTTAAGAAAGTGTGTACTTAAAAGTTCATTATGTTAACAGAGGTTTGGCCAACCTTGGGTGTTTACACTAATTGCAAAGTTGCTTCGGTGATTGTAGTAGTGTGGAGTGACATGCTTGGATGAATTTAGATCCAAGCTAATGTGTGTTGTGGTCCACCTTCATGCCTTTCCACCTTAGGAATGTTTAGGTTTGGAGCTAATTTTACTTTTTAGGTTTAAGGTGATTTGCCAACCTTGGAGAATGCATTCAAGGTTGAAAATGGTATAAATAAGTATCAAGGGATTGTGATCAAGTGTGCGCACAATGAGAGTGATGTGAATAACAATGTGGATGAATGTGTGATGAAGTACAAGCTTTTCATGTGTTAGGATACTTGATATAGTGAGCAGAAGGTGTCTACAATTCTTTAGTGTAACTATGAAGGTGTTGATGGCATTGCAGTGGAATTTCCTATTGCATTGAGATAGTTTTCTCCTTGTAACAATCTTCTTCTTCTCTGTTCTAGCAATGAGCCTTGGTAGTGAGCCTTTCTTTTGGGCAATGAGCCCTTTGGTAGTGAACCTATTATTTTTTTGTGTTGATACTACTTTATATTGTGATCTAATCCTCATCGTGGATTTTCCCTTCTTGGGTTTTCCATGTAAATCTAGTGTTCTCTTGTGTTTGTTGTTGAGTAGATTAACTTTCTGTTATTTTCTCTCATGCTTAATCATCATAAGAGTTTAAGGGTTAATAGAATTGATGTGGATCTGGATATTTTTTAAGGGTTTTGGAATTGTAAGTTACAACTGATTCACCCCCCTCTAAGTTGTCTTGCGCATTCAACATTTGATGCATTGGAAAGCTTGTGAAGAGATCTATGTGATGCTTTTCCTAGATTAAAAATTAACGAAACATTGATTAGAGCCCCATTCAATCATTTAAAGGTCTAATATTCAAATTTAATATTTTTATAGGATTTTCGGACCTTGAAACTTTAATAACTCACTATCTACAAATTATTTTTAGCTAATTTTTCAGAGATTTGGGTGAATTTTCAGGTCCATACATTCTCAAATGCAAACTTTCTAAAAGTCATAGGTCATTATTTTTAGACTTTTACTAAAAATGAAACAACATAATTTTTTTGGTGATGCAACATTGCTCTTATACCTCTAGATGCTCCTGCATCAATAATATAGTGATTATGTTGACTATATTTGTTGTACTATGGTTGCTAGTTTTGGAATTTTTTTGGATGTTGTTGTATGGTTTCTTGTAAATTTTTTTGAACTTATTAGTTGACATGGTGGATTGTAATTTGTTAGCATGGGGTTGATTTTGTCCATGTTAGTTTCTAAGTACCTAAGGGTAGCATATAAATCTGTGAATGAAGTATACATTGAAACATGAAAATTTTAAACATGGTGGGAATGAGATTATCCATGAATATCCTTTTGATGTTGATATCTAGGAGGTGATGGTACATTTTTGATAATATAGATTAAAAACACAACACAAAATCACTCACTTTTTCTTGTGGTCCTTGCTTACAATGATCAAGATTAGCAAATCCTATTCTAAGTGAGATATGAAATTGGAAATGGTTTACAAAGGCTTTCATGATCATTTTGAATGTGTGTATGCACCCATGGGATAATAAATAAAACCATTCTAATGTAGGATCCATGACTTGTCATTGGAACAAATTTCATGGAATGCATTCATCATACACATAGTTTAGACATAAAGAGTAAAATGTATTGATACATGTATTATGTAGGTTTGTTTTTGTCATATAGCAGAAGATGAGATTCATTGAAATTTAGTGGGAATGGGTGTGCAAGGATATTATAGGATAAGATATTGTGATGTAAACCTAAAGTAGTCTCCCTTGAACTCATTGGCATGGTATTCATTTGTTGGAAGTATGAGGTTAACCAGTGTTGTCATTGATGTCAACATACTCATATTGCATTGATGAGAAAGATTGGATGAGCTGTGTGCTGAGGATATTGAGAAAATTAGTCTCAATCTGGAACAGTGAAGAATAGTGATAAGAAGAAGGCAAAAGTATTGAATGAGCTGAGGATCAAAGGATACGGATTAAAGGGTTTGTAGATATGAGTCCTGAGATGCTCTAGTTAAGATTTCAGAGGTCTGCATGAAGATATGAAGAAGTTGTGATTGGTCAAGTACAACTGGTTACGAGAGATGCTCCGGAGTGACAGAAGGTTACAAAAGGGTCCAGTGAGATCTAGAAGTGCATTATCAGACTCTGCGGATTGGAAGGAGTGTTTGGGATGTTCTCGTGATGTGTCATCTTAGTTTGTGCATAGTTTGGAGGTTTGGAAGCACTTGTTGTAGTTTGACAGTGGCGACAGACTGTGTTCTTGAAGTTCCAGATGAAGAAGAGAAGAGATTCCAGTGAGTAGAGGAAGTGCGGATATACCTGGTCATTCAGAAAAGCTTGTGAAGTATCTTGGATCATGTTGAGGTTGTGTTGCTAGTCCACATTGGTGGTAGAGCCCAGAATTGAAGATATTCTTCTAGATGAAGCTCTTGTTCAGACTAGTTGACCAGATGAGTTGTTCATCTTGTGAATGTTCTTGTGATAGCCGACTAGATGTGTTATTTATCTTGCGAATGTTCTTGTGGTTGATTGCTGACTTGGATGATTGTTCCCAAGTTGATGCCTTGTATAAATGAAGGTTTGTGAATTCATTTCAAAGTGTGGTGTGGAGCGGATGAGTGTGGTATAGAAAAAGAGTGAAAGGCAGAGCAGGTGTGTCTCGGGCTTAAATGGAACTGAGCCAGACATGGTGAAGATGTCATTCTCTAGTTCAAGTTTGTGATACTTATGATCTTGTAGACAGTGTGTCTCTTGTAGGCAGTGTGCCTCCTTGTGAGCAGTGTGCTCGGGTAGTGAGCCCTATTTGGCATATGCCATCCATTTTTATTATTCTTCTAATAGAGAATAATCCTTGGGTTAATCACCCCGTGGTTTTTCCCTTAACCAAGTTTCCACGTCAAAATCTTGGTGTCCAATGTGTGGATGTTTATTTGCTCTGGTGTTTATACTTCATGCTTTCATGAATGATTAATTGATATGTTGTTAATAACAAAGAAGAATCAAGTGTTTGAAATAAAAGCAAGTTTCTATACAACTGATTCACCCCCCTCTCAGTTGTGTGCCCTAGATCTAACAATTGGTATCAGAGCCAAGTTCCTCTGAAAGGAGCTTAATTGCTTGAGGAGATCCAGGATGTTGTCATACAAGAAGGATAGTCTGAAGTTTGATGGAACCAATTTCTCGCTCTGGAAAGGTCGCATGAAATGTCACTTGGAGTGCATGGGAAAATCATACTTGGCCATGGTCTCAAAGCCATATGTACCTCCACAGGGTGGTCTGACAACTCTGAATGAAATCATAGATGCAGAAAATAATCTGTGGACCAAAGAAGCTCTTCTAAGTGCATTGACTGACTCAGAACTCTCAAATGTTATTAACCTACCAACTGCACATGAGATCTAGGTTAAACTAGAACTTCTGCATGAAGGAGATGAGTTTTTTAAGAATGCAAGATTGCAAAGTCTAAAAGGGAAGTTTGGAAGATTGAAGATGAGAGATGATGAAAATATCACTACCTTTATGCCAAGGGTAAATGAGCCGGTGTGTGGAATCAAGAATGCTGGTGGAGTTCTGGATGAAAATGAGATTGTTTGCAAAATTCTCAGATCCCTTCCTGCTACCTACAAAATCAAGGTTGCTACCATTGATGAATTTAGAGCCCATACAATTGTCAAAAGAGAGCAATTGGCTGGCAAACTAGCTGCATTTGAAATGATTGAGTTTGGAGATGATACCCCAAGACTGAATCTGCATTCAAAGCCAGTGCCTATGTGAAAGGCAAACAAAGATTTGATCCAGGAGAAAACTCTTCAAGGAAGCTATCATGGTATGATCAAGCAAGGAAAGACATGGAAGAGGAAGAAGCAGAAACAACTCATCTTGAAGCCCTCATTGCAAAAAGACTGCCAAGAGGATCTGATAAGTATAAAGGAAAGTTACCTTTTAAATGCTTCAACTGCAATAAGATTGGTCATTTTGCTTCAAGATATCCAGAAAGATCTGCAAGGTCAAATTCTAACAGACAAAGGTTCCAAAAGAACTATTATTATGTTCATGAGGAAGATGACAATGAAGGAGTAACAGATGATGAATCAGAAATAGGAAACAAATCTAGAAATGAATGGGTATTTATTGCCATCAAGGAAGAAGATCCAATATCCTCTGAATCCATCAATCATAAGGTTGTAGAAAGAGATTTGGCTGCCCAAATTGAAGAAAAGGATGATTGGGTTATTGACAGTGGATGCTCTCACCATATGACAGGTGACAAGAACAAGTTCTTAGATTTGGAAATGTATGAAGGAGGAATGGTAAAGTTTGGTGACAATTCTGCTGGTAGAATTAGCGGTAGGGGAACTATTTCTTTTGATGGAAAGAGCAAAACCAATAATGTACTGTATGTTGAAGGATTGAATCACAATCTTCTCAGTGTTGGTCAGTTGGTGGACAAAGGTTATGACCTCCAGTTCAAGAATGGAAGATGTAGGATCTTTGAAAGCTCCAGAACTGAGATTGCATCCGGTACTCAAACAAAAGGTAATATCTTCCATCTAGTTGGTTCTAATAAAAGTTATTTGTTTGTTCAAATTGATCAGAGTTGGTTATGGCATAGAAGGATGTGTCATGTGAATTTTGATAACATTATCAAAATAAGCAATACTCAGGCTGTGAGAGAACTTCCAAAGTTGGTGAAACCTACAAATAGTTTGTGCAAAGAATGTTAGCTAGGCAAATAGAGCAGAGTCTCTTTCAAAAGAAAGGATCAGTCCTCTACCAGATTATTAGAATTAGTTCATACTGATCTATGTGGTCTAACAAGAATCAAGAGTATGCAAGGTGATAGATATTTCATGTTACTGATTGATGACCATTCCTAGATGATGTGGGTTACCTTTCTAGAAGAGAAATCAGAAACATTTGAGAAGTTTAAAATCTTCAAGGCTATGGTAGAGAATCAAACCAAATTGAAACTGAAATGTCTGAGGTCTGATAGAGGTGGTGAATTCACATCCGGTGAATTCATAGACTTTTGTGAGAAGCATGGTATAAAGAGACAGTTGTCTGCTCCTAGGACTCCACAGCAGAATGGAGTAGTTGAGAGAAAGAACTGGACCATCCAAGAAGCATCTAGGACAATGATGATGGAAGCAAATGTGCTTCAGATGTTTTGGAGAGAAGCTATCAGCACTGTAGTCTACACTCTCAATCGAGTTCAAATCAGAAGCAATACTGGTAAGACTCCCTATGAACTGTGGTTTGGTATAATTCCTACTGTGAGATATTTTAGAGTATTTGGTAGCAAGTGTTACATCAAAAGAGATGAAGATCTAGGAAATTTTGATGCTAGAAGTGATGAAGGAATTTTCTTGGGTTACTCCACTCAAAGCAAAGCATACCGGTGTTACAATAAAAGATTGAGAAAGATGATAGAAAGTACAAATGTGAAGGTTGATGAAGGAATTAAGAAGCCCTCAAGATTTTATGAATATGATGAAGATGATCAGAATGATTCTCTGGTCCAAGGAACTTAATCCTCTCCTAAAAGTTAGATTCAGACTGATCCGGTAAATCAAGAAGAAGAGATTTGTCTAAATGAGCCTGATCAAGAAACAACAGTGCAAGAGATTCCCAAAGTTCAAAGGTATGTAACTCTAAACCACTCTGAAGATGAGATCATAGGTGACAAAAGCAAAGGGGTACAAACAAGGAGGAGAATTGCTCAAAATTCAAATTAATACTGTCTGATTTCAAAGATTGAACCTAAGACAATAAATGAAGCTTGCAATGATGAAAACTAGACCAAAGCAATGGAGGAAGAGTTGATGCAAATTGAGAAAAATCACGCTTGGTATCTTGTCCCTAGACCTAGAAACAAGAATGTGATTGGAACCAAATGGGTCTTCCGGAACAAACTAAATGAAGTTGGTGAAGTGATTAGAAACAAAGCTAGATTGGTTTGCAAAGGCTATTCTCAAATAGAAGGAATTGATTTTGAAGAAACCTTTTCTCTGGTAGCAAGAATTGAAGCAGTCAGATTATTTCTTGCATATGCTACCTTCAAATACTTCAAGGTATATCAGATGGATGTCAAGTCTGCTTTCCTAAATGGTGATTTGGAAGAAGAAGTATACATTGAACAACCGGATGGATTTCAATTGTCTGATCATGATGATATGGTCTCCAAGTTGAAGAAAGCACTGTATGGTTTGAAGCAAGCCCCTAGAGCATGGTATGAAAGGTTGGATAAGGATCTTATGCAGATTGGTTTCAACAAAGGTACTGCTTGTTAGGGTTAGCCGGCAGAAGATATCAATTAAATGCAAATAAAGAGTAAACAGAGAAATGGAAATACACAGAAATAATAATAGCGAGAGACAATTTTTAACGTGGTTCACCCAAACTCAGGCTACATCCACCAAACAGAGAGTCCAATATTATTATCTAGTAAATCAAACCGATTACAATCAGCAATCCCTGCAACTCAATACCGTTGCAAAATGCTACAATACAATATCAAAACCCTAACCCTTAGCCGCTTTTTATCAAGCTTTTTGTCGGTTACAAAATAGGGTTTTCTTATGTCGGTCAATGAAAAAATTAACTCCCGATGCATTATAAAATAATAAAAAACCATCTTGGGGGCGCTGCCCCCAAACCCCCTCAAGGGGCGCTGCCCCTTGACCCCATAGGAATTTGGGGCGAAACTGCGCTGATAAAAGTGGGGTAAATATAACCTCCGAGTCTGATTAGGCTCCATATAACAACACTGCTGATAGTAATCTATATTTCCAAATAGATAAAGAAAACCTCTTGATTGTTGAAGTATTTGTTGATGATATCATCTTTGGAGGAAGAGACAGTTTGTGTAAAACTTTTGTAAATCAAATGAAAAGTGAGTTTGAAATGTCAATGCTTGGTGAAATGAATTTCTTCTTGGGTCTACAAATTACTCAGACAAAGAAAGGCATCTTTATCTCTCAGACCAAATATGTGAAAGAATTGTTGAGGAAATTCAGAATGGAAGATTCAAAGCCAATGAATACTCCTATGGCAACCAAATATAAGTTGAGCAAAGATGATGACTCTCCTAAGATAGATCAGACCAAGTACAGATCAATGATTGGAGGATTATTGTATCTCACTCAGACTAGACCAGATATAATGTAGGCTGTTGGTCTTGTGGCAAGATTTTAGGCTGATCCCAGAGAATCTCATGTCATGGCAATTAAAAGAATTTTTAGGTACTTGAAAGGAATAGTTGAGTATGGTCTATGGTATCCTAGAGATCTGGATTTCTCTCTTCATGCATATACAGATGCAGATTGGGTAGGAGATGTGGATGACCAGAGGAGCACCAGTGGTGGAGCATTCTTTTTGGGAAAAAGATTGGTTTCATGGCTAAGCAAGAAATAAGAGGCAATATCTCTGTCTACAACTGAAGCAGAATATATTGCAGCAGCAAGTAGTTGTACTCAAATCTTATGGATGAAGCAGATGTTAAGAGACATGAAAGTAGAATATGAGGAGCCTATCACAATTTTCTGTGATAATTCAAGTGCAATAAATATTTCTAAGAATCCAGTGTTGCATTCTAAGACCAAACACATATCTATCAAGTTTCACTTTTTGAGAGAGTAAGTGAACAAAGGTGAAGTCAGATTGGAGTATGTACCCTCCAAGGATTAGATTGCAGATATCTTTACTAAACCTCTTCCCAAGGACTCTTTTGAGTATCTCAGAGAGAAGTTAGGGGTCATGGCCCCTTTGGTGATGAACTAGGATGCACTAATGTGCATCAGTCTGGTGGATATCATGGCCATATCTTGTGATCTGGATTGGTGATGGGGAGTTGCTACTAAAGGGGAGCAGCTAGTATGATTCTGATGTGTTAGAATTGCAAGTATGAGCCCTTTGCCATTGATGTCAAAGGGGGAGAGAAGACATGTGAAAAACAAGTGGTTGATGATCAAAGGGGGAGCAGTAAAGGAAGAGAAGACATGTGAAGAGTTGTTGTTGATAGGGGGAGCTGTGACAGAAAGGAGAAGTTCTTGTCTTGATGGTTTTTCACATCATATGTTGCCATCAATGACAAAGGGGGAGATTGTTGCAAGTATGAGGTTAACCAGTGTTGCCATTGATGTCAATATACTCATATTGCATTGATGAGAAAGATTGGATGAGCTGTGTGCTGAGGATATTGAGAAAATTAGTCTCAATCTGGAACAGTGAAGAACAGTGATAAGAAGGCAAAAGTACTGAATGAGCTAAGGATCAGATGATGGGGATTAAAGGTTTTGTAGATATGAGTCCTAAGATGCTCCAGTTAAGATTTCAGAGGTCCACATGAAGATATGAAGAAGTTGTGATCGGTCAAGTAGAACCGGTTCTGGGAGATGCTCTGGAGTGACAGAAGGTTACAAAAGGGTCTAGAGAGATCCAGAAGTGCATTGTCAGACTCTGTGGATTGGAAGGAGTGTTTGGGATGTCCTCGTGATGTGTCATCTCAGTTTGTACATAGTTTGGAGGTCTGAAAGCACCTGTTGCAGTTTGACAGTGGCGACAGACTATGTTCTTGAAGTTCCAGATGAAGAAGAGAAGAGATTCCAGTGAGTAGAGGAAGTGCGGATGTACCTGGTCATTTAGACAAGCTTGTGAAGTATCTTGGATCATGTTGAGGTTGTGTTGTTGGTTTGCATTGGTGGTAGAGCCCAAAATTGAAGATATTCTTCCAGATGAAGCTCTTGTTCAGACTAGCCGACCGGATGAGTTGTTCATCTTGCAAATGTTCTTGTGATGGCCAATCGGATGTGTTATTTATCTTGCGAATGTTCTTGTGGTTGATTGCTGACTTGGATGATTGTTCCCAAGTTGATGCCTTGTATAAATGAAGGTTTGTGAATTCATTTCAAAGTGTGGTGTGGAGCAGATGAGTGTGGTATAGCAAAAGAGTGAAAGGCAAAGCAGGTGTGTCTCGGGCTTAAGTGGAACTGATCCAGACATGGTGAAGATGTCATTCTCTAGTTCAAGTTTGTGATACTTATGATCTTGTAGACAGTGTATCTCTTGTAGGCAGTGTGCCTCCTTGTGAGCAGTGTGCTCAGGCAGTGAGCCCTATTTGGCATGTGTCATCCATTTTTCTTATTCTTCTAATAGAGAATAATCCTTGGGTTAATCACCCCATGGTTTTTCCCTTAACTGGGTTTCCACATCAAAATCTTGGTGTCCAATGTGTGGATGTTTATTTGCTCTGGTGTTTATGCTTCATGCTTTCATGAATGATTAATTGATATGCTATTAAGTAACAAAGAAGAATCAAGTGTTTGAAATAAAAGCAAGTTTCTGTACAACTAATTCACCCCCCCTCTCAGTTGTGTGCCCTAGATCTAACATCATTATTTATTAAAGTTGTTGGAGTTGATGTAAAGCATAGGGTATGGTAGGATTAGGTGGAGGTGGTGGAGGGAATATGGGGAGGCATGAGGAGAGGAGGAATATGGTGGGATTGAATGAGTGGCTGAATAAGGTGGGTATTTTTAAGAAACAATAAATGGTGGGAAGAATGGTTGGAATGTGGTGGTCTCTTAATGAGAAGGAAGTGGAATGTAAGTGTGATAAGTTATGTAAGGGGATGTGGAAGTGATGGTAGAGGAATATATTATTGGTGGAATGATGAAGATATGTAGTGGTAGTCATGAGCATCTAGGTATATGAAGGGATATGTGTTGGATGAGGAGTGGTAGTTGAAGTTGGCTCAGAGAAGAATAGGATGGAAAGGAATGTGAATTGTGTAGTATTCAATTGGATGGTTGTAGAAGTGGCACTAGATAGGATCATAATGGAAATTGATGTGATATTTGTAGGAGAAAAACTAGGTATGGTGGTCTTCAAGGATCAAAGAATGTCTGAGGAGGATGCATTTGTATGCAAGATTTTTTTATCCTTTGTGACATTTGTAGTCTCATTACATTTGGTAAGATGAAATTTCCTAATGAATCAATCAAATTAATGATAATTAAGGGAATCTTTAGGATTGATTGCATGTTTAACCTCTTGGAGTTTAATTACATGTATGACTCAATTTTGGAGCTATACTTGGGCTTCCTAATCAATGTTCTCTATGGTAGAGAAGAAGGAAGAGGTATCATTGGTATAGGTGAAGGAGGAAGATGACCTAACCATTATTGAATTTAAATAAGGACTAAAATAGGGAATGGTTCTAGTATATAGGGTTTTATTGTATGAAAAAAATTAATGTGGGGAATTGACTAGCTTGATCACAAACAATAGGAAGTCATAAATAAGAAGATAGATTTTACCAATGTGAAAGATAAAATAGTGGAATCCATTGCAATCACCAAATGAAGTAAATTAAATAATGAGCCTTTAGAGAGGGTTATAATAAGTAAGAGGGGTGTATGATCAACCCTTTTATAAGTGGTTATTCCAAGGTGTGATTGTGTATGCATACAAAGTACAAATTAATGTTTTCTAAGACTATTTCCAAATTTAGACTAATAGTAATTCATAATCACTATTGTTTGTATTGACACTTGACTAGACATTGGACAAACAATGCATAAATTAGACAATCAGGCCATGTAAATCAACAATTTAGGAAATTGATTAAGTACAAAAATTAAAGATCATGATAAAAGTGGTCCCATAGAAATATTCTTAGAATCATCTCCTATTTCTACATGTAGAATTTTTAATTCTCAAGATGAAAAGGTGAACGCCACTCAAGAGTAAATAACTAGCATGACAACATTGTATACAAGGTTGGCCTTGTCTAAGAAGTAGTTGGAGCCCCAAAAAGTTATTAGGATGACTCCTAACTAAGGTTCTAAGCCATAAAATATTACACCTCTCAAGGAGTGGTGGAAGACATGTAATTTCATGCAATCTTAAGAGGTCCTAATACATATGATTGAAATGAGCAATGCAACTTAGAAATATGGAGTGATTTCACTTGGTAAATGGAATGATGAAGTCCTAAAAAAATAGGAATGATTGCTAAAATTATGTAAGGGTGTCTCAAGAGAGAAGTTTGCAAGACAAAAAAAAGTTGTCTTTGAATGATTGAAAAAATAGAAAAACATGCAATAATCAAAGTACATTCACCTAATAAAATCCTAAATTCTAAACATAAGGAAGTTTTAGAGAATGATGTGGATGTTTTTTAATGTTGGAAAATGTCCCCTTGGGGGCTTTTCCCTCCTAAGGTTTAGCTCCTAGGTCTTTAGTGTGTATTTAGGACATATTACATCATATTTCAACATCTCGATGGAATGAACCCTGGGCATCATGTCAAATGGGACCTAGGGGGACCCATTGAATGTAACCCTACCCAAAATAGGGGGGAGGAATTGGGTGCATGTGCCCTAGTCCTGCCCTATTTTGGGTGTCAGCTTGTGACTGTTATTTGCATCCTATGCTGACATGGTAAGTTTGAATTTCAAAATTCTTGGTGGGAATATTTGGATTTGCATATAAAAGCATGTTTAGGAATTCATTTGTAAACTAGATGGACATTTTGATTCTCAAGCATTACAAAGGTGATTCAAGGCTTTTATTGTGCTACAAGAGTAGATTTGTGTTGTTTATGTGTTTGTATTTGTAGATTTGAGCATCCATCTCCTCATGGCATGAAGAGCTTCTTCCTCCCATGAGATCTTCACTATAAAGTGACATCATTTGTGTTTTTGAGCATTTATCATTTAGTTTTTACCTCTACCTCACAAGGGCACACACTCTCTATCTAACAATGATGTTTGGAAGACTTGAATGTCTCTTTGGGGCTTGAATGAGGCAAGCCTCTAAATACCACAACCCCCTCCCAAAGTTTCCATGATTGCAGGTTAGAGGTTGAAAATACATGAAAAGTGGAGTTGCAGGAGGGCATTACAGAGTGTCAGAATTGTAGATCAGAGAAGAAAACACCTCCCTGGGGTAGGGTGCCCGCTCATTAGTCCTTGACATTCCGTGATGGGAAAACCTTTGGTACAATAGGAACAGATTACAGATCTTGTTTGCAGATCCCAACAAAAAGTAGGGCATTGAAAATGGAAAACTACTCTTTAGTCCCCAACTATTCCACTTCTGAACCCTGAAAATAGGTGCATAGTTATTTGTCATCTTACATCTTCCTATAGCAACATTTTTCGTTATTCATCTGTTTGCTGTCATATTTGCATAATTAGGGTTTTAAGGTACAATTGAGTAGAGGAGAAGATAATTGGAAATAAAATCATAGAAATCCAAGTTTCCCTACATTCCCATAGTGACCTAACTTGACCCTAGGTCCTTGAATGAAAAGGTGAAAGGAGGATACATACACAAAACTACCAAAAACTCAACTATCCAAGTTTTACCCTTTACATTTTGGTGAACCCATGTTATTGGACTTATTTGCACCTTGATAAGTGTTTTTCTTCAGATTTATAGTTATTTCATTCATTTATATAGTCATTCATCTTATTGCATTGAAAAACTTACAAAAAAAATCAAAAATTAGAAAAATTGGAAGAAATTACATGCTAGGGTTTTGCATGTTACATCAATTAATTTGAATTTCATTAAATTTATGATTTTTTCATTATATCTAAATTAAATTTCATAAAACTAAAGAAATTCATTACTTTTCATTGCATTTTCATCATAAAATTGCTAGGGTTTTGTTGAAAATTGTTAATTTTACATATAACCTAGTAATTCCAAAATCTAGGGTTTGTAGGTAAAATCTTGTTTCAAAATTTTCTACTGATTTAAGAGGCTCATTCAATTTTTCATTTGGATTTAGTCTTTCATTTTAGAACAAATTTGTATTTAGATTTCAAAAATTTGCATTTTTGCATAGAAAATTTCAACAAAAACTAGCATTTTCATTAATTTTTCATTAGAATTGCACTTGTATTTTGCATATTAGAGAATGGAAATTATTCTAAGATCTTAGAGAATGTAATTTTCAGCATATATCAGCTTTAAAAACATCATATAGAATTTTACATCAAGATCTCAAACCTAGGGCTTGAAAAATGTTGATTTTCACTAGATTTAGCCTTATCGACTCTCTAAACTTGCACTATATGCATGTTGTAAAGAATATTGTTGAACTAATTAGATGATATCAGGGGTATTATCTTCTTCCCATTAAAATTATTTACAAAACCTTGTTATTGGCCTCTTGTATTGAAAATTTGGTGAAAATTTGACTATTTTTGCTATTTTTGCCCTAGGGTTTGACCTAGTTTGCACCCTAAGCATGTTGTAACATATTTTATGCTTGTATATGCCTGATATCAATTATATTATTTTCTATACCTCCTTAAATTATTTACAACACCCATTTGGCTAGGTCTTGGATTTGAAAAACCATGACAAATTGCCTATTTTTGCTATATTTTTACTAGGGTTTGATCTTGAGTGGCACTATAAGCATGTTGTGATGTATATTTTGGCATTAAGTCTCTATTATTATTGATATAACTTTCTTCCCATCATCATTTTCCTCACAACACCCATTGTCATGCTCTTTTGCATTGAGATTTGGTGAAAACATCTCATATTTTGGTGTAGTTTCACTATATTTTGACTTGTCATCATCTTAGATTTTCATGAGTCTAATAACTCTCTATCCTAAGAGAAATATTCCTTTTAGAAGAATCATAAGACACATGGGATCTAGTTCTCTTGAAGAAGTGGGTACATTGAACACATTCTTTACAAAAGAAGAGACTCAAATGTTACAAGATATTGCACATATCACAAATACAATGGAAGATCAAACTTTTCATGATGTTAATGATACTATCGAGATGACATGATATGTATCTGATGAGAAAATAGATAAAATTGACAAAGACCTATCTGAATTTCAAGACTATGTGTAAATTAAGAGGATAGCTGAAGAAGATGTACCTGTGATTCACCATGTAAGAGAATTGATAAAAGAGGGACAAGATGGTGTTAATGCAATCCGTGGTTTAGCACATATTGTAAAAACCAATATCATGCCACTACTTGAATGTGTAAAAGTTATAAATAACACTTTGTCATCATCTCATACACAAGTATCAATACATATACTGACCATGGGAATATCTACCTTTGAATCAACAATCTTAACAACTGATGTGAATGCTTGCAGTAATGCTACCACTAGTATTGGAGTATCTAATGGCACTAATTACAAAGTTGTGGGATTTAATTATCATAATTTGGTTTCTAAGGGGACCTCTTCTATGAATAATTTCTCTCAACCACCTCTCCATCCCACTTATTCTCAACCTTCCATCACATATAGTTATTATCAATCACCTACCACCTACCATTATGTCCAACCACTGCTAACCTATTCTCAGCCTCCACCTATCATATCTCAAGCTCAATCACCTCCTCACTTTGGTTCCAATTCCTCACAACAAATTGCATCTCCCAATGATGCCATCCTAAACCAACTTTTACAAGGCATGAAAGGTAACAAATTTGACAAATTCTTCGCAACCTAATATACGAACATATCATGCCCATAATCCTCTATCCTATGCAATTTTGAAAACTCTAGATGCCCAAGAGGTTTGAGACTCCTCACTTTCAAATATATGGTGGAAAAGGTGATCCTAATACTCATGTGGCAGCATTGATAGCTATGTGTAGTGATTTCTATTTTGAAGAGGACTTGTTACCAAAGCATTTCCTGTGATCTCTCAAAGACACCACTTTAGAATGGTTTTCCTCTTTACCTCCAAATTTTATACACTCCTTTTCATAGTTGATTGATTAATTTTTACAACATTTTCAAGCAAACATTGGACCACAAGTCTCTTTGATTGACCTAGTTCATTGCAAGCAAGGTCCGAAAGAGAA
Organism: Cunninghamia lanceolata; assembly: GCA_027924645.1. Classification (NCBI taxonomy): domain Eukaryota; kingdom Viridiplantae; phylum Streptophyta; class Pinopsida; order Cupressales; family Cupressaceae; genus Cunninghamia; species Cunninghamia lanceolata. The sequence continues at coordinate 19,253,455 of BSBN01001807.1, read as the reverse complement.
GTTAACTAAATTGATTAGTCGGTATCAAGCTTTATATGCGCAAATTCAATATCAGATGATAGATGATGATGTTTAGAAGGTGTTTATTACAAATCTACAACCTAACATCTATGATAATATCCACTTGATGAAGTATAAATCTTTTCAACATTTATGCACTGCCCTTCGTGATTACCAACTTTCATCTAGTCAGTATGAAAACCAAAACTCATCGGCTCAAGTTAGTCAATCCATGGGTAGATCATAATAAAACAACTTTAAGAGGAATAATAACAAAAGGAGTTTCATCAATATTAATGGACCGAATATGAACAACTTTTCTAATGTGTCGGCTATCACAAATCTGAAAAATACATCATATCAACCAAGAAAGTTTACTCCAATATCTATGTCTTATCATTCTATCATGAATCAAGCTTTGAGTAATAATATTCTAAAGCTTCCCCTGATTAAGCTTGTCAATCCTATTAAAGCACAAGGACCTTACTTTGATGATAATGCCATTTGTCATTTTCATCGAACACAAGGGCATGATACTGAATGATGTATGCATCTTAAACATGAAATACAAGACCTCATTGATTCGAATATCATACAGGTATCAGGTGTGAATGATAATAGAAATAAGTTGGTTGCTTTGCCAAATCAAAATTTACAAATCTTCACTAATCCTTTCACTAAACATACTAATAATAATATGTTGGAACAAGATTTAGTAGAAGTAGAGGATGATAATTATTTAGACTATGATAGTATTGTGGGAATGATTGAAGTGGATAAAGTAAAACTACATAACCCACCTCATCCATGAAGAAATGGAATTTACGCTGAGGTTCCTCCTCTATTATCCTTATATGGATCGGGAGGTAATCAAAACATATTAGAATAGCAAATGAAACAACCGATACAAATGGGTGAGATGGTACAAGATGACTCTTGTTACTACAATAGATGACATCAACAACAAAAACTTGTAAAAAATTAGAAAAGAGTAAGACAACTATCAATAGCCAGAAATAATAGTGGTTCCCCCCTTCATAAGCAACAATAGGTATCATTTACACAATGATCTAAAGATCAAACGTCATATGATAACAAGCAAGACTTTCATAAGAACAAATCAAATTTTACACTCAACATGATTGAATACCTCTCCAAGAGGTTCACAAATTCAAAAATCTAATACAAAGATCCTACCAGGTAAGTATCTCTAACCCTTTATCTCTCTCATGATGTGCTTCCTTTTTGATGTGTTATGTGTTGTTTAAGCCTCCTAGGATGACCTTTGATTCTCTTGTAAGCTCCGGGATACCAGGAGACTACCTCTGTTGTGAACTTCTATTTGTATCATCATTCTTCTATATTGTCTCTCTCAGATTTCATTGTTGTGTGTTGTGTCTTACAAACATAGCATTAATATGGTTGGTGACTTAGGGGCATCCTCTTACATGACTGTCCCTAATGCAATTGTTTGTCTTCTCTGATTTATTGTTTCCCTTCCTCCAGTGTTTCTATCTAGCGGGTGGATGATGACAAACATTTACACTGATGTGGACCTAGTGTCCCTTTAGCAAAAAATAAAAAATTGGACTTAGTTCCTAATATGATGATGGGGTTGTATATCTTATCTGATGCTTGGCTAGTGGAAGCACTCGTGCTTTCTGTGAAGTGAATTTGATGATGTTCTTATCTCATTCACAAACCTTAACAATACTGCTGCTCTGTACACCTTGTTTGTCTTTGAATCTAGCTTTGGTGGTACTCGATTCAGAGATCTTCATGATATAGCCCCATGGTTATCCTTGAACTCTAAATTTGTAGTGTAACCTTGGCTCTTTGTGTGGTTAATCATATTCATTGATGTTGTTATTTATCATGACTATGTAGACACTAACACGTTTCTTGCATGGATGTGTTTGTGGGAACATTTGGCAATTGTAAAGTACATGTTGAAAGGAAGCTAGGTGTGTAGAATTTGCTTTCTACACTAATCTAATGAGGAGAGATGAGTGTAAATTCATTTTAATCTTTATAGTTACAAAAAAATTAACCCAATAATAGAGATATTGCAGAAAACACATACACAAGAATGTAAGACAGAAGAAGAGAGAGACAAGATATACGTGGGGAAACCTTATGGGTGAAAAACCCCACACTCCAAAATATAGCTCAAATGTATTATCTGAACAATGAGGTTTATAATATAGTTACAGAGCCAATGCTCTTGTAGGAGTCTTTGCAACTTATATCTGGAGACAATCTGGTAGCATAATAATACCTATCAATCACATAATGCATCTCCTTTCCAAAACACCTGTTTATATAGAAGATACAAGGCAAAAATGGATCTATCTTGGGATGGGCGTCCAACATGGCCTCATGGCCTTAAACCCATTCCTATGGACACTTGTCCAACATTGTAAGATGTTCCTAACACTTGTCAAGTCACCCCATCCAAAAGAGGTTGCCTATTCCCAAGTTGGGCAATGACAGATACTCTTACGACACTTATGACCATCATAGAATCTGTCATAGCTATCATATGTTACAACTGTAAGAGAATCTATCATACATAGGCTATAAATAGCATATTCTCTTACAACATGTCATAACCCTCCTTAGGCTGCCCAAATATGCCTTCTTCCAAGATGCCTTGTGACACATGTCTTCACCTGTCATAAAATCTTCCATTTATGACTCTTACGCGTCATAGATTTGTCATAGGAATCTGTCATGACTATTTTGGTCAATATTCCCTTACACACTATCCAAGATGCTAACACATGGAAAAATATTCCTACCACTAAGTGGGATGCCTATCTCCTCATGTGAGGACAAATTTACAACTTGTCACCTTCCACATAGGATGACACATCAGTGTGCCAACTCCCACAAGATGACAATAAGGATTCACATCCTAATTACAATAATAGGCAATAATTAAATAAATATAATGAAATATTACAAGGAATTACCAAGGTTGAGACACCTTAATTTCCAACATTCTCCCACTTGTCGAACACCTTGTATGAGCCAATGGAAATAATATGATTTAACTGCTATAGGTCGAGAGGCCGATAGACTCCGAACACCATTTGAACTTCTCTTTGCCCACTAGTTTTGTCAATGCATCCACAATAGTCCTCAAAATGTCTACCTTCTCCAAATTCACCTTCCCATCCTCTACCATGTCTCACATGAAGTGAAACTGTACATCAATATACTTTGTTCTGGCATGGAAAGTTAGATTCTTTGCTAGGCAAATCGCACTCTAACTGTCACAACAAATCGTAATCTATCCTGCATCAACACCAGTATCTGAAGACAATCTCTTAAGCAAAATAGATTCCTTACAATCATTAGTTGCTTCCATATACTCAGCTTCTATCATGGACAAAGAAACCACAAGTTGTCTCTTACTCATCCAACTAACTACACCATCGAACATAGTGAACACATAGGCACTGGTGGATCTCCTGCTATCAATGTCACCTGTCCAATCAAAATCCACGAATCCACAAATACAAACTAAATGTGGAGGTCCTGTAGCATTACCATGATAGCATATGGAATACTTAGAAGTAGCCCTCAAATATCTAAACACTTGCTTAACTATATCGCAATGTACCCATCTAGGATTAGCCATAAATCGACTAAGGACTCCCACTGCTTGGGCAATGTTTGATCTTGTGCATACCATAGCATACATCAAACTACCAACAACACTAGCATAAGGTACCATACTCATGTCCTCCACCTCACTAGGAGATTTTGGACAATCATTAACAAACAACTTTGTTGCCAATGAAATAGGAACACACAATGGTCTACAATCTACCATCCTGAACCTATCCAACACGGTCATCACATACTTACTCTAGCTTAACCAAAGTTTTCTATTTGCTCTATTTCTTCTGATTTCCATTCACAAAATGTACCTGTCTGCCCCTAGATTTTTCATCTCAAACTATGTTAACAACTGAAACTTCAAATCAGAAATCATATTCTTACCATTCCTAATTAACAACATATCATCAATATACAATGAAATAATGAGAATGTGATCATTGTCAAATTTATAATACAGACAATGATCTAATTTTAGTCTTAGAAATCCAACTAACAACACAAAGGTATCAAACTTCAATTACCACATCCTAGGAGACTACTTCAAACCATACAAAGACTTTTTCAACTTGCAAATCAAATTTTCTTTACCTTTCTCTATGTAATGCTCTGGCTATGACATGTAAATTTCTTCCTCCAAATCACCATGAAGGAATGTTGTCTTCACACCCATCTGCTCCACCTCTAAGTCATATGCTACTACAAGAGATAATAGGAACCAAATAGATGTCAAATTTGTAAGGAGAGAGAAAATTTCACCATAATCAATTCCCTCCACTTGTGAATACCCCTTTGCAACTAGTCTAGCCTTGTACTTTTCAACACTGCCATCTGCACTGAATTTCTTCTTGAACACCCATTTGCATCCAATAGGTTTCCATCCTTCAGGCAAAGGCACCAAGTCCCATGTTTTATTCTTTTTCAAAGAAGCCATCTCATCTTCCATGGCCTCCTTTCAGGAACCTAAATCTTTCATGCCCATAGCCTATGTCACATTTCTAGGCTCATCAGTGTTAGTAAGCACGGAAAAAGCACAACTAGAATAAAGTAATGAATAACCAAACCTATCAAGTTGCTTCCTTGTTTGTGTAGACCTCCTCAATGGTTGAGGTTGAGGTTCTTCTTCTTCTTCTAAACTTTTAGAGCTACTAGAGCTCTCGTCATCATCAGGTCTCACAAGGTTTGTCTGTTCAGTCTTCTCAAGGGTAGAAGGAAACTAGACCACAACTTTTTTTTCCATCTATTTTGGTTGTAAAATAATGGAAGAAGGTGTTATCTCTCTAAAGATAACACTTCTTCTATACAACCCTTTTTCAGCCACAGGATCCCAAATGTTGTATCCTTTCACACTGACACCATAGCCAATGAAAATACACTTAACAGCCTTATTCTCCAATTTAGACCTTTTCTCCCTAGGCACATGTACATATGCGTCAACCAAAAACATGAAGATGTCTAACTGAAGGCTTCTTACCAGAGCACACCTCCATATGTATCTTACCAACAAGAGCTGATGTAGGAGACCTGTTTACTAGGTAGCAAGTAGTGGCTACAGCTTCAGCCCAAAACTTTTGTTCAAGGCTTGCTCCACTAAGCATACTCCTAGCCTTCTCCATCAGTGTCTTGTTCATCCTCTCTGCAACTCCATTTTTCTATGGGGTGTATGGAGTTGTCTTATGTCTTTCAATCCCTTGTTCTTTATAGAACTTATCAAACTCTACTGAACAAAACTCACCACTGTTATTAGTTCTCAAACACTTAATTTTTTTACTAATCTAATTTTTAGTAAAACTCTTTAAACTAACTAAAGACTTCAGTCTTGCTTCTAATAAAATAAACCCACGTCCTTCTACTGTAATCATTTATGAAAGATACAAAATATAAAGATTTGGAAATTGAAGGAACATTAATAGAACCAAATGCATCAGAATGAATAAGATCCAGTACACCAAAAGACTTGTGAGAACTAGAATAAAATTGAACATGATTTTGCTTTCCATATACACAATGTTCGTAAAAGTTGAACTTGAGATTACAATCATTTAATCCCTCAACGAGGTTTTTATTTTTTAGGGTTCTAAGACCCTTCTCACCAATGTGGCCAAATCTCAAATGCCATAACATAGTCTTTTTAGTAGGAAGTTTAACTTCTAAAGCATGTGCACTACCATTAGAATGTGTTACAATAGATTTCTTCACTAGTCATGTAGATGGTGGGGATGAAGTGACTGTAGCTCTTTTCTTCAAGTTAGAAGAACTATTGCACTGTGAAGTGCATGCCTCCAGCTAAAATAGAGTAACTCTTTGAGTACCCTTCGCAAGCACCATAGATCATCTAGCAATCTTGTATCCATCCTTTGAAAAGATAACCTGCACACCTACATCATTCAACATACTTATAGAAAGCATGTTCCATGCCAAGATTGGGATGTGCATAACCCCAGTGATACCCTTCACTCATCCATCATGGAATTAGATTAAGAATCTTCCAAGACCAACAATCTTTAGATGAGAATCGACACCCAGGTACACTCTTCCACCATCAAACTCTTCATATTTTGTGAACCAACTTCGATGCGAGGTCATGTGGAATGGTGCACATAAATCTATCAACCACACATCATTAGATGAATGGCTAGCCAAGACTGCAATGAAGGAATCACCATCATCTTGTGATTTGTCATAATCTGAATTTGGGACATTCTTCTTCTTCTTTTTCTTTTCCTTGCATTCCCTTCAGAAATGCCTAGTTTTTCCATAGTTCCAATAGATAGCCATGGACTTTCTAGGAGATTTGGATCTCCCATGGGATTTGGATCTGCCCTTCTTAGCTTTCTTGTCCTTTTTACCTTTCTCCTTGGGTCTTCCATGAATTCCAAGAGCCTCTTTAGCTGCCTCAGAAGACTTTCTCTGCATCTCTTTAGATAATAATAAAGATACCACTTCTTCCATTGTGAATGTGGATGTGATGCTTTCAATAGCCATAACAAGATGATCTGATTAGTCTAGCAGAGAACAAAGTAAGGTCATACAATGATCCTCCTCCTCCATCTTCACACCAACTGATGTCAATTGTGTAATTAACATGTTGAAGGCATTCAGGTGATCTGCAATAGATCCTCCATCCTCCCTCAGAGAATACAACTTCTTTGTCAGAAAAAAGTTTGTTCACCAGGAATTTGGCCTGATAAACATCTCCCAAATTCTTCCAAAGATCTTTTGTGGTCTTCTCCTCATGGACATTTAATAGGATAGAATTAGCTAGACTGAGTCTTATGAGACCCTTAGCCTTTTGATCTTTGAGATCCCAATCAGCTTGTGCCATTACAGTTGGTTTTACACTAGATACGGTTTCCCATAGGTCATGATCAACAAGCATGTCTTCCATATTAAGTTTCCATAACTCAAAATTAGTGCCATTGAATTTATCCACCTCTAATCTTCCAAATGTGCCTGCCATCTATTTCCTATAACAAGATTACAAAATGTTCTAGACAAAGCTCCCACTCAACCTAAGATTAGCTCAAAAAACCCCTACCCAACAACTAGGACCAAAGGTGATCAAGCTCTGATACCAACTAAAAGGAAGCTAGGTGTGTGGAATTTGCTTCCTACACTAATCTAATGAGGATAGATGAGTACAAATTTGTTTTAATATTTATAGTTACAACAAAGTTAACCCAACAATAGAGATATTGTAGAAAAGACATACACAAGAATGTAAGGCAGAAGAAGAGAGAGACAAGATATATGTGCGGAAAACCCTTACAGGTGAAAAACCCCACTCCAAAACACAACTCAAATGTATTATCTAAACAATGAGGTTTACAATACAGTTACAGAGCCAATGCTCTTGTAAGGGTCTTCAACACTTGTATTTACATACAATCTGAAAGCATAACAGTACCTATCAATCACATAATACATCTCCTCTCCAAAACACTTGTTTATATAGAACATACAATGCAAAAATGACTCTATCTTGGGATGGGCGTCCAACATGGCCTCATGGCCCAAAACCCACACCTATAGAAACTTGTCCAACATTGTAAGATGTTCTTGACACTTGTCAAGTCACCCCATCCCAAAGAGGTCACCTATCCCCAAGTTGGGCAATGACAGATACCCTTATGACACTTACGACCATCATAGAATCCATCATAGTTGTCATATAGCTGTAAGAGAATCTATCATACACAGGCTATAAATAGCATATTCTCTTACAACATGTCATAACCCTTCTTGGGGTGTCGAAATATGCCTTCTTCCAAGATGCCTTGTGACACATGTCTTCACCTGTCATAGAATCTTCCATTTACGACTCTTATGCATCATAGATTTGTCATAGGAATCTGTCATGACCCTTTTGGTCAATATTCCCTTACACACTATCCAAGATGATGATACATGGAAAAATATTCCTACCACTAAGTGGGATGCCTATCTTATCATGTGAGAACAAATTTACAACTCATCACCTTCCATGTAGGATGACACATAATCGTTCCAACTCCCACAAGATGACAATAAGGATTTGTATCCTAATTACAATAATAGGCAATAATTAAATAAATACAATGAAATATTACAAGGAATTACCAAGGTTGAGATGCCTTAATTCCCAACACATGTCACCTCTGGGGGCCATAGGATTTGCAAAAGTCTGTGTTCCCTTGCCTGTTTTCTTCCTACCTTAACGTGCTTGATATCGATGCATGATATCAACCACACTAATGTGGAGGCATGTATAAGGTAAGATGTATGTTGTAGATGTTAGAAATGTGCTTGTCCTGAGTTACAATTTAAAGACAAGTGTGATGAGTAATTCCTGCACTCTGAGTTTGTTTGTAATCAATCAATCAATCATTTAAGCCCTCTACAAAGGTGGGATATTACGTATATCCTTTTTATTTTAAGTCCTCTCTAGAGGCAGGGGTGGTGTATTTCTCAGAGTAGATTGCACCATCCTGTCATTTTCAAAAAGTCCTTTGTAGAGGCGGGGAGCAGTTCTATGACAAACTCAACCCTTAAGTGTGTCTTTGACAATTGTTGTGGTGAAGCCCAATCATCATTGTGTGCCTGTACTGTGCCTGAGATGGTGTTGGACCTAGAAATAGGAACACTCCATCGCTTGTCTGCCATGGTTTCTCCATGTCTTCAAAGTGTGTGTGTTTTGGTATGCTTGCTTTGTTTGGCATGTATATTGTCCCATATGTAGCATGATGAGTTCATCCTACATTATGGGAGGTTTGGTGGGTCTTGTGTGTGTGTTGCCCCATATACAGTTTAAAGACTTGTACGATGAGTACATTCAATATTATGGGAGGCTTGTTTACTTTCTTGTACTTGCATTTGCATTTCATATATATGAGAAAAAGAATAGAAAAGAAATAATTCATGTCTTCTATGCATTAATGTGTCTTCTATGCATTCACTGTATTCTTCATCTTTTGCATGGTTGTAACTATCTTCTCCATGTTTTGTGTTCTTGTCATTGTCTTCAATGTGTCTAGTGTGTCTTCTCCGTGCTTGGCGTGTTTACTGTGTTTGTTGACCTTACTTTAATGCATGTATTGGCCTCACATTTATACATACAATAAATTGGGGGTTAAATGTAACATCAAAAAATGTCCCCTTGGGGCTTTTCCCTCATAAGGTTTAGCTCCCAGGTATTTAGTGTGCATTTAGGACATATTACATCATATTTCAACATCTTGATGGAATGAACCCTAGGTATCATGTCAAATGGGACCTAGGGGGACCCCTTGAACCTAACCCTACCCAAAATAGGGGGGAAAGACTTGGGCACCTGTTCCCTAGTCCTACTCTATTTTGGGTCAGTCCCAAATTTTGGGTGTCAGCTTGTGATCGTTATTTAGGTCCTATGCTGACACGGTAAGTTTGAATTTCAAAATTCTTGGCGAGAGTGTTTGTAGTTGCATATAAAAGCATGTTTAGGCTTTCATTTGTAAACTAGATGGAATTTTGATTCTCAATCATTCTAAAGGTGATTCAAGGCTTTTATTGTGTTGCAAGAGAAGATTTGTGTTGTTTATGTGTTTGTATTTGCATATTTGAGTGTCTGTCTCCTGATGACATGAAGAGCTTCTTCCTCCCATGAGATTTTCACAAGGGGACATCATTTGTGTTTTTGAGAATTTATTATTTAGTTTTTGCCTCTGCCTCACAAGGGCATGCAATCTCTATCTAACAACAGAGTTCAGAAGACTTAAATGTCTCTCCGGGCCTTGACTGAGGCAAGCTTTTAAACACCACAACCCCCTCCCAATGTTTCCATGATTGTAGGTTACAAGTTGAAGATACAGGAAAAGTGGAGTTGTAGGAGGGCATTACAGAGTGTCAGAATTATAGATTAAAGAAGAAAATAACTCCCTAGACTAGGGCGCTCTCTCATTAGTTCTTGAAGTTCTGTGATGGGAAAACCTTTGCTACAATAGGAATAGGTTGCAGATCTTGTTTGCATATCCTGACAAAAAGCAGGGCATAAGACTTGGGCACCCTCTCTTTAGTCCCTGACTATTTAGCTTCTGAACCTTGAAAATAGGTACATAGTTATTTGTTATTTTACATCTTTCTATGGCAATATTTTCTGTTATTCATTTGTTTGCTGTCATATTTGCATAATTAGGGCTTTAAGGTATAATTGAGTAGAAGAGAAGATAATTGGCAATCAAATCATAAAAATCCAAGTTTCCCTACATTCTGATAGTGACCTAGGGTAGTGTAGACACCTAAAATTGGATTTACTCTACAAACTAATTTCCCGTACCTCTGCACTAATCCACTCTCCCCATCTGCATATCCCTAGTGATCAATTAATTCACCTAATTAATCCATTTAACCTTACAACCCTATCCTATTAATTGAATGAATATTCCTAATATTCATTTAATTGATTTATCCATTTCCCTAGTCCCTGTTAATAAGATAAATCCTGATTATCTGATTAACCTGGACTTAAGTTAATTAAGAAAACACTTAATTAACCTTGTCTCCCACTCATCCACTAAACTAAATTTAAAATTTAGTTGTCCCCCACAATCCTCCACTCTTCCCAATCACTAAATTTAAAATTCAGTTGTCCCCCATTATCTTCCACTCTTCCCAAAATGAGAATTTTTAATTCATCCTCTAGGAATAAAAGATTCACTTTTATTCCTAGCCCTTGATCTCATCAAATGAATCCTCACCCTCCATCCTCATCTCCAAAATTCTATAAATTGAGCCTCTCCCAAGCCATTTTTAGGAGACCTCTTCATGCATCAGAACTCTATCAAAATCACTCCACAAATCTCATAATCTTATCAAACCTCTACCAAAATCACTCTGATCATCCCCTATCTCCATCCAAATCAGTCATCAAATCCCTAATCATTCATCTACATTGTGTTGAGCACTTGAGCAATCCACATCTACACACTAATCACGGGAAACATCTGAGGAGCTACGTAGGTGCACTCCTTCCCGCATAGATTTGTGAGGTCTTCATGAAGGTATAATCATTCTAGTTTGATTTAGATTAGTTTAAATCTTCATTCTGATTTCATTGATTACATTGGCACGCCCGGTCTCGAATCTAATCATCATTTTTTTTAAGGTTTTATTGTCAGAATCTTCATTTTCTAACCTTCTTTGTGGCAAGTTTTGCAAGTTTTGTGGGTGACCTGTTGCAAGTTATGTCTGGGATGAAAACCAACCTCACCATTACGATCAGGATGTCGATTCCATGAATTTTCACTATAAAGTTGGCTATATTTTGTGAAATTTTTTTGAAATTTTTTTAGGGCCATAGGCCGTACAGTACGGATTCGTACTGTATGGAACCCGTAGCCCCTATGCACTAATCACTAGTTTTTTTTTATGTAGGGTTAATGATTGTTTGTTTTATAGTTTTTTTTGTTCAACCTCTGCCACTGAACCACTGCTTCAACACCGGTCGCCGCCCCGTCACCACCACTTGCAAACCTCCCTTCGCTGCTAACTCCAATAGTCACCACCCAAATCCACTAGTTGACACCTTCTCCACTCCCACGTAGCCCCACCATCTCCCTCCACCCACGCGACCATCTCCCTCTGCCCCCGCGACCATCCCCAACCACCTCCTCTCCACCCCTGCGATACCCTGCCATCACTCTCATCTGCCTGTGCGTTGCCCGTAGAGCCACCTCCGACCGGCAACAACCACAACTCCTATCAATACCCGACCACCACCCCTACCTCCAAGCTCCCCCCGCACCTTCCACTATTCCTGCCTCCCCTGCCTCCAAGCTTCCCCCGCGCCGTCCACCACCCCCGCCTCCCGGCTGACCATTACTCCCTGCGAGCACCCTCCCGCCCAAATCCCAAACCCTCTGCTCTTCTCCCACCACTTGTATCTCCTGACCACCTCCCTATCCTGGTCCAATACACCCTACAGTTAGGGTTTGCCCAAATGGTGACTACGGGGAGGGGCTCTTAGTCCCCCCTTTGACTATTTATTTAAAAAAAAAAAACCTCCAAACCTCTGGTCATATCAGTGACCAGGGGCCCCTTTTGACCCCAACTTAAACCCCTAACCACCAGAGGTGAAGAAAAACACATGTGACCAGATTTTTGCAAAACTGCCAACGGTCAACATCAAACAGTTAGCCTGCCCTAGTTCATTTTCAAGCTCTAAAGGGGGGGTATTTTTCTTTTTTTTGTAACTTTCGCATACGGAGGCAGATTTTTGCAAATGAATAGTTGTCAGAAAGAGGACTCCAAGCACTTTGCAGTTGTGATGGTACCTTTTTCCCACCTTTTTAATTAGTCAAAGTCAAACTTACATGAAAACTTCAAACGCTCATATCTTTTGCATTTTTGATCAAATTTTTGCAAATTTTTTTTCAAATCACATGGAATTTCGTCTAGAATTTGATTATGCAATTGGTTTTCCTGTATCAATTCTTTTTTCATCAATTTTTTTTCAAATTATCAATTTTCACATTTACAATCGTCTTGGAAGTCTACTTGCTCTGTTTTCAGTTTCATGACTCGCAGGTGATCATTCGGGGCTGGAACAACATCAAGAACAGCAAATACAACAATTTGGACAATGAATTAATCAAGTGCACTCATCCTATTTCTCATTCCATCATAATCTTGGTTGCAAAACACACTTCAATTTGGGCTTATAAAACAAACATTTGTCTTCATCACATATCAAAATTGGGCTTAAAATGAACAATTTGTCTTCCATCACATCTTGAAATTTGGATTTAAAAAGAACCACTGCTTGACGTGTCTTCATCACATTTCATTTTTCTAAGGGATAATTAATCAACTGAGAGTGTGAATCAAGTGGGTGTGTGTATGCTCTCTCCTCGCACTGCAAGGTGATCTTGGAGATCAAAAACACCTCACTTGATTTGCTTTTGTCAATCCCTTTCCTAGGAGGCCTGCTAGGGGATTTCATCACCCCAAGGGATGACCTCATCCGAGGTTGAATTGAAAGACACCCTCTTTGAAATCAGAATCCTGTCACTCTCGGCTAAGCCCCAAAGAACTTTCTACCTTTGGGAAGTGAAGGTGAAGGGTGGGTTACCCCCTTCTCCTGGCTGGGTGACAGGATTCCACTTTCAAATCATTAGTCAACCTCGTCTAAACATTGACCAAACCTAACTAGCCATACCTCATCACACTAGACAATAGGGCCTATTGATTTGTCTTACACATGTGCTTGTTAATTATTATCATATTCTTCAAAATTCACAATTCAAATTTGCTTGTGTCTTGTGTGAGTGATTCTTGTTTGTACATGTGATCATTTGCTAAACATTGCCAAATCAAACTAAACATCAGAAACATAAGACAAGTCATTCCAACACATTTAAATCCAATCACACTCATCCTAATCACCCATTCTTAACCACCTTAGTCCTAATCACATCCAAGTCATCCATAATCAATCCTACTCACATCCTTCTCACCCTTCATCATCAAATCATCACCACTCTATCTAAATCATCATCCAAACAACATCATTCTAATCATCACACAACATCATTCTCTTCATCCTTCTCAAATCAACCTCCATCCCAATCATCCCTAAGCACATCCTAGTCACCTTCATCATAATCAACTTCATCCAACCAATCCACATCATCATCAAATCATAACCAAGCACTTGCCCAAAAAAAAGGACTTAAGATTTAACCACATGTGTGACATCATGTCAACCTTAGAGGACTTCTAAAAGCTCCTTCATATGCTTCACCACATGCATGCAAGCCAATCACCTTTAGAGCAACGAACCTTTCAAAGCATTCAAGAGTTGATTCAAGTAGGTCGAACAAGCCAATTATCACACATACAATACCTGTCGGAAGATATCCAACAACTCTTGGCCACTTGTAAACTCCAACAACCATCATATCTAGCACCTATCCCATCATATCCATCTACACATCACATCAATTCTGCATCAACTTATCTCACTTCATATCAACCAAATTCATCCACATGTCATATCAACCCGTTATCAACTTATCACAACCCTTATCTATATCAATCCATATCCCAACAATCATTATCCTATGCAACCCCTCCATCATCATCACATCAACACATTAACCAACATCAACAACAAATCATATCACAACAAGAAGTCCAAACACCATCCCAACCTCCACAAATTCCACAACAACCCTACATGTCATCATCCTCAACTTCATACCAACCTAATTCATCCACCTATCATGTCAATGCCACATCAACAAATCAACCTTCACCCCAACATTACCCAATTTCTCATTCTAACATTCCAACATACCACCAAGCCCATCCATGAGGCAACCAAGACTATCAACGGCCTCTCCAACAAGCACTAGTGAGCCCAAATCCACCTTTGCAACAAGAAGCACATGCAAGTCCAAGTGGTCCCTTGTACATAAATCCAATGAGTCCAAGTTATCCTAGGCAAGATCTAATAACCCTTGACAAGGGAGATACCAATCTAGAGTGCCCTCCAACACCATCATCCAGTCCAATACCTATCCTTGAACCCATCCACGAACCATCACAACCTAATCCCATCACCCCCCTATCTAATCCCAATCCTATTTCTACACCATCCACCATCATTATCCATCCATTATATTGCTCTTCTACCCATAAACTCATGAAGGATGCCATCCATTGGCTATTAGCAAGGAATCAAACACCCTCATGCAATCTAACATCCACCAAACCTCTTGAACAACCCCCTATCATAAGTCAAGAACCACCATGTAGCCATGTTCAAGAACACATAATCCAAACACCTATCACATCCATCCAAGCACCTACCACATCTATCCAAGTCAATCCCACTTCTACCCAACCACATGAGCTATGCCAAGAATCAAATCCAAAGCATGTTGAAACATCAACCCCTTCTCCTAATCAAGATCTAACCATCCCATCTAATCCCATCCATTGATCAAATTATTGATCCCACACCTTCTTCTACCACCCCTTTACCATCTCCCATGAACCCTTTACCTCCATCTACCAATCCCATCCCAAATTCATCCCGTTATCCACTTGGCACAAGCACTTTCATCCGTGGTGACTTCCTTCCACCATATATTCTTCACCAACAAATAATGGACTCGCATCTTGTTTCCGAAGCACCAAACATCCCATTATATGTCACATGCTCCAACACATGAACTATCAAGGCAAAGGCTTAGGCCTTCACAAACAAGGCATCTTGGAGCCCATTCACACCACATTCCATCCATCTTCGCATGGCCTTGGCTATACATCTCAAGGAAAACAACCTACACATGTCGATACCATCCACCAACCTTCCAAAATCCATTCATCCAATCCCAAACATGGTGCATCTCATCACACTCCCAAAACATATGTCGCCATCCCTCCTCCATCATCCTACCATTTGCAAAAGCATGTGACTATCCATCTTCCCCCATCAAGTTTACCTCCACTCCTTCCAACTCTAAATATCCCCATCAAATCCACTTTACCTCCCATCCTACCAACTCCCAACATCCCTATCAAATCCTCTTATCTTCCCATCCTCCCAACTCCTAATATCCCAATCATCAAATCACTTCATCCATCTATCCAAAAATCCACTTTTTACCCCTCCATCCATAAGTCCACTAAAATCCTGAATCAAGACCAACAAAAGCACACATCTTTCAAACATGAAGCTTCCCCCAAATCCATGGGATTCAAAAATTTGAATGCCTCAACTCATAAAACACAAAAGCCTAAGGATATTATCCCTTCCAATCAAAATGACAAATCCCAAAGGCTATTAAAACTCACACCATCAAGAGACAAAGCAAAAACAAAAATGGTGTGGGTCCCTAAACAAAAAGCACCAAACTCTAATGAGGCATCCACATCCCAATCCACCCCAAAATCCCAAACATCCCGCTCCCCATTTAAAAATCCCCCAAAGTCTAAGTCTATTTGGGTCTCTAAAACCCCAAATCGACCATCCAAAAATCTCCCATCCCAATCCCCATTACTCCCAACTCCACATCCAAAATACAAGCTTCCAAATACATCACGATATGTGCAACCATTGGTCTTGGTTCCCATCCACCACTTAACATTCCCACATACCCCCATATCTCCATCTTTCGTTCACTATCATACATATCTTCCTCATCACATTCCTCTAGTCCATGCTTTTGCATAGTCCACATCATAATCCGTATTGTCCACATCATAATCCACATAATCCACACCATAATCCATTCCATCTTCTCCTATCTTCCAAAAATCCATGCAATCATAATCCATAATGCTATCCAACATGGGACCATCTTCTCCTTGCTATGGAAACAAATGCTAGAGTCCCCCTTCCATCAAAAAATCAAGAAAAGCAAAAAAAAAAAAAATCAAGAAAATAGTAAAGAGAAAAAATCCATCCAATGGTGAAAACCACTCCTTGTGGCGCCTTGGGAAAGTACCTTGATGAAAACCCCTTGTGCGCGTCATGTGTAATCCCTTCTCCATCCATTTTGTATCCCTACACTTGGGGGTAAAATTGTATCCTTCATCCACATCCATCATCTCCTTGCACATCTTATCCACTGTCTTATCGTTATCCTATCATATTCCTATCCAACATCCCCTATGTATCCTATCATTCCCCAGATCCATCATATCTTGTTTTAACCATCTCCCACCTTAGATCTTGATAAAGACAAGGGGCAAAATATCAACAACATGATTTGGAGACCTCTTGGCATACTTCCTTTCCAAGCATATCCTCCATTCATCTAATGCAAAGTCCATCCATTCCAACATGAACCCATCATGCCAAATCCTAAGCATTGGGGCATATGATTCCTTGCAACCTAGCCCTTGGAGAAAATCCTTATCCCCATCTCCCATCCATTTATCTTGCAATTCATCTATCATGAATCAGATATCCAATCCCCCTATCCAACCCCATCACTCTCACCTCTAGACTTGGTGTTCCCTTGTCATTGGTATCTAGCATACAGGTTATCCACATGAAATCCAATGCAACCATCTCATAATAAACCATTCCTTTTCAAAAATCAAAAAATTCAAAAACATCACAAAATCAAAAAATCCCAAAACAATAGAAAACACATAAAATTCCAAAAATAATTTATCCATCACACAAATAAAACTTGCTCCATCATACTCTCATCATCATCACATTTATCATCATCTCACATCATCATCACATCTTTCCTCAATAAGCTTACACTAGATCCAAGCATCGCATCATCTATCAAAGCATTGTCCTTAATAAAAAAACATCAACTATCAAATCAACATCACTCACAACTTGTCACCATCACATCTTGAGCCACTTTTACAACACCATCAAATCATCTATCAATCCCTGCCTTAGGATATATCTTTCCTACAATAGGTAGCATCTATCACATCATCATCCATTTTGGCAAAAGATACAATGGTTATTTGTTTTGGTTCGTTGGTCTTTTTGTTTTTGATTTTTATCTTTTGTCCTATTCGAAGATCACATCAAAGCTACCTTGATCTTACTATATCATGGTATGTGGCAAAAACATCTAGAATGGGGCATAGTCTTGCGTCTGTATGCGGTGCTTGTGGGTTGGTCTCATTACTCCAAGCTAGTATTCATATCTTGATTGATCATAGGGTCAGTTCTAGCATATTGATCTCCTTATGCATCTAAGGTTCATCATAGCTTTTTTGTACTAAGGGCTTATGCTATGAGTCCCCTTCCCTCATCTAGACAAGGTTGTACTATCTTGGGCATGCATGAGATCATCCCTTTGTCTGCATGTCTAGTCCATGCAAATGTTGGATAAACATCATCACCCTGGTCTTCTATACCTTGGTGAACATATCCACTTTGCTATATCAAACCTAGGATTGCTCAAATTCAATTTCAGCACAACGATCATCTACCAATCATCTCTGAACATCATCATCCTTTCATCCCACCACTTATCATCTTACCACATCTACCAATCTGTCCCATCCATTTCAAGAGCACAACCATGTTCTCGTAACCTGCCTATCCTCTCGAGGGGGCATCACCCTTACCAATTATCCCTAAACCTTACCCTATTCTTCCAAACCAAAATCTTTTTTCTATCCAATCCATCTCTATGTTTTAAACTTCTTTGAAATGATGTTACTTAGCCGCAACACCATCTCAAAGAGGGGCAAATGTAGACACCTAAAATTGGATTTGCTCTACAAACCAATTTCCTGTACCTCTGCACTAATCCACTCTCCCCATCTGCATATCCCTGGTGATCAATTAATTCACCTAATTAATTTAACCTTACAACCCTATCCTATTAATTGAATGAATATTCCTAATATTCATTTAATTGATTTATCCATTTCCCTAATCCATTTTAATAAGATAAATCCTGATTATCTGATTAACCTAGACTTAAGTTAATTAAGAAAACACTTAATTAACCTTGTCTCCCACTCATCCACTAAGCTAAATTTAAAATTTAGATGTCTCCCACTATCCTCCACTAAACTAAATTTAAAATTTAGTTGTCCCCCATAATCCTCCACTCTTCCCAATCACTGAATTTAAAATTTAGTTGTCTCCCACTCACCTCCACTCACTGAATTTAAAATTTAGTTGTCCCCCATTATCCTCCACTCTTCCCAAAATGAGAATTTTTAATTCATCCTCTAGGAATAAAAGATTCACTTTTACTCCTAGCTCTTGATCTCATCAAATGAATCCTCACCCTCCATCCTCATCTCCAAAATTCTATAAATTGAGCCTATCCCAAGCCATTTTCAGGAGACCTCTTCATGCATCAGAACTCTATCAAAATCACTCCACAAATCTCATAATCTTATCAAACCTCTACCCAAATCACTCTGATCATCCCCTATCTCCATCTAAATCAGTCATCAAATCCCTAATCGTTCATCTACATTGTGTTGAGCACTTGAGCAATCCACATCTACACACTAATCACGGGAAACATCTGAGGAGCTACATAGGTGCACTCCTTCCCGTATGGATTTATGAGGTCTTCATGAAGGTATAATCATTCTAGTTTGATTTAGATTAGTTTTAACCTTTATTCTAATTTCACATATCACAAGTAGGATAGTACATTGCAACTCAACCCTAGGTCCTTGAGTAAAAGGCTGAAAGGAGGATACATACACAAAAGTACCAAAAACTAAACTATCCAAATTTTACCCTTTACACTTTTAATAAAAAATAGTTCTAAAAATCATTTTTTAGGGCCTCAAATCAACAAGTGGTGGTGTACTAGGTGAACTTGACCTTACATGGTAGCTAATAGGACAACATTGACCTCCTAGGGTGACCTTAACCTTGTCAAACTATCCCCTACAAATTTTGGGAGTGGTTTATCGTCACTTTTAAGGGGTGCTTTACTTTTTCAACCTATTCTAGAAATTTTTATAATTCTCTATAACTAACTTGAAAATTAATTTTTTAACTGAAAGCCTTATGACAACAAGTTGTTAAGGAGGAGTCTACCTTAGTTAGTTCCCTTGTGAGCATTCAAGCTCAGTCCACATTAACATACTAATAATCAAAAGTCTACTAAACTAGTTTATGCCATGAAATCAATTCACTCAATCCATAAACATGTAAAACCTTTATGATAATACTAATTGATAGTGTCAACATAAGCCAGCTATGGTGGGAGAAATGCTTTGGAAACAAGGTGATGGATCAAGAAAAATAGACTTTTAGACATACAAATTAACTTATATTATAATGGAATGACACAATTTTACATAACTATAGTGAGGTATCAATATGGAAATGGTTAACAACTCTCAAAGGTGGTATTGAATTCCATTCATAAAGGATGATGGGGAAAACAAAAAAAATAAAATATAACATGATGAAGCCTTAATGGTAATTAAAATAGGTAGTAAAAGGTCTAGAAATTCATAAATTGAGGTGGGTTGATATAGGTATTGAGGGAAACAAGAATAAAATGGAGACACACAAAGCCTATGGTTTCAACAATGGAGATGGAGAGGGCAGAAGATGGAAAAAAGGATTCAAAAGGAAACGAAAATTGATGGGAATAGATTTGGTGGGTGTGGAAGAGAGGTATAAAGGAGTGCTAATAGAAAAATAATTCAATTCCAAACAAAAAAATAGAAGGAAATGGCTCACCAAATAAAAACCCTTGGAAATTATTCATCAATTATTGAAGATCTTGTTGTAGGTTTTTCTAATAACTTGGTAAAAATTATTTGAGAGATTGAGCAAAAATATATCTCACTCTTAGAAACTTTGAAGCAATTTTGGTGATTTGTCTTTAAGTAGATATAAGATAAAATAAAATGAACAACTCAAAATTTCACTTTTCCTATATAAAAATGATGCAATGGTGGCTTGATTTGAAGAAATTGCTAAGTGAATTGAAGGATGAAAACATCAAGGCTAGGAAGCCATAGTTCAATTAATGAGATTAAGTTCCAATTTTGTGGTGGGAGTATGAAAGATAAAGGTCCATTTTATGGCTGGTTGAGACATTTAATTTAAGCTTGAGAAGACATGTTTTGGGAAGGATAAAGTTAAGATTTAACATTAGATGTAGCTAGGAACAATGCTTAATAGTTTGATAATGGGGTAAATGGGAATAAATTAAAGGAAAACTAAAGACTGAGTATGACATATAAAGTTGATAAAATTTAAATAAAATGGACACATAGGAACTCTAAAAGAGATCATGGGCATGACAAGGGAAATTGGACATTGGTGGCTACGAATGACTTAGTCTAAGGATAAGGGGTTAAAAGAACACAAAAGAATACAGAAATGGGATTGGGAAAAATGTGACACACAAACAAAAAAAATAAAGTTTCAAGCTTTGTAATTTTTGATATTACACTTAGCACACAAAGCTAATCCTTCGTATTGAATGTTAATAAGGTTATGACCACCTAAATAATGAGGGATTTAATGTAGCTCTAAGGCAACCCTATGGAAACCCTTTTCCCTAATTAGAGGAGGAACATGCAATGATATTAGATCCTTCTCAAGATTTTGATAGAAGTCATTCAAGGGACTCCAATAGGAAAAGTAATAATCATGGGTAGATGCTAAAAATTTAGAACAAACCTAAAATTTTCTTACAAGAGAAAGAGAAATGGCATTTTAATAAGCTAGTTTCTTCTTAACATGGGCACTAATATCTTACCATAGTGAAGAGGGAGAGGTTTTAAAATCAAAAGGGATGACAATGAATATGAATATCTCTCCATGACAAATCCATTTCCAACCAAAATCATTGAGCTAATTAGGAATACATACAAAGGAATGTCTATAGAACTAGTTTTTTACTATTGAATACTAGAACCAAAGGTTAAGTAATAAGTATTCTAATGAGGAAGAGTCTATATGGAATTATCCTCTTATTATGAGAGAGTAAGAAAGAGTTTTTAGTAAAGTATTGTTAACAAGATGTTAAGGAGAATTGGAAATATTAATACATTTAACTATGTTCTAAGAAACAACATGAGCCAAAATGTAACCAAATCCTTTATTAGTCTACACATAGAGTGAAAGGGCAAGACATCATCCCTTATGTGTGGTGAAATTACCAAATAGAGATCATTTGAATAGATAATAGAAGATTGGTACAAAAACCCAATGCTTATAGCATAACAACTATAAATGACCATTTAATACAATCATATACTTTTCCAAAATCAATTTTGATAAAAGTGCCTTGTTGTTGAATGTGCTTGGACCATTCTATCCCTTCCCACATAGTAATGACATTGTCATGAACATACCTAGAATGTATGAATCTATTTTTTTAGAATGGATAATTAGAAGAATAAAATGATGTAGATTGAGATAAAGGGTTTTCAAAATGATTTTATCAAAGACATTGAGTAAGGTAATCTACCTCTTATTGTGGATTCCTCTAGAGCTCTATATTTAGGTATGAATTTGATATTACCTTTATTAATAATATTACCTAAATAATTTGAATGATAGGTTTTTATGTAGAATATAAAACTATCATTGCTAACCATACCTCATAAGGCTTTCCAATATTCAAAAATAAATCTATGACATCCTTGAACATTATCATTAGCCATGGGGAAGACCACCTCATTAAGATCATTCTATCTGAGAAGTTTTTTTTATAGAACTCATTGGGAAGTAGAAAACCAAAAAGGAAAAATATAAATGCACTATTGGAGACTATTATCTAGGTCAAGAGAGGAATCATAGGCTTTGAAATCATGTTGATAATGGTAGACATAACTTTCAAGAAAAGTGGGTAGCTCAATTAAGAGTTGTTGGACTTCTCTAATGTGCTTAATCAATTATTAAGAGGAGTGATGAGCTCTCAAGGATTGAAATAATTTATTACAAACTCCATACCTATTTGTAAGCCACTAAAAATGGGCTTTAATATGAACCTCCCCATTGTAATGGTATAAAAAAATTAGTTATGTTTCCAAAGTTTGGCCAATGATAATTACAAGGAAGGCACAAATGATTGTTCTTCCTAATAAATAATGGCATGGTGGATCTCCAAGGTGGTGGACTTATATGATAATTAATAGAAAATTTCTATTTTGAACCTATACATGTGTACAAAGTGAGGTACACCATGTAGCATCATTCAACCATTCACTCTAACTAGTATGATGTCAAGAACATGGCTCCAAATTTTAGACATGCCTAACATCTATAAGGGTTGACTAATTTGTCATAAAATATGTTTTAAGAATTTATTTTTATTTGTCTTAGGCTTGGGAAACTACCATTTAGTACAAAAACTTTATTAAGAAGTGATTAGAAGTAATAATTTGTTACAAAAGCTCAACTAGTAAGGAAAAACAACTACCTAACTAAAAGATAGATTTAGATAACAACATGGATCTATCAAACAATTTAAGAACCATTAGCTATTTAGATCAGAGAATATTCCACATATTATATGTGGATTAATTGTGATGTGGCTATTGTTGATATTAAAAACTATGATTTATTCTTTATGTAGTATCTAGCTTCCTTCTAGCCATTTATCCAATGCATAGGGAGATTGGTGAAGTTATTTGACAACACTTAAATCATATTAAAGTATCCACAAAATGTGAAATTTATGGTAGCAGGTACGAAAACAATCCAATGGAAAAGATTATCTCTTAACATCATTAGAAGCATAAATATTAACAACATTGAAGGAGTGATTATCAATATTGAAGAGGGCCTATAAAGCCTCATTGTTGGGGTCACATTTTAGGTCCACTAAGTGTGGCTACCATTTTGAAGAAATAAATACAAAATGGCTCTACTACATATTTCCTCATGGTTATTGTATAAAAAAGTGTGAGCTAGCGATATGAAATGGCAAACTGCATAAAGTAAAATAATTGAAATTTTAGCCTCTTACAAATTAAGAATGTATAGTTTTGAAAATGTCTAACAGGTATCCCAAATTGTATATTTTTTCATGAGGTCTATTAGACCTTAAACATTACATGAGATAAATCTCATGGAATATGAGAGGCCAACGACATATCATCACTATTAAGCTCTTCAAGATCTCCATAGCTATTCTACACAAACTCATTTTTTTTCACGTGACTATATATTTTTAGTTTGATAGCTAATATGAATTTTCTTTACTCATATAGAATGTATTCCTCATCCTCCATGATCCATGTTAGGGTATTAGATCATATTGAACTCATTCAAGGAGAGGAGAAAGGAGACATGTAGCTCATGACTTTTTTGAATAGATAGAAGATTGGATACAAGCAATATTCTGATAAACTATGCTTTACTCATCACTTTTGAAAATTCCCTAGGGTAGTAAGAGATGCTAATATCCTTCTCCTTGTCAAGGGGATTTGAAAATAAATGAACAATAATATTTTGTTATGACCCACCATTACAAGATATATTTTTTTGTCCTAGTGGTATGGTTATTTTGGTTTCCCACTATAGTCCATCCTTCCTCATTTATTAAGGAGATGTGTAACTAGAAATCTTAGAGATAGGATTATCTCTTAAAATTACTAAGGGACAATCTCTAATTTTACTTTCAATGGATTGACATTGATAATGGGTCTTCAATTAACTATGCTATATAACTCTCTAGGTATGTCATAGCTAGCCAATCTGAATCTTAATAAAATATTTGAGGTCTTCAAAAACATCAACCTTAACACAAACACATTTTTGAGGACAAGTGAAGAAAAACTTATTTGTGTCAACATAGATAACATTGCCTAAAGAGGTAGAAATATAGTTTATGAAAGGCCAATAGGGTAAGGGTAGACTAGGAATCTCAACCCAAATTAAAACTTGATGAGCTCATTCTTTAGAGACAAAACTGGCCCAAGTCTAAGAGTGAAACCAACACCAAGCTACACATATAGAAAGGACCATGATTAATAAAGGCATTTATGTGGATTTCTTTTGTAAAGTAGAAAGGGAAAAACCCCTTTGTGATATTTTTAATAACATGAAGTTTAACCCCATGAGGGACATAGGCTTTGTTGAACCACTCATGGAACACACTTTTATAAGGGATAGTCCAAACTTAATAATCAATTGAGGTATAATTTTCATGCAATTTGTAGGCATAATCAAATGGAGGAAGAAATAAAACTAAATAAAGTATAGATTCTGGTGACTTACCTTGTGAGACACCTTTACTATGAATTTCTAGGGTCTCTTTGGAGGGAGATACATTATCTTGTGTGTTCAAACTAGTAAAACAAGCATCAACTGTTAGAAATGAAAGCAACACTACTTCAATGGAAATCTGATTCAAGATAAATTTTAGCAATCTTTAAGTGTGCATTAACAATGGAGATTGCAACAAAACATAAAACCCACTATAGAAAACATGTCAAACAGGAAGAACTCAACACAATGACATAGTATTTATGTGGAGAAAACCCTTGTGGGTAAAAAAACTCCACTAGGAAAGAGGCACAAGTTTGTATTAATCTCAATAAGATTTTACAATACATCAACTACACAACTCTCTCCACAAGTCTTCAATCTGACAGCATTCTGGTACACTTGAGTACCTAAAATATGTATTGTAGCAAACAATACATGGTAAATACTTATAGAAATATTTTTGAACTCATCCTAGGCATTCACCTTCTCTCTCCTAAGATTCTCCAAACTGTAAACATTAATTACCATCTTACAAGTAGCTTATACTTGTCCAAAAACATCCATGCAAAGGTTGGGTGCCCAAAACAAAATCTAGCCTCTTACAACATCTTATGACATGTCATAACCATCATGGATTCCATAAAAGAGTCTCTTTCCAAGATAGGAACCTTGGGTTAAATATAGTAAATATTGAACTAACAGATCTGTCATATGCGTCATAGAATCACATAATCTTATGACAACTTGCAGCTATCATAGATTCACTTACCAAACATTATGACAGTTGTCATACATGCAAAAAATAGTATATTCCTCAAGGGAGTACACCTACCCTAGAATTTAATATGAGTTTTTACATTTGCCAATAGTAAAATTCACTCTATAATTACCTCTGGTTAATCCAAAATTACCCCTACCAGTGAAACTAGTACATCTCCTCATGGATAATTACAAATTACATATAATAAATGGAATAATTATAATATTTGGATTTTCAAGGTTAATGGCACCATGTCCCAAAATTTTCCCAATTGACATTATACATTGTAAATCAAACCATAGGAAATCAAATGAAAAATAATTAGGCACTAGAAACAAGACCCATGGCCTCTCTACACCATATGAACTTCTCTATGCTCATAGGCTTGGTCAATGAATCTGCAAAATTCTCCTGATTGTCTATCTTCTTTAGCTCAATCTCTCCATTTACAACCAACTCTCAAACAAAGTGATATTGAACATCAACATGCTTTGTTTGAGCATGATACATAGGATTCTTGGCCAAACAAATAGCAGTCTAGCTATCACAACCAATCTGAATGATCCTACAATCAAAACCAATACCTATACACAGTCTCCTCAACCAAACTACCTCCTTAGAGCCATGAGTAGCAGCCATATACTTTTCTTCTATGGTGGATAAAGCAACTATGGGCTGCCTCTAACTCATCCAACTTACTGCACCTCCAAATAGAGTAAACACATAGCCACTAGTGGACCTTCAACTATCCAAGTCACCTGCCTAATCTGCATCAACAAAACCCTATATGTCCAAAGATTTATCAACACTATTAGTACTAGAATAAACCAAAGAATGATCAGGAGTACTTGCAAGATATTTAAACACCCTCTTCTCATAGTTACAATGTTGTCTACCAGGGTTAGACATAAATCTTCTCAAAACTCCCACTGCTTGGGCAATATCTGGTCTAGTGTAAACCATTACATACATCAAACTCCCTACAACAATATCATATGGAACATTAGACATATCCTCAAGATCATCCTCCATCTTTGGATACATATCTAATGAAAGCTTAGTACCAATGGGTAAAGGAACTCTAACTGGGTTACAGTCCTACAAACTAATCCTCTGCAAAATAGTATTCACATAATTACTTTGTGACAACCAAATATTTCAATTAACTCTATCCCTCCTAATCTCCATTCCCAAAATATACCTTGCAACATCAAGATCCTTCATCTCAAATGCACCTAAAAGTTGGACTTTAAGCTCACTGATCATACCCTTAGTATTACTAAAAAACATGTCATCAACATACAAATCAATAACTAGTATAGAATCATCAACACAATAAATGTAAACAAATTGATCCTCCTCACTTCTAACAAAACCCAATTTCAAAACAAATGAATTAAACTTTTGATACCACATTCTAGGGGACTCTTTCACACTATAAAGAGACCTCTTTAACGTGCAAACCCAATGTTCTTTTGCTTTTACCTTAAAACTTGTAAGTTGTTGCATATAAATTTCTTCTTCAAGATCTCCATGTAAGAATGTAGTCTTAACATCCATTTGCTCAATCTCCCAATCATAAGCTATAGAAATGGATAAGAGAATTCTAATAGAAGTCAATTTAGCAACATGAGAGAATATCTCACCAAAATCAACTCCCTCTCTCTGGGAGTAGCCCTTGACTACCAATCTAGCCTTGTACTTCTCCAATGACCCATCTGCTCCAAAATTCTTCTTAAGGACCCACTTACATCCTCCTGCATGGCTAACTACCAAGACTCACTGTCATCTACAGAAATAGATTACCTGTAGGATCTAGGTTCATCATTAGTACTCAATAAAGCATATACACAACAAAAATCTAGTGGGCTATACCTGTCAACTAGATTCCATTGTCTTATGAATCTCCTCAGGGGTGGAGTAAGAGACTCTACTCATTCTTCTGCATGATCATCTACACCAACTTCTTTTGTCGCAACAGATTCATCTTCATCAGAACTACTTGAATCTTCTTCTTCTTCTTCATCTTATTGCTCTAAATCAAAGTGCACCTTCTTTACCTTTTCTTCTTTATCTTTTGGCTACTGAGGTTTAGAAATAGCTCTAAGTTCCCTACAAATAACATCTCTAGAAAATATAATCTTGCGGGTTAGTGGATTCCAAAGCTTATAACCTTTGACATTATCATCATATCTAATAAATGTATACTTTTTAGCCTTTGGATCCAACTTACATCGCTTTTCCTTAGGCACATGAACAAAAGCCTCATAGCCAAAAACCCTTAAATGTGAAACTAAAGGTTTCTTACCTGTCCACACCTCATAAGGTGTCGAATCAAGAGCCTTACAAGGAGATGTGTTTATCAAGTAGCAAGGAGTAAACACAGTCTCTACCCAAAAGCATTTATCCAACTGTGCATCACTAAGCATACTTCTGGCTCTTTCCATAATTGTTTGGTTCATCCTTTTTGCAACACCATTCTGTTGTGGTGTATATAGAGTTGTCTTTTGTCTGATTATACCTGCATGCTTACAAAACTCATCAAATTCCTTAGAGCAATATTCTCCTCCATTATCAGATCTTAATATTTTTTATCTTAAAACCTAATTGGTTCTCTACTAAGACTTTGAATTCCTTAAACTTAGTGAAAAATTTGGATTTATGTTTCACTAAATAAATCAATGTCAATCTGGATACATCATCAATGAAGGTCACAAAATAATGAGATTTTCAATAGATTCATTATCCATAGGTCCAAACACATTCATATGAATAATTTCTAATTTCTCTTTTGCTCTATTGCTTCCTAAAGGAATGATTTTCTATATTGTTTACCAAACACACAATGCTCACAGAAATCAAAGTGCTCATCAAAATAAGAGAATCCATCCAACAATTCTTTATTCTTAATAGTTTTCAGTACATTATTACTTGTGTTGCCCAATCTGCAGTGCCACAATGTACAAGTATTTTCAAAAGCCTCAGAAACATAAGAGGCATTGCAAATTGTAGTGGCTTCAAGATTAAACAATTTCCCAAATCTATTCCCTTTTGCTACCACCAAGTTCCCTCTCACCAATATGTAGCCATGCTTGTCAAATGTCACATGCATTCCCAAGTCATTCAACTTTGAAATTGAAATTAGATTTAATGCTAATCTAGAAAAATGCAAAACACCAAGGAGGGTTTTAATCCCCCCATCACTAAAACAAAACAATATCTTTCCTTTCCCAACAATCGGATATGGAGAGTTATCACCAAGGTTGATATTACATCCATCATATTCTTCATATGTGGAGAACCATTCCTTATGCGGGGTCATATGAAATGAGTATCCTGAGTCAACCAACCAGTGATCATTAGAAACAACATTACATGTAGAAAGTAAAACATCTTCACTTGCATTTGTGGACTTATCCGAAGCACTCTCCCACAGTTTCTTGGGGTTTTTGCATTCCTTCACATGCCCCCTTTTATTGCAGTTCCAACATTTAACTCTATTATTTTAACCAAGATTCTTAGATCGACCCTTGGACTTGTCCCTAGCCCCTTTCTAATTTCCTTTAGGTCCCCTTTCATTAGACCTTCCCCTGATACTGAGAGCATCACCTGAACTATCTGAACTCTTCTTCCTTAATTCTTGTTCTAGTAAAACTGCAACAAGGGCATCTAATGTTGGATCTGTGAGGTCAGCAATGATAGCAAGGATAACATTCTCCCAAGACTCAGGTAAAAAAAAAGCAAGATACATTTATCTTCCTCATCAACCTCAAAATCTACTGAAGCAAGCTAACTCATCAAGAAATTAAATGAATTTAAATGCTCTGCAACTGACTCACCCTCTTTCATTTTTAAAGAAAACAATTTTATTTTTAAGTAAAGTTTATTTACCATACTTTTGTCTTGATAGAACTCACCCAACCATTTCCACAACTTGTGCACAGTCTCCTCCTTTAAGACATTCAACATGACAGAATCTGAAAGATACAACCGAATGGTTCCCCGTGCCTTCTTATCCATTCTATCCCACTCATCTTAAGAGACATCATTGGGTTTCTTCTCTTTTTAAACAACCAACCATTGGTTTCTTTCTTCTAACAAATCTTCCATTTTTACCTTCGACAACTGATACCCTGTTCCTTTGAACTTCTCAATGTCCATTCGAGAGGTTGATGCAATTGTGGATGCAACCATAATAACTACACAAGATCCATAAAACAAACACAACCAAATCTCCCATTGTAGCTATAGCCTCCACACTACCACCCAAGAGTCAAAGCTATCCAGGCTCTGATACCAAATGTAGAAATGAAAGCAACACTACTTCAATGGAAATCTTATTCAAGATATTTTCAGCAATCTCTAAGTGTGCATTAACAATGGAGATTGTAACAAAACATAAAACCCACTACAGAAAAGATGTCAAACATGAAGAACTCAAGACAATGACATAGTGTTTATGTGGAAAAAACCCTTGCAAGTAAAAAACTCCACCAGGAAAGAGATACAAGTTTGTATTAATCTCAACAAGATTGTACAATGCATCAACTACACAACTCTCTCCACAAGTCTTTAATTTGACAGCATTCTTGTAGCACCTGAGTACCTAAAATCTACATTGCAGCAACAAATACATGGAAAATACTTATAGAAAATTTTTCCAACTCATTCTAGGCATTCACCTTCTCTCTCCTAAGATTCTCCAACATATAAACATTAATTACCATCTTACAAGCATCTTACACTCGTCCAAAAATAGCCATACAAAGGTTGGGTGCCCAAAACTAAATCTAGCCTCTTACAACATCTTATGACATGTCATAACTGTCATAGATTCCACAAAAAGTATCTTTCCAAAATAGGAACCTTGGGCTAAATATAGTTAATATACAACTGTAACATCCACATTCTAAAAACATAGTAAAATTGAGAATTTATCATAGAGTAACTCAACAAGGTAAAAATGAGAGAAATTTTTCTTTTATTTCACATATAATCAAGTAACAACAAATTGCAAGATTTCTATCCTAAAATAAGCAACATAATAAAATATACAAAGATGACATTTTGCCTTTACAATTACAAATATCTTCATTATATAATGTTTTTCATAATCTCAATAAACACAAGTCTCAGAGATATACTACATCCAGAAATCTGACATCTTTGTCAAAAGCCTCGATATGTCTTTTGCTAGAGAGAGAGAATCTTTCCAATGATTTACCTCCATCCACAGACCGGTGGTCTCCCACACATCTACCACATGAGAAGTGGCCCTACCCTTCACGAGGAATATAGACCAAAGGTGACCAGTGGTAATTTGCCTTTTTGAGTACATAGTATTGTATCCTACATAACTCTATCAATCATACAACCCTAGATACCCTCTAGCTAAGTATGATTTCTGATAGGTTATACAATCCAGATACAATGAACTGACAATGCATGTAGAGACATATGCATTACTATGGCCACAGTTTTCAATATAAATTGACATTCATAATGAACGTTGTCGTAATGTTCACCCACCTCAACTCAACTTGGATACTATCATATTCCTATAGTTTGACTTGGTCAACTATGTTTAACTTATGAAGTCCTGACAATTTCAATATTTTAGTCTTCCCAACATAGACAACTTTACATTCACCATCTATATTCCATAGACCTTATTGACTACATTTATTTACAAGGATTCTCATTGCATCATTGCAATATCTGATCTCCAAGACTTATCAACTCATAAGGATTTTTAATCAATTAATAATGACTAAGATGGTTACCTTACCCAGGTTAAGCATCATAGTCTAGAAAATTATTTCCTTTCTTACAAGTAAGAATAAATATACATAGTTAGGGTACTTGTCCCTTCAATCACGATCTATCTAATGATCACAATGATTCAATATAAATAAATAACTTATTTGGTCGAGTTAAGGTTTAACTAAAGATTTTTATCTAACTCAAACCTAGTTTTTCTAACTTAGATGGATTCATAAGACACTGTCATTGCTCCTTAGTCCTTATGGACTGACTATCATATTCGTGGGTATCTCTTTGCATCTTTGAAACATTTGAGATTCATCACTTATCAACAAGTAATAGATAAAAGAAGTTGTGACCAATAAGGTATAATAAAATTTATGGTTGACTAACCATTTAATAGTACCTCTTGCATGCTTGCAAAACCCAATGCTTATGACTTATATCTCAAGTCAACTTGTAACCAACCAAAAATGTTTATGTACCTAACGTTAAACATTATCGACTAACAACAAATATCTTTTCCATATGATAGATGAAACATTTAATATTTAGGGTTCTCAATGCTTTAACGTCCACCTCCATAAAATAACTAAAACATGATATAACCATAAAGGTGTCGTCAAATAATCTTTAACCCTTCTAGGTGAAACTAAGGTTTTGTTTTACTATTGAATAATCCATTGTATCAAGGATAATCTTCTCTAGATAAGTAAAAATACCATTGATACTTGGGGATTCTCGACCCTTCATCATCGATCCCAAATTTAATAGTTAATACAAAATGTAACCATAATGGTACAATTAAACAACCCTACCCTTTGGGTTTTATCTAGGAATTTGTTTCCCTTATTCCAACATAGTAGAATAACACCTTAACATGGGCATATGGATAGAATAAAATAATATTAGAAGAGAGAGACTGACCTTGAATATTCATCCAAATATGTGGTCATATAAATCTCTCAGACCAAGACTACAAGCAAGTATATCTCTATTACGATAAGTCAAAGGTTCAAATGAAAATATAAAATTTTCTAAGTTTAGTTTAGCTCCATAAGATGTTGGACTCATTTCATCGATATCCACTAGAATCCTATGTCTAGATTTCTCTCATTTAGACATATTAGAGCTAAGATGAAACTAAGCATTCTAGTGTTATTGCCTAATTAGATACAAAGAGATCTTCACACTTGTTGAGCCTTTAAAAGAATAGTAAACTAAAATAATACATGGTTACTATCACTTTTGAGAATCCAATTGTTCTTTACAAGGACAGGAATACTAATATTCTAGTTTACTCATTATTATCTAAGTCTACCTTACCTCAACATATCCTATTATTTTGATAGCTGTTCCACAATACTCACAACATGATTCTCTAAAACATGGGTTGACTCAATCATGGAACAAGTATATTAGACTCATGCTCTTCTGATTTTAAGAATTCATAGTCAAAGAACCTCAGCATGTGTATATCAGAAATGATTTGTTGTTCCAAATAGGGGTTTTTGATGGACAAGGAGACATAAAATATATGAGAATAGAGATGTACAATAAATGGAATCAAACTAGAAACAAAGGTTCCTATCAGTCAAGCTTCAACCACTCGGACGTCTAAGAAAGTCAGCTTTAGAAGTGACTTATAGATTAAATGGAAACATGAACATAAAGCAACTATCAAACTATTCAAAGATAGCGAATAAGGGAAAGAACCTAGTTTTTTGTCAACTTCAAATGATTAAATGATAGATTGAGCTCATCCACTGTGAGTTCTACTCATTTCCTACCACCATAATTCTTCTTCTTAACCATTTTCAATTCTCTCCTCTGATGCTCCCTGCAAACTCTACTTTCACCTCCCTTTTCAATCATAATCCATAAAGCAAAAATAACACGCCTCTTCAATGATTCCACTAACAACTAACTGAGTTGCAGCAATAAGGACTTGGAAAGACTCATAATGTGTCACCCCACTTCTGATTCCACTCTTACAGTTGCAAACTTATTTGAATGCAAAATAGTCCTCAATGCCTAAGTCATAAACTGAAATTATTTTTTAAGCAAATATTCACATATCAGTGGGAGACAGCCATTCCATTGATCATTAGATGGTGGTGGTTAATACCATAGTCCTCTTTTGGATGAGGCCGACACATCACTTTAAACACTTCTAATCATTAAATGATCACTAATAGGTGGTTTGATCCACCACTAATATTATTGAAGACTCTCCTAAATGTACGCCTTCAACTACTTAAACATAACATTATTGACTCATTATGAGGTATTATCCTCACTCGATACATATGCATTTACATATTTGATTACATCAAATATGATTCACATAACATTGCCTCTATATTAGATAGTTATGGTTTAATCAATAAAAAGATAATATTTAAACAAAGGAATACGAATAATGTGATTGGGTTGAGCTTGTCTCCCCATCATAGTACATCGACAATATTCACGTCTTCTTAACTTGACAAAAATGTCTTAATGTTAAGAATCCTTTATAACACCTCGAGTGACTTAATAATAATAAGAGAACCATTTTATGACAATTACATCATAATATTTACATTAAATGTTAATAGCCATAGTTCATATTCAAATGACATCATTAATGCTACTAATGACTATGACAACTTTCTACGACTTACAAAAATTCATAAGGTATCGACTACCTGTCGATTGGGTTTATAAGTAAACTGACAAATTAAAGCTTACCTCTCACAACACATTGGTTCACACTTTTGTCACACATCATACTTGTCTTGGCAAATAGACCACTCATAAATCGAGGTCTATATCTCTCTCCTTGAAAGATATTGTCTCTCTTTTCTTTGAGAGTCATCTAAAAATCTATATTCCTATTTCAACTTGTAACCAAACAAATTATGATTAGTGCATCATGACTTAAATAATAAATCAAATCTCATAATCAATTATTAAATAGATATAAACATAATCATTTTCATAATTTCTTAAATGACAATCAATACAAACCATGTCTTTTCTTGGCATTAATCTATAACATCACAATAGATTTACTTATGTCCCAGTAAATGTTAAAAGTTTAGTAAGACAAAAATTGGGGATGTAACATATCCTTCTCCTAAAGATTCATCGTCCTCGATGATATAAAGTATCAAAATGCAACTAAAAAGAAAGTTCATTATTTTCAATATGTAACAACATTTAATAAATGAGGAAACTTTTGGTAAAATTTATGGTATTCCTCCCATGAAGAACTATCCTTTGCATATTGGTCCCACTGGACCTAGCACTACATAAACTCTACATTACACAAGCAATGCTTGTGAACTTCAAGCATTTAAGAAGCTCGATCATAACGATTTCTGGGTTTTGTACTTGTAAAACATCCTAAGAATATAATATTCATAAATATATTTTTCATATATGAATCACAAAAAGCATTATGCCTCCTGGAAATAACTAGCAATAGATTGATTCTTGTAATCAATAGAATTGATAACCTTGAAAATTTAGAAGAGTCCGTCATACTTAGTAACTAGTTTGGAATACATTCCATATTTTATGAAACTTTTTCTAGGGTTTAAACCTCATGATAACTTTTCTTCTCTAACCAAGAATTGTCTTAGTGTACACTTATCGTTAATGTAACTTTTCTATTTTTTATCAATTTCCACTGATCTTTTCTGATCAGTTAAATCTTTTCTTCTATTTCTAATAACATTTCTAGACTAATTATAATCCTATCTTCTAGTTTACCTAGCTTATAGAAGTTTGGCATCTTTTTTTTCCAATGTTTCAAATGAAGTCATCTTAATAGCAAAAAGTTAGGTATTGTTAAAAATTTCACAAGTGATAAGTAGTCTCCCCACTTATATTGCTTATCCATGCAATACATTTGCAATGAGTCTTCCAAAACCTGGTTAACTCTTCTATTTTGCCCATCAGTTACATGATGATAAGCTATACTCACTTTGAGTTTAGTCCTTAGCGTAGAAAATCAAGTTTGCCAAAACCTTGATGTTACACGTGCATCTCTATATGAGATAATCTGTTCAGGGAAGCCATGCAATCTAAACACCTTTTGGACAAATTTATTAGCTAACACTGGTGCTCCATCAGTCAAAATCCCTAGTACAAAATGTGCTACCTTTGTGAGTTTATCAACCAAAACTAAAATGACATTGTGTCTATTCCTAGACATAGGAAGACCTTGGACAAAATCCATACTAAAACTTGCCATTTTCACTCTGGTATATCATATGGATTCTACAATCCTTCAGGGTGTTGATGTTCTATTTTTTAGCCTCAGGCACTCTAGACAACTTGCTACAAGTTTTGCAGCATCATTCTTCATTCCTTTCTAGCATTAAAGAGGTTTTTCATTTGTTAGTTAGTTGGTTACCCCTGGATGCCTTGGGTATGGTGCGGTATGAACTTCTTTCCACAACAGTTTTCTTAATTCAGTAGAATTAGAAACATTTATCCTTCTTCTGAAACTCAATAGTCTGTTAGACTCAAAATGAAAACCTATCATACCTTGAATCTTTAAGATTTACCATAAGAGCTTCCTTGACTTTCTCATAATACTCATCACCTAGTAAATTGTTGCAACACTTAATCTTTAAAGTTTGCATGAATAGTGATAATTGAAGAAATATACCCCCTTAGACTCAGAGCATCAGCCACTCTTTTCTCTTTTAGTAAATCAATTGCCTCTTTGACATTTATATGTCCACTCAAATCATTTCTCTTAACCATTGCAGAATCACTTACACATATTGGTAATGTTCTCCTTTATTCATAGAATACATAAGTATATCTCCCTGAAAGGCTAGAACAAACTTGTCTAAATAATCTCTAAACAAACTATTCATGAGATTTATGAATATGACAGAGGTATTTGTAACTCTAAAAGGCAACATTGCAAACTCATAGTGCCCATTTCTTGTCCAAAAAGTTGTTTTATGGATATCATCATCCTTTAATCTTGACTGATGATATATTAATCGCCAATCAATCTTTGAAAACACTGGAGCTCCACGCATCTAATCAAGGAGGTCATCAATACATGGTGAAAGATATTTGTTCTTTATCATTTCTTTAATGAGCATACGATACTAAATACACAATTGCAGAGTTGTCCTTTTTTTTGACAACGATAACTAGTGCACCCCATGGTGAAATATTGGATCTAATCAAACCTTTAGCCAATAATTCTTGTTATGGGGCTTTTGATTCCATTAATTCTATAGCTGTCATATTGCAAGGTACTTTTTTAGATAACTCATCCCAAAACACTACGAGGAATAAAAATTTCAGTTGCTCCAATCACATGTTCCATCAACTTTAGCGAGATGACTTTCTTCATATCTAGGATAGTTCTAAGGCAAGCCTATCCTTTGCTTCCTTTTAGGGTCTATAGTTTCAGGATTTTCATTACTCACACAATTTTCTTGGTGATTTTCCTTTTTCATCCCATGAGAAATCTCATTTTCCCCCTTCAAGGTTTCCTTGATCTCTTACTTTCTTTTCCAAAATACTAGGTCTCTCTTTGGTTTTTTACAAACATGTTTAGGATTGCTCCTATTTGTCCAAGAGATTAACTGATGGTTTATTCTCTTCTAAACTCTCACCTTGTTTGGTTCTTGTATGAAACATGTTGTCATTTTTCTCATATCAGATAAATAAGTTATCTAATAGTTTTATGAATCTAAAGTGACTCAAAACATTATCTCATAACAATCAATAGATTGATACAAAACAATCTCATTGTTATTATAATTTATTCAAGAGTAAACACATCCTTATTTATATAGTTAAATACAACAAGACTATATGTCATTATTGATTTAATAGTATTCCAATTAAACAAACATAGAGGGTGGATGTACACACAAGTACTCCTCCAATACCTTTTTCCTAAAATAGAAGTATCGCAACAACCCCCAAGTGACATGTCATAACTGGCTATAGTTTACTAGGTTTTTATTACATAAGTAGAAATAGTAGGATTCTTAGCCAGTTCAAAATGTTGTTTCCTTTCTAGTCAAATACGCTTAAGTGCATCAACAAAAGTCTTTGAATCCTCCAGCC
Source organism: Cunninghamia lanceolata (assembly GCA_027924645.1). NCBI lineage: Eukaryota > Viridiplantae > Streptophyta > Pinopsida > Cupressales > Cupressaceae > Cunninghamia > Cunninghamia lanceolata. Next base: position 19,216,046 of record BSBN01001807.1, on the reverse strand, counting down.
ATGCACCTTTAGAGTAAATAATATGCTCTTTAAGTTCAACCTCCTTGATAGGTTTCTTCTTAACCACTAATTTAGGCAAATGCTGGGGAATATACTTTCTAGCAGTTTTCTTGGTTCTTCTCCATGCCATTCCAGCACAAGAAAATACAAACATTAGCTAACCACATAATGTTGACCATGGGTTAGCACAGGGGACTCATAAGCCCTAGTGTCAAACCTAGTAGCTTTGATACCATATGTAACATCCACGTTCTAAAAACATAGCAAAATTGAGAATTTACCACAGAGTAACTTAACAAGGCAAAAATGAGAGAGAAATTTTTTCTTTTATTTCACATATAATCAAGTAACAACAAATTGCAAGATTTCTATCCTAAAATCAGCAGCATAATATAATATACAAAGAAGACATTTTGCCTTTACAATTACAAATATCTTCATTAGATAATGTTTTTCATAATCTCAATAAACATGTCTCAAAGATATACTGTATCTGAAACTCTGACATCTTTATCACAAGACTCGGCATGTCTTCTGCTAGAGAGAGAGAGCATCTTTCCAGTGATTTACCTCCATCCACAGACCGGCGGTCTCCCACACATCTTCCACATAAAAAGTGGCCCTACCCTTCATGATTAATATAGACCAAAGGTGACCAGTGGTAATTTGCCTTTCCAAGTACATAGTGTTGTATCCTACACAACTCTATCAATCATACAACCCTGGATACCCTTGAGATAAGTATGATTTACAATAGGTTATGCAACCCAGATATAGTGAACCGACAATGCATGGAGAGACATATGCATTACTTTGGCCATAGTTTAGAATATAAATTGACATTTGTAATGAATGTTGTCATAATGTTCACCCACCCCAACTTGACTTGGATACTATCATGTTCCTACAGTTCAACTTGGTCAACTATGTTTAACTTATGAAGTCCTGACAATTTCAATATTTTAGTCTTCCCGACCTAGACAAGTTTACATTCACCATCTATATTCCATAGACCTTATTGACTACCTTTCTTTATGAGGATTCTCATTGCATCATTACAATATCTGAGATCCAAGACTTATCAACTCATAATGATTTTAAATCAATTAATTACGACTAAGATGGTTACCTTACCTAGGTTAAGCATCATAGTCTAGGAAATTATTTCCTTTCTTACAAGTAAGAATAGATATACATAGTTAGGGTACTTGTCCCATCAATCACAATCTATATAATGATCACAATGATACAATATAAATAAATAATTTATTTGGTCGAGTTAAGGTTTAACTAAAGCATTTTATCTAACTCAAACCTAGTTTTTCTGACTTAGATGGATTCACAAGACACTGTCGTTGCTCCTTAGTCCTTATGGATTGACTATCATATTCTTGGGTATCTCTTTGCATGTTTGCAACATTTGAGATTCATCACTTATCGACAAGTAATAGATAAAAGAAGTTGTGACCAATAAGGTATAATAAAATTTATGGTTGACTAACCATTTAACAGTACCTCTTGCATGCTTGCAAAACCTGAGGCTTATGACTTATATCTTAAGTTGACTTGTAACCAAACAAAGAGGTTTCTCTACCTAAGGTTAACATTATTGACTAACAACAAATCTCTTTTCCATAAGATAGATGAAACATTTAATATTTAGGGTTCTCGACCCTTTAATGTCCACCTCCATAAAATAAATAAAACAGGTTATAACCATAAAGGTGTCATCAAATAATCTTTAACCCTTCTAGGTGAAACTAGAGTTTTATTTTACCCTTGAATAATCCATTGTATCAAGGATAATAATTATCATTTTAGACACATCTTCTCTAGATAAGTAAAAATAACATTGATAGTTGGGGATTCTTGACCCTTCATCGTCGATCCCAAATTGAATAGTTAAGAAAAAACGTAACCATAATGGTACAATTAAATGACCCTACCCTTTGGGTTTTATGTAGGAATTTGTTTCCCTTATTCCAGCATAGTAGAATAACACCTTAACATGGTCATATGGATAGAATAAAATAATATTAGAAGAGAGAGATTGACCTTGAGTATTCATCCAAATACGTGGTCATATAAATCTCTTAGACCAGAACTACAAGAAAATATATCTCTATTATGATAAGTCAAAGGTTCAAATGAAAATATAAACTTTTCTAAGTTTAGTTGAACTCCATAAGATGGTGGACTCATTTCATTGATATCCATTAGAATCCTATGTCTAGATTTCTCTCATTTAGACATATTAGAGCTAAGATGAAACTAAACATTCTAGTGTTATTGCCTAATTAGATACAAAGAGATCTTCACACTTGTTGAGCCTTTAAAAGAATAGTAAACTAAAATAAGACAATGCTTACTACAACTTTTGAGAATCCAACTATTCTTTACAAAGATAGGAATACTAATATCCGAGTTTACTCATTACTATCTAAGTCTGCCTTACCTCAACATATCCTATTATTTTGATAGTTGTTCCACAATACTCACAACATGATTCTCTAAAACACGGGTTGACTCAATCATGGAACAATTATATTAGACTCGTGCTCTTCAGATTATAAGAATTCATAGTCAAAGAACCTCAGCATGCGTATATCAGAAATGATTTGTTGTTCCAAATAGAGGTTTTTGATGGACAAGAAGACAAAATATATCAGAATAGAGATGTAATGGAATTAAACTAGAAAGAAAGGTTCCTATCTATCAAGCTTCAATTGCTAAGACGTCTAAGAAAGTCAGCTTTAGCAGTGACTTATGGATTAAATGGAAACATGAACATAAAGCAACTATTAAACTATTCAAAAACAACAAATAAGGGAAAGAACCTAGTTTTTTTGTCAACTTCAAATGATTCAATGATAGATTGAGCTCATCCATTGTGAGCTCTACTCATTGCCTACCACCAGAATTCTTTTTCTTAACCATTTTCAATTCTCTCCTCTGATGCTCCCTGCGAACTCTACTTTCACCTCCCTTTTTAATGATAATCCATAAAGCAAAAATAACATGCCTCTTCAATGATTCCGCCAATGAGTAACTAAGTTAGAGCTATAAGGGCTCGACAAGACTCATAATGACTCTTTTGTTTCTACTCTTAGAGTTACAAACTTAATTGAATACAAAATAGTCCTCCACGACTAAGTCATAACTGAAATCAATTTTTAAGAAAATATCCACATGTTGATGTGAGATATCTATTCCATGGCTCATCGGTTGGTGGTGGTTAATACCAAAGTCCTACTCTTTTGGATGAGGCTGACACATCACTATAAACACTGCTGATCACTAATAAGTGGTTTGATCCACCACTAATATTTTTGAAGACTCTCTTAAATGTAAGCCTTCAACTACTCAAACATAACATTATTGACTCATTATGAGGTATTATCCTCACTCGATGCATATGCATTTATATATTTGATTACATCAAATATGACTGACATAACATCGCCTCTATATTATATAGTTATGGTTTAATCAATAAAAAGATAATATTTAAACAAAGGATTACAAATAATGTGATCGGGTTGAGCTTGTCTCCCCATCACAATCTGTCAACAATACTCATGTCTTCTTAACTCAACAAAAACATCTTAATGTTAAGAATTGTTTATAACACCTCGAGTGACTTAATAATAATAAGAGAACCATTTTATGATAATTATGTCATAATATTTATGTTAAATATAAATAGCCATAGTTAAAATTCAGATGACATCATTAATGCTACTAACAACTATGACAAGTTTCTACGGCTTACAAATATTTGTAAGGTATCGACTACCTGTCGATTGGGTTTATAAGTAAACTAACAAGTTAAAGCTTACCTCTCACAACACATTGGTTCACACTTTTATCACACATCATACTCATCTTAAAAAATGGACCACTCGTAACCCAAGGTCTATATCTCTCTCCTTGAAAGATACTCTCTCTCGTTCTTCTCTAAGAGTCATCTAAAAATCTGTATTACTATTTCAACTTGTAACCAAACAAATTATGATTAGTGCATCATGACTTAAATAATAAATCAAATCTCATAAGAAATTATTAAATAGATATAAACATAATCATTTTCATAATTTCTAAATTGACAATCAATACAAACCGTGTCTTTTCTTGGCATTAATCTATAGCATCACAATAGATTTACTTATGTCCCAGTAAAAGTGAGAAGTTTAGTAAGACAAAAAGTGGGGATGTAACAACAACTTACATATCCATCATATGCGTCATAGATTCATAGAATCTTATGACAACTTGCAGCTATCATAGATTCACTTACCAAACATTATGGCAGCTATCATACATGCCAAAAAGAGTATATTCCTCAAGGGAGCATGCCTACCATCATTTACTTTAATTTTTTACATTTGCCAATAGTAAAAGTCACTCTGTAATTACCTCTGGTTACTCTGAAATTACCCTTGCCAGTGCAACTAGTACATCTCCTCATGGATAATTACATATTACATATAATAAATGGAATAAATATAATATTGGGATTTACAAGGTTAATGGCACCTTATCCCAACATAAACTAGTAGATGTTGGCAAAAGACACTACTCTACTAAATAATTGAGTGTTGTCATTGATGGCAATAAGTAAAATAGACTCTACTCCAGTAGACCAAACTGATCTGGTATCAAGGCATGCAAGGCTTTTGGTCTGAATGACTAAAATTACTAAGTATTCGTAGTTCACATTAGATAGTGATAGAGAGGTAATGCAATGACTAGCATTAGTTTGTAGTTGAAGATCAGATCATTTGGTTCAGGAATGTTGGTTATAGTCCTTAATTGATCTCATATCTAATATTTCATCCCATGATAAGTACCATAAGTATATCCTCAAACACTCTAAGTCTAACAGAGCAAAATACAGTGCTATTCAGAGAAGTACACTTAGTTGTTTTGGTCCACATTCATTTGGTGTTGCATATCTTGATATGTAGTTTTGAAGTGTTGTAAAAACTTGTATGAAGTGTCTAAATCTAGAGTTGTAGGTTTTGAAGTCCACTGAAAAGATAGTTACACCCTGCTAAGTACCGCTACACTATTTAACAAAGTTTGACTGTGACAAGGTCTGAATTCTGATGGTCTGCAATTTGCCGCTAAGAGATATTTTTCTTTTCAGTTCTAAATCTATAATCTATGATGTCTATGGAGTCTTTGATATGACTTTGAGAAAGTATTGTGGTCTGCAGTGAAAGTTGTGATCTGACAGTCAGACTGAGATAGTAATAGTCTATGTTTGAGGCTAACATGATAGTTTGATTTATGTGCGGTAAGTTCTATTGATTAGAACTTTATCCTAAGTGGTTCTATAGTTGGAGCCAACATATGAGAAGGTGTTTCAAATGTTATTTAGGTCCACTATGTATTTTGGTGAATAGATTGGCTGACAAGCTACAAGTTTATTTATTATACGCTTCATCTAAGTAGGCCGATTTAATGTGAAGATTTTAAGTATTGCGGATATATATATGGGATAAAATTCAATGTTTGAAGTGTGTGTGGTGCAAATATGAATATATCTATGTGAAACATGTTAAGTAAAGTGATTGTGTGGAAGTAATAAGAGAAGAAGAAGAGAGATCTTGTTCCTATGTAAAGCAAAGTAGTGAAACAGAGTAGTCATAGATGAAGAGTTTTGAGACAGTATTTTTGTGCTTCATTGGAACTATAACCCTACATGTGTAGATGCAATTTGAGAAGTCCAACTTGTTAGTGAGCCATTCTTCTCTCTTCTTTCTTTCTCTAGGCAGTGAGCATTTCTCTGGGCAAGGAGCCCTAAGGTAGTGAGCCTTCATGTAATCCGGTATGTGCTATATTAAGATATTGTGAGCTAACACTCATCGTGGTTTTCCCCTTTTAGGGTTTTCCATGTAAGAATCCTGGTGTTCATGTGTTATGTCTTTATGGTTGTTGTTCCTATGTTTATTCTACTTTCATATTATTAATTTTGGAGATTGGATTAAAAAATGTGTTAAGAAGTATTTTTGTGGAATGTTGATTCACGCCCCCTCTCAGTATTTCTTACTATAGACAATTGGTATCAGAGCAAGGTTCCTTGGAAGAAGCCTAACAACATGAGGAAGATATAGGAAAGTTAACTGATGGCAGCCAAGAGATTTATAAATTTCTCAAACAATGTTGAACTAGAAGCAGCTCTTATTGATCTTGAAAAGTCTGAAGTGAAAGTCAGGGATCTAAAGGATAATATACAAGAAGCTGAGGAATGTATCTCAAAGTTAAAAGAACAAGTCAAGAAATTCAAATAAAAATACAAAGAGGTTTGTGATCAATTGATATCAGCAAATGAAACTTTGAATGATTTAGAATTAGAAATTATAGAAAGAGCAAAATCAAAAGAAAATCTGAATCTAATGGTAAAAAGCAAGTCAAAAGATTGTGTCAAACTTGAAAAAGAAATTGTGAGCCTGAAAGTAGACTTGGACGAAGCCAAGAGCTATGAAGTAAAGTTCAAGATAAGTTCTGCAAAAATTGATGAGATGATTGATACTCAAAAGAGTTTAGATGATAAGCAAGGCTTAGGATTTGAGAAAGGAGAAAGTTCAAAATTAGGTTAAGCAAATTTTTAGTTGAAGAAAAACAAAGGCAACCAGTTTAGGAATCAAAAGGGAAGACCTAGAAGATCTTCAGTCAAATGGACAAATGCTCAAAGGTAACCATCTTTCAATGGCCATTGTTTTAATTGCAAAAAGTTTGGTCATAAATCTTCTCAGTGTAGGAGTAGAATAAATCTAAATGTTCCATCATTCTTTGGTCAATGTTTCAATTGCAAGAAAATTGGTCATAGATCAAATGAATGCAGAAGTCAAGTAAGAAATGGCTTTCAAAATTCAATGAATACTTAATCATTCAATGGAAGATGTTTTGCATGCAATAAATTTGGACACATGGATAATCAATGCAGATCAAGGATGAATTCATTCAAAGGAAAGAATCAAGGACAAGGAAACATTATGTGCTACAATTACAACAAATTTGGACATGTTACAAGATTTTGCAGAAGCAATAATGTGGAGAGAAATTACTATGCTGAAGAAAGGAAAATAGAGTAAAGGAATGATAAGGGAAAAGAAAAGGTTCATCTGGTTGAAACTAAGAAAGAAATGGATAGGATCTGGATCAAGAAATAAGTAATTGAAGTTAGGGTTGGATCCACACCAACATCTGGTGCAGATACATCATCTGAGAAGTAAATTGGGTGCTCTGGCTTGGGGGGAGCTATGTTGAAAATCTAAAACCCCCAGCTAGAAATTTTGTGCTAGAATCTGACACGAAGATATGATGGAAAGAATCATATGACAGATCTTTTGAAGGAATTTCTAGAATAAAAAAATCAATTGTAGAGATCTGTGGAGTAATCTAAAGTGTCTATGATTGTTAGAAAGGTGCTTGATAGCTTTTTGAAAGATGACATTGATGACACTTAGGTTTTGGCATGCGAAGGTTAAAAGAAGTTATATCTAAAGGAAAAATCATTCTACATTCCATGCTCTTAAGTGTCTAAGGCAAACCAAAGCAATATTCAAAGTGACCATAGTATTCTCCAAAAGATTTCTGGTCAAGATCAAGATTAGTGAAACCCTAATCTGGTGAAAGAGGTATTTACAACTTAAAAACCCTGCTGTGAAAATTAAATTATTCTAGGAAAATGTTTACTCCTCACATAATCGAGATACGGAAAATGCGTCACCCCAAGTTTAAGAAACAATTCTTCAAATCACTAGAAAACGATCCATTAGGGGCATTCACAATTATTCCACATGGGGTTATGCAGATGGAAGATGTCAGAGCATACATTCATATCAGTTTAGAAGAATATGATCACTTGAAGTTAGGAAAACTATATTTGGATGAACTGACTACTATGGATATTGTATTGAAAGATGAGTATAAAGTTATAGGAGAAAAGAAATTTGACACTTGGTTGGATTTTCCCGCAATTATGAATGATGCACGGGTCAAACTTATTCCAAGTAGAATTCATGATGAATTTCTATGGCTTGATGAACCCTATATGATAACTAAAGAAGCTATCAAAGTTGTAACCAATATGAGCTCCTCTAGAAGGGTTCAAGGCATAAAGAAAATGAAGAACAATGTGGTAATGTAGCTAACAAGAGCCAAATTTGATAAGAATTCCCTTACAGTAAATGATATTAAGAATCTGGCTATCAGATTTGCATCAATGATTGTTGGATACAAAATATACTTTTCAAACAAGGAAAATTCTATGTCTGCATTAGCTATATACACAACATATGACATGATAAAAAATAATATGGATTATGACCTCTATGAATTTCTCTACAATGAACTAATGGAGAACTTGAAAAGAACAAAAGAAACTAATCATCCTTTCAAATATGGAACATTGATTACATGTTTACTCTTTTATTTTCTAAGAGAGCTACCCAGTTTATGAAATAATGTTTGGCTTGATCACATACCCATAGCCACCCAAATAAGAAATCACTTATAGAGTTTGTGTAATGTAGATAAGAAAAACAAAATCTTATGGAAATACTTCAAAGACTTTCAAAAGAAAATGTCATGTAGGTTTTGGATACTTGGAAATGTAGTGACAAAGTATGAGAAGGATATTATATTCATGGTGGACAAAGACAAGTGCTTCATGGAAGATGTGGAACCAAGAACTATATGGGTCACTGCACTAGGATATGAAGTTGCAAAAGATGTCTTCAATAAATTAGATGATGCACTACTAACCAAACCTAATGATCCCAAAGATGATAGATTTGGGACATTCTTAGAATTATCTTCCAAAATGTTTATGGAACCTAAGAAGTCAAAGAAAACATCAGATGAACAATCAAGTAAGGTGAAAACCAAATCAACAGGATCAATGTCCATAGGTTCTCTGATAGAATGGACATCAAGTACTCTGGAAAGGAAAGAAAAGAGATCTAAAGTGGAGAAACCAACATCTATTCCCAAAAAAAGAATAAGGACCTCATCCATTACAGAAGCCACAATTGAAGTAGAGAAAGAAAAGGAAGCAGAAGATAAGAAAAGAAAGAAAGTTTCACTTGGTGAAGAAAACATGGCAAGAGACACTATTACAAAACCCATTGAAAAGTAACAAAATGCACAAGATCTACCCAAGTTTCTACAAGAACCAATAAATCTAAATTCCTTGTCTCTGGAGCAGAAATTTAAATTAGTATCATTTGTCCAAGCAAAGGCATAGGTAGAAATGATGAAAACACACATGCAAGACAATAAGCTCATTACAACAGTATCTAATGTACTAGGAAAGTTGATGCCTAAATACTAGAAAGATACATCCTTATCATCAACTGATCAACTAAAAGGTATGATAAAATCAATCAACAATCATTTTGAATCCTTTGAAAAATCTACAGAAACAAAGGTGACAAAAGAGTTTGATGAGAAAAGTGTAGCTGAGTTAAAAATCATGTTGATCAATGATAAAATCTCTTTAGACCATGAAATAAGAGGTATACAAAGTGCCATAAAATAAGCCTGTGACTTGTACAAATTTAGTTTATCTTGGCTAGAAGTTGCAAGGGAATTAGAAAATAGAATCAGGGACCTAGAACTCAAACTACTAAATATTTCTAAGACATATAATCTGACAGTTGAGTCAATAAGTATGAAAGAAATATTGGTTGCAAATATTCACAATGATTTGAACACTCTGATGAAGAAAAGGGAAGAAGTCAAAGATAGGTTGTGCCAGCTAAGGGGCCTATTAAGTCAAAAAATTGATTACATGACCAATCTGGTAGAAGAAGCATTGAAATCACAAGCATCAATTGATACACTATCAAATGTACAGAAGGCAGAAAAGCTAGTCTTCTTGATAAATGGTCACATCCATATTTTGTAGAGTTCAAAGAATAGATGGAATGGAGAGACAACTTTGATAAAGACTATCTATAATGATATTATACCTTCAACCATAAATTGAGAGGGGAATGAGTACTTGTATATATGCAGTAGAATATGATGGTTTTTGATGGATTTTTCTGACACAATTTTGCTTATACACCCACCTTTACCATTGATGTCAAAGGGGTAGAGAAAACTAGTGAAAAATAATCATACATCTAAAGGAGAATAGAAAAAGAGAGTGTACAAAGTAAGGGGAAGCATCATAAGAATTTTTCACTGAGTGTTGCCATCAATGCCGAAGGGGGAGATTGTTGGCAAAAGACACTACTTTAATGAATAGTTGAGTGTTGTCATTAATGGAAATAAGGCAAAGAGACTCTACTTCAGTAGGCCAAACTGATCTGGTATCAAGATATGCAAGGCTTCTAGTCCGGATGACTAAAATGACTAAGTATTGGAAGTTCACATGAGACAATAATAGAGAGGTAATGTAGTGACTGACATTGGTCCATAGTTGAAGACTAGATCATGTGGTTTAGTTATGTTGTTTCAATTCCTTAAGTGATCTTATATCCAAGATTTCATCCCATGATAAGTACTGGAAGTATATCCTCAAACACTCTAAGTCTAACAGAGCAAAATACAGTGTTATTTAGAGAAGTACACTTAGTTGTTTTGGTCTACATTCTTCCGATATTGCATATATTGATATGTAGTTTTGAGGAGTTATAAACACTTGTATGAAGTATCTAAATCTAAAGTTATAGGTTATGAATTCCACCAAAAAGATAGTTACAAGCTACTGAGTATTGCTACACTGTTTGACAAAGTTTGATTGTGAGAGGGTCTGAATTCTAATGGTCTACATTTTTCCACTAAAGGATATTTTTCTTTGAGGTTGTGAAGATATGATCTATGATGTCTAAGGAGTCTTTGATAGGATTTTGAGCAAGTATTGTGGTCTGTAGTGAAAGTTGTGATCTAATAGTTAGACTGAGACAGTAACAGTCTATGTTTGAGACCAACATGATAGTTTGATTTATGTGTGGTAAGTTCTATTGATTAGAACATTATACTAAGTGGCTCTATATTTGGAGCCAACATATGAGAAGGTGTTTCAAATGTTATTTAGGTTTGCTATGTATTTTTGTGAATGGATTTGGCTGACAAGCTACAAGTTTATTAATTGTATGCTTCATCTAAGTAGGCTGACTTAATGTAAAGATTTTAAGCATTGTGGATATATATGGAATTGAATTCACTATTTGAATTGTGTGTGGTACGAATATGAATATATGTATAACATTCAAAGTAAAGTGATTGTGTCGAAGTAATAAGAGTAGAAGAAGAGAGATATTGTTCCTATGTAAAGCAGAGCAGTGAAATAGAGCAGTTAGAGATGAAGAGTTTGGAGACAATATTTATGTGCTTCATTGGAATTGTAACCCTACATGTGTAGATGAAATCTGAGTAGTTCAACTTGGCAGTGATCTATTATTCTTTCTTCTTTCTTTCTCTAGGCAGTGAGCCTATTATGGCAATGAGCATTTCTTGCAATGAGGATTTCTCTAGGCAATGAGCCTTCTTGCAATCTAGTGGTGTGCTATATTAATATATGGTGAGCTAACACTCATAGTGATTTTTCCCTTTTAGGGTTTTCCACGTAAAAATCTTGGTGTTAATTTGTTATGTCTTTATGGTTGTTGTTCCTATGTTTATTCTCCTTTCATATTATTACTTTTGGAGATTGGATTAATAAACTTGTTAAGAAGTGGTTTTGTGGAATACTGATTCACCCCCCCTTGCTCAGTATTCCTTACTATCAACACTAGATTGGTTAGGTTTGAAGCCATTTAAAGGAAAAAATGTGTGAAGGTGAGAAAAATATAAAAACCTGTAATAAATATGGAGGAATGATATGCATTTCTACATAAACAAGTTGTATTACATAGGCAAACTACTAACAATACCAAACACATGCAAGCGAAGCCAAGCCAAGCACAATTTTATTTTTCTTTTCACTTGTAAACCTTCACTTATCTACCAAATCAAAATAGTACATAAATATTCACCACTTTTTCTTATTGATGGAGTGTAGAATTATTATTGACTATTTGATTGTTAAACCATTTAATGTTTAGAGAAAATTTTCTATTATTAAATGAAATTTCAGGCATGACCCATGTTTTGAAGAAAAGTATGGACACTAGAAAATTTATCTTCCAAGACATAATTCTAATTGAAAATATTTCCAAATACATTATTGTTGTAGATTTTTAGATGTTTGGAGCTATTTCTAAGAGATCATTCCTTCCACTAGATCTTTGTATGATTAACTAGGTTGGAATCCTTCTAAAACATCATATTGAATAGGTGCCTAAGACCCTAGGCTGATAACTTCTTTTCATATTTGTTACAAATCTTGAACAATATGTAAAAAACAAGAACTTTATGGGAGATATTCTAAGCTACATAAGTTAGAAAATGCAAAGCAAAAGAAAACCAACAATTCCAAGAGATATGCAAATGTCGATGTGATAGAATTGTATTAAGAGCTAAAAGCTTCATACAAGAGAATGGCAGTGTAACTAGACAATGCATTCATGATACAAAATACAAGCTAGGTAGTAAGATTATATAGACCAGAGAGAGGGAAGATTTGGTAAAACTAACCAATAGGGAGAGGCCACCATATGGGCTAAAGATAGCAAGATCATCTTCTAAAGATAGCAAATGCCACCTCCCTTCTAGGATGCTGACACCTTAAATCACCCATTTACTAATTAAACTCACTTTATTTAACCTAAGAAAGCTTAGTAAAAGTGTAGGGAAAATCTATGAAATATGGAAAATAACTAACTCACTCGGAAAATAAAAACCTACACTAACACCACCCATTAAGCATAGCTTAGGTGGGTGAAAACATGGGTCCTGAGAAATCAAGCCTGATGAGGTACCCATGTATGATGAATTCCCCCCCAAAGGAGAAGAAGTGATCCCCAAACAAAGTAGAGAGAACACCCCAAAAATAGAGAGAGAAAATAGAAGGACTAAAAGACCCTCCTGAATTGGACAACAATTGCACCCCTAACAAAGCTTGGAAATGAAGGAACTTGCACTTAGTGAAGTGTTTTGTGAAGATGTTTATAATTTTCTTTGATGTTAGATAGTACTTGAGATCAATGATCTGCTCATGAATCAATTCCTGAATGTAGTGCATGTGGATCTCAATGTGTTTGGTCTATTGATGATAGAATGAATTGTGAGATATTTGTATTGCACTCTAGTTGGATAACTGTAGGATACTAGAAGGGAATACCAAACTCAGTGAGAATGTTCTGAAGACCAATGGCCTCAGTAGTAGCATTAACTACTTTGCAATACTTAACCTTTGTAGATGAAAGAGAAATTGCAGAATGCTTCTTGCTCGACCAAAAAATTGGACCAAAACCAAGTGAGAAGCAATATCCTAAAGTAGACTTTCCATATTGAGAATCACTTACCCAGTTTGAATCGATGTCTCCCACCAAGTCAATATCCACACCCGCTACATAGTGAAGAATCTACTTCACTACTTTCAAGAGTAGCTTATGTTGCTCTTGGATGAACCTAGAGACTAGACCCATAGCATATGAAAGATCAAGCCTTGTGTGAGTTAAGTATATGAGACTCCCAACTAATTGGTGATACAAGGTAGCATCCACCAATGGTGAAGAATAGTGAGACTCAAGTTTGACCCTAGATAGAAATGGAGTCGGTGTAGGCTTACAGTCAGCCATGCAAAATTTAGAGAGGATATCAAGTGCATACTTGGGTTGTGCCATGGAGATACTAGATAAAGACTGAGTGATCTCAATTGCCAAGAAGTGGTGTAGAAGGCCGAAGTATGGCATCAGGAAATGATTATGAAGGGTAGTTTTCACTACCTTGATACTAGATGAGGAACTCCAGGGTAATCACGAAGTCATCAACATAGAGAACAAGGAATGTGAGAGTATCATCTTGCTATAAATTATACACATTTAGATCATAATGGCACCTAGTGAACCCAATTGACAGAAGGAAGGAGTCCATCTTGGCATAACAAGCTTGAGGGGCCTGTTTGAGGCTATAGAGAGACATCCAAAGACAACAAACAAGTGAAAGATCCTATAAAAACCCATGTGGCTACTCCATGTATATCTCCTCCTAATGGTCACCATGAAGAAAGGAACTCTTCACATCCATCTGATGAACTTCCCAATGATGGGTTGTAGTAATAGCAAGAACAAGTCAGATGGAGTTCATTTTGGCAACTCGCACAAAAGTCTCAGAGTAGTCAATCCTAGGAAGCTAGGAGAATCCTTTTATGACTAGGTGAGCCTTATTCTTATCAAATGAGCCATCTATAGTAAGTTTAGTTTGATAGATCCACTTGCATCAAGCAATTTTCCTTCCCTTAGGAAGTGGAAGTAAATCCCAAGTATGGTTTCTCTCCAAGGTAATGATCTCTTCCTGCATAGCAGCATCCCACTCAGGGACACTAGAAGCTTCTTGAAAGGACTGTGGATTAGAAGATGAGGCAATGAAGAGATGCGGAGCTTGCTCAAACTGTGACCTTGTTCTTCTAACATCTAAAGGATTGTCAACCCAATCACCTACTAACTCCAATGTCTAACAAGCCCAAAGAGGCCCACTAGGAGAATCTAGAGGAGAATCACTAGTAGAAATATGGCAAATAAATGACCAGGTGATTAAAATGTTTAGTCATGTGACCAAACTTTTAGTCACATGACCAAAAGTTTTTACAACACAACTATAAATGACTAAATGAATGACTAATTTAGTCATCAGTTGAAATGACAAAATAAATGACTAATTTGGTCATCGATTGAAATGACTAAATAAATGACTATCACTCCTCTATTCTTTTTTCTTTCCAATTTGATCATAATACTATGGTAGATCTTAGTATAAGTAAACTATATTAAAACCAAATATATTCTTCAATATGATCTAGTACATTGTGTATGCTTATGATGAAATTTGTTTGGTTTTCTTAGTAAAATATGAGATATATTGGATTTCTCAACTAAAATTCAATCAATTAGTAGTTGTAAGGCCCATTTATTTTGTGATCACAATTGCTTAATTCATTATCTACATTATATGTTGATCCCTAGCTACTAGATGGATTCATATGCTAACACTAGATTACATGCCTAGATGTTTGTCTACTACTTGCATATATATGTTCCTAGAAATAATTTATTATATCTTGGGTCCATGTTTTCTTTATGTCATTTCTTTCTTTCGAGGTTTCACTGGGACTCATATTTATATCCCACCGATATTCATCACTTCCGCCGATGTCTTTTGTGTTTGGTAGTTTCATTGTTGTATCAATGATACACTCTCTTTTGTTAGCCCGATATCCCTATGTCTCCCCGAAACCACTTGTCTTTTTGGCACAATATTTCATTTCATTTCATAATATTTCATTTCAATTGTCTTTTTGGTGCAAACCAATAACCCTGTTTAGCTTTCGAGGGTTTTGGTTTTTTAAGATTTTGTGTTTTGTATTCGCTCTACTAGTTCTCAAAATCATAGTTTCCTGTGTTTCATTCTCTACCCCTTGTAATCTAAACTATAAGTAATGCAAACCAAAATATGATTTTTAAAGAAAAAATTATTTATATGTTTACAACTTTGGGTTATACAAAATATTTCATTGGATTTCAAAATATTTCATTCAATTTCGTAGTGTTTCATTCAATTTCATAATATTTCATTTCAATTCTCTTTTTGGTACAAACCAATAACCCTGTTCATATTTTGAGGGTTTTGGTTTTTTATGATTTTGCATTTTTTATTCACTCTACTCATTCTTAGAATCATAGTTTCCTATGTTTCATTCTCTATCCCTTGTAATCTAAACTGTAAGTAATGCAAACCAGAATATGAGTTTTAAAGAAAAAGTTATTTATATGTTTACAACTTTGGGTTATGCAAAATACTTCACATCTAAGGGATTTGGTAGCTAAGCCCTTATATTTTCATCTCAGAAGATGCTATGTTATGCCTGGTTATTGTTTTTAGGTTTTTTGTCTTGGTTTGGTAAAACTAGCTCATGTTTGGAACTCATTTGATGTTGATTGTCTATTTGACTTATCCAGTTTGAGTGTTGTGTAAAATGATGGAAATAGTGGAGACTTCAGAGGATGATGCTACTTCTATCGTGACTCATTTCACTATAGAAATGGCATGGGCTGATGCAGGACCTGAAGTAAGCATTTAACCTTTGCACCAAAAACTTAGTAGATGAAATTGTTAAGGTCTTTCCATGTTTTGAAGCTAGTTATTGTGTGTTTGGTTCTTCTTCATTTAAGAGAAGTTTAGATCAAGGGATACAGGTTATTTCAACCAAAGAGTCATACGTAGTTTAATCATAAGAGTTATACTCATGAGAGCAAGTTAACTTAACTATAATAAGTTGGCCCATAACCCTAGAAAGGGTGTCACGAGAAAGGTTATGGTGTAAGGAATTATATGGTATACATTTGATCGTGTCCCACATTCAATAGGGTGTATTTGAATGTGACCTAAGTGTAATTTTTTTAAAGATCTCTGCCAAGATTTAGTAAGAAGGTGGTGTGTCTATCTTTGATGCCATGTTTGCTTGGCATGTACCAGGTAGCACTCAAACCTAGGACCTCAAATTTATACGCTCAGTGCTCTACCATGTTCTTCCATATCCTTACTTGGGTGGTGGTTGGGGCCCCTAGCCACTATCAACCTAGGACATACCATTTGCATTCTAGGGTGCTATTAGCCCTTTGTGATTAGTATTTATTCCTAGGCCCTTTATTACAACTTTGGTGTGACATTTTTTTAAACCTATGATGTAGAATATTGTCGTTGGTGAACTTTGGGTCTTTTTGGGCCAATTGGCTAGTGATTTTTTTGTTATTTAAACATACCCAATAACTATTACACCACAATCTCACCATCTTTTTATTAGAGTTATTCATTACTTTATTATGGTAGAAGGGATTTGAACTTAAACATAGTTCACATGTTTATGAGTTTTCCCATTACCATTACACCACAACAACTTAGACAAATGACTAATATCTTTAACATTTCTCAAAGTTTATAATCAGTAAAAGGGAGTTCTATGTTTTGGCCTCAAAGCTGACCTGAGGCCTATTAGCAAGAGACACTACTCCGGTATGGACCTGTATGTTTTCATTGATGGTAACAAGTATCAGATATCTTATTATCATGGCTAGAAGAGATAACATTGGAAGAGCATATTGGATTTTAGGTCCGGTTGATAGAAAATGGCTAAGTATGGAAAGTATTCTGAGTAGAGGACAGTAAGTTAGATAGTATGTCTCCATAGATCATGACTATGTAACATAGTTTAGATATGATGTTAGCAATTGTTTGGTGGTATCATGCTCTAGAGATTAAGTCTTGACTTCCTCTGGAAGTCACTTAGAAGAAATATCTAAGTTCAGGTAAGAAAAGGTAGAGTAGAATAGTGAACATGGTCTAGTGCAGAGGTCCGCATTCCTCCACAGATAAGTATTTTGTTATGTGGTTGTAAGGTGTTGTAAACACTTGTATGAACTATCTTATTCTAGAGTTAGGAGATCTGAAGTCCACCAGAAGGTTAGCTACAAGCAGCTAAGTATCTACATAATGTTTGACAGAGTTTGATAGAGACAAAACCTGAGTTCTGATGGTCTGCATTTCTCTGCAGGATGATATCATTCCTTGAGGCTCTAAGGGTAATATTGAGAATGTGTAAAGAGTCCTTGATATGATTTGGAAGGTATTTTGAGATTCTTAGTAAAAGTTGTAAGTTAGCATATGAAGTTATTAAGCATGCTCTTAAGGAAAAGGCTGACAAGTATATTAATCATTGGGCATAGAAGAGTTAACGTTTGGATGATCCATGTAAGTAATTGAATGATTAGAGATGACCTATTTGCCTATAGTTGGGTGAAGATTTGGGTCCGCATGACACATAGTGCATTGGATTAAGTGACAAGGTACATCTTTCTATGTACATGTTTTACTACCTGATTATGGATTAAATCATGATACAGATATATAAGAGTGATGATATTCAGTTGAATGAGGTGCATGAAGAGGTGTGTGTGTGTGTGTGTAGTGTGAGCATGTGAATAGAAGATCAGAGTTAGAAGAGAGGTAGCGATAAAGACTTGGGATTTAGAATTCAATTGCTAAATGACTGCACCCTAGCATAGTGGCAGATGCTTAAGTAGTATTTAGTTATCATGTGTGATCTGATTGGAAACAAGCTTTTGTCATCAAGGCAGTGAGCCTTCAATATGGTTTAATAGCCCTCATTGTAATCTTGCTAGGTGTGGGGTTGAGGCAGTGAGCCTACTAATTCTAGTTTTACTTCATGGTAGTAAGCCAACATGTTCTAGGCTCGTGGAGTGACCAAGCATGAACATCATTTTTGTAAAGATTGCAATATATATATGAGAGGTAATCCTCTATGTGGTTTTCCCATTTTGGGTATTCCAAGTAAAATCTTGGTGTTATGTGTCATACTTTTGTGGATGTTGTTCAATGCAATAGAACATTGGTTCACCCCCTAGTGTTCATGACAATCAACAATTGGTATCAGAGCAAGGTTCCTTGGAAAAAGTTTAACAACTTAAGGAAGATTTGGGATAGTATGATCATGGTGGAAAGAAGGTATGGAAATTATGAGAGCTACAACCAACTAGAAGCATCTCTTATGGATCTTTAGAATTCTGAAGCAAAGGTTAGGAATCTGTAAGAAAACTTGTAACAAGCCGATGAATGCATCTTAAAGATGAAAGAGCAAGTCAAGAAATTCAAAGACAAATACAAAGAAGTCAGTGACCAATTGTTATCACCAAATGAAGCCCTAAATAATTTGGAAGAAGTTACAGAAAGAACAAGAGAAGAAGATGATCTAAATTGGATTGTGAAGAACAGATTAGAAGATTGTGTAAAACTTGAAAAAGAAATTATAAATTTAAAAATAGATATAGAAAAGGCCAGAAGTTTTGAAGAAAAATTCAAGATAAGTATTGCAAAGCTTGATGAAATGATTGCTAGCCAGAAGAGTGCTGATTACAAACATGGTTTAGGATTTGAGAAAGGAAGTTCAAACTCTGGTCAAATGAGCACTGAGTCAAGGGAAAATAAAGGAAGCCAGTTTAGAAATGAAAGAAGAAGATCTAGAAGACCTTCGATCAGACAACCAAATTCTCAAAGGTACCCATCTTTTAATGGTTATTGTAATTCATGTAACAAGAATGGTCATAAGGCTACTCAGTGTAGGAACAAAATCAATCAAAAGATTCCATCATTTTCTGGTTTCAATTGCAAGAAAATTGGTCATAGAGAAAATGAATGTAGAAATTAGATTAGGAAAAGTTTCATCAATGGAAGGAATGAACAATCATTCAAAGCAAAATACTTCACTTGCAATAGGGTTGGTCATAGAGCTATTGTATGTAGAAGTAAAGTGAGTCAAAATTCTATTAGGTGCAATGCATGCTATAAAATGGGACATAGATCAAATGAATGTAGAAGTTTAGTAAGAACTAATTTTCAAAATATCAGGAACAATCAATCATTCAATGGAATGTGTTTTGCATGCAATAGATTTGGACACATAGCAAATCAATGCAAATCAAATTCAATCAATGGAAGGAATCAAGGCCAAAATAATGTGCTATGTTTCAATTGCAATAAATCTAGACATATTGCAAGGTTTTCTAGAAGCAGGAATGTGAAGAGAGATCGCTATTCTGAACAAAGGAAAATAGAGTGGAAAAATGAGAAGCGAAAAGAAAAGGTCGATATGATTGAAACCAAGAAAGAAATGAACAAGGTATAGATCAAGAAATAAGTAATTGAAGTCAGGGATCAATCTGTACCAGTATCCAATGCAGATACTTCCTTTGGGAAGTAAATTAAGAGCTCTGGCTCAAGGGGAGTAGTGTGGAAAATCTAAATCCCCCAGCCAGAAAGTGGGTGGCAAAATTCAGCATGAAGGCGTATGATGAAATCTAATGTGACATAGCTCTTAAAAAGAAAAAATGAACGAAAAAAGGTCAATACAGCATATTGCAGAGCAATTCTAATTTTCTATGTTCTACAGTAAAGGGTTTTGGTGGCTTTTTGAAAATAAGCATTTAATGATGACTAGGTCAAGCCTTGTGGAGGATAAAAGGAGACTTATTTGATTTCAAAATCACTTTGCATACAAGTGACTAAGGCAAACCAAAGAAAAAAAATTAAAAACAACTATAGTACACTCCAAAGAATTTCAAATTGAGATCAAGGAAATCCTATTTCGGCAAAAGAGCTATTTACATCTTGAAACCCTACTATGAAAATTAAATTGCTTTGGAAAAATGTTTACTCCTTGTGTAATCGAAATAGGAAAAATGTCTCACCCCAAGTTTAAGAAACAAATCTTCAAATTATCAAAAAATGATCCGTTAGGGGCATTCTCAATTACTCCAAATGGGGTCATGCATATGGAAGATATCAGGGCATACATTTATACTAGTTTAGAAGAATATGATCATATGAAGTTAGGCAAACTATATTGGATGAACTGACTATTGTGGACATTGTGCTGAAAGATGATTACAATGTTTTAGGAGAAAAGAAATTTGACATTTGTTTGGACTTTCCTGTAGTTTTGATTGATGCATGGGTCAAGATTATTCTAAGCAGAATTCATGATGAATCTTTATGGATTGATGAATCCTATTTGATAACTAAAGAATCCATCAATGTAGTAATTGGTATGAGCTCCTTCGGAAGGGTTCCAGGCATAAAGAAAATGAAGAACAATGTGTTAATGCAGCTAACAAAAACCAAATTTGAGAAGGATGGCCTTACAATGAATGACATCAGGGATTTGGCTATTAGATTTGCATCAATGATTATCAGATACAAAATATAATTCTCCAACAAGAAAACTTTTGTGTTTGCATCAGCTATATACACAGTGTATGACATGATAAAAAATAATACAGATTATGATCTTTGTGAATTGCTCTGGAATGAACTTATGGAGAACTTGAAAAGGGAAAAAGAAACTAATCATCCTTTCAAATATGGAACATTGATTACATGTTTACTCTTTTACTTCCTAAAAGAGCTACCTGGTCTAGGAAATGCTATCTGGTTCAATCACATTCCTGTAGCTGCTCAAACAAGAAATCATTTATAGAGTTTGGGTAATGCAGATATGCAAAATGAAATCATGTGGAAATATTTTAGAGATTTTCAATAGAAAATTATAAGAAGGTTCCGTATACCTGAAAAAGTAGTGATAAATTATGGAAATGACATTGTATTCATGGTGGATAAAGACAAATGCTTTATGGAAGCTGTGGAAACAAGAACTATATGTGTCCCTGCACTAGGTTATGAAGTTGCAGAAGATGTCTTGATTGAATTAATTGATACACTACTAAGTAAACCTACTGATCCCAAAGAGGATAGATTCAGGACGTTCTCAAAATTATCTTCCAAAATGTTGATGGAACCTGTGCAATCTGAGAGAACATCAGATAGACAATTAAGGTAGAAATCAAATCAAGAGGCTCCAAGTTCACAAGTACTCCATTAGAATGGGTATCAAACACTCTAGAAAGGAAAGATAAAAGATCTAAAGAGGAGAGACCAGCATCTAGTCCTAGAAAAAGAATAAGGATCCCATCCATTACAAAAGCCATAATTGAAGGAGAGAAGAAAAAGAAAGTCTCACTTTGTGAAGAAAGGGTGATAAGAGACATTCTTGCTTCAATAAAAGAAGTGCTAGAGAAAGAGAAACAAGATTGGGATGAACCTGAATTACTATAGGGCCAAATAAATCTAGACACAATGTCTCTGGCACAAAAATTTAAGTGGGTTTCAATTGTTTAAGCAAGAACTCAAGAAGATTTTTTGAAATCACTTACTAAGGATAGTAAACTAATTGATGAAGCATCTGGAACTTTGGAGAAGCTACTGCCTACCTAGAAGAGGGATTCATCCATATCCCAGCAAGTCATTTGAAGGGATTAATAAATTTAGTAAGTAATCAGTTTGAATCTTTTGAGAAATCTACAGAAAAAAAAGTAAGATAGGAATTTGAAGGAAAAAGACTAGAAGAATTAAAGACAATAATAGCCAAGGATAAGATTTCGTTAGATAATTCAATATCCAACATTTAAAAAGTTGTGAAAGAAGATATAGATGTGTACAAATTTTGTCTATCCTAGCCAAAAGCTACTTAGGTGATTGAAGAAAAGATCAAAGAGCTGGAATAGAAAATGATGGACATCTCTAACAAATTTAATCCAGCAATAGAATTAGTTAGAAATAAGGAAGCAAAATTCATCTGCATCCACAATGATCTGACTGACTTATTAAATTGAAACTATCAAATAAAAAGTAGAATGGGACAACTATGGAGACTAGTCTGCCCTAAATTGGACTCAATGACAAATCTTGTTGCAGAGATTAAGGTAGCTATACAAATAGGCACACCTTCTGATGTCAATAAGGCAGAAGCTTTAGCTTTTCTCTATAGTGGATACATTCAAATTTTTGATAATGCTTAGAAAGGTTGGAACGTTGAGTGGGCGCAGATTAAAACAATATTCAATGACATCCTCAAACATTTGTAATATTAACATAAAGATTGCGGCTAAGTACACACATTTTTGAAATTTTGAAACTTTTGGATTCTAGCTCACATCCGTTTCCATTGATTTCAAAGGGGGAGAAGTAGATCAGTGAAAAATGGATAATCATCTCAGGAAGAGCAAGAAAATAAATGTACAAAGTAAGTGGGAGCAGTCAAACATTTTTCACTAAGTGTTGCCATCAATGCCAAAGGAGGAGATTGTTGGCAAGAGACACTGCTCCGATATGGAACTGTATGTTGTCATTGATTGCAAAAAGGCTCAGAGATATTATTACCATGGGTAGAAGAGATAATTCTGGAAGAGCATATTGGATTTTAGGTCCAATTGACAGAAAATGGCTAAGTATGGAAAGTATTCTGAGTAGAGGACAATAAGTCAGATAGTATGTCTCCGCAGATGATGATTATGTAATGTAGTTTAGATATGATGTTAGTAATTGTTTGGTGGTATCATGCTCTAGAGATTAAGTCTTGACTTCCTCTAGAAGTCACTTAGAAGAACTATCTAAGTCTGGGTAAGCAAAGGTATAGTAGGAATAATGAACAGAGTCTAGTGCAGAGGTCCGCATTCCTCTATAGATAAGTATTTTGTTATGCAGTTGTAACGTGTTGTAAACAATTGTATGAAGTGTCTTATTCCAGACTTGGGAGATCTAAAGTCCACCAGAAGGTTAGCTACAAGCTGCTAAGTATCGGCATAGTGTTTAATGGAGTTTGACAGAGACAAAATCTAAGTTCTGATGGTCACATTTCTCTGCAAGATGATATCATGCCTTGCAGTTCTAAGGGTAAGATTGGGAATGTGTAAAGATTTCTCGATATGATTTGGAAGGTGTTTTGAGATCATCAGTAAAAGTTGTAAGTCAGCAGATGAAGTTATTAAGCATGCTCTTAAGGAAAAGGCTAACAAGTATATTAATCATTGGGCAAAGAAGAGTTAATGTTTGGAGGATCCATGTAAGTAATTGATTGATTAGAGCCAACCCATATGAATACACTTGGGAAAAAATTTGAGTCCGTGTGACACATAGTGCATTGGATTAAGTGACAAGATACATCTTCCTATGTACACGTTTCACTTCTTAGATGCCAACCTGATTATAGATTAAATCATGATGTGGATATAAAAGAGTGATGATCTTTGGTTGAGTGAGGTGTGTAAAGAGGTGTACGTGTGTTGTGTGGGCGTGTGAATAGAAGAGCAGAGTTAGAAGAGAGGCCGCAATGAAAACTTAGGATTCAGAATTTAGTTGCTAAATGACTGCACCCTGGCATAGTGGCCGATGCTTAAGTAGTATTCAGTTATCATGTGTGATCTAAATGGAAGCAAGCTTTTGTCATCAAGGTAGTGGGCCTTCAATAGGGTTTAACAACACTCATTGTAATCTTGCTAGGTTTAGGGTTGAGGCAGCGAGCCTTCTAAATCTAGTTGTACTTCATGACAGTAAGCCAACATGTTCTAGGCCCATGGAGTGACCAACCTTGAACATCATTTTTGTAAAGATTGTTATATATATATATATATATATATATATATATATATATATATATATATGAGAGCTAATCCTCTGAGTAGTTTTTACCATTTTGGGTTTTCCACATAAAATTTTGGTGTTATGTGTCATGGTTTTGTGGATACTATTTAGTTGTATATTTTTCTTCTATTGGATTATTCTTTTGAAATGGTTAAAAGTAAAAGTGCAAGAAAAGATCTATAGAACACTGATTCCACCCCCCCTCTTAGTGTTCCTGACAATCAACAATGCCAATACAATACTTATTTCAAATGAGGCCCTCTTGAGGCCAAAGTAACTATTTAAAGAGAGACCAGATGGAGCAAGTACTAAAGGTTTTTATTGCAATATGTAAGAAAACTAGTTCTTTTCATTACTATGTATTTAGTGCATGTTGTAATCAATAGTCATATTTCTTGCTTGTAAAGTGGAAAGTTTTGTTAATTGTGCTAGATTTATGTATATTATTTTTGTTTTATAAATGTTTCTCTGCTTAAGGCTCATGGAAGTGCTCTCTATGAGAAATAATCTAATTACTATATTCTTGGCAGCAGTTCTTGTAGTTCTATTGGTTTGGACATTTCTTTCATTTTCAGTGATTTATGGTTAGGAGTTATTTAATCTGCCTTTTATGTGAAAATACTATATTAGATGGTGATTAGTGCAAAACAAATGCCAACCAATTGTAGTTTTTTTTACATCAAGCAATGCAGATATATTACGTGTACATATATTTGCACGTTATTTGAGATATCGATCCCTTTAATGCCTGCTCTATTTGTAATTTGTTTGAGTCGGTTGTAGAACCTTAGGTGATGTATTATTGTGATGAGGCCCAAACCTTCATGGTGGAAGCTAGATGGTCAAATTTGGCATCACTTTTTTTCACTTCAATTGATCTTATTTTGCCAGTTCCTCAAAGAAAAGTTTTTGAGTCAAACACTTTAATCCATATATTTGTGACATTTCTCAAATTCCCATTTAAACACACAACTTCTTAGTTTAAAATACATCATTAATAAGTCCTTTGTGTGGGAAACTATTGCATGTTAGGGATATAAGTTTTCACAACTATTGCATGTTAGGAATATGAAATACATAGCAGCTATTTGAGATCTTGGGTCATTGCTCAAGATTTTAATACAATTTATAATTTTTGCACTTTATTTTCTTTATTGGGGGAAAGTGGGTAGAGGCTAATCTATTCAAAGTGTCTGGAATAATCTTTTTCTATTATTTTGTTTGTGTAACAAATGTTTGTTTTCCAAAGATTAGTAGCTCTAGATGGCATTTACTGCTTCAATTTAATTTGATAAAACAACGATAGTGGTCAAAGAATGACTGTGTTTCCTAAGGTTTGTTAAATATGGTTAATATTAGTGTAGGAGAAAGTAAAGTAAATGTTGTTAATATCAGAGCATGGATTGTCAATACTCAACCATAATTCAAAAAAATCAAAGCTTTGTCTATTCCTTCTCTCAAATTATCTCAATTCCTTTTGAGGAATCTATAACTCCTTTAGGTCTTGGTATTCCTTGATGTCTAGTTCATTCACATTCTCCGATGAGCTTGTTTTTGGCAAAGTCACCCTTTTCCATTGTAATTAATCTCACAATACATGGATCATGCTTTTGGCTGGTTAAAGTAAGTTTTTGTTGGAGAACAACATTTCTAACTTGAATGTCAATGTACTAGAGGAGATTGATTGAATGGTGCCATTGAGGCACCTAGTTGTCTATTTGAGAAAGAATTACCCGTACCCATACTCATCCCAAAACTGATGACCTAACATTTAATTGATTAGGCTAGATTGCACATAGGAAAATTTTATTTTCTTCTACAATGATATATTAGTAAACCTACATGGTTGAATGCTCCTAGAACATAAGCAAAGCTTACAATGTTAAGATGTATTCTGGAGTGATTATCCAAAATCCATTTTGTGCATATCCTACAATCATTGTCTTCTGTTAGATGACATCTCTTTGAAGCATTCTGTCAAATAGTTCACTTGCTTTGTCTATGATTCCACATTTTGCATACATGTCTACCAGAGCATTTCCAACTGTAATATCTAACAAAGATCCCCTTACCATTATGCTTTAATGGATGTCCATACCCTGTTCAAAAGCTCCCATTTTGGCACAGGTAGGGGGGATGCTGGCAAAGGTTGTGGAATTTGACTTTACAACTACCAATTGCATCTTCTTGAAAATTTCTAAAGACAACGAATCCATTTTGTGCATATCTTGTGATCATTCTAGTCCATGAGACCACACTTCTTTCAAGGATTTTGTCAAACAATTTGATTCTATTCGATATCGTTTTAGGGTTTTAGCTTTCATTCATGCCAATAATCACCATAGAACCTTGAGTAGAAGGCTTTGTACACTTTGCAAGATCTTTAGGCTTAGCACCAGCATTGGGACATCATTATCATTATTGTTTCTTTCTAGAACATATAGAGGAAAGGCCCATAATAAGGCCTCCATATTGGGAACAATGGATGTAATGAGTAAACAAATTTGAGTTGAGGTGATAGCTCATACTTGGTAGCCCATATTATAATTTTCATTGTAATGAAACCTTTACACAATTCTATATAAAACTATACTCACAACAAGATGACAATCTCTAAAAAGAGCTTTTAGTGATCTTATGACTGTCATGACAGTCTTATTTTTGTGCTCTTCCATCCTACCTAGATGAGATTATAGAGGTGTCCTTCTTCCATATGCAATCTCTAATTTCCATGGTCAATTATTGTACACTATGTTGATAGGAAATGCCTTTTAAATCTTAAGTTCTAGGTGTTGAACCTCCTTGCGGTCTAATCAATGTGTGATAGCCTTTATGACATCCACCCTCATCTTCAAGTGCCTAAATGAAATATTCATAGATCAAAAGTAATCTTCTAATGGCAAAAATCTCAACATCATTGATATCAAGTTTTAGACCAACCTCCTTGGATAATAACCATGATTTGGAAGATAATGAAGGTGGGAGAGAGACAAAAGGAAAATTAAATGATAGTGATGACTATAGTTACTATTTGACTATATTTCACATCTTAGGGTGATGAGTGGGTGTCTCCACTAGCACTTTGCTTTGAATAAATGGATATAGAATCTTTAGCATTCCTCTTTATGGGGATCTCATGATCTTATAAGTGCAACAATCATTCATATATGATTGTTATGGAGGTACTTTGGCTGCATACAAATTTGACTATCACAAGATTTGATGCCTATTTTAATATGACAGTCCACGACAATAGTGTCCATGGAGTTTTATGACTATCCCCACACTAGTGGTGATTACATATGCTTGACTAAATCATGTTGTTGTCTCACTATTGATTACACTTAGGGTGGAAATTTTAGGACTATTGTTTATGGGGGACTTATTTTCATCTTTGCATTAGAACTTTCTTGAGATTGTTGCCATAGTATTGGACCTTTTAGGTTTGTGATAGGGTCTACTTCTCATCACTCCACTTCAAGCATTGTTAGAAATATTCCAAATAGCACTCATGCCCTCATGGTTGTTATAGTATTTATGAAAATCCTATGAAGGAAATTGAACTAGAATAGTCCTCCAAAATCCGATGTTGCCTCCTTCAATGACTAAACTACCTTTTACCCTAGGCCCTTGGTATTGTAGCATAGAAAGACATTGTTCAGGAAGCTCAAATAGAAGCATAGAATGAGATACCAATAGAACCCAATGTTGATGTATCCTATGATAATTATGCTTTGAAGGATGTCCATACCATGTTCCAAAGCTCCCATTTGGGCACAGGTATGGAGGATGTTGGCAAAGGTTGGGGAATTTAGATTTACAACTGTCAATTACATTTGCTTGAAATTTTCTAAAGCCTATTCAACAACTCCATTTTGTGCAATCCTGTAATCATTGTATTCCATGAGATGACATCTCTTTGAGGCATTATGTCAAACAATTTATGTGCCTTGTCTATGCTTCCACATTTTTCATAAATGTCTATCAGAGCATTTCCAACTATAATATCTGACAAAAATATGCCTTCTATTATGCCTTGATGGATGTCCATACCCTATTCCAAAGCTTACCATTTTGATATAGGCAGAGAGGATGCTAGAAAAGGTTGTGGAATCTGGCTTTACACCTACCAATTTCATTTGCATGAAAGTTTCTAAAGCCTTTTCAACAATTCCATTTTTTGTATATCATGCAATCATTGCAGTCTATTAGACCAAATTTATTTCAGGGATTTTATCAAACAATTCACATGCCTTTTCTATGCTTCCACATCCATCTCTCTCTCTCTCTCTGTATATGTATATTCAATTGCATTTACTTGAAATTGTTTAATGCCTTAACATGTCTAACATCGATCATGTAGCCAATCCCATTTTCTCCTCAAGGTCTTGCCAACATCAACATTTTGAAGAGACCATCAAGTGAGTCCCACTGAATAGATGACTCCCATTGATATGTATTTTTTTACCTTATCGGCATTTCGAAGAGACCGTAAAGTGAGTCCCACCAAACAGACAAGTCTTGTCGATATGAACTTTCCCGCCTTTACCCTGTGCACACACTTGCCATCGGGTTGTCAAAGAGACCATAATCATAGTATCACCAAAGTCATAGGGTCCCTCCAATAATACACAACATCCTTGCAAAATCCTTTTTTGTGTATATCCTGTAATCATGGCATTCCATGAGACCACATTTCTTTGAGGCATTTTGTCAAACAGATCACGTGCCTTGTCTATACTTCCACATTTTGCATACATGTCTACCGGAGCATTTCCAACTTTAATTTTTGACAAAAATCCCCCTTCCATTATGCTTTGATGGATGTCCATACCCTGTTCCAAAGCTCCCATTTTAGCACAGGCAAGGAGGATGCTGGCAAAGGTTGTGGAATTTGGCTTAAGACCCGCCAATTGCATTTGCTTGAAAGTTTCTAAATCCTTTTCAAAAAATCCATTTTGTCCATATGTATAAGTTAAATACATGTGATTATACATATTTTGTAAACTATTTTCTTAAATGTCATGATTGCAGTTTTATGTATTCTTAAAGAAATGTACATAATATTAAATGTCCATATGTTTTCATCTACATACCAAGTGTTTGTTAAAATGTATAAGATCTAGAAGTGAGCAATAGTTGTTCTAATTTTAATATTCAGAAATATTGATTAATCTACATAACCTATTAACTATTTGAAAAAATATCTATGGGCCATTTTTGCAATTTACAGGCTTGTTCTATTATTTTTGTTAAGTTGATCCACAGTTCTCTCTCAAAAGATAGGTGTAATACTAATTGTAGAAACAATGGTTTTCATTGATTTGCAGCTAATTAAGAATGGAAGACGTGTGATCGTGATGGGTGATGATACATGCTTACAAGTATTTCTTCTTGAATACTTTCATAATATATGCCTATATTGTAGTAAAATTCCTTATCATCCCACTTTGTTTTTCATATTTCAATGTTTTATAAATCTTTTTAAAATATTAACAAATTTTGAGTTTTTTGATTGTGAATAGGTACAGAGCAAGGAGAAAATGAAAAACCGGTGCCTTCTAGATGCATTTATAGTCCACCCCATGTGCAACAATGGCATCACTGAAGACATGCATTCACACTGATGGATTTTTAGCTTTAGTTTTAATTTTTTTTAGTTTTAAAAGCATAATAAATCAGCAGTTTGCATACTGCAGAAAGATTCTGTCTTGAAAACTCTATACATAGAGTTCTTTGTAACATATTCTATATACAATTTGAATATACAGTGAATTATTTTCCAGCATTGTTGTTTCAATCCTTTGAGTAGATTTGTTGATAAACGAGTTTTTTGTAACATAATTTATATACAATTTGAATATACAGTGAATTATTTTCTAGCATTGTTGTTTCAATCCTTTGACTAGATTTGTTGAAATTTATCAACAAAAAGTGGGATAGTTGATGTTTATCACATACTAGTTGTTTATATATGACCAGTTGATGGAAAAACAATGATTAAAATGACCAAATATACTACCAATGGATGGAAATTAGTGACTAAATATACTACCAATTGATGACAATTAATGATTACAATGACCAAATAAATTTGGTCGTGAGATAAATGACTTGCAATAAACTACCAATGGTCACATGACTAAATATACTACCAAATTGATGACTAAATATACTACCAAGTTTATGATTAAATATACTACCAAATTTATGACTAAATATACTACCAAATTTATGACTAAATATACTACCAAATTAATGACTAAAATTTGTTTGGTCATAAATTTGGTCATGAGATAAATGACTAGCAATAAACTACCAATGGTCACATGACCAAACTATTGATCACATGACTAATTTTTGGTAGTTTATTTAGTCATTTATTTATTCTTTTCTACTAGTGAATCATCACCTTTTAAATGATGACTAGGTGTGGAGGAAGATGAATCCTCATCATCATCATCACCATCTGAAGTGGAGGAAGAAGACTCCTCATCAAGAGTAGGAGGATTAAAATCTTTGAACAGACTATCATCATGCTGTAAGGTCTCTAAAGTGATTGTAGATGGAGAAGTGGTAGGAGAAGAACTAGAAACATCCTTCTTGAAATGAAAACTCCTCCAATGAACAACTCTTGAGTGGTGGGATGGAGAAACCTATAGACTTTTACACCATTTGGGTACCCAATAAATATGCAAGGCTTGCTCTATAGATCCATAGCCTTGCATTTCTCTACTAGAATGTGGGCCCGTACGGGAGAACCAAAAACTTAAAAGTGCTAAACATTGGGCTTCTACCTAGTCCAGGCTTGAAAAGTAGTGACTCCCTTTACAACTCGATGAGGAACCCAATTTTGGATGTAGCACACATAGTTGATGGCCTCCGCCCAACAGTGAAGT
Organism: Cunninghamia lanceolata; assembly: GCA_027924645.1. Classification (NCBI taxonomy): domain Eukaryota; kingdom Viridiplantae; phylum Streptophyta; class Pinopsida; order Cupressales; family Cupressaceae; genus Cunninghamia; species Cunninghamia lanceolata. The sequence continues at coordinate 19,184,979 of BSBN01001807.1, read as the reverse complement.
GCCATAGACCTAGGGTGAATCATACAGTTGGCCATATCTTTCAAGGATATGTTCTTTCACTCTATGACACCATTCGACTATGGATTGCAGGGCACTACGTATTGAAAATCAATGCCTTTAGAGGCACAAAACATCTCAAACCTTTGGTTGACATAATCCCCCATTATCTATTCATAGAATCTTGATGGACTTCCTAGACTGTTTCTCTACAAAATATTTGAAGTCCTGAAAAGGCTCAAAGACCTTAGACATTTGTTTGATAAAATAAACCAATGTGTATCTAGAGAGATCATCAATGAATTTGAGAACATATCGATCCCTACTGAAAGAAGGGTGTGGAAATGGTCCTGCCAAGTCACTATGTACTAACTCTAGAAACTGTGTGGCCCCTTATGCTTTGCCTTTATCAAATTTCTCTTCAAGATGCTTACCAAGAATGCATCCTTGGCAAACACCATTAGAAAACTGAATAAAGGCAACCCTGAAACCCTATCCTATTGATTAAGTTGTTGTATGTAGCGGTAGTTCAAGTGGCCAAACTGCTAATGCCACAAACAACTCACCTCATTTGAGTGAGTGAGCAAAGAAAGTGAAGGAGAATTAGGAACAAAGTGAGAGAACTGATATAGCCTAGACCAATGATCAACTTCTCGCACTACAAATGTAGACCCATTGTGCAACTCACTAATAACCACTTTTTTTGGAGTGAACTCAACCCGCTTGCTAGAGCTAGTATGAGAAATCTGATAGATAGATAGAAGATTAGTTGACAAATATGGAACAAAAAGATCATCATTAAATGTTCTTTCAACCATGTCAATAGACCCTCTCCCATGCATTTCAGTAGGAGTGTCATCACCCATAAGTATAGATGACATAGAACATGGGTCCAAAGAGGCCAAACCATCTTGTGATGAAGCCATGTGGTGTAAAGCACCTGAGCCAATGACCTAGTTATTAGGCTATGAAGCAATAGTAACTAGGGCCTTTCCCTTTCCTTTCCCCTTACTTTTGTCTATTTCCTTTGAAGATTCCTAAGATGAAGTCTATTTGATTGAATCAGGCATCCTGATATTGTTCTTCTCAAGAGATGTGTCAGGTGATCAATTTGCTTCTTAAGATACTTATGTTCATCATGACTAGGTTTCTTGTAATAGGTACACTTCTTCTTTTTAGGCTTGTCACCTTTGGAAGAAGAGGCCTGATTAGCTACTTTTGGAGTAGCTAGTTTCTGATCTTGTTTGTTCTCTCCTTGAGTTTGTTGTTTCTTGTTCTACTTACCAAACCCTTTCTGATCTTTAGTGCCCTAATTTGTAGCCAAGGCATGAGATTTAGAGGGCTTAATTGTGCCCATTTGAACTAGTTTATCTTTCTCCTTTGTGAGTTCATTTGAAAAATCATCAAGAGAAGGCATTGTATAATTGGTTCCTAACAGAATTTTAGTTGCATGAAATGTAGAAACAAATACATAATAGTTATGACCAAGCTTGGAAAGAATACTTAAGATCAACTGAGAATCTTTCTTCTCAATCACACATTGTTTCAATTGCAATCTTATGACCTTTAGGTTAGTGAAGATGTCTTGAATAGTATCAAAACTAGTAGGACTTAACATTATGAGTTCATTCTCCAATAGATGCCCTCTTATTTCATCTTACTTACCAAAGAGATTTTCCAAAGTGGTCCATACATCATTTGGTGTAGAAATAGTTTCAATGTGAAAAAGTAAATCTAGAGATATAGACGTACACAAGGTTCCAAAAGATTCATCCAACTTATTAAACAATTTTCATTTTTTATACATCTATTGATGGTTTAGTTTCAAGATCCATTGTTACTCTATACAACCCTTGCCTCTTTAGATAGATTATCATTTTAGATTTCCAGTCAAACTAGTTGTAGGGTGTGAGTATTCGTACTATTGTTTGATCCATTTTATGTAGAAAAGAAGATTGTTGTTGTAGTTGTGAAGAAAAGAGAATGCAAAAACTTAATGAAAGCACATAAGACACCCACCTTCTTCACTCAATCAAAGAACCCTCCCCAAGAAAATGTGATTTGGCACTGTATATTTAGTGTGCTTACAACTACCACTAGAAAAAATCATTGAGTGGTCTTGATCTCAATGCTTTACAAAGTCTCAATAAATGAGTATATGCTCAACATAAAATATTAGAATAAAGCCAAGTAAAACCAATGGCACCATTATGAAGTACTCAGAAAATCACGTACTTTCAAAAAAAGAATCACCTCGATGCGAGGTCATATTTGAAAGTTATTAGTCTCTGAAGTTCCAAAAATGAAAACTGTGAGAATATGCAATTTTTAGAAAAAAGTCATGCACCAAAATCAAGAAATGTTTGCCCCAGCATGTAGAGTGTGAAAAATTAGCCCAAATAAAAAATTACACTGAAAATGAAGTTCATGAGCTCAACTTATTAGCCTTCAAAGTTTGTCTTCAAAAATGAAAACACCAACCAAGAGGGGTTTGAGTGCAAATAATGCCCTGCCACCAAATTTGGCAGAACTACTGCTAGAATAAGGGGTCTGCCAAGTTTATAAAATCACTAGATGGTTTAGGACTCCACCATAAATAGATCTCCAACTAAATGTAGAGGTTCACCAAGTCTGGAGCCTCCCACCAAATAACCACCAAAGCTAAAGGTAGTACTAAAAATAGCAGACTCTACTAGTAATAGTGATTTGCTATCTTTAATAAAATGTTAGAAATGGTGCTAAAATTGGCTCAAAGACCAAATTTGGGGGCATGGGATTCAAGGCCAAAGGAGGATCAAACCATAATTTGTAGGCCAAAGACAAGATTTTGTAATTTCAATAAAATATTTTAAGGCCTTAAAAGACCAAATGGTAGGTGTAAAGAGTTGAATCATCGTTTCAGTATCTGAACAAGGGGGACAATGGCCAAGGATAGACCTAAACCTACCTTGGTTTGTGACCTAAAAGCACTCATGGACTTGTACGAGGCTTGGTCCTCAAAGGGGAGGTTGACGCCCTTGATAAGGGTTGAGGCCCCCTTAATGCCACAACACTTTAAAAGTGCTTGATACAGTGCTTAATATCACTTAGTATAATGGTTTAATAGTTTTTTTAATTTTTTTGGGAAATTTTACAAAAAAATTGCTTCAAAAAGTGTGTTGGGGGGCCCAAGTCACCTTCTAGCAAAACACTTTTGCCTCAGATGCTCTTAGCACTAAAACTAAGCAAATTTTATGTCAAAATTCATCTATGAAGCCTCTAGACACAATGACAGGGTCATTTTGTCCTAAAAATGCTCCGATTGGAAGTGGACTTCCATATCTGAGTTCAAAAACAACAGTTTCGCAACTATGTCAAACAATCTCTAAATCAGATGAAATGAAAGATAAGCTTGACTTTCTCAAGCCTCTTGGATGCATTGGAATAGCCAAGAATACTAAAATCACCTAGATATCACAAAACACACATGCAAAATGACAAGGTTAATATGTCTTGTAAAATCCTTTGTGATTCTCTAGATTATTAAAAACACAAGAGAAGAGTATACAAGAGTGACAGGATCTCACAAAGAACTCACTCTCTCAATCAGGAATCAAATGAACTTAAAACTCTCAAAACAAAAGATCCAATATCATTTAGTAATCTTGAACAAGATGTAAAACCAAGAACTTTATGAGAGATATTCTAAGCTAAATAAATTGGAAAATACAAAGCAAAAACAAACTAGTGATTCCAAGAGATATGTAAATGTTGATATGACAAAATTATATTAAGAGCTCAAAACTTCATACAAGAGAATGACATAGTAACTAGACAATGCATTCAAGATACAAAATACATGCTAGGTAGTGTGTTTATATAGACTAGAGAGAGGGGAGAGGTGGCAAAACTAACCAATAGGGAGAGGCCACCATACATGCTAAAGATAGCAAGAGCATCTTCCCAAGATAGCAAATGACACCTCCCTTGTAGGATGCTGACACCTCAAATCACCCACTCACTAATTAAACTCACTTTATTTAATCTAAGAAAGATGAATAAAAGTGTAGGAAAAACCTCGGAAATAGGGAAAATAACTAACCCACTAGGAAAATAAAAATGTACACTAACAATATTTAATAGCATGGTCTCAATTAAGAGAGAATAAGTATTTCATTGTCGAGGCATGAATACTAATTTAGTGAGTGAAGAGATACATGAATTCTATCAATTATTTTAGCAATATATTGGAGCAACCCCTCTTCCCTATTGCTCTAGATGAAGCATTTTGATTTGGCTTGAGGTTTAAAAGTTAATGGCTATTTAAAAAATGAATAAATTTTTTCTCAGATTAAGTTTGTATATAGGTCCTTCACTTTCCATATAGAATGCTTTGAGATACAATCAAAGTCCCTAGCAATGATAAAGCAATCAGCAAGCTTATGACGCAAGAAAGCAAACATTTCCATCAAATAACGTCTTTAAGGGTAGTGTTATTGAGAGAATAAGCATTAATCAAATTGAAGGAAAAGTTTTCCTTTAACCCTTGAAACATCGAGCAAATCCAATTCTTCTAGTATTACCTAGTTTTGAAAAACATGTTTCCATTCCATAAGGTTTAAAGACATATAGAGAAAGAATTAGTTGAATGTACTACTACACATGAAGACCTTACTAAATACAATTGTATAACGATAATTTTCTACTTGATATTTATATCCAAATGCAAAAAGAAATGAAGTGTTTAAATGATAAAAGTGTACTTGTTTGCAAGTTGTTTAAGTTTATTATTTATATTAAAGTTTTGTTGTCGATTTTGAAATCTATCTTGTTATTCTTTTTTTTCTTTTTTGAGATGTTCTATAACAATCTCATGTTCTTTTTGCAACTCATTGGCATTGGGAGTACGAGGCTAAGCTACATGAACAATTGACTTTTTTTGTCTCAGAGCCAAGGATTGAGGGGTATCCACTCAACCAAATTCACCCAATGGACAATCCCAACCTCATCCCTTATTCATTGTGCTTTTAGGGTTTTGAACCTTTGTGGATGACATAGTCAAGAAACATACCAACACCTCCACCAATTAAACTAGAGACATTTAATTCTCTCTTATTTTTTTATTTTTATTTAGAAAAAATAATAAATAAAAAGTAATTTGATTTAGAAAATTTTAACAATTTAATATTTTGATTTAAAAAGATATAAATACTTTCTTTCAATTTATAGAATTGAAGATAACAATAGTTTTCAGAAAAAAAACTAAAAAGAAGGGTTATTGAGAGTTATTAGATATAATAGATGATTTCTTCAATCATCAGCTAGCACATGGCAACTTGGATTTTAGACTATTTGGTCGATTATTATTGAGATAAACGTTGTCCATTTTGTCTGGTGTATTTTTTACCAGGATCTTCCTATTGGCTCAAAATTGATTCATTTTGCTTGGTATATTTTGTACCAGAGTCTTCCTAGGTGGGTTTTTCTTGATGAATATTTTTTTTATACACAGGAAAATCAATTATATAATATTGTTTTATCCAACAGCACTGCAACATATTACCTTTCTAATTCTGATTTGTAGCCATTATAAACCTGCGTTTATTTAGTAAAGTCTGGAGTAAGGAAGATCTCAAAGGTGCAGTAAGAAAGGCCTCGAAAATTAAGGATTCAAATCATCCACCTCAAAGTGGCAAGCGCTCAGTTGCTGGTCATGCCCTAATCAATAGGGCAATAGGGCTTTTGAATATAGTGGATTCAAACTGTAGACCTCTAACTGGCAAGCACTCAGTTGCTGGCCATGCCCTAATCAATAGCTCTTTTGAGTATAGTGCATCTGACCCTCCGTTGAGTGTATCTTAGTAGAATACATGCTTTAAAACTGAAGACCGTTGCCAGGATCAAAACTATCCCCTAGGACAAAGCTAAACATGAGTTCAATAAAATAATGTTGTAATTAAGCTCTTACTTTATTTGTGTACTAAAAGCTGCCGACATATTTCTTTTTCATATTACAGGTACCATTCTGGCTATATGATCATAAAATCTCCGGTTGTATGGTAGCGCAGGCATAGGGTAGTAGGATAGAGGTTCTGCAACTATAATTTAGTACAATATACAAGGACATGTATGTCTTATCGATATGGTGGGTATAAAAGATATTATGCAAGGAAATGCAGAGCTTTGTTGGTCATATGATAGCAAAAGATATCAAAGAAATATTCCCGACATCATACTTGCTTAAATGATAAGTTAGATCTTGGATAATTATAAGTTATATCTTCATGATATTATGCAATGAGCATATTGGAGAAGATTTCAAATTTTTATTTTGGCACACTGGCAGAATATAGCATTCAGCTGAAGGACATGCTTAGCTTATACAACCTTGGATTATCTGAATTCATTGTGTCCTATTGAGTTGTTCTCATAAATACATTCATTGAATGTCTCCTATGGCTTTTCTTCTCTGGATTTTGTTGGGTGCACTAAAGGTTTTAGCTTTTTCTAAAATCTCTTGTCAGCAAAATAATTCAAATAGTAAAAGGAAGTACAAATGTTTCTATGGCCGAATGAAATGGATAGCGAATAATGGACTCCACTTTTCCTGATTTGAAGAAGATGCTCATAGAATGCCAAGCTTTAGTTGCCATCAAAATACGTGAATGTCAGGTTGCTGCATCTGAAGTTGTGCCTAAAAATTCCTTGTCTAATAAGGTTGAATCTTGACAGAGGCAGACACAATTCAGAAGTAGGATATGCTAGAAACTATACCATACCCTACTTCTGATCGTGTCTACCTCTGTATAAAAACTATTTATACAGTATAAAAACATCCTTTAGACAGTTTCCTGTTTGAAATGTTATAATTTATTATATAAACTATAGGAATATTATGTCTTTTATATAGGATACGGGAGAGTCACTTTATTTGGCAGGATAATTTGGAATCCTAGACAGTCATTGTTTGAAATTGCTACAAGGAATTAACTTTTCAATCCATCAGCCATAACATAGGCATGGGTAGGTGCCTATTATAATTTGACTTCCACCGATGCATGCACATCATAATTTCAGTGACACTCAAAAACCTTCCACTTATTAACTAGAAATCAAAATATTATATGAAAATAAACCCCACAAATAAAATACCCAGGTTAAATAAACATGTAATTAGGTAGATAAATGAATTAGAATAGAAATAATAAATGTATAATTAAATGTCAAAAATTGATTTGTTATAAGGTTGAAATTTTAGTGTTTTGTTTAGATAATTGTCATAGATTTCGCACTTTGTTCTAGTTTAAATCCACACTTGTAAAATTAATCTCTATTAGTGATGTAGGAGCACCTTGTGATGTGAGAGCAATCTTACATCAACTAGAGTATTAAGTTTTCATTTGTTTGTTTGTTTACAGATTTTTAGTTTTCAGCCAGTCATAAAAGATATTGCCACATACCATTGCATTTAAATATTTGGCCTTATAGTTTGGTGACTATGTTATAACAAGATACCTATATATCATATCCACATTTCAAGAGATTTGGAGCACCTCACATGTGTAACTTAGTTTATGAACCTTCACTGGGATGATAGGCTTACATAGTTCATTATTCATAACTTGCACCAAGATTTTGGGAGTTTGCACCATTAAAGGAACATATAGAGAGAGATACATGGGAAGCAAGAGGGCGTAAGGTGAGTACCAATCATAGACCCTCTCTTTCAATATTACCACACTTAATTGGAAAGGTCCATCTTCATGCTTGGCTGACTACATGTTCTTTGCACCAGCTTGTGGCTAATGCAAGATCGTTATAAAGCTTGGGATTGATATATATGGATTACTCACGATCATTTATAGGCATTAAGAGAGGAAATCAAGGAAGAAGTTAGAAGAAATAGTTTGAGCATGAGGATGAGAGTTTGGAAAAGAGTCTAATATTCCTAATGATAATGATGATGTTGTTAGTGTGACATGTCAAAATGTATGGAGTTTTATCTAAATAATATAACTTCATGTTTAGTAATCAAATGGTTGTATCCTAGTGTTAGGTCTCAAAAATGCAAGTTGCTAATCCTAAGAGGATGCCAGGCTCTATGTTTGGATTTGCAACGTTTTTGAACTAACTTGATGAAATCAACCTTCAAGGTTTGATGATTTCCTACACTTTAGGTCCTGCTACACCTAGGTGGGTGAACCTTGAAATATTAAAGCAGTCTGAGTGTGGATGAGTGGACTAACTAGATCTATCTACAATGGCACAGGATGTAAGATAGATGAAAAAGCTGACTACTTAATTCTATGTATAATGTTTAATAAATGATTGGTAGAAATTGTATAAGCAATATCAAGGTAAAAGGTTTTAAATAATGAGTTGAATGAGACTAGTGCCTTGTTGGGTAACAGAGTCAATTTGAAGGACCTAGACCAGTAGTTTCTTAATGGTAATAATTCTAATTGCTTGGCACAATTTTGGTTTATAGCTTGTATAAACGTGCAAGAAAGTGATTGACAAACTCTTCTTAGCAATCCAACCAATACAATCAATTATCTTATAATTCACCAGAAGGTATTTTAATCCTTACTTGAAGGAACCAAATGAAATGAACGGCAAGATTAATAGATAATATTTTCTGGAGACAGAATGGTAATCCTAATTATATGGCTCTACTTAATAATCCCAACTTACTACTTCCAGGCTACTGCGACTAAATTAGAAGGGTTTAATTCCTCAGATGGACACCAACCAAATTAATCACACAGATACAGCAAGTGTGTAATGACAGATTAACTATATACTTGATATCTTAATCTGAATAACAAGGAAATGCAGAAATGGAGATAGCCACACAATTGAATATTTTCAACAAACAACTGATACCAAATTAGAAACACTAAATCAGAGAACTTCAAACTTCTTCTTCAAATAAAATATGCAACATAGTCACTTTGAGACATTGTATATTATGTATATATGAATATCTTCTAATGCTGATGCCCATTTCTGCATCAATTGTTTGAACTTATATAGATATTTCTATGAAGAGATACAACTCTTCAATAAGTCTCTTGGGAACTTAACAAGTATTAACAATAATTACATAAGCGTAATTAGGCTCTATTCAGCCATAAATAAACTTTAGCCAGATGATCTAGATACTCTTGATCATGGTGAGAATCAGTAAGCTCAATAGCGCTTCTGGTAATTACATCAAGAGTAACCATTTGCTCCAATTGTTTGCAGACTTCTTTGGATGCAGAGGCTTTATCTTTCAGAGCTCCTATGGCTTTGTGTAATATAATCTGACAGTCAATAATCCATTCTTCTTTGCTCTTTACCTCTCCGTTATCTTTAAATAACCTAGGTACTCCTGCACTTGAAGCATCAGTCCCTTCCTTAGCATCAGCTTTAAGTTTGTCATAATAATTCTGGTGTTGTTTGAACAATGCTCTTGCATCAGAGATATCTGTACCATCAATGGCACTTCTGTTTTGTAACTCAATCATCTTTTCCTGTATCCTCTTATCAAGCCTTTCATGTTCTTTGACTGCTTTATGATTTTCTGAGTAGTTATCCCAAAACTGGTTTAACCACCGTACCATATTTGCATACCTGCTCTGCAGTACTGTAACAAATACGTCTATCTGAATTTGTGCGGCCTGATCAGGGGATATTACTTGACTACCTTGTGAGCTCTCACCTTGAGTTATTCTTTTTGTAGATTGGCCAAAGGTACTCTTAACAGCATCCTTCAAGTAATCATTTTCTTTTGTTAATCTCTCACAATTCAGTTTATAAGAATCTCTTTCTTTGATCAGCATCTGAGCTTGTGCTTTATTTAACTTTACAACATTGATACCAATGTCTGCAGTAATTATAGGGTTAGTTTCACCTGCTTTGAAAGTCATAACATGGCCAAAAGTTTTTTCAGTGTCTATGATGGCCATCTTCTTATGGGGAGGATACAATGCCCATATCATCAAAGAATTTTCATCATTATTGTATCTAGTCCCCATATATACTTCATTAACTCCTTCTGGAGTAAGTTTATACTTGTCATTAGCATTATTCAAAAGGCTATCAAAAACCAGAGTAGAATTTAAATCCAAACCAGGAAAAATCATAACCCTTGCATCTTTGAGTAACTGTCTACCCTTGCTAGGTGTCATGTCCTGCATTTCTTTATCCACTGTTTGCTTCAACATATCTAATAACTGTTTTTCATTATCAGTAGAAACATCATCTACTGACTCTCTAATTTCTTTTCCTTTGTATTTATACAGGAATGATTTAAATTCCTTTGACTGAATGAATGTATCATCTGAAATGAAAGAATCATAACCCTTTTGTCGTGGATCTTCATCAGTAGACCCCTCCTCATCATGTAGCACAACTGGAGGCTGATATTGTTGCATTTTTCTTTTAGACATTTCTATTGTTTTATCTTGTGGCTGCTCTTGTTCAGTCAATTCTTCATCTTCAGAGGATACCACTTCAACTTCTGCCAACTGCTTTTTCTTTTCATTTAAATCTCTGTTATATTTTTCTACCACCAAGTCGACTTCAGCCTCTTCCAAATTTCTAATGACATCGTCATGTGGATAATATATGTGCATGTATCCACTGAGATTTTGTTTTCTTCTTGCAGAGTCAATGAAACTTTTAGGGTCAAACCCTTTCCTCACCTCAGCAGTCACCATGTTATAATGCATTAGTTTATCCAAAATGAGATTGTATCCTTCTTTTGAAACCACAGTAAAATCACCAAAACACAAAGTGCTGGGCATGAATGATTGTTTATCATGTGAACTTAGATGCATCACATTCGAACAATGCATTTGCCTAATTATTTCTAAATATGCAAGTCTGTCAGGTATAGTTTTAGGCAATATGAATGGAGTATCCTCAAATCCATAAACTCTGATCATAGTGGCATCCTCAAAGCAGTACCAGTCTCCCCAATTATGAGTGACAGTAGGGGGACCACCAAAATCTTTAGGTCTGAGGAACCATTTTATTTCATTTGAAATTGAATATTCACAGGGGTGGTTGAAATACCTATATAGCACTTTAACACAATGCTCTTCAAATTGAGCATAGCTGGAGTTGGCATACCTGCTATCCTAGATTCTGGTCCAGATTTGTATAGGTATCTTTTCCCCTTTCTTATCCGCAGCAACAACTTGAAACTCACTTGGCCACAATCCTACTTCCTGGCCATAGTATAACACCATATGCATAAGCATCGAGTAATGCTCAAAAGAGCATGCTGGAGCATTGTTTTTTATTGCAGATAGACCAGAGTCTATTCTAGTAGCAACATAGGAGGCATAATCAAATTGTCTGGCATTGTGACATTGAATATCAGAGGCTATGACCATCAGAGGAATAGTCATGAACTCAGGGACCTCTGAGCCAAGGACTTGGCCTACAGAAAAGTAAGTAAATTGTATGTATGGTTCAAAAATGGCTACATGAAAGGGAGGGCCATCATTCTCAGTCAAGGTTATCACTTCTCCTTTAATCCTGGGCCGATGAATGGGTAACCTCCATCCATTGTAAGTTGTATCCATTCTCCAATATTCTTTATCCAAATCTTCATAAACAATAGGGACAGTGCACAAATCATCTAAATCATACACCTCACAAATAGCATTTTTTGACAGGTGTACAATTGGTTCTCCTTGAGGGTTGCAGATAGCTTTCAGGCCTGAATTGTAATGTCTGGCTAGCAGTTGAAGGAGTTCCACATTCAAGAATACATTAGGTACAACCAGTTTGACTAAATTCATGTGCCATGGGTTTGACATAGGAGCATTTCTAAACCATCTATTATAGTGGAATTTGAAAAGCTCATACCCCCGAATTGGGGTCCAGATATCTCCCAGGCATTTATGTTTATCTTCCAATTTTTCTACTTCTGCTCTGAGTTGGGCAGACCTCCTGGCCTTGGGAGTTGACCCAGGCAATTGATCAATTAGGTCCTGATTTAATTTTCTATCTTTCACTTTTTCTTAAGGGGTTTGATCAGTTTTTTGTTTTTTAGGCTTACTGGTTTCCCCTTGTGACTTTCTTCCTTTTCCCTTTCCCAGAATTTCCATTTTAAAACTTTGGCAAGAAATTCAAATACAGGCAATATAATGGTTTGTATAGGTGTACCTGTCATTCGGTGGCTGGAATTGGAAGCCTCTGCTTTTGCCCTAAGAATTCCTTTGTATTCTCCTCTCGGACGGTTTTTTGCAATTATAATGATCGTATGAATTTCGTAGCCATTTGTATTAATCACCTGATCAATTCAATGTTCATCGCTGTGAAGTGTCACATCGCCATAACTCTTCTTATCGGCGTGATTTTTGAAATGTCTGGGCGACCCTTAATGCTTTTATGGCGCGAACAGTCAATCGGTGTGACCCCTCAATTGTATTCCCGACGCTATGTAATGTCATATTTTAAGTGGGCGCGTCCATCGGCATGACTTCCCTCATCGCCGAGTATTTTAGATCTCTCTGCGATATAGCAAGTCCCACTGATATGATTTGCTTATTGGCATGATTAATACTATCGGGATAATAAAATTATGTTCTCCCGATCTTTATTGTTTCGCCGATAGTCATTTTCATATATGGACTTCATCTTTATCAGAATGACATACACTATCGGGGTAGCTAAATCAAGATATCCTGATCCAAATCATCTCCCCGATGGCCCTTTTCATATCCTTCATTGGACAGAGTATGTTAAAATGTTACCAATGCCTTTTGATCGCCGTGACTTGTGAATCGGCGAGACCTAATTCCTTTATCCCGATATGCTGAGTTATCCCGATAGATGTGTATCGCTGTGAGTCTCACCGAAAGCTTTCTTATCGCTAAGACTCTAACCATCGGAAGCTTACTTGTTTGCTATCCCGATAGTTTATTTCTCGCCGATGACTATTTGCTTTGTTACCCCCATAGGATGTTCGGTGAGACTCCTGCCGAAATGCTTCATCGGTATGATATATACCGTCGGGGCAACTTTTACAAAGTTATCCAATAGATATTTGTCATACCGATCGGTATGACCACTTGCCTTTCTTGCCGATGTAATGTCATCGGCATTACTCACTCCATCGGTGACTTCCATAATTCTTCTTCCGATCTCTATTCTCACGCTGATCGTTGTTTTCAAACGATTCCTTATGTATCTGTGTAAGCAACACAACCTCTTGCCGATGGATTGATTTTGATGAAATTTGGCACTACTCATCCATAGACAGCTTGTGAGAAAAAAAAAATTTATTATGGTCTTTTTGGGATATTCTTCAGGATTTATTCAAATATGGTGGGGTAAGGAGATAGTAAAAATTTCAAATTTTACTGTGCTAACAGTGGCTCTGTCTGGGATGTATACTCCCTGTGAGTATAACAAGGATCCAGATCTCTTGGGGAAGTAGACCACATATTTTATTATTTTGGGGTGAGGTTTTATGAAACTGGGAAAAGGAAAAGAACAAATGATGGGGAGCGGGAAAGATTCCTAGACTACTGTGCATGGAATAAGATATTTTGAGAATTATTTGAATGTTGTCCATGCACTGGCAGCACTCAATTCTCTTTGTACATGTTTATGAAAAGAACTACTTCAAGTATTGCCCATGTACAGGCAATTCCTGCTCCTCTCCTGACATATTCTGTACATAGTAAGAATCATCACCTCCCTTGCCCGTGATAACAAAAGGACCTAACCACAGGGCTTCAAATTTTCCATGTTTTCCTTTGTCCTGACATCTTGCATTCCACATTAGTACCAGATCATTTATTTCAAACTTTCTTTCTTTGGTCTTCTTGTCAAAGAGATATTTTACCTGTGATTGTAATTTAATATTCTGTCTCTGAGCTATTCTTCTTGTTTCATCAAACTCTGCCAATTGTTCCAACCTTTCCTCCATTGGTTCAGGGATGTTCAAGTCTTCCTGGAGGATAAATTTGTATACTGGTATAAGATTTTCCAATGGTAATCTTGCTTGTGTTCCATATACCAATTCATAAGGGGATCTCCCAATTGCCCTTTTTATAGTAATCCTGTCAGCCCATACTGCCATTCTTAATTTTGAATCCCAAGCGTTCTTATTTTTATCCAACATTCTTTTTATGATTTTCAACAGGCTCTTATTACTTGATTCAGCTTGTCCATTGGCCTGTGGGTGGTATGGAGCAGCATAAGAAACAGTGATACCATGTGTACTGCAAAAACCTTTGAATTCATCAGATCTAAAACACATCCCATTATCTGTAATCAATCTTACAGGAGTACCAAATCTGCATATAATGTTATCCATTAGAAAATTAATCACAACTTTACTTGTAGCCCGTTTGGTTGGGATTGCTTCCACCCATTTTGTAAAGTAATCAGTAGCCACTAAAATCCATCGGTGCCCCCCACTCGATTTCTCTGAAATTTCACCTATAAAATCAATACCCCACTGATAAAATGGAGCCTCAACCTGCATAGGTTTTAAGGGTAGTGGTCCCTGATACTTTAACTTCCCTGAGAACTTTTGGCATGCTTCACACTTTCTAGTGTACTGGTATGAATCATTAAAGACTTTAGGCCAATAGTACCCTGCCCTCAGGATCTTGTGGGCTGTGGTTTTTGCTGAGAAGTGTCCTCCGCACATGCCTTCATGCAACTCCTTCATAATATTTTTTGATTGATATTCATCCAAGCATAATAGTAGAACCCCATCTCTGTTTTTCCAATAGAGATCCCCACTGATAAGTACATATTTTGAAGCTTGTAGTTTGAGTGTCCTTCTTTTGTTATCATCATATCCTTTAGGACACTTCATATGTTTTAGGTAATATACTATATCAGTATACCATGGAGTGTGTTCAATATTGGTACTTGCATCAACATTACATATCTGGGAAGCTTCTAGATTACTTTCAGCCATCAATTTAGCAAGACCCTATCCTCTTACTAATTTAGTGATTTGGATTTCAATGTTGGATTCCTGAATCCTATTGATCCACCTACATCTCCTACCGGTGACTTCAGTTTGGATCAATACATCCTTCACTGCAGCATTAGGAACATATGCTATGATTTTAGCCCCTACCAAATATGGTCTAAAATTTTTTACCGCTTTTACCAATGCATATGCCTATTTTTCAACAATGTCATACTTCAACTCTGCATTCTGAAGGGACTTGCTAAAGAAAGAGATAGGCTATTCATATTCATCATTGTTTTTCTGTAACAACACTGCTGCTACTGTATGATAGGAAGCAAATGAGAAAAGTTGGAAAGGTTTACCGAAGTCAGGGGATATTAAGACTGGAGCTTGCTTGATGGCCTCCTTAATGTTACCAAATGCTCCCAATGTTTCTGTTGTCCACTTTATTTCTGAGTTCTTCTTCAGCATTCTTGATATAGGACAAACAATCTCTGCAAAATTTGGTATAAATCTTCTGACAAAATTTATCTGACCAAAGAATGATTGTATAGCTTTTATATTTTTTGGAATAGGGATTTGATCAATTGCTTTTACCCTTTCAGGATCTATTTTAACTCCCTCCTTCGACACTATATGGCCAAGCAATTTTCCTTCTGTTACTACAAAATGGCATTTTTTAGGGTTCAATGATATTCCATATTCTAGGGCTTTGACAAATATCTGTTCTAGATGTGTGCAATGATCTTCGGCCCTTTTTGAATATGCTGTTAAGTCGTCTTGATATACTATCATAATCTTATTGATCAATTCAGCAAAAGCTACATCCATCGCTCTTTGAAATGTAGCTCCAGCATTAGTTAATCCAAATGGCATTCTCAAGTATACATATGTTCCCCACGGAGTGGTGAATGCCGTCTTAAATTGTTCAGACTCCTTAACTTTTACCTGATTGTAGCCAAAGAAACCATCCATCATGGATAGCAATTCACACCCAGTAACTTTCTGCAATATTGCCTCCATATTGGGAAGAGGATAATTATCTTTGAGGGAAGATTTATTCAAGTTTCTGAAATCCACACATAGTCTAATGTCACCATTCTTTTTCCTGACAGGTACTAAGTTTGAAACCCAGGAAGAGTGTCTAATAGGTTTGATTATAGCTCCATCCCTTAACTTTGTAAGTTCCTCTAGCATTTTAGGAGCCAATGTAGGATTAATTGGCCTCTGTTTCTGTCTGAATGGTTTTGCATCTGGCTTTAGCGGTATCTCATGTTGAAATAGATCCTCTCTATATGCTTTTAGATCATCATATGACCAAGCAAACACATGCCTGTACTTCCTAAGTAGATTGATGATTCTGCTTCTGATTTTCTGATCAAGATTCCTTCCAATATATACATTCTTTGGGGTTGTCTGAGTCCCCAAATTGATTTCCTCAAGGTTCTCAGGTATCACTGGTGTATCTTTCTTTTTATATCTATCATGCCCATCAAATGCTTTTTCTAATGCAATAAGTCCTTTGGGTATCTTATTTGTCTTCAGTTGGACCACTTCTTGGCCAAAAAGGGTTTCCTTCCCATCGTGTTCCTCCACAAATGCACTGAAATCAATTTCTTGATTTTCATAATAATCAGCACAATGTAAGAAATTGATTATATCAACATTGCTATCAAACACTTGCCAATTCTGTATATTATCAGGGATGGTAGGTCTAGTTTTAAATTCTACTTCTGTGATCCCTCCTAATGTAACATCATCTCTCTTTAATGCAATGTTTGCTAAAAAGTCTGCCATAATGTTTTTAGACCTATCAACCCAGCTGATTGAAAAGGCATCAAATAATTCAACACTATCCCAAACTGCATTTCTGTACTGTCTTAATCTTTTATTTTTAGATAAATATTTTTCTCTTACTTGGGAGATGACCAGTTCAGAATCACCGAAGACAGCCAACTTTTTTATTTTGTATTTGGTGGGTATGTTTAGGCCAATGAGCATGGCTTCATATTCAGCTACATTATTGGTGCATTCAAATGTCAATAGGAAAGAGTATTTGAATGCTTTACCTCCTGGTGAGATAAAAACTACTCCGGCCCCATTTCCCATCTTGCTGCATGCACCATCAAAATACATTTTCCACAAATCACTCTCTCCTTTCATAGATTCAGTGTGTATTGGGTTAGTGTTATGCAATTCTGGGGTAGTTTCTCCAACTTTGAAAACTCCTAAATCTGTGTCACAAAAGAAATTCACCTGATGCCGACCCATTCTTTCTATAATATTGTCGTACCTTAGCTCTCTACACAATTTGATTTCCTTGTCACCTACTGGTATGGTGGCATATGATAGATCTAATTGAACATTGCCTCCTGCCATTGCAGCCCATTGTCTTGATAGCAGCATTCCATAATACGGTGGGATATCAACCACAATGATGTCAATGTTATATGTTGCTTCAGGATGTGAAGCAAGTTTTATCTCTACATCTTTCATAATACCAACTACTGGAATAGATCTGTTATCCATTGCATAACACTGGCCATAAGTAGTATCAACCCACATCCCTAATTCTTTCACCACTGCTATAGGCATGATATTCATAGCAGCACCTGAATCAATCATACAATTCCTGACTATTCTGTTCTTGATTACTAGTGTAGTATAGAATGGATCTACCTGTGAGGGATTTTTTGTAAGTGTGTCACCAAGGTATACCTCAGGCATCTTAAAATTTTCCTGATGCACATTATTTGTTGTTTTTTCAAACCCTTTATGTTTTGGATTTGGTGTATCAAAAATCATCTTGACAACTGTACTCCTATATTTATCTATTTTCATCATCTCTAGGAGTGGGACTGATATCTTCACCTGAGACACTGCCTGTGCAATGTCGAAAGAAGGGGTTATGATCTGGTCATTCTTTTCTATTTTTGTGTTTTCTTTTTCTTGATTTCCTTTCATTTTATTTTTATCCCCCTTTTCTGGTTCTTTAGGTGATGATTTTGTATTATTTTCTTTGTTATTCTGGTCTTTTATAAATACACTTCCAGGAGTTCCTTGCCCAACATTTGTTGTTCTATTCCTTAAGTTATAAGTGTTTCGAGCTTGAGCCACTGCAGCCACTGTGAGAGCTTCTCTTTCATCCTCAGTAGGTTTTCTCCATTGACCACATGACTTGTTGTTACAACTATCTTCCTAGTTTGAGAATACCTGTTGTTCTCCCATGTTAATATGATACTTTTGGTTCCCTACATCATACTCATATCCTTCTTCTTCTGAAGAAGAATAATCTTCTGTTACTACACATGGTGTATCCTGCATCATATTGATGGTGTGATTATCCCTATTATAGTTGTATAGCATTTCCTCTTGCTGTATTGATTTAGCTACCTCACAGTATACAAGTGAATGTGGTAAGTTACATACAAAACACCAAGGTTTATTTTCTGCCATATGTGCCATGTTTCTCTTCAAGGGATCAGGAGTATCCTTTCCATATGGCTGCTTTCTGTTGTTGTCAATAGGTCTTCCATCCTTCCAATTTGTATTGTAAGGCATATCATGTAACCTAGGTCTATCATGCCTATGCTGACCCTCTGGTTTAATCTGTTGAGCATTTGGATTTTGAAGATTTCTATGATTTTCCCTTTTACTGACCATTCCTACAGCCTTCCTATTATTTTCAATAGTTATGGCTACTTTCTGTGCTTCGGCCAATGTTGCAGGACACCTGTTTCTGAGTTCATATCCTGTTTTGGGGTCAAATGCTTTCATATAGATACTTAGTGCTGCCTGGTCAGATAACTTGGCTCCATGTGGTACTTTATTATGTAACTTGGAAAACTTCAAGTTGAAATCAAACACTGATTCATTTTGATACTTCTATATACTTATTAGTTCATGTAGTGCAAAATCAGGAGCATATTGGTTACCATACTGATCCTTAAACTGGTTATGGAAATCAGTTATTGAATTGATTGATGCATCGGACAAGCTATTAAACCAATCTCTGGCATCTTCAGTGAGGGACATCATAAATAACCTCATTCTAATGTCTTCCCAATCCATACCTATATCCTGTACAAAAGCATTAAAACTTCTGATATGATCTTCCGCAGATATTGCATTATTTCCAGTAAACTTGGGGACCATATTTCTCCAAGTACTATCCATAGGATATGGATATAGCTGATATCTAGTTAAATCAAATTGACTGCATATATTTGCAAGGTTTTGGGGTGGGAAATTCAAAGGTGGTGGATTGGGATAATAATTGTATCCACCTGGTGGCTGATGATATGCATATTGTTGATGTTGGTTCATGTGGGGGTTTGTGTGATGATTCTGTGGTCTATAGTATTGTTGACCAGGGGGTGGGTAAGTATTTACCATGTGTTGAGATACATTACGTATGGGAGGTGGTCTAGGGTTTTGGGGAATAGTGTTCTGATGACTTCCAGAAGCATGTGAGTTTTGAGCACTACTTGTATTTTGCTGTGTATTTCTTGAAATATTCCCTCTATGCGGGGGTACATATTTAGGGGGAGCTGTTTTGGCTTTATTTTTCCTCTATTGAATTTCTTGCTGCAACAACTCCTTCTCCTCTTGTATCTTGTATCTTTCAAGTTCTTTCCTAAGCATGAGTATTTCCTGTTGCTCATCACTCATGTCTCGATTATTTATTTCCTGATGTTCTGGATTGTCATTCATTCCCTGATTTGAAAATTCATATCCTATCTCTTCTCCCTGGTCAAATGAGATCTTGAAATCATGTTCAGCTTGGTTCCTATCAATATCCCTCATGACCTTTGCATCATGATCTCGCTGTTCTTGAGGAGTGGGTCTGTACCTTGCAAAAATATCATCAGTTGCTCCACTAAGGTTCTCATTTGAATCATGTAGAGGTGTGAATTTATTGTGAATTAAAATATTTTGTTCTAAATCATTCTCTTGGATGTCCAGATTATTATCTTGGTGTAAATGCTTTGAATTCACATTTCTTTTGGAAATGTTTCTAAGTGGTGGAGATGACTGCAAATTTCTGCCTTCCATCTTGGATCTCCTACCATCCATTTGATATTGAATTTTTTGTTATAATTGTAACTAGAGTCGCCACCTATTAAATAGGAAAAGTCTATATTTTATCTGTAGGGTTCTTGTCACCAGCAGAGTTACCAACTTAAATTTTCTGAATTGACTCTATGAAGGAAAGAATTACTTTCTAAGGTCTTTTACTAGTCCCCAGTAGAGTCGCCAATTTGTTAGGTCTCAAAAATGCAAGTTGCTAATCCTAAGAGGATGCCAGGCTCTATGTTTGGATTTGCAACGTTTTTGAACTAACTTGACGAAATCAACCTTCAAGGTTTGATGATTTCCTACACTTTAGGTCCTGCTACACCTAGGTGGGTGAACCTTGAAATATTAAAGCAGTCTGAGTGTGGATGAGTGGACTAACTAGATCTATCTACAATGGCACATGATGTAAGATAGATGAAAAAGCTGACTAGTTAGTTCTATGTATAATGTTTAATAAATGATTGGTAGAAATTGTATAAGCAATATCAAGGTAAAAGGTTTTAAATAATGAGTTGAATGAGACTAGTGCCTTGTTGGGTAACAGAGTCAATTTGAAGGACCTAGACCAGTAGTTTCTTAATGGTAATAATTCTAATTGCTTGGCACAGTTTTGGTTTATAGCTTGTATAAACGTGCAAGAAAGTGATTGACAAACTCTTCTTAGCAATCCAACCAATACAATCAATTATCTTATAATTCACCAGAAGGTATTTTAATCCTTACTTGAAGGAACCAAATGAAATGAATGGCAAGATTAACAGATAATATTTTCTGGAGACTGAATGGTAATCCTAATTATATGGCTCTACTTAATAATCCCAACTTACTACTTCTAGGCTACTGTGACTAAATTAGAAGGGTTTAATTCCTCAGATGGACACCAACCAAATTAATCACACAGATACAACAAGTGTGTAATGACAGATTAACTATATACTTGATATCTTAATCTGAATAACAAGGAAATGTAGAAATGGAGACAGCCACACAATTGAATATTTTCAACAAACAACTGATACCAAAGTAGAAACACTGAATCAGAGAACTTCAAACTTCTTCTTCAAATAAAATATACAACATAGTCACTTTGAGACATTGTATATTATGTATATATGAATATCTTCTAATGCTGATGCCCATTTCTGCATCGATTGTTTGAACTTATATAGATATTTCTATGAAGAGATACAACTCTTCAATAAGTCTCTTGGGAACTTAACAAGTATTAACAATAATTACATAAGTGTAATTAGGCTCTATTCAGCCATAAATAAACTTTAGCTAGATGATCTAGATACTCTTGATCACGGTGAGAATCAGTAAGCTCAATAGCGCTTCTGGTAATTACATCAAGAGTAACCATTTCCTCCAATTGTTTGCAGACTTCTTTGGATGCAGAGGCTTTATCTTTCAGAGCTCCTGTGGCTTTGTGTAATATAATCTAGCAGTCAATAATCCATTCTTCTTTTCTCTTTACCTCTCTGTTATCTTTAAATAACCTAGGTACTCCTGCACTTGAAGCAGCAGTCCCTTCCTTAGCATCAGCTTTAAGTTTGTCATAATAATTCTGGTGCTGTTTGAACAATGCTCTTGCATCAGAGATATCTGTACCATCTGTGGCACTTCTGTTTTGTAACTCAATCATCTTTTCCTATATCCTCTTATCAAGCCTTTCATGTTCTTTGACTGCTTTATGATTTTCTGAGTAGTTATCCCAAAACTGGTTTAACCACTGTACCATATTTGCATACCTGCTCTGCAGTACTGTAACAAATGCGTCTATCTGAATTTGTGCGGCCTGATCAGGGGATATTACTCGACTACCTTGTGAGCTCTCACCTTGAGTTATTTTTTTTGTAGATTGGCCAAAGGTACTCTTAATAGCATCCTTCAAGTAATCATTTTCTTTTGTTAATATCTCACAATTCAGTTTATAAGAATCTCTTTCTTTGATCAGCATCTGAGCTTGTGCTTTATTTAACTTTGCAACATTGATACCAATGTCTGCAGTAATTATAGGGTCAGTTTCACCTGCTCTGAAAGTCATAACATGGCCAAAAGTTTTTTCAGTGTCTATGATGGCCGTCTTCTTATGGGGAGGATACAACGCCCATATCATCAAAGAATTTTCATCATTATTGTATCTAGTCCCCATATATACTTCATTAACTCCTTCTGGAGTAAGTTTATACTTGTCATTAGCATTATTCAAAAAGCTATCAAAAACCAGAGCAGAATTTAAATCCAAACCAGGAAAAATCATAACCCCTGCATCTTTGAGTAACTGTCTACCCTTGCTAGGTGTCATGTCCTACATTTCTTTATCTACTGTTTGCTTCAACATATCTAATAACTGTTTTTCATTATCAGTAGAAACATCATCTACTGACTCTCTAATTTCTTTTCCTTTGTATTTATACAGGAATGATTTAAATTCCTTTGACTGAATGAATGTATCATCTGAAATGAAAGAATCATAAGCCTTTTGTCGTGGATCTTCATCAGCAGACCCCTCCTCATCATGTAGCACAACTGGAGGTTGATATTGTTGCATTTTTCTTTTAGACATTTCTATTGTTTTATCTTGTGGCTGCTCTTGTTCAGTCAATTCTTCATCTTCAGAGGATACCACTTCAACTTCTGCCAACTGCTTTTTCTTTTCATTTAAATCTCTGTTATATTTTTCTACCACCAAGTCGACTTCAGCCTCTTCCAAATTTATAATGACATCATCATGTGGATAATGTATGTGCATGTATCCACTGAGAATTTGTTTTCTTCTTACAGAGTCAATGAAACCTTCAGTGTCAAACCATTTCCTCACCTCAGCAGTCACCATGTTATAATGCATTAGTTTATCCAAAATGAGATTGTATCCTTCTTTTAAAACCACAGTAAAATCACCAAAACACAAAGTGTTGGGCATGAATGATTGTTTATCATGTGAACTTAGATGCATCACATTCAAACAATGCATTTGCCTAATTATTTCTAAATATGCAAGTCTGTCAGGGACAGTTTTAGGCAATATCAATGGAGTATCCTCAAATCCATAAACTCTGATCATAGTGGCATCCTCAAAGCAGTACCAGTCTCCCCAATTATGAGTGACAGTAGGGGGACCACCAAAATCTTTAGGTTTGAGGAACCTTTTTATTTCATTTGAAATTGAATATTCACAGGGGTGGTTGAAATACCTAAATAGCACTTTAACACAATGCTCTTCAAATTAAGCATAGCTGGAGTTGGCATACCTGCTATCCCAGATTCTGGTCCACATTTGTACAGGTATCTTTTCCCCTTTTTTATCCACAGCAACAACTTGAAACTCACTTGGCCACAATCCTACTTCCTGGCCATAGTATAACACCATATGCATAAGCATCGAGTAATGCTCAAAAGAGCATGCTGGAGCATTGTTTTTTTTTGCAGATAGACCAGAGTCTATTCTAGTAGCAACATAGGAGGCATAATCAAATTGTCTGGCATTGTGACATTGAATATCAGAGGCTATGACCATCAGAGGAATACTCATGAACTCAGGGACCTCTGAGCCAAGGACTTGGCCTACAGAAAAGTAAGTAAATTGTATGTATGGTTCAAAAATGGCTACATGAAAGGGAGGGCCATCATTCTTAGTCAAGGTTATCACTTCTCCTTCAATCCTGGGCCTATGAATGGGTAACCTCCATCCATTGTAAGTTGTATCCATTCTCCAATATTCTTTATCCAAATCTTCATAAACAATAGGGACAGTGCACAAATCATCTAAATCATACACCTCACAAATAGCATTTTTTGACAGGTGTACAATTGGTTCTCCTTGAGGGTTGCAGATAGCTTTCAGACCTGAATTGTAATGTTTGGCTAGCAGTTGAAGGAGTTCCACATTCAAGAATACATTAGGTACAACCAGTTTGCCTAAATTCATGTGCCATGGGTTTGACACAGGAGCATTTCTAAACCGTCTATTATAGTGGAATTTGAAAAGCTCATACCCTCGAATTGGGGTCTAGATATCTCCCAGGCGTTTATGTTTATCTTCCAATTTTTCTACTTCTGCTCTGAGTTGGGCAGACCTCCTGGCCTTGGGAGTTGACCCAGGCAATTGATCAATTAGGTCCTGATTTAATTTTCTATCTTTCACTTTTTCTTCAGGGGTTTGATCAGTTTTTTGTTTTTTAGGCTTACTGGTTTCCCCTTGTGACTTTCTTCCTTTTCCCTTTCCCGGAGTTTCCATTTTAAAACTTTGGCAGGAAATTCAAATGCAGGCAATATAATGGTTTGTATAGGTGTACCTGTCGTTCGGTGGCTGGAATTGGAAGCCTCTGCTTTTGCCCTAAGAATTCCTCTGTATTCTCCTCTCGGACAGTTTTTTGCAATTATAATGATCGTATGAATTTCATAGCCGTTTGTATTAATCACCTGATCAATTCAATGTTCATCACTGTGAAGTGTCACATCGCCATAACTCTTCTTATCAGCGTGATTTTTGAAATGTCTGGGCGACCCTTAATGCTTTTATGGCACGAACAGTCAATCGGCGTGACCCCTCAATTGTATTCCCGATGCTATGTAATGTCATATTTTAAGTGGGTGCGTCCATCGGCATGACTTGCCTCATCACCGAGTATTTTAGATCTCTCTGCGATATAGCAAGTCCCACCGATATGATTTGCTTATTGGCATGATTAATACTATCGGGATAATAAAATTATGTTCTCCCGATCTTTATTGTTTCGCCGATAGTCATTTTCATATATGGACTTCATCTTTATCGGAATGACATACACTATCGGGGTAGCTAAATCAAGATATCCCGATCCAAATCATCTCCTCGATGGCCCTTTCCATATCCTTCATCGGACAGAGTATGTTAAAATGTTACCGATGCCTTTTGATCGCCGTGACTTGTGAATTGGCGAGACCTAATTCCTTTATCCTGATATGCTGAGTTATCCCGATAGATGTGTATCGCTGTGAGTCTCGCCGAAAGCTTTCTTATCGCTAAGACTCTAACCATCAGAAGCTTACTTGTTTGCTATCCTGATAGTTTATTTCTCGCCGATGACTATTTGCTTCGTTACCCCCATAGGATGTTCGGTGAGACTCCTGCCAAAATGCTTCATCGGTATGATATATACCGTCGGGGCAACTTTTACAAAGTTATCCAATAGATATTTGTCATACCGATCGGTATGACCACTTGCCTTTCTTGCCGATGTAATGTCATCGGCATTACTCACTCCATCGGTGACTTCCATAATTCTTCTTCCGATCTCTATTCTCACGCCGATGGTTGTTTTCAAACGATTCCTTATGTATCGGTGTAAGCAACACAACCTCTTGCCGATGGATTGATTTTGATGAAATTTGGCACTGCTCATCCATAGACACCTTGTGAGAAATTTTTTTTTTATTATGGTCTTTTTGGGATATTCTTCAAGATTTATTCAAATATGATGGGGTAAGGAGATAGTAAAAATTTCAAATTTTTACTGTGCTAACACCTAGCATGTAAGAAGCCCCATTGTGGCAAATTGTAATCATTCAAATATATGGTAATCAATAAGAATCTTGGTGGTGTTTCGTTGAGTTGTTGTTTCTATTAGTTGTTTTGAGAGAAACCTCCTGCAACAATGTAATGAAAAATGCATGAAATAATAGAAATATATAAATAGTAGAAACACAGAAGGAATTTATTGATCGCAGGCCAATTCAAGGGGGCAACCTCCTTTGAGCAAGTTCAATACAATAAATTTGTGGATGCCTTCATTGGCCTCAACACGTACTTATATACGAAGTCTAATCTAAACAACTATTACTTCCCATGAATGTGGGATAATACAATATGCTCATGGGACAACTTACAAAGCATATGGGTCCAAATGTAATATACTAACAAAGTAAAGAAAAGGGTTAAACACGGGTTCCTAACATCCCCTCCCTCTTAGAAAAGCTTTGTCCTCAAAGCTTAAGATGTGAAAATTTGTTGCTGAATCTGAAGGAGTGGTTCCCATGTAGCATCCTCTGGTTGCATCCAATGCCACTGAATTAAGACCTCTGTGATGGATCGAGAGAAAACTTAATGAGTGCATCTATCAAGGATTGCCTTTGGCTCCAAAAAGATGGATTCTTCATTATGCAGTTCTAGTAAAACAGTTTGTGCTCTGACGTTGGTGCCAAGAACTTTCTTTAGACAAGGGACATGAAATACTAGATGAACACAGGAAGAAGGAGGAAGCTCCAATTTATAAGCAACTGACCCAATCTTTTGAAGAACCTTATATGGCCCATAAAAATTTAGAGCTAGCTTATGATTCCCTTTGAGATTCAGGGATGATTGCTTGTATGGCTATTGATGAAGAAAAATCATATCACCTACTTGAAAAGTGCGCTCAAAATGGTCCTGATCAACTTATTGTTTCATTTGATTTCTTACCATGTGAAGATTGTCCTACAAGATGAGAAGAATCTTATCCTGGGTTCAAAGAACCATGTCGATTGCTTGAACTGGTGAACTTCTGGTGGTGTATGGAAGAAGCATTGGTGGTACCTGACCATAGACTACTTCATATGGAGTCATTTTAGATGCAGTGTGGTAGGAGGTATTGTACCACTATTCAGCGAGAGGGAGCCACTTTGCCCACTAACGCTGTTGTTCTGAGGTGAAGCAATGAAGATAAGTTTCCAAACATTTGTTGATAATTTCAGTCTGACCATCTATTTGTGGGTGATACCTGAAACTTATCCTCAGTTTGGTGCCAGTGTTTTGAAATAGTTCTATCCAAAAAAGACTAGTGAAAGTTGCATCACGATCTGAGACAATGGAAGAAGGGATGCCATGAAGATGGAAGATATGGTCTATGAAAATTCGTGTGACTTAGGAGGCTATATAGGGATGGCTGAGGGCACAAAAATGACTATATTTGGAGAGGCGATCAACCACAACCAAGATCAATGTCTTTCCTCCAGATTTAGGGAGCCCCTCAATGAAATCCATAGAAATATCTGTCGAAATCCATGTAGGGATGGGCAAGGGTTTGAGCAATCTAGGAAGGAGTGTCATTTCACCCTTGTTGTGTGGGAAGGTATCACATTTAACCACCATCTTTTGAATTGCCCTTTTCATTCCCTTCCAAAAGAAGTTGCGTCATGTCCACTCAAATGTTTTGAGGAACCCAAAGTGCCCTGCCGATGGAGAAGCATGGAGTTTATAGAAGATAGCCTACTGAAGATCTGTGCTCTGGGGGAGCACCAGATGACCCTTGTATCACAAAGAAACACCATCCCAAGAGTAATGTAGTACAACAGAAGGGTTAGTGGCCAACTGTTGAATGATTTGAGATAATGAAGAGTCATTGACATAGCCCTACCAGACAGATTCCAACCAGTTTGGAATAGGTATAGAAATAGCTAAAAGGGAAGCTTGGTCATCAAATGTGCGAGAAAGAGCATCCGCCACAATATTGTCCTTACCCTTCTTGTAAGTGATCTTATAGTCATAACCCATGAGTTTCCTGACCCATTTCTATTATGCTGGGGAGGAGACCCATTGTTCTAGGAAATATTTCAGACTTTGGTGATCAGTCTTGATACAAAAATGATTCCCTAGTAGGTATGGGCACCACTTCTGTACTACATGCAAAATAGCCATCATTTACTTCTCATATGTAGAGAGTACTAAATTCTTGCCAGAAAGGGCTTTGTTGGTGAACACAATTGGATGTTTCTCTTGAAGGAGAACAACACCAAGTCCATTGCCGCAAGAATCACTCTCAATAGTGAAGGTCTTGGAAAAATCTGGCACAGATAGAACAGGTGTAGTACACATAGCTTGTTTTAGTTTCTCAAATGCACACTCAGTAACATGTTTCCAGATAAAAGCATCATTTTTTAACATAGTTGTTAATGGAGCTACAATATTCTTGTAATCATTGACAAACTTGTGATAGTAGTCAATCAGCCCCAAAAAACCATGGAGGCTCTTAAGTGTCTAAGGATGTAGACAATTTTTCATGGCATCTATTTTTGCAGGATCCACTCGAACCCCTTGGGCTGAAACAATATGCCTGAGATACTCCACTTCCTCCTAGCCAAAAACACATTTAGACTATTTTACACAAAGATGATGATTAGAGAGACGTTGCAGTATGAGATCTAGATGTTGGAGATGCTCAACCCATGTTTTACTATAGATGAGGATATCATCGAAGAAGACTAGAATGAATTTCTATAGGTAGGGCTAGAATATTTTATTCATCAATGCCTGGAATGTTGAAGGAGCATTAGTGAGGCCAAAGGGCATGACCAAAAACTCATAGTGGTCATCATACGTGTGAAAATTTATTTTAGAGATATCATCCTCATGAACCCGAATTTGGTGATACCCAGAACAAAGATCCAACTTGGAGAAAAAAGGAGCACCATGAAGCTCATTAAGAAGCTCATCAACAACAAGAATTAGAAATTTATCCTTGATTATGATGTGATTAAGTGCTTGGAAGTCAATGCAGAGGCACCGTGACCTATCTTTTTTTCAGACAAGAAGAACCTCTGAAGAAAAGGAACTGGCACTAGGGCGAATAATACCTTGTTTCAGTAAGTCTCGAATGAGCATCTCAATCTCTATCTTTTGGTAAAATGGGTAGTGGTAGGGCCTGATGTTGGGAGGAGCACTTCTAGGAAGGAGATGACTATAGTGGTGCTCTAGTTGTGAAGGTGGCAATCCCACTGGTTTGGCAAAGACACATGCATACCTATCCAAAATTTGTTGTAGATTAGAAGTAGTGGAGAGCACTGATGGTTGCATTTGAATGGAATGGAGATGACAAATGATGCCATGTGAATTTTTCTTAAGAAGCATTTCTATGCAATGTGAACTTATGATACTGAGAGACCCCAGTTGTAAGGCCTTAAATGTGTGTTTGTGCCCATTGTCTGAAAACTACATCCAAAGTTTAGCAAAATCCCATAAGAGGGGTCAAAGTGTGTGTAACCATTGGGTGCCCAAAACCACATCACATCTGCCTAAGGGCAAGGAAAAAATGTCAGAGTACAGGTTATAATCTCTAATAGAGATACGTACATTGTGACACTTCCCTTTGCAAGGTAATGTGCCCCCATTGGCTATCATGACTTCAAAGCTGGAGCAAGGATGGACAAAACAATCAGCATGTTTAGTGATCTAAGGGTCAATGAAGTTATGAGTGCTACCAGAATCAATGAGTATTGTAAGAGGGAGCTTCTCGAAGTAACCCTTGACCCACATGGTTTGTGGGGTGGTGACACCTGCCAAAGCATGGAGGGAGATCTCTGGGTGGTCTTCTTGAAAAGCAGGGTCAACAAGGGACTGCTAAGTGTCAACCTAATCATCCACTGTATCCTGAGCATCCCAATAAACATTAGTTTCAGGTGGAGAATCCACATCCAAGAGATAGAGCTTTTGCTCAACACATCTATGTCCTCGAGTGAATTTCTCATCACAATTATAACAAATTCCTTTTTCTCTACGTGCCCACATCTCTGCTTCAGTCAAATGCTTGATAGGAGTTGTTATAGGAGCTGGCTTTATTTGAGGTCTTTGGGAAGACGTATTTCTGAATGGAATAAAATTGGATTTGGATTGTTGTTGAGTCATTATATTGGCCTCTGCCAATTTAGCCAAGCCTAGGGCTTCCATCATTGTGTTAGGATGGAACATTTTAACCTCAGAGCAAATTGCATCTTTCAGACCACTGAAAAAACAACTCTTGAAAAATTCATCAAACAATCCCTCTGTGTGATTGGCCAGTTTTTCAAATTTTGTCTGATATTCTCTCACAATGTCTGTTTGGCATAGTTTAGTGAGTGCTCTAGTGAAGTCATCAAAAGCACTAAGGCCAAATCGTTGCAAAATAAGTTTGCAAAAATCTGTCCATTTTGGCTCCTCATGAGCCTTGATGTACCAACAAAACTATTGAAGGGCTTCATGTTCCAAGTGAAAGGATGCACGTTGGAGTTTGTTGACATCAAAAGTATTATGCAGACTAAAATATTGTTTGGCATAGTATATCCATCTAGTTGCATCATTACTATTGAAGTGAGGAAAATCAAGCTTCAGGCTACATAAATTGTTGGAAGAAGAAAACCCAGTGTCTGTAGAAGACTTTGGCTGCCATATATTATTCATGGCTAAATACTAAAGATTAAGGCCAAGATTTTTTTCATCCAGATCTTGGAGTTTGGTCTTGAGGGCTGCAAGTTCATCCTCCATGTGTTTTTGCTCCTATTTGGGTGACAACCATATCTAGGAGAATTAGTTTTTTGGAAATGGGTAGAAAAAGAAAAACATAAACTTTTTTAGTAAAGGAAAATTTGGATTTGGGAAAAAATATGATGGGTAATTAGGGTTTGACTAGGTTTTAGACAATTTCTAAGGGAAAGGGGAGAAGAAAATGGGGATTTCAAAAACGGGGTGAAAGAATCAAAAAATTTGTCCAAGAGGGACAAAGGAGTAGACATATGAAATGAACACTGTGGCAAAATTTGAAGGCTATTGGGTGAGAATCAAGTAAGTTATGGAAAACCATAAAAATAGACAAATGTGGGATTTCTGGCTTCGATAAGTGGAAGTTGGGATAGGGTCCTCAAGGAAGGAAATATGTAGAATGAAATTTTAGGGGTTCTAGTGAAGTTTGAGAGGAAACAAAGCTAAAGCAAGGAAGATATGGAAAAAAAATAGAATTTTTTTTCGGAAACAATTGGCCAACTTCTCTAGATGGATTCAATCTGTGATATGCCAGCTGTTAATAGATATGGGCCCCAAGAATGTTCAGGTTCCTAAAAGTTTAGGGGAGTCACTCGGCCACCAATGTTGTCTAACAACTTGCGTATTGGGGAAATACCCATCATTCCATGGCTCAGGTAAAATTGATAACTACTTTTCCACAAATGGCAGCCCTTGGTTTACCTCATAGATGGGAACTAGTCAATCATGTAGGGGCCATTTCCCTTTTCACTGGCAGGTCCTCTCAATGGACGACCTACTTTGGGGTTCTTGTGGTACTCTTCATAATGAGTTTTAGGGCTATATGCCTAGGTAATTCCCATAGTTAAGCAGATAGGGATATTCCCTGATCTGAACCTGCAATTGCATTAAACAATGCAAATGCGAAAAAGAAAGAGTTACTGCAATAATCACAGTGCCTGGAGGCCACTATGGAAAAAAAAATTTGGCAGAAATTTTACCCAGCGATCCCAAGAAGGTGCTTTGATACAAGATGAGAGGAACCTCCTGCAATAATATAATGAAAATTGCATGAAATAATAGAAATTTATAAATAGAAAAAACATAGAAGGAATTTATTGATCACATGCAACTTTGAGGGGACAACCTCCTTTGAGCAAGCTCAATACAATAAATTCATGGATGCCTTCGTTGGCCTCAACACGTACTTATATACTAAGTCTAATCTAAACAACTATTACTTCCCATGAATGTGGGATAATACAATATGCTCAAGGGATGACTTACAAATCATTTGCATCCAAATGTAATATACTAACAAAGTAAAGAGAAGGGTTAAACATGAGTTCCTAACATATTTTGTGTAGTTGCATTGCTAGACAATCCTTCATTAGATCTTCTATCCATTACTGCATCAAGTGGTATTAGAGCAAGTTTAGAATTATGAAAGTGGAAGGGAATGAAGATTTGAATCCTAACAGATAAGGAGAGTTTATTCTTGTTGATAGAGCACCAAATTGAGGTAGCTTGTGGAAATATTGCCAAGTGTTTGGTAGTTGTAAGGGTTTGTAAGTAAATTACAAAACTTGGGGCAGTCAACAACATATCTATGAAAGAGAAAAGTTGAGGAGCTAGAGAAAATAAATCAATGACTTGAGGCAATTTGTGAAAATAAATTAAGTGAGAGCAAGGAGATCACACTTTAGATAAAGCGCTAATGGTGAGGTATTCTAGTAGTGGCATACATAAAGAGAGAATGAGAGGCAAAAAAGAGTTGCAAGTGAGGTGGATAGATCATTGGATGGAGCTGCTATCTACTGAAGAGTTTAGTAGATGCGCAAGTTGAGTGGAAAGAGCACCAAAATCTGAGGCAATCTATAAGTAAGTATTTTGTGATTTGATTGGAAGATGAGAGAAATCAATATCATCCCTAAATCTAAGGTTAGTAATATGAGTGACCCCTAGAAAATAAATTCAATTGCTTGAGTTAAAGATGGTTGAAATAGCCAGTAGAATTGAAAGGTTGTAGAGAGATGAGAAAAGAAAATCAATTTTGGATGTGAACAAGAATAAACAAAAAAGGATAAGAGAGTGTAGATATGTGGCAAGAGATCTGGAGATGTTGATTCAAGAGAGAAAAACTAGAAGAAGACCAAGAAGAGTTTTGGGAGGATGATACTATAAAATAAGTTCTAGATAAGCTTTGGAAGGATGTTGTTTCAAAAAGGTTGGAAATGATATCCCTGTTGAACACACAAAGTACTAAGAGGGGGGGGTGAATCGATACTCTATTAAACTTCTTACTTATTAGACTAGAAATCCATTTACCGCATGCAATAACAAAGAAAATTAAACATAGAAGAAACAACCAAAATCCATCACACATGAACACTAGGATTTTTACGTGGAAAACAAAACTGGGAAAAACCATAGTGAGTGTTATCTCACAATATATTATGTAGTAACAATACCAAATTACAATAGAAGCTCACTACCTTAGGACTCACTGCCTAAAGAAATGATCACTGCAAGAATGGCTCACTGCCAAAATAGGCTCACTGCTTAGAGAAAGAAAGAAGGAAGAAGGGTGGTTCACCGCAAATTTGATCTACTTAGATTGCATCTACACATGCATGGTTGCAGCTCCAAAGAATGCTCAAAATACTATCTCAAAACTCTTCATTTTGACTACTCTGTTCTACTGCTATATATATAAACAACAAATAAAATCTTCATATCAGGTCAGCCTGATAAAGTGCATCGTGTAGTTATGCATTATGTACTCTGTCGGTCAACTTCATTCTCCAAAATTTATACTGGACCCAAACATTATTTGAAATACCTTCACACATGTCGGCCTTGACTATTTTACCACTTAGAGGGTATCCCACAATAGTGGGTTACACTTTTTGGCCGAACTTGACATTGAAATCAACATTTTGAACTAAATCTTCACTTTCGAACACCCATAGCTGCTAAACCATTAGGAATTTGAAGATGATGCGAACTAGTGATTTGTGAGATTTTGTTTGTAGATTCTAAATTTTTTTTTTTAATTTGGAGTTAAATTGTAAAAAATTTTGTGTCTCCTTTGATAACTATTTTTAATAGTAAATAACATTTTTTTAAATTGATGTGTATTCTATAGCACATAACTTTTTTTCTACAAAGGATAAAATTCTAATTCTTTTGAATTTAGATAGGTAACACTAATATATAGGGCATGCATTTAGCTTCATTATGTTTGGTTGAATATTTTTTTATTTAATTTTTAAAGTCAAACCAATTATAATTTAGACATAGGCATATTATGTCAAACATAACTTTTTCTGTATGTATCGAAATTCAATTCTTCTTCTTTTGTTGAAACAAGGACATCAATACCTAGGGCATAGATATTTTTTAGAATTTTTTTTCACTAATTCAGTAATTTTCCATGTGTGTAGAACAAAGAACTTGATGTTCAGTGAAAGCCTACATTCACAAGAAATTAAAAAAAATATAGAATAATCAAATTAAATATATTTAAAATTATACTTTTTGGGAAGCTTATAATAAGGAATACAGACAAGACATAAATTTTAAATGAATTCATTTGATCCCAGAAAAGGTAAATCAAAGTGGTTTTTTATCAGCATTTTGATAGGTGTAGAGGAGACTCCATTATAGGTATGGTTTACAACTAGTGGGGTTCTATCCAAGGGGGTTTGAATCTAAGGGGGTTCGATCAAACCCTCTTCATTTAAAATCCTTTAAAAGGAACCTTTCAAGGCTTAAATCATTATATTTTCTAAAAATATGTGATTTTAGCAAAAATTAGGATGTCCCAGAAAGTGTAACCCATTATTGTGGTAGCACCCTAGAATTAGGTTCTATACAATAGATATTACCACATGCAATTTGTACTTATCATGTCGACCTTAAACATAGACAGTCACTGGTTCACTTCATCTGTCAGACATCAACTTTCACTACAGACCACAAGATGCTTCAAAATCATATCAGACACTCTTCACACATCATAGACCATACCTTCAAAACCACAAAGAAAAATATTTTCTTGCGGTAGAACACAGACCTCAAGAACACATGCCCTGTCATAGTCAAACTGCATCATACCAAGTAGCGATAATTACACATTCATAACTGACTCTCTAGTGAAATATAGACTTGCAACTCTAGATTTGGATACCTCACATATGTGTTTACAACACCTCAAAACTGCATAACAATATGTGCGACAGTGAAGGAATGCAGACCAATTCAGTTGAGTTTTCTGTCCTAATTTCCTTTGTTCTCTGCACTGTCAGACTTAGACTTTTTGAAGATGGACTTCTAGTATTCATCAAGGACTAAAATCTTGGACAAGTGATCATTTGACCACTGTAAACAACATATCTGAACCACATGATATGATCTTCTACTATAGGCTAATACCAGCTTAAGTATTGTCTCCTTGTTGCTTCTTCAGTATACTGCCAACGCTTAACCCAAAGTGGCCAAGTCTTCTACTCCAGACCAAAAACACTATTCCAATCTTGTTCCTTTTCTTGTTGCTATCAATGATAACATCTTCAAACATCATTCACAAACAATCTTCATCATATTAGCAGTCTCTCTCTCTCTTATGATGTTTGCCAAGTTGCCAACAATCCCACATGGAAAAGAATCTTTAGAAACCAATGGAAAACTTTGAAGTAAATGAAAATTGAAAATAAGTGACTAGTTTAGATGAAGGAAGAAATTATGTAGAGGATGAAGAAATGGAAGATGATCTTCCAAATGAAGGTGAGGAATTGGATAATAGGGAGAACCAAGACATTTTCGTGAAAGACATAATAAGAAGATAAAATGTGAGAGATATGAATTGTGAACAGGTTAGTAATTCTTTTGAGGATAGATTTCAATATTTGAAGATTGATGATGAGTGTAATATAGAAAGAGCACTTGAAGAAGGTACAAAGTTAGATATTTGAAGATTGATGATGAGTGTAATATAGAAAGAGCACTTGAAGAAGGTACAAAGTTAGCGATAGATAGCCTAAATAGATAATGTGATGACATTGGAAGTATAGGAGATAATTGGAAGATACATGCAATAATCAGGAAAATGTTGTAGGAGGAGAGTTTCTACAACAAGGTAATTGATAGAGTATCAAAAGTGATTAGGTTAAGGAAACATCTATTAAATTATATTGCAATGTTAGGAAACATGGATATGAAGGAAGTATGAAGGAAAAAACCACTATGACTATGATATTTTAGAGGAATGATAGTAGATAGATGGAAGTAATTATGATTAGAATAATAGTAGGTATTACATGTTCATAAAATAATAGAAGCTAGGAGTTTGTAGTAGGCAATTTTGGTATAGGCATGGAAGTAACAACCACAAGTGAGTTTTGAAGTAGTATTAGTGTGAGAGAAAAGAGGAATTTG
The DNA here is from genome assembly GCA_027924645.1 of Cunninghamia lanceolata. Lineage (NCBI taxonomy): Eukaryota > Viridiplantae > Streptophyta > Pinopsida > Cupressales > Cupressaceae > Cunninghamia > Cunninghamia lanceolata. Next base: position 19,149,316 of record BSBN01001807.1, on the reverse strand, counting down.
AGGATTGGATACTATGGATGAAGAAGATGATAATAAAGGTAGAAAATTAAATATAATAGAGGAAAGCATGGGATGGTTTCAATTAGGAGAGACATAGGTTGAAATCCATAGAAGGAGATTCGATTGGTGGGAGAAGTTCAATTCTAGAGGAGTTCAAAGTGGAATATGAAGGAATATTTGAGAATAAATCATGTTGATTTGATTTTGGAATACTTATTTGTTAGTACTATGTTCACAAATTGTCTACTCAAAGCATTTGATGTAGAACCATCCAAGGATGTGAGAGCAATCTAGCATTAACAAAAAAAAATTGATCTTTCACTAGGTTTTTACTTGTAGATTTCTAGTTACTAGTTAGTCACAAAAGATGTCACCACATACCACTGCATTTGTATATTGGGCCTCATGGTTTGGATCATATGTTTTGACAAGATACCTATATATTTTGTCCATATTTTAGGAGATTTGGAGCACCACACAAGTGTAACCTGGTTTTTGAACCTTTACCAGGTTGACAGGATTACATAGTTCACTATTCATAACATGCTCTAGGTTTCTTGAAGTTTCCACCACCAAAGGAATATATAGATATACATGGGACCCAATAGGGATTAAGGTGAGTATTTCTCATGGACCCTTTATTCTATTATCATTACACTTAATTGGAAAGGTCCATCATCACACCTAGTTGATGTGTTATTTGTGCCACCTTATGGCTGATGCAAAATCATTATAAGGCTTGGGATTGATATTTATACACTTCTCACAAGCATTTGAATAAATTAAGAGAGGAAATCAAGGAAGAAGTCAAAATAAATAGTTCTATCATAAGGATGAGAGTTCAAAATGGAGTACGATATTGATAATGATAACGATAATCTTGATAGTGTGGCACTTAGGAATGTATGGAGCTTTATCTTAACAGTATAAGTTCATGTTTAGTAATAAAATAGATACAACCTTGGATGTAAGAAGCCCCATTGTGGGAAACTATAGTCATTCAAATATATGGGAATTAATAGAATAATGTTTTTATTTCATTGAGTTGTTTATCTTAGTTGTTTTGTGTGGCTACATGGTTGCACAATACTTCATTAGATTCTCCATCCATGACTACATCATTTAGCATAGAAATGGTTTAATGCATGGTTTTGAACCTATACACATAAGAATGACTTGGGAAAAAATTAAATATTGGAATTGACTAGCATTGATCTTTTGATATCCAAATCATTGTTTTGATTGCCAATGTTCACAAAAACCTTTGGAGAATCTACAAATTTTGATTGTCAAGTTCTCATTCAAACCTCTAGTTGGACTAATTTAGAAACTATAGAACAAGGATTGAAGATAATAGGGAAGTGTACAATGTACCTATTATGATGTATGCATATGTCATGCTCTGATAATTTTACTATGATAATTTCTCATTAATGATTCCTAGGTTGTCCCTTGATACTCTTTGCATGATCTAAAATGATTAAATGAATATCTTTAAATACAATAGCATAGCACACAAATCAACACAAACATATTCTAGGTGGACTCATAATGGATAATAAAAATATCGCTAAGGCATACATTTAAATTTTAAATTAAAAAGATTAGGGTTCTAATATGCAACTATAGAAATGAATTGGATCAAGTTTGTATGTATAGATCTTATGCAAGGTGTTCAATAGGAAATCTAGTGACTGAGACCGATCTTTAGGGATGATTAATGATGGGACTACAGTAGGATCAGGTCATGATCTAAATTCATGGAATAGTATGGTACTGGTAGACTACTCATTTCATTAAGGACACTCTAATCAGAGTGGACCCAAAACATAGGGGAAAAAGGCATGGAAATGCAAATTTCACCATTACATTTTTCTCCCACTTTGTTGTGTATGTGAACTACATGGAAATTAAATATTTTTCAAATATTCAAATGTTAAATAGTTTCTCAAAGTTTTAAGTCGTAAATTGAGTACACTTGTGTGTAAGAACAATTTCACTATGTTTAGCTTCTCCCTTTAGTGATCCCAAGCCTAGTCCATTTTTAGGTCCATCCTAAAGCCCTCTTTTCACCTCGTTTATAGAAAATGTCATGATTTTGATTGAAGTTTCATCATGACCTGGAGAAATAAGGTAAGATTTGGAGTTAGCCCCGCATTAAGAGTGCACTTAAGACTTGAAATTGCTCGGGGCCCAGGGCACCTAAGTGCCCTGGTCCCTCCTATATTTTGAGATGAAATTTTAAGTTACAAGTTAGCTTTGATGTTGCTTAGGCCAACCCTAAATTCATATTTACTTTTTGGGTGTTATGTTGATGTTTTAATCTTAATTACTCTTTTTCTATGGCCTTGTATAGAATTAAGTGACTTATCTCATTTTAAACTAGATGACAAGATTGATTTTGAATGTGGAAAAGCTCTCTATTTCTATTTTCTCTCTATGTCATTGTGTTATTGCACATTTTTGTTCAAGTGGAGTTCTACTTTGTTCTTGGAGAGATTTGTATGAAGGCTAGGAGATGAGATCTTGAGTCTATCTCATTGGCTCCTAGGTTAAAGTAATTTGCATGTTTGGGAGAAGGTTTGGAACCACCAACTTGCATTTGTCTTGAGTCCTCGCCAAGGGTATGGTTGCATCACCTTCTTATTCAGCAAACCTTTCATCAATCTCCATCCTCGAGGTGAAGTTTTAAGATTCCTTAGATGAGACATCCTTTCCTGTTTTCTTGAGTCATATAGAATTAGGGTTTTCTATAATTTGATTAGATCTTGATGTTGCTACTCACACTTAGGATTTCTAAGCACACACAACATCTAGATTTAATCTTGTCTATATGTGAGGTAGGAATACCAAAATGGGGGCTTGATTGAGGCAAGCTCCTATATAACCAGAAATATTTTCCTCTTCTTTCTTGTGTGTAGAGTAGATGAACAAGTTTTAGGAGATGTCGATCTTAGAGACAGAAGATGTTATAGGTGTAGACCTAAAAAAAGTTACAATTTTTGTAAACCCTAAAAAAGGCCTAGGGTGCCCAAGAGCCTTGGTCCTGTGCATTTTGGTCACTAGATCTAGGTTATGAACTATTTCTTTATCTCTGCTATTATGTTATTTTATTATATCGCACTTCTGACAGTGATATGTAGCTTAATTAGTCTCATTTAGGGTTTGATCTCATGCCCTACCTACATTGGTTGAATTTAGTTTAACACTCATCTATACAACAAAGAGGCAGAACCCCTACAGTTTGGTTCTCCTTCAAGGGTAGAATCCAAGCTCGGTTTGTGTCTCAATGTTTGTAGAAGAAGTCTTGGACCTAGTTTAAATCCTAAGGCTAGATCACTCTTTTCTACTAAACACAAAGTATACAAATCATTAAAGAATTCTTCTCACAATGAGTGCTCCATTGGAAGCTAGTACAAAAGAAAAAAGACCATGCACAGAATAACATATATCACATTTTTAAAATAGGTACTAAATACAATTTGTTTAAAAAATAATTATTCTTAAAAGGATTATTAAAAATAAAGAGGGGAAGGGTAAGATATTCCACGTAATATAAAAAGTGATAAAGCTTTGACTTATTAGAAATGTAAAAGGACTATGACCAAGTAGATAAAATTACTCAGTGTCCCTAGACATGGGAATGATTATATAAACCTATGAATGCAAAATATAACTCACAAAAAGGAATGTCAATGGCATATATGCACTCCTTTCATTTGAATTGGTTGTTTACAGAGGATGCAAGGAATTGGATGGGATGGGAAAATATATAATCATGATAAGTTATATAAACATGGTAAAAGGCATTTGTGAAGGATTATACCTATAATTGTGTACTTATTTTTTTATTCTAAGAACTAATGTGCATTTATAGGTAGAAGAACTCATAAATACACTCATGGATTATGGAAATTTGATGTCTCTTAATAGTAAGCGGTAACATCAAATTATAAGCATGTAAGGATATAGGAAAGTATAATGCCCCCTTCTTAATCAGTTTGGTTTGGTGGACAGTTAACCTATCTAGTGGGTTCCCATAGGCTATTATGCTAGGGTTAGGGAACTTTGAGGTGATAGTTTATCTAGTAGGATGGCAGTATCAGATGTGTTTTTGAGCTTTGATCAGTTTGATGTGTACAATGCCCTTTTTCTAAGGTGATTTTGGTTGAGTTCTCCAATACTTACTATTTTTAGTAAGGCAGTTTCGAGCACTGAATGAGCTAGCTGGTAGGGTTACTATTCTAAGATATGTCAGTTGGAGTAGTGGATATTGACATTTTGATATTTGATATAGTCGAATGATTTTAAATTAAATAATGATAAGTATTATTTTATAAAGTTAAATTAAAGATCTAACTTTATCATTATTTAATAGATTTATTGATAAAGTGATTATAGGGGCACCTAAGGGATAAAATAAAGTGGAAATGAAACATAAGTTATTATGAGATTAGCACCACTTTATGGGAGACATAAGGAGTTTAAAATAAAATAAAATATTTTATTTATCAACTTGGGTGTATGATTTTGAAGGGCAAATAAATGAGTTTTTGGAGGCTCATTTGTATATTATTGAAAATCTTTTTCCACGGGTATATGTTGGCTGAACAGAGTTCACCATTTTCTGCTTCTTGAGGATGGAAACCCTCATAGAGCCCAACATCTAGGAGAGTGAGTGACCTCTCTAGGGTGTTTGCTGATAATGTCATTCAGAGGTTATGCTAGTAATTCATTTGTTGCATATTTTAAGGTTTTACAAGGAGTTTTGATTGTAGATTTATTGAGGAAATATTGAACAAAGATTTTAATAGAAAATGAAGGAGTTTGATTGAGATTGTAATTTGTTTGGTGTTTCGTATGCTAGCCATACCATTCCTAAAGAAGGCCATACCATTAAATTTCATATGTTTTGGGCTTATTCCTTGGGCATTTTCTCTTTCTTTAGGTGTGGGTTTTTGCAACAGATTTACAAATGTTTGGACGATGGTTTTTACGAGCAGTTTTAGGAGTGCTCTAGTTTTTATATGTTGTCATGGTTATTCCCAAGCTTGGTCATCCAGCCCCTAGACAGGGCATGAGTCCTCTTGGCCCAAGTAACTAAGTTTAGGGCCTCATAAATCATGCATTGGGGGCATCTAGGACTTCTTTATTGTTGTTCACCATTTAAAAGGAAGATAAACTAGGTTTTATGGTATTTTCTGATAGATTCATAGCACTAGTTTGTTGCAATCTTCATTTTAGACCTACAATTAATTGAATCAGAAAATGGGTATGTTTTTTTTATGCATTGTAATGAGATTTCCCCATCTGGGTATCTCTTCTTTTGACAAGGTATTATACTTTCAATTTGTTAATCAATATGGGTGTTTGAAAATAATGTTTTGTGAAGTTATTTTCAATTTTGTTTATTGGCCATTATATCTATTGTGAGAAACAACTTATGCATATCTGTCTTAAAGTATTCTATAAAAAAACACAAAACTAAAAACAAAGAATAGAAATTAGAAAAAAAATTGGTCCCAACTAGGGTGGGACATTACAATTGTATTAGAGCCCAACTCTTCTTGACATCATGTGTGATTGTGGAAGTGAACCATGTAGTAATTACATTCAGTGATGTAGCCCAACACACATCAGTATTATTTGAGGATAAACAAGTCAAACCCAAATGTTGAAGTTTTGGCACATATAGATCCATTTGTAGGTGTTGACAGGGTTGAGGTAGACATGGGTGATAGAGGGAATAGTGAATCGAGTACTAGAAATATTTTAAATGATCTTGCTAGGAGACAACGAGGATTGTAACATAATATGAATCAAATTTGCACCCTTTTGGCTAGGTAGATTGAGGTAAATAACAATAATAATAATAATACCGCTAATGAAAATGGCAATTGGGGACATGGAGATGGTAATGGAAATAGAAGCAATGGCAGTAATGAGGATGGTTCAGACAATAACATGGCAAAAAATCATGGTTCTATGGCTAGAATAGTGAACACTAGACCTTGTATGCCTATTTTTTCTGCATGGGATAACCCTCTAGCAGTTAATGAACTCACACAACATGAGTTGTAGGACCAGGTTATGAGGGATTGGAGGGATTCAGGAGAAATATTCTAGGCTAAAATGTCATCTTGTGATTACATGGATCTTAGATTGAGGCATATACCATAGAGAGGTGGGGGTGGTAGAATTCATAACCAAGAATTGTAGAAGAAAGTGATTAAATTATCTATTCCTTCTTTTGATGGCTCGAGAAAAACTACAGCTAGGGTGTGGATACAGATATTAGATAGCTTCTTTTAGCTTAGTCCTATGTCTAAGGATGAGATTATTACATATGTTGCTCTTCATCTTGATGGTATTGCCCATGAGTGGTAGCACCATGGTATGGTCACTTTGGGCCATGATCAGATTACCTCTTACATGGAGTTTACTGAGAGGTTGATTGATAGGTTTGACAAGAGGGATCCTAAGTTGTAGTTTAAGGAGTTGTCCTAGTTTAAATAGTGGGGTTCAGTGGACACTTACATTTTTGAATTCTAAAAGTTATCTATGATGGTGACTGATATTTCTGAGAGGAGGTTGACTATTCTCTTTATTTATGATCGTTCAGATCCATTGAGAGGTTGGATTAAGGCCCTTAATCCACTTTCATTATAGGATGCCTTCATGAAGGGAATAGATATGGAGTCATCCACTTCAAGGAGTAAATTTCAGACCAAAGGTTTCTTTCATAAGAAAGACAAGGAAAAGAAGCCTTTTTTGAGAGACTCCAATCCACCAAAGAAGGGACCTTTAAGATTAGACAATGATCAACTCAATGAGATCAAATAGAAGAAATTGTGTTTTCATTGTAGTGAGCCTTGGTACCCATCGCACCAGTGTGTTGCCCAAGCCAAGGCTACGTAGATAGAATAATTTTCAAGAAAAGAATCAATGGTTGATGAGGCAAATCAACATGCCAATACAAGGAATTCAAAGAGGGGGAACTCTTTAGATGAGTATGAGATGGAGAAGGAAGATGATAAACCCATAGTCTAACTATCTAACATCCAAAAAGAGGGTTCATTTAGGATTTGAGGAGTTCTTGGAGGACATAGGGTAGTTACTATTCTTGACATAGGAGCCACTCATAACTTCATCGATGAGGGGCTAGTAGCTAAAAGAGGACTTAGGACAGAAGAATTTGAAGGGTTCAAGGTGAGAGTAGTGGATGGTTTTGTTATCACCTGTAAGAGGAGGATTCCTAACCTGACTATTCAATTGAGTAGTTATGAGTTCCAAGCTACATGGGGGAGATGGATGTGGTTCTTGGCATGAGACGCCTTCATGCTACTGGAGAATTTTAACTCAACTCATGTACCATGGAGATGATGTTTGGGGTTGATGGGAGGAAGCATGTGCTTAGGGAAATGTCAGATGGTGGTTTACATGTGGTGTCTCTCAAGAGGATGGAATGACTTCTTAGGTATGATCAAGTAGAATGGGTAGTAGAGTGTTTGATTATGCCCACAATTACTAAGGACTAGAGGTAGAGTTACCACCCCAACATACAGGCCTTTTTTTCCAAGCAGAACAGGGTAAGTGCAAGAAGATGGGGGGCCAAAAAGAGGTCTTAAGTGGCCAATTTTTTTCTAAAATTAGGAAATACTAGCCTTGGATGAGAAATTTAGCATAGTTACACTCAAAATTTGGAGATACAACCAAAACAATGTTCGTAGTGCTCCGAGTCTACTTTCTAAACTACTAATTTTTTTTTAAAATGGTATAGATTAAGAGGTTCAAAAGAGGGAGCCATAGAAATTGGTGTTGTTTCTGTCAAAAAAACATAACATAGCATGTTTTGTGGCTCCCTCAAAAGGATAACCTTTTTTTGGTATTTTTAAAATTGCTTCAATGAGAAATTAGCTAATAGCATGTAGTTTATGCCTAAATTTTGTAATAATTTTTTGATGAATATTTGATTTTTTACTAATTTTCAAAGTGGACACATCCTAAAAAATAGAATTTTGGCAGTGCTACCCCTATAAATTTTGAAAACTAATTGAAAATCATTTTTTTTAAATATGTGTAGAATGGAGTCTAGTTTCTAAATATATAATTTTTTTGAAATTTCAATGAATGGTTAATTTACAATGAAAACAAGACCAAACAGTGGTTTTTGCCCAAAAACAGACACACAAACAAAAGAAATTAAAGATGAAAGGCTTAACATTGTCAAAATGTGAAAAAAATTACATTGTTAAATAGCTAAGAGAAAGCCTAACATTACCCAGGTGTTTGATTTTTTTGACCTTGAAACAAGTACAAATCTGAGGGTTAGCACAAACAAAATTATGTGAGATCTTGTAGAATTTGCAAAAACACATCTGTGGATGTTGAAAAGGCACTCCAAGCCTTTGGGTAGGAAATCGAAAGCAAATCCCAAGCCTTGGCATTCCCAAAGCACAATATAAGGTGAGCACGTTATAACACGAGCGCATTATAACATGAGTGTGTTATATTGTGCTTTTTTCCTTTTTTGCATGTTTACCAATGTTTTCCCAATTTGACATAATGCGAGCACGTTATAACACACTCGTGTTATGTCTTCCTTTGAACAAGTTATGTTCAAGTTTCATAAGTATGTTTCATGGATGTATATATGTATGCTTGTAGGTATGTATGCATGTACATGTATGCATGCTTGTATGTATGTACATGTATGTATGCATTTTTGTATGTATGTATGTATGCTTGTATTTATGCATGTATGTATGTATGTATGTATGTGTGTATGTATGTATGTATGTATGTATGTATGTATGTATGTATGTATGTATGTATGTAAGTGTTTTGGGTTTAGGGTATATAAGGACCCAAGCCTGTATAGTTTTGAGGGTTGAGGGTTGAGGGATTAGGGCTTAAGTAATAGGTAGAGGGTAGAGGGTAGAGATTAAAGGGTTGAGGGTTAATATTCAGGTTGTTGTGTGTATAAGATTAAGTGTGTAATGTGCGGGGATTAGGGTTTACGATATGGATTGATGGTATATAAGGCATAGGGTGACTTGGGTTGAGAGCACGTATGGTTTAGGTTTAATTTAAGTATAGGTTTGAGGCACAATATTTGGAGTTTAGGATATAAGGGTGAGGTTATATGGTCTAGGGATGAGGGTTTGTGGGTGTAGGCTTCAGGGTTTAAGGTATAGGATTGATGATTGAGGGATTAGGGCTTAAGTATATGGTTGAGGGTATAGGGTTGAGGGTTTAGGGATAGGTTTTAGGTTTAAGGGTTAAGGGTTGAGGTATAGGGTTTAAGGTTTAGGGGTAAGGGATTAGGGTTTAAGGTATAGTGTCTTGGGTTGAGGGTTTAGGAATAGGGATAGCATTTAGGGTTTAGGGATGAGGGATTAGGGTTGAGGGATTAAGGTTTAAGGTATAGTCTTGAGGGTTGAGTGTTTAGGGATTGGGTTTAGAGTTTAGGGTTGAGGGATTAAGGTTTAGAGTTGAGGTATTAGGGTTTAAGGAATAGTGTTAAGGGTTGATGGTTTAGGGATAGGGTTTAGGGTTGATGGATTAGGGTTTAAGGAATAGCATTGAGGGTTGGGGGTTTAGGAATAGGGTTTAGGGTTGAGGGATTAGGGTTTAGGGTTGATAGATTAGGGTTTAATTTTGAGAGTTAAAGATTAAGGGTTGAGGGTTTAGGGATAGGGTTGATGGTCAAGGGATTAGAGTTAAAGTAGAGTGTTGAGGGTAGAGGGATTAGGGATAGGGTTTAGGGTTGAAGGTTTAACGATTGAGGGTTGAGGCTTTAGGGTTGAGGGTTAAGGGATTGGGGTTTAAGATATAGTGTTGAGTGCCAAGGGTTTAGGGATAGGTTTTAGGGTTTAAGTTTTAAGGGTTAAGGGTTGAGGGATAGGGTTTAGGGTTTAGGGATAAGGGATTAGGGTTTAAGGTATAGTGTTGAGGGTTGAGGGTTTAAGAATAGGGATAGCGTTTTGGGTTTAGGGATGAGGGATTAGGGTTGAGGGTTGAGGGATTAGGGTTTAAGGTATAGTGTCAAGGGTTGAGAGTTTAGTGATAGAGTTTGGGGTTGAGGGATTAGGTTTTAGGGTTGATGGATTAGGGTTTAAGGTATAGTGTTGAGGGTTGAGGGTTTAGGGATAGGGTTTAGGGTTGATGGATTAGGGTTTAGGGTTTACAAATTAAGGTTTGATGTTGAGAGTTGAGGGTTGAGGGTTTAGGGATAGGGTTGATGGTCAAGGAATTAGGGTTAGAGTGTTGAGGGTAGAGGGATTAGGGATAGGGTTTTGGGTTGAAGGTTTAAGGATTGAGGGTTGAGGCTTTATGGATGATGGTTTAAGGCTTAAGATATATTGTCGAGTGTTGAGGGTGTAGGCATAGGTTTAAGTTTTAAGGGTTAAGGGATGAGGGATAGGGATTAGGGTTTAAGGTATATTGTTGAGGGTTGAGGGTTTAGGGATAGGGTTTAGGGTTGAGTGATTAGGGTTTAGGGTTGACAGATTAGGGTTTAATGTTGAGGGTTAAGGGTTTAGGGTTAACGGTCAAGGGATTAGGGTTAAAGTATAGTGTCGAGGGTAGAGGGATTAGCGATAGGGTTTAGGGTTGAAGGTTTAAGGATTCAGGGTTACGGCTTTAGGGATGAGGGTTAAGGGATTAGGGTTTAAGATATAGTGTCAAGTGTCGAAGGTGTAGGAATAGGTTTTAGGGTTCAAGTTTTAAGGGATTAGGGTTTAGGGATAAGGGATTGGGGTTTAAGGTATAGTGTCAAGGGTTGAGGGTTTAGGAATAGGGATAGCATTTAGGGTGGAGGTATTAGGGATAGAGTTTAGGAATTAAGGTTTAAGTGTTGAGGGTTGAGGATTTAGGGATAGGGTTTATGGTTTAGGGATGAGGGATTAAGGTTTAGGGTTTTATGATTAGGGTACCATAAATTATAATTAGGGATTAGGGTTTATGGTTTAGTGATTAGGAATTAGGTTTTAGGGTTAATGGATTAGGGTTTAGGGTTTAGGGATGTACAATTAAAGGTAGCATAAATAAACTAGAATTTAGGTAGGGTTGGGAAAATTTTGTGAATCATCATGGGTTGGAGGTTGGAGATTTTGTTGTGCTCAATTACATATATGAGTCATATTTTGAGGTTAAGATATTTCAAAGAACAGGGTGTGTGAAAAACATCAATGCTTTTCAATTTATGAATACCAACATTGATACAGATAAAAGATGCCCTTCTTCTAACAGAGTATGCAGTTCAAGTCAACCAATGGGCAACAAGTTGTTAAATGAATTGGTTTAAGGGGTGCATGCCTCCTTCTTCAAAATTATGCTTGGTGACTTTACACAAAAATTGGTAACTCTATACATTATTTTCTATTCTTTTATTTCCTATATGCTATTAAGAACTTGTAAAATCTAATTGTGTAATGTGTTTATGGAAGAGCATTCCTCCTGCATTTGTTTCACAGTTTATAGACAACACAAACAAACATACAATGTTGCAAGGTCTAGGTGGGCAAGAGTGGGATGTACAATTAGGGGGTACCATAAATAAACTAGAATTTAGGTAGGGTTGGGAAAATTTTGTGAATCATCATGGGCTAGAGATTGGAGATTTCACTGTGTTCAAGTACATATCCAAGTCATATTTAAGGTTAAGATATTTCAAAGAACATGGTGTGTGAAAAATATCATTGCTCTTCAACTTATGAATACCAACATTGATACAGATAAAAAATGCCCTTCTTCTAATAGAGGATACAGTTCAAGTCAACCAATAGGCAACATCTTGCTGATTGAATTGGTTTCTTAAGAAGAAAACAATGATGTTGTTGAAGCAATGGAAGAAAATCAAAATTGTAAGTCTAATTTAATTTATTTCAATTTTCAAAGGATGCATTTGAATTGTAGCTTTACCAAGAGAATTGGTATAACAACAAATTAATTTTGTTATAGGCCTTTCTTTGAAGAACTGTGGACATTATGGACCCTATCATCTAGAAAAGCACATGATAGTGAACTCTGTGCCACCTTTCAAATTAGATAAACCTTTTTATTCAATGAAAATTTTGTGAATCATCATGTGCTAGAGATTGGAGATTTTGTTGTGTTCAAGTACATATCCAAGTCATATTTTAGGGCTAAGATATTTCAAAGAACAGGGTGTCTGAAAAACATCAATGCTCTTCAACTTATGAATACCAACATTGATAAAGATAAAAGATGCCCTTCTAACAGAGTATGTAGTTCAAGTCAATCAATGGGTAGCAAGTTGTTGAATGAATTGGTTTAATGGGCATGCCCCCTTCTTCAAAGTTATGCTTGGAGACTTTACACAAAAATTGGTAAATCTATACATTATTTTTCATTCTTTTATTTCTTGTACACTATTAAGAACTTGTAAAATCTAATTGTGTAATGTGTTTATGGTAGTGCATTCCTCCTGCATTTGTTTCATAGTTTATAGACAACACAGATGAACATATGGTGTTGCAAGGCCCAGGTGGGCAAGAGTGGGATGTGCAATTAGGGGGTACCATAAATAAACTAAAATTTAGGCAGGTTTGGGAAAATTTTGTGAATCATCATGGGCTGGAGATTGGAGATTTCATTGTGTTCAAGTACATATCCAAGTTATATTTTAAGGTTAAGATATTTCAAAGAATAGGGTGTGTGAAAAATATCAATGCTCTTCAGCTTATGAATACCAACATTGATACAGATAAAAAATGCCCTTCTTCTAACAGAGGATGCAGTTCAAGTCAACCAATGGGTAACAAGTTGCTGATTGAATTGGTTTCTGATGAAGAAAACAATGATTTTGTTGAAGCAAATGAAGAAAATCAAAATTGTAAGTCCAATTTAATTTATTTCATCTTTCAAAGCAGGCATTTGAATTGTAGTTTTATGGTGCAGGAGCTCCCTATTCTAGTCATCTTTTTGATATGTCATGTTTTGTTGTCATGTTATATTGTTCTTCCTAAGGCTTTGAAAGCCATTTTCATGGGTTGTAATAAGGACTTGGTCCATTTGGTCAACTTGTCCAATCTAGACCTTGATATGGTCAATTTGAATGTAATTACACTCAAGAAACATCTGGTTTCTTGTGAAGGAAGTCATACCCAATGGTTAACTACCCTTGGATAGCAGTTGTATAGTTGGTGGAGGAGAAGAAACAGCCCTCTAGCCTTCAATAGGTAGTTCAATGTAATTACATGCCAAGAATAATGAGAATTGAAAGTTTTGGAGTGCAAAAACTGTCATTTTTTGCGTTTTCCTGGAAACAGTCACTTAGTACGGCTTATATGGATAGTAAGGAGTTTGAAACCTATGAAATGTTTTAGCATTTTGAAATACCTTTCATTTGAGTGTAGTTAGACCTCTTGAAACTTCCTGTGATGTTAGAATCAAATCGATTTGTGCAAACTGGTCTGAAAACCCTCAAAACTAGGGTTTTGTGGCAAAATGAGTGATTTCTCCTCTATCCTTTGAAATGCATCAACCATTTTTAGTAGGATGAAGGGAGATAGAGTAGATTTCATATTTTTGTTTCTTGTTAGGTTTGCACTCCTTACTCCAAGGCACTTGGCATGATTCTAACTAGTCTACATAGTGACTAGTTAGTGTGCAAATGGTGGAAATCGGTATGGTTTCAAGGAACAGTCAAGAGATCGACCAAATGGATGATGTATTTGGTGTTTGTAGATGAAAATAGACATGTGCAGGTGGTTGTTTGATCCTGAGCAAGTGAATGTGACACATTTCCTTTGTAAAGACCCCAAATTAGGCCTACTCCCTAAAGAGAAGAGTTCATTGTCATTAGACGCCTGAAACAGAGTACGGCCCTACAACTTAGTAGACTATTGTATGTCCATAATGGGTATTTGAATGTGCAAAGAGACTAGTCTATCCTTTGGAGGTTTGAGGAGTTATCCTTGGATTAGCTGATCTCAAGGGCTACAAGGGATAGGTCTCTTTAAGCACTGTCATAGTGTAGTCATACTGTAGTTTGCTGTCCACTGTCCTTGAAGGTACAAAAATAGGTTATTGGGTCAGAGACCATGTGTTGGTCATGTACTTGACAAATTTGGGTTGGTTGTAGTGCGAGATCCTATTGGTAGGGGTATTGGTAGTTTGGTGTTGGCCTAGAAGGTGTGTGTGTTTGTTGGTTGGGTTGAGTAGAGATTCCCTAAGAGAGAGTTGAGTAGTCTATGTGGGTGGACACGAGGGTGTGGTCCCAGACTAGGTCAGTCTCTTGAATAGCCTTGTATAGGCTTGTGTTACAAAGTGTTTGGAAGGTTTTGTGAAGGAAACCTTGAAGTCTAGGTTCATTGTGTGAATAAAACCAAACAACCCCAATATCTCTGCATCATACTAGTATCAAAGCCAATATCTAATTAGAGCAGTGTATTTCAGACAAGGAGATTGAAACTGAGGCTAGTACAATGCCTCCCAAGACAATGAGTCAAGAAGCCATCAAGAAGTTGGTGGAAGAGATGGTTGAGGCAAGATTGCAAGAAGAAAGGTCTAAGGGCAAGGCCAAAGAAGATGGAAGTTCTTTTGACACAAATGAAGAAGAGGCAAAAGAGAGTCCTCAAGGGTAGGACATGTCTACAGATTAGAAATCTTTCTTGAATACACTTAAGGGTGCTCATGGAGACAGTGGTGACCCCAAGATGGATGTGCCTACATTTCATGGCAAATTAGATGGGGATGCTCTCACCGATTGGATAGAAGCCATGTGTAATTACTTTGATTTCAAGGAGTTCAATGACAACAAGAAGGTTAAATTTGCCAAGACAAGGCTAAGAGGTTCTGCACTTGTGTGGTGGAACTACATGCAAAGTGAGATGGAGAAGATTGGCAAGAGTCCCATCACTAAATGGAGTAGAATGGTGGCTATGCTCAGAAGCAAGTTTATGCCACCTGACTATGAGATCCAAACCATTAGGAGATTCCATAATTTGAGACAAAAAGACATGGATGTGGCTGCCTACATAGAAGAATTTCACAGACTAAGTATGAGAGACAACCATAATGAAGAGGAAAAGGAGATGGTGGCTAGGTACCTAAATGGTCTAAAATACAATCTGCAAGATGAGATCAGTTTAGTGATTCCTAGAACAATGGATGAATGCTTCTTATTGGCCTCTAGAGTAGAGGAAAAGTTGAGAAGGAAGGGTGAACAAAGTGCCAGAGGAAGAGGTGGTAGAAACCAAGGAGGAAGAGGCAGTTTTAGTCGTGGACAGTCCAACAAAACTAAAAATAACAGTCAGCAAGAATCACAGATAGACAGAACATAGAGGAGGCTTCAGAGGTTGGAGAAGACCTAATGGTAAGGGTAGAAATGGTGGAGGAGGTAGAGGACAGGAGTCTTCACTGGAAGGTGTTATGGCTGCAACCAAGTTGGCCATACAATGAACAAATGCCTAGAGAAAGCCAGCAGTTCTCATGACAGTGGAAGGAGAAATCAGTTAGTGAAGGATGATGACTATGAGAGTGTGAGTTCACCTATGGGAAGTGTTATACCTATCCTAGAAGGAGAGAGTATGATGATTAAGAGGTCTATGTTGAAGATGCCTTTGAAACAAGAGCCCCCTCAGAGAAAGAATCTTTTTAGAACCCAAGGCATAGCCTATGGGAAACTTTGTAAGATCATAGTAGATTTAGGATCTACTGAGAATGTGGTATCCACTGAGATGGTTGAGAAGTGTAAGTTGAAGAGGCTGCCTCATGTCAGTCCTCACAAGATCTCTTTGTTGAATAAGAACCAATGTTTCATGGTGGAAGAGCAAACTTGGGTTGAATTTGCAATCGGTGACTACAAGGACAAAGTGTTATGTGAAATCATTCGTATGGATGCATGTCATCTGCTTCTTGGCTGCCCATGGCAATATGATGTCAAAGCACAACATGATGGTGAGAAGAACACCTATATCATTACCAAGAATGGAAGACCATACAAGATGGATCCTATGTCAGAGCAGACCAGGGGGAAGAATAATGACAACAGTGTCATGTTGGTGAATGGCAAAGAGTTTTTGAACCTCTTGAAGGAGAAGGATACCCAAGGGTATGCCTTGGTCATGAAGCCCAAGAGTGGATCAGATCAACAAGATCAAAAACAAAAGGAGATTCCATTGGAAGTGCAGCAACTTCTAGACAAGTATCAAGATCATGTGGTAGAGGAAGTCCCCAACTCCTTACCATCCATGAGGGACATAAGTCATCAAATTAACTTAATACCTAGTGCTACATTGCCTAACAAGGCTGCCTATAAGCTGACCCCATAGCAAAATGAAGAGGTGGCAAGGCAAATTCAAGATCTCTTCGAGAAAGGGCTGATTAGGAAGAGTTTAAGTCCTTGTGTAGTCCCAAGTGTACTTGCTCCCAAGAAGGATGGAAAATGGAGGCTATGTACGGACTCAAGGGCCATAAACAAGATCACCATAAGGTATAGGTTCCCAATGCCAAGGATTGAAGATCTTTTGGATTATCTTGGAGGATCATGCTATTAGTCAAAAATAGATTTGAAATCTGGTTATCATCAAATCCGGATCAGATAGGGAGATGAATGGAAGACTACCTTCAAGACTAATGAGGGTCTTTATGAATGGCTTGTTATGCCATTTGGTCTTAGCAATGCTCCAAGTACATTTATGCGCTTGATGAATGAGGTATTAGTTGAATTCATTGGTAAATTTGTTATTGTTTATCTTGATGACATACTAATCTTCAGCAGGACAAAAGAAGAGAATGTGAAGCATGTTGGTCAGGTGTTGGAGAAGCTACATGAGCTCAAGTTGATCATCAACTTAGACAAGTGTGAGTTCATGAAAAATGAACTTGTATACCTTGCATTTGTGATTTCCAATGGTTGTTTGAAGACGGATCCCTCTAAAGTTGATGCTATTCTCAGTTGGCCTACTCCTAAGATAGTGGGAGATGTGAGAAGTTTCCATGGATTGGCAACTTTTTATAGGAAGTTTATCAGATGTTTCAGTCACATTAGTGCTCCCATCCTAAACACCATCAAGGGTGGAGTCAAATGTAGATTCCAATGGACAAAGGAAGTTGATGTTAGTTTTGGGTTGTTGAAAACAAAGGTGGCTAAGTTGCCTACTTTAGTACTTCCTGATTTTGAAAAGGTGTTTGTTGTTGAGTATGATGCAAGTAAGAAAGCTATTGGTGCTATTCTCAGCCAAGAAGGACATCATGTGGCATTCTTCTTAGAGAAGTTGAATTAAGCCAAGCAAAGGTACTGTCATGCCCACTTTTCCCGTGCAGACACGACACACAAATGCCCGTGTCTCGACCACATTCGCCATGTGGTCATGACACGTGCCACAAAAAAAATTTCTCCCCAACCCTAAGAACCACCTCGCACACGCTTGTGTGCTTGGTGGCATTATGCCTGAGGCATAACATGTCAACGCAATCGTGAAGGTGGAGGTCATCTAGGGGGTATGTGACATGAAGTGTGTCGCTCTTAGGGTTAGACTGTTTAAGTCTAAACCCTAGTTTCCTAGGTGAGGTGAAAAGTCAACAGTCAACCCTAGCTTGACTCAGATAAAAAAAAATGATTAGTCATGATGACAAGGTGGCGCACGAAATAAGTTGGGATGGTATGTTTAAACTCAATAACACAATGTATGAACAAACCCTAAAACAAATTCTAGCGAAAATCCGGCAGCATATCGCGTTTTTCATTATACGCAGAATAAAAATTCTAAAAGATACAACTAAATAAATTTAAATAAATCACCATTAATAAAAGAAAATTAAATGATACAAACAATATTTAAATAACTTAGAATGATGCCAATGATAAAAATTGCAATATTTTAGTTAAATCACAAGCATCAAGACATTGATTTAATTCGATCGAGATAACGAATTTGTCACTAAAAGAAGTTTGGTATTCATAACCTAAGGTAAGTGGTTCAACCCCATTTCAAAATTTCTTACTACATTCTCGAAAATATGCAGATACAAGTTCACCCTTATTGTTATAGTTGTTGTTGGGAAACACTGAGAGGATATTAAAATCCCCCTGCTTAAATTTTGTTCAAAAAGGATACCTCTTTTTATCGGGTGATGGTTAATACATACAGGAATATGCTTTTGTATTATGACAATGGATATGCCGCTCAAGTATATTTATGGTATAAAAGAAATTACCTATTTATTAACTACATTATATATATTTATAAACAGTTTAAATATCCCCATTTGATCTAATCATACACAAGAATATATAAAGAAAATAAGATCCACTTGTTTTAATTATATATATATATATATATATATATATATATATTTCATTGGTTTGGATATTGAATAAATATATCCCTTTATATATAAACCTTTATTATTTAACCATATGTTATAACATGATATAATAAGTCTCTCCTAAAAAGAGATTTTAATTAAATTAAGGGAGAAGAATGCTTCCTTATCAAAATAAAATAAAAGTTTAGAAACATGCTAATTTAAATATCACATCTAACCCTAACACAATTTAAAACTAATTTCAAAACACAAGTTGCCCTAATAGCTTCTCTTGCCCCAAACTCTCTATTCTTTTTGTTTGTTCTCTTCTTTCTTTTTTTTTCTCTTCTTTGGTGTGTGCAGGTTTAGGGATTGGAGCAGCCATGGGTGACCTTCAACCTCTCACAGAGGTAAACCTATTGTGATTTACAAAGCAGAATATCCATTCTTTTTTTTGTTGCATCCCTTTTAAATGGAACTGTATAGTATATATATATATATATAATACTGAGTGAGAAGTGTTGTGTAAGTGTGTTGCAGGGTCAAGGGATGGTGCGGCACTGTGAGGGGGAACGCGCAGGAGGTTAAAACCGGTGGCAGGGTGGTGTTTGGGACAGCGTGGAGGGTGGTGCGGACCACAGGCAGGATGAGTTCAGCAGCAGGATAGTGGGGACAGTGCCTGAGTGTAGATTAAAGTGCATGGGGTGTTGGTTGAAGATTGTGGGGAGTCCGCGGGGCAGCAAAACTGGCAGCTGAAGGTGCGCTGAGAACCGGAGATAAGGAGGTCTAGCGGGGTGTTAGGGGATGAGGGGTGTGGGGGAGGCAAAGCCTCCACCCACACCCGTGGGTGTGGGTGGAGGCTCCACCTCCCCCACACCCCTGTCTGTTATAAGAACAGTGGTGAAGGGGCTGTGGCAGCGCCACAGTCCCCCTCGAATATATATATTTTTTTAAAAATCCTTTTTTTTGTTAATACTTTTCATACAATCTTTAACATGTAGAATATAGTCATTATAAATATATAACTCATATATATATATATATATATATATATATATATATATATATATATATATATATATATATATATATATATATATATACTCAACACAAGCTGCCCAATTTTTTTATAAATATATTTAAAACATAAATATATAAATACAAATATATATATATACTCAAAAATGAATAAACATGTTTATATTTACAACATTCTCACACTCCATATATCTCTATTTATTGTTACATATAAATATAAATTTTTTTATATATATAAAAAAAATAAACAAAATGGAACTATATTCCAGTTTATCATAGAACTCAAACATGGATATATATTTTTTGAAATATATCAAGTAATATGGACATTAAAATAACAGCAAAGGTTCTCTTTTTTTTTTTTTATACATTTGAACTGAACAAAATACTACATTTTCTCTTCTGCTAAGTAATGAACAACTTGGAAATAAAACACTTTTATTCTCACTTGGACACTCTATGATAGACCATAGATAAATGCTTGGAGCACATCAATTTATGCAGAAATTCATCTAATTTCCCTTGACTGCATTTAATGTAGTAATTACATTTTATCTCCATTTTTTTTTTCTTTCAATCACAACTAATGCCATGGATTTTTTTTAACATCTATAGAAAACAAGGCTCAGATTTTCTCTTCCCCTCACCCACTATAGAATGCAAATAGCAACAAGGCAACTCTTGCATAAATTTTCTTTTGATAGTTTAATAACAGAAAATACAAGGAATACTTCCATTCTTTTTCAATCTAACTCATGCATTAAGAAGTTAAACAGTACTTAAACACATGTCAGAATAACTCCTTTACAATGTTTTTTTTTGAAAGGATAATAACAGGAAATCAGTTTATTTCTATCTTCACACCCATATCACAAATACCTACACTTTTTTTTTTGTGAACAATAACATTTACAACCAAATCAACACCTGCTCTTATACAACATTCTGGAAACAGCAAAATGTTTACATTACTTAATCAATCATAGCCAACTTCATGGCAAGGCTAACCACAACTTTCACCCAAATAGAATGCAATGAGGCCACATTGGCCATGACTGTAATAGCCATAACAACACTACATGGTCACACAAAGATGGGCTCTCTTCCTTCCTTTCTCCTTCACTCAAACCTGCAACTAAACATAGCAATGAAGTAACAATAGCCAGCCACTAAGTAAGGAAAGCTCTCCTCCCTACCATAGACCCGCAAGTGGGTCACCCCCGAGCTAGGGAGGTAGGGGATTTTCACATAGGTGTACCAATCCACAATAGATTCAAACACAACTAAACACAAACAGGAACACCCCATAGGATTAACACATTACTCAACTCATAAAAATGAATTTGGTGAGGGTAGGGAATAGACTTCTCAACTTAAAGGGGCTCCCAATGATAAAGAAGATCTCAACACATGGCCTCAAGCCAAAATCCCTGAAACAACTCAATCCACAAAAATCTCACACCAATATTCTTGGCACTCTTTCCATATAGACATCTCCTCCTCAAATGATAATAGGCCCTCAAGGCACAAACACATAAACACAAAACTGTGGGAGAGCCCCTAAGGATTGTTCCTCTCCCCTACCCATACTAGTTGAGCATTTCCTCCATTGGAGGTGCTCTCACCATGACACCCAACCCAACATCAAATGCAAAAGAAAGCATCATAAAACAGACAACTTACAATCAAGATTCAAACCATGGAACATCATAAAGCAAAGCAAAAACAAGATCAGAGGCCTACCTTCAAGACCTTGGCAATGGAAGTGGAATTGGTGAAGAGCTCCCAGCCTTCCCAAGCTTTCCAACCTTTCAGATTTTCTCCCAACCTTCTCTAACTCCCCAAACTAGTAAGGAAATCCAAATTTTGCAAGAAGTCTCTAAAATGCAAGCCAAAAAGAATGGAAATGGAAGAACCCCCACTCCTCTACAAGAGTGCTATTATAGGCCTTCTATTTGGCCTTGAGAGAATGAGGTGGTGACATTTGTCACCATCCCTTCCCTCCACCAAAGCCACTTGGAATAGAGAGAAGCTAGGAGGATGACAAGTGTCCTCCTCTCCCTTCACCTCCATCTCCACCTCATCCACTTGTGCTTCCACACAAGTGGGAGGGGGACAAATGGTGAGTTGGATTCCCACTCACCCTTCAACAAGACAATGGCCTTGAGTGGTGCTCCCACTCACTTGGGAGCTTGGGAGGACTCTTGGAGACCTCCCTAGTCCTCCTTGGGAATACTTCCCAAAACATAGGGATGGGAGATGGGTTCTTTCCAAGGCAAGGCCCATCCCTCATCTTCCCTCTTTCCCATTTTCGTCACTTTGACTCAACCATGGTTTAGGATGACCTAAGGTGAGTCAAAACTAGGGTTAGGTGGTCCAAGTTGACCCTAGACTCATGGTTGACCACCTAGGGTAACTTTTGGGACCCTAGGGGTCATGAAAGGGGTAAAAAATCTACATATAAATGGCCCAAAAAAAAAAATGCCAATTGACATAAATCAATTAAAATTTTACAACACTTAACATTAATCAAAATAGGAAAGAGGAGGGGTACTAAGCCTTAAAATTAATTAAAATTTAAACCAAGCATGATAAATCATCATGAAATTTCACACAAGATCCTTATCCCTCTTGGGGATGGATCGGCTTAACTGGGAATAACATGGTGTGAATCCTACCTCCGGTTTCCCGTGGCTAGGGAAGTAAAAGCTACTCATCTCGATCAAGTGTCAGTCTTGTCAGAAAGTGATAGCCAAAGCAACTGAAATTAACTTCACGCAATTGAAATAAACATCAATACATAACTACAAATTAAACTGCATTATCAAATCATATGTCAATTCATCCATACATAAACAACTAGAATCTCATAGAAAAATAGCATCTAATATATATATATCCCATATGTCGAACCACAACAATCATCCAATATGACCGAATCAATACATATATCAAATCAGTGAGATACAACATCAAGTCTGCATAATGAAACATAGTCACTACTAGATAGCACAATGATCAAAATATGGGAGGTAAAATAGTCGGCCTCACATCCTCCCCCCTAAGACTGAACTTCCTCCTGGAAGTCGTCAAAAAGGTGAGGATAGAGTGCCCTCAAACTAGCTGTATCCTCCCAAGTCACCGTGACCTCATCATATCGATCCCACTGGACCCTAACCTGGTCTAGCTCTCGACCTCAAAGGCCCAGTGTCCAATGAGCCAATATGCGAATTGGCTCCAGCACCAACTGCCCACTTGCCTCTACCTGTAAAGCACTCCAGTCTAGAATGTGAGATACATCAGATATATACCGTCGCAAAACAAAAACACAGAAAACATCGTGGATACATGACAGGCTAGGTGGCAATGCTAGATGATAGGCAACTAGTCCTATCTGCTCCAAAATCTCAAAGGGACCTATGAACCATGGTGCAAGCTTAGAGCCCTTTCCATAACAAATTGGACTCTTGTGTGGCTGCACTCTAAGGAATACCTTGTCTCCCACTGAGAAGCTCTGATCTATCCTATTAGTGTCGGCATACTTCTTCTGCCTATCCTATGCCTCCTGCAACCTCTGTCTAATCAGTGTGACCTGTTGCTCCATATCCTGTACCAACTCTGGTCCAATGGCGACTCTGTCCTCAATACAGTCCCAACTCAATGTTGTCCTGCATGGCCTACCATATAAGGCCTGAAAGGGAGGTATACCTAACGAGCTGTGATGCCCATTATTGTAGGCAAACTCAACTAGATAAAGATACTCCTCCCACCTAGACTGATGGTCCATAACATACATCCGAAGCATGTCCTCCAATACTTGATTCACCCGCTCTGTCTGTCCATCCGTCTCAGGATGATAAGCGGAGCTAAAATTGAGCTAAGTGCCCAATGCCTGCTATAAGGCTCTCTAGAAAGCTGAAGTGAACACTGGATCTCTATCTGAGATGACGCGATAGGGTACTCCATGTAGTCTCACAATATCATCCAAGAATACCCTTGCCACAGCTGGCACATTGTATGTTGTGCACACAAGAGAAAAATGAGCCACCTTGGTCAACTTGTCGACTATCACCATGATGGCATCATGGCGACGCGAAGACATAGGAAGACCAATGATAAAATCCATGGAAATGGTGTCCCATTTCCACTCTGGTATGTCATGTGGGTATAGAAGACCTACTGGATGCTGATGCTCGGCCTTGACCCTCTGGCACTCAAGGCAACGAGCAACAAACTTTGCTATATCTCATCTCATACCTCCCCAATAGTATAGCTGTCGAAGATCGGCATGCATCTTCTTCAACCCCGGATGTGCCGCATATGGTGCCCTATGAGCCTTTGATAGCACCATAGTACACAAGTCACCTGCGCGGGGTACATAGATGTGCTGTCGATGATGAAGTAAACCATCTGTGTCAAGTGTATACCCTGCAAACTTGCCCACCAGGGCCCTCTATGAGCTGATCTCTTGTTGCACCTCTAGATAGCATTTATCCTCTGGCAGATGCTATAGAATGCAATCCCTCAAGTCCACTTGCAAAGTCAAGGTCAAGAGTTCGTGGCGCCTCCGACTCAATGCATCAGCAACCACGTTCTCCTTCCCTTTGATGTAGTGGACATCAAAGTCATACTCGCATAGGAACTACATCCAATGCCGTTGACAGGTGTTTAGATTCAGCTATGAGAATATATACTGAAGGCTGTGATGATCGGAATGGAGCTCAAAGTGACAGCCCAACAAGAAGTGTCTCCAATGGACTAGAGCATGAACCACTGCTACTAACTCCAAGTCGTGAGTGGGGTAGTTCAGCTCATGAGTTTTGAGCTTTCGTGACTCATACGTGACCACTCTGCCATCCTACATAAGTACAGCTCCCAATCCCTCAAGTGATGCATCCGTGCAAACCATAAAATTTGCTGCAAGATCAAGAACTGCTAAAATAGGAGCACTACTAAGACGCTCCTTGAGGACCCCGAATGCCCTCTCACACTACTCAATCTAAAGAAAGCTCTTCCCCTTCCACTGAAGGGAAGTGATGGGGTGCGCAATCCAAGAAAAGCCCTCGACAAAATGTTGGTAATAACCAGCCAACCCCATGAAACTCCTGACCTCTGTCACACTCGTGGGTACTGGCCAATCCCTGATAAATCTGATCTTTGATGGATCTATTGAGTTTCCATCACCAGAAAGAATATGCCCCAGATACTGAACCTCTGTCCTGAAAAAGGCACACTTTGCCATATTCCCAAAAAGCTTCTGCTCTCGCAAACACTGTAGAACCTGATGAAGGTGCTCCTCGTGCTCCTCCTCGGTTCGTGAGTAGATCAAAATGTCATCGAGAAATATGATCACGAACCGATCTAAATATGTACGGAACACCCTGTTCATGAGACTCATGAACACTGCAGGGGCATTCGTCAAGCCAAAGGTAACCATTGTGAACTCATAATGTCCATAACGAGTCCGAAAGGAGGTCTTATGGATATCTCCCTCTGCGATGCGTAGCTAATGATACCCAGTCTTCAGGTCTATCTTAGAGAACACCCTAGCTCCCTGCATCTAGTCAAAAAGATCATCAATCTTGGGGAGAGGATAACGGTTCTTCACCATCACCTTATTCAACTACCTGTAGTCCATACACAAATGAAGAGACCCATCCATCTTCTTCACGAAGATGACAGGAGCACCCCATGGTGAAATGCTTGGTCGGATGTACCCTTTCTCTAGCAAGTCCTCCAACTAAAGTTTGAGCTTAGTGAGCTCATGTGTGGTCATCCTGTAAGGTGTACGAGACACTGGCTCGGCACCTGGCACTAGGTCTATGTGAAAGTCTACCTCACGTCGGGGTGGCATCCCCAGAAACTTTGTTGGGAATAAGTCAGTAAACTCTCTAAGGATGGGATGATCATCCAAAGATGCCTCTGGCTCGTCATCTAATCTATCGCTCATTGTGATGGTGTACAACTAACAACCCTTCCGCATGCAGCACTTGAGCTACTGAGCAGATATCATATGTACTGCGGTGGGCTTCTGCATGCCCACAATCTCAACTGATGTGCCATGATCGTCTAAACAGCTGATTGCCTTTCGGCAACAATCCAGCTTGGCTCGATGAGCCACAAGCCAATCCATACCCAACACTACATCATAGGATCCTAATGTCATGACTCTAAGGTTGCATACTATAGTGAAGGATCCCAAAGCAACCTCACAATTGTGGATAAAGGTATCTATTGTCAACTTGGCTTTTGAAGCCAACTCAACTACCCACCTATCACCCTGCCTAGAGGCCACCAGCCTGTAATGCTCCACTAACGATGGAGATATAAATGAATCAGTAGCACCAGAGTCAAAGAGAATAGAAATGGGTTTACCCCCAATCATACCTGACGTCTCAATCACAAACACCTGAAAGTCTACCTGGCGGTTATCTACCACTGCAAACATACAGTGGGATCTACCCACATCACCCACTGTCTGTTCTAAACCTCCTGCACGAGGCTGTCCCCTTGCTGTATAACCTTATGGACACTCTCTAGCTAGGTGTCCTACTCCCCCACAAACATAACAAGGGCCCTTAACCTGAACCTGTATAGTCTGGGTCCTACCTAACTGCTATTGTCCCGACCTGCCAATAGAACCCTGTGAACCCCTATAAGACTGCTATGTCCTCGCAGGTCCCGCAGGTGGTCCTTGCGGTCTCTGATCTCTGCACAGGCCTTGCTGCTGCCAACCCCTATTATGTCCCCCCTGTGACCCCTGACGGGTCCTAGCTCTCTACTGCTGCTGTGAGGGTCTAGGAGGTAAGGGTGCTGAACTAAATCCTCCTCTGTGGGGTGGCTGTGATGGTCTACAAAAACCCTGCCGATGTTGTTGCTATCCCCAATCCTGAAACTAAGGGTGAGAACTCTGCCCTCGTCCCTAAATCTCCTTAGCGATGTATGCCTTCTCAGTAGCATCACTCAAAGTCTGGGGGTCTACCATCCGAACAGGCCCTACTATACTATGATTAAGCCCTCTGATAAACTTGTGCACCAGGAGTTTCTCATCATGGAGATACTCTGCATATCTAGATAGCTCTGTAAACCTAGCCTCACACTAAGCCACTATAAGTCCTCTCTGCTGGAGGTCATGGAACTCATCTAGACATCGCTGCCCGTAGTGGTCTAATAAATAGCACGTGTTGAAGCACTCAATGAAGGTCTCCCATGTGAGAGTGTCCAAAGAAAGGTGGCACTTGCACTCCTCAGTGCGCCACCAGGTAGTTGCTGCATCTCGCAACAAGTGAACTACCACATGGGCCTTCATGTTGCCCTCATAAGGACACAACGCGAAGCACCTGTCTAAACTGATTAGCCAGGCCTCTACCTCAACTCCCTCTGTGGTCCCAATGAATGTAGGAGGGTTCAACCTCAATATGTCCCTGATGGGATCTCCTCTATCTCTGTGTCCTCAGATAGTCTCATCTGCATGATACTCATAAGGCCTATGACCCAAGTGCTCTACACGCACTGTCTCATCCTGTCTAGCCTAATGTGGGGGGCTCTTGCTATGGGCCCTGTTGGCCGAACCAACATCCTCTGTCTCTGGTAGCTTGACAAAAGGCTCCTCACATGGTGCCCCTCGTGGCTCTACACGAGGCTCCTCTCACGGATCCTTGTGGGGCTCGACACGTGGCTCTGCTACTACTGGTGGAAGCCTGTCTAGAATCACCTATAAGGCCTGTAATATCTGCGGTCCCATATCTGGTGGGGCCGGTGTTGCCTATGGTGCCTGAGGAACTGCCTGTGGCTATAAGAGTGGCTGATCCTGTGGATCTAGCTATACCTATGGCTCTGGCTGACTCAGTCCCACAGCTGATAAATCAGTGTGTACCTCTGGGGGTGGAGTGCGGCGGGTCTATGCTCACCGAACTCGTCTGGGAGGCATCCTACAAAACAAGGTAGCCACAAGTCAAAACATAGTTGTGGAAACAATAATGTGCCTATAATAAGCCCAGTGTTTTACAAACCTAGGCTCTGATACCAAATGTCATGCCCGCTTTTCTCATGCAGACACGACACACAAATGCCCGTGTCTCGACCACATTCACCATGTGGTCACGACACAGGCCATAAAAAAAAATTCTCCCCAACCCTAAGAACCACCTCGCATGCGCTTGCGTGCTTGGTGGCATTATGCCTGAGGCGTAACATGTCAA
Source organism: Cunninghamia lanceolata (assembly GCA_027924645.1). NCBI lineage: Eukaryota > Viridiplantae > Streptophyta > Pinopsida > Cupressales > Cupressaceae > Cunninghamia > Cunninghamia lanceolata. Next base: position 19,121,798 of record BSBN01001807.1, on the reverse strand, counting down.
CGTAATCGTGAAGGTGGAGGTCATCTCCCTGACATGTGTCACTCTTAGGGTTAGACTGTTTAAATCTGAACCCTAGTTTCCCAGGTGAGGTGAAAAGTCAACAGTCAACCCTAGCTTGAGTCAGATCAAAAAAAATGATTAGTCATGATGACAAGGTGGCACATGAAATAAGTTGGGATGGTATGTTTAAACTCAATAACACAATGTATGAACAAACCCTAAATAAAATTCTAGCGAAAATCTGACAGCATATCGCGTTTTTCGTTATATGTAGAATAAAAATTCTAAAAGATACAACTAAATAAATTTAAATACATCACCATTAATAAAAGAAAATTAAATGATACAAACAATATTTAAATAACTTAGAATGATGCCAACAATAAAAATTGTAATATTCTATTTAAATCACAAGCGTCAAGACGTTGATTTAATTCGATTGAGATAATGAATTCGTCGCTAAAAGAAGTTTGGTATTCATAACCTGAGGTAAGTGGTTCAACCCCGTTTCAAAATTTCTTACTACGTTCTCGAAAATATGCAGATACAAGTTCACCCTTATTTTTATAGTTGTTGTTGGGAAACGCTGAGGGGATATAAAAATCCCCCTGCTTAAATTTTGTTCAAAAAGGATACCTCTTTTTTATCAGGTGATGGTTAATACGTACAGGAATATGCTTTTGTATTATGACAATGGATATGCCGCTCAAGTATATTTATGGTATAAAAGAAATTACCTATTTATTAACTACATTATATATATATATATAAACAGTTTAAATATCCCCATCTGATCTAATAATACACAAGAATATATATATATATATATATATATATATATATTTCATTGGTTTGGATATTGAATAAATATATCCCTTTATATATAAACCTTTATTATTTAACCATATGTTATAACATGATATAATAAGTCTCTCCTAAAGAGAGATTTTAATTAAATTAAGGGAGAAGAATGCTTCCTTATCAAAATAAAATAAAAGTTTAGAAACATGCTAATTTAAATATCACATCTAACCCTAACACAATTTAAAACTAATTTCAAAACACAAGTTGCCCTAATAGCTTCTCTTGCCCTAAACTCTCTATTCTTTTTGTTTGTTCTCTTCTTTCTTTTTTTTTCTCTTCTTTGGTGTGTGCAGGTTTAGGGATTGGAGCAGCCATGGGTGACCTTCAACCTCTCATGGAGGTAAACTTATTGTGATTTACAAAGCAGAATATCTATTCATTTTTTTGTTGCATCCCTTTTAAATGGAAATGCATAGTAAATATATATATATATATATATATATATATATATATATATATATATATATATATATATATATATATATATATATATATATATATATATATATATATATTTATATAGAATACTGAGTGAGAAGTGTTGTGTAAGTGTGTTGCAGGGTCAAGGGATGGTGCAGCGCTATAAGGGGGAACGCGCAGGAGGTTAAAACCGGTGGTAGGGTGGTGTTTGGGACAGCGTGGAGGGTGGTACGGACCACACGTAGGAGGATTTCAGCCGCAGGGTAGTGGGGACGGTGCCTGAATGTAGCTTAAAATGCATGGGGTGTTGGTCGAAGATTGTGGGGAGTCTGCGGGGCGGCAAAACTGGCGGCGGAAGGTGCGCTGAGAATCAGAGACAAGGAGGTCCGAGGGGGTGTTAGGGGATGAGTTGTGTGGGTGCTCCGCCTCCCCCACACCCCTGTCTATACTAAGAACGGTGGGGAGGGGGCTGTGGCAGTGCCACAGTCCCCCTCGAATATATATATTTTTTTTTAAATCTTTTTTTTTGTTAATGCTTTTCATACAATCTTTATAATGTAGAATATAGTCATTATAAATATATAACTCATATATATATATATATATATACTCAACCCAAGCTGCCCAATTTTCTTATAAATATATTTAAAACATAAATATATATATATATATATATATATATATATATATATATATATATATATATATATATATATACTCAAACATGAATAAACATGTATATATTTTCAACATTCTCACACTCCATATATCTCTATTTATTGTTACATATAAATATAATTTTTTTTATATATATATAAAAAAAAAATGGAACTATATTCCAGTTTATCATAGAACTCAAACATGGATATATTTTTTTTTAAATATATCAAGTAATATGGACATTAAAATAACAGCAAAGGTTCTCTTTTTTTTATTTTTTTATACATTTGAATTGAACAAAATACTACATTTTCTTTTCTGCTAAGTAATGAACAACTTGGAAATAAAACACTTTTATTCTCACTTGGACACTCTATGACAGACCATAGATAAATGCTTGGAGCACATCAATTTATGCAGAAATTCATCTAATTTCCCTTGACTGCATTTAATGTAGTAATTACATTTTATCTCCATTTTTTTTCTTTCAGTCACAACTAATGCCATGGATTTTTTTTTAACATCTACAGAAAACAAGGCTCAGATTTTCTCTTCCCCTCACCGACTACAGAATCCAAATAGCAACAAGACAACTCTTGCCTAAATTTTTCTTTTGATAGTTTAATAATAGAAAATACAAGGAATACTTCCATTCTTTTTCAATCTAACTCATGCATTAAGAAGTTAAGCAATACTTAAACACATGTCAGAATAACTCCTTTACAATGTTTTTTTTTTTAAGGATAATAACAGGAAATCAGTTTATTTCTATCTTCACACCCATATCACAAATACCTACACTTTTTTTTTGTGAACAATAACATTTACAACCAAATCAACACCTGCTCTTATACAACATTCTGGAAATAGCAAAATGTTTACATTACTTAATCAATCACAGCCAACTTCATGGCAAGGCTAACCACAACTTTCACCCAAATAGAATGCAATGAGGCCACATTGGCCATGACTGTAACAGCCGTAACAACACTACATGGTCACACAAAGATGGGCTCTCTTCCTTCCTTTCTCCTTCACTCAAACCTACAACTAAACACAGCAATGAAGTAACAATAGCCAACAACTAAGTAAGAAAAGCTCTCCTCCCTACCATAGACCCGCAAGTGGGTCACCCCCGAGCTAGGGAGGTAGGGGACTTTAACATAGGTGTACCAATTCTCAATAGATTCAAACACAACTAAACACAAACAGGAACACCCCATAGGATTAACACATTACTCAACTCATAAAAATGAGTTTGGTGAGGGTAGGGAATAGACCTCTCAACTTAAAGGGGCTCCCAATGATAAAGAAGATCTCAACACATGGCCTCAAGCCAAAATCCTTGAAACAACTCAATCCACAAAAATCTCACACCAATATTCTTGGCACTCTTGCCATATAGACATCTCCTCCTCAAATGATAATAGGCCCTCAAGGCACAAACACATAAAGACAAAATTGTGGGAGAGCCCCCAAGGATTGTTCCTCTCCCCTACCCATACTAGTTGAGCATTTCCTCCATTGGAGGTGCTCTCACCATGACACCCAACCCAACATCAAATGCAAAAGAAAGCATCATAAAACAGACAACTTACAATCAAGATTCAAACCATGAAACATCATAAAGAAAAGAAAAAACAAGATCAGAGGCCTACCTTCAAGACCTTGGCAATGGAAGTGGAATTGGTGAAGAGCTCCCAGCCTTCCCAAGCTTTCCAACCTTTCAGATTTTCTCCCAACCTTCTCTAACTCCCCAAACTAGTAAGGAAATCCAAATTTTGCAAGAAGTCTCTAAAATGCAAGCCAAAAAGAATGGAAATGGAAGAACCCCCACTCCTCTACAAGAGTGCTATTATAGGCCTTCTATTTGGCCTTGAGAGAATGAGGTGGTGACATTTGTCACCATCCCTTCCCTCCACGAAAGCCACTTGGAATAGAGAGAAGCTAGGAGGATGACAAGTGTCCTCCTCTCCCTTCACCTCCATCTCCACCTCATCCACTTGTGCTTCCACACAAGTGGGAGGGGGACAAATGGTGAGTTGGATTCCCACTCACCCTTCAACAAGAAAATGGCCTTGAGTGGTGCTCCCACTCACTTGGGAGCTTGGGAGGACTCCTGGAGACCTCCCTAGTCCTCCTTGGGAATACTTCCCAAAACATAGGGATGGGAGATGGGTTCTTCCCAAGGCAAGGCCCATCCCTCATCTTCCCTCTTTCCCATTTTCGTCACTTTGACTCAACCATGGTTTAGGGTGACCTAAGGTGAGTCAAAACTAGGGTTAGGTGGTCCAAGTTGACCCTAGACTCATGGTTGACCACCTAGGGTAACTTTTGGGACCCTAGGGGTCATGAAAGGGGTCAAAAATCCACATATAAATGGCCCAAAAAAATAATAAAAATGCCAATTGACATAAATCAATTAAAATTTTACAACACTTAACATTAATCAAAATAAGAAAGAGGAGGGGTACTAAGGCTTAAAATTAATTAAAATTTAAACCAAGCATGATAAATCATCATGAAATTTCACACGTGATCCTTTTCCCTCTTGGGGACGGATCAGCTTAACCGGGAATAACATGGTGTGAATCCTACCTCCAGTTTCCCATGGCTAGGGAAGTAAAACCTGCACATCTCGATCACGTGTCAGTCCTGTCAGAAAATGATTGCCGAAGCAACTGAAATTAACTTCACGTAATTGAAATAAAAATCAATACATAACTACAAATTAAATTGCATTATCAAATCATATGTCAATTAATCCATACATAAACAACTAGAATCTCATAGCAAAATAGCATCTAATATATATATGTCCCATACATCAAACCAAAACAATCGTCCAATATATCCGAATCAATACATATATCAAATCAATGAGATACAACATCAAATTTGCATAATGAAATATAGTCACTACTGGATAGCACAATGATCAAAATATGGGAGGTAAAATAGTCGACCTCATAGTTACTCTACTTATTACCTAGAGCTCTATGCAATGGTGCAAGCTCTTAAGAAATGGAGACATTATTTATTACCCAAGGAATTTATTGTGTTTACTAATAATCATCCTTTAAGCTTTCTAAACAGTCAAGAAAAATTGAACCATAGACATGTTAAATGGATGGAACAGTTACAAGTTTATACCTTCACAATTAAGCACAAAAAAGGTGTTTCTAACAAGGTGGCTGATGCTTTAAGAAGGAGGTTGCTTATTGTTCATGAAATTTAGTTAGAAAGCATGGGAATTGACTGTTTGAAAGAGTTGGATAAAAAGGATTCAGATTTCAAAGAGGCTTATGATGTTTGTGTAAACTTGGCTAACACATTCGATGGAGAATATGCAGATTTTGTATTGTAGGAAGGCCTTTTGTTTAAGGGCAATTTGTTGTGTATCCCTAAGTGTTTGATGAGTGACAGTATCATTAAGGAGAAGCATAATGGCTCTTTGGGAGGACATTTTGGCTTAGACAAGACACTAGAACAAGTTACAAGGTTTTATTTTTGGCCAAGGGTGCAATCCGATGTGAGAAGGTATGTTGCTAGTTGTGCAATTTGTCAAAGGGCCAAGAGTGTGTCTTCAAATGCAGGTTTATACTAGCCCCTTCCCATTCCCAACAGGCCTTGGGAAAGTATAAGCATGGATTTTGTACTTGGGTTACCTAGGACAGCCAGAGGGGTGGATAGTGTGTTTGTTATTGTTGATAGATTTAGTAAGATGGCTCATTTTGTGCCATGTAAATGCACAAATGATGCATCTCATGTTGCAGGTCTATTTTTTAGAGAGGTAGTGAGAATACATGGTTTGCCATTGTCGATTGTAACAGACAGAGATTCTAAGTTTGTGGGTCACTTCTGGAGGACCTTGTGGAGAAATTTGGGCACACAGTTGTCCTTTTCATCAGCCTACCATCCACACACTGATGGTCATACTGAAGTGGTTAATAGATCACTTGGAAACCTTCTAAGATGCCTTACAAAACAGCATGGTTTGGCATGGGACTTGGTTATCAGTCAGGCTGAATATGCCTACAATGATTCAATGAACAAGAGCACTGGTAAAAGTCCTTTTGAGGTAGTTTATGGCTTTCACCCAAGAGGGCCACTTGAACTAAAGGATCTCCAAGGATGGGATAAAAGGAGTGCACTTGGTGAAGATTTTGCTGCCTCCATGAAAACAGTCCATGATCAAGTCAAGTTGTAATTGGAAAAAATAGTCACAAAGTATAAAGAAAGAGCAGATTTGAAGAAAAGAGAGATGCAATTCAAAGTTGGAGATTTAGTTATGGCATATATGAGGAAAGAAAGGTTTCCAAAAGGCTAGCCAACTAAACTCTTGATGAAGAAGATCGGGCCATGCAAAATAGTGTACAAATTCAGTCCAAATGCATATGAGATTGAGTTACCATCCAGTCTTGGTATCTGTCCAATTTTCAATGTTTGTGATCTTTTTCCTTTCAGACCCCCATTTCATGGTGAAAGTGGATCAGATGTGGTGGATACAGATGCTAATTGGATCAAGGATTTGCCTCCAAGAAAACCGTTATAGTTGGAATGTATTTTAGACTCCAAAATTGTCAAGAAGACTAGGAGAGGTGTCTACAAAGACTACTTGGTGAAATGGAGGGATCTGCCTAACTCAGAGGCCACTTGGATGACTGAGGTAGATATCTTGAAGCATGGAATGACACTTCAACAATTGGCAACTCAAGGGACTTGAGTTCTTCTTGTAGGGGGAGTATGGTGCAGAGCTCCCTATTCTAGTCATCTTTTTGATATGTCATGTTTTGTTGTCATGTTATATTGTTCTTCCTAAGGCTTTGAAATCCATTTTCATGGGTTGTAATAAGGACTTGGTCCATTTGGTTGACTTGTCCAATCTAGACCTTGATATGGTCAATTTGAATGTAATTACACTCAAGAAATATGTGGTTTCTTGTGAAGGAAGTCATACCCAATGGTTAACTGCCCTTGGATAGCAGTTGTATGATTGGTGGAGGAGGAGAAATAGCCCTCAAGCCTTCAATAGGCAGTTGAATGTAATTACATGCCAAGAATAATGAGAATTGAAAGTTTTGGAATGCAAAAACTGTCATTTTCTATGTTTTCCTGGAAACAGCCGCTCAGTACGGATAGTAAGGAGTCTGAAACCTGTGAAATGTGGTTGGGTTTTGAAATACCTTTCATTTTAGTGTAGTTAGCCTCCAAGGATGGGATAAAAGGAGTGCACTTGGTGAAGATTTTGTTGCCTCCATGAAAATAGTCCATGATCAAGTCAAGTTGTAATTGGAAAAAATAGTCACAAAGTACAAAGAAAGAGAAGATTTGAAGAAAAGAGAGGTACAATTCAAAGTTGGAGATTTAGTTATGGCATATATGAGGAAAGAAAGATTTCCAAAAGGCTAGCCAACTAAACTCTTGATGAAGAAGATCGGGCCATGCAAAATAGTGTACAAATTCGGTCCAAATGCATATGAGATTGAGTTACCATCCAGTCTTGGTATCTCTCCAATTTTCAATGTTTGTGATCTTTTTCCTTTCAGACCCCCATTGCATGGTGAAAGTGGATTAGATGTGGTGGATACAGATGCTGATTGGATCAAGGATTTTCCTCCAAGCAAACCGTTGCAGTTAGAATGTATTTTAGACTCCAAAATTGTCAAGAAGACTAGGAGAGGTGTCTACAAAGACTACTTGGTGAAATGGAGGGATCTGCCTGACTCAGAGGCCACTTGGATGACTGAGGCAGATATCTTGAAGCATGGAATGACACTTCAACAATTGGCAACTCAAGGGACTTGAGTTCTTCTTGTAGGGGGGGTATGGTGCAGGAGCTCCCTATTCTAGTCATCTTTTTGATATGTCATGTTTTGTTGTCATGTTATACTGTTCTTCCTAAGGATTTGAAAGCCATTTTCATGGGTTGTAATAAGGACTTGGTCCATTTGGTCAACTTGTCCAATCTAGACCTTGATATGGTCAATTTGAATGTAATTACACTCAAGAAACATGTGGTTTCTTGTGAAGGAAGTCATACCCAATGGTTAACTATCCTTGGATAGTAGTTGTATAGTTGGTGGAGGAGGAGAAACAGCCCTCAAGCCTTTAATAGGTAGTTGAATGTAATTACATGCCAAGAATAATGAGAATTGAAAGTTTTGGAGTGCAAAAACTATCATTTTCTGCATTTTCCTGGAAACAGCCACTCAGTACGGCACTGTACGGATAGTAAGGAGTCTGAAACCTATGAAATGTGGTAGGGTTTTGAAATACCTTTGATTTGAGTGTAGTTATCCCTCTTGAAACTTCCTGTGTTGTTAGAATCAAATCAATTTGTGCAAACTGGTCTGAAAACCCTCAAAACTAGGGTTTTGTGGCAAAATGAGTGATTTCTCCTCTATCCTCTAAAAGGCATCAACCATTTTCAATAGGATGGAGGGCGATAGAGTAGATTTCATGTTTTTTTTGCTTGTTAGGTTTGCACTCCTCACTCCAAGGCACTTGGCATGATTCTAACTAGTCTACATAGTGACTAGTTAGTGTGCAAATGGTGGAAATCGGTATGGTTTCAAGGAATAGTCAAGAGATCGACCAAATGGATGATGTATTTAGTGTTTGTAGATGAAAACAGACCTGTGTAGGTGGTTGTTTGATCCTAAGAATGTGAATGTGACACATTTCCTTTGTAAAGACCCCAAATTAGGCCTATTCCCTGAAGAGAAGAGTTCACTGTCATTGTACACTTGAAATAGACCACGGCCCTGCAACTTGGAAGACTATTGTATGTTCATAATGGGTATTTGAATGTGTAAAGAGACTAGTCTATCCTTCGAAGGTTTGAGGAGTTATCCTTGGATTAGCTGATCTTAAGGGCTACAAGGGATAGGTCTCTTTAGGCACTGTCATAGTGCAGTCATACTGTAGTTTGTTGTACACTGTCCATGAAGGTACAGAAATAGGTTATTGGGTCAGAGACCATGTGTTGGTCATTTACTTCACAAATTTTGGTTGGTTGTAGTGTGAGATCCTATTGGTAGGGGTATTGGTAGTTTGGTGTTGGCCTACAAGGTGTGTGTGTGTTTGTTGATTGGGTTGAGTAGAGATTCCCCAAAAGAGAGTTGAGTAGTCTATGTGGATGGACACTAGGCTATGGTCCCAGACTAGGTCAGTCTCTTGAATAGCCTTGTATAGGCTTGTGTTACAAAGTGTTTGGAAGTTCTTGTGAAGGAAACCTTGAAGTCTAGGTTCATTATGTGAATAAAACCAAACAACCCTAATATCTCTGCATCACTTTACCAGGAGGGTTGGTATTGTTAAGGGAAAATTGGAGTAAACATGAATAATCAATATATCAACATCAAAATACCCAAAACTCAACGAAATATAGAAACAAAGAGATTAATTAAACAAAAGAACATCAAGAAACCTTTGCAAACCTCAAAGCTTCATAGCTTTCATTGGTTGCCTATCTCAATCGATCTTGTACGTATGAATAAGGCCCTCAGAGAATGCACTTCCTTGCTATGATTCCAAGATTGTCAATGGAGAATGGCTATGATAGTTTGGCCATGAAGATGAGCTTCACAACAATCATAGTAGTGTGGTAGTAACGAGTGTGATCACAAGCAATGAAGGAATTGGTACCGAAGGTGTGCTGAAATTCCTGTAGAGTAACAATACTTAAAGGTTGGATGAATGAAATCAAGAAAAAGGGTTTAATTTATAGACTTGGGAGAAAAGAGATCAATGGTATAGAAAGAATGAGAAGATCAATGGTATAGAAAACTTGAGGAATGTGTGTGAATAGAAAGAAGACATGTGTCACCCAAAAGTTGTTTTATTTTAGTTAACTACTTTCTTTTCTAAAGATAAGACATGTTTTTCATAAATTAGAATTTTTTTTTCTAATTTAAGAGATATTGATAAAAATAAGGTTGATTGAATAGATAACTCAACTTGAGATTTTCTTTTCCATGATATGAGAGAAATTAAATAATAAATTATTTAATTTTGTGTGCTTGGAGAAGAAGACTTATTTTTAGAATATTTGGAAGATATTTGAAGAATTAGAAGATAAGAAAACTAATTAAATAAATAAATTTATTTAATTGTTGTGCATGATTTAGAAGAATAAATAAAAGATTTGATTGTATTTTATTTTTGGAGATTGAGAAGATTTAAATAAATTTGATTTGATTTATTCAAATTTGAAAGAATGATTTGACTTAATTAAATAATTAAGAATTATTTAATTGTTTGGAAGAATTTAATTAAATAAAGGATTTAATTTAATTTTGACTTCAGAAGAGGTAATTAAATATTTTGATATTTAATTAATTTAGAGGAATATGAATCAAATAAATAAATGTTTATTTATTTATTGATAGAAGAATTAGAATGAAATAAATATTAAGAATGTTTATTTAGACTGAATCGTGTCATTTTATGGCATTACTTCAAAGAATAAATAGTCTGATAATATTACATGCCCCAGTTTGCCCTTGGTATAGGTTTAACAACAAGATGCCCCTTTGGGAGATTGGATGAGAAAAAGGCAGAAGGACGTGAGATGGACAATCTCATGAAGGAGAAGGTGAGGTTTGAAGAAAAAATGAATGATACACAATGCAAGATAGAATGATAACACACACAAGCAAGCAAGCATGCACAAATGATACAAGAACAAACAAGAAATTTGCCCTTGTCAAGTGGTAAACTAATGATATACTGATAACGATATACGATAGTGTTGTCATGGTGGGGAATGATATATCCCTAGACCAACATAGCAGGCGTGTTGTCATGGCAGGGAACGATAGATCCCTAGAGCAACATAGAGGATAGTGTCTGGTTTTAGGAAATGAAGCATGTCATGTAAGACACGTGTGTTAGTTTGATTTCGACAATGCCACATTCTGTATAAGACAATTGATTGATTAACTGATCGAGTTGGTTTATGACCAGACAAGGATCAAGACCACTGATTATGATTGGATCATTTGACAAGATTGAATTGACTTGATTGATATGGATTAAGGATGGACCTGGTCCTACATTTTGATCACTACTCAAACTGACTAGATTAAGAAGAATGGATCACAACGATAGATAGAAATTTGATTGATAGAAGAATGACTCGATAGAAGGAATCACAAGCTTTTGTAAACATTGATACTCTGCATAGAATTTTTATTGCTAGATAGTATGTGAAATACCATTGGATATGGATACAATTATGGAATGCAATTGGATACGTTATGGATATGGATATGGAATGCAATTGGATATGGTATGGATATCGATATGGAATGCAATTGGATACGAATGGTTTTTTGACATCTTGATTTTGCAAGTATTTTGAAGTGCTTATTTCATCATTGGGTACTTTTTGAAATGTTGTAATAAAATAAAAGCATCTAGGTATAATTGAACCGAGATGACCTAAGTATTGCTTACATGGATTTTGATTTAGCAAGTTAATACAACCATCTAGGTATAATTGAACTGAGATGACCTAAGTATTTCTTGTGTATCAATAGACAAGGATTGCCCCCTTTCATGTTAGACCTCTGATGTCCTCCATGATCTTTTGCCGATCATGTCTTTAGACAAGGCTTCACATTACTAAATTTTAATCCACAAACAGAAAACAAAGAAAATAATCATGCCCCCATCATAGCATCTCTAGCTTTTGGCATCCTTGAGTAGCATAGAAAGACATGATAACAAAAATCAAGAAGCTGTAATCTAACCTGATCACAACTACAAAAGATTTTTTCATTTAGATGTGTTTGTTTCTTGCTATAATTTAGGTAAAATAATTTAGAGTGCTTTAGATACTTGCTTGCTTTGCTTTGGGTAGGTTGAGGTGTTGGGCCAAAATTTCTGCTTGAAAGTAGGCTTTGCTTGCATGTGCTTGCCTTGCAAAGGATTTCACACTTCTTCTTAGTGAGACAAACCCTAAGGGACTAACCTAGTGCCTTGGGGTCTCATTGCTAAATGGCCTTGCCTATGTGACAACGTAGAGGCAACGTAGTTCGGGGTGAACCCTAATGGACCTAAGACCTAGGCGATGGAAAGTGGTGCGGACTCAAATAGATAGAAGGACTAGACATGTGATAGATGGGAAAGTGGGAGCCTCAGGGGCGCATTGAAAAAATGGCCTTACCTATGTGATGACGCATAGGTGACGTAGTTTATTATGACTTCAATGGACCTATGATATGGATTGGATGAGACATGATATGGAACAAATATGGATCAGATAAGACACAACATGGAATAGATATGGATTAGATAAGACATGATATGGAACATATATGGATCAGATAAGACACAATATAGAATAGATATGAATCTGATAAGACATTATATGGATCAGATAAGACACGATATTGAACAAATATGGATCAGATAAGACATGATATGGAACAGATATGGATCAGATAAGACACGACATGGAATAGATAATACTAATTGAGAAGGAAACACCATGGATAGGTAGATGCATGGGTGACAGTGAATACGGATGGTTTAGGTAGAAGGAATTAAGGATGTGATCTCCAAGGACTATGTCACATAGGAATAACGTGCCCCATTGTAAGTAGAATACTTAGGATTTTTCATGGCAATGCTTATGACGACATGAGGATAAGAGGATAATGAAGGATTTACGTGGCTTGGAGGGATAAGATATGTCAAGAGCCATCTAAAACATTTGTCAACATTGTTCCCTCAATCTTTATTAAGACCAAAGAAATATAGAGGAAAGGAAGATTAGGATAGATAGACTGGATAGTATAGGTATGTAATGGATAGAAGGATAGGATAGGTATGGTATGGAAGGGAACTAACAAGAGAAGAGTGATATGCCAATGAGACAAGGTGCCCCCAAGTGTAGGTGACGTAGAAGATCAACTTACACACAACACTTTTTTTCCAAGTTTTCATCATGGTACTTATCCAAGGCACCTCTCTGCCAGATTTTCACCATTAGACAAAGTGATTTTTCTTTACTTTTTTCATTTTTTCTTTTATCTTTTTTTCTTTTTTTGGATAGGAGAAGATGGAATACAGAAGAGAGGGACCCGAGTGCCTGGTTCCATGAAAGGTGTTAGTCCCACTAGAAAGATGTCATAGCATGGTCCATGTCAAGTGCTCTCATCGATGTTGGTAGGAGATTGCATGACAGTGAGATGGAGAAGGTAGATAGTGGATTGCAGAAGGTGCAATAGTGGATGATGATGCAGAATATGGAGGGAAGGCTTATGCAAAAGCATGGACCATAGGAATAGGATGAGAAAGACATGTAGGATAATAGTGGAAGGAAGGGGAGATGGAGGTATATGAAAATATTTGTGGGATGGAAGGAATTCATGACCAACGGTTGCACATACCATGATAAACATTGAAGCTGGTGATGGGAAAGTAGTGTAGGAAGCAACAGAGACTTTTTCTTGTGGATGAATGACTTAGGCATGTAGGGATCCACATAGACTAAGTATTTTTCTAATTTTTGCTTGCCATATGGGATGGAAGAATTTGAGACTTTTGGATGGAATGGAAGAAAGTGGATGGTTGGGATTCTTGAGAGGTAGATGCCTCATGTAACTTGAGGTCTTTTTGTTTAGGAACCCAAACCATTTTTCTTTTAGATAGTACCTATGAAGGTATGGGCTAGGGTGTATGCAACTTTGGTGAAGCTTCAAAGGTAATCATTTGTTTGATGTGGACCCACACCTTTTTAAGTTTGGCATATAGGTGTGTGGGTGTATACAACTCTTGAGAAGGATGTTTCTTTGATTCTTGACTTTTGTATCCTAGGTCATGAGGACTCTTAGGATTTTTTTCTTTATAGGTAGAGGCATCCAAATTTTTGCTGTGAAATTCCCTTGGGATAGTGGAAGTGAGGTTTGTGGAAGCCCTTTGTTTAGACAACACGTGCATTGGTTGGTCATGATTGGGATTGTTAGAAGATTCATAGATGGGAGAATAAGGTGTTGGAAGAAGTGGTGGTAAAATGCATGGAGGGATGTTAGGAGTTGGAAGTAGCAGAGGTAGATTGGATGGTGGAAGGTGTATGGTCACCTACTTTTGACAATTGTAGGATGATAGAGGTGGAATGGCGACATATGTTTTGGGGATATGATAGGGTTTGCAATGAAAAGTGGGGTATTTAGGAGGAGTGGAGGAAGTACCAACATCTTGAGATTGTTCACTTTGGGGTGTGTATCCAAGGCCATATGAAGGAGGAGGAATATTGACATGGACGAGCTCCAAAATACCTTGTTCATGAAGGCCTATGCCTTTACCTTGATAGTTCATATGTTGGAGTATTCGGTGGACAACGAGATTATGTGTAGCTGGAACACTAGACACAAGTTCCTTATTGGATGAAGAAGGTGGGATAGAGGATAATGGTGGCTGGTATTCTAAGGAGGAACACTCATGAATGAGGGTGGTAAGATCAAGGATATATGGTGGGGGATTTGCAGCATGGTCAATAATGGATAGCGGAGGAGTATTTTTGGTTTGATCTTCTATGCTTTCTTAGGAGGCAAGTGTCTCATCAAAGGAAGAGGAAGTTGTTGAATCTTGGATAGGACTAGATAGGGTTATAAGCTTAGGACCATGGAATGTATAAAGTAGGCTAAGAGGATCATCATGGTCTACTTGATCATAGATAGGCTCGTGATCGTAGATGGGATCTTGATCATAGATAGGATTTAGCATGATGGAATTAAGGTGCTCTTGTATAGGTTCATCATCAATGATAATATCTTGATCATTGAAAGGATATAGGCCATGGAGAGGTTGGAATTTGATCTCTTGTTCATGTATAGGATCAAGTTGCTCATGGATAGCTTCTTCATCAAAGGTAGTATCTTGATCATAAAAGAGATATAGGTTATGAATGCATTGAAATTGAATTTCTTGCTCATGTATAGGTATAGGATCATCGAAAAGATAAAGGTTATGTAAGGGTTGGATGGGAGTTCTTTGATCTTGATTTAGACAGGGGGTTGATGTTTCCACATGTTCTAAAGTGTGCTCTTGACATAACTCTTGATGTGCTTGAATTGAAGTTGAGGTAGAAGACTCTTGGATAGGCCCTTGGTCAACAACATGAATGTGCGATGGACCTTGAATTTGGTGCATGGTAGGAGGTTTTTCAATATGCTCAAGGGGTTGTAGGTGACATGACGAGGTTAGAGTAATGGACATGCTTGGAGGTTCTATGATAAGGTCAAGGACCAAAATTTGGGGATATGGTTGACTTTCTACTAGTAGCCCTTGGATCACATCATTGGTAGGTGCATAGGTAGAGGAGTGAGGTAATGGATGAGTGGATTTGGAGTTCTCCATGGTAGGATTAGTATGCTTTGGGCCATGTGTTCTAGGAGATTGTGAAGGAGGACTAGCAGATGGAGTGGTATATGTTTTCCAACTTGAGGTGGTGCTTACCTTGTCAAGAGTATCGTGAAGATGAGAAAAGGATGTATGCTTTTGGGGCGAGGTGTAGCTAGTACTGGCTTGTTCATCTTGTAAGATTGTCATTTCTTGTTGTATCACTTGGAGTTCTTGAGAAATTGCTATACAATCCTAGGGAGAGATATCGAAGTCTAATTGCTCTTGTAGGTATTGGAGTTCTTGACCAATTACTTCTAATTGGTTTGTCATGTCAATAAAAACTGACACAAGACTGATATGGGTACTAGAAAACTTGAAATTTTTCTTTGAAAAGATGAGGAAATGCTCACTATCACGGATGCATAGAACCAGATGCACAATAGTAGAGGATATAAGCGCAGAAAGTCAACACAAATGTGTAGTATTGGTAAAAAGTATATGCATAGTAACAGGTGATATAAGAGCAGCAAGTCGGCACAAATATGCAACAAATCGGGATAGATGTGTAGCTTCAGATAACAAATGTACAGTTCTAGTTTTTCAGTGTTTTACCAATTTTTTAGCAATTTTCTGATGTTTTTGGTATCTTTGGCTATAAGAAGGTCTTTTTGATCTAATTTTCTAAAATTATGGCAAGAAGACATAGCAAACAGAAAGAATATTTTTATGGTTTTTTATTTTTTTGTGATTTTTTTTACTCTTTTTTGACTAAAAGAAAGCAAGTACAATCCTAGGTTTCAAAGGACAATATAAAACTGAATTCTCACTATCTCTAGTGAAGCATCTTCAAGAGGTGATAATCACCCTTCCCTGCACCAGCTTATAGGGGTTTTTGTCCACTAAAACAAAGGTGTTTAATAAAGGCAACCATTCGAGTGGTTATACATATGGCAACACTACATTCTGTTATGGAGTCTCCCAGCCTGCAAGGGTTGCACCTTGGAGGGTTTTGGGGGAGGTTGGCTATTGGTATAACACAACTTCACTCATTGTTTGAAGCTTTCACTCCAAACATAATTTATTTATAGTGGCCTGGTAGATCTTGGCTTTATCTTGTTACCACTTAGGGTCGTTCCTACTTGGATGAACGGTATCCAAGAGTAGGCCCCTCTAAAGGAAAAACACATGTGTAAATGATATGTTTGGAATTTTGGTCACCTAAGATAGGGGAGAGCATAGGCCTGGTATCATTCCCAAAACATAGAATACAATGGTTCTTTTCCCCTAGTTAAAATGAGAGAAACTAGATGAGATATCTACTCGGGCAAGCACAAAAATTTGTTAACTTTGAAGTGATAACAAGATAGCAATGGTTCAATTTTACCCATATAGCAATGATGTGTTCAATTTTACCCAGATAGCAGTGATTTGTTAACTTTGAAGTGATAACAAGATAGCAATGGTACAGTAAATTACCAAGATAGAAATGAGTTGTTAACTTTGAAGGATAACAATATAGTAATGATTCAATGATATGCAAGATAGCAATGATTCAATTACTGCCTTCCTAGTTAAGACTATGTGAGATTTGTATGAGCATCCATTTACTTTCCTGTTAGAAATCAAAGTGTGAGTTAACAAGTGCAACTATATGATTCTAAACCAGTACCTAACCTATAAGTAGATCAGTGAATATTCCTACAAATTGTGTTAGAATTAGAGATTTCTCAAGAAATAACTCAAAAACATAGCAGAATGGATGCACAGTAGAATGGAATAAATGCACAGCAGAATGGAGTATATTCTCAATAGAATGGAGCATATGCACAGTAGAATGGATCATATGTGCAACTCTGGTAAAATCAAATGCGCCATAGAATGGGGTATATGCACCACAGAATGGAGTATATGCACCATAGAATTGATCAAATGTGCAACAGAATGGATCATATGCACAACTCTGGTAAAATCAAATGCACCATAGAATGGGGTATATGCATGACAAAATTGATCATATGTGCCACAGAATGGAGCATATGCGTAGAAACGCCCTATGTACAGATTCTAACACACAAAAACTCAATTTTTGGGTTAAATTAGGGCTAGGCCCCACGGTGGGTGCAAAAAATGTTAAGGGAAAATTGGAGTAAACATGAATAATCAATATATCAATATCAAAATACCCAAAACTCAATGAAATATAGAAACAAAGAGATCAATTAAACAAAAGAACTTTAAGAAACTTGTGCAAAACTCAAAGCTTCATAGCTTCCATTGGTTGCCTATCTCAATTGATCTTATACATATGAATAAGGCCCTCAAAGAGTTCACTTCCTTGTTATGATTCTAAGATTGTCAATGGAGAATGGTTATGATAGTTTCGCCATGAAAATGAGCTTCACAACAATGATAGTAGTGTGGTAGTAACAAGTGTGATCACAAGTAATGAAGGAATTGGTGCTGAAGGCATGCTGAAATTCCTATAGAGTAACAATACTTAAAGCTTGGATGAATGAAATGGAGAAATAGGGTTCAATTTATAGACTTGGGAGAGAAGAGATCAATGGTATAGAAAACTTCAGGAATGTGCGTGAATAGAAAGAAGACATGTGTCACCCAAAAGCTGTTTTATTTGAGTTAACTACTTTCTTTTCTAAAGATAAGACATGTTTTTCATAAATTAGAAAGTTTTTTTCTAATTTAAGAGATATTGATAAAAATAAGGTTGATTGAATAGATCACTCAGCTTGAGATTTGCTTTTGCATGATTTGAGAAAAAATAAATAATAAATTATTTAATTTTGTGTGCATGGAGAAGAAGACTTATTTTTAGAATATTTGGAAGATATTTGAAGAATTAGAAGATAAGAAAACTAATTAAATAAATAAATTTATTTAATTGTTGTGCATGATTTGGAAGAATAAATAAAATATTTGATTGTATTTTATTTTTGGAGATTGAGAGGATTTAAATAAATTTGATTTAATTTATTCAAATTTAGAAGAATGATTTGACTTAATTAAATAATTAAGAATTATTTAATTGTTTGGAAGAATTTAATTAAATAAAGGATGTTATTTAATTTTGACTTTAGAAGAGGTAATTAAATATTTTGATATTTAATTAATTTAGAGGAATATGAATCAAATAAATAAATTTGTTTATTTATTTATTGATAGAAGAATTAGAATGAAATAAATATTAAGAATATTTATTTAGACCGAATCGTGTCTTTTTTAGGTGTATACAAGTATAACAAAAACTTAATTCTGTTATAGGCCTTTCTTTGAAGAACCCTGGACATTATGGACCCTATCATCTAGAAAAGCACATGACAGTGAACTCTGCCCCACCTTTCAAATCAGATAAACCATTTTATTCAATGAAAATGAAGTCACGGAATGTAAACCGACCATGCATACTAGTAAGATCAAATTCTTTGCCTTCTATTCTTATTACTCTTACTTTATGAAGAGAAGAGTGTCAAAAAGAATGGGTTTAATTGTAAACTAACATAAGGCAAAGTAGTTTTGTTATTACATTTTTATGAGGGATCTCTAATAGTCTAATATAATGCAGTCTTCTATAATATGAACATGTCTGCATTTGTGTGAATGCTAAGCTTTAATAGTAGAGGATTAAATCAATGCAATAGTAGAGTATTAAATCTAAAGTAGAGTTGGTTTAGGGATAGGGTTGATGGTCAAGGGATTAGGGTTAAAGTAGAGTGTCGAGGGTAGAGGGATTAGGGATAGGGTTTAGGGTTAAAGGTTTAACGATTGAGGGTTGAGGCTTTAGGGCTAAGGGTTAAAGGATTGGGGTTTAAGATATAGTGTTGACTGTCGAGGGTTTAGGGATAGGTTTTAGGGTTTAAGTTTTAAGAGTTAAGGGTTGAGGGATAGGGTTTAGGGTTTAGCGATAAGGGATTAGGGTTTAAGGTATAGTGTCGAGGGTTGAGGGTTTAGGAATAGGGATAGAGTTTAGGGTGGAGGCATTAGGGATAGGGTTTAGGGTTGAAGGTTTAAAGATTGAGGATTGAGGCTTTAGGGCCAAGGGTTAAGGGATTAGGGTTTATCATATAATGTCAAGGTTAGAGGGCTCATGGATAGGGTTTAGGGTTTACGGATAGGTAGAGAGGTGAGGGGAAACAAAGGTGAGAGATAGAGAGGGGAGGGGAAAGATATAAGAAAATGAGAGAGGCTTTAGGGATAGGTTTTAGGGATAGGGTTTAGAGTTGAGGGATTAGCATTAAGGGTTAAGGGATTAGGGTTTGATGTTGAGGGTTGAGGGTTGAGGTTCAAGGGTTGAGGGTTTATGGATAGGGTTGAGGGTCGATGGATTAGGGTTAAAGTAGAGTGTTGAGGGTATAGGGATTAGGGATAGAGTTGGAGGGTTTAAGGATAAGGGACTAGGGTTTAAAGTATAGTATTGAGCCCATTGAGGGTTTAGGAATATGGATAGTGGTTAGGGTTTCGGGATGAGGGATTAGGGTTGAGTGTTAAGGGATTAGGGTTGAGGGTTGAAGGATTAGGGTTTATAGATAGGGTTTAGGATTGAGGGATTAGGGTTTATGATATAGTGTTGAGTGTTTAGGGATAGGGTTTAGGGTTGAGGGATTAGGTTTTATGATATAGTGTTGAGTGTTTAGGGATAGGGTTTAGGGTTGAGGGATTAGAGTTAAGGGTATAGGGATTAGGGTTTGATGTTGAGGGTTAAGGGTTGATGTTTGAGGGTTGAGGGTTTACGGATTAGGGTTAAAGTAGAGTGTCAAGGGTATAGGGATTAGGGATAGGGTTGGAGGGTTTAGGGATAAGGGATTAGGGTTTAACGTATAGTATCAAGCCTGTTGAGGGTTTAGGAATAGGGATAGTGTTTAGGGTTTAGGGATGAGGTATTAGGGTTAAAGGTTGAGGGATTAGGGTTGAGGGTTGAGGGATTAGGGTTAGTCTTCATTACTTGAACCTTATCGTGGCATCCAATGTTCATTTGATACAATATCGGGGTAGACCTTTGAACAAGACCTTGTGGAAGGTGTGTGAGTCTAACCATGAGGCAATACTTGACACAATAAAGAGTAGAGCATACTCAGATGGTTCATTGGATTAATTTGTAAGTATTCACATTGATTTTGTAAAGTCATGTTACATTGAGTTGTAAGTATGCACATTAATTTGTAAGGTTTGTCTTTTTTATTTGCTGCTACATTTTTACACATATACACATTTTTACATCATGTTATGTTTCATGGGGTTAGACCTAAGTGATGGATGAAGTTGATCCTAAGAGTAATGTATAAAATCTAGGTAATGTATAAAATATAGGTGTCTCTAGGTGTCTTGATTTCTAATTAGATAATAGGTGTCTCTAATTGTGTCTTAGGTATATACGATATGTCAACTAGGTAGATAGAGACTAGAAAAAAAGTATTTAATCTAATCTAGGTGTCTTAGGTAGATACTATATATCAATGACCTATCTAGAGACTAGAATAAGGTATAATCTAGAATGATCTAGGTGTCTTCTATAATTCAATCTAGGTGTCTTAGGTAGGTACTATATGTCAACTAGGTCTACCATAATAGGTGTCTTAGGTAGAACTATAATCTAGATGTCTAATTGACTTAGGTCTAGACTACAATAAGGTATAAAGACTAGGTGTTTTAGGTCTACTATGTCTATAAAATCTAGATACATACTATACAATAGGTGTCTTAGGTATCCTACATATACTAGAATACATGTGTCTTAGGTCTTAGGTGAGGCCACATGAGCTTCCACCTTCACGTGGTTGGCCTTCTCAATATAGAATATTTATATTTCTTGAAGCTAAGGGAAGCTCTTTTTCTTAATAGGAATACTTTATTGACTTCAGTTGCACTAATGGTGTAGGGGCACCCAGGTTGTCATGCCTCCAAGAGGGGTCAAAAAGTGATTTTTTTATTAAGTCAATTGTATGTAATAAGGTCTTCTAAGACCATTTCATATGTTTTTGAGTCAATTTGAGTCATTTGGGGTCAGTTTGAGTCTTTGAGTCTTGTTGCTAAAAAGTGTTAATGTTATCAAGTTGCACAAAGCAACTTTTATATTTTTGCATTTTTGGTGTCCTGCTCCTGATGCGACCAAAATGATAGTTCCAATGTGTCCAGATGGGTATGTTTAGGCTAGGCATGGTCCTATTTTTGACCCAAACATGCAGAAACAGTCTGAGCTACATAGACAACAATTTTTTATGAACTGTTACTCAGAAACTGTGTCACTTAAAAATATTTCGTCTAAGGAAACACGATCACGTAGGGTTTTTCTACAATAACCTCTCTCAAATTTTTATATCTCTAAGGCATTTTTCCATGGTGAAAGGTTTTTTGCTGCCCCAAAAATTTAGAATGAGGCAGTGTAAAGTTGCAAAGGGGTGTAACTTTCGTCTTGCTTCTGATGCAACTAAACTGACTATTCAAACACATCTGTATGGGTACGTTTACGCTAGGCATGGTCCTATTTTTTACCCAAACATGCCAGAACAGTCTGAGCTACATTGTACCGACGATATCCTTGAAGAGTCCAAAGTGTAAAAAGGCAGCAATCTTTGACGAGATGTTACTCAGAAACTATATCACTTAGAGACATTTTGTCTAAGGAAACGTGATCATGTAGGGTACCTCTATAATAACCTCTCTCATTTCTTTATATCTTCGAGGCATTTGCCCGTGGTGAAAGGTTTTCCGCTGCCCCAAAAATCATCAGAAAGAGGCAGTGTAAAGTTGTAAAGGGGTGTACCTTTCATCCTACTCCTGATGCGACCAAACTGACTATTCCAACACATCTAGATGGGTACATTTAGGCTTGGCATGGTCTTGTTTTTCACCCAAACATGCCAAAACAGTCTGAGCTACATTGTACCAATGATATCCCTAAAGAGTCCAAAGTGTAAAAAGGAAGCAATCTTTGACAAGATGTTACATAGAAATCGTGTCACTTACAGACATTTTGTCTAAGGAAATACGATCACGTAGGGTCTCTCTACAATAACCTCTCTTAGTTTTTTATATCTTTGAGGCGTTTGCCCATGGTGAAAGGTTTTCTGCTGCCCCAAAAATCATCAAAAGGAGGAAGTGTAAAGTTGTAAAGGGGTGTAACTTGTTGGCAAGAGACACTATATGGATTTATAAATGTTGTCATTGGTGGCAACAATGGTTACCCCACACAACTTCAAGACATGATGAGTCTCTACCGGAAGTCAGATTGAAGAAGTGTTATGATCCGGTAAGCAAGAACAGAGCAGTCACAAGGTCTGACAGTCAGGTCTGGATCTCTCAGATGAAGTATTTCAGTGAAGTGTGGATTGGGTGAAGTCAAGAGGAATACCTTGACTAATAGATTCCAAGGTTTTATCCTCCGGTGATGGAAGGGTGAAGAGATATGAGCACTTGATTGTTGGGTTCCTGGTTGACAGAGTAGACAGAGGAAGAACTATACCGACAGAGTGTTAGACCCAAATCTAGAAGAGATATTGCTAATGACTAAGTTTCTTGAGGTATCATTCATGATTGGCTAACATGATTGAAGACTTCCACAAGCATATTCTTGATCCACATTACTTGGTATGGAAGGATTCAGCCGATAGACCAAAGTTTGAGATAATATTGACTATTCTGGTTGCCGACTAGAAAAGTGTTAAAATCACTTGTGCGGATATATATACAAGATGGATTTAGATGTGAAGGTGTGTGTGAGTATGCATGCAAGTGCGAATAAAAGTAGAAGAATAATATAAAAGAAAGAAAAATAGGTTCAAAATGTAAGAGGACAACAGCACTTAGGGAGAGTTAGAATGAAGTGCAGCCGATCAGTCTATTGTGCTTAACTGGAACTAAACTTCAGCATGTGTGGATGCTTCTCATCAGTTCAAGCTTTCTTCTTGTAGATAGTAAGTCTTTTGTAGGCAATGAGCCTCTTGTGAGCAGTGTGCTTGAGTAGTGAGCCCTAATTGGCAAGTGTCATTTTGTATCTTCTATTCTTTTAACAGAGAATAATATCTTGGGTTAATTACCCTGTGGTTTTTCCCTTAACAGGGTTTCCACGTCAAAATCATTGTGTCATGTGTATTGGTGTTATTTCCATTTCATGATTATTCTTTCTTAATTGATCTGATGTTGCATTAACTATTAAGAAAGAACAAAAAGTTGAAATATTAGGATAACTGATTCACCCCCCCTCTCAGTTATCAACAATTGGTATTAGAGACAAGTTCCTCCCAACAGAGCCTAACAGCTTGAGGAAGATCTGGGAATTCAAATGGATGTGTATAGTATAAGGGAGAAACTTAAGTCTGCCCTTGATGATCTTGAGCAGTCAAACTCTGAAGTCAATGAATTGAATGAAAGACTCAAACAAGATGATGATTTCATAAAAGAACTAAAAGAGAAACTGAGTCTCTCTATGAAAAAGAGAAAGGAGCTACTCAACAATTGGCAAGTCAAGGTGAAGCCAATGATACAAATGGAGATCTAAAAGAGAAAACCAAGTTATGTGAAAAGTTATCAAAAGAAATCATCATGGTAAGACATGAAATGGAATCAAGAGTTATGAAGTTCACCCAAGAAATTGAAGAAAGAAGAAAATCTGAAGATGATCTAAAACAATCTTTCAAGGAAAAATCATAAGACTGCCACAAGATGGATAGAATAATCAGACTTCTTGAATCTGATCTTGAAGATGCTAAAGATGATGAAGAAAAACATGAGGATCAAATTGTCTCTCTTAAAAGGGATCTTCAAACAAAAAATGAATACAAAGAGAAATTCAAGATAAGCTCTGCTCAACTTGAAGTTCTTCTTGAGAGCCAAAAGAGGGTAGATGACAAGTGTGGCCTAGGGTATGAAAAAGGTGAAAGCTCTGGATCCGGTCAAAAGAATTTTGGATCAGAAAATCCAAGGAACAAGCCTAGAAGACCTCTGGTAAGGCAGCCTAATGCTCAAAGATATCCATCCTTCAATGGATACTGCCACAGCTACAATAACTTTGGTCGTAAAGCTAATCAGTGTAGAAAGAGAATGAATTAGACTAATACATCCTTCTCCGGATAGTGTTTCAACTGCAAGAGGTATGGTCACAAATCTCATGAATGCAAAAATATGCAAATGAACAATTCATTCAATGGTAGATGCTTTGCATGCAATAGAATGGGTCATATGGCTAATCAATGTAGATCAAGAGGATATCAATCAAATATGCAAAGAAATGTTTTTTGCCAAATTTGCAATAGATCCAGTCATATTGCAAAATTCTGTAGAAACAAGAATCAGGACAAAAGAGGTCCAATACATCATAATCAGAATCAAGATAAGGGAAAATAAAAAGTAAATGTGGATGAAGTTCAATGTGAGATGAACAAGATTTGGGTGAACAAAAGTACAGAGAATGTAGGGGATGGATCCACACCAGACTCTGGTGCTGATATTCCTTTTGGAAATTAAAAAGTGAGCTCTAGCTCAGGGGGAGACTCAAGGAAAACATTTTTTTCCCCCAGCCAGTCAATTGGTGCCGGAACTGGCACAAGGAGAGTTCTGGATTAAAGGATCCATAAGAGAAACATATAAATAAACTATGGTTAAGATTTGGAAGATCTGCAAGATGTTTAGATCAAGATTGATCTGGTTCTTCAAGTCATCTAAATAAGGCAAACCCAAATGACTTAGGTTGAGCATTTATTACAACTTGGTATTAGGGTTTGCAGAGTAATATAAGGGTTCTTCTTAAACATTTGCTCATTCTGCATTTAAGAAAAATAAAAGAGGAGCTCTGCAACAAATTTCCTCAAGCCCGTCAAAGTTCATTTGCAGAAGTTGATTCATCCAGAAATTGATCCGTCTCACTCTGTGAAACCCAAAGGCACAAAAGGTATTTTCCGTTCTTAAATATCTCTCTGCAAATCTTTTTAAAGATGTCTACTTTGAATATTGTGAAGATCACTGATAGGCCTTGCCCCAAATTCAAGTAGATTCCCTAGTAGCATTTTCTAGTGTTCCGCATGGTGTCTTGCATACAGAAGATATTAGGGTTTATATTCACGCAAACATTAAAGAATTCAAAGAATTCAAATTGACGGATATCTACCACAAACAACTAATAGATGATTCATTTGAGCTCAAACCCCAATACAAGGCCCTCTGGGAGAAGCACTTTGCACAGTGTATACATTTCCCCTGCTTTGCTGAGGAAGAATGGATCCAGTATGTCTTGAACAGAATACATGACAACTTCATGTGGTTAAATGGACCATTCAAGATCACAAAAGATGCCATTAGGGCAATTACCAGTCTGCACTCATTCGGTGGGATACCTATTCTCAAATTGGTCAAGAATCAGACTATAAGTGAGGCTACCGGATCTAGGTTTGACAAAAGAGCAATGACAATAGAAGATATCACTGATCCGGATATCAAGTTTGCCTCCATGATCATCAGATACAAGATATATCATTCTAGCAGGGAGAATTCAGTACCTGGAACTGCTATCTACACTATTTATGAAATGTTAAGAAAGAATTCAGATTATGACCTTTGTCAGCTCCTTCTAAATCAACTCTTGGAGAATCTGCAGAAAATAAAGAAAGATAAAAAGAATTCATTTTAGTATGGTGGGTTAATATTGTGCTTATTCTTCTACTTTATGAATGAGCTACCCAGATCCAGTGGATGGGTATGGCAGAGTGACAGACTGGTTGCCATACAAATCAGGGACTATTTGCATGGACTTGGTGATGACAAAGCACAAAACATAGCTCTCTGGGGTTTCTTCAAAAACTTCTAGAGCATGATGCAAGCTAGAGAGAGAATTCCCCAGTCTCTAGTTGAGAAATACAAAGACACAATATTCTTTATGGTAGAGACTGATCAGTGCCTAATGGAGGCAGTAGAACCAAGAATAGTATGGATCATGCCAATGGGGTATGTGATGGATGAGAAAATCATAGAGTTGCATGTTCAGCACATGTTGTGTCAACTAAAGGATCCTAAGGCAGAAAGGTTTGGAACCTTTAAAGAATTAAGTTTAAAAATCCATGTGGAACTCAGACAACCGGAGATGAAGAGAAAAGTGAGAAAAGAGGTAGAAGATTTTGCCAAGAGGCATGGAATCTCAAAAGAAGCACTTGATGCACATAGAGAAAAGATGGAAAGGACAGAAAAAGAGAAGGAAGAGGTAGAAAAGGAAAGTGATTTGGTAAAAGCCTCCTCCCGGACTAGATCCTCTAAGAGGTCTGCACCTACTAAGACCTCAAAGGCATCAAAACTAGAAGCAAAATTATTCGGTAAAGAAGAGAAAAGAACTAAGACAAAGGTCACAAGGTCTTACTTCAGTCAGAAAGATGAAGAAGAGATAGAATCTAATGAAGAAATCAAGAAGATGAAGAAGAAGAAGAAAGTTTCTGGTGAACCCTCTACCAGTGAAGACAAGGAAGTGATGGCAGAAGAGTTTATTGAAAAGCCCACTCTATCATTAGATGATGTCATCAAATTAGTTACTGTGGATGGAAACCTTCAACCAATGACTGAATTCTATGATTATTATAATGGGGCTAACCAAAAGATCTTGCAAGATGCAGTAGTCAATTATCTGAACATCTACAATAAGGCTTTTATTGAAATTATATCTCTTATTCCCAAAAGCCTAGAGAAAGAGCTAGAAATAAGAAAGAATAATGCTATGGCAAAAGATCTTGAGATCCAAGAATAGATAGCCATTCAGCTATATCCTTCAATTGATTCAAAGAAAATAAATATGATCTTCAAAGATTGCAAGGATAAGTTCCGGAGCAAAGCTAGAATGAATCAGCTCATGCTTGGAGAAACTGATAAAGTGGCAAACAAAACAAAAGAGATCCTCCTGAATGCCTTCAAAAGATTCATTCTTCTTGTTATAGAGGACTTAGGTGTTGATCCCTCAGCCACAAGTGTTGAAGAAGGATCTACTGAGGCAATGACAGAAGAAGTAATGGACACCGGTGAAGATAAGGGCTTGGAATCCTTTGCTCTGGAAGAGGTGGCCCATGAACAAACAAACATTACTCCTCCTGTTTCCCCTGATAACTCCAAATCCAAAGGAGAAGAAAGAATAGAGGAGAAAGAAAAAGAAGTGAAGGGAAAAGAAGATGACAGCTCTAAGACTGCAGAAGAAAAGAAAATTCTGTCTCTGGCAAGAGACACTGCAGAAATTGTCAAAGAATTCTTAAATA
Source organism: Cunninghamia lanceolata (assembly GCA_027924645.1). Classification (NCBI taxonomy): domain Eukaryota; kingdom Viridiplantae; phylum Streptophyta; class Pinopsida; order Cupressales; family Cupressaceae; genus Cunninghamia; species Cunninghamia lanceolata. Next base: position 19,094,265 of record BSBN01001807.1, on the reverse strand, counting down.
AAGAGATAATGGAGATTGATGAACCAAAACTTCTATGAGGACCATTTGATTTTGATTCTCTTTCCCTGGTACAAACAATGAAGATAGCTTCATTTGCTAATGCAAAGGCAAAAGAAAAACTCCTGAAGTCTCACATGGTAGACTGTGAGCTAATAGAAGCTGCATCTGATGTGCTTGAAAAGATCATGCCATCCTTTCTGAAGGATTCATCGGCTTCCTCATCAGGTAATCTTAATTCTCTTATTAGTTCAGTGAGCACTCATTTTGAGTCCTTAGAGAAATCAATAGAGGAAAAGGTCTAGAAAGAGTTTTTGGATAAAAGATTCTCTGAAGTACTAAGTCTAATATCGAATGATAGAAGAACTATGGATATAGGGATAAAGAGCTTAGAAAATGCTCTTAAAGATGGTGGGGAGACATATAAATTTTGTCTATCATGGTCCAAAGAAACAATGGAGATTGAGAAGAAAATGAAAGAACAAGAGATCAAACTAACAAAACTTTCTCAAAATTTTGATCCACTTACCTCATCCATAGTAAATCAAGAATGTCAGACTATTGCAGTCTTGGATGAAATTAAGAAGCTAGAGAAAGAAAAGAAAAATAGAATCAGCAGGTTAAATGAACTTAGAAGAATAATCATTCCTAGGTTGGAGGCCATGCATGAGGCCCTAAGTGATGCTCAAATCACAACCAAGACAAATGATCTAACAGATCTGAAGAAGGCAGAAGCTTTTGCATTCCTGTTGAGTGGTCACATATCAATTTTGGATCGGATGAAGCTGAGTTGGGTAACTAAAGTTGTACAATTGAAAAACATCTTTGCAGATATACTAACGTATATATAGAGTACAACTAGATGATATACTTATGCGACTAAGTATAGATTAATTTTTTAAAATTTTGGTGTCCAGACCCCACCCTTTGCCATTGATGTCAAAGGCAAAGTGATGAGTAGAGAAAAATGAGGAATCCAGCTAAGGGGGAGCTCTAGAAAAATGTACATAGAAACAAAGCATCAGCCAAGGGGGAGTATAGTGTGACACTTAGTCATTTTTTATGAAGTGTTGCCATCAATGCCAAAGGGGGAGATTGTTTGCAAGAGACACTATATGGATTCATGAATGTTGTCATTGATGGCAACAACGGTTACCCCACACATCCACAAGACATGATGAGTCTCTACTGGAAGTTAGATTGAAGAAGTGTTATGATCCGGTAAGAAAGAATAGAGTAGATAGCAAGGTCTGACAGTCAAGTCCAGATCTCTTGAGGAAGTATTTTAGTGAAGTACAAATTTGGTGAAGTCAAGAGGAGTACCTTGACTAATAGATTCTAAGGTTTTATCCTTGGTGATGGAAGGGTGAAGAGAAATGAGCACTTAATTGTTGGGTTCCTGGTTGACAGAGTAGACAGAGGAGGAACTATACCGGCAGAGTGTCAGACCCAAATTTGGAAGAGATATTACTAATGACTAAGTTTCTTGAGGTATCATTCATGATTGGCCAACATGATTGAAGACTTCTACAAGCATATTCTTGATCTGCATTACTTGGTATGGAAGGATTCAACCGACAGACCAAAGTTTGAGATAATATTCACTATTCCGGTTGCCGACTAGAAAAGTGTTGAAATCACTTGTGCAGATATATATACAAGATGGATTTAGATGTGAAGGTGTGTGTGAGTATGTATGCAAGTGTGAATAAAAGAAGAAGAATAATATAAAAGGCAGAAAATTAGGTTCAGAATGTAAGAGCACAGCAGCACTTAGGGAGAGTTAGAATGAAGTGCAGCTGATCAGTCTATTGTGCTTAATCGGAACTGAACTTCAGCATGTGTGGATGCTTCTCATCAGTTCAAGCTTTCTTCTTATAGATAGTAAGTCTTTTGTAGGCAGTGAGCCTCTTGTGAGCAGTGTGCTCGGGTAGTGAGCCCTAATTGGCAAGTGCCATTTTGTATCTTTTATTCTTTTAACAAAGAATAATATCTTGGCTTAATCACCCCATGGTTTTTCCCTTAACAAGGTTTCCACGTCAAAATCATTGTGTCATGTGTATTGGTGTTATTTCCATTTCATGATTATGCTTGCTTATTTGATCTGATGTTGCATTAACTGTTAAGAAAGCACAGAAAGTTGAAATATTAGAATAACTGATTCACCCCGCTCTCAGTTATCAACATAACTTTCATCTTGATCCTAATATGACCAAATTGATTGTTCCAACATGTCTAGATGGGTAGGTTTAGGCTACGTATGGTCCTATTTTTCACCCAAACATGCAAAAATAGTCTGAACTACATTGTACCGACAATATCCCTGAAGAGTACAAAGTGCACAAAAGGTAGCAATCTTTGACGAGATGTTACTTAGAAACTATGTCACTAAGAGACATTTTGTCTAAGGCAACGTGATCACATAGGGTCCCTCTACAATAACCTCTCTTGGTTTTTTATATCTTTGAGGCATTTGCCCATGGTGAAAGGTTTTCTACTGCCCCAAAAATCATCAGGAGGCAATATAAAGTTGCAAAGGGGTGTAACTTTCATCTTGCACTTGATGTGACCAAACTAATTATTCCAACACATCTGGATGGGTATGCTTAGGCTAGGAATGGTCCTTTTTTTCACCCAAACATGCCGAAACAGTCTGAGATACATTGTACCGACGATATCCCTGAAGAGTCCAAAGTGCAAAAAGGCAGCAATCTTTGATGAGATGTTACTCATAAACTGTGTCACTTAGAGACATTCTATCTAAGGAAATGTGATCATGTAGGGTCCCTCTACAATAACTTGTCTTAGTTTTTTATATCTCTGAGGCATTTGCCTATGGTGAAAGGTTTTCTACTGCCTCAAAAATTGTCAGAAGGAGGCAGTGTAAAGTTGCAAAGGGGTGTAACTTTTTTTCTTCTCCTCATGTAGCCAAAATAACAGTTCCAACATATCTAGATGGGTACGTTTAGGCTAGGCATGGTCCTATTTTGCACCCAAACATGCCAAAATAGATTGAGCTACATTGTACCAGTGATATCCCTGAAGAGTCCAAAGTGCAAAAAGGCAGCAATCTTTGACGAGCTGTTACTCGAAAACCATGTCACTTAGAGACATTTCGTTTGAAGAAACATGATCATCTAGGGTCCCTCTAAAATAACCACTCTTAGTCTGAGGTATTTACCCGTGGTGAAAGGTTTTCTGCTACCCTAAAAATCATCAAAAGGAGGCAGTGTAATGTTGCAAAGGGGTGTCACTTTTGTTCTTCTCCTCGTGTGGCCAAACTGATAGTTCCAACGCATCTGGATAGGTATGTTTAGGCTAGGCATGGACTTGTTTCACACATAAACATGCCAAAATAGTCTGAGTTACAAACACTAACTAGTCTTCAAACTTCAAACATTATAAATACCATGATATCCTACATAAACCTATCTCTTAGCCTTTTATAAAGGCATGCCCATCAAATTTAGCATGATAGAGATGACTATTTGTATTCCAAATACCTTTTAAATAATGACCTTCTAATCCTTTTTCCTACCCTCATATCAATTAAATATGACCTTCGATTATGATTTGGCGCTCGGGCTTATGAGAGTTTACCTAAGAGGTCGGTTGAGTTAGGTTGAAGGGCCGGTGAACTAATGACTTAAAGGCCCTTTCGTAGGTTGACTTAAGTGATAGTAACCTGTGATTATAAGTCAATATTAAATTAAAACAAAGGTACACTTTACACACGACAGGCAATTGAGGGTTTTAAAGTCTTAAGAAAAGTAGATTCTTTTTACGGTTTAATGCCCAATATGCAAACCCTAACTATCAATAAGAAAGACTTAAACATTTTAACTTTCATCAAGAGATATCTAGGAAGGACATTTCAGAGACCTCGGGGACATCAAAAGAAAGACATTACAGTATGACATTTATCATAGCTTAGGGTTCTAAGGCATGAACAACTTCACATAGGAATCAAAATCATGACTCCCCTTGGTAAATATAACTCTCCTTGACGATGACATTGAATTATGATTATGAAAGCTTGTGTCTTCTTTGACTTCTTATTGCATGAACAAAACCACATCCACCATGAACTTGAACCTTGCATCATATCAACCTTCCAAGATAGACCTTATTATGAAACCATATTCACAACAAAATCACATCCACCATGAACATGAACCTTGCATCATATGAACCATGTTTGTCTTGTGCAAGATCAACATGAACTAAGAGACCTTATCATGAAAACCATATTCACAACATCATGCACCTCATGACCATCACCTACCTTGAATCACTGTATCACCTTATCAACATCATGGCATCAACCTTGACATCAATGACAAACAACCATGACCCTTTGACTTCAATGACAACCTTGAACCTTGATTGTTGATGACTTATGGAAGCCTATAGCCCCAATGTTATGTTGCATACTAAAATTAGGTAAGACTCAATGTACTCTCATAACCGCACCTTATATGTAAAAGGAATTACATTTAATAACCACAATGGTCATTAGGTGCTCATAAGCATATGATTTTGACTATCTTATTCAAAAGAACAAACCTACTCTTTGCATCCCAATATGGTATAATAACAAGAAATTAAGAAATATTTTCAATTGAGCAACTCATAAAGAATATGGATCAGCATACTCATTTGAATATTTTCAATTGAACAACTCATAAAGAATATGAATATTTTCTATTCAACATGATGATTCATTTTTATTTTAAAGACAACTTTTATCTTTTAGTTCTAGAATGAGGTTTAGGTGATACTTGAATAACAATATTTGTCTTATTGGATCAACAAACATCCAATGTAATACAATTGGACTTTAAATATTTGAAGTAACCATCTACAAATATCCATTGAAACATGGATTTATAATGCAAATATGGACGTCATTAATTAAAAAGATTTGTATTAACCAAATATCCATATAGGCATACATCAATATCTGTCGATATAAGTATAACATATATACAAAATAGCTATTTAGGAATACAATGTCTCCTATATGCAATACAAAATATATATCGACAAATGCCATATAGGCATACAACAAAGGACCCCAATAAGCATTCATTCCCCTCTATTTGGTGAAGGGAATAGATCATGAATAGCCTTTGATCTTTGAGAGGATGGAGACATGTATGAGGGTGATCTACTACAAACCTGAGGGTTGCTCCTCCTATTTAGTTCTTCGTGCATCTATAGTTGTTACAATAAAAAGTATAGACATTAATATATAGAAATTACATGTTATAAAATATGAAACATTTAACAAAATAATCACTTACTGCTACCATATAATCTACCTCCTCATTTGCCTTAGTAGCAAGATTAGGTTGTGGTGATGTCATGTCCTATAGAAACCATCTAGATAGAAATTAAACTTCAAATCAATAATCATTTGATTTTTCAAAAATAAACAACTATAACAATGAATGTAAATTGAAATTTACTAATCTACCTCATACCCCCATCAATGGCATGGAGCTATGAATTGCAGTGGACACACCATGTTCCATTGCCCTATGAACTTCGGGAGGTGTCTCCGCAGCCTGTATCATCTGAAAATAAAACAACATTATTCAATTATGAAACTAGAACAGTAATGCAAGTCATGGTTCCTAACATACACACACATTCACCTAAACATGGAAGTACACACAATAAAGCACACTATGATATTCATTATCAACAATGCATCACTATGATACAACTAGACACATAATACACATAATCACAGTGAAGATTTTGCTATCTTGGTGATATACTATAGCTTTTTCTTATAGATGTAGGGATGGAAGAAATTGAGCCAATAGGATTGACATAAGTTTGTAGGGGAAAGGGTTAGTGTAGATTTGAAGATTTTGGTTAGGGGTGACTTCTTGCCCCCATAATTAATACCTAAAACCTAGATGATGTTCGACTCAATCATATGCTATATAAGATGTCATAGGTTGATGCCCCTCTCTTGTGTCATGTCTTGGGGTCTAATTGGTGGTAATTGGATGAGATTATTAGAGAGAATTTGTCAAAGAATAGTGGAGGGGATCAGCAAGGTTTGGTAGACATGTACAGAAAATGTGGTAGCATAGACAAGGAAGTGAGCTGTTTAAAAAGATGCCTCAAAGAAAAGTGGGCTCATGGTGATGTCCTTGTCTATGCATCTACTTCTCATGGCATTCCATGAGAGCACATTTCTTTGAGGTATTTTTGTAAATTTAACTATATTATAATTGAAAATTTGTCATATATCAATATCTAGCTATTAGTTATGCAATGTTTAATAATGCTTTGAGTTTGAAAGATGTGCAATGCAATCAACGATATGAATATAAAATACAAAAATCTAATAAGTACAATTCATTAGTTAAATTGTTTTTTTTATTACCTTAGTGAAGCTTTGAACTCCACCACCACTAGTAGGTGTTGCCGTGAAATCTCCAAGATTAACCTATTCAACATCCAAAATCAAATATTAGAATACCATTCATATAACAATGCTATTCACATGTAATATTTATAATTGTTTACTAGTTACATACCCCTCCAGTAGATGTCGTAGTGTAAAATGCAGATGGAGTACTGCTAAGAACTGCATCATGCTGACCCTGAAATTTCATCAAAATTATCAAACTAAATTAGTTAATCTTGCATTTCAAAAATGAAATTTAATAAATTAAATTCAATAAACTTGCTAATATTTACCTAAGCATCAAGGATGAAAGTCTCACTTAGGAGGGTATATGTCATCACCATTTGCTCAGCTACAGATGTAGCCTGCGCACCTACGTCCTGACTATCCAAGGGGTCATAACCATAGGCTGACCCGCAAGTCTAACAAGTATGGGGTGGAACCCTACTCCTCGCACTATCTCCCAACCCACACTGTGCTGCAAGACTAGCATTCTCTATGATGCTCTAGGTCAAGGCACTAATGGACTGAAATGTCTTGACCTCAACACTCTCCTTCACAATGGAAGGGATAGACACATGCTCATGGGCTGGTCTACTAATTACTTGTCTCACTGGCCACTGTGGGTCAACACGTGCCCCTAGTCTATCTTGTGTTGACCCCCCACTTCTACCCTGAAACTCTCACATATTAAAATCTTTTGGCACTTTATTGAGGACAAACTCGCAGTAGAGTTTCCTCAAAAAGTATTGCGAGACCTCATTATTGTTTCATGGACGATGGTCAAAAACCATCCACCACCTCTACCAAAAATTGTCCCTTATCACTTGGTTGTTGTACCAATGGTTAGGGAACCTCTTGCATGTAATGGGTGGAGGTTGATTTGTTTGTGGGTTTGTGAAAATGGAACACAAGTCCAATTTTGTAATTTGTAAATTTTACACTTCTTCATATGATAGCTTGTCTGCATAATACTCTCTAAACTCTCTTATCTTATCTGACCAACTAGATATTTTCTTGCTAATTGAATCTACATTTGATAACATAGATTCAACAGATTGAGCAAGCATGGATCTATGCAAGGCTGAAGTTGAAGGATCTTTCAACCTTGCAATTATATCTTCAATTTCTTTTTTATTCTTTTCAATTTGTCCCATTAGATTGTCTTGTGTTCTAGGGGCATGTCGAGGAATGGATGGAGGATTTTGTTGTTCGAGTTGTTCTTCAGTAGGTATTTCCTATTCAAAATTTTATGGATTTTGAGGAGGGGTTGCATTAACATTTCCTAACAAGTAAGAAAATTTACATCAAAAATCAACTCAAACTACCTATTTAGAAACAAATTCAAACAAAAAATAAATAAAACTCACTCCTTTGGCCTACTTGATGTCGTGGCAGTATTTTGGCGATGAATCAGTGATATTTTGGTGTCGAATTGGGTCTTCAAAAACATGAGCGTGCTCCTTAGGGTTTGTAGGCCGTGGGTGTAGAGAGAATAAAAGAAATCAAATGAGCTCTGAAATGCTCTTTATATATATATATATATATATATATATAATTAAACATAACATGCTTGCGTTATGGTTTGGTTTTGATGAGCCTTAGGATCACCATTACCAAAGCTTAACATGAGCACTTTCTAACGTGAGCACATTATAATGTGCTCGCGTTGTGTCTTAATTTTTTTAAAAAAATGTTGGCCACCTTTTGGCCCCCCAACTTTTTGCACTTACCCAACAAAGTGTTTAGTAGCATTCCACTTGGGAGACCTTGTGAGAGGGGGATTGAGCATGTGATAGAGTTAGAGGAAGGGGCCAAGGTAGTCATTATTACTCCCTATAGGCATCCAAAGAGGTTGAAGGATGAGATCAAGAAGGCTATCAAAGAGCTTCTCAAGATGAGGCACATTAGGCCAAGTAAGACTTCCTTTGCTTCAGCAGTAGTATTGGTAAAAAAGAAAGATGGGATGCTGAGGATGTGTATTGAATACATGGCATTGAATAAGAAGATGATTACGAATTGATACCCCATGCCATGTATTGATGAGCTCATAGATGAGTTATATGGTGTTTTCTATTTTTCTAAGATAGATTTGAGATGAGGATACCACCAGACCTGAGTTAAGGAGGAGGATTTGGAGAAGATGGCACTCTGATGCCATTATGGTCACTTCAATTTTATCATTATGTCTTTTGGCTTAACCAATGCCCCAGCTACATTTCATTCCTGCATGAATAGGGTCTTTTGAGATTAGTTGAGGAAATTTGTCCTAATTTTCTTTCATGATATATTGATTTTTAGTGGGACTTGTGAGGAACACCTACAACATATTGATGAGGTGTTGAGTATTCTAAAGAGGGAGCCACTATATGCTAAAGATTCTAAGTGTGAGTTTGGCATGACTAAGCTCTTGTATCTTGGTCACATTATCATCTCTAAGAGTGTTAGAATGGATCTCAAGAAGATTAGAGCTATCATGGATTGGCCTCCACCTAAGAATCTCTCATAGCTCAAGGGATTCTTTGGTCTTTATAGTTTCTACATGAGGTTCATCAAATGGTTTTCTCAGGTAGCTTCCCCACTTACAAATTTGACCAAGAAGGGGGCATTTTTTTGGTCTAATTAGTGCAGTCATGGATGGAGGGTCCTAAGAATGGATTGTCCAAACCATATAGAAAGATTAAACATAATGGAAAAAATACAATAATAGAATGTAATGGAAGATTTAAATGCTCAATATATCACATAATCACAATGCTTATATGCCAGAAACATGCGGCCTATAGTCAAATGGCTCATAGGCCTACTTTTCAGGCTACAACATAAGTGAATGATATGGCATTGAAGTGCCTTTCGAAAAGAAACTATCCTTAAACCTAGAAAATCATCATATATGAATGAATGAATGAATTTCTAACACATCTAGGAGATGTATATATATCATCTTTAAGATTATAGAATCATCCACGTCGACCTTAAGAGGTTACAAACTCCAATGAGTGATGAAACAGGTAGAGAACATGTTCGTCATTCTAGAGCACATGGTATTGCTCTACAAATAAACAAAACTTGGTGCAAACCTCAAGGAAGGTCTATCTGGTCTTTATTTTCCATGTATGAGGTTCCATTATGCTGTACAAGTCACAAAAGTGCTTTGCAACCTTCTATTCTCATGCTGACTGAATGAATGCTTTATTTTGTAAATGTTGATGAACTTCTGATAACTTTCTGTAGATAAATCTAAATCTCCTGAAATCTCAGTATGATGTAGCTGACATGGCATAGAATCTAAATCTTTCTTCATGATCTTTGATATGAATATGAGGTAAAATGTAGTAGAAAATGTTGAACTACAAATCACTGAACTGTAACTGAAATGAAAAGAAATGAAAAGAATGCAAATGTTTTTGGTTGATACAAAATTTCTTTGTAACCTACTATGCTCCTACATCAGACACCTAGGGTTGTTGAAAAAGAGAGTCCCTAACTTTTCTTGGGCTAGAGGAAAACCAAGCCAGTCTACCTCAGCCTGAGAAATCCATGATGAATCTTCTTCCGGTCTTCCTTTCCACTTTATCAAATACTCTTTGTACTACTTGCCTCTAGTACTGTACCCAATTCTACTATCCAAGATATGCTCTATCTGCTATGGTTGTTGTTTTGGTAACTGATTCTTCAAACCATCTTCAATGCTATCACTTGACTCTCCTTAATGCTATTGGTAGAGGTCTGGAATGTTGAATATAGGTGATATACCAAATGTGTCTGGTAGCTCTACTTCATATGAATTTCCTAAATCAAACTTCTTAAGAATCTTACATGGTCCAAACTTCTTCATCTTCATCTTGTTATATGTCCAAGCCACTATAAATCTCTCCTTTCATAGATATACTATTACTTCATCTCCAACTAAATATTCCTTATATCTTCTCTTCTCATCTACTTGTTCTTTATACTTACTATTAATCTCCTCCAAATGCTTCCTGACTTGATTGTGTAGTGTCTCCATATTGTTGCAAGTATGGGCCTAACCGGTGTTGTCATCGATGTCAACATACTCCTGTTGCATTAATGATGAGGATTGGATGAGTTGTATACTGAGGATATTGAGAAAATTAGTCCTATTAGGAACAGAGAAGAACAGTGAAGACAACACGGTAAAGATCCTAGCTAAGATGAAGATTAGAGGATACGCTTCAAAGGGTTTGTAAATATGTGTCTTAAGATGATCTAGTAAACATTTGAGAGGCCCACATGAAGATATGAAGAAGTTATGGCTACTTGAGTAAAACTGGTTCTGGTAGATGTTCAGAGGTGACAGAGTGACACAGATAGGTCCGGTAAGATCTGGAAATGCAATATCCTATTCTGTGGATTTGGTGGAGTGTTTAGGATGTCAATGTGAATTGGTAACTCAATTGGTTCATGGTTTGGAGGTCCACAAGCATCTATTCCAATATAACAGTGATGACAAACTATGTTCTTAAGGTTTCAGGTGAAGGAGAGAAAGATTTTAGTAGGCAGAAGTAGTGTGGATGTTCTAGGTGATTCAGACAAGCTTGTGGAGGTCTTTGGATTGTGTCCAGTTCATGTTGGTGATCCGCATTGAAGATTGAGCTCGTAATTCAAGAATTACTTCTGGATGATGATGTTCTTCCTTAGTTTGGCCGACCAGATGAGTTACACATCCTGCAGATGATCTTGAAGATGTTCTATGAAGAATGGCATGTTCCTAAAGGAAGATTGAAGTCTCAGATCTGTGTGGCCGACAACAAGTTGATCTGTGTGAAGTCATTTTGTAATTAGTCATGTTGTATTTATGTATTTTCTCTGTAATGTATGTTGACTTGGATGATTATCCTAAAGTCAAATGTCTTGTATAAATAAGAGGTTGTGAAGTCATTTCAAATGTATCTTGTAGAGATGAGTGTGTGGTAGTGAGGAGCAAAGTGAAAGGTAGAGCAGAAGTATTAAGCTTAATGGAACTGACTCAAGCATGGTGAAGATGCTATTCTTCAGTTCAAGTATGTAATATTTATTATTCTATAGACAGTGTGTCTCCTGTAGGAAGTGGGCCTCTTATGAGCAGCGTGCTCGGGCAATGAGCCCTAATTGGCATGTACCATTTGTTCTTCTTATTCTTTTAACAGAGAATACAATCTTGGGTTAGTCACCTTGTGGTTTTTCCCTTAATCAGGTTTTCCATGTTAAAATCTTGGTGTCTTATGTGTTAATGTGTTTTTTGCTCCTAATTTAATACATTATGTTTCCATGATTGATTTATTATTATGTTGTTGAATTACAAAATGGATTTAAATGATTAATTGGAAGAAAGTTTTGGAGAATTGATTCACCCCCCTCTCAGTTGTCTATACTGAATCTAACAATTGGTATCAGAGCTAAGTTCCTCTAAAAGAGCTTAACCGCTTGAGGAGATCCAGGATGTCATCCTACAAGAAGGATAGTCCAAGGTTTGATGGAACCAATTACACTCTTTGGAAAAGATGCATGGAATGTCACTTGCAATGTATGGGAATGTAATATTGGATCATAACTTCAAAGAAGTATGTTCCTCCACAGAATGGTCTAAGAATTGTAGATGAAATCAGAGATGCTGAAAACAATCTTCAGGCTAAAGAAGCTCTACTAAGTGTCTTATCTGATTCAGAACTGAAAAATGTTATTGATCTAAAAACTACATTTGAGATTTGGGAAAAACTAGAACTTTTGCATGAAGGAGATAAGTATGTCAAATGTACCAAGCTACATAGTCTGAAAGGAAATTTTGAAAACCTAAAGATGAGAGAAGATGAAAATATAACTACATTTATGCCAAGAGTAAATGAGCTTGTTTGTGGCATTAGATGTACTGGCAGAGTCTTGGATGAAGATGAGATTGTTGCCAAAATTCTTAGATCCCTTCCTAATTCTTACAAATACAAGGTTGTTGCTATTGAAGAATTCAGATCCTTTTCAAATATCACAAGAGATCAATTGGTTGGTAAATTAGCTGCATTTGAATTGTCCAAGTTTGGAGATGCACCCCCCAAGACTGAATCTGCATTCAAAGCTAGTGCCTCTATAAAAGGTAAACAAAATTTTGATCTGGGAGAGAACTCTTCAAAGAAACTATCATGGTATGAAAAAGAAAGAAAAGATCTGGAAGAAGATGAAGCAGAAACTGCTCAACTTGAAGCCCTTATTCTAAAAAGACTACCAAGAGGATCTGATAAGTATGAAGGGAAATTGGCTTTTAAATGTTTTAATTGCAATAAGATTGGTCATTTTACCTGAAGGTGTCCAGAAAGATTTTCAAGACCAAATCCTAACAGATCAAGATTCCAAAAGAAATGTTACTATGTTCATGAAGATGATGATGATGAAGGAATAACAGATGATGAATTAGAGATAGGAAACAAATCTCAAAGTGACTGGGTGTTTATTGCCATCAAGGAAGAAGATCCAATTCCCTCTGAATTTGTCAATCATAAAATGGTAGATAGAGCTCCGGCTGCCCAAGTTGAAGAAAAAGATGATTGGGTCATTGACAGTGGATGCTCCCACCATATGACAAGTGAAAAAAATAAGTTCATAGATTTGGAAAGATATGAAGGAGGAGTTGTAAAATTTGGTGATAATTCTGCTGGCAAGATCAAAGGTAGAGGAACTATTTATTTTGATGGAAAGAATAAAACCGGTAATGTACTATATGTTAAAGGTTTGAAGCACAATCTTCTCAGTGTTGGACAATTGGTTGACAAAGGCTATGATCTCAAATTCAAAAATGAAAAATGTAAGATTTTTGAAAGTTTTGGAATAGAAATTGCATCTGCTACTCAAATAAAAGGTAATATCTTCCACTTGGTTGGTACTAGCAAAAGTTGTTTATTTGTTCAAATTGATCAGAGTTGGTTATGGCATAGGAGAATGTGTCATGTAAATTTTGATAACATCATCAAGATAAGCAATATTTAGGCTGTAAGAGATCTTCCAAGATTGGTGAAACCTACTAATAGTTTGTGCAAAGAATGTCAGTTGGGTAAGCAAAGTAGAGTATCATTCAAAAGCAAGGAACATTCTTCTACTAGATTATTGGACTTAGTTCATACTGATCTATGTGGTCCGGCAAGAATCAGGAGTGTGCAAGGTGATAGATACTTCATGTTATTAATTGATAATCATTCCTGGATGATGTGGGTGACTTTTCTGAAAGAGAAATCAAATCCTCTTGAGAAATTCAAAATATTCAAGGCTATGGTAGAGAATGAACTAGATTGAACATAAAATGTCTGAGGTTTGATAGAGGTGGAGAATTCACATCCGGTGAGTTCATAGAATTATGTGAGAAACATGGGATAAAAAGACAGTTGTCTGCTCCAAGGACTCCACAGCAGAATGGAGTAATGGAGAGAAAGAACCGGACCATCCAGGAAGCATCTAGAACCATGATGATGGAAGCAAATGTTCCTTAGATCTACTAAATAGAATCTATAAGCACTATAATCTATACTCTTAATCGAGTACAAATTAGAAGCAATACTGGTAAGACTCCTTACGAACTTTGGTTTGGCATCACTCCCACTGTGAAGTATTTTAGAGTCTTTGGTGGAAAATGTTACATTAAAAGAGATGAAGATCTAGACAAATTTGATGCTAGAAGTGATGAAGGAATATTCTTGGGTTATTCAACTCAAAGCAAAGCCTACCGGTGTTATAATAAGAGATTGAGGAAGATTGTAGAAAGTAGAAATGTGAAGGTTGATGAAGGTATTGAAAAACCCTCAAGGTTTTATGAATATGATGAAGATGATCAGAATGATGTTTTGGTCCAAGAAGTCCAAGCCCCTTCTGAAATCTAGATTTAGATTGATCTGGTGAATTAGGAAGAAGAGATAAGTTTGAATGAACCTGTTCAAGAAATAGAAGTGCAAGAAATTCCTAAAATTTCCAGGTATGTAAGATTGAATCACTCTGAAGATCAGATCATAGGTGATAAAAGCAAAGGTGTTCAAACAAGAACAAAGATTGCTCAAGATTTAGAAGAGTATTGTCTGATCTCAAAGATTGAACCAAAGACAGTGAATAAAGCATGCAATGATGAAAACTGGACTAAAGTAATCGAGGAAGAGCTGGTACTGTTAGGGTAAAATGTGGATTAATCAAATGAACAATATCAAACCCAGACATCAACAGAATAATGAAAACAAGAAAGATAGAAGGAAATGAAACAAATGAATAACAATGTAAACCTTCCCTATTTCAAAGCTTCTGTTGTTTGCCTATTACAATCGTCCTTTGCTGATGAAGTAGCCCCTCAGTGAGTGCACTCTTTTAGCTGTGTTGTAGGATGTCGATAGTAAATGGCTATATTGATAGATATTACTGTGAAGTAGAGCTTCAAAGCCAAAGGGTGATCTCAAGCAAATGGTATTGGGGTGCCAAAGGTGCACGGGTAGAATTCTGTAGAGTAACAATACGAATAGTCTGGATGAATAGAATGGAGGGATGAAGCTTCTTTTATAGACTTGGAAGAATGAGGATCAACGGTTGAGAGAAGATGTGAAGATCAATGGCTAGGAATAAAAGTGAATCTTTAATTCATAATGGATGAATTAAAGATTCATTATTTGAAAATAGTGGATTATGACAATTGAATTTTAAATTCAATTGGTGGAGGATAATGGGGAACACGGAATTAAATATTCCATTTGAGAAGGCTAGTGGGGAACATTGAATAAAATATTCCCCTTGGTGGAGGATAATGGGGAACACAGAATTAAATATTCCATTTGTGAAGGCTAGTGGGGAACATTGAATTAAATATTCAATTTGGTGGAGGATAATTGATTTAAAGATTTATTTTGGAAAATGGAGGATATTAGCTAATTAAATATTAAGAATATTTAATTATATGTGCAACATGGTGAGGTGGAAGAGATGAGGTGGAAAGATGAGGTGGATTGATGAGGAGGATTTTGTGAGGTGGATTTTGTGATTTGAGACATTAGAAGAATTTAGGGATTTTAATTAAATAAAATAATTTTATTTAATTGTAGGATAGTGAATCGATTAAATAAATTTAAAATATTTATTTAATTGATAGAAGAATGGAATAAATATTTAGAATATTTATTTAGGATGAATCGTGTCATTTTTAGGCATATACATTTTGCCCCTCTTTGATGTAATGTTGTTTACAATGTTGTTTCAAAGAAATCGATAGTCTAACAGTGATACATGCCCTGGTTTGCCCCTGGTACAAGTTTGACGATAGGATGCCCCCTCAGGAGATTGGATGGGGAGAAGGCAGAAGGCGTGAGATGGACAATCTCATGATGAAGAAGGTTAGGTTTGAAGAAAATGGGTGAAGAAAGAGCCAAATGATATGTGATGTAAGAGAAAATGATAACATACAGAAGCAAGTGAGCAAGTATGCACAAATGATAAAAGAATAAAAAAGGTATTGCCCCTGTCGAGCAGTAAACCAATGATATACTAATAACGATATACGACAGTGTTGTCATGGTGGGGAACGATATATCCCTAGACCAACACGGCAGGTGTGTTGTCATGGCGGGGAATGATAGATCCCTAGAGTAAACATGAAGGATAATGTCAGGTTTCAGGAAATGAAGCATGTCGTGTAAGACACGTGTGTTGGTCTGATTTTGACAATGCCACATCCTGTATAAGACGATTGATTATAATTGATTGAGTTGATTTACGACTAGACAAAGATCAAGACCCTGATTGTGATTGGATCATTTGTGCAAGATTTACTTGACTTGATTGGTATGGATTAAGGATGGACCTTGTATTTGGATCATTTCTCAGTCTGACTGGACAAGGATGAAAGATATGATGATGGATAGAAATCTGATTGATAGAAGAAAGACTCGATAGAAGGACTCACAAGCTTTTATTTGTATTGATACTCTGCATTGGTGGATCTTTATTGCATGGGGTATGGTATAGATGTATAAATGGATATAGGATGGATGCTTTGCTATTGGAGTGCTTTATTTCATCATTGGGCAATTTATTTTTGGTACTTTTTCTAAAATGTTGTAAGTGAATACAAGCATCTAGGTATAATTGAACTAAGATGACCTGAGTACTGCTTACATGAGTTTTGCTTTAGCAAGCCAATACAAGCATCTAGTCAAAATTGAATCTAGATGACATGAGTACTTCTTGCATTTCAACAAACAAGGATTGCCCCCATTCATGTTAGATCTTTGATGTCCTCAATGATCTTTTGCTGATCATGTCTTTAGACAAGGTGTTACATTACTAAAGCGTAATCCACAGATAACAAACAAAGAAAATGATCATGCCTTCATCATAGCATCTCTAGCTTTTGGCATCCTTGAGTACCATAGGAGGACATGATAACAAAAATCAAGACTCTATAACTTAACCATGATTTCAATCCATAAAACATTCTTGCATTTAGATGTGTTCATTTACTACTATAATTTGAGTAAAATCATTTAGAAGGCCTTGGGTACTTTGCCTTGCATTTGAATAGGTTAAGCTGTGTAAAGTTAGGGTTCTTGCTTGGAGCTTGGGTTCAGCTTGCACCTGCTTGCTTGGTGAGAAGAGATTCTTGCAATCTTTATTGTTGAGATGGACCCTAAGGGACTGACCTAGTGCCTCGGGGGCACATTGCTAAATGGCCTTGCTTATGCGACAACGTAAAGGCAATGTAGTTCGAGGTAAACCCTAACAGACCTAAGACCTAGGTGAGAGAGAGTGGAGGTGGACTCAGCTAGATAAAATGACAAGATATGGAATGGATGGGACAATGGAAAGCCTCGGGGGCGCATTGGGACAATGGCCTTGCCTACGTGACGATGCAGAGGCAATGTAGTTCATGGACCCGGACCATGGAAACGAATGAGAGACACTATGCTAGGCTCATACTGAAGAGATGGTATGGAACAAAACCTTGGTTGACAAGGCCACAAAGAGGGAGAGTTATCAATTCATGATAGGTAATTGCCAGGTGTTTATTATGGGATAGATATGGGTCGAATGAGATGTGAGTGAAGAAAGACTGGACTCAAAGTGAATGTATTCTCAGAGATGGAGAAGGTTGTTTATCACAAGTAACACCTATTTGCTAGGTTTTCATCACTTGTTTTTATTTACACAAGAAGCTAGAAAGTAAACATGATGCCTGTTTGCTAGGTTTTCATCATGATACCTATCCAAGATGCTTGTTTGCCAGGTTTTCACCAAAGGATAATTCTTTTGTACTTTTTTTTTGGACGTTTTTGCTTTTGTTCCCTTTTTGATTTTTTTTTGTATTTTTTTGATTTTTTGACTTTTTTGTATTTTGTGCCCCTTTGCACTAGGATTCTCCTAGGTATAAAACTGGCGAAGGTGCATGTTGTTGATTGGATCATCAAACAACTCACCCTCTGACATGGCCAACTGATATGCCCCTAATCTAAAAGTAGCTACAATCACATAGGACCCAAGCTAGTTAGGCTCAAACTTGCCTTTCTTTTCTCTTTCTTGTTGATTGCGAGGATTCTCTTTGAGAATGAGGTCCCCAACCTTAAAGCATCTTGGGTGAACCTTGTGGTTATAGCTTCTTGACATCATCTGTTGATAGGCTTTGAGATGATTGAAGGCTTTCTGTCACCTTTCCTCCAGTAGCTCTAGTTCTTGTAACCTGGAGACCCTGTATTCTTCGTCTGATATAAGACCTTTCAATGACACCCTGAGAGAGGGTAGTTTGACCTCAATGGGAAGGATGGCTTCTGAACATTAGACAAGGGCATAGGGTGTAGCACCTGTGGGAGTGCGTATACTAGTTCTGTAGGCCCACAGAGCGGGATTGAGTTGGACATGCCAATCATGGCCAGCATCATTGACGGTTTTCTTTAGGATTTTCAGAATGTTTTATTTGATGCCTCAGCTTGGCCGTTACCTTGGGGGTAGTATGGAGAGGAGAAATGATGTTGGATTTTGAAATGCTCACAGAGTTCCTAGACATCTGGATTTTTGAACGGTCTTCCATTATCCATTATGATGGATGAAGGAATGCCATATCTGTAGATAATGTAATTCAGAATGAAAGAGGAAATTTGTTTGCCTGTGACGGTGGTTAGGGGAACAGCCTCAATCCACTTTGTGAAATACTCAGTGGCAGTTATGATGAATTTATGGCTGTTGGAAGAGGGTGGATGAATCTTTCCCACAAGGTCAAGTCCCCACTGGCAAAAGGGCTAGGGTGTCATTAAAGGTCTCAACTCTTCAGCAGGTGCATGAATCAGGTTTCCATGTATTTGACACTACTTGCACTTTTTGATGAACTGATATGAATCCATTTCCATGTTTGGCCAGTAATAACCCAAACGCATGAGTTTCTTGGCTAAGGAAGGACCACTGGAGTGTGTTCCACAGATCCCTTCGTGTACGTATTTCAAGGCAGTTGTGGATTCTTCTTGTTCTAAACAATGGAGCAAAGTACCATCTAGACCACATCGATAAAGGGTATTAGCTATGATGGTGTAGCGAGAGGTTTGTCGTATGAAAGTTCACTTTTGGTTGGAAGAGAGGTTAGGTGGGAGACCATTGTCCTTGAGGTAAGTGTAAGTCTTACCGTACCAAGGTGAATCAGATCCAACTAGAAGGTAGATGGAATGGGTCTCAAGGAGATCATATGCTGGTTGCCGAATAGCTTCTACTAAGAACTCATACTTTGACTCATTTTCAGGTATTTCTAGAAGAGAGGCTATGGTAGCCATTGCATCTGCTGCCTTATTCTCAGTCCTAGGTATTTGTTCGAAGGAGATGGTCCCAAAGTGCTCTTTGAAGTCGTCGACCATCCATTTGTAGGGGATGAGCTTCTCATCTTTGGTTTGATACTCATCGTTGACCTAATTAATTATAAGCTGAGAATCACCGTAGACATGTAGTTCTTGGATTTTCCACTCAGTTGCCATCTTGAGACCAATTACCAAGGCTTCATACTCCGCTATGTTATTGGTGCATGGAAATAACAAATGGTAAGACTTTGGAATTGTGTCATCTTGAGGAGTTATAAAGAAGATGCCAGCCCTGTTGGCAAGAGACACTATATGGATTCATGGTTGTTGTCATTGATGGCAACAAAGATCATCCCACATATCCGCAAGTCATTATGTGTCTCTACCGGAAGTCAGAATAAAGAATGTTGTGGTCCGGTGAAGAAGAACAGAGCATGTGGCAAGGTCCGACAGATTGGTCTGGACCTCTCAGTGGAAGTGTCTTGGTGCAGTGCGGATTTGGGGAAGTCAAGAGGACTACCTTGAGTGGTATATTCCAAGGATTTAGCCTCCGGTGATGGACAAGGAAAAAGATATGAATGGTTGAGTACCGGATTCCTGAGAGACAGTGAAAACAGAGGAAGAACTGACTGGCAGAGTATCAGACTGCTTTCCGGATGGGTTACTGTTGATGACAGAGGTTGTGAAGGCATGAATCATGTTTGGCCGACATGATTAATGATATCTACAAGTATATGCTTGATCCGCATTGCTTGGTGAGGAAGGATTCAGCCGACAGAATGAGAGTTTATAAGAAACTAGACTGTTCCGGATGCCGACTAGAAAGGTGATGAAATTACTTGTGCGGATATTTATAGAGGATGGATTTAGTTGTGAAGTGGAGTGTAAGTGTGGATAGATACGCGAATAAGTCCAGAGAAAGAGCAGAGGTAGCAAAAAGGATCCGGTATGAGAAAGATAGCAGAATAAAGAATAGAGGAAAGATGAAGTGCAGCAGATCAGTGTACTGAGCCTAACCGGAACTGAACTCCAGCATATGCAGATGCTTCCAATCAGTTCAAGACTGTGATTCTCATCACTTGTAGACAGTGTGTCTTCTTGTAGGCAGTGGGCCTCTTGTGAGCAGTGTGCTCGGGCAGTGAGCCCTAATTGGCAAGTGCCATTTTTGTAATTTCCTATTCTTCTAACAGAGAATAATTCTTGGGTTAATCACCCCGTGGTTTTCCCCCTTAACAGGGTTTCCACGTCAAAAATACTGTGTCATGTGTTTCTTATTTCATGGTTAATGTTTTGTGTTTGATTTTATGCTACATCAATTAAAAGGAAAGTTCATTAAGGGAAATAATTAGGATAACTGATTCACCCCCCCTCTCAGTTATCAACAATTGGTATCAGAGCTAAGTTCCTCCTAATAGAGCCTAACAGCTTGAGGAAGATCTGGGATTTCAAATGGATGCATATGGTTTAAGGGAGCAACTCAAGACTGCCCTTGAGGATCTTGAACAGTCAAATTCTGAAGTCAGTGAATTAAAGGAAAGACTCAAACAGGCTGATGAATTCATGAGAGAATTAAAAGACAAATTAAGTCTCTCTATGAAAAAGAGAAAGGAGCTGCTTCAACAGTTGGCAAGACAAAATGAAGAAAGCAATACAAATGGAGAATTGACTGAGCAAACCAAGTTATGTGAAAAGTTATCAAAAGAAGTCATTATGTTAAGACATGAAATGGAATCAGGAACTATAAAGTTTACTCAAGAGATTGAAGAAAAAAGAAAGGCTGAAGACAATCTAAAACAATCTCTTAAAGAAAAATCAGAAGAATGCCACCAGATGGACAGGATTATCAGACACCTTGAATCTGATCTTGAAGATGCCAAAGATAATGAAGGAAAACTTGAGGATCAAATTGCCTCTCTCAAAAGAGACCTTCAAACAGCAAATGAATATAAAGAGAAATTCAAGATAAGTTCTGCTCAACTTGAAGTTCTTCTTGGAAGTCAAAAGAGGACAGATGACAAGTATGGCTTGGGATATGAGAAAGGAGAAAGCTCCGGATCCGGTCAGAAGAATCTTGGATCAGAAAATCCAAGGAGCAGGCCTAGAAGACCTCCGGTAAGACAGCCAAATGCTCAAAGATATCCATCCTTCAATGGATACTGCCACAACTGCAACCACTTTGGTCACAAAGCTAATCAGTGCAGAATGAGAATGAATCAGAATAATTCATCCTTCTCCGGACAGTGCTTCAACTGCAAAAGGTATGGACACAAATCCCATGAATGCAGAATTATGCAAGTAAACAAATCATTCAAAGGTAGATGCTTCACATGCAATAGAATAGGTCATATGGCAAATCAATGCAGATCAAGAGGATATCAGTCAAATTTGCAAAGAAATGTTATTTGCCAAATCTGCAATAGGTCCGGCCATAATGCTAAAGTCTGCAGAAACAAGAATCAGGACAAAAGAGGTCCAGTGTATAATCAGAATCAAGACAAGGGTAAACAAAAGATGAATGTGGATGAGGTTAGGAATCAGATGAGCAAGATTTGGGTGAAGAAAAGTTCAGAGAATGTAGAGGTTGGATCCGCACCAGACTCTGGTGCTGATATTTCTTCTGGAAATTAAAAGTGAGCTCAGGCTTAGGGGGAGACTCAAAGAAAATCTTGTTCCCCCAGCCAAACAAGTGGTGCCGGATGTGGCACAAGATGCGGATCAAAGGGTTTGTAGATATGAATCTTGAGATACTTCAGTCAAGTTTTCAGAGGTCCGCATGAAGTTATGAAGAAGCTGTGATCGATCAAATAAGACCTGTTCAGGGAGATGCTCCGGTATGATAAAGGATTACAAAAAGGTCCAGAAAGATCCGAAAATGCACTATCTTGTTCTGCGGATTGGACAGAGTGTTTGAGATGATCTTGTAATATGCTACCTCGATTTATTCATGATTGAAAGATCCGGATGATATCCACAGATCAGGACTAATCCGAGATACTCCAAGCTATCCAGACAAGGCAAACTGGAATGATGTAGGTGAAGCATTTATTGCAGACAGGTATTAGGGTTCGCGGAGCAATTTAAGGGATTTCTCAAAGGTCATTTGCTCATTCTGCACTCGAGAAGAAGCGAAAAGTGGAGCTCTGCAACAAGGTTCTTCAAGCACACCAAGGATCTCCTGCCGAAGCTATTGGATAAAGAAATCAATCCAACCACTCCGTGCAAACCGAAGGCACATAAGGTATTCTCCGTTTTTCATTACCTCACTGCAAATCTTTGAAGAATGGCTACTCCAAACATAGTTAAGATCTCCGATAGACCTCGCCCCTCATTCAAGAAACATCCCTACAAATCATTGGAGGTTGACCCACTAGGAGCCTTCTCTAGTGTTCCTCACGGAGTTTTACACACCGAAGACATTAGGGTTTACATACATGCAAACATTGAGGAATTTGGGGAATTTAAATTAAGAGACCTCTATCACAAGCAGCTGATTGACAATGCTTTTGAGCTTAAACTAGAGTATAAGGATATTCAGAAGAAACAATTTGAGCAATTTATTCATTTCCCCTATTTTGAAGAGGATGAATGGGTCCGGTATGTACTGAGCAGGATGCATGACAACTTTCTATGGCTAGATAGACCCTGCAAGATCACAAAAGAGGCAATTAGAGTAGTAACTGGCCTATACTCCTCCGGAGGAGTACCTATCCTCAAATCTGTCAAGAACAACATTGTAACTGAGGCCACCGGATCAAAATTTGACAAAAGGGCAATGACCATTGAAGACATCTCCGATCCGGATATCAAATATGCATCAATGATAATAGGATACAAGATCTACCACTCCAGCAGGGAGAATTCTGTATCCGGAACTGCAATATACACTGCTTATGAAATGTTAAGAAAGAATGCAGAATATGATCTCTGCGAACTACTACTAAGCCAATTAATGGAAAACATCCAGAAAATCAAGAAGGATAAGAAGAATTCCTTTAAATATGGTACTCTTATTGTATGTCTATTCTTCTATTTCATGAATGAGCTACCCGGAACAAGTGGATGGGTATGGCAGAATGACAAACCTGTTGCAGTCCAGATAAGAGACTACTTGCATGGACTTGGGGATGCAAAAGCGAGAAATTCAGCTCTATGGGGATACTTCAAAAACTTTCAGAGCATGATGTAAGCAAGAGAGAGAATTCCTCAGTCTCTCATTGAGAAATACAAGGACTCAGTGTGCTTTATGGTTGACACTGATCAGTGCCTAATGGAGGCAGTGGAGCCAAGGACTGTCTGGATCATGCCCATGGGGTATGAAGTTGATGAACAAATAGTGGAGCTGCATGTTCAACACATGCTAAGTCAGCCCAAAGATCCTAAGGCAGAAAGGTTTGGAACCTTTGAGGAGCTGAGTGTAAAAATACATGTAGAACTCAGGGAACCTGAGATTAAAAGAAAGGTAAGAAAAGAAGTAGAGCACATTGCTCAAGGCCTAGGTATCTCAAAGGAGGCACTTGATGCCAGCCGGGAAAAGAGGAGGAAGGCCGAGGAAGAAGAGAAAAGCAAAGAAAGTGCTCTGGTTGGAGCTCCCACCCGGACCAGATCAACAAAGAGGTCTGCACCTCCCTCAACCAAAAGTTCAAAACCGGAAGTCCAGGCATCCGATAAGAGATCAAAGGCAAAAGCCACAAGGGCTTATGGAAGCCAAAAGGATGAAGAGGAAACAGAATCAGATGAGGGAGTAAGAGAAGTAAAGAAACAGAAAAAGAAAGGATCCGGTAAGCCCTCCACAGGCCAAGACAAGGAGGAAATGGCAGAGGTAACTGTTGAAAAGCCCACTCTGTCACTAGAGAGCATAATCAAGTCAGTCACAGTGGATGGAAACCTTCAACCAATGACTGAATCATATGATGACTTCAGTGAGGCCGACCAAAAGACTCTGCAGGAGGCCACAGTGAAATATCTTAACATATACAATAAGGCTTTCATTGAGATCATATCTCTCATTCCTAAAAGCCTAGAGAAGGAAATGGAAGTAAGAAAGAATAATGCTCATGCCAAAGATCTTGAGATCCGGGAGCAGATAGCTATTCAGCTATATCCTCAAATTGATCCCAAGACCATGAACATTATCTTCAAAGACTGCAAAGATGAGTTCAGAAGCAAAGCCAGGATGAATCAACTCATGCTTGGCGAGACTGACAAAGTGGCCCAAGAAACAGAAGAGATCCTCCGGAAGGCCTTCAAAAGGTTCAATCTTCCTGTTGTAGAGGACTTAGGTGCAGAAACAACTGCTGATCTGGAATCTTCTGTTCCGGAAGAAGTGAGCCCTGAACAGACAAGTGAGGACTTGGGACCCTCTGCTCCAGAAGAAGTGGCCCATGAACAAGTTAGTATCTCTCCTCCGGTTTCCCCTACAGTCTCCGGATCCAAAGAAGAAGAGCAACTACAGGAGAAGGAAGCAGTGGTGAAAGACAAAGAGGTTGACAGTTCTAAGACTGCAGAAGAAAAGAAACATCTGTCTCCGGCAAGAGACACTGCACAAACTGTTCAACAATTTTTGAGTAAAGAAACTCTAGAGATTGATGAACCGGAGCTTCTAAAAGGTCCATTTGATTTTGACTCTCTCTCTCCGGTACAAACAATGAAGATAGCTTCATTTGCAAATGCCAAGGCAAATGAAAAGCTCCTGAAGTCTCATATGGAAGACTGTGAGTTGATAGAGGCTGCTTCCGAAATACTTGTAAAGATCATGCCATCAATCCAGATAGATCCGACAGCCTCCACTTTCGGTAATCTAAAAACCTTAGTCAGCAGTGTTGATACACATTTTGATTCTTTAGAAAAATCAGCTGAAGAAAAGGTCCGGAAGGAATTTTTGGATAAGAGATTTTCAGAAATATTAGAATTAATCTCTAAGGATAGGAAGATTGTAAGCATTGGAATAAGGAGCTTAGAGAATGCTCTTAAGGATGGCGGTGATATCTATAAATTTTGTATATCCTGGTCAAAGGCAACAGCAGCATTTGACAAGAAAATAAAAGAGGAACAGGATAAGCTACAAAGCTTATCTCAAAGTTTTGATCCTCTCTCTTCCTCTATAATAAATCAAGAATGTCAGACTATTGCAGTCTTGAACGAAATAAAGAATCTTGAGAAGGAAAGGAAGAACATCACCAACCGGATGGGAGAACTTAGAAGGATTATAATCCCTAAGTTGGAAACCATGCATGAGGCCATCAGTGATGCTAGGACCACTGCCCAAACAAAAGATCCGACAGATCTCAAGCAGGCAGAAGCGTTTGCATTTTTGTTAAGTGGTCACATTTCAATTTTGGACAGAATGAAGCAAAGTTGGGCTACCGAAATGATTCAATTACAGACATCCTTTGCAGACATTCTTCAATATATGTGAGTATGTAAATATGCGGCTAAGTATAAGAAATTTTTGAAAATTTTGATATGCGGACCCTACCCTTTGCCATTGATGTCAAAGGGGGAGTGAGGAGCAGTGAAAAATGAGAAATCCAACTAAGGGGGAGTTCTGGAAATTGTATATAAAGACAGAGCATCAGCAAAGGGGGAGCATAGTGAAAACACTTAGTCATTTTTCACTAAGTGTTGCCATCAATGCCAAAGGGGGAGATTGTTGGCAAGAGACACTATATGGATTCATGGTTGTTGTCATTGATGGCAACAAAGATCATCCCACATATCCGCAAGTCATTATGTGTCTCTACCGGAAGTCAGAATAAAGAATGTTGTGGTCCGGTGAAGAAGAACAGAGCATGTGGCAAGGTCCGACAGATTGGTTCGGACCTCTCAGTGGAAGTGTCTTGGTGCAGTGCGGATTTGGGGAAGTCAAGAGGACTACCTTGAGTGGTATATTCCAAGGATTTAGCCTCCGGTGATGGACAAGGAAAAAGATATGAATGGTTGAGTACCGGATTCCTGAGAGACAGTGAAAACAGAGGAAGAACTGACTGGCAGAGTATCAGACTGCTTTCCGGATGGGTTACTGTTGATGACAGAGGTTGTGAAGGCATGAATCATGTTTGGCCGACATGATTAATGATATCTACAAGTATATGCTTGATCCGCATTGCTTGGTGAGGAAGGATTCAGCCGACAGAATGAGAGTTTATAAGAAACTAGACTGTTCCGGATGCCGACTAGAAAGGTGATGAAATTACTTGTGCGGATATTTATAGAGGATGGATTTAGTTGTGAAGTGGAGTGTAAGTGTGGATAGATATGCGAATAAGTCCAGAGAAAGAGCAGAGGTAGCAAAAAGGATCCGGTATGAGAAAGATAGCAGAATAAAGAACAGAGGAAAGATGAAGTGCAGCAGATCAGTGTACTGAGCCTAACCGGAACTGAACTCCAGCATATGCAGATGCTTCCAATCAGTTCAAGACTGTGATTCTCATCACTTGTAGACAGTGTGTCTTCTTGTAGGCAGTGGGCCTCTTGTGAGCAGTGTGCTCGGGCAGTGAGCCCTAATTGGCAAGTGCCATTTTTGTAATTTCCTATTCTTCTAACAGAGAATAATTCTTGGGTTAATCACCTCGTGGTTTTCTCCCTTAACAGGGTTTCCACGTCAAAAATACTGTGTCATGTGTTTCTTATTTCATGGTTAATGTTTTGTGTTTGATTTTATGCTACATCAATTAAAAGGAAAGTTCATTAAGGGAAATAATTAGGATAACTGATTCACCCCCCCCTCTCAGTTATCAACAAGCCCCTGATCCATGGTTTGTGTAAGACCCATCGAAGTAGAGTTTCCAAGAAGATGTTGATACGGTGAATAAGGACTCATCGAGAAACTCAAACTGCATGGGCTTGCTATCTTGTAATGGTGCATCTGCTAGTTGGTCAGCTATGATTTGTCCCTTGATGGCTTTTCTATCCACATATTCGATGTCATACTCACTAAGAAGCATTACCCACTTTGCTAGGCGACCTGTGAGAGCTACTTTGTTGAGGAGATACTTGAGCGGGTTAATTTTTGCAATGAGTTTTACTAGATGTACAAGCATGTAATGTCAGATTTTTTGTGAAGCAAAAACTACCGTGAGACATGATCTTTCTACTTGTGAGTATTACAATTCAGAGCCCACTAAGGATTGACTGATGTAGTATACAGCTCTTTCCTTGTTCTCATAATCTTGCTGTGCTAGAAGAGCTCCAAGAGCAATAGGTGTAGTAGATATGTAGAGAATTAGAGGTTTTCCTTGGATTGGAGGCATGAAAATGGGTGGATTCATAAGGTACTCCTTTAGCTTGTTTAATGCTTCGTCACACTGCTTATCCCACCTAAATGGAATGTTCTTATGCAGGAGATGGCTAAAAGGTTAGCACTTGTCTGCTAGCTGTGATATGAATCTACGGATGGCCTGCAGCTTGTCCTGTAGTGATCTCAACTGAGTTAGAGTCTTGGGTGGTGGCATGTCCATTATAGCTTTGACCTTGGCAGGCTCTACCTCTATTCCGTTTGCCGACATGATGAAGCCTAGCAGCTTGCCTGAAGTTACCCCAAACACACATTTCTTTGGGTTCAGTTTGACTTGGAATTGGTCCAATCTTTGAAGGACTTTTTTGAGCACATCCAGGTGTGTGTCTCTTGTGAGAGACTTTGCTAGGATATCATCAACATAGTCCTCCATGGTTACATGCATCATGTCATGAAATATAGTTGTCATAGCTCGCTGATAGGTAGCACCTGCATTTTTCAGCCCAAATGGCATGACATTCCAGCAAAAGGTACCCCATGGGCAAGTGAAAGTTGTCTTGTGTTGGTCCTCTAGTGCTATTTTGATTTGATTATACCCTGAGAACCCATCCATGAGTGATAGCATTGTATGTCCTGTAGTTAGGTCGACTATGATATCGATGTTTGGCAATAGAAAATCATCCTTATGACATGCTTTGTTTAAGTCTCGAAAATCATTGCATAGTCGAACCTGGCCATCTAGTTTAGACACTGGCACAATGTTGGATATCCATTCTGGGTAATCTATGGCTCTGATGAACCCCACATCCAACAATTTCTTGAGTTCTTCTTTGACCAAAAGTGCTATGTGAGGATGCATTTTTCTCAACTTCTATTTTACTAGTTTTACTCCTAGATCCAATGGTAGATGATGTAGAATTAAGTTTGGGTCTAGAACCGGCATGTCTGCATATGACCAAACAAAGCTACCTCTCTTCTTCTTAAAGAATGGTACAAACCTGGTTTTCTTTGGTGGTGTAAGAGATTTGGCAAAGTGGATAATCTTGGGTTGTTCTTCTATTCCAATATTCACTGGATCTATTGGTTCCACAACAATCTGTGACCTTTCCTGGTACATATCACTAGGGAGAGTGTCAAGCATTCCATCGTCAGGTGCCATAGTTGGGTTTTCACCTTCGGATGCATCCTTTATTTTTACTATTTTGTGATCTGACACTGCCGCAAGGTGGTTTTCACCATCAAATCCATTTTTGATCTTGATATTTTTGTGACTGGAAGGCTTGGCACCCTCCCCAAAGTAAGCCACAGTATTCAGTTCAATAGCAAAACTAGCTTTATGATCTCCCTTGGGTAAGTGGTCCATAAGTTCCATATAATCAATGTAAGCATCATCGTTTTGGAACATATCTAATTGGGGAGTTCCTTGAAGAGTTCAGTCAATAAGCTCAAGGTACAAGAGGGGAAGGGACTCGGATGATAGACCTGATTCATTAATGGTGTGGATGGAAATGTTAGACTCATTGGCGGGGGTAGCATTCAGGGTGGTACTTTCCTCCAAGTTGTTTATTGCAATAGAATTTAAAGTTTCCTCAAAAGCCATAATCTCAGGGATGGGCAAATCAGAATCTAGTGGTTTGTTCCATAGCGTTTCTTCCTCATGGTAGGGGCTAAGAGTTTGGATGGTGTTGACCTCTTTATCGTCATAGGAGTGCTCTGTTAGCTCGTCCCATTCATACTTATTTGAATCTATGTCGCTATCTACTTGGAGTGTTTGGATTGTTTCTACACGACAGGCATTTTCTTTGGCTCTGCCTTTGCCTTTGTATCCTAGGCCATTTGTGTTTCTAGCTGATGAGGGTGAAGAAGGTTGAATAGGTTCAATGATTCCTTCTTTTCTGAGGCCGATGGGGCCTTGTCCTTCATATCCCATCCTGTGTAGAGTAGTCTCACCTCACCCATAGAGTTCTGTTGGGAGTCTAGGCAGATCTTGGGGTGTGTTTTCTTCTTCAGCATAAAGCCATTGCAAGAGATCTCGCTCCTCTGTTTCATCAGATAAGGTCCCCCATTTTACAAAGGGAGTTGCGAGAGCTACAGGAGGAGCAGATGGCTTTGGAAAATGTCTAGGTTGGCCAAAAGATCTAGGAGACAAAGGTAGCTTGGCAAGATTGAGACTGTGCTCAATTGAGTATTCTCCCACCCTAGTTTCTTTTATGGTAATCTTTTGCTCTTTTTTGGTTTTGAGGAGGAAGCTTCAGCGGTATGGTCCTGTTATGGGGTAGGGGACATGTATGCTCTGTTGTTGGGTATGACACATTCAAGTTTTGCACGGAAAGAATTGCAGTGTTGGTAGGGGTCAGGGTCACCTTGAATGGTGACTTGCTTGCCATTGTGCAGGAACTTAATGCATTGATGATAGGTTGAGGGGACAGCCTTCATGGCATGAATCCATGGTCTCCCTAGTAGGATATTATAAGCGAGCTCCCGATCAAGGACTTGACACACCACATCTTTTATTATTGGTCCCACTTGAATGGGTAGGACAACTGTTCCCTTTGTGGTTCTTTCTTCTTTGTCATATTGTTTGATGCTAATTTTCCTGCTTGGATCAACTACCTGTTCAAAGAACCCCAGTGCAAGGACTAGCTTTAATGTGCAAATATTTAAACCAGCACCCCCATCAATGAGAACCCTCTTGATGCGGTGCTTGTGTATGAATGCGACAATGTGTAGGGGGGTGTTATGAGGTTGGGATACAGAGAGGTCATCTTGCTTAGTAAATGATATGGAGTTGGAGGATGCCAGATTGCCTACCATGGTCTAGAACTTTTCTTGGGCCAGATTAGTGGGGACAATGGTTTCCACTAAGGCTTTCTCAAGAATCTCCTTATGGGAAGGAGATAGATGCAATAGCTCCAATATAGAAATGTGAGCCAGAGTTTTCTGTAACTGGTCGATGACATTGTACTGACAAAAATTGGATGGAGATGGTGACGACCTTGGAGGGGCGGTATTGAGCGTGACTTTACCACTGCAGGTAATTATGCTACAACCAGTTTTGTTAGGTCCTTGTTGTTGGTTGGGTGAGATGACATTGACTTGTGGTATTTGAACAGAAATGTAGTTTATGGTGTAGTCAAATGACACACTTGCATAGTTGGCATTACTAATCCCATTGTTCTGATTTGGCCGGTTGCGATTATTGTTGTTGTCATTACTGTTGTTGCCGTTGTTATTGTAGTCGTCGTCGTTGTTGTTGTTATATGGCTTGTTGTGGTTCAGAAGTGGATCCTTGTAGGCCACATGAGATTCATTGGAGGTATGCTATTGTGTCCCTCACTAGTTCTGATCTAGTATATCTTGTATGGCATTTTTGAGGCAGATGCAGTTGTTAGTTGTATGCCCCCTTCCTCGATGGTATTCACAATAGTCTGTGTCCTTCCAGTAGGGAGGTTTGACTATAGGCTCGTAATCACTTGTTGGCGGTAGAGAAATTTCATTGTTAGCCAACAACTTCCTTAGTGCAGACTCTTGAGACTCACCCAATGGTGTGAATTTTCTCCTTGTATTTGAACTGAACCAAGGTTTGGGCTCCCTTGAGGGTGGCTTGTTGAGTGTACCATTGTTTGTTTCTCCCTTGAGAGTGAAAATGGGTTGTTGCTTGGGAGCTGCCGCCTTGGCATCTACTACCCCATCGTTGACCACATTCTTGTTCTTGGTCCAAAACTTTGATTTATCCATTGTGTAATTGGAAGTAGGTGTGTCCTTGTATAGCTTGATAGTTCCTTTAGTGATCATAGCCTTTTCGATGAATAAGCCCATTTCAATGACCTTTGTGAATGATGTAGGGCATTGTATCTGTATTTGATAGCTAAGATCAATGTTTAGGTTGTGGACAAACATCTCCAATAGCTGCTTCTTAGACATATCATAAGAACACTTACTAGCTAGTTGTCTCTATCATTGTAAGAAGGTCGCAAATGACTCAGTACTCTTTTGTTTGGTGTTGCATAGATCTAGCATAGATACCTCGTGTTCGATGTTGTAAGAGAAGTGCATTATAAATTTATTGACAAGTTCATCAAAAGTTCTGATTCTAGGTGGGAGATGTGAGAACCACTCCATAGCTTGACCACCTAAAGATCTTGGGAATAGTCTCAT
The DNA here is from genome assembly GCA_027924645.1 of Cunninghamia lanceolata. Taxonomy (NCBI): domain Eukaryota; kingdom Viridiplantae; phylum Streptophyta; class Pinopsida; order Cupressales; family Cupressaceae; genus Cunninghamia; species Cunninghamia lanceolata. The sequence continues at coordinate 19,062,665 of BSBN01001807.1, read as the reverse complement.
CAAGTAGGTCTCATTGTGAGCTACTTCTAAACATGCTGCATTGAATTCCCAGATATGATCTTTAGGGTCCCCCTTCCCTTTATATTTATCAAACTTTGGCACCTCAAACATGTAGGGGAATGGTCTCATGTCTAGACTTTTGTCAAAAGGATAAGGAGCTATGTCTTCCAAGGAGTAGTTCTTGGTACTTGTACCCGTCTTAAGATCTGATATTTGTTGTGTGAGGTTCTCAAGTTGTTTTCACATTTCTTCCATGGGAGCATTTTGATCCATGGGTTTCTTTCCTCTATCATTTGCATGCGAGACTATGTTATTTGTACCCCTCTCATGATCATTGTCTACAATTCCCATGATCATATTTATATCAAAGTCTACAGGGATTTTGATTCCAAGGCTAGCAAGATGATGGAAATACTTATGAGGGTCTTCTTGGAGCACCTTCTCTATTAGGCGTTGGAATTTTCTATCTTGGATGTGCGCTTCATATTCTTCTTGAGAAATTTCTTCATCACCATCCTGAGGTGGAAAGATGTGATTGGATGAGCTGGCCATTTCTATTTGCTTTTTATACTGGGATCGAGTAAGGACCATTCAAGGTGACGTGGGATGGAGTGGACTAGGATTAGAAATTATGGCAAGGTGTCGACTGAGACTGTTGTGAATTGGATACCTAGGGCAGGATTTGGACAAAGGATTTTCTCACTCAATGACTTCAAGTAAGATGGTTGACACACAATGGTAGCCACTAGTAAGGGTAGCTGGTACCTGTCTTACTGTGTAGGGACTAGTCATTTCAACAAGACTACCAGCAAAGGTACTGTGACCTACTAGGCTTACGTGAATTCACTAATGATACGAAAAAAAGGGACCTATGTCAAACCGGTATGGAATAGATTAATTTACACTTTGACAAGAGGTGAATGGGTGATTAACGGGAGAGAGACACTTTGGGTGAAACGGATGAAGACTGACTGCAAGGTTGAATCTGATCTTAAAAAGTGAAGCTAGGCTGAAATGGGTGCTCCAAATAGGTATAAATATCTTCTCAAAAATAGTGCATGTGCTCACTATCATGTATGCGTAGAAAGTCGATAAAAATGCACAACAGAAATGGGTATATGCATAGCTCTCTTTTTTTTTTGGGGGGCAAAATTTTGGATTTTTCTTTTGTTTTTGGGTTTTTTTTTTTGGCTGAAAAAGGCCTTCTTGATCTGATTTTATGAATTAATAGCAAGAAAACACAAGCAGCACAAAGAATATTTTATGGTTTTTCATTGCTTTTGTGGTTTTTTTTTTCTTTTTTTTAAATAATAATAATAATTTTTTGTTTTTGTTTTTTTTGGGAATGGGTAGAAAAATAGAAACAAAAACTTTTTTAGGAAGGGAAAATTTGGATTTGGGAAAAACTCAAATGGGTAATGGGGGTTTGATTAGGGTTTGGGCACTTTTTGAGGGATAGGGAAACAGAAAAATTGGGATTTCAGAAGCAGGGTGAAAGAATGAGAAAATTTGTCAAAGAGGGATAAGGGAGCAAAAATGGGAAATGAACACTGTGGCCAAATTTGAAGGTGTTTGGGTGAAAATCGAAGAAGTTATGACAAACCCTAAAAATAGACAAATTTGGGATTTTGGGCTTTGATAAGGGGAATTTGGGATATGGTCCTCAAGGAAGGAAATATGCAGAATGAAATTTTAGGGGTTCCGGTGAATTTTTAGAGGAAATGGAGTGAAAACAAGGAAGATATGGTAAAAAAATAGAATTTTTTTTGAACAAAAGCAAGCACAAAGATCCTAGGCTAGAAATGGATTATAAGGGATTTTGGCCACTAGAACAAGAGGTATTTAATGTGGGCAACCGTTCAAGTGGTTACACATGCAGCAGCACTATTCTCCATTGTGGAGTCTCCCAGCCTTAAAGGGTTGCACCTATGAGGGTTTTGGGGGAGGTTGGCCATCGGTGTAACATAGCAGCACTTGTAGGAAGTTTTCACCTCAAGCACAATTTATTTTAAGTGGCTTGGTAGGGCTTGGCTTTAGCCTGTTACCACTCAGGGTCATTCCCACTTGGACAAGCATGCATCTAAGGGCAGGCCCCTCCTAAAGGTTAAACAGATAGAATGACAAGTCTGGCACTTTGATCACCCAGTAAAGGGGAGAGCATAAGCCTATTGTCATTCGTCAAGCACAGAAAACACTAATTAATCCAACCTATTTAAAAGTAGAAAAACTAAATGGGCTAATCTACTCAAGCTCAGAACTTTGAATTGATTTTAGCAATATAGCATTGGTTTAGTTTTATCCTTAGAAAGCAATGGTGAGTTCAGTTTTAATCCTCGTAGCACGAAATAGTTAACTTAGAAGTTTTGATCCAATGAGATAGCAGCAGTTCAATTTTAACCCAGAAATCAATGGTGAGTTCAGTTTTAATCCTCGTAGCATGAAATAGTTAACTTTGAAGTTTTGGTCCAACGAGATAGCAGTAGTTCAATTTTAACCCCAAAATCAATGGTGACTTTAGTTTTAATCCCAGATAGCAATAACTTGGAAAGTGTTGCAATGCAAGAAACAAATGATTCAGTTACTTCTTCCCTAATTAGAGCTAGGTGAGGATTTGAATGAACATCAGTTTTACTATCCCTTAGAAATTGAAGTGTGAACTATTTAGATGCAACTATATGGAACTAAACCTGAGCCTATCCTGCAAAACAGCTCCAGAGAACACCTGCGAAAAGGTTAGCATTAGCAAACTTTCCTAGAAAAGTAATAAAACTATTACTTATTACAAATGCGCAGCTTCAGTGACTAAATGCACAGAGATAGTCAACAGGAGTGCAGCAATAACAAATGTGTCGCAATAGTGTGTAAAAGCGTAACAAGAATACACAAAAGCGCAGAATGTACAAATGCGCAGTAATAGTATTCAAATGCACCGTGGAAATGGACAGATGCATAGGAATTATGAGTGCGCATTAACAGTGGACATATGCGCAAAAATAATGAACGTATGCACAATAATAACAAAAGCACTATAACAATGCGCAAAAGCGCAGCAAGAAAGCATAGATGTGTAGGAATAATGGAAGCGCTATAACAGTGGGTATATGCATGGCAGAAATGTTCAAATGCACCGAAGCAGCCTGTGCATGACTGTGCGTGACCTGTACGGAACCTACCTTCAAAAACACTCAAAAAATGATGAGATAAAGGGGCAAGGCCCCACGGTGGGCGCCAAAAATGTTAGGGTAAAATGTGGAATAATCAAATGAACAATATCAAACCCAAACATCAACAGAATAATGAAAACAAGAAAGATAGAAGGAAATGAAACAAATGAATAACAATGCAAACCTTTCCTGTTTCAAAGCTTCTATTGTTTGCCTATTACAACCATCCTTTGCTAATGAAGTAGGCCCTCAGTGAGTGCACTCTTTTAGCTGCATTATAGGATGTCGATAGTAAATGGCTATATTGATAGATATTGCTGTGAAGTAGAGCTTCAAAGCAAAAGGGTGATCTCAAGCAAATGGTATTGGGGTGCCAAAGGTGCACGGGTAGAATTCTATAGAGTAACAATACGAATAGTCTGGATGAATAGAATGGAGGGATGAAGCTTCTTTTACAGACTTGGAAGAATGAGGATCAACAGTTGAGAGAAGATGTGAAGATCAATGGCTAGGAATAAAAGTGAATCTTTAATTCATAATGGATGAATTAAAGATTCATTATTTAAAAATAGTGGATTATGACAATTGAATTTTAAATTCAATTGGTGGAGGATAATGGGTAACATGGAATTAAATATTCCATTTGAGAAGGCTAGTGAGGAACATTGAATAAAATATTCCCCTTGGGGGAGGATAATGGGGAACACGGAATTAAATATTCCATTTGTGAAGGCTAGTGGGGAACATTGAATTAAATATTCAATTTGGTGGAGGATAATTGATTTAAAGATTTATTTTGGAAAATGGAGGATATTAGCTAATTAAATATTAAGAATATTTAATTATATGTGCAACATGGTGAGGTGGAAGAGATGAGGTGGATTGATGAGGTGGATTTTGTGAGGTGGATTTTGTGATTTGAGACATTAGAAGAATTTAGGGATTTTAATTAAATAAAATGATTTTATTTAATTGTAGGATAGTGAATCGATTAAATAAATTTAGAATATTTATTTAATTGATAGAAGAATGGAATAAATATTTAGAATATTTATTTAGGATGAATAGTGTCATTTTTAGGTGTATACAGGTGCAAATTGAGAAAAATCACACTTGGGATCTTGTTCCTAGACTAAAAAACAAGAATGTGATTGGAACAAAATGGGTCTTCTAGAATAAACTGAATGAAGATAGTGAAGTAGTCAGAAACAAAGCTAGATTGATCTGCAAGGTTTACTCTCAAGTAGGAGTTGATTTTGAAGAAACTTTTTCTCTGGTGGCAAAGATTGAAGCAATCAGATTATTTGTTGCCTTCACTGCCTTCAAGGATTTCAAAGTATATCAGATGGATGTCAAGTCTACCTTCTTGAATGGTGACTTGGAAGAAGAAGTATACATTGAGAAACCAGATGGATTCCAATTGTCTGATCATGGTGATATGGTCTGCAAGTTGAAGAAAGCACTGTATGGACTCAAACAAGCCCCAAGAGCCTAGTATGAAAGATTGGATAAGCATCTTTTAAAGATCGATTTCAACAAAGGTACTACTGATAGTAACTTGTACTTCAAAATTGATCATAAAAACATCTTAATTGTTGAAGTGTTTTTTGATGATATCATTTTTGGAGGAAGAGATAGTATGTGCAAAATCTTTTCAAATCAAATGAAAAGTGAATTTGAGATGTCCATGTTTGGGGAAATGAATTTCTTCTTGGGTCTGCAAATCACTCAAACAAAGAAAGGAATCTTCATTTCATAGACCAAATATGTGAAAGAATTGTTCAAGAAATTTGGGATGGAAGACTTAAAACCAATGAGTACTCCCATGGTAACCAGATGTAAATTGAGAAAAGATGATGACTCTCCTAAGGCTGATCAGAAAAAGTATAGGTCAATGATTGGAGGATTATTGTATCTCACTCAAACTAGACGTAACATTATGAATGTTGTTGGTCTTGTTGCTAGATTCCAAGCTAATCCTAGAGAATCTCATGTCATGGCAATCAAGAGGATTCTTAGATATCTAAAAGGGACAATTGAGTATGGTTTATGGTATCCTAGAGATCATGATTTCTCTCTTCATGCATTTACAGATGTGGATTGGGCTAGAGATGTGGATGACAAGAAGAGTACTAGTGGTGGAGCATTATTTTTAAGGAAAAGATTGGTTTCTTGGTTGAGCAAGAAATAAGAGGCAATATCTCTGTCCACTACAGAAGCAAAATATATTGCAGCAGTAGGTAGTTGCACTCAAGTTTTGTGGATGAAGCAAATGTTAAGAGACATCAGAATGGAGTATGAGGAACCTATCACAATCTTCTGTGATAATTCAAGTGCAATAAATATATGAAAGAATCCAGTGTTACACTCAAAGAAAAAACATATATCCATCAAGTTTCACTTTTTGACAAAGAAAGTGAACAAGAATGAAGTCAGACTTGAGTTTGTGCCTTCTGAGAATCAGATTGCAGATATTTTTACTAAACCTTTGCCTAAGGACTCTTTTGAGTATCTCAGGGAGAAGTTATGGGTTATTACCCCTCCAGTTCTGAATTAAGGTGCACTGATGTGCATCAGTCTGGTGGATCTCACAGTCATATCTTGTGGTCTGGATTGATGATGGAAAGCTGTTACTCAGGGGAAGCAGTTGTTATGATTTTAAAGTGATGCAAGTATGTTGCCTTTGCCATTGATGTCAAAGGGAGAGAAAAGACATGTGAAAGACAAGTGATTATTGATCAAAGGGGGAGTAGTAAAGGAAGAGAAGACATGTAAATGGTTGTTGTTGATAGGGGGAGTTATGTTAGTGAAGAAAAGTTCTTGTCTTGATGGTTAAAATAGTTTTTCACATCATATGTTGCCATCAATGACAAAGGGGGATATTGTTGCAAGTATGGGCCTAAATGGTGTTTTCATTGATGTCAACATACTCCTGTTACATTAATGATGAGGATTGGATGAGTTGTATACTAAGGATATTGAGAAAATTAGTCCTATCAGGAACATAGAAGAACAATGAAGACATCAAGGTAAAGATCCTAGCTAAGATGAAGATCAGAGGATACGCTTCAAAGGGTTTGTAGATATGTGTCTTAAGATGATCCAGTAAAGATTTGAGAGGTCCACATGAAGATATGAAGAAGTTATGGCTACTTGACTAAACTGGTTCTAGTAAATGTTCAGAGGTGATAGAGTGACACAGATAGGTCTGGTGAGTTCTAGAAATGCAATATCTTGTTCTACAGATTTGGTGGAGTGTTTAGGATGTCAATGTGAATTGGAAACTCAACTGATTTATGGTCTAGAGGTCCACAAGCATCTATTCCAATATAACAGTGATGACAGACTGTGTTCTTAAGGTTCCAGGTGAAGGAGAGAAAGATTTTAGTAGGCAGAAGTAGTGTGGATGTTTTGGGTGATTCATCCAAGCTTGTGGAGGTCTTTGGATTATGTCCAATTCATGTTGGTGATCCGCATTGAAAATTGAGCTCATAATTGAATAATTATTTTCAGATGTTTATGTTCTTCCTAAGTTTGGCTGACTAGATGAGTTACACATCCTACGAATGATCTTGAAGATGTTCTATGAAGAATTACATGTTCCTAAAGGAAGATTGAAGTCTTAGATCTATGTGGCCGACAGTGAGTTGATCCGTGTGAAGTCTTTTTGTAACTAGTCATGTTGTATTTATGTATTTGCTTTGTAATGTATGCCAACTTGGATGATTATCCTAAAGTCAAATGTCTTGTATAAATAAGAGGTTGTGAAGTCATTTCAAATGTATCTTGTAGAGATGAGTATGTGGTAGTGAGGAGCAAAGTGAAAGGTAGAGCAAAAGTATTAAGCTTAATGGAATTGACTCAAGCATGGTGAAGATGCTATTCTTCAGTTCAAGTATGTAATATTTATTATTCTATAGACAGTGTGTCTCCTGTAGGCAGTGAGCCTCTTGTGAGTAGTGTGCTCAGCCAATGAGCCCTAATTTCTATGTGCCATTTGTTCTTCTTATTCTTTTAACAAAGAATACAAGCTTGGGTTAGTCACCCCATGGTTTTTCCCTTAACCAAGTTTTCCACATTAAAATCTTGGTGTCTTATGTGTTAATGTGTTTTCTACTCTTGATTTAATGCATTATGTTTCCATGATTGATTTATTATTATGCTACTTAATTACAAAGTGGATTTAAGTGATTAATTGGAAGAAAGTTTTGAACAACTGATTCATCCCCCCCTCTCAGTTGTCTGTCCTGAATCTAATAGTATCCTGCAAATTATTTTGCTTTTGCACTTCTCTTGTTCTCCGTACTGATGTCTCTCAGCTCTGCTACTCCTCTAGGTTCCACTCCTGTCACAATCTCAAATGGTGTTTTCCTTGTACTCATGTTTACTAAAATATTGTATGCAAACTCTGCTTGTGCTAGAACTATATCCCAATTTCCTATTTTGTCTCCTACAAAACATCTCAACAAGTTACCCAAACTCCTATTTACCACTTTAGTTTGTCCATCTGTCTATGGGTGAGATGCTAAACTAAACAATAGGTCTGTCTTCATCTTCTTCCACAATGTGCTCTAAAAATATCCAATGAATCTTGTATCCCTATCTGAAGCTATATTATTAGGTAATCCATGCAATCTCACAATCTCCTTGAAAAATACATTAGCAACATGCCCTTCAACATTTGTCTTCTTACAAGGAATGAAATGTGCCATCTTTGAAAATCTATCCACTACTACAAATATAGAATCATATCCCCTATGTGTTCTTGGCAAACCTAATATGAAATTCATGCTTATATCTTCCCAAGGTCTCTCCAGTACTATCAAAGATTTGTACAAACTGGTATTCTGACTACTCCCTTTTGTAACTTGACAAACTCAAACTCTGAACAAATTTCTTGGTATCCTTAAATATCTGAGGCCAAAAGTATTATTCACTTACCAAAGTCAATATCTTAGCAATTCCAAAATGTCCTACTAATCCACCACTATGCTTCTCTTTGATCAAATTGTCTCTCATTAAAGTCCTAGGTATACAGAATTTATTTCCTTTGAACAACATATCCTCTTGAATGAAATAATCCAACCATTTAGTTCTATCTGTCACAATAGGTTCCTTACATGCTTTATGTGCTTCTGTAAAATCAAGATCCTCTTTAGACATATGTTGAAGTTCTTCAAATCCCAGTACTTCTAGTCTCATCTTTATCAGCAAATTCCTTCTTTTGCTCAATGCATCTACAACTTTGTTTGACTTTCCACTCCGGTGCTTCAATACAAATGTGTAACTCTACATGAACTCTACATATCTTATATGTCTTTGATTTAACTTGCCTTGACTATTTAAATACTGCAAACCTTTATGATTAGTGTACAACACAAATTCCTTATGCAACAAGTAATTTCTCTACTTCTTTAAGTCTTTACTTATGGCATAGAACTCTTGATCATAAACTAAATATCTTCTCCTTGCATTATTCAACTTCCCACTAAAATATGCCACTGGTCTCCCTTCTTGACTTAACACTACTCCAATTGAATTTCCACTAGGATCACAATCTACTTGAAATACTTTGTTAAAAAATAGTAATGCTAACACCAGTTGCTCTGTCACCTTCTGCATCAACAATTCAAAACACTTATCTACTCCTGACAGCCACTTAAAATCCTTTTTGTCACCTCTCATTGTCTCTATCATTGGTGTGCATACCATACTAAAGTTTCTAATGAACTTTCAGTAGAAATTTGCTAATCCATGAAATGATCTTACCTCTCGAATGTTCATAGGTGTTGGTCATTCAACAATTGCTCTAACTTTCCTAGGGTCCATCTTCAATCCATCCATAGAAATCACAAATCCCAAATATACCAATTCTCCCTTCATGAAACTACACTTCTTGCTGTTTATCAACAATATATCTTCTCTTAACCTCTGCAATACTTGTCTAATATGTTGCAAATGTTCCTCTTTTGTCTTACTGAAAATTAGAATATCATCCAAGTATACAATAACAAACTTACCCAATAATGTATTCAAAACCTCATTCATAAATCTCATGAAAGTACTTGGTGCATTAGTTAATCCAAAGGGCATCACTAACCATTCATACAATCCCTCATTTGTCTTAAATGCAATCTTCCACTCATCTTCTCTAATCATGATCTGATGGTATCCACTCTTCAAGTCTATCTTTGTAAAATACTTTGCTCCACTCAAACAGTCCATGATGCCATCCATCCTTAGCAATGGAAATCTATACTTAAATATGATCTTATTGATTGCTCTAGACTCTGTACACATCCTCCATTCTCCATCTGTCTTTAGTGCTAGTATTACAAGTACCACACATGGGCTCAAACATTATCTGATCAATCCTTTCCTCAACAGCTCCTATATTTGTCTATTCAACTCTACATTCTCTACCGGTGTCATCTTATGTGCTCCCTTGTTAGGCAAACTAGATCTAGGTATAAGGTCCATATGATGACTGATACTCCAGATTGGTGGCAATCCATCATGAACATTATCTGATATGATATCTCGGTACTCTATCAACAATTCATTTATCTCCTCCTATGGTGGTTCTTTTCCTTTTATTGTGGTGTTTTCTATAATTAGGGTTCTACACTTCTTTGGAATCAAAGAAAAATACATGTTTACATGTCTCAATCCATCCTGAAATTTCCTTCCATCAACCAAAGAGATTCTAGCATTTCCACATACTTCACTTCTAGGCTCTTCTTCCAAAGGTATCAAGATATGTCTCTTCCCATTTGATGTTATAGTATTAGTATTCTTTTTCCCATCATGTATTTTTTTTCTATCATGTTGCCATGGTCTCCAAAACAATATATGACATACATCCATTGGCATAATATCATACAATACCTCATCAATATAAAATCCTATATGAAATTTCACCAAACATTTTTCACTCACTAGTATCTTGTGCTCATCTTGAATCCATGCTATCTTGTAGGGTTTAGGGTGTTTCAATCTCTCTAGATTTAGCTTAGTCACCATCTCTTCTAAAACCCAATTATTAGTACTACCATTATCAATGAGAACCCTACAAAATTTACCTCTTGATTTGCATCTTGTCTAGACCAAACATTTCCTTTGTTATGGTTCCTCAGCTGTCTCTACTTGAAATATGGCTCTCCTCATGACTAGTGATTCTCCTTTCAATAGTTTTCCAACTAAACTAGGTGATCCAGTAGGTTCTTCCTCTGCATAAGTTGTTCTTGCATCATTCTCTATCCTCTTGATTGTACTTCCATCATGACATTCAAATGATCTATGTCCTTCACCTTCACACTTGAAACATGTTCTTCTGAATGAACTTTTGTCAAATTCTCTTTCATCTCTCCTGTATCCTTCATTGCATTATGAATTATGATTCCCTCTATTGTTACAGCAGAGACTCCTATCATCCCTCCGATATGAATTATTATCTCTCTTTTCTTCCTTGTATGGGCTACTTTCCTTGTTCTACTCCGCATAATTTCTTTCTCCTCCAGAATATGTTCTACCTCTTTGAAATTTAACTCCTCTACCTCTCTACCTTTTCTCATGCTTCTTATTCAACTTGTCTTCAACTTTTAGGTCAAATTGATATGCTTCTTCTATTCTTGTCATCCTCATTAGACTTAGTTCTTCTTGAATATTCATCCTCAATCCATTTATGTATCTTTCCACTTTCTCCTTACTTGCTTCACTATGTCTAGTCCCAATGATCATCTTATAAAATTCTTCAGAATAATCCTTCATAGATTTTTTTTTTACATTAGGTTCTATAATCTCTTCAACAATTCCAACTCATAGTCAGCAAGTATGAACTGATTCTTCAACTTTGAAACCATCCTATCCCATTTTATGATCTTCTCTTTTCCTCTCCTATTTCTATCCAATTGAACTTCTTTCCACCAAATAGCATCATGTCCTTTTAATTTAGTTTTTGCAAATCTTACTTTCTTTGGATCTTCAATTTCTTCATATTCAAAGTATTCCTCTAGGTCATTTATTCAGTCAATCAAATCCCTAGGATTCAAATTTCTAGTATAGTTTGATACTTCCATTCTAGGTCTCTTACCCATAGTAGAAATAGCCTTCAACATCTTTACCTAATCCGATTCTTCTTCTTCTAGGGCTTCTTTGTTTGGGTTAGTAGCTTGAAATTCATCATCATCACTTTCATCTTCATGTCTAGGGTTTGGTCCTCTTATTCTATCTTCTTCTATAGCATCCAATGTAACATTCATTGTTCTCATCATCTCTATCATTTATTCCATTCTTTTAGAAACATTGGCCATAGAAGGCATCCTCCTTGGTGGCATCTCTACCTAGGATCTAGTGCAACTACCTCAATTCAATAATCTTACTATAGGGTAACAACTTCCTCACAATCGGGACTCTATTGACAAACACAAGTAGACTACCTTAGATCAGCACTCTATTCACCACAAGATCTTCCAAAATTCCTTCACTACCAAAGGATTCGCAACTTTGGTTTGATACCACTTGGTGTAGTCATGGATGGAGGGTCCTAAGAAGGGACTATCTAAACCATGTAAGAAAAGTAAACACAATGGAAACAATACAATAACAAAATGTAATGGAAGATTCAAATGATCAATATATTAGATAATCACAATGATTATGTGTCAGAAACATGCGAGATACAATCAAAGGGCTCACAAGCCTGCTTTCTGGGTTACAACAAAAGTGAATGATATGGGATTGAAGTGCCTTACAGAAACAAACTATCTTTAAACCTAGAAAATCATCAAATATGAATGAATGAATTTCTAACGCATCTAGGAGATGTATATATATCATCTTTAAGCTCATAGAAGCCTCCATTTCAGACTTGAGAGGTTATAAACTCCAATGAGGGATTAAACGTGTAGAGAACATGTAGGTCAGCTAACAATATATGGTATTGCTCTACAAATGAATGAAAATTGGTGCGGACCTCAAGGAAGGTCTATCTAGTCCCTATTTTCTATGTATGAGGTTCCATTAGGCTCCACAAGTCACAAAAGTGCTCCGCAAACCTTCCGTTCTTATGTTGACTAAATGAATGTTATGTTCTATGAAAGCTGATGAACTTGTGATAACTTTTTGTAGATAAATCAAAATCTCCTAAAATCTTAGTATGATGTAGCTGACATGGCATAGAAGATAAATCCTACTCCATGAGATCTAATATGAAGATGTAGTAAAATGCAGTAGAAAATGTTGAACTACAAATCATTGAACAACAACTAAAATGAAAAAATGAAAAGAGTGCAAATGTTTTTGGTTGATGTAAGATTGCTTTGCAACCTGGGATGCTCCTACATCACTAATGATGCTTAGTAGTGTTTTGATCAGATCAATTAGATAATGAGCACTTGTCCAGTATTGGCTATTCCTAATTTCTCCAAACCATTTGAGTTGGATTGTTATGCTTCTAGAGAGGGAGTAGGTGTAGTATTGATGTAGGGTAAGCATCCCATAGCGTAAATGAGAGCAGGAATCTATGGGGTTCTGAGAGAGGTTACAATGCTTATGATAAGGAGATGTTGGCTATTATGCATGATTAGCTAAATTTAGACACTACTTGGTGGGAGGCAAGTTTATTTTTAAGACTGATCACAACAACCTCAAGCATTTTATGAATCAAAGAGACCTTAATGACAAGTAGCAAAAAATGGGTGCGTAAGCTATAGACTTATGAATTTGACATAGTTTATGTCAAGGGAAAGAAAAATATTGTTGCTGATGCATTGTCCATGAGACCACACTTGTGTTCCTTAGTGGAGATTTTAGCCGATTGGAAAGAGTTAATTTTTGCAGAATATGCTAAGGATCAAGTGGCTATAGGTGTTATAGATGATACCATTCATGATAACAGGTACACCATTGTAAATGATCTCATCATTTATAATAGAAGGATATTGTTGGTACCTAGATCTAAGGTTAAGAAGAAGATTTTGAGGGCTTTTCATGATATCCGTATGGCTAGTCATCCCAGGTATTTCAAAACTTGTAGGTAGATCCAAGAAATATTTACATGGAAAGGACTCAAAACAAAAGTTCTTAAGTATGTTCATGACTACCATACTTGTCAGCAAAATAAGCACGGGTATTTTTATCCTATTGGTTTACTACAGCCCCTACCAAATCCCAATCTGAAGTGGGAATGCATCTCCATGGATTTTATTATAGGTCCACCTAAAGCCCAAGGTAAGGACTGTATCTTTGTTGTGGTGGATAGACTGACAAAATTCACCCACTTCTTTGCTATTTTAGCCACATACACAGCAACATAGGTTATTGATTTGTTCTTCAGGGAGGTATTCAAGCTTAATGTGTTGCCTAGGAGCATAGTGAGTGATAGGGACAAAAGGTTCCTAAGTTACTTTTGGCAAGAGCTCTTTAGGTTGATTGGGACACAACTCACTCCTAGTACTAGTTATCACCCATAGACTGATGGGAAAACTAAAATTGTTAACAAGTGGGTGGAAGGATACTATAGGTATTACATTTCGGGGCAGAAAAAGACATGGGTTAAGTGGGTCCACCTTGGTGAGTATTTCTACAATCCCACTTACCATTTTCCCATATAGATGTCATTATTCATGGAATTATATGGATACGAGGCACTGAGCTTCTTAGAGTTATTGTTTTGGGATAGTAGAGTGCCCAAAGCAGAGGACTTATTATAGGAGAGCCAATATATCATGAAGTCCTTGAAGGAGAACCTCCAAAAAGATTAGAATCACCAGAAGCAATACAGAAATTGACATCAAGTTGAGCATTTATTTGAGGTTGGTGACAAGGTGTATTTTATGATACAACCTTATAGATAGTCCACCCTTAAGAGGAGTGGTGTAAAGAATTGAAGCCATCATATTATGGCCCATTTAGAGTTTCTTGATGGGTTGAAGAGGTGGCTTATGAGTTAGAGTTACTGGTAGAGATCAGAGTTCATAATGTCTTCCATGTGTCTCACCTCAAAAAGGCATTGGGGTACAATGTGTTTCCTTCTATGGAGTTCTCACCTCTAGATGAAGTGGGCAATTTGATTCTTATTCTATAGACAATCACTGACACCAGGGAGCGCACTCTATTGAAGAGGATTATCGGGGAGTATTTGATGAAGTGGAAGAATTTTCCAGTAGAGGATGCTACTTGGGAGAATGAGCATATTTTGTAGAATCCAGAATTGAGATTACTTGAGGACAATTTTTTTTAGGAAGGGCAGACTGTAACGTCACCTTCCTAATCAATTTAGTTTGGTGGACAATTAGCGTATCTAGTGGGTTCTCGTAAGCTAATATGTTAGGGTTAGGGAACTTTGAGGTGACAATTTATCTAGTAGGATGGTACTATTAGATGTGTTTTTGAGCTCTAGTTGGTTTGATGTGCACAACACCCTTTTCTAAGGTGGTTTTGGTTGAGTTCTCCAATACTTACTATATTTAGTAAGTCAATTTTAGGTATCGACTGAGCGAGTTGGAAAGGTTACTATTTTTAGATATGTCGATGGGAGAGGTGGATATCAACATTTCTATATTTGATATAGTCAAATGATTTTAAATTAAACAACAATAAGTATTATTTTATAAAGTTATATTAAAGATTTAACTTTATCATTATGTAATACATTGTTGGGTGAATATTTTGTCGTTAACTAACTAACGGCAAAATGGCTATATCACCATAGCTATGATGAGATGTAGTCTCTCCTCTTAGCAAGGGGAGGTTCCCTCTAGTTGCTTTAACTTTTACAAACAACAGTTTACAAAACTTATTTACAATAAACATTATTTTCATGGTGATTCCATTTCATCCTATTCTCTTTCTTCAGAATAGATGTCCTTGCTTCAAAATGATAACTTCAATAAAACTAATATAAAAGAACTTACTAACTATCACAAAACCACAAAAACACAAAGTCTTTTGTCACTTCACTTACAAATTGCAAATAGAACTATTTGAAGTTAAATGCAGCCCAAAGTCTCCACTCTTATCCAACATGGTATAAGTAAATTGATACAACTTACAACACAAAGTCTTCAAGTTATTTTATCCTCATGAACATGAACCCAATCCTCACAAATGATTTGATAACACAAAGTCTATCATAATCAAATTTAGAATGCTCTTCAATCACTTGAAATAACCTCCACATCTTAATTATTATCAAAGAAGATTATGATAGAAGGACTTAAGAACAATGCTATCATAACAGAAATAACCCCAAGACAAAGATTGGAATTGAACTTGCTTTCTTGTATTGATAATTATTTGATAATTGATTTTCACAAAAAGCACAAAGTCTTGATTTGCTTCTCAATTCGCCAGAGTTTCTTTGCAATAGATAAAAGATCTCAATTACAAAAGAGGTCCTCTTTATTTATAGGGAGAGGCCCTAAGAAAATTTAGGAAAAATCTAACTACTTTGACTTATTCAAAAATAGGAGTCCTTATTGACTTGGGACTTCCTATATTTTTACATGTAATTACATATGAGAAAAGTACATGTAAATATGTCCAAAACTAAATGAAAAGTACATATGAAAACATAAAATAAACTAAGTTATGGAAAGCTACTTTAACTTGTATTGCCATCTTTCTTCACATGACCATCATACATGGTAAACACTGCTTGCATTCCCAAACTATCTAGACTAACAGTGTTCCTGAAGATCATCTGAGCCTTGATTAGTGTATCCTTTACTATGGTGATAGCCTTTACATGACTAGTTAACATAGTCTTCTGATCATCTAATGTTAATTGATTATCTGGGATGTTATCCATAGAAGAAATTGAAAAAGCTTTATCTTCAAATTCTTTCTGGAACATATTTTTGAATTCTTGGGTCATCTCATCTACAAGAATGAAATGATGATCCTCTAATACCAAATTACATGGAAGATCCTCCAATTTATGCAAGATACTAACATCACTTTGTTCACTTAGCTCCTTGGCACTCTCCAAATTTTTGATCAAGTCTTTCAAAACATTACTCCGATAGACCACTGCTTCTTTAGTTTCCACATATGAATCATGACTTGGAACAACACCAATTGATATCAGATTATTCATTTTCAGCTTCTTCATTTCACTCCACTTCTTGTATCTCCCATCCAGATATTCAATTTCTTGAGAAATAGTATCAACTAGATCATCAAGCTCTACTTTGATCTTCTCCATCTTACTTGTCTTCTCAACTATTTCTATGAGAAGATACACTCGTTGTTCCTGCATCTTTTCCAAATACTCTTCAACAAGTTTTTCCTTTAAGTGAGTCTTCCCATCCTTCTAAATGATAGGATCTTCTACAGAAATAGCTTCAGGAGTTATTGTCTTAGACACCAGAGTAATTTTCCTTACCATCACAGCTAGTTGTTCTACCAATGCTTTATAGTGATCCTTCATTTCTTTTTCCTGATCAAACTTTTGGATTAGAGAATCCATTGTAGATTGCATATCATCTTTTTCACTTTCATGCATGATCTTTCCAAGTTTGATTCTAGAAATGGTGTAGTCATTCATACTAAAATTCTTAGCAGTGGCATCATGTGGTGGTTGAGCAATCTCCACATATTGTGGCCTTTATCTTCCAGCAGTCAAGAAAGAGTTTTAGGCTTCTTTTGAGTCTTGGCCTTCACCGGTACCAATTTGCCAAAATCAAAGTCATTTGGAGAGATGGCTTGTTTCTTTCTCTTGGGTGTATATGCTGAAAGCCAGGGAGGAAGCACTGATGTACTAACATTGTGATTAGAACCCATTGTTGGTGTAGAAGGAACTATACCCACACTTGAAGTAGTAATGATAGGAGTATTGGTAAACACGGCACTAGACATATCCACATTTGAAACTTGCTTAGTACCCAAAACAAAATGATCAAAGATTGTTGAATCACCAATGTCATAAGAAGGTGAGGACAAACTAGGAATTGATCCAGAAGAACAAAGAACTTTATCAAAGGCAACTTGAGGATGATCGTGACTCAGAAGATGGAATATTGATGGGTGACCCTGGGGTTATATGAAAAATAGACACATGATTTGAAATAGACACATTGGGTAGAGGAGAAGGGGCTTTAGGCTCTTGTGTTACATCCTTCTATGGAGACATAGTTGCATCCTGTAACCCTTCATGACCTTCTCCTTCCTCATTCTCCTATTCATCCCTTTTCTCTTCCAAAGACTTATCCTATACATCCATCTCCTCAGTGTCTTGCTCACCAATTCCTTGTTCTTCCACTTCCGTGTCTTTACCATCAAACTCTTCCTCTGTAACTTTGCCCTTTTTCCCTTTGGACACAAATTTGATCCTTAGATTTGAAACTATGGATGTACCTTGAGTGTCACTTTAATTCTTGGTCCTTAATTCAACTTTCTTACCTATTTTCTCTAAGACTTCCTCCTTAGACCCAATTATGAAATCTTTCAAAGGAATACCTTTTCTTTGAAGCCACAAATTTGTATTGGCCAGGATTGGGTCAAACCTTTTCCTCAAAGAAGTTACCTCCTTCTTGGACCATTGTACAACAGCAAAGGGAGAGTTAGCAACATTCTGATTGACATAGCTTGAATTGAGAACCTCTTCATCATCAACCATGTCCTCTCTAATATCAGCTAGACCCAAATATTTAATTTGGTCTAGAGTCAACCTACTAAAATCCAACTTCCTGATTTCCTCTTCTGTTCTCAAATCTGCCCAGATATCTTCAAACATGGGCTCATGAAACTGGTCCTCTTGATTTTGTCCTTCACCCCCCTATAATCAAAATGGAGTATCTTCTTGAACATCTTCATTATGACCATCTACATTTTTTTTTCCATTACCTTGACCTTGGTAGTTGTTGCCACAAAATACCTACTAATCTCAATTGGAAACCTAAAGCTAGGCTTTTTCAATTGCATCTATTTGTTATGGAAAACAATCATTTGCTAACACAACTGCATTAAAACAAGTTTATCAGAGGGAAACATTGGAAGCATATAGGGATAACCTTGATAAGATCTGACTCTAAGATATGTGAAAGTTAAAAATTGAAGAAACAAGTAGCCATAACCATTTACCACTGACTAGGCTTCATCTGAAACTCTTCTCTGCTCCAACTGAGGATCAAAAAGGCACAAGAAAATAGGAAAATAGGCATCATTCACCCTTTTGAAATGATGAATTAAGCCTTTCAAAGTGAGATGAGGATAATACTGATAAATAGGTACAACTCTCCTGTCTCTGTTAGATGTTAGCCCTAGGAAGCTTCTCATGGAAGCTGCTATGTATACTAGATAAGAAGTCATGTAGAACTTTGAAGTAGTCAACAATTTAGTTAACTTATCATGAAGAGCATTACTTATTTGTTCACCCCAGAAGATAGTATGAGCACCTTGAAGAATGACCTTAATGTATGGATACATCCATTCATGAGAAGTTGATGAGGAAGAAAGAGCCCTAACTCTACTGAGAAGAGTTATCAAGTCAGCCATTTCTTCTACAAATTCACTTCTAGCAAAACTCCTAGGCCATCTAGACAAACTAGGTCTAGCAGTCTTGAGTCACTTATTGTTTATCACCTTTTTTGCCTTTTCTGCATTTTTGTCATGCTCACGCTATGCAATACCAAAGTCTAGTCCTGCAACATTTTCAACTGGTGGACACATGAACACCTTATCTATGAACTCTAGATTAAGCCTTATAATCACATTCCTGTGAGCATCAACCACTGCTCTGGTATCTCTATAGTAGAAATGAACCACCTGGAGAACAAACTCTGTATTGTGTGCAGCTACTGGAAATGAAGACACCAGATGTATATTGCTCTTGACGATCTTCTACATAGAGGAACTGGACTTATTTGACTTAGTTCTCTCCACAAATTTAGCCATGTCCACATGGCCAATCTCTATATCCCTTATCTCATCAACATTTGATGACACTGAAGTTACTGGAAATACACCTTTGTATTTATACTTCATTGCTTTTGCCTTTGATGGAGACAGATTAGTCATTTGGGAAGAAGACTCCTTCAGATGAAGACCTTGGTAGCTACTTGCAAGAGAAACTGTAATCAAAGAGTCATGATCTAGCAGTTAGGGGAAATACTGGTAATTTTGGGAAAATACATATTGTTGATCATGACTAGAGGGATGAGCTTGTAACGGCTAAAATGCAAGCAGGTCGAAAAAATGGATAAGAGTGGGCTCAGGATGGTAATTTAAAAAATCCTCTAGTGTTAGAGAAATTTGGTAGAATGAATGCACGAGCAGCAAATTTTGTCGCCCCTGCATGCTGGGAAAACCTTTTCATGCCCAAGCGGTAAAATTCACCGACTCAACATATTTATAAGAAATTAGCAAGGTCTAGGTAAGAGTGGCAAATTTTGCTGACTTTGCATATTGGGTTCATTAGTTTGCTATGTGTAAGAGCGGCCAATTTCACCGCCCATACACATTGGGTTAGAAAAATCAAAAGCGTACAAGTGGAAAATTTTTCTTCTTGTGCATCTATGACTAAACAGAAGTATGTGTATACACCAACGACACTTTTTACTGACATAGCACATGATAAAACTTTATGGTCCATATGTTTAAACGGTAAAATTTACCACCGTTGCATAGTTATGAGAAGTTTGGAGTTCATGGTATAAGTAGTGTAACTTACTGCTATCACATAAGGTAAGCATGTTTCATGTAGGGATGGCAAAATTCGCTGCCCATACACGTGAACTGTATGCTAAGGGTTATACACAAAAATGATAGAAAATACCGCCGATACACTAGGTCCAAACAAGAAAAAACTAGGTTTTGATAAATCAAAATCTATTTACAAAAATGAACTTAGGTTTAAACAAATTAGTGGAAATCACTAATAAAAACAATGGTAAACATCCTATACATAAACTAGGGTTTAGAAATAGTGAAAAAGAAATGATTTACATATATACAAAAACTTAATACACTTACAAGAAACACAAAAAAACATTCCATTATAAGCATAAAATCTAAAACAAAACAAAAACAAAAACCAAAAATAAAGCTTACCTGGAGAAATGACCTAAACCCTAGGCACACTTGATGAGATCAAAAACCGTTCGATCTGCAATTCACACAATCCAATCGACCTTACGAAGGATTTGACAACTTGTCTCTGATAGATTGAGAATGAAAAATAAATGAAAACAACAAATTATGCCTTTAAAAGGTTTATAAAAGGTCGCATTAATCCTGACATGAGTGCCATTAATGTGACTTTTAGTTTACTTGATACTCCAAGATTTGCTTGAGTGGTGAAATTTACCGACTCCGCATTCATTGAGACGACATGCCATAGCGGTAAAATTTACCACCTCAACATATAAAAAAGGAAATAACATGCTAGGGCAGAAAAATTTGTCACCCTTGCATGAAAAGGGAAAGCTCCAAAAACATACATAAGTGGTGAATTTCACCGCTCTAGCATGTCAATGATAAAAATTTCTAACTCCTAAAAAGGGCCAAAATTGATATTTTGACAAGCTTGTAACTTAGCTGAGTTTCACGAATTTTGAGGAATCATCTACGGGGAATGTTACAAGCTATTGTTAGGTGTCAAAGGACTATGCACAAGGTAAAAAAGACTTACCTTGAAACACGTAGTTAGAGTGTAGGATACAAGTGGATAAGTTTCGTAGGGGTCGTCCTACAAAATGAACACAATTGATTTTGAGGACAACAGTTGGCTCTAACTAGGGAACTTCCTTCGATCACTCTTTGAAATGATCAAAAGGAGAAGAATCTAGCCTCTAAGTACCTTCCTCCATGCCATTGGGCCATAGAGTCAAGCTACCAAAACAAAAAGACATAAAAAGACTAAACAAAAATGAAAAATAAAAACACAAAACTATACAAATATACAAATGAAATTATCTAATACTTCAGGGATTGAAATGCTTCAGATGTTGTCCATTATGGGGCAGGAAGAATGGTGTTCCATCTTGATACTCTAGAAAGAAAATATTCTCACCACAAAATAGGTGAATGATGAATGGGCCTCTCCATAGGGAATCAAACTTCCCATGCATTCCTTTTGGATCTCTCCTCTTGTCCCATAACAAGACTTGATCCCCAATTTTAAATTCTTTGGCCTTCGCCTTCTTGTCAAAACGTTTCTTGACCTAACTTTGATGCTTAGCAATATGGTCTACTACCATAACCCACTACTCATCAAGTTCAGAAAGGTACATTATTCTTTTGTTAATAGAACTTTCAAAAGTTCTATCTTCCACTGCTTTTGCCAACTGCAAAGCTGGCAATTCCAAAGTAATAAGTATTTCTGCATTCAAATCATATAGAAACTAGAATGGTGACATGCCTATTGCCCTTTTAGGGGTAATTCTATCAGCCCATAAAGCATCAAACAAAGCTTTATGCCACGTTCTCTGATTATCCTCCACCAGTTTCCTGATAATTGTAACCAGATTCTTGTTACTAGATTCTGCCTGACCATTCCCTTGCGAATAATAGTCTGATTAATGAGAAAGAATGATCCCATATTCAAAGAAAAAAATAGTGATCTCATTTGAAGAAAAACATGTAGCATTATCTGCTACAATTTTGTTTGGAACTCCAAACTGAGAAATGATATTCTCCTTGAGAAAATTACATACTACCTCAGAAGTAGCATACTTAACTGGAATAGCCTCCACCCACTTGGTGAAGTAATCTGTTGCAGTGAGAACAAAATTGTGTCCCACACTCAATGGTGGGTTCACAGCACCAATGAAGTCAATACCCCATTGCTGAAAAGGTAATTCAATCACAACTGGCTTTAGTGGTAGTGTAGCTAACTTAGGCTTCCCAACCAACTGCTGGCAAAGTTCACATCTACATACCCCATTGTACACATCTAGAAATAATGTAGGCCGATAGTATCTAGCCCGTAAAAGTTTATGAGCTTTTACTGTATACACCTAAAAATGACATGATTTAGTCTAAATAAATATCCTTAATATTTATTCCCTTCTAATTCCTCTATCAATAAATAAATAAATCAATTTATTTATTTGATTCATATTCGTCTAAGTTAATTAAATATCGAAATATTTAATTACCTCTTCTAAAGTCAAAATTAAATAAAATCCTTTATTTAATTAAATTCTTCCAAACAATTAAATAATTCTTAATTATTTAATTAAATCAAATCATTCCTCCAAATTTAAATAAATAAATCAAATTTATTTAAATCCTTTCAATCTCCAAAAATAAAATATAATCAAATATTTTATTTATTCTTCCAAATCATGCACAACAATTAAATAAATTTATTTTTTTAATTTACTTTCCTATCTTCAAATATCTTCCAAATCTTCTAAAAATAAGTTTTCTTTTCCATGCACACAAAATTAAATAATTTATTATTTAATTTCTCTCAAATCATGCAAAAGCAAAGCTCAAGTTGAGTTATCTATTCAATCAACCTTGTTTTTATCAATATCTCTTAAATTAGAAAAAAACTTTCTAATTTATGAAAAGTATGTCTTATCTTTAGAAAAGAAAGTAGTTAACTCAAATAAAACAACTTTTGTGTGACACTTGTCTTCTTATTTGCGCACATTCCTCAAACGTTCTATACCGTTGATCTTCTCTCTCACAAGTCTATAAATTGAACCCTATTCCTCCATTTCATTCATCCAAGCTTTAAGTATTGTTACTCTGTAGGAATTTTAGTGTGCCTTTGGGACCAGTTCCTTCATTGCTTGTGATCACACTCATTACCATACTACTACCATTGTTGTGAAGCTCATCTTCATTGCAATAAACTATCATATCCATTCTCCATTGACAATCTTGGAATCATAGCAAGGAAGTGCACTCTCTGAGGGCCTTATTCATACATGCAAGATTGATTGAGATAGGCAACCAATAGAAGCTATGAAGCTTTGAGGTTTGCAAAGGTTTTTGAAGATCTTTTGATTGATGTATCTCTTTGTTTCTGTATATCGTTGAGTTTTGGCTATTTTGATATTGATATATTGATTATTCATTTGAATCCAATTCTCCCTTAACATTTTTGGCACCCACCATGGGGCCTAGCCCCAATTTAACCCAAAAACTAAGTTTTTGTGTTTTAGAAAGCTGTACAGAGGAAGAAATTACGCATTTGACACATCCTAACACGCATCTATTGTCTATTCCAGTGCATACATTCTTTTAGCGCATACAGACTCTGTTATGACACATCTATCCTCTGACATGGCACATCTATCAGTTCAACACATATACACTATTTTCTTGCACTTTTGACCTCTGTTTTAGCACATATGTACTGCAGCACTTTTGAGCTCTATTTCTGTGTATTCAGTCTCTGAAGCTACACATCTAATCTAGGCAGTGATTTTTAGGGTTTTCTTGAAGTTTTCACTAATGCTAACATCTTTTTGCAGGAACCCTCTTGATCTATTTTGCAGGCTAGGTACTGGTTTAGAATCATATAGTTGCACTTGTTAACTCACACTTCAATTTCTAATGGGAAAGTAAATGGATGCTCATACAAATATCACATAGTTTTAACTAGGAAGGTAGTAATTGAATCATTGCTATCTTGCATATCATTGAATCATTGCTATATTGCTATCCTTCAAAGTTAACAACTCATTGCTATCTAGATAAAATTGAACACATCATTTCTATCTGGGTAAAATTGAACCATTGCTATCTCGATTATCACTTCAAAGTTAACAAATATGTGCTATCTAGGTAAAAATTGAACACATTATTGCTATTTGGGTAAAACTAAACCATTGCTATCTTGATTATCACTTTAAAGTTAACAAATCTGTGCTATCTGGGTAAAATTGAACACATCAATGCTATCTTGGGTAAAATTGAACCATTGCTATCTTCTTATCACTTCAAAGTTAACAAATTTCTGTGCTTGCCCAAGTAGATAGCTCATCTAGTTTTTCTCATTTTAACTAGGGGAAAAGAACCATTGTATTCTATGTTTTGGGAATGATACCAGGCCTATGCTCTCCCCTATCTTGGGTGACCAAAATACCAGATATATCATTTTCGCATGTGTTTTTCCTTTAGAGGGGCCTTCTCTTGGATACCATTCATCCAAGTAGGAATGACCCTAAGTGGTAACAGGCTAAACACCAAGCCCTTTCAAGCCACTATAAATAAATTGTGTTTGGAGTGAAAGATTCAAACAACAAGTGTAGTTGTGTTA
The DNA here is from genome assembly GCA_027924645.1 of Cunninghamia lanceolata. Classification (NCBI taxonomy): domain Eukaryota; kingdom Viridiplantae; phylum Streptophyta; class Pinopsida; order Cupressales; family Cupressaceae; genus Cunninghamia; species Cunninghamia lanceolata. Next base: position 19,038,281 of record BSBN01001807.1, on the reverse strand, counting down.
TATCGACAGCCAACCTCCACCAAACCCTCCAAGGTGCAACCCTTGCAGGCTGGGAGACTCCATAATAGAGAGTAGTACTTCTGCATGTATAACCACTCGAACAGTTGCCTTTATTACTCATCCTTTTGTTCTTAGTGGCCAAAAACTCCTATAATCTAGTGCAGGGAAGGGTGATTATCACCTCCTGAAGATGCTTCACTAGAGATAGTGAGAATTCAGTTTTATACTATCTTTTGAAACCTAGGTTTGTACTTACTTTCTTTTAGTCCAAAAAGAGTCAAAAAATCACAAAAAAATAAATAAATAACCAGAAAAACATTCTTTTATGTTTTCTGTGTCTTCTTGCCATAATTTTAGAAAATTAAATCAAAAAGACCTTCTTGCAACCAAAGATACCAAAAACATCAGAAAATTGCCAAAAAAATGCAAAAATCACTGAAAAACTAGAGTGGTGCATTCATCCTCTTTTACTGCACATTTGTGCCGACTTGCAGAGCATCTGCACTAACTTACAATGCTTTTACAACCTATTACAGTGCATTTGCAATTTACCAGTGTGTTGCTTATGTGCCAACTTGTTGCGCATTTACCAGTTTTTGTGGCGTATATGTTCCAGCGCATGCATGAAAGTGAGCACTTCCACAGTCTTTGAGAGAAAAATTTTATCATTTCTAGGTACCCATTTTAGACTAGTTCCAAGTTATGAGATCAATTCTTACCTTGTAGTCACTTTTTCATCCATTTTGTGTCAAAGTCTCTCTTTTGTTGGTCATCTCATTCACCTTCTATCAGGTCCTCCTAGTCCAAAGTCAAAGTATCCCATATTAGATCAATATAGGCTCCTTTTCGGATCATTTTGGATTTAAGTAACCCTAGTAAGTCATAGGACTTCGCTAGTGGTCTTGGTGCATGACTAGTCCCTACACAGTGAGACAGGTATCGAGTACCCTTACTAGTGGCTACCATCTTGTATCAGCCGTCTTACTTGGAATCATTGATCGAAAGAGTCCCTTGTCCAAATCTTGTCGTAAGTATCCTATTCTCAGTAGTCTCCATCAGCATCTTGCCAAAATCTCTTGTTTCATCCCACCACATCCCACATCACCTTGCATGGTTCTTACTAGATCTCAATACCAAAAGCAACTTGAAATGGCCAAAACATCTGAACATATCGTCACCCCTCATGATAATGATGAGGAAATCTCTCACGAAGATTATCAAGGACACCTCCAAGATCACAAATTCCAACGCTTACTTGAAAAAGTACTCCATGAGGACCCTCACAAGTATTTTTATCATCTTACGAGTCTTGGAATTAAGCTCCCTACTGATTTCAATCTAAGAAAACTCAAAGAGACCGTAGAAAATAATCATGAACCCCACAATGGTGAAGACAAAGGAAAGCAAGCCGTAGACCCAAATGTACCTATAAAAGAAATGAGGAAACGAATTGAGGGTCTAACACAACAAATGATAGATCTCAAGATGGGTACAAACACTAAAACCTACTCCTTGGAAGATATTGCACCATACCCCTTTGATAAGAGTTTGAACATGGTACCATTCCCTTTTTGATTCGACGTTCCTAAGTTTGACAAGTACAAAGGAAAAGGGGACCCTAGAGATCACATTAGGGAATTCAATGCCACATGCATGGAAGTAGCTCACAAGGAGACCTTCTTAATGAGACTATTCCCTAGATCTCTAGGTAGTCAATCCATGGAGTGGTTCTCACGACTTCCACCGGGCATAAAAAATTTTGATGAGTTAGTCAACAAATTCATCACGTACTTCTCATACAATATTGAACACGAAGTCTCCATGCTTGATCTATGCAATACCAAGCAAAAGAGTGGTGAATCATTCACCTCCTTCCTACAAAGGTGGAGACAACTAGCAAGCAAATGTTCATATGATGTACCTGAGAAGCAATTAATGGAGATGTTTGTCCATAACCTCAACTCTGATCTTCGCTACCAAATATAAATTTAATGCCCTACTTCATTTTCAAAGGTCATTGAAATGGGATTGTTCATTGAGAAAGCTATGATTGCCAAGGGACAAATCAAGTTATAAAAGGACACACCTACCTCCAACTACATGACTGACAAATCAAAGTTTTGGACTAAGAATAAAAATGTCATCAACAATGGAGTAGTTGATGCCAAGGTGGCGGCTCCCAAACAACAACCAATATTCAGTCTCAAAGGAGAGGCAAGTAATGTTACACCCAACAAAACATTCTCTCGGGAGCCAAGACCGTGGTTCAACTCAGATCCAAGGTAAAAGTTCACACCGCTATGTGAGTCCCAAGAATTTGCATTAAGGAAGCTATTGGCCAACAATGAAATCTCTCTACCGCCAACAAGTGATTACAAACCCCAAATGAAACCTCGCCATTGGAAAGACACCAACTATTGTGAGTATCATAGAGGAAGAGGACATACAACCAACAATTGTATCTGTCTCAAGCATGTTATTCAAGACATGCTTGATCAAAATCAAGGAGGAACTCAACAACATACTTCTAATGAGACACATGTGTCTTACAAAGATCCGCTTCTCAATCATGGCAGGCCGTACAACAACAACAACAACAATAATGACAACAACAACAACAACAACAACCACAATAGGCAAAATCAGAATAATGGGAATAGTAATGCCAATTATGCAAGTGTGCCATTTGGCTATACCATCAATTGCATATCAGAGCATGTCCCATAAATCAATGTGGTCATGCCCAACAGAACTGATTGTAGTATCATTACTTGCAGCGGTAAGGTTATGTTGAATATCATTCCCCCAAGGTCATCACCTTCTCAGTCTAACTTCCATCAGTATAGCATCATAGACCAACTACAGAAGACTCCTACCCACATTTCTATCTTAGAGTTGTTGCGTCTATCTCCTTCCCACAAGGAGATTCTCAATAAAGCCTTAGTGGAAATGAATATACCCACTAACTTGGCCCAAGAGAAGTTTTAGGCCATGGTAGATAATCTGACCTCCTCAAATACCATATCATTTACCAAACAAGATGATCTCTTAGTGTCTCAACCCCATAACACCCCTTTACATATTGTCGCCTTCATCCATAAGCACTGCATCAAGAGAGTTCTCATTAATGGGGGAGCCAGTTTAAATATTTGCACGTTGAAGCTAGTCCTTACATTGGGGTTCTCTAAAAATGTAGTCGATCCAAGGAAGAAGATTACTATCAAAGCCTATGATGAAGAGGAGAGAACCACCAAGGGAATGGTGGTATTACCCATACAAGTGGGACTGGTGATAAAAGATGTTGTGTGCCAAGTCCTAGATAAGGAACTAGCATATAATATTCTTCTAGGAAGACCATGGATTCATGCCATGAAAGTTGTGCCTTCTAGCTATCATCAATACATAAAATTCCCTTGTAATGGAAAGCAAGTCACCATCCAAGGTGATCCCTACCCCTTTCAGCATTATAACTCCGTCCTTTCAAAACATGATTGCATCATACAAAACAATAGAGCATCTACATCCCCTACCCTACAACATGATTCTACCTCTGAAGTTTCCTCATCCAAGCCCAAAGAGTAGAAAATTGCCATCAAAGAAACAAGAGTAGGAGAATACTCCATCTAGCACAACCTCAATATAGCCAAATTACCTCTATCTCCTAGATCCTTTAGGTGACCCAAGCATTTTCCAAAGCCATCTGATCCTCCTACATCCCCCATAGCTCCCTTTGTAAAATGGGGGACCCTATCAGATGAAACAGAGGAAAGAAATATCCTACAATGGCTTTACACTGAAGAAGAAGAGAATATACAACAAGAACCACCCAAGCTCCCAACAGAAATCTATGGGCGAGGTGAGTCTAACCTACACAAAATGGGTTACGAAGGACAAGGTCCCATTGGCCTAAGAAAAGAAGGAATTATAGAACCCATTCAACCTTCTTCATCCTCATTGGCTAGAACTACAAAAGGTCTAGGATATAAGGATAAGGGCAAAGCTAAAGCAAATGCTTGTCTTGTGGAAATGATCCATACCCTTCAAGACGACAATGAAATAGATTCCAATGAATATGAGTGGGATGAGATGATAGAGCATTCCTATGATGACAAAGAGATTGATACCATTCAAACTTATAGCCCCTACCATGAGGGACAAATGCTACCAAATAGGCCATTAGAGTGTGATTTGTTTATCCCTAAGAATACAACTTTCGAGGAAGGTTCGAGTTCTATCACAATAAACAATTTGGAGGAAAGTACCATCCCAAACACTCTCCCTACCAATACTCCTAGAATATCCATTCAAACTATCAATGAATCAGATCTATCCTTCGACTCCCTCCCCCTTGTGCATCCTAAACTTATTGACTGGAATCTACAAGGAACCCTGCAACTAGATATGTTCTAAAATGACAATGCCTATATTAACTATATGGAACTTAGGGACCACCTACCTAAAGGAGATCATAAAGCTAGGTTCACCATTGAACTTAATACCATGGCTTATTTTGGAGAGGGTGCCAAGCCTTCCAGTCGTAAAAATATCAAAATAAAAACTATATCTAACAGTGAAAACTGTTCTGCGGTAGTGTCAGATCCCAAAATAGTAAAAAGAAAGGATGCATCCGATGGTGAAAACCCAACTATGGCACCTAACAATAGAAGGCTTGACACTCTCCCTGATGACATGCACCAGGAGAAGTCTTAGATTGTTGTGGAACCCATAGAGCCTGTTAACATTAGAACAGAGGAGCAGCCTAAGATCATTCACTTTGCTAAGTCTCTAACCCCACCAAAAAAGACTAAGTTTTTACCATTCTTCAAGAGAAATAAAATCAAATTTGCTTGGTCATATGTAGATATGCTAGGGTTAGATCCAGATTTGATTCTACATCACCTTCCATTAGATCTGAGGGTGAAACTAGTGAAATGGAAGCTTAGAAAGATGCATCCACACATAGCACTACTTGTAAAAGAAGAACTCAAGAAACTACTGGATGTAGGGTTCATTAGAGATATAGACTATCTGGAATGGGTCTCCAACATAGTACAGTGTCCAAACCTGATGGCCGAGTCAGACTATGCAATGATTTTAGAGATCTAAACAAAGCTTGCCGCAAGGATGATTTTTCGTTGCCAAATATAGATATCATAGTCAACTTAACAACAGGGTATACCATGTTATCTCTCATGGATGGCTTCTCAGGATATAACCAAATTAGGATAGCACCAGAAGACCAACATAAGATAGCTTTCACTTGTCCATGGGGCACTTTCTACTGGAATGTCATGCCATTTGGGCTAAAAAACATAGGAGCCACATATCAACATGCTATGACTAGTATATTCCATGATATGATGCACATCACCATGGAAGACTATGTAGATGATATCCTAGCAAAGTCACTCACAAGAGAATCACACCTAGATGTGTTAGATAAAGTCTTTCAGAGACTGGAACAATTCAAAGTCAGGTTGAACCCAAAGAAATGTGTGTTTGGAGTCACCTTAGGCAAGCTCTTAGTCTTTATTGTATCAGAAAATGGAATAGAGGTAGACCCTACTAAAGTCAAGGCTATTATGGACGTGCCACCACTCAAGAATCTTACTCAACTAAGATCTCTACAGGGCAAGCTACAAGCAATCCGTAGGTTCATATCACAACTGGTAGACAAGTGTCAACCCTTTAGTCATCTCTTGCACAAGAACATTCCATTTAGGTGGGATGAGAAATGCAAAGAGGCATTCGACAAACTAAAAGAGTACCTTATGAATCCACCTATTCTCATACCTCTTATCCAAGGGAAACCATTGTTACTATACATATCTGCTACACCAATAGCTCTTGGGGCCCTTCTACCCCAACAAGATTATGAAAATAAAGAAAGAGTCGTCTATTACATCAGTCGCACATTGGTGGGCTATGAGTTGCAATACTCTCAGATAGAAAGATCATGTCTTGTAGTATATTTTGCTTCCCAAAAACTTTGACATTATATGCTAGCACATCTAGTCAAACTTATCACCAAAATAGATCCACTGAAGTACCTACTAAGCAAAGCAGCTCTAACAGGTCACCTAGCCAAATGGGTCATGCTCCTAAGTGAATACGACATTGAGTATGTAGACAGAAAGGCCATCAAGGGGCAAGTAATTACTAATCAGCAAGCAAATGCACCACTACAGGACACCACACCAATGCAATTTGAATTTCCAGATGAATCCTTATTCAATATATCAACACATTTCTAGAAACTTTACTTTGATGTGTCCTACACAAATCATGGATCGAGGGCAGGATTCTTGTTTGTAACTCCTCATGGCAACACCATACTGAAGTCTTACCATCTATTATTCTCATTCACCAACAACATAGCAGAATATGAAGCCTTGGTCACTAGCCTCAAGATGGCAATAGAGTGGAGAATCAAAGAGCTACATGTCTATGGTGATTCTCAACTAGTAATCAATCAGGTCAATGATGATTACCAAACAAAAGATGAGAAACTTGTCACATACAAGCAGATGGTCGAGGACTTTAAGGAATACTTTGTGATCATCTCTTTTGAGCAGATACCTTGCATTGAAAACAAAGCAGCAGATGCCATGGCACCCATTGCCTCTCTTCTCAAAATCCCAGAGAATGAGTCATGGTACGAGTTCTTAGTGGAATCAATTCAACAACCAGCATATGATCTTCCTGAAACCCATTCCATATGCCTATTGGTTGGATCTGATTCACCTTGGTATGGTAAGGTTTACACTTACCTCAAGGACAACACCATCCCACTTGACTTATCCTCAAACCAACGACGAACCTTTATATGCCAAACCTCTCATTATACCATTATTGTTGACACCCTATAATGACGTGGTCTAGATGGTACCTTACTCTATTGTTTAGAACAAGAAGAATCCCAAACTACCTTACAAGATGTACATGAGGGGATCTATGGAACACACTCTAGTGGTCCTTCCTTAGCTAAGAAACTCATGCATTTGGGTTATTACTGGCTGAACATGGACACATATTCATATCAATTTGTGAAGAAGTGCAAGCAGTACCAGATACACGGGAACTTGATACATGCACTAGCTCAAGAGCTAAGACCTTTAACAACACCTTGGCCCTTTTGTCAATGGGGACTTGACCTTATAGGAAAAATCCATCCACCCTCATCCAATGGCCACAAATTCATAATAACCGCCACTGAGTCCTTTACCAAGTGGATTGAAGCTGTCCTCCTCACCACCATCACAGGTAAACAAATCTCCTCATTCATCCTCAATTACCTCATCTGTAGATACGAAATTCTCTCATCCATTATCAGGGATAACAAAAGACCCTTCAAAAACTAGGATGTCCAAGAACTCTTTGACCAATTCAAAATCCAACACCGTTTCTCCACACCCTATTACCCCCAAGGCAACGACCAAGTAGAAGCATCCAATAAGACCATCTTAAAGCTCCTCAAGAAGATAGTCAATGATACTAGCCATGATTGGCACATCCAACTCAATCCCATTCTATGGGCCTACAGAACCAGTATACACACTCCCACAGGTGCTACCCCTTATGCTATCCTCCCCATTGAGGTTGAGTTACCATCTCTCATGGTGTCGTTAAATGGTCTCATAACAAATGAAGAATACAGAGTTTCCAGATTGCAAGAACTAGAGTTGCTAGAGGAAAGGAGACATAAAGCCTTTGATCATCTCAAGGCATATCAACAAATGATGTCATGAAGCTACAACCATAGAGTTCGTCCAAGAGTATTCAAGGTTGGAGATCTAGTACTTAGATAAAATCCCCGCAATCAACAGGATCGGGAAAAGAAAGGCAAGTTCGAGCCCAACTGGCTTGGACCTTATGTGATCGTAGCTGCTTATGGATTGAGGGTATATCAATTAGCAACATCAGAGGGTGAGTTGTTTGATGACCCAAACAACAGTATGCATCTTCACCAGTCCTATACCTAAGAGAACCCCAATGTAGGGGGAGCACAAAATACAAAAAAATAAAAAAAATACAAAAAAATACAAAAAAAAAAATTAAAAAAATACAAAAAAATGTCCTTTGGTGAAAACCTGGCAAACAGGCACCTTGGATAGGTATCATGATGAAAACCTGGCAAACAGGCGTTATGCGTACTTTCTAGCTTTCATGCAAATAAAAGCAAGTGGTGAAAACCTGGTAAACAAGTGTTACTTGTGATAAACTGCTTCCTCCATCTTTGGGAAACCAATCACCTTGTGTCCATTCTTCCTTCACTCATGTCCCATTTGATCCATATCTATTCCATAATAAAAATCCTAACAATAACCTATCATGGCTTGATACTCTATCTCTTTGTTGCCTTGTCAACCAAGGTTGTATCCCATATCCTATCCATAGTGTCAGCCTAGCATAGCGTCTGTCGTCAGTATCCACATGGTCCAAGTCTATGAAATATGTTGCCTCTACGTTGTCATGTAGGCAAGGCCATTTCTCAAATGCACCCCCAAGGCTCCACTTTCCCATCCATCCCATGTCTAGTCCTTCTATCTATCTGAGTCCACACCACTTTCCACTACCTAGGTCTTAGGTCCATTAGGGTTTACCCAGAACTACATTGCCTCTGTGTCATCACGTAGGTAAGACCATTTACCAATGAGCCCCTAAGGCACTAGGTCAGTCCCTTAGGGTCCATCTCACCAATAAAGATTGTGGAATCTTTCACCAGGCAAGCAGACGCAAGCAAAACCTACTCTTTTCAAGTAGAAATCTTGATGTAAGGCATTAACCTATCCAAAGAAAAGCAAACAAATACCTAAGGCATTCTAAATGATTTTACCTAAATTATGGCAAGAAACAAACACATCTAAATGCAAATATGTTTTATGGATTGGAACCACGGTTAAAGTACAGAGTCTTGATTTTTGCTATCATGACTTTCTATGCTACTCAAGAATGCCAAAAGCTAGAGATTCTATGATGGGGGCATGATTATTTTCTTTGTTTGTTTTTTGTGGATTAAACTTTAGTAATGTGATGCCTTGTCTAAAGACATGATCGGCAAAAGATCATCAAGCACATTAAAGGTCTAACATGAATGGAGGCAATCCTTGTCTATTGATACTCAAGAAATAATCAGGTCATCTCAATTCAATTATACCTCGATGCTTGTATTAACTTGTTAAATCAAAATCCATGTAAGTGATACTCAGGTCATCTTAGTTCAATTATACCTAGATGCTTGTATTAGCTTACAACATTCAGAAAAAACACCAAAAAAATCACCCAATGATGAAATAAGCACTTCAAAATACTTGCACCATCAAGATGTCAAAAGAAAAACATCCATTATACATCCATATATCCATATCCCATGTAATAAAAGATCCCAACAATGCAGAGTCTTAATACAAAGTGAAGCTTGTGAGTCTTTTCTATCAAGTCATTCTTTCAATCAATCTTCTATCTACCATCATGTCATCTCTGTGTCGACTGAGTACATTTGGACATTAAAAAAACATAGCATATAGTTGCATATCATATGACATGAGATAGTCAGTTACATGATTAAATCAGTTGCATACATAATAAAGTGCATCAAGTCATCCATATACATTTTGCATTCATCACATAGTGTCAACAGAAAAAAATCAAAAAACATAGATAAGTGCATCACATAAACTACATAATCATATAGATACCATTTGCATTTGCACATTAGAGGCATATCAAGTAAAACATCTAAGACTACATTAGGTCACATAGCATCACATAGCATCATATAAAAGTTTGCATTAGATAACATCACATAGCATCACATAGCATCATATAGACATAAGTCAAAATATGCATCACATGAGTAACATCATACAAATAGAAATGCATCCATAACATAGAATGAGCAAACTACATATAGAGAGCATCAAATAGCTGCATCATCATATAAATATCATAAAACGTGTCCAAATGTACAATATCGCGAGGTCCCTCTTTGAGTCAATGTCATATACAATGAATACATCTCAAAGATAGTGATACATGTCTCAAAAATACAAAAGTGGTACGTATGCATATATGACTATCTGAGCCATCAAAAAGTGTACATAGGAGCCAAAATCTGCGCAAGTGTCTGCTAACCTTGTTGCTATGAACCGCTACTCCCAGCAATGACTCTTGAATCCCCTCCTTTGCTAGCCCTAGACTACTGTGGGCCCATCACAAAGGCTCCCAACCTCGATCCACCTACTCTCTGAGAGGCCATAGACTGGCTCTTGTAGCTTGGAGCCCTCTGACTAATTGGCAGAACACCATGGTATAAACCCCGATACTACTATGTCTGGGCCTGCACTCTGGCAAGCTCACCCTGCACCTATGCTAACTGACCTTGCACATGTACTAACTGTGTTTATGCCTGTGCTAGGTATGTCTAAGCCTATGCTAGTTGTGCCTGTGCCTGGTGCACTTGTGGAACCAAAAAGCTGCTGGTGGCATCTATCCCAAGGGCTACCACTACTATATCCTACTCTACTCAGATAACTCGTATCCTGTCCTCTGCCATATCTCACTCTCTAGTGAGCCCTGAGATAACCTCTGCATCTGTCTCCTACTAAGCCTTGGCCATCCTAAGCTATGCCCGCAACTGTCTAACCTATCCTCTCAGCATTGTAATGGCTCTCTCTCCTAGACATCCAGTTGTGCTAGACCCTGAGGTGCCTGTGCCTGTCCTTGCCCCTGTGGTTGAGGTACCTGTTGTTATGCCACCTATTGAGGTGGAAACATCTATGCCTACTGTGCAACCTACTGCTGTACTACCTACAGAGCGTAGGAAGATCCCTTCCCATATCTCCTCCTCTACCTAGGCCTATCTCCATCTCCACCACCTCCCCCTCCTCCATCATCTCCGCCACCTCCCCCTCCACATCCCCATCCTCCTCTCCTCCTCCTCCTACCAACCTGGCCCTCATCATCTAAATCTGCCTCATCTATACGAGGAACCAACTCTCCAAGCCCTGAGTATCTCAGAAATGGATGGGCAGAGAACCACTCCTCGTAGTCCTAATTCATCCCAACGTCTTCAATCTCTCTCCTCATCTCCCAAGCAACATAAGGAGTGTACCAAAACTCTACCACTACCTCCTCATAGGACACCACTGGTCCCCATCTGTATCTCTCTACGTGAGTCTGTGCAAATAGAGGTTACCCCTATGGCATGCCCTATCTCCTCCCAAACTACCTCTTAACCTAGATGACAATCTGTCTCTCTAGGATGAACCGCATCCAACCTATTAGCCAGTGAGTCTGATAGCAATGTGGAAGCTCATCCGCCTTGTCCTCCCATGGCTCACAGTCTAGATATGGCTGCCAAATGACCACATCTACTCCATCTAATGCATGCCTCCAATACTTGAGCTTCCCTAGTCAATACTGGGAAATCACTCTGCATAGCCATAGTTGTAAGGCTCTCCCCTCTACGTCTAAAAAATGCAAGTTAGTCTAGTAATGGCAATGTACTCCCAAAGCCAAAACTGCAATAGCAAGACACCTGCTGATAAACTTGCACTCCTATGATATAGAGCCTGATGCATGTCATGGTATAGATGTGCCAAAATGCAGACACCCCAAGCATAGTAGGTGCCCTCTATGACCATCCTCTCCATGATCCATCCCCATCCAATCAAGAACCCATGCGATCTCCTATCGGGGCATAGAACGCCCTTGATCAGTCCTGGGACTATCCTAGGGAAGTAGTCATAGTAGTCATGAATGTCCTGCTAGGAGATGACCTATCTTACCAACTCGGGGTCATCAAATACCGACTTGCACTTTGCAAGTCCTGCGTCCCACTGTGGATCATACTCCACGAGATCTCCCTGAATAGGCAAGTGGAGTATCCTGTATATGTCCTCCAAAGTAGTCGTCATCTCACCAATCGAGAAGTGGAAGGTCCCGTCCTCATTGTAGAACCTCTCTACTGCTGCAGCCAATAAGCCATAGTTCTCTTGAACCTCAGGCATAAAGCAAATATAGTCCAATCCCATCACCCTGAGTGCCTCTCGATCCATCTCGGTTAACATATGTCACTACAACATCGGCATGGGAAACTGCTCCCTCGACATCAATGTATCTCGTATGTCCTATTGTAAAGCACACAAAGCAAGGCATCAACCTAAAGCTACAAGTACCATGCTCAACATATCTATAGAAACATATCAACTAACTTAACATATCAAATTGATCAAAATAGCACACTGCATCTGTTGACTAGATTCCTACAATCTCAGAGATAGCTTATCGATTGACGCATCAAACAGGATGCCAATTGAGTCAATTCTGTTAAGTAAACTAAATATCTATATCATATATTCCATAGAAGAAGGTACATGCACCATTTCTTATCAAATGTGCCACTTCTGATGCATGCGTCGAAAGATTTCATGCATGCATCGTTCCATACCATAAATGCACCGCCCAGTTGTATGCGCCGACTCATACCGTAAAAATACTGTGAAATTATGCATGCATCGACTTTACTCATGCATGTACAGCTTTAGTGTATGCGTCATTCTATATCCTATATGTGTCGTAGTTTTCTAGATGCACAGTTTTGCATGTCATATGCACCAAACTACGATCTGGCACATTTGTCTAGCCTAATTTTGCCTAGCATTTATTGCACTAAAGATCGACTCTAGGGGAAATTTTTCAAGATACATATTGGGGGTCCTACCTCTGCTAGTCAGTCAAATCATCAGACTCGCTCAAAGCAATGCTCCTCGCATGGAATATCCATCCTCGTATTGACTGTGTGAGGCCGACTATCTTACCTCCCATATTTTGATCATTGTACTATTTAGTAGTGACCATGTTCATTATGCAGTCTCGATGTTTTATCTCACTGATTTGATATATATGATTTGATTCAGTCATTTTGATGATATGTTGTGGTTCGATATATGGGATTTATATTAGATGTTATCTTGTTATGAGATTTTAGTTGTTTATGTGATATGGACTATTTGACATGTGATCGAAAAATGCAGTTTAATTTGTAGTTGTGCATTGATGTTTATTTTGATTACGTGAAGTTAATTTCAGTGCTTCAGCTATGATTTATCATGACAGGACTGACACTTGATCGAGATGTGTAGGTTTTACTTTCCTTAGCCATGGGAAATCGGAGGTAGGATTCACACCATGTTATTCCCAGTTAAGTCCATCCATTCCCAAGAGGGATAACGATCATGTGTGAAATTGCATGATGATTTATTGTGCTTGGTTTAAATTTTAAATTTTTTTTTTAAGCCTTAGTACCCCCTCTCTTTCTTATTTTGATTAATATTATGTGTTGTAAAATTTTAATTGATTTATGTCAATTGGTATTTTTAATATTTTATTTGGGCCATTTATATGTGGATTTTTGACCCCTTTCATTACCCCTAGGGTCCCAAAAGTTACCCTAGGTGGTCAACCATGAGTCTAGGGTCAACTTGGACCACCTAACCCTAGTTTTGACTCACCTTAGGTCACTCTAAACCATGGTGGAGTAAGAGTGACGAATTTGGGAAGAGGGAAGATGGGGATGGGCCTTGCCTTGGGGAGAGCTCATCTCCCATCCCTATGTTTTGGGAATCATTCCCAAGGGAGGACTAGGGAGGTCTCCAAGAGTCCTCCTAAACTCCCAAGTGAGTGGGAGCACCACTCAAGGCCATTGTCTTCATGAGGTGGAGATGGAGGTGGAGGGAGAGGAGGACACTTGTCGTCCTCTTATCTTCTCTCTATTACAAGTGGCTTTGGTGGAGGGAAGAGATGGTGACAAATGTCACCATCTCATTCTCTCAAGGCCAAGTAGAGGGCCTATAATAGCTCCTCTTGTAGAGGAGTGGGGGTTCTTGCCTTCTAGTCTTTTTCCTTGCAATTTGAAACTTCTTGCTAAATTTGAGTTTTTCCTTTCTAAGTTTGGAGGAGTTAGAGAAGGTTGGGAAAAAAAATTTGAAAGATTTTGAAAGTTGGAAGGCTTGGAGCTCTTCACCAACTTCTCCATCCATTGCCAAGTCCTTGAAGGTAGGCTCTTAACTCGTTCTTGCCTTATTTGTATGATGTTCCATGTTTGAATTTTGGTTGAATGTTTGTTTGCATTGTGTTGTTTTGCATTTGATGTTGGGGTGGATGTCATGGTGAGAGCACCTCCAATGGAGGAAATGATCAACTAGTATGGGTAGGGGAGAGGAACAATCCTTGGGAGCTCTCCCATAGTCTGTGTTTATGTGTTTATGCCTTGAGGGCCTATTATCATTTGAGGAAGAGTTATCTATATGGCAAGAATGCCAAGCAAATTGGTGTGAGATTCTTGTGCATTGTGTTGTTCGGGGATTTTGGCTTGAGGCCATGTGTTGAGATATTCTTTACATTTGGGAGCCCTTTTAAGTTGAGAGGTCTATCCCCTACCCTAACCAAGCTCATTGCTGTGAGCATAGTTATGTGTTAAACCTATGGGGTGTTTTGATTTCGTGTTAATGTGTTTGATTTCTGTTGTGGATTGGTACACCTGTGTGAAATCCCCTACCTCCCTAGCTCGGGGGTGACCCACTTGTGGGTCTATAGTAGGGAGGAGAGCTTTCCTTTCTCAATGGCTGGTTTTTGTTGCTTCATTGCAGTGTTTAGTTGCAGGTTGTTATGTGAAGGGGTGGAGCTGTTTGGAAGCTCACTATGGTGTTCAAATGGTTCCCCATGTAGCATTGAAGTGGCTGAATTTAACCTTGGTCCTTGTGGTCTTGTTGCCCTGTAGATTCTTGTAAATGTTGTTAAGAAGTTTGCCATAGAGATGGCTATGTTAGTTATTGGAGTATGAATATTCAGATATTGTATGTACTCTTGTTCACTGCTGATTTAGACCTTGCTGTGATTAGAAGAGTAAGTCAGAAAACTTTTAATGCTACTGACAAAAAAAAATAGAATTGTGAAAGTTTGCTTTAGTTATCTATATGGTAGAATGAGAAATATAATTATGTTCACTATTTAGATTTATTGTAGATAAAGGAAGGATATGCATTTTCTGGTTTGAGTAATATAATCTTCTATTTTATTCTACCTGGAACTGTTTATTTGCCTAGTTGTAGAGTTGTGGTTTAGATGCTGCTTTAAGTTTGACTTGTAACATTTAGTTCCTCTCAAGACCCATGGAAATCTTACCCTTGTTATTGTGAGATGCTTGAAGTTGCAGATTTGATATTAAGGAAAATAGATGCATTCTTTTATATGTATGTAGCCTTGCATTGGAAACAACCAGAATCAATATCTCCTTAATCTTTTGAGTTAAATGCTTCTGTATTAAAAATGAAACATTGTTTGCAATTTAGATTTGAATAGGAAATTATACTCAGAAACTTTGAAAAATTCCTCTACATTCTAGACAGATTAGCCGTATTTCATTAGAAATTGAACCTACACGGGAATGAGAAATCTGTAATATGTTCATATTGTACTCTCAGCAATTAATGAAAAAAAAAGAGGGGGGATAAATTTATGTATACATAATCTGGGTTACAAGATCATCCTTTTAACTTTGATTTATAAACCTGTGTTATACTTATGTTATTTTGGAAAATGTGTTAGTGAAAAAAAATATAAAACTATGTTATACTTATGTTATTCTAAGAAATATGTTAGTGAAAAAGAAATATATATATATATATATATATAATCACTTTATTTTAACATTCTATCACTAGTTAATAAGTCTGATATATTCTTTTTATTGTTGAATAACAAAATTTGGAAATAAAGATATATATATATATATATATATATATATATATATATATATATATATATATATATATATATATATATATAATGTTAAATGCCTTTATAAATAAAATTATAATCTTAAATGCCTTATAAAAGAAATATATATATATAATCTTGATGCCTTTATAAAAAAAAAGAGATGTAGAATTTTTTTCATAACACTGAAGTTACTGCGTAACAACAAAGGTATGACAAACAAAAAAAATTTAAAATGTGTTTAGGGTGGGGGGGTTTAACCCCCCACCGAACTTGCTATCGGTAGGGTGTTGGGGGGGGGGGGGGGGCAGAGCCCCACCCACACCCCACTACATGGGATGTGGGTGGGGCTCCGCCCCACCCCACACCCTGACTTCCCCTTAAACACTGCAGCCGCGATACCTCTCTCCTCACCCAACAGACACCCGGAAGAGCCACCTTCCCATCTCCGCCATGCACTGCGCACCACCGTAGCGGCTCCACCACACCTCCGACTGCCTCTACATTTCACATCACCACCGTCAGCCCCGACCGTGCCACCATTTCCAGCCACCTCAGTCCGCCGCCCCTTGTTGGAGCTCCGCCACCCGTGCCTTCTGTCGCCCCCCTACGCAGCGCCAACGCGCCACAACGGCCACAGTTTGGAGTCTCCACCCCCTCTGCGACGCCACCTTCCCTCTTACCCTCGACCCCTGGCTACCCCTTAGTCACCCGTCGTTGCCCTCACATTTTTGCAACTCAGAATGCAAACCTTATAGATGAAAACAGTGGTGGGAGTTTAGTTAGGGCAAGTTCATAAGAGGAGAAGTTAAGAAAGTAGGGATCAGGGTAGACAAAGAGTAGAAAACATCATATTAAACTTTTAGGGTTTTGAATTTGGGAGTCAGTGCAACTGGTTGTTAATTATCAATTTTTAAATTAGGATATATATATATATATATATATATATATATGGAAGATATATCATATTCTCTTCTAGCTTAAGAAACTTTATATATATATATATATATATAAACACATATATATATACGTAATTCTCAAACAAAAGAATTACCATATATAGATAGATAAAAGAAAATAAATAGTAAATACACCTATAACATTATTATATCTATATATATAAATAAATATACATGTATAATATTGCTTGATAATAAATAGGTAACCTCATTTATATAATAAATAAATATAATAGATAAGGTTTTCCTTGGTTATAACTAATTGCTTATCTATTTATATGTATTGGTTATCGCAAACAAAAATAATAATAATAATTTATATAAAAAAAAAGAGGACTTTTAGAATAATTTAAGTAGGGGTAATAAATTTTGAAAACAATGTTTTATAACAACAAATAGATTAGAATAGACCAACCTGCATTCCTGAAGTGGATTACCCAACACACAAAAAAAAATAGAAAAATATTAATCGGAAGGTGGAGAAACGTCCTACGGAAAGAGAGAGATAAATTAACTTTTGCATTGAGTTTAACCGACCATAAACCTAGTGATCATCTTTAAGCAATTTTCATCACCACCTAGTTAAACCGGGGTTCAGACATAAATAGTCTAACCCTAAGAGTGACACTCTTTGTGCCGCACACCCCTAGGCGGCCTACACCTCAACGAATGTGTCATCATGTTTACACCTCTGGCGTAGTGCCACCGAACACGCAAGCGTGTGTGAGGTGGTTCTTAGGGTTAGGTAGAAAATTTTTTCGTGACCCGTGTCGTGACCACATGGCGAATGCGGTCATGACACAGGCATTTGTGTGTCGTGTCTGCACAGGAAATGCAGGCATGACAGACTGCTCTATGCTCTATGCTCTCTGAAGCTCTCAAAAGCAAATCAAACAAACCCAAGTGTGCAAATGAATTGTCTTGTGGACCCAGCTCCTATATATAGCTTGCAAACCCTAAACTGGCTATGTGGTGACTATGACTATTTCCCACACCTGTTTCTCCCTATTTTCTTCCCATTTCTTAGAAACGCATCCTGTTTTCTTCAAACCTAACCAAGTTTTCCCTTCATCTTCATGAGATTGTCCATCTCATGCCCTTTTGCCTTCTTCCCATCCAATCTCCCAAGGGGGCATCCTATCATCATAACCTATACTAGGGGCAAACTGGGACATGTATCATTATCATACTATTTTTTCTTTGAAGCAACGACATAAACTGCATTGCATCAAAGAGGGGCAAAATGTATACACCTAAAAATGACACGATTCAGTCTAAATAAATATTCTTAATATTTATTCCCTTCTAATTCCTCTATCAATAAATAAATAAATCAATTTATTTATTTTATTCATATTCCTCTAAGTTAATTAAATATCAAAATATTTAATTACCTCTTCTAAAGTCAAAATTAAATAAAATCCTTTATTTAATTAAATTCTTCCAAACAATTAAATAATTCTTAATTATTTAATTAAATCAAATCATTCCTCCAAATTTAAATAAATAAATCAAATTTATTTAAATCCTTTCAATCTCCAAAAACAAAATATAATCAAATATTTTATTTATTCTTGCAAATCATGTACAACAATTAAATAAATTTATTTATTTAATTTACTTTCCTATCTTCAAATATCTTCCAAATCTTCTAAAAACAAGTCTTCTTTCCATGCACACAATATTAAATAATTTATTATTTATTTTCTCTCAAATCATGCAAAAGCAAATCTTAAGTTGAGTTATCTATTCAATCAACCTTGTTTTTTATCAATATCTCTTAAATTAGAAAAAAAACTTTCTAATTTATTAAAAGCATGTCTTATCTTTAGAAAAGAAAGTAGTTAACTCAAATAAAACAACTTTTGTGTGACACTTATCTTCTTCTTTTTCACGCACATTCCTCAACCATTCTATACTGTTGATCTTCTCAATCTATCTATACCATTGATCTTCTCTCTCACAAGTCTATAAATTAAACCCTATTCCTCCATTTCATTCATCCATGCTTTAAGTATTGTTACTCTGCATGAAATTTAGAACACCTTTGGCACTAATTCCTTCATTGCTTGTGATCACACTCATTACCATACTACTACCATTGTTTTGAAGCTCATCTTCATTGCAATAAACTATCATAGCTGTTCTCCATTGACAATCTTGAAATTATAGCAAGGAAGTGCACTCTCTGAGGGCCTTATTCATACATGCAAGATCGATTGAGATAGGCAACCAATGGAAGCTATGAAGCTTTGAGGTTTACAAAGGTTTTTGAAGTTCTTTTGTTTGATTGATCTCTTTGTTTCTGTATTTCGTTGAGTTTTGGGTATTTTGATATTGATATATTGATTATTCATTTGAATCCATTTTTTCCTTAACAGTTACAAGTGCAGAAAAATGTCCTCCACATGCCAAATTGTGAAAAGACTCTAAAATTTTGCTTTGTTGTGCTTTATCCACACAATGGAGAAAAACTCCATCAAGGCTTCTTTTATACAAAATGTTATCCCACAAGACATAGTTTACATCCTTTAACTTGATAGTTTTCCTCTCTTTATAAGATAAGTGAGAAGGACACTCACCATATGTGATAAAATAAGTGATATTGGAATACCACTCATCTATTGTAGTAACAAAGAGAATAGTTGGCATACCTTCAACTTCTTCCTCTTCATCAGCTGTTTCTTTTGGGACATTATCAGTAATTAGCTGACATAAACCTCTTCCATGCACAAGCTTGGTGGGTTTGATATCAAGATCAAATTCTTGAATTTTGGCAATCCAATTGCCCCTTTTAGTCCCAAATTCTTGTTGTGTTAGGATAGATTTCACTATTTTGTCTTGCACCAAAACAACAGTATGTGAATTCAGGATGTAAAACCTGAAATGCTTCACCATTTTGACTACAGTGTAAGCATGTTACTCCATATTTGAGTACTTAAGTTCATGAGCCTTTAGTGGGCAACTCATAAATGAAATCGAAGATTCAACACCCTCCTTATTCTGCTGAACCAAAATTGCTGAAAGTGTATGCTCAGAAGCATAACTATACATTATGAAATCGTTAGTGTAGTCAGGACAAACTAGAACTGAAGCATGAGCTATGGCCCTTTTAATGTCCACAAAGGCTTCTTTACCTTCTGTGCTCCAATGGAAAGTGGTCTTACCCTTCATCATATTAACAATATGATGAGTTTTCTTTGTGAATTCTGGAATGAACCTCTGCAAAAAACTCACCTTCCTGAAGAAGGAATGAACTGCAGTCTTACTAGTAGGTAAAGTATGACTCTGGATAGATTTGACTCTTTTTGAGTCAATTTTAGTACCTTCTCTAGACATAATGTGACAACAATCTTACCCTCTTTAACCCCAAAAACTAACTTCTTAGGATTAAGAGAAATACCATTTTGATGACACCGTTCTAAAACCTGTCGCAAGTGGTAGGCATGATCTTGACACTTTTTAGAGAAAACAATCAAGTCATCAAGGTACACCACAATGAACTTCCCTATTTCATCTCTGAAAGTGAAGTCCATTGCTCTTTGGAAAGTAGCACTAGCATTAATCAAACCAAACAACATCTTGTGGTATGTAAATGTGCCCCATGATGTTGTGAAAGCAGTCTTGTATTGATCTGGTTCATTGACTTCTACTTGATTGTAGCCTAAAAACTATCTAACATAGATAGCATCTCCGAACCAGTTATAGTTTGTAATACTTGGTCCATTATAGGCAAGGGGTAGTTATCTTTTAAAGAAGATTGATTCAAATTTATGAAATCAACACAAATATAGATTTCTCCATTCTTCTTTCTCACAGGAACAATATTCGCAATCCAAGTGGAATGATGGATAGGAAAAATTATCCTAGCATTCAACATTTTTGGATTTTAGAAAGAATAGTACCTGATATCTTGGGATTATACTGCCTCTGCTTTTATTTGTGAGGCAAAGATCCTACCTTGAGAGGAATCTTGTGTTGGATCTCCTTGGATCTGAAAGACTTTAGATCATCATATGAATATGCTAGCACATCAATGTAGTGGCAAAGGAGTGAAATGAACTTGAATTTCTCATCAATAGTGTAACATTTCCCAATGTTAACTATCTTGGGATCTCTTTCAAAACTCAAATTTACTTGTTCAAAATCCACAGATGAAATTGATCAAGTTGTTGCTATTGTTTGATATATCTATCATGCTTGTCAATTAACTTTTCTAGAGAAACCAAACCTTTTAGAATTTTATTCCCTTTTAGCTAAAGAATCTCCTCACCAGCCTATGAATAATTTTTAGAAACATATTCCTAAGGTGGAGAATCACTACCTTCAAAGTAGAGCTCATCAAAGCTATCTGTCTTCTCTAAGAAAGCTATGATCTAATTATCGCCATTGAAAACTTGTCAATGATCATCATTATCTAGCACACTTGGTTAGAAAACCAACTCGATTGTGTATTTATCACCTTTAAAATCCTTGTAAGAGACCATAAGGGTGGCAGAAATAGCTAATGAATCAACACAATCATTAAACTCTCTTGGTACATTAGAGATGTCAAAAGCATCTAAACCTTCAATGCAATCCAAGACATGATTGTGGTAATGTCTTAGCCTTTCATTCTTGGTATGATAAATATTTGTCACTTGACAAACAACAAGCTCTACATCACCTTGTGTGTGAAGATTTTTAATACCTTTAACATGGGTAGCCTCCATTTTGAGTAACAATACTCATACTCAGTAGTGTTATTAGTATTGTTATTTGTAACTTATAGGAGAAAGGAAATATATCACCTTATGGAGATATTAGAACTACTCCAGCTCTAGATCCAGTGGAAGAACATATGCCATCAAATTCTAAAATCCAAACATCATTTGAATTTACCACTTTGATGTTTCTATGACCAGTAGATTCTTCCTCATCAGAGAGAAGAATCTAACATCACTATGCTCTCATCTGAACTTTCATCTGAATTATCTGAATGTTTGTCTGATGAACTATAGGTGTTTTCAATGGTGACGAAATAATTACCCATCCCTAAAGACTCAAACAAAATTTGAGCTTTTAGATTTTTAGTTTGAGTAACAATATATTTTACCTCCTTTTTAGGAAGCAATTTCTGCATGATACCTTTGACAGGTATCCTTGCCTTAGATAAATTCATGTTTAGTTCTCCTCCCACATCCTTACAAAAATTACATCCAAGCAAAATTCCATAAGAAGATGTAACATCAGCAACTAGGATGGTCATCTTGATCCTCTTATGTGGAAAAGATGCAAATGCAAATTAGGCATCCTTGATTTGGTCCAACAAAGGCACTTGCTTATATTCCATTGAAAAACATCTCCTGAAGGTCTTGGTCAAAGTGAGACTAAGAGTATCTACCACCTTAGCAGGCATGATATTGTTAAAAGCTCCCAAGTCTATGATATAATTGTTTAGCTTGTGGCCATTATCTAATAGAGAAACATAGAAGGGTTCTATTTTCCCTAGAGCAACAAGGAGAGTAGTGACTAGGTTATTTTGGGTGGACCTATTCTTTGAGTAGTCATGAACAATTTTAGGAGAATCTTGTCTTGTAGGGGAAGCCTTGTTTTTAACATACTTAGCTAACCTATCCAATTGGTAAGGGTTAGCTTGTAAATATTCTACCTCAGACATTTGGATTTTGGTTTTCCTAGCATGATCAATTATGTCAAAGAGCTCAAATGAATTAGATACAGAGGTAGGAAATCCTTCATTATGGGGTTTAACTGGGGTAGTGCTAGTCTGAGGAACAGAAGTAGAAGAAATAGGATTGTTAGATGAACTTATTTATTGACAACTGGGTCCTTTGATTGAAAAGGCAATGGAGTTCCTCATTTGGCAATTGAAATCATAGGCTGAGGCTCTTCTCTTGACTTTATTTTATCATCCACTTGCTGATTTGATTGATTTTAGGACCTGGTGAAAACAACATGCGTTCCACCATATACATCTTCTTCTCTTTTTGCTTCATCTTGGTAGTTCAGAAAACCAATAGTAGAGTTGCTAGCTAATTCTTCTTCTCCTTCTATAAAAAGATTAACATTATTTTCCTGATCCAAATTAGGTTGGAAAGAATTATCCTGTTCTACTTCATAGTAGCCAACTACTGAGTTGACCAACAGTGCTTCAATGGTAAGCTTCCCCTGTGTTGGTGAAAGATGATTTTGTTGTCCTTGATTTCTTGAAACATTGCCTTAATATAAATTTAGGGAATGCCCTTCTTGGTATCTCCCTATAAGAAAGAGAAGACATACCTAGGGACATTTGCTTTTTCAAATCTAGCAACTCATTTGCTAACTTCTGCACCATAGGATTTGTGGTGCTTGTGGAAGAATTATTAGTAGAGGGCTAAGCTCTATTTTTGTTTGAATCCCTTCTTATCTTACCCGCAAGGATAAGATCATCTTCAACCTCCATAACCAAACTTTGAGCTAAAGGAAGATCAACAGGATTAGCCCCTCTTAACATAAAAATTACCTCAGGAAGCTGAGTGTTGATGAAAAAACATTTCAGATTCTCTGTCGTTGGTTGGACGGATGCTAGAATCCTATTTGTCAATTTATTGAACTTAGCAATGAAATCCTGCATGGGCTCATGTGGTTCTTTCTTCATCTGTGTTAACTAAGCTAACAAAGCATGTGCATCTGCCAGAGGCCTAAACCTAGCTTCAAACTTGGTTTCGAGAGTATTCCAATTAGTTATGGTTTGGGCTTGAAGATGGTAGAACCAATCCACAGTAGCATCTTGAAGTGTTTCTATAAACAGTCGCATAGCTACATCTTCATGTTCCACCCCTAGCATACCACAAGCTATACAAAAAGCTGCAATGTGGTTACTAGGATGGACTTTCCCATCACCATAGAATTTCAGAAAATTCTTCCTTGAACTACGGGGTAGTTCATGTAGTGGTGGTGTCAAATTCAAAGGTCCAAAATAATTATCCCATAGGCCTTGGGCTACCATTATGCACTGATTAAAAGGTGGGATGACAAACCTTTGTGGAATTTGAATAGATAAAAATCTGTTAGTATTTGAGCTAGAAGCTTCACTTGGTATAGGGGACCTGGCACTGGTAGGAGGAAAACTCCTTATTCACTGAAGTCGAGGTTTTGGAGGCAAAAGACCAAAATTATTTTGCTACATTAACTCAAACATAGGATCAATAATTCCTTGAGCTCTCTTACTTCTTGTATACCTTGAGTCTACTAGAATGCAATGTACTTAACAAAGTTTTGGGAACAACTTTAAAACAATGGACAAGGATCAAATGCTTCAACTCAAAGTGTGAGGCTCCAACTTGTACATTTGATGTAGAGGTGGGGATACTCTTAAAAAGGTTTCATAAGATTTCATGATTGATTGTCCTAAAGGGGCAGACTGTCCTCTTGACTGTCATGGCTAACAAGTGTGAATAAATGCACAAAGGAAGGACAGAGGTATACCCCAACTTTCTAACCTCTACAAACACCATGGAACACTTTCTATTGGTAGACTAAGACCACTCTAGGTCACAAAGAATCTTGACACCTTACCCTCCTAGTCGCTTGCTTAAAATTAGGCCATATTGCTTATAGCCCTCTAAAGGAGACTATCAAGGCATATCTTTGCTATAGACCTCCATTCAAGACTATGAAGGGTTTTTTTGAGTACCCATTATTGAGCTCTAACACATATCCAACATGCAATATGGACTTCTTTGGGACAAATGAGTCAAAAAGTGACTATCCTAGTTTGACAGTAGGCTTAATTAGGCCATTTTTAGAAAGGAACTATGAGGTCCTTAGTTTCCCAACTACCCAACTACACTTGAAAACCTTCAATGTGTTAACAATGGTCACAATCCACCATTAGTTTGATCAGGACCTTCATTTACCTAATGACATACAAGCATGCAAAGCTAAAACCCTTAATTCTCAAAAAAATTAGGAAGAACAACACTAGGGATTGCTCAAAACCACCATAAAACACCTTACTCTACTCCACAAGTGAATAAAACAATTAAAAAACTTCAAAATCTACCATTTCACCAATTTTTACAATTTTCCCATTGTCGTGGCACTCAGAAACACTAATTTTCTCCTTAAAATTGTTAAACCCTAGGTTACTGGGCTGTGCACAAAAAAATGAGCATAAAATCCTTATACATTAATGTCAAACCACAAAATTATATGAGAATGGAAGCTAACACAATATTCTATCCAAACATGTATGGTGCAGAGTACCACGGGGCCATATCAGGTTGTATTGGCTTGAGGAACAGTAAAAATGCAGTGAAAATTGTAAAACACGATGTTTAGAACAACAAAAGGGATCATTTTATGTTATTTCCATCATTCCAAACTTCATCTCTTTCCTCTACAACCTATGTGTGATATAAAATGGCAAGTTTACGATATATATCCTCATCCCACTACTCCACCATCATGGAAAAATAAAAAAGAAGGCCTAAAATAGCCTCTCCACTAAGGCTGCCTAAAATAGCATGTTCTAACTTAAACAAGATTCTAATGCTAAAATGACCTCCAATACAAAAATGCCTCTAGTGAGCTTTATTACATCAATAAATGGTCTTTGAAGACCTTATTTTAGGAAAAAAATGACTCCACACCTAGAGCCTACTCATGTTCACCCTTAATTGACCAAAATCTTTCAATGGTGCCCCTGCACCATACACCCTAACTTGTAATTTTTCCAAGTCTCTTGGAAACTTTGTTATAGCTTGTCCACCTTTGTGCTTTTCACATATTTGACCTTGATGCTTTCCTTCAATAGGTTCACCTTACTTTGATTCTTCACTATCATATTTTTCATCATCATTACTTGGTTCTTGGTCTAACTGTACGCTCTGATGTGTGGGGTGTTTCTCAATTTTCCTATCAACAAACTCTGATATCTCACTTTCTTTTACCTATGTACTCAACCTTCTATCAACTGTCATCACTCCCCCCTCAACTTCTTTCTTATACCACTATCCAATGCTCTTTTTATCTACATCTTTCTCACTATCAACTATACGATCACAATTATTAGTTTCTGTTAGACCTACAAGTAACTTTTCCACTATCTCATCAACTTTGCAAACCTCTATACTAGCATCACTTGACTACCTCTTCATTGTGCTCACCACTATAGGGCATTTGACTATCCCAACTAGGATCTTTCCACTTATTTCTTGCTTTTCCATAGGCTTTCCACTCTTACTCTGCTCTGTCTTAGACCGAGACACATTTTCATCCACCTTCTTCTTCCAGATGAAGACATTCTTCTTCACAAATGTCTACAAATCATCTTCAGTCTTCTTATCTAATATCCTAACAATATTAAGCCTTGCATTGGCTACCAACCCCTTATT
The DNA here is from genome assembly GCA_027924645.1 of Cunninghamia lanceolata. Classification (NCBI taxonomy): domain Eukaryota; kingdom Viridiplantae; phylum Streptophyta; class Pinopsida; order Cupressales; family Cupressaceae; genus Cunninghamia; species Cunninghamia lanceolata. Next base: position 19,012,165 of record BSBN01001807.1, on the reverse strand, counting down.
CTTACCTTCATCAATGGGTACAAATTCTTTTCTTCCTACCATTATGATCTCACCTTGCTCTCTTACCTCTTCAACCAATGGAGTTAGAATGAATGATCTCCCATCCTTTTCAATGTTATATGTATTTTGTCTCCCATGATAAACTGTAGACCTGTCAAACTACCAAGGTCTCCCAAGTAAAACATGGCAACAACTCATAGGTAAAATATCACAAACAACTTTATCCCTATATTGACCAATTTGAAACTCAACCGTAGCTTGTTCACTCACCAAAATGGTTTGATTTTCACTAACCTAAGACACTTGATAAGGCTTCTCTCTAGGTACCCTTTTCAAATTCAATTTGTCCACCATTTCACTAGAGACCATATTGTCAGTGCATCCAAAATCAACAATCACTTTACATACCTTATTTTTGCATCTACAAGCTGTCCTAAATAACGCTCTTCTCTAAATTTTCTCTTTCTCCATGGATGTATTCAAGAGTTGTCTTCTCACAATCAAATATTCACCCACCTCTATTGTAGCATTGACACTTTCTCCTTCATCTTCTTGCACAATTTGGACTCTCTTTTCACCTCTTCTTTCACCCCCACTTGAAGTAGCACCAATCTTGTCAGGGCACTTGTAGGATGGATGACCAAACTCACCACAGTTGTAACACTTTCCTGAAAACACATTGGAACCTCTTCCTTGATCTGTATATCTTCCCCTTAAGGCTTTTCTTCCACCTCTCCATCCTCCTCTTGATTCAAGTGCTTGTTCTTTACTCTTATCAACCTCTTCAAGATCTTCTCTGGATTGTCTTGGTGTTGAAAATGTACCTCTGCCCCTAGAAGTATTGCCTCTTCTCTTGTCACCTTCTCTTGTCTCCTCTTGAGTTTTTCTTCTGCTCTCATTGCCATTTGAAAACATTGTTCCACTATTTTTGGTTCCAACAAACTAATTTCATCTTGAATGTTATACCTTAGGCCATTGAGATATCTAGCTACTCTTTCTTCCTCATCCTCCTCATGCTTTATTCTTATACTTAACCTATAGAATTCTTCAGTGTATGCTTGTACATCTTGTTGTTTCTACTTGAGATTTTGTAATCTTTTAAGTAATTAAACATTATAATCACCAAGAAGGAATTTACCTTTTAGTTTTTCCTTCATTCTCTCCCAAGAAGTGATCTTGTTGCTCCCCTATTTTTGCCTTTCATCTTGCACAAAGTTCCACCATAGAAAAGCATGCCCTTTCAGTTTGGTCTTAGCCTTCCTCACCTTGTGATCTTCATCTATCTCTTCACTTTCAAAGTAATTCTCCATGGCTCGTATCTAGTCCAAGAGCTCTTCACCATCTAGTTTGCCTCCATATATTGGCAAATCCATTTTTCTATGTCCATCACCTTTCACAGCCTTCAAAAACTTTACCACCTTCACATCCTCTGGATCCAACTCTTCCTCTTCACTAAAAGTTTCTTCCTCTTCAGAATCACTTTCACTCATGGTGCCTCTAGCTTTAGACTTTAATGCAACAATCTCCTTCTTCAAGGCTTCTAGCTCCTTAGCCTGCTAATCAATTCTCCTAGCAACTATACTTCCTTTAGGAGGCATCTTGCACTATTCCTCCTTCACACTTCAACTTTATTCTTTCTTCCAAATTAGACCATGAACCTAAGATTTGATACCACATAATTCAGAGGTGGGGAGACTGTTAAAAAGGTTTCATAAGATTTCATGATTGACTGTCCTAAAGGGGCAAACTATCCTCTTGACTGTCATGGCTAACAAGTGTGAATAAATGGACAAAGGAACGATAGAGGTATACCCCAACTTGTTGACCTCTCAAAACACCAAGGAACACTTTCTCTTAGCATCCTAAGACCACTCTAGCTCACAAAGACTCTTGACACCTTACCCTCCTAGTCACTTGCTTACAATTAGGCCATATTGCTTGTAGCCCTCTAAAAGGGATTGTTAGGGCATATCTTTGCTATAGACCTCCATTCAAGACTGTGAAGGGTTTTTTTGAGTACCCATTATTGAGCTCTAACACATATCCAACATGCAGTATGGACTTCATTGGGACAAATGACTCAAAAAGTCACTATCCAAATTTGATAGTAGGCTTAAGTAGGCCATTTTTCAAAAGGAACTATGAGGTCCTTGGTTTCCCAACTACCCAACTACACTTGAAATCCTTCAATGTGTTACCAATGGTCACAATCCACCATTAGTTCGATCAAGACCTTCATTTACCTAATGGCATACAAGCATGCAAAGCTAAAACCCTTATTTCTCCTAAAAAAAAGGAAGAACAACACTAGGGCTCACTCAAAAACACCATAAAATACCTTACTCTACTCCACAAGTGAAGAAAACAATTAAAGAACTTTAAAATATACCATTTCACTAATTTATGCAATTTTCCCATGGTCGTGGCACTCAGAAACACTAATTTTCTCCTTAAAACTGTTAAACCCTATGTTACCAAGTTGTGCACAAAAAAAAGAGCATAAAATCCTTATACATTATTGTCAAATCACAAAATTATATGAAAACGAAAGGTAACACAATATTCTATCCAAATATGTATGGTGCAAAGTACCATAGGGCCGTACCAGGCTGCATTGGCTTGAGGAACAGTAAAAATACAATGAAAACTATAAAACATAGTGTTTAGAACAACAAAAGGGATCATTTTATGTTATTTCCATCATTCCAAACTTCATCTCTTTCCTCTACGACCTATGTGTGATATAAAATGGCATGTTTACAATATATATCCTCATCCCACTACTCCACCATCATGGAAAAATAAAAAAGAAGGCCTAAAATAGCCTCTCCACTAAGGCTGCCTAAAATAGCATGTTCTAACTTAAACAAGATTCCAATGCTAAAATAAGCTCCACTACAAAAATACCTTGAGTGGGCTTCATTACATCAATAAATTGTCTTTCAAGACCTTATTTTAGCAAAAAAAATGACTCCACACCTAGAGCCTATTCATGTTCACCGTTAATTGACAAAAATCTTTCAATGGGCCCCTACACTAGTGTTCTTCCTGAGTAGAGTCGCTAAAAGACCGTTGGGTGAATATTTTTTCATTAACTAACTAATGGCAAAATGGTTATATCGCCACAGCTATGATGAGATAGAGTCTCTCCTCTTAGCAAGGGGAGGTTCCCTCTAGTTGCTTTAACTTTTACAAACAACAATTTACAAAACTTATTTACACTAAACACTATTTTTGTGGTGATTCCATTTCATCCTATTCTCTTTTTTCAAAATAGATGTTCTTTCTTCAAAATGATAACTTCAATAAAACTAATATAAAAGAACTTACTAACTATCACAAAACCACAGAAACACAAAGTCTTTTCTCGCTTCACTTACAAATTGCAAATAGTACTATTTGAAGTTAAATGCAGCCCAAAGTCCCCACTCTTATCCAAGATGGTATAAGTAAATTGATACAACTTGCAGCACAAAGTCTTCAAGTTATTTTATCCTCACGAACATGAACTCAATCCTCACAAATGATTTGATAACACAAATTCTATCACAATCAAATTAGGAATGCTCTTCAATCACTTAAATAACCTCCACACCTCAATTATTATCAAAGAAGATTATGATAGAAGGACGTAAGAACAATTCTATAATAACACAAATAACCCCAAGACAAAATTAGAATTGAACTTGCTTTCTTGTATTGATAATTGTTTGATAATTGATTTTCACAAAAAGCACAAAATCTTGATTTTCTTCTCAATTTGCCAGAGTTTCTTTGTAATAGATAAAAGATCCCAATTACAAAAGAGGCCCTCTTTATTTATAGGGAGAGGCCTTGAGAAAAATTAGGAAAAACCTAACTACTTTGACATATTAAAGAAAAAGAGTCCTTATTGACTTGGGACTTCCTATATTTTTACATGTAATTACATATGAGAAAAGTACATGTAAATATGTCCAAAACTAAATGAAAACTACATATGAAAACATAAAATAAACTAAGTTATGCAAAGATGCTTCAACTTGTATTGCCCTCTTTCTTCACATGAGCATCATACATGGTAAACACTACTTGCATTCCCAAAGTATCTAGACTAATAGTGTTCCTGAAGATCATCTGAGCCCTGATCAGTGCATCCTTTACTGTGGTGATGGCCTTTGCATGACTAGTTAACTTAGTCTTTAGATTATCTAATGTTAAATCATTATCCAAGATGTTATCCATAGAAGAAATTGAAAAAGCTTTATCTTCAAATTCTTTCTAGAATATATTTTTGAATTCTTGGGTCATCTCTTCTGTAGGCAGGAAATGATGATCCTCTGATACCAAATTACATGGAAGCTCCTCCTTGGCACTTTCCAAATCTTTGATCAAGTCTTTCAAAACATTACTCCGATAGACCACTACTTCCTTAGTTTCCACATATGAATCACAATTTGGAACAACACCAATTGATATAAGAGTATTCATTTTCAGCTTCTTCATTTCACTCCACTTGTTGTAGCTCCCATCTAGATATTCAGTTTCTTGAGAAATAGTATCAACTAGATCATCAAGCACTACTCTGATCTTCTCCATCTTGTGTCTTGTCAGTTGTTTCTGTGAGAAGAGACACTCCTTGTGCCTGCATCTTTTCCAAATACTCTTCAACCACTTTTCCCTTTAAGTGAGTCTTCTCATCCTTCTGAATGACATGATCTTCTATGAAAATAGCTTCATGAGTTATTGGCTTAGACACCAGAGTAATTTTCCTTACCACCACAGCTAGATGTTATGCCAATGCCTTATAGTGATCCTTCATTTCTTTTTCTCGATCAAACTTTTGGATTAGAGAATCCATTGCAGATTACATATCAACTTTTGCACTTTCATGCGTGATCTTTCCAAGTTCAATTCTAGTAATGGTGTAGTCATTCATACTAAAATTCTCAATAGTGGCATCCTGTGGTGGTCAAGAAATCTCCACATATTTGTGGCATTTATCTTCCAGCAGCTGAGAAAGAGTTTTAGGCTTCTTTTGAGTCTTAGCCTTCATCGGTACCAATTTGCCAAAATCAAAGTCATCTAGAGAGATGGCTTGTTTCTTTCCCTTAGGTGTATATGTTGAAAGCCAGGGAGGAAGTAGTAATGTACTAATAATTGGATCAGAACCCATTGTTGGTGTAGAATGAACTATACCCACACTTGAAGTAGTAAAGATAGGAGGAGTATTGGTAAACACAACACCTGGCATATCCACATTTGAAATTTGCTCAATACCCAAAACAAAATGATCAAAGATTGTAGAATAACCAATGTCATAAGAAGGTGAGGACAAACTAGGAAATGATCCAGAAGAACAAAGAACATTATCAAAGCCAACTTTAGGATTCTCAAAAATTGTTCTTGAGGATGATGGTGACTCAGAAGATGGAATATTGATGGGTAACCCTAGGGTTGTAGGAAGAACAAACACAGGAGTTGAAATAGACACATTGGGTAGAGGAGAAGGGGCTTTAGGCTCTTGTGGTACATTTTTCTGTGGAGACATAGCTACATCCTGTAAACCTTCTTGACCTTCTCCTTCCTATTTCTCCTATTCATCCCTTTTCTCTTTCGAAGACTTATCCTCTACATCCATCTCCTCAATGGCTTGATCACCAATACCTTGCTTTTACACTTCCATGTCTTTAGCATCAAACTCTTCCTCTACAACTTTGCCCTTTTTCCCTTTGGACACAAATTTGATCCTTGGTTTTGAAACCTTGGATGTACCTGGAGTGTCACTTTTATTCTTGGTCCTTAATTAAACTTTCTTACTAGTTTTCTCTAAGACTTCCTCCTCAGACCCAGTTAAGAAGTCTTTCAAAGGAATAACTTTGCTTTGAACCCACAAATTAGTATTGGCCAGGATTGGCTCAAACATTTGCATCAAAGAAGTTACCTCCTTCTTGGACCATTATGTAGTAGGCGAGGGAGAGTTAGTAACATTCTGATTGACATAGCTTGAATTGAGAACCTCTTCATCATCAACCATGTCCTCTAGAATATCAGCACGACCCAAATATTCAATTTGGTCTAGAGTCAACCTGCTAAAATCCAACTTCTTGATTTCCTCTTTTGTTCTCAAATCTGACCAGATATCTTCAACCATGGGCTCATGAAACTGGGTCTTCCGCTTGGTTCTATCCTTCACCCCCTATAATCAAAATGGAATCTCTTCTTGAACATCTTCATTGTGACCATCTACATTTTTGTTTCCATTACCTTGGCCTTGCTAGCTATTACCACAAAATACCTACCAATCTAAATTGGAAACCTAAATCTAGGCTTTTTCAATTCCATCTATTTGTTATGGACAACAATCATTTGTCAACAAAACTGCATTAGAACAGTTTTATCAGAGGGAAACCTTGGAAGCATATAGGGATAACCTTTATAAAATTTGACTCTGAGATATGTGAAAGTTAAAAATTGAAGAAACAAGCAGCCATAACTATTTACCACTGACCAAGCTTCATCTGAAACTCTTCTCTGCTCCAACTGAGGATCAAAAAGGCACAAGAAAATAGCAAAATAGGCATCATTCACCCTTCTAAAATGATGAATTGAACCTTTCAAAGTGAGCTAAGGATGATACTAATAAATAGGTACAACTCTCCTGTCTCTGTCAGATGTTAGCCCTGGGAAGCTTCTCATGGAAGCTGCTATGTACACTAGATAGGAACTCATGTAGAACTTTGAAGTAGTCAATAGTTTAGTTAACTTCTCATGAAGAGAATTACTTATCTATTCACCCCAGAAGATAGTTTGAGTATCTTGAAGAATGACGTTAATGTATGGATACATCTATTCATGAAAAGTTGATGAGGAATAAAGACTTCTAACTCTACTGAGAAGAGTTATCAAGTCACCCACTTCTTCTACAAATTCACTTCTAGTAAAACATATAGGCCATCTAGACAAATTAGGTCTAGCAGTCCTAAGCCACTTATTATTTATCACCTTTTCACCTTTTATGCATTTTTGTCATACTCATGCTGTGCAATACCAAAGTCTAGTTCTACAACATTTTCAACTGGTGGACACATGAACACCTTATCTATGAACTCTAGATCAAGCCTTATAATCACATTCCCGTGAGCATCAACCACTACTTTGGTATCTCTATAGTAGAAATGAGCCACTTGCAGAACAAACTTTGAATTGTGTGCGACTACTGGAAATGAAGACACCAGATGTATATTGCTCTTGACAATCTTCTACATAGAGGAACTGGGCTTATCTGAGTTAGTTCTCTCCACAAATTCAGCCATGTGCACATGGCCGATGTTTGTATCCCTTATCTCATCAAGATTTGATGACACTGAAGTTATTGGAAAGACACCTTGGTATTTACACTTCATTGCTTTTGCCTTTGATGGAGACGGATCGGTCATTTGGGAAGAAGAATCCTTCGGATGAAGACCTCGACAGCTACTTGCAAGAGAAACTGTAATCAAAGAGTCATGGTCCAGAAGTTAGGGGAAATACTAGAAATTTTGGGAAACTGTATATTGTTGATCATGACTAGATGGATGAGCTTGTAAGGGATAAAGTACAAGTGGGTTAGAAAAATATATAGGAGAAGGCTCATGATAGTAATTCAAAAAATCCTCCAATTCTAGAAAAAAATAGGAGAATGAATGCACGGGTGGCAAATTTTTATGCCCCCGCATGCTGGGAAAAGCTTTTCATGCCCGAGTGGTAAAATTCACCAACTCAACATATTTATAAGAAATTAGCAAGGTCTAGGTAAAAGCAATAAATTTTGCCAACATTGCATATTGGGTTCATTAGTTTTCTATGTGTAAGAGCAGTGAATTTTGCTGCCCATACACGTTGGGTTGGAAAAATCAAAAGCACACAAGTGGCAAAATTTGTTGCTTGTACATCTATAACTAAACAAAGTACATGTATACACCAATGGCACTTTTTGTCGACATAGCACATGATAAAAATTTATGGTCCATATGTTTAAGCGGTAAAATTTACCATCGTCGTATAGTCTTGGGAAGTTCAAAGTTCATGGTGTAAGCAGTGAAACTTACCTCTATCACATAAGGTAAGCATGTTTTGTGTAGGGTTGGCAAAATTCACCTCCCATACACATGAACTGTCTACTAAGGGTTATACATAAAAATGATAGAAAAAACTACTGATACACTGGGTCCAAATAAGAAAAAAAACTAGGTTTTGATCAATCAAAATATATTCATGAAAATGAACATAGGTTTAAACAAATCGACAGAAATCACCGATAAAAATGACAGTAAACATCCTATAGAGAAACTAGGGTTTAGAAATAGTGAAAAAGAAATGATTTACATATATACAAAAACTTAATACACTTACAAGAAATGCAAACAAACATTCCATTATACACATAAACCCTAAAAGAAAACAAAAACAAAAACCAAGAATAAATCTTACCTGGAGAAATGACCAAAATGCTAGGCGCACTCGATGAGATCAAAAACTACTCGATCTGCAGTTCATGCAATCCAATCATCCTTACGAAGGATTTGACAACTTGTCTTTGATAGATTAAGAATGAAAAATAAATGAAAACAACAAATAAACACCTTTAAAAGGTTTATAAAAGGTCACATTAGTCCTGGTACAAGTTCCATTAATGGGACTTTTAGTTTACTTGATACACTGATATTTGCTTGAGCGGCAAAATTTAATGACTTCGCATTCATTGAGATGACATGGCATAATGGTAAAATTTACCACCTCAACATATAAAAGAGGAAATAACATGCTAGGCCAGAAAATTCACCGCCCTTGCATGAAAAGGGAAAGCTCCAAAAACATGCATAAGCAGCAATTTTCACCACCTTAGCATGTCAATGATAAAAAATTTCTAACTCCTAAAAAGGGCCAAAACTGATATTTTGACAAGCTTGTAACTTAGCTGATTTTCATGAATTTTGAGGAATTATCTAAGGGGAACGTTACAAGCTATCCTTAGGTGTCAGAGGACTATGCACAAGGTCAAAGAGACTTGCCTCGAAATGAATACTTAGATTGTAGGCTATGAAACAAACAAGTTTCATAGGGGTCGTCCTACAAAATGAGCGCAGCTGATTTTGAGGACAACATACATTTATTGATAAATTGACTATAGGGGCACCTAAGGGATAAAAAAAAGTGGAAATGAAACATAAGTTTTTGTTGGATGACCACTACTTTATGGGAGGCATAAGGAGTTTAAAATAAAATTAATTTCTTTATTTCCTAACTTGGGCATTGGGTTTTGTAAGGCAAATAAATGAGTTTTTGGAGGCTCATTTGCATATGCCAGAAAATATTTTTACACAAGTTTATGTTGGTTGAATGGAGTTCACCATTTTATGCTTCTTGAGGATGGAAACCCTCATGAAGGAAAACATCTACCAGAGTGAGAGACCTCTCTAGGGTGTTTGGTGATTACTTCATTCACAGGTTATGCTGGGAATTCATTTGTTGTAGATTTCATGGTTTTACGAGTTTTGATTGTAAATTTGTTGAGGAAAGATTGAATAGAGATTTTAATAAAAAATGAAGGAGTATTTTTTAGATTGCAATCTGTTTGGTGTGTCATATGCTAGCCATACCTTTCCTAGAGGAGGTCATACCATTTTGCATATGTTTTGGGCTTATTCCTTTGGTATTTTCTCTCTTTCGGCATGTTTTTTTGCAATAGATCTACAAGTGTTTGGAGGACATTTTTGTGAGCAATTTTGGGAGTGGCTTAGTTTTTATATGTTTTTGTGGTTATTCCCAAGCCTGGTTGTATACCCTAAGACAGGCATGAGTTCTCTAGGCCCAAGTGCCTAAGTTTAGGGCCTCATAACTCATGCATTGGGGGCACGTAAGACTTCTTTATTGTTGTTCATCATTTACAAGGTGGAAAATCTAGGTTTTAACATATTTGGTGATAGATTCATAGCTCTAGTTTGTTGCAATCTTCATTTCTGACTTGGAATTAACTGAATTAGCAAATGAATATGTTTGTTTATGCATTGTAATGAGATTTCCCCATCTCTTCTTTTGATAACATATTGTACTTTCTGTTGTTGTTAAATATGGGTGTTTGAAAATAGTATTTTTTGAAGTTATTTTCAATTTTGTTTAGCTATCATTATATCTATTTTGAGAAACAACTTTTGCATATCTATCTTATTCTATAAACAAACACAAAACTAAAAACAAACAACATAAATTAAAAAAAGGTTCCAGACTAGGGTGGGACATTACACAAAGATATAACCGTAATGTTAACTACAATAAGGGAGAGGAAAGATGCCTCTAATGTTTCCCTCGATGTAGGAAAATAATAATGATAGCAATAAATTCTAGAGAGGATTACGCAAGTGTTGATGCATGTCCTAATGTAACACCCCGCCAAGGAACTCCTTAGAGAACAAGACAGTTATGCTATACAAATAGGACAATTTTTTTTAATGATAGAAATAACAAAGTAATGTTAAACATATCTACACATATCATTAGACTAAGCATTATCCTCTAGGATTCCATGGCTGGATTAATTACCAAACCAATAACAAGATCTAAACATACATCATAAATTAACTAACATCGATAGTACATTCTTAATCTCTTGCATTAAATAAACACATACATTTCCATAATATAGCATCAGTTAAATAATCATCAAGATCATGTATACAAAACTACATAAACATATTCAATTTCCCTTACATGAGAGTACATTATTTCAATATTCACACTATCACTTTCCTGATTACATTGGAATACATACATTATGATTTAACTGAAACATATGGCTAGTACATGAACATATATAACTATCTCCTCAAATTGGTACAAGATCTAGAGTCTATCACACGAGATACATCCTTCTTGCACACAAACAATGGCAAGGGAAAACCAATGGAGATAAAGCACATCCACCCAACAATGTGGAACCCTAAAGTCCACCCCCCATGCTAGGAGATAACTTAAGGTCCCACTACAACAACCAGTCAGGTAGACAATAGACTATAAGGAACAAGGACTACACATGACTCCAATACAACATAGGTCAATAACACAAGTAACTCAAACATCACTTCCAGAGGCAATCATACAATGAATGGGAAGAACGTAACTAGGGAGTGCTAGACTGCAGTAGGAAGGAGTGTCATCGCATGGTCTTGACATGGGTTACCCTGACATTCTCTCACTAGATGCTGACTCCTATCTATGGGTTACCCTAATAGTCTCTCACCAGACGCCAGCCCCCATCTATGGTTACCCTGATAATCTCTCACTAGACATCAGCCCCATATGGTGACACATGCAGAACCAACATTCCTTTCGTGAGGACAAGGAAGTTGACATTGCCAACTAGGCCTTCTCATCCCATCCTTAGTCTAAACAAGCACTATAGGCATGGGTGAGGAATCCAATTATCTTGTTTAATGTGAAATCATCCCTTTTCCCCCTAATTCATTTTAGGTTATCACTTAGTTCCAACTTTCAATGGGTTACCCTGGCAACCACTTTGGCCCTAGCCCCACATTGAAAGCCACTCCCCTACCTACATCTAGAAGACCCTATCAACCAAAGAAATTATCATCAAAAGAATAGGTATATATGAACAATGCAAGGTATTAACCTTCTTGCATACCAACTTAATCACAGTGACAATTTCACATTACATTTCCCATAGCTTCCAGGTGAAGCAATCCATAACAACATACTCCTCTTACGATTACTAATGTCTCCCCATTATCAAAGTCCAACACAATATTTTATTACATGTTCTATACAAATAATGAACCACAACATCCATAAAGGACTTTATTACCACATCATAATACATTTACAATATTGCATATACATGGAATCAAGACATACTAATCTATGCCTCTGGAAACTAAACCTTGACAACTTACACATAACCCTATTATGATCACTGATACAACTTACATTGTGCAATTTCACTCGCAATCAACCAATTTTCTAGAAGCAAAACTTATAAATTAAATTGTAAATACATTGTTTACAACCCTAATTCCAAAACTACTTATCAAATTCCAACTTAACATACCATTATAAATAAATTGTAATAAAATTAATGTAAAACTTAAATTAAATTTATTGATACTAAATATATATACATCATATACAATACAATCAAAATCATTAAATTTCTTACTCTTTTTCCTGTTCAATAAATAGTTCAATAATCGAATACTCTAATCCATTATATTTCAATAACTTATTCTAAATGAATCAATTATCTTAACTATAATGTTTCACTTAAATTAATAATCGAATACCAAATATATATATTTAAATATACACATATCTATATAAATATACTCCCATCAAAGCAATTATAACTCATTATCCTAATAAATTAACTTGATGATTTTACCATTCCAACAAAAGAATTACAATTATCAATAACAATGAATAATAACATTATTCTAAATTTCTAATTTATTTGGGGCATTTGACTAATCAACTATAATGTTTTGAGATAATAATAATAATAATAATAATAATAATAATAATAATAATAATAATAATAATAATAATAATAATAAAAAAAAAAAAAAATACCATGGATTGTTGGATAGCAAATATTTTTTCATCTAATAACAAGTAAATATGTACAGTTATTTTACCTTTTAAGCTACAGGATTATTATTACTACATGAATTTTCTATCAAATGTAATAACTTCCTATTGTAGTGTTTGGAAATGTTATTATCTGACAAATCTAATTTTTTTGAACATTTTATTTGAGGCTATTCAATTGAAAGTGAAATTTAACCGAGTCAATTACACTGTATATATAACAATACTCTCGTGTTGGGATTGTGGATTGAAAGGAGAGGTTACATGTGAATGGGAAGTAGACATGACAATGGTAAGGTTGGGGTGTATAAATTTACTAAGGTATTTTAATTTAAATTTGATTAAATTTTAGATATTAGTGTCCACTAATTACAAGAAATATAATTTATTAGGGCATTAAGGCACCTCAACTTATTCTCAAATGAAAGTGCATAAACAGAATGCCATCTTAATTACATTGATGAGAAGTTTTGAGGATATGGATTATGATAGATGCATGGCATGAATGATGAATGGAAAAGTGGAAGAATTTGTTTAGACACTAACAAGCTTCATTGTCTAAGCAAGGAAAGTTGCTATAATTGTAAGCTGGGCACAAAACGGATTTGTTGAAAAGGCTTTAGAAACTTTCAAACAAAAGTAAATGTGAAAGCATAGACAAAGTAAAATGAATTGAGAGAAGTACAATGCATAATCAATGAGAATAGCATGAAACATGCTCAATAACTAAGGAGGTGACGTGGTTGGAAATGTGGAGAATGCTAAGAGATCAACCTGATGCTAGCCTTGAGACCAAATTCCAGCCTGGAAATCAAGATGTTCAGGCTTAAATTAGTTGTTTCCACCATCTAAAGATCCTAATGACATCCTTGAGATCTGAAAGATCAAGGTAGAATGCACATTACTGTGAAAGACATAAATGGAGATGATACTGAAGCCAACGGTAAGTAAAACCTCGCTGGATTAAAATAAATCCCACCAACGAATATAAAGGACATAGACAGGGCATGTGAACTGTTTGATAGAATTGCCTCAAAGAGATGTTGTCATCTGGAATACAATGATTGCAAGATGCATCCAAAATGGATTTTTTTAAAAGACTTTAAAAAACTTTCTAGCAATGGTGATTGGTAGGTTAAAACTAGACTCTGTAACCTTTGGCACATCCTCCTAGCTTGAGCACGCGGCCATGCAGGTTTAGTGGACCAGTGCTGTACATATTTCAATTTAACATTTGAAACCCTTATTGCATTACACCTACAATGATAATTATGTGTACAAGGTTGATCTTCTTTCCCGTGTTGGGCGATCTTGAAGACACCCTAAACTTTGTCATTGAGATACCAGTTAATCCGGCTATGGCCATATGGATGTGTTTTTTTAGAATATGATATTTGTAGATATGCACAAAATGGATTTCCAGCAAATGCAATTAGCAAGTTTAAAATAAATTCCACAACCTTTGGTTGTAAACTCCTTGTGCGCACCGAGATGGAATCTTTGGAATAGTGTATGGAAATCCCTAATCTAATTGCTAACTTTTGTTAAATCGATCTAATAATTTTGATTGCTATTTTTAATCGGTAGAAAAGATTCAGGATTCATGGGTAGGGATCAAACATTACTAGCACAAAAGATTTCATGTGTCTAGCAAATTGATTAGAGATTTCATTTGTTGAGCAAATGAAGGATAGAGGAATATTGTCAATGTATTTAATTGCCCTAATAGACATGCATGCAAAGCAAGATTGCTGAAAAAATGGAAGAAAAACAAATCGTATTCATAAGTAAAATGCAAAAGAAAACAAAGGTAAAAAAAATTAATGGAACCTGGATACAACATTTAACTAGGCTTGGATTCGAATCTAGATTCAAATGTTGCAGCTCCAACCTCCTCCAAAAGCCTCTTTCAAATTTTTCCCAGATCCCCCTTCCAAAAACTGATTCCCCTTAAGAGAGAGCAATCTCCACATTACTTCCAGATCCTTGCTCCACCTTTTTAGGAGGTTCCACACAAATTCTCATTCCCTTGAATGACAAAAATTTCCTATTTTATTAAATTTATAACTATACAAACTATAATCTCCTTTACAACTATAAAATGCAATTTTTATTTTTATTTATTTCAATATTTACTATATATATATGCATATGTATATGTATAATATCATGAGGTTGAATTATGAAGTTGTTTATAAAAAAATAAACAACTTAATTGGAATATAATTAATAAAATTAAAATGAAAATAAATATGTAAAACAAGCTTATGTAAATTGTTAGGTGGCTATAAAAATAAATTTATAAATGATTATAATTTATTATAAAATATATATATATATATACACACACACACATATATATGTATACACATACACACATATATACATATATACATATATGTATATGTATATGTATATGCATATGTATATATATGTATATGTGTATGTATATGTGTATGTATGTGTATATGTATATGTATATATATGTTTATGTGTATGTGTATGTACATGTATATACATGTATATACATGTACATACACATACACATAAACATATATATACATATACATATACACATACATACACATATACATATACATATACATATACATATACATACACATATATGTATATGTATATATGTATATATATGTGTGTATGTGTGTGTGTGTGTATATATATATAAATATATATATATATATATAAATATATATATATATATATATATATATATATATATATATAGTTTATAATAAATTATAATCATTTATAAATTTGTTTTTATAGCCACTTAACTAAACATAAGCTTGTTTTACATATTTATTTTCATTTTAATTTTATTATCTATATTCCAATTAAGTTGTTTATTTTTTTATAAACAACTTCATAATTCCACCTCATGATATTAATTTATCTCCTTATTATTACTATATATTTAACTTTAGCTTTTTATTTAAATTTATTTTAAGGTAGAAATAAACCAAAATATAAATCAAACGCTCCTAATTTAAATAACTCCAAATTACCAAATAGTACCTGACCACTATGCACGATCGAAAAGCATGACCACGACAATGGAGACAGACTATCATGTCCATACTAACAACACTGACTGGGTACAAAACTAAATGCTCATCCTCTTCAAGGATGATGGCTAAGTAGGGGACCTTATGTTTACTCCACTCAACAAATTTCCATTGGTTAAGGCATGCTCAGACCTGTTAATTTAGGTGGAGTCGATGCCTAATACCTATAACCTATATCAAACAACACGGTTGAACATGAAGATATATAATCACACAATCATACACACCGTGAAAGGAAATCACAATGCAACAAGGTACTCACACATGAGTAATGCGACACTATTCCTTTCACAGAAACACATCAAATAAATAACTACATTATGCATCACAATCAGTTACTAAACAATCAAAATAGAACAATCAGTTACATATGATCAAACATGAGCAATCACCAATAATATCATAACCATGATTAGATAACAATAAAGCTTAGAATTAAATTAATCCACAATTTCTAATATGTCCATAAATCTGTCAGAACATAAAACACCAGTAATTAAAGCATCATCAATGTCATCATAGCAGTAGGTCTATAATCAACTAGGTATCATCAACTTAACATCATAACAGTGAGTCTACCATCAACAACATGTCATAATGTCTAGTCCTAGTAAAACAGCTATCATTATACTTGAAAGGCATTAACCCCAAGAGTCTTCTACATGCATTTTTTGGATCATGAACACTTGAATGACTCAAAAAGTAAATATTTAGCTATTTCATTCATGAAGCCCAACAAAATTTGAAACGGCACCTACAAGGTGCCTAATTGTTTAGTAACAAAATCTATTTGTTGTCCAAAATCATATGTAATATCATAAAATTCTATCTCGAAATCAAACGTAGAATAGGTAATTTAAGTTTCAGAACTAAATATTAAAATTGGCTCATTGTTTACATAGTTTTTTTTATCAACATTAGAGAAAATATCCTTCACATGCATATAGCATCATATAACTCACAAAGCCTAGTTCAAAATTTATTAATTTTAAACACAATTTTTTATATTTTAGCCTTGTACTAGAAGAAATGATTAACCACAGTTTGTATTCCACAGTTTGTATTCAAACAATAACATATAACTTATGATTGAATCTAAAATTAATCCTAATTTAATCCTAATCTAAATATGTGATAAAAATTTTGAAAGAAGGGTGAGATTGAAAAAAAGGAGAAAGAAAGCATGAGCCTATTATTTAAACATTATCTAGTGAGTGGAAAATTCAAAACAATAACCACTCCTTTTCTTGACTTGACAATTCACAACCAATGCACAAGAGGTAGTAATCATCAAAGGAAATAAAACCATGAAATAAATAACTAACTACTACCCTATTCTAGGCATAGGTTGAAGGAACTACTCCCACAATAAATGTGCAAGACAAGTATTTGATGTTAAAATTACACGAAGGTGTTCAAGTTGACCACAAAATAATTTTTCATTAGTAAAACCTTGAAGTGATATTAAACAACATTTAGATTCATTGCATTCTCAAGAATTTAATGTGAAAGGTACAATGTAACAAGACTCATCAATTGAAAAACCAAGAATGAAGAAGAATGAATGCAAAAGAAGCTAAATTGTATTGTTGGTATACATTGGTAAGGAATGTAAAATAATTTCCCCCTAATAACCATATAAGACAAAATGTACAAAAAATGTATTCAATCACGTGACTTTTATTTTGAGATTATTAAATTTTTTTAAGTCTAAACCAAAACATGACTTGCATTTTAATGTCATGATGTTTTATGCAATATTCTTGTATTTATATATGCTAAAATTGTCAAATATCACCTTTACTAGCTCTAAATCTAGGCACTTTGAATAAACAAATCTAACATCCATGAAAAATCAACATAGCCACCAATTTCCAAGGCTCCTTATATTCTTTGATTTTCTTATCAAAATCTTTAGAAAAGGATTTTATTTTCATGGGTTGATTGATTAAAGCAACATTAAATCTCAGCTCCTTATAAGACCCACCTTTTACTACTTCCTCAAATTTCCTTTTCAAAACATCTACTAAAATGGCATTTTCTATTAGAACACATAGATATACTAAGAGGGGGGTGAATCAATATATACCAATTTTTAATTTTATTCTACTACAACAATAGGATCTATACCATATCAATCAAATTATGTAAGAACTATGAAAACATAAACATATCCATGCATCCACACAAGAGAACACAAGACCATAATTTACATGGAAACCTAAGAAGACAAAACCATGGTGAGTAAGCTTCTTAGATCTATTTCTGAAATCTAGCCTCATAATGAAAATTTATTATTACAATATGATTTGAAAACACTAACCCTCAAGAGACACCAATCCCCTAGCCAATACAAGGTTTATGGGTACCAACCCAAAGGAGACTGTAATCCCCTAAATTGAGTACCAAACTAGATAAAGAGAGGCACCAAACTCATAAGGATCAAGAGGCATGAACCTCTGGAATCTCTAAAATGATTAAAAAAGTAATGATATACATTCACTGTTAGTAATAATCTCTGCATAATACAACCATCACCTCTGCTATCATGATTTGGATAAACAGATTCATAGTCCAATTTCAGAACTTCGTTGTCACATTTCTTAACCTTTGGTTCTACAATTTAGAATAAAATAATATGCTCTTGTAAACATGGATACATATTGTGTGACTCCTAAATTATCTTCTATTCATTTTCTTCGCACTCAATTCACATTCACATGTACACAAACTATCTCCCAAAACATTTCTTCTTTATATATTTGATACTTTACATTTTTCAAAATGAATTTGGCCTCTATAAATTTTAATTTCCAACATATATATTTCATATCTAGTCAACCCAACCTGAATTCTTGCACTATGAATTTGGGCCCAATTTAAACAAATTGAATTGACCACTTCAATATTTGTTTTATTCTTCTTTAGAAAGTCAGTTAGCTTCTAATATTTCACAATAACTATTTTCACTTTAATAATTCCAAGGCAACCCAACTAAATAATCAATGTATTTTACTAATGGCCTTATAGAGAAGTCTATCAACAACTTTATATCTCCATGAACCTAGGACTCTTCTCCTTTCACTATCGACAAAAGTGGCTTTCCATGATCCTGTTCTCAAAAGCCTTTATCAATAAAAGTTCACATCCATGAACCACAAATTAAAATCCTTTATCATAAAAATCAACTTTTCACAATCTTTGGACAGTTTATCAATTATCAGCAAAAGTGGCTTTCCAACCTTTTCTCAAAAGCCTTTATCAGTAAAAGTTCACCTACACGAATCACAACTTAAAATCCTTTATCGAAAAATCAACTTTCCATGAACCACACTCACCACACCAATCTCCCCCTTTGTCATTGATGGTAACCAAAAAGAAATAAACTTTGAATGTTCACTTTTGTATCTCTCCCTAAACTATTACACAATTCTAAAATTTCTCCCCATTTGACATCAATGGAAAAGTGAAGTAACAAACCTCTTTCCTCCATGTTGTTATTCTTCCTATTTTTGTGAAGCTCCCCCTATCTGTTGAGCTCCCCCTTTTTGTAATACTTCCTCTTGGCATTAAGGACATTATTCTTCTATTTTTTGTACCTAAAAAACAATTCATCAGCTGATCTATCTCAAAATTTTCTTCTTCATGGAGTTAAAAGATACTACAATGACTAGCTTCCTCTGACATTAATGCTCCCCTTAAACTACTTCTCCTCCTTAGGGGGTATCTCTTCCATTTTGTAACTCTGATATATTCCAGGGATTAAGAATATATCTTTGAGATGCTCCCCTTAGACATATGCTTCATCATAAGATTTTACTAATTTGATGAGAGTGATATCACTCCCAACTTCTACCTTAACTACTCAAATGTCTCTTTGGGAAGGGGTTGTGTAAAAATATCTACAATATGATCCTTCGTAGCAACATATTCCAACTTTACCTCTTGATCTACAACCTTTTCTCTTAATAAATGATAATTAATGGATATATGCTTGGTTCTAGAGTGCATCACTGGATTCTTCACACAAAATAGGAATGGGCTCATCATATATTATTTTGATATCCTTCAACTCTACTTCATCCACAACACCTGGGTACAAAAAAATACTATAACTACATATTTTTCTTCTATTGTTGATAGAGAGACTGACTCTTGCTTCTTGCTTAACCATGAAACCAATCTATAACCTAGGAAGAAAGATCCACCACTTGTGCTTCTCCTATCATCAATGCTGCTAGCCAAATCTCCATCTGTATATGCAATTAGAGAGAAGTCCTTCCCATTCTCATGCCACAATAAATAGTCCAATGTGCTCTTCAAGTATTTTAAAATCCTTTTAACATCCTTTGCGTGTGTCTCTTTTGGATTGGCTTGAAACCTAGCCACCATACAAACTACTTGCATAATATCTAGTTTTGATGCAGTCAAGTATAATAAGCTTCCTATCATGGATCTATAATGAGTCTCACCATCTTGAAGTGACTCATCATCCTTTCTAAAATGGAAACCTATTACCATAGGTGTAATTACATGTTTGCAGTCTATTGCATGTGTTGTCATTCATGTCAATAGGTTGGGATGCAACAACATGTTGTTGCATGTGATATCAATGGAGTAGATCAAAGGAAAGATAATTAGTATCATCTATACATAGCTACACTTGCAAAGAAGAGGAGTGTATAGGAAGAAAAGAGTAGTGGTGATGTGATTTAAGAGATCAGTATCATCTGTACATAGTCATACCTTATCTACCTTATCTTCTAAAGTTCATTTGTAAGTTCATGATAAGTGTATGTTACCAATATTTTTGGTGTGTTGTGTTGGTAATGAATGTCAAGAAAGTTATTCTAGGTGAACTATGTTGTACTTGGATGATATGAAGTCATGTCACTTTGCACTGGATAAAGAAAGTTGCAAAAAGTTTGAAGAAATTTAGATAAGTATAGTTCAAGTTAGGAAAGGTGTGACAGGCTCAGCAAAGTGTACCACATTCTACTACTAATTTGCAAATATGGGCTTGTGGATTTGAAGATAGATAGACATTACTCTTAGTCATGTATCGTTCAAATTTGAGATCATGGAGTCTATCACAAAGTGTTTTAGAGTCAGAAGAGTGAAGACAATAATGAAATAGGGTAAGTGTAGTCACAGAGAGACAGAGAATGCTTTGCACTTCTTTGCAGTTGAAGATATGACATTGCAGTTTGGACGACAACCAGACATAAGTGAAATGTAAGAATGTTTCAAGTTTCAAGTGATAATATGTAGCACAAATGTTTCTTCAGAGTCAGCTGTATGAAGACAAGTCTTTTTCATAGTTATGGTAAGTAGAGGGAGATAGTGGATGTCACCACTGCTCACCACACACTAGTATCTGGCCTTGTTGATTGAATGATAAGCTCTTATGGTTGGTTTCTATGCTCTATATTCAAGTTGCAATTATTTTTTTTTATCACAAGTATAATCTTTAATGTATTACATCAAGACTGTGTAAGCAGAGTATGTTAAGGATACCAGCATCAAAGTTCAAATGTCTGTGCCAACATGAAATATCCTAAAATGATGAAAGGAGTGTATAGGGATGATTTGTAAGTCATATAATTCCTTTTGAGTGGTCTGCATGATGTAATTTAGTCTCCTCCAGTACTGCTTTTGGTTTGGAGATAATTTTTTTTAAGCTAACTTGATATATCTAGGTGATTGCGCTATATTCTTTGAAGTGTGTGCCAACGTGGAAGAGTGTACTAATGTAAAATAGTTCCTATTTATCATCTTGGTTTGAACCACATTGGATTTCTACTTACTGCAAATGTTTGGGAGCTGACTGTTATGGCAATTACATGTTTCATTTTACACATTTCATCTTGGCCAACAAAGGAGAAAGATATTGAAGGTTGTGGAGGATATAAATATAAGCTAATTAAATTTGTTAAATGATGTATGGCATGTGTATTATGTGATAGCATTAATAATGTGTGAATAAACTAACTGCAGAAGCAGTTTTGATGATGAAATGTGAAAATGATTAGTTTATGTAAAGTGATATTGTTACGTAGGTGATTGTAGGTGATGCATGGTGATAGAGAAGAATTTCTAAAGGTGTTTTGATTTTGTGGAACTTGGTATTGTGAATGTACAGAGATGAAATAGTTGTGCAAAGTTTGGAAAGGTTAGAAGAAGGTTGGAGTAGTCATTGTTTGTGAAAGAAACATCTGAGTCAGATAAGTATTTTTTTGCAGAGGTTGAAGCCTCTTTGTAAAAGTTGTAAGTGTTGTAGCAGTTTAGGAAGTTGTAACTTCCTTTGGGTTGTAGCCCATAAATTATAATGTAATCTTATTTTTTATTTGTGAGGCTAGATTTAAATAGTAGATCCAAGAAATTTTCACACTGTGGTTTTTCCCTTCTGGGGTTTTCCACATAAATTTGGTGTTATGTTTTTGTGCTTACGTGTTCTTGTGTTTCTCATGCTTTAAATCCTTACATTAGTTTTAATGTTGTTGGAAGAAAAGAATTTGATTAAGTACTGATTCACTCCTGTCTCAGTAATTTTGTGTGTTCAACATAGTCATCCATACCAAACTTTTTCAACATCTCCTTGGCATAACTATCTTCTTCAATAAAGATACCCTTGTCTAATTGAACAATTCAAAGTCCAAGAAAAAACAAAAATTCACCTCCATGAATGACAACTTAAATTCCTTTATCAAAAAATCCATCTTTCTACAAACTTTGGACATTTTATCTATTATCAACAAAAGTTCCACTTTGTGAACTTCCTGACACAATCTTTATCACATCACCTACCAACTAAGTTGCATCATCACAAACTCATTGGAAAACTTATGTTTCCATGAACTTACCAGTAAAGTCACAAAACTATGAACCATTCTTCTCTTCTATCTACAAAAATGCCATTCACTTCTTTTTTCAGCAGAAATAATTATTGGTGAACTTCACCATTGAAAAAATTTCAAGTTCATGAACCAAAGATTTTTCTAATACCTTATTGGAAAAATCACTCATTGGGGAGCTTGAGAAATCACAAACTTTAAACTTTCTTCTTCAAGCATTCATTGGCTAAACTTGCCTATCAGTGAACTGGATATTGGGGAAACTTGCCATTAACAAACTTAAAAGTTCACGAACTGAGTGATTCACTGACCAGACATAGAAATCATGCATGCCTTGGAAACTCACTTTGTCATATTTTCGTCTACTAATTGATTGTCAGGAAAACTAGCCATGAATGAACTTAAGATTTCACAAACCTTGAGATTCACTAACTGAAGGCTTATTGATGCATAAGAATCTTTTTGAATCAATATCCCTTTGATATTATTGTCTTCATGTCTTTGAAACTTTGTGATACCTTTGACATCAATAACAATGTTTCCAATAATCTCCCCCTTTTTCGTTGATGGCAATCAAAAAGAAATAAACTATGAATGTTCACTTTTGTATCTCTCCCTGAATTGTTACAAAACTCATGCCTTAGAAAATTTGTGATGCCTTTGAGATCAATGACAATGTTTCCAAGATTTTCTTTTGTTCATCATAAATGGACATAGAATTTTTTATGGGTAGTTTGACATACTAACTAGTTTAGGTTAAATCTAGGCCTTCGTAAGTGTCATCCCTATCTTCTAGCTTATCAAATAGTGCATCACATTTCCTGAAGCACTTGAATCAACTAAATAGTTGTGTAAATTCTTATAAAAGATATAGACACTTAGAAATAATGGAGATGCATCCAACCTCCCTTTGTACATGATTGTGAAAATGTTAGCATAGACTTTATATTATCCTTGTCTTTATCCTTTTGAGAAGTTGTTGCCTTCTCAGCCTTATCCAGAGATCAAATCAATGCTTCCCTCTATGATGTATAATTCAAAATTACATCATACAAGGATATGTCTACTTTAGTTTTATTAAAATCATTAGTAAGGTCACATCCTTGTTCAACTGATGTGTAGGTCTTGTTCATATTTGTATAGTTTTATTTTTATGGCCCCCCTTGGGGTCCTTTTGGAGGTTGTAGGTTACTGTTTGCATTAGGATAAGGTGGGGTAGGAGAATTATTTGGAGGAATGGAAGATGTGAACTAGTCTTTTCCTATGTTCCTCAAAAAAAAATTCTCTTCCCCTATTGAAAAGCCTAAATCTCATCATATTCCTGAATTGGTTCATTTCCATCTTCGAATGGAAAAATATAAGTGTCTAGAACCATAGTAGTACTTAGATCTCTTGATTGTCTATTTGTGTCCTCATGGTTGACTTGTTGGTCTACCAAAGATATTTTAGACATCTTCTCCATTTTAGGGCAGTTAAGTTCTAAGTGAAAAGTTATATCATGAAGTATGCACCAATTTGACAAAGGGTTTAATTAAGTAAAGTTCACCAAATTATCATGGTTTGTGTTATCTAATGGAGAAGGTACTCCTCCATTGTTATGACTAGTGTTCCATTATCTATTTGATCTTTGTTTGTTAAAACCTCTATTTTGGAAATTTTGATTCTAATTGTTATGACCTTGATTGTGATGATTATTTTGGTTTTGAGTTTGGTAGAAACCATACCCTTGGAAATTTCTTTGACTCTGGTTCTATGGAGGGTTCACCTTCAACCCTATGAGTCCATTTGTCACTTGAGCCAAATTTTTATTTAGGGCTTCTAATTATAAGGTAAGATGTGAAGTTTGGCCTGAATTTGAATGTACCCTAATAGCTAGAAAACCAACCTGATTAGCCAGGTGTGTATTGACAATAGGGACTTCATTCATGGCCTATTGCTCAAAGATTGAATTTCTAGATGGTTGAGGAGTAGCCAGGGTTATAGGAGAATTCTAAATTTGGCCATGATAAAGGAACATTAGGGAGACAAAAACATGATTTGAATGATGTGGATATGCAAAATGGTTCTACCGTTGTGGAACAATGCCTCAGATAGAGTTCATTAATGGTGTGCTATTCGTCAAAGCATGGTTTAGGGTTGGGAACTGATTTTACATTCGTAGGTATCCAACTAAAGGTAGGTTTACCATAGATTTCGTACTCACATCATGCATCTCCTGATGCAATTTGATTGGTTCTGAATAATCCTTAGACAAAGTATTTATATTTTGTCTAGCCCAGTTTATCAACACTATAGTTAGGTGATCAATAGGTCTAGGGTATATTTTAATTGTGGTTGCTTCAGTCACTGTATAAAGATAGGTGATTCTATTGTAAATTTTGTCAAACCTTGTATTGAACATAGTAAAAGGTTCATTTGTTTCCATTCTACAAGTACCAGATTGATGATATACAATTAAGGAATCTATGTAAATTTTGAATGAATGCAGTTTATAACTTAGACTATCTTTTGATAGATCTAGCTAGAAAATTTAGATACCATGATTGTACCATGATTGTGATAGATCTTGATGTGGTATGTTTTCCCTAATGAAAACGTCTATGAAGGCTTGAATATGCTCCTCTGTGTTAGTGTAGGTTTTTATTTTCCTGGTTGGGTTATTTATTTTCCTATATTTCTAGGTTTTTCCTAGACATGTTATTAAGCTTGATTAGGGTTAATTTAATATTAGTGTGTGTGGGTGCAAGGTGTCAGCACCCTCCATGTGAGTTACACAAGTTCCTATTTTAGGCTATGTGGTGGACTCTTCCCATTTGCCATATTTTCCACCTCTCCCCTCTCTCATATTCTATATCTACTCACCTCGTACCTAGTCTTGTGTACATTGTATTATGCAGATTTTACTTTTGCATCCTCTTAATACTATTTTTATAAAAATGCATATAGATTAATAATAAATAAGATGAGTGCATTAAGTGGCTAAGAGAGCCACTCCATCAAAAAATATAGGCAATAGCT
Source organism: Cunninghamia lanceolata (assembly GCA_027924645.1). Lineage (NCBI taxonomy): Eukaryota > Viridiplantae > Streptophyta > Pinopsida > Cupressales > Cupressaceae > Cunninghamia > Cunninghamia lanceolata. Next base: position 18,986,589 of record BSBN01001807.1, on the reverse strand, counting down.
TGTATCATCTTATCAAAGATATTACAAGTTAAAATCACCTAATTCACAATGGCATACAAAAACTACATATTCTATAAGATCATAACTTATATCCAAATTTCATCATTGATCTTTGTCCTATATCTCACTACCTTTATCTATCATATCCCTATCCTTTTCAATATATTGATTATCTTGTTCTAGTTCCCTATGACCCACTTCCATCATTGAAGCCATCTGTTGTTGTTCTTCCTGCATCCTTGCCTCACTATTCAAGTACCCCCTGTTGTCACTACTTATGAAGGAATCCCATCCCTTAAAGGTTCCTATCTTTAGAGAGATCCTTAGTAAATTATTGTCTATAAAAAAATTTGCAAGTAAATTCCATAGCTCCAAAGTCTTCTTCTGCTCTATTCTCTACTAGTGAATGATTATTGTACTTGTTATACATTTCCATATATTCTTTATGAAAGCTTGGATCCACTTTCCTATTCTCATGAGGCCAAAAATCTACAGTCTAGAAATCAGATCTATAAACCATTACAAACCTATCATCCAAGATCTTCACGAATCTATCAATAGGAATCTTCATTGTTGTAGTAGCCTGTTCACATATAGAATGAAATATGAGTCTTAAAAAAGACTCAGTAGGGATCCTTTTCCTTCTCTAGTATTCATCCTCATTCCTTTCTTTCCATAATGATCACAAGATTTTAGTAGAAAATAAAATCCAAAATAGATTATCATTGGTGCCTAATTTACTAACAAAACCACAAAGGATATGTATCTTTCTTATACTAATTTTAGACAACAAGCCTTCCAACTTATTCAATAAAACCCCCTAGACTTCACACACAAATTTACATTAAAAAAAAACATGATTACAGGTTTTAGGCAGGTTACAAATAGAACACATTTTATTATCAAATCCTAAGGCCAACCTCTTTAGAAATAACAAGCACTTAAAACAACTTTTTTTAGGCTCAATTACTTTGGACCAAATGAAAAAAAGGGATTTAGACATCATTTTATGTTCTAAGTTAACATTCCAAGTAGAGTTAATGTGGTCATAAACCACATTTGAATCAGTCATCAAATCATATAATCTTTTGGGATTCATCTTTACCAATTCTATTTCATCCATCCACTTTTTGCTAAACCACTCATCATTGCTCAAAATAACAAATTGAGATAAGTTATCTTTGATGGAGTTACATAGGATAGAGTATGTTTATTTCTATGATTCAGGCACATCAAATTATGCTTTTATTTGGTTCCATCTCTTTAAAGAGTTTTTCACAATGATATCATTAAAAGTATCAATACCCAATTTAGTCATTTCTTAGTTAAGCAACCTTGAAGAAGCGATAACAATTTATCCTTATGCATTAGGTTCCACCATGTTGAGCTACCACCATGAATACGTTTGTTAACTGTATCAATAGCATTTCTATTTTGAATGAAGGTTTTCACAATCTCCCAGGCTTTCCAAATAGTAAAAAATACAACAGACCTAGAGGGGTTAATACTATATTCTCCTAAGGTAATGTCTTGAATGTTTAGAAACTTCCAATCCTTGACTTCCTTAGAAGATGCTCTCATCAAGTTTCTTTTAATTAGGATTTTCCATGGTTCACTCCCACCAAAACCTTAACAATCCATTTTGCAACCAAGGCTACAACCTGATTTTTAAGTCTTTAAGCCCTAATCCCCCAATACTTTTACTCAAACAACACCAATTCCAAGACACAACATGCCTTTTCTTACCACCTTTACCATTAGACCATAGGAAGTCTCTTATTCTATTATGGATATTATTAATTTGATAGCTTATAAACAACCATGTAGAAGCATAGTAGATGGAATAAGAAGATAAGATTTTCTAACATACTTACAATCTCCTTGCTAGACAAAGAAATTGTATGTTCCACTTCCCTAGCTTCTTATCAATTTTTTCAAAAATCTAGCCAATTTTTTTAAAATATGGATTCATAGAAATTGAATGCCAAGAAAACTTGCCTACTTATTTGCATCACCCCACTACCAACTATTTGGCTCAAAGAAATCTAGTGGGTCTGCATTCCAACTTAACAAGATAGATTTGGAGAATGAAACATTTGCACTTGAGGCCTGGCAAAAAACATTCAATCTATTTTCCACTATCTTTAAGTTATTCCTTTCAATTATAGGGAACAAAGTAGTGTCATCAACGAGTTGCATATTTAGTAGACTATCTTTATTTGGAAGAACAAGACCTTTATCTCCTCTTCTATTAGTTTTTTCCTTAGGGGATAGTATAATGCTTCTGAAGCTATTACAAACAAGGCAAGAGCCAATGGACAACTGTATCTAATAGACCTTTCCACAACAAATGAATCAGATAAGGACCCATTTATATCAATTTGAACTGAAGCATCATTAAATAATATTTTTACCATTCTACAATACTGGTCAAGAAATCCTAATGATTCCAACATCATTATCACAAAAGACCACTCTATCCTGTCATAGATTTTTTCAAAGTCCGGTAGAAGTATACTTGCATCTTGTCCTGAGTATTTTTCCCAATCCATGGCTTCCCATCTTGTAATCAAGTTTTCTAGAAAGTATCTCCCTTTAATAAATCTTGTTTGAGTTGGATTTAAAATATGAGGCATGATATTTGTTAACCTCATGGCAAGGATTGTTGCTATGATTTTATAAGACACATTGAACAGGGTGATAGGTCTCCAAATTATTTTATTACTTTTATCTGCCTCTTTGGTAAAATCTTTATGATACCTCTATTTATGCTTTTACCAAGGGTTCCTTTTATAATAGCCTCCTAATATACTTCATATAGGTCATCTACAACCCACTCTGTATTGGCTTTATAAAACTCTACAAGTAGTCCATCAATCCCTTGTCATTTCCCATTTTCCATAAACATAATAAATTTCATTATTTCTTCTTTAGAAATGTCTCAACTTATATCCTCTCACATCTCCTATGTTATCTTCCTTACGTAAAGAATCTTACCTAATTTTTGTGCCTCCCTACATTTGTTGCTTCCATCTTCAGCTAAGAAAAGAGATTTGTAGAAATCCCTAATGATTTCTTTAATATCATTATTATCCTTAAAACACATATCATCTACAATAATAGGCCCAACATTCTCCCTATTATTCTTGGATTTTAGTAGATTGAAAAAATATTTTGTTCCTCTATTAGCATCCTTCAATTAATTGAGTCTAGCTCTAACTTTTGCACCTTGTTTTTTAAAAGTTTGAAATTTCCTAAGCTTGTGATTAATTTATCCTAGCCTCTTAATCTTTTCCTTAGTCTTATATTACATCTACACATTCTTTTCTACTTCCAAAAATTCTTCTTGCAAACTACCTTCCTCTTTCCTTCTCTCCATTGCATATATTTTCCAATTGTTTGAAATAGAGATTTGTAGTTTTCTAATAAAGTTCCCAAGTATTGTATTCTACTGATTTGGGATGATGTTTCTATACTAATGTTCCTCAAACCATTTATACCTTCCATGCAATCATTATCCTAAATTGGAGTAGTGTTACATTTAAAAATGATTTCCTTTTTTAATCTAGGGTCAGACTGCTAGTCTTCCATCAAAATATACGCACCTATTAGATGATGATCAAACAAAGTGGAGGGGAAAAATTTCACACAATTGGATTCCTTTATTCTCTGAAAATACAAAACATCCTCATTCACATAAAATTTATCCAATTTTCTAAAAATTCTTTTATTACCTTTTTGGTTACTGTACCATGTAAATCAGATGCTCTTACTTTCTCTTTTATTTCCTTCTAACAGATCAAACAATTTTAACATTTTTTTCAACCTATTCCAAAATAACAACTTATTACCTTTCCATTCCCACTTGTGACCACCAATTTTGTCTTCACTTTGCTCTATCCTATTAAAATCCCCTCCCACTATCCAAGGAATTTTTTGCAATTCATAGGTCATCCACTTCCATACTTCTATCCTATCACTATACTCATTTGGGGCATAACCTAAGAAGATTCCAAATTTTAAATTATTTTTCTACAAGACATCCATAAATAACTGTTGCAGAGAGAACACCCATTCTATATAATGTATCTAGACCATTTTTTATTAACCTGAATAGCAATTTCCCCCTTCCCGTTTCATGCTTGGAATAGAAATAGTCTGCATCTCTCCAGATAAATTTTAAGTTGTTCTCTAGGGTAAAACTAACTTCTTTCACTTCTTGCAGTAATAGGAAATCTATACTTTTATTTTTATTCAAAAGTCCCTTACTAGATATTTCCTATCTGGGGATTCTAGACCCTTAATGTTCCAAATGAAGCAATTCATATTCAAATTATTTCTGGCATGTTGAGCTTCCTCTTCTTATAGATTTTATGAAAGCATCTAGGTAGTTTTTCCGCTTTACCTTCTTTTCTAGTTTGAGAGAGCTTGAGCTCCTCCTAACATATTAAGTTTTTTTCCCTCTACTTTTTTCTAGGAAAGTGCAACTACAAGCTCCTTAAGGTTTTCTACATTCTCCTCATGACTGACCATGACTAATCCTTTAGTCCAAAATTTAGGAGAATCCCTAACAACCTCCTCTGAGTTTGTTGAACCTATTCGATTCACTAAACTTATTTTTTAGTTCATCTTGCTCCTTCTTTTGCTCAATAATGTTAGCTCTAATTTTATCCAAGACCAATTCTTGAGCATTGTTTTCCCCATATTTTTAATTTCATTCATGATTTCTTTGTTAATACTGACAACAATCTCTTCACAACAAAAAAACTTTGTAGCCAAAGAATTAATCACATTTTTAGAATCTAGAGATGGAGGGACAGTAGTGCTATTTGCCACAAAATTATCGCCCAAGGGATCAAATGTACTCCCTTTAGAAGGAACATAACAATTTTTATCCAGGGCCTTCAGTTTGTCTCTTACCAGTTAAAGAAAAGATTTGAGTCTTTTTTATCAACCAAGGGAGCACAAGACTCCATATCGTAGCATGGCCTCAAGAATTGAGCATCGATACTACAATATGGAGTCGAGGCCAAACATACAAAATTTGTTTTTCAATTTTCAGCAGTAGACCTAGTGTTTCCGTCTACAACAATTTCACCCTCCTCTAGGCTTAGTTCACTCAGTCTTTTCTCTACAAACCCTAGAAAATAATTATCAACCCCACCAGTCACTGAAAAAACTACCTCCTCTCTTTCACCCACCCCAAGAGACTTTTCTACAAAGGGTTCACCAACACAATTATTATCATTATCACAGATTTCCTTACTCTTTCATAGCTCCCTCTGAGAAAATTCTCTATCAAAAACACTATTATCAACACTTGAGACCCTATTTCTATCCTTTCCTACCTCTTTCTTTCTCAAAATGGGACAAGTTTTCTTCTCGTGGCCATCATTTTTGTAGAGGAAGCAAGAGTTTAAGCCTCCCAAACCCTCAATCTCATAGGAAAAAGTTTTCCCCATACCCTTAATTTTTAAGTAACTTGGAATAATCACACCCCAATCAATGGAGATCAAAAATCCTCACATCCATATGTGATAGGGTATATCTCGCTTCTTCTACTTTCAAAATCCCAACATTAAATACCAACTCCTTATATTCTTTGATTTTCTTATCAAAATCTTTAGACAAGGATTTTGTTTGAACATCAGTTGATTGATTAAAGTAACATTAAATTTTAACTTCTTATAAGACTCACCTTTTACTACTTCCTCAAATTTCCTTTTCAAAACATCTACTAAAATGGCATTTTTCTTGTTCATAATAAATGGACATGGAATTGTTGATGGGTGGTTTGACATACTAACTAGTTTAGGTAAAATCTAGGTCTTAGTAAGTATCAACCCTAGCTTCTAACTTATTGAATAGGGCATCACATTTCATGAAGCACCTGAATCAACTAAATATTTGTGTAAATTATTACCAAAGATATTGAAACATAGGAAAAATGTAGGTTCATCCAACCTCCCTTTATACATGATTTTGAAAATGTCAACATAGAGGTTGTATTATCCTTGTCTTTATCCTTATGAGAAGTTGTTTCTTTCTTGGTCATATCCAGAGGTCGAATCAATGCTTCCCTCTGTGATGTTCAATTCTACATGACATGCTACAAGGATATGTTAGCTTTAATTTTATTCAAATTATCACTAAGGTCATATCCTTGGTCAACTGGTGTGTAGGTCTTGTTTGGATTTGTATAGTTTTGTTTGTATGGTGCCCCTTGGGGTCCTTTTGGAGATTATGGGTTATTGTCTGCATCTGGATGAGGTGGAGTAGGAGAATTATTTGGAGGAATAGAAGATGTGAATGGTTCTTTGCGTTTGTTCCTCAGAAAATAATTGTTCTTCCCCCATTAAAAAGCCTAAATCTCATCATATTCATAAATTGGTTCATTTCCATCATTGAATGGAAAACATAAGTGTCTAGAACCATAGTAGTATGTAGATCTCTTGATTGTCTATTTGTGTCATCATAGTTGACGTGTCGGTGTACCAAATCTATTTTAGACATTTTTTCCATTTTAGGGATGTTAATTTTTGAGTGAACAATTGTATCATGGAGTATGCACCATTTTGACAAAGGGTTTAATTTAGTAAAGTTCACTGAATTATCATGGTTTGTGTTGTCTAATGGACAAGGTTCTCCTCCATTGTTAGGATTGGTGTTCCATTATCTATTCAAATGATCTTTTTTTGTTAAAACCTTTATTTTGAAAATTTTTATTCTGATTGTTATGGCCTTGATTGTGATGATTATTTTGGTTTTGATTTTAGTAGAAACCCTGCCCTTGGAAATTGTTTTGACTCTAGTTCTATGGAGGGTTCACATTCAGCCTTGTGAGTCCATTTGTTAGTTGAGCCAAAGTTTTCTTTAGGGATTCTAATTATAAGGTAAAATGTGAAGTTTGGCCTGAAATTGAATGTACCCTAATAGTTGGTGAACCAACGTAATTAGCTAGGTGTGTGTTGACAATAATGATTTGATTCATGGCATGTTGCTCAAAGAATGAATTGCTAGATGGTTAAGGAGTAGCTAGGGTTATAAGAGAATTCTAAACTTGGCCATGATAAAGGAGCATTGGGGAGAGAGAAACCTAATTTAAAGGCTATGGATGTGTAAAATGGTTCCATCCTTGTGGAAAAATACCTAGGATAGAGTTCATCAATGGTGTGTTATTCATCAGATCTTTTGTAGTCATAGGTATCCAATTGAAGGTTGGTTTACCATAGCTTTTTTATTCATAGGGTGCATCTCTTGATGTAATTTGATTTATTCTGAATAATCCTTAGCCAAAGTATCATTATTATGTCCATCTTAGTTTATCAACACTGCATCTAGGGGATCAATAGCTCTGAGGTACATTTGAATTGTGGTTGCTTTAGTCACTATATAAGGATCAGTGATTCTATTGTAAATTTTGTGAATCCTTGCATTGAACATAGTAAAAGGTTCATTTGTTTCCATTCTACAAGTAGAAAATTGATGATACACAATTAAGGTATCTATGTAAATTTTGAATTGATTAAGGAATGTTTTTTTTCTAACTTAAACCATCTTGTGATAGATCTAGCTAGAAAATTTAGATACCATGATCAAGAACCATCTATCCTAATGAATAAGGAAAGATCCTACAAACCACATCTTGATGTGGTATGTTTTCCCTAATGACAACATCTATGAAGGCTTGAATATGATCCTCTATGTGAGTGTACATTTTTATTTTCCTAGTTGGGTTATTTATTTTCCTATATTCCTAGGTTTTTCCTACACATGTTATTGAGCTTTCTTGGAGTTAATTACATGAGTATTAGTGTGAATTGGTGCAAGGTGTTGGCATCCTCCATGGGAGTTACACTTGCCTATTTTAAGCTATTGTGGTAGACTCTTCTCATTGGTCATATTTGCCACCTCTCCCCTCTCTCATATTCTAAATATACTCACCTTGTAGCTAGTCTTGTGTACATTGTATTATGCAAATTTTACTTTTGCATCCTCTTAATGCTAATTTTCTTCTAAATCGTTTGTATTACTCTCATGGAGACTAACTCTATGCTACTATTTTGATTTCATATCATTTACTTCATAGTTTATTAATCTATTCATCACACTAGTTTTTTGGATTATTCATGTTTTCATATTCTCACATGGTATTAGAGCTATTCTACTATAGAATAGATTGTAGTTAACTTATTTGAGAGATTCAGGGGGGCTAATAATCTTTGCATGTAGGATTCCTAAAAAACTAGTATGCTCTTCTCTTACATCTTTCGATGATCTAGAGAATCAGAAAAGTTTGACAAAAAGTTTTTTAACCTTTGGTGTACAAATACATGTATTTTTTTGAATCTGGTATGTTTTATCTTTCTAGTTATCCTAACATTTATTTTCATCTATTTCATTGTGTCCAAAATGTTTGTGAAATTCAAATTTGGCTTTCAGTTTTCCCAAATTGTAGATCAAGAATTAAAGTTGTGAACAAGGGTTTGAAACCAAGGTCTGACATATAGTTATTTTCTGGGCTACTTTTTAGGCCAAAAGGACATCATCAATGCATCTAGAGGGCCCAAAAACCCTAGAAATGATTGTAAATTTGCCAAAATTGGGCATGATAAAATCTGAGGCAAATTTTTTTTCTAGAGGAGTTGTACAACCCTTATGCATGCCTATGGATTTGAAATTTTCAAAAACAAAATATAAAAAAATTGAAAATGAGCACTAAGTGCTTTAAAGCACTTTTTGTAAGGTCCACAGGCCCTATTGTAAGGGGTTTGCCTCTATACAAAGGGCTTCACCCCTTTTGTGGGCCCCATGGGCTCTATAACGCCACTCTAGTGGCTTCCACAAAAGTTGTTGCCACCCCTAAGCACCACCTCAATAGGTTTACCTCCTACTCCATCATCCTAATGGCTAGATCTAGATCCTCCACCCGTGCACTGCCATCTAGCCATCTCCACCAACAATGCCACCACAGAGCTGCCCATAGGCTACCAGGGCCTAGTTTTTAAGGGTAATAGGGCATTTTTTCAAAATTGGATAACAATTTTCCACGGAATCAATATTTTGAGAAAAAATAAGTTTTGTAAAGATGGAGACAAGATCTTACTAGTTAAGGATGTTTTGATCATTTTTGGTTTTTTTTTCACTAGTTTTTGTAGGTTGAATCTGGTAATTGTATTGTGCTTCAAAATGCTATATCTTTCACCCAGAATCTCCATTTTTTTGCAAATGAGTAGACATTAGAAATGTGTTGCACTGTACTATATAATCATACACATCTTTTTTGAAGATTTTTAATAGGTCCATTTTTTTTTTATCAAAAGTTAGTTTTGGTCATTTGTGGGCCTTGTGATTTATGTGATCTTAGAAAAGCATTGTAATCGCACTATGTTATAAATTGCCAAACTTGTAATCTATGGGGGTGACTTTTGATCTAGTAAAATAGGGGTGGTGTCATGTGTGTGTTCTCTTCTTTCCAATACTTTATTTCTACATTTTTTCATCATGGATCAAACAATAGTGCCCATATTAATTCCTTACAAGTACATTGAGTGGAAATCACACATGACAATCTACTTAAGGAAAGTTGGGTTGCATATGATAACAATGGGATTAGAAACTAAACTTGATAAAGATGAAGATAAGCCTAATTGATTTAACAAATGTGATGAGACCTATGTCACATTATGTTTGTCTATTTCTCCTTATTTTCTCTTTCGCATTGAGCCTTTAAATTCAACAAATTAAATCTGGAGAAAGCTAGAAACACTATTTGGCATAGAAGATTCAATGAGGGGTCATATGTTGGAAAATTAACTAATTAGTTTAAGCCTAGGAAATGTCAATACAATTCAAAAAAAATTCAAAAAATTAAAATCACTAAGGCTAGAGTTAAAATAATGTGGAATTGAAAAGAAAATGAGCAACTGATTCTTAGTATTCTCCATAAACTAAGTTCATAACATTCTGTATTTGTTTCTACCTTCTATGCTACTAAGGGTGCTCTTGGTACTCAATTTACCATGCCATCTTTGGATGACTTTGCTATCTCTCTCACATGGGAGCAGGATAAACTAATCTAGATGGGCACTCTAAAAACCTCTAAGTCACATGCCTTGGGTGCCAACCAAGGCACAAAAGAATAGAAAGGACAAATTAGTTACAATAAGGATAAGAAATAAAAGAATATCAAGGAGAAGAAGGATTAGAAATAAGCTACTCCAAATGAAACTAATGAAACCCAATCTTCTAATGGCGACAAGCCTAAGAAAGAGAAGGTCAAACATGCCTATTGTAAAAGACCTGGTTATGATGAACATAAATGTTTGAAGAAACAAATTAATCACCTGACTCACAATCTTGAGAAGAATCATATCTATGTTCATGAATCTATAAAACATAGTTCTAATAAGGGTTCTAACAAGGTAAACGATAACAACAATGGGAAAGGAAAGGGCAAGGCCCTTCTAGATATTGCTTCACATCTATCCACTTGGGTTCTTTATTCAAGTGCTTCACACCACATGGCTTCATATAAGGAAGAACTTTCATCTTTGGATTTGTTTACTATGCCTTCTATTTTGTTGATGATGACACTCTTGTTGAGGTGTGTGGGAGAGGGTGTATTGATGCGGGCGATGGGACATTCCATAACATTCTTTGTGTGCCCCCATTATCAACTAATCTCTTGTCTATATATTAGATCACTCACACAGGTACAAACAAGCAAGTTGAGTTCACATCTGATTTAGTGGTGATTCATGAGTTGTACAATGGTTCAATAGTTGTAATTGGGAGAGAAAATCATCAGTCATGACTATATTTGTTTTCTCACATTGTTCTTGATCCTCCTTCATTTGTTTTTCTCTCATTTAGATGATGTGAGTAAATTATGGCATGAGTAGTTTGGCCATCTTAACTTCTGCTACTTACAGTAGCTCAACTAGTAGAGCATGGTCATAGGTTACCTTTAGTTTACTTTTTAGGTGGTGTTTTCCAATGTTGCATTCTTTGTAGGCATCCTAAGGAAAAAATTGACAAAGGTAAGGCATAAAGAGCTTCACAGACACTGGAGCTAGCTCATAGTGATTTGGTTGGTCCATTTACACGCCCATCCTTTAGCAAGGCTAGATTTGTTCTAACTTTAATTGATGACTTTTGTTGATATACTTGGGTGTACATTATCAAATAGAAGTCTAAGATATTTGATCACTTTTAGGACTTCAAAACTTTTGTAGAAAAGTGATTCGAGAAAGAAATCAAGGTTTTGTGCACTAACAATGTTGGTGAATATGTCAACCATCATTTTGAGAGGTTTTGCACTACAGAGGGGATTGATTTGCAGCATTTTGTTCTATACCCTTCTTAGTAGAAAAATGTTGTAGAATGGAAGAATAGGTCCTTTAAGGAAATGGAGAACTATATGATTCACTCTAGATGTCTTGCACCATAGTATTGGGTAGAGGCCATTAACTGTGCTCCTCACGAAGCGTTGAAGGGAGTCACTACTTTTGAAGCTTGGAGCAGTCAAAAACCATCAATTAAGCACTTTCAAGTTTTTGGTTCTCCTACATGGGCCCACATTCCTACAAAGAAATGTAAGGCCTTGGATTTGCAGAGTAGGCCTTGCATATTTGTAGGTTAGCTTGATGGTGTGAAGGGTTATCAGTTGCTCCACCCTGTACACATGAGTTGTTCATTGAGAGGAGTGTTCTTTTACTTCCACTCCTATCACTTCTCCACCTCCTTCTACTTTGACATTGGAGTCACTTGGGCTACATGACAGATCTTCTGATGAGTCATATTCACCTAAGTAGATAATTTATGATGAGGAGTCTTCTACCTCCACTTCCGATGCTGAGAGTGATTTAGAGGATTTACCTCCTTCCTCTCCTAGTCATCATTCAGAGGGTGATGTGAAAGACCCCGTCCCTTGTGTCCTTATTGATCCTACTAGTCATCAATGGTTTATGTCCTATATTTTATGATCTTTTATGTTAAACAATATACATTAGTGATTATTGTTCCTATACATCAAGTTGCTAATGCTTTGATTGTTAACTAACTAACTAGTGGTTGTGATTTTGTGTGATAGCCAGATGAGTTATATTCCTTATCTTTGTAAGTATGCAATGATCGAGACGTTTTGTTGTTTGTAATATTATTATTTATATCAAATATATTGCATCATGTTAAGTGATTTTATATTATGAGTGTGAGTAAGGGTGAATATAAAGGTAATGATTGATATTAAATATTTTCTTGTAGTAGTATTTTCCACATGTTAATTAGATTATTAATAAGTGGTAATAATTTGATATTAAATAGTATGAACAATAATTGGTTGACTCTAAAAGATATTATGCAAGTAGGAAGAGTTAAATTATACTTGTGTAGATTTAATCCTCTATTCGAGTATTATTCTTGGAAGGTTATTTTCATATGTCATTTGTTTCAATTACTATTAATTATGAGAAGTACTAACACTTTTAGTTGAGTATATAGGTAAAAAAATGGCCAATGTTGATGAAGGGTTCACATAGCTACTTCCCTTATGTTATTCTTGTGAATGTGTGGGAGATAGTTTTTTTAGACCATTGAGTCACCTTTTTAAACGTGATTACTTATTATATGTTTTATGAAGTCTTTATGTGGTTCTAATTGTATAAAAGTTTCCTAGGTGGTAGGTCTATGGATTCGGGGTCCTTTTATTCCATAAAACCCCTTAAATAAAGTCTAAAACCCACTTTAATTACCCACTTATGAAAAGTGACGAAAATTGGAGTTGGTTGGGTGGTTGGGAAGTTATGGTGAGTTGGTTGCCTTTTTCCTTCTATATATATTCCTTCTCTTTGAAAGGAGGGGAGATTTTCTCTTTTTGCCTGGCTTCTCTCATTTGCTCTTAGTTGTTCTTGTTTTTCCTCATTTGGGAGGAGATTTCTTAATGGAAAGAAAAGGAAAGGATGGGTGAGGAAGAATGGAGGAAAGGGCTTGGAGAAAGTGAGGGTTTCTACCATATTTGTGTTTCCAATTCTCTTGGTAAGATCTACCCTTTTGGATATGAGTTTTGTTGATATGAAAATGAATGATTGGAGTTTTCGTTGGTTTATGTATATCTTTGTTGATCCTTGCTTAAATGGGTATTTGTGATTGAAATCTATGTGAAGAGTTAATGTTGGTTTCCTTATGAGGATGTTGTGTGTGTTGGGATTTGTGTGGGTAGGATTTCCATCTTTTTGAGTTGAACATGAATAGCCATTTTTGTGTGTTAAAGTTAAGCTTGAGTTATGTGAATGAATGGTTGATTTGTGTCATGTTTGGAAATGTAAGCCATGTAAGTTGGGGAAGAGCTATGTGACCCTTAGAGCTCGAGGTTGTATTGAGTATCACTCCTATGGTTGGGAGGAGAGATTGTGGCCATATTGTTGTTTTTGTTGTCCTCTTCTTTTAGGAGATTACTAATGACATTAATATTACATTTTCTATATTAGGTTCTTTTGTATATGCTTTTGGATAATATCTCATTTGCAAGTTAAATTGATGTAGTTCAACTATAATACTTTGATGATGTAGAGAGAGGACTCAAACAAGACTAACTTGATACATTCCAAATAGGGTTTCAATACAAATGATACAAATATGCATTCTTGTTCATTCTTGGCAACTTGCCTCTTAAAGTCTAAAACATGGGTGCAGCAATTTAGACCTTTCTGAGCATAACTTTCATTGTAGACCTGATATTCAAAATCTAAGACCTATTTGAGATACTCTTTTGGCCCTTACTAAACATATGTCAAAATTCCTGATAGGGTTGTTTTGTACGGAATAGGGTAAAACAAGGTTGTTCCAAACTAGGAACCCTAGGGAGAGTTTAGACCTGTTGTTAGTAAATATCCCATAACTTATTCAAATCTCCATGAAATTAGATGCAACAAAAAGAAATGGAAAGTAGATTCACTTTAATTTCATACTTAATTATTCTTAGACTAGTACTTGGTCATACAGATCCATACCATGCAAGATAACAACAGAAAAATATTTACAAACTGCAGAAAACAAGGTATTTTTATTGCTTTAACTTCTAAAATCCAATCACCAACCCTCCATTCGACTTGGAGGCTCATATTTATTCTTGTAAAATCAAGTTATGCCCCCAACCAACCTAAAACTACCATTTGACAAATTTTAACAAACTTTTAAAAAGTTGTCATTTGACAAGAAAAGTTGTTATGACAACACTTGACAACTTTTGACAATGTTTTCATTTTTTTAAGTAAATGACACCAAACTTTTATCAGTCACTCCAAGTGACTTATTTTGGACTAAAATGATCTTATTAACATTAGACAACACAAAATAAGATAAAAAATCAAACCTTTCCTACTGTAGGCATCAGTGTTAGGGTTAGCGGACATAAGATATCAATTAAATGTAAATAAAGATTAAATCTAGAGGAATGAAAAATACACAGAAATAATAATAGTGAGAGACAAGTTTTAACATGGTTCACCCAAACCTAGGCTACATCCACCAATAGAGAGTCCAATATTATTATCCAGTAAATCAAACTGATTACAAACAGCAATCCCTGCAACTCAATGCCGTTGTAAATGCTACAATACAATATCAACAGAAACCCTAACCCTTAGCCATTTTTATCACACCTTTTGTTGGTTACAAAAATAGGGTTTTGTTTTTATGTCAGCTAATGAAAAAAATTAACTCCTAGAGCCTTTATAAAATAATAAAAAATCATGTGAGGTTTCAAGGCCATTGCCCCTGAGCCCCCACAGGAGCACTGCCCCTCGACTTGCCCTATATCACAACATGGAGCATGCTAGGGGCATTGTCCCTTGACCCTGTCTTGGGGGCATTTATCCCAAACTCCCACAAGGGGCGCTTCCCCTTGACCCTATAGGAATTTGGGGGAAAACCACACCAATAAAAGTAGGGTAAATTTAACCTCTAAGTCTTATTAGGCTCCATATAACAACAATCTCCCATTTGGAGACTGATTAGACTCCACACCATATCATCTCCCACTTGGAGACTGATCATAACTCTACTAACCCTGTAGCTCCCACTAGAAATAAGCATCCTGGACTTTACTATTCTATTTTTGTTGTTTTCAGTTTTGAAGACCAATTGAAGCTGAAGGGGAGCTCAACTTCTCCCTTGTCACTGCTTTTGTAAACATATTCACTAGATTTTCATCTGTATGTATATTTTCTGGCCATAACTATCCAGCATCCAACACTGACCGAATAAAGTGATACCTCAACTGTATGTGTTTGGTCTTTGAATACAAGGCAAAATTCTTTGCAAGATGTATGGCACTCTAGCTATCTATAAATAATTAATTGTTAACCTGTTGTTTGCCCAATTCTTCCATAAAAGATTGCAGCCATATCATCTCCTTGCTTACCTTTGTTGCAGCTACATACTCTACTTCTATGGTGGATAAAGCAACCACATTTTGCAACCTAGAGATCCAACTCACCACTGTTCCACCTACAGTAAAGACATAACCTGTAGGACTCCACCTAGTATCAATATCCCCTGCCAAATATGAGTCTACATAACCTGCTAAATTAGTATTAGAGCCCCCAAAACATAAGTGTTTATTTTACGTACCTCTCAAATATCTTAGAATCCATTTCACCGCATTCCAATGCTCCAATCTGGGATTAGTCATATACCTGCTTACGACTCCTTCAACATGTGCAATATCTAGTCTCGTGCATACCATGGCATACATTAAACTTCCTACAGCTGAAGCATATGGTACCTTGGACACTTTTCTTCCTCCTCTTGTGTCTTAGGACACATTTCCATAGTCAATTTCAAATGACTAGGTAGAGGTGTGCTGACAGCTTTTGTATTCTGCATATAGAATCTCTGTAACACCTTTTCAACATAATCAACCTAAGATAGAGTCAATTTCCTATTCTTCCTATCTCTACAAAATTTTCATACCAAGGATTTGTTTTGTGGCCTCCAAATCCTTCATAGCAAATGACTGTGCTAACTGTTGTTTAACTCTCTTATGTGATCCATGTTAGACCCTGCTATAAGCATATCATCAATGTATAAACATAAAATAATGTAGCTGTCATTATCCAACGTCTTAAAATAAACACAATGGTCAAAATTACACTGACTATAGCCTTTCTCATCCATAAAACTATCAAATTTCAGATACCATTGACGAGGTGCTTGTTTCAAGCCATATAAACTCTTCTTCAATCTGCACACCAATTTCTCCTTACTTTTGACCTCAAATCCCTGTGGTTGTTCCATATATATCTCCTCCTCCAAATCACCATGTAGAAAGGTGGTTTTCACATCTATCTATTCCAAATGCAAATCTTCAGTAGCCACAATACTTAAAATAGTACGAATAGAAGTCATTTTAACAATCGGAGAAAAAATCTCATCAAAATCAATGCCCTTTTTCTATGCAAATCCTTTTACAACTAACTTGGCTTTAAATCTTTTCATACCTCCATCTTCCTCTTTCAGCCTATAAACCCATTTATTTGGTAAAGCCTTTTTACGTGTAAGCAACTTACATAATTTCTAAGTCTAATTTTTTAGCAAGGAGTCCATTTCTTCTTTCATTGCAATCTCCCACTGAACCTTTGTATCCACATGCATAGCTTCATCATACCCTTCTAGTTTACCAACATCTGTTAACAAAATAGAATACAAAGAGGGAGAAAACTTTTCAAGAGGTCTACTTAGCCTTGTTGACTGTCTAACATTCACTGGAGTTTGTGGTATTTCTTATTGTTGTTGCAGAGCATGAGGAACCAATGAAACATCACTATTTGGAGTATCATCCAAGACCACATAATCCTTTTCTTTCTTCTTATGCTGCTACAACTGATCTTTGTACAACACCTTCTCATTGAATACAACATCCCTACTTCTCACAATTTTCTAATTTTCAAAATCCCAAAGCCTATGACTAAATTCATCAATGCCATATCCAATGAAGGTACACTTTTTTGATTTTGCATCCATCTTGGTTCTATTTTCATAATCTACATGTGCAAATGCTTCACATCTGAAGGTTTTGAGAAAAGAATAACTCACCTTCTTACCCATCCATGCTTCCGCTAGAATACCACAACCCAAAGGAACTAAAGGACCTCTATTAATTAAATATACAGCAATGTTGATAGCCTCTGCCCACATATTTAAAGGCATCCCATCATGCAATCTCATGGTCCTTGCATCCTCTATTATTGTCCTATTCATGCATTCAACCACTCTATTTTCTTGTGGAGTCCCTAGAACCATTTTCTACCTACAAATTCTATTAAAGGAACAATAATCCTCAAATTCTTTGCTACAATACTCACCACCATTATTAGATTTGAGAAATTTTAATCTTTTACCTGTCTCATTCTCAACCAAGCTTCTCCATTTCTTAAATGTTTCAAATACATTAGATTTTTGCTTGAGGAAATAAATCCAAACCTTCCTAATTGCATCATCTATGAATGTAACATAATATTGAGAGCCACCAAGAGAAGATACCTGATCTAGTCCCCATACATCTGTATGCACAAGCTCCAACTTTTTATCATTATTTTTCTTCCCATCCTTGAGAAAACTGACTCTCTTTTGTTTTCCATACACACAACTTTCACAGAAATCCATATTAATACATTTTAGACCTAGTAAAACTTTCTTAAAATGAAGTACCTTCATACCTTTTTCAATCATATGCCCAAGTCTATTATGCCATAGTGTTCTCTCAGAACCTGCAGCAATTGTTTCAGTCTCTTCTTACAAACTTGCAACAATTGCTCCTGAATTTGTTTAATTTTTCTCTACAACAACTAAAGTAGAAGGAACGGTATGACTTGTACAAAGATATAAATTGCCTACTTTCACACATTTTCCTACTACTAAGGCACCTCTTGTAACCTTCCAATTTTTATCAGTAAAGGTAATAATGCAACCCTCATTAACTAGTTGCCCTACTGAAATTAAATTCCTACACAACCTTGGAACATCTCTTACCTCTTGTAGTAGCCAATGATTCCCATTCTACAACTTAATCTTGATTCTTCCTTTTCCAACAATCTGACAAGGTTCATTATATCCTAAACAAACCAGCCCAAAATCCCCTTGGACATAATCAAGAAAATAACTTCTATGGGGCATAGCATGAAATGAGGCCCCTGAATCTAAAACCCATGAATCATCAGCATTATCTAGGGAAAGAATCAAAGTATCATCTTTAGATTTATTACTTACCACATTTGCCTCCTTATTGCCTTCTTGTTTGTCTCCTTCTTTGTTCTTCCAAGACCAGTAATCTTTCTTTAGATGACCTAGTTTCCCATAGTACCAACAATCCTTTTGTCCTCTTGATTGGGATCTCTTTTTCTTTGATTTTTCTCATGACTTCCCATGACCTCCAAAACCTTTTCCTCTCTCCTTTGATCTGCCCTTGCCTTCTGCATTCAAAACACTACCTGATGTGGACCCTCCTGAGCTTTTCTATCACATTTCCTCGCTAAGGATAACACCAACAACATCATCAAATTTCAAAGTGTTTCAACCAAAGACAGAGTTACTTATAGCCATTACCAAACTATTCCAGCTTTCTGGAAAAGAACATAAAACCAATAGATCCCCCACCTTTTCGTCAAATTTTAATTTTACAGAAGTTAATTGACTGACAATCATATTAAACTCATTTAAATGATCTGTCACAGATCCACCTTCAATCATTTTTAGATTAAACAAACGCTTCATGAGAAATACCTTATTTAAGGTTAAGGGTTTTTCATACAATTTAGCCAAAGATTTCATCAGATCACTTGTTGTCTTCACTTCTGTTATATTAAATGTCACAAATGGTGCCAGGTACAACTAAATTGTTCCCAGAGCCTTTCTATCTAGAAGTTCCCAATCCTCATCAGTCATTGTTGCCAATTTCTTGGATACTCCTTCCAACGGCCTCCATAAATCCTTCTGATAGAGATAATCATCCATCTGCATCTTCCATAATTGATAGTTCTGTCCATTAAATTTATCTACCTTCAATTTACCCTCGTCTAACATTCCTCCCACTCAACTATGAGACCTTCCTATAGATGATAATCGAACACAACCCACTCTGATACCACTTGTTAGGGTTAGTCGGTAGAAGATATCAATTAAATGCAAATAAAGATTAAATAGAGGAATGAAAAATACACAGAAATAATAACAGCGAGAGACAAGTTTTCACATGGTTCACCCAAACCTAGCCTACATCCACAAAAAGAGAGTCTAATATTATTATCCAGTAAACAAAACTGATTACAACCAGCAATCCCTATAACTCAATATCATTGCAAATGCTACAATACATTATCAACGGAAACTCTAACCCTTAGCCATTTTTATCACGACTTTTGTTGGTTACAAAAATAGGGTTTTATTATGTTAGCCAATGAAAAAGATAACTCCTGGTGCCTTTATGAAATAATAAAAAATCATATGAGGTATTGAGGACCTTGCCCCTAAGCCCCCACGGGGGTGTTGCCCCTCGACCCTACCTTGTATCGCAATAGGGAGCGCGCCAGGGGTGCTGCCCCTGGACCCCACAAGGGGCACTTCCCCCAAACCCTCGCAAGGTAGAAACGTAGTTTTCACATCTAGCTATTCCAAATGCAAATCTTCAGTAGAAACAATACTTAAAATAGTACGAATAGAGGTCATCTTAACAATCAGAGAAAAAATCTCATCAAAATCAATGCCCTTTTTCTGTACAAATCCTTTTACAACTAACTTGGCTTTAAATATTTTCGTACCCCCATCTTCCTCTTTCAACCTATAAACCCATTTGTCTGGTAAAGCCTTTTACATGCAAGCAACTTACATAATTTCTATGTCTAATTTTTCAACAAGGAGTCCATTTCTTCTTTCATTACAAGCTCCTACTGAACCTTTGTATCCACATGCATAGCTTCATCATACCCTTCTAGTTTACTAGCATCTGTTAACAAAATAGAATATAAAGAGGGAGAAAACTTTTTAGGAGGTCTACTTAGTCTTGTTGACTGTCTAACATTCACTGGAGTTTGTGGTATTTCTTATTGTTGTTGCAGAGCATGAGAAACCACTGAAACATCACTATTTAGAGTATCATCTAGCACCACATAATCCTTTTATTTCTTCTTATGCTACTACAACTGATCTTTGTACAACACCTTGTCATGGAATACAACATCCCCGCTTCTCACAATTTTCTAATTTTCAAAATCCCAAAGCCTATGACTAAATTCATCAATACCATATCCAATGAAGGTACACTATTTTGATTTTACATCCATCTTCGTTCTATTTTCATAATCTACATGTGCAAATGCTTCACATCTGAAGGTTTCAAGAAAATAATAACTCACCTTCTTACCCGTCCATGCTTCCTCTGGAATACCATAGCCTAAAGGAACTGAAGGACCTCTATTAATTAAATATACAACAATGTTGATAGCCTTTGCCCACATATTTAAAGGCATCCCATCATGCAATCTCATGGTCCTTGCATGCTCTATTATTGTCCTATTCATGCATTTAACCACTCTATTTTCTTGTGGAGTCCCTAGAACCATTTTCTACCTACAAATTATATTAAAGGAACAAGAATCCTCAAATTCTTTGCTGCAATACTCACCACCATTATTAGATTTGAGAAATTTTAATTTTTTACCTATCTCATTCTCAACCAAGCTTCTCCATTTCTTAAATGTTTCAAATACATTAGATTTTTGTTTGAGGAAATAAATCAAAATCTTCCTAATTGCATCATCTATGAATGTAACATAATACTGAGAGCCACCAAGAGAAGATACATGAGCTAGTCCCCATACATTTGTATGCACAAGCTCCAACTTTTCATCATTATTTTGCTTCCCATCCTTGAGAAAATTGACTCTCTTTTGTTTTCCATACACACAACTTTCACAGAAATCCATATTAATGTTGGCAAGAGACACTATATGGATTCATGGTTGTTGTCATTGATGGTAACAAAGGTCATCCCACATATCCGCAAGTCATGGTGTGTCCCTACCGGAAGTCAGAATAAAGATTGTTGTGGTCCAGTGAACAAGAACAGAGCATGTGGCAAGGTCCGACAGATTGGTCCGGATCTCTCAGAGGAAGTATCTTGGTGCAGTGCAGATTTGGGGAAGTCAAGAGGACTACCTTGAGTGGTATATTCCAAGGATTTAGCCTCCGGTGATGGACAAGGAAAAAGATATGAATAGTTGAGTACCGGATTCCTGAGAGACAGTGAAAATAGAGGAAGAACTGACTGACATAGTATCAGACTACTTTCCGGATGTGTTACTGTTGATGATAAAGGTTGTGAAGGCATGAATCATGTTTGGCCAACATGATTAATGATATCTACAAGTATATGCTTGATCCGCATTGCTTGGTGAGCAAGGATTCAACCGACAGAACAGAGTTTGTAAGAAACTAGACTGTTCCGGATGCCGACTAGAAAGGTGATGAAATTACTTGTGCGGATATATATAGGGGATGGATTTAGTTGTGAAGTGTGTGAGAGCATTAAGATATATGCGAATAAGTGTAGAACAGAGAAGAAGTAGCAAGAAAGATCCGGTATGTGAAAGGATAGCAGAATAAAGAACAGAGGAAAGATGAAGTGCAGCAAATCAGTGTACTGAGCCTAACCGGAACTGAACTCCAGCATATGCAGATGCTTCCAATCAGTTCAAGACTGTGATTATTATCACTTTGTAGACAGTGTGTCTTCTTGTAGGCAGTGGACCTCTTGTGAGCAGTGTGCTCGGGCAGTGAGCCCTAATTGGCAAGTGCCATTTTGTAATTTCCTATTCTTCTAACAGAGAATAATTTTTGGGTTAATCACCCCGTGGTTTTCTCCCTTAACAGGGTTTCCACGTCAAAAATACTGTGTCATGTGTTTCTTATTTCATGGTAATGTTTTGTGTTTGATTCAATGCTGCATTAATTAATAAGAAAGTTCAAAAAGGGAAATAATTAGGATAACTGATTCACCCCCCCTCTCAGTTATCAACAATTGGTATCAGAGCTAAGTTCCTCCTAATAGAGCCTAACAGCTTGAGGAAGATCTGGGAGTTCAAATGGATGCATATGGTTTAAGGGAGCAACTCAAGACTGCCCTTGAGGATCTTGAACAGTCAAATTCTGAAGTCAATGAATTAAAGGAAAGACTCAAACAGGCTGATGAATTCATGAGAGAATTAAAAGACAAATTAAGTCTCTCTATGAAAAAGAGAAAGGAGCTGCTCCAACAATTGGCAAGACAAAGTGATGAAAGCAATACAAATGAAGAATTGACTGAGCAAACCAAGTTATGTGAAAAGTTATCAAAAGAAGTCATTATGTTAAGACATGAAATGGAATCAGGAACTATAAAGTTTACTCAAGAGATTGAAGAAAAAAGAAAGGCTGAAGACAATCTAAGACAATCTCTTAAAGAAAAATTAGAAGAATGCCACCAGATGGACATGATTATCAGACATCTTGAATCTGATCTTGAAGATGCCAAAGATAATGAAGAAAAACTTGAGGATCAAATTGCCTCTCTCAAAAGAGACCTTCAAACAGCAAATGAATATAAAGAGAAATTCAAGATAAGTTCTGATCAACTTGAAGTTCTTCTTGGAAGTCAAAAGAGGACAGATGACAAGTATGGTTTGGGATATGAGAAAGGAGAAAGCTCCAGATCCGGTCAAAAGAATTTTGGATCAGAAAATCCAAGGAGCAGGCCTAGAAGACCTCTGGTAAGACAACCCAATGCTCAAAGATATCCATCTTTCAATGGATACTGCCACAGCTGCAACCACTTTGGTCACAAAGCTAATCAGTGTAGAAAGAGAATGAATCAGATTAATTCATCCTTCTCCGGACAGTGCTTCAACTGCAAAAGGTATGGACACAAATCCCATGAATGCAGAAATATGCAAGTAAACAAATCATTCAAAGGTAGATGCTTTACATGCAAAAGAGTAGGTAATATGGCTAATCAATGCAGATCAAGAGGATATCAGTCAAATATGCAAAGAAATGTTATTTGCCAAATCTGTAATAGGTCCGGTCATAATGCTAAAGTCTGCAGAAGCAAGAATCAGGACAAAAGAGGTCCGGTGTATAATCAGAATCAAGACAAGGGTAAACAAAAGATGAATGCGGATGAAGTTAGGAATCAGATGAGCAAGATTTGGGTGAAGAAAAGTTCAGAGAATGTAGAGGTTGGATCCGCACCAGACTCTGGTGCTGATATTTCTTCCGGAAATTAAAAAGTGAGCTCTGGCTCAGGGGGAGACTCAAAGAAAATCCTGTTCCCCCAGCCAATCAAGTGGTGCCAGATGTGGCACAAGATGCGGAGTAAAGGGTTTAAAGATATAAGTCTTGAGATGATCCAGATAAGATTTCAGAGGTCCGCATGGAGTTATGAAGAAGCTGTGATCGATCAAGTAAGACCTGTTCCGGGAGATGCTCCGGTATGACAGAGGATTACAAAAAGGTCCGGAGAGATCCGGAAGTGCACTATCTTATTCTACGGATTGGACAGAGTGTTTGGGTTGTTCTTGTAATGTGTCATCTCGATTTATTCATGATTGAAAGATCCGCATGATGTTCATAGATCAGGACTGATCCGGGATACTCCAAGCTATCTGGACAAGACAAACTGGAATAATATAGGTGAAGCATTTATTGCAAATAGATATTAGGGTTTGCAGAGCAATATAAGGGATTTCTCAAAAATCATTTGCTCATTCTGCACTCAAGAAGAAGCAAAAAGTGGAGCTCTGCAACAAGATTCTTCAAGCACACCAAAGATCTCCTGCCGAAGTCATTGCATAAAGAAATCAATCCAACCACTCTGTGCTAACCGAAGGTGCATAAGGTATTCTCCGTTTTCATTATCTCACTGCAAATCTTTGAAGAATGGCTACTCCAAATATAGTTAAGATCTCTGATAGACCTCGCCCCACATTCAAGAAACATCCTTACAAATCATTGGAGGTAGATCCACTAGGAGCCTTCTCTAGTGTTCCTCATGGTGTATTGCATACGGAAGATATTAGGGTTTACATCCATGCGAATCTTGAAGACTTTGGAGAATCAAAACTGATGGATATCTATCACAAACAATTGATAGATGACTCCTTTGAGATCAAACCTCAGTACAAAGCCATCCGGGACAAACACTTTGCACAGTGCATTCATTTCCCCTGTTTTGAAGAAGATGAATGGGTCCGGTATGTACTAAGCAGAGTACATGACAACTTCCTATGGTTGAACAAGCCCTTCAAGATCACCAAGGATGCAATTAGGGCTGTAACCGGTCTGCACTCATCTGGTGGATTACCTGTTCTCAAGTCTGTCAAAAATCAGACAGTTAGTGATGCAACCGGATCCAAGTTTGACAAGAGAGCTATGACAGTTGATGACATCACTGAACCAGATGTCAAATTTGCAGCTATGATAATTGGTTACAAAATCTATCACTCCAGTAGGGAAAATTCAGTACCGGGAACTGCAATCTACACAGCTTATCAAATGTTAAAGGAGAATGCAGACTATGACTTGTGTGAGCTTCTGGTGAACCAACTCTTTGAAAATCTGCAGAAGATCAAGAAGGACAAGAAAAACTCCTTCAAGTATGGCAATCTGATCCTTTGTCTCTTCTTTTACTACATGAATGAGCTTCCCGGATCCAGTGGATGGATATGGCAGAATGACAGACCGGTTGCCATCCAAATCAGAGACTATTTGCATGGACTTGGGGATGCTAAAGCAAGAAATACAGCTCTATGGGGATACTTCAAGAACTTCCAAAGCATGATGCATGCAAGAGAAAGAATACCCCAATCCCTTGTTGAAAAGTACAAAGACACAGTATGCTTCATGGTAGAAACAGATCAGTGTCTAATGGAGGCAGTAGAACCAAGAACTGTATGGATCATGCCCATGGGGTATGAAGTGGATGAACAAATAGTGGAGCTGCATGTTCAACACATGCTAAGTCAGCCCAAAGATCCAAAGGCAGAAAGGTTTGGAACCTTTGAGGAACTGAGTGTAAAGATACATGTAGAACTCAGGGAACCGGAGATAAAGAGGAAGGTAAGAAAAGAAGTTGAGCATATTGCTCAAGGCCTAGGCATCTCAAAAGAGGCACTTGATGCCAGCCGGGAAAAGAGGAGGAAGACTGAGGAAGAAGAGCAAAGTAAAGAAAGTGTTCCGGTTGAAACTCCCACCCGGACCAGATCATCAAAAAGATCTGCACCTCCCACAACCAAAAGTTCAAAACCGGAAGTCCAGGCATCCGGTAAAAGATCCAAGACAAAAGCCACAAGGGCTTATGAAAGCCAAAAGGATGAAGAGGAAACAGAGTCAGATGAGGGAGTAAAAGAAATAAAGAAGTAGAAGAAGAAAGGATCCGGTAAACCCTCCACAGGCCAAGAAAAGGATGAAATGGCAGAGGTATCTGTTGAAAAGCCCACTCTGTCTCTACAGAGTGTAATCAAGTCGGTCACGGTGGATGGAAACCTTCAACCAATGACTGAATTTTATGATGACTACAATGAGGCTGACCAAAAGATTCTGCAGGAAGCCACAGTCAAATATCTGAACATATACAATAAGGCTTTCATTGAGATCATATCTCTTATTCCTAAAAGCCTAGAAAAGGAATTAGAAATAAGAAAGAATAATGCTCATGCAAAAGATCTTGAGATCCGGGAGCAGATAGCTATTCAGCTATATCCTCAAATTGATCCTAAGACAATGAACATAATCTTCAAAGACTGCAAAGATGAGTTCAGAAGTAAAGCCAGGATGAATCAACTCATGCTTGGTGAGACTGACAAAGTGGCCCAAGAGACATAAGAGATCCTCCGGAAGGCCTTCAAAAGGTTCAATCTTCCTGTTGTAGAGGACTTAGGTGCAGAAAGAGCTGCGGATTTGGAATCATCTGTTCCAGAAGAAGTGGGCCCTGAACAGACAAACATCTCTCCTCCGGTTTCCCCTACAGTCTCTGGATCCCAAGAAGAAGAGAAAATACAAGAGAAAGAAGCAGCAGCTAAAGAAAAAGAGGTTGACAGCACCCCAACAGAGAAAACCACGACTGAAAGTGGTAAGAGTAAGGAAGGAGAAAAGATTCAAAAGGACAAAACTGTAGAAGAGAAGAAACATCTATCTCCGGCAAGAGACACTGCACAAACTGTTCAAGAATTCCTGACAAAAGCCACTATAGAAATTGATGAACCGGACCTGCTAAAAGGACCATTAAATTTTGACTCTTTGTCACTGGTGCAAACAATGAAAATAGCCTCATTTGTAAATGAGAAAGTCAAAGAGAAGCTGCTGAAATCTCACATGGAAGACTGTGAGCTTATGGAGGTAGCATCTGGAGTGCTAGAAAAGATCATGCCATCCTTTCAAAAGGATCCCACAACCTCCTCTTCCGGTAATCTCAAAACCTTAGTCAGCAGTGTTAGTACACATTTTGAATCTCTAGAAAAATCTGCTGAAGAAAAGGTCCGAAAGGAATTTTTGGATAAAAGACTTTCAGAAGTATTAGAATTAATCTCTAAAGATAGGAGAATTGTGAGTATTGGAATAAAGAGCTTAGAAAATGCTCTTAAGGATGGCGGTGACATTTACAAATTTTGTATATCCTGGTCAAAGGCAACAGCAGCAATTGATAAGAAAATAAAAGAGGAACAGGACAAGCTACAAAGTTTATCTCAAAGTTTTGATCCTCTCTCTTCCTCCATAATAAATCAAGAATGTCAGACTATTGCAGTCTTGAATGAAATAAAGAATCTTGAGAAGGAAAGGAATAATATCACTAACCGGATGGGAGAACTTAGAAGGATTATAATCCCTAAGTTGGAAACTATGCATGAGGCCATCAGTGGTGCTCAGACCACCGCCCAAACAAATGATCCGACAGATCTCAAGCGGGCAGAAGCTTTTCCATTTTTGTTGAGTGGTCACATTTCAATTTTGGATAGAATGAAGCAAAGTTGGGCTACAGAAATGATCCAATTGCAGACATCCTTTGCAGACATTCTTCAGTATATGTGAGTATGTAAATATGAGGCCATGTATAGAAAATTTTTGAAAATTTTGGTGTGCGGACCCTACCCTTTGCCATTGATGTCAAAGGGGGAGTGAGGAGCAGTGAAAAATGAGGAATCCAACTAAGGGGGAGTTCCAGAAATTGTATATAAAGATAGAGCATCAGCCAAGGGGGAGCATAGTGTAAACACTTAGTCATTTTTCACTAAGTGTTGCCATCAATGCCAAAGGGGGAGATTGTTGGCAAGAGACACTATATGGATTCATGGTTGTTGTCATTGATGGCAACAAAGGTCATCCCACATATCCGCAAGTCATGGTGTGTCCCTACCGGAAGTCAGAATAAAGATTGTTGTGGTCCAGTGAACAAGAACAGAGCATGTGGCAAGGTCCGACAGATTGGTCCGGATCTCTCAGAGGAAGTATCTTGGTACAGTGCGGATTTGGGGAAGTCAAGAGGACTACCTTGAGTGGTATATTCCAAGGATTTAGCCTCCGGTGATGGACAAGGAAAAAGATATGAATAGTTGAGTACCGGATTCCTGAGAGACAGTGAAAACAGAGGAAGAACTGACTGACATAGTATCAGACTACTTTCTGGATGTGTTACTATTGATGATAAAGGTTGTGAAGGCATGAATCATGTTTGGCCGACATGATTAATGATATCTACAAGTATATGCTTGATCTGCATTGCTTGGTGAGCAAGGATTCAGCCGACAGAACAGAGTTTGTAAAAAACTAGACTGTTCCGGATGCCGACTAGAAAGGTGATGAAATTACTTGTGCGGATATATATAGGGGATGGATTTAGTTGTGAAGTGTGTGACAGTATTAAGATATATGCGAATAAGTGCAGAACAGAGTAGAAGTAGCAAGAAAGATCCGGTATGTGAAAGGATAGCAGAATAAAGAACAGAGGAAAGATGAAGTGTAGCAAATCAATGTACTGAGCCTAACCGGAACTGAACTCCAGCATATGCAGATGCTTCCAATCAGTTCAAGACTATGATTCTTATCACTTTGTAGATAGTGTGTCTTCTTGTAGGCAGTGGACCTCTTGTGAGCAGTGTGCTCAGGTAGTGAGCCCTAATTGGCAAGTGCCATTTTGTAATATCCTATTCTTCTAACAGAGAATAATTTTTGGGTTAATCACCCCGTGGTTTTCTCCCTTAACAGGGTTTCCACGTCAAAAATATGGTGTCATGTGTTTCTTATTTCATGGTAATGTTTTGTGTTTGATTCAATGCTGCATTAATTAATAAGAAAGTTCAAAAAGGGAAATAATTAGGATAACTGATTCACCCCCCCTCTCAGTTATCAACAATTAATACATTTCAGACCTAGTAAAACTTTCTTAAAATAAAGTACCTTCATACATTTTTCACTCATATGCCCAAGTCTGTTATGCCATAGTGTTGTCTCAGAACCTGCAGCAACTATTTCAGTCTCTTCCTGCGAACTTGCAACAACTGTTCCTGAACCTGTTTGATTTTTCTCTACAACAACTAAAGTAGAAGGAACGGTATGACTTGTACAAATATATAAATTGCCTACTTTAACACCTTTTTCTACTACTAAGGCACCTCTTGTAACCTTCCAATTTTTATCAGTAAAGGTAACAATGCAACCTTCATCAGCTAGTTGCCCTACTAAAATTAAATTCCTACTCAACCTTGGAACGTCCCTTACCTCTTGTAGTTGCCAATGATTCCCATTCTACAACTTAATCTTGATTCTTCCCTTTCCAACAATCTGACAAGGTTCATTATATCCCAAACAAACTAGCCCAAAATCCCCTTGGACATAATCAAGAAAATAACTTCTATGGGGCATAGCATGAAATGAGGCCCTTGAATCTAAAACCCATGAATCATCAGCATTATCTAGGGAAAGAATCAAAGTATCATCTTTAGACTTATTACTTACCACATTTTCCTCCTTATTGCCTTCTTGTTTGTCTCCTTTGTTCTTCCAAGACTAGCAATCTTTCTTCAGATGAACTAGTTTCCCATAGTACCAACAATCCTTTTGTCCACTTGATTGGGATCTCTTTTTCTTTGATTTTCCTCATGACTTCCCATGACCACCAAAAAGTTTTCCTCACTCCTTTGATCTGCCCTTGATTTTTGCATTCAAAACACTACCTGATGCAGACCCTCCTAAGCTTTTCTGTTGCATTTCCTTGCTAAGGATAACACCAACAACATCATCAAATTTCAAAGTGTTTGAACCAGAGACAGAGTTACTTACAGCCATTACCGAAGTATTCCAACTTTCTGTAAAAGAACATAAAACCAATAGATCCCCCACCTTTTCATCAAATTTCACTTTTACAAAAGTTAATTGACTGACAATCATATTAAACTCATTTAAATGATCTGTCACAGATCCACCTTCAATCATTTTCAGATTAAACAACCGTTTCATGAGAAATACCTTATTTAAGGTTGAGGGTTTTTAATATAATTTAGCCAAAGATTTCATCAGTTCACTTGTTGTCTTCGCTTCTGTTATATTGAATGTCACAGATGGTGCTAGGCACAACCAAATTATTCCCAAAGCCTTTCTTTCCAGAAGTTCCCAATCCTCATCTGTCATTGTTGCCAATTTCTTGGATACTCCTTCCAACGGACTCCATAAATCCTTCTGATAGAGATAATCCTCCATCTGCATCTTCCATAATTGATAGTTCTATCCATTGAATTTATCTACCTTCAATTTACCCTCATCTGATATTGCTCCCACTCAACTGTGAGACTCTCACTCAACTATGAGACCTTCCTATAGATGATAATTGAACACAACCCACTTTGATACCACTTGTTAGGGTTAATCAGTAGAAGATATCAATTAAATGCAAATAAAGATTAAATAGAGGAATGAAAAGTACATAGAAATAATAACAGTGAGAGACAAGTTTTCACATGGTTCACCCAAACCCAACCTACATCCATAAAAAGAGAGTCTAATATTATTATCCAGTAAATCAAACTGATTACAACCAGCAATCCATGTAACTCAATATCACTGTAAATGCTACAATACAATATCAACGGAAACTCTAACCCTTAGCCATTTTTATCACGACTTTTGTTGGTTAAAAAAATAGGGTTTTTTATGTTAGCCAATAAAAAAAATAACTCCTGGTACCTTTATAAAATAATAAAAAAATATATGAAGTTTTGGGGGCCTTGCCCCCAAGCCCCCATGGGGGCGTTGCCCCTCGACCTTGCCCTGTATCGCATTAGGGAGCGCACCAGGGGTGCTGCCCCTGGACCCCACAAGGGGCACTGCCCCTTGACCTTGTCTTGGGGGCACTTCCCCCAAACCCTCACAAGGGGCATTGCCCCTTGACCCTGTAGGAATTTGGGGGTAAACCGTGCCAATAAAAATGGGGTAAATTTAACATCTGAGTTTGATTAGGCTCCATATAACAACAATCATGTCTTGAGGGTGCTACTATACCATTTGATCTACTTGTTTGTATGTCTGTAGCACAATGGATCTAAATATATGTAAGTGGCTTAATCATGTGGAATATGGTGCAGAAAGGAAAGAGGTTGCATGACATAGATCTTTATCTTAGCCTTCCACCTCAAGCAAGTGACTTAGGAAGGATTAAATTAGCAATTTCAATACTCTAGTAGATATTTCAAATATGATGTTTTTACTTTCTACATTCAGTTGTTTTACGAATCATGGCCTCCTTTTCAATATTATGATATTAAAGACTTATTGATATAATATTGAAATTAATGTGGTGCAAGGAAATAGTTCTTGTTAGTGTAGGTTTTTATTTCCTAGTTGAGTTATTTATTTTTTCCTATATTCCTAGGTTTTTCCTACACTTCTATTAATCTCACTTAGGTTAATAAAGCATGTCTGATTAGGTGAGTGGTTGTGAGGTGTCACCCTCCTACATGTGAGAATCCATTAGCTATCTTGGGAAAATACTTTGCTATCTTTAGTCCGATAGATGGTTGCTCCTGATTGGTCGGTGTTGCCACCTGCTCCCTCTTCCTAGTCTATATAAACATGCTACCTGGCTTGTATTTGGTATATTTTTCTTTTGCATCCTCTTAATGCTATTTTGTTTCTAGCATTTACATTACTCTCTTGGAGACTAACTCTATGTTTCTATTTTGATTTCGTATCATTTTCATTCATAATTTAGATATCTATTCTTTGCACTAATTTTCTAGGTTAATAATCTTTTTAGATTCTAAAATGGTATCAGAGCTATAATATGTGCAAGAGTAGATTTTAGTTTCCATATTTGAGAGATTTAGGGGAGCTAATAAATCTTATTACAAGTTTTCAAAAAACCCAGTATGCTCTTCTCTTGCATCTTTGGATGATCTTGAGAATCAGAAAAGTTTGATGGAAATTTTTTTAATCTTTGGAGTTTGCACATGTGTTTTATGAAATCTAGGTGATTGCAGCATTTCTTATTATATTGGCAGCATTTCTAGCTTTCCAATGCATCCAAGAGGCTTCAAAAAGTCAAATTTGGCTTTCATTTTACCGAAATCAAAGATCGGCATACACAATTGCGGAACCGGGGTTTCGAGCTCAAATCTAACAACCAACTTGCATATTTGGTGTTTTCAATCAATATTACAGGTTCCAGCATGCCATTTCTTGTCTTAAGTAGCTGATTCATCCTTTGCATGTCATTTTTTGGTTGCTAGGGTCATTTTTTGTAGCTAAAGGCATTCTATTTACACTAGATCAACATCTTCTGTACATCAGCAAGAAAAATGCCTTCTGGGTTTTCTTCGCAGCATAGAAAAACCATCTAGTTATGTTTTAGTTTTCACATGTAGTCTTTATATTTTTCATAAATGCACTCAAAAAGCTACAACAGGACCCGTCTCCATTGGCAGTTGCAGTTTTGAAGGCAGTTTTCAAATGCTCCATTCTTGCTCATATGGACTCCATTTCCAATGAAGGGTTTTTTTATTTTGGCTATTTTTTTGTGCTCTATGCACTAGTACAGTCATTTTTTGATTTTGATGTAGAAATTTTTTAGAAATTACAAATTCTTAGTCTTGACATTGCATAGTTCTCATTTTAGGAACTTCACAGGATCATAACTTTCACATACGACCTCGTATCGAGGTGATTCTTTTTTTGAAAGTGCATGATTTTTTGAGTAGATCGCAGTGGTGTTGTTTATTTCTCTAAGTATTGTGCCAAAGCTATATTTTTAGCATATGCTCTTTGTGAGGGTTTTGTAATGCATTGAAATCAAGACCACTTAGTATTTCTTGCTAGTGGTAGTTGTAAATGCACTAATATAAAGTGCCAAATCATATTTTCTTGGGGGGTTCTTTGATTGACTGAAAAGGGGGGGTTGTCTTGGTTGTGTTTTCTTCTTTTCAACATTTCTTCTATGCATTTCTTCATCATGGATCAAACAAATCTACCCATCCTAACTCCATACAATTACTTTGAGTGGAAATCACGTACAACAATTCACTTAAGGAAAGCTGGATTAAATATGATAACTATGGGACTTGAAACTGAACCTGCTAAAGATGAAGATAAACCTAAGTGGTTTAACAAATGTGATGAGGCATATGCAACATTGTGTTTGTCTATTTCTCCTGATTTGCTCTTTCACATTGAGTCTTTGAATATGCCAAATGAAATTTGGACAAAGCTAGAAACACTATTTGGCACACAAGACTCAATGAGGGGTCATATGTTGGAAAATGAACTAATTAGTTTAAGTCTTAGGCAATTTCAACACAATCTAGGATTTCTTCACTAAATTGAAATCACTAAGGCTGCAGTTAAAATAATGTGTAATCGAAAAGAAAGATGAACAACTAATTCTTAGTATTCTCTCTAAGCTAAGTTTAGAATATTCTATGTTTGTTTCTACTTTCTATGCTACTAAGGGTGCACTTGGTACTCAATTCACCATGTCATCTTTAGATGATTTTGCTATCAATCTCACTCAAGAATAGGACAAGCTAATCCAGATGGGCACTATTAAGTCCTCTAAGTCACATGCCTTGGCTACCAACCAAGGTACAAAAGAACAAAAAGAACAAAGTAGTAACAACAATAGTAAGGATAAGAAACAAAACAATAGCAAGGAGAAGAAGGATCAGCTATTAGTTGCTTTAAAAGCAACTAATGAGACCCAATCTTCCAAGGGCAACAAGCCTAAGAAAGAGAGGGTCTAATGTACCTATTGTAAAAGACCCGGTCATGATGAACATAAATGTTTGAAGAAACAAATTGATCACTTGACACACATTCTTGAGAAGAATAATATCAATGTTCTTGAATCTATCAAACAGAGTTCTAATGAGGGGTCTAACAAGGCAAAAGAAAATAGCAAGGGGAAAGGAAAGGGCAAGGCCCTTGTTACAGTTGCTTCTTCACCATCCACTTGAGTTCTTGATTCGGGTGCTTCACACCACATGGCTTCATCTAAGGAAGAACTTGCATCTTTGGAGCTATGTACTATGCCTTCTATTTTGATGGGTGATGACACTCCTATTAAGGTGTGTGGGAGAGGGTCTATTGATGTGGGGGATGGCACATTCCATGATGTTCTTTGTGTGCCCTCATTATCAACTAATCTCCTATCGGTATACCAGATCACTCACACAGGTTCAGACAAGTGGGTTGAGTTCACTCCTGATTCAATGGAGATTCATGAGTTGTACAGTGGTTCTATAGTTGTAGTTGGGAGAGAAGATCATCAGTCACGGCTCTATCTATTTTCTCACTTTGTTCCTAATCCTCCTTCAACTTTTTTGCTCACTTATTCTAATAATGTGAGTAGATTATGGCATGAGCGGTTTGGCCATCTTAACTTCTGCTACTTACAGCAGCTCAACCAGCAGAGCATGGTCACAGGGTTGCCTTCAGTTTAGTTTTTAGGTGGTGTTTGCCAAGGTTGCATTCTTGGTAAGCATCCTAAGGAAAAGTTTGACAAAGGTAAGGCATGGAGAGTTTCACAAATACTGGAGTTAGTTCACAATGATTTGGCTGGTCCATTTCAGCATCCTTCTTTCAGTAGGGCCCGATATGTCCTCACATTCATTGATGACTTTTCTTGATATACCTGGGTGTACTTTCTCAAACAAAAGTCAGAGGTATTTGATCACTTTTAGGACTTCAAGACTTTTGTAGAGAAGCAATCCAGGAAAGCCATCAAAGTTTTACGCATTGACAATGGTGCTGAGTATGTCAACCATTGGTTTGAGAGGTTTTGCACTTCAGAGGGGATTAATTTGCAGCATTTAGTTCCATACAATCCTCAGCAGAATGGTGTTGCAGAATGGAAGAATAGGTCCTTGAAAGAAATGGTGAACTACATGATTCACTCCATATCTCTTGCACCACAGTATTGGGCAGAGGCTATTAACTGTGCTTGTTATATCTAGAACCATGTTCCTCACTGAGCCTTGAAGGGAGTCACTCCTTTTGAAGCTTGGAGTAGTTGAAAACCATTAGTTAAGCACTTTCAAGTTTTTGGTTCTCCTGCATGGGCTCACATTCCTATAGAGAAATGCAAGGCACTAGATCCGTAGAGAAGACCTTGCATATTTGTAGGTTATCCTGATGGTGTGAAGGGTTATTGGTTGCTCCACCCTACTACACATGAGTTGTTCATTGAGAGGAGTGTTCAGTTTGAGGAGGGCTCTTTGAGCTCACTTTCTATCACTTCTCCAACTCCTTCTACTTTGACATTGGAGTCACTTCGGATACATGACAGATCTTCTAATGAGTCAGATTCACCTGAGCAGTCTTCTACCTCCACTTCTGATATAGAGAGTGACTCAGAGGACTCACCTCCTTCCTCTCCTTGTTATCATTCAAAGATTGATGATTCTCCTCCAGATTCTCCATCTTTCGATACACTTTGGGCTAGATAGACCTTGCAGTTTGTAGTTGATTGGGTTAGGGATCCATCAGACACTAGGTGGACTCGTTCATAGTTCTAGGATTCTCCACATGTCTTCATTGCTACTACCTCCGATCCACAGTCTTTTCATGAGGCTTCTAGTATTCTTGAGTGTGATATAGCTATGCAGGAGGAGTATAGTTCCTTGATGAGGAACAACACTTGGGATCTTGTCCCTCTTCCTAAGGGAAGAAAACTTGTTTGATGTAAGTGGATCTATTAGAAAAAATTTGTAGCAGATCAGTCGGTTGACAAGTATAAGGCTCACTTGGTCACCAAAGGATTCTCCCAGGTTCCTGGGATTGACTACTCTAAGACTTTTGCACCAGTTGCTCGAATGAATTCCATCCGACTTGTTCTTGCCATTGCTGCAGCTAATCATTGGGAAGTACACTAGATGGATGTGAAGAGTGCTTTTCTTCATGGTGACCTTCAGGAGGAGATCTACATGGAGTAGTCACAAGGGTTCCTTCAGGATTCTTCACTTGTGTGTCATCTTTGGAAGTCTCTCTATGGCCTCAAACAGGCTCCTCGGGCCTGGTATGCCAAGATGGACTCCTTCCTTCTATCAGTTGGGTTCACTCGGTGTCATTCTGATCCCAATGTCTACATTCTGTAGCAGAATGATTCACTCCTATTTTTTGTTCTGTATGTTGATGACTTGCTGATCATAGGGAGTTCTTCATCCACCATTGGGGCTGTCAAAACTGCCCTTCATGATAGGTTTTTGATGACTGAGTTGGGCTTGTTGCATTACTTTCTCAGGATTGAGATCTACCAAACTGCTTCCAAGATCACCATCAACTAGTCCAAGTATGATCTAGATTTTCTCTCAAGGTTTCATATGGCTAACTGCAAGCCTGCTCTGACTCCCTTTCTTTCTAGAGTCAAACTTGAGGCTCAGTGTTCTTCTCCACTTATTGATGGCACTTTGTACCGACAACTTGTCAGGACACTCATTTATCTAACTCATACAAGTCCTGACATTTCATATGATGTAGGCATGGTCTCTCGATTCATGCAGGAGCCTCATGAGCTGCACTAGAAAGTAGCCAAGTGGATCCTTCACTACATTCAGGGTACTCATAGTTTTGGGATTCACTACATAGTGGGCATTAAGCTTGACTTGGTGGGCTACCAAATTCAGATTGGGTGGGTGATTCTCAGGATCGCAAGTCTACTTGAGGTTACAGCTTCTCACTTGGTTTAGGTCCTGTTTGTTGGTGGACCAAAAAGTAGTCTGCTGTTGCTCTATCTTCTACTGAGGCCGAGTATCAGGGGGCTATGAATGCCTCCACTGAGGCCATTTGGCTTCAGAATCTTCTCACTGAGTTTGGTATCCAGATCAGATGGCCATTAGTCATATTTTGTGACAACCAGAGTACCATTCAGATCTCATAGAATTTGGTCCATCATCAGCAGACCAAACACATTAAGGTCCACATGCACTACATCCAGGAGCTCATCCATGGCCACATCATCAACCTTCACTAGTGTCTGACTTCTAAGTAGGTTGTTGATATCTTCACCAAACCCTTCAATGAGAGCAAGTTCCTTCATTTGCGAGCTTTGCTAGGGGTGCGGGATGCTTCATCTTCTAGGGGGGCTTCTTCCTCTCACTCGGAGTCTTAACTCTCTCTACTTTGGAGGGATCTCTTCTCTCTCTATCCTGGGGGGGCTTTTCTCTCTCTTTTGGGGGGAATTTATGTACATGGGTACCTCATCAGGCTTGATTTGTCGGGACACATTTCTACATCCACTTAAGCTTCGCTTATGGGGGGTGTTAGTGTAGGATTTTATTTCCTAGTTGGGTTATTTATTTTTCCCTATATTCCTAGGTTTTTCCTACACTTATATTAATCTCGCTTAGGTTAATAAAGCATGTCTTATTAGGTGAGTGGTTGCGAGGTGTCACCTTCCTACATGTGAGCATCCATTAGCTATATTGGGAAGATACTTTGCTATCTTTAGTCTGATAGATGGTTGCTCCTGATTGGTTGATGTTGACACCTCCTCCTTCTTCCTAGTCTATATAAGCATGCTACCTAGCTTGTATTTGGTATCTTTTGCTTTTGCATCCTCTTAATGCTATTTTTCTTCTAGCATTTGCATTACTCTCTTGGAGACTAACTTTGTGTTGCTATTTTGATTTCGTATCATTTGCATTCATAGTTTAGATATCTATTCTTTGCACTAGTTTTCTAGGTTAATAATCTTTTCAGATTCTAATAGTTCTAGGTAGTAAAGAGCTAAAATTTATTATTGTTCTGGTTAGAGATTTATTGACTAATGGGAAGTGGTTTCACCTTGAATGAATAACAAAACAATACTTGGTGAATAATGGAATTAAGTTTGATTAATGTTTCCTTGAAATGATGATTATATTTTGTTCAATCGTGAATGTCTCATTGAATGAAGGAAGTTATTGTGTTTTCTAGATCTTGAATCATACAGTAAAATTTAACATACGATCTCTTTTGAGATATTGTATCTAAGTCAACTTTATGGTTGAAAAATTTGTTGTTTCAAACTATGAAGTCTCTACACTACTCATACATAGGCAAGGCCATCATGAGCCCCTGAGACATTAGGTCAGCCCCTTATGGCCTTAGGCTAGTATATAGTTCTCTTTTATGTTTATTGATAATCTTTGTGGAACTAATGTTCACTTCTAGATGCACAGATATAGGTCAGTTAACTGAATAGATTACTAGAGAAAGGAATATGTTTTTCCACTATGCTAAGGATGACCTTATGGTTCTTACTATAATTGTTTGTAAATGTATGAGAGATGTCTTGTTCCTATTTGAAAAGATCTCTTATCATGTATTTGTAAATTGGGATGTATCTCTATTTGTATCTCTTTACGTAATCTTTGTTTCTTACAATCTCAATTTGTGAGTAACACAGTTGAGGAACCTTAGAGGACTTAGGTTTAGATTATTAGTTTTTGTTATGCATTCTATTGTTATTTTCATTTAAAAAAAATTATTCCATTAATTTGACCTAGTTTAGTGTTGTCCTCTGGGGTTCCTTGGCAGGGGCATTACACCTGGTATCAGAGCGATGGTTCTAGCACTGGGATCTCTGGTTAACATTGTTGCCCATGTCTATTTATAGTAACATTCTCTATGCATGTGTTCTCAGATATCTGATGTATGGCTAGAATGTCAAAGGGACCCTTGTGTTAGATACAATGTTTTAATCTAAATACCTAGTTAAATGTTAGGTAGAGGATTAGACGCTTTATGCATTCTCCTATTGGAGGTGATTCCTTGGATGCTTGTAACTATTGATTTATTTTGTCTTGTGTGACCTTGTTTCATTTCCATGACTTCTAGTTCTTAAAAGTACACATTTAGTCTTGGAATGCATGTGCAGGTTCAGACTAATTAGCTAACAAGTTGGCATGTGGATTTCTTTTGTTTGACTGAATGAGTATTAGGATAAGATGTTGTTTTGCATAGCTAAGTTACTTATGTGGTTCTATGTAAGTGGAAACGTATATTATGTGGCTTAAAAGGGAAGTCCTGGCCTGAGTATGTCATCTCTTCATGTGTTTTTTTGTGGTTTACAGAAGTGTTTACACCCATATGTTGTTTAATGCATTTTATAATATTAAGAATATACTACATGTAAAAGGGTTGTTAGAATAGACTAAGGAAAAAGTATGTAGGTAGTTTATAAATGAATTATTACCTATCTTTTGTGATTGCTCTAATGCATGTAGAGTGATGTAATGGAATCCTGACCTTGTGTTTAGAAATGGAAAATCTGCCTATGGGTGGTAGTCAATATTTGGTTAGGAAGTGTGACTTAATTTTCCTTTATATGGATGCTTTCTTTGGAAAGGTTGTTTTTGCAAGTTACTTGCATCAAATTAAATTATTTTGTTTCCTCTTTCTCTTAAAACCCACATATAGTTAATAAAGAGAAATAGTCTTAAACCACATTATAATAAGAAATCATTTAGGCCTTAAAATTGTATGCTTAAACCTTGACTACAAATCAAAGAATTATGTCTGAAATGACTTCAGTGATGGATCTTATGTTCTCCTAAAACTGCACTCCTTACTTTTGGTTATGCATAAAAGATAGATTACGAATGAGATTGAGTGTAGTTGTTGAGTATTTAATCTATGCATTTGGAAGTAAAATTATGTGATTAAGTTTTACATTACATGATGTGATATATTTTATTGGAAAGTGCTACTTTTGTGGAATAAATGAGATGCTAGTGCATAGAATTAGGTTTCTATTTTGAGAAATTATGATGATTATATTGTTATTTGAAAATCCTGGTTGCTATGTGTAGTTGAAACCTATGATATAATGTCTTTTGCTTAAATAGTAAGGATTTATGCATTGGATGTCTTGCATGTTGAATTGTTATGAGGGGGTAAGATGTGAAGTAATTAAGCCTAGGTATGGAATAGGGATGTTTGAGTAGGCATAATCACTGTGTAAAAATTTAGTGTTTCTTGTACTGACTTGGGATAAAATTTGAGAGAATTTGGGATCATGTTTTGGTAACAAATATGTGAATCCTTTTATTTTGTGAAAATTTGAATAACTTGTGATGAAGTAAGAGTTGTTTGTGTTTAGGAAAGACCTACATGAAGTAGTAAGAGTTAAGTAGAGGATCATTATTGTTCTTTTGTGAATATGGAACTTGTGTAACTCTAGATGAATGAATGTTGATGTGGAAGTATTAATGATTCTTGGATGCATTTAGGGATTCATGGTACTTATGTGAAATTCTTATTGTGTGGAAGAAAAGTTAGTTTGCATATGTATATGTTATAGAATGTTATACATAAAGGGATTATGGATAATAGGCAATGATATGACTAGTTATGGAAATAAATGTACTTATGGTATGTGATCTTTTGAAAAGTAATGGAATTGAGTATGTAAATGTAATCCCCCTATAAATGTGAGAAACTAGTAACTGTACATTGGTTGAGTGTTGTGAATACCCCATACTTGCTTTGTGTGCCCATGGGATGCTGATACTAGGTACCCATCCATGGGGAATATTGTAAGGAAAGTAGAGGTGCAGAATACAGCTTCCCTAATGAGAATTCAAAGGGGATAATGCAGACAGGTAACTAGCAATTCAAAACACCATAGATGAATACACCAGATAAACAAACTGCACATTCTAGACAACAAAGAACGACACCAGATTTACGTGGGAAAACCCTTTCAGGTAAAAAAGCCACCACCACAATAGAAGCTATCTTTATTATAGTAATCTTACTAATTACAATAAAGATACCCAGCTCTTTTGTTTAGGTATCAATTCTATAACAATTATACAAAGTTGTTTATTGCATCTGCACATCTACAGAATAAACTGTACAATTCAAATAGTTTCATCACTACTTACTATGCCAGAAGATTGAGATTATATTATCAGTCTCCAAGGGTAAAGAATCGTTACATCACTTTTTCCCTAACTGATTAATCTCAACTTCTCCAGTGCTGCTACCTTCTAACCGTTGCAAGGGATCACATTCCAACAAGACCTTTAGTCCCACATGCATCAGGTCGTAGACTTCTCTGCAGTGTATATGGCCAATGACTCAATTATACTATCATTGGCAATTTTGTTGCCAACGATACCAAACCAAAGACCCATCGACCTAACCTACTCCATCAGTGATCGGATTGATTCCTTCACCGATAACACATAGTCTCCACGATCCCCAAGTTCATCGCCCTTCATCGAAGTGACCTTTGTCATCAGCCCAAACACTTTATACTGTGCCGATGAAGGTTCTCACACCGACGCCCAATGCTTCACCAACTTCCATCAAGGTGACCATTCACATCGGAGCGACTACCAAGAGCTTGGCCGATGGCCAACCTTATGCCGATAGACATAAGTCATTGTGATGCAGAGGCATCCACACTAAAACCTTGACATACAGCATGTATGTCCGCAACCCTTCATCATCATCATCATATTTCCCTTAACACTGTCAACATCATCATATTTTCTCTGCCGACTGATATCCTCCTGCAGACAAACCTTCGACCTTTTGCCTGTCAGCAGCATCATCATATTCGGCTATCGGTAGCATCATCATATTCGGCAAGCGCAAACATCCTCCTGATGTTCACTGTTCATCTTACCGCCAACCTCTATCTACAGCATCATGATGTTCAACATCATGTTCATTAGCAGGATATAAAATATCCGGTTCCTCCCATATATCCTGATGACGACAACTTCATGCACCTTTCCTTCGATGCTTACGTCACCCCGATATCCTGATGACGATTATCCTGATGACGATGACGTCACATGCAGTTCCTTCAATATCTTGCTGTCGGCCAAACTTAACATTATCAGCCCGCGATGGTTTTATCAACCCGATCTTCTACCTTATGCCGATACGCTCCTCCTCGGCAACACCTGATGATGATCACCCCGAAACGCATTCACCTTATGCAAATGATTGCATCATGCTCACCTCCATCTACTCGGATGACGCCCGAAGTAACTGCAGGATATACACAGAAATATCCTGATGATGCCGTTGTGACAAATTTCCAACCTTAGCAAATTTTCAATCCGCCGAACCTCCTGAGGTGACCCGATCCGCTTCCTGGACAACTTTCCAGACTCGAACAACCAGCATGACCTAGCACATACCCATGCTAGGGTTCTCAACACCTCTCGACTGCGATCCTGCAAACATGCTTGCAAACAAACACAAAATGCAGACTAAACCCTAAGCTATTATACATGGCCATTCCACCGATTCGACGAATCAACCGGTGGAATGGATCAGCGAATCCATGAAACCACCAGAACAGCCACGTGATTAAACAATGGAATTCAACAGAGAATGAACACAAACATGATCTCTTTATTGATTTCAAAAGATGCAATTACAATACTCTGTCTCTCCTCTCTCTGTCTCACTCCCTGCAAAGTCTGATCGATGATCTGCAATACTGCCTAAAACCAACCGATCCTAATGCATAAATAGGATCTCTTGCGAGTACTACCACTCGATTCCAAGTGGTTGGGAGCTTCCAAGCAGCTGGGAAGATCCAACTGAACTAACAACCTAAACAGCTGTCTAAACAAACTATCGAAAAATAGTAAAGTATGGTCAACATGACCTTATTACATGCATTGGTCTTATAAGACCTTCTTGGAAACATTAACAAGACCTATAACAAACTAACTGCCTCATGGAGGCCAGCTGTCAGGTAGGTGCTCCTGCACCATACTCCCCAACAGAAAAGAACTCATGTCCCATGAGTTAGGTTGTGGAAGTCCTCCACCTTTACACTTTGCCTTTGCAGTGTCTTGACCTGTTCCAGCTTTGTCCTCTGCTGGCTCTTGGCTGCTCCAAGACTTCTAAACTGTAACTTGTTTTCTTGCAAGTAAATCCTCATGCCTGTCAATGTAGGCCCTTCTCTCACATACCTTGTGTTTGTCAGGTTGTCTGACCAGAACCTCTGTCTGAACTGCCTCTTGAACTTCTATAATGTTCAACTCTGTCTTTCTTTCAACCTTTATAGGACAAACAATAGTCCCAACTATGACAACATCCTTGTCATTCCTCTCAACTGGTGGTTGTTTGTAAACCTGTTTCTGAACCTGCTGCTGACCTCTGTCAGTCACAACTGAAACTTTCTTCAACCTATTGTCCTTAACAACTTCTTTCCCTGCAGTGTCCTCAACTGCCTTTATGCCTGCTCCTATAGGCTTCTGCACAAATTCCTTCTTTCCCACTAAAATGATTTTGGCTGCCCCCTGTGCTGCAGCATCTTCCTGCAATGGCATCAACATAATAGTCTTCCCATCTTTCTTGATGGTGTAGGTATTAGCATACCCATCATACAGTACCCTCCTGTCAAATTGCCATGGTCTACCCAACAGTAGGTGACAACATTCCATGGGCAAAATGTCACACAAAACTCTATCCTGATATGCTCCAATCTGAAAATCCACATATGCCTGTTCATAGACAAAAAGTGATTGACTATCACTCACCCAAGATGCCTTGTAAGGGTGTTGATGTGGAATCCTTTCCAAATGCAGTTTATCCACCATTTCCTGAGATACCATGTTGTCTGTTGAACCAGTATCAATGACAACCTTACATACCTTACCTTTGCTCTTGCATGTGGTCTTGAAAAGAGCTCTTCTTTGCATCATATCCTTTGATGCCTGCAAACTAGTTCTCCCAAGCATCAATGCTTCTCCCTCCTCAGGATATCCATAACCGTTAGGAACTCTATCTCCTTGATAAGTGTTTGAACTTTGCACACTTTGCTCTACTTTCTCTTCTTGCACAAGTTGTACTCTCTTGTCATTTGTTCTATCATTTCTGGATGATGAACCTTTGCTTTCTAGACATTTGAAAAATGGATGACCAAACTCACCACAGGTGTAACACTTTCTTGAAAATGTAGTAGAACCTCTACCACTTCCAAATCTGCCTCTATTACCTTTCCATCCACCTCTAAAATCAGACTGTCCCTGTCCTTTACCAGTGTCTTCTTGACCCTCATTGGTTTGCCTTGTTGTAGGGGCTAATCCTCTTCCCCTCATATTGCTGCCTCTTCCTCTCATGGACTTATCTTGTCTCCTATTCATCTTTTCTTCAATCCTGATTGCCATTTGGTAACAATCCTCCACACTCTTAGGGTTAGCTAATACTAACTCATCCTGTATGTTCAATCTCAAACCAGCTAAGTACCTAGCCACCTTTTCTACCTCATTCTCATGATGACCAGATCTCATACTCAACTTATAAAACTCCTCAGTATATGCCTTCACATCCATTTCCTTCTGCCTTAAAAATTGCAGCTTCTTAAACATCTGAATTTCATAATCCTTGGGCAAGAATTTACCTTTTATCCTTGCCACCATCTTATCCCATGAAGTGATCTTTGACTTTCCTTGTTTCCTTCTCTCGGATTGTACATAATCCCACCATATCAAAGCATGACCTCCTAACTTGGTCTTTGCAATCTTTACCTTCTGATCCTTAGCAACATCTTCACATTCAAAGTGATTATCAAGTGTAGCAATCCAATCCAGTAACTCATCTTCATTCAAACTTCCATTATACTTGGAAACATCAACCTTTACCTTAGGTTTATCAGTCTGTACTGCCTTTAACAGTTTTACAAATCTCTGGTCTTTAGCATCCAGACCTTCAGCTACCTCTTCATACTCTTCAACAGCATCTTCATCTTCTTCAGACTCACTGTCTTCCACTTCCCTCTTTTTGTTCTTTTCCAGGGCTACAAGCCTGGCTTGAAGTGCTTCAGCAAGCTCCTTCATCTTCCTCATCTCTCTGGCATGTTTTTCCTTCATCTCCTGCAATTCCCTTGCAGTACCATTACCTTTCGGAGGCATTTTGTCAACCTCTCACTCCTCTACCTCTGTCTTTTCAGTGACAAAATCAACACACAACAGCCCAGACCTTTTGCTGAGCTCTGATACCACTATGATGCAGAGGCATCCACACTAAAACCTTGACATACAACATGTATGTCCGCAACCCTTCATCATCATCATCATATTTCCCTTAACACTGTCAGCATCATCATATTTTCTCTGCCGACCGATATCCTCCTGCAGACAAACCTTCGACCTTTCGCCTGTCAGCAGCATCATCATATTCGGCTATCGGCAGCATCATCATATTCGGCAAGCGCAAACATCCTCCTGATGTTCACTGTTCATCTTACCGCCAACCTCTATCTGCAGCATCATGATGTTC
This sequence comes from Cunninghamia lanceolata, assembly GCA_027924645.1. Lineage (NCBI taxonomy): Eukaryota > Viridiplantae > Streptophyta > Pinopsida > Cupressales > Cupressaceae > Cunninghamia > Cunninghamia lanceolata. Next base: position 18,941,784 of record BSBN01001807.1, on the reverse strand, counting down.
AACATCATGTTCATCAGCAGGATATAAAATATCCAGTTCCTCCCATATATCCTAATGACGACAACTTCATGCACCTTTCCTTCGATGCTTACGTCACCCCGATATCCTGATGACGATGACATCACATGCAGTTCCTTCAATATCCTGCTGTCGGCCAAACTTAACATTATCAGCCCGCAATGGTTTTATCAACCTAATCTTCTACCTTATGCCAATACGCTCCTCCTCGGCAACACCTGATGATGATCACCCCGAAACGCATTCACCTTATGCAAATGATTGCATCATGCTCACCTCCATCTACTCGGATGACGCCTGAAGTAACTGCAGGATATACACAGAAATATCCTGATGATGCCGTTGTGACGAATTTCCAACATTAGCGAATTTTCAATCCGCCGAACCTCCTGAGTTGACCCGATCTGCTTCCTGGACAACTTTCCAGACTCGAACAACCAGCACGACCTAGCACATACCCATGCTAGGGTTCTCAACACCTCTCGACTGTGATCCTGCAAACATGCATGCAAACAAACACAAAATGCAGACTAAACCCTAAGCTATTATACATGGCCATTCCACCGATTCGACGAATCAACCGGTGGAATGGATCAGCGAATCCATGAAACCACCAGAACAGCCACACGATTAAACAATGGAATTCAACAGAGAATGAACACAAACAGGATCTCTTTATTGATTTCAAAAGATGCAATTACAATACTCTGTCTCACTCCCTGCAAAGTCTGATCGATGATCTGCAATACTGCCTAAAACAACCGATCCTAATGCATAAATAGGATCTCTTACGAGTACTACCACTTGATTCCAAGCGGCTGGGAGCTTCCAAGCGGCTGGGAGGATCCAACCGAACTAACAACCTAAACAGCTGTCTAAACAAACTATCTAAAAATAGTAAAGTATGGTCAACATGACCTTATTACATGCATTGGTCTTATAAGACCTTCTTGGAAACATTAACAAGACCTATAACAAACTAACTACCTCATGGAGGCCAGCTGTCAGGTAGGTGCTCCTGCACCACATTAGTGAAACCATGCAGATCGGTGTAAGACTTCAAACACCCGCTGACAGTGAACATCATCCTGATGGTCACTACCATCGGTGAAACACATACATGGATATACCGATAGTGTTTAGTCAACCCGATGAATGAAGAACATGACATGAACAAAACTAATGATTAAATAAATAAGGTCCAAGTAGTAACTTGAGACATTAGGTCTCTTCAATCTCCCACCTGTCAAAGAGATTACTGCTACCTCTTAATCCTCACTCAGTTACTAAGAATTATGGGCCTAAAGACCCATTCCATCTGAACACCATTTGAACTTGGCCATACTCACTGGTTTAGTTAAGGCATCAGCGACATTTTCCAAAGTGTCAATCTTTTCCAGCTTCACCTTCCTATCTTCCACCATATCACGAATAAAGTGATATTGGACATCAATATGTTTTGTCCTAGCATGAAATGTAGGGTTTTTCACCAAACACATAGCACTTTGACTATCACAGTGAATTTGTATCTGCCCTGTATTAAAACCAACATCAGAACACAACCTCTTCAACCAAATGGCTTCTTGGCATGCACGAGTAGTTGCCATGTACTCTGCCTCTGTTGTTGACAAAGCGACTACAGCCTGTCGCTTGCTCATCCAACTGATAACACCACCATTTTACGTGAACACATATCCACTGGTGGATCTTCTACTGTCAATGTCCCCTGCCCAATCAAAATCAACATATCCTTGAATCCTGATAGATCTCTGTGATCCAACTAAGTTTCCATGATAACAAATAGCATAATCAGAAGTTCCCTTCAAATACCTCATAACTCTTTTCACAGCATCCCAATGTGATCTACCTAGATTCACCATAAATCGGCTCAAATCTCCCACTGCTTGGGCAATGTCTTGTCTAGTACAGACCATTGCGTACATTAAACTGCCAACAACACTTGCATAAGGCACTTTTTTCATGTCGTCAATTTCATTCGAAGACTCTGGACAATCTTCAACAGATAGTTTCATTCCCTGCAAAACTTGAACAACTAGTTGTTTGGAATCAGACATATTAAATTTATCAAGAACATTTGTAACATACTTGCTTTGGCTGAGCCAAAGCTTTCTCTTAGATCTGTCCCTTTTGATTTCCATTCCCAGAATGTACTTTTTTGCCCCTAGATTCTTCATTTCAAATTTCAAGGACAACTGAGCTTTTAAATCTAAGATCATCCCCTTACCATTGCCAATGAATAACATGTCATCCACATATAGTGCAATTATAAGAATCTGATCACCTTCAGTTTTATAATACACACAATGATCAGATTTAGATCTCACATATCCCAAAGATAAAACATACGTATCAAATTTTTGATACCACATTCTAGGAGATTGCTTCAAACCATAAAGAGACTTCTTAAGTTTACATACCAGATGTTCTTTACCTTTTTCCACAAAATGCTCTGGCTGGGACATATAAATTTCTTCTTCAAGATCTCCATGAAGAAATGCTATTGTCACATCCATCTGCTCAATTTCAAAATCATATACTACTGCAAGTGACAACAGAAATCTAATGGATGTCAACTTAGCTATAGGAGAAAATATTTCTCCATAATCTATACCTTCCTTTTGGGAATACCCCTTAGCAACCAGTCTTGCCTTGTACTTATCAATACTACCATCTGGACCATATTTCTTTTTAAATACCCACTTACAGCCCACAGGTTTTCTACCTTCTGGCAAGGGCACTAGATCCCAGGTTCCATTTTCTCCAATGATGACATTTCATTATCCATGGTTTCCAACCAAGAATCTGAATCAGATAAACTAATAGCTTCTTTCATAGTCCTAGGTTCATCAGTATTAGTATGCAAAGCATAGGCACAACTAGAATCAAGTACTAAAAATCCATACCTATCTGGTTGTCTCCTTTCGTGTGTAGACCTCGTTAATGGCTAAGGTACAGGTTCAGGTTCTTGCTCTGGATTAGAATCTTTGGAGCTACTAGAACTCTAATCTGAATCATCTATACTTGGTACTTGTTGTTCCTCTTTTACAGGGGTCAGAGGAATAGTAACAACACTCTTTTCTTTCTTCTTTTCTATCTTCTCCAACTGAGGATCAATAACCAAAGTTTTCAGCTCTCTGAAAATTACATTCCTGCTGTAAATTACTCTTTTAGTTTCAGGATTCCAAAGCTTGTATCCTTTAAAACCGACTCCATAGATAATAAAAATACACTTGACTACTTTGTAATCCAACTTAGATCTCTTTACCTCAGGAATATGTGCATATGCCTCACAGCTAAAGACACGAAGATGTCTTAGAGAGGGCTTCTTTTTAGACCACTTTCATAGCCGTCTTATCAACCAATGCTGAAGTAGGAGAATGATTTAGCAAGTAACAAGCTGTAGCAACTGCCACAGCCCAGAACCTTTGTTCAAGACTAGCATAACTCAACATACTTCTTGCTTTCTCCATCAACGATCAATTTAACCTTTTAGCAACTCCATTTTGTTGTGGAGTATAAGGTTTAGTTTTGTGCCTTTTTATACCATGATCTACAATATTCTTATCAAAATCTACATTGCAATATTCACCACTATTATCTGTTCTCAACCATTTTATTTTTCTACCAGTCTAATTTTCCACAACAGTTTTAAATTCTTTAAACCGACTGAACACTTCTGATTTATTTTTCAAAAAATATACAAATGCCCTCCTTGAATAATCATCAATAAACAATGCATAGTATCTTGATTTAGATAAAGAAGGAACATCAACTAGACCAAAAAATCATAATGTACATAGTCTAGAACACCAGAAGATTTATGAGAACTAGAGTAGAAAGAAACACGGTTCTATTTTCCATATATACAATGTTCACAGAAATTGAACTCCAGATTACAATCAATCAGCCCATCTACTAGGATTTTGTTTTTCAAGGTTTTTAAACCTTTTTCACCTATGTGACCAAGTCTATGATGTCGGAGCATTGTTTTGTCTATAGGAAGTTTAACTTCCATAGAGTTTGCATTATGTGTTACAATAGTAGCTTTTTCAGATTTTATAGAGACACTACTATAGAACACTAGTTTAGCATCTAACCTATACAGATTTCCAATGCAATCACCCTTTGCCAGTACAATAGAACCTCTAGTCATCTTACAGGCACCATTCACAAAAGTAACTTGCAATCCAACATCATTAAGCTTACTAACATAAAGTAAATTTTGAGCTAGACCTGGTATGTGTAAAACTCCATTCATTCCCTTTATTCTACCATCCAGGAACTGGATTTTGACTCTTCCTCTGCCAACAATTTCTAGTGTTGAATCACTTGCCAAGAACACCTTCCCACCAGCATATGGTTCATACTTTGTGAACCACTCTCTGTGAGATGTCATATGAAAAGATGCTCTTGAATCCACTAGCCACACATCTTCAGATATAGGTGTTGCCAAGGCAACAACGAAGGCATCAGCATCACTCTGAGAAGAATCATTGTCAGAAGAGTTCTTCTTCTTCTTCTTTTTCTCCTCTTTGCAGTCTCTTCTGATGTGTCCTTTTTACCCATAATTCCAACACTTCACCTTGGACTTTGTGCCAGGAGATTTTGATCTCCCCTCTAATTTTGACTTAGACTTCTTGTCCTTCTTCTTGCCTTTTTCCTTTGATCTACCTTGAACAAATAGGGCCTCTTTGGCTGTCTCAGAAGATTTCCTCCACATCTCTTCAAATAACATCAAGGTAATAACCACTTTAGTTGTAAACGTGGTTGTTGTACTTCCAATAGCCATCACAAGATGATCCCATGAGTCAAGTAAGGAACACAATAGAAGCATACAGTAGTCTTCCTCTTCTATTTTTACACCTACAGACGTCAACTGTGCAATAATCAAATTAAATGTGTTCAGATGGTCTGCTATAGATGCACCTTCATCCATCTTCAGAGAATACAATTTCTTTCTGAGGAACAATTTATTCACCAAGGACTTGCCCTGGTAAATATCTCCCAACTTCTTGCACAAATCTTTGGTTGACTTCTCTTCATGGATGTTCAATAGAACAGAATCCACAAGACTTAATCTTATCAGTCCTCTGGCTTTTCTGTCAACTAGGTCCCAATCTTCTTGTTTCATGCTTGTAGGTTTAACCCCAGACACAGCAATCCAAAAATCTCTGTCAACCAGCAAATCTTCAGCCTTAATCTTCCACAACTCAAAGTTTGTGCCATTGAACTTTTCAATGTCTATTTTTCCTGATGTACTTGCCATCTTATTTAATAGAATAGACCTCTACAGAACTCCCACTTTCTGAACTAACACAAAAAAACCCAACTTACCAACAAGGATAACACAACTAGCCAGGCTCTGATACAACTTGTAAGGAAAGCAGAGGTGTGGAATATAGCTTACCTAATGAAAATTCAAAGGGGATAATGCAGACAGGTAACTAGCAATTCAAAACACCATAGATGAATACACCAGATAAACAAAATGCACATTCTAGATAACAAAGAATGGCACCAGATTTACATGGGAAAACCCTTTTGGGTAAAAAACCCATCACCATAATAGAAGCTATCTTTATTACAGTAATCTTACTAATTACAATAAAGATACCTAGCTCTTTTGTTTAGGTATCAATTCTATAAGAATTATACAAAGTCATTTATTGCATCTGCACATCTACAGAATAAACTGTATAATTCAAATAGTTTCATCACTACTTACTATGCCAGAAGATTGAGATTATATTATCAGTCTCCAAGGGCAAAGAACCATTACATCACTTTTTCCCTAACTGATTAATCTCAACTTCTCCAGCACCGCTGCCTTCTAACTATCGTAGTGGTTCACATTCTAGCAAGACCTTTAGTCCCACATGCATCAAGTCACAGACTTCTCTACAATGTATATGGCCAACAACTTGATTATACTATCATCGGCAATTTTGTTGCTGATGATACCAAACCAAAGACCCATCAGCCTAACCCACTCCATTGGTGATCAGATTGCTTCCTTCACCGATAACACATAGTCTTCACGGTCCCCAAGTTCATCGCCCTTCATCAGAGTGACCTCCGCCATCAGCCCAAACACTTCACACTGCGCCGATGAAGGTTCTCACGGCGACGCCCAATGCTTTGCCAACTTCCATCGGGGTGACCATTCACAACGGAGAGACTACCAAGAGCTTGGCCAATGGCCAACCTTATGCCAATAGACATAAGTCATTGGTGAAACCATGAAGATCAGTGTAAGACTTCGAACACCCGCTGATAGTGAACATCATCCCGATGGTCACTACCATCAGTGAAACACATACATGGATATACCGATAGTGTTCAATCAACCTGATGAATGAAGAAAATGACATGAACAAAACCAATGATTAAATAAATAAGGTCCAAGCAGTAACTTGAGACATTAGGTCTCTTCAAATATGTTGTATTTTAGGTGTGGGATTAACCATACCATTATGTGTTTGTGCATGTTTTTACTTGATTGAGAGCCAACCCATGTGTGGTTGAAATATATATATGTATGAGAGTAGCCAAAATTTGGTTTCATAGATTCTCTTCTTTTGGTTCTCTAGTCCCTCAGTCTGTGAAGGGGTAGTATTAGCCACAAAGTTCCTTGGGTAGTGTGTACAGCATACACATATTGTGGCAGAGAGTGGTCTTAGCTCAATTAATCCTAAGGAAAGTACTCACTACTTCCCCTTATGATGGATCAAGGTACTTCATACATATTTGCTAGCCTAATCCCCATAGGTTTGAGTACATTAGCATTATTTTGTTAATATATACCTAGTCGTCTGTAGGGATGTTAAACTGGCATTACCTGGCTGCCAATAGGGGCATTGAATTGGTATTGCCTAGCTACCAATCGGGGCTTTGAGATGGCATTAGTGAGTCAACCTCATCCATATGAGAGGTGAATCTTGAGGAGCCCCATATTGATATACTCATATATGCATTATATATATCGTATCTGCACATGTTTCAACATGATGCAATAGATACAATGCCACACCCCACTGATGTTCTGACACAGTGTTGGTGATAATGTCGTGTTGTTGATGGTAGCAAAATGGGCTTGAGGACATGATGCCATGCACATAGACATGTGAAAGTACACTATGAGATTGTGTTATGATAGTCTACTTGTGTGATGAGTGTAATGGGGCCTTGTACACTTGTAGAGGGATACTCATGTTTACTTTTGATAGTGTTTGGGTCAGTTAGCATATGGGTATGTCTTAGCCATGTATACCTCTAGCTACGGTGAGTACCTGCATGTGCCTTCTCCATGAGGTGTCTCTATGTGGGGTGTGTTCTGTGCATGCCTACTTCTGTGGAGCCATAGACACACTACCATGTGGCATACGACTAGTACGTGACTTCTCTGGCTAGCATATGACCATGCCACATTGAGACATGATGTGGAATGTGGCTAAGGTACACATCCCATGTGGGCAACCAAGGAGTGCATGGACCACTTGGCTAGTCCATGTCGCATGATGATGTGATATAGGGTGTAGCTGTCATGCCCGCATTTCCCATGTGGTCACGACACACAACACACATGTCATGTCCACATTTGACATGTGGTCATGACACAAACTACAAAAAGCTTTTCTACCTATCCCTAGGACCCCCCTCACATGTGTCTGCATGCTTGGTGGAAATACACAAGGACGTAGACATGTCAACGTAACCGTGATGGTGAAGGCCATCTAGGGGGTATGCGACACGAAGTGTGTCACTTCTAGGGTTAGACTGTTTCAAATGTGGACCCTAGTTTCCTAGGTGTGAAGAGGAATCTGCCAACATCGAACCTTAATAGAACTAGATCGAAAAGTGATTTAATAATATGGTAAGATGGCGCATGATTCAAGTGGAAAGGTGGAATGAAATAAATTAAACAACGCATAAAATTAACCCTAAAAATCTAGCAAAATTCTAGCAACATAACGCATTTTTGATAAACGCATAATAAATTTTAAAATAAAACATCAAGAAGGGATTAAATAAAATTTAAGAATAAATTAAATTAAGACTTGAGAACGAATTCAAAATGATACAAAGTAACAATTAAAATTAAAATAAATGACAAAACGTCGGTTAAATTTAACCAAAAAACTAAGTTTGTCATTAAACATAATTTTGGCATTATGTTTAATATCCAACTCAAAAATTTAATGGATGAGGGAGGAGGGTTTAAATAACCCTCCCCGTAAAATAATAATAATAAAATCGATTATAATTAACAATGTAAAAAATTTTGCCAAAGGAAATGAAACAATAAATCCCATTAAGTGAATTTAAATATAAGAGAAATTCTTCCCAAACTGAATAAATTTAATACCCAAGAGTTAAAAATAAACAATAAAAGAAAAAAAGGTTTTGAAAAGAATAAAATAAAAACCCCACAAATAAAATCCTCCCAATAAAATAATATCCTCTCATAAACAACATAAGAAAAACCCTAATTAGAAAATAACACTAAGTTTCAAATTACAACCCTATTTTAATTCTCTAAGTTTTCTCTCCTCTTTTTTTTTTGCCCTAATCTCACTATTCTTCTTCATTTCTTTTATTTTGTTGCTTTGTTTCAAACTACAAGTTAGGGTTTTGATAGGCCATTGGAGGCCATGAAAGTGCTCATGGAGGTATGCATAATGGGACCTCAGTTTAAAATTCTAAGTCCCTTCTCTTCCTTTTTTTGTTTATACTGTATTTTTTTTTAATAGAGGGAGATTCGTATGGATTTTGATATATAGCTATATTTTCTTTTTCCCCTTTATTTTTAATTTATATTTTCCTTTAGAAATGGTGACCAGTGCAAAATAATGGAGTCTAAAAATTTCTTGTAGGGCTGAGGATTGAAGGAAGGCCGACGGAGGCTGTTTAGAGAGGGGCAAATTGTGGCAGCGCTGGTGGCGAGAGGCAGCCACAGTGCAGAACGACGGTGGCTTTGCGGCCACGAGGTGGAGTGGTGACTAGGGCAGTGGAAGTACTACGGCGAAGGGTTGTAGCTCAATGGCGATGGAGATAGCCGCAGGAGCAGCGGAAATGAAGTGGCTGGGAGCGAGTTTTTAGCCGGCATTGCGGGGGTTTTGGTGGCAAGGGGGATCGGGGGCGAGGCGGCAGAAGTTTGGGGGTGTGCGGTGGCACGTTGGGAGCTCAGGGAGAGGGGTTTGGGGGGTGTGGTGGAGGCACCACCTCCCCCACACCCCTTCTCTTATTGTTAACGTTGGACTGTGGGCGCTGCCCACAGTCCATCTCTCTCTCTCTCTCTCTCTCTCTCTCTCTATATATATATATATATATATATATATTATTTGTATAATATAGAACTATAAGAAGCACAGCCCGCCCACAAACAAATTTCACTAAATATATATATAATATATCTATATGTATAGATGTATATATATATATATATAAGTATATATATATATATATAAGTATATATACATATATACATATAAGTATATATACCTATATATACTATGTAAATACAAGCTGAAAATATACCATGTAAACAAGGAAAATAGTATATAAAAACTGTCATTTAACTTGACTTTCTTTTATTAAAATGACAATTAAATTTATATGTATGCATTTTACACTAATCTGCATAAACAAGGATTTAACAGAATATTAACATTCTTCTTTGAAATCACTTAACTAGATGTCTGAGCAATGACTCCCTTTTTTTTTTGAAAACATACAGCAACAGAATATATATATATATATATATATATATAATTTTATTTTATTTTTGAGCATAAAATGACAGAGTTACATTATTGATTTGGAATAATTTCTATATGACAGAATGAATATTTCTATTTAATCCTTTTTTTATAGCAACTAATATTTTAACCTTCCAGAAATAAATAGATATCAACTCACAAATTTCTCTTCCTTTTTATCTACAATGAACCTAGATAGCAAAAATTGCTGCCCCTTGTATATTTTCCTTTGAAGAATAATGATAGAAAAATACTTATATTTATTTTCACACACATTGCACAAAATACAAACTCCCTTTTTGAGCACATCAACATTTACTAAAATACAAAACATTTTCCTCATACAGCATTAATAAACTAACAATAATGTTTACATTTCAATAACAATCACAGCCAAACTCAATAGCATGTATCCCAGCAACTTTTACAAACAAATATAATGCAATAAGGCCACTAAGGCCATGGCTAAATCAGCCACTAAATAACTGCAAAGGCCACACAAAGAGGGCTCCATCCACCTCATTTTTCCACTCTAATCTTGCAATAAACACAAAAACAAGGACAACAAAACTAGCCACTTTGAAAGCTCTCCTCCCTACCATAGACCCGCAAGTGGGTCACCCCTGAGCTAGGGAGGTAGGGATTCACACGAGTAGAACACTCCACAACAAAAATCAATCACAAAAAAAAACACAAACAACACATAGGTTTAACACAAAACTCAACTCATGAAAATGAGTTGTTGAGGGTAGGGAATGGACCCCTCAACTTCAAAAGGCTCCCAAATGATAAAATGTCAAGCTCATGGCCTCAAGCCATATAAAATCTGCAAAACACCACTCTCCACAATATCACAAAAATAACCTCCATGGCACTCTTGCCATTCAATAACCTTCTCAACAAAATAAAAGCCCTCAAGGCATAAATACATAATGTGGGAGAGACCTCAAGGAGGTTCCTTTCCCCTACCCATACGAGTTGAGCATTACCTCCATTGGAGGTTCTCTCACCATAACTCCCATCCCAACAAAGCAATGCAAATAATAAAACAACCAAAACTATAACACAACACATTAAATAAACAAGAGTGAGAAAACAAGTTTAAGAGGCCTACCTCAAAAGCCCTTATAATGGAAGCAAGTTGGTGAAGAGCTCCAAGCCTTCCCAAGCCTTCCAATCCTTCAAGAAAAATCCTCGAACTCTCCCAAACTCCTCCAAAATAGCAAGAAAAACTAAAATTGCAAGAACCCCACACTCCTCAACAAGAGGAGATAATATAGGCCATCAATTTGGCCTTGAGGAATGAAAAGGTGACACTTGTCACCTTCTCCTTCCTCCTCCCATGCCACTTGGAAAGGAGAGGAAGTGTGAGGATGACAAGTGTCATCCTCCCATTCCCTCTCAATCCTCACCTTATCCACTTGTGCTCTCACACATGTGTTGTGTTATAGTTTTGGTTGTTTTATTATTTGCATTGCTTGGCTCATCTCCCACTTCCCTTATTTCAAATTTTCATTCTCAAGACATGGCTCATCTCCCACTTCCCTTATTTCAAATTTTCGTCACTTTTACTAAACCATGGTTTGGAGTGACCAAACATGAGTCAAATCTAGGGTTAGATAGTCCAAGTTGACCCTAGACTCATGGGTAACCACCTAGGGTAGCTTTTGGGGTTCTATGGTTCACAAAGGGGGTTAAAAATTCACTTTTAAATGGCCCATAATAAAATAAATACCAAGTGGTGTAAATCAAGTAAAATTATACAACACTTATTATTAATTAAATAGACAAGGGTACTAAGGCCAAAATAATAAAATTAAATGAAGTACTTAAATCAACATTCAAATTCAAACATGATCTTTATCCCTCTTGGGAATGGATCAGATTTACAAAGGATAACATAGTGTGAATTCTACCTCCAGTTTCCCATGGCTAGGGAATGTAAAACCTGCACATCTCGATAAAGTGTCAATCATATCATGAAAAATCATAGCCGAAGCAACTGGAATTGAATTCACACAATTGAATACAACAATAATCATCAATACATAATTCCAAATTAAACTGCATCATTCAATCACATGTCACATAGTCAACATCACATAAATAACTAGAATCTCATCACAAGCATCATCACATATATATCTCATATGTCGAATCACAAAATAGCACCAAATCTGATCAAATCAAATCACATATGTCTAATCAATGTCTTATCATAATTAGGAGAAAAAAATCTAGTGTACATAATGAAACATAGTCACTAAAGGTCTGATAATGTCATCAACTGAATATCATAACGATCAAAAATAAGGGAGGTGAAATAATCGGCATCACAGTAGCTGAGTACACTCTGAGCCATGTGGATGGTGTACTCACTCACACCACATGAGGGCTACTGCCATAGCCTGACATTGTTCCCTCCTTCCTCCAGCTCAATATACACATATACACATATTAATTCTCCCACTAGTAATCAATCTCCAGAATCAGACAAGTTAGTCACATATTTAGCAGAGGAGATGAACAGAGTTAAAACCAGCTTATCATTATCAGAATCGCTAAAAACTCCAATCATCAAGAAATCTTTCATGAGATCCCTAGATGAATCCACACTAAAGGATGATAATCATGTGCATAACCTAAGTCATATTTTGAACAAAGATCATGCAGCTAGAGAAAACAATGTGAAACACAAAGTCCCAGCCATTGTTCAAGCTACTGAAACTTCACATATGACTCTCTATAGAGATAAGATTGAGTCACCCCCATTCTTACTCACCTTGGGGATGTTTGGTAAAAATTTACACAACTGCCTAGTAGACTTAGGTGCATCCACCAATGTGATGCCCTTATCTATTTGCAATGCCTTAGGGTTATATCCCACCAAGTCCCTCACAAAGGTGACACAACTAGATAAAATTGAAGTATAGTGGGAGAATTAACACATATACACATGCAGTTAGCATCATATCCAAGGATTCAATATTACATTGACATCCAGGTGGTAGATATCCTTGATACTTATGGAATGTTTCTCAGTATGGATTGGTCAAAAACACTTAATGGTTATATGTCTACTAATTTTAGCCACATGCGGTTTCCCTAAAAGGGGATTCCTAATCAAATCAAGATAGATGTTGAACCTAGGATGAATCACATGATCACTAAGTACAATAAGACCAATGAGATATTGTATGTAGATGTCGAACCAGGGGTTTATACCATCAGACCTCAAATGGTCAAGATAAAGGAAGTTCTCATGTATAACACACACTTTCATAAAAATACTCATCAGGATAACAGAGTGATCATAGAATCTAATTATAGTTCAAGAGATGATGAAGTAGATCATTTCAAAGACTTTGGAATGTACTTGTCTAGAAAATTGCAACGTTGCCAAACACTAAGCATGTCTGATCAGGATATTTTAATTAAAGGCTGGTGCAGGCTACATGATTGAGCACACTCAGAGAAAACTTGTCAAACTTGCCTAGATATGATGGAGTTGAAATGAGCTTATATTGAAAGGGAATCATCTTCAACTGAGGTAAGCAGTACATTTAGTTATGACGATTCTGAGTCTTGTTTATCATCTACAGATATAGAAGAAAGGAGATCCTAATGTATGGTGAAGATACTTACAAAGATGAAAATAATATCACCCCTAAAACTGATTGTCTGATTGAATCAGATTATGAAGTGTTAGATGAAGACATAGGGAGTGATTTCACAAAGTTTGAAGAGTTTTTATCCAAGCAAGTTAAAAGGCTTATATTAAAAGAGATCCCTCCACATCATACTTTAATTCAGGGATGGCGCAAACTACATATAGTACCGCATTCAGAGACCACATGTTCATTATGCTTGCATATAATAGATAAGCAGGAAAAACTTTACTTAAAGAATCCCTTATCTGATAAAAAGGATATACCAAGAGATAAGAAGAAAGAGATTGAATTACAATTAGATATTGATAGTGATGATACCACAGATGTTAAAAAGGGAATGGTATCAGGGTCATATCAGCCACTAAAAATGGCAAAGAATGAATCACAAAAATTAAAATGGATATTAGGTGGTGCAGCTACCAAATCTAAAAAGAAAAGAGAAGGCCCTGATAAGCCATTAATAGAAGATAAACCATGGATCCTTAGGTTTGATGGATCTAATTCCAAGCAAGGAGATGGGGTAGGTATAGATCTTATTGACCCAGTAGGAAAGTCATATTTGGTAGCATACAAATTGCAATTCCCATGCACCAATAATGTGATAGAATATGAAGTGTTAATTCATGGATTGTTGTTTGCTCTTAAGAAAAGAGTTAAGATTTTGCATGTCTATGGAGATTCAGAATTGCTAGTAAGACAAGTGAGGAGTATCTATGCTTGCAATTACAAGTTGTCCAACTATAGAAATAGAGTTTGGGACTTAATAGAAGAATTTGATGCATTTAATATCACTCATGTCCCTAGAGAACAAAATCACAGAGTAGATGCCTTGGCACAAGCTACTAGCACTTTGGAGTCCATTTTAGGGCTAAAGAGATTTTTAGTTGAGTTGATATTAGTTCCCTCCATAGCAGACAATGTCACTAATCTTCAAGTTTTTGATGATGATTAGCATATTTTGGATTTCATAGCAAATAGAGATGTATTTGATGCACAAATCCTAGATGAAAGAAATATAGAGGATCATATCTAGGAAGAAGAAGAGATTATGGATTTACCAAGCAATAAGATTCCCAAAGGTATGATAGAACTAGAAAAGGCATTTGATTTGCATAACATGCTAAAACAAAAGGATCTCCCCAATACTGATGGAGGAGAATACTTACCAGTCAACATAGGACAGAAGGAAGATGTAAGGAATGTCTTAATTGGTAAAGTTTGTACTAAAGAAGAAAACGCAGGGATAACTCAAGCTTTGAAGGATTACATCCATATTATCACCTGGACTTATGATGAGTTGAAGACATATGATACATCAATCATCACCCACACTATTCCATTGAAACTAGATGCTAAGTCTTTTAGACAAAGTAGAGGCCCATTAATGCCCTGTTAGAGCTTATCATCTTTGAAGAAGTTAAGAAGTTATTGAATGCTAGGATCATATTTGCTGTGAGACACTTAACATGGGTAGCCAACCTAGTCCCTGTAAGAAATAAAAATAGAGATATACGCCTATGTGTAGACTTCAAAAACTTGAACAAAGCTTCTGAGAAGGATAATTATCTTTTACCTTCACTAGATGAAGTCTTGTAGATAATAAATGGAGCTCAAATGATGTCCTTCCTAGATGGTTTCTTAGGATATAACCAGGTGATGGTGGATAAAGTAGATAGATTAAAAACAACATTCACCACAAAGTGGGGAATATTTGCTTATAGACGCATGCCTTTTGTCTTGATCAATGTTGGAGCCACATTCAAGCATGCAATGGACATAGCATTTAGAGGTCTAGTTGGCAAATGCATAGTCATATATATGGATGTCCTGACCATCTTTTCAAAGAAGAGGGGTGATCACATGGAAGACCTCAGAAAGGTGCTCAAGAAATGTGAGCATTATGGTATTTCACTCAATCCAAAGAAGTGCATATTTGGAGTAACCACAAGTAAATTACTAGGTCACTTGATATCAGAAAATGGGATCACCATTGATCCTACTAGAGTAGAATCAATCATGAAGCTACAACATCCTGAAAGTAAGAAAGAGCTTAAATCTTATTTTGGTAAGATAAATTTTGTTAGGAAGTTCATCACTGGGTTTTTAGAGATTGTCAGACCACTAAATGCAATGCTTAAGAAAGATGCCAAGATTGAATGGACACCTGAAGCGAAAGCTACATTTGAGGACATCGAGAAGGCCATTTCATATGCACCTATCTTGATCAGCCTAGATTACACAAGAGAATTTTACATTTACTCATTTGCTTCATAACACACATGTGTAACAGTCCTGACACAGAGGAATGAAGCTAAAGAAGAAAAACCCATAGCTTTCATGAGCTACCCATTCAAAGATGTTGAACTTAGATATATGGATGTTGAAAGACAATCTCTTGGTTTAGTTAGAGCAGTAAATAAATTTAGACATTACATCTTAAGAAGTAAGATAATTGTTGTAGTACCAAATGTAGCAGTAAAAATGCTCCTAATGCAGAGTGAGCCTGGAGAAAAAAGAGCCAAGTGGATAATAGTTCTTCAAGAATATGATATGGACATAACACCCATGAAATTGGTAAGAGGACAAGCCTTGAGCCAGATGATTTCTAAGACTGATCCTAACACTGTGAGTCGGCAATATGTAGTGAACACCAAAGAGAATAAAGAATGGTATTGATATATTAGACATATCCTGATCATTGGGAGATGCCTTGTGAAGATGCAAGCTTATCAAAGGAGAACTTTAAAGATAAGATCATAGAAGTACATGATCAAAGGAGGAGTTCTCTTTAATAGAAACTATGAGGGGATATACCTCAAATGTCTAGATAAACTAGAAGCTGACAAAGTTTTAACTAAACTACATGACAAATTTGGAACAGTACATGGTTTTCACTTAGCCACCGCACATACTATCTTGAGAGTAGGATATTATTGGCCAACCATTTTCAAAGACACTATTGAGCACATCAAATGTTGTCATACTTGTCAAGTCACTACCAACAAAGAGAAATATGGTACCCAACCCTTGCAGCCAGTGATGGAGATGCATCCATTTGCTCAATGGGGCATGGATTTCATAGGTCCTACCAGCCCTCCATCATCTTCAGGCCATAGGTATGTTTTGACAATTATAGATTATTGCACCAGGTGGACTTCAAAGCATTTAGCAGCAACACATGCAGTATAGAAGATGTAATCAAATTCCTAGAGAACAACATAATAACTAGGTATGGAGTTCCATATGCCCTAGTATGTGATAATGGACCAACTTTTGCATCATTAAGATTATCTAGTTGGGCTTTTGATTATGGAATCACTTTTAAATTTTCTTCAAATTATTATCCCCAAGGAAATGGCTTACTAGAGTCAACAAACAAAAACTTATTGAGTGCCATAAAGAAACTGATAGAAAAGAATCCTAGGGAATGGAATACCCTTCTTAAGTATGCCTTGTGGGTACACTGAACCAAAGTGAAGGTTGCATTAGGAAACTCTCCTTATCAACTAGTATATGGGGTGGATCTTATCCTTCCTATGAATTTAAAAATCCCCACATTGCAGTTTGAATGAGAATATCTAGGTATAGACAGTAAACAAGAAGTTAGGTTTCTTCAACTTATGCACCTAGAAGAAAAAAGAGAGAGCGATTGATCAATTCGCTAAACATCAGGCTACTGTCAAACATTGGTTTGATAAGAGAACCAGAATAAAAGCCTTTAGGATTTTAGATTTGGTCCTAGCATGGGACAAAGCACATGAAAAGAAAGGTGATCATGGAAAGTTTGATAAAACTTTGGATCGGTCCTTTTCAAATTTTAGAGATCCTAGGAGACAGTACTTATAGACTCAAGACCCTAACAAGTGAGAATGTTCCATTGCCAGTTAATGGACAATTCCTTAAGCATTATTTTCAAGCTTAGACAAGGTCATGTTAGGATGTTATAGTATAATGTACACATTGTATAGTTGATTGTATAGCTTTGCTTTGTGTGTTTGTTTGGTTTGCTTGTTGTTGTTGAGTCCTTGTTTTGGTCATGCGAGATGATGCACCTTGCCAATTTAAGAAATCAACAAAATTGTTAGAATTCAAGTGATGAATACAAATTCTTACATAGGTTGTGACTCACACTAAGAGGTACCTCTGATTAGGTCTTTAATGTCCTATTCATTAGAGATATCTCTCTTCTTCATCAAGGAGATTTTCACAAGGACTCACCTAACAGCCTTGAATTTGTTGAATACCTTAGTATAGGTGTTAAATGAAAAATCCAAAGGATCACCCTTTCTACCATTGCAATTCCCAACCTAAAACAGCAAGTGATTACACCTTGCATGATGAGCTTACATGATGATATCTTATGAACATACAAACAAAGATAGAAATATATTAAAAATACAAGAGAATAAAATTTAGGCCACCTAAGTAACTCTACCAGGGCTATAGACGCATGTTGGCAGTGGGGATCTACTTAGGGGAATTGCAATGATAACCTTGTTAGGGCTATGGATGCCTGTTGGCAACAAGGCTTTATCTTAGTTGGCTATGAGGGATGAACCCAAACTATGTAGCTTGACACTAGTTACTAGTGTCTTAAACATACTTTCAAGATGAGGATTATTAATCACATGCACACACTTGATCCCTTATCAACTTTGATATGATTATGAACTTGACATCATTTAGAAAGATTATGATGGTTATGTTTAGGGAGAGTTAGAATACTATGTTTCAATAAGTCCTCATCACTTGAATAATTTGAATTTGGTTGTTTTCTTTGGTGACAAGTTGTGTAGTTGTACAACACGCCCCATTTTTCCTTAGCAAAATAGGGACCCAGCTTTTTTGGTTCTGCTTGTTCTTTGCTTTCTTTCTTTGGGTGGTTTGGATAAAGTTAGTTAAGTATACACCCCTGCACATACATGTGACCCAAAAGAAAAGGTCAAGTGTCAAAGTCAAAAGTTGCCTTCATAAACCTCACAATTTGGAAGAGTGCAAAATTCTAAGCAGGTTTGCCTTTTAGATCACCCTAATATTCCTTAAGGATAAAAAGTTATGCCTGGTCAAACTCTGGTCAAAACTAATATTCCCATAGGGTCACATTCGTTAATATCAATCATATTCACTAGATGACCCTGAATCATATTCACTAGATGACCCTGACATATGAAGACCACCTAATATCCACATATACTCAATATGCAAATGCCAAAGTTATAAGCTAAAGAATGCCTACCTGTCAAATGCGCATGCATATTCCCATAGGATCACATTTCTGAATGTCTATCATATTTTGTAATATCACCCTTCGCAAATATGACCATGATGTCATCTAGTTCTAATTTATAAAAGAACTTGATATGATGATGATGTCATCAGTATGCTTGACACTCACAGGGTCATATTTCCAAATATCCGTCATATTTCTTAATATGACGATGATGCCATCCTAACTTGATACAAAGATAACCCAATATGATGATGATGTCATCATAACCTAGAGCCAAGAGGGTCATATTTCAAAACATTCCTAATCTTAACTAGTATGACAATGACGTAATTCCCTCAAACAATTTGAAAGACTTATAGAATGCTAACATCATCCTCACATTCTCAAGTAGGGTGATTTTTCATAGTGTTGAATATCCAGATATTTCCTTATATCCATCATATCTACCCTTGATGACCCAAGATGCAAAGATTTCTAGTGACCAATTAAATGATACCACGTGGCATATCAACCTAATCATATTGATACAATGTGTTATCACAATTATTAATAAAGTTACAGTGACTTGACTTAGGTTGTTGGTCAATAGTTAACCATCCTCATGATGAAATCACTATCATCTTCCATATATCCGTCATGTTTCCAAATATCCCTGATCTCCATGAATATCACCCTCTGCATTAAATGCAATCCCAATAGTAGGTCGAGCCTTCAAATTTCAAATACATGCCTGCCACTTGTCAACATCTATAAACATCATGTGTCGATCAATGGACATGAACAAAAGGACACTAAGCACAACCTAATTTGCTATGTTAATCAGTTAAAAGTGAGGATTTGGTTTCATTTCAAATTTACCATATGTTAAAAAGAGAATTACAGAGCTATGGAGAGATCAAAGCGTCACTGCAACATGTAAACAGAATGGATACACATTCGAATGGAACAGGAAACGGTAATTGCAATGTGATCATGTTCATCCAGATATCACTGACATAGTAAAAGGGAAGCAATTATCAGGTATGTAACATTAAAACCCTCCCTTTTGTCATTTATGGTAAATGCAGAGGTAAAAATGGTTTTAACACAGTTAATTGATATGATGATACATAAAATAAACTAGACTGATTAGAATTATCACCATGAAATGCATGTGAACATTAAACCACTGCTGCACATGACACGTTAGGGTAAGATATGCATTTTTTATTGCAGGATCGGATGGCAGTCAGAAAGAATTAGTCCGATACCAAATTTTTGAAACCTATGTTCATGTAGCCAGAGGGAGTAGCATTCAGATGTGAGCAAATTAATGATACACATTAAGGAAATACTAATCTTGATGCATAGACAACAAGACTAGAGAAAGGAAGTGGGAACCCTTTGCTTATGAGCATATATAGTTTAGGAATGTGGAATGCTGGTGGATTTTCATATGCAATGGAGGCCACTAGCTAGTGGTAGAATGTGCCCAGAACTACAATGCAGAGACCAGAAAAGTAGAAAAACATGAGAGAATATATGCAAACTTTTCAGCGGTAGGCATCACCTTAGCCTTTAATCTACCTAAGGGACCTAATGTGGTTCTCTTAAACCTACATAGATTGGAAAAAGAATATAATAGCAATCAAAAAGAGGCTAGAAGGATC
Source organism: Cunninghamia lanceolata (assembly GCA_027924645.1). Lineage (NCBI taxonomy): Eukaryota > Viridiplantae > Streptophyta > Pinopsida > Cupressales > Cupressaceae > Cunninghamia > Cunninghamia lanceolata. The sequence goes on along the minus strand of BSBN01001807.1, from coordinate 18,921,437 downwards.
ATGTATCAATGGAGAGCTAAGAGTAGCACATACAAAGCCTCTACCAAATTACCTACATATCTCTTTAAGTTTGCTTTTACTCATGAATATCAGTATATGATGACAATGCTCAGTAGGATGACAGGGAGACCAAATGCTGGAGCATTTGAGAATTGGATGTATGGTATTATTAGGATGGTAGAATGTTATGATAGCAAACCCCTATGGGTAAAGATCGTAAATGATAGCCTAGATTAAGGAATGAGGAAGCTAGGAGAGAAAATTAACATGTTCCACATGACCTCTTACGTAGTATATGCCTATACATTTAGAGAGACATTCAATTGATTGCAAATAGTAGGTAGGGTTGGAAGTAACTGTAGGTGGAGATGTGAACATCTGGGATCATTACCAATAGTTAAAAAGAAGAGAATCTCTCCAACATCATAGGAGAGTGAATGATTCATTCTCCATGCACCCTGTTAGGACCATGGAAGAGGATAGGGCAAAGAGATTGAGTGTGGAAGCACAAATAGCCATATATAAACATGGGGCTTGGTTCATCCAATTCCCCACATTTTCATACATAAGAATGGAAGGTTTCACTAGGAAACCACTCATGTTGCTGAGATATCCAAATGATAATGTCATCCTAATGGAGTTTGCTAAACAGATACTGCCCTCAGTGGAGGCTTATATTGAAAAGGGAAAGATACCAAATGTCTTGTTTCTAGTTATGATTGGATGGTATATGTGCCCTGATAGGGAAAGTGTAAAGGATATAATTGGATAATTGAACTTGATGCACTCACAACCCTTCTCACTGGCTAGGCCATATGATCCTTATGATAGGATGCTGGCATTACATAAGAAGACTATGCATCAAAAGCACATTGAAGATTTTTGGGCTGATTGTGATGATGAGGCAGAAGTTAGAAGGAGAGTTTACCAGAGGCTCACCTTGAATCAGATAAGCATCTTAGATTGCATATCAGTGCCTGCTCAGTTACATGAAGATGATGGTAAGATTATGTCCCAGTAATATGAGGACAAAAAGGTATACAATGATACCATATCAACTCCAAACTGGGATTAGCCAGAGGAAACTTCCTTGGACCAGATAACTCAAAATGTCATGCAATTGACCAAGGAATGGGTAGAAAATGAGATCACCCAACTGAAGAGTAAAGGAGTATCCCTCACTGTGGATAAGAAAAGAAAGAGGCAAGAATTATTTGATGATGAGTATGATGATTTCCTCTAGGAAAAGAGATAGTCAAATGGAGAAAGACAACAGAGCAAAAATAAGAAAGGAAGCTAAGTAGTTGAGGTGATGGTCATTCAACAACCCCAACCAAAGGAGAATGTAGCTTCCACATTAGCTGTAGTATCACCTCATACACTTGTAAAACAAAAGAAAGATGCTACAAAGCCTGCCCCTATTATTGTAGAGGAGGAGGAAGAACCCTCAGATGATGACCTCTTGATTAAGAAGAAAAAGAAGAAGGTCCAAATGCCACCATAAAAGAAACAAAAGACTATTATGAGAGGTATTGTGGACATAAATACTATTCTATTGAGAGAAGCAGGTGGTGAGGGTATTTGAAGAACCTGCAACATGAAGTTCCCATCCCTAATATAGCGCAATTTAAGATTGAAAAGGTAGAGGAATGAAGAGAATAGATGCTTAGTGCCAGAAAAGAGCCACCTTTTCCACTAAATGATATAGTAGATTTATCTAATGATGATGTAGTCAATGATGTTTCTACTCATTCTATGGAGACATTAGTAGAAAATACAAAGATGAGGCCTCATGGCACTCCTGTGGTTCAAAAGGAGGTACATCAAAAGGAGGTGGAAATGGAAGAAATTGAAGAAGATAACCCTAAGGTGGTAGGTTAACAAATTGGATTGACAAACTTGGTTGATTAAGTCACTAGCCCTGCAAAAATAGACCTAGCTTATCAAGGTGATGAGGATCAAGTTAAAAGAAAAGATTTACCTCTAGAACAAGAGAAAGTAGAAGTTAATGTACATACGGAGGGTGATGAAGAGATGCCTGATAAAAATGATAATCAGGATAATGAGCTAGTACCTGAAAGAGGAACAAATGAAAAGGAAATAGATAAAGCCCAAGACCTTGGAGAAGGAGACATATCAAAAGATAAAGAATAGAGTCTTCAACAAGGTGATAATTAGCAAAAAGAAGAAAAAAATGTGAACAAGAATGATTAGGGTGATCATCTAGATAAATTAGATCAGAATGTCCAAAATCCTCATAAGGATTAGGTGCAACAAGATATCTAGGATCAAAATGTGAATGCATCACAAGAAACTCCTGCATAATAGTAGATCCCTCATGAGGAAATTTAGGAGGATGAATAGAGAAAAGAAACTTCTCCACCGAGGGTAGAACAAAATGTAGAATCTCAGGATGCTCACATTGAGCAAATTGACCAACAAGGACCCACCAGTGATATACCATATTGGTTGCAGCAAGAGATAGGCCCACCCCAAGACAATGATGTGCCTGAGTTTGATGTTTCTGCATTGTTCTCAGTAGACATGATTAAGCCTAAGAAAAAGGCAAGACCTACATCCGCCATCAGGAGAGATCATGCCACAGGTAGAAGAACAACATAGGTAGCACTGGCAATAGTAGATAAGGAAAAAGGAGAAATAAGCATTGATGAATTTCAGATAACTAATGTTGATCTAGGCTTTGCTACTGAGGAACAGGAGGTCCAAGAGGCCAAAGATATTATTGACTCCTTGATGAAAAGTTTGAAAAAGGAGAAGGACAAGAATAAAATGCACAGTGAGCACATTGACCAATTGTATACATTTATAAAAGGGTTAATTGACCCTAATGACATGCCAGTCAACATAGCCACCCCCTTGACCATCATATCTCAAGATGAGGTAACAAGGCTGGACATCATGAAGCATAAGGCTCATCTAGTGGACAATTGGTTTATTATTTTCATTTCTGAAGTAGAGAAGGGGATAAATACCTCCCTATCCAATTGAAACTTTCTTAGCACATTGAGGAGCAAAGTAGATAAAGTTCAAAAGGAGGTTATACGGAGATCCATCAAAGTAGACAAACATCTAGATGCCCTAGCTGAAATGAGGTGCATAGACATGAAGGTGCTCATATATAATAACATATTGGATAACAATACTACATAGTTATTAAGCACATGGTATGAAGATACCAAGTTTGAGAGTGATATCCTGAAAAGATGTAATACCAAGCTTAGGGATATCAGTGTTAAATTGCACCATCTTATGGCTAAGGAGGTGAATACCTTGGAAGATCTAGAAGGTAATGTAGAAGGAAATATAGAAAATCAAGACACTGATTTTACAATTCAAGCCTTCCAAAGTAATTTTAAGTAGGCAACGGATGACCCTCTCCACCATTTGACAGAGGATGTAGTCAAGAAGGCTATGAGAATGAAGGCCAAGGTGGAAGGATATAATGAGATGTTAAATAGTAGAAAGAGCAAATGGACTGCTCTACAGACACAATACCATTCCAAAAAACATTTTGTAGTAAAAGCTAGAGTTTAGGATGGGGGAGAGATTGAATGGATAATATAGGCATATGAACCCATGAAGGGGATAATCAATGTACATATAGGATATGATCCTCATACTAATGAAGATGATGAAGAAGATGATGAAGAAGAAGAAGAAGAAGAGTAAGGATGCATGATGACAGGGTCATATGCATAATAAGACAAACACATGATCGAGTCTCACTGGATGGTTGCCAGCTGACAACCTATGCCACATTTGATATATTTTGACCAAGTCAAAGAGGATATGGACCGTTGATTTAGATAGACAAATCCTGATTGTTGGATCATTTGTAACTGCCTCCTCTCTTTGTCCTATAAAAGGAGATGGAGTGAACTTTGTATCAATTATTCAAAACTTAATTGAAGTTAGATTGTTGAATTTTCTTTGGACTAATTTCAAAGCTGATTGTAGATGTACATGTCTTTTGCATACTTAATGAAAGTGAATATCTAGATTACATACAATCATATACTTTGAGTAATTTGTAGATGAATTCTTGGCTTGTGCTTTGATTTGTTGGGTCTCTTGGAGTGCAATTCATGTTGTACATGTTGTCTTCATCTCTTTTCCACCAAAGTTTGCATCAACCATACTTAGTTGTGGAACACCTTGGTCAACCTATGGTTTCATTTTCTTCCTTTCATAACATTATCTGGAGTGTATGTGGATTAATAGCTGAAGATTCATTCAATTTAGTAAAGATTAGAAAGCATTTAACATAATTTGTTTAATTTCATTACAATCACCATCACAATTGCAAATATACAGATAATCCTAAGTAAATACATAGAAATATGCAGATATCCCAAAGGAAATTGAATATTCTTAGCATATTTGAGTTAATCTACATGTATAATTGAAACTATCATGTAAATATTAGCTTGAAGGCACATTAATTAGATAAATTCATAGTGCAGAAGTGAAAATTAATCAATGACAGTTGATGTTCAGAAGAATTGATCAAAATTAGAAAAATATCATCATCATCTATTAAATACAGTGGAATTAACCTTGTTTGTGAAGTAATTTACGGAAAGCAGGTGTAAAACCAAATGTTCAAACATCAATTGTTGGTAGCAGAACAACGTAAGACCCCTTGGATGGAAAACAACATATCACATCAACCTTTGACTAACCTCAAATGATCATGACTTGATCAACGGAGACTTGGAGTCATCAATTTATCCTAAATTGATCATACTTTTCAAGATATAAAGGTTTGTGATGTGAACTTTTATTCATGTTGTTTTGCCTAACAATCATAACCAATAGTAAAGTGTAGTTGCTTGTTCCAAGTTATAAGGGTTGTGTAACGGTATGTGATGTCATGGGATGAGTGGTCAAAGTATTGGGTTGGAGGTGGTATGTGATGAGATGAATGGAGATGTAGTGGGTGGAGGTGAAGCATTTGAATAGATGGGTTATAGATGAATTTGAGGTATCAATGAATTAGATTGGTATGATTTATGAGTTGGAGGTGATGACATGACCACATGATGGGATTTGGGTTGATAGGAAGTTTATTGCAATGGAATATGAGGTGGCAATGTGGATAGAATTGCAAGTGTGTGTTGAGGAATAGAAAGAGGTGGAAGTGAGGTTTGTGATGGACTAGAAAGTATATGAATGTGTTGATGAGATGTCCTAGATGGCTTGATGATTTGTGGCATGAGTGATGAGGATTTACCTAGTTGATAGGTGTGAGTTGAATTAGGATCATAGGGGGTGGATGTAGGAATGCCATGTCACCTATTTGTTGATGGTCTTGAGGGTTATCCGTGATGGGATGTGATGAAGGACCAGGATGGATGGGATCTTTGAGTTTTTCTGCAAGGTGAGGAAGAAGTTTGCCCCCTTCCTCCAAGATAACTTGTATGATAAAATCCTTATTCTTTAGGTTTTTGATGTAATCTATGAATTCAGGTGAATACTCAAATTGATTGGGACCACGTTCATGTCCACTTGCATTTTTAGGACAATCATGAATTGAAGTGGATTGAGTTTCTATACGAGGTTCCATGATTTTCTTAGCTTTTGACCTAGTTAGAGGGGGCATAATATGATGATGTTTCAATATTTGGATGTTGGTTTTGTCTTTGAAAATATTGGAGAGATCTTGATTATGTGACTAATGATTGATTTGCTGAAGATCTTGGGTTTGGTTATGGATGATTAGGGATTGGATAACTTGGAAAATTTTTGAGGACTAAGACTTGGTTTGAGTGAGTTGGTGGATATGGGGTTCTGAGGATTTTAAGTTTTAGGATGAGACAACAAGATTAGGGATGATATGGATTGGTAGACATGATTAGGAATGATTAGGCTTGATGAATGATGTGTAAGATGGGAAAAGAGATCTAACCAATTATGAAATAACTAGATCAATCTTTCCTATCAAACATTGAAATACAAGCCACCGACAACTCTAGACTTAGATGTTGTCCCTATAGAAGAGCCAAGGTGTGTTGGTGGGGGCTCTATTCCTTTGTTGTAAATATTAGAGATTGACAATAAATGTATTGATTAAACTCAGCAATGTGTAGACCAAATTAGGTAACTAAGTAAATGTGCAAATGATTGTTACAGTTTCTAGAAAATAAGAGTACAATGGAAAAGAGAAGATTAGAAGTAACCCGGTAATGGAAGTGAGGTAAAACTAGGTAGTTTACTAGTGTTGGGTGCTATTGTATTTTGGGTTTTGTCTAAACTTCCATTGATTATCTTTGTCATAGATCCTTCTATCTTCCTGTCGCTCCTCGATGTCTAAAACTCCCGATTCAGATATGCACATGTAAAAGAGAAAAATTTGTTGCGTTGTATAGGGGCTTGCCTCAGTAAAACCCTATTTTGGTGTTTCCACCTCCACAACAACAATGATGATAATGATAGCGAGTTTGTGTTCATGATGAATAGAGGAAAATCAATTGAGAAAGATTGCAATAAACAAATACCATGAAATAGAGTTACCATAAGTGTGAAACCCTTACTGTATTGATGTCACAACATGAATCACCCACAAGGAGTTGTATAGGAGCAGGAAGAGGCTTCCTCAAAGACCTACAAGGGCTAGTGCATACAACAATAGTCTTCACAAATAGAGATCTTGTAGAGAGAGAGAGCTTGTTAATAGAGAAGTCACCTTAATTAAATGAGGGAAAGAGGGTGAAGTTTATATATGAATCCCAAGTACTTTTTGAGGGCCCATTTAGGTTAAGGCTAACAAGTTGCATCACTCAAGGCAACAAGGCCAAAATTTAAATAAAATATTTTGGAGAAAACTGACAAGACACTAGTGCCCAGTGCTAGTGTCTTGGTGATATTTTCTCTTGAAATGCCATTTGTCAAGGGACTTCACCTAGTTTATAAGGAAAGTAGTGAAATATGCACATATCAAGTAGAGACAAACATACATGCTAAAATGAGTGCCAAACCTAGTGTGAAATTGTAAGTGGTAACAATTTTGACACTACATATAGCCCCCACTTTAGTGGGGGTATGAACTTACATTCATACACACACTAAATTATAGAGAAGTCAAATCTCTTTTCCAAAACATTGAAGCCATTGAATAATGCTAAGTTGAGAGATATGATAGTACTCAAGCTTAGGATTTTATGAATATACAATGCTTAGATAGAGAGGTTACACATACACAAAATTCATGGCATAGGTCACTCACACACATAAAGCAAACATAGAGTATACATGGAACATATACAAAGCATACATAGAACATACAAAAAGCATACATACAACAACAAATTCAGTAAACCATAAGATCCAATGCACTACTAACACTATGACAAGCAAACAAAAAAAATATTTGAGTCAACAAAGTAAGGAAACCTCAGTATGAAATGTTGTCTCAATACCGTGCGTCATCCCTAATAATAATGAAAATAAAAGAAAACCAAAAAAAAAGGAATTCTAAAGATGAGGGAACAATATGATGAGTTGATTGATTTCCTCAATGAGAAAATGCATAGAGATAGATAGGGAAATAATCAATACGAATAAAGAAGAGTACATGACTCGGGTGCTACATTGCTTTGTCGCTAGGGGTCATGTAAATCAAAATACCCTGATGGATCATAGGCTAGCAAGTTGTGTTATGCTAGGTGACCATGAATGTAACAAGGTTAGGTCAAATGGAGCGCACATACCAGCAAGTTATGTTATCCTAGGTGGATGCTCATAGACTACATGGATCACAGGCTAGCAAGTTGTATTATACTAGGTGATTCATATAATACCAATGCCTCAGGAAGCATAAAAATAAACAATGCCTCAAGGAGTTTAAAAGTAAACAACACCTTACGGAACATAAAAAATGAACACTTTCTCAAGAAGTGTATTAAATACTAACACCAAAGGGGATGAATGCTTCAGGTGGCATAAAAATGAACAACACCACAAGGGGTGAATTAATACGCAACACCGCAGGGGGTAAAAATAAAGTAAGATGCACATGTGAGAAGAATATATGCCCCCCTTAAATTAATTGCATAAAGCAATGTATGCAACTTATTTTAAGGTAAGTGAGAAGGGGTAGAGGAAGAAGAGTGTCTGCAGGAAGGAACAAGTTATCATTTCCCACATAATACAAGTGAGGAAAACCATGAAAAAGAATATCATGTTGCCACCATAGAAAATAAGATGGAGTCTATTGCAATGTGATGACAAAGGTGGCTCGATACCATTATTAGATGGAAAAGGGAAACTTAGCTAAATAGGTTAAACTAGATCAAACCCTTTTCTATCAACATTGGAACACAAATCAAGTTTATCTTCTACCTTTAAAGGAGAACCGAACTATAGGGGTTTTGTCACTTTTTTGTATAAAGGAGTGTCAACCAAATTCAACTAGCCATATTAGGGAAAAGCATGAAACCCTATTTGAGCAAGATTAACTAATAAATGATAGTTAGAAACAAATACAAGAATTCTCAAATGATAGCAGAGATTAGGGAACACAGGAGAACCAGAACCTAAGTGTAGGAGAAGAGAAGTACCAGGACACTGGGTGCCCTAGACCCAAATTAAGGTTTTTTAGAATGTTGAGATTTGAATGCCTCCATCTATGTGTCTTCCTCCTTCCTATCACTTGTTTGTTGCAAGTATGAGTAGTAAGTGTTGTCATTGACATAAACACCCAAGGTCAACATCTAAGGAAGTTATTTGGATGAGTTTGAGCAAGTGTTTAAGAAGTTAGTAGAATTGCAGAACTCTTCCATCTCCCATAATAGTGTAGTGTTTTGCTCTGCATGTCCTATAGATTGAATATCTTTGTCTGCAGTTTAGAAGTTATGTTAAGGGATGTCTATAGCTGCTATGTTTTAAGTTTGAGCCTCTGGTCTGAAGATTTGAGTGAGTTCTATTAACCAGTGTAAGAACTATTTTTCTAAGTATTCAATGGTGACAGGGAGAATGCATTCTTCTTCGCATTTAAGTTTTATAGTATACGATTCTAGGATTAAGTTTGGGATGATGTTATGTGCCTTCAGTTGAAGTGGTTCATGATTTGGTACTTCGCAAGCAATCTTTTCTTTGTGATAGTGGTTGACAGTAATATTTAAGTGGTTCGGTTTGAATAATCTTTTGGATAGAGTATTTGGAGGTTGTATGGAAGTTCTTGGTGATTGTAACATGCTTTTGGATGTCTCTAGATCATTTTCCTACTTTCTAATTGGTCTGCAAAGTGTAATTCAGATCATGGTTGAAGTGTGTTCCTGAAGGTCTTAATGTTAACACCAGACTTGGCTGACCTAGTTGTTTTCACTACTTACAGTTATACTTTGGAGTTTGTGAAAGCGTGTTGTTGTGTGGAAGATTGCATTTGAGCCGCTTAGAAGGTGTCGTGTGGTTTGCATTCATTCCTTTCCACCACATGAAGGTTTAGGTCCAGACCTAATTTGAATATTGGTTAACTTTGTTGTCTGTGCTGACCTTGAATTTTGTTTCCAAGATTTTAAATGTATAAATATGAGTTAGATGATGATGAAATTGTGTGAATTTGTTGAGATAGACAAAATGGCTACATGAGAAACATTATTTGTTATTGGTGTGGTTCAAATGGTATGATAGTGAGCAGTAAAGAATATCTTTTGATGCAAAGATGTTGTGATAGATTCAGTTGAGTTTGTGGTGGATCCCTGGTTGCTATGAGATTTGTTCTCTTTATACCTATCATCTTCTACTTCTGGCAATGAGCCCCTTTTTTTTAGTGAGTATTTTGGGTAATGAGCCCTAAGGCAGTGAGCCTTGTTGAAAATTTTGATATATCATTTATATTGTGAGTTAATCCTCACCATAGTTTTCCCTCATTGGGTTTTCCATGTAAAAATTTGGTATCTCATGTGTTGAATGTGTGAATGTGCTTAAGATTCTAATTTCATGCTTTCATGGTTAAATCATAATAACAATGATTAAGTGGTTGATATGTTGATGTTTATAAGAAGTTAAGTTTTGGTTATAACTGATTCACCCCCCTCTTAGTTGTCTTGCACATTTCAACAATTGGTATCAAAGAAAGGGTTCCTTGAATGAAAGCCTAACAGCTTGAGGTAGATCCAGGATGGTACACAAGGAGTCTCCATAGTTTGATGGGATGGACTATGCTCTCTGGAAGGTATGGATGAAAAGTCATCTCATCTCTCTTGGTTATAGTGTTTGTAAGATGACAGATACAAAGTATACTATTCCCCCAAATGGTCCATCATCTAAAGATGAAGTCAAATAGTATGAGTTAAATGGAAAAGAAAGAGAGTCTCTATTAAATGCTTTATCTAATAATGAGTTAGTGAAAGTTATGGATTTAGAAACTACTCATGAGTTCTGGGATAAGTTGAAAAATTTATATGAAGGAGATGAATTTGTAAAGAATGCCAAATTACAGAACCTGAAGGCGAGGTATGAAGCTCTAAAGATGAGTGATGATGAGAAAATAACAATCTACATGCAACAGGTTGATGAAATTGTCAATGGAATCAAAGGTCTTGGAGGAGCTATTGATGAGAATGAAATCATGCTAAATATTCTTAGGTCATTGCCTAAATCCTATAGTCACAAGTTATCTGCAATTAAAGAACTTATGAGTGGGAAGAAGATTACAAAGGATCAATTGCTTGGAAAGTTTTCTACTTTTGAGATGAGATAGTTCGATGATGCTCTACCAAAGACTAAGACTACTTTCAAAGTCAACACTTCTAACAAAACTTCAAGATCTAAGAAGTATACTATGGAACCAAATGATGACCTTTGAGATTGAAGCCAACTTTGTAGATAGAATACAAAAAGGTACCGGTCAATTCAAAGGTAAATTATCATTTAAATGCTTTACTTGTGGTAAGATTGGTCACTATGCCTCCAGGTGTTTGGAGAGAATAGAGAAAGTCAAGAAGAAATTTGAAAGTAGACCTAGGATCATAAAGAAATGTTATTATGTTAGAGATGACGATGATGGTGTAATGGGTGATGAATCTTATGATACTAGTACAAATGAATGCTTGTTTATTTCTATCAAGGAAGAACCCATGTCTACTAATCCTGCTAGTTGTGTGAAGGAAGAAAAACTAGTGGAAGTGAGTGCTTTGTCTATTTGCTAGGTTGAGAAAGATAAGGATGAATGGATTATTGACAATGGATGTTCACATCACATGATCCATGAGAAAAGTAAGTTTGTAAGTTTGGAAAAGCATGATGGAGGACTAGTTAGGTTTGGAGATGATGCAACTGGTAAGATTTGTGGAAGAGGATCTATTTCTTTTGATGGAAAGAATAATACAAATGATGTTCTATATGTGAAGGGTTTAAAGCATAATCTTTTAAGTGTTGGTCAAATGTGTGACAAAGAGTATGATCTAAGATTCAAGGATAATGGATGCAAGATCATGGAAAGCTCTAGAACAATGATTACTACTAGTAAGAAGACTAGAGGTAATGTTTATCATTTGAGAGGAACTAATGATTGTTGTTTCTTAGCTCATACAGATGAGAGTTGGTTGTGGTATAGAAGGATGTGTTGTATCAATTTTGACAACTTGGTGAAGATAAGTTTAGTACAATCTGTGAGAGATTTGCCTAAGCTTGTGAAACTTGGTAATACTATTTGCAAGGAATGTCAATTGGGGAAACAAACAAGGAAAATTTCAAGAGTAAAGAATAATTTGTTGCTGAATTGCTTGACCTGGTGCATACAAATTTGTGTGGTCATACAAGAATAAGAAGTTTGCAAGGAGACATGTACTTTATGTTACTTATTGATGATTATTCTAGAATGACTTGGCTCACTTTTTTAAAAGATAAATCAGAAGCCCTAGATAAGTTCAAATCTTTCAAGGTGCGATGGTTTAGAATGAGTTAGAATTGAGGATCAAATACTTAAGGTCTGATAGAGGAGGTGAGTTTACATCAAATGAATTCAATATTTTTTGTGAAGAACATGGGATAAAGAGATAGTTGTCTACTCTTAGGACTCTTCAATAGAATGTAGTTATTGAAAGAAATAACAAGATAGTTCAAGAGGCTACTAGGTCAATTATGAAGGAGGCAAACCTACCGGAAGTGTATTAGAGAGAACCTATACATACTGCTATCTACATTCAAAACTAAATTTAAGTCAAAGGTAATAGTACTAAAACTTCTTATGAATTGTGATATGCAAGAGTTCCTATAGTGAAATTTTGCAAAGTTTTTGTCGAAGCAAATGTTATATTAGAAGAGAAGAAGAGTTAGGCAAGTTTGATGCTAGGTGTGATGAAGGAATTTTCCTTGGATACTCTACTAAGAGTACAGCCTACTGGTGCTACAATAAGAGATTAAGAAAGATCATTGAGAGTGCAAATGTGAAAGTTAATGAAGACAGGGAAAGAATATGATATCTAAGTGGCTATGAATTAGATGAACCTGCTATTATAGTAAATGAAGAGAAAGTTGAACAACAAGATAGTTAACTTGAAGAAGAAAAGGCTCCATAAAGTGTTGTTAAGAATCCTAGGTATGTAAGGATTAATCATTCTGAAGATCAGATTATTGGTGACAAAAGCAAAGGGGTATTGACAAGGAAAAGAGTTGCAGAAGAACAAGTGCACTATTGTTTACTCTCAAAGATTAAACCTAAAACTATAAGTGAATCCTGGAAAGATGAAAATTGGGTAAAAGATATGGAAGAAGAGCTAATGCAGATAGAGAAGAATCAAACTTGGGAATTGATTCCTAGACTTGCTAATAGGAATGTGATTGGAACGAAATGGGTCTTTAGAAACAAGATGAACAAAAGTGGAGAAGTGGTAAGAAACAAAGAAAGACTAGTATGCAGATGATATTCTCAAGTTGAAGGTATAGATTTTGAGGAGATTTATACTCCTATGGCAAGGATTGAAGTAATAAGAATGTTTTTGGCATTTGCAACACAGAAATATTTCAAGGTGTATCAGATGGATGTGAAGTCAATATTCTTGAATGGAGAGCTAGAAGAAGAGGTTTACATTGAACAACCAAAAGGGTTTCAGTTATCAGACCAAGGTGAAATGGTGTACAGATTAAAGAAAACCTTGTATGGACTAAAGCAAGCTCCTAGAGCCTAGTATGCAAGATTGGATAAGTATTTGTTACACTTAGGGTTCAATAAAGGTACTGTAGACAATAATCTCTATTTTAAAATCAATGATGATCAAATTTTGATTGTTGTAGTCTTTGTTGATGATATTATATTTAGACACAATGAGGTATGTGTAAGAAATTTGTAGAGGAAATACAAAAGGAGTTTGAGATGTCTATGTTTGGTGAAATGAATTTCTTTCTAGGACTGTAGATTACTCAATCAGAGAAAGGACTTTTCATTTCTCAATCCAAGTATGTGAGAGAGTTGTTGAATAAGTTTAGAATGGAGGATTCTAAGATAGTATGTACCCCTATAGTAACTGGTTGCAAGTTGACCAAAAATGATGAATCACCTGAGACTCAAGAGAAAAAGTATAGGTCTATGATTGGAGGACTACTTTATCTAACCTATAGTAGACAAGATATAATGCATGCAGTTTCTCTTGTGGCTAGATTTCAAGAAGATCCTAGAGAGTCACATGTGTTGGTAGTTAAGAGGATAATGAGATATTTAAAAGGCACTTTAGACTATGGATTGCGGTATCCTCAAGATACTGACTTCACTCTTAGTGCTTATACAAATGCAAAATGGGCTGGAGATGTTGATGATAGAAAAAGTACAATTGGAGGTGCTTTCTTCTTGGGTAGCAGATTGGTTTCATGGATGAGAAAGAAGCAAGATTCAATTTCTTTGTCTATTGCAGAAGCAAAATATATTGTTGTAGCATGTTGTTGTACTTAAGTGCTATGGATGAAGCAAACATTGAAGGATATAAGAGTTGTATATGGAGAACCAATTTCAATCTTTTGTGATAATACAAGTGCTATAAACATTTCAAAGAATCCAATGATGCACTCAAGAACAAAGCATATATCAATAAGGTATCACTTGCTAAGAGAAAAGGTAATAGAGAATGAAGTAAACATGGAATATGTATCTACATAGGATTAGATTGTAGATATTTTCACAAAGCCTCTACCTAAGGATACTTTTGAGTATCTCAGGGACAAGTTAGGGGTTATTACCACTCCTCTAAACTAAGATGCATAGGAAGTGCATTAGTCCAGTGGTGTCCAAAGTCTCATTCTTTGATCTAGATTAATGTTTTCAAGGCTACCTCTTAGGGGGAGTAGGTAGATATTGCTGATATGAGTTCCTGATTAAGAGAAATAAGTGATGCATTGTTGCTAACAAGGGGAGTAGTGCAGTGCTAGTAAGATTTGTGTTGAGCCTTGATAACTAAAGAGAGAGAAAAGTTATGGCACCCTTTGTCATTGATGTCAAAGGGGGGTATAAGTTCATGTGAAAAACTTAAGAGAGATTCTAATTGATGTCAAAAGAGGGAGAAAGTTGTAGCTAGAGAAAGCATAAAGTAAGGGGGAGCAAAGAAGCAAAGCAAGTTTGTTTGTCTTGATTGTTTTTCACATCATGTGTTGCCATCAATGACAAAGGGCGAGATTGTTGCAAGTATGAACAGTAAGTGTTGTCATTGATGTCAACACCTAAGGTTAGCATCTAAGGAAGTTATTTGGATGAGTTTGAGCAAGTGTTTGAGAAGTTAGTGCAATTGCAGAACTCTTCCATCTCCAAGAATAGTGCAGTGTTTTGCTTTGCATATCATATTGTTGATATGTGCTGGACAACTAAAAGGGGGGGAGGGAGGGGGGTGAATCAGTTGTCACAAAAACTTAAACACTTTCTGCAATTAAACATTCATCACTTATCCATAGTTATTATGATTTAACAATGAGTGCATGAAATCAAAAACTTAACCATAGATACAACATCAAACACAAGAGATACTAGATTTACATGGAAAACCCCAAGGTGGGGAAAAAACATGAAGAGGATTAACTCTCAATATATATTTTAATCTTGATATAATGATGTTCAGGCTTGGTCACCCCATAGGTCTAAACATACTAGCTTACTCCCATGAAGAACAACTAGGTCTAGTAGGGTCACTGCCTCAACCCTAAACCTAGAAAGATTACAATAAGGGTTGTTAAACCCTAAGGGATGTTAAACCCTACTGGTGGCTTACTGCCAGACTCACTACCATGATCAACAACTTTCTATATTTGTGACTAAAGTATAATAATTCCCCTACTTTTCTCTTCCTCTTCTTTCCTCTACCTCTTCTTCGCTTTGTCTTTTGGACCTTTCTTAATATCTTTTCATTTCTGCTCAAGGACACCTTTTCCATGTCTCAACTACAATTATTTATACACTACATCAACCTTGGAATGATCATCAAGGTTGACATCACAATCATCAACCATTAGAACAATCTCCAAGGTCAGTATTACAAACATTTACAAAATAGGTCCTAACCTATTACAATAATGTAAAAAGGAAATGAAATGTGGATCATGCCATGCCTTAGCTAGGACTCAAACATGATCTTCCATGCCACAACACACTTCCACAATCTTCCAGAGATCCCCGCAATCACTGGGATTAACCAGGTTAGCCAAGACTAGTTACACGCTACATTATCTGGGAATAATCTTCAAACACAATCTCAATTTCTTAATGTAGACCAAAGTCTAGATAGGAACATGATTAGGAGACATCCACAAGCACACTATGATCATCAAGAGAAACCGCATGAGCTTGAACCACTTTATCCATAGGAATCTTCTACCAGAACACATGAACTTCACTTTCTTCTACTGTCATAAAAGAAAGATAGTTTACGTACCATCAAACCATGAACCATTGCAACTGTAGGCACTTATCATCATCCCAAACTTCCCTCTAGAACCACAGATCCAAATACTTTATTGTAGAGTAATGCGGAGTAGAATACTTTCTTCCTATCCCAACTGAACTTATAGAAAAAATATGTTTCACTCTAGTGATCACAACTCACTCAGATCTTCATGTAGAGGTTTCAAACCTAGAATACAACATCCTTTGTCATACCTCTAACTTACTTCCAATCTACAGACCACGATCTTCAATTAGAAGTAAATGTGGAGTAGTTTACTAGACTATTCTTCAGCATACAACTTACTATCTATACTACACTTCTTTGTAGCTCACTAGTTTCTTCTGGAGAGGCTAATTTTCTCAATATCCTCAACATACAAGTCTTCTCAACAAGTAATAGAATAAGATACAGTTGACACCAATAAGAACAAGGATAAGTTGACATCAATGACAACACCAATACATAATTACAACAATCTCCCCCTTCGTCATTGATGGCGACATATGATGTGAAAAACTGCAACAACCATCAAGACAAGATTCTCCCCCTTTCCCTTTCCACACATGTACTCTTTCTTTCTTCAAAATTCTCCCCCTTTATCTGCACTCTAATTTTTTCACATGACTTCTCTCCTCCTTTGTAATCAATGGCAAAGGGCACATACTTGCACTCATCTGTTCTGATCTAATCTCTCTTCTAAACTCTCTGACTACTCCCCCTAAGAAGTAGCCCTAAAAAGCATCAATCTAGACCTCTAAGGATCTCTAGACTGATGCACTACTATGCATCTTAGTTTAGAGAACAAGGGGTGATAACCCCTAACTTATCTCTGAGATACTCAAAAGTGTCCTTAGGTAGAGGCTTGGTAAAAATGTCAACAATTTGATCCTTGGTAGAAACATACTCCAACTTGACTTCATTCTCTATCACCTTTTCTCTCAGAAAATGATACCTGATGGATATGTGCTTTGTTCTTGAATGCATCATTGGATTCTTTGATATGTTAAAGGCAATTGTTTTATAACAAAAGATTGCAATGGGATCTTCATATAGAATTTTGATGTCCTTCAAAGTCTGTTTCATCCATAACACTTGAGTGCAACTGCATGCTGTTACAATGTATTCTACCTCTGCAGTAGATAGGGATATTGAATCATGTTTCTTACTCAACCAAGTGTTGTGTGATTACACAACACGCCCTATTTTGACTTGACAAAACAGGGACCCAACTTTTCTGCTTTTGGTGGTCTGGTAAAAGAAAGTCATGCAGGTGACCTTGCATAAGGAGGCTGGGTAAGTTATCATGATGAGGTTAGTTTGTCAAAGTTAATATTTCATATCAATAACCTCATGGTTGGAAAGAGTACAAATTTTCATGCAGGTTTGCCTTTTGGATCACCCTGATATTCCTTAAGGAACAAAAGCTATTGCAAGTCAAAGTCTTGGTCAAACCTGATATTCTGAGGGGGGGTCATATTTCATAACATCAGTCATCTTATGTAAGATCACCCTGATCCAATTTCATCATGTAATAATGATTTGGTCCAAAGCTCCAGATGTCAATTTTATGTGATAGTGGTATTTACCCATCAAACAAAGTCATATATTTTGTGGGGGTGATATTTTGAATATCACCTGATCTTCTGAATATCAGCCGATCTTCCAAATATCACCCGAGGTTCTGAATATCACCCTGTCACAAAATATCACCCTAGAGCAAATATGCCGATGACGTCATCCAATCTCGATGAAGAAAGAAAATCACCTTGATGGTGACGTCATCATCTTTTTACCTCACGGAGGTATATTTCTAGAGATCATCCCTTTTACAATAACATGACGGTGACATCATCCTGATCTTTCGAAAAGGGGTCATATTACGAATATCACCCGATATTCTGAATATCACCTGATATTCTCAATATCACCCGATCCATTGACATTAGTCTTCTCGCTCAAAGGTAGAGGGTCATACTACATAGAGGGGGTCATATTATGAATATCACCTAATCTTTTGGAGATCACCCCCCTCATCTTGCCCCATGACATTAAATGCACATAAATGTAGTAGGTGGATTCTTGCCGATTGTGAATGCGATGCACACACCTGGCAACATCTATGAATTTCTTACAAAAGATCAATGGTTTTGATCAATTTAACTTGGTTTTGCCCTAATTTCCCCTATGAATGAGATTAAAAGTGAGTTTGCAAGGTCATTTTGCATTTACCTTGCGATTAAATGAGAATTTACAGAGTGCAAAAAACTTGAACCCTTATACAAGATACCATTGGATGGACTAGTTTTCCAGTGCAATAGATTAGGTGATCCTCAACATTTGTGACCCATTTCCATAATTGTCCACCTAAGACAAGAGAAAAATGTAATCAAGTAAGTAATTATAAACCTCCTGTTGTCATTTTTTGTAATATCTAGGTAGTAAGTTCTTTTATGGTTTTGCCCTAAAATTATGCATATCATGATGAAATGGAGATTAATAAGTATAATATGCATGATGCCAAAAACACATAGTGTTGTATATGAATGGATATAAATAGTATGGTAAGACCAGTCATGTTCATTGCAGGAATCCATGGCAAACGTTAGGCGAAACAAGTATGAGTCTGAATTTCTTAAGCCTATGTTTGTTCAACCTAAAGGAGTGAAGTTCCAGTATGGTTTCATCAGGGATACTCATTAGGGAAACACAAATTTAGTGGTATGGTCATCTAAGATGCATAACGATAAAGAAAGCACCCTACTGGATGTCGTTTTTACATCAGGAATGTGGTATGTGGCTGGATTTCCTTATTCCATGGAAACTTTAGAATTAATAATAGAATGTGCTAGAAATTACAATCCTCAGACAAGGAGAGTGGAAAAACACGGCAGGGTTTATGCAGATTTGTCCATCAAAGGGATTGCAACTACTTTCAATCTCCCACTTGGAAAGAAGGTAGTCAGTATGGATCTGAAAAAACTGGAGATTGAATATATAAATAACAAAAAGACTGCAAGGAAGAGGATATAATAGTGGAGGACAAAGAACAACACTTATACTGCCTCTACCAAGTTACCAGTGCACCTGTACAAATTTGACTTTGATGATGAATATCAGTATATGTTTCCCTACTCAGTAGAGTGACAGGCCAGCCTACTGCTGGAAGTTTCAAGGATTGGATGTATGGGGTCATCATGATGTGCATTTATACAGATAATAAGCCATTATGGGTTAAAATCATCAGCGATGCCCTAGATGAACAAATGATGAACTTAGGGGGCCTAGAGTGTTCATTTTACATGACTTCATATGTTGTATATTCATGTGCATACAAGGGTACATTTGATGCACTTACAACAGTTGGAAAGACTGGTGGTAGTTTGAATGACCATATATGGGACCATTACCCTCAATTATAGAGAACAGATTATCTCCCTGACTACAAATTAGTGAATGATGCATTTTTTATGCATCTGGTAAGAACAATGGAGGAGGATAGAACCAAAAGACTAAGCATGGAAGCTCAGGAAGTTATATACAAGCATGGTGCCTAGTTCATCCAATTTGCCACTTTTTCCTACATCAAGATAGATGGTTATGAAGGACAATCATTAATGCTACCTAGGTACCCTAATGATGGGGTAGTCTTGATGGAGTTTCTGAGACAGGTATCAACTATACTAGATGCATAAAAAGAAAACAAGAAGATACCTCCAATTTTGTTTCTAGTTACTATAGGGTGGTATATATGCCCTGATTAAGAAAACATAAAGAAGGCCATAGCAGGTCTGAACTTGATGAATTTATAGCCATTCCCACTGGCCATATCATATGATCCCTATGGAAGGATGCAAAAGATCATAGGCCAACCTATACATAAAAAGAACTTAGAGGATTTCTGGACTGACTATGTGGATGAAGCTAAAGTCAGAAGAAGAAAATACCAAAGGCTCACCCTCAATCAGATTAAGAGATTTGACTGCATTCCAGTGCTTGCAATATTGAAGAAAGATGATGGCAAGGTATTGTCAAATGAGTATGAAGACAATAAGGTGTATAATGACACCATTTTAGCCCTTGACTTGACGCAACCTAAAGACATTTCATTAGATCAGTTTACAGGTGGGATGCTGCAGTTGACCCAAGCATGGGTAAATGAACAAATCAATACATTAAAGAAGAAAGGTGTGGCCGTCACAGTAGATAATAAGAGAAGGCAAGAGATTTCAAATGAAGAATATGATGACTTTCTTTTTGAGAAGAGAAAATCAAATGGAGAAAGGCTGCCACCTCAGAAACAAAGTAAAGGACCCCCTAGAGGAAAGAAGAAAACTGATGATAGTCCTAAGGGGGTGATAGTTGAAAGAGTTGATACATTAGCTAAAGGTGCATCTACATCAGGACATGCATCAGCCTCATCTGCACGGCGTTTGATAGATGAACCAAGAATGAAAAGAATCCTAAGGCTAGCTATAGAAACTACAAGAGTACAATATGAAGGCCAAACTTCATAGAAGACTGTGGAAGTAGATATTCCTGAAGAGGAACCAATGGACAAAGAGCCTGAAGATGATGATCCTATGACATTCACCAGAAAAAGGAAGGCACCCCTGGTGCCATCACCACCTAAAAGACAGAGAACATCTATGAGGGGTGAATAAGACATGACCCCATAGTATTAAGGGGAGTTGGTAGTGAAGTGTTTAGGAAAGAATTGCATCATGATGTGCCACTTCCTACCATCATTCAGTTTAAGACTGAGAAGGCTGAAGAGCAAGCAAACGAAACCACTAGAGCAGTTCAAGGTGGTCCATTCTCATTAGAGGAAAGTGTGGACCTATTGGATGATGACGTGGTACAAAATGTGACTTCTCAGCAGATGGAGACCCTTACTTCTAATGCTCGCATGACCCCTCATGGAACTCCATCCTCATAGAGGGTGATATAAGAAGAGTGGAAGCGAATAGAGCAAGAAAAGGAAAATAGCCTAGAGAGGGCAGCCCAACAAATCGGGCTTGATAAGTTAGTTGATCAGGTAACTAGCCCTGCGGTGATAGACCTAACATACAGAGAGGATGTAAGTCTTGAACATCAAGCAGGTACACCTGATAAAGTAGAAAATGTTGAAATAGCCAAGCTAGCAGAAACATAAAGCAATGCTTTAGATATGGGTCAGCAACAACAAGAAATACCAGCAGAACCCAAAATAGTAGAAGCCCAACAGAGGGGCAGGGATGATAAAGAAACATTAGGTTAGGATGTCCCCTAGACTCAAGAAACCTCAGGTCATGATGACCTAAATACTCAAGAGGTAGATACATTAGGTGCGGATCAGAATGTGATCCAAGATCAGGTTGATGCACCTAGTATGAACACAATGATATCCATGGATGCAAATATGCCTCGAGATGGGGAAATTCCTAAAGTGGATGAGACACAAAGGGAGGGAGTAAAGGATCAAGTCCATGACTAGCATGTAGATACACAACATGATCCTCCCCTGCAAGAAGAAGTTTATCAAGAAGAGAAAATACAACAAGATCCCCCTCATGAAGAAAATCATGACAAAGAAATAAGGAAGTCACCCTCTCCATCGAGAACTAATACAAATACTGGAGATCACGGTAGACATGATGATGATGACGGACACCAAGGATCTATAGATCAAATACCTCAATGGCTTGAGAAAGAAATAGGTACAGAATCAGGTTTTGAGATTCAACAATTTGATGTTTCAACATTGTTTTCAGAAACCATCATGAAGCCAAAAAGGAAACCCAGATTAACATCTGCAATAAGAAGAGATCCTGCTATAGGTAGAAGGACCGCCCCGGTAGCAATTCCCATCATTGAGAAAGAGAAAGGCAAAATAGCCCTAGAAGAATTCTAGATTAGCACAGTTGATTTGGGGTTTGCCAATGAAGATCAAGAAGGTCAAGAAGGGAAGGATATAATAGATTCTTTGACCCAAATGGTGAAGAAAGAAAAGGAGAAGAATAAAAAGCATAAAGAGCACATTGCCCAGCTATACTCATACATAAAAGGGTTGATTAACCCTGACAATACGTCATCAGATCAGGCAGTTCCATTAATTACAATTTCTCAAGAAGGGGTTAATAAATTAGACCTTATGAGGCATGAGTCAGTGATAATGAGGAAATAGATGTCATCAGCACTAACAGGAGCTGAGGAAGTAGTGATAGCCTCTTTGCAAAGGTGGAATTCTTTGAGTATCTCTAGGAAGAAAGTTAATAAATTACAGACTGAGGCCAGAAGGAGGTCATTCCAGTTGGAGAAAGCCTTGGGTGCTTTGAGTGAAATAAAGAGGATTAATCCTAAAACCCTAATAAATAATAAGGTACTAGATAATAACACTGCCATGCTGGTAGATATTTCCTATAAAGACATCAGGTTTGAATGTGATGTACTGAAGAAGTGTAGTAATAAGTTAAGAGATATCAGTGTGAAACTGTACAACATGATGTCTTATGAACTAGAAGTCTTGGAAGCCCTTGAGGGAAAAGTA
This sequence comes from Cunninghamia lanceolata, assembly GCA_027924645.1. Taxonomy (NCBI): domain Eukaryota; kingdom Viridiplantae; phylum Streptophyta; class Pinopsida; order Cupressales; family Cupressaceae; genus Cunninghamia; species Cunninghamia lanceolata. The sequence goes on along the minus strand of BSBN01001807.1, from coordinate 18,899,027 downwards.
GAGGGGAAAATTGAGAATCGAGATGTAGACTTTGCTATAAAAGCTCTGCATAATAACTTCTAGTCGATGGCTGATGACCCTCTCAACCACCTGACAGAAGAAGCAATGAACAAGATCATGAGGATCAAGGTCAGGGTGGAGAACTATAATGAAACATTGAGCAATAGGAAGGGTAAATTGGAGACCCTTAGAGATAAATTTCAAGCCCACAAGTACACCATAAGTAAAGCCAAAACTAAGGATGGTGGGGAAATTGAAAGAATAGTAGAAGCATATGAAAATATCAAGATAATCATGTAGGTCCATATACAAGGCGATATCCATTAGGATGATGAAGACACAGAAAGTGATGATCATGATGATCATGATGATGAAGAAGAAGAACCTGAAGAGTAGATGAAGATGCACTACATTGGAAACATTTGCATCAGGTACTTAGAGGAAAATAAGTTACCTAGATGGTTTCCAGCTGGCAACCTGTGCCATGAGATACAGTTGACCAAGTCAAAAAGGAATATGTACCGTGGATCTTAACCGATAAATCTTGATCGTAGATCATTTGTAACTGCTCCCTCACCTTATTCTATAAAAGGTGCAGGGATGCCTTGTTTTAAACATTCGAAGCTTAATTGAAATTTGTTTGCTGAAATATCATGGCTTATTTCAAAGTTATTGTAAACATACATGTTTTTGCATACTTAATGAAAGATAAGACCATTTTGATTACAAATCATCGTAAATCTTGAGTAGTTTGTGTTTGAATTATTGATACATGCTTTGATTTGCTACGTCCCTTGGAGTGCTCATCAGTCTGCATGTATTGTCTTCATTCATCATCCTTTGAAGTTTGCATCATCTGTATCTAGCTGTGGAACATCCCAGTGAAAATATGGTTTGATTTCTTCTCCTAATGACAGTATCAAGTGTGTATGTGGCTCAATAGCTGAAGATTCATCATAATTTGAAGTATTCTTTGACATTTCTTTTAATTTCAAAACAATTCACCATCACAATTGAAAATAATAGATAATAAGAAGCAAATTACATGAAATATGTAGACATCTCGTAGATAATTGGAAATTCATTGCATATTTGAAGTTAAAGCATGTACAATTGATAAATATCATGCAAAGATTTGAGCATAGACACATCATTTGAAGAAATATACTATGTAGAATAACCTTTCTATGTAGCATCTTTATAGAAATAGAATCCTACTAATAAGCAAATGTAAGACCCCTGAATGGAAAATAGCAACACACATCAACCACTGAGTAACATCAATAGATTAGGAACTAATTAACAGAGACTTGGGATCATGAATTCTTTGAGTCCATCGTATCTTTCAAGATGAGTAAAGGTTGTTATGCAACTTTTATTCTATGTTTATTTATGACTGACATCATGATCAACATAAATTGGCGCTAGGAGGGCCAGAAGCTAGAAGCTCATCATCAGTAAGTTTTATCAGATTTGATGATGCAGACAATAAGGTAACACTGAGACACCTCTGAATTTTGATCAATACGCAAAGATTTGTAGTTTTAAGCTTGTACATGCTAATCATTTGTGAAGTTTTCAAAATTAACCATAAATATTGCAACCTTTGTGGTAAATCATCATGAATTTGCAAAGATTAGTCATATTTTAGGTAAATTTGTCAAAGCTTTGAGGTAATCTGCCTTAGAAACCTGATATCCAGTTGCAAGTGTCACCAAAACTTAATATCACCTTATATTTGCATTGTTCATGCAAATATTTCATAAATATCTAGTTAGTCTCACTTTCTGACTATAAATACTACCTTTGCTAGTAAATTCCAACCGATCTTTACAGTCAACCAGCCAATTTTCCTTAAATTTGAGAAATCCTGGCTCACAGGCCAAATACCAGGTCTAGGTCTAGTGGAATCTTTCAAGAATTACCTGTCAGAGGATTTAGACCTAGAACTATAGACATCCATCATACTCTTGGTTCTAGTGCTTCAGGAGCATCACCACAATGTCCTCCTGTAACTCCTATTGGTTTACAAACACCTACAGGATCACCTGTCATACCTCAGGCTCAACCTCCACCGGTTGTAATGTCATTCTTTGCAGCAGATTCACCTTTGACTTTTAATGCATATCATCCTTTGCCAAAGAATCTAGATAAAATTTGTCCAAAGTATCATCCATATCAGGATGTGGATGATCACATCAGAACTTTCAAGGAAGCCTGCTGTAGGGCTAGAATTGAGCATCAGGACGTTGTATGTCAGTTATTTCCTTTTTCCTTAGGGGAAGAAGCCTATAACTGGTATATTAGTCTTGGTCAGGGTTCAGTCGGATCATGGGCTATCCTAGAGAAATCTTTCACCGATAGGTTCAAAATACCAATAGATCCCTCAATGAACTATCATTTATTCACCACAATCAAATGATTTGAAGGAGAACCTATTGCTAACTTCAACGCTAGGTTCCAGAAAATGCTATCTAAGTTAGTTGCCCCTTATGTCATAGTAGATGAAGTTGCTAGGAGCATATATTATTCAGCTCTAGATCCTTTAACTTCCATGTTTATCAGGAGAGCACATCCTAATGTCACAACTTTGACACAGGCTTTCCAAGAGGCTATCAAAGTCAGCCAGCAGCTAGTTCCTGCTCCAACACCAAATATTGCTTTTCGCACACTTCCTGGCTATCCAACATACCTTGCCCAGCAACAGCCTAATGGAGCCATGATGCCTCTAGTTGTCATGCCAACACTTTTGCAAATACCTCCACTGAGTATTATGCCACCTCCAAATGGAAATGGCCAGCTGCTACAATATCCAGGGAAAATACAAGCACCTCAGGTTGTAGATCAATCTGCCAATAATCAGAACAATGGATCTTCCTTTTTCAAGACCTTGACAAAAAATGTAGTGGCTAAGGCTTAGGAAGAGAAAGAAGAGATTAAGGAAATATCAGCTCAGTTAAGGAAACTTACAACTAAGATTACTCACTTAAGGAGCCAAAATTTCTACTCTTAGCCTAATAAAAACAAAGGCTATAACAATGACAGACCAAATTACCCTGATAGGGGGTACAACAATAACTATAATAATAATGGCAATAATAATCCTCCTAGATAGCCTAGAGTGTGGAACACTAGGCCAAATAATGGTTCTCTGCCATCACCCCTAGACAATTTGCCTCCTGGTGAACCCAAACAGACTACCAGAGTCAACCTTGCAGAGGCAACCCTCACTAACTGGTGCAGAATACATAACACCAATGCACATGCAGAGTTAGATTGTCCTTAATTCAAAATTGCCGCTAGCATTTTCCAGACTGAAGTGTCCAATACTTCAGGAAATCAACCTCATGTAGAAGGAAATGAAATTGTTCCTTGTGGATATGATTCTACCTTAGTGCTAGAGAGCTACATGCAGCATCCTTATCAGCAAACAGTGCCTGCTCACCAATATTATACCCTGGCATGTGAGGAATCAACCATGGCTTTTGAGTCAAATTATGTTTTCCCCTTTGAAGATGAAAATGAGCCTTCAAATGAACATGAGGAGGTACATGCCTACCAATAGCAATATCAGGGTAAGCATAACTACAACCTAAGAAATAATTCCAACAGGCCTGTTGGTCCTTTGACCACTCCCTTGCCCCTAAACAAGTTCAACACACCTCCTAATCCCAAGGCAAGTAATATCCTAGGTTTTCCCAAGGTGAATGCTCAATATTTAGCATCACCAAATACAGCACCAAAAGATATGAATCTGCCTCATGAATCTGACAAGCTAGTCACTTATCTGGCTGATGAGATGAAAAAGATTAAGATCAGCCTATCATTGTCTGAATTGCTTAAAACTCCTGCCATCAAGAAAGCATTTCTGAAATCACTAGATGATCCTGCTCCTAAAGAGGATAGTCACCCCTCAGGTCAACCTGGTAGTAAGGATCATGCTGCTAGGGATCCTAATGTTAAACACAAGGTGCTAGCTACTATTCAAGCTGTAGAGAGCTCCCACATGACCTTATATAGAGATAAAAGTGAGTCACCTCCGTTCCTCCTTACCATAAGAATGTTCAGCAAAAACCTACACAATTGTTTAGTAGATTTAGGAGCATCTACCAATGTAATGCCCTTGTTCATATGCAATGCTTTAGGGCTGCATCCTGCTAAATCCTTAAAGAAAGTGACACAACTGGACATAACAGAAGTGAGTGTGGTAGGAGAACTAACTCATATTCACATGCAACTAGCATCTGATCCTAGAATCCAATATTATATCGATATTCAGGTAGTTGATATACTTGATACCTATGGGATGTTACTCAGCAGAGACTGGTCTAAAACCCTTAACAAATACATGTCCACAAATTTCAATCATATGTGGTTACCCTGGAAGGGGATACCAAATTAAATAATAATTGATACTGAGCCTCATATGAAGCACATGATCACTGAATATAATAAAACTAACGAGATCATGTATGTGGATGTCGAACCTGGAGTTTACTCCATTAGACCCTAGACTGTCAGGATAGAAGAAATCTTGATGTGTGATGTTCATCATCATGATGATGACCCTCAGGGTGACAAAATAATTGTAGAATCTGATAGTAACCCAGAGAATGAAAATGAGGTAGATCACTTCAAGAATTTTGAGATGCACTTATCTAAATAGGTGAAATGATGTCAATTATTAAAGATGCTTATTAATGATATTCTAATTGATGGATGGTGTAGGTTGCATAATGAGTCACATTCTGAGAAAATTTGTGAAGCATGCATAGACATGTTGGAGTTGGAACAAGCATGTAGTGATGAGTCACTTTCATCCTCATCATCAGAGGTAAGTTCTGTAGATAGTGACAGTGATAGTGATGTTGAATTTTGTTTGTCTTCTGCAGGAATAAGGGAATCTAAACTGCAGGATGAAAGTCATGTTCAAATGATAGAAGAGATGCTGGTATGCAACTAGAGTAATGTCAAGAGAAAAAAGAAAATCACCCCAGGGAATGATTGTTTAGTTGAATCAGATTATGAGTTATCTGATGAAGACAGAGGCAACAATCTATCTAAATTTGAAGAGTTCCTATGAAAGGAAATTCAGAAAATGACATAGCAGCAGAGACCTCTACAGGATGTCTTGATTGAAGACTGGTGCAGGTTACATGAAGTACCTCACTCAGAAACTACTTGCTCTTTGTGTCTGCATCTTTTGAAAAGACAGATATTGCCTAGTTCAGAAGATTTACCTTCTAATGATAGAAAGAAAGAAGAGGCCTCAGCTTCACAAAAGAAAGGGAAGATGAAGTCTGAAAAAGCTGCGATACCAAAGCTAAAATCGATATCAAGTGGTGTAGCTACCAGAGCTACAAAGAAAAAGGAAGGCTCAGATAAGCTTTTGGCTGAGGATAAGCCATGGATCCTTAGATTTGATGGATCCAAGTCAAAACAAGGAACTGGAGTAGGGATAGATCTCATTGATCCATCTGGAAAATCCTACTTAGCAGTATACAGACTGCAGTTCTCATGCACCAACAATGTAACAGAGTATGAATCTCTAAATCATGGGATACTATTTTCCCTTAAGAAGAAAGTGAAAATTCTACATGTCTATGGAGACTTAGAATTAGTCGTGAGACAGGTAAGAGGAATTTACTCTTGCAATTATAAAAAACTATCCAATTATAGACACAAGGTGTGGGACCTGATAGAATCTTTTGATGCATTCAATATCACTCACGTACCCAGAGAACAAAACTGTAGGGCAGATGCTTTAGCCCAGGTTGCTAGCACATTGGAGCCACTGTCTATTTTTGGACTGAAAAGATTTTTAGTAGAGTTGGTATCAGTGCCTTCTGTGCCTGACAATGTAACCAACCTCCAAGTATTCGATGATGATTAGCATATTTTAGATTTCATCTCCAACAGAGATATATTTGATGCATAGATCATAGATGAGAACAATGTAGAAGATCATGTCTGGGAAGAAGAAGAAATCTTAGAGTTGCCCATCAATAAAATTCCTAAAGGAATGATAGAGCTAGAGAGAGCATTTGATCTGGACAACATGCTAAAACAGAAGGATCTTCCAAAAGCTAATGGAGGACAATATTCACAGGTTAATATTGGACAGAATGATGAAAAGAAAACTGTCCTGATAGGAAAAGTTTGCATAGAAGAAGAGTTAGAAGGAATCACCCAAGCTCTCAAGGATTACATCCATGTCATTGCCTAGACTTATGATGAGCTAAAAACGTATGACACATCAGTCATCACACACACACCATACCCCTCAAGCTAGATGCCAAGCCTTTCAGACAGAAGCAAAGGCCTATCAATGCTTTGTTGGAACCTATTATTTTTTAGGAGGTTAAGAAACTGTTAAATGTCAGGATCATATTTCCTATGAGGCACTCCACTTGGGTAGCAAACCTAGTCCCAGTGAGGAAGAAAAATGGAGACATTAGATTATGTGTGGACTTCAGAAACTTGAACAAAGCATCTGAGAAGGATAATTATCCTTTACCTTCCCTAGATGAGGTCCTGCAAATTGTGAATGGTGCCAAAATGATGTCATTTCTGGATGGTTTCTCAGGCTATAACCAGGTAATGGTGGATAAAATTGACAGATTGAAAACTGCCTTCACCACAAAGTGGGGGATATTCGCTTATAGGCGCATGCCATTTGGGTTAATCAATGCTGGAGCCACATTCCAACGAGCAATGGACATAGCCTTCAGAGGCTTAATAGGAAAATGTATAGTCATATACATGGATGACTTAACAGTGTTCTCTAAAGATAGAGGAAACCATGTAGAAGATCTCAGAAATGTGCTTAAAAAATGTAAACAATATGGGATATCCCTGAACCCCAAGAAGTGCATATTTGGGGTAACAATAGGAAAATTACTAGGCCACCTGATAACTGAAAATGAGATTATCATTGATCCTGACAGGGTGGAATCCATCATGAAAATACAACTTCCTAGAAGCAAAAAGGAGCTCAAATCTTACTTTGGTAAGATTAATTTTGTTAGGAAGTTTATCACTGGCTTTGCAGAAATTGTTAGACCTTTAAATGCCATGCTCAAGAAGGATGCTAAAATTGAGTGGACACCAGAGGCTAGAGCAGCTTTTGAAGACATTAAAAAAGCTATATTTAATGCTTCAGTTCTGATCAGTCCAGACTACACCAAGGACTTCTATATTTATTCATTTGCTTCAGAGCATACCTCTGTAGCAGTGCTGACATACAAAAATGAAGAAAGGGAAGAGAAGCCCATAGCCTTTATGAGCTACGCTTTCAAAGATGCTGAACTAAGATACATGGATGTTGAAAGGCAAGCACTTGGTCTAGTCAGAGCAGTAAAGAAGTTCAGACACTATATCCTGAGAAGTAAAGTTATTGCTATGGTACTTGATGCAGCAGTGAAGATGCTATTAATGTAGAGGGAGCCAGGTGAGAAAAGGGCTAAATGGATCACTATCCTACAAGAATATGACATGGATATTACACCCATGAAGCTAGTGAGAGGAAATGCTTTAAGCCATATGATATCAGAGATTGACCCCAATATCATGAGTCAGTAGTATGTTGTTAATGCAAAGGATAATGGAGAGTGGTACTAAGACATCAGGCACATCCTAATTAGTGGAAGATGTCCTCCAAGACTACAGGCCTCACAAAGGAGAGCCTTAAAAATAAGGTCACAGAAGTATATGATGAAAGGGGGAATCCTTTTTAAGAAAAATTATGAAGGGATATACGTAAGATGCCTAGAGAGGCCAGGAGCAAACAGGGTGTTATTAGAGTTACATGACAAGTTTGGAATAGCACATGGGTCACCCTTGGCCACTACTCACGCTATCCTCAAGGCAGGATATTATTGGCCCACAATTTTTAAGGATACTACTGAACATATTAAATGTTGTCATGTGTGTCAGGTTGATGCTAATAGAGAGAGGTATGCTACTCAACCTTTGCAGCCAGTGATGGAGATGCGCCCATTTCCCAATGGGGAATGGACTTCATAGGGCCAATTAATTCTCCATCATCCTCAGGCCACAGGTATGTCTTAACTATTACTAACTACTATACCAGGTGGACTGAGGCTATCAGCACCAAGACCTATAATGCTGAAGATGTCATCAGATTTCTAGAAAATAACATAGTTACCAGGTATGGATTTCCCTATGCTCTGATAAGTGACAATGGATCTACTTTTGCTTCAACCAAATTGTCAAACTAGGCTATTAATTATGGGATCACATTGAAGTTCTCCTCAAACTATTATCCCCAAGGGAATGGATTAGCAGAATCCACCAATAAAAATTTGCTGAATATCATAAAAAAGTTAATAGAAAAGAACCCTAGGGAGTGTAACACCCTACTGAAGTATGCCTTGTGGGTAGACAAAACTAGGAATAAGGCTGCATTAGGAAACTCACCTTATCACTTAGTATATCGGGTGGATCCCATCCTCCATGTTAACCTAAAGATTCTTACACTGCAGTTTGTACAAGAGTACCTAGGCATAGACAATAAGAAAGAAGTCAGGTTGCTTCAGTTGATGCACCTAGAAGAGAAAAGAAGTCAGGCAATTGATCAATTTGCCAAACATCAGGCTATTGTCAACTGCTAGTTTGACAAAAGAGCAAGGGTTAAGGCCTTCAGGATCTCAGATTTGGTCCTGATGTGGGACAAAGCACAGGAGAGGAAGGGAGATCATGGTAAGTTTGATAAACTCTGGATAGGTCCCTTTCAGATTTTTGAAATACTAGGAGACAACACTTACAGGCTTAAAAACTTCAAAGGTGAGGATGTTCAATTACCAGTTAATGGACAATTCCTTAAACATTATTTCCAAGCCTAAGTTAGCTTCATGCCAGTCATTTGTATCATAGTGTATATTTGAATAGTTGTTTGTACAGTTTTGTTTTGTGTTTTGTTTTGTTTTCTTGTTGAGTTGTTATTTTGGTTAGTCAAGATGATGCAACTTATTATCCTAGAAAATAACTAAATTGTTAGGATTCAAGTGATGAGAACAAATTCATATATAGGTTATGACTTATTCTGAAAAGTACTTGTGATCAGGTTTGTGATATCTTTTCATCAGGGTGCCTTTTCTTGATCAAAGTGATTATTTCAAAATGACTCACCTAACAGCCTTAGGTTTGTTGAACACACAAGTATAGGTGTTAAGTGAAAAATCTAAAGGGACTCCCTTGCTACCAATGCAATCTCCAACCTAAATCAGCAAGTGACCATACCTTGCACACTGAGCTTACATGACAACATTAGATTTATAGAATATAAAATATTTAAAAAAAAATTAGAAAAGGAAATAAAATTAGGCCATCTAAGTAACTCTACCGGGGCTATAGACACCTGTTGGGAGTGGGGCTCTACTTAAGGAGATTGTATAGATAACCTTGCTGGGGCTATGGACACCTACTGGCAGCAAGGCTCTATCCAAGTTGGCTATGAAGGATGCTCCCAAACTATGTAGCTTAACATCAGTTACTCATGTTTTCAACTTGCTTTCAAGGTGAGGATAATTAATCATTTGCACACACCTGATCCTTTTGTTAGCGTTGTTACCATGATGAAAACTTTGTAATTCAGAAAGATTATGATGTTTATACTTAGAAAAAGTTAGAATACTATATATGAATGTGATCATCTCACTTGAATCATTGGAATTTTGTTGTTTTCTTTGGTGGCAAGTTGTTGTGTGGTTACACAATACGCCCCATTTTGACTTGACAAAATAGGGACCCAACTTTTCTGCTTGGCTTGGCTTGTGTTTTTCTACTTTTGGCAGTTTGGTAAAAGTAATTCACGTAGGTGACCCTGTATAAGGAGGCTAGGTAAGTTATCATGATGAGGTTAGTTTGTCAAAGTTAATATTTCATATCAATAACCTCATGGTTGGAAAGAGTACAAAATTTCATGCAAGTTTGCCTTTTGGATCACCTTGATATTCCTTAAGGAATGAAAGTTATTGCAAGTCAAAGTCCTGGTCAAACCTAATATTCTGAGGGGGGTGATATTTCGTAACATCAGTCATCTTATGTAAGATCACCCCGATCCAATTTTATCACCCGATAATCATTTGGTTTGAAGCTCCGGATGTCAATTTTACATGATAGTGGTATTTACCCGTCAAACAACGTCATATATTTTGCGGGGCTGATATTTTAAATATCACTTGATCTTTTGATTATCACCCGATCTTCCGAATATCACCCGAGGTTCTGAATATCACCCTGTCGCAAAATATCACCCTAGAGCCAATATGCCGATGATGTCATCCAATCCCGATGAACAAATAAAATCACCCTGATGGTGACGTCATCATCTTTTTACCTCGTGGAGGTATATTTCTAGAGATCATCCCTTTTACAATAACATGACGGTGACATCATCTTGATCATTCAAAAAGGGGTCATATTACGAATATCACCCGATATTCTAAATATCACCTTATCCATTGACATCAGTCTTCCCATTCAAAGGCAGAGGGTCATATTACACAGAGGGGGTCATATTACGAATATAACCCAATCTTCTAGAGATCACCCACCTCATCTTGCCTCATGACATTAAATGCACATATTTGCAGTAGGTGGATTCCTGTCGATTGCAAATGTGATGCACACACCTGGCAACATCCATGAATTTCATACAGAAGATCAATGGTTTTGATCAATTTAACCCAGTTTTGCCCTAATTTGCCCTATGAATGAGATAAAAAGTGAGTTTGCAAGGTCATTTTGCATTTGCCTTGCGATAAAATGAGAAGTTACAGAGCGCAGAACACTCGAACCCTTATACAAGCTACCAGTGGATGGACTAGTTTTCCAATGCAATAGATCAGGTGATCCTCAGCATTTGTGACCCATTTCCATAATTATACACCCAACGGGAGGAAAACGTAATCAGGTAAGTAATTATAAACCCTCCTGTTGTCATTTTCTGTAATATCCAAGTAGTAAGTTCTTTTATGGTTTTGCTATGTAATTATGCATATCATGATGAAATGGAGATTAATAAGTATAATATGCATGATGCCATAAACACATAGTGTTGTTTATGAATGGATATAAATAGTATGGTAAGACCAGTCGTGTTCATTGCAGGAATCCATGGCAGACGTCAGGCAGAACAAGTCTAAGTCTGAATTTCTTAAGCCTATGTTTGCTCAACCTGAAGGGTGCAGTTTAAGTATGGTTTCATCAGGGATACTCATCAGGGAAACACAGATTTAGTGGCATGGTCATCTAAGATGCATAACGATAAAGAAAGCACCCTATTAGATGTCATTTTTACATCAAAAATGTGGTATATGGCTAGATTTCCTTATTCCATGGAAACTCCATAATTAATAATACAATGTGCCAGAAATTACAATCCTCAGACAAGGAGAGTGGAAAAACACAGTAGGGTTTATGCAGATTTGTCCATCAAAGGGATTGCAACTACTTTGAATCTCCCACTTGGAAAGAAGGTAGTCAGTATGGATCTGAAAAAACTAGAGAGTGAATATATAAATAACAAAAAGACTGCAAAAAAGAGGATATATCAGTGGAGGGCAAAGAACAACACTTATACTACCTCTGCCAAGTTACCAGTGCACCTGTACAAATTTGACTTTGATGATGAATATCAGTATATGATTGCCCTACTCAGTAGAGTGACAAGCCAGCCTATTGCTGGAAGTTTTAAGGATTCGATGTATGGGGTCATCATGATGTGCATTTATATAGATAATAAGTCATTATGGGCTAAAATCATCAGTGATGCCCTAGATGAACAAATGATGAACTTAGGGGGCCTGGAGTGTTCATTTTACATGACTTCATATGTTGTATATTCATGTGCTTACAAGGGTACATTTGATGCACTTACCACAGTTGGAGAGATTGGTGGTAGTTTGAATGATGCCCATATATGGGACCATTACCCTCAGTTGCAGAGAACAAATTATCTCCCTGACTACAAATTAGTGAATGATGCATTTTCTATGCATCTAGTCAGAACAATGGAGGAGGATAGAACCAAAAGATTGAGCATGGAAGCTCAAGAAGTTATATACAAGCATGGTGCCTACTTCATCTAGTTCGTCATATTTTCCTACATCAGGATAGAAGGTTATGAAGGATAGCCATTAATGCTACCCAGGTACCTTACTGATGGGGTAGTCCTAATGGAGTTTCTGAGATAGGTATCAACTATACTGGATGCATACAAAGAAAACAAGAAGATACCTCCAGTTTTGTTTCCAGTAACTATAGGGTGGTATATATGCCCTGATTTAGAAAACATAAAGAAGGCCATAGCGGGTCTGAACTTGATGAATTTACATCCATTCCCACTAGCTAGATCATATGACCCCTATGGAAGGATGCAAAATATCATAGGCCAACCTATACATAAAAAGAACTTAGAGGATTTCTAGACTGACTGTGAGGATGAAGCTGAAGTCAGAAGAAGAAAATATCAAAGGCTCACCCTCAATCAGATTAAGACATTTGATTGCATTCCAATGCCTGTACAATTGAAGAAAATGATGGCAAGGTATTGTCAATTGAGTATGAAGACAATAAGGTGTATAATGACACCATTTCATCCCCTGACTTGACACAACCTGAAGACATTTCATTATATCAGTTTATAAGTGGGGTGCTACAGTTGACCCAAGCATGGGTAAATAAACAAATCAATACATTGAAGAAGAAAGGTGTGGCCATCACAGTAGATAATAAGAGGAAAAGGCAGGAGATTTTAGATGAAGAATATGATGACTTTCTTGTTGAGAAGAGAAAATTAAATGGAGAAAGGCTACTACCTCAGAAACAAAGTAAAGGATCCCCCAGAGGAAAGAAGAAAACTGATGATAGTCCTAAGGGGGTGATAGTTGAAAGAGTTGATACATCAACTAAAGGTGCATCTGCATTAGGATAGGCATCAGCCTCATCTGCACAACCTTTGATAGATGAACCAAGAATGAAAAGAATCCTAAGGCCAGCCATAGAAACTGTAAGAGTACAGTATGAAGGCCAAACCTCATAGCAGACTATGGAAGAAGATATTCCTAAGGAGGAGCCAATGGATAAGGAGCCTGAAGATGATTATCCTATGACATTCACTAGAAAAAGGAAGGCACCCCTGGTGGCATCGCCACCTAAAAGATAGAGAACATCTATGAGGGGTGAAATAAGACATGACCCCATAGTGTTAAGGGGAGCTAGTAGTGAAGTGTTCAGGAAAGAATTGCAACATGATGTGCCACTTCCTACCATCATTTAGTTTAAGACTAAGAAGGCTAAAGAGCAAGCGAACGAAACCACTAGAGTAGTTCAAGGTGGTCCGTTCTCATTAGAGGAAACTGTGGACCTATCAGATGATTATGTGGTACAAAATGTGACTTCTCAGCAGATGGAGACACTTGCTTCTAACACTCACATGACCCCTCATGGAACTCCATCCTCATAGAGGGTGATATTAGAAGAGTTGAAGCGAATAGAGCAAGAAAAGGAAAATAGCCCAGAGAGGGCTGCCCAACAAATTGGGCTTGATATGTTAGTTGATCAGGTAACTAGCCCTGCGGTGATAAACCTAACATACAAAGAGGATGTAAGTCCTGAACATTAAGCAAGTGCACTTGATAAAGTAGAAAATGTTGAAATAGCCAAGCTTGCAGAAACATAAATCAACGCTTTAGATATGGGTCAGCAACAATGAGAAATACCAGCAAAACCCAAAATAGTAGAAGTCCAATAGAGGGGCGAGGATGATAAAGAAACATTAGGTGAGGATGCCCCCCAGACTCAAGAAACCTTAGGTCATGATGACCTAAAGGCTCAGAAGGTAGATACATCAGGTGTGGATCAGAATGTGATCCAAGATCAGGTTGATGCACCTAGTACGAACACAATGATATCCACGGATGCAAATATGCCTCAGGATGGGGAAATTCCTAAAGTGGATGAGACACAAAGGGAGTGAGTAAAGGATCAAGTCCATGACCAGCATGTAGATACATAGCATGATCCTCCCCCGCAAGAAGAAGTTCTTCAAGAAGAGAAAATACAACAAGATCCCCCTCATGAAGAAGATCATGAGGAAGAAATAAGGAAGTCACCCTCTCCATCAAGAACTGAGACAAATACTGGAGATCAGGGTAGACATGATGATGATAACAGACACGAAGGATTCAAAGATCAAATACCTCAATGGCTTGATAAAGAAGTAGGTACGGAATCAGGTTTTGAGATTCAAGAATTTGATATTTCAACATTGTTTTCAAAAACCATCATGAAGCCAAAGAGGAAAGCTAGATTAACATCTGCAATAAGAAGAGATCCTGCTACATGTAGAAGGACTACCCAGGTAGCACTTCCCATCATTGAGAAAGAGAAAGGCAAAATAACCCTAGAAGAATTCCAGATTAGCACAACTGATTTGGGGTTTGCCAATGAAGATCAAGAAGGTTAGGAAGGAAGGATATAATAGATTCTTTGACCCAAATGGTGAAGAAAGAAAAGGAGAAGAATAAGCAGCATAAAGAGCACATTGCCCAGCTGCACTCATACATAAAAGGGTTGATTAACCTTGATAATACATCATCAGATCAGGCAGTTCCATTGACTACAATTTCTCAAGAAGAGGTTAATAAATTAGACCTTATGAGGCATGAGTTAGTGATAATGAGGAAATGGATGTCATCAACACTAACAGGAGCTAAGGAAGTAGTGACAACCTCTTTGCAGAGGTGGAATTCTTTGAGTATCTCTAGGAAGAAAGTTGATAAATTATAGACTGAGGCCGGAAGGAGGTCATTCCAGTTGAAGAAAGCCTTGGGTGATTTGAGTGAAATAAAGATGATTAATCCTTAGATCCTAATAAATAATAAGGTACTGGATAATAACACTACGATGCTGGTAGATATTTGGTATAAAGACATCAGGTTTGAATGTGATGTACTGAAGAAGTGCAGTAATAAGTTAAGTAATATCAGTGTGAAACTGCACAGCATGATGTCTTATGAAGTAGAAGTCCTGGAATCCCTTGAGGGAAAAGTAGAGGGGAAAATTGAGAACCAAGATGTGGACTTTGCTATTAAAGCTTTGCATAATAACTTCCAGTTGATGGCTGATGACCCTCTCAACCACCTGACAGAAGAAGCAATGAACAAGATCATGAGGATCAAGGTCAGGGTGGAGAGCTATAATGAAACATTGAGCAATAGGAAGGGTAAATTGGAGACCCTTAGAGATAAATTTCAAGCCCACAAGCATGCCATAAGTAAAGCCAAAATTCAGGATGGTGGGGAAATTGAAAGAATAGTAGAAGCATATGAAAATATCAGGATGATCATGTAGGTCCATATACAAGGCGATATCCATCAGGATGATGAAGACACATAAAGTGATGATCATGATGATGAAGAAGAACCTGAAGAGTAGATGAAGATGCGCTACTAGGAAACATCAGCATCAGGTACTTAGAGGAAAATAAGTTACCTAGATGGTTGCCAGCTGGCAACCTGTGCCATGAGATATAGTTGACCAAGTCAAAAAGGAATATGCACCATGGATCTTAATTGATAAATCTTGATCGTAGATCATTTGTAACCGCTCCCTCACCTTATTCTATAAAAGGTGTAGGGATGCCTTGTTTAAACATTCGAAGCTTAATTGAAATTTGTTTGCTGAAATATCAGGGCCTATTTCAAAGTTATTTAAACATACATGTTTTTGCATACTTAATGAAAGAGAAGACCATTTTGATTACAAATCATCATAAATCCCGAGTAGTCTGTGTTTGAATTCTTGATACATGCTTTGATTTGCTGCGTCTCTTGGAGTGCTCATCAGTCTACATGTATTGTCTTCATTCATCATCCTTTGAAGTTTGCATCATTTGTATCTAGCTGTGGGACATCCTCGTGAAAATATGGTTTGATTTCTTCTCCTAATCATAGTATCAAGTGTGTATGTGGCTCAATAGCTGAAGATTCATCATAATTTTAAGTATTCTTTTCCATTTCTTTTAATTTCAGAACAATTCACCATCACAATAGTAAATAATAGATAACCAGAAGCAAATTACATGAAATATGCAGACATCTCTTAGATAACTATAAATTCATAGCATATTTGAAGTTAAAGCATGTACAATTGATAAATATCATGCAAAGATTTGCGCATAGACACATCATTTGAAGAAATATACTATGTATACTAACCTTTCTATGTAGCATCTTTATAGAAACATAATCCTGCTAATAAGCAAATGTAAGACCCCTGAATGGAAAACAACAACACACATCAACCATTGAGTAACATCAGTAGATTATGAACTAATTAATGGAGATTTGGGATCATGAATTCTTTGAGTTCATCATATCTTTCAAGATGAGTAAAGGTTGTGTAAATTTTATTCTATGTTTGTTTATGACTGACATCATGATCAACACCAAGATACTAATCTTTTTCCTAAGAAGAATGCACCTCCACTTGTACTTTTTCTGTCATCCACATCTCTGGCCCAATCTGCATCAATATATGCATTGAAAATAAAATCACAGTCCTTAGGGTACCACAAACCATAATCTATTGTGCCTTTTAAATATCTTAGAATTCTCTTGACTGCCATCACATGTGATTCCTTGGGTTCTACCTAAAATCTTGCCACAAGACACACTGCATGCATTATGTTAGGTCTAGTTTGAGTCAGATAAAGTAATCCTCCAATCATAGATCTATACTTTTTCTAGTCTGGGTGAGTTATCATCTTTTATCAACTTAAAACTAGTTATCATAGGTGTACATACTGGTTTGGAGTCTTCCATCCCAAATTTCTTTAAAAACTCATTCACATACTTAGACTGAGAAATGAAGATACCTGTATCTGATTGACTTATTTACAAACCTAAAAATAAGGTCATCTCTCCAAACATAGACATTTAAATTCATTTTGCATTTCTCTAGCAAAAACTGAGCACATAACTTCATTGCCTTGAAAAATAATATTATCAACAAAAACTGTAACAATTAGGGTTTGTTCATCATTGATCTTGAAGTAGAGATTATTATCTATAGTACCTTTACTGAACCCTATCTGTATCAGGTACCTATCCAACCATGCATACCATGCTCTGTGAGCTTGTTTTAATCCATATAAAGATTTCTTCAATCTGCATACCATGTCACCCTGATCTGATGATTGAAATCCTTCCGGTTGTTCTATATAGACTTCCTCTTCCAACTCTCCATTTAGGAAGGTAGACTTCACATCCATGTGATAAACCTTAAAATCTTTGTATGCTGCAAAAGCTAGAAACATCCTTATTTCCTCAATCCTTACCACTGGAGCAAAGGTTTCTTCAAAGTCTATTCCTTCAACTTGAGCATATCCTTTGCATGCCAACCTTGATTTGTTTCTTACCACATCACCATTCTTATTCATCTTTTTTTTGAAGACCCACTTTGTACCAATTACATTCTTGTCTATTCGTCTAGGAACAAGATGCCAAGTCTAATTCTTCTCTATTTGCATCAATTACTCTTCTATAGCCTTTATCCAATTCTCATCTTTGCAAGCGTCATCCACAGTTTTGGGTTCAATCTTAGAAATCAAATAGAAATTTACCTATTCCTCTATAGCTTTTCTTCTGTTCAGATCCCTTTACTCTTATCTCCTATGATTTGATTTTCAAAATGATTGATTCTTACATATCTTGGATTTTTGGTAGCACTTATCAGAGCTTGTTCTTCTTCATCTATCCTGTCTTCATGCTGCACCACTTCTGAAACATCTAGATCATTTGACTCATATCCACTTGATTTTGAAGACCTTTCCTTACATTCATCAACTTTAACATTTGCACTTTCAATGATCTTATTCAACCTCTTATTATAGCACCAGTAGGCCTTACTCTTGGTGGAGTAACCAAGGAAGATTCCTTCATCACATCTAGCATCAAACTTGCCTTAATTTTCTTCTCGTTTGATGTAACATTTTCTACCAAAAACTTTGAAATAGTTCACAATAAGAACTCTACCATGCCACAATTCATAAGGAGTCTTTGAACTGTTACCTTTTACTTGAACTGTATTTAGGATATATACTACAGTGTGAATTGCCTCTCTCCAATATGCTTCCAGAAGATGAGCTTCCATCATCATGGTTCTAGTAGCTTCTTGAACTATTCTATTTTTCCTTTCAACAACTCCATTTTGTTGTGGAGTTCTGGGCACAGATAGTTGTCTCTTTATTCCATGTTCTTCACAAAAGAAATTGAATTCATTTGATGTGAACTCTCCTCCTCTATCAGACCTCAAGCATTTGATTTTCAAATCCATCTCATTCTCAACCATTGCCTTAAATGCCTTGAATTTATCTAGAGCTTCAGCTTTCTCTTTCAAAAAGGTGACCCAAGTCATTTTAGTAACATGAAATAATTGTCTCCTTGCAAACTTCTTACTCTGGTAGGTCCACACAAATGTACTACCTCAAGTAGTCCTCCAACCAATTGGTGCTTTCTTTTAAAATTTCTTCTTGTCTGTTTCCCAAATTGACACTCCTTGCAAACTAAATTAGCAGGCTTCACAAGCTAAGGCAAATCTCTAACAATCTATACAGTACTTATCTTCATAATATTATCAAAATTTATGTGCCACAACCTTCTATGCCATAACCAACTCTCATTAGTCTGAGTCAACAAGTAATAGTTCTCAGTTCCTTTCAAGTGATAGATATTACCTCTAGTCTTCTTACTAGTTGTAATGATTGTTTTGGAGCTTTCCCTGATCTTGCATCCATTGTCCTTGAAGCTTAAATCATAGCCCTTGTCACACATCTAAGCCACACTCAAAAGATTTTGTTTTAATCCTTTCACATACAAGATATCTTCATTACTATGCTTGCCATCAAAAGAAATAGATCCTTTCCCACAAACCCTACCAGTTATATCATCTCCAAACCTAACTAGTCCACCATCATATCTTTCCAAATTGACAAACTTACTTTTGTCACCAGTCATGTGGTGATAGTAGCCACTATCAATAACCCATTCATCCTTGTCTTTAATGACCTTAGCAGCCAAAGCACTTTCCACTAGTTTTTCTTCCTTCGCATAGCTAGAAGAGTTAGTAGACACGAGATCTTCCTTAATAGAAATGAACAAGCATTCATTTACAGAGGAACTAGCATTATCTAGTTCACCATTATCTAATACTCCATCATCATTAAAATCTTCAACCTAATAACACTTCTTCTAGGTCCTAGGCCTATTCTCATATCTTCTATTTCTTTCAATTCTTTCGGGACATCTAGAAGCAAAATGACCTACTTTACCACAAGAAAAATGTTTGAAAGGTAACTTGCCTTTATACTTACTGAATCCTCTTTGCAGTCTATCCACAAAAGTTGTCTTCAACTTCGTCTAACTCATCATCATATTCTACCTTGTACTTTTCTGATCTAGAAACATTTCCAAGAGTACTAGCTTTGAAGGTCATCTCAACTTTCAGCAAAGCATCATCTAACTCCCTCATTTCAAAAGCAGTAGGCTTACCAAGCAGCTGATCCTTGTCAACCATTTATACTTGCATGAATTCTTCAATCACGACTACCTTGTGACAATAGGACTTGGGCAGAGATCTAAGAATTTTCATAATAACTTCCTTTTCTTCAAGAGTTCTACCTAGAGCTTTTATCCCTATAACAAGTTAATCAACTCTTTCCATAAAGGCTGATATGTTTTCATCATCATTCATCTTCAAGCTTTCATACTTCACTTTTAGACTTTCTAACTTGGCTTCCTTCATAGAATCATTTCCTTCATACAGATTTTTCAACTTTTCCCATACCTTATTTGCAGTTTCAAGATCCACAACTTTCATCAATATTGAGTTAGTTAATGAGCTTAGTAGAGCATCCTTTGCCTTGATATCTATCTCATATTCTTTGATTTCATCTTTAGTGGTCAGACCATTTGGAGGTATGGTGTATTCTTTTTCTGCATCTTTCCAAACTTTGTAACGAAGAGAAAGAAGATAGATTTTCATCCGAGCCTTCTAGAGAACATAATTCATTCCATCAAAATGTGGCAGTTCCTTCTTGTAAGACATTTTGGATCTTCCTCAAGATGTTAAACTTTCTTTAGAGGAACTTGGCTCTGATACCAATTGTTGATATGCATCGGACAATAGAGATGGGGGGTGAATCAGTTGTCATAAAAACTTAAACACTTTCTACAATTAAATATTTGTCACTTATCCACAATTATTATGATTTAATAATGAGTGCATGAAATCATAAACTTAACCATAGATACAACATCAAACACAAGAGACACCAGATTTACATGGAAAACCCCAAGGTGGGGAAAAACCATGGAGAGGATTAACTCTCAATATATATTGTAATCTTGAAATAATGATGTTTAGGCTTGGTCACTCCATAGGCCTAAACATATTAGCTTACTGCCATGAAGAACAACTAGGTCTAGCAGGCTCACTGCCTCAACCCTAAACCTAGCAAGATTACAATAAGGGTTGTTAAACCTTGAGGGCTATTAAACCCTACTGGTGGCTTATTGCCAGACTCACTACCACAATCAACACATTTCAATATTTGTGACTAAAGTATAATAATTCCCCTTCTCTGCTCTTCCTCTACTTTGTTCTTCCTCTTCTTTCCTTTACCTCTTCTCTTCTCTGCCTTTTGGACCTTTCTTAATATCTTTTCATTTTTGCTCAAGGAAACCTTTTCCATGACTCAACTACAAGTATTTATACACTACATCAACCTTGGAATGATCATCAAGGTCAACATCACAATCATCAACCATTGGAACAATCACCAAGGTCAGTATTACAAATATTTACAAAATAGGTCCCGACCTATTACAACAATGTGTAAAAGAAATGAAATGCGGATCACACCATGCTTTAGCTAGGACTCAAACATGATCTTCCATGCCACAACACACTTCCACAATCTTCCAAAGATCTGTACAATCACTGGGATTAACCAGGTCAGACAAGACCGGTTACACGCTGCATTATCTAGGAACAATCTTCAAACATAGTCTCAATTTCTTAATGCGGACCACTAAACCATGAACCATTGCAATTGTAGGCACTTATCATCATCCTAGACTTCCCTCTAGAACCACAGAGCCAAATACTTTATTATAGAGGAATGCAGAGCATAATACTTTCTTCCTATCCTAACTGAACTTACAAAAAAAGTAGGTTTCACTCTGGTGAACACAACTCACTCAGATCTTCATGTGGAGGCTTCAAACCTCATGCAGTGGCATTGCTCACCCTCACATTTTGATTGACGTTTTTCTTCAGTTTTTGTAGTTTGGGGGATTTTTGTTTTGTTGTAGCTTTCTGTCGCTTAGTTTTCTATCCTTCTGTTGTTGTCTAACGGTTATACAATGAGTAGAAAAGAACGTAACTGATGGTTTGGGGTTCGACCGTTATGACAGATAACGAAATTTTTATGGGTGTTTTCATTTCTGATGTCTGGTGGCAAGTGGAAGGCATGTAACATCGACGATTTCTTGGAGTTTCCTTCTAGTGATTCTTTTTGACATCCTCTCTATTTCTGGTTTTTGTTCTATGCTGGTGTTTCACTTTACATTGGTATTTATTCTCCACATTGCTAGGTGCTAGCGGTCACTGATATATACTTCAAATACCTCTCTTTCAATGTGGGGGATGATGGAGGCCTTTCATATTGGCCATAGAGTCTTAGTGATGAAGGTGAATTTTGAAGTAGAGTAGAGAGAAAAGCACGAGAAGAAGGGTAAAAAGTATGAGAAGTCTGAGTTTGACAGAGGGGTCGAATGCTTAGAAGTAGTAGTAGGAGTCAATTTAGAGTTTGGGCTTTATGTTTATCAAAGAGTTCAATTGTGTGAGGCTATATTTCTGATGTATGCAAAGTCTAGTTTTGATAATGGAAAGGAACTGGGAAGAGTCTGTGAGAGAACATTGTCTATTATGATTTCTTGATAATAAGAATTGACATTTAGATATATGTCTCCTTTCATATGTACTTGTCTATTAAAATCTATGTTGATGATCTTGTTACCTCCTATCATTATGAAGGAACCATTTTTGTGTTATCTATAACTCAATCTGAATTCTCTTTGATTGTGGTTCCTGTAAATGAGTTTTTGGTCTGAATCTGAAAATGCTCCCATGAAGTGGTATCAAAGCACAAAAGGTTCTATGTGCATGGGTAGAGAACTGACAATGAGGCAACCTATGCTAGGACTAGTAGGTGTTGGAAAAGAGTAAGTGGTTGTGTCTCGAGTAAACCTTAGGAGAATTTGTTGCATGAAAGAGGAGACCTGTAACTGTAGAGGGTAGAGAAGGAGGCATGAAAGATTGGTTGTAGAGTGCGAGTTGGCAAAGTATTGTAGTAGTGAAGGAGATGAAGATCATAGTTAGAAGACCTATTGTTATACCATAGTGGGATAGATATTAGGATGGTCTGGAGAAGAGGTAGTTCCATGAGGAATTGTAAAAGATCTCAAGTAGAATGGATGCATTGGAAAAGTATTATTTTCCTAATGCTGTTGTAATTGCAGGAAATAAGAAAGTGGAAGATAGAAAACCAACAATAGACATAGAAGATAACAAGAATGTAGAAGATGTTGATGAGGACTGCAAACACATTGGTAAGGAAGAAGATTATCAAGTGAGAAACTAGTAAAAATATTAATTCTCAAAATTTAGCAAGTTCATATTTGGTTGTTTTGATAATTTGAGGAAAGATGATGCTTGAAATAATTTTGAGTCCTGTGGTGGAAAAGATTTTGTTCTTGTTTTCATTTCTAATGATGACAACTATAGTGAGGATGAGGAGAAATCTGTGGTTACAAAGGAGAATTTGGGTGTAGAGGAAATGTCCAATTTGAAATAGTATTTTGAAGAAGAGAATATAGACTTATTGAAGGAGGTTGCAGAAGAGAAAGAAAGTGCAAAAGGTTCAATTGAGATTACAATGAAAGAACTAGAGGATGTAGAAGAAACAAAAGATTTACTATTACCAGATAACATTGTAGTCAAAGATTTTGGAGGTAATTTCTTTTACACCTAGCAAAGATGAAGTTTCGTTTGAGATGATACAAGTGGAAGACTATGACAATGAATCAGAATGGTGGAGATTTGAAGTTGATATAGAGAATTGACAGAGAAAGTATGCATAGG
Source organism: Cunninghamia lanceolata (assembly GCA_027924645.1). Taxonomy (NCBI): domain Eukaryota; kingdom Viridiplantae; phylum Streptophyta; class Pinopsida; order Cupressales; family Cupressaceae; genus Cunninghamia; species Cunninghamia lanceolata. Next base: position 18,875,795 of record BSBN01001807.1, on the reverse strand, counting down.
AAGAAAGTGGCAGATGAATGTAGATTGAAAAATATCAAAGGCAAAAATACAAGTATATATGTCAAGAATCATGAAATCTGAATAACTGGAAGATGAGGAAAAAGAAAGAGGAATTAAAGTTTCCATCATGGACCTCATGAGCAGGAGCTCATGAATTTTTCTACCTGGGGAGTCTAATGTAGTGGCATCGCTCAGTCTCACATTTTGATTGACATTTTTCTTTAGTTTATGTAGTTTGGGGGATTTTTGTTTTGTTGTAGCTTCCTGTCACTTGGTTTTCTATCCTTCTGTCACTGTTCGACAGTTATACAATGAGTAGAAAAGAACATAACTGATGGTTTGCAGCTTGACCATTATGATAGTGGAATTTTTATGGGTGTTTTCATTTTTGATGTCTGGTAGCAAGTGGAAGGCATGCAGCATTGGCAGTTTCCTAGAGTTTCCATCTGGTGATTCTTTCTGACATCCTCTCTATTTCTAGTTTTTGTTCTATGTTGGCATTTTCCTTTACATTGGTATTTATTCTCCACATTGCTGGGTGCTAGTGATCACTGATATATACTTCAAATACCTCTCTTTCAAAGTGGGGGATGATGGAGGCCTTTCATATTGGCCGTAGAGTCTTAGCGTTGAAGGTGAATTTTGAAGTAGAGTAGAGAGAAAAGCACGAGAGGAAAGGTAAAAAGTATGAGAATTCTAAGTTTAACAGAGCCGTCAAATGCTTAGAAGTAGTAGTAGGAGTCGATTTAGAGGTTGGTCTTTATGTTTATCAAAGAGTCTAATTGTGTGAGGCTATATTTCTGATGTATGCAAAGTCTAGTTTTGATAATGGAAAGGAAGCGTGAAGAGTCTGTGAGAGAACATTGTCTATTATGATTTCTTGATAATAAGAATCAACATTTAGATATATCTCTCCTATCATATGCATTCATCTATTAAAATCTATGTTGATGATCTTTTTACCTCCTGTCATTGTGAAGGATCTATTTTTGTGTTTTCTATCACTCATTCTGAATTCTCTTTGATTGTGGTTCCTGTAAATAGGTTTTTGGTTTGAATCCGAAATGCTCTCATCAAAACTTGAAATGCAGCATCCTTTGTCATACCTCTAACTTACTTCCAATCCACAGGCCATGACCTTTAAGCAGAACTAAATATGGAGCAGTTTACCAGATTGTTCTTCAACATACAACTTACTATCTGTACTGCACTTCTTTGTAGCTCACTAGTTTCTTCCAGAGAGGCTAATTTTCTCAATATCCTCAACATACAAGTCTTCTAAACAAGTAATAGAATAAGATATAGTTGACACCAATGACAACAATGATATGTTGACATAAATGAAAACACCAATTAGGCACATACTTACAACACCTATAGATTGAATATCTTTGTCTGTGGTTTGGAAGTTGTGTTTAGGGATGTATGTAGTTGCTATGTTTCATGTTTGAGCCTCTAGTGTGAAGATTTGAGTGAGTTCTATTCACTAGAGTAAGAACTATTTTTTTTGAGTATTCAATGGTGACAAAGAGAATGTATTCTACTTCATATCTCTCTGCATTTAAGTTTTATAGTCTCTAGTTCTAGGATTAGGTTTGGCATGATATGTGCCTTTTGTTGAAATGGTTCATGATTTTGTGCTCCACAAGCAATTTTTTCTTTGTGACAATGGTTGACAATAATATTTAAGTGGTTCAATTTGAATAAACTTCTAGATAGAGTGTTTAGAGGTTGTGCGGAAGTTCTTGGTGATTGTAACATGCTTATGGATGTCTTGAGATCATGTTCCTACTTTTTGATTGGTTTACAAAGTGAAATTCAAACCGTGGTTGAAGCATGTTCCTAAAGGTCTTAGTGTCAACACTAATCTTGGCTAGCTTGGTTGTTTTCACTATTTACAGTTATACTTTGGAGTTTGTGAAAGTGTGCTATTGCATGGAAGATTGCATTTGAGTCCTTGCTAAGGTGTGGTGTGGTTCACATTCATTCCTTTCCACCACCAAAATGTTTAGGTCCAAACCTAATTTGAATATTGGTTAAGTTTGTTGTTTATGCCAACCTTAAAGTTTGTTTCCAAGATTGTGAATGTATAAATATGAGTTAGATGATCAGGAAATTGTGTTAAGTTGTTGAGATAGACAAAATGGCTGCATGAGAAGCATTATTTGTTATAGGTGTGATATGAATGGTATGGATCCTTGGTTGCTGTGAGATCTTTTCTCATTGTGACTATCTTCTTCTACTTCTCGCTATGAGCCCCTTTGGTAGTGAGTCCCTTCTTTATGCAGTGAACGTTTTGGGTAGTAAGCCCTAAGGTAGTGAATGTCCAACAGTGAGCCTTGTTGTAAATTTTGATGTATCATTTATATTGCAAGTTAATCCTCACCATGGTTTTTCCCTCATTGGGTTTTCCATGTAAAAATCTAGTGTCTCATGTATTGAATGTGTGAATGTGCTTAAGTTTTTGATTTCATGATTTCATGGTTAAATCATAATAACAATGATTAAGTGGTTGATGTGTTGATGCTTATAAGAAGTTTAGTTTTGGTTACAACTAATTCACCTCCTATCAGTTGTCTTATGCATTTCAACATTGTTGTCATCCAATTCCTCTAGATGTGACCTACATAAAAACAAGAAGGAAAAAGGTTGTGTTGTGTTTAGGGGCTTGCCTTAGTCAAACCCCATGTTGGTGTTTCCACCTCCCCTACAATAATGATTAAAAATCCAAGAGTGCGTGACCTAAGAGGTTAGAGGCAAGATCTACAATAAATGATGAAAGGATGAATATAAATGATAAAAATTACCACAAGATATGAAACCCTAGTTGGAGTAGGTGACTCAAGACCATGCACCAACAAGGAGATAGAAGATGAATACTTGAGCTTCCTTCAAGATATAAAAACAAGCATCATAACATCCAACCAAAGAGCTATTCCAACTATGAAGAACACTTGAGCATAGGAGATTAATTCACCAAAAGCATAAGGTAAGAAATTCCAACATTTCTCTTAATAAGATAAGTGTTAAATGAACAAAAAAATCCTTCTTATATGCATTCCTACTCACTAACAATGAATAAAATCAAATGGGGCTGACAAGGATAAGAAAAGGAGGTGTTCTAGGCTGACACCACAAAATAGGGTTGTGGCTAACATCTGGATCTAGGGCACTAGGCACCCTGGTCCTTTAGCCCCACAAAATTTAGAGAGTGCTAAATGAGGTGGACGTAGACCAGTCCTAAGTTTTTTTTTAGGTTTATTCATTGGGATTCAAAATTGATTCTTTATTGCTCCAATAGGTGTAAAAATTTATCCTAATTAGCAAGGGTAAACATTTTACTCTATAATATTTATCCCCCAATTTAGTGTGGGTACAAACTTATGTTCAAACTCACACTAATGTAAGGAGAAGACAAAATTCCAATGTAAAAACATAGAAGCCAAAAAATTCTGCCAAGTTGTGGACTATAGTAGCCCCTAAGCTTAGGATTCTAAGGTTGTAAACATGTAAGACATTGCAACATAATTCACACATACATGGAGTACTATAAGCATATATAAGGAATACACACGAGAGAAAGGCAATACACAAATGTAATACACACCATACACAATGCATACATGCTTGATATGAAGTATACACACAAGGCATAAAGTATACATGGAATACACATGGAAAAAATGATGAAGACACAAAAAACACATCAAACCATTAAGAGAATACAAGTTCAAACAATACATCACTCAAATAAACATGGAAACAAAAACACAAGCAACATGACTCTAACACTAGAGTGCTCTATCACTAGGGGTCATGTGAAGGGAAGTGCTCTCATGGATCACAAACTAGTAAGGACCGCTGAATTAATAGGTGACCATGACAAATCACATGAAGTACGCAGGCTAGAAAAATTTGTTATACTAGGTAATTGATGGACCAATAATAAAATTAAAACATCATGAGCTAGTGAGGACCACTGAATCACTAGGTGAGTTCCATGTGAATCATAATTAAAAAGTGCATAATCAAAAGAGCATAGCATGATGTATGCCCCCACCTTAAAATTATTGCTTACTTCCTTGGAGAAAAATTACTTTAAGGTAGAATACAATACAAGAAAAGCACGCGAGATTTTCGGAAGCACATGCCCACATGATATGTGTTCCCAAAACTATATTGAAATAAGGGTTGCCCCCAAATAAGGAAAACCAAGGTGATGTTGCGAGCATGATAGACAATGGCTTGTGTAGTCATGGTATGATGCCAAGAATAGAAATAAGGTGCCACATAAATCAAATCATCTAAGTAATATCAAGTTACAGTGACTAATATAAAATAATAACACATTAGGATCTATCTGACTAGAGTCACTATATGAATGGTTGTATAATAGGAGATATCTCATGATTATAAATATTTGGAACTGTCATCATCCACCAGTCAGTAGAACTATAGAGACAAAGGAGGAAATATCACATGAAAGAAAATATAAAGCCTTAGGTCAACAAAGAAGGATACTAAATCATCCTATGCCTTGCATCATCTCCAAGGGAAGCAATAATGATAAAATACAACTTGCAACATATAGAGGAATGATGATACAATAGAGAGAATGTCACAAAGAATTTTAGTCCCTTTCTATCCTTGTACTAACAAGGGTATCAAGGGTCATCCAAAGAAAGCTTAACAAACATAAATAACATGTCAATAAACACAATATAAGGGAAAACAACCACATGCAGTCAAGGCACAAGAGAGAGGGGCCAAACTCATGAGTTGGCCTAAAGAAAATCATTCTACTCTAAATCTAGGTCATCACCATTTAGGGATGGTGGACAAGACGCAAGGAGAACTATAGGAAATCTAGTGCAAGGTATAAGAGCCATACCTATATCAATATTACCTTCAGATTCCCTGTCAGAATATAGGACAATAGGTTATGTTGCAGGTTGTGAAGTACTATCTTTCACTAGGAGAGACAAAGCACTAGTAGATATTTCATTTTCATCCATTGGTGACTAACACTTGTGAGGAGGGAGATTCTCCTCTCCTGCAACAAGGTGAGCCATACCATGACAACACTACTTTCATTCTCTTGTAACTTGATTTTTCTTATTTTTGTTTGTGATGTTTGTTAGTGGAATCGTAGTATCTTCCAATGCGGGTTCCTTTTCTTCCTTTGCATTAGGAACATTAGAAGAAATGAGAGGAACAACCAAAGGTTGAGAAACCATAGGGGGAGGGTACATCAATGTGGGCTACTCTTCCCTATCAACTTGTGGAATAGGTGGAGGTACTTGGGCATCCACAAGTAGTTGAGGAACCTCTTGAAATAATTTATGCATAATCGATTACTTCTCACTAGTCTCCATAGAGGCAGGTGGGACAAAAGTAATATTACAATTGTAGGGAAGTATATTATGTGCTAGATGGTTGCCTCACTGTCCTTGAAGGGATGGAAGAGGGGGAACCTCAACATATCTACCAAACACTTAGGGATGGGAAGAAACCTTTGAGTTAGGCTTGGCTCCATTCACCACTTGCAGGGTAGGGGGAACTATTGTCGTGGCTTTAGAAGATCGAGAGAGTCCAGGTACATCACTAGAATGTATGTTGCTAATCGACAATTTAACAATTTTCTATGCCTTATATTTTTTATATGATAAAAAGAATATATCCTCTCTAGTTCAAACAACTCCAACTAGTTTTGGCTAGAAGTAGTCAAGTTTAAAGTGTCCATGACTGGTACAGGAGCACCAAGTAGATCATATATGTCTTGTTTTCATGTTTGTCTTCATGTGGTTAATGTTGTCTTGCTTCAATAAGGTCTTAGAAGACCATTCCCTTGATTGTAATAAGGACTATGTCCAAATTTCTTCATATTACTGTCATGTAGGAGGCAGTCACATTTGTAAGCCTTTCTAAGGCATGTAGGACGTAGTCATGAGTTCCATGCCTTGTCAAAGTCTTGTCATTATTGACACAAACAGTATACACATCCCAAACTGGGATAACCCATTTGTAATCACAACACAAACCATGACAAATGCTAAACATGTAATTAAGTTGCAGAAGTTAACAAACAGGTAGTTGATGGTTGAAGAATAGTTTTATACCTTCCATTGATTCAAACTACCCTCCAACTACTCCAAGTCATCATGATACGCTTCTTAAAGTCTTGAACCTATTCATTTTGTATGTAGATGAAGATTTGAAGTGAAGAAAAATGAAGAAACTTCAATTCTCCTACAAATTCTATGTTTTCTTACTATTCCCAACCCGTACCTGGCCCTGTACGAAATTATCATAGTCTATTAGCATCTTGGATGGATAGTAAATCAAAGTACCTTTGATTTGAGCATTGATTGGGGGCTTGACAAGAGATTAGGTTGACAAAATCACCAGTTTCTTGTAAACTATCTTAAACCCTGAGTTAGGGCTTCCTGAGTGAACTCGGTGTATTTTCTTTCATTCCACTGATCTTTTCTTTTTATGATCAGTGGAATGGATTGTATTATAGGTGGTCCAAAGACTTGTGAAGGTTTTGGGTGTAAAGGAATGGGTTGGTCTGAGTTTGTTATGTAAAGGACCCAACAAAACCATGTGTTGGGACTTAAAGAAGAACAGTAGCAAATAGATGTCAACAATCAACTGTGGAAGTGGAAAATCAGTGAAATGCTAGGCAGTCACTAACACAAGGTGTTCTAGATCTGATAATGGTCTTGTGATAGGAAATAGGATGAATTCCTCTATGAAACTAGTCCATTCTACCTTGTTCTGACTCTACCAGTCCTCACCGAAGACAGTTATCACAAGGAAGGTACTAGTTGTGTTTTGGTATGTTGTTGACTTGTCATAGGAGCATCTAAAATAGATTATGTCTATTCAAGTTGAGATCATTGCAAAGAGGACATTTTGACTATCCCATGGAATGTACAATAAAACTACTGTCTTTAGACCCTACACAGTGAGTTTGATGGAGTATCTAGATTGGGTTAGGAACCTTGAAGTGTCTGCCCTGAAGTCTACTCACATTTTGTGTCTTGATCAAGTATGGTTTTTGGGTTAAAGCCTTTTTTCTCATGAAATATCTCTATCAAAAATAGTGAGCCTTGTAAGTCATTTGGTTGAGTTCTTGAAGTTTTTCTTTTCAGTCCTTGGTGCTCTACATCAATGACGAGCTATGGGCTAGTGCTGACTATGATGTACAACTCATGGACATATCCCTCAAATAGAAACTTTAATCACTTATGAACCATAGAGGGGACTACCTTCATGGAGTCAAGCCATGGGTGACCCAACTTCACATGAAATAAGTCCAATGTTAGAATGATGACAAAAATAACATCTAAGGTTCTTGGCCCAACCTTGACGACAAGGGTCAAGGTACCAAGAGTTAGAAAAATAAACCCATCGTGCACTTTAATTGTGATTTTTGATACATCATAGTTATCATGGTGTAAGCCATGTATTTAGAGAAACTCTTCTATTGCTAACTTTACCATGCACACATGATCGATCATAGCACCTCTTATGGGTTTATCATTGATTGAAATGGTGATCTATAAAGGTCCATCGGGAGCTTCAATGGTAGTACCATGAGGAGTGAAAGATATAGAAAGTTCAGGCTCTACTCACTCTTGATGAGGGTGAGCATCCACCATGGAAATATCTCCTTCATAATCTTGTTCTTAATAATTATAAGTATATTGCCTTTCTTGAGAAGGATCCACAATGTTAACTTGGTGATGAGGGAATGGATTTGTAAATATTTGTAAGTTTTGATTAGGTGGAGCCACTGATTTATTTCCTTTTTTATTTATGCCAGCAACCTGGATGACATTGGAATTGGTGAGGTCTTGAACTTCATGTTTAAGACACATACATCTTTCAGTTTCATAACCGATAGTGCGGTGAAATTAAGAAAAGGTTTTTCAATCGAAAGAAGATGTTTGCATCTTACCTAGTTTGAGAGGTCGAATAGGTGGAAGATTGATGATATTTTTGTTTAAAAGTTGTATCAATTGATATGTTATAGAATAAAGAGATTCTGATAATGGTGTGAATTGTCTAGTTTTTGGTTTTAGTTTATATGGGGCAGGAGAAGAAGATGTTGCATCCACTACATGTTTTTGAATGAGACTAGATGATATTGCATTAAATTTGATAAAAGAATTGTTGTGTTTTTTAAATGAATGAGTGTGTGGGGTTTCAAATTGACCAACCTGAGCCGATGAGTGATTATTCTCATACCAACTAACCGATAGTTGATTATCATGGAGAGTCATGCAAAGATTAGAGAAAGAGTCATAATGCATCAACAAGATTTTGTCAGGAATGTGAGGTTGTAAATTTCAAATGAAGATTCTTTCTAGATCATTATCTAGAATAGAACATTGAATTTATGAGAAGAGGGCTTTATAATGCCCCATGAAATTAGTTACTTTTTCCTTTATTCCTTGTTTACAATGGACCAAGTCAGTCAAAGGGACTTGAGGTCCAATGTTTGCTTGAAAGTATTGAAGAAATTTATTGATTAGTTGTTAGAAAGAAGTGATTGAATTAGGAGGCAAGGAGAAAAACCAATCCAAGGCCAAGTCTTTGAGTGACCTAGGAAAGAGTTTATCCAATATTGCATCTTCAAAGAAGAAATCATTACACATACCTGTAAAGGTCGCTGGACATGGCTGTTAGGGTCTCCCTTCCAATTATACTTCTTAAAGAGAGGGGTTTTAAACTTCTCAGGCATTTGAACTCTTAGTATTGGTGTTTAGTGTAAAATTTGGATAAAACAATGGTGTGAGTGTTGATTTGGTTTGTGTCTATCCTCCTTTCACCTTAAACATTCAAGGACCTTGGGTCAAGTAGGAATCTACCATTAGGCCCTTGATCACTTAGAATGTAGGGAAACTTGGATTTGTGTGATTTGATTACCAATTATGTTCAATTATTCTCAAAACCCTAATTATACAAATACATAAGGAAATAGACAAATTACTGAAAATGCTGCTACAGGAATATGTAAAATGACATATAAATGTGTACCAGTTTTTGAAGTCTGGGAAGCAAAACAATTGGGGACTAAGAGTGGGCACCCTAGTCCAATGCCCTAATTTTTTGTCGAGATCTGGGAAGTCAATCTGCAGCCTATTCTTGTTATCTCATAGATTTCTCCATTGCAGGATTAAGGGGACTAATGAGTAGGTGTCCAAGTCTAGGTCCCTGTTTTCAACTCTAATCTACAATTCTGACAATTTGCAACCCTTCTCCACAACTCCACTTTTCCTGCTTCTCCAACTTGTAACCTACAGTCACGAGAAAATGGGGAGGGTGTTGTGGTGTTTAGAGGCTTACATCAATCAAGCCCCAGATAGACATTCAAGTCTTCTGAACACCATTGTTAGATAGAGAGTGAGTGTGTGCAAGAAGTTGTGTCCACTTATTGGCCAAAAAGTGGAAGTGTTTTCCCTAATTTTCAGAATTTGTCACATTTGACCTAAATATTTGAAGCACTTAAATGTGGAATCTTGGAAAAAGTCACTAAATATGAAATGTAGTACTCCGAGTCTAGTTTCCAAATATGTAATTTGTTTTAATACCTAGGTGATAGAAATTGATTTTGAATAGGCGTTTCTAAAAACCACTATTTAAAAGTCACGTTTTTTTTACTATACCATGTACGTGTATGTCATCCATATTTTGACCTAAATAATCATATTTTTCAAAATCCTTTTGGGAAAAGATTTGCAACTCACTAAAGCACGTTTTTCATATTTTTTTGTAATTTTTTATTGAATTTTTTTTTAAATTAATTTTTTATTGGCCATTTTTGGTCTTTTAAAAAATCATCATGTACGTCACACATAAGATGACCTAAACTTAACAATTTTTGAATTTTTTTTTTAAATTGAAAAGAATTGTCTAAAGTACGTTTTCCTACAATTTTTTTTACAAAAAAATATTTTAATAAAAAGTTATTAAAATACTAAAAAACCATGATAATTCAAGTTTATGGACCTATTTCATCAGAAATTGATTAAAAAATAGAAAAATTGGTCCAATTGTAAAAAAACTTATATATTTGGAATCTACAGTATCTCATCTATAATGGGTTTTAGTTTCATGAAAATATTATGCAAAATAGACCTTCAAATATATGGCCAAAGTCACTATTTTGTTGTGACATTGACAAGACCTTCAAGGACCTTCAAGTTGTAGGTCAAACTAGGTCCAGAGGTCAGGTTCGGGTCCCCAAAGCATTTCCCGAACTGGGTTACAAAGCAAAACCTGAGCTTAAAATTCAAATTTTAAATAACGGGATCCCATTTTAAAATGGGATCCCGTTTCATAAAAGGTTAATATTTTAACCTTTATGAAACGGGATCCTGTTTCATAAAGGTTAAAATATTAACCTTTTATGTAACTCAAAACGGGATCTCGTTTCTAGAAAACGGGATCCCACTTTTGGCTCAGGATCCTGAAGCAAAACGGGATCCCATTTCATAAAAAGCTAGATCCCATTTTGGTTAACCCAATTTCAGATTTTTTTCTAACTCTGAAACTTCCACCTTAAGTGGACACAACTTCTTGCATTTACCTGAGTGCATGCCCTTGGGAGGTAAAGGTAAAAACTAAATTATTGAATGATAAAAAGCACAATTGATGCCACCTTATAGTGAAGATCTCATGGAAGGAAGAAGCTCTTCATGCCATGAGGAGATGGATGCTCAAATCTACAAATACAAACACACAAACAACACAAAATCTACTCCTGCCACACAATGAATGCCTTGAATCACCTTTAGAATTCATAGAGATCACAATAGCCATCTAGTTTACAAGTGAATGCCTAAACATGCTTATATATGCAACTACGAACATTCTCACCAAGAATTTCATAGTTCAAACTTACTGTGTCCACCTAGGAACCAAATAATGGTCATAAACTGATACTTAAAATTTGGGCCTGACCCAAATTAGGGTAGGACTAGGGTGCGAGCACCCAAGTTCTCCCCCTATTTTAGGCAAGGTCCAGCTCAAAGGATCCCCCTAGGTCCCATTCATCATGAAACTTAGGGTTTTTCTCATCAGGATGCCAAAATATGATGCAAGATGTCCTAAATGTAGATCAAAGACCTGGGAGCTAAACCTTCTAAGGGAAAATCCCCCAAGGGGACATTTTCCAACATCATAGTTGGATAAGATAATGGGTTGCAAATATAATGTGATGTCATAGAGAGTTTTGAGGGACTTTGGTTTATGTTTGCTAACAATTGTTGGATGGAAGTCATATTTTGCAAAAGTTGATTAATGACGAGGTTAGAAGATGAATTAGGTTGAGATTGGTAAGAATGGATAGGGATACTCATTGGTTACGACATTGTATGATTGGCTTTTTGGAAAGTTATATTAGGTTTAAGTTGACCAGATGTAGGCAAGGTGACACTAGGTGTAGCATTCAGATAATTAAAGGGAATGACAATATAATGTTGAACAAGATTCCCAGTAGATAACTCCAAATGTGGTAGCACTATTACTTGGTTGTGTAGTTGTAGTGAGGATATACGAAGTTTATGTAGTAATACAGGGTATCAATATGGGTTCCAACACTTGAGTCCCTATTAGATTCAAAGAAGTCACATTAGTGATGATTTCCGCACAACTAGTTGCTAACATAATGTTATTGTGCACTATGTGAGCTAAGCTGCACAAGACTTATATTCCTTCTTGTCCTTAAATCAATAAACTTATTAGATTCTCAACAATAGGGATGGCCTCCTCAGCTATATGTTATGAGCCTACAAATTGCTTAAAATTAGCCACCTCAATGTCTAATTTTTAAATTTGAGCTTCAGGAACATGAACCACAAGGTGCTCTATGTCAGTGGATTCATTAAAATTTGGTATTTGTTGGATATGTGAAGTAAGAATATCACGAAGAGGTGATGGTCTCTCTTGTATGGTTCGATTAATGAATTGGGGTACCGATGTGTTGATATTGATTCTTTTTAAAGCATTAGAACCCATAATTTGATGACATCTTCACACAAAGGTGTTAAAATCAGGGAACTGGGTCACAAAACTCATAAAGTGCTTATAAGATCTAGTGATACACAAGATGCATAAGTAGAAGAAATGAATGATGTGATAAGAGAAGAGTCTTCAACTTTTTGTTTAAATGAATCAATGTTTTGTTGTTTTCTAATCAAATGTAAATAACTATAATGCAACAATAAACCCTTTATCAAATTCAACTCTACTCAAGCTCAATTAAATTTAGCCAATGCTAATATTCAAATCAAACCCTAAACCTAATTCTTTTTCAATAAATCAACATATAACAATCAAAGAATGCTTTTGTTTTCAAATTTCAATACAAGATGATTCTTATGATATGATAAAGCAATGTAAACTCAGATTTGATAAGAAACTAACATCAAAAAAATTTGAAATAAGACACCTGCTGGTTCTCAAATCTGCATGCTTTGAATCCTAAAGGTTTGCCACTTCTTATATTCAAATTTCAAGAAGAGACTTGGCGAATAGAGTGGGAGATTGTTTCAACAAGGTAGGTAACCATCCACACTTATCTCCCTTGAACTTTAGGTTCTGCCATACCTAGGGGGTATTCCCTTATTCTCAACCAAATAATTTGTCTCATTACTTCAGGAAGAATGTTCTCATGTATGTACAAAGATTTTCAAGATAACTCTTAGGCTGGTAGCATTGTTGGATTACCTTCTCTATTTTACTTTGAGAACACACTGTGAATTTTATACTACAAACAAACTAAAGAAAATATAAACTGATTCATCTTTATAATTGCATTCATTCGGAACCTTGAAGCATGTAAATTTATCAATCAGTGCCTTACTGAGGGTAATAGAGTTAGGATACCACCATACAAATGTTACTTTTATAACAACAAAAGTTCAAATTCAAAGGGTGTGTTTATATCAGTGACTCACAATGATATACCTAAGGAAAAGTATTTCTTACAATTCTTCTTCAATAATCCCTAATGTAATACATTGCTTCCTATGTTTTGTTTAAAGCCTATTTAATCCAATCCTTGACTAGAAGCAAAAGAACATTCACTACAACAAAGGTGTATAAATGAAATCTAGAACCCTTAATTCATTCATTCACAAAAGAAATGCATACATTCAAGGAGATAATTTCAAGAAATACACACATAGAGTGTTACTCATATAGCTCAATTTGAATTGAAAATTGTCATGGGTAAAAGTAGAAACCTGTGTCACTTTGGGCCAACTAAATAATTTTGGTGATGCAGAGGAAACGCAATAGAAGCTTACAACTGGGAAGGAGGAGTCATTAACACAACCAGCATGTTAAAATCCTGGACATGCAGTATGTAATACCTATCGGCTTAATAGCATCATCATATTTCTTGCTAACACAGACAGCATCATCATATTTCGAAGTGGCATGAAATATCCTCCTGCTAACTACTGTTCACTTCCTTATCGCCTTTCGCCTTTTGCCTGTCAGCAGCATCATGATACTCAGCAAGCGCAAACATCCTCCTGATGTTCACTGTTCATCTAGCGCCAAACTCTATCGGTAGCATCATGATGTTTAGCATCATCATCACCCTTCGCCAGTAGGATATGAAATATCCGGTTCCTCTCATATATCCTGATGATGATATCTTCAAGCACCTTTCCTTCGATGCTTACGTCACCCCGATATCTGACTACCGAAACAACAGCATCAGGATGTGACTTATCAGGTCACATTGAAACATCCTGATGATGTTAATCAAACTTTACGCCGATGCCAAAACACTTAGCGACAGCAGGACAAACTTGCATAGGGTGATATTCGCAATATCCTGATGACGATGATGTCACTTGCACCCGATGATGATGTCAATGCACCTGATGATGATGTGAACAGGATATAAGACACTTATATCCTCCGCAACATGATAATGAATATCCGGTGATCTTTTCAATATCCTGATGATGACCTTTCCGGTCCTTAGCCAAAAAGTGAACTTTCACTCCTGCATGCGATAGCGATATGCGGGTGATGGTTACACATGAAAGATGATCCTGACGATGATATACACACTGAGTATATATCCAACCTATATCATCCTGATGCACTTGAAACATACAGTCTTCGTCAGCTTCATAACCCGATCCGGATAGCGATATACTCGTAGATGACGATACGATTCACTCCATCTGGAAAAGCACATGTAGATCCCTGTATATCCGTCAGCTACATGCAAACTCACAAAACCGCACAATTTCACAAAGAAAACATGATGATCGGGCCGGATCACCTTCAGATCAAAACTTAACAGTTTATCTTCCTAAATCCTAGCACATGAGGATGCTAGGTTGATTCACAGCATGCTACCAATCGATCTCCCACACAATGAAATGCATAAACAGAAAACTAAAATACAACCTAAACTAACATGCATGACCATTCCACCGATTCACAGAATCAACCGGTGGAAGGGTTGAAAGAATCCATTAACCTGTAATCAGAACAGAAATCAAAACATGAACAGCTGATAAACCAGATAATGCAATTGATGAGATCTTATTTAGATGAAACACAAATGTTCTGTTTCTACAACAATGTTTCACAATGTCTGGACTGATCTCTGGATCTCACTCAATCACTAGTACAACATAACATAACTGCTACTCTCTACTACTCTCTCTGATATGATCTCAAACCCTAACTGATCTGAGTTATTTATAGCAATATCCTACGAGTACTACCAACTCGGTTCCCAGCGGCTGGGAGCTTCCAAGCGGCTGGGAGAGGACAGCTCAGACTACCTGATCACGAGCTCTAACTACCTGCACACTCTCCTAGGCTGATCTAATACATATGCATTGGTCTAATGGACCTTATTACATCATGAAGTCAAACATGCTAAAAATAGACTAATGTCCTGTCATGCGGACAATGAACCTATATCCTGTCTTGTAGGGGTGCTCCTGCACCATACTCCCCAGAAGAAGAAATCTCAAGTCCACTTGAGATGAGAGTATGAAGATCTGCACCATGTTTCTAGATCTGCTCTTCAGTCATTCAGACTGCTTCAGAATTAGGTTTTCCCTTCCAAGAGACTAGATACTCCAAGTACTGTTTGTTCCGAGTCTGTTTGACCACTTTGGTGTCCAAAACCTTCTGCAACTGTGGAGGATCATGCTTGGGAATGTTATCATGGACTGTATCCTGTAGGAGTTCCTGATCTGCATCTGGATAAGACTTGTATGGAGTTAAATCACATACATTGAATATAGGGGACAAACCAAGATCAGGGGGGAGTTGTATCTCATAAGCATTCTGTCCATGCTTGTGCAAGATCTGACATGGTCCAACTTTTCTCTGCATAAGTTTAGTATATTTTCCCTTAGGAAGTCTATCCTTCTTCAAATGAACCCATACCAAATCTCCAACATCAAACTGAACATCCTTCTTCTTTTTATCAGCATATTCCTTATACTTCAAGGTGGTTTGTTGCAGTTGGGTCTTGACTTGATCATGAACCTCTTTTATGGCTTCTGCAAAAGCTTCTCCTTTGGCACTAACAGGGTCTACTGTAGGTAGATCTCTCAATTCCAAAATTCCTCTTGGATGCACACCATAAACTATCTAGAAAGGTGATTTCCCTGTGCTCCTATTGATAGTATCATTATAAGAAAATTCAGCTTGAGATAGAATATTATCCCACCTTTCTCCATGTTGTTTTGTCAAACATCTAAGCAAATTTCCTAAGGAATGGTTCACTACTTCAGTCTGTCCATCCGTTTGAGGATGATATGCAGAGGAAAAAGACAAATTTGTTCCAAGTTTCTTCCAAAGAGTTCTCCAGAAGTGACCAATAAACTTCACATCCCTATCTGACACTATGCTCAATGGCAATCCATGGATCCTGACAATCTCCCTGAAAAACAAATCTGCAATGTATGAAGCATCAGCAGTGGTTTTGCATGGCAAGAAATGTGCCATCTTGCTGAATCTATCCACTACAACAAAAACACTGTCAAACCCTTTCCTTGTCCTTGGTAAACCCAAGACAAAATCCATACTTATGCTTTCCCATGGTCTGGAAGGAATGGGTAAGGGCTGATATAAACCTGCATTAGTCGACCTGCCTTTAGCTTTCTGACATATCACACATGTCTCTACAAACTTTCTGACATCTGATTGTAACTTAGGCCAAAAGTAATGTCTTCAGACAAGATCAAGAGTCTTATCTAGACCAAAATGACCTGCCATAGCTCCACAATGTTTCTCCTTAATGATGTTTAACCTCATAGAACACCTTGGAATACATAACTGTCCACCTTTGAACAACAATCCATCCTGAATCAAAAATTCAGAGAATTCAGCATGATATTTCTCTCCAAAAGAAGTACATACATGATATATCTCCCCAAAATCTTCATTAGTCTCATACATGGTCTTTAGTGAATCAATGCCAACACTTTCTAACTGAATCTAGTTGACTGTTAGAACTCTCCTACTCAAAGCATCTGCAACTTTATTCTTGACTCCTTTCTTATGCTTCAATGTAAAAGTAAACGCTTGTAAGGTTTCTACCCATTTCATGTGTCTGTGGTTCAGCTTTTCCTGGCTGTTTATGGAACTCAAAGCCTGGTCATCTGTGAATACTATGAATTCTTTTGGCATCAAGTAATGCCTCCATTTCTTGAGTGACTGGACTAAAGCATACATTTCCAAATCATATGAGGAATACCTCTTTTTAGCATCATTGAGCTTCTCACTGAAAAATGCAATAGGTCTACCTTCTTGGCTGAGGACTGCTCCAATGGCCATGTGACTGGCATCACATTCCACCTGAAAGATTTTGTTAAAGTCTGGAAGTGCAAGGACTGGCTGCTATGCCACCTTCTTCTTCAATGTTTCAAAAGAATCATCTGCTCTTTGAGTCCAAACAAATCTGCACTTCTGTCCTCCTTTGATGGTATCAAGCATGGGTGCACAAATATGACTAAACCCTCTTATAAACTTCCTGTAGAAGGTTGCTAACCCATGGAAACTCCTGACATCATTCATAGTCTTTGGGGTTGGCCAAGACAATATGGCACTTACCTTCTCCTTATCCATTTGTAACTTTCCTTGTGAAATGACAAAACCCAAATATGTGATCTCCTCTTGCATGAACAAACACTTGTCTAAATTTATCATCAGCTGCTCTTCATGTAACCTCTTAAGAACCAAATCTATGTGTCTGAGATGTTCTTCTTTTGTGTTGCTGAAAATCAGAATGTCATCTAGATATACTATGACAAACTTACCAATGAACTCTTTCAAAACCTCATTCATCAACCTCATAAAAGTACTAGGTGCATTAGATAAACGAAAAGGCATAACCTTCCACTCATATAACCCTTCATTAGTTTTGAATGCTGTTTTCCATTAATCTCCTGGCCTAATCCTGATCTGATGATATCCACTCTTTAGATCTATTTTCGTAAAATACTTAGCACCTCCCAAACAGTCAAGTAAATCCTCTATCCTAGGGATTGGAAACCTATACCTAATTGTGATCTTGTTAATAGCTCTGGAATCTGTGCAAAGCCTCCAAGTACCCTCCTTCTTTGGTGCTAGTACAGCTGGTACTGCACATGGACTTAAACTTTTCCCAATCAGACCTGAATCCAATAATTCTTCAATTTGTCTGGCTACTTCTGCATTCTGTTCTGGAGTTAGCTTATAGGCTGCTTTGTTTGGAAGTGTTGACCCTGGAATTAAATCTATGCAGTGACTGATATCCCTGACAGGGGGTAGGGATCTTGGCATTCCTTCTGAGATGATACCTTTGTACTTATCCAATAGCTCTTGGATAGCTGGGTCTATGAACCTTTGCTTTTTCTCTTCCTTGACTTCTTGCTGCTGTTCTTTATTCACCCTCATACATGGGATTAGGGCATATGCAACTGCACCTTCTACTGCTACTTCTTTCATGAACTGTTTACCTTCCATCAGCATTACCTTCACCTCTTTTCCTTTAGATTTCTCCTCCTTCTCCGTCAATGGTAGTAACTTTATAACCTTACCATCTTTAGTGATTGTATAGATGTTTCTAACACCATCATGTTGTGCCTTCAAATCATACTGCCATGGTCTACCAAATAAAAGATTGCAAGCATCCATCATGGTAATATCAAACAACAACTTATCCTTATATGCTCCAATCTGAAATTCTACCCAAGCCTGCTCTTCTACAATTGTCTGCTGACCTTGGGTAAGCCATGAGACTTTATATGGGGATGGGTGAGGCAATCTCCTAAGCTTAACCTTTGTCACCATTTCTTCAGACACAAAATTTTTAGTAGAACCAGAATCAATCAAAACTTTACATGCCTTACCTCCTGCTTTGCAAATAGTCCTGAAAAGAGACTTTCTTTGAGGGGATTCTTTGTCAGGTACCTTCATGGTAGTCATTGTTCTTCTCATCATTAGAGACTCTCCACTTTCTGGGTATCCATAATTATCAGGATCATTCACACTCTGAAAATCATTAGAGCCTGTCATACTTTGATTATCAGGTTCTTGGACCAGATTTGTTCTCCTTTCTCCTGTTGAGCTTGTGGCCTTTTCTGGACATCTGCTGGCTATATGGCCTTCTTTGTTACAGTTATAACATCTGATGGATCCTCTGCCCTGGGATCTTCCTCTGAAAGGTCTTCTACCCCTGAAGTTTCCTTGCTGACTATAATTTTCCCCCTGGTTCTGACTATTGTTTCCCTTACTATTGTCATGACTAGATTCTCCTTGATATCCATGTCCATGTCCTCTACCTCTAAAAGGACCTCTTCCACCCCTTTGTTGTCTTCCTCTTCCTCTATTGTGTTGTTCTTGTTTTCTCTTTAACTTCTTCCACTTTCAATGCCAACTGAAAGCATTTCTGAACTGTATCTGGATTATGCAGACTTAAATCTTCCTGAATGTTGAACCTCAATCCATTAAGGTATCTGGCTACCTTCTCTTCTTCACTTTCCTTTACCTTTGTTTTCATACAAAGTTTCATGAATTCTTCTGTATATGAGCTGACATCTAGCTCCTTCTGCTTCAGGTTTTGCTTCCTCTTGTGTAATTGGATACTGTAATCCAATGGGACATAAGCTTCCTTTACTAACGCCATCATTTTCTTCCATGTAGTGGCTCTACGCTTTCCTTCCTGTACTCTATCATCTTGGACGAAATTCCACCATGTCAAGGCAGCTTCTTTCATTTTTGACTAGGCTATTTTCACCCTCTGTTGTTCTGGTATCTCCTCTGTTTCAAAGAAATTGTTCAAGGAGTCTATCCACTCCATCACTGAATCAGGTTCCATCTTTCCTATAAACACTGGCAAATCTAGTTTCACATCCATGGTTCTCCTTTCCATGGCCTTGAGGGCGTTCAACAGTGGTCTCTGGTCTGCAGGAACGACCTCCTCATTCCAACTAGGGATCTCTTCTTCTTCCCTATCTTCTTCTCTACCAGAACCTACTCTGCTCCTCAACTTCTCTAACTCATCCTTCAATTCCTGATTCTGAGCCTTCACGGCCTTGCTCTCTGCAATCTATTTCTTTACCAGAATTGCCAACTCAACGTTGGTCATCCTTGTCAGAATCTCAGATGTTCCTTCTTCATCTGACATCCTGCTATATCCTGATCTTTTCCAGAAGATCCTTCCTTTCCTCTGATACCACTATGATGCAGAGGAAACGCAACAGAAGCTTACAACTGGGAAGGAGGAGTCATTAACACAACCAGCATGTTAAAATCTTGGACATGCAGTATGTAATACCTATTGGCTTAACAGCATCATCATATTTCGAAGAGGCATGAAATATCCTCCTGCTAACTACTGTTCACTTCCTTATCGCCTTTCGCCTTTCGCCTGTCAGCAGCATCATGATACTCAGCAAGCGCAAACATCCTCCTGATGTTCACTGTTCATCTAGCGCCAAACTCTATTGGCAGCATCATGATGTTTAGCATCATCATCACCCTTCGCCAGTAGGATATGAAATATCCGATTCCTCTCATATATCCTGATGACGATATCTTCAAGCACCTTTCCTTCGATGCTTACGTCACCCCGATATCTGACTACCGAAACAATAGCATCAGGATGTGACTTATCAGGTCACATTGAAACATCCTGATGATGTTAATCAAACTTTATGTCAATGCCAAAACACTTAGTGACAGCAGGACAAACTTGCATAGGGTGATATTCGCAATATCCTGATGACGATGACGTCACTTGCACCCGATGATGATGTCAATGCACCTGATGATGATGTCAACAGGATATAAGACACTTATATCCTCCGCAACATGATAATGAATATCCGGTGATCTTTTCAATATCTTGATGATGACCTTTCCGGTCCTTAGCCAAAAAGTGAACTTTCACTCCTGCATGCGATAGCGATATGCGGGTGATGGTTACACACGAAAGATGATCCTGATGATGATATACACACTGAGTATATATCCAACCTATATCATCCTGATGCACTTAAAACATACAGTCTTCGTCAGCTTCATAACCCGATCCGGATAGCGATATACTCGTAGATGACGATATGATTCACTCCGTCTGGAAAAGCACATGCAGATCCCTGTATATCCGTCAGCTGCAAACTCACAGAACCGTACAATTTCACAAAGAAAAGATGATGATCAGGCTGGATCACCTTCAGATCAAAACTTAACAGTTTATCTTCCTAAATCCTAGCACATGAGGATGCTAGGTTGATTCACAGGATGCTACCAATCGATCTCCCACACAATGAAATGCATAAACAGAAAACTAAAATACAACCTAAACTAACATGCATGACCATTCCACCGATTCACAGAATCAACCGGTGGAAGGGTTGAAAGAATCCATTAACCTGTAATCAGAATAGAAATCAAAACATAAACAGCTGATAAACCAGATAATGCAATTGATGAGATCTTATTTAGATGAAACACAAATGTTCTGTTTCTACAACAATGTTTCACAATGTCTGGACTGATCTCTGGATCTCACTCAATCACTAGTACAACATAACATAACTGCTACTCTCTACTACTCTCTTTGATATGATCTCAAACCCTAACTGATCTGAGTTATTTATAGCAATATCCTACGAGTACTACCAACTCGGTTCCCAGCGGCTGGGAGCTTCCAAGCGGCTGGGAGAGGACAGCTCAGACTACCTGATCACGAGCTCTAACTACCTGCACACTCTCCTAGGCTGATCTAATACATATGCATTGATCCAATGGACCTTATTACATCATGAAGTCAAACATGCTAAAAATAGACTAATGTCCTATCATGCGGACAATGAACCTATATCCTGTCTTGTAGGGGTGCTCCTGCACCATTTGGTTAAGTAGAATTTGATTGAAACCACATGGTACTTTGTTGGCACCGACGTGGCCCAAAAATCTAACTAAGTTTCGGTTGAGTAAGTTTCAGTTGAATCCATGAAATCTAAAAACAAAAAAAAAGCAGTGGGCACGGGTATTTTGCCTATTCAGCTGAATTTCTTGCATTTCGCGATTGCTCACCCAGGGCCATAGCCTGTATAAATCCCTACCAGACCCACATAAGATCCCATTCTCAACTCTTCATTCCACATTGTTTATTGCTTTGAAAAGAGTTGTTTTTGTTAGGTTTAAATTATGTTGTAGTACTTTTGTTTTTTGTCTTATATGTTACCTAATAAGTTTTGTTATTTTTTTGATGTTGTAGATGCTTTTCTTGTGTTATGCTAGTTTCATTTAAGTCTGAGACTACTTATCATGACATGTAAATTGGAGAAATCTAGTTAAATTTATATAAACTATTTTAAAACCCTAACCGCCATGATTAGTGACTGAACTAGGGCAAAAGAAATGGAATTGTTTGGCCAAAATGGCTTAGGGTTTTAATTAGAGATAGTCAGCTAGGGCTTAATCTTCTGAAAATACTGAAATGACTTGCATTTATATAAACTCTTTTAAAAGCCTAGCTGCCATGATAAACTATGGCTAAATTTAGGGAAAAAGAAATGGGTTATAGTGTAAAGTTTAGATTTAATTAGGCATTCTGCTAATATCAAAAACCCTGTTTAGATGTCGTAGCAACATTCTATTGTTTAAGACAACTTTCTTCTTTAAAATTTCTATTTTTCCTTGTGACCAAGAGACTTGTTTAAGAAGAAACTTGTTCTTAAAGTAAGTGCCTAGGTCTTTCAAAAATATCACTGTTCAAGATATTCCAATCTAACTCCAAGAATGAGCACCAATTCTATTAATAGATATATTTATTTATTGAATGCTTGTTGGTTGTGTTTACAACTTAGATGCCTATTAATAAAGGATTTTAGACTTTTCCACAAATCTAATTGGCTATGTGGATAAGCATGCCATCTATAAGTTCAACTCTTCTTCCTTCTATCATTATCTTAGTCGACCACCTATGGATAAGTGCATCCTTAAAAACAAATAGACAAAACATTGAAATGGATAAGTGCACCCTTAAAATAAAATAAATAAAACTTTGAAATCTAGCTTTAGATCGTATATAGATGTGTACACCTCACAAAGGAATTTCATTTAAATTTGCACCTTGAATTTTCTTAACTTTATGAGCATCTCTCAATGGAAATAACATCTATTTCCCCATAGTTAGATGCACACTTGACAATAGCAATTTAAAATTTGTTTTATCTATGAATCTTGATATAGATGTGCACCTATAAACATTAGATTTCACTTGATTGTATTTTGAGGGTCTTCATTAGTGAAGCTTGCACCTATACATTACAATTAGAATTCTTTTAGGCAGAACTCTATGTTAGTAGTTACCAACTTGAAATTCTGTATATTGACACCCTATAGAGGCATGCACCTCTATATAGAGTTTTAAACTAGATTCTCCCTTATTTGAGAGCACACTTGTATATTGCAATTTGGAGCTTCAAAACACAACTTTCACTTTATTGAGTGTGTGATTTTCTACACGCTTTGTAATTTGACTTCTATACATTCAGGGATACCCTTCACCATATGCTTCTACACTTTCGATTTATTTATTGAAGCACACACTTGAGAGTTTATTTCTCATGATATCTTTAGACCAAGTCCTTCTCATGCGGATGCCTATGAACACAATCTTTGAATTTGAATTGGAATTTGAATTTGAATACCTCCATCTTTAAAAGTGCACCTGATAGTGGAATTTGGTCTTTGATTTCCCTATGTATATGTGCAACCTCTATTTTGTGTTTGGATTTAGATTTTGTTTGCAGATCATCTTTTTTTTGGTGCATGCCTAAGTTCTATTGTGTTAGGACTAAGTACTTGAAACTGTGTTTTCTTTACCCAAGTTTGCCCTTCTAAATTGAAATCTTCTTCTGAAACAACCTTTACACATGCATACCAAACAATATTCTATGATTTGAATGTCATTTATTTAAATCTACACTGTCAAGTGTGCACTTGAGCATGCATTTTAGACTTTTGAATTTTCATTTTGAGGCACACACCTAACCACATAGTCTACACTTTTGAATTTTCTTTGTTAAGTATGCCCTTTGTAATTTAGTTTGAAACTTGGTTCTCACCTCTTTTAGGTGTTCACCTTCATAATGGAGATCACATTTGCCTTTATACATGTACACAACTCTATGTATAGACCATTTCTTTTGAATAGGGGTGTGTAGGTTAACTTTATACTTAAGAAATTTTCTAATTTGAAGGTGCACACTTCACAACCCTATCCCTATGTTTTCTCACATAGGTGTGCACCTTTGACTGTAATCATGGACTTGATCCTTCTTCACATAGGGGTGCACCTATTTACTACATTTTCACACTTTGATATCCTTTAGTTAAAAATAAACATCTCATATTCATAAGGATATGTCTTCAACATTTTTTTGGAATATAAATTATCTTAGCATCATCCACACAAAAGAGAAGCTCTACCTCTTCTTTGAACCCATATTATTATACAACATTAAACCAAATATATATTAGCTCAGATAGTCAAAGTGTACAATAATAAAATTTGAAACCCTTCTCAAATATTTTCAACAATTAACAATATGCAATCAACCGCACTTGCAAACCCATAAAGAATGTATTCCAAAAAGAAAGTAGTGATAACTTTCTATATACAACATAGACAGGATCTTGAGCTCAAAATTCCTTGACATTTCAAGGCATATGAAGCAAAATACACTCTAAACTAGTAATCACAAGGTTCTGTTATTTCTCCCTCCAGTTAAAAACCCAATGATAATCTACTTAATAATTCACTCCAAATTAAGACTACACACTAGTATATCCAACATTTTATCTACAAGTCATTTCTATTTTCACAACTCAACTTATCCTCCATTAGTATTTAGGTGAAATTAAAATAAACATCTCATATTCATAAGGATATGTCATCAACATATTTTTGACAAATCATCTTAGCACTAGCCACAGAGGAGAAGCTCTACCTCTGAATTGAAACCCATATATTTATACAACATTAAATAAAATATATATTAGCTCACAAACATTCAAAGTGTAGAATATTGAAGTTTGAAACCCTTCTCAAACATTTTCAATAGTTAACAATCCACAAGTTACAAACTGCAAACCATTATGCCCTTGATTTGGTGAGGCTTGTGGCTCAAATATAAATCTTCTGACATAGAATTGCAAATTATTATGCCTTTAAACTATCTCTTCTCAAATATTAATCCCTGCATTCTATTGGCATTTTCAAAATAAAATTTTATAGTAGCAAAGTTAAACATAAGGGAACATAAGCCCCATAGTAGTGAAGTACTAAATAAAAGATGGCTCTATTAAAAATATGCAAAAGTAACTCAATTCATCAACTTAAAATTGTTCTTATTTTTGTACTTCATGACGAAAGGTACTCAATTCATACATTATATTTCCTATGTACTTTGTAATTTCCTTTGGAGCATCTTACTAGAAAAATGGTTAAATTGTGCATATTTACTTAAATTACTGAAATAAAATAAGTACATATATTTGTAAAATTTAATTTTTTGTTTTAATTAAATGCAAATCTCTTTGTATTTATATACATATGGTTGTTGATGAGGGATCTCATCATTCCACATAGTCTCAGTAGGAAGTTGAGGCTAGGACAAATTTGTATACTAATATCATTAATAGATTAGAGGGTGCATTGAGATGTTTGGATCAAACTGTACACAACACCCGCAATTTGGGTAATATAGATAGATTAGTAAATATTCAATAGGAGATCAAACATATGATTGATACAATTGGATCATACAATCCATATGATGACATAAGCATTGAGGACTTTTATAGGTCTCTTACTAGGAATGTAACTAGCACTAAGAACAATAAATCTATTTCTCAGAAAGTTTCATTGCATGATGTGCATACCATGTTCCTATTATGGGCCTAACTGGTGTTATCATTGATGTCAACATTCTACTGTCACATTAATGTCAAGGATTGGATGAGTTGTGTGCTGAGGATATTGAGAAAATTAGTCCTATAGGAAATAGAGAAGAATAGTGAAGCTCTATGAAGTGAAGATCCCATCTAGATAAAGATCAAAGAATGCACATCAAAGGGTTTGTAGATATGTGTCTAAATATGATCCAGTCAAGATTTCAGAGGTCCGCATGAAAATGTGGAGAAGTTATGGCTATGAGAGTAAAACTAGTTCTAGCAACTATTCAGAGGTGACAGAGTGACACAAATAGGTCTGATGAGATCCAGAAATACAATATCATGTTCTACAAATCTGGTGGCATGTTTGGAAGGCTAATGTGAATTGACAACTCAATTGGTTTGTGGTTTGGAGATCCACAAGCAATCCTTCTAATGTGATAGTGATGGCTGACTATGTTCTTGAGGTTCCTGATGAAGATGCGAATGATTACAGTAAGCAGAAGTGGTGCAGATGTTCTTGGTGATTCAAGAAAGCTTGTGGGGATCTCTAGATTGTGTCTAGTTCATGTTGGTGGTCCACATTGAAGATTGAGCTCGTGATTGAAGATTTACCTTCGGGTGATGGTGTTCTTCCTAGTCTTGGTCGACTGGATGATTTGTACATTTTGTAGATGATCTTGAAGATGTTTTGTGAAGCATGGCATGTTCCTCAAAGAAGATTGAAGTCCCAACTATGTGTGGTCGACAGTATAGTGATGCACATGAAGTTTTTGTAATAAGTCAAGTTGTATTTTTGTAATTGCACTATAATAAAATAAGTGTATGTTGTGCTGACTTTGATGATCATTCCAAAGTTGATGTCATGTATAAATAAAAGTTGTGAAGTCATTCAACTGTATCCTTGTGGTCATGATCAGAAGGTGGTAGTGAAGAGGAGTGAAAAGCAAAGTAGAGGTGTTGAGCTTAAATGGAACTGGATTAAGCATAGTGAAGATGCTAATCTCCAGTTCAAGTATGTAATACTCATATTATCATGTAGGCAGTGTGTCTCCTGTAGGCAGTGGGCCTCTTGTGAGTAGTGTGCTTGGGCAGTGAGCCCTAACTGGCAAGTGCCATTTTATTTTTCTTATTCTTTTTAACAGAGTATACAATCTTGGGTTAGTCACCCCATGGTTTTTCCCTTAACTGGGTTTTCCATGTTAAAATCTTGGTGTTATATGTGTTGAATTTGTTTCTTCTCTTGAATTATTGCATTATACTTTCATGATTGAATCATTGATATGCTATTGAAATATAAGAAGGTTTTAAAGTGAATAAGGAACAAGATTTTGGTGACAATTGATTCACCCCCCTCTTAGTTGTCTATCCAAAATCCAACAATTGTATCAGAGCTAAGTTCCTCTACAAGAAGCTTAACCGCTTGAGGAGATCCAGGATGTTGACCTACAAGAAGGATAGTCTAAGGTTTATTGGAACATAACTACAACTAAATATGTTCCCCCAAAGAATGGTCCAACAACTAGATGAAGTCAAAGATGCAGACAATAATCTTTGAGTTAAAGAAGCCCTACTGAGTGCCTTGACTGATTCAGAGATGACAAATGTTATGGAATTGAAGAGTTCTTATGAAATTTGGACAAAGATGGAAACTCTATATGAAGGAGACAAATATGTTAAGTGTGCCAAGCTGCAAACTCTGAAAGGAATGTTTGTAAACATGAAGATGACTGAACATGAGAGTATCACTTTATTTATGTCAAAAGTAAATGAACTTGTATGTGGCATTAGATGCGCTAGTGGAATATTGGATGAAGATGAGATTGTTACCAAAGTTCTCAGATCTTTACCTCCTTCTTACAAACACAAAGCTGCTACTATTGAGGAAATTAGATCTCTAACAACTATTACAAGAGATTAATTGGTTGGTAAGATATCTGCATTTGAGTTGGCTAATATTGGTGATGCACTTCCCAAGATTGAATCTGCATTCAACGCTAGTGCCTCTACAAAAGGCAAACAGAGATATGATCTAGGAGAAAGTTCCTCAATGAAATCATCATGGTATGATAAAGCAAGGAAATATCTAGAAGAAGATGAGTTAGAAGATGAACAACTTGAAGCCCTTATTGCAAAGAGACTACCAAGAGGATCCGATAAGTATGAAGGAAAATTAGCTTTCAAATGTTTTGCCTACAATAAGATTGGTCATTTTGCCACAAGATGTCTGGAAAGGTTTTCAAGGCCAAACCGTAATAGATCAAGGTTTCAAAAAAAATGTTACTATGTTCAAGAAGATGATGATGAAGGAGTAACAGATGATGAATCTGAGATAGGAAACAAACCCTGAAGTGACTGGGTGTTTATTGCCATCAAAGAAGAAGATCTAATGCCTATTGAATTTGCCAATCATAAGATGATAGAAAGTGCTTTAGCTGCTTAGATTGAAGAAAATGATGAATGGGTTATTGATAGTGGATGCTCTCACCATATGACTAGTGACAAGAGTAAGTTCTTAAGATTGGAAAGATATGAAGGTGGACTTGTAAAGTTTGGAGATAATTTTGCTGGTAGAATTAAAGGTAGAGGAACCATTTCTTTTGATGGAAAGAACAAAACCAGTGATGTTCTATATGTTGAAAGTCTGAAGCAAATATTCTTAGTGTTGGACAGTTGGTCGACAAAGGCTATGATCTCTGATTCAAAAATGGAAAATGCAAGATCTTTGAAAGCTCTGGAACTGAGATTGCATCCAGTACACAGACAAAAGGTAACATCTTCCACTTGGTTAGTACTGGAAAAAGTTGTTTATTTGTTCAAATTGATTAGAGTTGGTTGTGGCATAGGAGAATGTGTCATGTGAATTTTGATAATATCATCAAGATAAGAAACACTCAGGTTGTAAGAGATCTTCCAAAACTGCTGAAACCTACCAATAGTTTGTGCAAAGAATGTCAGTTGGGTAAGTAGAACAAAGTCACATTCAAAAGTAAGGAACAATCTTCAACTAGATTATTAGACTTGGTGCATACTAATCTCTGTGATCTGGAAAGAACCAGGAGTCTGTAAGGAGATAGGTATTTCATGTTGCTGATTGATGATCACTCCCGGATGATGTGGGTGACTTTCTTGAAAGAGAAATCTGAAACACTTGAGAATTTCAAAATATTCAAGTCTATGGTAGAAAATGAAACTAGCATAAACATAAAATGACTCAGGTCTGATAGAGCTGGAGAATTCACATCCGGTGAGTTCATAACATTCTATGAGAAACATGGGATAAAGAGACAATTATCTGCCCCAAGGACTCCACAGTAGAATGGAGTAGTGGAGAGAAAGAACTAGACCGTCTAGGAAGCATCTATGACCATGATGATGGAAGCAAATGTTTCTTAGATCTATTGGAGAGAAGCTATAAGCACTGCTATCTATACTCTTAATCAGGTACAAATTAGAGGCAATACTGGTAAAACCCCTTATGAACATTGGTTTGGCATCACTCCTACAATGAAGTATTTCAAAGTCTTTGGTATTAAATGCTATATCAAAAGAGATGAAGACCTTGGCAAGTTTGATGCTAGAAGTGATGAAGGAATATTCTTGGGATATTCTACACAAAGCAAAGCATACTGGTGTTATAACAATAGATTGAGAAAGATTGTAGAAAGTACAAATGTGAAGGTTGATGAAGGCATGGAAAGTCCCTCAAGGTATTATGAGTATGAAACAGATGATTAGAATGATGTCTTAGACCAAGGAGAACAAGTCCCAACTCCAGTTCAGATTTAGATTGATCCAGAGAATCCTAAAATACAAGAAGAAGAGACAAGTTTGGACGAACCTGTCCAAGAATTAGAAGTGTAAGAGAGTCCCAAAACTCCTAGGTATGTAAGACTGAATCATTCTAAAGATCAAATCATAGGAGATAGAAGCAAAGGTTCAAACAAGAAGAAAATTTGCTCAAGATTCAGTGAAGTATTGTTTGATTTCAAAGATTGAACCAAAAATAGTAAGTGAAGCATGCAATGATGAAAGATGGGTTAAACCAATGGAGGAAGAATTGATGTAGATTCAAAAGAATCACACTTGGGATCTTGTTCCTAGACCTAAGGACAAAAATGTGACTGGGACTAAGTGGGTCTTCCAAAATAAACTGAATGAAGATGGTGAAGTAGTAAGAAACAAAGCCAAACTAGACTGTAAGGGTTATTCTCAAGTAGAAGGAGTTGACTTTGAAGAAACTTTTTCTCTAGTGGCAAGAATTGAAGCAGTCAGATTATTTCTTGCCTTTGCTACCTTCAGAGATTTCAAGGTATATCAGATGGATGTCAAGTTTGCTTTCCTAAATGGTGATTTGGAAGAAGAGGTATACATTGAGTAACCAGATGGATTTCAATTGTCTGATCATGGAGATATGGTCTGTAAGTTGAAGAAGGCATTGTATGGACTCAAACAAGATCTAAGAGCCTGGTATGAAAGATTGGACAAACATCTTTTGAAGATTGGTTTCAACAAAGGTATTGCTAACAGTAATCTATATTTTAAGATTGATCATGAAAATGTCTTGATTGTTGAAGTATTTGTTGATGATATCATTTTTGGAGGGAAAGATAGTATGTGAAAGACTTTTGCAAATAAAATGCAAAGTGAATTTGAGATGTCTATGTTTGGGGAAATGAATTTCTTCTTGCATCTACAAATCACTTGAACAAAGAAAGGAATCTTCATATCATAGACCAAATATGTGAAAGAATTCTTGAAGAAATTTGGGATGGAAGATTCAAATGCAATGAATACTCCCATGACAAATGAATGTAAGCTAAGTAAAGATGATGAATCCCCTATGGCTGATCAGAAAAAATATAGGTCAATGATTGGAGGACTGCTCTACCTTACTCAAACTAGACATGATATTATGAATATTGTTGGTCTTATAGATTCCAAGCTGATCCTAGAGAGTCTCATGTCATGGCAATCAAGAGATTTCTCATACATCTGAAGGGAACAGTTAAGTATGGATTATGGTATCCTAAGGATCATGATTTCTCTCTTCATGTATATACGGAAGTTGATTGGGTAGGAGATGTGGATGACTGGAAGAGTACTAGTGGTGGTGTATTCTTTTTGGGAAAAAAGATTGGTTTCTTGGCTAAGCAAGAAACAATAGGCAATATCTATGTCCACTGTAGAAGCAGAGTATATTGCAGCAATAGGTAGTTGCACTCAAGTATTGTTGATGAAGCAAATGCTAAGAGATATCAGAGTGGAGTATGACAAACCTATCACAATCTTCTATGATAATTCAATTGCAATAAACATATCAAAAAATCTGGTGTTGCATTCAAAGACAAAACATATATCCATCAAGTTTCTCTTTTTGACAGAACAGGTGAACAAGAATGAAGTCAGATTAGAGTTTGTGCCCTCAAAGGATTAGAATGCAGACCATTTTACCAAACCTCTACCTAAGGACACTTTTGAGTATCTTAGGGAGAAGTTAGGGGTTATTACCCCCTAATTCTGAATTAAGGTGTACTGATGTGCATCAGTCTGGTGGATCCCACATTCATATCTTGTTATCTAGATTGATGTTAAAAGGCTACTACTCAGGGGGAGGAGTCAGTATGATTTTGAAGTACGAGAAGTGGTTGCAATTATGTGCCCTTTGCCATTGATGTCAAAGGGGGAGAGAAGACGTGCAAAACAAAAAGTGGTTACTGATCAAAGGGGGAGCAGTAAAGGAAGAGAAGACATGTTAATCATTGTTATTGATAGGGAGACCTATGTCAGTCAGTGAGGAGAAGTTCTTGTCTTGATGGTTAAAACAATTTTTCACATCATATGTTGCCATCAATGACAAAGGGGGAGCTTGTTGTAAGTATGGGCCTAACTGGTGTTGTCATTGATATCAACATTCACTTGTTGCATTAATGTACAGGATTGGATGAGTTGTGTGCTGAGGATATTGAGAAAATTAGTCCTATTAGAAATAGAGAAGAATAGTGAATACAACAAAGCTCTATGAAGTGAAGATCCCAGCTAGATGAAGATCAGAGAATGCACATCAAAGGGTTTGTAGATATGTGTCTGGAGATGATCCAGTCAAGATTTGAGAGGTCCACATGAAAATGTGGAGGACTTATGTCCATGAGAGTAAAACTAGTTTTGGAAACTATTCAGAGGTGACAGAGTGACACAAATAGGTCCGGTGAGATCCATAAATACAATATCATGTTCTGTGGATCTGGTGGCATGTTTAGGAGGCTAATGTGAATTGACAACTCAATTGGTTCATGGTTTGGAGGTCCATAAACAATCCTTCTAATGTGATAGTGATGGCCGACTATGTTCTTGAGGTTCTAGATGAAGATGTGAATGATTACAGTAAGCAGAAGTGGTGCGGATGTTCTTGGTGATTCAAGCAATCTTGTGGGGATCTCTAGATTGTGTCCAGTTCATGTTGGTGGTCTGCATTGAAGATTGAGTTTGTGATTGAAGATTTACCTTTGGGTGATGGTGTTCTTCCTAGTCTTGGCCAACCGGATGATTTGTGCATATTATGGATGATCTTGAAGATGTTTAGTGAAGCATGGCATGTTCCTTGAAGAAGATTGAAGTCCCAGCTATGTGTGGCCAATAGTTTAGTGATGCACATGAAGTTTTTGTAATAAGTCAAGTTGTATTTTTGTAATTGCTCTGTAATAAAATAAGTGTATGTTGTGCTGACTTTGATGATCATTCCAAAGTTGATGTCATGTATAAATATGTTCGCAAGAGACACTATATGGATTCATGATTGTTGTTATTGATGCCAACAAAGTTCATCCCACACATCTGCATGACATGGTGTGTCTATAACGGAAGTTAGAGTGAAGAATGTTGTGGTCCAGTAAACAAGAATAGAGCGTGTGGTGAGGTCTGACAATCATGTCCGGATCTCTCAGAGGAAGTATCTTGGTGAAGTATGGATTTGGGAAAGTCAAGAGGACTACCTTGAGTGATAGATTCCAAGGATTTAGCCTCCGGTGATAGATGAAGAAAAAGATATGAATACTTGAGTATCGGGTTCCTGATTGGCAGTGTGGACAGAGGAAGAACTGACTGGCAGAACATCAGACATTATTCCGGATGTGTTACTGAGGATGGTAAAAGTTATTAAGGCATAAGTTATGATTGGCTGACATGATTGATGACTTCTACAAGTATATCCTTGATCCGTATTACTTGGTAAGCAATAATTCAATTGACAGGTCAGAGTTTGTGAAAAGATTGACTATTCCGGATGCCGACTAGAAAGGTGATGAAATCACTTGTGTGGATATATATACAAGATGGATTTAGTTGTGAGAGGTGTTGTGGTTTTTGGTGATGTGTGAAGAAAAGTAGTAGAGCTGAATAAAAGTAGAAAGGAAGGTCCAGTATGTAAAAGGAGAGCAGCACAAAGAAGAGGAGAGATGAAGTACAACAGATCAGTGTATAGAGCCTAACCAGAACTAAACTCTAGCATATGTTAATGCTCCTTATTAGTTCAAGTATTGTATTACACTCTTTATAAATTGTAGACAGTGTGTCTCTTGTAGGCAGTGTGCCTCTTGTGAGCAGTGTGCTCGGGTAGTGAGCCCTAATTGGCAAGTGCCATTATGTATTTCTATTCTTCTAATAGAGAATACAATCTTGGGTGAATGACCCCATGGTTTTTTCCCTTAATAGGGTTTCCACGTCAAAAATATTGTGTCATGTGTATTTCCATTTCATGATTATGTTTGCTTAATTGAATTAATGCTGCATTGATTATTAAGAAAGTTTAGAAAGCAGAAATAATTAGGATAACTGATTCACCCCCCCTCTCAGTTATCAACAATTGGTATTAGAGCCAAGTTCCTCCTAACAGAGTCTAATAGCTTGAGGAAGATCTGGGAATTCAAATGGATGTATATGGTTTAAGGGAACAACTCAAGACTTCCCTTTATGATCTTGAGTAGTCAAACTCTGAAGTCAATGAGTTAAAGGAAAGACTCAAACAGACTAATGATTTCATGAGAGAACTAAAAGACAAATTAAGTCTCTCTATGAAAAATAGAAAGGAGCTACTTCAGCAATTGGCAAGTCAAAGTGAAGCCAATGATACAAATGAAGATCTGAAGGAGAAAACCAAGTTATGTGAAAAGTTATCAAAAGAAATCATTATGGTAAGACATGAAATGGAATCAGGAGTTATGAAGTTTACCCAAGAGATTGAAGAGAAAAGAAAAAATGAAGATAATCTAAGACAATCTCTCAAGGAGAAATTAGAAGATTGCCACAAGATGGATAGAATTATCAGACATCTTGAATCTAATCTTGAAGATGCTAAAGATAATGAAGAAAAACTTGAGGATCAAATTGTCTCTCTCAAAAGGGATCTCCAAATAGCAAATGAATATAAAGAGAAATTCAAGATAAGTTCTTCTCAACTTGAAGTTCTTCTTGAAAGCCAAAAGAGGGTAGATGACAAGTGTGGTTTGGGATATGAGAAAGGAGAAAGCTCCAGATCTGGTCAGAAGGATTTTGGATCAGAAAATCTAAGGAATAGGCCTAGAAGACCTCCAGTAAGGTAGCCTAATGCTCAAAGATATCCATCCTTCAATGGATACTGCCACAACTGCAATAACTTTGGTCATAAAGGTAATCAGTGCGGAAAGAGAATGAATCAGACTAACTCATTCTCCGGACAGTGTTTTAACTATAAAAGGTATGGTCACAAATCTCATGAATGCAGAAATATGCAAATGAACAAATCATTCAATGGTAGATGCTTTGCATGCAATAGAATAGGTCATATGGCTAATCAATACAGATCAAGAGGATATCAATCAAATATGCATAGAAATGTTGTTTGCCAAATTTGCAATAGATCTGGTCATATTGCAAAATTCTATGGAAACAAGAATCAGGACAAAAGAGGTCTGGTATATCATAATCAGAATCAAGACAAAGGAAAAACAAAGGTGAATCCGGATGAAGTCAAAAGTGAAATGAACAAGATTTGGGTAAAAAGAAGTACAGAGAATGTAGAGGATGGATCCGCACTAGAATCTGGTGCTGATATGCCTTCTAGAAGTTAAAGGGTGAGCTTTGGCTCAGGGGGAGTCACAAGGAAAAACTCCTTTTCCCCCAGCCACACTTTCGGTGCCTAAATTTAGCACAAGAGGTGTTGCAGATTAAAGGGTCTTTAAAGAATCATCTAAAATAGCTTTGGTAAAGAGTTGGAAGATCTGTAAGAAGTTTTGATCAGGCAAATCTTTCAAGTTTGATCTGGTTTATCACTCTTCCAATAAGAACAGGAGCTTCTCAGGTTAGATCTGATATTGAGGAATCTTAATCTGCAGACAAATGGATTGTTTGAAGAAAGGTAAGAAAGCCTGTAGGAAATCATGGAGGACAACTCTAAGTTTATCACTGTGATCTGGAAAGATACATATTTCAGAGTAAAGAAAATAGAGCAACCGGAACAACTTAAGTTGCGCATTTATTGCAATGAAGAATTAGGGTTTGCATAGAAGTATAAGGGCTCATTCACTCGTCATTTGCACATTCACATTTGAGTAGAAGAGGAAAAGAGCTTCACAAACAAGTCTCCATCTCTCACAAGGATCAATCGCAGAATTCAAGTCAATTGGCGATCTTTTCAGCTCATTTCGGGAACCCTAAAAGATTAAGAGGTATTTTCCACTTTTGAAATCCATTTTTGAATCCTTTTAAGATGGACACACCAAATTCTGTAAAGATCTCTAATAGGCCACACCCTAAATTTAGAAATCATCCCTATAAATCCCTGGAAGTTGATCCCCTAGGCGCATTTTCAAGCATTCCGCATGGGGTTTTACACGTAGAAGATGTTAGGGCATATCTTCATGCAAACATTGAAGAATTTGGGGAATCCAAACTAGTTGATATCTATCACAAACACCTGATAGATGACTCTTTTGAGCTCAAACCTTAGTATAAAGCTATCCGGGACAAGCATTTTGCACAGTGCATTCACTTCCCCTGTTTTACAGAAGATGAATGGGTCTGGTACGTATTAAGAAGAATACATGATAACTTCATATGGTTGAATAGACCATTCAAGATCACAAAAGATGCCATTAGGGTAGTTACCAGATTGCACTCATCCTGTGGGATACCTGTTCTAAAATCTATCAAAAATCAAACGGTGACTGAGGCTACCGGATCAAAGTTTGATAAGAGGGCAATGACAATTGAGGATATCACTAATCCGGATATCAAATTTGCATCCATGATCATCGGATACAAAATATATCACTCTAGCAGGGAAAACTCAATACCTAGAACTACAATATATACTGCCTATGAAATGTTAAGAAAGAATGCTGACTATGATCTCTGTGAGTTCCTTCTGAACCAACTTCTGGAAAATCCGCAGAAGATAAAGAAAGACAAGAAGAACTCCTTCAAATATGGTGGCTTGATACTATGTCTATTCTTCTATTATATGAATGAGCTACCCGGATCTAGTGGCTGGATATGGCAAAATGACAGACCGGTTGCCATACAAATCAGGGATTATTTGCATGGACTTGGTGATGTTAAGGCATAGAATACAGCACTCTGGGGCTATTTCAAGAACTTTCAGAGTATGATGCAAGCAAGAGAGAGAATCCCCCAAGCTCTAGTTGAAAAGTATAAGGATACTATTTGTTTCATGGTAGAAACTAATCAGTGCCTTATGGAGGCAGTGGAACCAAGAATAGTATGGATCATGTCGATGGGGTATGAAGTTGATGAGAAAATTGTTGAGCTGCATATTGAACACATGTTAAGTCAGCCAAAAGATCCCAAGGTAGAAAGGTTTGGAACCTTTGAGGAGCTAAGTGTAAAGATTCATGTGGAACTCAGACAACCAGAGATCAAGAGGAAGGTAAGAAAAGAAGTTGAAGATGTTGCAGATGCTCAAACCACCACCAAGACAAATGATCTGAAAGATCTAAAGAAGGCTAAAGTTTTTGTATTCCTATTGAGCGGTCATATATCAATTTTGGATAGAAAGAAGCAAAGTTGGGCAACAGAATTTGTCCAATTGAAGACAACTTTTGCAGACATTCTTTAGTTTATGTGAGTATGTTATATACGGCTAAGTATAGTTAAATTTTTGAAAATTTTGGTGCACGGTTCCCACCCTTTGCCATTGATGTGAAAGGGGGAGTGAAGAGCAGTGAAAAATGAGGAATCCAACTAAGGGGGAGCTCTGAAAAATGTATATAAAAATAGAGCATCAGCCAAGGGGGAGCATAGTGTAAACACTTAGTCATTTTTCACTAAGTGTTGCCATCAATGCCAAAGGGGGAGATTGTTAGCTAGAGACACTATATGGATTCATGATTGTTGTCATTGATGGCAACAAAGTTCATCCTACACATCTGCAGGATATGGTGTGTCTCTACTAGAAGTCAGAGTGAAGAATGTTGTGGTCCGGTAAACAAGAACAAAGCATGTGGTGAGGTCCAACAGTTGGGTCCGGATCTCTCAGAGGAAGTATCTTGGTGAAGTGTGAATTTGGGCAAGTCAAGAGGACTACCTTAAGTGATATATTCCAAGGATTTAGCCTCTGGTGATAGATGAAGAAAAAGATATGAATACTTGAGTATCAGGTTCCTAATTGGCAGTGTGGACAGAGGAAGAACTGACTAGCAGAACATCAGACATTATTCCGGATGTGTTACTGATGATGATAAAAGTTATTAAGGCATAAGTTATGATTGGCTGACATGATTGATGACTTCTACAAGTATATCCTTGATCCGCATTACTTGGTAAGCAATAATTCAGTTGACAGGTCAGAGTTTGTGAAAAGATTGACTATTCTAGATGCCGACTAGAAAGGTGATGAAATCACTTGTGCGGATATATATACAAGATGGATTTAGTTGTGAGAGGTGTCATAGTTTTTGGTGATGTGCAAAGAAAAGAAGTAGAGCTGAATAAAAGTAGAAAGGAAGGTCCAGTATGTAAAAGGAGAGTAGCACAAAGAAGAGGAAAGATGAAGTGCAGCAGATCAGTGTACAGAGCCTAACCAGAACTAAACTCCAACATATGTTGATGCTCCTTATTAGTTCAAGTATTATATTACACTCTTTATAAATTGTAGATAGTGTGTCTCTTGTAGGCAGTGTGCCTCTTGTGAGCAGTGTGCTCAGGCAGTGAGCCCTAATTGGCAAGTGTCATTTTGTATTTCCATTCTTCTAACAGAGAATACAATCTTGGGTTAATCACCTCATGGTTTTTTTCCTTGACAAGGTTTCCACATCAAAAATATTGTGTCATGTGTATTTCCATTTCATGATTATGTTTGCTTAATTGAATTAATGCTGCATTGATTATTAAGAAAGTTCAGAAAGCAGAAATAATTAGGATAATTGTTTTAGCCCCCCCTCTCAGTTATCAACAAAATAAGAGTTGCAAAGTCATTCAATTGTATCCTTATGGTCATGATGAGAAGGTGGTAGTGAAGAGGAGCGAAAATCAAAGCAGAGGTGTTGAGCTTAAATGGAACTGACTCAAGCATAGTGAAGATGCTAATCTCCAGTTCAAGTATGTAATACTCATATTCTTCTATAGATAGTGTGTCTCTTATAGGCAGTGGGCCTCTTGTGAGCAGTGTGCTTGGGCAGTGAACCCTAACTAGCAAGTGCCATTTTATTTTTCTTATTCTTTTTAATAGAGAATACAATCTTGGGTTAGTCACCCCATGGTTTTTCCACATTAAAATCTTGGTGTTATGTGTTCAAGAATTTGTTTCTGCTCTTGAATTATTGCATTATGCTTTCATGATTGAATCGTTGATATGATGTTGAAATATAAGAAGGTTTTAAAGTGAATAAGGAATAGGGTTCTGGTGACAACTGATTCACTCCCCCTCTCAGTTGTCTATCATAAATCCAATAGTTCCCTTATTATATGGGACGAGAAAAAGTTAGAGGATATATTGTTACTAGGTGTCTAGAAGCACTGGTTGTTGAGAAATAAGGTGTCTCAACCTTTGTAATTTTCTAGTATTATTTATTTATTTGTATATTAATTTATTACCCAATGTTGTAATTACTTGTACATTTATTTGGTCACTTAGTTGAGGTGGCATGGTGAGATGTCATCTTACTTGGAATGTGACTTGGATGGTGAAGTCAAACCTACATGGATTTGGGTGTCCCATTTGAGGTGGCACTAATATGCCATGTGTTAGCATCTTGTGGTGTGTGGAAGACAATATTCGATATGACAGAATCTATGACACGTAAGAGCCAAGTTTGGAGATTCCTATGACAAGTGATGACAAGTGTCAGTGATGATCTTTGCATGAGGGAAAGGTTGTTGCAAATATGTGCCTAATTGGTGTTGTCATTGATGTCAACATATCCTTGTTGTCATTAGTGTCAACTGTATCTTATTCTATTGCTTGTTTAGAAGACTTGTATGTTGAGGATATTGAGAAAATTAGCCTCTCTAGAAGAAACAAGTGAGTTATATATCTCTTTGCAGAGATAGTGAAAATAGTGTATTTTAGTGAAGTAGATTGCTTTGCATTCCTAGTAGGATGAAGATCAGAGTCTGTGGATTAAAGGGTTTGTAGAGGATTGTCTGAAGTTGCTCCAGTCAAGATTTGAGGGGTCCGCATGAAGAATTGACAAAGTTATGGCCATCTGAGTAGAACTAGGTTTTTTAGTTGTTCAGAGGTGATAGAGTGATAGAAATCTAGTATAGATTGATCCGCATTGGAATACTATGATCTGTAGATCTAGAGGTGTGTTTAGGATGTCAGTATGTATCCTCAACTCAAGTGGTTTGTGGTTTGGAGGTCTACAAACAATCCTTCTAGTGTGACAGTCATGACCGTTGGTGTTCTTGAGTTCCTAGATGAAGATGCAAGTGTTTCTGATGATCTGAGGTGGTAGCATTGTTATTGTTGATTTCATTGTGCTTGTGGTGCTCTCTAGATCATGTACCTACTATGTTGGTGGTCTGCATTAAGGATTGAGCTCGTGGTTGAAGATTTGTCATGGTGTATTACTGTTATCTCAAGTCTTGGCTGACCGAATGCTTTGTGTATATTGTGGATGATCTAAGAGAGGTTCTATGAAGTGTGGCATGTTGTTTGAGGAAGATTTGGGTCCCATCTATGTTTGGCCAATAGTATAGTGATTCACATTAAGCAAGATGTTTGTAGTGCTGACCTTGATGTTTATTCCATATAAATATGTGTGGTTGAGTTGTGGAAAATCATCCTTGTGCAAAAATGATAAGATCCTAAGAAAGGAAGAAAGCCAGAGTAGAGAAGAAGAAGAGTAGAAGAGGAAGAGCAGTAAAGAATGAGGAGATAAAGAAGTGTTTGGGGGCAGAATAGAAGTATTGTACTTTTAATGGAATTGACCTTGTTATGAAGAAGATGTTGTTTTCTAGTTCAATCTTTCTGTGATAAACTTATAATTGTTTCTATAGGCATTGAGCGTCTTTTGAGTAGTGATCTCTGGGAAGTGCAACCCAAGGCAAATGCCTTCCCATTTTCTATTCTTTTAATAGATAATAAATCTTGTGGGTTAACCCCCACCATGGTTTTTCCCTTAACTAGGTTTCCACGTAAAAATCCTGGTGTCATATGTGTTGATTATGTTTCTGCTCATGTGTTGTTGATTTATTCTTTCATTGTTATATCATTAATCTATTAATAAGTGTTAAAGAAGCTTAGATATAGCAAAAGATAATGTTTTTGAGACAACTGATTCATCCCCTCTTAGTTGTCTACCCTAATTTCAACAATTGGTATCAGAGATGGTTCCTCTAAAAGAAGCTTGACTACTTGAGGAGATCCAGGATGTCAACTTACAAGAAGAATAGTCATAGATTTGATGGAACAAATTACTCTCTTTGGAAGAGTCGCATGGAGTGCCATTTGCAATGCATGGGTGATGCTTATTGGTTAATAACAAAGGATGAGTATAAGCCTCCAGAGAAAGGTCCTTCAACTCCAAATGAACTCAAAGATGCTGAAAACAAAATTCAAGCTAAAGAAGCTTTGCTAAGTGCCCTAACTAATACAAAAATGACAAATGTCCTGGAATTGAAAACTACTCATGAAATCTAGAAGAAGTTGGAAACTCTATATGAAGGTGATGAATATGTCAAATGTGCTAAGTTGTAGATCTTGAAGGGTAGATATGAAAATTTAAGGATGAGTGAAGATGAAAACATCACATCCTACATACAGAAGGTGAATGAACTTGTGTATAGTATGAGGTGTGTTGGTGGAACACTAGAAGAATTAGAGATTGTTGGCAAAGTGCTTAGATCCTTACCTGCTTCATACAAGCATAGAGTTGCTGCTATTGAGGAAATCAGGACTATGCCGACTATTACAAGGGATCAGTTGGTTGGTAAGCTATCGACATTTGAAATGAGTGAGTTTGTTGATTCTCTTCCTAAATGTGAATCTGCATTTAAGGCTAGTGTTTTTGGAAAGCAAAGATTTGATCTAGGTGAAAGCTCTTCCAGAAGATTAACCAAATATGAGAAATCAAAGAAGGAACTTCAAGAAGATGAAACAGAGCTTGAAGAAATTGAAGCCCTTATTGCCAAAAGATTACTAAGAGGATCCGGTAAGTATGAAGGAAAGTTTCCTTTCAAATGTTTTTCTTGCAATAAGATTGGTAATTTTGCCTCAAGATGTCTAGGGAGGGTTTCAAAGCCAAATCCTAACAGACCTAGGTTTAAGAAGAAATGCTACTATGTCCAAGAAGCTACTGATGAAGGAGTTACAAATGATGAATCTGACAAGGGAAGTACATCTGGAAATGAATGGGTGTTCATTGCTATCAAAGAAGAGAATCTGGTGCCTACTGAATCTGCTAGCTATGTGAATGTGGAAAGTGCCTTGGCTACTTAGGTTGAAGAAAAGGGTGAATGGGTGATTGACAGTGGATGTTCTTATCATATGATAGGTGATAAAAGTAAGTTTGTAAGTATGGAAAGATATGAAGGTATAATTGTGAAGTTTGGAGATAATTCAGCTGGTAGAATCTATGGTAGAGGATCCATCTCTTTTGATGGTAAGCACAACACTAATGATGTTTTGTATGTGGAAGGGTTGAAGCATAATCTTCTCAGTGTTGTATAGTTAGTTGACAAAGGGTATGACCTCCAATTCAAGGATGGTAAATGCAAAATTTTGGAAAGCTCCAGAACTGAGATTGCATCTGGTACATAGACTAGAGGTAATATCTTTCATTTAAGTTGCACTGGTAAAAGATGTTTGATTTCTCAGATTGATCAAAGTTACTTATGGCATAGGAGAATGTGTCATGTAAACTTTGATAACATTGTCAAGATAAGTACTACTCAGGCTGTGAGAGATCTTCCAAAGCTTGTAAAACCTGCTAATAGCATGTGTAAGGAATGTTAGCTAGGCAAATAGAATAGAACTACATTCAAGAGTAAAGAACAATCTTCAAGTGGATTGTTGGAACTTGTTCACACTGATTTGTGTGGTCCTACCAGAGTTAGGAGTTTGCAAGGAGACAGATACTTTATGTTGCTAATTGATGATTACTCCCAAATGATGTGGGTCACTTTCTTGGAAGATAAATTAGAAGCTCTTGACAAATTCAAGGTGTTCAAGGATAGGGTGGAGAATGAGATTGGTGTGAAGGTAAAGTGTCTAAGATCTGATAGAGGTGGAGAGTTTACCTCCAGTGAGTTTAATGCATTTTTTGAAAAGCATGGAATAAGAAGACAATTATATGCTCCTAGGACTCCTCAGCATAATGGAGTTGTGGAAAGGAAGAACTAGACTATTCAAGAGGTTGCTAGAACCATGAAGATGGAGGGAAATGTTCCACATTTCTATTGGAGAGAAGCTGTGAGTATTACTATCTACACTCTTAACCAGGTGTAGATCAAAGGTAATACTATTAAAACAACTTATGAACATTGGTTTGGTAATGTTCCTACTATGAAATACTTCATAGTTTTTGGTAGTAAACGCTATATCAAAAGAGATGAAGATCTAGGCAAGTTTTATGTAAGGAGTGATGAAGGAATATTTTTGGGCTACTCTAACCAAAGCAAAGCATACTGATGCTTTAACAAGAGATTGAAAAAGATTATTGAAAGTGCTAATGTAAAAGTAGATGAGAGCATGGGGAGAACTTCCAAGTTCTATGGATATGAATTAGATGATGAAAATGAAAAGAAAGTTCAATCTCAGACTCATATTCAGATTGCTCCTGAAAATCCAATGACTCAAGAAGCTAGTGAGAATGTTGAGAAACAAGTTCAAGAATTAGAAGCTCAAGAAAATCCCAAAACTCCTAGGTATGTGAGGTTGAATCATTTTGAAGATTAGATCATAGGGGATAGAAATAAAGGTGTTCAAACTAGAAGAAAAATTGCTGAAGAACAAGTTTAGTATTGTTTAATTTCAAAGATTGAACTAAAATTAGTGAATGAAGCATGTACTGATGAAAGTTGGGAAAAAGCAATGGAAGAAGAATTAATTCAAATTGAAAAGAATCACATTTGGGATCTTGTTCCTAGACCCGAAGACAAAAATGTAATTGGAAGTAAATGGGTCTTCTGGAATAAATTGAATGAAGATGGTGAAGTTGAGAGAAATAAAGCAAGATTGATGTGCAAAGGACATTCTAAAGTAGAGGGAATTGATTTTGAAGAAAATTTTTCCCTGGTGGCAAGAATCGAAGTAGTTAGATTATTTCTTACCTTTGCAACTTGCAAAGATTTCAAAGTTTACTAGATGGATGTCAAGTCAGCATTCCTAAATGGAAAGTTGGAAGAAGAAGCCTGCATTGAGCAACTGGAAGGATTCTAGTTGTCTGATCAAGGAGATATGGTCTGCAGATTGAAGAAAGAATTGTATGGACTTAAACAAGCCCCAAAAGTCTGGTATGCAAGGTTAGATAAGTATCTACTAAAGTTAGGCTTTAGCAAAGGCACTACTGATAGTAATCTTCATTTCAAAATTGATCATGAATTCATCCTGATTATTGAGGTATTTGTTGATGATATCATCTTTGGTGGAAATGAGAGCATGTGTAAAAAGTTTGCTAATTAGATGCAAAGTGAATTTGAGATGTCCATGCTTGGTGAAATGAATTTTTTCTTAGGTCTGCAAATCATTCATTCACAAAAAGGCATCTTCATATCTCAGTCTAAGTATGTGAAAGAGTTGTTGAAAAAGTTTGGAATGGAAGATTCAAAACTATTGAGCACTCCTATGATAATTAGATGCAAGTTGAGTAAAGATGATGATTCACCTAAGTAGATCAGAAAAGGTATAGATTAATGATTGGAGGACTACTTTATTTGACTCATACCAGACCTGATATTATGAATTCAGTTGGCCTTGTTGCTAGATTTCAAGCTGATCCTAGAGAATCCCATGTTGTAGCAGTCAAAAGAATCTTTAGATATCTGAAGGGAACATCTGATTATGGATTATGGTATCCTAAGGGTGATGATTTCACTCTTCATGCATATACAAATGCTGATTGGGCAGGAGATGTGGATGACAAAAAGAGTACTAGTGGAGGTGCATTTTTCCTAGGAAAGAGATTGGTTTCTAGGTTGAGCAAAAAGCAAGAAGCAATATCTCTATCCACAGTAGAGGTAGAGTATATAGTAGTAGCAAGTAATTGTACTCAAGTTTTGTGGATGAAGAAAATGTTGAAGGATATCAAAATTGTGTTTGAGGAGCTTGTTATAATATTCTATGATAATTCAAGTGCAATAAACATCTCAAAGAATCCGATGTTG
Source organism: Cunninghamia lanceolata (assembly GCA_027924645.1). Taxonomy (NCBI): domain Eukaryota; kingdom Viridiplantae; phylum Streptophyta; class Pinopsida; order Cupressales; family Cupressaceae; genus Cunninghamia; species Cunninghamia lanceolata. The sequence continues at coordinate 18,831,515 of BSBN01001807.1, read as the reverse complement.
CATTCAAAGACAAAAACATATCCATCAAGTTTCACTTTTTGAAAGAGAAGGTTAATGAGAATGAAGTCAAATTGGAGTTTGTTTCATCAAAAGATTAGATTGCAGATATCTTCACTAAGCCTCTACCTAAGGACACTTTTGAGTATATCAAAGGGAAGCTAGGGGTGATTACCCCTCCTATTCAGAACAAAGATACACTAATGTACATCAGTCTGGTGGAATTCACAATCATATCTTGTGATCCAGATTGGTGTTAATGAGATGCTTCTCAGGGTGAGTAGTTCGTATGGTGGAATTCAGTTTGGTTTTATCTAAGAAGCAAAAGAGGGAGAGATGATTGCAAATATGTGCCCTTTGCCATTGATGTCAAAGGGGGAGAGAAGTCATGTGAAAAACTTGAAAGTAAGTAGTTGCTGGTGAAAGGGGGAGCAGTGAAGAAAGTGATTTTAGATGTGATAAGAGAAAGGGGGAGAAGTTCTTGTCTTGATGGTTGAAACCATTTTTCACATCATATGTTGCCATTAATGACAAAGGGGGAGATTATTGCAAATATGTGCCTAATCAGTGTTGTCATTGATGTCAGCATATCCTTGTTGTCATTAGCGTCAATTGTATCTTATTCTATTGCTTGTTTAGAAGACTTGTATATTGAGGAAATTGAGAATATTACCCTCTTCGGAAGAAACAAGTGAGTTACATATCTCTTTGTAGAGACAGTGAAGACAACGCAGTAAATTGGTCTACATTCCTAGTAGGATGAAGATCAGAGTCTGCAGATTAAAGGGTTTGTAGAGGATTGTTTGAAGTTGCTTCAGTCAAGATTTGAGGGGTCTGCATGAAGAATTGGCAAAGTTATGGCCATCTGAGTAGAATCAGGTTTTGTAGTTGTTCAGAGGTGATAGTGACAGAAATCTGGTCCAGATTGATCCCCATTGAAATATTATGATCTACGGATCTAGAGGTGTGTTTGGGATGTCGGTGTGTATCCTCAACTCAAGTGGTTCATGGTTTGGGGTTCTGCAATAAATACTTTTAGTGTGATAGTCATGACAATTGGTGTTCTTGAGTTCCTGGATGAAGATGCAAGTGTTTCTGATGATTTGAGGTGGTGCCATTATTCTTGTTGATTTCATTGTGCTTGTGGTGGTCTTTGGATCATGTACCTACTGTGTTGGTGGTCCACATTGAGGATTGATCTCATGGTGGAAGATTTTTCATTGAGTATTATTATTATGTCTAGTCTTGGCTGACTAGATGCTTGGTGCATATTATAGATGACCTAAGAGAGGTTCTATGAAGTGTGGCATGTTGTTCAAGGAAGATTTGGGTCGTAGCTATGTTTGGCCGATAGTATAGTGATTCGTATTAAGTTAGATATTTGTAGTGTGGACCTTGATGTTTATTCCAAGGTTGATGAAGCATATAAATATGTGTGGTTGAGTTGTGGAAAATTATCCTTGTGCAAAAATGATAAGATCCTAAGAAAGGAAGAAAGACAGAATAGAGAAGAAGAAGAGTAGAAGAGGAAAAGTAGTAAAGAATGAGGAGATAAAGAAGAAGTGTTTGGGGATAGAACAGAAGTATTGTGTGCTTAATGGAACTAACCTTGAGAGGAAGAAGATGTTGTTTTATAGTTTAATCTTTCTGTGATAAACATTTAAAAGTTTCTATAGGCAGTGAGCCTCTTTTGAACAGTGAGCTCTAGGCAGTGCACCTGAAGGCAAGTACCTTCCCATTTTCTATTCTTTTAACAAAGAATAAATCTTATGGGTTAACCCCCACCATGGTTTTTCCCTTAATCGGGTTTCCATGTAAAAATCTTGGTGTCATATGTGTTGATTATGTTTCTGCTCATGTGTTGTTGCTTTATGCTTTCATGGTTATATCATTAATCTATTAATAAGTGTGAAAGAAGATTAGATACAACAAAAGATAAAGTTTTTGAGACAACTAATTCACCCCCCCTCTCAGTTATCTATCCTAATTTCAACAAAGACATCTTTGGGCACCCAAGTTGGGCTATGAGATATTGTAAGAGGAATATGCTATATTTAGCATTGTATGATGGATTCTCTTACAACATTTAAGGTTGTTATGTTGGGAAAATCTATGACAACTATAAGATGCGTAAGAGCATCTATCATAGTCTATTTTTAGCATGGAGTGCTCCTATGTTGGAAAAGTCAAATTTGCCATGTATGATAGATGTAAGGGAGGTAATTGCAGCAAGGTCAACTATCCTTTGATGTGGGATAATGGCCATGTGGTGAAGGTGGATGCCTATCCCAAGATGCTTCCAATATTTGCCTTGTAATCTCTATATATTGCATAGTTTGGAGTTGTAGTTGCATAGTGTTTTTATAGGTACTGTTATATTGTCGGAATAACTCTAGAATTGAGATTTGAAGACTCTTGAAAGAACTTGCATTGTAAGTGTATTGTAAACTGTAACTATTTCAAATAATACATTGTGTAGGTTTTGGAGTGTGGGGTTTTTCACCTGAAAAGGTTTTCCCCATTATACATCTTGTGTCTAGTTCTCTCTGTCTACATTCTTGTTTTGTGTTTTCTTCTGTAATATCTCTAATATAAGTTTAATAGTGCTCAAAATGTAAAGATTAAAATGAATTTGCATACCTCTCCCCTCATTAGATTAGTTTAGGAAGTGATTTCTGTGCACCTAGCTTCCTTTCAGTTAGTATCAGAGCCTGGTTAGTTTTGGTCCTAGTTGCTGGGTAGGGGTTTTTTGTACTAATCTTAGATTGAGTGGGAGTTTGTACAGAGTATTCTATAATCTTGTTGTAGGAAGGAGATGGCAGGTACATCCAGAAGAATAGAAGTTGAAAAGTTTAATGGCAACAATTTCGAGTTGTGGAAACTCAAAATCAAATCATGCTCATTGATAGAGACCTATGGGAAGTAATTTCTAGTGTAAAACCAATAGCAATGTCCCAAGACGATTGGGATCTCAAATATTGTAAAGCCAAGGGTCTTGTGAGACTCTGTTTAGCTGATTTCGTCCTGTTAAATGTTCATGAAGAGAAAATTGTGAAGGATCTGTAGAAGAAACTTGGTGATGTTTATCAGGCTAAATCCCTAGTAAACAAGTTATTTCTATGGAAGAAGCTATATTATCTGAGGATGGAAGATGGAGGATCTGTTGCTGATCACATGAATGCCTTTAATATATTAGTTGCACAATTGCTATCCATTGGTGTGAAGATGGAGGAGGAGGACCGGTGTATGACCCTGCTTTGTTCTTTACTGGATTTATGGGATCATCTTATTATGGCCATCGAGAGTACCACATCCACTTTCAAAATGGAAGATGTGGTGTCTTCATTGTTATTTGAAGAGATGCAGAGAAAGTCATCTGAGTCAGCCAATGAAGCCCTTACGGTTCATGGAAGACCCAAGGAGAAAGGGAAAAAGAAAGACAAGAAAGCTGAGAAGGGTAGATCCAAATCCTGTGGGAGATTCGAATCTCCTAGAAAGTCCAAAGTACTATGTTGGAACTATGGGAAAACTAGGCATTTCTAAAAGGAATGCAAAGAGGAGAAAAAGAAGAAAAAGAAGAATGTCCCAGATTTAGATTCTGATAAATCACAAGATGATGGTGATGCCTTCATGGCAACCTTGGCCACCCATGCATCTGATGATGTGTTGTTGATTGATTCTAGTGCCTCTTTCCACATGACCTCGCATCGAGACTGGTTTACAAAGTATGAAGAGTTCAATGGTGGAAGAGTGTACCTAGGAGATGATTCTCATCTAAAGATAGTTGTCCATGGAAGAGTCACAATTTGATTCCTTGATGGATGAGTGAAGGCAATCTCTGGGATTATGCACATCCCAGGCTTGGCACATAACCTTCTTTCTATAAGTAAATTGAATGATGCATGTGTGCAAGTTGTCTTCTCGAAAGAAGGATGCAAGATGACTAGAGGAGCTATGGTGCTTATGAAGGGTACTCAAAGAGGTACTTTGTTTTAGCTGGAGGCATGCATTTCACAATGCAATAGTTCTTCTAACTCAAAGAAAGAGTTGTAGTCATTTCATCCCCAACATTGGAATCAGTAACTAAAAGATCTGTTGTATCAAATTCTGATGGTAGTACATTTTGGGTACCTAAGGGTGCTCATGCTTTGGAAGTTAAGCTTCCTAAAAGACGATGTTATGGCATAAGAGACTTGGCCACATTGGTGAGAAGGGTCTTAGAACCCTAAAAAATAAAAACCTCATTGAGGGGTTAGATGATTGTAATCTTGATTTTGACTTTCGTGAACATTGTATATATGGAAAGTAAAACCATGTTCAGTTTTATTCAAGTTCTCATAAGTCCTCAGGTGTATTGGATCTTATTCATTTTGATGTGTTTGGTCTAGTTAATGTTCCTTCAATATCTAAATCTGTATATTTTGTATCTTTCATAGATGATTACAGTAGGACATGGATTTATTTTCTCAGAAGCAAATTTGAAGTCTTTAGTTAGTTCAAAGAGTTTAAATCTTTTGTTGAGAATTAGACTACTAAAAGGATTAAGTGTTTGAGAACTGACAATGGTGGTGAGTTTTGTTCCATAGAATTCAATAAGTTCTGCAAAGATCATGGGATTGAAAGACATAAGACAACTCCATACACCCTGCAACAAAATGGAGTTGTAGAGAGGATGAACAGGACATTGATGGAGAAGGCTAGGAGTATGCTTAGTGGAGTTTCCTCGAACAAAAGTTTTGGGTTGAAGTTGTTGCCACTACTTGCTACTTGGTAAATAGGTCTCCTATATCATCTCTTTTTGGTAAGACACCCATGGAGGTGTGGTCTAGTAAGAAGCCTTCAATAAGAAATCTTTGTGTTTTTGGTTGTGAGGCATATGCTCATGTGCCTAGGGAGAAGAGGTCAAAATTGGAAAACAAGGTTGTTAAGTGTATCTTCATTGGCTATGGTGTCAGTGTGAAAGGATACAAGCTTTGGGATCCTATGGATGAAAAAGGGTTTGTATAGTAGAAGTGTTATTTTCAGAGAGCTAACACCTTCTTCCACTGTTCTACATCCAGAAGAGAAAGAAAAGAAAGAGGATGTGGTTTAGTTTTCTTCTACCCCTGAGAAGACTAAACTGAAAGAACCTGTTGGACCTGATGATGAATAGAGCTCTCACAACTTTGAAAGTTTAGAAGATGAAGTAGAACCTCCACCTCAGCCTTTAAGGAGGTCCACACGAATCAAGAAGCAACCTGAGAGGTTTGGTTATACATTGCTTGACTCTAGTTGTGCTTTTGCTTTGCTTACTAATGCTGATGAGTCTAGAACAGTGACAGAGGCTATGGGCATGAAAGATGTAGGTTCCTAGAAGGAGGCCATGGAAGATGAGATGGCTTCTTTGGAAAAGAATAAAACTTGGGACTTGGTGCCTTTACCTGGTTGTCAGAAAGTTGTTGGATGCAAAATGGTTTCCAAGAAGAAATTTGGTGCAGATGGTAGCCTTCAGAAGTATAAAACCAGATTGGTTGCAAGGGGGTACTCACAAGTGGAGGGAATTGATTATGGTGAATTTTTCTCTCCCATTGTAAAGCTGACATCTAATCGGTTCCTGTTATCTCTTGTAGCTGCTTATGATTTAGAAGTGGAACAAATGGATGTGAAGATAACTTTCCTTCATGGTGACTTGGAGGAAGAGATTTATATGTCACAGCCAGAGCATTACATAGAAAAAGGTAAAGAAAATTTGGTTTACAAGTTAAAGAAGTCTTTGTACGGTTTGAAGCAATCTCCTAGGATGTGGTACATGAAATTTGATGCCTTTGTGTTGTTGTTTGGATATCTGAGATTGAAATCAGATCATTGTGTGTATTATAAGTTCAAAAATGATTGTATTCTCATTATTGCACTATATGGTGATATGTTGCTGATTGGGAATGGTAAGAATATGATTTTTGATTTGAAGTCTTAGTTGTCAGTATAGCTTGAGATGAAAAACTTAGGGGTAGCTAGATACATTCTAGGGATGGAGATTAGAAGAGATAGAGCAAACCAAAAACTTTGGTTAAGCTAGAGTAACTATGTGAAGACTGTGTTGGATAGATTCAGCATGGTAGATTGCAGACCATTATGTGTTACTATTTCATTGGGGACAAAGTTATTTGTTAATGATTGTCCAAAGTTTCCTTCTGAGACAAAGGATATGAGCAGAGTACCTTATGCTAGTGATGTTGGCATCTTGATGTATGCTATGGTCTTTACAAGACCAGACATTGCCCAAGCAATGGGAGTCCTTAGTCGGTTTATGGCTAATCCTAGATGGGTACATTGGGATGCAGTAAAGCAAGTGTTCAGATATTTGCGGGGTACTTCCAAGTATTCCCTATGTTATCATGGTCATCCTACAGGACCTGCACATTCTGTATGTATTCATGGATTTGTGGATTTTGATTGGGCGGGTGACATTGATAGCAGGAGATCCACCAGTGCTTATGTGTTTACTATGTTCAGTGGTGCAATTAGTTGGATGAGTAAGTGACAACCTATGGTTGCTTTATCCACGATAGAAGCTAAGTATATGGTAGCAACTCATGCTTGTAAGGAATCCATTTGGCTTAAGAGGTTCTATTCAGATATTGGTGTTGATGCAAGATAGATTACTATCTATTGTGATAGTCAGAGTGCAATTTGCTTAGAAAAGAATCTAACTTTCCATGCTAGAACAAAGCATATTGATGTACAATTTCATTTTTTGTGAGACATGGTAGAGGATGGGAAGGTGATATTGGAGAAAGTAGACACTTTGAGGAATGTTGCAGATGCATTGACAAAACTAGTGGGCACAAAGAAGTTTAGATGGTGTTTCGGAGTCTATGGGCCTCTTGGCCCCTAGCAGTTAAATCTTGTCATTTCTTTTGGCTCTTGCAAGGTGTTCGACAAGTGGGAGAATGTTGGGAAATAAGGTGTGTCAACCTTTGCAATTTCATAACATTATTTATTTATTTGTATATTAATTTATTTCTTAATGTTGTAATTACTTGCACATTCATTTGGTCACTTAGTTGAGGTGGCACGGTGACATGTTATCTTACTTGGAATGTGACTTGGATGGTCAAGTCAAACCTACATGTATTTGGGTATCTAATTTGAGGTGGCACTAATATGCCATGTGTCAGCATCTTGTGGTGTGTGGAAGACAATATTCCGTATGATAGAATCTATGACGCGTAAGAGCCAAGTTTGGAGATTCCTATGACAAGTGATGACAAGTGTTGGTGAGGATCTTTGCATGAGGGAAAGGCATCTTTGGAAACCCAAGTTGGTCTATGACATGATGTAAGAGGAATATGCTATATTTAACATTGTATGATAGATTCTCTTACAACATTTAAGGTTGTTATGTTGGGAAAATCTATGACAATTGTAAGATGCGTAAGAGTATCTGTCATAGTCTATTTTTAGCATGGAGCACTCCTATGTTGGGAAAGTCAAATCTACCATGTATGACAAAAGTAAGGGATGTAATTGCAGTAAGAACAAGTTTCTTTTGATGTGAGATAATGGCCATATGGCCAAGGTGGATGCCTATCCCAAGATGCTTCCAATATTTGCCTTGTAATCCCCATATATTGCATAGTTTGGAGTTGTATTGCATAGTGTTTTTATAGGTACTGTTATGCTGCCGCAATAACTACAAAATTGACATTTGAAGACTCTTGAAAGAACTTGCATTACAAGTGTATTGTAAACTATAACTATTTCAAATAATACATTGTACAGGTTTTAGAGTGTGGGGTTTTTCACGTGAAAAGGTTTTTCCCACGATACATCTTGTGTCTAGTTCTCTCTGTCTACATTCTTTTTTTGTGTTCGCTACTGTAATATCTCTAATATAATTTTAATATTGCTGCAACTGTAAAGGTTAAAATGAATTTGCATACCCCTCCCCTCATTAGATTAGTTTAGGAAGCGATTTTTGTACACCTAGCTTCCTTTCACTGGTTGGTCTATTTATATATCTCAGATGGTAGAAGCCAATCATAGATGGCCTTGTAATGATGAGTTGCCACTTTATTTTTGCAAACAATTATATGCTGAATTCCATTTAGGATTAGATGTGGATTACACATCTATGCCTGCACATGTTGGATAGGGCAAGGGGAGGTTTGCCAACAAACCTCAATTTAGATGTGCAGAATTACCACTACTTGTCAACAAGAGGGCATTAGTTGGTCCAAACCTTTTGGTTCTTCCAAAACATTTGGAACTAGGAGCAGTAGGAGATGTAGTAGTCACATTGACTAGATCATGTCTTTTTGATAGTAAGGCCATAATTGCTACTCAGGTCGATCAGATGTCATCTGATCATGTAGGGAGATACTTATTATGTCCATGGATTAGCCTTCCTCCCACTAAGTCTACATTTGTGAATAATGACCCCTACATTTGTGCAGACCTACCATCACCCTCAAATGTGGCCCATATGAGTGATGCCACTTTACATAATGTGTGTTCAGCTTCCATTACCTGATTTACTATCAGCATTCTAGTTCAGTGACAAGTATGGGATTCCTTTAGATGTTGTACTGAGTCATATTATATGACATTATGGTAGACAGTCAGGCCAGGGTGAGGCATCTTCAGAGGACCAACATATTCTAGACTAGCCTATAGCCCCCACATAGCATCAAGATGCACCTAATGTACATGGCACATATAGAACACTTCTTTTTGACACTGGTCCTTTACCTGATACAAGTGTCCTTGATCTGACCATTCATTCTTGTGACATCAGTTGGATTGGTAGAGTGCTCTAGGATGAAACGCAGGTACTTGAATAATTTTTATATTTTGCATTCTAAAAATTCACATCTATATATTAAATAAAATTGATTTTAAAGTAGTTCTCACTATTCATTGAAATCTTTTATTTGAAAATTTCTAGCAATACATGGATTTGTCATGCTTTGGAGATTTGGAGCATGCAGAAGATCCTGTACATGGTACATTTGAGGTACATAATTTATAATATATAAATTACTTCATAAATTCAGACATGTATGTTGAAAGTACAAAACTTTAAGATGACTTTATATATATATACACACATGTACACTAAATAAAAAATTATGTACTTTCTTGTGTAGGGAGGTGGATCAGGACATGAATTGAGACAAGGATCGAGATAGGCATTGAGAGAGAGATTGGGGCATGGATCCACATAGGGATAGGGAGAGAGATCTATCCATAATCATATTAGACATCCTCCTCTTTGACTTGTTTTACATGTAGAAACATGATTTGTTATACATTTTATATTACATGGTTTGTCACATTATGGTTCTTAGATCATGATCTTCATATGTTATATACATTTTACATTATGGTTTCACATTATATATACATTTTACATTATGGTTTCATATTATGGTTCTAAAATTGTGATTTGTCACATTATGGTTTGAATATGTTTCTTTAATGATCTCTCTAATTAAAATCCAACATTTTTGGTCTCATTTTTGGATACACTAATATATATAAATTCTTGAAGCTAATTAGGGTTTTGAGTTAGGAAATTTTGTATTTTGAAAATTGAGTAAATTTTGAGGCTTCCATTAATAGTGATTGTAATTTATGTGTGTCATTATTTGAGTTAACTTTGTTTATTGCCTTATGAAGGATTGGACATGTTTAGAGAAATCATGATAATAAGATGAATATATTTAATTTTATTAAGAAGTTGAAACAAAACTAGAAGCTATATGATATGTTTATCATTTGAATGCTACATGAGTAGATAGAATCAATAATATGATGTTGTGTAGTTTATATTATGTTTAAGAGTTATATTGCTATTTTACGTGCTTTTTGCATTTGATGTATGGTGTCAATGCTTATGAATAGGAAAGTGTTTTGGTTAAAGTTGAATTAGTGGAATTCATGATTGTTTAATGTGGCTAAATGAACCTTAGACATCATGTGGAATTTGTTTTTCAAACCATTTATAGATATCCCTTGAATAATGAAAGTTACATCATGTTAGTTTCTAGTTGCTTTAGGATTTCTTAGGCTCAACCCTTCTCTTGTCATAGGTTTTGTACAACCTTGATTTTTTTCTTGTAAGGTTGTAATTAGTATTGTAAGTTATTTGTGTCTTTAGTCTTTTTGTAGATCCTTGGGTTGATCTTGGAACCAAATTTTATATTTTTAGGAACCTCACTATTCTCTTGAGCCATGTTTTCTATTTGAAATTGTTTGTCTACAATAGGGATGATATGGAGAATCACTTAGGTGACTTGGACTAACAATAAAGGTGATCTAGCCCCAATAGGGATGATTTGGATATAGTGAATAGTTTTGAACATTTTTCATAGAAGTTTCCTAAAGGTAAGTTGTTCACTAGGGTCTCCCTAGATGCCCATCTTCTTGGTTTGTTAGTAATTAAGTACCTTACATGTTTTATTCCTATTTTTCATTAGAAGTTAAATCTTGTTGTGATGTTGACTAGGCATTGTGTGGTTTGGTGAGAACTTGGAACTCCTAATTATCTTACCTCTAAAGTGAGTGAACCTAAGCATTTTATATTCTTTCCACCTTGTTGTGAATATTTTGGGTTTGAGGGATGAGTTGTTTTACTAGTCTCACCCTATCCTTCACATTCATGTGTGATGATGATTGTGGTCTAGTACCTAATATCCATGGTTAGAGTGAACTCTACCTTCTACAGGTTTGCCATGGTGGTATTTTCTTGTTACTAAGTCATTCTTCTACTTGTGTAGGCATGCTTAGTGCACTAGCTATGCACTATTTGGCTATGCTTGTGTCATGTCATAGTAGTCCTTGTGAGTTTACATGTAACTATGACATGTTAATGTTGCAATCACAACATAAAATATTTTTTCATCTATTCATTGACCATTAGTGTCTTGTACAAAAGCTTAGGCATTATCTAAATATGTAAGAAACTAAATCAATACTTCATCATTCGAAAGTCTAAAATTACATCAAAAACATCTACCTCTAGGGATTACAATTAGATTTAGAGCTCATTCTTAAATTAAAATTTACAAATCACTTGCTTAACAAGAGTGCAATTTGAAATTAAAAAAACTCCTTAAGCTAATTGATCTTCAATAGCTCTTAGATCTCAACTGTTGGACTCTAATTTGATTCACTCTCTCTCCTTCTCATTATAGTATATGGATCCCCATGCACTTTAGATAAGCATCATGGGACTAATATTTAATTATTTCTCCATGAACTTCATCTTGGAGTTAGACACATATCTTAAAAACATGTAGATGGCCTTCTCTTTAGATGAAGTAAAAAATACAACTCTAATCTCAATGCAACTCTAAACATGAACCACCTTGGGACCAATAATACCATGAATTACATTAACTATTGACATAAATCTTAAATAATTGACACACAACTCATAGACCTCCATTAGTTGATATGGGAAGCCATGTCATATGATATAAACTAAAATATAATGTAACATCACTTTCCAAAATTTTCAAGATTTACGTTAAACATTTAACTTAAACAAGTCATTAATTAAGAATTGATAAAGATAATAAAAATTTGAACTAAAGAAACATATTATTTTCCATCTATTAAGCATGTTAATCAAATCAAGATATAACAAAGCTTACAATCCAGTAACCATTACAGTCTTTAGTGAGTAGCCATCACTAATCAAATACAATATATGCTCTAGGCATCTTAATCAAGTTTTTTTTACATTACAACAAACCAACTGGTCATAAAATGTAAACACTATATCTGGAACCAATGTCATCTGTCTTCATAAGCCTCGACTTGTCTCATGCTTGGAAAGGGGTGAATCATCCTAGTGCTTTTCCTCCAACCATGGACATGCAGGCCCCCACTCATCTTCCTAACTAGAAGAGGTCGTACCCTTCACAGAAAGGTTAGACATTAGAACCCAACATGTTAGCCATCTGAGTATCTGGTGTTGTGTCCTTCCTAATGTTTCATGGTCACACACTATAGATCCACTCTAACTTATATGTCACTACTAGAGATACTAGGCCATCTAGAGCACTATGGACCGATAATGCATGTAGAGACAGATGCATTACTTTGGCCAAAGTTTTACATACATATACGCTGCAAAATGAACGTCGGCATATGTCCACCACCCTAACTTGACTTATAAGATATCATGTTCTATAGTAAAATAGATTATTGACCCAATTCTTTAGGTCTTGTGTGCGTGGGATCAATTCAAATCACTATCCAGACTTGGACATTCGATTCCCTCCATAGGTTCAACAAGATTCTAGTGACTCCTCGTCACTAGGTTTATTTTTAGTTCACATCAAATTTTACCAGTTGACACCTAGGTCACATATGGTTTACAATTTCAAAAATAAGTCATCTCATATGATGAAATTGAATACATGTACTCAAGACATACCTTGCCCTAGTAGAGTAGAAGTACCATATTCATAACTCATAACTTTTAACAATAAGTCTTAAATTTAGACTCATATAGAACTAGTCTATAATCTTCTATAAACTTATTCTAACTATCTGGTGATGAGACCAAGATTTTAAAGGTCTCACCACCTTCATATTTGAAGGTTCACTTATACATTCATAATAGTTTAAACAACTTCTATATATAATTCATAGCCAGCTTTCCATATAAAACCTGACTTGGTGTTAATTTGGTGTTATAGTCACACCGATATATAACTGCCTACTCAGCTATCATCTCAGTCAAAGGACTATGTTATTGATATTAACTACCTTCTTTGATATCATTACAATTGAATGACTGTATGATAAGTATTAATGCCTTCTCAACTATCATTTGGTCGAATGACTGTATTATAAGTAATATTGCCTTTTCAGTTGTCATTACAATCAAATGACTGTATTATTTCATTATTGATTATAATCATCTTGAATCATTCATAGCTCCATTCAAGAGCTATTAGGCTCTGCCGTTGTCATCATACAATGTGAGATTAATATATATTTTGAATACATGCTCAGCCATAATGGCTTCGAGCTCTAGTCATCATAGAATGTATTATACAATACAATACATCCGGGTCAAAAGGCCCTAAGCTCAAACACAGAAAAGAGTCTATGTTTATAGAGCTCAGCCTCAAGGCCTTGAGCTAGTACCCAAATAAAACATAGTGCAGCTGTTACTTGGCTCTTTAAGCCTGGGGCTTAATCATAGACAAGATTACATAGTATCACAACTTGGCTAAGTGTAGTCTCAAGAAGAGTTAACAAAGTTTTATTGCTCAGCTCAACGGCCTGGAGCATGGTCTCAAAGAAAGTTTATTGTGTTTAATTAGCTCAACCTTCATGGCTTTGAGCATATTCATAATTCAAAATTGACTTGTGAGGGTTTGACCATATGGATCTGAACCACTGAAAATGAAATTTTTAAAACAAGAATAGCTCGTCCATTTTGGCCTTGAGTCATGACATAAAAAATTATAAATATTATCCATGGCATGGCCTTATAGGCCTTATGTTTTAGTTTTTAACAAATAACAAGAAACATCATGTTATACAGACTCAGATAGAAGTCTTGAGTTTTAAACTCATCATACAAAAAGTAATTGGGGTATTTGTTTCCCATTTTACCTGTAACAGGCTAATTCTCAAGATGTAGTTCCAGATTGCAACTCGTCTAGCATCTCACAACTTCTTTCCTCCAATGTTCTCCCTGAACAGTTTCGCCACCTTTTTCTTCAAAAACCCCCAACCACCACCAACTCACTAAAAAGTGACTACATCAAAATGGAAAACCCAACACATGACCATCAGTCACCCATGGCATGCCGATTTTGGTTGATAACTACCTTTCCACTTATTAGAGTCTCCACAAAAAGTGGCTCAATCCTTGCAATACATGGGATGGTTGAGCTCGAAGCTCCCTTCGATCCCCATGATCAACTATAACAACTTAGTAATATTCGATACTATATAATTATTAAGATAAGTAAATAATAACAATATTATAGGTAACAACCTATTAAGAGGTTTCATCCTTAACTAAGGATTATCACTACAAGGTTACAATCATAAAAAAGATTCACATTAATAATGTTGGTTATCGGGGTCGAGTAATACTCCCCCGAAATTGACTATTCCCATTAGTCGAATGACTAGGGATGATGTTCCAAGATCATCATCTAGTCATTATGACTTGTCATGATAACTTCAACAACACCATGATTTTACCAAGAACATGGAAACAAAAGAAAAGAGACATGACACATGACAACTTATGAAAGGATTGAGAAGGACATCGAAGTTGATTACTCAAATGGCTAGTCAACTTAAGTTTTCATAACGTCTAAACCTTCCTCCAGGATGATACTCTCCTTCCTTCTTCGAAGGACGTTCATTTTCCTATCACACTCAGGATCACAAGATTATGATCAGTGCATCATTATCAAATCTCGTAGCATAAATCATTTAATTTACAATACTATTTAACATCTATTTCTACTTCATAATCCAAAAGTTAAATCAGATATTTCCACAATATCAAATCAATTAACTATGACTAATCCTCCTAATTATCATGCCAAGTTAACAATTAAGTCTAATTGTAAGTTAGGGATGTAACATACAAAATAGACAAGTGAACATGCTCTAAATACTTTGATGATTTTCTAGATTAAATATCATGACAACTTGTTGCCTATGCATTATCATACAATTAATTCTATTTTACTTGTCTAGGCACATAAACTAATAACTTTAGTTATAAAATATAATTGCAATCAAACAAAATGACTACTAAAGAAATAAGCACAACACAAACAGACATAAAGGAAGTTTTTGTTTGATGAAAAAATTATTATATGTTGGAAATGCTCCTACATCTAATTAACTTTACGATTCTAAGAAAATAATTGAAGACAACATTCTGAAGCATGTAGATGGACTATGTGATTATGATGAAGATTCTAATTCATAGAAATGTTCTTTTTAGGCTCCAAATGGAAATGTTGCTAGAATAATTTCTTCTTGAACTAACCTTTGAATTAATTGCAGATTGATGTCCTTAAAATACAAGCACATAGCAAGAGGTTGCACAAAAATTTGTTTAGTTGGCCCATAATGACTAGTAGGAAGAGGCAAGAATTCAAAAATTTTAAATTTAAACTTGGGTTTAATCCCAAGTGGCTCAAGAATGACCCTTAGCATAAAAGTGCAAATTTCAAGACATTGAATAAACATGTATGGGGATAGGTTCAAACATAGGTGTAATGAATGATATGAAGATGACAAATATATGGATATATGTGTGAATGAGAAGATGATAGCATGTAATAAATGAGGAATGTATAGAAATAAATGAACATTGATAGACTTTACATTTCAAATTATATTTTTTAAATTAGGCTCAAAATAAAAAATTGACCAATGCTCTAAAACCACACCCTCTTCAAGAAGAGTATAACCCTCCTGAAAAATAGAAAAAAAGTCTTTTCCTTGCTCTCCCTCATGAACATTGGTATATTAAATTCTTAAATAATTCAAATTTATAGTTTCTAATGAGAGTATTATGAACCTATAATGTTTTTATATTAAATTTCACAAGTAGGAATTCATATTAAGGGATGATTTTTATTATTATTTTGATTCTTCATAGAAGATATCCCCACCTAGGCCATTTATTTGACTCAATTAACTAGGATGTCTCATATTTTTTAGGATTTATGTTTTCAAATTTAAATTTTCATATATTCACCAAGAACTAGGATAGGATTTAAATTAGGGGTCCACCAAAATGTAGGAAAATGAAACATGTGGGCAACAATTAATTGATGACCTATCTAATTGGATGATTAAGAAAAAAGTAACAATCATATTTGAATTTATCTACTTGATAAGACAAAAATATATAAATTGTGAAAGAAGGATTATAATTTCTTTTCTTTTTATTCAAATTTGTTATTTGTAATGATGAAGATTCTATGATTCATAGAAATTCAATCTAATTAGAATAAAAAATATGTGTTAACATATATTGTGGAGCATGTGATGGATTTTGGACAAAGATCTAAACTACACATGGGACTATATTAAATTAATCATTGTCCATTTTTATAGAGGTGGGATCCAATAAACAAATCTACTAGTACCATGTTGTACCTAGTAAATAGCTAGTGCTAAATAAACTCAATTAGCAAATAAAATTAAAACCTACAAATTTTGTTGTATCTAATAACATTTGATGAAATAATTTAAGTATGACTTCTTCACTAAACAAAATTACTAGATCACCACATTTGATTTAGCTTCATGGGCTATTAGATCACCACATTGAATGAAATTATTTGAATTCAACATAAAATAAAAGGATTTTCAAAGTTAGGTCCAAATGTTACATGTATATGTATTGTCATAGAAAATATATATATACAAAAATAATTTAAAGTTCTTGGTACATATAATCTAGATCCTCTCTATCTTTTATTATCTCTAAAATATTTTCATGATCTTCAATAGGCAACCTCCACCTTTGTTTGGCACATCCTCTTTTTGGTAAACTTTCAAGATTTATTCGTGTTGCTATAACTAAGTGACTATAATGTAGAACTTTTTGACCTAACATATAATCAATAAATATAATACCATTTGTATCTATATTTGTTTGTTGATAGTATGTGCCTTCAACAACCACTGATCCATTAGGATACTCTTATCCATCACCATCTATCATTGATTCTGACAATTTGCATTTTGGTTGCGTACATCTTAGTAGATAGTAATCTACACCTTCTGTATCATCAGGATCTACAAGAAAAACAAAAATATCTCATGTACACACCATGTAGTAAACCATACTCAACTTAGTTAGAATATAAATCAATTGTACAAGTTAAAATTCAATTTAAAAATTTAAAAATTACTTGTAACATCTAAATCTGATACACGTTCATAATTAGATGAATACAAAGGATCATAGACATCTACAATGTCATTATCTTCAAATGGGTTCGACATGGCCAATAATTGTTTTATTTCCCATTCTGAAACATACCCATCTCTAATATTCTCATATTGTAGAGTATTTGCATTGTTCTCAATGCAATCAACACAAAAACATGATTTTTCTCACTTGGAATATAGGAGGCCTACTATGTCCTACTGTCATGATGATGCAAACTTCTCATACCACTAATTGTTTGAAAATTAGTAACATTTGATCGATCAATATCTGTAAATTTCAAACATCCAATTAAAAAGCATGTATAAAATTAAAAATTCAATTCATGTACACACATTGAAATTGAAAAAAAAATCATTTATGTACCTTTAACTAGGTTTTGTAGTTGAAAGGAAAAGACAATCTCAAAAAACATAATTAGATTTTTTTAAAAACCCAACACTCAATATTGAAAATCTACAACACTAGATATGTCAAAACCACTATTGCATAATCCAGTAAGCTTCCACTTCTCAACACATGAAATATATTGAGACACCTTTTTCCTAATAGGTTTAAGTTTATTTAAAATATAAGAATTTAAATAAATCTAGTCCATATGGTGTTACCTATAAGTTCATGTTGTCGAAGTGCATGTTTTACACATGCTCCAACTCCATCATGTTCTCCTTTTCCATGTCCACTCTCATAGAAATTCTATATAAATTTTATGTTATGTTTAGTATGTAGTTGGCTTAACCAATTAAAATCTTTTATAGACTTAAATTGTCCTATGAAGTTAGAAACAATTTTATTTAAAAACAAAATAGTCTAAAAAGAACTATATACATACCTACAACATATAAGTAAATGAACAATTCAAGTCTACAAGTTAAGTAAACAAATAAATATATATAAATTTTTAAAAAAATTAAATCAACACTTACAACACATCCATTAGGCCATATCCAATATTATGAAGTATCTATTTGACGTCATCTTAGGTCTTCAAAGAAGATTGCAAAACAATGGGCTACATATCTTCTATTATGACCTATATCATCACTGATATAAAAGTGAACCACTTTGATGATAATTCATTCATCTTTGCTACTTTGTATACCATCCACATGTTCTTCAGCATTCCTATAACAAACTTGTACAAATATTACAACTTGCTTTGATTGATAATATTGACTTTGAATCCCAATTTGAAGACTAAATGTATAGTTCTCAGAGAAATCAATAATAGAGAGAATACAAAGGTCTGGTGGAAAGCAATTCTTTGAGTTACGAAATTGGTTAGCTTTCCATATAACACCATGACTATATTCAATATGTGGATATATGATATTGCAAAATTTATTCATAAACTCATTGTAAGACAATTCACTCTCTTTGAGAACAATTTTTCTACTCTCAACTCTTGACTTTGTTGAGTATTTCTCATATCCAAATCTCTTCCACATAACCTGCATTGAATGATCAATATTATCAACCTATACAAGATTCTTCAAATTTCCACAATCATTACATATATTTTTTATACACTGCACTTTGAATTAATCAAAATCTTCTAATTTTTCACATAGAAGAGACTTCACAAATTGTGTTATACTTCCGAGGATGACTATATTTGGATTAATTACTGCCATAGCTTTTTTATATGACTGTAGGTGTAGATGAAATTCAACATGATTTTGACAACAACAAGTCTCACATACCTTATTTATACGTACAAAACTTAGTTGTAGTCTCTCAAACATCCTTTGACAAATCTTCACATCTAAAAATTCTTGCTTGAATGCTTCAAAAAGTTCACTTTGTGTTGTATCTATAAAATATTTTGGATGTGAAATTTGTGTACCATCTTCACCTTTTATTTGTATAGTGTCCCTTCTATTGGAAGAAACATGAGAGTGGCTGGTCCAATATTCAATCACATGTTCCTTTACATCTTCTAAGATTCTATCTTTTTGTGGAACCCTAAAAATATTTACCCAATTATTATTTCCATTCAATCTATTTCTCTTTGCAATATATCTTTAAACAATTCTCCTAGAAACATTGAATAATTGGGAAATTGCTTTAACTTGTCTTCTATGTGATAATTTCTTACTAGAAATTACAATCATCAAAGCTCTATGTGTAACACTTAAATCAATAGCTTGACTCTTGCTTTCAATAGAATTTAATGGTTCTTGCAATTTTTCAACTATTTTTTTCTTTAATGAACCTAATGACTTTCTCTTATTATCAACCCCTAACAACTCCAAAAGAAGGGTCATCTCTTTCCTCCTAAATAACTTTGCAAATAAATGTGCTCTTCCAATTATAACCTTATTTTCAAAAAATTCATCCCATATTCTTTTAGAGTGTAATTTTATTGTGCTTTCAAATAATATATCTTCAGATGAAATACTATTGAAAAGAGAATCCTCATCCATCTCCATCAAATTTTCCATACCAAGGAAAAAATTTCTATCACCACCTTCAATTTGTTCTATTACCTGTACTCCTTGGTCATCAAGAATTTCCATGGGTTGTTCTTAAGTAGATGTTCCTTCATCAACATTTGTAGTATCTCTTCTTCAATTATACAACCTTTTTATTGTCTTTTTATTGCCCATCACAAATTGCTCAAATTTGAATTCACTTGCATACAAAAATAACACATACACATACTTTAACCTCTATTTTTGAAGATCTACATACATTCAATAAATCAATGATTTAATCAATTATGTGTTTTAGATCATGGTACCTGAGAATACAACTCTGCCCACGTCAAAATCAGTGTTTCTTTTTTCTCCAAATTTCTATAATTTAATAATTAAAAAAGCTAGAAAAGACAAAAAAAGTGAAAAAATGGCATTAATAAAAAAAAGATTTTCAATCCAATGTAGTTTCAGATCATGGTGTCTGTAGAAATCAATCTTTTTTTCTCCAAATTTTTTGTAATTCAATAATTAAAAAAATAAAAAAAGCCAAAAAAAAAACACACAGATAGTTTTGACTGAATGGGATTTGGTTGAATCCCATTCGGCTGAATATGTCTAGGTGGCATCTGACTTGGCAACCAAGTCACCATTTTTTCAAATTTTTTGAAACTTCCAACTTCTGCTAAATATTTTTTCAATCAAAATTTTAAAAAGAAAAAAGAAAAATATTCTTTTATAGATCTCACATTGCTGAATTCAGAAATATATATATATATATATATATATATATATATGTTTTGAGTAATTTTAGTATATAAATATTTTAAAATAATGCAAGTAAATTGTTCAAGTTCAAAAAGAGACTAATTTGAAACTAAAAAAATAATAAAACATGATAAAAAAAATTGGAAATTATATGATGCCCTAAAAGACACAATCCTCTTCAAAAGGGTATAATTTATTTTTTGAAAATGAAAAAAAAATAAACAATAGTTGATGTCAACTGAAAACTATCAAATTCAGGTAAGTTTGACTTAAAACATTATTATGAGAAAAATATAGATAAAAAATTCAAACTTTTTTTTCCATGCCCTAGATATTGAAGTCACCTATTCGGGAAAAAAAAATAGGAGAAAATGAAGTTTTTTTCTATTTGTTTCTTGATGTCAACTAAACATCACATTTTCTTGAATTTTTCAGCATTACAAAATCTACTCTTAAATTGATAACTAAAATATCAAACCAATTTTTAAAGAATCTAAAATATTACAAGAATAAAGCCCAACAAGAGATCTAAATTTTCTTATTTTACATTATTTTGAAATTCAAAACATAAAGACCACTTTTATGTCGTCAAAGGTGAGAATTTTTTTCATGTTGGCTAATTCCTTTATAAAGTGTGACACAGGTTTGTACTTTTACCCTCAAATACAAGAATTTATACATATGCAGGTGAATCTTTTGCTCTGCAATCTCAACAATGCACCTAATCTACTATAGAAACTTACTCCCCAAGATGTGGATACCTTATATCCATAGCCCATAATAAAATTTCTATATCCACCTAATCACTGTGTTTCCTCGCTTAGATGTGGATTCCCCTACTACAACATTTGAGAGTTTATAAATAGACATTTTATGTCGGCTTAATATTTTCATAGTACAATTTTTTAATTAAAATGCATTTAATATTTACACCTAGGAAACTACACCTTGGTTCTGATTGGTGTGATTGGTGGACACCTTCTTTCAGCCAACTGAAGATCCTCCTTCAAAGTTAAAAATAGGTACCCATTTTCTATCCAATACTCAAGCTCATATGAAAGGTTACTGGTAAAGCAAGTCAACTCCTTACCCCCTAAAAACTCATTTACTAGAGAGACCAAGACTTCTTTGACTCTGTAAATAGGGTCCCTCCTGCACGTTGTGACCCCTAGCAATAAATAGTGGTGTGCATGGTCCATTTAGTTCCTCACGAGAATAATTTTATTCTGCTATGGTTCATGGAAACTAGCTAAACTGTTGTAGACAAAACTCTAGGCTACTCTTTCCAATTACCTCCATTCTCTAGGAATCACTTACTTTCTTTTGTAATTCAAAAAGAGAAAATTTGTACTTGAGAGAATAGAGGCATACCTCTTCAGGAAACAAAAGATAAAAACTGTATAGTACTCATGGCAGCTGATAATGTGAACAATTCATGAAAACACCTTAGTTTATAGAAATGAACAGAGGCCTGTCATATGAATAATTCCCTTTAATTTATTTCATTCTAGCCATCCACACATTTGATTTTATTGCTAGGGATTCATTCGCAATCCTTTCAAGCATGAAATGGAGGCATGAATTAATTACTATCTGGCTAGAAATGCCTCTTCACATGAACAATCATAGCCAAGTTCACATATTGAGATCTTTCTGAGCATCAAGAATAGCTTGAGAATTGTCTATTGTCAAATCACTCTCTTGCACACTCAAGCAGCAAATGATATTTTCAAAAAATTTAGGCTGAATCCACTGTACTATGATTTATTTTCAATGTCCATGCTTGTCATTAGAGTTTGAATTCCACCCATTCATTTAAGACAGATCAGAATGAAATCAGTGGTCACAAATGCATGTGGACCCATCTAGAAATCACTAACTAATTAGAAAATGCCAGTAAATAATGTTATACATATATGTCAAAACCACATGGCACCTTATCACACCACAAAAGCCTTGAAGGACCCATGGTTCTTCCTCTATGCTCACACATTGGGTGCCAACTTCATTCTCCTCAAGATGGGACCTACCAACTACTAAACATATCATCACACTAGCACAAGGAATATCCCTTGACATCTTCTAACAAAGTCCTCCCATGATGAAACAAGGAACATACACATAGCCCAATGCTTATTGCATCATCACATTTGAAATAAACCTGCCAACTAAAAATAATACAATGCCGCGATGACTTCCAATTCATCATTATATCCATCATGTCAGCCCTTAAAAGATATTTTGCACATATCAGAGCCAATAATTGAACTCAAAGGGTTGGAAAAGAATGATGCTAGGGACATTATGTCCTCACTTATGCTTGACTCTTCTTCCTCAAATGAAGGGTCCATCAGTGGCTCTAGTTAGGGACACATGACTGATTCAGTCATGGCGAGAATCACATATCTTTGGGATGCAGATCAAGTGGCAAATCCATTGGGCTGACCTTGTAACTCTTCAAATTAGGGATTCTCTTAATTCCTTATAGGAATTGAAGACTAACTTCAAAAGGTAGTTCAAATTTCTTAACATGTATTCAATTCTAAACTAGTGGCCCATGGCCACTAAAAACAAAAGATCAGTGCTTACCTTTGTCAAATACCTTATCTTCAGTGATCAATCCTGAAATCACCCTGAAAGTACCATATCCATTGTTCTATTCTAAATCCAATTGTAAGATGCCCTAGACTAAAATAGTAAGATCCACATTCATTGATCCTACATTATCAACAAAATCCTAAAAAAACTCCTTACTATGATCAGTTATCATAAAGTAACTAGAATAAGATCCATCTTGCACATATAGGAGAAAATCTTCAACTATTTCTATTTTAAAAGGTTCATACCCAACCATCCTTTTACTTTGTTTTGAATCCTACAAGTTAATCTAGTCAAATTTTGAGTGTAAGTATGAGTTTCTTTGGATAAAATATAAACCATGTCCCAAATAGTCAATTTTCGTTCTTGAATTTCACATTCATCTTCTTGATCATATACAAAAATAGGATTATCCCTCAACCAGTAGCTGTCATAATTACTCATCCTTGGTGTGACCAAGATTTCATGCTAGAGGGGATTGTGTCTTACATGAAACTTATTATCATATTTGAGCTCATTATTTTGATCTTCATAAGTCAACATCTCACAAGAATGACTATCATAATCATTCTTTCATCAGGTGGACACATTTTATCATTTCAAAGGTTTGAATCCACAATAAATCTATTTTCAGTGTTCAAATGAATATCTTCTTCAAAAGGAAAAGCTTCCAGTTCAACCTCATTGAATCCATTATTAAAGGTAATATTCATATACTCCTAAAGTTTCTCACTACCACAGAAGGTCACTTCATGTGTGTCTTTGTAATCAATCATCATAGATTGCTCCTTTTCACACTGGTTAACACTACTGTCTCCTTCATTGGAAAGTTGATTTTCTTGATGTACAAGAGCTTTCATATCAGGACCAATACTATTGCCCTTTCTCTAAAATGCAAAAGATATGTCATTCACCCTTCTTTGTGACTTAAGATAAGAACTCATTTCATCATTCTTTTGCATTTTCAATATCTCATACTTTTGATTATTCCCTATGTCTATTGTGCTTGCAAAAGCTTGATGGAGTGAGGTAGGCTCTTTATCTCTCAATATATAACTCATCTCATCTTCCAAGGCTCCCAAATACACAACTAGGTAGAATGCATTGTTCGCCCTAATGTATTTTGAATTACCTTTGATAATTTTTTTAAATCTCAAATTAAATGTAGGCATTGATTCATCTCCTTGTTTCTGAATATTCATAAAACATGCAACTAGTGAAAACATATCTTGTCTTTCACCAAATTGTTCTAAAAATGAAATTTAAATCTCATCCCATGAGGAAACTAAACATTTAGGTAAAAATGAAATTGAATGCCTAGCATCATTTTGTAATGATTAAACAAAAAACTTCATAACAACATCTTCAACCTCACAATCATCCATAAAATCACAAAATTCCCATAAATGCTCATTTGTTGACTCAGATGCTTTTCCACTAAATTTTGGCAAATATCTTCTAATTAAAGGTTTGAAAGAAGAATTAAAATTCGCTAAAGAAGGTGAGCAGAAAGCAAAGGATGAAATGAAGAAAGTGGTAACTGATATCATTGATGATATCTTAGGCAATAGAATTTCATGTATACTTCACAAATTAGATAATGTTTGGAAAGTTTATAAAGACATTCATGAAGCATATAAGAAACATGTTGAAATTCAAAGTAGCTTCTAGAATGTGTGGAGCAAGTGGAGTGTGAGAGTTGACGCTCTTAAGGAGATAATGAAGAATATGGGAAGCGATTATGAGGAATCCAATAATTTGTCTCAAATGATGAAAGCTATTAGTTTGTTGGGTGAAATATATGCTTTTCAAAGCAAGTTGGACTTGCAATTTAATGGTAAAATAAAAATGTTTTGGGACATAGAAGAAAGTGGAGTGCCTTGCTTTCTAGATGAGGCATAGGAGCTCAAGGACTTCAACAACTAGAAAAATAAATTTGGGGGCATTGTCCCTTCCTT
This sequence comes from Cunninghamia lanceolata, assembly GCA_027924645.1. Classification (NCBI taxonomy): domain Eukaryota; kingdom Viridiplantae; phylum Streptophyta; class Pinopsida; order Cupressales; family Cupressaceae; genus Cunninghamia; species Cunninghamia lanceolata. Next base: position 18,806,832 of record BSBN01001807.1, on the reverse strand, counting down.
ATCTACTTTTATTTTCAAAGATGGAGATCCTAATTTGGCATAGTTAAATAGTTCTATTGATAAGATGTTTAAAATTGAGGTAACTTTGGACTTATTTGTGAAGGAGGCTAGAGCTATTTTGGATACCTAGTTTAATATGCACAATTCAATGGTGCAACAATTATATGAAGTCAAGTGGTTGTTAGAGGAATAATACAACACATGGCTTGAGAAGTTTCCTAATTGAGCCTTGGACATAGTATTATTTAAGGTTGTTCCCTTCATTTTGAGAATTATTCATGACTTTTGATGTAATGGGAAGTGTTTTGTCTTTTCCTATTTTATGCTTTTGAGCCCCAAAGTTGTTAGAGTATAAAGTGGTATGACAAGAAGAATATTTGTTCATTAGACAACAACCTCCTCCAATGACATGCCTTTTGTAAGGAAAAGTTATCTTCTCCAACGTATGGTAACTATTTTTGTCACATGTGATGTATCCACTACATGAGTAGTTGTGGTCCATTTCATCCGTAACTGTAATGATTGTCAAATGAAAATATGACATGTGTAGGTGGTCTAATGCTTGTTGCTCTCTTGTGTTATAAAAGGGATTTCAAGGCCACTTACAATTGTTGTTGATCTCTTGGAGATTTTTTGTAGAAAAACATAGAGAATAGAGGTTGAGGTTATTCTAGGTTTTCTGAGTTTGAATTGTATGTCTTTTGTAGAATTTTTTAATAGTACGAGCATCTAAATGAATACAAATGGAATATTTTTGAAGCCTATTGTCTCTTGATGTATGGTTCATACAAAACATGAAATGAATAAATCAAAGATTGTTCAGTTTGTCTCCATGAAATTTCTTATGGATGTATCTTCTAATTAAGGCTCTTATTCAAGGAATGAGTTAAATGCTTTAAAGAGAACATAGATTTGTGTGATTGTATACAAGGATATTGTAAGTATGATTGGTTAAGAATCCTTAGTGTAGTGTTGTAAGGCAATGTTATAAATCTCTCTAACGTTTTGGTTAAATGTTGTTAATGAGTTTTCAGTTACATCTAGTTTTGACTCTATATCCCTAGGTTAAGGCACTAGTCTATTGCCCTTGTGTGTTGTCTTCAACTCCATAAATCAAACAAACCCAAATACTTTTAAATATTCAAATTTAGTTTTAAGTGTTTGTTAAATTGATGTTTCACCTTATTCTATGGTCTTGAGAAATGTTAAGAGCTTGAATGATTCAAGCTAGGACTTCATATTTTTCATAATCCTCAAGCAAATTTGCATAGAACAAATCTGCTATTCACAATATTCATAATAATTGGCACATGATATTAATAGATACTATCTAGGGATCACCCTCCCAAGTTTTGTAGAGCCTAAAGTATAGAGGGAAAGTTACTTCAACTTTCACCTATTCGTTGGCCAACCCCTCATAGTAGCTAAGCATTGAAAATGGCTAAATCATAGGTTATCTTATGAGACCAGGTTGGGAATTGAAAAAACACCAACAATGACATCAATAATAACATATTCATTAATCAAAGGGAAAATTATATATATATATATATATATATATATATATACACACACATATATATATATATATATATATATACACATATATATATATACATACATACATACATATATACATACATACATACATATATACATATATACATATATATATATACATATATACATATATATATACATATATACATATACACACACACACACACACACACACACACACACACACACACACACACACACACACACACACACACACACACACACACACACACACACACACACACACACACACACACACACACACACACACACACACACACACACACACACACACATATATATATATATATATATATATATTGAAGCCCTTCTTATCCCTCCCATTTAAAATTTGCATTTGTGAGTCTCATATCCTAAATTCATTTAGACATATCTAATTTAAGTTATTGATTTATCATTAGAAGTAAGACAACTAAATTAAATTTATTGTGATTTTATTTTTCTATAGCATATTGAAAACTATCATGTGCATTTGGTACACATTTGATAGACTTGTGATAACTATTGACAATTAAATTAAAATTATGTAAAAGGGTAATGATAAGGCATCCTTTATGGCATTTCAGTCAAGGAAAGTGTTTAGGTAACTATAAGAAAGGATGAATGTGGACATATCTCGACACCATTGTATATTGGGCTATGGATGGTGTAATCCCCTTGACATTCAGCCCATTTTATTACAAATAGATTGTGATGATTGTATACCATGCCTAGAGAGAAATTATTTGAGCCACTTAAGTGAACTCATTTATGAACATGGATAATTAACATACTATTATTGAATACCAAGTTTAAGTCAATGTTATTATTCAACATTATTTTATATATATAAGCAAATACAATATTTAGTGGATTAAATGTAAGGGATATGTTAAAATATTCTAGAAAGAATAAAATTTAAGAAAAGATTTTATTATCCAATAAAGAAATATAAAATATTTTTGTATTGACTATTGGTGCAACATTCAATTTATATTATGTTGATTTTTTAAATTACTAAACATAAATATATATATATATATATATATATATATATATATATATATATATATATATATATATATATATAAACAAATCCCACGTAGTTGCTAGTACCTGTCATTTGTTTGAGTTTGTATATGTATTGCATTAAGATTGATAGATATGAATGCATTGGAATAAGACATCGTAATAGTATATAGTTTACCAACATGAAGCAATGATTTGTATTAAAACATCATAGTGTGAAATGTCATGTATTTGTGCTTCCAAGGTTGAAATATCAAAAAATAAAATTGAAGTAGATGAGAAGCAATTCTTGTTCCATGTGAGATAAATATTTTGAAGTTCCCTGTATCATAAAAGATGAAATTGAGCATTGATGTTGAGCAACATGCATGGTATTTTTCTTGATCAGTAGTTGTTCCTATTGAGGAAGGAACTTCTGGATTACCTCATCCAACAATCCTGATTCTATATTATCATTGTTGTTGTTGTGAAAAGGAGAGTGAACAATTGAGATAGAGGAGGTCTTTAAACATGAAAATGAAAATTCGAGATTTTGACTACAACTGGTCGATGTATCTTTTTTGGAATGCTTGTCAATGGAAATGTTCATTCTACTATTGGTAGAACCTGTAGGAAGAGAGACAAATAGTTGGAATTGTTTGAAGAACCTCCAAGAAATTGATGGTTGTTCTCTATCATTGTTGTTGAAGAGTGCATAGAATTGTTTATGAGTAGTTCACTAGAGGTGTACATTTTTACATTTAGTGTAGAATGTTCAATGTTGGAATTCTAACATGTATAATCAGAGCAAGCATCTTGCAAGATATTGATAGGGTTAGTATAATTTGTATTGAATTTAGGGTGAGAAATGAAAGTAGGGAAAGAAAGAATGAATTGATTATATATGAACTTACCTAGATTTGAAGTCATGTGAATGAAATTTGTAATTTTTTTGATGCCTCTCATCGAAATGGCTAAAATATCATAGGCATGTGCAACCTCTTCTACTGTATCAAATGTTCTAAGCCAATAACATTTCTTGCCATTTGGGTCCAAGATTTCTATGTTGTAAAGAGCCCATGGGCATTTTCTAACACCTCTATATTTAGGTAAATTGATACAATGTTTGAGTTGGTTAGAAATGTGCTTCCATGCCTCTAATTTTTTACAGTACGAGAAATTGGTCATGGCATTAATTCCTTTGATGGATATAGCCACCTTATCATAAGCATAGGCATCATACTCTGCTTTATCAAAGGTACCTAGCCATTTATGTTGGTTATAAATGTAGCTATTGATTTCTTCTCCATAATGACCATTTGCACATTTTCTAACACCTATATATTTTTCTTCCTTTCTTGAATTTTTGAAGTTCATAGGACTAATAGTGTAATCTATAGTAGCTTGATTATTTCTCCTGTCGTATTGATAGTTTGGTTGTTGTAGAAATTTCTTTGTCATCTTCTAACCTAGTTTTGTTGTTGTTGTCAGTTGTAATAAATCTATGCAACTACTATTGTATATGCAATTAATTCATCATTTTGATATCCTAGAAAAGATACGTGGCAACAAATAAGCCTTCCTAGCACTCTGGCAAAAGGCACAAAGATTTGAAGGTATTCTTATCATATAATAAGAATTTTTTACAAGCTAGAGGAAAGAAAAATAAAGTGGAGGAAATATATATTCTATCCATTTAGAAATAGTGTGTATCATGACCCATAATAGAAGATAACTCCAATTACATGTATATTGTGAAAAATAAATACAAAAATAAGGAAACTATATAGTAATTGTAGAAAAAATATACTACAATATCTATCAAGAAGATTATAATATTTGACAAATGCTACTTTACAGGGGTAACATCATCATTAACATGAGCATTAGGAACCAAAAATGTAGGTTGGTTGGCATCCTCTCCATCAATCACATGTGGTTGAATTGATGCATCATCTGCAAGCTCTGACCAATGTGGAACATGATCAAGAAAAATATAGAGTCCATGGTAAGTGTGATCAATTTTATCAACAAGTTTAGGGCTAATCTCATGGTAGTGCTAACAAAGGGAATTTTTCACTGTGATTGAACAATATTTTGGAGGCCATGTCTTATGGCATTAAAGATACAAATAATAGCAACGTATTTCTAAATATCCCTATGTTGCAATTATATGCTTATTGGTGATGTCATTGATGTCAACATATCTGTGTTGTCATTGGTGTCAACTATGCTCTTGTTTTGATGCTTAATTGTGTTGAGTTAGTTGCTTTGTATTGGCTTATATAAGAATTGAATATAATGAGAAAGTGTTCCTAATATTGAGTTTCCAACTACTTTTGAGAAAAATTGCTCTCCTAGTGGAAACAATGTGTTGCAGAGTTTCTTGGCTTATAGAAGTACAATGTAGTGTTTTTCTCCACATATTTTGTATATTGAATATCTTTGTCCAGAGATTGGAAGTTATGTTAAGGGATGTCTGTAGATGCTATGTTTCAAGTTTGAGCCCCCAGTATGAAGATTTGAGCGAGTTCTGTTCACCAGAGTAAAAACTATTTTTCTATGCATTTAGTGGTGACAGGGAGAATGTATTATGTTCCACATTTCTCCACATTTAAGTCTTACAATTTGCAGTTCTAGAATTAAGTTTGTAATGATGTTATGTGCCTTCAATTCAAATGGTTCATGATTTGATGATCCACAAGCGATCTCTTCATTATGACAGTGGTTGACAATAATGTTCAAGTGCTCTGATTTGAAGAATCTTATGGATAAAGTGTTTAGAGGTTGTGCAGATGTTCTTGCTGATAGTAGCATTCTTGTGGATGTCTCTAGATCATGTTCCTACCTTTTGATTGGTCTGAAAAGTATAATACTGATCATGCATGAAGCCTGTTCTTAAAGTTCTTAGTGTTAATATCAGTTTTGGCTGACTTGGTTGTTTCCACAACCTGCGATTATGCTTTGGAGTTTGTGATAGTGTGTTGTTGTGTGGAAGGTTGAATTTGAGTCCTTGGTAAGTAGTGGTTTGGTCCGTATTCATTCTTTCTCTTTCATTAATATGTTTAGGTCTAGACCTATTCTAATGTATGTATGTTTGTTGACCTTGGAGATTGTTCCAATGGTTGATGATTACAATGCCAACATTGATGATCATTTGAAGGTTGATGAATTGTATAAATACTGATAATGAAGTCATGAAAAAGGTATCCATGTGCGAAGATGTGAAGATAATTGTGAAGTCAAAAAGTAGAGCAAAGCAGAGGATGTTTATTGTGCTTCAATGGAACTGAACTTTGGCATAGTGTAGATGCTACTATCTCAATTCACTAAATCTCGTAGTGAGCCACCCCATTGGTAGTGAGCCTCTTCTTTTGTAGTGACCAATTTGGGTAGTGAGACTTAAGGCAATGAGCCTCTAATTTCTAGTATTCTTATTACATATTATATTGTGAACTAGCACTCATGGTTGTTTTTCCCTTATTGGGTTTTCCACATAAAAATCTAGTGTCTCATGTGTTGAATGTGTGAATGTGTTTAAGTTTATGATTTCATGCTTTCATGGTTAAAATGCAATAACAATGATCAAGTGGATGATGTATTAATGGTTTGGAAGTATTGGTTACAACTAATTCACCCCCCCTCTCCATGGTCTTTCTCTTTTCAACAATTGGTATCAGAGCAAGGGTTCCTCGGTAAAGAGCCTAACATCTCGAGGCAAATTCAAGATGCTGCACATGAAGGAATCACTGCAGTTTCATGGAATGGATTATGCTCTTTGGAAGGTATGGATGAAAAGTCATCTCATTTCTCTTGGTTATAATGTTTGGAAGATGGCAAAGAAAAAGTATACTATTCCTCAAAATGTACCATCAAATGAAGATGAAGTCAAACAATATGAATTAAATGGAAAAGCTAGAGATGCTCTATTAAATGCCTTATCTAACACTGAGTTGGTGAAAGTTAAGGATTTCGAGAGTGCCCATGAGATCTAGGATACGTTAAAAAATTTATATCAAGGAGATGATTTTGTAAAGAGTGCCAAATTACAAAACCTGAAGGCAAGGTATGAAGCCCTAAAGATGAGTGAAGATAAGAACATAACAGTCTACATGCAAAAAGTTGATGAAATTGTCAATGGAATCAAATGTCTTTGAGGAACTATTAATGGAGATGAGGTTGTGTTGAAGATTCTTAGGTCTTTACCCAATTCCTATAGTCACAAGGTGGCATCAATTGAAGAGGTTATGAATGTGAAAAAGATTTCAAAGGATCAGTTGCTTAGGAAGCTTACATCTTTTGAAATGAGAGAGTTTAGTGATGCCTTGTCAAAGACTGAGACTGCTTTCAAAGCCAACACTTCAGAAAAGACTTCAAGAGCTCAAAAATATGCTGTGGAATCCAATGATGATCTTGATGAGATTGAAGCCAACTTTGTGGATAGAATGCAAAGAGGTACTGGTAAGTTCAAAGGTAAATTACCATTCAAATATTTTTCTTATGGCAATATTAGCCACTATGCTTGTAGGTGTCTAGAGAGAATTGAGAGAGGTAAGAAGAAGTTTGAAAGTAGACCTAGAGTCATAAAAAAATGTTTTTATGTTAGAGATCTTGATGATGTTGGTGTAACAAATGATGAGTCTGATGATGCTAATACTAGTGTAAATGAATGTTTGTTTGTTTCTTTTAAAGAAGAACCCATATCTACTAATTCTACTAGCTGTGTGAAGGAAGATAAGCTAGTGGAAGAGAGTACTTTGTTTGTTAAGGTTGAGAAGGATAAGGATGAATGGATTATTGACAATGGATGCTCACATCACATGACCGGTGACAAAAGTAAGTTTTCAAGTTTGGAAAAGTATGAGGGAGGACTAGTTAGGTTTGGAGATGATGTAGCTGGTAAGATTTATGGAAAATGTAAGCATAACACAAATGATGTTCTATATGTGAAGGGTTTGAAGCATAATCTTTTAAGTGTTGGTCAGATGTGTGACAAAGGGTATGATTTGAGATTCAAGGATAATTGTTGCAAGATCATGGAAATCTCTAGAACAATGATTGCTCCTAGTAAGAAGACTAGAGGTAATGTTTATCATTTGAGAGGAACTAATGATTGTTGTTTGTTGGCTCAGATAGATGAGAGTTGGTTGTGGCATAGGAGTATGTGTCTTATCAATTTTGACAACTTGGTGAAGATAAGTTTAGTACAAACTATGAGAGATTTGCCGAGGCTTGTGAAGCCTACCAATACTATTTGCATGGAATGTCAATTGGGAAAATAGACAAGGACAAGTTTCAAAAGTAAAGAACAATTATCTATTGGACTGCTTGAGCTGGTGCATATAGATTTGTGTGGTCCTACAAGAACAAGAAGTTTGCAAGGAGATAGGTATTTTATGTTTCTTAATGATGATTATTCTAGAATGACTTAGGTTTCTTTCTTAAAGGACAAATCAGAAGCCCTGAACAAGTTTAAGGTTTTCAAGGTGATGGTTGAAATTAATTAGATTTGAAGATCAAGTGCTTAAGGTCTGATAGAGGAGGAGAATTTACATCAAATGAATTCAATACCTTCTGTGAAGAACATGGGATAAAAAGATAGTTGTCTACTCCAGGAACTCACCAGCAAAATGGAGTTGTTGAAAGAAAGAACATGATAGTTCAAGAGGTTGCTAGGTTCATGATGAAGGAGACAAATCTACTAGAAGTATATTGGAGAGAATCTATATATACTACTGTCTACATTAAAAATAGAGTTCAAGTCAAATGTAATGGTACTAAAACTCCTTATGAATTGTGGTATGGAAAAGTTCCTACAGTGAAATACTTCAAACTTTTTGGAAGAAAATGTTATATCAGAAGAGATGAGGAGTTAGGCAAGTTTGATGCTAGGTATGGTGAAGGAAATTTCCTAGGATACTCCACTAAGAGTAAGGCCTACCACTACTACAATAAGAGATTGAGAAAGATCATTGAGAGTACAAATGTGAAAGTTGATGAAGATAGTGAAAGAATATCATATCTGAGTGGCTATGAATCAAATGAACCTGATACTACAATGAATGAAGAAAAAGTTGAACAAAAGGAAAGTCAGGTTGAAGAAGAAGAAACTCTAGAAAGTGTTGTTAAAACTCTCAGGTATGTAAGGATTAATAATTCAGAAGATTAGATAATTGGTCATAAAAGGAAAGGGGTATTGAGAACTACTGTTTACTTTCACAGATTGAACCTAAGACTGTAAATGAGGCCCACAAAGATGAAAGTTGGATAAAATCCATGGAAGAAGAGCTGATGTAGACAGAGAAAAATCAAACCTGGGAATTGGTTCCTAGACCTACTGATAAGAATGTGATTGGAACTAAATGGGTGTTCAGAAACAAGGTGAATGAAAATGGAGAAGTAGTAAGAAAAAAAGCAAGATTGGTATGCAAATGATATTCTCAGGTTGAAGGCATAGATTTTGAAGAGAATTTTGCTCCTATGGTAAGGATTGAAGTAATAAGAATGTTCTTGGCATTTGTAGTACACAAAGACTTCAACATGTACCAGAAGGATGTGAGGTCTACATTCTTGAATGTAGAGATGGAAGAAGAGATTTATATTGAACAATCAAAAGGATTTTAGTCATCAGACTAAGGTGACATGGTGTGTAGATTGAAGAAAGACTTGTATGCACTTAAGCAAGCTCCTAGAGCTTGGTATATAAGATTGGACAAGTATTTGTTGCAATTAGGGTTCAGTAAAGGTACTACTAACAACAATCTCTATTTCAAAATCCATGATGATCAAATTTTTATTGTTGTAGTCTTTGTTGCTGATATTATCTTTGGAGGCAATGAAGGTATGTGTAAGATATTTCTAGAGGAAATGTAAAAAGAATATGAGATGTCTATGTTTGGTGAAATGAATTTCCTTTTAGGACTACAGATTACTCAATCAGAAAAAGGAATTTTCATTTCTCAGTCCAACTATGCGAAAGAATTGTTGAAGAAGTTTAGAATGGAGGATTCTAAGCTAGTATGCACTCATATGGTAATTGGCTACAAGCTAAGCAAGAATGATGAATCACCTAAGACTGATCACAAAAATTATAGGTCTATGATTGGAGGACTGCTCTATCTAACCCATACTAGACCTGACATAATGCATGCAATATGTCTGGTGGCAAGATTTCAAGAAGATCCCAAAGAGTCACATGTGATGGCAGTCAAGAGGATCATGAGATATTTGAAAGACACTTCAGACTATGGATTGTGATATCCTAAAGATACTAATTTTACTCTTAATGCTTATACAGATGCAGATTGGGCTAGAGATGCTAATGACAGAAAGAGTACAAGTGGAGGTGCTTTCCTCTTGGGTAATAGATTGGTTTCATGGCTAAGAAAGAAGTAAGATTCAGTCTCTTTATCTACTACAAAAGTAGAATATATTGATGCAACATGTTGTTGTACTCAAGTGCTTTAGATGAAGAAAAGATTGAAGTATATAAGAGTTGTGTATGAAGAACCAATTTCAGCATTTTGTGACAATAGAAGTGCTGTAAACATTTTAAAAAATACAGTGATGCACTCATGAACAAAGCATATATCTATAAGGTATCACTTTCTAAGAGAAAAGATAACAAAGAATGAAGTAAAGATGGAATATGTGTCTACAAAGGAGCAGATTGCAAATATTTTCACAAAGCCTCTACCTAAGGATACTTTTTAGTATCTTAGAAAAAAGTTAGTGGTTATTTCCCCTCCTACTCTAAACTAAGATGCATGGGAAGTGCATTAGTCTAATGGTGCCCAAAGTCTTATTCTTTGATCTGGATTGATGTTTTGAATGCTGCCTCTTAAGAGGAGCAGGTAGATGTTGATGATATGAGTCCCTAACAAAGAGAAGTAAGTACTGTAGTGTTATTGATAGGTTAATTCTAGTTTGATTAGAGTAGTAGTTTGCAAGTATGTGTAGAGGAAGAGAAGTGATGTCATTTGCCATTGATGTCAAAGGGTGAGAGAAATCATGTGAAATACTTAGGGGGAGAAAGAGTTCAAATGTGTAAAAAGAAAGGGGGAGAAAGTAATCAATGCATAATCTTGTCTTGATGGTTCTTATATTTTTTCACATCAATGTTACCATCAATGACAAAGGGGGAGATTGTTGCAAGTATGTGCTTACCAATGTTGTCATTGATGTCAACATATCTATGTTGTCATTGGAGTCAACTGTGCTCTTGTTTTGATGCTTAATTGTGTTTATATAGTTTCTTTGTATTGGCTTATATAAGTGTTGAAGATAATGATAAAGCATTCTTGATATTGAGTTTCCAAGTGCTTTTGAGAAAATTTGCTCTTCTAGTGGAAATAGTGTGTTGCATAGTTTCCTGGCTTTTAGAAGTATAGTGTAGTATTTTGCTCTGCATATTCTGTATATTGAATATTTTTGTCTACATATTGGAAGTTATGTTAAGGGATGTCTGTAGATTCTATGTTTTAAGTTTGAGCCTCTGGTATGAAGATTTGAGCGAGTTCTATTCACCAGAGTAAAAATTGTTTTTCTGTGCATTTAGTGGTGACAGGGAGAATGTATCTTGCTCCACATTTCTTTGCATTTAAATCTTATAGTCTACGGTTCTAGAATTAAGTTAGTAATGATGTTATGTACCTTCAATTCAAATGGTTCATGATTTGGTGATCCGCAAGGGATCTTTTCTTTATGACAGTGGCCGACAGTAATGTTCAAGTGCTTCGGTTTGAAGAATCTTATGGATAAAGTGTTTAGAGGTTGTGTGAATTTTCTTGGTGATTGTAACGTGTTGATGGATGTCTCTAGATTCTATTCCTAACTTTTGATTGGTACGTAAAGTATAATCCAGATCATGGATGAAGCATGTTCTTAAAGGTCTTAGTGTTAACATCATCTTTGGCTGACTTGGTTGTTTTCACTACTTGCAATTATGCTTTGAAGTTTGCAATAGCATGTTGTTGTGTGGAAGATTGCATTTGAGTCCTAGCTAAGGAGAGGTTTGGTCTGCATTCATTCTTTCTCTTTCATTAATTTGTTTAGGTCCAGACCTATTTTAATGTATGTATGTTTGTTGACCTTGGCAATTGTTCCAATGGTTGATGATTGTAAGGCTGACCTTGATGATCATTCCAAGGTTGATGAATTGTATAAATACTGGTAATGAAGTCATGAAAAAGGTATCCATGTGTGAAGATGTGAAGATAATTGTGAAGTGAAAAAGTAGAGCAGAGCAGAGGATGTTTATTTTGCTTCAATGGAACTGAACTTTGGCATAGTGTAGATGCTACTATCTCAGTTCACCAACTCTAGCAGTGAGCCACCAACTGACAGTGAGCCACTCCATTGGCAGTGAGCCACTTCTTTTGTAGTGAGCAATCTGGACAGTGAGCCCTAAGGCAGTGAGCCTCTAATTTTTGGTATTGTTATTACATATTATATTGTGAGCTAACACTCACCATGGTTTTTCCCTTATTGAGTTTTCCACATAACAAATCTAGTGTCTCATGTGTCTCATGTCTGAATGTGTTTAAGTTTCTAATTTCATGCTTTCATGGTTAAAATATAATAACAGTAATTAAGTGGATGATGTATTAATGGTTTTGAAGTATTCGAACATAATTGATTCACCCCCCCTCTCAGTTGTCTTGCTCTTTTCAACACCCTATGGGTGAATGACCCTACATCCAGGGTTGTCCCATTCAATTGGTCATAATTAATCAAAGCAATATTTAGGCTTTCTTTAGCTATCAATTAGTCTTGTATGTAATAAAAATCAAGATTTATTAAGAGAGTAGATTCTTGCAAGAGGTCCATGACATTGGATAAAAACAGAGTAAGTGCTTTAGAGAAGCACAACATCCTCGGAGAGTCTTGAAGAGTTTTACGACCAATCAATACTTGAACATCTTCCACTACTTGACAATCTATTTTAAACACTTTTCTAAATAGCACTAAGTGAAATTTGCCATGCTCTGGGTATTCCCATTTCTTAATAGGCAAATAGAATCATTTATTTCTCTATGTATACTCCATGCGTTCAAGAGATAAGAACTTAATTATATGATTATGTGAAACTACAAATCTCTTTTAAATAGTCTTTGACTTCTAGAATGATCTCCTCTAAATCTTAAGAGCAATGAAACAAGCAAGCAAGGAAAGATGATATACAATTCATAGTTACTAAAATGTGGAGTAATAGAACAAGATGAGTAAGATGCAGATGGTGAATATTACAAAATAGCCAATATTATCAGTGGAATAGATAGCTACAAGGAATATGAGAAGGTCAATTATTACAATTACAAAGCTCCAAAAAAAGTTTCATTCTAAAGTGGGTCAACCATCATATTATCTATTGTAAATGTCAATTACAAATGCATAAGTATGATGAGGAACATAAAGATCATATATAAAAATGGCTATGAAGACATTGGAATGAACATAAAAACATCTACCTATACTCACCTCTTTTAGTATAACTATGAAGATATTGCTTTGTTCTAGAGATCTGGAGACTTCTGGAAACCAAGAATAGTAGGAAATATGCACCTTTAAAGGATTCTCATCCAATTTCAATGCTAATAGGCTTTAATCTTGTCAATTTGACATTCTGACTGATTTTATAAAGCTAGAAAATCAAATACCTATAATTGTTTTGATAAAGTTATTGGACACTAAATTACACTACACAGAAGCAAAAGCCGAAGAAGAATTGCTTAGATTCATTTACGAGGGTATCATTCCCCAAATTCACCCTTTACAACCAAACCAGCTAGACAAGTTATTTCAAACACTAAAAAGTGGAAATCATAAAGAGGATAAGAGAAATGAAAATCTTGAAAAGTATAAACATATTTTATGAATTAGTGTTTCAGTACATTGAGAATACTTAGATGCTTGAGTTCAAAGACTTCATAATTAGTCATTTCTTTGAGTCAAAGATTTTTGTTTTTACACAACTTTGAAATGGTAAGCCTTAGCATCAATGCAATCTGAATTTGAAAAGTCCTAGGTATGCAGTCGTCTTTAATTCTTACTATAGTCATCTTTTGTGTGTAAAAATTTTGGGATTCTGAATGATTAGAGTTATGAGACTCGCTAAGGTATTCATAGAACTTCCATGTTTGAGTTCTAAGTGGCCCAAAACTAGCTTTAATTGATATTCTTTGGGTCTAGGCATCAGATTTGGCCACTTTAAAAAGAGAGAAACAAACCCTCATTTGTAAGTGACTTTATTGGAAGCAGTTGAGTCCTTTTTAAATTCTGAGTTGGCTTGGTTAATGAATCCTTCTAAGTCTGAATCTCATCTCTATGCTTTTGACAACATTGTAACATATTCACCAATTAGCAAACATCATTAGAGATCCCAAATTCTTAAGTAGTTCAACACTTGCAAATTCTTTCAAGCATCATCCTTTATTTGTTGGATTCAGTCTTTGTCATGGTAGAGGAATATTAGATATGTAATATGTATGCATGGAGTATGTGAAGAAACCAAATCTCTGAGCACAAAGGCTCTAAAAACTCAATTGATTTTGCATCCGAGGCTTTTAAAATTTTATAATCATTAAGTTATTTCTTTAATAAACAATTGTGTTATGACCTTCTAGATATCTGGTTCAAAATGTAATAAGGCAAAAACATGGAGTTTTTAGATTTAATACTTAGAGTAGAAGAAGCCCAAGAAATAAATGAAGAAGTTGCAGTTATGATGGAGAGGCCGGAGAAGGAAATCTTATTTGTTCATCCATTAGCAACGTTATCTTCTTCTTATTAATCTTATTCTTGTGCTAATTGTTGTGTTTAGAGTGATTCAACCTTTTCCATGAGTAGTACAACAGTTCTATGCTTTCAAATCCATTAGGTTGTGAGTAAAAATGCAGATGCCATGAAAAAAATGGAGGTAGTCTTAACGGGTATGTTTGTGATGAGTTGGGTTATTTGTTGGAGGCCTCTTATGAGGAGCTTGGCATACCTACTGATAATACTAACACTAATAATAATTATATTGGAGTTTGTACAAATGAAGTTTTAGGGGAGAGTTTTTGGTCTTTTGTTAATAGTACCATTAATATAGAGGTTGGGGATTTATATATGTGGCAAATGGGTGTAGGTGAGTGTTACAATCAGTCTTATCATGATGATGATAATTATAATTTTTCATATTTCATGACTGAGATTGATAGAGATCTCACACTGTAAAATACTATGGACTATATGTTGTAACATGTTATGGGAAAAGGTGCCTTGAAACTAATAACATTCTCTATAAATGATGAAATACTTGCGTTCTAAAATTTGCCAACAATTAGTTGATTGAAAGAAATGTTTAAAGTACAAGCATTTCATATTGTAGTATTTTGTGTACAGATAAAGCTGAAAGTTTACATAACATCTACATGTACTCAATGATGACTTCCATAGCAACAATTTGTGCATGGTTTTTGATACTAGTAGTCTTTGTAGTGATCAACATGGCACATAGTGATGTCCTCTAGAATGTATGAATAGTAACTATCACAACAAAAGTGTGCATGTATAGTGCAAGTGAATCAAATATATAAATGAATTCAGCCAGAAAGAATGAAAAAATACCAAGAAAACACAATTGAATACATCTTAGTACACTTGAAACTTTTCATAATTACATTCAATAACAATATTTAAGCTTTTATGCAACAAACATAACATGAAAATATAGTACAACAAGTACCCAAACTAAAAATCTTGAGTCTAAAACCAATTTAGGGTCAAATTTTACTCGACAAAGCTCTCTATGTTGAGTGTCTCCATAACTATGTGAATCTATGAAGTGTTTTCCATGACCATCATGAGTGTCAAGCTTAACAAACATTCCATGAAATGATGATATAATATCAGGGATCGATGGAAGAAAGACTCAACCAATGCAAAATCACTATGATAACATTTTCAGGTGACAAACATGCCAAGCTTAAGAATCAAATAAGAAGATCGTTGTTCAAACTAACGGAAACATTTCATGTCATAATACTAATCCATTTTATGACATTTTTTTTGTTCTCTACATGTATGGAACTCAACTTTGTAGAATTGCCTGGGTATGAGCAGCAAATTAGGGAAACCATAGTCCAAAGATGTTGTAAGAAGACGAGATAGAAAAACAATGAAAATAACATCATTAAAACCTAAGATGTTTGGAAATAATCTATCAATGTTTTGAACAATAGTGTACTCTATCTTGAAATGTTGGAGCATCGACAGGGTGATTGAATAAACATGGCCAAATTCTACAACCTTTATGAGCATCCTCTCTGCCTCTGCCCTAAATAGCATGGGATGTTGAAATTTCAAATGCTCTCATAGACATGTATGAAAAATGTCTTCAGTTGGAGAAGTATGAGTTCTAGTGACTAGTGAAGAAGAAGAGTCAATTTCAATCTAAAATGGACAAATTCATGATGAATGAATTGTTAGGAATTTATAGGTAGATAAAACCAATTCCACATAACCCAAAGGAGATAATAATGCATACAATCTTATAGATTTACCATAATGCAAAGATTAATAGACAATCAACAAGATAACACAAGATATACCCTAGGAAAACCCTCTTTGATGCAGAGCGTGCAACGAAGCAATGAAAACAGTTCAAAAATACTGAACTATTGCTATGGTTGAACCTTTGAACCCCTTGAACCCAATGAACTTGTTGAACCTTCAACTATTCAGTTCAACATACTCCCATCGCATAGACTTAATGCTGTCAGCAACTATTGGTTGAACCATTTGAACCTTCGAGTTCATTGAACCATTGAACCATTTGCTCCTTGTTGAATCAGTGAATCAAATGAACCGTTGAACCATATTATATTGAAGCGTTGAACCAATTCAATCATCAGTTCAACCATCGACAACACATACTCTTCGGTCAACTCTAAAATCCTTCTACCGATACCTTCCGGTCACTTCGCTTAGATTTAGTTGAACCAATTGACCCTATTGAACCTTTG
Organism: Cunninghamia lanceolata; assembly: GCA_027924645.1. NCBI lineage: Eukaryota > Viridiplantae > Streptophyta > Pinopsida > Cupressales > Cupressaceae > Cunninghamia > Cunninghamia lanceolata. The sequence goes on along the minus strand of BSBN01001807.1, from coordinate 18,790,258 downwards.
AACCAGTTCAACCACCCGTGAACATATACTATCGCTAACACCTTCAACTAGTTGAACCAATTGAACCTATTAAACCTTTGAACTAGTTGAATCACCTGCAAGCATATACCATTGGCAACAACTTCAATTTTACATGTGCAATACTTAACCTTCTATTGCCAGTTCTTCTCACCATTGTTGTTGGTCACTCCTTGTATTCACAAAAAGGAGAACTTCCAACATGCATTCCAATATACATTTAGAACATGCTTTTGCAACTCGACACACAGATGTAGGATATACACAAGATGATACTTACATACAAATGTGATATACTCACAAACTATTCTCGACATACAATTGACATATATACATAAAATGTGTATTCGAATCTCATGCCAATGACATCCTCTACAATGAAACTCACAGTCTCTATTCTATTGAGCCCTAGCACATAGAGATGCTAGGTTCTCTACTGTGGCAACTCTTCTAGAGATTGGATCCTCTGTCCCATTCCACCATAAACATGAACAAAAACAAAACAAAATAGAAAACTATGTACAAGGTCCATTCCACTAATTTGAAAGAAATCCACTAGTGGAATGGTCTTAATCTTGCATATCGACAACAGAAAACTAGATTATCTATAGAACAATTTGATACAGAGAATATACATAGGACAATTTTGATACACAAAGAATTTACACAAAAACACAAAACTTGTAAACACAAATTGACTAAATTTCTATTTCTTCAATCAAAACTTTGTCTCCCTTCTCCTCTTCCAGAAATGTGTTTATAGTCTCTTCACATCCAGTACTAACTGGAATACCAAAGGTTGGAGTCGTTACAACTTCCATATTCCAAGACACGCGTTAGCATAAGACAACTAAAAACCTAACAACACAACACACTATATTTGATTTAATCATCCACATACCCCAAATTTGTGACCCTGGTTCACATGGTGTGGTCTTTATTACAAACATGAAATCACAACACAAGTACTACATGACAACATAAACAAACATAGAAGTGCATAAACCATAACAACATATTAAAACCTCAGTCTTCTCCCTCAGATGTATATTTGGCTTGTTGAAGGGGTGCTCCTGCACCATATTCCCCAGGAGAAGAGATCTCAAGCCCACTTGAGATCAGAGTTTGAAGGTTTGCACCATGGTTTGTGATCTGATCTTTAGTCATCCAAACTACCTCTGAATCAGGTTTCCTGTGCCAAGCCACCAAGTACTCCATGTACTGTTTGTTCCTTGTCTTCTTTGCCAGTCTTGAGTCTAAAATCTTCTTCAATTTTGGTCGATCATGCTTAGGAATATCATCATCTGCTGTATCCTGTAATGGTTCCTATCCTACATCTGCATTATGCTTGTATGGATTTAAATCACATACATTGAATATGGGTGACAATCCAAGATTAGGAGTGATGCAGAGTGTTCAACAGAAGCTTACAAAATAGGTTGAAAAACCTTTTGAAACCCACAAAATAGCTATTCTTATTTATATTGGCAAGATCACCTCTATTGTCTCACTGAAATATACATTCCCTTTACCATCGGCAACACATCCTTCTATCTGCATCACCTTTATTTCCTATGCCGATCCACTTCCTCACACCAATGAGTGTGTCATTTATAATCACCTATCGGCAAGTGATGCAGAGTGTTCAGTAGAAGCTTACAAAATAGGTTGAAAAACCTTTTAAAACCCACAAAATAGCTATTCCTATTTATATCGACAAGATCACCTTTATTGTCTCACTGAAATATACATTCCCTTTACCATCGACAACACATCCTTCTGTCGGCATCACCTTTATTTCCTCTGCTGATCCACTTCCTCACACCGATGAGTGTGTCATTTGTAATCACCTATCAACAAGATATCTCCTATTGGTATAGTCTAAACTTCTCCATCAGATGGTATCTTTCCTACCGATGAAACTTGAACTGCTTTAGATATTGGTTGCCTATCGGCAACATAATAGCTATCAACCCAGCTTTCTAGCCGTTCTCCGATAGCGAATGTCATGCCGAAACACTTAACACTAGCTCTACCATCGGCCAGACATCCAACGTCAGGCTGACTTCCAACTCCTTCGTCGATACTCTTTCTCACACACACATTGCTTAATCATCGGTGGGACTAAACAATTGTTATCCCAATACAACATGATCGGTGAGACTCTTTCCGATATACTTTATATCAGCAACACTCTACCTTTCGCTATGACTCTTAAAGTCTTCCCCGATGGGCTCCCACATGCCGATGTCTTCGCACATTCCGTCTTTGACTTTCTACAGTCAATCTCACATACAAATGCACGATATACATAAAATATTCACCATACACATGAAATGCTTGATTCCTCCTCTGTCACCATTGTAAACCGAACAACACATGGAAAAAAATGAAAACCTACAGAACATAAACAAAACTAAATGATACGGAGGTCATTCCACTGGTTTCATAGAAACCCACTAGTGGAATGACCCCGAACGATATCCACTGTAGTTGCACCAGAACCCAAACTTATTTTTATTTCTTCATAGAATTGATTTACAATCTTTCTAAACTATTGTTGTTCTCCTATCGATCACACTCTTGATCATACTATGCTGAGATCGATCAGATCTTACATATTTATCCCCTCATAGGGTAGTATAGAAAATGACTCCCAGCAGCTGGAAGTTACAGTTGTCTAACCGACTCTCTAATAAACTCTAACCAACTATCTAAAAATAGCATGTCTTGGTCAATACAGACCTTATTACATTGAATGTCCATTTAGGACTACATTGAAAACATAAAAACAACTCTAAGACAGCTAATGCCTCATGGAGGCTCCTGTAGATTGGGTGCTCCTGCACCATACTCCCCAAGTTGAAAAAAACTCTTGTCCCAAGAGTTTACGAGCTCTTCTGCAAACAACTTTAGTTTTTCTTCAACCCTAACTTGATGACTCTACTGCTTTTACCCTTCAGCTGTGACTCCTCTTAATGGAGTTTAACTCGCTGCTCCTCTAGATGCTACTCCAAACATAAGTTCACCCTCAATGCTGCACCAACACTTCGGTCCCTCACCTGGGAGTCCTCTCTCGCCTCTCTCCCCAGGGCTTTTGGCGACACCCACTGGACCTCCTTCTCAGGCCCTTGAACCATCTCCTGTGGCTCCATGATAGATCTCCTATTACCTACCTGCAGCTTGTGGACATACATCTGCAACCACAAATATTAGCAAACCAAAACACCAATCTCTCACTTAGATTTTTTTTGTTTTTTTCTCCATCTCAGATATAATCAAACACAAAACTTCCCAGAGCTTTCGCTAGCTCTGGTACCAATTTTAATGCAAAGTGTTTGGCAGAAGCTTACAAAACAGGTTGAAAAACCTTTTAAAACCCACAAAATAGCTATTCCTATTCATATCGGCAAGATCACCTCTACTGTCTCACCGAAATATACATTCCCTTTACCATCGGCAACACATCCTTCCGTCGGCATCACCTTTATTTCCTTTACCAATCCACTTCCTCACACCGATGAGTGTGTCATTTGTAATCACCTATCGGCAAGATATCTCCTATCGATACAGTCTAAACTTCTCCACCCGATGGCATCTTTCCTACCGATGAAACTTGAACTGCTTTGGATATTGGTTGCCTATCGGCAACATAATAGCTATCAGCCCAACTTTCTGGCCGTTCTCTGATGGCAAATGTCACACCGAAGCACTTAACACTTGCTCTGTCATCGGCTAGACTTCCAACTCCTTCACCGATACTCTTTCTCACACACACATTGCTTAATCATCAGTGGGACTAAACAATTGTTATCCTGATACAACACAATCGGTGAGAATCTTTTCGATATACTTTATATCAGCAACACTCTGCCTTTTGCTATAACTCTTAAAGTCTTCCTTGATGGGCTCCCTCATGCCGATGTCTTCGCACATTTAGTCTTTGACTTTCTACAGTCAGTCTCACATACAAATGTAGGATATACATAAAATATTCACCATACGCATAAAATGCTTGATTCCTCCTCTATCACCATTGTAACTGAACAACACATGGAAAAAAATGAAAACCTACAGAATAGAAATAAAACTAAATGATATGGAGGTATTTCCACTGGTTTCATAGAAACCCACCAGTGGAATGACCTTGAACGATATCCACTGCGGTTGCACCAGAACCCAAACTTATTTTTATTCCTTCATAGAATTGATTTACAATCTTTCTAAACTATTACTGTTCTCCTATCGATCACACTCTTGATCACACTATGCTGAGATTGATCAGATCTTACATATTTATCCCCTCATGGGGTAGTACAGAAAATGGCTCCCAGCGGCTGGGAGTTACAGTTGTCTAACCGACTCTCTAACAAACTCTAACCAACTATCTAAAAATAGCATGTCTCGGTCAATACAGACCTTATTACATTGAATGTCCATTTAGGACTACATTGAAAACATAAAAACAACTCTAAGATAGCTAATGCCTCATGGAGGCTCCTGTAGATTGGGTGCTCCTGCACTAAGGAAGAAGTTGGATCACATAAGCATTCTGCCCACACTTTTTCAAAATCTGATATGGTCCAATCTTCTTCTGCATTAGCTTGGTATGTTTACCTTTTGGGAGCCTCTCCTTCTTTAGACGAACCCACACCAAATCTCCAACATCAAATTGTACATCCCTCTTTTTCTTGTCAGCATATGCTTTGTACTTCAATGTAGTCTATTGGAGTTGTGTTTTGACTTGATCATGCACCTCCTTGATGGCTGATGCAAAGGCTTCTCCATCTGCGCTAATAGACTCTCCTATAGGTAGATTTCTCAGCTCCAAAATACCTCTTGGATGAATACCATATACCACTTGAAAAGGTCACTTCCCTGTACTCCTATTAATGGTGTCATTATAGGAAAATTCTACTTGTGGTAGGATGTTATCCCACTTCTCCCCATGCTGCCTTGTCAAACACCTTAGCAAATTTCTGAATGAATAGTTAACCACTTTAGTCTGCCCATCTGTTTGAGGATGGTAGGATGATGAGAAGGATAAATTGGTTCCAAGCTTCTTCTAAAGAGTCCTCCAAAAGTGGCCAATAAATTTCATATCTCTATCTGACACTATGCTCAATGGAAATCCATGTATCCTCACTATCTCTTTGAAAATTAGATCTGCAACATATGAAGCATCACAAGTGATTTTACATGGCAAGAAGTGTGCCATTTTACTAAATCTGTCTACTACAACAAAAACACTAGTATATCCCTTCCTTGTCCTAGGCAAACCCAATATAAAGTCCATGCTTATGCTCTCCCACGACCTAGAAGGAATGGGCAGTGGCTAATACAAACCTGCATTAGTGGATCTCCCTTTTTCTTTCTAACATATCACACATGCCTCCACAAATCTCCTCACATCTGACTGCAACTTGGGCCAATAGTAATGTGTCTTCACAAGATCAAGAGTCTTATCTAGACCAAAATGTCCTTCCATGGCCCCACAATGTTTCTCCCTAATGATATGCAGTCTCATAGAACACCATGGAATACACAACTGTCCACCCTTGAAAAGTAATCCATCTTGGATCAGAAATTCGGAGAACTCAACATGATATTTGTCACCAGAGGAAATACATACCTTATAGATCTCTCCAAAATGTTCATCAGCATCATACATGGCCTTCAAGGAGTCAATGCCAACACTCTCAAATTGGATCTGATTGATGGTTAGAACCCTCCTGCTCAAAGCATCTGCCACCTTGTTCTTGACCCCTTTCTTGTGCTTGAGTGTGAAGGTGAAAGCTTACAAAGTGTCCACCCACTTCATGTGGCTATGGTTCAGCTTCTCTTGACTATTTATGAAACTAAGGGCTTGATTATTTGTGAACACTATGAATTCTTTTGGCATCAAGTAATGCCTCCACTTTTTGAGTGACTGTACTAGAGCATACATCTCCAAATCATATGATGAGTATCTCTTCTTTGCATCATTTAGTTTCTCACTAAAAAATGCAATAGGTCTACCTTCTTGACTGAGTACTGCTCCAATTGCCATGTGGCTTGCATCACATTCTACCTGGAAAATCTTGTTGAAGTTAGGAATTGCAAGGACTGGCTGCATTGCCACCTTTTTCTTCAATGTTTCAAATGAGTCATTTGCCTCCTTTGTCCAAGTGAATCTGCACTTCTGTCCTCCTTTTATGGTGTCAAGCATGGGTGCACAAACATGACTAAACCCCTTTATAAACTTCCTATAAAAGGTTGCTAACCCATGGAAACTTCTAACATCATTCAAGGTTTTAGGAGTTGGCCAAGACAGTATGGCACTTACCTTCTCTTGATCCATTTTCAGTTTTCCCTGTGATATGACAGAACCCAAATAGATGATCTACTCCTTCATGAACAAAAACTTCTCCAAGTTGATCATTAGCTGCTCTTCGTGTAACCTTTTGAGGACCAAGTCTATATGTTTGGGGTGCTCTTCCCTTGTATTACTAAAAATCAGGATGTCATCTAGATATACTATGACAAATTTTCCTATGAATTCCCCCAAGACCTCATTCATCAACCTCATAAAGGTACTAGGGGCGTTGGATAAACCAAAAGGCATGACCTTCGACTCATATAACCCCTCATTAGTCTTAAATGCAATTTTCCATTCATCTCCTGGCCTAATCCTAATCTGATGATAGCCACTCTTTAGATCTATCTTTGTGAAATATTTAGCACCCCCCAAGCAATCAAGCAAATCTTCTATCCTAGGGATTGGGAACCTATACCTAATTGTTATCTTGTTGATAGCCCTTAAATCAGTACAAAGTCTACAAGTGCCTTCCTTTTTCGGTGCTAGGATAGCCAGTACTACACATGGGCTTAAACTCTTGCCAATTAGGCCTATCTCCAACAACTCCTCAATCTGCCTTGCTACCTATGCATTCTGCTCTGGGGTAAGCTTGTATGCTGCCTTGTTTGGAAGTGTAGATTCTGGGATCGGATCTATGCAATGGCTGATGTCCCTTATAGTTGGTAGGGACCTAGGTATTCCATCAGAGATGATGCCTTTGTACTTGTCCAATAGCTCTTGGACAGCTAGATCTATGAACCTTTGCCTCTTCTCTCCCTTGACTTCCTTCTGCTGCTTCTTTTTCACCTTTAGGCATGGAATTAGAGCATATGCAACTGCTCCTTCTACTATCCCTATCATGAATTGTTTGCCTTCTACCATCATCACCTTGACTTCTTTCCCTTTTGATTCCACCTCATTCTCCATCAATGGTAGCAACTCTATCACCTTACGATCCTTGGTGATTGAATATGTGTTTCTAACTCCATCATGGTGTGCTTTCAAGTCATACTGCCATGGTCTTCCAAATAGGAGTTGGCAAGCATCCATCTTGGCAATGTCAAACAGTAATCTGTCCTTGTATGATCCAATTTGAAACTCCACCCAAGCCTACTCTTCCACAACTATTTTCTAACCTTGGGTGAGCCATGAGACCTTGTATGGGCAAGGGTGTGGCAGTCTTCTAAGCTTAAGCTTTACTACCATTTCAAATGACACAAAATTTTCAATGGATCCGGAGTCAATCAAAATTTTACATACCTTTCCTCCTTCCTTGCAAGTAGTTCTGAAGAGGGACTTCCTTTGTGGGGGTTCTTTGTCAGGCACCTTCATGGTGGTCATTGCTCTCCTAATAATCAAAGCTTCTCCACTCTCAGGATATCCATAACTTTTAGGAGCATTCACACTTTGACAATCAGATTCTTGGATCAAATTTATCCTCCTTTCTCCCATTGAACTTGTTGCCTTTTATGGACATCTACTAGCTATGTGGCCTTCTTGATTGCAATTGTAACATCTGAGAGGTCCTCTACCCTGAGATCTCCCTCTAAATGGTGGTCTTCTGCCCCTAAAGTTTCCTCTTTGATTGTAACTTCCCCCTTGATTTTGACTGATGTCTCCTTTGTTGCTCTCTTGATTGGATTCACCTTGGAGTCCAAATCCATTTCCTCTGCCTCTGAAAGGAATTCTCCCCCCTCTTTGTTGTCTCCCTCTTCTTCTACTATTCTGCTCTTGTCTTCTCTTTAATTTCTCTTCCACTTTGAGTGCCAATTGGTAGCACTTTTGGAATGTCTCTGGGTTATGCAGATTTATGTCTTCTTGGATGGCAAACCTCAACCCATTGAGGTACCTTGCCACCTTCTCTTTCTCATTCTCCTTTACCTTTGTCTTGACACATAGTCTCATGAACTCTTCTGTGTATGAGCTAACATCTAACTCCTTATGCTTCAAGTTTTGTTTCCTCTTATGTAATTAGATGTTGTAATCTAATGGAACACAGGCCTTCTTCACTAAAGCCATCATCTTCTTCCAAGTAGCAACTCTATTCTTTCCTTCCTTCACCCTATCATCTTGGATGAAAGTCCACCAATTTAGTGCAGCCCCTTTCATTTTAGATTGGGCCATTCTCACCCTTTGGTGGTTTGGTATCTCCTCAATCTCAAAGAAGTTATTCAAGGAGTCTATCCACTCCATCACTGAATCAGGTTCCATTTTGCCTACAAACACTGGTAGGTCTATTTTCATATCCATGTTCCTTCTCTCCATGGATTTGAGGACATTGAGTATGGTTTTTTGGTCTACAGGAACCTCTATCTCTTCTTGCCTAGGGATCTCCTATTCATCCCCGTCTTCTCGTTCACCATAATCTTCATTTCCCTTCTCTACTTTGTCCTTCAACTTATCTAACTCATCTCTCAAGGCCTGATTCTGAGCTCTAACTATTTTTCTCTCTGCCATTTGCTTCTTCACTAGGACCGCCAACTCAGCGTTGGTCATCTTTGTTGGGTACTCTTGTGACCCCTCTCCATCTGACATCTTGTCTTTTTCTTCTACCCAAAGGATACTCCTTTACTCTGATACCACTTGATGTAGAGCATGCAATGAAGCGGTGAAAACAGTTCAAAAAAACTAAACTATTGTTGTGGTTGAACCTTCAAACCCCTTGAACCCAATGAACTCATTGAACTGTTGAACCTTCAACTATTTGGCTCAACATACACTATTAGTTCAACATACTCCCATCGTATAGACTTAATGCTATTGGTAACTATCAGTTGAACCCTTTGAACCTCTGAGTTCATAGAACCGTTGAACCATTTGCTCCTTGTTGAACCGGTGAATCAAATGAACCGTTGAACCATATTATATTGAACCGTTGAACTGGTTCAACCATCGGCAACACATACTCTTTGGTCAACTCTAAAATCCTTCTACCGATGCCTTCCTATCACTTCGCTTAGATTCTATTGAACCAATTGAACCTGTTGAACCTTTCAACCGGTTCAACCACTTGCAAACATATACTGTTAGCAACACCTTCAACTAGTTGAACCAATTGAACCTTTGAACTAGTTCAATCACCCGCAAGCATATACCATCGGCAACACCTTCTATTGCTAGTTATTCTCGCCATTGTTGTTGGTCACTCCTTGTATTCGCAGAAGAGTGAACTTCCAACATGCATTCTAATATACATTTAGAACATGCTTTTGCAACTCGACACACAGATGCAGGATATACATAGGATGATACTCGAATACAAATGTGATATACTCACAAACTATTCTCGGCATACAATTGACATATATACATAAAATGTATATTCGAATCTCATGCCAATGACGTCCTCTACAACCAAACTCGTAGTCCCTATTCTATTGAGCCCTAGCACATAGAGATGCTAGGTTCTCTACTGCGACAACTCTTCCAGAGATTGGATCCTCTGTCCCATTTCGTCATAAACATGAACAAAAAGAAAACAAAATAGAAAACTATGTACATGATCCATTCCACTGATTTCAAAGAAATCCACCAGTGGAATGGTCTTAATCTTGCATATCGACAACAGAAAACTAGATTATCTATAAAACAATTCGATACAGAGAATATACACAGGACAATTTTGATACACATAAAATTTACACAAAAACACAGAACTTGTAAACACAAACTGATAGAATTTCTATTTCTTCAATCGAAACTTCATCTCCCTTCTCCTCTTCCAGAAATGTGTTTATAGTCTCTTCACATCCAGTACCAACTGGAATACCAAAGGTTGGAGTCGTTACAATTTCCATATTCCAAGACACATGTTAGCATAAGACAACTAAACACCTAACAACACGACACACTATATTTGATTTAATCATCCACATACCCCAAATTTGTGACCCTGGTTCACATGGTGGGGTCTTTATTACAAATGTGAAATCACAACACAAGTACTACATGACAACATGAACAAACATAGAAACGCATAAAACATAACAACATATTAAAACCTCAGTCTTCTCCCTCAGATGTATATTTGGCTTGTTGAAGGGGTGCTCCTGCACCACTCTTTGAAGGAAAAAACTTAGCTTCCAAAATCACCCATACTCAATGTATTATTCAACAATAAGAAATTACAATACACTCACAGAGTCTCCATAAACACCTTTGAAACATCAATCTCCTCTACTACAACCTCCATGTATCCAAGCATGAATCCACACATCCCATGCCATGCTTTACAATGTGCACTCACAAGAGCAAACTTAATACAATGATAGCCTCTCACACAACCTATAAAATAACAGCTAACACTAACCACTAACCTTGTGCTTGCTTTTATAGACTCAAGCTCACACAAATACAACTTGTGGTATTGGACAAAAATAATGTGACTCAAAACCATGAGCACAATACCATTGACCCCAAAATAATAAATATTTATTATTTTGAACAAATAATAAATATTTTCCTTATGTCTCCCAATGTTAAATACAACTTTTTTTTTAAAAGATAATGCTCTTGGTAAACTTTTTAACGTGACTGGTGATGTTGGCACGACACGCCCTTTGGCTCCACAGTAACGCTTTTTTTTGGAGCTATGAATCAGTGAGGCCACAACATGGGGGACCTCATCCCCATGTTAGAACACTTCAAACTCGTGAACTTGTTGACCCAGTAAAGGCGTAAAACTTGCAATCTTGTTGGCCCAACGGGGGTTTGAACTCTGGTGGCCACCACTACAACCAAGCAACTTAACCATCAAACCATGCCCTTAACGACAAATCTAACTATATATATAAGCACCTGGTAAACTTTTTAACATGGCCGGTGACGCTGGCATGAAACGCCCTCCAGTTCCACACAGACGGGTGAGACTGGACCTCGTGACCTCCTTACCTGCAATAGGAATACTTAGCCAATCGAGCCAGGGCCCACCCTATGTTAAATACAACTTTTATAAGTGATACCAAATAAATATTTAATGTGGCTAAACACATCAATTAAGATGCAGCACAAAAGAATATTTATTGTACATAATTAAATTAATTAAGCTTATGCAAGGTGAACAACATATTTTTCCCAACATTCTCCCACTTGTATACATTGCATAAGGGTCAATCAATGAAATACATCATCATAGGAAAACATGAAACCACATGAATATCCAACATGCTCTCATGCTCCATCAAGATACCTGTAATAAAATCAAAGTAACCACCATCTCAAGAAAGAACTCCTCTCATCCTCCAACGTGCCACCTATGGAAGAAAAGGAACATGCCAAGGTGAAGATGCACCAATCCAAAGAACGCTAGCATCATATCCAAGTGATAATAAAATCTTGAAGTAGCTCTCAAAGGTAAAAACCCACATGACTGGAAATAGCACCACAACTTATGCTAATACATCCAACCATCCATACCTCATAGGTATTAACAACATCAGTAAACTCATGTCAACAACATATCATACCCATATATTGCAATAATAAGCTCCATGTATAAAACCTGTCAATGAAGAACACATACATCTAGGAACTCCCACTGCATGGGCAATGTCAAATCTAACAATAGATCCAAGGCATACCAAGTCTACCAATCAACACTCAAACCAAGGTGTGGCTCATCAACAATCCAATGTAGTATCAATAACAATCACAATGATCCACACATGCATGATAAATCACTGCATATTGTCTCACATGTCACCATAACTATCCCAAGTCTAATCATATCAACATGCTCCTCCAGGAAGTAGCCATAAGACAGAGAAAACTTGTAAATCATAATTTCCTACCAACACCTCAAAGTGCAAAGATGTGTTAAGTATGATCTCCTTTACAACCCCAAATGAAAATCCTTAACAACACCCAACCATTCAATCTCATAGATCAAATGAACATATGTAACATGTAATCAACATGTATGTAAGACTCTCTAATTAAGGTAGATCAAACTCATAATCATTCCATAACTAGGAATAAGCCTAATCACATCTCCTAAACTCCTAATAATGGAAATCATAAATCAAACCATATGAAGAAAGAGATAACCATGCCAATGTCCCTCAAATGAACCCTCCAGAACCAATAACCATAGCTAAACATCTATAACCATGTGAAGATACAGCATAAATCAAAATGTATCTAAAAGGATTGGCAATATATTATATATGATAAACCACCGAGTAGACCAAGAGTGTGGAATGAGAATGCCCCTCCAAGATACACCAAGTCACAAAGACTCTCTCCAAGAACAATCTCCTCTAGGTCCATCATGAACTCACGTCCATATCTAGGTGTAGACTTCTCAGTCTATCTACTAAAACCTCCAATGAGTAACCATCTAAACAAGTCTCTCTAATCCAAAAAAAACTCCAACCTCACCTAATTCTCCAAGTATCCAAGAGTACCTCCATGATCAATCCATGCTAAACTCCAAATGCAACATTACACTATCATGAAGCTCCCAAGCACATGATCAATGTACTCAATACCAAGAGAACTATACAAGATCACTGTCAATGCTCCTACTATAGAATCAGGAACCCAATCATGAAAACATGATCTAACATCTCCTCCAAGGAGATCACATGCATCAATGCAAACATCCTGTCTCAAGAGAACCATACAAGACCAAAGTCAAAGCTCCAACTACACATCTGCATAATCAAGGAACCCATCATGACATGATCTAACCATCTCCTTCTAAGAGATCACATGCATGAATGCCCTCATCCTATCTCAAGAGAACTTGTATCATGTCAAAACTCAAAACCAATATCAAGAGTAAATCATGACACAATACCTATTGGAGTACATGACCACTGAGAGGCAGGGTGAATTAGTGGTCTATAAACTTTTAAAATCTTTTGCACCTTTTAACTTACAAGATATAGAATGAGAGAGACTTCAATGATCTATCAAACACATATGCATAAGTATGAGGACAAATGATATGATCAAGACCTTAAAAAAACACATTATGGTACAAAACATGAAGACAATCAACATTAACCATGACACAATATTTTCATGAGTGGAAAACCCTCATAAGGATGAAAAACCACTCAAAATGCCTCACTCGCTTAATCAAAAACATGCCTGACTAGCTACAAATAGGTCTCACTGACCAAGCAAGCCTCACTAGCTACACAACATGCCTCACTGGGAAATACAACTACTTCACTAACAGGAATGTGCCTCACTGGTAAAAATGGATTGTCTCACTAACATGAATTTGAATGGTTTGAATGAATAAGTTTATATAGAGGGTTATTTTGTTTCTCTTCAGAACAACACCTTATGTCTCTCTTGAACTCCTAATCACAATGATGTCATTATTGATACAATATGAATCTAATTTACAATGAGAATGAGCTTCTGATCACTACTATGTCATGAAACACCATTGATCTCTACTATGTCATCAATACAAACTACTAACAAATCTCCTTCACAATAACCTTCAAGAATATCAAGATTATTAGAAACCAATCAAGAAAGCATCTGCATTATCAACATACCTTTGCAATCAACACATTTTGTTATTGTCACTTCAATCAGTCATCACTGTATTGTTGTGATTTTGCAATAATGATGTCAACAAACCCTCTTTTATCTCTCTTTTTGTCATTCACCTACTACATAGTTTCCTCGCACCTATCTTTGGCACTTCATAATAAATACTAGTTCATGAGGTGTCATATATGTACATTGTTCTTCATTCAATGTGACAAGAAGCCAATCATCTAATCAAACTACATATCCTCATCCTTCATTCTATAACAATTAAAGAGATGCACTACACACATACATGTGTCTCAAAAAACAACATACAAAACATGTTAGGATTTAATCAATATATACATCATGTTGTAGGTATCTCTCTCAAGAACACTAAACATCAACCAACTGCCCTCCAAATGTCATACAAAGCCAAAAAAAAAATCCCTAGCCCACTGAGTTCTTTTCCACACCTAAATAAGAAGTTGAAGAGTTTTCCCGTCAATTTTAAACAAGTGAACTGACCATTTGTCTTCAAAAAGCACTTTAAATACTATCTTTAGATCTTCTGTTTTGCACCTCTTAGAGATCTAACTGAAGCCATTGATTATCCTTTTGGCGCTCATGTTGTATACCTTGATTGATGCATTTGGTTACCCTAGGTAAAGGGGTAGGTGTCCTCACAGGGAAAAAACACATAAGTTGCAACTTAAGTTACAACTGACCTTTAATTATAGGTCAATGACCAAATAATACAAAAGCACCAATGGGCATAAAAGGTAGACTTAGCATAGGGTTTTTAAAAACTTTGCTTAGAGTTTGAAAGGCATTTTAGGGTTTTACGATTTATTAAGAGCCTTTACTCATAGAAACCCTAGATAGGATAAGATAAATACAGAACCAGATCAAGGTATTATGATAGTTTAGAGAGACTCATAAAAAGCTCATAACCTTAGAACAAAACACATGCTACACATTAGGATTTATAGGTTTTAGAATAGGAACTTAGAGTATAATTGACATGACATGATCATGAATTATACACTTAGAAGAATAGAGTAAGAATAAAGTAGCATCTCAATATCTCAACACAATTTGAAGGCTTATGACATAATGACTGATAACTAATCAAGACATCAACATGACAACACCAAACAATATGATGACCTAATTGCTACAGAGGTGATGAACACTCCATGACCATTCGAAACATTCTTTGCATGAATATAGTATGATGGTATAATGAAGACAACCTATGTTCCAATAAGACACACCAAAAATCACATGAAGCATCTTTTGAACATGAGGGCATAACATCTTTTAATCTTCCAACTCCTGAGACTATCATCCTTGTATGATCATTAAGAATCATGAAGACATCCTGC
Organism: Cunninghamia lanceolata; assembly: GCA_027924645.1. Taxonomy (NCBI): domain Eukaryota; kingdom Viridiplantae; phylum Streptophyta; class Pinopsida; order Cupressales; family Cupressaceae; genus Cunninghamia; species Cunninghamia lanceolata. The sequence goes on along the minus strand of BSBN01001807.1, from coordinate 18,775,021 downwards.
CAACATGAGCATATGATGTCTCTGCCACATGTTTGATGTCTCTGCATGACAAGACACTCACATCAGCACCTAGTCATCACAAACCTTTGACATCAATGACAAGACAATCAACATGCTAAGGTTAATAAACTCCCCCTTTGCCATTGGCATTGATTTCAAAACATACCCTCAGCATCAAACATCTTTTCCAACATCAACATCATTAAGATATCAGCATCAAACATCATCAACCATCTTTACCATTTTCTCCCCCTTTTTGACAACAATGGCAAAGAAGAGAACAAGCTCCTCCTAAACACATGGTACTGTCAAAGTAGCACTGTTGCTACTGAAGACCATAGATTAAGGACCATTCACCCAACACTGTATGAGGCAGTTTTAAGAAAATATCTGTTATTGTAGTCTGGAAATAGAAGAAGGAGCTTCAGGACTGCTAGAGATCATACAAGTACTCCCCCTGACATCACTACTACATACCAACACTATTCAAATACTATTCAACTAAGTTATCATGCATCTCAATCAATCTTAGTCAATGTCAAATTGACAATCACATTGCATAATGAATATGAAAATAAGAATGTTGTCATATTCAAATGAGAAAACATAGAATACCGTGCTTTACTATGCCACTCAAATGAGAATACATACTGTGCCACTCTTGATTACCATTGACTTTTCTCCCCCACCACCTAATGAGATGTCACATGAAGTAGGACTATACCAACCTCTATGTAGAGATACAAGTTCATCTTCCCCTTTTTCTTAAACTCTGATAGATGTCATACCTCACTCTTGTCACAGGCATTACTGAATCCACATCTTCATAGAATCATATTGCATAGACTACTATGTCATGCATGATCTATCTAAATTCTCAAGAGAGATTTCCAAGTGTTTTAAAGCCACAAAAAACTTTTGTCACTACCTTAAAAAGTTAAGACATTAAAGAAGATACACTGAGTTCTCATAGAGGAACATCAGAAAAAAAAACTTGTCTTTTCATTATATAGAAAGCACTACACTCTAAATGCACTGTTTTATCATTTGCAACAAAATGTCATCACAAATATATGGGGATCATTGAATTAGTCCACTATACACTGATATAATCCTCTAGTGTCAATCTAATGTGATGAAAGTTCATACCATTCACTTTAAACTTGTTAATAAGTAACACATATCTTGAAGCACATCAACAACTTAGAATGTAAAGCTCCAACTTTGAATGTAAAGTGCAATGAATTCAGAAGCATAAAGATGTCTATAAAAGATTTGATACTATACACTGTCACCATTATGCTATCAAAAGGATAACATGTTGTAAATACCCATTGTTTCATCACAAAGGCTGTCACAACAAATCATCATAAATTCTACAACAAATAGATATTCATTGTTATGCACAAAATTATACTAGAACAACTCCCTCTGTTAGACATGAGCACTGATATAATAATTTGAGTTAGGGAGCCTGCTATCATCTTCAACTACCGACTCTATAAATTTGAAAGTGTTATATCATATCCCTAATCTTTGTCCTGTAAGGTGCAAAGAAGACACTGACATGATTATGCAAGACATTGTAAGACATTCCATATATACCAACTCACTGTCCAAACATGGTATTACTATCCCAAAAGTAATAACACTGACTATCCTATCTGTCTTGAACTTGAACTCCTTGTACATTGTATTGACATCAATGTTAACATTCATGCAAACTATGCTTTAATATTAATGGCAAAGGATGTACAAGATGCAATCTCCCACATTGCACTCTCTGATAAACATTCCAATCAACACTACATTTGATTCTTAACAAAAACAATACTGTAAGCATTTGCTCCCCCTTGGATGGAGCCCTATCCTATAATCCTACCACTAATTGAATAGATGACACCACTGATGGATATATAGATTATCTTACCATGGAACTAAAATATGGCATACATAGCCCTAACCTATCTAGTTTACTATATTGAGACACCAAAAAAAATATCAATGTCACTGTTGGATTCACAATCCATGCTCTATTCAACCTTTCCTCTATACTTTGTTCACAATGTCAATCTATGTACAGTCCTCAAACTAGGATTATCATTTGTTGCCTTGTTTACTATCATCAATCACACATAACCAAATTTCTGAGATTATCTATTAACAAGATTGGTTTCAAGGATTAGATCATAGTGATGTTGAGAGATAAAGATCACTTATAAGAATTACTAAGCTTGGATCACTATCAAGATAATTGTTCCAAAACCATTATAAGTTGTCAAGAACATATCAAGATTAAGACAACATTGTCAAAGACTGTGAAGAACAAGGTAGCAGGTGTCAAGATACACAAGTGCAAGGAAACAAATAAATGTGACATCTAATGTACTTCATTGTCAGAGACGATATCATTAGATCTATCACTGTATTATCTCCTATGACAAGGACAACCCTGTGCTACCAATGAGATCATGAACCTCCCTCTATCAAAAACTTTTCAATGTGTTAGAAATGAAAGCAACACTACTTCAATGGAAATCTAATTTGAGATAAATTTCAGCAATCTTTAACTTTGTGCTATTAGCAATAGAGATTGTAACAAAACATAAACCCACAATATAGAAATATATGAGAAGCATAATGAAGCACATAACACAAGTGTTTAATGTGGAGAAAACCCTTTCAGGTAAAAAACTCCACCAATAAAAGAGGTCAAGTTGTATTATCTTCACAAAAGGAGATTACAAATACATTCACTTCCTCTGTCCTCCAACCTTCACTCTAGAAGAACCTAGGTACCTATAAATTATTATACATCTCATCTACTATGCTATGGTTTATATAGAATTTACACAACCTCAAGACATTAAATGACTTCTTACAAGACCATAATAGTTGTCAAGAGTCAACAACACAACCTTGGGCGTCCATGGCCAAGAATAGGCTCTTACGAGGTCATAAATGTTGTCATACATGCATCCTACACTTGGAAAAATGTACCCATGCAAGATTGAACACCTTGGGGCCAAAAAGAGCCACTTACAACATCTTATGACGCGTCATATGCTATTATAAGTGTCATAGATTCTTATGACAACTTACAGTTGTCATAGAATGTCTTACACCTTCTTACAACATCTATGACATGTGTCATAACACTAAAAATAGATTATTCCTCCACATGTGCCACCCGCTTTGACCAATTACCATTTACTATAGTAAATGACATCCCATAACTACTGCCAGTAACTCTGGGACTTACCGTATAGTAACTCCGTAATTACCATGGACAGTAAGTAATTTTTTTTACTTCTGCCAGTGAAACTTGTACATCCCTTATGGGTAATTACAAATAATAAATGGAATAATAAAATAATGGGATTTACAAGGTTAATGACACCTTATCCCAACATTCTCACACTTGACATTATACATTGTAAATCAACCCATAGGAAATCAACTAAAAAATAATCAGGCACTAGAAACAAAGCCCATGGCCTCTCTACACCATATGAACTTCTCTATGCTCACAGGCTTAGCCAATGAATCTGCAACATTCTCCTGATTGTTTATCTTCTTCATCTAAATTTCTCTATTTGCAACCAACTCTTGAACAAAGTGATACTAAACATCAACATGCTCAGTCTGAGCATGATACATGAGATTTTTGGCCAAACAAATAGCACTCTGGCTATCACAACCAATCTGAATGATCCTACAATCAAAACCAATACCTGTACATAGTCTCTTCAACCAAACTGTCTCCTTAGAGACATGAGTAGCAGCCATATACTCTACTTCTGTGGTGGACAAAGCAACTATGGGCTACCTCTTACTCATCCAACTCATTGTACCTCCAAACAAAGTAAACACATAGCCACTAGTGGACCTTTGACTATCCAAGTCACCTGCCCAAATTTGCATCAACAAAACCCTGTATGTCCAAAGATTTATCAGCACTATCAATACCAAAATAAACTAAACAATGGTTAGGAGTACTTGCAAGATATTTAAACACTCTCTTTGCATATTTCCAATGCTGTCTACCAGGGTTAGATATAAATTTGCTCAAAACTCCCACTACTTGGGCAATATCTGGTCTAGTGCAAACCATTGCATACATCAAACTCCCCACAACACTAGCATATGGCACATTAGACATATCCTCAAGATCATCCTCAGTCTTTGGACACATATAATGAAAGCTTAGTTCCAATGGGTAAATAAAATCTAACTAGGTTACAGTCCTGCAAACTAAACCTCTACAAAATAGTATTCACATACTTACTTTGTGACAACCAAAGCTTTCTATTAACTCTGTCCCTCCTGATCTCCATTCCCAAAATATACCTTACAGCATCAAGATCCTTCATCTCAAATGCACCTGAAAGTTGGGCTTTAAGCTCACTGATCATAATCTTAGTATTGCTGAAAAACATGTCATAAACATACAAAGCAATAACCAGTATAGAATTATCAACATAATAAATGTAAACACAATGATCCTCCTTACTTCTAACAAAACCTAATTTCAAAATAAATGAGTCAAACTTTTGATACCACATTCTAGGGGATTGTTTCAGACCTTAAAGAGACCTCTTTAACCTACAAACCCAATGTTCTTTTCCTTTTACCTCAAAACCTGTAGGCTGTTGTGTATAAATTTCTTCCTCAAGATCTCCATGCAAGAATGCAGTCTTAACATCCATTTGGTCAATCGACCAATCATAAGCTACAACAATGGATAAGAAAAATTTAATAGAAGTCAATTTAGCAACAGGAGAGAATATATCACCAAAATCAACTCCCTCTCTCTGGGAGTAGCCCTTGGCTACTAGTCTATCCTTGTATTTCTCCAATGACCCATCTGCTCCAAACTTCTTCTTGAGGACCCACTTACATCCTATGGCCTTTCTTTCTTTGGGCAAATGAACAAGATCCTAGGTGTTACAAGAGTCTAAAGCCATCACCTCCTCCTGCATGGCTAACTACCAAGACTCACTATCATCTACAAAAATAGCTTCCCTATAGGATCTAGGTTCTTCGTTAGTACTCAATAAAGCATATACATAATAGAAATATGGTGGGCTATACCTATCAACTGGATTTCATTGTCTTATGGATCTACTCAAGGGTGGACTAAGAGACTCCACTCGTTCTTCTACATGATCATCTGCACCAACTTCTTCTGTAATAATAGATTCATCTTCATCAGAACTACTTGAATCTTCTTCTTCTTCTTCTTCTTCACCCCTCAATCCATCATTCTATTCTTCCTGAGGTGCATCTTGCTACTCTAAGTCAAAGTGCACCTTCTTTACCTTTTCATCTTTTTCTTTTGACTGCTCAGGTTTAGAAATAGCTCTAAGTTCCTTTTAAATAACATCTCTAGAAAAGATAATCTTGCGGGTTATTGGATTCCAAATCTTAAAACCTTTGACATTATCACCATATCTAATGAATGTACACTTTTCAACCTTTGGATCCAACTTAGATCGCTTTTCTTTAGGCACATGAACAAAATCCTCACAACCAAAAACCCTTAAATGTGAAACAGAAGGTTTCATACTTATCCACACTTCATAGGGTGTCGAATCAAGAGCCTTATAAAGAGATCTGTTTATCAAGTAGCAAGCAGTACACACAGCCTCTGCCCAAAAGCATTTATCCAACTGTGCATCACAAAGCATACTTCTGGCTCTTTCCATAATTGTTCGGTTCATCCTTTCTACAACACCATTCTGTTGTGGTGTATACGGAGTTGTCTTTTGTCTGATTATACCTGCATGCTTGCAAAAATCATCAAATTTCTTAGAGAAATATTCCCCTCCATTGTCAAATCTTAATATTTTTATCCTTAAACCTGATTGATTCTCTACTAAGACTTTGAATTCCTTAAACTTAGTGAAAACTTCAGATTTATGCTTCATAAAAAAAATCCATGTAAATCTAGATACATCATCAATGAATGTTACAAAATAACGAGATTTTCTAATAGATTCATTATCCACAGGTCCAAACACATCCGTATGAATAATTTCTAACTTCTCTTTTGCTTTATTTCTTCCTGAAGGAAATGATTTTCTATTTTGTTTACCAAAAACACAATTCTCACATAAATCAAAATGCTCATCAGAATAAGAGAAACCGTCTGACAATTCTTTATTCTTAATAGTTTTTAGTACATTATTACTTGTGTGGCATAATCCGTGATGCCGCAACATACAAGTGTTTTTAGAAGCCTTAGAAACATAAGAGGCATCAAAAACTATAGTGGCTTCAAGCTTAAACAAGTTCTTGAATCTCTTTCCTTCCTCTACCACCAAGTTCCTTCTCACCAATCTGTAGTCATGCTTGTCAAATATCACATGCATTCCCAAATCATTCAACTTCAAAAATAAAATCAGATTTCTAGCTAATCCAGGAACATGCAAAACACCAGGGAGGGTTTTAATCCTCCCATCACTGAAACACAACAATACCTTTCCTTTCCTGATAATCAGATATGAAGAGTTGTCACCAAGGTAGAAATTACCTTCATCATATTTTTCATATGTGGAGAACCATTCCTTATGCAGGGTCATATGAAATGAGTATCCCAAGTCAACCAACCAATGTTCATTAGAAATAAGATTACATGTAGAAAGTAAAACTTTTTCACCTACATTCGAGGACTTAGCCAAAGCACTCTCCCACTATTTCTTGGGGTTTTTGCACTCCTTCTTCACGTCCCCTTTTACTGCAGTTCCAACACTTAAATCTATTCTTTTTACTAGGAGTCTTAGACTAGCCCTTGGACTTGTCCTTAGACCCTTTCTGATCTCCTTTAGGTCCTCTTTCCTTAGACCTTCCCCTGGCACTGAGATCATCCCTTGAACTATCTAAACTCTTCTTCCTTAATTCCTGTGACAGTAGCACTGAAACAAGAGCATCAAACTTCAGATCCGCAAGGTTAGCAGTGATAGCAAGGATAACATTCTCCCAAGACTCAGGTAAAGAACAAAGAAATAAGATACATTTAATTTCCTCACTAACCTCAATATCTACTGAATCAAGCTAACTGGCTAACAAATTGAAAGATTTTAAATGCTCTGCAACTGATTAACCTTCTCACATTTTCATGGAAAACAATTTTCTTTTTAAATAAAGTTTATTTACCATACTCTTGGCTTGATTGATCTCACCCAACCATTTCCACAACTTGTATACAGTCTCTTCCTTTCTGACATTTAATAGGACTGAGTCTGAAAGACACAACCGAATGGTTCCCTAAGCCTTATTATCTAGTCTATCCCACTCATCTTGAGACACATCATCAGGTTTCTTCTCATTTTGAATAGCCAACCATTGATTTCTTTCTTCCAGCAAATCTTCCATTTTCAGCTTCCACAACTCATACCCCGTTCCGTTGAACTTCTCAATATCCAATTGAGAGCTTGATGCAACGGTGGATGCAGCCATAATAACAACACAAGATCTACAAAACAAACACAACCAAATCTCCCACTATAGCTACAGCTTCCACACTACTACCTAAGAGTCAAAGTTGGCCAGGCTTTGATACCAAATGTTAGAAATGAAAGCAACACTACTTCAATGGAAATCTGACTCGAGATAAATTTCAGCAATCTTTAACTATGTGCTATTAACAATGGAGATTGTAACAAAACATAAACACACAATACAAAAATATACCAGAAGCAGAATGAAGCAGATAACACAAGTATTTAACATGGTGAAAACCCTTTCAAGTAAAAAACTCCACCAAGAAAAGAGGTCAACTTGTATTATCTTCACAAAAGGAGATTACAAATACATTCACTTCCTCTGTCCTCCAACCTTCACTCTGACAGAACCTGGGTACCTGTAAACTGTTATACATCTCATCTACTATGCTATGGTTTATATAGAATTTACACAAGCTCAAGACATTAAATGACTTCTTACAAGCCCATAATATTTGTCAAGAGTCAACAACACAACCTTGGGTGTCCAAGGCCAAGAATAGGCTCTTACGGGGTCATAAATGTTGTCATACATGCATCCTACTCTTGACAAAATGTGCCCATGCAAGCTTGAATGCCTTGGGGCCAAAAATAGCCATTTACTGTTGGTAGGTGGCGACTGATTAAAGCTGACATAAAAAATCCTATTTTTTGTGACTGACATAAGAAAACCCTATTTTTGTAACTGACAAAAAGGCTTGATAAAAAGTGGCTAAGGGTTAGAGCTTTGATATATATTGTATTGTAGCATTTGCAACGGGATTGAGTAGCAGGGATTGCTAGTTGTAATCGATTTGATTTACTGGACAATAATATTGGACTCTCTGTTTGGTGGATGTAGCCCAAGTTTGGGTGAACCACGTTAAAACTTGTCTCTCGCTGTTATTAATTCTATGTATTTCTATTTCTCTGTTTAATCTTTATTTGCATTTAATTGATATCTTGTACCGGCTAACCCTAACAAGTGGTATCAGAGTGGGTTGTCTCACGGTTCAGTGGGAGCAATGGTGGATGAGGGAAAATTGAAGGTCGATAAATTCAATGGGTAGAACTATCAGTTATGAAAGATGCAGATGGAGGATTACCTCTATCAAAAGGATTTATGGATGTCGTTGGAAGGAGTAGCCAAGAAACCGGCAACAATGTCTGATGAGGATTGGAATCTTCTTAATAGAAAGGCATTGGGAACCATTCGGTTGTGCTTGGCACCATTGGTGGCATTCAATATAACGGAAGTAAAGACAACAGATGATCTAATGAAAGCTTTGGCTAAATTGTATGAAAAACCCTTAGCCTCAAATAAGGTATTTCTCATGAAGCATTTGTTTAATTTAAAAATGGATGAAGGTGGATCTGTGACAGGTCATTTAAATAAATTTAATACGATTGCCAGTCAATTGACTTCTTTAATGTAAAATTTGATGAAGAAGTTAGAGCTCTCTTGATATTATGTTCATTGCCTGAAAGTTGGGATAGTTTGGTAATGACAGTTAGTAACTCTGTTTCTAGTTCAAATACCCTAAAATTTGATGATGTTGTTGGTGTTATTCTAAGTAAGGAAATTCATAAGAAAAGCTCAGGTGGACCCACATTAGGCAGTGTTTTGAATGCAGAGAGTAGGGGCAAATCAAAGGAGAGAGGAAAAGGTTCTGGAGGTCATGGGAAGTCATGAGGAAAATCAAAGGACAAAAGATCCCAAACCAGAGGACAAAAGGATTGTTGGTACTGTGGGAAACTAGGTCATCTGAACAAAGATTGCTGGTCTCAGAAAAATAAAGGAGACAAACAAGAAGGCAATAAGGAGGCAAATGTGGTAAGCAATAAATCTGAAGATGATGCTTTGATTTTTTTCCTAGATAATACTGATGATTCATGGGTTTTAGATTCAGGGGCCTCATTTCATGCTACACCCCATAGAAGTTATTTTCTTGATTATGTCCAAGGGGATTTTGGGCTAGTTTATTTGGGAGATAATGAACCCTGTCAGATTGTTGGAAAGGGAAGAATCAAGATTAAGATGCAAAATGGGAATCATTGGCTACTACAAGAGGTAAGGCATGTTCCAAGGCTCAGTAGAAATTTAATTTCAGTAGGGTAGCTAACTGAACAAGGTTGCACTGTTACATTTACTGATAAAAATTGGAAGGTTTCAAAAGGTGCCTTAGTAGTAGCAAAAGGTGTGAAAATAGGCACCTTATATCTTTGTACAGGTCATACTATTCCTTCTACTTTAGCTGTTATAGAGAAAAACAAAACAGGTTCAGGAATAGTTGCTGCAGGTTTGAAGGAAGAGACTGAAAAAGTTGTTGTAGGTTCTAAAACAACACTGTGGCATAATAGACTTGGGCATATGAGTGAAAAAGGTATGAAGGTACTTCATTCTAAGAAAGTTTTATGAGGTCTGAAATGTATTAATATAGATTTTTGTGAAAGTTGTGTGTATGGAAAATAAAAGAGGGTCAGTTTTCTCAAGGATGGGAAGCAAAAGAAAAATGAAAAGTTGGAGCTTGTGCATACCGATGTATGGGGACCAGCTTAGGTATCTTCTCTTAGTGGCTCTCAATATTATGTTACATTCATAGATGATGCGACTAGGAAGGTAAGGATTTATTTCCTTAGGCAGAAATTTGATGTATTTAAAACATTTAAGAAATGGAGAAGCTTGGTTGAGAATGAGATGGGTAAAAGATTAAAATGTCTAAGATCGGATAATGGTAGTGAGTATTGCAGCAAAGAATTTGAAGATTATTGTTCCTTTAATGAAATTCGTAGGCAGAAAATAGTTCCAGGGACTCCACAGGAAAATGGAGTGGCTGAACGCATGAATAGGACAATAATGGAGCATGCAAGGACTATGAGATTGCATGTTGGGCTCCTTTTAAACATGTGGGCAGAGGCTATCAACACTGATATATATTTAATTAATAGAGGTCCTTCAGTTCCTTTGGGTTGTGGTATTCCAGAGGAAGCATGGATAGGTAAGAAGGTGAGTTATTATTTTCTCAAAACCTTTGGATGTGAAGCATTTGCACATGTAGATTCTAAAAATAGAACCAAGCTGGATGCAAAACAAAAAAGGTGTACCTTTGTTGGATATGGCATTGATGAATTTGGTAATAGGCTTTGGGATTTTGAAAATTAAAAAATTGTGAGAAGCAGGGATGTTATATTCAATGAGAAGGTGTTGTACAAAGATCAATTACAGCAGCATGAGAAGAAAGAAAAATATTATGTGGTGCTGGATGATACTCCAAATAGTGATGTTCCAGTGGTTCCTCATGCTCCGCAATAGCAACTAGAAATACCACAAACTCTAGTGAATGTTAGACAGTCAACAAGGCTAAGTAGACCTCCTAAAAGGTTTTCTCACTCTTTATTTTCTATTTTGTTAACAGATGCTGGTGAACCAGAAGGGTATAATGAAGATATGCAGGTGGATACATAGGTTCAGTGGGAGCTTGCTATGAAAGAAGAAATGGACTCCTTGCTAAAAAATCAGACTTAGGAACTATGTAAGTTACCTACAGGTAAAAAGACTTTACCAAAAAAATGGGTTTACCAGCTAAAAGAGGAAGATGGAGGTAAGAAAAGATTTAAGGCCAGGTTAGTTGTAAAAGGATTTGCACAAAAAAAGGGCATTGATTTTGATGAGATATTTTCTCTGATTGTCAAGATGACTTCTATTCGTACTATTTTAAGTATTATGGCTGCTGAAGATTTGCATTTGGAACAACTAGATGTAAAAACCACCTTTCTCCATGGTGATTTATGGAATAGCCCCAAGGATTTGAGGTCAAAGGTAAGGAGAAACATGTGTGTAGATTGAAGAAGAGTTTGTATGGCCTAAAACAAGCACCTCGGCAGTGGTATTTGAAATTTGATAGTTTTATGGCTGAGCAAGGCTACAATAGGTGTAATTCTAACCATTGTGTTTATTTTAAGAGGTTGGATAATGCCAGCTACATTATTTTATGTTTATATGTTGACGACATGCTTTTAGCTGGGTCTAACATGGATCACATAAGAGAGTTAAAACAACAGTTAGCACAGTCATTTGATATGAAGGATTTGGGGGCAGCAAAACAAATCCTTGGTATGAAAATTTGCAGAGATAGGATGAATAGAAAATTGACTCTATCTCAGGCTGCTTATGTTGAAAAGGTGTTGCAGAGATTCCACATGGAGAATGCAAAAGCTATCAGCACACCTTTGCCTAGTCATTTGAAATTGACTAAGGAGATGTGTCCTAAGACACCAGAGGAGGAAGAAAAAATGTCCAAGATACCATATGCTTCAGCTATAGGAAGTTTAATGTATGCCATGGTATGCACGAGACTAGATATTACCCATGTTGTAGGAGTTGTTAGTAGGTATATGAGTCATCCTGGATTAAAGCATTAGAATGCGGTAAAATGGATTCTCAGATATTTGAGAGGTACATCCAATAAACACTTATGTTTTGGGGGCTCTAATACTGATTTAGCAGGTTATGTAGACTCAGATTTGGTAGGGGATATTGATACCAGACGGAGTACTACAGGTTATGTCTTTACTATAGGTGGAACAGCAGTGAGTTGGATTTCTAGGTTGCAAAAGGTGGTTGCTTTATCCACTACCGAGGCAGAATATGTAGTTGCAACAGAGGCAAGCAAGGAGATGATATGGCTACAATCTTTCATGAAAGAATTGAGCAAACAATAGGTTAACAATTATTTGTTTACAGATAGCTAGAGTGCCATACATCTTGCAAAGAATTCTGCCTTGCATTCAAAGACCAAACACATATAGTTGAGGTATCACTTCATTTGGTCAGTGTTGGATAATGGACAGTTAAGGCTAGAAAAGATACATAGAGATGAAAATCCAGCAGATATGTTTACAAAGGCAGTGACAAGGGAAAAGCTGAGCTCCTCTTCAGCTTTGGTTGGTCTTCTAGACTGAAAACTATAAAAATAGAACAGTAGAGTCCAGGGTACTTATTTCCAGTGGGAGTTGCACACGCAGCGATGTCGTCTAGGATCAGTCTCCAAGTGGGAGATTGTTTGGTGTGGAGCCTGATCAGTCTCCAAGTGGGAGATTGTTGGTAGGTCGCAACTAATCAAGAAAGTACTATACACTAGCCATGTTTTCTTAGAGCCGACATAAAAAATCTTATTTTTTGTGACCGACATAAGAAAACCCTATTTTTGTAACCGATAAAAAGGCTTGATAAAAAGCAACTAAGGGTTAGGGTTTTGATATATATTGTATTGTAGCATTTGCAACGAGATTGAGTTGCAGGGATTGCTAGTTGTAATCGGTTTGATTTATTGGATAATAATATTGGACTCTCTATTTGGTAGATGTAGCCTGAGTTTGGGTGAACCACGTTAAAACTTGTCTCTCACTGTTATTAATTCTGTGTATTTCTATTTCTCTGTTTAATCTTTATTTCCATTTAATTGATACCTTCTGTCGGCTAACCCTAACACTTACAACATCTTATGATGCGTCATATGCTTTTATAAGTGTCATAGATTCTTATGACAACTTACAGTTGACATAGAATCTCTTACACCTTCTTACAACATCTATGACATGCATCATAACACTAAAAATAGATTATTCCTCCACATGTGCACCCCACTTTGATCAATTACCATTTACCATAGTAAATGACATCCCGTAACTACCACTGGTAACTCTAGAACTTATTGTGCAGTAACTTTGTAATTACCGTGGACAGTAAATATTTTTTTTAATTTCTGCCAGTGAAACTTGTCAAAGACTGCGAAGAACAAGGTAGCGGGTATAAAGATACACAAGTGCAAGGAAACAAACAAATGTGACATCTAATGTACTTCACTGTCAGAGATGATATCATTAAAGCTATCACTGTATTATCTCCTATGACAAGGACAACCTTGTGCTACCAATGAGATCATGAACCTCCCTATATCAAAAACTTTTCAATGTGTTAGAAATGAAAGAAACACTACTTCAATAGAAATCTAATTCGAGATAAATTTTAGCAATCTTTAACTATGTGCTATTAGCAATGGAGATTGTAGCAAAACATAAACCCACAACACAGAAATATACCAGAAGCATAATGAAGCACATAACACAAGTGTTTAATATGGAGAAAACCCTTTCAAGTAAAAAACTCCACCAATAAAAGAGGTCAAGTTGTATTATCTTCACAAAAGGAGATTACAAATACATTCACTTCCTCTGTCCTCCAACCTTCACTCTAGCAGAACCTGGGTACCTGTAAACTATTATACATCTCATCTACTATGCTAAGGTTTATATACAATTTACACAACCTCAAGACATTAAATGACTTCTTACAAGCCCATAACAGTTGTCAAGAGTCAACAACACAACCTTTGGAATCCATGGCCAAGGATAGGCTCTTACGAGGCCATGAATGTTGTCATACATTCATCCTACACTTAAAAAAATGTACCCATGCAAGATTGAACACCTTGGGGCCAAAAAGAGCCACTTACAACATCTTATAACGCATCATATGCTATTATAAGTGTCATAGATTCTTATGACAACTTACAGTTGTCATAGAATTTCTTACACCTTCTTACAGCATCTATGACGTGTGTCATAACACTAAAAATAGATTATTCCTCCACATGTGCACCCTGCTTTGACCAATTACCATTTACCATAGTAAATGACATCTTGTAACTATTGCTGGTAACTCTGGGACTTACCATGCAGTAACTCCGTAATTACTGTGGACTATAAGTAATTTTTTTTACTTCTGCCGGTGAAATTTGTACATCCCTTATGGGTAATTACAAATAATAAATGGAATAATACAATAATGCGATTTACAAGGTTAATGACACCTTATCCCAACACAATGAACCCACATGACACCTTAAGAAGAAAACACTGATGAAAGCATGTATGCACTATGCACTGAAATCATAATTAATTCACTGTTTGTTTGCAATACCTGCCACAAACATATTTAATCCATTTGACTATCCTGATAAACTTGGAAGAACTCTTGAGAAAACCATGACAAAGAAGATAAACTACTTCAATTCTGATCTCATGGACTCCTTGGGGTTAAGAAATAAAACATTGGATTACTCCCCCTTAACTCATGCTTTACTTTATGCACTTATAGATGTCTCTTGTGTAGCATGCACAAGATTAGGATTTTCTTCTAAAGTGATGACTAATTGAAGTTACAATAACAGAATGTCTTCATTGCAAAGGTACGTTGATAATGCAGATGCTTTCATGACTGGTTTATGATAATCCTGATATTCTTGAAGGTTATTGTGAAGGAGATTTGTTAGTAGTTTGTATTGATGACATAATAGAGATCAGCGGTGTTTCATGACATAGTAGTGATTAGGAGTTCATCCTCATTGTAAATTGAATTCATATGGTATCAATCGTGACATCATTGTGATCAGGAGTTCAAGAGAGACATAAAGTGTTGTACTGAAGAGAAATAGAGTAACCCTCTATATAAACTTATTCATTCAAACCTTTGGAATTCATGTTAGTGAGACAATCCATTTTTGTCAATGAGGCACATTCTCGTCAGTGAGGCAGTTGTATTTTCCAGTGAGGCTTGCTTGGTCAGTGAGACCTATTTGTACCTAGTGAGGCATGTTTTTGATTAAGCCAGTGAGACATTTTTGAGTGGTTTTTCATCCCTATGAGAGTTTTCTACTCATGAAAATCTTGTGTCAAGTTGATATTGATTGTCTTCATGTTTTGTATCTTAATGTTTTTTGTTTCAGCTCTTAATCATATCATTTGTCCTTATACTTATGCATATGTCTTTGATAGATCATTGAAGTCTCTCTCATTCTATATCTTGTATGTTAAAAGGTGCAAAAGATTTTAAATTTTTATAGACCATTGATTCACCCCCACTCTCAGTGGTCCTGTACTCCAACAAGTGGTATCAAAGCATAGGTTCTCTATAGAAGTCTAATAGGCTTGGGTAGGTTCAGATAGTTGAGTACCATGGGAAAGTGTAGAAGAAATAGAGAAAAGAAAGATGCCAAGCAAAAGGTTGTACATCAAACCCCAGTCAAGTCACATGTGATGAGTTGTTGCATGAGTCTCCCCTGAATGTTGACACAAAATGTGATAAAGAGAATGGTATTGTAGTTGAGAAAGAGTTTTCTAAGGTTCTTTTATTTGATGCTTCAGATTTCTCTATTTTAGGGTATGGTGTCTGGATGTTAGTTGAGAATGGATATTCCATTACCTCTCATTCACCTAATACTACAAAGAGGCTTATGAATGCAATCATATAGCAAAGAAGGCTATTCTGTCTAGATTATCTAATGAGGTCTCTTGTCAAGTTATGCATTTTGAAACAACTCAGGAGGTGTGGAAGGAGTTGATTAGAATCCATCATAGTGATGCACTTGAAGGAGAGGATAGCTTGATGTCTAATGAAAGTGACAATGAAAGGAGACATTCACTTGAAGGAGATAAGATCCAATCTGGTTCAGAATAAGGATATCATATTATGAATAACTATGAACAAGAGTATGATGAACAGGAGTGTGAGATTTATTTAGAAGGAGAACTCTTGTGTGCTCTTGATAAAATCAAGCAACTCAAAAAAGAGAATAAGAGATTAAAAGACCAACTTCAACAAGAAAAAGATTCTAAGAATAAGGTACTTTCATATCTTTCAAAATTTTCTTTAGATTTTGAAGAGTCTAACAAACTAATTATTATTTTAAAGACATAAATTGAAAAAGCTAAAAGGGTTATTGATTTTACAAAATCTGATCTTGAAGTCAAAACTAATGAGTGCCTAAGATTAGAGTTAGACATAGTTTCTTTGAGAAAGGAATTGGAAGAAGAATCTTCTAAGTTGCACAAGAATTTGTAGTTTGAAAAGAGTATTGAATGTTTGAATGACATGTTAAGCAAAAAAAGCATCATAATGACACTACTGGTCTAGGTTATGAGGAAGGACAGTGTTCCAAAGTCAGAAATGCTCCTAGGCAGAAGATAGACTTCAATAATCATCTTGCTACTCCTAAGGAAAACAAGAAGAAAGCAAAAGATAAACTTACTGATGAAGCAAGAAAGGCAAGTAACTCTTCAACATCTCTACTTGTCAGACAATATCATTCAATATGGTACAACTACTCTCAGTTTCATGGGTATTTCTATTCTTGTTATATCTATGGTCATAGAGATAGAGATTGTAGGGCTTATGCTAGAATTAATGTTGAGTTGCATAAGAATAAAAGTCCTAAAATGACAAATAAGAATTATAATGTGATATGTTACAATTGTAACCAAGTTGGTCACATAGAAAGAGACTGTTGGATGCATGAAAGATATGATCATAGAAGCAATTTTGGCATGTCTAAGAGATATGATTTCTTTACTTCTATGATTGGTTATAATGTCACATGCTTTAAGTGTCATAAGTTTGGACACAAAGCACTGTTTTGTAACAGTAATTTGATGAAACCATCTAGAGGCTACATGTTCAAGAAAAAATAAGAAAATATCTTGAGCAAGGTGAATAAATGCCATATGCATGTTTGGAAAAGAAAACAAGCCCCTGCTGCCCATACTAGGCAATGGTGCACGTTGCTGCTAGGGCGTATAGGGGGTCTGTGGACCCCTGTATGACCCATTAAAATTTTATTTTATTTTTTTTCTTTCATATCTTACAAAAATTTAAAAAATCGTATAGTTCTTTTAAAAATAAATATTAACCCAAAAACTATAGAAGATAATTTTTCATGTGCAAGGTATTAAATTTTATTTTTATTTTTCAACTGTGTACCTGGAGATTTGTATGTCTGTACAACCAAACTATGTAGGGGCAAAAAGAATTTTTTTGAAGCTCCAGTGAACAAAATAGGTCAAATTTTATATTAATCTTCGTCTCTCAGGCCTCCTAGACTAAACGGCGAGGTCCATTTTGTCTCAAGAGGCCATCTATAGAAATTCCTTCTTAAAACTCTCATATTAAACACACAATCAGGAAACCCTTTGCTAAGATTTTTCCCCTTCAGATCTGCAATAACCACAACAAATCTGAAACACCCACAACTCCAAATCTACAACACAACACCCTGCACAAATTCTCATATCCTATATTGCCTAAAATCTTTCCTGTATTGTCATGGATTTATCTTTGCACCAGATCTACACAAACAAGGGTTATACCAAAACATGGATATGTGAAAAATAGCCAGAACCACAAATGTATAGACACATCACATGCAAGCACATACAAGCAGCATGCAAGTATATGCAAGCCATTAAAAAGCCTTAAAGTTCTTATCCACTTGTTAGGAATTTACAGGTAGATCAAACCAATTCCACATAACCTAAAGGAAATAATGATGCATACAATCTTACAGATTTACCATAATGTAAAGATCAATAAATAATCAACAAGATAACATAAGACATACCCTGACAAAACCCTCTTTGAGCAAAAAAAACTCAGCATCCAAAAGCATCTATACTCAATATATTATTCAGCAATAAGAAATTATAATACACTCACAGAGTCTCCATAAACATCACTGAAACATCAAGCTCTTCTACTGCAACCTCCATGTATCCAAGTATGAATCCACACATCCCATGCCATGTTTTACAATGTGCACTCACAACAGAAAACTCAATACAATTATAGCCTCTCACAAAGCCTATAAAATAAGAGCCAACCCTAACCACTAACCTTGTGCTTGCTTTTATAGACTCAAGTTCACATAAATACAACTTGTGGTATTGGATAAAAACAATGTGACTCAAAACCATGAGCACAATACCATTGACCCCAAAATAATAAATATTTATTATTTTGTACAAATAATAAATATTTGCCTTATGTCTCCCAATGTTAAATACAACCTTTATAAGTGATACCAAATAGATATTTAATGTGGCTAAACACATTAAGATGCGCCACAAAAGAATATTTATTTTACATAATTAAATTAATTAATATTATGCAAGGTAAACAACACATTTTTCGCAACACGAATAGTCTCTTCTCTATAGGAGGAACTATTGAAACGACCAATAAAATCAATATAAATCTATTTTTTCTGAAAGTATACTATTTCTACTATTTCTCATAAATATTCTATCGACTTCTATTTACTAGTACTTATTTTAATTGATTTTATTATTGACTATACTCACTCAATCTTTTAGATATTGTTCACATCATATTTTGATAATTTGATTTGACATAAAGATAATGAATGTCTTTTCTTTATTGTATTTCTCATGTTTGAAATTAATATAATCAGAAGTTTTTACATCTTAGAATTCATTTATTGCATTTGGCCTATTCTATGACTGTGCTATTTTTGATAAGGTTAGTCACTATTTGTCATAAATATTTTTTGACTTTTGTGTATGGTAGCATTGATTTTATTGTATTTTATTATTGACTATGCCCATTCAATCTTTTATGGATCATTTTATTTGATTTTGCCTACCCAAATATTAAATTGATTTGATCTTTACCTATGACATTCGACTAATTTGATTTTAGGTATGGGCTAAAGTCACCGTTACATTCATTGCTTGCATGGATTAACATGAAGGGAGGAATAAGAAGTAAAGTCTCATGGCTAATTAAAATTTTTTTTCCAACACCACAAACTATAGTCATAAGAAAAATAAAAGAATATAATTCGTCAATAGTTGAGAGGACTAATGCAAAAGTTTTGCATATAAATGCAAGAATGCAAGAGTATTGTGTCATGACAGATACTAAAAAATAAGTCAGTGTTTTTGGTACTCATCATATTTTTTAGATTATTAATATTTCTTCCATATTTATTTAAAGCACCGTATAAAGACTCCATAGCTACCTTCGTTTATGGTTAAGTAGGAAGAAAAAGTTGAACACTGCACCCTTAATACATTGGATTATTTAGGCCTTGGGGATTGAAAGTTAAAACCATAATTTTTAGCAATTGTCTACACCAACAGGCATTCCCAAAACCAAGCCAAGGATAACTAGATTCAACGGAAGTTTAGTCCAAAATATTCTCCTCCTTTTGTTATAATCAGGGTCTCTGCCATTTTATTCTGTTGGGTAACTGTACAAATCCCAAATCATAGCCCATTTGTGGATAAAGAAACTAAATAATTTATAAACAGAACACAAATTAGCATTATAATACAGGAGAAAGGTGCGGCAGTAAGAAGAGAAGAGCTGGGAAAGTAGTCCAACAGCAAGAGGAGGAAAAAGCAGTACGTACAAGTTTGTAATATAGTGGCCACTGGCAAATGACGTTGCTATGTGGGAAAGCTTTGTGTGTAGAAAGAAATGGAAAAGTAGCATACTTAGACATATCTGTGATGGGACTAAGGACATTATTGTTTACTTTAAATAAGTTGATATGTGTTGAACAAGGACGTTGTCTTAAAGAGAACAGTGGACGGTGGACTTGTCGGCCCAATAGTCAGTGAAGATATGGAAAAGCTCGTGCTGTTGTCTGCCTTGCCCGTGACTTCAAGAGCTTTTTTTTGCATGTACGAAGATTTCATTGCTATTCTGATGTCACTGATGATTGTCTTTGATACTTACTAAGCCCACTGGAAGGAATGTTACACACTAGCCATCAAAATAGTTAAACAGTTCGTGCTTTAATTTCATCATCTCTATTATTTCTATGTTTTCACTCTATATTCTATTGAGCTAATTCAGCTTTTTATATATATAAAATGCCTCTAGACCTCTAACACCCCTGCTCTCCCATGGACAATTACAGTTGTATTTTCTAGCACTGTGTAGATATCTCATATCACTGTCATTGGTTTGATGGCATACAATCTTTCCTTCATTATCAGATGTGCATGCATGTATACTTAGCAAGTACAACATTCCTCAACACATCATTTGGGTGACGACTATATGTTGCATTAGTAGGAACAATGAAATTACACGGGCTTTCTTCACACAAAAGAATTTTTTTGTGCTAAAAGTAATGTTAAGCACGATAGACATCATCCATGGAATGGGTCATGGCCATATATATAATTTTGAGTTTCAATTTGATTGAATGCTTTAATGTAATTATATAGTAACAAATAACACACTTTTGTGTAATGTTGGGTTTATTTCTTTGATTGTTTGTTCATCTCCATTTACCTAAATGTTCACAATTTTGATACTTTATCTATCTCCATTTATATATACTTTCACATATTCGACCTTACCCCATCCTCATTTGCATGTACTCCTAGACATTCATCATTATGATCCATTTATTACACTTACCATCACATCCATCTCTATACATTCGTTCCCCATCTTGATATTTATTCTTCCATGTTTGGATCAATTTTGAGGCATGCAAGGACATTCCCACACAATGCCAAAGTTGACCTATGAAATTCAAATATTCAAATTTAAATTTTGTCAACTCGCACCTATTTTACTAGTCATTATAAGCTTATTTGGTATACATGTGCATGATTTATTGGTATGTTTTGGTATTTAAAGGCATTTAACATGAATTTAGATCACATTGATGGATCCTCCAAAAACCCTATGAATTGAAGGAAGAACCATTTATAGTACATTTTGTTTTATAGCACTAAAACAAACCTAGATTTATATCTAATTTATCCAATGTACTATACATACCCAATTTTCCATGTCATTGTGATGGGTCAACATTTTGAGTTTGATGATGACTAGTGCCACCAGAAGTACCATTATAATGTAAGAACAATGAGCCATTGTGACACCTAAATTCCCTTTTGAGTCTCACTTACCCCAAATCCACATGTACTCCCATCCCTACTTACTCATTTTCTAGTTTCACCTTTATCTACATCTCAAAATTTTATGCTTTGCTATTTTTGTGAAACTACCAATGGTACCCAAGTGATAGTTCGAAACCATCATAGTAGTTTGTGGACTTATCATGATGATCACATAACTGATCAGTTAACAAACTTATCATTTTGTGGACTTATTATGATGATAACATAACTGATCAGTTAACTGATACACCTTGTTCAGCTTCACATGAGGTCATTACCTCCCATGTAATTCATGATGCTCCATCTTCTCTATCTTGTGGCTCATGGTCTATTGATGATATGTTTAGTGATGAGCATAGTGATATTTCTTTATCTTCTTATGATGAGGTTAATGACTCTTTATTACATGATTATGTGATTTATGATGAAAGTTCTCTTAATACACATATGCTAGAGTCATTTAGTGTTAATGAAGATGTAAATATACATGCTAGATAATTGATATCTTCAAATTATTCTTCTATACATGATGAATATATTTTCATACAAACATTAAGTGATACATTAATTTTTGCCACTAAGTTATGATTTAATTCATGTCATGCTTCTAATACATCCTTTCATGCATTGTCATGTGCTTTCATAGATCACTTTAGTATTGGCCCTAGACAATATTTTGCTCATGGTTTTATGTTTTTCACTTCTAGTAGCCCATTTGTAGTAGATCCCATTAACTTTTCTATGCATCAATATGATATACGAAATTAGTAGAGACCCCCATTTGGATCCATTCATACTTTCACATGACATATCTTTAAGTACTTATGGAGTACCTCATCCTATATCCCATCTTGCACATGATATAGACATACTTACTTGAATGAATAACAACATGAGGATCGTTTACAATTCTTACTTGCTATATGTGAGGATAACGTGACATTAGTTGATAATATATCTTTAAGACCCTTCACAATTGTTACATATGACATGAGGCATACACATGTGAGTTTGAGACACATTGAGAATGATATTTCACCTTATTTGAACTACCTCATTACAAGGATTGACAATCTAGAATGATATGTTAATACTCATGCACAAAGTGTTCAACCAAAAAATTACACTACTAATATATTTCACAATCCTTTGGTTTTGGCTTATCTTTTAGCAAATGGATTTGTTGAGTTATTCAGAGTCAATTATCTAGCCACAACTCCATTATTCATGGAACAATCACTTGTTTGTTATAGGGAAACTATTCCTCCTCTTTTCTTAATGCTGGTTGTGTCACCAAAAATCTATAAGCACAAAATATGCAATTATTCCCTTCAATCTACATCTTCTTCTTATGGCCATTTTTTGTTATCTATTTTGCCTTCCTACCCTTACTATTACATCCTTTGACGGATCTATGTCTATTTTGTGCTGACCACAACCTCATAGGTTTTATTTTTTATTGGTTCATACATCTTTTATCCACCTAAATTCCCCATGATAGTATTTATCCTTTCAAGTGTCATCATAGACTATGTCAATATCCTCTAATCTAGAATTTCTAGTCCATCTACACCTAGGTGAAATTACTCTTCTTTCCTACACTTGGCCTTTTCCAACCAAGCAACTCTACTAGTCTCACATACTCATACCAAGTATCATGATGCATTACTTGATATGTATATTGTACATGATATTCTATATGATCGCTATAAAATTTTCATAGGTTACACTAGTGCCTTTTCCACTTGAAATCTCTAGTGTGCCATCAACACCCTTGGGAATGTCTCCAATAGTCATCTATAATGTTGTTCTTCTTCTAGATCCATCCTCTGGATTTTTAGTTTGCACCAAGCTACTACCATAATATGCATGTTCACTTGTCAATTTATATGTTAACCATGGCACAAGAACTTAGTATCTTCACTCTAGATGACACCCTATGATAACTCATGTAACTTCTCTACTATTTTGAAAAGCATATATCTACAATCCTAGAGTCACCAATTAACTCTTATGACATTCTCACAAATGTGTTTTCAACTATGAAGTTAGAACTATTACCTTCCTAAGGCTATGGAAATCCATATGTTAGGATTGAGGTGTCATCAACCTTGTAAATCCTATGTAATTTATTATTCCTATTATTATTTGTAAATCACCCATAAGAGATGAAAGGTTTCACCAGTAGTGATGTTATTTCAACCACATGTTTATATCAGGTACCCAATGCTAATTCATCTATGAGGGGGGGTCACAGGGGGTTTCTCCCCTTCGAGGGGTCTAGGGGGATCATTCTCCCAGTGGGAGGTCTAGGCATTGTGCACCCCAGTGAGGGTTCAAGGGTAGCACCACCAAAACCACATTTTATTTATATATTATCATTGTAAATCTAGACCATTCGTCATTAGGTCATAGATTTGACGATCGATATTATGTCAGTTTTCTTTCCCTAGAAGGCAAGCCCCTTTTATAAGGATATAATTTGTACTACATTTTTATCAAAGTTGAGAGTAATAGGTGTCGTTGGATTGAAGACTGAATAAAAAGAGGAAGTGCATGTATTGTAATCATATATTTGGAGATAATATAATTTGGAGCCTCTTTTTTTGGTGGACTTTTTTACCCAAAAAGGTTTTCTCCATGTTACATACTATGCTATGTGTTTAGTTTTTAATGCATGTTATTTCTGTCTAGTGGGTTTTATTTATGTTTCAATCTCCATTGATTTTACATTATTCAGAGGTTATTAATAAAGGTTTGAATTAGATTTCTATTGTGTGGTTGGCACCTTCATTTCCAACACCATAGACACATTCCATAGAAAGTTGTCCCTTCAACTTAGTTGCTCATTTGATAGGAACAATCTAGAGATCACAATCTTCCAATGTATCTCCTTCTTTAGGTATCACTTCTAAAATTCCTAATCCTTAATGAAGATCACATCCCCTTCTTTCAACCACACATAAGTCCTTTGGTTTTGTTCACCACCTTATTTCTTATTGATCCTTCAACATTATAATCTAAACCCTATTAGGTCATTATTCTAAAGAGCATCATTGATCTTCTCAAAAAATTATTTTCAAATTTTCCACATCAACATCAAACCAATATCTTTTCTCAATCAATAACACTCCATTCATGGCATCTCACTCTCCAACTATTTAGATTTGATTATCTAGAGCTAGAACTCCATTGTTCCATGGAATAATGACCTGTTTCTTATAGGGAAACTATTCCCCCTCTATACCTAGTGTTGGTTGTGTCACCAAAAATCACCTTACTCTTTGACACCTATTTCTACTAAATACCCTTATTGCAAATGGATTTCTAATCCATGTGAACTCATATTTTCTTTACTAATTGATTAATTAAAAGGGTCATGCCTTCTAATGACTTCATCAATTGTTCATTTCTCATCCTTTTTTCCTCTAGTTTCTCCCAAAGTCTCTCTAAAGTCTAATTTAGGAACTATAACTCTACCTTTGGAAATTAATCATTTGGTTCTCATCTTGTCAACAATCCCCACCAAGTTACTTCTCAATTTAGATCTCTTTCACTTCTTATACTTTTCCTCAATTAAATAACATAGGAGAAACAAAATAGATATTCATTTTCTAGAACAGATATCTCTTACCTAGATATCTGTTGCCCAAAGAATTGGGTTTTATGTAATAGATATCCATTTTTGGAAATATATATCCATTTTGAAAATAGATATCCTTTATCTAAAAGCCAAAAAAGGGAAAAAAATAATATTGTTGGGCCCGACAATGTCACCCATAGACCCTTTACTATCGAGAACCCTGTGATCTTTGTCTATTACAGTTAAAAAATGATTTTATACACTTTTGGACATAAAATTTTGTTGTTTCAATCATTAGGGTGATAATTTTGCTCCCCTAATGAGGAGCAATAGTCATCGTAAAGAAAAAAGGAGGAGGAAAGTTACATTACCAGAGGAAATTGAAGCAATTAGGGAAAAGAATAGAGCAGTGAAGAAGATTGGAAGAACGGGTTTGGTGGATGCTCATCAAGGTGAAGCTTCTTATTTACCATCTTATGACATGCAAATTGAAGGTGTTAATGTTGAATACAATGAAATGTTAGATAAGAATGAAATTGACCATGACATTGTAAATAAAAATGTTGCAAAATGTTATGAGACACCTATTGATAAGAGCAATATGATTGACAAAGAAAAAGAAAAACATAGATATTTGCTTGAATATTGTGGATATGAACCTTGTGATGTTGAATTTGTAGTCCATAATCCATTTGTTGATAAAATTGATGAGGTTGATAACATGGACGAAACAATCAAAATTAATGTATCTCCAAATTATATAAGAAGAGAGGACATTTGTCAAGAAGAGAATGAGCATGATGAAATTGTAAAATATTCAAGAACCTAAAAATGGTTACTTAAAATTGATGAGAACATAATGGAAAAACTTGAAGGCAAGAGGTCATCACGAGCAGTTTGGTTGTGGGCTTCAAAACTCTTCAATGAATATCTTGAGAATAAAACATTAACCAAACAATGCCAACTTTTTGTGAAATTATTAAATATGTATAAAATGAGAGCTTTACTCAAGAAATTAATGATTTGGGTAAACGAAGTGTCTGATCCGAATAAAATTATTGTTAGAAGTCTTCTCAATGCACTCAATTCTATTGGAAAGACTAACAAGGAGAAAGATTAAAGACTTGCTTGTAGAGTAATAATAACCTCAATAGTGAGCACACAATTAAGAAATACTTGATTAATGAGGCAAACTTGTTAAGCTTGAATCATAAAATATTCTCAAAAACACTAGCATTAAGATCACGACTAGATAGTCCTCTTTAAAATGATACTTGGGCTTTAAGTTGTAGGCTTCCATGAGTTGATAATAAGCTAATCAATAACACAAAGGATGAAATTGAACAATTTTGGCACACTAACTCTAGGGTATCACCAAATGTAAAAGATATTTTAAAGTTAAGAATTGGTGATAAAGACTACACACACATCCTAAACATTACTAGGAATGTAGTCAAACAACATTCTACAAACAATATTGTGAAACACACCCAGGTATGACAATCTCGCAAAGATTATTTGAATCTTTTAAGCCATTTTATTGTGTTCCTCTTAAAATTTGTAATACATGTTGTTGCAAATACCATGTAGAGTTTTCTATGTATCATAAATTGTTATGCAATATTCATTCTACTTTGCACACTAACAAAATGTTACAGGAGTATGGTGCAATTCAACTACCAAAGTCATCTAGGGACTTATTAGATTTATTTCTATGTATTAGAGATGATGGTTGTATTTTCTACAAGAATGATTGTTTAAATGAAAAGTGTTTGCAATGTGGTGGGTTATCAAAATTTATACCATGTATTCATGAGGATAGTGAGCATGATTTTAGAAAGCAAATAGTTGAGAAAAAGAGATATGAGATAGTGAAATACAATTTGGAAAGTGGAGGTGAAGGTTCCAGATGTGATTTGATTGTAAGAGAGGTAAGTATTGTTGATTTTATTGATGATTTTAAGAAAAATATTTTTTACAAGTATGTGAGACACAGCCATAGGTCTTGATGGTTAGATCAACAGTTCAAGATATGTAAAGACTTTTTCCTAATTGAAACTATTTTCTTTGTACTTAATTTTGCATAAAAGTACACATTGAAAGCACAAAATGAAGTACAATCCCAGTAC
The DNA here is from genome assembly GCA_027924645.1 of Cunninghamia lanceolata. NCBI lineage: Eukaryota > Viridiplantae > Streptophyta > Pinopsida > Cupressales > Cupressaceae > Cunninghamia > Cunninghamia lanceolata. The sequence continues at coordinate 18,748,046 of BSBN01001807.1, read as the reverse complement.
TACAATTTTATTTAGATTGCTATTTTTGTTCACATCACATATAGACATACCCCCAAGAGTATAGAAGAGAACATGAAGATTGTTAGAGAATGCCATTTTTACATGAGTGATGATCGATCTCATTCATTAGAGTATGTGCAATATTATTTTCAACAATTTTCTGCGTTCTTGCAAGAAAAAGATATTAGAATGGATCAGCATCTCATTTGGTTAGATAATTGCACCGGTCAATTCAAGAATGCTCATATGTTCTATTGGTTGAGCAAAATGCATGCAGAGAAGGGTATACCTCATATTTAGAATTTTTTTGAAGCTAGGCATGGAAAAGGGGACCATGATGGAGTAGGTTCATGCATGAAGAGAGCTCTCTTTAAAGAACAACTAAATATTAGAGGTGGTGCTACATTCAATGATGTATATTCTATTGTTAAGTGATGAAACTTGTTTTGTCACAAGGAGTGGCTCTTGATTTAGAAGTGCACAAGTTCTTTTGGTTGGTTGATGAGAGGATAGAGAGAGATAAATTGGATTGTTAGACAATCAATGAATCATCAAAGATGCATTCATTTCAAAGCTTAGATGCAAGTGCATGGACTATTACACCTAACACTCATATACATGTCCTATAAATGATCAATGACATGATTATGTTCCTTGGATGAAATTTTTGACATGATTACCTCCACCTAAATTCAAATCATTTCCTTCTTGTTTTGAGCTAATTTTATTAAAAAAATTCATTGTTGTCCATTGGTTTGCATGCCAAAATGTCTAGATTGAGGTCTCTATTTTTGTATTTGAAGACAAGCCCTTGGACATTTGTTTCGTATGGAAAGCATGCACATCATACATCATAAGAACATATTTGATCAAGAAAAAGGAATCATAACAATTGTCAATTATAGACTTACATAAGCTTTGATAATCTCACATACTACATTAGTTTTCCATCGTAGGTATACTACATGATTGTTTCTTTGATAATGTGAAAACAATTTAACATGGATGTAACTAAGGTGCAAGGAAGTCATGTACTTCAATCATCACACAATAGACTCCTAAATGTGTTCCTTAACATCACAATATACATCTACATATTAGGAAAAGGCAAATCAAAATTTAGATTTTGCAAGTGCAAAGGACAAGATCACAATCAGAGGATGGAATCAAGGAAGCTAGTTAAGATCATAATTGCAATTCTTTCCATGACCGTAAAATATAAAATTTTAGTAGGCCATAGTCATCTGGACATTACTATAGTTCCAAATTTATTACTTGGTATGTTTCAATTTTTTGCGTATAAGCCAATTCCAAAGACACTGACTAATGAGATAGCTACACAATACCCTCTTCGATTCGTTCTTTCACCTACACATGTCATGTTCCATGTCTTGACTAAACACTTTTTCATTAACTAGTAATAGTTGTATTAAATTGATCTTTTATATATATATATATATATATATATATATATATATATATATATATATATATATATATATATATATATATATATATATATATATACATGACTCCACACATAAATAACTGAAAATTTAACCTAAAGTAATATCTACTCAAACACTTTAGTATTGAAACTTTGCCCTGAAGTGCCAGCTCAATCACTCTACTTAAATATCATCTATTTTAATGGATAAACAGTCAATAACAAATTTACACCTCATTCACAACAAAAAGTGGTAAATATTTGTCATATTTTTATTGGCCAAAATTAACCTTTGACTGTTGAAGTGGATGATATTAGAAATAGCCGAGCTGAGTAGGCCCTTCCATAATAATAATATGCCGTGGGTAATAATTCTTCTATGGTTATGGAACCTGTGTGAACTACCCTCAGCAGACTAGAAACGGTAGAAGTGGAAGGAGATAACGAAAGCAGGTTCATTAAACATGATGAAGAAACACCCAATTTAATGCCAATAAGGAGTCTGCTTCTGCATTTTCACGGCGAAGCAAAACATAGAGAAATTCACAGGCGTCATACTCCCGAATTCATAAATATGTCATTATTTATGGTTTACTAATACTCCCACCTCACAAGTACGTTTAACCATGACAACAAATTTGAGTCGTTTGGTGAATTGGGATGGCAATTGGCGATGGCTATGACTTGTAGGCCACTCAAAATTGCCTGTTATTTTACCCGGCTCCCAGCTGTGTCACTGCCCTGCCTTAAATTTATGGATATTGACACTTACGGAAAAGTTTTATGAGTTTCTTTCACGATATTGTTTAGGCTCTACTTTTACAATCCCTTTATTCAACCATCACGAGAAGAATAGCTTAAAACCAAATTCTTCTTCTCAAAATGTACAGTTGAAAACTATTTAATTGTTTAAAGCTGCAATGTCTTTACGTTTAGTCCACGCCTCTGATTTTGACGGGCACCACGTAATTTATACTAAAGAGGGAGAATAATCTGGTGCGGGAATGTGTTCAGGCTGCAGTTTGCTTTCCAGATTCGTCTTATATTTCTGCTGTGGGGTTGATACCCACTGTGCCCAGAATGTGACATGTTGGGAAGTTCTCTGCAACGAATCTTGACGGTGGAAAATTGGTAAAAGTTCTTGCCGTGATTTTTGATTAAATATTTGAAATAAAGCATCAGTGTCCATATCAATGATTCCGTGAATTTGGCGTTATCTATTCTAGACGTCACTCTCTCTCTTACCAAGTTGTAAAGTTGCCATCAAATGATGGAATAACTTAACCTAGATAGAATAATTTTGAGGAAGAATTCTTTTAATTTGAAAGAGAAAAAATATTTACAGGTTAAAGCAGTATAAACACAGCCAAAGGGACACAACCAGTTTAGGGAGATATTGACATCTTTGCTTTAAATAGTCATTACAACATTTTACTTAAGGGAATCTATTTGCTTAAAAAATATCTTTCACCTATACTGTCATGATTAGGGGTATCTATTTGTCTTCACCATACTTCTAAGGATTTGTACTTTGACAGATGACGTGATATACCATCATCATCACCAATTAAGATACAACTTCTTTATTATTTTTTTTTTTTTTCAAATGTATCTTTGCTTTGAAGTAGTCATAACAACACATTTTAACTAAGGGGGTCTATTTGCTTAAAAAGTATCTTTCATCTAAACTATCATGACTAGGGTTATCCACTTGTCCTCACTATACCTCTAAGGATTTGTACTTTGGAGGATGACATGGTATACCATCATCATTACCAATTATGATACAACCTCTTTATTTTATTTTATTTTATTTTCAAATGTATCATCATAAAATTTGTAGTTCCATAGTTTAAAACTTAATCGAGGTCATGAAGAGTCGTTCTCCACTACAAATAATAGTTGATATATAAGAAAATAGATATTTATGACTGCATAAAACTTCTTGGAGACATTCTTTTTATAAATAAAGTGCATACTGAAAGGGTTGTAACCCGATTGGTGAGGACATTAGTGTTTCACACCATCCACCAATTACAAGTTATAGAAGGCACAAGAAGGAAAATAATTCATCTTTGGGTGGCTTTGATGCAATGGATTCCACTAGCGATGGCAATTTAGTTGAAGATACTTAGAGTATATGTCTGCAAGATTAAAAATTACTTATATTGTATTTCTCATCTTACATTTCCGTACTCATTTTGGTGTCCATTTGCTTAATCGTATTTAAGCATCATTCAACCAATTTTTAAAGTTTAGTACATATGACAAATATGCAAAATCCAAATGAAAAAAACTTAGAATCCTACACTCTTACCAACTTCTAAAGTCTACAAGCATGTTCATCTTACATCAACACACATAGAAGCTTGTGTGTATGTTCAAAATTCATCTTTTAGTCATGATGACCAACGAAACCCTAATTTATGATATGTTTTCTATGGTCATTCATTGGAGATCTTTTGTAAATGTAGTTTTAACACTCATTTTGATCTCTTTCGCTTCTTACATTTTCTACTCTTGACACTCATACTAAGCTTTCAAGGAGACACCATTGTTGGAGGGACAACAAGCTACACCATTGAAGATCTAAGTTTGGAACTCCCTATGGAATCATTAAATGCCATCTCCTTTGGATTTCTTCCCTTCTCCCCACCATATCTCCATGGCTTAGTATCTCGTTGCCCTTTTGCACATACTTATCTAATGTGGATCCTCCATTGATGGCCTAGTTCTAATTACTGCCAAACCCTCTTCCATCTTTCCCCTATCTCAAATCTAAAGCATTTCCCTCCATCGCTAGCTTTTTCATTTGCATATCTTGGTGACATTTCATCTCCCACCTATTCTCCATTCACTTGCACATACAACCTTGGTATAGAAAACCTCCTAGGATTTAATTTATTGATCTCATAATTTTTACATACACCATTCTAGCTATCATAACCTAGTCTTTTGAGATGTGAAATATCAACTACATACATGCACTTTTTCAAGATGGATCCACAAAAAATTACATAAAAATCAATATCAATATCAATATAAATATATGTGTGTTGTACATATATACATACAGATGTATGTATATATGTATGTATATATGCATATATACATATAAATATATGAAGATATGTAAATATTAATACTCTTACCTATATTTCCACCAATTGGTTTTGAAAATATTTAATCCATCAAAAAAATGGGGGGTAGATATCAAATGTTATGTTATATTTTAGTGATTAAAAGATGAACACTTTTGTGCACACACAGTGTTTCACCCTCTTAATTTTAACTATTTCTTAAAAGCCTTAGTATTTTAGAAACTAGATTTAGAATACTACAATTCTTGTTCTTATCATATCTTCAAAATTTTAGTGGAAGCATATCAAATTACTCAGTGAATCTCTAGTTTAGTTGATCTTAGGAGAAAAGTGACCACTTTTGACTTGCTTGTTGTCCTTATTATTGGTGCATTATTTTATTTTCTAAAATTTAGTTAATTACTTTATTGCATTATATGCACTTAGGATAGAATAACCTTATATAATTGGGCAGGTTGTACCTACATCATGTGACTTGTACTTTACTTATTTGATGGAGCTACTACACACATGTGACATCTCTTTTATGCAATATTGGTTTTACATTCAGATCTCTCCATAGTGTGTTCTATATATACCCACCTTTTTCTCTCATTAGATCAATTTAATCAATCATCTCATTTATTTCTATCATTTGAATAAAATAAAATAATTCTATCATATTGATCTTCTTTATTCTTTCATTTAGGCCTTCTTGATCTTGGGTGGCTATCTCCATAGCCAAATATTACATGGTGTTATAGTGGGAGAGTACCTTGGGTTAGTCATTTATAAAGATTTAGGATTATAAATCTTGTTTTTCTTTAGTATGCTCTTCTCTTGCATTGAATGATTATATGGAAAATAAGAAAGGTTTGATGGAAATACTAGATTATAGGGATTTATCTTTGAAAAAAAGTAGAGGTGTGCAATAAACTCCTTATACTAATCTATGGGAGGAGGTATGTACAAAAATAAAACTAATCATATAGTTACACGGAAAAAAAAAACATAAAATAAATATACCATAACAAAGCAATTTACATGAGGAAAACCCTTTTTAGAGAAAAAAGACACACTCCAAAGCAACTCAATGTATTATTTAGTAATCAATGGTTACAATACACTTACAAATTCTAAGCCTTTACAAGAGTATCACCAAGAAGAGATCTAGAGTAATTATGGCAGCATAATAGTACCTACAAATCACTCTTTCAAAACCTCCATATCAAGCACCCAATAAATAGGAGAGGAAGTACATGAAATCATCAAATGATAATTAGTAAACCATGAGATGAAACCATGTAAAATGTGGTGCCCAAATCCCAAGGTGAGTGCATAGGCTAAAAGTAGCATATTCCCTCCACCTATCATAAACTCATCATAGTTTACTCACCAACTTGAGAATTATATTTTGGCTCCATTATCTCCATTCAGAGATGCCTTATGATGTGTCGTAAGATGTTTCATAAGTTGGTAAACAAGTGTAACTCCTTACAACTCATAGATCTTCTTACATTTCCAATATGGGAGGCCCAACTTTTGAAGACCATAACTTATTATTTGGGAGTATGATTGGGACCCTTTTTTTTAAATGTAGATCTTGAATAGCTCCATTTCCCATGAATTTAGAAACCAATTCAAAACAATCCAAAATATTTGTTTTGGCCAAAATGACCTTTATAGCCTAGAAATTCAGTTTTTCTATTTTATACTCTAAAAATTATATTTATTATATCCTTAACCTTTCCTAACATTCTCCCACTTTTTCAAACACCTTGAAAGAGACAAGAAAGTACTACAACTATCAACTAATTGCCTAAAGCTACGAGGCAAATAAACTCACAATACCACTTGAACTTTTATGTGCTCACTAGCTTCCTTAATGCATTAGAACATTTTACAAAGTGTTAACTTTCTCTAGCATCACTACCCCATCCTCTACCATGTCACAAAAAGTTCTATTGTACATTAATACTCTTCATCCTCACATGAAAGGTTAGGTTAATTTTGAAACATATGACACTCTAAGTATCACATAGAACGATAATAGCTCCTATAGTCACCCCCACATCTAAACATAAATGTTTAATCCAAATGTCTTCCTTACTATCATTAGTAGCAACCATGTACTGTGCTTCTATAGTGGACAAAGCAAACACCTCCTACCACTTACTCATCCAACTAATCAGACTAGTAAACATAGTGAAAATATATCCACTAGTGGATCTCCTACTATCAACATCCCCAACCCAATCTAAATCCATAAATCCTTGAATATTCACTGAATATTAGCCCCTTGTAGAATTATGATGATAACAATTGGATTACTTAGAGGTATCCCACAAATATCTAAAGTTGAACTCTTCACTAAATCCCAAAGTACTCATCTAGGATTAGCCATGAATTGGCTCAAGACTTCAATTACTTGGGTGATGCTTGGTCGAGTATAGATAATAGCATACATTAATCTCCCAATGGAACTGGCATAAAGTACTTAGGGCATATCCTCCATCTAGATAGGAGAAGTGAAACACTACTCTATTGATAACTAAGTCTTGATCAAAACAAGAACACACAATGGTCTACAAGTTATCATTCAGAACCTCTCTAACATCAAGTTGACATACTTTCATTGGTTGAACCAAAGATTAAATCTATTTTCTCCATGTTTTTTTATCTCCATGCATAAAATATACCCTTAGAAGCCCAAAATGCACAACAACATGATTTCCAACTTACATATAATTTTAAGAAATTTTTTTCATAACTTTGGCTCATTTTTGCATTTTCCAAAAATAATTAAAACTATAACATGAAATTGAATCTATCAATAATTTTGTGAATCCAATCCTTAAAGAAAACCCTATGCAAAGGAAATCTAGATGCATCCACCTATTGTGGGCATGGAAAATGGAGAATTCATTTCAAATGTGTAAACATAACAAAGGAAAATACTTTTTGAATTAGAAGCTACAACAATGAAGGGAAGTAGACCTCTTCAAGGTAAGGCACACCACTTAGAAATTCTCCTCCAAGATCTAAGAAAACTCCATGAACCATAAGTTCCAAGCAATTCCTCTCTTTAAATTTTTTTTTTCTTTTCAGAGGAGAAGAGGTTTCCAACACAATGCCAAAGTGATAATAAAATGCATTTTCCTTTTCCCGTATCAAAATTCCCTAAATCTTTTTTTCACTTTTTACTCTATTTCACATTTATGAAGTTATTTCAAAAAGGCTTTTTGCAAAATAGATATTTTCAAAGGATATATTTTCCCAAGAAAATATTATAACTTATAATTAATACTTTTCCAATACCTTTATAGTTAAATGAAAATCCAATTATATTACAATTATATTTCTCTTATGCAAAGCTTTTTATTTCCATAGTACAATTAAACTCAATTCAAATTTATTTTCACATGCAATAAAATAATAAAATAGATAATTTTTAATAAGACATAATTGATTATCTTTTCAGCTTAAAGCATATTAAATCTTCCATAAACATGACAAGCACATATTTTGAAATAAATTTAAATGCAATGCAACATGATAAAATAACCACATACGAATGACCCATTGATTTTACAGGTTTTAACACAACATACCAATTCCATAGTCATGAGTGATTTGGATCTAGGTTATACTAGGATTCACAAGACCCACATCATAATTTAAATTGTGTGAGATGGAGGTTGAGGAAACATGTTTTAATGAAATGTGATGATCTCTAATTAACCACAATTGAAGAAAATGTGTACTTGCACACTCAAGTGAAACATTACAGATACCTGCACTAAGGATATCAACCAAAGCAACATAAATCATCCAACATGACATAACTCATAACATGATATCAAATAATCATAACTAATTAGTATAGTGAAATAAATGAAGCTATTACATTGAAATAATCTAAATATAAAGACATATGAATTTTATTATGCATAGTTGGACAACTAATGCCAATACAAAATCTCATTGATAATGTATATCAATGGCAATTTAAAACATCACATATAGTGATAAAACATATAAAATCACAACATAAATATCTAAAGTACACAAGTAGAAAATCTCAATGGTAATACAAGTCCTCATAAGAAAGTTTAGAACAAAAGATCATAACATATAATATCAAAATAAAAAGGCACACACTAGTGAGCATTATAGAAAATGCAAAAATCCAATATCCTTTTACATGTTGAATTATGTGATTGTTGAGAAATTTACAACAATAATACTCAATGACTAAATTTAAGAGTGAATTTTTTTAATGACAATTATCTGTTCAACATTACTCCTTACATATTAAACTTTTTCATAATAAAAATAATAAACACCAAAATTAAATATATATATTTGTTATATTCCTTTCACAATATATTTAATGATCAACCTATTATTCCACTATTCATTACATAGAGTCTTAAAAACAAGCATAGTCATCTTAAATAAATCTATATAAAAGTTGTTGAGAGTTATCATTCTCAAGGTGCCGATTCCACTTATATCACAAATTTAGTAAAAATTATTGCCTCAAAAATGATATCTCTCAGTGTCTTATACATAGATTTGTCTAAGATATGTATGCTAGTAACATTCATGTGTTTTGTATTTTTTGTTTAACATATAATATGAAACATTTTTTAATCGTCTAAATGTGTAGTACAAATGAGACATAATGAAAAATAAAGAAATATTTAATATTCATCAAAATGTACCATATACATCACATAGAATATGAAATAATGAATAATATCATATTCATAGAAAGAAATTTGTAATAAGCACATGGCATTATTTATCTTCTAAGAACTTTAATCTCTCTTCATTAGTTTTCCATTTGGAAAGTTGTTTTCCTTTAGGCATATATTAAAGACTCTTTTTTCACAAAAAAATGTATATGAATTTTGTGCACGATGTATCATAATTATGTTCATCATGCAATAACCAAATCATGGGTGTTGAGTGAAATAGTGATCCCTAATATTGAAATAAATGTTTAATAATTCGTGCAGATGTACTCATCTCAACTATGGTTCAACCAATCACATCTTCTATAAGTCTTAAACAATATTGGAAATGCCATATCAAGTAAGCCTAATGCAACGTAGTCATTGATAGGAGATGCCCAAATACCTAAGAAATCAATCAATGTACTAGGATCTAGATTAGGACTATTTACGAATGCATGGATTGATTCCATCATTTTGAAGGAATTGTATTGTTTGGAAGCCATTGATGTCATGTAATTAATGATATTTCATTGATCCATCTCCATTGTTGGCAATCAGGATTGCACCCTTAGCAAAGATAAACTTAGCTATCCTATTGCAATATGGAAACACTCTCAGATTATGGGTAATCTATGTTGAGAGTGAATTGCCAGATAGGGCTAGCTCCCTTGGTAAATCACCTAATCTAAAAGACTTTCTAAGGAAAAAGGATAGAAGGTTGATTGAAAGTGAAATTCTAAACTCTAACAGGTGATGCACCAGAACTCTAATCTATTTCACTCACAAATGACTTCACAAAAGTCTTTAATCCTCACAATTTCACTGAAATTAATGCAATACATAAGTGATTTGTATGAAAGTTTGAATATCTAGAAGTTTGTATGAAGGACAAATAGATGTTTTATCACAACTTCAACTCAACTAACTAGTTTAAACATAACATACAAACTGTATCACATGAGACTTTTACACTCAATCTTGCAATAGTGAGACATATGAAAAGGACTCAAAGGTTGAATCACAATTGAACATCAGATCATTGATTACAAAATGAATTAGAAATTATGAAAATGAAAACTCTATTGCTTTATTAAAACTAAAACGAGTAGAAACAGAGTACAAAATGTTTACAAAAGATCTCTGCAAATGAACAAGAAAGGAAGAAATAATATTCTGAATTGAGAAAAACTAAGTCTTTCTCCCCTACTTATAACTCCAAAAATCTCCCAAGGAAAAAGCTAAGAAATCTTCCTAGAATAGCAAATTTGATCTATTTTCGAGCTCCACTAAAAGGCCTCCATCTTTTGCCAAGAAGAAAGCAAATCTAAAAAAAAAAGATACACTCTGCTTTAACTGCATTTAATAACAATTATTTAAAAGCAATTTATAAAGATATTGCTTTAAATAATGTTTTAAAATATTTTTTTACAGTTTCAAATTTGCAAAATAGAAAGAGTTCCCACCTTGGCTTTTACAACTTGCAAAATTCTAAAAATATGCAATGTTTACCAATATATGCAAATTTTTTTATTTAAATACCTTATACATATCTATGAGCATCTAAAAATAAACTAAGGTATTGATTTATGCCAAAAACAAAGAAAAAAAAATGGCTTAAAGCAAAAGCCATGGCCTTTTGAATTTTGTTCTTTATTTTGCCACTTAACATTTTTTACTCAAGTTTGGATGCCAGCATTGTGAGGATTCCTTGAAAACAACAAACTGGGTTGGTGAGACATTTAAAGGGTTTTTGCACTTTATTTTCATCTCATCTCTACCCACAACTATCAAAAACCCAAATCATATTTTGTGAGATATGATTGAAACACATAACTGTTATTTTTATTTTGCTATGTACTGTGCCTTTGACTATTCCTTGAAAACTACAACTAGGTTGGTGAGAAATTTTAAAAAAATTCTACCTTATTCTCTTCTAATTTTAATTCAAAAATTTTAAAAACTTAGATCATATTTTTGAGATACGATTGAAACACGTGACTGCAATCCTTATTTTGCAAGGTCTTTATGTGACGCTTCTACTCTTTCAAACTCTTTCCACAATCCTCTTAAGACTTGGGGGCAGCATGCTGAGCTCAACCCTTGTGGGAGCCCATTTTACTCCACATGCTATGATATGCCATAAGAAATAAATCAGCAACAAGATTTCACCTTAAATATAATGAAGCTATTTCAGCGCTGCCAATTTGAGATGTAGGTAGAAAATTGGTAACATTTTTAGTGATTTCTACTAAATGCTCGCTTGCTAAGTGTAAGGAAATGAGAGCATCTTAGAACATATTTCTAAGAACAGTGGTGTCTTTGACAGATTTAAAATCTTTTCATTCGCTTCAAAAACACACACAACTATGCCATAAAGCAGAAATAGACATAGTACATTTCCAACATTGACCCTTAGAAGAAATACAAGCAACAAGATCTAATTTCAATAGCAGAAATATTAAACATGAAAGACAGAACAGAAGACACAGATTTACATGGGGAAAACCCTTATGGGTAAAAAACCCCACACTCCAAAAGCCCAGATCGCCATTGTATTATTCAGCAATAGAAAATATAGTTACAATACAAATCTGGCACTAAGCCTTTCATGGAGATTTACATCTTGCTCCTCTGGAAGAATAACTGATAGCATAACCTTGCACAAATTTCTCCAGCACTCAGGTTAGTCCTTCATACTGTTATCATGCCACAAACAGCATACAGTATAGGACATCACCCTCTTGGCCTGAATCCCCTTCACCTGAACTCTGTTCTCATTCACACTCATACTCCTCTGTTCCAATGCATTTTTCATGTCACATTACAAAAGAGAACAATCAGTTCAACTACCTCAGACCGTTACAACTCCAAAAGGTTGACAATTCATTTTTAAGCATTTTAAACCATTCATATTCATGAGGACTAAATAGTCCCACATGCACCAGTTGACAAACACAACAACAACATATATGCACGAACACACGGTAAGTCTATCGTCGGTGCTTTTGCCACTGACGACCCCAGCCGATTAAACATCAATGAACCATTAGAGAGACCGAGGCCTTCAGTGTGACTTCATCCTTCTTCATCGACAGCATTCCTTCTGCCGATGCCAAACTCCATCAGACAGACCAAGCTCATCAGAGTAAGAATTCCACCTAAGGCTGATAGCGTTAGTCCCGCCAATATCAAACCTCCATCGGTAACACATATAATAGTCAAAGTGACGTCTCAACTCTGCACCGATCGAATAGATCTTGTTGATGCCAACCTTCAATAGTTCATCAGAGTAACACAAGACAATCAGAGAGAGAACACAAAACTTCGGCGAAGACCCCCGTTTTTCTGATAGCACATCATAGGAACAAATCACCATCGGGAAGACACAAATGGTCAGAGAAACAAACCAAGGCAAAGTTGATGGATACACTCAGCCTGATCAGGTTGAACCAATGAACCATTGAACCGATCAGTGAGACTCCAGACCATCAGTATGAAACATCGAAGCAGCACCGATAAAGCCTGTCAGGCTGATGTCCAACTGTCAGAGTAACACAACACACCATCTCACTGATGCAAGAACAAATCACTATGAACAATGTGATCACTAAGGCAAAGCACAACTCTCACCGATGCCTATAATCTGAGTCACAATTACTCAACATTCTCCCACTTGACAAAGGAATTACAGGAAACCATTAATGCTTCGAGTCATAGAACCAAAACTAATACTGCCTCCACTCCACTATGCTCACAAGCTACACAGAAGCTTTAACAAAACCAACTTCAAAGCTTTCAGAACATAGCCATGAAACCATCCTCCAAAAACAAGATAGAACATCAGCTAGAACAACAATAAAAAAACTGACTACACCCATCCAACTGAACAAAACCCACGTGACTAAAAATAGCACACACGGCAAGTGCTAATCAATCCAATCACTCATACCTTGAAGGTATTCACATCAGCAGACTTATGCCACCTACATATACACCCATCAACTGCAAATACAAGCTCCATGTGTCAACCAGTCGAAAAAGACCAAACACAGCTAAGAACTCCCACTGCATGGTTAATGCAGATCTAAAAGAAAAGATCATGGCATACAAAGCCCACCAATAGCATCACATAGAAAGTATAAACATCATGTAGTACCAAGGAAACATCCACCATGATATGCAAAATCTGTAAATTAATAACCTGTACATCTCACCAGCACTCCAGAAATCTCTCAAGTTCTTCACACCCAACAATGAAAGAGATAACAGAACCTTCATGTTATCACCCAAGAACATAAGTGAAAGCACATGACCACAAACTAGTCATCACTTCAGCTCTGAACAAAACCTCAAACCAATGTAATGTGAAACACACCAACAGAAAAATAATTGAGACCAAGAGAAACACTGCACATCATATACCTATAGAAAATCCTTCTACATACACCTCTAAATGCCAACTGTGTCTAGTATGATCTCTTTCTTAAGACCCCAAAGAGAACACCATAACAATACCCAAAGTTGTTCAATCTCATAGAGATTAACCAAGTAATCAACATGGACGTAAGCTTCCCAATCCAAAGAAGATCAAACTAATCCATTTCCCATTTTAGGAAATCAGCCCATAAACCATCTCCTAACAATTCTCATCAATGAATGATATCTTAAACTCAAATGCACAAGGAGATTAATCATGCTATCCATCTCTCACAATGATTCCTCCAGAACCATATATCAGCAGTTTAAGATCCATATCTATGAAAGAAAGCATAAAACACCTAAGAGAAACAATTGGCAATACCTCTCAAGTGAAACTTGTCAAGTAGACCAAGAGTGGGGAACGAGAATGTTCTTCCAAGATATCCAAGTCCCAATGACTTTCTCCAAGAACAATCTCCTCTAGATCTTTTGTTGAACTCACATTCAACTAAGGTAAAGACTCCTCGAACTTCCTGCTGCAAACTCTGATTAAGCACAGCATATACAGTCTCACCTTATTCTCCATGTACCCATGGACATCTGCAAATAATCATATCATGCTAAACTCCAAATGCATCACTGCATCATCATGAAGTAATCAAGCAAAAGATCAATGCACCCAAACACACAGAGAATCACTAGACCACTGTCAAAGTTCCAATCATCTAAATCAGGAACTTATTATGACATCATGATCTTACCATCTCCCTTAGGAGATTCCATGCTCCAGGTGAACATAACCATGGTCTCAATAGCAATGTACCATGCCAAAACTCAAAAGTAGAAATCAAGAAAATACCATGACATGAAACAAACCATACTCTAAACCAACATCACCTGTCCAGCACCACCAACACCTCAGCGAAGGATTTCATGAATCCTCCATGATTCCAAGATGTTACACATCCTCAAATAGTGCCCCTGCAAATGCGAAAGATCCCTTCTGCAACAATAGGATCTAAGAGCTCCTCCTAGTAACATCTATAACACTAAAGAAGATCATTCACCACTAAGTGATGAACCTGCGGTCATTGCTAAAGCTCCCACTTAACTGTGGCAACCGAGCTTTCTAAGCAACATGACCAAACATCTTCTCATCTAAAAATCTTCCAGGTCCACATATTAACACATCAATAAAAACCAAATGGCACCAAGATCTCCAAACCAAGAAAATACAACATCACTGTCAAAAGCTTGCACTAACTATGTATCCAAGCTATACATGACATCATGATACACATGCTACAAATTACTGACTATTCAGGTACTTTACACTATCCACCCTTTTATCCCAATGTAATCACACCAATGCACAAGTGACCACAAACAAGGCGAACTAACAAGTCTGCATAATCACTGAATGATCTTGTGAATATAGACAGTCCACATCTGAGTCATCTCACTATAGCTTAATAGGTGTCCAACCCACAAAACTACATAACTCATAGATCCAATCAATGCACCACATAAACTCACTATCGCACTGAAAACTACAAAACAGAGATCTCAAGAGGTAAATAACCATATGACAAAAAAACACCAGATTACTTACAATCCGATTTGCCAAACCCTTCCATGACCTGAGCACCATAGTCAAAGAATCCATAAAAGCATCACCAGAGAAATGCTGAGTGACTTATCACATACCAACACTCCCACAAGACTGCAACTATCTCATCCAACAACACCCCAAAAATAGGGTCTAGAAAATAGCTTAACTGCAGCTTCAGAAAACCACAAGTTTTTCTCTTGACCATGTAAAACCTTCAAAACCACTGTGTTTGAAAAAACACCCATGCACATCCATACCCACTTCACATCTAGACGACCAAGAATATGAATCAAGAAACATTATAACGGTTAAACTAGAAAAATGGATCATCATTAATATGCATAACCATATATTTTAAGGAAAAACTATAAAACCCCTCAAATCCAATAAACATGAATCTGAGTCATGCAAGTACAAAATATCCATTTAAGGAAACAACAGTTCAAGAACTTTAGGTCCACTTGTAGACCAATTCCTCAACCACCAACATGCACATGCATCCAAGAGAATCAGGCTATTACAGAAGCTTCCAGATCTTCCAATGATCAACTCCATAGGCTTTATGCAACTGGGGCAATAGAAACAATGATTTCCAATACTAGGAACAAATATCCAACATAAGCACACTTTTCCATCGCTGAGCAGCAACACAAACTTTTTCATATCACAAGTAAGCCTCTCACACAGACACCCAATATGAAAGTTATTGTAGAGACACAACCACAAAGCATAATCCACCCCATGCAATAGGATTATACACTGTCAACTAAGAGCCTTAGGCCACATCATGACCAGCTCCAGTCTCTTCATCTTCACCATCCTTCAAGCACTGCTGAAATAGAAAAAACAAGATCAATTACCAGACTTCACTCAAAACAAGGATCAAAACAACAGACGATTCCTTTGGATTTCCTCAGCCTATCACACTAAGAAATCATCATAGAAGGAATACCTAGACCTTATACACTAGGAACTCTTACATGCAAACACATGCAGCACACAAACGTACATATGTGAGCAACAAAGTAGTTCCCAGAAGAAGGCTCTGATACCATTTGTAAGGAAATGAGAGCATCTCATAACATATTTCTAAGAATAGTGGTGTCTTCAAAAGATTTAAATTTTTTTCATTCACTTCAAAAATATGCACAACTATGCCACAAAGCAGAAATAGACATAGTACATTTCCAACATTAACCCTTCGAAGAAATACAAGCAACAAGATCTAATTTCAACAGCAGAAATATTAAACATGAAAGATAGAAGAGAAGACACATATTTACGTGGGGAAAACCCTTATGGGTAAAAAAACCCCACTCCAAAAGCCTAGATCGCCATTGTATTATTCAGCAACAGAAAATATAGTTAAAATACAAATTTGGCACTAAGCCTTTCATGGAGATTTACATGTTGCTCCTTTGGAAGAATAACTAATAGCATAACCCTACACAAAGTTCTCCAGCACTCGGGTTAGTCCTTCATACTGTTATCATGCCACAAACAACATACAGTACATGATATCACCCTCTCAACCTGAATCCCCTTCACCCGAACTCTATTCTCATTCACACTCGCACTCCTCTATTCCAATGCATTTTTCATGTCACATTATAGAAGAGAACAATCGGTTAAACTACCTTAGACCGTTACAACTCCAAAAGGTCGACTGTTCATTTTTAACCATTTTAAACTATTCGTATTCATGAGGACTAAATAGTCCCACATGCACCAATTGAAAAACACAGCAACAACATATATGCATGAACACACAGTAAGTCTATCATCGATGCTTTTGCCGCCGACGACCCCAGCCAGTCAAACATCAATGAACCATTGGAGAGACCAAGGCCTTCGGTGTGACTTCATCCTTCTTCACTGACAACATTCCTTCTGCCGATGCCAAACTCCATAGGACAGACCGAGCTCATTGGAGTAAGAATTCCACCTAAGGCTGATAGCGTTTGTCCCTCCGATATCAAACCTCCATCGATAACACACATAATAGTCAGAGTGACATCTAACTCTACACCGATCAAATTGATCTTGCTGATGCCAACCTTCAACAGTTCATCAGAGTAACAGAAGACAATCGGAGAGAGAACACAAAACTTCATCGAAGACCCTCGTTTCGTCGATAGCACATTGTAGGAACAAATCACCATTGGGCAGACAAACGGTCAGAGAAACAAACCAAGGAAAAGTCAATGGCTACACTTAGGCCAATCAGGTTGAACTAATGAACCATTGAACCGGTTGGTGAGACTCCAGACCATCGATAGGAAACATCGAAGCAACACCGATAGAGCCTGTCAGGCTGATGTCCAACTGTAGAAGTAACACAACACACCATCTCACCAATGGAAGAACAAATCACTGTGAACAATGTGATCACTGAGACAAAGCACAACTCTCGCCGATGCCTATAATCTGAGTCACAATTACTCAACACTAAGTATATAGACCAGTTGCCTTAAATTGTCCATTGGGCATGGAGTCATACTTTGCTCATTTAAAACTCAAAAAACATTGAAACTCAACACTGTAAACTACTCCAAACAGTAGTAGAAAACTAAACTAAACCAAACTAAAAGGCCCTGGTGGCCAGAAAACATGTGCAGTAGCACTAAGGGAAAGAAAATTAACTGAAAGAAATGTGTGAATAGTACTTATTAATAGCAACACTAACCTAACCCACTCTAACCATCAGAGATGGTAGCTAGACAAACCCATTAACTAGTTTTGAGAAATAAATCCCCTTTCTAAACAACAAGAGATGCTTTACATGTTCATGAATTGTTGATAAGAGGTGAGAAGCAAAAATACACCCCACAAACTATTGCAATGCAACTTGAAGACTATAACCAAACTTATTCACTCTTTGAATCTGATCAAACATATTGTTGATTTGAACTGAATGGGTCTATTATTCTTCAGTTGCAATTTACTCTTTAGGTATACTCATACCGTTTTGAATCTTGTTGGTAACTTTGCTGGCTAAATCTCTGATGGGGCATCCTCTTGAAAGAACGAAGCTTGAAATCTCATTGATAATTCCCTGTCGGTTGTCCACATGGTTTCCAACATTTTGTTGCTTAATACTTGACACTGACATGTCTTTTATATTTTCATCCACTAGGTTAGGAAGACCATCAAACATATCACTTGAAACTTCTTTCACATTATCTAGGTTTGAAACAAAATCCTCAAGATCATTCCAAAATGAGTCCTCTTTAGAATCCTCTTGGATATTTAATGAAAGCAAATTATGTCCATGAAACCTAGACATATTTGTCCATTCAAAAGCTAGAAAACAAGCAAAATCAGACCTTTTTTGAAATAGACCAGCACTTGATCATACTAAAACCAGTAAATTTGAGCTCAAAGTCACCAGATGTGTTGTTTTATTGCTCCAAAGGCAGAGATCACTGACATACACACCAAATATTTGTGATAAATGATCAAATTTCGGATTGAGAGAGAGTCCAATCAGTCCCACCGGGCGTACCAAAAACTGTTGGCAATCAGAATTACACCCTTAGCAAAGATAAACTTAGCTATCTTGTTGAAACATTGAAACACTCTTAGATTGTGGGTAATCTATGTTGAGAGTGAATCTCTAGATAGGGCTGGCTCCCCTGGTAAATCACCTAATCTAAAAGACTTTTTGAGGAAAAAGGATACAAGGTTAACTGAAAATGAATTTCTAAACTCTAATAGGTGATGCACTAGAACTCTAATCTATTTCACTCACAAACAGCTTCACAAAAGTCTTTAATCCTCACAATTTCACTAAAATTAATGCAATACATAAGTGATTTGTATAAAAGTTTGAATAGCTAGAAGTTTATATGAAGGACAAATGGATGTTTTATCACAACTTCAACTCAACTAACCAGTTTAAACATAACATACAACCTGCATCACATGAGACTTTCACACTCAATCTTACAACAATGAGACATATGAAAAGGACTCAAAGGTTCAATCACAATTGAACATAAAATCATTGATTACAAAACGAATTAGAAAGTATGAAAAGGAGAACTCTGTTGCTTTATCAAAATTGAAATGAGTAGAAATTGAGTACAAAATGTTTAGAAAAGCTCTCTACAAATGAACATGAGAGGAACAAACACTATTCTGAACTGAGAAAAACTAAGTCTTTCTCCCCTACTTATAACTTTAAAAATCTCTCAAGGAAAAAGCTGAGAAATCTTCCTAAAATAGTAAATTTAATCCATTTTTGAGCTTCACTGAAAAGCCTCCATCTTTTTCCCAAAAGAAAGCAAATCTAAAAAAAAGAAAGATACACTCTGCTTTAACTGCATTTACTAACAATTATTTAAAAGCAATTTATAAAGATATTGCTTTAAATAATGTTTTACAATATATTTTTGTAGTTTCAAATTTGCAAAATAGAAAGAGGGCCTACCTTGGCTTTTACAACTTGCAAAATTCTAAAAATATGCAAAGTTTACCAATATATGCAAAGTTTTTTTTAAAAAAATACCTTATACATATCTATGAGCATCTAAAAATAAACTAAGGTATTGATTTATGCCAAAAACAAAGGAAAAAAAATGCCTTAAAGCAAACGCCATGGCCTTTTGCATTTTGTTCTTTATTTGCCACTTAACATTTTCTACTCTAGTTTGGATGCCGCCATTGTGAAGATTCTTTGAAAATGACAAACTGGGTTGGTGAGACATTTAAAGGGTTTTTGCACTTTATTCACTTCTCATCTCTGTCCAAAAATATCAAAAACTCAGATCATATGTTGTGAGATATGATTGAAACACATAACTGTTGTTTTTATTTTGTTGTGTACTGTGCCTCTGACTGTTTCTCAAAAAATGCAAACTGGGTTGGTGAGAAATGTAAAGGGTTTTTGTAACCTATTCTCTTCTAATTTTAGTCCAAACATCTCAGAAACCCAGATCAAATTTTTTGAGATATGATTGAAACACGTGACTACTATCCTTATTTTGCAAGGTCTTTATGTGACACTACTACTCTTTTAGAACTCTTTCCACAATCCTCTTAAGACTTGGGGGCAGCATGCTGAGTTCAACCCTTGTGGGAGCCCATTTTACTCCACATGCTATGATATGCCATTAGAAATAAATCAACAACAAGATTTCACCTTAATATAATGAAACTATTTTAGCTCTGCCAATTTGAGTTGTAGGTGGAAAATTGGTAACATCCATCACTAGAGCTACAAGTTCACAACTTCATTTAAATTAATCAAGCTACATATGGGCAAAGTTCAATTAGTTAAATATATTTTTGCCAATGTTGGTTTGATGTTCACTAAGTGGATTTTCATCAATCTAAACATCTATATTATATTTTATATTTAAGTGCCTCCTATACTCACTCTTTATTAACAATAAAGTTGTAGTTTGTTGTATGTTGATCCCTTCTCCAAACTATAATCAACAACAAATCTTTTATTTGATGTGGAAAAACTTTAGAATTTTTTTTTATTTCTTCTGAAAAAAATGTTGTATGCCTTTATATTTAAATTAACCTACACTTTCATGTGTCACTTCTAGGATTGAGTTGGCATGGGCTATTAACATTTCATTAACTTGTGTTAATTTTATAAGTTCTAATGCTTGTGGCCTAAGATCCATATTGCTTTTATAATGAGAATTAGTTCTAATCTTTCTCTTGTTGGCATCAATTGCATATAGGGCCTTTAGGTGTTTGACAAACATTTATTCCAATGTAACTTTCTTGAAAAATTTAACACATTCTTGGTGAAGCAAGATTATCTAGAGTATGTTGAAAAATCATTTGAAAAGTGTTTAAATCTCTCTCAAGCATTCCATTAAGATTAGTTATAATTTTTCTGTTTCAATTTCTATAACGTACATTGATCTTCTTCTTCTAGATTGTGATGTTTTTGATAAAAGGGGTAGAAAATAGGTTTTGAAGGGACCAAAAACTATTTACGAAAAATGTCCTATCATCTAATCATGAACTAATCCATAGCCAAAAAAGTGACACAACATAAAAATAGGTAACCTAACAAAACATCAAAAAAAAAAAACTACTAAAGTTTCAAGGTCGTCATCACCTCAAGATCTTCCTGGATGTATCTCTCCTACATTCCAATGAGGTTCTTGAGCTCCTTTTTATCCTCAACTCTTATTTTCCTCTTATTGTTTCTCATCCTAGAACCTAGGCCCCTATGGAATCCTTACTAGGCATCGCAATAGTTCTCCCTTCCTCTATACTCTCTTTTAGATTCTCTCTTTTACTGACTTGATTAATGTCTCCAAGCTCTCCCTCTAGTTTATCAATTCTAGCCCTTGGCTTTACCAAACCCTGTTGGAGAGAAGAATCAATCCTGCCTATTTTTTCCTTCATAATCACACCTTAAGAAATTATCTTGTGTGCATCAGATAATGCCTCCCACAACTAAAATATATGTTGATCCATCTCACCAGGGGTTTGCAATTCACCATGGGGCTGATTACCGAGCATAGATAATTTAATATTTATCTTATTAATTTCTATAAAATACCATTTAATCAAATTGAGTTGAGCCTTAGTAGCTTTAACCTAGGTATCCATATAGTTGTGAATAGGCTTAACAAAGCTAGTGAGATCCTCGAACATTATAGGGTCTCCCAATGACTAAAGAAAATCCATAGACAAAGGAGGGAAAGGGTTGGGAAAACTAGGAAAAGCTTCCCCCACCTTAGGACCTAGGAACTTCTTGGCTTTACCTTTTTTACATAGAGAGTAGAAACTAGTGTCCTTCTTTGGGATAGTAGCCTAGAGACTCCCTTTCTCAAAAGAGCTTGGAAATCTAGGGGTCTAGAATGAACTCTAGAAACCCTTTCCCATACTCTTCCTCCCATCGCATCTCTTCTCTTATCTAGAGAATGCCCATCATCCTTTAGGCTAGGGTATCTATAATTACTAGAACCTTCCCACTATTCCCCCAAGGACATAGAGTTTTCACCTATTGCAAGATCTGAAATAGGGGATTGTCTCAAACTCTTCCTTTTCTTGGAGTTCTTTTTGAAGATATGGGGGTAGGGTTAACGAGCCTAATGCAGTTAACAATGAGGAAAATAAGCCCTTGGTGTAAGGGGGACTAGAGGCTTTCTTACATTCTTTAATGAAATTTTCCAATGAGGACAACAAGTAGAAATTATATAAGACCCCCTTTCTATGTCTGAAATTATTTAGGAGAACAAAATGGTAGTAGGAAATAGATTTGAACATACCTTTAAGGGTGATATAGTGCATGATCCATAGAGCAATTTTGTCTCAAAGAGGTTTTAGGGAGTTGTGAGCATAACCAGAGTGAAGCTTTTGAAGCTCCTCACCTAGCTTGAGGAAGAGGGAGATGGCCTTGTCACCAAGTCTATGATCCTTGAAAATTCTAGACCCAAGAGGCTGAAAGTCATGTAACTTCAGCAATAAGATCTTCTCTAACCAAAAAGTTCAGCCTATGTATAGAGATTCTTCTATCTCACCAACCTTTAGCAAAATCAACATCAATCAATGTGTC
The DNA here is from genome assembly GCA_027924645.1 of Cunninghamia lanceolata. Classification (NCBI taxonomy): domain Eukaryota; kingdom Viridiplantae; phylum Streptophyta; class Pinopsida; order Cupressales; family Cupressaceae; genus Cunninghamia; species Cunninghamia lanceolata. Next base: position 18,725,212 of record BSBN01001807.1, on the reverse strand, counting down.
GTATCCCTTCAATTTGTAAATATATGGGGTCAAGTCCCCACTAATAAAAATATTCCAAACCATGTTATTCAATTTAAGACTATTATAGTCCAAGCGTTTGGTGTAGTTCCCCTCTCTATTGATTTTCACACTACAAGATAGCAACGAACCCTGACCCACCAAATTTGCATGGTGCTTTGGCAACTCCTTGATAGATCAAGAACATGGTCCTTGGGAAAGGAAAGCTTCTTGAGAAAAATTCTTGAACTACAAAACTGAACCCTAAGCTGGATGAAGTGACTCCAGCTTGTGTGAAGTCAAATGTACTTCAACATGCACTCCCTAATAATAATTAAGGACTTAGTGCCCATCTGTTGAGATATATGCCCTTCTATCAATATAATTACCCAATATAATTACCCTTTGAGGTATACACCATGGGGAGTAATGTATGCAAAATCTTAATGTGCAAGGTTCTAACATTCTTCTCCAACAACTTCACAAGACCCAATGGTAATGTATCCTTCTCCCCTCATTGATGGAAACCTTCATTATTGACCCCCAATTAGCAAGGTAGTCTGCCACATAATTAGCTTCCCTAAATGCATAATTTATACTCACTTGACTCATCTTCTAAATCATTATCTTGCATCCATCTTCTTTTTCCTAAGTTGCGATGCCATTCCTCTTGTGTCACCAAAAGAATAAATATTTAGCCGATAGGCTTTTATATGTGAGCATTATAATGCTCAGAATTGTCTCATGCCGGAAAATTTTCTAAACTCGTCGGTTGTTCCTATCGGTGTATTCCTTGAACCTCCTATGGGTGCAAGTGCTAGTATATAATCCTTTCACAATATATTTAGCGGTCCCACCATTCATGAGATAGAGTTTTTATAAAAATGACTGTAAATACGATCACACGTAATTCTTTCTATTAATTTAACCACGCCAGCAAAATTTGCGTTGTCCCGATGGCGACCGCTAATACGGTACACCACTCAAAATTCACGGGCTGTTAGGAAGGAAGTGGAACCACCCGAGTGCCTGTTATTCCCAGCTGTCCCCTGTCTCCTAAGTCATGGATATCGACATTTATGTAACAATTTTCTGGGTTCCATACCTGATCTTGTTTAGGTTCTACGTTTCGGATCTCTTTAATAAAACATCACGAGAAAATAACATAAAGCCAGATTCTTCTTTCTTAAAAAGTACAGTTGAAAAATAATTCAATTGTTTAAAGCTGCAATATTTCTACGTTTAGTCCACGCCTATGATTTTGATGGTTACAACATAATGTATATCAAAGAGAGAATAATTTTTGGGTGCAGGCTGCAGTGCGCTTTCCATATATGTCCTATATTCGTCTTCTGAGGATGATGCCCACAGTGTCATGTTGGGTAGTCCTCATCTTCAGCAAAGAATCTTGATGGTGGAAAATATGTAAAAGTTCATGCCGTGATTCTATTGAATGCTTTAAATAAATCACCATAGTGTAATTCGCGTTATCTATTCCAGACGTCACTACTTCCTTGCAAAACACTCTTTACTCTTTAGTTTGAAAGGTTGCCATCATATGATGCAATAGCTGACACACTCACCCAGAGTTAATAGTTCTAAGGAGGAACTTTCTTAATTTGAAGGACAAAAGTGCTTGCGATTATACGCATTATAGACACAGCACCGATTTTTTTCTTTATATATCACGCATTTCCTCACCACATTCACATTACAGCTGATCGAGTTCGGTGGTGAGTGGGTATATTCAAATATAGATGAAGGCAGCTCACCGTTCCAAATTGTGAATCACGTCTCTTTCATGTCAATAAACAATAAATAGTTGTAGTTTGCAAATTGGAGGGATATTATCTCTTCTGCCTGTATTAGAGTTGAGTACTGAACAGAAATAAATGACCCATTGCACTGAATTTACTCTCGATTTCTTTAGTTTGAAAATCACAAGCTATTGCATTGCATCACACTTGAGTTTTAAATTGATAAACAAAACACATGCATCAACAAGGGTATCATTAAAATGATAATTTATCAATTGTAGTATAATACAATTAATTTTATATTTACTAAAAGTTAGCTAATGGTTTCAAATGAGTTCACTAAAGATCAAGTCTTGGTGATTGTAAGGCCTCCAGCACCAAAAGGGATAAGACCACGATCGTGCCTTGAGCAACTGGTGCAGGAGCACCTTAACAAACTGAGACTTCCATAGGAGTTTGATTAAAATGATCCAATATTGTAATGATTCATCATTGTATTAAGGTCCATCAAGTCATTTTTATGTGTTTAGGTCATTAGGATTTTCAAAAATGTAAAATATTGCAAACCATGTAAAGGTTGTCAATGTAAAATTGGAAAAAAGATGCAAAGTTGGAAGGTGAAGAGTCATTTGGCTCTTGGTTTGCTCCAAATTAGTTATGAACTGAAGAGACATGTTTTAATGCCTTTAAAAGGCCTTGTAACCATGAAGAATTCGTGGGTGGTTGAAGATTTGAGCATGGAATGAGAAAAAACAATGTTTTCCTATATTTTCCTTTAGAAATTTGTTGTCTTTTGCTATTGCACAGCCCTGTATAGAATTGAATGGATGTCTAATGGATTTCAAATGTTATATCTTTCAACCACCTTCCATTTGCTTCTTGTCCCATGCATTTTTATTTATTTTTGTGAAAGATATGAGTGTTTTATGGACTGTAATTTTCTGATTTTCCCTGCAACAGTCCTGTTGCAGCATTTGGTACGGTTTTGTACAGACATATACAGGATCAAGCCATATATGGTTGGAAAGAGTATTGAGTCTACTTTCCATTTCTTTTTGTTGCATCAAATTTTATTAATATTTGAATAAGTTATGGCATTTTTGGTGAGGGCAGGTCTGAACGCTGCCTAGGGTTTGTAGTTTTGGGAAAAGAGTCATAACTTGCTCTCCTACCATTGGATCTTTATGAAAATTGGATGAAAAGTCTGTATTAATGTTCTCTTCAATCTAAAAAAAAGCAATTGTATTAGTTTTTTGATTTGTTAATGTTATTGAGGATAGTTTTAGTCCTCCTACCTCTGCATCATTTTGGTATCAGAGCTGGCGAAAGATTTAGGTGGTGTGTATTTTTTTTCTGTCACTGAGAAGGTAGGTGAAGAACGAGAAGATCTTGATTGTGTAGATAGATCGCCGAGGGAGGCAATCTACACCTTTTGGATTTTGTGTTGCTCAGTTGTTTGGTTGTAGGTGCTTATCCATCTAGCTACAAAAAGATGTTTTTTGAGGTTGTGTGTGGGCAAATAAGATGAGGTCTGTCATGACCATTCTCCAATAGAGATTTGGCTGGAGAAGGATGCATAGAGAAACCACTAAGGAGAGAGTGGTAGGTGCATCACCAGGATCTGCTGTTGGGTGAGATGGATGGTTTGGTGAGTTGGTTTGTTGTGAAGCAGTGAGAGAGATGGATACCTGAAGAAGCACTTGATGTTGCAGCCCGAAGAGTACTCCACTGATGGGAGTAGAAGGAGCATGAGGATGCTCTGTGAAGATGGTAGTTTATTTTGTTGGTTGGTTGGTCACCATTTCTATAGATTGGAAGATTGCAGCTGAGAAGATTAAAGATAAAGATAGAGGAAAGAGACTTTTGTTACAGATACATTTCCAAGGGACTTGAAAATTTTGTTGGTTGGTTGTAGGGTGCAGGAGCACCTTGACAAACTGAGACTTCCATAGGAGTTTGATTAAAATGATCCAATATTGTAATGATTCATCATTGTATTGAGGTCCATCAAGTCATTTTTATGTGTTTAGGTCATTAGGATTTTCAAAAATGTAAAATATTGCAAACCATGTAAAGGTTGTCAATGTAAAATTGGAAAAAAGATGCAAAGTTGGAAGGTGAAGAGTCATTTGGCTCTTGGTTTGCTCCAAATTAGTTATGAACTGAAGAGACATGTTTTAATGCCTTTAAAAGGCCTTGTAACCATGAAGAATTCGTGGGTGGTTGAAGATTTGAGCATGGAATGAGAAAAAACAATGTTTTCCTATATTTTCCTTTAGAAATTTGCTGTCTTTTGCTATTGCACAGCCCTGTATAGAATTGAATGGATGTCTAATGGATTTCAAATGTTATATCCTTCAACCACCTTCCATTTTCTTCTTGTCCCATGCATTTTTATTTATTTTTGTGAAAGATATGAGTGTTTTATGGACTCTAATTTTTTGATTTTCCCTGCAACAGTCCTGTTGCAGCATTTGGTACAGTTTTGTACAGACATATACAGGATCAAGCCATATATGGTTGGAAAGAGTATTGAGTCTACTTTCCATTTCTTTTTGTTGCATCAAATTTTATTAATATTTGAATAAGTTATGGCATTTTTGGTGAGGGCAGGTCTGAACGCTGCCTAGGGTTTGTAGTTTTGGGAAAAGAGTCATAACTTGCTCTCCTACCATTGGATCTTTATGAAAATTGGATGAAAAGTTTGTATTAATGTTCTCTTCAATCTAAAAAAAAGCAATTGTATTAGTTTTTTGATTTGTTAATGTTATTGAGGATAGTTTTAGTCCTCCTACCTCTGCATCAGCAACTTTGGTAGAATGGACACCCTTAGTCCATGGATCTAAGTCGAAGAGGTATAATATTAGACTTGTGCTCTCGAAACCAATGAGCTGCAAAAAATTTATCTGAGTATAATTGGAAATCTTAAACAAAAGAAGAAGAAAAAATTAAATTTAAATTTTTTATTTATAAGAGTTTCATATAAATATTTTTAGAATGAAAAACTAGTTAACATATACAAATAAAAATTACATTTAACATTATATAGAACTATATACAAATATTCAACTTATTTGTTATTTCACATTGCATAAGAATATGTGTGTTAAAACTCCACTCACATATGGCAGCAAGTAGAAGAGGTATTTTACCTTATCAAAGACACTGAATCTTGTAGGTGGAGAAGAATTTTCAAGTGTGGAATTAATGTTCTCCGAGATGGAAGCTCACTGTGATTAGTGAAATCCAAAATGAAGCTAAAACATGAAACAATGCATAAAAACACAAAATTATACCTCACAAATGGATTCACAATCCAAGATAGGGTGGAGAGTGATGCACCCAAACTCACTCTAGCTTTACCCAAGATGCTCAAATGAGATGTGAAATGCTCTCAAACTATGCAACTCACAACCTAGACTAGCTCAAGAGAGATTTTAGCATAATAACATTACTCAAATTGTGGATGATCAAATGGCTTGAAGAGTGTTGTATTTGTAGACATTTTTGGAGAGGATTTGATCCAAGGGTGGAGATTGATTTGAAAGATAAATGGTGGAGGATGAAAGTGATGTGGAGGGCCTAGATTCAATCTTAGAAAATGGAGGGCTAGGAATAAAGATAAATTTTAAATTCATCTTGGGAAAGGGGTGGAGTTAATGAGGTTGGGTGAGATAGATTATATGTGAATTAAAAATTCACATGGGGAAGAGTAAAATGAATAAAAAATTCATTCGGGAAAGAGTGGATATTAATGAGTTATGACATGTGTAAGGGGTGTAAGAGGCATTAAATGTGATGTTGGACATATGTGTATAAAATATTGATTTATGTCAGATATATTTCAATTTTTTATTTGGAGGATGTGGGGAAGGGTGTTAAATTAGGTTTGACCACTTTAATTAGGGTGATTAGCCTAATTAATATGGCTGGAAAAAAATAGGAAATGCGCTGATGAGAGGTTAAGATTAATTAAATAAGATTTTATTTAATTAATCATAGGTCTAGGGTCATGTAGGTTAGGCTAGGTAATTAAATAATAGATATTTAATTAGCTAATTAATAGGCAGAATTAATTAAATAAACATGATTTACCTAATTAATTAGGTTTAAGAAAAGGGGGAAAATAATTAAATAAATATTTGCACATTTATTTAATTAATTGGGTAATGTTAGACTATTGAATTAATAAAAATTAATTCAATCTGGGAGGACAAATGGAGCAAAAATACGTGTTGAATAGGATAATTAATTAAATACAAATTTAATTAATTATTTGGAAGGGGAATTGGTGTATTTAGTGATGTCGGGAGTCAGTTTGATGATGAAGACATTTTTAGGTGTCTACATTTTGCCCCTTTTTGACATGGTGTCAGGACCTACTAGGGAAGTGGTGTCAGGTCAAAGAAAAATATGCCCCAGCTGCTATGAAGAAATGAAATGAGTGAGGGATGCCCCCTCGAGAGGTCAGTTGAAAAAATTAAAAAAAATTGGGTGAGCTCTCGAAAGGATGAAATGGAGGTGACAATCAGATAGAGGATGGAAAAAGAGGATGATAGGAAAAAAAGGAAAAAAATGGTTGTGATCTACACCCTAGCGAAGAAAAAATGTGTGGAAGGATGACATGGCTACCCATATATAGGAAAGTGGGCCCTAAGAATGCCACATTTGCACACATAGAGCCACCTAGACGAAGTAGAGAAGAAGAGGATGGAAAACCGTAACTTGATGTTCTCGAGCTTTGAGCACATTTCCAAGTAATTCTGACCATACAGGAGATCACCACAAGTTAGGCCCCAAGTAGGCCCTAACCCTAGCTTTGTCATTTTTCACATTTATCACATTTATTATTTCAAGAAATTGGGTTGTTGAGTTCTGGCACCATCAAGAGATCGATTGGCACCAAAAGGTCGTAGATTGGTGCCTTCCTCTAGATTGACACCATTTGATTAGAGGAAAATAAGGAGAATCGGTGCCAAAATAGGTCATTTTGGCTCCATCGTATGTGTTGGTGCAATCTTGCACGGGGTTAGTGTTTGGTGCATTGGCACCAAAGAGAGTGACGGGTGGCACAATCTTTTGGATCAGTGCAATATTGCAATATGATGCTATCTAGTAGATTGGTGTCATGTTGGTGTGTGGTGCAATCAATAGAATTAGCACCATTGGCTAATATGGCACCGTCTTGAGGAGTCGTACCAAAAGGAATTGTGGCATAATTTCATGAAATAGCACTTTCAGCTAGAATGGTGTAGAAGATCTGCACAATGGCGTTATCTTCTGTTGTGGCACCATAAGGGAATCAGGTAGTGCCATCTATAAAGTTGACACAAAAGATGATTATTGGGGTGCCAAAATGAATTTGTCTTTCAGTGGAAGAAAAAAGTGATGCAAAGGGTTGGATTTTGAAAGAAGAGATGTTTTGACAAGCATTAGTGGATGCAGGTGGACATATCTTTCATTGTGAGCTTGCGGGAGCGACGTGTGCATTCGGTGATGTAGCTGTTTGATGGCTTTGATGGACCGACCCAAGGTCAGCTAGCGAGTTTAGGACTATTAACTGTACCAGAGATGCTGGTGTTATGAGCTCACAGAGCATTGATTGCAGCTCTCTTAGAGTGTTATTGTCCCAAGACATGCTCCTTTCTCCTGCCGATAGGAGAGATCACTATCACACTTAAGGATGTTTATCACATCCTCAAGTTACCTATTCATGGGGACCGAGTAATGTATGACACAAGGAGAGGACAGAGGGCCTTAGGCAGAGCATTTGCCCTGGGCCGGCCAGAATTATTAGTAGATAGATGAGAGATGAGCTATGAAGCAACCTTGTTGGTAGGAGCAAATCAGGTCACATTGTTCTTATGTGCATTGATTGGAGGTGTGCTGATGCCAGATCAGTGGGCTAGAGGTTTTCTGGTTGGAGGGGGAGAGATGCTAGAGGGGATGGTTTGGGATGAGACTGTGTATGCCTGGGGGCCTTGTATGCTTGCACAATTGTATCATGATATGCATCTAGTAGTTTACCATTATGATTTAGCATTATCAGACATGGTTACATTGCTGCATGTATGGGCATGGGAGCATATTGCTATCATGAGGCCGAGATGTGGATACTATCAACATCTATTTGAGGCATTTGTATTTTTGTAATGAGATGTTAAGTACTCCTACATAGGGCAGGTGCGATATTAGTGGCGAGTGTTGGATGATGTGATTCGGGTCACTTGGTGACCATATATCGGGGTAGAGCCATGGCCAAATGCTGATACCCACCTACCATATAAATTCAAGCTGCAGTATCTGATGGGTCAAGGTGATCACACCATTGACAAGTATTTCCCATCGTGGGTCATGCGCTAGTTTGGTTTACGACAGGATGTTCCTTAGAAGATGGCTATATTCACACGGACACCTTAGGATCATCAGGGATGGCCCCCAGCCATACAGCCATAGGTGGCTATTAGAGACTCCATGGCTTTACAACCACTGGTGTGGGATTGGCAGAGTACAATGATCGATGTAGCTACCACGTCAGCCTATGATACCTGGTGGCAGATGTGGTGACCTGCTTGGTTTACAGATCCAACTTAGGAGCTAGATATGACTGCAGAGGCAGGAGTAGAGGAGGATGTTGTTGAGGAGGAGATAGTGGTGGAGGAGATGGAGGTAGGTGATGATGGTCTGATAGGGGTACTGGCAGCGATAGCCTATAAGCAAGTGGAGGCTGTGAGAGGACATGGTAGAGGGAGAGGGAGACAGGCAGTGATGCCTCCCATGTAGGTACCGTCACATGTATAGGAGGGGAAGTAGGGTTCTCAGCAGCAAGAGGTACCTGCACAGCAGGTATAGGTTGGATGGGTGCTAGGTTACTGAGCACCTTGGCTACACAGTCGCAGGCAGAGATAGTCATCTCCCACACAGGAAGCCGTCAAAGTATAGGAGGCTTCAGGATTGGAGGTGAGGCATAGAAATGTGTAGCAACACATTCTTGAGATTACTATGGAGTTTACAGAGGCTGGGCAGACAGAGGTAGGCAGCTTGGGTGCAGGCGTTGGTTCAACACCGAGAGAGAATTCCTCTCATCGGCGCACCTGAGGTGAGGATGAGGACAAGATATAGATGTTATGGGGACAAGTCACCAGTTTACAAAAGACCTTGGAGAGGTGAGATCAGGAGCTAGTGTAGTTGTGAAGCACGACTGCATTGTTAGATGGAGCAGATAGGTAGGTGGGTGCACTACAGGTGCAATTACCATAGACACAGGCTCAAATAATGACCCTGACTAGTGAGAGGGACTCAGAGAGAGCCCTGCGGTGGGCTATGGAGATGAGGGTAGAACATGCGGAGGCTTAGGTGGTGAGTTTACAAGGGGTTATAGTAGGTACAGGCATGCATCCAGTGTTAGCACTGATGTAGATAGATTTCACAGCTAACTAGAGAGGTTGTAGAGCAAAGGAGTCAAGCTGAGTATTATCATGTAGCCTATTGTTTGGTTGTTCTGGAGGGCTAGCGGATCCCTAGTTAAAGTCAGCAGAGCAGCTCACGGATGTCCACGTCTAATAGATACAGATCTATTTAATCAATGTGACAGCCTATGGGTCCTCCCTCACAGCTACCATAGTAGCAAGCATAGTCACAACCACAGCCATAGACACGGCCAAGATCCCCTACTAACTTAGGTGGAGCTTCATCAACTCAGGGCTAATGTATAGTGTTGTATATTTTTGAGCCTTTTGAGGCCTTTTGTATCATGAATTGTATTATTTTGAGTGATGTCCATTATGTTTTTGGTGATGTATTATGACACTTGATGATCTCTGATGATGATAATTATGCATTTATGATGTGTTATGGATTATGTTGATGTATGCACCTATGTTTTATGATGATTCTTATGTTTATGGATGCATTATGTGATGTAGTTATAGTTCTATGCCTATTATGATGATGTGATGAGTTTATGAGATGGTATGGATGTACTAATGATGTATGTGATGGATATATGTGTGATGATAGCATATGATGATATAATGCTATGATTTTCTTATGTTTTATTGGTGGGATTGCTATCTTATGTCGACCACATAGTTACATAATATGATATGATGTTTTGTTTTATTTCTAATGATGATGTGATGGATATTTTTATTTATGTTGTATTGTGTGATGCTATGAGTAATAATGACACTAATGGTACTCAGCGGGCTTGTTGGCAAGCCCTTATTAATGGAATTCAATTTATATATTAATTATTGTAAGGATTTTCTAATGTTTCTAATATCTGATATGACCTTGTGGATTTATGGATGGATGCTTTATTGTGATTCTTATGATGTGTGCAGGTGGTACTTGGCAAGCCATATGCCTCGTGTCTTCATTATCATGCTATGAGTTAATTTTATCTCAAGGATGAATGATGTTGTGAATGTAATGCTTATGATCATGATGGATTATGCATGTTATATGAAGATGTTTTGTTTTGCCTATGTTACGAATGCATGTTTTGATTATGGATTATGATGTGGATGTGGAATGCAAATAAATGTTCAGATTAATAAACATTTATTATGGATTTAACATGGAATAGAAATATATGCTTATCTTTAAAAACCTATATTATGTATGCAAATAAACAAATGAAAATGCTATTGTTTATGGCTAATGTAATGATTAAGTCATGATACACATGATGTTTTTTGTACAACCCTGAGCGATGGGGCTTGTGTTGATAACTGAGAGGGGGGGTGAATCATTTATCTTAATTACTTTAACTTTCTATTCTTCTTTAACAACTAATGCAGCATCAAATTATATAAGCATGCATAACCATGAAAGAAAAAATAAAATGAATACACATAACACAATGATTTTGACGTAGAAAACCCTATTAAGGGAAAAACCATGGGGTGATTAACCCAAGATTGTATTCTTTGTTAAAAGAATAGAAGTACAAAATTGTACTTGCCAATTAAGACTCACTGCCCGAGCACACTGCTCACAAGAGACTTAATGCCTACAAGAGACTCAATGTCTACAAGGTATAAAGAAAGTAACTAGGTGAATGAATTGATGAGAAGCATCCACATATGCTGAGGATTAGTCCCAGTTAGGGTCAATACACTAATCTACTACACTTCATTCTTCCTCTTCTTTGGTACTGTTGTCCTGTCACATACCAGACCTATATAGTTGCTCTTGCGCTACTCTCTACTTTTCTTCGCACTTCACATCATACCACACATACCTTCACATTGAAATACATTTGGTATATATATTCGTACAAAGGATTTCAACATCTTTCTAGTCGGCATCCGGAATACTCAATATTTTCTCAAACTCTGGTCTGTTGGCTGAATCCTTGCTTACCAAGTGATGCATATCAAAGAGATGCTTATAGAAGTCATCAATCATGTCAGTCAATCATGAATGATCCCTTAAGAAACTTGATCACCATCAATATCTCAACCGGATTAAGGTCTGATGTACTGTCGGTCAATCCTTCCTCAGTCTACTCTGCCAAATAGGAACCCAACACTTAGGTGTTCATATCTTTTCACTCTTTCATCATCAGAGGCTCAATCTTTGGAATGTATCAATCATGGTACTCCTCTTGACTTCCCCAAGTCTGTACTTTACTGAGATACTTCCTCTAAGAGATCTAGACTTGTTTGTCAGACCTTGCTGCATGCTCTGCTCTTGGTCACCGGACCAAAATACTCTTCAATTTGACTTCCGGTATAGACATACCATGTCCTGCAAATGTGTGGAAAGGACTTTGTTGCCATCAGTGACAACACTCATGAAGCCACATAGTGTCTCTTGCCAACAATCTTCCCCTTTGGCATTGATGGCAACACTTAGTGAAAAATGACTAAGTGTTATAGCATACTCCCCATTGGCTGATGCTCTGTTCTTATATACACTTTTCTGGAGCTCCCCCTTAGCTAGATTCCACATTTTTCACTGTTCCTCACTCCCCCTTTGACATCAATGGCAAAGGGTAGGATCCACACACCAAAATTTCCCAAAAAAATCTATACTTGGCTGTATAAATATATATACATGTTCTACTTACATATACTGAAGTATATCTGCAAAAGTTGTCTTCAATTGGACAAATTATGTTTCCCAACTTTGCTTCATACTATCCAAAATTGAGATGTGACCACTCAATAGGAATGCAAAATCTTCTGGCCTCTTTAGATCTGTCGGATCATTGGTTCGGGTTGTGGTCTGAGCATCCATTAGGGCCTCATGCATGGCCTCTAACTTAGGGATAATTATCCCTCTAAGTTCACCCATCCTACTTATTATATTCTTCCTTTCCTTTTCAAGTTTCTTTAATTCATTTAGAATGACAATAGTCTGACATTCTTGGTTTATTATGGATATGGTGAGAGGATCAAAATTCTGAGATAAACTTGATAGTTTATCCTCTTGTTCTTTCACTTTCTTCTCAATATCCATTGTCACTTTAGACCATGATAGAGAGAATTTGTATATTTCTCTGCCATCTTTAAGAGCATTTTCTAAGCTCTTTATCCCAATATCCATATTTCTCCTATCATTTGTTATTAGCCCTTGTACTTTGGAGAATCTTTTACCCAAAAAATATTTCCAGACTTTCTCTTCCGCTGCTTTCTCTAAAGAATCAAAATGTGTATTAACAGAATTAACAAGAGATTTCAGATTACTAGATGAGGAGGCCGAAAGATCCTTCTAAAAGGATGGCATGATCTTCTCCAATACACCGAATGCAATCTCTATCAGCTCATAGTCTTCCATGTGAGACTTCAAAAGTTTGTCTTTTGCCTTTACTGAAGCAAAGGATGCTATCTTCATTGTTTGAACTGGAGAGAGGGAATCAAAATTGAATGGTCCTTGAAGCAGTTCCCGTTCATCTAATTCCATCGTTTCTTTTGTTAGGAAGTCTTTAACTGCTTTTGCAGTGTCTCTTGCTAGAGACAGAGTTTTCTTCCCTTCTGTGGCCTCAGAACTATCATTTGGGTTTTCTCTGTCTGATCTTTTTCTCTTCCCTTGACTTCTTTTTGACAACTCTTCTCATCTTTTCTTTCTTCTCCTTCAGTTCCAGAGTCAGTAGGGGGATCTAGAAGAGAGATATTTGCTTCTTCATAGACTTCCTCTTCTGAAATAGAGTAATCCAAGTCCTTAGTCCTCTCCTCACTTATTTCCTTTGGATCTTCTACATTTTTCTCAGTAGGTTCATCATTTATGTCCTCTATAACAAGGAGATTGAATTTCTTGAAGGCATTCTAGAGGATGTCTTCAATTTCTTTTGCCACTTTGTTAGTCTCTCCAAGCATAAGCTGATTCATTCTTGCTTTGCTCCAGAACTCATCCTTGCAATCCTTGAAGATCATGTTCATTTGTTTTGGAGTGATGGAAGGGTAGAGTTGAATAGCTATCTATTCCTAGATCTCCAAGTCCTTTGCCTTGGCATTGTTCTTTCTTATTTCAAGTTCCTTCTCTAGGATTTTGGGAATTAAGGAGATGATTTCAATGAATGCTTTGTTGTAGATGTTTAGATACCTGACTGTAGCTTCTTGCAAGATCTTCTGATCAGTTTCACTATAATCATCATAAAATTCAATCATTGGTTTCAAGTTCCCATCCACAGTGACTAACCTGATGATATCATCAATGTAGAGAGTAGGCCTTTCAATGAATTCTTCTGCTTCTTCCTTGTTATGACCAGTAGAGGGTTCACTAGATGTTTTCTTCTTCTTCTTCATTTTCTTGATCTCCTCATCTGATTATGTCTCTTCATCATCCTTCTGACTGATGTAAGACCTTGTGGCCTTTGTCTTAGTTTTCTTCTCTCCTTTTCTGGATGTCCTGACTTCCGATTTTGAGGCTTTTTGACTCTTAGAGGTGGTTGGTGCAAAGCTTTTGGAGGATCTAGTCTGGGAGGGGGCTTGTACTGGAGCACTTTCTTTTTCCGTTTCTTTCCTTTCTTTCTCTACCTTTTCCATCTTCTCTCTGTTGGCATCAAGTGCCTCCTTTGATATGCCATGCCTCTTGGCAAAATCTTCTACTTCCCTTCTCACTTTTCTCTTGATCTCAGGTTGTCTTATTTTAACATGAACTTTTACACTTAACTCTTGGAAGGTTCCAAACCTTTCTGCCTTAGGGTCCTTGGGCTGACTTAGTAGGTGTTAGACATGCAGTTCTAGAATTTTATCATCCACCTCATACCCCATTGGCATAATCCAGACTATCCTTGGCTCTACTACTTCCATTAGACATTGATCAGTGTCTACCATAAAGCACACTGTATCCTTGTACTTCTCAACCAATGATTGGGGGATTATTTCTCTGGCTTGCATCGTACTTTGCAAGTTCTTGAAGTATCCCTAGAGAGCCATATTTTGAGCCTTGGCATCACCAAGCCCATGCATGTTTAATCTCTGATTTGAATGGCAACTGGTTTGTCATTTTGCCATACCCAACCACTGGATCCAGGTAGCTCATTCATATAGTAGAAGAATAGACAAAATATCAAACCACCATACTTGAATGAATTCTTTTTATCTTTCTTTATTTTCTTCAAATTCTCTAATAGTTGGTTTAGGAGAAGCTCACAAAGATCATAGTCAGCATTTTCTCTTAGCATCTGATAAGCAGTGTAAATTGCAGTTCGGGGTACTAAATTTTCCCTGCTGGAGTGATATATCTTGTAACCAATTATCATGGAGGAAAACTTGATATCTGGATCAGTGATATCTTCTATTTTCATTGCTCTCTTGTCAAATTTTGATCCGGTAGCCTCACTCATAGTTTAGTTTTTGACCGATTTGAGAACAGGTAACCCATTCGATGGGTGCAATCCGGTTACCACCCTAATTGCATCCTTGGTTATCTTGAATGGCCTCATCAACCACGTAAAGTTGTCGTGCATTCTGCTCAGAACATACCGGACCCAATCATCTTTAGCAAAATAGGGGAAATGAATGTAATGTCCAAAATGCTTATCCCAGATGGCCTTGTACTGAGGTTTGAGTTCAAATGATTCATCCATCAATTCCTTGTGGTAGATATCCATCAGCTTGGATTCTCCAAATTCTTTAATGTTTGCGTGTATGTAAACCCTAACATCTTCTACATGCAGAACTCCATGCGGAATGCTAGAAAATGTGCCTAGGGGATCAACTTCTAGAGATTTATAGGGATGTTTTTTGAATTTAGGGCATGACCTATCAATGATCTTCACAACATTCAGAGTAGCCATCTTTCAAAGATTCAGAGAGAGATATCCAAAGAGTGGAAAATACCTTTTACGCTTTTAGGGTTCACGATATGAGCTGAATCAGATTACTGGATGAATCGGCTTCTGCAGTTGATCTTTGAGAGGTTTGAGACAATTTTGTTGTAGAGCTCCTTCTCTCTTCTTCTTGAATGTAAATGTACAAATGTTCAATAATAGAACCCTTATATTTCTGCACAAACCCTAATTCCACATTGCAATAAATGAACAACTTAAGTTATTCCAGTTGCTTTGCTCTCCTTGTTCTGAGAGATGTTTCTGGATCACTGAGATGCACTTAGAGTTATTTTTGGTGAATATTAGCAATCTATCTACCCTTCTCCAATCATTCCATTTATCCATAGATCAAAATACCACAAATTTGAGTCATACCAGATCTAACTGTGAAAATCATGTTCTTATCAGATGACTGTCAAACTGGATCAATCTTGGAGGATTAACCTCTTCTAAACTTCTAACGGATCTTCCATATCTTTACCAAGGCTTATTTAGATGTTTCTCTGAGAACCCTTTAATCCACAACTTTCCATGTGCCAATTTCAGGCACTAATTAACTGATCGGGGGAATTTGTTTTCCTTTTTGACTCCCCCTAAGCTAGAACTCATCTTATTTAGTTTCTGGAAGGAATATCAGCACCTGATTTTGGTGCGGATCCATCCCCAACATTTTATATACTTCTCTTTACCCAAATCTTGTTCATCTTCCTTTGAATTTCATCCGCATTTACTTTTCCTTTTCCTTTGTCTTGATTTTGATTATGATGTACTGAACCCTTTTTGTCATTAATCTTACTTCTACATAATTTAGCAATATGACCGGATCTATTGCAATTGTAGCAAACAACATTTCTTTACATATTTGACTGGTATCCTCTTGATCTACATTGATTAGCCATATGTCCCATTCTATTGCATGCAAAGCATCTACCATTGAATGAATTGTTCATTTGCATATTTCTACACTCATGAGATTTGTGACCATACCTTTTGCAGTTGAAACACTGACCAGAGAAGGATGAATTAGTCTGATTCATTCTTCTTCTGCACTGATTTGCTTTATGACCAAAGTTATTGCAGTTGTGGTAGTATCCATTGAAGGATGGATATCTTTGAGCATTTGGTTGCCTTACCTGAGGTCTTCTAGGCCTATTCCTTGGATTTCCTGATCCAGAGTTCTTTTGACTAGATCTAGAGCTTTCCCATTTCTCATACCCCAAGCCTTGCTTGTTATCTACCCTCTTTTGGATTTCAAGAAGAACTTCAAGTTGAGCAAAGCTTATTTTGAATTTCTCTTTGTATTCATTTGTTGTTTGAAGATCCCTTTTAAGAGTGTATATCTGATTCTCAAGTTGTTCTTCATTGTCTCTAGCTTCTTCAAGATCAGATTCCAGATGCCTAATTATTCTATCCATTTTGTGGCAGTCTTCTGACTTCTCCTTGAGAGATTGCTTTAGATTATCTTCAGTTTTTCTTTTCTCTTCAAATTCTTGGGTGAATTTGATAACTCCTGATTCCATTTCATGTCTTACCATAATTACCTTTTTTGATAACTTCTCACATAACTTGGTTTTCTCATTCAGATCTTCATTAGTATCATTGGCTTCACTTTGATTTGCTAATTGTCGAAGCCGTTCCTTTCTTTTCTTCATTGAGATACTTAGTTTTTCTTTGAGTTCATTTATGAAATAATTAGCTTGTTGGAGTTTTTCCCTCAGGTTATTGACTTTAGAGTGAGATTACTTAAGATCATCTAGGGCAGACTGAAGTTGTTCCCTCATACCATACATATCCATTGAGATTCCTAGATCTTCCTCAAGTTGTTAGGCTTTGTTAGGAGGAACTTAGCTCTGATACCAATTGTTGATAACTGAGAGGGGGGGTGAATTGTTTATCTTAATTACTTTAACTTTCTGTTCTTCTTTAACAACTAATGCAGCATCAAGTCACATAAGCATGCATAACTATGAAAGCAAAAGTAAAATCAATACACATAACACAATGATTTTGACGTGGAAAACCCTGTTAAGGGAAAAACCACGGGGTGATTAACCCAAGATTGTATTCTCTGTTAAAAGAATAGAAGTACAAAATGGCACTTGCCAATTAGGGCTCACTGCCTGAGCACACTGCTCATAAGAGACTTACTGCCTACAAGAGACTCACTATATACAAGGTATAAAGAAAGTAACCAGGTGAATGAACTAATGAGAAGCATCCACATATGCTGAGGATTAGTTTTGATTAGGCTCAATACACTGATCTACTGCACTTCATTCTTCCTCTTCTTTGGTGCTGTTGTCCTATCACATACCGGACCTATATAGCTGCTCTTGCACTACTCTCTTCTTTCCTTCGCACTTCACATCATACCACACATACCTTCACATTGAAATCCATCTGTTATATATATCTGCACAAAGGATTTCAACATCTTTTTAGTCAGCATCCGAAATACTCAATATTTTCCCAAACTCTAGTTTGTCGGCTGAATCCTTGCTTACCAAATGATGCGTATCAAAGAGATGCTTATAGAAGTCATCAATCATGTCAGCCAATCATGAATGATCCCTTAAGAAACTTGATCACCATTAATATCTCATCTAGATTAAGGTCTGATGTACTGTCGGTCAGTCCTTCCTCAGCCTACTCTACCAAACAGGAACCCAACACTTAGGTGTTCATATCTTTTCACTCTTTCATCACCGGAGGCTCAATCTCTCGAATGTATCAGTCATGGTGCTCCTCTTGACTTCCCCAAGTCCACACTTTACTGAGATACTTCCTCTGAGAGATCCGGACCTGATTTTTGGACCTTGTTGCATGCTTTGTTCTTGGTCACCAAACCAAAATACTCTTCAATCTAACTTCCAGTATAGACATACCATGTCCTGCGGATGTGTGGGAAGGAATTTGTTGCCATCAATGACAACACTCATGAAGCCACATAGTGTCTCTTTCCAACAACTTGGTGGTAGGGGATAGGTGGGGAGGGGGAATGGTTTATTGGGTCAGGTAAGGTTAGACTAGGTATGGTTAGATTGGGGAAGGGAATGGGGAATGGGATGGGGGAAATGTAGGTGCTAGGTCATAATACACCATGTCATTGAGGGGGGGGGGGTTGTTTTGGTTCAATATGTGTTAGATTGGTTGGAATGAGTTGAGGGTATGTGAGAAGGGGGTTAGTTAGAATATTGGGGGAGGGGGAAGGATGAATACACAAGGGGTTAAAAATCTAGGCCCAGATAGTATGTCTGGATGAGTGTTTTGAAAGATGAATTGAGCTAGCTATAGTAGTTGCATAAGATTAACTAAGAGCATTTCTGATTTATTGCAGCAATGTAGGATACACTTCACAAAGGTATGAGATGACCCAAGTGATGATACATGTCCCACAATTGCCTGGACCAGACCCAGAAACAATAGGTTGATTTCATGCATGCCCAAGGTAGTATAAGCTTGCCTAGCCAAGGAAGGGGACTCATAGCCATGAGTGTTCATAGTACATATAAGGTATTAATGCTTGTATATGCAAATGAGGCACACCATGCTAGAATCGACCCAGGATTCAAGATATGAATACTATTCTTGAAGTAATGAAATCAACCCACAAGCATAGCATGTAGAAACAATGACCATGTCTATTCTAGGTGTTGTCAGCCACTTACCATGATATAATGAGATCAAGGTAGCTTTGGAAATGACCTAGAGAGAGACAAGAAGATAAAAATCAATAATCAAAAGACCAACAAAAAGACACCAACAACCATTGTGTGCTCTTGCCAAGATAAGTGTTGATACGATGACATATTTTGTCCATTGTAGGAACGATATATCCTAGGACACGAATCAGTTGGATTTTATTGGATAATTTTTGAAAGGTGAGAAAAGGATAGTCAGTCCATGTGTTGGATTATAGTTGGTATGTTGATTGATGATTTTTGCATGAGGTGTGATGTTTCGGGTGTATGCTTAGTGTGTGTATCATTTGTTGGATCTAGCAAGCTCCGTGAATAGGGACCATCCAAGCGGGTTGGATGGGTGAATCTTATGTACCTGAGTACTGGATATTTCCTTCATATTCTAGACTACCTACATATCCTGTGTCCATGGGATCAAGGTACTTTCAAGATGCGGGTGAGATGAATATGTAGTTCTAGCAAGACTTGATGATGTGGGAATGGTTTATGATGGATGTTGAAGATGAGGATTTAGATGATTTTGGGTGATTGTGAGGATGTTGGAAATCATGATGATGTTGTGGGAGTGGATTTTGTAATAATTTCTTTTGTATTTTTGGGATTTTGTATTATTTTTTGATATTTTCTATCTTTATAATGTTTTTGTTTTTTTTTTCTAATGTTTTTGGATTTTTCTGATTTTTTTTTATTTTTTTATTTTGGCTATACAAAAGGAAGCTTACAAGGATCTTTGTACCATGAATTAGCATTGGGTGGGATGATGTAGGGTGGGTGATTGATTTTTCAGAGTTCCAAGCCATGGAAGGTGTTTTGGTATGGAGTGTCGTGATGGAGAATGGAGCTTATCAAATGGTAGGGCCAACCACTACACATGGCACCTAAAATAGGTTTTCACCATTGTACCAATCTAAGGCATCACCGAAGTGATTTTCACCATTGGACGTCTTTATTGCACTCAGGTTTTTCTTGATTTTTTAATTTTTTTTTCTATTTTTTACTTTTTTGTTTATTTTTGCTTGGGATACTTGATGGGTCATGCATAGAACTTTTTCAGGTGCAAAATATTCATGGGCTTGTCCAGAGGCTGCCCTTCAAGTGTTGGAAGCTAATATCCTCTTGATCTGTAGCTGGTAGTGATGACATAGGGCCCCAACAAATTGGGTTCAAATTTTCCTTTCTTAGGGTGCTCCTGCAGATTCTTCTGGTTTTCCATGAGGACAAGGTCACCCACTTCAAACTTATGGTTCTTTATTTTCTTGTTGTAGCTTCTTCTTAGGCAGTTTTGGTAGGCTTGTAGATGGTTAAGTGCATCCAGGTGTTTCTCATACAATAGTTCTAGCTCGTGTAGCCTTGCAACTCGGTACTCCTCGTTAGTAATTATGTTCTGTAGGGATAGTCTTAGGGATGGGAGCTTGACCTCAATAGGTAGGATGCCTTCAGATATGAATACTAGGGAGTATGGAGTGGCTCTTGTGGGTGTGAGGATACTAGTACGTGTTGATGATTGTTTTGAGACAGTCATAACAATTAGTTAAAATTCACATAAAATGAACCAAAACTGACTTGAAAGATATGAAGGAATCAGTTAAGATTCGTTTAATCTCAAGTTTAATATGGTCAGGTCTTGACCTATTGGGCAAATTCAGTTGGTTGATGTGAATTTGTAATGTTTAAGGGGCCTTACGTGATTTAGGGTTTCTTGTTGGTCTACTAGACTCAAACTATGCAAAAGATGATAAATATCAGCTTATTGTTCATTCTTTTTGCATAAAGGTGTTACCTTCTTGCAAAGTTTTAAATAGTTTTTCTTGAATTATTGCAACTTTCTCCTTTTAAATATTATGAAAACTATCTACTTTCAACTCAGCTATACATGCTTTTCGATTATGAGACAAATTTCCTTCAAATTTCTGTGTTTTAGGCTAAGTATTTTAGATGGGTTGGGAAAAGTTAGAAAGATCTAAACTAAACTTCATTCATTCTACCAAAGGATCTAATTGTTTTGTTATGCACTATGTAAATCATACAGTAACTTGATCAAATCCACAAATAAAACCTTGAATGTAAGTTCTGAGCATTTTCACAAACATACACTTAAGATTGCAAGCTCTAAGAGAAAATGTTTCAAAACACAATGAAGAGCCAGAAAACACTTAGAAGATAGATGCAGAATTCTGGATTCAATTGTATTAGAAACAGACAATCATATAAGATTTACAATGTCTAAATGACTCTTAGTTTCATTGATCAGATTATAGAAAACTTACAAGCTTTACAAATACAGCAAGGAGGCAGGATGTTCCACATGCTCCTTATTATAGACACAGATGACCTCCTTCTTCTACTCCTAAATGCTAAGCTAAATTGCTAAAATTCCTGTGTAGCCCCTGTGTAAAGTATTACAATGTAGAGAGGCACAATATATAGACTTTGATTGTCCTCAATATAGCTTAAAACCCTAGTTAAGCAATGGTTTAAACCTCTGGTTACAACAATAAATGCTAGAAAATGACTCTCCCAAAATAACTCTGAGCATACATCAAATCTAGGTGAAATATGCCCTTCTGGAAACCCTAGCAGCTTAATAATAACTTTTGTGGTCTGCTGCAATGATGTCCTGAGCTGCATTTTGTCTTCATCCTTATCTTCCTCTGCTCCTGAGATTAGATTTTCTCCCTTCCATGATGTCATCGCTATTTAGCTTTAGCCCCTTCTTCAACTACAAACCTGCAAAAATAGACAAGCAATAAATACCATTTTACTTAATAAACCTGCAAGAAATTAAAACACTTGTTAAATCCATTTGTGACTATGTGAACACAGAAATTGGGCCCCAAATCTATGAAAATCGCCAAGTCCAAAATGCATATACAACACTAAACTGGTCGGGTCAACCATCGTTGACCAGAAACATGCATTCGGGCCCTAAATCGGCCTCAAAATTTCATTGCTTTGTTCTCCCGCTCATTTCTTTGTTTAAATCTTTGTATTTTCTGATATACAAGTCGGGCATTATACATCGTATTAATCGGATTTGAATCTTTTTCAGTTCCACAGCTTGTATGTCCTTAATGCATATCAATTTGTATATCAGAAGATACAAACACATATGCATACAAAGAATTTTCTATATTTTAACTTTCCTTTGAATCCAAGCTTTGTATATCGACATGCATCCTTGAATATACATTGAGTAATGATGCATCCATTTAACCAAATTTAATTCTTTGCTGAGATCCGCCTCGTATGTTTATCGCAATGCATAAACTACCATGTATGTTTTGCTTTGTATCCTCAAATATACATTCGGATTTTATACATTGGATAAATTGGATTCTACTTCTATTTGAATTCCGGCTTGTATGTTCACTGTAATGTATGCTTTGGAACATATATACAAGCGCGGACATATACAAGGATTTAACTCCATTCATGCCTTTGATTCCACTCAATGTATAAATGCATTGTATCTTTTAGATATTCAATTCGGATGTGATACAAGCATTTAATCAGATTTTACTCTCTTTTTTTTTATTCTGCATTGTATGTATCTCCTTTGTATCTTTAGATATGCATTGTTAAAAAACATACATGGACTTAACCTTGTTTGATAAACTTTTGGTTCCGGCTGGTGCAGGAGCACCCATTCGAAATCAAGAATAAGTCTAATTATAGTATGTTTTTAGTTTATGATGTAATAAGGTCCATTGGACCAATTCTTGTGTTTTAAGTCAATCTAGGGTTGTGTGTTGACAGTTACAGTTTGTTATGCTAGCTATCCTCCCAGCCGCTGGGAATCGAGTTTGTACTACTCAAGAGGAGTAGTTATTTATGCCCTAGATCAGTTTGTTTATAGAGAGTTTAGTACAGTTCAGTATTGCATATGAAAATAGAGACATTGTGTTTGGATTTGACATAGCAGTGTTGTGCAGTGGGACTGTGAAGTTAGATATTTGTATGCATTTCTGATATTGAAATAAAGAAGATCCCATTGTTTCATTTGTCTGATTTTCGATCTATCTGTGTGATCATATTTTGTTTTGCAGTTGAGATGGAATCATTCATCCATTCCACCGGTTGATTCTCTAAATTGGTGGAATGGACATGTACAATGGTTTAGGTTGCATTCTCACTTTTCTGTTTTTACATTCAAGTTTTTGGGATCGAAATATTGCATGCAATGAGCAAACCTAGCATCCTCATGTGCTAGGGTTTGAAGGATAAAATCTAAGTTAAAATTGCCCAGGAAATAGATTGGCTCGATCTCAGAGTTCACGGTGCAAATTTGTGAAGGCATCGGCGTGAGAAGGACCATCGGGTTGAGAAAGTTGCATTGAGCCAATAGAGGGCACTTTCACCAATTGGGGTGACATTTACAAAGTGTTGCCAACGAAGAGTAGTGAAATGTTCCGCCGACGATGTTAGTCACACCGATGAATGAGGTCTGAAGGCTCATTGGGGTGAACAAAGGTATCGGTATAAGTTTGTTTGGTGTAGCCGATGTTATATGTCACAACGACAAGTGCGAGTGGATAATCCATCAGGGAGAGTTGGTGAAAGTCTCAGTGAAAGAAGAAAGCATATCAGCGTAAGGTTGGGTATCAGCGAGGGAGTTTAAAGTTAGGTTGATAGTCATAGTCTAGCCGACAGTGGATTTGGTGTTTATCTTATCAGAGTGACAAGGGAGATTGACAGGAGGCTTAAGGTGTTTGCCGATAGTGGAAGTCTTGCCGATAGGCAACTTAATTGATGCAAAGGTGTCGGTGAGACAGCGTCTATCAGAGGGACATAATCCTCGAAGGCCAATGGGTTAAGTGTTGCCGATAGGCAACATAGTCGATAGAGGTGACCGGCAGCAGAGGTAACGGGAACCCATTCAGCAGGTTAGGGTTTGCATGTTTCGGTGTGACCTCAGTCATCGGAGTGAGTCAGAGTGGAGAGCCTGATAGGCATTATCTTGCCGATAGGCACATAAGCGAAATACACATTGGCGTGAGATGGGTATCAGGGTGACAATTTTTTAAGTTGTCGATGGTTATAGTCTGGTCGATGGGGTATGTCAGTAAGACATTTGAACAACTCTTGCTAATGATAATAAAATCATCAAGTTCCACCATTGGTACATGTTTCCGGCTGTGGCTCTGCATCAAAGTGGTATCAGAGCAAAGGAAGGATCTTTTGGAAAAGATAAGAAGATAGCAAGATGTCGGATGAAGAAGGAACATTAGAGATTCTGGCAAGGATGACCAATGCTGAGTTGGCAGTTCTGGTAAAGAAGCAAATTGCAGAGAGCATTGCTGTAAAGGCTCAGTATCAGGCATTGAAAAATGAGTTGGAGAAGTTGAGGGACAGTAGGTTCTAGTAAAGAAGAAGATAGGGAAGAAGAAGAGATCCCTAGGTGGAATGAGGAAGATGTTCCTACAGACTAGAGACCCTTGATTAATGCCCTCAAATCCATGGAGAGGAGAACCATGGATGTGAAACTAGATTTTCCAGTGTTTACAGGAAAGATGGATCCTGATTCGGTGATGGAGTGGATAGACTCCCTAAATAATTTCTTTGAGACAGAGGAAATACCAGAACACCAGAGGATAAAGATAGCCCAATCAAAAATGAAAGAGGCTGCATTAACTTGGTGGAATTTTATCCAAGATGACAGAGTACAAGAAGGAAAGCACAGAGTTGCTACATGGAAGAAGATGATGGCTTTAGTGAAAGAAGCTTATGTTCCATTGTATTACAGCATCCAATTGCATAAGAGTAAACAAAATTCGAAGTAGAAGGAGCTAGATGTCAGCTCATATACAGAAGAGTTCATGAAGCTTTGTGTCAAGACAAAGGTAAAATATAGTGAGGAAGAAAAGGTAGCCAAATACCTCAATGGATTGAGGTTCAACATTCAAGAAGATTTGAATCTACACAACCCAGATACAGTTCAGAAATGTTTTCAGTTGACATTGAAAGTGGAAGAGAAGTTAAAGAGAAGACAAGAATAGAACAATAGGGGAAGAGGAAAATAGCAAAGAGGTGGAAGAGGTCCTTTCAGAGGTAGAGGACATGGATTTGGATATCAAGGAGAATCCAGTCATGACAACAGCAAGGGAGATAACAGTCAAAACCAGAGAGGAAGTCACAATCAGCAAAAAAACTTTAGAGGCAGAAGACCTTTTAGAGGAAGATCTCAGGGCAGAGGATCTATCAGATGTTATAACTGTAATAAAGAAGGCCATATAGCTAGCAGATGTCTAGAAAAGGCAACAAGTTCAATGGGAGAAAGGAGAACAAATCTAATCCAAGAACTTGATAGTCAAAGTGCAACAAGCTCAAACACTTTTAAAAGTGTGAATGCTCCTGACAATTATGGATATCTAGAGAGTGGAGAATCTCTGATGATGAGGAGAACAATGACCACCATGAAGGTACCTGACAAAAAACCCCCACAAAGAAAGTCTCTTTTCAGAACTACATGCAAGGCAGGAGGTAAGGCATGTAAAGTTTTAATTGATTATGGTTCTACTGAAAATTTTGTATCTGATGAAATGGTAACAAATCTTAAGCTTAGAAGATTGCCTCACCCATCCCCATATAAGGTCTCATGGCTTACCCAAGGTCAACAAACACTTGTAGAAGAGCAGGCTTGGGTAGAATTTTAGATTGGAGCATATAAAGATAAGTTGATGTTTGATATCACCAAGATGGATGCTTGCCATCTTTTATTTGGAAGACCATGGCAGTATGAATTGAAGGCATGCCATGATGGTGTTAGGAACACCTATACAATCACCAAAAATGGTGCGGTGACAGAGTTGATCCCATGGACAGAGAAGGAGGAGAATTCAAAAGGAAAAGAGGTGAAGGTAATGCTGATGGAAGGAAAATAGTTCATGAAAGAAGTAGCAGCAAAAGGTACAGTTGCATATGCCCTAATTCCATGTCTCACAGTGAATAAAGAACAGCAACAAGAAGTCAAGAAAGAGAAGAAGCAGAGGTTCATAGACCTAGCTGTCCA
The DNA here is from genome assembly GCA_027924645.1 of Cunninghamia lanceolata. Classification (NCBI taxonomy): domain Eukaryota; kingdom Viridiplantae; phylum Streptophyta; class Pinopsida; order Cupressales; family Cupressaceae; genus Cunninghamia; species Cunninghamia lanceolata. Next base: position 18,699,463 of record BSBN01001807.1, on the reverse strand, counting down.
AGAGCTATTAGATAAGTATAAAGGCATCATCTCTGATGGAATGCCAAGATCCCTACCACCTGTAAGGTATATCAGCTGTTGCATAGATTTAATCCCAAGATCTACACTTGCAAACAAAGCAGCATACAAGCTAACTCCAGAATAGAATGTAGAAGTAGCAAGAGAAATTGAGGAATTGTTAGACACAAGTCTGATTGGTAAAAGTTTAAGTCCATGCGCAGTACCAGTTGTACTAGCTCCAAAGAAAGAAGGCACTTGGAGGCTTTGCACAGATTCCAGGGCTATTAATAAGATAACAATCCGGTATAGGTTTCCAATACCTAGGATAGAGGATTTACTTGATTGTTTGGGAGGTGCTAAGTATTTTACAAAAATAGATTTGAAGAGTGGTTATCATCAGATCAGAATTAGGCTAGGAGATGAATGGAAAACAACATTCAAAACCAATGAAGGGTTGTATGAGTGGAAAGTTATGCCTTTTGGTTTATCTAATGCACCCAGTACTTTTATGAGATTGATGAATGAGGTTTTGAGAGAATTCATAGGAAAGTTTATCATAGTATACCTAGATGACATTCTGATTTTCAGCAACACAAAGGAAGACCATCTCAAACATATAGATTTGGTTCTCGAGAGGTTCCATGAAGAGCAGCTGTTGATAAATTTAGAAAAGTGTTTGTTCATGCAGGAGGAGATCACATATTTGGGTTTTGTCATTTCACAAGGAAAGCTGCAAATGGATAAGGAGAAGGTGAGTGCCATATTGTCTTGGCCAACTCCAAGGACTATGCATGATGTCAGAAGTTTCCATGGGTTAGCAACCTTCTACTTAAAGTTTATAAGAGGGTTTAGTCATGTTTGTGCACCCATGCTTGATACTATAAAAGGAGGACAAAAGTGCAGATTTGCTTGGACTAAGGAAGCAGATGATTCCTTTGAAACATTGAAGAAGAAAGTGGCATAGCAGCCAATCCTTACACTTCCAGATTTTAACAAAATTTTTTAGGTAGAATGTGATGCAAGTCACATGGCAATTGGAGCAGTACTCAACCAAGAAGGTAGACCAATTGCATTTTTCAGTGAGAAGCTCAATGATGCTAAGAAGAGGTATTCATCATATGATTTGGAAATGTATGCTCTAGTCCAGTCACTCAAGAAGTGGAGGCATTACTTGATGCCAAAAGAATTCATAGTATTCACAGATAATCAGGCTCTAAGTTTTATCAACAACCAAGAAAAGTTGAACCACAAGCATGTGAAATGGGTAGAAACTTTGCAAGCTTTTACTTTCACATTGAAGCATAAGAAAGGAATCAAGAATAAGGTCGCAGATGCCTTGAGCAGGAGAGCTCTAATAGTCAACCAGATTCAGTTGGAAAGTGTTGGCATTGATTCATTGAAGACCATGTATGATGCTGATGAAGATTTTGGAGAGATATATCAGGTATGTACTTCTTTTGGAGATAAATATCATGCTGAATTCTCTGAATTCCTAATCCATGATGGATTGCTATTCAAAGGTGGACAATTGTGTATTCCAAGGTGTTCTATGAAGTTGAACATCGTTAAAGAGAAACATTGTGGAGCTATGGCAGGACATTTTGGTTTAGATAAGACTCTTGATCTTGTTAGAAGACATTATTATTGGCCTAAGTTACAATTAGATGTCAGAAAATTTGTAGAGACATGTGTGATATGTCAGAAAGCAAAAGGGAGATCCACTAATGCAGGTTTATACCAGCCATTACCCATTCCTTCCAGACCATGGAAAAGTATCAATATGGATTTTGTGTTGGGTTCACCCAGAACGAGAAAGGGATATGATAGTGTTTTTGTTGTAGTGGACAGGTTCAGCAAAATGGCACATTTCTTGCTATGCAAAACCACTACTGATGCTTCATATATTGCAGATTTGTTTTTCAAAGAAATAGTAAGAATACATGGATTGCCATTAAGCGTAGTGTCAGATAGAGATGTGAAATTCATTGGTCATTTTTGGAGGACTCTTTGGAAGAAAATTGGAACAAATTTGTCTTTCTCATCTGCATATCATCCTCAAATGGATGGACAAACTGAAGTGGTAAATCGTTCCTTACGGAATTTACTCAGATGTTTAACAAGACAGCATGGAGACAAGTGGGATAATATCCTATCTCAGGCAGAATTTTCCTATAATGATACTATCAATAGGAGTACAGGGAAATCACCTTTTCTGATAGTCTATGGTATACATCCAAGAGGTATTTTGGAGCTAAGAGATCTTCCTATAGAAGATTCTGTTAGTGCAGATGGTGAAGCTTTTGCATAAGCCATAAAAGAGATACATGATCAGGTCAAGAACCAACTCCAACAAACTACGTTAAAGTATAAGGAGTATGCCGAAAAAAAGAAGAAAGATGTACAATTTGATGTTGGAGATTTGGTATGGGTTCATTTGAAAAAGGAAAGACTTCCTCAAGGTAAATATACCAAACTCATGTAAAGGAAGATTGGACCATGTCAGATTTTGAGAAAGCATGGACAAAATGCTTATGAGATACAACTTCCTTCTGATCTTGGTTTATCACCTATATTCAATGTATGTGATTTAACTCCATACAAGCATAATCCAGATGAAGAACAGGAACTACTATAGGATACAGCAGCTAATGACATTCCAAAACATGATCCACCATAGTTGTAGAAGATTTTAGACATAAGAGTGATCAAGAAGACCCGGAACAAAAAATATTTGGAATATTTGGGGGCTTGGCAGGGAAAACCTGATTCAGAAGCAGTGTGGATGACTGAAGAATAGATCAACCAACATGGTTCAGACCTACATACTCTCATCTCAAGTGGACTTGAGATTTCTTCTTCTGGGGAGTATGGTGCAGTAGCACCCCTTCGAAATCAAGAATAAGTCTAATTATAGTATGTTTTTAGTTTATGATGTAATAAGGTCCATTGGACCAATTCTTGTGTTTTAAGTCAATCTAGGGTTATGTGTTGACAGTTATAGTTTGTTATGCTAGCTATCCTCCCAGCCACTTGGAAGCTCCCAGCCACTAGGAATCGAGTCTGTACTACTCGAGAGGAGTAGTTATTTATGCCCTAGATCAATTTGTTTACAGAGAGTTCAGTACAGTTCAGTATTGCATATGAAAACAGAGACATTGTGTTTGGATTTGATAGAGCAGTGTTGTGCAGTGGGACTGTGAAGTCAGATATTTGTATGCATTTCTGATATTGAAATAAAGAAGATCTCGTTGTTTCATTTGTCTAATTTTTTATCAATCTATGTGATCATATTTTGTTTTGCAGTTGAGATGGAATCATTCATCCATTCTACCGGTTGATTCTCTGAATCGGTGGAATGGACATGTACAGTAGTTTAGGTTGCATTCTCACTTTTCTATTTTTACATTTCATGTCTTGGAGATTGAAATATTGCATGCAGTGAGCAAACCTAGTATCCTCATGTGCTAGGGTTTGAAGGATAAAATCTAAGTAAAAATTGCCTAGGAAATAGATCAGCTCGATCTCAGAGTTTGCAGTGCAAATTTGTGAAGGCGTTAGTGTGAGAAGGACCATCGGCTTGAGAAAGTTGCATTGAGCCGACAGGGAGCACTTTCACCGATTGGGGTGACATTTACAAAGTGCTGCCGACAAAGAGTATATCGGAATGAGATATGCTATTCGTGGAGAAGTGAAATGTTCCACCGGCGATGTTAGTCACACTGATGAATGAGGTCTGAAGGCTCATCGAGGTGACTGAAGGTATTGGTATAAGGTTGTTTAGTGTAGTCGATGTTATATGTCACAGCGACAAATGCAAGTGGATAGCCCATCGGGGAGAGTTGGTGAAAGTCTCAGTGAAAGAAGAAAGCATATCAGCGTAAGGTTGGGTATCAGCGAAGGAGTTTAAAGTTAGGCCAATAGTCATGGTCTGGCCGACAGTGGAGTTGGAATTTAGCTTATCAAAGTGACAAGGGAGATTAGCAGGAGGCTTAAGGTGTTTGCTGATAGTGGAAGTCCTACCGATAGGCAACTTAATCGATGCAAAGGTGTCGGCGAGATGGCATGTGTCAGAGGGACATAATCCTTGAAGGCCAATGGGTTAAGTGTTGCTGATAGGCAACATGGTCAATAGAGGTGACCGGTAGCGGAGGTAATGGGAACCCATTCAGCAGGTCAGGGTTTGCATGTTTCGGTGTGACCTCAGTCATCAGAGCGAGTCAGAGTCGAGAGCCCGATAGGCATTATCTTACCGTTAGGCACATAAGTGAAATACACATCAGCGTGAGATGGGTATCGGGGTGACAGTTTTTGAAGTTGCCTATGGTTATAGTTTGGTCAATGGGATATGTCAATAAGACATTTGAACAACTCTTGCCGATGATAATAAAATCATCAAGTTCCACCATTGGTACACGTTTCCGGCTATGGCTCTACATCACCGGCACTTGTATATGTGCAATGCATGTTTGAAAATATACAAGTCTGAAACTATACAATGACTTAACATTGTTTTAATAACCTTTTAAGTCCGCGTTGATGTATGTTATCCTTGTATCCCACCAATATACAAGCCGAAATATATACAAGGATGTAAGTTTGTTTAATAAACTTTTGGGTCAATGTTTGCATATTGGGCCTTGTATATTTTTGTTGTAACTCCAACATACAAGCCCATAGATATACAACAAATTAACCATGCTTCATAACATTTGGATTCTGCGCCATGTATAAAGTGTTTGTATATTTGCCTTGCATGTTTCGACCTGCCAACATACAACATGAGATACATGCAACGGAATCCAAAACATCTATTCATTTCCACTCTAATCTATTTCAGGTCCATCTTGTATGTATATATCAAAACTTTTACCAAATGCATACAAGGTAAAAAGAATATACAATCGACTTTGTATATGAAAGCGATATACAAAGGGCATTGTATGTACATTTCAAACGACCCAATCATGCAAGCAACCCTACTATATGAACCTGATATGCAAATACGACTAAGTATAAAACAACCCCTTGCATATACAAATGACTTTGTATATGGAAAATGACATACAAACCTGAATGCACATTTTACCAAAATGATCATAACTTATAAAATATGGTGAATTTTAAGATGGTTCAAAAAGTAACCCTAGCTCATTTTTCACAAGGAATCCAACCATATTATGCCCTAGTACTAAAAATGCATTTTTTCTCTATTTTTAACAAAGTTTGCAATTTTAACCCATTTTTCCCTTTACCACCAAGCAAAACAACACACAAAAGGAAAAGCAACAGCCACAACAAGGGTCCTCATTTTGCTAGGGAGTAAAATGGGGCGTGTTGTGAACATCACAACAACTAGCAACCAAACAAAACAATTCAATTCAAAGAATCCAAGAAAAACTAAGTGAAATAAATCCATAACTTCCAACTATCTTTTCTGCAAATTGTTATCCAACTTGAGACCTAAGGTATTCAATAAGGGTGCATGAATTTTCAGCTTCAGTTTAAGTGTGTGCACGTGATTAATTATCCTCATCTTGAAGATCAGTTGAACAAACCAGTGACTGATATTAGCCTACGTAGTTGAGGATATTCCCTAATAGCTGACTAGATAGAGCCTTGCTGCCAATGAGTGTCTATAGCCCCGGCAAGGTTATCATTACAATTCTCCTAAGTAGAGCCCCACTGCCAGCGAGCGTCCATAGCCCCAGTAGAGTTACTTAGATGGCTTAATCTAGATTTTTAGTATAATCCACTTTATTTTATTTTTCATATTTTATATTTTATTGATTTTGATGCTTGATAGAAACTTCACAAGATATAGCAATTTGTAACTTTATGATGCAAGGAATGAGCACTTGCTGAAATTAAGTTAAGAATTGTAATGGTAGCAAAGGTGACCTTAGATTTTTCACCTAATATCTACACTGGTAAGTTCAACAAACCCAAGGATTTTAGGTGTGTCATCATGAGAAACTTCCCTTGAATTTTTAATCACTATTATTGAATACTAAATTTCAGAAGGTAAACAACTCTCTACATTCATGATAGTCACAACAAGTTATGCATAAATTGCAAATGGTTAACTTGAATATTCTAAATTTTATACTGTTTTCAATGGTTGTTAGCTTGCTCCTTAATACTCTAAAGAAAAAAAATAAAGATCCCTGCTGAGGAGACAACAACAAACCAACAATAGACTGTACAAAAAAACAAAAACAAAGCAAAAGAAGACTATACAAACAACAAACAGAAACAAAAATAGCAAAACAGAAAGAAACAAAAACAAACCTATACACTACTTACATTATATTACATAGAAATGGACTACCCTTTACCTCAAGCCTAGAAGTAATGTTTCAAATGGTGGCCATTAACTGGTAATGGTACATCTTCCCCAGTCAAGGTCTTAAGTCTAAATGTGTTGTCTCCTATTATTTCTGAGACTTGCAATGGACCTAACCATAGTTTGTCAAATTTTCCATGACTTCCCTTCTTTTCAAGTGCTTTATCCCAGCACAACACTAAGTCTAATATCCTAAATGTTTTGACTCTTGCCCTCTTATCAAACCACTTCTTAATTACTACTTGGTGTTTGGCAAATTTCTCGATGGCTTGACCTCTTTTCTCGTCTAGTTGTAGCATTTGTACTATCCTGGCTTCCCTATGATTATCAAAGCCTAGATACTCATTGGCAAACTTCCAGATTGGTATTTTTAGATTTACTAGAAGTATGGGATCAGTCCCATAAACTAAATGATAAGGTGCACTGCGTAAAGCGATTTTAAACTTGGTCCTGTCTACCCACAATGAATACTTTAACAAGGTATTCCACTCTTTAGGACTCTTTACAATCAGCTTCTTGATTATATCTAATAAGATTTTATTTGTAGACTCAGCTAATCCATTACCTTGAGGGTAATAATTTGAAGAAAAATTTAAAACAATCCCATATTCAAATGCCCATTTAGAAAACTTTAAAGAAGAGAAAGCAGGGCCGTTGTCACATACCAATGAATAAGGAGTTCCAAACCTGGTTATGATGTTCTCTTCAAGAAACTTGATAACTACCTCAGTTGTGGAGAACTTGCAGCATGTGGCCTCAGTCCACCTTGTACAGTAGTCTATCACCATCAGTATGAACTTGTGTCCTGCAAAAGAGGGAGGATTGACGACTCCAATGAAATCTAGGCCCCATTGTGCAAATGGTCTTGATTCAATCACAGGTTGTAGTTGATTGGCCTGATTTCTTCCCTTATCTGCTATAGTCTGACAGGGGTGGCAACTCTTAATGTGACTCTCTGTATCTTTAAACATCATGGGCCAATAATAGCCCGCCCTCAATATTTTATGTGTTGTAGCTAGATGGGAACCATGACTTGTTCTGTACTTGTCATGCAGCTCCGTCAACACCTTATCCGCTTCAGCTCTGTTAAGACATCTCACATAAATTTTGTCATGGTTCTTCCTGAATAGAAGACCTCCTTTTATCATATATTTTAGTGCTTTAATCTTCAAAGCTCTCCTCTAAGAAGCTTTCATCTTATTTGGGTACCTCCCAGATATCAAAAAAGTGTTTAAATCGCCATACCAATCTGATGCGTATTGAAAATTTAGTACATACTGTTGTTTTATCAAATCTGGGTCTGTGTTCACTATTATTTGCACCAATGCCTGCCCTCTGACCAGCTTCATGGGAATGATTTCCATGTCAAACTCTTGCAGCATGGTGATCCATTTGGCCCTCTTTTCTCTAGGTTCGTTTTGCATCAACAGCATCTTTATTGTTGCGTCTGGCACTATGGCTTTGATCTGGATGCAAAAAATATAATGCCTAAATTTCTTCATGGCCCTCATTAGTGTGAATGCTTGTCTCTCAGTGTCCAGATACCTCAGTTGTGCATCTTTCAGAGGTACGCTCATAAATACGATGGGTTTTTCTTCATCATCTTCACCCTTCTGTGTCAAGGCAGCCGCGATTGAATGGGAGGATGAAAAGGAATAGATATAAAATATCTTGGCATAGTCCAGGCTTGTCAGTACTACGGCGTCAGAAATGGCCCTCTTGTTATCTTCAAATGCAGCCCTAGCCACAGGCATCCACTCCATCTACGCATCCTTCTTCAACATGGCATTCAACGGCCACACGATTTCTGCAAAACCCATGATGAACTTCCGAACAAAGTTAATTTTACCAAAAAATGATTTCAACTCTTTCCTACCGTTTGGTATTTGCAATTTTTTTATTGATTCTATTCTATCTGGGTCAATTGATATTCCAGTTTCAGAAATGACATGCCCTAGTAATTTACCTTCAGTTACTCCAAATGAACATTTCTTAGGGTTAAGGGAAATTTCGTACCTCTCACATTGCTTATGTATTTTCCTGAGATCCTCAGCGTGAGTGGATGCATCCTTGGAATACACAGTCAAATCATCCATATACATAATAATGCACTTACTTGATAATCCACATAATGCAATGTCCATGGCTCTCTAAAAAGTGGCACCTGCATTGATAAGACCAAAAGGCATTCTCCTATATGCATAATTTCCCCATTTACAAGTGAAGGTGGTTTTCAATCTGTCATCTCTACCAATTAATACCTGGTTATAGCTTGAGAAACCATCTAAAAAAGACATCATCTTTGCCCCATTTACTACTTGCAGCACTTTGTCTATTGGAGGTAGAGGATAATTATCCTTTTCAAATGCTTTATTCAAATTTCTAAAATCTACGCACAACCTGATGTCTCCGCTCTTTTTTCTCACTAGTACTAAGTTAACTACCTAGACTGAATGTCTGATTGGAAAAATTATCCTAGCAGACAACAATTTTTTAACTTCCTCAAAGATTAAAGGCTCCAAAATGGCATTCTCAAGCCTTTGTTTTTGCCTAAATGGTTTAAGATCTAGTCTCAAAGGTATCACGTGGGTTATGATGGATGTATCATATGTTTTCAAATCTTCATATGCCCATGCTATGACGTGTTTGTATTCTTTCAGAGCATCTAAAATTTATTTTCTTATTTTCTCAGAGCAAGCCTTTCCAATTAGCACGTTTTGTGGATTTTGTTATGTCCCTAAGTTGTGTAGATCACACCTACCCCCCTCTGTTTTGGGTAAGTCTTTCTATCTTATTACTCTATTGAAGTCAAAAATATGTTCTAATTCAATTACTCCTTTGGGTAAGAAGTTGCTCTTCAAGTTGATTATATCCTCTTCATCCCATGTTATCTTAGGCCTTTCTTGTTCATCAATGATTTGAGCCTCAAATACCTCATTACATGTCAGAAAATCAATAATTTGCTGATCCCCTCCAAATAACTGAAAATGTGTAACATTGTCTGGGATACTGGGAACATTAACTAATTCAATAGCAAATTGTCTTAGACCTGATAGTGTCAAGGGTTCTAATGTGCTAGTAGCAACTACTAGCGCATCTGCCCTATGGTTCAGCTCTCTAGGGATATGCTCTATATTGAAAGCATTGAATGAATCTATTAAACCCCATACTCTATGTCTATAACTGATCATTTTCTTGTAGTTGCAAGCATGTAGTTTCCTTACCTGTCTTACTACTAGCTCAGAATCTAAAAATACCTTAATCGTTTTCACCTTTTTCTAGATGGCCATGACCAGCCCCAAAATTAAGGCTTCATATTCAGCAATATTGTTAGTACATGAAAACTGCAGTCTATATGCTGCTAGATATGATTTACCGTAAGGATCTATGAGTTCAACACCTATACCCACACCCTATTTTGATTTGGACCCATCACATTTTAGTGTCCACATGTCATCTTTACTTTTCTGACCTTTTACCTTGGCATGCTTTGTCTCTTCTATCACTTGTGAGGTGCTGGCCTGTTTATTCATGGGTATTTCTGTTTGGTCAACTCGCATATGTATATTTTTAGTTTGCAAATCAGAAAGACAACTACCCTTGTCCTTCATTCCCTCTCCTAAATTTGAAATCAAAGCATCTACATTACTCTGAGAGTATTTTTGTGGTTGATCAGGATTCACATTTTCCTCTTGCAACCCTACCGTCTTCATGCATTTTTTGTATTCATATTCAATGATGTCTTTACACATTCCACAATTCTCCTCAGAATGTGGCCTATTGTGAACTCTACATCTGTCCTTATACAGTTTACATTGGACAGGCAGGTTTTGTTTAATGCACTCTTCCACCTCTTGTCTAATGGCATGACCAAATTTGTCCATTGCATTGTTTTCTTCATTTGAAGAATTTCCATCAGACTTAATGAATAATGTTGTCTCCTTGCTGACATGTTTTTCTCTATAGTTTAACATCATGATCTCTTCAATTTGTACCCCATTGTTAGTAATCCTATAAACACCAGGTTCAATAGCAGCATATAATATTTCATTCGTTTGATTATACTCTATTATCATGTGTTTCATCCTGGGTTCTGCCTCTATTCTAATCTGGTTTGGGACACCTCTCCAAGGTAGCCACATATGTGAAAAATCAATGGCCATATATCTGTTTAATGTCTTGGACCAATCCCTACTCAGCAACATTCCATAATTTATGAGTATATCCACTATTTGAATGTCAATGAATTGGCTTACCCTAGGGTCTGAAGCTAATTGCATCTGATGTTCATCAATTCTCCTATCACGTTAACCTCAGTTTTATCTATGTGACAACCTTAGCAGACTTGGTGGGAGTCAGCCCTAGAGTTTTACATATCCCTAAGGGCATTATGTTGGCTGATGCACCAGAGTCCACCATGCAATTGTGTATGTTCTTCCCACACAATCTAACAGTTAACGAGAAAGGAGGAGCATCCTTCTTATCATCATACATTACTACATTTGTATTGGAAGGGTGCTCAACTTTCTTACTTTTCTCTTTAGGCGGTGAATCTCTATTAGGAACAGCTATATCGGCAGCAACCTCATCTGTCATAGATGTATCCAGAGATTTTATAAAAGCATTTTTTATCCCTGGGCTTTTCAATAATTCATTCAGAGGTATATTAACCTTAATTTTCTTTATTTCCTCTGACAAGTAACTCATTAATCTTGTTGTTTCTATTGTTTCAGTTTTACTTGTTTGGGCCTTTTGTGCTATTGTTCCATTGTTTGCATGATAATTAGCTTTAAGTATGGCAGGATTGTTGCTAGCATTCTGATCTGGGGGTGTATTGAAGTTGTGAGGAGGAATGGAAGTGGTGAAAGGTCCTCCTGGCCTAGTGTTGTTCCTTAAATTGTAGGTGTGGTTTTTATTTGTCTATTGAAAAGCCTGCACTTCTTCTGTTTCAGTCAATACTTCATTTTCAATTTCAAAGGGAAATTGAAAAGCATTTAACACAAAGGTAGATTCAGGGTAAAGATTTTAACAAAAGTATGGTTCATCATCTAACAATTCATCTTCTTTCTCCTCTGTAGTTGTAAAGGTAAAGGTTTCTAAAACTAAAGTTGTATCATACCCTGAGGGTACTACCTCATTACCTTTGGGAATGAGAAATTCTGAAGTAGGAGGCTGCACATCTATATTAAAAATGTTGGCTGCTAAATGGAACTGTGGATAGTCAAGCTCAGCATGGGCATTGGTATTGTGAAATCTGCACCAATTTTTTAGTGATGTATTGGCCATTTGGATGCCAGTTGTTTGTTTTGCATCATGATAATCTGTATTCTTGACAGGAGAAGCTAGAGTAACATTGTTTGGTCCGGTGTTCCATGCTTTGGGTGGCCTGGGCTGATTTTGATTTCTGTTCCTGTTACCCCAGGCCCTATTGTCTATCACTGACCCTCTATTTTGCATTGGTTGCCCTTGGTTATGACCTTGATGCTGATTATAATTTTGGCTCTGATTTGAACATTGGCCTTAGCTGTTATTTTGGATATGGCTCTGATTGTAGTGCTGATTTTGATTTGAATTATAGTTCTGATTTTGGCCTTGGCTATAATTCTAATTTTGATTGAATCCTTGGTTGTCTCTTCCATAGAGATTCTCATTTCTTAATTGTGTCACTTCGATGGTCAATCTTTTCAAATGTGCAGTGATCTCTTTGATTTCTTCCCTTTCCTCTTGTGCTTTTGCTACAGTTGTGTCTCTAGGAGGTCAAAAGAAAGGCTGACCACTATTTTGACTGTTATTAGCAGTGTTACCCGTGTAAGGAGCTATGGCTTGGATTGGGGTAGGACTATACATAGGTGTGTATGTAGGAACTAGATTTGATAACTGAGTGTGATGCATAGGGACTCTATCCCAAGGTTGTGCCTAATTTTGCACCCCAAAATTTCCTCCATTAACAAATGGACTATAGGTTGTATGCCTCATCTCTTGGTTTACTGAGGCTGCCTCTTTATAGGCTTTGGATATTAAATCTATGTCATGTTTTCTTTTGACAAACATGGCAGTTAAAGGGTCCAAGGTAGCATAGTACATAGCCAACAAGGTATCATCATCCACGGTGTAAGGGTCTACCAACCTAGAGTAGGCCTTTTGAAATCTGTCATTGAAATTATCAATTAACTCTCCCTCTCCTCTTTTTATGGTAGCCAATTTATGATACAAAATGCAAGGATCAATGGGTCCTCTAAATCTAGACAAAAATGCTTCTTCCATAAGTGATCAAGAAGAAATATAGCCATTGGGTAAGTTTACATACCAGTTAGAGGCTTGTTCATTAAAGGTGTAGGGAAACAATCTACACACAACATCCTCGTGCTCTAATCTGGCCCTAAAGCATGCCTCTTTGATTATTCTAATATGATCTTCTAGATCCTGATGTAACTAGTATTTAGGACATATCTTCTCAGAATTTTTGGGCATCTCATTGTAATCAAGGAATGCTATGGGAGAATGGACATTGAAATAAGCCATTGTAGGCACCTGAGCTCGACCTGAGCCTATAGGAATACCTAGATTTAGTGGTGGGATAGGATTTCTAGGAGTACCTAAACCAAGATTTAAAGATCTAAGTGAAGAAATGTCAGGACTCATAATGTTATGGATAGTATAAGGTGATCTAGGAGGTGTGTTAGATGAGCCTCCTAGGTGAGTTATTTTAGGGTTCCAAATCAGAGGACTCTTACTTTGCCTTATATCAGGTAATTGCACAAATATATCCCCTAAACTGGATTTAGATCTAGTCACTCTATTGCTGTTATGACTAGCTCTACTTGAAACAAACCCTAACTCAAACATAGTAGAAGTGTACCATCAAGACTCCTTTTGGATAGGGTGTCTCCTACGAGGGTGAAGCGGGAGGCTCAGCAAATGAAGCTTTTTCATTGTGAAGTTGAAAGGCTGGGGGAATAATGTTATCATGGAGGTATAAATATGTCTCTTGTTACCACGGGGAGAGCGGACCAACAATTTCACACACTAATTCTGATTAGGGAACGTCATAGACCAGAATAGGGAGATCTTCAATCAAGAGCTCGCACTTCTTGATGTCCTTCTTCATGTCTACCAAGGATCCTATTGTGGCCATTGCATCTGTTGCTTTGTTATTTAGCCTTAAAATCTACTCAAAGTGGATGTCATCAAAATAATATTTAAAATTATCCATGATCCTTTTGTATGGTAGGAGTTTATCATCCTTAGTTTTATACTCATCATTCACCTGTCAGATGACTAATTGGGAATCTCCATAGACCCTAAGTTTCTCAATCCTCCACTGGATTGCCATACAAAGTCTTGTGATAAGAGCCTCGTACTCCGCTACTTTGTTGGTGCATGGAAATATAATCTTGAATGACTTGGGGATGGTGTTTCCTTGAGGGATAACAAACAAAATGCCTGCCCCTGAGCCTCAGTGTGTATATGATCCATCAAAGTACATTTTCCATGGTTCTATTGCTGGTGCTACCATCAATATGGACTCATCAGGAAATTCTGCAAGCCTAGGATGCTCTGTGGGAATAGGTGCCTCAGCTAGCTGATCAGTAATGACTTGTCCTTTGATAGCTTTTCTTTCAGTGTACTCAATGTCAAACTCACTTAAAATCATCACCCATTTGGCCATTCTTCTAGTGAGGGCGGCTCTATTTAGTAGATACTTCAGCAAAGCAATCTCGGTAATAAGTTTAGTCTTATGATTGAGCATGTAGTGTCTCAACTTTTGTGAGGTAAAGACCATAGCTAAGCATGCTCGCTTAATGGGAGTATAGTTCAACTCATATGTCACCAAGGTGTGGATGATGTAGTATATTTCTCTTTCTTTTCCTTGTTCATCATGATGTGCCAACAAGGCTCCTATAGTGGTTCTAGTTTCTTAGATGTGTAAGAGGAGGGGCTCTCCTTTCTTTGGTGGAGTGAGAATAAGAGGGTTAGCGAAGTATTTTTTCAACTAATCAAAGGTAGATTGACACTGATCATCCTAGACAAAGGCTTTGTTTTTTCTGAGTAGATGCTGGAATGGCTGACATTTATCGGTGAGTTGGGTGATGAACCGGTAGATAGACTGGAGCTTCCCCTGTAGACTTCATAATTTCTTTAGTATTTTTGGAGGGGGGGCATCTCCGTGATGGATTTAACTTTGGCAGGATCCACTTTGATTCCTCTTCTTGAGACTATGTACCCCAAAAATTTTCCAGAAGTGACCCCAAAGACACATTTCTTTGGGTTTAGCCACACATTGTATTGTTCTAATCTGTTGCAGATCTTTGCCAACACGTCTAAGTACTCTTCTCTAGTATTTTATTTTCCCAACAGGTCATCCACATAGTCCTCCATGATGTGATGGAAGAGGTCATGGAAGATAACCGTCATGGCGTGTTCATATGTTGCTCTTGCATTTTTCAGGCCAAAAGGCATCAATACCTAGTAGTATATCCCTCGTGGACATATGATGGATGTCTTATGTCGATCTTCTTCTGCAATCTTGATTTGATTATATCCTAAAAAGTCATCCATTAGGGATAACATCTTGCACCCTGCAGTGAGGTCTACTATAATGTCAATGTTGGGCAAAAGAAAGTCATCTTTAGGGCATGATTTATTAAGGTCCCTAAACTCCATGCAACATTGGATGCCCCTAGTGACTTTTTCTAGAGGTACTATGTTGGATACCCACTCAAGGTAGTCTATTGGTCATATGAATCCCACAACTAGGAGTTTCTTCAGCTCTGCCTTAATAAGGAGCGCAATCTAAGGATTCATTTTTCTTATCTTTTATTTTATAGGTTTTGCATCAGGCTGCACCATGAGATGATGAAACACCAAGGCAGGATCTAGCCTTGGCATATCTACATAGATTCATGCAAAATTATGGCTTCTTTGTTTGAAGAATGCTAAGAAATTCTCCTAGCCTACTGTGGTAAGAGAATCTGCTCTTAAGGTGATCTTTGGCGCTTTTTCTTTTCCAAGGTTCATTTCTTACGATGGCTCCACAAGGATTAGTGATCTATCTAGATATACCCTCTCTATTTTGGGAAGGCCCATGTTTCCATCTTCTAGCACTTCATGGAGGTTATCACCAGAAGATATGTCCTTTATTTTACTTTTTCTTCACCTAAAAGTGCCATGGAGTGGTTTTCACTAATGGTTGTTGTTTTTATTTTTATATTTTTGTGAGTAGAAGCATGGGTGGCCTTGCTAAAATAGGAAGACATGTCAAGTTCCATGATGTACCTAACTCTATGATCTCCTAGGGGGAAGTGTTCTCTGACCCCCATCATTTCTGTTATGGCTTCATTGTTCTATGCTACATCGAGGACAGGAGGTCCCTGTTGGTCCTAATCTATAAGGTCTAGGTATACAAGGGGTAAGTCATTAGATGAGGATGCTAGGGTGATTACATTGTAGATGGTACATATGGAGGATTCAAAGAATTCAATGAAGTCACTAAAGGAGTCTTGATGGTATGCTTCATTAATGTTATCGATTGTAGGGGAAACCTTAGCGACCTCACCTAAGATACACTCGCCACTAGTGAGGATATATTGTTGTTTTCTGTAACCTAACCCTTGGGTATAGGGATTTCTTTTTGCTTGAATTAGCTCTATAATCCCTTGTTCATGAAGGCAAATACTACCTTGTCCTCTTTAGCCCATGTACTTGACAATTTCTAGTCCCTTGCCATAGATTTCAGCCAGTATGGAAGGGGCTTCCTGTTCTGCTTCTTCTTCTCTATATAACTAGAAGGATACATCTTCAAGCACATCTTGATCAAGGAGAATCTTTATTTCAAACATGGGCGATGGTTTTCATTTAATGACAACTGTAGAGACATCTTCTTCTTTTTGGGCACCGAATGTTTTAGGATTGGGTAAAGTCCCTACACAAAAGGCACCGTGCAGGTCATATTCCACACATCCCATGTCACTTATGTATATTCTGGCCTCAGGTGGCAAGGTTGTTTGGGATGAAGTGGTAGTAATATTAGAAGGATCAATGTATGATGTGGATGATGTGGCGTTGGCTTGAGATGTAGATTTCTAGATAGCCTTATTATACAGATAGAAAGTATGATCGTGTCCTTCCAAGAAGCTGCAGTATTGGAAGGGGTGGGGATCGACATAGATAGTAACTTCAATGCCATTATGAGGGAACTTTAGGCATTAATCAAATGTGGAGGGGACGGCTTGCATGGCATGGAGCCATGGTCTTCCAAGGAGAATGTTGTATGGGAGGTTGAGATCAAGAACTGGGTATTTTGTTTCCAAGATCTTCTGTCCTACTTTAATAGGAAGTTTGATGGTGCTTTTAGACAGCCTCTCAGTGTCATTGTATCCTTTTATGGCTATACTTTGACTAGAATCCACAACCACATCAGAGTATCCCAAATATTTTAATAATTTAAGAGCATAAAAGTTTAGGTCACAGCCACCATCTATTAAGACTCTCTTTATGGTATGTTTATGGATATGGACTTCAATGTGTAGGGCATCATTGTGTGAACCATCAGATGTGGGAAGGTCTTCCTTGGAGAAGGTCAAATGGTGAGGCAAGGTGATATGACCCACCATGGCTAGGAATTGTTCCACATTCAGGTTAGTGGGGACCTAGGTTTCTGTTAGGGCTTTGTCAAGGATCTCCTAGTGAAGGGGCGATATACAGAGTAGTTCAAGAATGGAGATTTGGGTGGGGGTTTTTCCTAGATGATCTAGGAGATTGTATTTATGGGATGATGGTGGGTGGATGGATGGATGGTTTGGTTGATGGTTTGATGTGAATGTTGATGTTTGATCGGTGGTGGGGGCCGCATAGATGGACATGCGACCACGATGGGTTACTAGGGATAGGATGTTTATGATCTACTAAACAATCATTCAGTGGTTTATAATTTACCACTAATCTCTTTTCAGGAAGTTCTCTGCCTTGTTCATCTATTTTTGGGACATACATTGCATGACAAGAGAACGGGGAATCTGAGACCTGAATTAATCCTAAGGCTTCTAGTTCCTTTACTTCTTTAGCACAAATTTCTACTTCATTAGAACTCATTAAAAAATAATTAGCTTTGCCTCGGGGAAGAATTTCCTTACCGTCCACATCATGTTTCAATGGAAGATTGCAAACAAGGGACCTTTGAAACTTCTTTAGATCCTTTGTCATGACGGTTGTGGCAAAAAGTTCTTTGATTTGTTTGATTTCCTCTGAGCGGTCTTGGAACTGTTTATGAAGCCATACCTGATTTACAGGCTTTTTCTTCTTTTCCTCTGGCTCAATCCTTGAGAAAGAGGTGGGATGATGAATCCGTGGCAGCTGGTACAAACCTTTGAATGTCAAGAAATCTTGATCTACAATGAAAGGCTGCCATTCACTGAGAGTGTTGCTACCTATGACACCGTCATAGTCCTCAACTTCATAATGAACAAATAGAGTTTGTTGAGGTTTCTCTTCAAATCCTAGCTGGATTGGAGCAACACAGAATAGTCTACTAAATGATTTTTCATTATTTCCGAAGGTAATGTCAGTTTTACCTTCTCTCCATGCATCTTCTGGGAATGCATTCTTCCTAGCAATATTTAAATCTGCTCCAGTGTCAATGAGAAAAGACAAAGGATATGCTTGAATACCTGGAAATTTTATCAGGAGGACTGCTCCTGGACAGTGTGTTGTGGCTTTTGAGGCGCGAAGATACACCTTCTCTTCTTTCATACCACTGTACTTTCCTTTGCTGCTTTGTCCTTTGTATACTGGTGGATCATCTTGAATAGGGATAACTGCCCTAATGGGACTCCCTTCAAAGGCTTCAGAGCCTAAATATTGCATTGGATCATCAAGGTGTTCTTTTTTAACTTCTTGAAGATTTTGAACCTCTCTGATTTGGAAGTTCTTCTCTGCACACATTAAGACACCTTCTGAAATAGTTGGAGTAGATTGCGGCAGTGGAGACAAGCTTGTCTGATTATATCTATTGATGAACTGCTGCAATTCTCTTTGAGATTCTTCAACATTTCTTTCTTCAATATCCTCAGTCATGAGGATCTCTATTTCATCTTGTGCTTGTTTCAGCACTTTATCTAGGAATTCCATGCGGTGACGTCGCCATAATCTTCTCGCCATGCTGCCTGGAGAAGGGGCTTCAAGAATTCCTTTCTGCTCTAGTGGTGTTGTGTTAACCACCACAGAGTCTACTTGACCAGCTTCTCTGAGAGATGACACTGAACTTCTTTGTTGGTTATACCATGGGGATGGTTGATAACCAAAACTTTGTTGCACTGGTTGCCTAGGAGCCGAAGACCTTGGGGCTTTGAGAGGAATGAATCCTCTTCCTCTGACTTGGTATGGTCGAGGATGCTGATAGAAGTAGTGGTCACTTTCTTCTTCTTCTTCTTCAACAATTTCTTGTTGAACTGGTCGCTGTGACACAAAAGCTGGTTCCTTGGGCTTCATCAGATTAAACTTTTTTGCTTTGAGATCTGTGAGCCTGGCTTTCAATTTTTTCCAAGTCTCTGGACCCATGTCCATGACTTTCAGCCTTTGCTCAATATTTAAGATCTCTCCAATTACTTGATCTAGTTCCGAGGTGGAACCCTTCATCATTCTGATTGAGCCTGACATCTTTCTATAATAGAAAGATACTTCTGAGTCGTCTGATTGGGCTGACTCTTCTTCACTGCTAGTAACACTTTGTTTGTCTTCAAGCTGAGATTTCATCAACTTGACCTTAGCCTGATCTTCTCGAGATGAGAAGTATTCTTCTTCCTCGGATTCTGAATCCTCTGGACTTGAAATTACAATGTCATCAGAATCGGATGGATAGTCATTTTGATAAATTTGAGGAAATAGAAAATGCTAGAGGTGTCGATGCAATGAGAGCATGGATCACCAATTATATCTCAACTAACCCCAATGCTGATGAAAAGGAAGTAATAAAGCAAGCATTGAATTCCATGACTGGAATGGCAAGGGTAGTTTGGGATAGGTTAGATAATGAGTTTATTGAAACTCTTCTTGACAATGGCACAGATCAAGTCTGTGCTCAATTAGCAAGAATGTTTGTAGGAAAGCGAGATGTTATGGAACAGCTTTCTTACCAAAAATTCATGAAAGGTAAATGTAAAGATCTGAGAAAATTTAAGGAATACTGTAAAAAGCAATATGAGCATTTTTACTTCTCAGGTAAAGAACAAGATCATGAATTTATGTACACTACTTTTCTCAAAAGTTTCAGTGGTCCTATTGGAGCTTACTATCATCGCAAGGTTTTAGAGAATCTCTTGCATGATAAGTCTGAATGGTTACTATGTTGGCATGGTTAGATGATGTTTCTATCCAACCCATGATGGAATCATAAGAAGTGGGAGGTGGAGTGAAGTTGTAAGTTTAGTTAGAGGATGAGGCCTTTCCCTTATTGTGGTCAGGAAAAGGATCCTTGTAAGCTCTAAGGTTGGCATTGGGTGATTGTTGCAGGGTTTCTTTGAGGCTAACTCTACCCTTGTCTATGAGATCTTGTACACAATGTTTTAGCTTCATGCAATCAGTTGTCTTATGGCCCATGATACGGTGGTAATCACAAAAATCATTTTCATTATACCATGTAGGTTTGATTTGATTTTCACTGTAGGGCTTAATGGGTGGGAGAGTTATTAAACCATCCTTTAGGACTTTGTCCAAGATATCTTCGATTGGTTCTCCTAAGGGCGTGAATTGCCTTAGAGGGATTTTATTTTGTTTTAGGGGTCCTTTGGGAATATTTACATTGTGGGTGACGATGGTTGTGTTTGGTGGTGCTTGGTTTTGTACATTTTGGACAGCCTTCACATCGGTGATACCATCATTGGGAGTGTTCATGTTCTTACCCCAAAATTGAGGTTTCTCATTTGATTATGCATTGTTATTTCTTGTATTTGGGGCATT
The DNA here is from genome assembly GCA_027924645.1 of Cunninghamia lanceolata. NCBI lineage: Eukaryota > Viridiplantae > Streptophyta > Pinopsida > Cupressales > Cupressaceae > Cunninghamia > Cunninghamia lanceolata. Next base: position 18,679,167 of record BSBN01001807.1, on the reverse strand, counting down.
GATGTTGACTTTATTATTATTGGTGTTGTTGTTGTAGGGCTTGTTGTCATATAGCTTAATGGAACCCTTGGCAATACGAGCTCTCTTGATGGTGGTGCCCTTGTCAATGACTTCTTCAAAAGTGGACACGCATAGGATTTGTCAATAGAAACCCATCCCTTGATTAAGATTAGCCACAAACATGGTGACTAATTGTTTCTTGGGGATCAGCCAAGGGAGTTTGCTCGCTAAGCCTCTCCACCATTACAAGAATGAAGCAAAGGATTCTCTTCTCTTCTATTTGGTGTTACAAAGGTCTGTCATGGATATTTCATGTTCAAAGTTGTAGGAGAAATGGTTAACAAACTTCTCTGTGATCTCAAGGAAAGTCCTAATACCCAAAGGGAGGTGTGCGAACCATTCGGTGGCTTGACCACCAAGGCTTCTAGGAAAGAGTCTCATTAGGTATGTGTCATTGTGTGAGACTTCAATGCAAGCAATGTAAAACTCCCTAACGTGGTCCCTAGGCTCTCCCTTTCATTTGTATTTATCAAATTTTGGTGTCTCAAAGTTCTTACGAAAGGGAGGCATGCATAGAGTCTGGTCGAAGAGGTATAGATAAATATCCTCAAAGAATATTGTTTGTGCTTGCCACCGTGTTGCGTATCATCCACCTTTTGGATTAAGGTCTATACAACACTTGGTAGGTCCAGTGTTGGTGGAGGTTGTGGGATGTATGTCTATTGGTTGATGAGTTTATCGAGGTTAGGCAGGATTTGGTATTGGTTTGTTTGGTTTTGGTGGATGAGGTTTTGATTTTGGGGTATGGTGTTTTGATTTTATGGAATGATGTTTTGATTTTGTGGGATGGTGTTTTGATTTTGTGGGATGATGTTTTGATTTTGTGGGATGGTGTTTTGGTTAAGTTGTGCAAGATATTATTGGTAGGCATGGATTTGTTGGAGAATTTGAGGTGGTAGTTGGGGATTGGGATTATGTTGCGTAGATGATACTATGGGATTTTGTACATATGTGAAATTGGATGGATTGGCCATATCATGAGGTGGTTGTAAAATAAATTGACTCATGTATGCTACGGTGTTGGGGTTGAGGGGAGGCACACTAGTGGAGGCACTCATGTGCATGGGATTGTGATGTAGAGCCACACAGCAAAAGCTTACAAACAGGGTGAAAAACCCATTAAACCCACCAAATAGCTAATACTATTTCCTATTAGCAACACATCCATTATCAGCCACCTTCAAAATCCTCATACCGATCACCACCCTCTTACCGATGAATTATCCCCCTTTCACCTACCAACAGTATCATCATATTCGGTGAACACAATTATCCTCCTGATGATCACTATTCACCTTACTGCCAAACTCTATCTGCAGCATCATGATGTTCGGCATCATCTGCACCTTTTATCAGTAGGATATAAAATATCAGGTTCCTCCTATATATCCTGATGATGACAACCTCATGCACCTCTCTTCTGATGCTTATGTCACCCCGATATTCGACCCACTTACAAAACTAGCATCAGGATATAACTTATCAGGTCATATTGACACATCCTGATGACGATACTCAACTTTATGCACATGACGAATATTCCACCAAATATTCCTCCCGCAATCCACTTAGTGTTAATCTCCTATTGCCAAAACATGAACCATCGGCAAACACTTTGCACTGATCACCCCAATATCCTATGCCTATGCCAAAACACTTGTCGTCAGTAGGATAAACCTTTATTGGGTGATATTTGGAATGTCCTGATGATGATGATGTCACATGCACTGTTACTTCCTCTGATGTCTACGTCACCTGGATATAAGAGTCATTTATATACTTCACATCATGATATGAATTGTCAGGTTATACTGTAATATCCTAATAATGATCTTGAGATCTATGTGATCCTTGGCTACTTGATGTTCAAACAAAAGATGATCCTCCTCCTTTCTTTGGCAAATGTGACTTTGACTCAGCATTGACCCATTTGATTGTACCTTCACCTACGTGTATGCTCCAACATACAACAACGATATGCGGATGATGGATACATGTGAAATGATGATCCTAAAGATGATATATATAGGAAATATATATCCAAACTATTTTATCCTGATGCCTTCAAAATAGGCATCCTCCATAAGTTTCAAGACCCAATCTGGATAGCATTATGCGCATAGATGCAAATGTGATATACATAATCTATAATGTCGCATGCGAATGCTATATATCCGTTAAATGCATATTTTTGACAAAACTCTCAGAACTTCACAGTTTCACATAGAAAGCATATCGATCAGGCTGGATCATTTCCTGAGCAATTCAAGCTTAGAATTTATCCTTCTAAACCCTAGCACATGAGGATGCTAGGATAACTCACAGCATGCTAACAATCGATCCCACGAACATGAAATGCATAAACAGAGAAATAAAAATGTAAACTAAACTATGATACATGCCCATTCCACCGATTCAGAGAATCAACTAGTGGAATGGTTGGATGAATCCATTTGCCTATAACCAAAAAAGAATCAATACATAGATAACTTATAAACCAGACAAATGAAACCAATGGGATCTTGGTGCAGGAGCACCCGTAACATGATCAGGATATAGGATAATTGTCCGCATGATGACAGGATAGTCTATTTTTAGTATGTTTGACTTCATCATGTAATAAGGTCCATTGGACCGATGCTATGTATTAGTTCAGCCTAGGAGTATGTGTAGGCAGTTAGAGATCGTGATAAGGTTATCTGAGCTGTCCTCTCTCCCAGCCGCTTGGAAGCTCCCAGCCGCTGGGAAGTGAGTTGGTAGTACTCGAAGGACTTTGCTATATATACCTTCGATCTGTTAGGGTTTAGATAGATTGAGATATTGATATTGGTAGATGTTATGTTCAGGAGAGTAGTATTGGTGGTATGTTGTACTGGTGATCAGTCCAGACATTGTGAAGCAGAATTGTAGAAGCAGGACATTTGAATTTCAATTGAATAAGATCTCATCATTTGCATTATCTGATTGTATCAGCTGTAACTGTTTTGATTTCCTTTCTATTTTGCAAGTTGATGGGTTCCTTCAACCCTTCCACCGGTTGATCCTGTGAATCGGTGGAATGGTCCTGTATTATAGCTTAGTTTGCATTTGTGTTTTCTGTTTATGCATTGCATTGTTCAAGAGATCAGTTAGGAGCATGCTGTGAATCAGCCTAGCATCCTCATGTGCTAGGTATAGAAAGATAAGCTGTTAGATTTTGGTTTGATGGTGATCCGGCCCGGCCGTCATATTGTCTTTGTGTAATAGAGCGGTTCTGAGTGTTTACATGCAGTGGACGGATATACAGGAGTCTGCATGTGCGTTTCCAGTCAGAACGAGCCGCATCGTCATCTGCGAATGCATCGCCATCAGGATCGGGTCATGAAACTGTTGAAGTTTGCATGTTGCAAGTGCATCAGGATGTTTTAAGTCAGATATATACTCAGTGTATATATCGCCGTCAGGATCATCTCTCGGGAGTGCCCATCATCTGCGTATCGCTAGCAGACGCGGGAGTGAAAGTTTAGTTTTTTTGACTAAGTGTTGAAGAGGTCATCAGGATATTGTGTGACGTCATCGTCATCAGGATATGACGTCATCGTCATCAGGATATTGAGATATCACTCTATGCATGTTGATCCTATTGTCGCTAAGGGTTTAGGTATCGGCGTAGGCTCTCGGCAGAAAGTTGTGTTAACATCATCAGGAGGTTTCAAGGGAACCAGATAAATCATATCATGATGCTGTTGCTTGTGTCGTCGGCTAGCGGAGCATCGAAGGGAAGGTGCTGAAGTGGTCGTCATCAGGATATTTGGAGCAATCAGATATTTGATATCCTGCTGACGAAGGTGGTGTCGCATATCATGATGATGCCGCTAGTGTTTGGCGCCCGATGAACAGTGCAACAAGAGGATGTTTGCGCCCGTTGAGTATCATGATGATGATGATAGGCGACAGGCGGAGGAGGTGAACAGTAGTCGGCAGGAGGATAATTGTGATCGTCTGAAATATGATGATGATGTTGGTGTTTACAGGAAATATGATGATGATGCTGAGCCGATAGGGATTTTTATCATGCTGTTTGTATTATTGGCTCCTCCTTCCTGTTAGTTAGCTTCCATTGCGTTTCACTCTGCATCATAGTGGTATCAGAGCAAAGGTTAGGATCTTCTGGAAAAGATAAGCAGGATGTCAGACGAAGAAGGAACATCTGAGGTTCCAGCAAGGATGACCAACGCTGAGTTGGCAGTTCTGGTGAAGAAACAGATTGTAGAAAGCAAGGCCGTGAAGGCTCAGAATCAAGAGTTGAAAGATGAGTTAGCAAAGTTGAGGAGCAGAGTAGGTTCTGGTAGAGAAGATGATAGGGAAGAAGAAGAGATCCCTAATTGGAGCGAGGAGGTCGTTCCTGCAGACCAGAGACCACTGTTGAACGCCCTCAAGGCCATGGAGAGGAGAACCATGGATGTGAAACTGGATTTGCCAGTGTTTACAGGTAAGATGGACCCTGATTCAGTGATGGAGTGGATAGACTGTTTGAACAATTTCTTTGTAACAGAGGAGATACCAGAACAACAGAGAGTGAAGATAGCATAGTCAAAGATGAAAGAAGCTGCCTTGACATGGTGGAATTTTGTTCAAGATGATAGAGTACAGGAAGGAAAACGTAGAGTTGCCACATGGAAGAAGATGATGGCATTAGTAAAGGAAGCTTATATTCCATTGGATTACAGTATCCAATTACACAAGAGGAAGCAAAACCTGAAGTAGAAGGAGCTAGATGTCAGCTCATATACAGAAGAATTCATGAAACTCTGTATGAAGACAAAGGTGAAAGAAAGTGAAGAAGAGAAGGTAGCCAGATACCTTAATGGATTGAGGTTTAATATTCAGGATGATTTAAGTCTGCATAATCCAGATACAGTTCAGAAATGTTTCCAGTTGGCATTGAAAGTGGAAGAGAAGTTAAAGAGAAAACAAGAACAAAACAATAGAGGAAGAGGATCAGCCCATAGAACAAGGCAAACCAATGAGAGTCAAGAAGACACTGGTAAAGGACAGGGACAGTCTGATTTTAGAGGTGGATGGAAAGGTAATAAAGGAAGATTTGGAGGTGGTAGAGGTTCTACTACATTTTCAGGGAAATGTTACACCTGTGGTGAGTTTGGTCATCCATCTTTCAAATGTCCAGAAAACAAAGGTTCATCATCCAGAAATGATAGAACTAATGACAAGAGAGTACAACTTGTGCAAGAAGAGACAGTAGAGCAAAGTGTGCAGAGTCCAAACACTTATCAAAAGGATAAGGAGGCTGATAATTGTGGATACCCAGAAAGTGGAGAGTCTCTACTGATGAGAAGAACAGTGATGGTATTTGACAAAGAATCCCCACACAGAAGAGCTCTTTTCAAGACCACATGCAAGAGTAAAGGTAAAGTATGTAAGGTTGTCATTGATACTGGTTCAACAGACAACATGGTATCTCAGGAGATGGTGGATAAACTGAATTTGGAAAGGATTCCACATCCACACCCTTACAAGGCATCTTGGGTGAGTGATAGTCATTCACTTTTTGTCTCTGAACAGGCATATGTTGATTTTCAGATTGGAGCATATCAGGATAGAATTTTGTGTGATATTTTGCCCATGGAATGTTGTCACCTACTGTTGGGTAGACCATGGCAATTTGATCGAAGGGTACTGTATGATGGGTATGCTAATACCTACACCATCCAGAAAGATGGGAAGACTATTAAGTTGATGCCATTGCAGGCAAATGCTGCAGTACAGAGGGCAGCCCAAGTCATTTTAATGGGAAAGAAGGAATTTGTGCAGAAGCCTATAGGAGCAGGCATGCAGGCAGTTGCGAACACTGTAGGGAAAGGAGTTGTTAAAGACAACAAGCTGAAGAAAGTTTCAGTTGTGACTGACAGAGGTCAGCAGCAGGTTCAGAAACAGGATGGTAAACAACAACCAGTTGAGGGGAATGACAAGGATGTTGTCATAGTTGGGACTATTGTTTGTCCTATAAGAGTTGAAAGAAAGACAGAGTTGAACATTGCAGCAGTTCAAGAGGCAGTTCAGACAGAGGTTCTGGTCAGACAACCTGACAAACACAAGGTATGTGAGAGAAAGGCCTACATTGACAGGCATGAGGGTTCACTTGCAAGACAGCAAGTTACAGTTCAGAACTCTTGGAGCAGCCAAGAGCTAGCAGAGGATAAAGCTGGAACAGGTTAGAAGACTGACAAGGCAAAGTGTAAAGGTGGAGGACTTCCATATCCTAACTCATGGGACATGAGTTATTTTCTTTTAGGGAGTATGATGCAGGAGCACCCGTAACATGATCAGGATATAGGATAATTGTCCGCATGATGACAGGATAGTCTATTTTTAGTATGTTTGACTTCATCATGTAATAAGGTCCATTGGACCGATGCTATGTATTAGTTCAGCCTAGGAGTATGTGTAGGCAGTTAGAGATCGTGATAAGGTTATCTGAGCTGTCCTCTCTCCCAGCCGCTTGGAAGCTCCCAGCCGCTGGGAAGTGAGTTGGTAGTACTCGAAGGACTTTGCTATATATACCTTCGATCTGTTAGGGTTTAGATAGATTGAGATATTGATATTGGTAGATGTTATGTTCAGGAGAGTAGTATTGGTGGTATGTTGTACTGGTGATCAGTCCAGACATTGTGAAGCAGAATTGTAGAAGCAGGACATTTGAATTTCAATTGAATAAGATCTCATCATTTGCATTATCTAATTGTATCAGCTGTAACTGTTTTGATTTCCTTTCTGTTTTGCAAGTTGATGGGTTCCTTCAACCCTTCCACCGGTTGATCCTATGAATCAGTGGAATGGTCCTGTATTATAGCTTAGTTTGCATTTGTGTTTTCTGTTTATGCATTGCATTGTTCAAGAGATCAGTTAGGAGCATGCTGTGAATCAGCCTAGCATCCTCATGTGCTAGGTATAGAAAGATAAGCTGTTAGATTTTGGTTTGATGGTGATCCGGCCCGGTCATCATATTGTCTTTGTGTAATAGAGCGGTTCTGAGTGTTTACATGCAGTGGACGGATATACAGGAGTCTGCATGTGCGTTTCCAGTCGGAACGAGCCGCATCGTCATCTGCGAATGCATCGCCATCAGGATCGGGTCATGAAACTGTTGAAGTTTGCATGTTGCAAGTGCATCAGGATGTTTTAAGTCGGATATATACTCAGTGTATATATCACCGTCAGGATCATCTCTCCGGAGTGCCCATCATCCGCGTATCGCTAGCAGACGCGGGAGTGAAAGTTTAGTTTTTTTGACTAAGTGTTGAAGAGGTCATCAGGATATTGTGTGACGTCATCGTCATCAGGATATGACGTCATCATCATCAGGATATTGAGATATCACTCTATGCATGTTGATCCTGTTGTCGCTAAGGGTTTAGGTATCGGCGTAGGCTCTCGGCAGAAAGTTGTGTTAACATCATCAGGAGGTTTCGAGGGAACCGGATAAATCATATCATGATGCTGTTGCTTGTGTCGTCGGCTAGCGGAGCATCGAAGGGAAGGTGCTGAAGTGGTCGTCATCAGGATATTTGGAGCAACCGGATATTTGATATCCTGCTGACGAAGGTGGTGTCGCATATCATGATGATGCCGCTAGTGTTTGGCGCCCGATGAACAGTGCAACAGGAGGATGTTTGCGCCCGTTGAGTATCATGATGATGATGATAGGCGACAGGCGGAGGAGGTGAACAGTAGTCGGCAGGAGGATAATTGTGATCGTCCGAAATATGATGATGCTGTTGGTGTTTACAGGAAATATGATGATGATGCTGAGCTGATAGGGATTTTTATCATGCTGTTTGTATTATTGGCTCCTCCTTCCTGTTAGTTAGCTTCCGTTGCGTTTCACTCTGCATCAGATCTCGTACTTTCAAATTAGAATAGCATACAGATCTCACGGTCCCACTATGTTCCAATGTTGCTACTTCTTCATAGAAACTAACAGTTATCAACTATTCGCTATCTCCTATCAATTCCTCTATATCTAAAACAAAAAGAACTAGGGTATAAATAGCTATGTTTTACGAGTACTACCAACTCGATTCCTAGTGGCTGGGAGACTTCCAAGCGGCTGGGAGAAGATAGCTAAGACAACTGGCATAACAAACTTCTAACTACTAGTACATCCTCCTAGATCGAACTAAAACATAAGAATTGGTCCAATGGACCTTATTACATCAAGAAGTCAGACATACTATAAATAGACTTCTATTCTATTTTGCAGGGGTGCCCCTGCACCATACTCCCCAAAAGAAGAAATCTCAAGTCCACTTGAGATGAGAGTATATAGATCTATACCATGTTTCTGGATCTTCTCTTCAGTCATCCACACTACTTCTGAATTAGGTTTTCCCTGCCAAGACACCAAATATTCCAAATATTCCTTGTTTCTAGTTTTCTCAATCACTCTTGTGTCCAAAACCTTCTGCAACTGTGGTGAATCATGCTTTGGAATGTCATCAGCTACTGTATCCTGTAGGAGTTCCTATGCTTCATTTGGATTATGTTTGTATGGAGTTAAATCACATACATTGAATATAGGTGATAAACCAAGATCTGGAGGGAGTTGTATCTCATAAGCATTATGTCCATGCTTTCTCAAAATATGACATGGTCCAATCTTCCTCAGCATGAGTTTAGTATATTTGCCCTTAGGAAGTCTTTCCTTCTTCAAATGAACCCATACTAAATCTCCAACATCAAACTGTACATCCTTCTTCTTTTTATTAGCATATTCTTTATACTTCAAGGTAGTTTGCTGTAGCTGGATCTTTACTTGATCATGAACCTCTTTTATGGCTTTTGTAAAAGCTTCTCCTCTGCACTAATAGTGTCTACTGCAGGTAGATCTCTTAATTCCAAAATTCCACTTGGATGCATACCATACACTATCTGAAAAGGTGATTTCCTTGTACTCCTATTGACAGTATCATTATAGGAAAATTAAGCCTGAGATAGGATATTATCCCACTTTTCTCCATGCTGTTTTGTCAAACATCTGAGTAAATTCCCTAAGGAACGATTGACTACTTCAGTCTATCCATCCGTTTGAGGATGATATGCGGATGAAAAAGACAAATTTGTGCCTAGTTTCTTCCAAAGGGTTCTCCAGAAATGACCAATAAACTTCACATCCCTATCTGACACTATGCTCAATGGCAATCCATGTATTCTAATAATTTCCTTGAAAAACAAATCTGCGATGTATGAAGCATCAACAGTGGTTTTGCATGGCAAGAAATATGCCATTTTGTTGAATCTATCCACTACAACAAAAACACTGTCAAACCCTTTCCTTGTCCTTGGTAAACCCAAGACAAAATCCATACTTATGCTTTGCCATGGTCTAGAAGGAATGGCTAATGGCTGATATAAACCTGCATTAGTTGATCTTCCTTTTGCTTTCTAACATATCACACATGTCTCTACAAACTTTCTGACATCTGATTGTAACTTAGGCCAATAGTAATGTCTTCTAACAAGATCAAGAGTCTTATCCAAACCAAAATGACCTGCCATAACTCCACAATGTTTCTCTTTAATGATGTTCAACCTCATAGAACACCTTGGAATACACAACTGTCCACCTTTGAATAGAAATCCATCCTGGATCAGAAATTTAGAGAACGCAGCATGATATTTATCTCCAAAAGAAATACATACCTGATATATCTCTCCAAAATCTTCATCATCAGCGTACATGGTCTTCAATGAATCAATTCCAACACTTTCTAATAGAATCTGGTTGACTATTAGAGCTCTCCTGCTTAAGGCATCTACTACCTTATTTTTGACTCCTTTCTTATGCTTCAATGTAAAAGTAAAAGCTTGTAAAGTTTCTACCCATTTCATGTGTCTGTGGTTCAGCTTTTCCTGGCTATTGATAAAACTTAAAGCCTGATTATCTGTGAATACTATGAATTCCTTTGGCATCAAGTAATGCCTCCATTTCTTGAGTGACTGGACTAAAGCATACATTTCCAAATCATATGATGAATACCTTTTTTTAGCATCATTGAGCTTCTCACTGAAAAATGCAATTGGCCTTCCTTCTTGGCTGAGTACTACTCCAATGGCCATGTGACTGGCATCACATTCCACTTGAAAGATCTTGTGAAAGTCTGGAAGTGCAAGGACTGGCTACTGTGCCACTTTCTTCTTCAATGTTTCAAAAGAATCATCTACTTCCTTAGTCCAAGCAAATCTACACTTCTGTCCTCCTTTTATAGTATCAAGCATGGGTGCACAAATATGACTAAACCCTCTTATAAACTTTTTGTAGAAGGTTGCTAGCCCATGGAAACTTTTGACATCATTCATAGTCCTTGGAGTTGGCCACGACAAAATGGCACTTACCTTCTCCTTATCCATTTGTAACTTACCTTGAGAAATGACAAAACCCAAGTATATGATCTCTTGCATGAACAAACACTTGTCCAAATTTATCATTAGCTGCTCTTCATGTAACCTCTTGAGAACCAAATCTATATGTCTAAGATGTTCTTCCTTTGTGTTGCTGAAAATCAGAATGTCATCTAGATATACTATGACAAACTTTCCCATGAATTCTCTCAAAACCTCATTCATCAATCTCATAAAAGTACTAGGTGCATTAGACAAACCAAAAGGCACAACTTTCCACTCATACAACCCTTCATTGGTTTTGAATGTTGTTTTCCATTCATCTCTTGGCCTAATCCTGATCTGATGATAACCCCTCTTCAAATCTATTTTTGTAAAATACTTAGCACCTCCCAAATGGTCAAGTAAATCTTCTATAGTAGGGATTGGAAACCAATACCTGATTGTGATCTTATTAATAGCCCTGGAATCTATGCAAAGCCTCCAAGTGCCTTCTTTCTTTGGTGCTAGTACAGTTGGTACTGCACATGGGCTTAAACTTTTACCAATCAGACCTGTGTTTAACAATTCCTCAATTTGTCTTGTTACTTCTGCATTTTGTTCTGGAGTTAGCTTATATGCTGCTTTGTTTGGAAGTATAGATCCTGGGATTAGATCTATGCAATGGCTGATATCTCTTACAGGTGGTAGGGATCTTGGCATTCCATCAGAGATGATGCCTTTATATTTATCTAATAACTCTTGGACAGTTGGGTCTATGAACCTCTAGTTCCTCTCTTTCTTCACTACTTGCTGTTGTTCTTTATTCATTGTGAGACATGGAATTAGGGCATATGCAACTGCACCTTCTGCTACTACTTCTTTCATGAACTGTTTTCCTTCCATCAGCATTACCTTCACCTCTTTTCCCTTTGATTTCTCCTCCTTCTCTGTCAATGGTAGTAACTCTGTCACCTTACCATCCTTGGTGATTGTATAGGTGTTTCTTACACCATCACGGCATGCCTTCAAGTCATACTGCCATGGTCTACCAAATAAAAGATTGCAAGCATCCATCTTGGTAATGTCAAACAACAACCTGTCTTTATATGCTCCAATCTGAAATTCTACTGAAGCCTATTCTTCTACAACCGTCTGCTGACCTTGGGTAAGCCATGAGAACTTATATGGGGATGGGTGAGGCAATCTCCTAAGCTTAAGCTTTGTTACCATTTCATCAGATAGAAAAATTTTAGTAGAACTAGAATCAATTAAAACTTTACATGCCTTACCTCCTGCTTTGCAAATGGGTCTGAAAAGAGACTTTCTTTGTGGGGCTTCTTTATTAGGTACCTTCATGGTAGTCATTATTCTTCTCATCATCAGAGATTCTCCACTCTCTGGATATCCATAATTGTCAGGGGCATTCACTCTTTGAAAAGCATTAGAGCCTGTTGCACTTTGACTATCAGGTTCTTGGATCAGATTCATTCTCCTTTCTCCTATTGAACTTGTTGCCTTTTCTAGACATCTGCTGGCTATATGGCCTTCTTTGTTATAGTTATAACATTTGATAGATCCTCTGCCCTGGGATCTTCCTATGAAAGGTCTTCTGCCTCTAAAGTTTCCTTGCTGATTGTAACTTTCTCTTTGGTTTTGACTGTTGTCTCCCTTGCTATTGTCATGACTGGATTCTCCCTGATATCCATGTCCATGTCCTCTACCTCTGAAAGGACCTCTTCCACCTCTTTGCTAATTTCCTCTTCCCCTATTGTTATGTTCTTGTCTTCTCTTTAACTTCTCTTCTACTTTCAATGCCAACTGAAAACATTTCTGAACTGTATCTAGGTTATGTAGATTTAAATCTTCCTAAATGTTGAACCTCAATCCATTAAGGTATCTGGCTACCTTTTCTTCCTCACTCTCTTTTACCTTTGTCTTCACACAAAGTTTCATGAATTCCTTTTTATATGAGCTGACATCTAGCTCCTTCTGCTTCAATTTTTGCTTCCTCTTGTGTAATTGGATACTGTAATCCAATGGAACATAGGCTTCCTTCACTAAAGCCATCATCTTCTTCCATGTAGCAACTCTACGCTTTCCTTCTTGTACTCTGTCATCTTGGACAAAATTCCACCATGTCAATGCAGCTTCTTTCATCTTTGATTGGGCTATCTTCACTCTCTATTGTTCTGGTATCTCCTCTGTCTCGAAGAAATTGTTTAGGGAGTCTATCCACTCCATCACTGAATCAGGTTCCATCTTTCTTGTAAACATTGGCAAATCTAGTTTCACATCCATGGTTCTCCTCTCCATGGATTTGAGGGCATTAATCAAGGGTCTCTGGTCTGCAGGAATGACTTCCTCATTCCACCTACGGATCTCTTCTTCTTCCCTATCTTCTTCTTTACCAGAACCTACTTTGTCCCTCAACTTCTCCAATTCATCCTTCAATGCTTGATTCTGAGCCTTCATCACTTTGCTCTCTGTAATTTGCTTCTTCACCAGCACAGCCAACTCAGCATTGGTCATCCTTACCGGAAACTCTGATGTTCCTTCTTCATCTGACATCTTACTATCTTCAAATCTTTTCTCGAAGATCCTTCCTTTGCTCTGATACCACTATGATGCAGAGCCACACAACAAAAGCTTACAAACAGGGTGAAAAACCCATTAAACCCACCAAATAGCTAATACTATTTCCTATCGGCAACACATCCATTATCGGCCACCTTCAAAATCCTCATACCGATCACCACCCTCTTACCGATGAATTATCCCCCTTTCACCTACCAACAGTATCATCATATTCGGTGAACACAATTATCCTCCTGATGATCACTATTCACCTTACCGCCAAACTCTATCTGCAGCATCATGATGTTCGGCATCATCTGCACCTTTATCAGTAGGATATAAAATATCAGGTTCCTCCTAGATATCCTGATGATGACAACCTCATGCACCTCTCTTCTGATGCTTACGTCACCCTGATATTCGACCCACTTACACAACCAGCATCAGGATATAACTTATCGGGTCATATTGACACATCCTGATGACAATACTCAATTTTATGCACATGATGAATATTCCACTGAATATTCCTCCTGCGATCCACTTAGTGTTAATCTCCTATCACCAAAACATGAACCATCGACAAACACTTTGCACTGATCACCCTGATATCCTACGCCTATGCCAAAACACTTGTCGTCGGCAGGATAAACCTTTATTGGGTGATATTTGGAATGTCTTGATGACAATGACGTCACATGCACTGTTACTTCCTCTGATGTCTACGTCACCTAGATATAAGATTCATTTATGTACTTTGCAGCATGATATGAATTGTCAGGTTATACTGTAATATCCTGATAATGATCCTGAGATCTATGTGATCCTCGGCTACCCGATGTTCAAACAAAAGATGATCCTCCTCCTTTCTTTGGCAAATGTGACTTTGACTCACCGTTGACCCATTTGATTGTACCTTCACCTGCATGTATGCTCTAGCATACAACAATGATATGCGGATGATGGATACATGAAATGATGATCCTAAAGATGATATATACAGGAAATATATATCCAAACTATTTTATCTTGATGCCTTCAAAACAGGCATCCTCCATAAGTTTCAAGACCCGATCCGGATAGCGATATGCGCATAGATGCAAATGCGATATACACAGTCTGTAATGTCACATACGAATGCTATATATCCATCAAATGTATATTTTTGACAAAACTCTCAGAACTTCATAGTTTCACATAGAAAGCATATCGATCAAGCTGGATCATTTCCTGAGCAATTCAAGCTTAGAATTTATCCTTCTAAACCCTAGCACATGAGGATGCTAGGATAACTCACAGCATGCTAACAATTGATCCCATGAACATGAAATGCATAAATAGAGAAACAAAAATGCAAACTAAACTATGATACATGCCCATTCCACCGATTCAAAGAATCAACCAGTGGAATGGTTGGATGAATCCATTTTCTTGTAACCAAAAAAGAATCAATACATAGATAGCTTGTAAACCAGACAAATGAAACCAATGGGATCTCTTACTTTCAAATTAGAATTGCATACAGATCTCACAGTCCCACTGTGTTAGAATGTCGCTACTTCTTCACAGAAACTAACAGTTATCAACTATTTGTTGTCTCCTATCAATTCCTCTATATCTAAAACAAAAAGAACTAGGGTATAAATAGCTGTGTTTTACAAGTACTACCAACTCGATTCCTAGTAGCTGGGAGACTTCCAAGCGGCTAGGAGAAGACAGCTAAGACAACTGGCATAACAAACTTCTAACTACTAGCACATCCTCCTAGATCGAACTAAAACATAAGAATTGGTCCAATGGACCTTATTACATCAAGAAGTCAAACATACTATAAATAGACTTATGTTCTATTTTGCAGGGGTGCTCTTGCACCAGATTGCTAGGAATACCTAGGATGATTTGGCGAATGGATGTGGTTATGTTGGATGTGTCGGTGAGGTTGGTGGGATTGGTTATAGTTGAGACGTTGGTGGGATTTGTAGGATTTGTGACATTGATGGGATTAGTGGGATTGGTAGGATTAGTGGGATTTGTGACTTTGGTGGGATTAGTGGGATTGGTGGGATTGGTAGGATTTGTTTGAGATGTGTTAGGATTAGTGTGTGATGTGGAAGGTTGTGAAGATGTGGTAAGATTGGTATTGGATGTGGATGGTTGGGATGAGGTAGTGATGCTGGGTAGTTGCACACCATTTTTAAGAAGAAAATCAAGATATCTAGTTGGATCTGATCTTAGAACCCTATCAAGAATATCCATGTTGTTGGGATCTTGAGTGAAGTCTAAGACGTCTTGATCTATTTGGTTGGTGGCAGTGTTTTGGGTAGGTGGTTGTGGTGGTTGTGGTTGTAAGAAGGTGAATGGATTTTCATTGGGACCGTATGAGGGCATTTGCAAGAACGTAGGTAGCATAGATGCTCGTTGGCTAATTGGCATATTGTTTTGGTTGGTTATAGGCATTCCTATGCCCATGTTGTTTCCAAAGTTGGCCATCTCTTCATTTTTCTTATGGTGGGACCTTGTTATGGGCATGCAAGGATATGGGTTTTGGTTGTGGGGTGGATGAAGGTGGAGACCTTAGAGAATTTGGTTTGATTTATTTAGACCCAAAAGAAGATATGGTGATGGAATGGGATAAATATTTAGGTGCAAGAGAGTACACTCCCTATAATTTAAATCTAAGGGTGAAAGGAATTATGGTATGATTATATGTCTTGACCTATAGGAGACAAGTCTCAAAAAGGGTGGTAACCTAAGGATGGTAGATGTCAAGGATATTGATTTTCACAAAAAAGTGGACCAAAAGGATGGAGGATAGATTGGATTGTTTGAAGATGATTTGATGAGAGAGATTTGATAATGATTTAGGGGACGCTTCAACTAAGGAAAACCTTAGGTGACGTAGATGTTTGACATGACAGATTTGGATGATGTTTTTGGAAAGGGATTTTGAAGTCAACAAATGAGCTCAAGTAAGGTCTAGATTTTGGGTGTTTACACAATGGATGTTTTCTCTTTTGCTTAAAGTAGACTTATGACCTCAAGAAAAAAGGGATGATTATTCTACTTGAAGGTAGACTAATGACCAATCAAGCAAAATGGGGTGTGAAAGATGAAATCTAGATTCAACTTTAGCTCAAAAAATGATTTTTGGATATGATTTTTGGATGTTGGTTGATATTTTGATTGATGTTTGGACTATGAGATTTTACATGTGTTTGATGTAGAAGAGGTGAACCGATTGGGGGATAAAATTGTAGAAGGATGTATTTGGTCCAAAAGTAGGTAAAAATTAAAGGGTATTAAAAGCTATGGCTAGATTATGGTTGGATTCAATAGGATGGTGAAGAGTCCAATAGTGGAAATGGTTTATTCTCTAAGGTCAAAATGGGGATATGATTGAGAAATTTAGGATCAAAATGGATGTGGGTTTTGATAGATATTGGAAAGGCGAAAGTGGATTGAGGATGGGTAGGTCTTAAAGATCCCAAAACAATTTCCTAAGACTGTGGATAACTTGACTGTAAATAGTGCCAAAATTCAGGTAGATGGCAACATAACAGAGAGAAATGGCACCAAAACATATCAGTGTTGGTCAATGTTTTGGCAAAAGGTGGATTTTGATGTCAAACTTGGATTTTATGAAGATCAAAGGTTGGTCAAATGTTTTAATGATATCTCAAGTGATGTTGTTTTGGAAAGTTTTACAAACACTTCAAACAAAGAGCACACAATAGGAAAACGTTTGACGTGATGTTGTGATCGCAATGTGTATGTTCAAGAAGCCCCTCAAGGCCAAAATTTCCATGGCTATAACACAATCAAAAACACTTGAAGACAATGCTTAAACTACCTAAGGTCAAGGTGAATGGAGACTTGCCAAGCCCACAACTTGGAATCTCTGACTCAAATGTCAACACACTTACAAAGAGGCGTGTCTCATTATATTGTCTTCTCGAGAGAGGATGGATAGGGGCCTCCTACACTAGAAGAATGACGCAACCACCCTTTCCCTAGAAAGATACATATAGTTTATGCTAAGCTAAGTATTTCCATCTCATCTCAAGGGAGCCATATGGTGAGAATCTTGGGGGCAAAACCCACGATGCCCTTGTCTTGAAACAAATCACCAAAAGGACAAAAAGGGTAGGCTTCTAACCAAAGGTGTTTAGTGGGGGAACATTCAGGGGATCGACACGTTATGAGCACCCAATAAACCACTTAAGGTTTTGACTAGATCTACTAGGAGTTTCATATACACAAAGGTACTACTTCCTTTCAAGCTAGCATCAAATGGTAAGTGCTAATACCAATTCGGACTTGGCATTCGCCTTATCCTATTTTATATAGCAGATTGAATGAATGTACCACTTGGGGTCACCAATGAGTTCTCTTTGCGGATGTGTCTCAAAGGAAGGCCCACTCTATGAAAATAAAAAAGAAGAGTGTAGAACCATTTCTCTTCACCCAAGATCCTTATAAAAGGTGAGGGGAGAGGATACTTTGATTCTACCCCTTGGGTTCTACTAAAAAAATGTGCAAGTACACAAGACACACCAAACAAGAGCTAATGTTCTTTTTTAAACCCAAATCAAAATGTGCCTAAAGTTGTTGTTGCAAACACTTGTTAATTTTAATGCACCAAATTCAAATGTTGTCTATGCTAGGCACTCAAATGGTTCTTTTTAGGTACATCAAAATAAAATGTTTGTTTGTAGATTATTTGTCAAGCAAATGTTAATTTTAGTGCATCAATTCCAAATGTTTTCTAAACTACTAAGCAAGGGTTCTTTTTATGAGCACCAAAATGAAATGTGATTTAAGCTAATGAAAACCCTGCAAAAGCATTAGTAGTTTCAAGATGGTGGTCTTGGATGGTTGGAAATATCCTACAAAATACAGACTCAACCCTACATAGATCCCAAAGTTAGCATAGAAAATTGCACCGAAACATATATAGAAGGTGCCACACAGTCTGAAAATCACGCCACTAAATACAAAAATGGCATTGCTGACAATCGACAGGACAGAGACCTACTATCCTACGAATAGTGCTACATAGATTACAAATGGTGCCACAAATATAGAAGCTGCTACAATAGTTACAAATTGTGTTGCAATAACAAATAGCACCAATAGAAATAGAAATAGCGCTAAAATTGAAAAAGGTGCCAAAATTTAGACAAATAGCGCCACTGTGCATGAAAGGTTGTTTTTTTGACTGTGTGTAGAGGAAGCCATCACTCTAGGTCTGGATAGCACCGATATGAGGCAGTCTTGGTCAAAGATGAAAAAAACATAGATTTTTTTAACCAAAATATTGATTAAATGACATCAAGGGTGGTATGTTATTCTCATTGATGTTCAAGATATGAAATAGAGTTTCAAACAACCTATTGAATGAAACTTAACTGTTAGGAACCCGTGTTTAACCATTCTCTTTACTTTGTTAGTATATTGTTGTTGGACGCATATGCTTTGTAATTCATCCTGTGAGTATATTGTATTATCCCACATTCATGGGGAGTAACAGTTGTTTAGATTAGACTTAGTATATAAGTACGTGTTGAGGCCAATGAAGGCATCCACGAGTTTATTGTATTGAGCTTACTCAAAGGAGGTTGCCCCCTCGAAGTGGCCTGCGATCAATAAATTCCTTATGTGTTCTGCTATTTCTTTTATTTCATGCATTTTCATTATTTTCTTGTAGGAGGTTCCTCTCATCTAGTATCAGAGCGCTTTCTTAGGCTCGCTGGGTGGAATTTCTACCAAATTTTTTTTCGCAGTGGCCTCTAGGCACTGTGATTATTGCAGTAGTTCTTTTTTCTTTGCATTTGTATTGTTCATTTCAATTGTAGGTTTAGATCGGGGAATAATCCCTATCCACTTAACTATGGGAAGTGCCTAGGCATAGCCCTAAAACTCATTGTGAGGAGTACCACAAGAACCCTAAAGTAGCTAGCCAATTGAGAGGACCTGCTAGTGAAAAGGGCAATGGCCCCTACCTAAACGACTAGTTCCCATCTGTGAGGTAAACCAAGAGCTATTGTTTGTGGCAAAGTGGTTATCAATTTTACCTAAGCCGTGGAGTGAGGGGTACTATCCCAATATGCAAGCTGTTAGACACCATTGGTAGCCAAGTGAATCCCCTGAACCTTTAGGAAGCCAAACATAGATGGGGTCCATATCTATTGCCAGCTGATAAATCACAGATTGCATCTGTCTAGAGCCATTGTAGATCCTGTTGCAGATCATTTTTAGAAAAACTAAAAATAAAAATTATGTTTTTTCACCATATCTTCCTTGTTTTCACTCTGTTTCCCCTGAAAATCCACTGGAACCCTAATATTCCATTCTACATATTTCCTTCCTTGAGGACCCTATCCCAAATTCCACTTATCGAAGCCAAAAATCCCACATTTGTCTATTTTTAGGGTTTGCCATAACTTCTTCGATTCTCACCCAATTGCCTTCAAATTTTGCCACAGTGTTCATTTCCTATTTCTGCTCCTTTGTCCCTATTGGACAATTTTTCCCATTCTTTCACCCCACTTCTAAAATTCTCATTTTCTTCTTCCCCGTCCCTTAGAAAGTGTCCAAAACCTAGTCAAACCCCAATTACGCATCAGAGTTTTTCCCAAATCCAAATTTTCCTTTACTAAAAAAGTTTTTGTTTTTGTTTTTCTACCCATTCCCAAAAAAAATATCTTGGTTATGGTTGTCACCCGAGGAGGAGCAAAAAACATGGAGGATGAACTTGTAGCCCTCAAGAACAAACTCCAAGATCTGGATGAAAAATTTCTCGACATGAATCTTTAGGATTCAGCCATGAACAATAGACGATAGCCAGAGTCTTCTGCAGACATTGGGTTCTCTTCTTCCAGCAATTTTCGTGGGACGAAGCTTGATTTTCCTCACTTCAATGGTGATGATCCTACTAGATGGATATACCAGGTAGAACAATATTTCAGTCTGCATAATACTTTTGATGTCAACAAAGTCCCACTTACATCCTTTCATTTGGAACATGAAGCCCTTCAATGGTTTCGTTGGTACATCAAGGCTCATGAAGAGCCAAAATGGACAGATTTTTGCAAACTCATTTTACAATGATTTGGCCCTAGTGCTTTTGATGACTTCACAGGAGCACTCACTAAACTTCACCAAACTGGCACTATGAGAGAATATCAGATAAAATTTGAGAAACAATCACACAGAGGGATTGTTTGATGAATTCTTCAGGAGTTGTTTTATTAATGGTCTAAAGGATGCAATCCGATCTGAGGTTAAAATGTTCCATCTTAGTACAATGATGGAAGCCCTAGGGTTGGCTAAGTTGGTGGAGGACAAGATCATAGCTCAATAGCGCTCCAAATCCACTTTTGTTCCGTTTAGAAATATGGTTTCCCAAAGACCTCCAATCACGCCAGCTCCTAGAACAACTCCTATCAAGCATTTGTCTGAAGTAGAGATGTGGGCACATAGAGAAAAAGGGCTTTGTTATAATTGTGATGAGAAATTCACTCAGGGACATAGATGTTTTAAGCAAAAGCTCTATCTCTTGGATGTGGATTCTCTACCTGCAACTGAAGTTTATGAAGATGCTTAGGATATAGTAGATGATCAGGTCAATATTCAGCAGGCACTTGTTGACTCTCCTTCCTAGGAAAACCACCCAGAGATATCTCTCCATGCTTTAGCAGGAGTCGCCACCCCACAAACCATGCAAGTCAAGGGTTACTTCAAGAAGCTCCCTCTTACAATACTCATTGATTCTGGTAGCACTCATAACTTCATTGACCCTCAGATCGCCAAACAGGCTGATTGTTTTGTCCATCCTTGCTCCAGCTTTGAAGTCATTGTTGCCAATGGGGGCACCTTACCTTGCAAAGGGAAGTGTTGCAATGTGCGTATCTCTATTGGAGATTATAACATGTGCTCTGACATGTTTGCCTTGCCCTTAGGTAGATGTGATGTGGTTTTGGGTGCTCAATGGTTACGCACACTTAGACCCATCTTATGGGATTTTGCTGAACTTTGGACGTAGTTTTTAGATAATAGCCAAAAACACACATTGAAGGGCTTACAACCAAGGTCTCTCAACATCATTAGTTCACATCACATGGAAAAGTCCCTTAAGAAGAATTCACATGGTGTCATCACTCGGCTCCATTCCATTCAGATGCAACCATCAACGGTCTCCACTACTCCTTTGGATCTACAATGAATTTTGGATAGATATGCATGTGTCTTTGCTGAACTAGTGGGATTTCCACCTTCACAACCAGAGGACCATCGTATTTAGCTCCTTCCTGGAAGTGTTCCTCCCAACATCAAGCCCTATTGCTACCCATTTCAACAAAAGATAGAGATTGAGATGCTCGTTTAGGACTTATTAAAGTAAGGTATTATTCACCCTAGTACCAGTTCCTTTTCTTCACCAGTTCTTCTTGTCTAAAAAAAGATGGTTCATGGTGCCTTTGCATTGATATCTAAGCACTTAATCACATCAAAATCAAGGATAAGTTTCTGATTCCTATTGTTGATGAGCTTCTTGATGAGCTTCATGGTGCTCATTTTTCTCCAAGTTGGATCTTCATTCTGGGTATCACCAAATTTGGGTTCATGAGGATGATATCCCTAAAATGGCTTTCCGCACACATGATGGCCACTATGAGTTTTTGGTCATTCCCTTTGGCCTCACTAATGCTCCTTCCACATTTCAGGCATTGATGAATAAAATATTCTAGCCCTACTTGCAGAAATTCATTCTGGTCTTCTTTGATGATATCCTCATCTATAGTAAAACATGGGCTAAGCATCTCCAACATCTGGATATTGTACTGCAACTTCTCTCTGATCATTATCTCTGTGCAAAACAGTCTAAATGTGTTTTTTGGTAGGAGGAAGTAGAGTATCTTAGGCATATTGTTTCAGCCCAAGGGGTTCACGTGGATCCTGCCATGAAAAATTGGCCGCATCCTCAGACACTCAAGAGCCTCCATGGTTTTTTGGGACTAACTGGCTACTACCGCAAGTTTGTCAAGGATTACGGGAAGACTGCAGCTCCATTAATAGCTCTGTTAAAAAAGGATGCTTTTACATGGACACATACTACTGAGTGTCCATTTAAAAAACTGAAACAAGTTGTGTACTACACATGTTCTAGCTATGCCAGATTTTTCTAAGACCTTCACTATTGAGAGTGATGCTTGTGGCAATGGACTTGGTTCTATTCTCCTTCAAGATGAACATCCCATTGCATTCACCACCAAAGACCTTTCAAGTAAGAATTTAGTACTCTCTACATATGAGATGAAAATGATGGCTATTTTGCATGCAGTATAGAAGTAGTGGCCATACCTATTAGGGAATCATTTTTGCATCAAGACTGATTACCAGAGTTTGAAATATTTCTTGGAACAATAGGTATCCTCCCTAGCACAACAGAAATGGGTTAGCAAACTCATGGGTTATGACTATGAGATCACTTACAAAAAGGGTAAGGACAATATTGTGGCGGATGCTCTTTCTTGCACATTTGATGACCAAGCTTCTCTTTCATCTATTTCTATCGATGTTCCATATTGGTTAGTATCTATCCAGTAGGGCTATGTCAATGACTCTTCATTATCTCAAATCATCCAATAGTTGGCCAATAACCCTTCTACTATACTGCATTAATCTTGGAATGGTGCTTCTCTGAGATACAAGGGTCGTTTGGTGCTTCCCTAGAGCACAGATCTTCAACAGGCTATCTTCTATGAACTCCATGCTTCTCCATCAACAGGGCACTCTAGGTTCCTCAAAACTTATGAGCGGGTATGGTGTAACTTCTTTTGGAAGGGAATGAAAAGGACAATTCAATAGATGATGGTTGAATGTGATACCTACCAATGCAACAAGGGTGAAATGACACTCCTTCCTAGTTCTCAAACCCTTGCCCATCCCTACATGGATTTGGACAGATATTTCTATGGATTTCATTGAAAGGCTCCCTAATTCTAGAGGAAAGATAGTGATCTTGGTTGTGGTTGATCACCTCTCCAAATATAGTCATTTTTGTGCCCTCATCCATCCCTATACCACCTCCTCAGTCGCACAGATTTTCATGGACCAGATCTTTCGTCTTCATGGAATCCCTTCTTCCATTGTCTCATATCGTGATGCAACTTTCACTAGTCATTTTTGGACAGAACTATTTCACCACACTGGCATCAAATTGAACATGAGTTTAGGGTATCACCCACAAATAGATGGTTAGGCTGAAGTTATCAACAAATGTTTGGAAACTTATCTTCGTTGCTTCACCTCATAACAACAGCATCAGTGGGCAAAGTGGCTCCCTCTCATTGAATGGCGGTACAATACCTCCTACCACACTATATCTAAAATGACTCCATATGAAGTAGTCTATGGTCAGGCACTACTAGTGCTCCTTCCATACACCCCCAGCAGTTCACCAGTTTAGGTAGTTCACATAGTTCTTCAAACCTGAGATCAGATTCTTCACATTTTGCAGGACAATCTTCACATGGCAATAAATCGAATGAAACAACAAACTGATCAGCACAGTTCTGAGCGCACTTTTCAAGTAGTTGATATGGTCTTTCTTCATCTACAACCATACAAGCAATCCTCTCTAAAACTCAAAGGGCATCATAAGCTGGCTCCAAAGTTCTATGGGCCATATAAGGTTCTTTAGAAGATTGGGTCAGTTGCTTATAAATTGGAACTTCCTCCTTCCCATGTTCATCCAATATTTCATGTCTCTTGTCTAAAGAAAGTTCTTGGCACCAACATCAGAGCACAAACTATTCTACTAGAACTGGATAATGAAGGATCCATCATTTTGGAGCCAGAGGCCATCCTCAATAGGTGCACTTGTCAGCTTCATTCTCGATCCATCACAGAGGTATTAATTCAGTGGCATAGAATGCAACCAGAGAATGCTACATGGGAACCACTCCTTCATATTCAGCAACAATTTCCACATCTTAAGCTTTGAGGACAAAGATTTTCTAAGAGGGAGGGGATGTTAGGAACTCGTGTTTAACCCTTCTCTTTACTTTGTTAGCATATTGTTGTTGGATGCATATGCTTTGTAATTCATCCCATGAGTATATTGTATTATCCCACATTCATGGGGAGTAATAATTGTTTAGATTAGACTTAGTATATAAGTACGTGTTGAGGCCAATGAAGGCATCCACGAGTTTATTGTATTGAGCTTTGATGCAGAGTGGCACAAGGGAAGCAACACACAAAGGTTTACTCTATTGTCCTTTGCCCACTCACCCACTTCAACTAGCCTTCAACCAACCAACCAACCAAAGGCACATACAAGGCATATGAAGGATTTGATGTCCAGACTATTGTCCAACCCCTAAGGCTTCTCCAACACCTTAAGACAGATCAACAAACACCTTCTATGTAGTTGGTTTGATCTCCAACTTCCCAAAACTCTTCAACCTATACCTTGACTAGTAAGGTTACTAGCCCTCCAAACTAGGTTTTCTCAACAAAACTTGACAAAATCCCAAAGGTTTAGGCAAACAAATGATGGAATTGAACACGTGTTAGGGGACCCTAACAAACCTCCAAATCTCCTGCTCCAACTCTACTCCAGCAATCCAGAACGCCTGCTAGGTCTCTAGGCCTAATTGATCAATTTAGGCTAGGTTACAAAGCAAGTGCTCAAAATTGGGTGCATAGGTCAAGGGGCAGGAACTTGGAATGACTCTACCATCCCCAAACAACACAAATCCACCATTCATTCACTCATCCTCTTAGGGTTTTGTCAAATACAACAATAAATTGCATAAATTCAGTCAAATACATAGAGATATTTGACCTAGGGCATCACATTAAAAATAGTAAACTGTATTTTCTCAGAAAATGCTTTTGGAATCAAGTAGTATACACCCCTAGCCTGCATTTCACCGAGCGACATGAAATTTCATCGGTGGAAATGCATTCTAGGGCCAAATTTGTGGGACTGCCCTAGAAAACAGGGTTTCTAGACAAGTTTTGAAAGAAAATTCAATAACTTTTGACTCCGACCACTTCAAGACCTCAAACTAGTTGCATTGGAACCCTGACTCCAAGAGATTTTAGAAAAATATCATTTGCACACATGAAAAGTCCGTACAATCTGTACACAGCAAGAAAAATAGAGAAAAATAGTAAGTTTTCTTGAATTTTCTGCCCAAATTTCGTACAAAAACTTCCTCTCCCGTACTGGAGTCAGATATCCACCATATTAACAAATCCAAGTTCGTTTCCAACTTCTACAACAGCATTTAACTGCCCAAAGTGGTTTTTGAACCGACCCAACACATAACACCTTTGACAACTATGGTGTTTTGCATTAACACAAGGAGGTTGATTTGTTTGGCTCATCCAATGGAGTCCAAATGATCAACAAACTCCTTCCAACATACTAAAACATTAAAACAACCAAAAAAAAACTCGAAAACCAATCCTTAGACCTTCTAGGCCTAATTGGCACAACAAGGATCCAAGTGGACTAAGCATGATTGAGGTTTATAGGGTCACCTCAATCATCTTGACCACACAAAAGGGACCATACAAACATGGCTAAAGCCTTATTACCACACATACAATCAAAACAAAACATAGCTTATCAAAATGCATAAAAAATGCTTGAGGTGTCAGACTGCTCCTAGGTGCCCTGCACCAAGCTTGCTCAAAGGAGGTTTCCCCCTCGAAGTGGCGTGCAATCAATAAATTCCTTTTGTGCTCTGCTATTTCTGTTATTTCATGCATTTTCATTATTTTGTTGTAGGAGGTTCCTCTCATTAACCAAGATTGAGACAAAAATGTGCAAGTTGGATTTTTTTTTTATAATTTTTTTTGCATAACCTCCCCTTGTCCCTGTGTAAAATCCTTTAAAACTAAAAGTAAAGTATACCAAAGATGCTGAAGAACACAAAACATAAAAAAAATATGAGTGAGTATTAAACAAAGATTGTCGTGCAAGAAAGGCACCAATATAGCTGGAAATAACACTGCTACAGGGAGAAATGGCACCACTATGCAGAAGGATAGCACCGATACCTCTAAAAGCACATTTTCTACAAGAAAAACTCACATAAAATGATTAGATTGGACCTTGTGGGTCCCACTGGCTATGCCAATGTGATTAGTGAAATCTGAAATGAAGCTAAAACATGAAACAATGCATAAAAACAGAAGATTATACCTCATAAATGTATTCACAATCCAAGATAGGTTGGAGAGTGATGCACCCAAACTCACTCTAGCTTTACCCAAGATGCTCAAATGAGATGTGAAATGCTCTCAAGCTATGCAATTCACAACCTAGACTAGCTCAAGAGAGATTTTAGCATAATAACATTACTGAAATTGTGGATGATCAAATGGCTTGAGGGGTGTTGTATTTATAGGAATTTTTGGAGAGGATTTGATCCAAGGGTGGAGATTGATTTGGAAGATCAATGGTGGAGGATGAAATTGATGTGGAGGGCCTAGATTCATCTTAGAAAATGGAGGGCTAGGAATAAAGATGAATTTTAAATTCATCTTGGGAAAGGGATGGAGTTAATGAGGTTGGGCGATATGGATTATATGTGAATTAAAATTCACATGGGGAAGAGTAAAATGAATTAAAAATTCATTTGGGGAAGAGTGGATATTAATGAGTTATGACATGTGTAAGGGGTGTAAGAGGTATTAAATGTGATGTTGGACATGTGTATAAAAAATTGATTTATGTGGGATATATTTCAATTTTTTATTTGTAGTATCTGGGGAAGGGTGTTAAGCTAGGTTTGACCACTTTAATTAGGGTGATTATCGTAATTAATATTTCAGGAAAAAGTAGGGAATGGGCTAATGAGAGGTTAAAATTAATTAAATAAGGTTTTATTTAATTAATCCTAGGTCTAGGGTCATGTAGGTTAGGCTAGGTAATTAAATAATAGATATTTAATTAGCTAGGGTAGGGATAGGTTGATTAATAGGTTGAATTAATTAGATAAACATGATTTACCTAATTAATTGGGCTTAGGAAAAGGGAGCAATTAATCAAATAAATATTTGAACATTTATTTAATTAATTGGGGGTAAGTGCAAGAAGATGGGGGGCCAAAAAGGGGTCTTAAGTGGCCACTTTTTTTCTGAAATCAGGAAATACTGGCCTTGGATGAGAAATTGAGCATAGTTACTCTCAAAATTTGGAGATGTAACCAAAACAATGTTCATAGTGCTCCGAGTCTACTTTCTAAACTACTATTTTAAAAAAAAAATGGCATAGATTAAGGGGTTCAAAAGAGGGAGCCACAAAAATTGGTGTTGTTTCTATAAAAAAAACATAACATAGTAGGTTTTGTGGCTCATTCAAAAGGTCAACTTTTTTTTTGTATTTTTAAAATCACTTTAGTGAGAAATTAGCTAATAGCATGTAGTTTATGCCTAATTTTTCTGATAATTTTTTGATGAATATTTGATTTTTTACTAATTTTCAAAGTGGACACATCCTAAAAAATAAAATTTTGGCAGTGCTACCCCTATAAATTTTGAAAATTAATTGAAAATTAATTTTTTCTTTTTTTAACATTTGTAGAATGGAGTCTAATTTCTAAATATGTAATTTTTTTGAAATTTCAATGAATAGTTAATTTACAATGAAAAAAAGACCAAATAGTGGTTTTTGCCCAAAAACGGACACACAAAGAAAAGAAATTAAAGATGAAAGGTGTAACATTGTTAAAATGTGAAAAAAATCACATTGTCAAATAGCTAAGAGAAAGCATAACATTACCCAAGCGTTCGATTTGTTTGACCTTGAAACACGTGCAAATCTAAGGGTTAGCACGAATGAAATTATGTGAAATCTTGAAGAATATGGAAAAACATGTCTATTGTTGTTCAAAAGGCACTCCAAGCCTTTGGGTTGAAAATCTAAAGCAAATCCCAAGCCCAAGGGTTGGGATTCCCAAAGCAAAACATAACGCGAGTACGTTATAACACGCTCGTGTTATGTTTTTCTTTGCATTTTTCCTTTTCCGCAAAAGTTTGTGTTGTTTGTCAGGTTTGAAATAACACGAGCGGGTTATAATGCTAGCACATTATAATGCACTCACGTTATGTTCCCCTGAAATTTTTTTATGTTCAAGGCTATTAATCATGTATGTATGTATGTATGCCTATATGCCTATATGTATGTATGTATGTATGCCTATATGTATGTATGTATCTATGTATGCCTATATGTATGTATGTATGTATGTATGTATGTATGTATGTATGTATGTATGTATGTATGCCTATATGTATGTATGTATCTATGTATGCCTATATGTATGTATGTATAGTGTTGAGGGCAGAGGAGGGTAGAGATGGGAGTAAGCCAAATAGGGGAGGAGAGGGGTGGATAAGGATTGAGTGATTAAGGTTTAAGGTTGAGGGTTGAGCGTTTAGGGATAGGATTTAGAGTTTATGGATAAGGGATTAGAGTTTAGGACCTTAAGCGATTAGGGTTTAGGGTTGAGGCTTTAGGGATAGCATTTAGGGTTAAGGTAGAGTGTTGAGGGTAGAGGGATTAGGGATAGGGTTTAGGGTTGAGGGATTAGGGTTTAAGGTATAGTTTAGTAGTTCTTGTGGATAGAGCCAGTAAATAATGGGAGATTATTTGCCTGTTTCATAACAATATACCTCCCCTACGTGTGGGGTGGACAACAAGAAACATAGATGTACCCCAATGCAAATCTTTTCTCATAATGATCATCCTTTTGATTTCAACTATTAATTACTCACTATGGATGTACCATACGCAAAGCTTTTCTCATAGTGTGTACTCCTATTGGCATAATGAACCCCAGATGGGCCAGAAAAACATGCCATATAACATTACTAACATTAAAAAATTTCATAACCATTTTTCTGACATATTCTTACAACTCAAATATCTTTAAGAGAACATTGACAAAAATGATGGGTTTAACAACCTAACATAAGGCAAAGCAGTTTTGTTGGGTTTAGGGATAGGGTTGAGGGATTAGGGTTTAGGGTTGAGGGATTATGGTTTAACGTATAGTGTTGAGGGTTGAGATTTTAGGGATAGAGTTTAGGGTTGAGGGTTTAGGGTTGAGGGATTAGGGTTTAGGGTTAACGGATTAGGGTTTAGGATTCACAGATTAGGGTTTAGGGTTGACAGATTAGGGTTTAATGTTGAGAGTTAAGGGTTGAGGGTAGACGGATTAGGGATAGGGTTTAGGGTTGAAGGTTAACGATTGAGGGTTGAGGCTTTAGGTCTAAGGGTTAAGGGATTGGGGTTTAAAATACAGTGTTGAGTGTCGAGGGTTTATGGATAGGTTTTAGGGTTTAATTTTTAAGGGTTAAGGGTTAAGGGATAGGGTTTAGGGTTTAGGGATAAGGGATTAGGGTTTAAGGTATAGTGTCGAGGGTTGAGGGTTTAGGAATAGGGATAGTGTTTAGGGTTTAGGGATGAGGGATTAGGGTTGAGGGTTGAGCGATTAGGGTTGAGGGTTGAGGGATTAGGGTTTAAGGTATAGTGTTGAGGGTTGAGGGATTAGGTTTTAGAGTTGATGGATTAGGGTTTAAGGTATAGTGTTGGGGGTTGAGGGTTTAGGGATAGGGTTTAGGGTTGATGGATTAGGGTTTAGGGTTGACGGATTAGCGTTTAATGTTGAAGTTAGGGTTAGAGTGTCAAGGGTAGAGGGATTAGGGATAGGGTTTAGGGTTGAAGGTTTAAGGATTGAGGTTGAGGCTTTAGGGATGAGGGTTTAAGGCTTAAGATATAGTGTCAAGTGTTGAGGATGTAGGGATAGGGTTTAAGTTTTAAGGGTTAAGGGTTGAGGGATAGGGATTAGGGTTTAAGGTATAGTGTTGAGGGTTGATGGTTTAGGGATAGGGTTTAGGTTTGAGGGATTAGGGTTTAGGGTTGATGAATTAGGGTTTAATGTTGAGAGTTGAGGGTTGAGGGTTGAGGTTGAGGGATAGGGTTAATGGTCAAGAGATTACGGTTAAATAAGAGTGTCGAGGGTAGAGGGATTAGGGATAGGTTTTAGGGTTGAAGGTTTAACGATTTAGGGTTGAGGCTTTAGGGATGAGGGTTAAAGGATTAGGGTTTAAGATATAGTGTCAAGTGTCAAGCATGTAGGGATAGGTTTTAGGGTTCAAGTTTTAAGGGTTAATGGTCAAGCGATCAGAGTTAAGGGTTGAGGGATTATGGTTTGACGTTGAGGGTTGAGTACATTGAGGTTCAAGGGTTAAGGGTTTCAAGATAAGGTTGAGGGTCGAGGGGGTTAAAGTAGAGTGTTGAGGGTATAAGGATTAGGGATAGGGTTGGAGGGTTTAGGGATAAGGGATTAGGGTTTAAGGTATAGTATCGAGCCCATTGAGGGTCTAGGAATAGGGATAGCATTTAGGGTTTAGGGATGAGGGATTAGAGTTAAGGGATGACGGATTAGGGTTGAGGGTTGAGGGATTATGGTTTAGGGATAAGGTTTACGGTTGAGGGTTGAGGGAATAGGATTTAAGGTATAGTGTTGAGGGTTTAGGGATAGGGTTTAAGGTTGAGGGATTAGAGTGAAGGGTCGAGGGATTAGGATTTGATGTTGAGGGTTGAGGCTTTAGGGTTTAGGGTTTAGGGATAAGGTTGATGGTTGAGGGTTGAGGTTCGAGGGTCAAGGGTTTAGGGATAGGGTTGAGGGTTGAGGGATTAGGGTTAAAGTAGAGTGTGGAGGGTATAAGGATTAGGGATAGGGTTGGGGGGTTTCTGGATAAGGGATTAGGGTTTAAGGTATAGTATCAAGTCTATTGAGGGTTTAGGAATAGGGATAGCATTTAGGGTTTAGGGATGAGGGATTAGAGTTGAGGGATGATAGATTAGGGTTGAGGTTTGTGGGATTAGGGTTTAGGGATAAGGTTTAAGGTTGAGGGTTGAGGGGTTAGGGTTTAAAGTATAGTGTTGACAGTTTAGGGATAGGGTTTAGGGTTGAGTGATTAGAGTGAAGGGTTGAGGGATTAGGATTTGACATTGAGGGTTAAGGCTTTAGGGTTTAGGGTTTAGGGATAGAGTTCAGGGTTGAGGGATCAGAGTTAAGGATTAAGGGATTAGCGCTTGATGTTGAGGGTTGAGGGTTGAGGTTCGAGGGTCAAGGGTTTAGGGTCGAGGGATTAGGGTTAAAGTAGAGTATGGAGGGTATAAGGATTAGGGATAGGGTTGGAGGGTTTAGGGATAAGGGATTAGGGTTTAAGGTATAGTATAGAGTCTGTTGAGGGTTTAGGAATAGAGATAGTATTTAGGGTTTAGGGATGAGGGATTAGAGTTGAGGGATGACAGATTAGGGTTGAGGGTTAAGGGATTAGGGTTTAGGGATAAAGTTTAGGGTTTAGGGATTAGGGTTTAAGGTATAGTGTTGAGGGTTTAAGTATAGGGTTTAGGGTTGAGAGATTAGAGTGAAGGGTCGAGTGATTAGGATTTGATGTTGAGGGTTGAGGGTTGAGGCTTTAGGGTTTAGGTATTAGGTATAGGGTTGAGGGTTGAGGGATCAGAGTTAAGGGTTGAGGGATTAGGGTTTGACATTGAGGGTTGAGGGTTGAGGTTCGAGGGTCAAGGGTTTAGGGATAGGGTTGAGGGTCAAGGGATTAGGGTTGAAGTAGAGTGTGGAGGGTATAAGGATTACAGATAGGGTTTGAGGGTTTAGGGATAAGGGATTAGGGTTTAAGGTATAGTATTGAGTCTATTGAGGGTTTAGGAATAGGGATAGCATTTAGGGTTTAGGGATGAGGGATTAGAGTTGAGGGATGATGGACTAGGGTTGAGGGATTAGGGTTTAAGGTATAGTGTTGAGGGTTTAGGGTTCAGGGATTAGAGTGAAGGGTTGAGGGATTAGGATTTGACGTTGTGGGTTGAGGCTTTAGGGTTTAGGGTTTAGGGATAGGCTTAAGGGTTGAGGGATCAAAGTTAAGGGTTGAGGGATTAGGGTTTAACATTAAGGGTTGAGGGTTGAGGTTTGAGGGTCAAGGGTTTAGGGATAGGGTTGAGGGTCGAGGGATTAGGGTTAAAGTAGAGTGTGGAGGGTATGAGGATTAGGGATAGGGTTGGAGGGTTTAGGGATAAGGGATTAGGGTTTAAGGTATAGTATCAAGTATGTTGAGAGTTTAGGAATAGGGATAGCATTTAGGGTTTAGGGATGAGGGATTAGAGTTGAGGGATGGAGGATTATCACTAAGGGTTGAGGGATTAGGGTTTAGGGATAAGGTTGAGGGTTGAGGGTTGAGGGATTAGAGTGAAGGATCGAGGGATTAGAATTTGACGTTGAGGGTTCAAACTTTAGGGTTTAGGGTTTAGGGATAGGGTTGAGGGTTGAGGGATCAGAGTTAAGGGTTGAGGGATTAGGGTTTGACATTGAGGGTTGAGGTTCGAGGGTCAAGGGTTTAGGGATAGGGTTGAGGGTCAAGGGATTAGGGTTAATGTAGAGTGTGGAGGGTCTAAGGATTAGGGATAGGGTTGGAGGGTTTAGGGATAAGGGATTAGGGTTTAAGGTATAGTATCCAGTCTGTTGAGGGTTTAGGAATAGGGATAGCATTTAGGGTTTAGGGATGAGGGATTAGAGTTGAGGGATGACAAATTAGGGTTGAGGGTTGAGGGATTAGGGTTTAGGGTTGAGGGTTGAGGGATTAGGGTTTAAGGTATAGTGTTGAGGGTTTAGGGATAGGGGTTAGGGTTGATGGATTAGAGTGAAGGGTTGAGGGATTAGGATTTGACATTGAGGGTTGAGGGTTGAGGCTTTAGGGTTTAGGGTTTAGGGATAGGGTTAAGGGTCGAGGGATCAGAGTTAAGGGTTGAGGGATTAGGGTTTGACATTGAGAGTTGAGTTATAAAGATAGGAAAATAGAGATTTTGTATTTAGGTTATTTGGATGTTGATGGGTTTAGACTTGAGCTGAAATGTTGGACTTGTAATCTAGCCTAAAGAGAGTTTCTGTCATCAAATGTAGATTTATGGGTTCAATTAGATTGATTGCCTCTCCAGTTTTGGGGTGTGGATGTTTTGGAATCAATCAGGAAGTCTTTAGGAGACATTGTGGAAGTGGATTGGCAATCGCTTGACAGAACCCCTGCTATTTATGCTTGGATAAGGATTTGTCACAAACTAGAACTTTTGCTTCCAAAGAAGATCTATCTTTCTTCCTTGATTGGTATTTTCTATCAAGAACTTGATTATGAGGGCTTGCCCCTTCATTGTTATGCCTATCATATGGCAAAGCATCTGGCAAGCTCTTGCAAGAAACAAGAAAAGTTCTCCCTCAAAAACCTTGTGGTCATTCAAGTCTGAAGGGGAAGGTTTGGAAAGAGAAATGGATCATCAAAGAGATGAAGAATTTCTTATTTCTTAGACACCATCAATGGTTTTTCTCTAATGCAAAGGACCTACCAAGATGGAAGCATTTAAAGATTATATGATCTCTGAAGGAAAATCTCCTAATTCTCCCAGAATCTCATCCTTCAGCAAGGTGGGACCAAGTGGCTTGGCTCTTCTAGTCATGGATCCTGCCATATTTAAGAGGAATTGTAAGGCTTGGAAGTGTCAGTTGATGAAGCATAAGATGTTGTCATCCCTGCTTGTGTTAAGGAAGATAATGCATAGGATGTGATCAATCTATAGCAGGACAAAACATGAGCGCTTTATAATGCGCTTGTGTTTTGTCCTGCTATAGAAATGGTAAAAAAGTGTTGACTCTCATGATCTAGGCCCACATGCTCTATTTTCATACTAATTCTACGTGTGCTTTGACAAAAAAGAAGTGCTTTCATGCTGTTGGGAAGTTCACATGCACATTTGAGACATTCTACCACCTTTGCATGATCTTTCCACCACCTTTTCTGCTTTGCCAACTTGAGAAGGAGGAAATAACATAGTTTTCACACCAAGTTTGATATATATCTATTCAAGTTTCCAATTTTTGTAGTGTTGCAATGTTAATTGTGATTCAATTTTAGGAATTTAACATTATAAATTGGTTAATAGTATTGTTGTTAGTAATTATATTTGAGTGTTATTCAATTTAACATTGAAAAGGAAACAAGTGGTGAAAAACTCAAATTGTTGAGGAGTTTGATGTAAGAAAAAAAAAATACTACATAATTGGGTACTCTCTCCATTTGAATCTTCATTTTTTAGGTATGTCAAGTCTTTACATGCATGTTCTTTACATTTTCCTTAATTCTATTTGAATTACTTTATCATGCTTTATCATACATGTTTAAAATAGACACATTCCCAATCAAGAAAGCCACTACAATCTCACATGATGCCATGTATATTTTCTACACTTGGGCTCTTTCATAATTATGTGTAATAAACAGACCTTAACATACCATGATGTCAAACTATACAATAATAAATCCTTACAACATAATAAAATACAATCCCACCATTATCTTGTATTCATTTCTTAGGAAGTAATATTGGTCTCTTTATCATGCTATAGACAGATTCTCCGTCATGCCAAGGAAACGATCAAGAATTAAACCAACACAGGAAGAGATAGAAGCTAAGAATGCAAAGAAAGAAGTGTCTATGAGGGAACTTCATGAGAAGAGGAAATTGGACACGATACATGAAGACATGCCAATTGAAGAGGAACCACAACCATCACAAAGAGATATGGTATTGACGGCACAAAGAGAATGAATGCAAAAACTTCGTGCTATGAGAGATTTGAATACCATAGTTGGAGACATCTCCTCTACCTTAAGTCAACATGTAGGGACACCATCTACCACATCTCAAGTTGAGAGTACATCATCACTCACATGTGATGAAGGAGGTATGCCATCATTCCCACCTCAACCTCAAGGTATGTCATCTATTCCATCTTCGATCAAAGGTATGCCATCTAGCCCATCTCATTTAAATATTGATGAAATTCCTAATGTTGAGATGAATTTACCTAACTTAACACCACCTAGAATTTTGCATAGAAAGACAAAGTATTTGATTTATATTGATGAGAATATTTTTTAGCCAATGGAAGGTAAGATTCCAAAATGCACTTGTAGAAGATATGGTCATAAGATTTGGAGATTGTTCTTTGAAAAGTTAAATGAGATTGCAAGCTGTCAACTATTCATTGAAATGATGCGAAGTATAAAGTATAGGTCCATCATGAAGATTCTTGGGTTGAGAACATCAGGGGCTTCAAGTGAAAAATCTATTGTTAAGAATCTAATGAGTGCGTATGAGAGTGTGGGTAACACCTCATGGACAAAAGATAGTAATACAACATGATGTGTGATTACATCGACTATAGTAAGTAGTCAAACAAAGAAAGCTCATCTCATTAGAAAGACGAGTCAAGAATTGAGAATTAATAGGAAAACTTTATCAAGAGCCGTTGGAAGACGCCAAAGAATTGAGGACACTAATGCCAATAAATTATGGACGTTCTCGGGGAGACTACCACTAAAAGATAAACCAATTGTTGAAGCATTGAGATCGCTAATTGAAGACTTTTGGAAGAATTATACAAGGGTATCTCTGAATCAAAGGGATGTGGTAAGAAGGAGAATCGGTAGTCAGAACCGTGAGCCACAGCCAAAGCAGTTTTTGGATGAGACTCAAACATAGTTTTATGGTAAATTTCTAGAGAAGTATCCTCAAATTAAAATTTGTCAAAGATATTTTGAAATGCTAAAACCTTTCTATGTCAAGATAAATCACACACACACTACTTGTTGTTGTAGATTACATATTGAATTTTCTAACTATTTTGATGCTTATAGGTCTATATGTTTAGATATGCATACTAACAATGATTTGCAGGGTTATGCCATATGTACCCCACCAACATCTTCAAGAGACTTCATATCAAGAATTTTATGTGAAAGAGAGGAAGGTTAAATATTCTACAAGAAATTATGCTTGGATGGCACATGTCATCATTGCAGTGGCTTGCAACATTTGCCAATATGTGAACATATGGAAAGAACACATGTGGTTGGAAATGAACTAGTAGAGTTTGGCAAGTACAAAACAATGGCATACAATACAAAAGATGGTAAAGAAGCAAAGAGGTGTGAATTGGTTATTGCAAAGATTCCAGTGTATCAGTTTATGCCTATATTTCATGACAGCATAGTGTATGAGTATGCAAGACATGCCCATAGAGCTCGATGGTTGGACTTGCAATTCAAGTTATACAAGGACACATTTCTAGTTGGTAGCATTGTTTCAATCATCAACTTTGCAGAGAACTATAGTCTACAGCCATAGCGTGAGGTACAATCACAATATTACAACTCCACACAGGTTTCTATATTTGTGCACATCACATTCATTCATGTGAATGACAGTATAGAGGATGACAGAAAGATCATAAGGGAGTATAATTTCTATATTAGTGATGATTGCATGCATTTTATGGAGTTCGTGCAAGGTTGCTTTCAGGTGTTCTACAATGATTTGGCTAGAAGGGGCATATCATTTAGTCAGCATATCATATGGTCAAATAACTGTGCGTCACAATTCAAGAACTCACAGAATTTCTATTGGCTAAGTAGGAGGCATAATTTTATAGGTATTCAACATATGTGAAACTTTTGTGAGGCCGGGCATGGAAAGGGGGAGAATGATCGTGCAGGAGCATGTATCAGAAGAGCCATAGCATGAGAAGAGTTAAAGTATAAAGACAATGCAAAGTTGACAGATGCAAAATTGATTGTTGAGTGGTGTAATGCTTCCATGGGTCCAAGTAATGAAGGTAAGTCTTTAGTTCATAGATTTTTTTGGTTGATAGATGATACTAACGTTGCACCATATGAGGGCTGTTTTACACTAACATGATCAAATGAGATGCACTCTTTCAGAAGCTCAATTGCAAGTTCATGCAGTATCCATAAGCGAAAGATGTCATTCTTTTGTTCTTCCTATACAATTCAAGTCTGGGATGAGTGCGAGTCAAAGGCGTGGGTTGACGAATGGTAGTTAAGTTATCTTAGCCCACTTGACATGTATCGACCCCCGACGACACTAGAACTAACACAGATGGAATCATCAGTTGAATTTGACCACATATTAGATTTAGTTAAACTAAGTAATATAGGGCACGTATATTCATCTAATTTCATCTAGTTCAACTAGGAAATGTCATCTTACTTTGTAGTGTTTTTGTAATGTTGACTAATTTCATCTAATTTGCTACACATATCAATGTAGGGCACGTATATGTAGTTATTACAGATAAAGATAATGAAGAGGGAACAAATTATTACTTATGTCATTGTGTTGAGGCTAAAAAGAAATTAGAGGCCCCTGTTACAGATGGAAAAAACATAGAATACCCTATAGGCTCAATGGTTATTACTGGAACATGGCTTAGAAGGCACCCACATAAGAGTGTTAATATTTGGCTATTTCAGGACTTTGGCACACAGCGGAAGATTCTTCATTACTCAAACCTTGTTGTGGCATCCAATGTTCATTTGATAAAGTATCGAGGTAGACCTTTGAACAAAATCTTGTGGAAGGTGCGTGAGTCTGACCATGAAGCAATACTTGACACAATAAAGAGTAGAGCAGACCCAGATGGTTCATTGGATTCATTTGTAAGTATTCACATTGATTTTGTAAATTTATGTTACATTGAGCTGTAAGTATGCACATTAATTTTTAAGGTTTGTCTTTTTTTATTTCTTGCTAAATTTTTACACATATACACATTTTTACATCATCATGTTATGCATTTTTGGTGTCCTCCTCCTGATGCAACCAAACTGATAGTTCTAATGCATCCGGATGGGTACGTTTAAGCTAGGCAATGTTCTATTTTTCACCCAAACATGTCGAAATAGTCCAAGCTACATTGTACCGACAATATCCCTGAAGAGTCCAAAGTGCAAAAAGGCAGCAATCTTTGATGAGATGTTACTCAAAAATTGTGTCACTTAGAAATATTCCATCTGAGGCAACACGATCATGTAGAGTGCCTCTACAATAACCTCTCTCAGTTTTTTATATCTCTGAGGTATTTATGCGTAATGAAAGTTTTTCTATTGCCCCAAAAATCATCAGAAGGAGGTAGTGTAAAGTTGCAAAGGGGTGTAACTTTCATCCTGCTCCTGATGTGACCAAATTGACTATTCCAATGCATCCGGATGGGTACATTTACACTAGGCATGGTCTTGTTTTCTACCCAAACATGTCGAAACAGTTTGAGCTACATTGTACCGACGATATCCCTAAAGAGTCCAAAGTGCAAAAAGGAAGCAATCTTTGATGATATGTTACTCAAAAACTATTTCACTTAGAAACATTCCATCTAAGGAAACATGATCATGTAGAGTGTCTCTACAATAACCTCTCTCATTTTTTTATATCTCTGAGGCATTTGCCCATGCTGAAAGGTTTTCTGCTACCCCAAAAATTGTTAGAAGGAGGCAGTGTAAAGTTGCAAAGTGGTGTAACTTTCATCCTACTCCTGATGGGACCAAACTAACTATTCCAACATGTCTGGATGGGTACATTTACTTTAGGTATGGTCTTTTTTTTCATGCAAACATGTCGAAACAGTTCGAGCTACATTGTATCGACGATATCCCTGAAGAGTCCAAAGTGCAAAAAGGCAGCAATCTTTGATGAGATGTTACTCAAAAACCATGTCACTTAGAAACATTCTGTCTAAGGTAATGCGATCATGTAGAGTGCCTCTACAATAACCTCTCTTAGTTTTTTATATCTCTAAGACATTTGCCCGTGGTGAAAGGTTTTCTGCTGCCCCAAAAATTGTCAGAAGGAGGCAATGTAAAGTTAGAAAGGGGTGTAACTTTCATCCTGCTCCTGATGCGACCAAATTGACTGTTCCAACACATTTGGATGGGTACATTTACACTAGGCATGGTCTCATTTTTAACCCAAACATCTCAAAATAGTCTGAGCTACTTGTACCGATGATATCCCTGAAGAGTCCAAAGTGCAAAAAGGTAGCAATCTTTGACGAGATGTTACTCAAAAATTGTGTCACTTAGAAACATTTCATCTAAGGCAATGCGATCATGTAGAGTGCCTCTACAATAACCTCTCTCATTTTTTATATCTCTGAGGTGTTTGCCTATGGTGAAAGGTTTTCTGCTTATCCAAAAATCGTCAGAAGGAGGCAGTGTAAAATTGCAAAGCATTGCTAAGAAATCCTCAATACTCAAACACTCTAATGAACTGAAGCAACTTCTTCTTAGGTGCAAATGTAAGGGTACACAAGGGGAAAATGGTACCTAGATGACTTAGTGCATTTCTATGACTTCATTCACATGTTTAAATGTTTGAGAAACTCTCCTTTACTAAGCACTTGTCCTCATGTCAATGTTAAGCTTTATACCTCCTAGGTGCTCAATTAGATGATGTCATTAGATATAACTTACCCTTAGGAGCCAATGTAGCTTCTTCAATCCATCACACTTCTAGGTGCTCAAATTTAAGGTCTTGGACTTGTATCTTATTCCTAGGTGCAATTGGATGATCTTCCTAGATCTAGGTGCTCATGATGGTGGGAAATTACATGAAGGGGTGCCTAAGTCCAATTTGACTTTGTATTTGATATTTTATGACTCCAATTGACTAGGAATGGCTCAATTTCTAAAGTGCTGACTCAATAATGTAAGTTTAAGGTCTTTTCCTCCTAGGCACCAATTAATGAGTTCACTAGATGTAATTTCTCCTGGACTTTAAGATTGTGAAAGAACTTGAAGCTTGGATGGATGTCTTCAAATGTTTGATGAAGAAGTGTTCCAACTTGAAAGGTCCTTTGAAGTGTAGATATTGATGATAACACTTTCCATTATATGTGAAGTAGATGACTTCTCAAGGAGGCTTGAATGTATCAGAAGGACTTGAAATTGAATGGATGTCTTTGGAATGCTTGATGATGATGAGAAGTTCCTTTGGAGCGGCTACATGCTAATCTTGAAGTGATGATTGATGAAGAATCTAGTTGATACTTGAAGATGAATGGAACTTGAAGTGATAGATGGAAGTCTTCGAACATGATGCAACTGGTGATGTCGTTGATGAAGAAGACCTAAAATATATCTTGTTGTGACCTCTTGGAGCAGCTACCTCTTGAAGTGGTGTTTCCTTGGCAGTGATTACTTCCATCTTAACTCTTTGGCATGAATGAATGTGAAAGGCTCCTTTGGAGAAGCTACATGATGACTCTAGGCGACTCCAAGCTCTTGCTCCTACCTTTTCCTTCAACCTTCCTACAATACAAACCAAGAAACACATCAATCCTTATAATAAACACTTTATAACACAAAGGAATCCTCTTTAAACATGGAATAATCTTACTACAAATCTAGGCGCATATATAGGTAAAAAGAAGAGCAAAGGGCACCTAACACAAGTTGGTCCATATTTATCACTTTAAATGATTTCAAACAATTGTAATGGCTTAAAGAGGTCAATCTCCCTTAAGAGATTCATTCAAAAGGTGTCTTTCAATGCAATTTCTCCCTTAAGCACTAGAATGGGTTTGTACTGATGGAGAGTGTGCCTAGATTTAAATGTCTTTATACTTGCAATTTTGCAATTCTAAATGATGAGACATGTCTTAGAATGAATTCTATCTTTCAAGCACTCACTCCAAAAGGTCATCTCATGCAATTTCACCCAAGGCACTCATTGAGGTGTCCTCAAAGGCTAAAGTGTGCCTAACTCAATTGCCTTTATCTTTATCTTTTTTGTGCTTTCAACAATTGAAAATGACCTAGAGTGATCCTTTCTCTCAAGGCACTCACCTATTGATATGAAATCAAGTTATTTCCCTTAGGTGCAATTTTAGGCTTGTATGGGTGAAAAGTGCGCCTTACATCCCTAGGTGGTTCTTTCTAATTCTCAATGATTTCAATCAAATGCCGAGTGTCTAAGGAAGCTTTTGTCTTGAGATTATTAAATTTTGAGGTTTAAACCCCTTCCTCAATCAAGGCACAATCTGAGGGTTGTATAGATGAAAGTTGACTTGAACTTGGGCACTTATTTGAGTTGGGAGGACCTATAATTTGCGCCTAGATTGGAGATAGATATTTTGGCTTATTTGATGATGGTCTCAAGTCTCTCTACCAAGGCACATTTTGATGATGTTTTATTTAAACTCTTATGAAGACTATCTCATCCCTAAGTTCTCATCCTCATGATTTTCATGCACTTAGACTTCAAGGTGCCAAAACTAGTAGGAAAATTCACAATGAGCAGCTTTGCTTTGGAAGAATTTCTTATTGATCATTAGGCACACTTTGGAGTTGATATGTACTTCCTTTACTTCCATGTACTCAATTCATCATAATTATTGTCAAAGACTTATCCAAGTTGATTGATAACATGCTTCTTGATGTTAAGATCCTTCATTCACTCCTTCTTAGATCTAGGCACTCATGATGGTGGGAAAGAACATGAAGGGCACCTAAGGTTCAAGATAGGTTCTTTCCACTCATCTTAACTTTCAATCATTGTAGTTAATCTCAAAAGACATCATCCAAAATGAGAAACCTCCAAGACTTGTCATTGTAAGTTGATTTCCTCCAAGGCTCCAATACAAGGTTCTTTTGAAGGAAAAGGGCGCCTAGGCTTATGGGGCTCAATTTGATGTATTTATTGAAAGCTCAAGGTGAATTGATGCTTATTGAAAATTCCACTTTGTCCTTCATTTGCATTCTAGGTGCCATTTCCTATTAACTTATATACTCCTCCTCATGCTAGGGCACCATAAGGAAGTGGTTTAGACAATAGGTGCGCTTCACTTACTAGAGGCTTGTTCTCCTTCCACCTTAGGTACACTTTTATGGTTGAACAGGTGTCAATAGGTGCCTTGTCTTAAATGAATGCTCTCTCCAAGTTGGGTCTCCTTTTGAGGCTTTATGAGTTGCAAATTGCACCTTAACCCTTCATGCTTGTTTCTCAATGTTTGAATGTTTAAGAAAGTCTCATTTAGGCACTCATCTTAATGACTTTTTCTCAAGGTGCAATCATCCTAATGACTTGGATATTCATCCTAGTGTTTCAGGATATCAGGCTACCAGACTTAGTCATTTTCAGGATCTCAAACATAAAGAATAACATGATGATTCATTTTTTTGTATTGCATATAGTTGACATTGTATGCTACTCATAAAGAATATTAATATTTTCTATTCAACATGATGATTCATTTTTTTTTTAAATACAACTTTTATCTTTTAGTTCTAAAATGAAGTTTAGGTGATACTTGAATAACAATAGCTAGCTTATTGGATCAACAAACATCCTATGTAATACAATTGGACTTTAAATATTTGAAGTAGCC
Source organism: Cunninghamia lanceolata (assembly GCA_027924645.1). NCBI lineage: Eukaryota > Viridiplantae > Streptophyta > Pinopsida > Cupressales > Cupressaceae > Cunninghamia > Cunninghamia lanceolata. The sequence goes on along the minus strand of BSBN01001807.1, from coordinate 18,636,811 downwards.
ATCTACAAATATCCATTCAAACATGGATTTATAATGCAAGTATGGACGCCATCAATAAAAAAGATTTGTATTAACCAAATATCCATATAGGCATACATCAATATCTGTTGATATAAGTATAACATATATACAAAATAGCCATATAGGCTTACATGAATGCCATATAGGCATACAATGTCAACTATATACAATACAAAATATATGTCCACAAATGCCATATAGGCATACAACAAAGGAACACAATAAAAAGTCATTCCCCTCTGGCTGGTGAAGAGAATAGATCATGGGAAGCCTTTGATCTTCTAGGGGATGGAGACGCGCATGTGGGTGGTCTACTATGAAACCGAGGGATGCTCCTCCTATTTAGTTCTTCCTGCATCTTTAGCTGTTACAATAAAAAGTATAGACATTAATATATAGAAATTACATGTTATAAAAAATGAAATATTTAACAAAATAATCATTTACCGCTACCATATAATCTGTCTCCTCACTTGCCTCAGTAGCATGAATAGGCCATGGTGATGTCATGTCCTATAGAAACCATCCAGATAGAAATTAAACTTCAAATCAATAATCTTTTGATTTTTCAAAAATAGACAACTATAACAATGAATGTAAATTGAAATTTACTAATCTACCTCATACCCTTGTCAATGCCATGGAGCTATGAATTGCAAAGGTCACACCATGATTCATTGCCCTATGAACATTAGGAGGTGTCTCCACAGCCTGCATCATTTGGAAATAAAACAACATTATTCAATTACGAAAACTATAATAGTGATGCAAATCATGGCTCCTAACATACACACATGTTCATCTAAACATGGAAGTACACACAATAAAGCACACAAGTCAGATACAAAAATCTAGTAAGTACAATTCATTCATTAAACTATTTATTTTATTACCTCTATGAAGCTTTGAAGTCCACCATCACTGGTAGGTGTTGCCGTGAAATCTCCAATATTAACCTATTCAACATCCAAAATCAGATATTAGAATACCATTTAGATAACAATGCTATTCACATGTAATATTTATAATTGTTTACTAGTTACATACCTCAATAGTAGATGATCTAGTGTAATATGCAGGTGGAGAACCACTAAAAATTGCATCAACGCTATGACCCTAAAATTTTATTAAAATCATCCAACTAAATTAGTTAATCTTGCATTTCAAAAATGAAATTTAATAAATTAAATTCAATAAACTTGCTAATATTTACCTGAGTATCAAGGTCGAAAGTCTCACTCAGGAGGGTATCTGTCATCACCATCTTCTCAGCTGCAGATGTAGCCTTTGCACCTGTGTCCTAACTATCCATGGGGTCATAACCATAGGCTGATCTGCAAGTCTGACAAGCATGGGGTGGGAACCTACTCCTCGCACTATCTCCCAACCCACTCTGTGATGTAGGATTGACATGCTCTATGATGCTCTGGGTCAAGGTACTAATGGACTGAAGTGTATGGACCTCAACACTCTCCTTCACAATGGAAGGGATAGAAACATGCTCATGGGCTGGTCTACTGATTACTCGTCTCACTGCCCGATGTGGGTCTGGTCTATCTTGTGTTGACCCCCCACCTCTACCCTGGAAGTCCCACATATCAAAATAGTTTAGCACTTTATTGAGGACAAACTCGCAGTAGAGTTTCCTCAAAAAGTATTGTGGGACCTCATTATTATTGCATGGAGGATGGTCAAAAACCATCCACCACCTCTGCCCAAAATTGTCCCTTATCACTTGGTTGTTGTACCAATGGATAGGGAACCTCTTGCATGTAATGGGTGGAGGTTGATTTGTTTGTGGGTTTGTGAAAATTGAACACAAGTCTAATTTTGTAATTTGTAATTTTTTCACATCTTGGTATGATAGCTTGTCTGCATAATAATCTATAAACTCTCTCCTCTTATCCATCCAACTAGTTATTTTCTTGCTAATTGAATCTACATTTGATAACATAGATTCAAGAGATTCAGCAAGCGTGGACCTATGCAAGGTTGAAGTCGAAGGATCTTTCAACCTTGCAATTATATCTTCAATTTCTTTTGTGTTGTTTTCAATTTGTCCCATTATATTTTCTTGTGTTCCAAGGACATGTTGAGGAATGGATGGAGGAGGTTCTTGTTCCGCAAGATTTTGTGGATTTTGAGGAGGAGGAGGAGGTGCATTAACATTTCCTGACAAGTAATGAAATATACATCAAAAAACAACTCAAACCTACCTATTTAGAAGCAAATTCAAACAAAAAGACAAATAAACTCACTCCTTTGGCATGCTCGACATCGTGATGGCATTTTGGCGATGAATCGATAAGATTTTTGTGTTGAATTGAGGAATCCAAAACATAAATGTGCTTCCTAGGGTTTGCAAACCACGGGAATAGTGGAGAAAAAAGAAATGAAATGAAATGAGATGAGTTTTTTTAATTTATAATAGGTCATAACATGCTCATGTTATAATGCGAGCGCATTATGGTTTGGTTTTGACGAGCCTTAGGCTTGTCATTACCAAACCATAATGTGAGCGCATTATAACGCATTCGCGTTTTGTATTTTTTTTTTTTGAAAACAATTTGGCCACTTTTTGGCCCCCCATCTTTTTGCACTTACCCTTGGGTAATGTTAGACTATTGAATTAATAAAAATTAATTCAATTTGGGGGATGAATGGAGGAAAAATAGGTGTTGAATAGGATAATTAATTAAACAAAAATTTAATTAATTGTTTGGAAGGGGAATTGGTGTGTTTAGTGATGTCGGGAGTTGGTTTGATGACGAAGACATTTTTAGGTGTCTACACTCACATTGTAAGTCTTTTTGAATTAGTGGAAGCTATGGAGATCCTAATAGAGACACTCGTGGAGAAATTTTAATCTATATAAGATAGCAAGGGTGAAGGCAAAGCTTACTCCAAGGAGGAAGAGGAGTATTCAAATGGTGAGAAACGTCATACATGTAAACCTTTATTCAAAGTGTAGGTAAAGATTGACATTTCACCAAATTTGATTGAGATGTGGATGCAAAGATGATTCACCATTGGTTGGCACAATTTGAGATATACTTTCACATGCATTTATTCACTTTCAAAGAAAAGATTTCCTCTACTAGGTCAAGATTCACAAAGCATACTTTAGCTTACTTTGAAAGCATCTTGTATTATATGGCTAGGAGAAAGTATGCTCTAATTAGTCTATGAGATGAATTTAAGAAGTTGATTGAAAGAATTTATCCTATTTGTCCTAGAGAGGATAAATGTAAGGAATGACAATTTTGAAAAAATGAGGTAGAATATCTAAAAGAGTACACCAATGGATATTCTAGAAGGGTTGTGTAAATGGAGAAAGATTCAAAAGATGATAAAGTCTCGATGAAGTGTATTAGAGGCCTTCATAGCCTCTTTTGAAAGCCCGTGATGTTATCCAAACTAGTGAACATAGATGATGCATGTGGTCATGCTTAGTATCTTGAAGTAATGAGTCCTCCATCCTCTACATGGATAAATGGAGTTAAGGCCAAGACAAAGAAGGTGAATTCCACAAGTAACAAGAAGAAATATGCATCTTGTGATCATTTTGTAAAAGATATTCATCTAGAATCATTTTATTCAAAGTTGCATCCACAGAGGAACCCTCATTAGTAAGGTGAGAATAAGAAAAAAATAATGCCTAGTATATAATAAGAGAGTATAGTAATTCAAAAGGTTAAAGGGATTGATTGTACTTTTGAGGTTGATTCTAGATTTACTTTCACTACTAGTTGGATTGTTTGAGAAAGAAGCTTTATTTAACACCCAAATTTAGATTAAGGGTGTTAAGATAGAGAAAGGTGATTTTTATACTTTTAAGTGTTATAAAAGAAGTATGGAAAGTAGATTTAACCTTTCTAATACCTTAATAAAATGAATACTTCTACGAACTTTTCATGTGAATTTCACCTAAATATTACTATGTTTTATCTCAACACAAAATACTAAGGTTTTCTTTACAAAAAAGAAACTAGCTAAAATTTGGTCCAAAGGTAGCTTCCCTAAGGCAAAACAAGGTATATAAGTCTAGAGGATAATTGCATAGACTTCTGCAAGGAATTTAAAATTTCTCTAATTAGGTACAAGTATGGAAATACAATGTTTTATTGGCATCTAAGTATTGGAAACTAAAAGTGTTTATAATGTTGAGAAAAGTAAGCTCACTAAAATCAAGGATAGTTGTCACATTCAATTTGTCATAGAGACATCAATAGTGTCGTAGTGTCTTTATTTATTATGGATTTTAGATTTTTTGAGATGATACATAATGTTCATTAGATACCAACAGTGCTTGCTGAATCAAAATTTTATGTCTATTAAAATTTTATATTTTCATTAGAGGATAAGTAGCTTGAAAACTTAACTTATACACAGAAATTTTTTTGGGAATAATTGGGAGCCTGCTTTAGTCAAATCCCTATTTGGTTTTTTTAATCTTATTGTAATCAATGAGATAATTTGGGTTGGTGATCTTAACCTTGTACTTTGTTGTAGGAAAGTAAATAAAATTATACAAACTATAAAATCTATGGGGTTTCTATAGTCTATGTAATGCTTAATGTATGTGAATGAAAGAGGATATTTGATGCAATATTGTAACTACCTAAAATTGGCTAGTAATAGATGGCAATCTAGTGATGATCCAATGGTCAAGCACATGACCCAAATGACATGAATAACCTACATTTAACTTTTTCAAACTTAATGGAATTGCCAAATCAACTCATATGACCCTCCATTACTTTTTTTCATGTTCTGTAGCCATTTATTATGCTCACATCCTTAGTCACATTTCATGAACTAGTATTTTTCCTTTTATGTTATGAAATCATCATTTTTTCAAGATGAATCGCCCTAATGATTCATCAATTACTTGGTTAATTCAACAAATCACCCTAGTGATTTCTTGCTAGTAAATGGATGATTTATAATTAAACCTTGACCACATGATTTCTTTGATTACACAATTTCTAGACCAATCTTGGGTTTTAGACTTGAGCTCTACTCATCCTTGATGACACCCAGTAGAGGAAATCTCCCAGTTAGCCACCATAATTATGAATCTAGCTAAATTAGTATCTCTCCAAATGAATTTTCATCGGTCCTTTTGGTTGCTTCTTGTTGGGAAACCCATGTTCCTACTTCCTCGGACTCAACTATAAAAATAAGATTAGGTTCCAAATTCTAGGTAGTAAATATGCAAATTCCAATTTTGTACATAGGCTTCTTACACTATAGCCTCTTTATATTCTCTTGTCTATTCATTTGGCAGAGCTTCAAATCTATACAATCATCCATTACATAAGTGTTTGTGTTTAGTCTTTTTCTTCCCCTAAGCTCTTTGTGTTTCTAGTCTTCTCTGCATCATTATGAATCTTTAATGCTAGTAGAAGAGAGAAAAGAATCAATTTGGACTATTGAAGACTAGATTCCATAACAAGGTGTTAGATTAAATTGTTTTTTTTCACTAGAACAATTTATTTTCAAAAATGGCAAGCATTTAGCTACATCCTCCAAATTTATTTTAGGAAGTAAGTTTGTTAGTTTAGTTAGGTTATTTTATTCTAACATTGCTTTTAAAAATCAACAAGTTAATTTATTTTGCATTAAATTATTGAACAAGAACCTTCACATTAATTCTCAATCTTGAAACTATTGCAACATAGAACCTATAATATTCATAGTTTATTATTTTATCTTCTTACTTGTAGACATGTGAAATAGAGATAACCCAAAGGAAACATAGTTTACTTTTAGTTATTTAGGTTAGATTTATTTTCAAGCTATACAAATCCAAAAAATATCAAAAGCATAGAATAGTCACAATTTCTTTGACATATTAGTTTTGATTTTAGGATTTGATTAGTTTGTAATATTTGTTCTATTAGAATTTAATTTATTAAGAATAGTGAAAAAAACACAAAAAAAATACACAACTTAAGACATCTCATATTTCATCAAAAGGCTCTAAAAATAGGTTCTAATCAATAATCAGATGTCAACACATGAAAAATAAATTCAAATAAATAATCAAACCCCCCCAAAAAATGTCAAATGGATTCATATCCTCAAAAAACTAAGATCAACTTAAAAGAATTTGTACCCACATTCCCAAAAGTTCCTTACTCATATTCTCTCCAACATGGTCACATTCATCTTCACAAACTCATGTGTCCTAGGATCAAAGTGAATTGGGTAGAAAAAACTCTAAGAGAGTGAAGATAAAGTCTACCCCACCCAAATTTATCAAGGAACAATAGACTCAGGCCATCCAACAAATACAACTAGAGAATAATTGATAATAGGTCATAATCTAGGCACACCTTGACATGTTTGAAATAAAAAATCATTGACTTGACTTGTTCCTAGAAAGCACTTACCATGAGATTAAATCTATGCAAGCCCTTACTGTGAACACCCACACTAGAACAGACACCATCACACCTCTACATAGGTTCACAAGAGTGAAGCCATACATTTCCCACACCATAAAAACTCCCATCACAAACCTTATTTCCACATTCAGGGCACTTCTCCTTGGAAAATATGGTAGGACCTACTGTGCTTCACACACACACATGCACACCCCATTTTTCCAAAATGAGGACTCCCCTTTTTTATCTTTTGTTTCTCTCTTTTTCTTTGATGTGCTTTTGATTGAGTTTGGGTTTTATTTCTTGATTTTTATGTTTGACTACGTAGGAAAAGTATCAAAGTTTATCATTTTAGCATGATAGTAGAATCCTCCCTAAAACTTCAATGTTTTGCTTCATTTATTTGACTTGTTTACTTGATGGACTATCAAGGTTTGTCAGTTTGGCATGATAGTAGAATCATCTCTGAAAGTCTGAAGTTTTACCCTTGCACATTTGCATGGATGATTCTCAACCTATCAGGGTTTGTCATCTTGGTGTCCCAATAGAAGCTTCCTTGACATCTTGATGTCCAAGGGTTAGTGTTGGTCTTGTGTGTCACCCTTGCCAAACTTTTAAATTTCTCCATTTCAGTATGTCTAAGGAGGAATCTCCAATGTCCCGATGGGCAAGTGATTTGACCTAATTTTGGCCTACCCTCAGCCTTGCATTTGTTGTGGTCTTCTTGCATGCATGAAAAAGGGGTTTATTTCTAGTTGACCTATAATTTTCATTTTACTTTTGTATTTTGTGGTTTTACCCTCCAAGCTCTGGTGATTTGGTCTTTCTATGAACTCTTTGACATGAGATCAAGGGCATGTGATCATGATTCTCCATTTAACCATTATTGATGGGTGTTTGTTCAATTGTCTTCCATTTATCCTCTCTCCAGGTAGGGTTTTATGAACCTTCCTTGTGTTTTAATGGTGTCTCTCTTCGTTTGAATTTTGCTTCGATTTCATTATGATCTTTGTGCTCTTTGCATTGGTTTGTCACATTTTTCTTGCTTAAGATTTTTATTTTTATTCATGTTTCTCTTTTTCCACTTTCATTTTTTTGATTTTCTGTCATTTGAATCCACTTTTGCCTTCACCCACCTTTTGAGGTTGTTTTTGATGACGTCAGGTTACCTTTTTAGAACTTCCAAGGTTTTATTCTTTCAACTCTTTTTTGTAATGTGGCATGAGTTTGTACCAATCCTCGATCCTTGATTCTACTTGCTTACTAAGTCCTTTGGGACAACTTTATTGAGATTAGTTATTTTCATTTTCTTTTCAAACATGAGATTCATGGTAGCCCTGATCTCCAATCCCTGAAATTACAATTTTGCTAAGACTCTTATGATCATGGGTTTAGCCTTTTCTTGTTTTAGTTTTCTTTGATTATTGAGTCTTTTCTATCCCCAATTCCCAATCCCCAACATTGCTTACATTAATCCCTTGGGATCATGGTATTGACCATGGTTATTTTTAATTTCTTTTAGGACATGATTTTGATGTTTTTCTTGATCCTTGATCCTCAATGTTTTAAATTACTAAGTCTTTTAGGATTGGTGTATTGGGTTCTCATCATTTTGATCAATATTTTGGCATTGGTTTGATGACTTCCTCGAACCCTGATCTCCAACAAAACAATGTACTAAGACACTTCAGATTGTGAGATTGTACTTACTTGTTTCCTTTGCATTTGGAACATGAGTGTGAAGCTCACCCTGATTCTTGATTCTTGGCATATTAACTAATTAATCTTTTGGGATTGATGGGTTTTTGCTTTCTATTTGAGCATGAGTTTTATGGTATTTCTAAACATCGATCCTCAACAAACTTTAGATTATCTACCTCTAATCAAGATCAAGTGGTCACAATAGTTTGGGTGCTTAAGGAATAGGTTATAGGGTCTCCCTGAGCTCTAATGCCTAATATTTCACACAGTACCATTGTCTAGACAAGTATCAGTCTCCTAAGGTCTTTGATAATTTATAAGGAATATAATCTCTTGTTTGTTCTAATACATTTCAAGTTAATTTATTTCAAAGATTGTGTTTTAAACTATGGAATGCACTGACTCTGATGGACTTAAATTTTTAATCTGATAATCAAGAGTATACTCTAATAAATGGTTTTGATGCTCATTACAAAAATGCAAGAGAATCCCCCACAAAAAGAGATGAAGTATGATTTCAAGGGGTACAATCCCCCATCACAGATGTCATCGCATCATAAAAGGATTGGAGACCTTGATTTAGAGCATGTGGGTGTCCAATAATTCTTGCAAAAGGTGCACGTGGAAGGAGACAAAACATTTCAAGCACAGTGCATGGCTAGCTCTAGGTTGGTTCAAGCTATTGCATTCCCTATGTCCATACAATCCCTTGATTTGGTAGGCATGTGCTTAGAGATATGACCAAAGGCAAAAGAAGGTGTTTGGTCCAATAGGGTAGGTGGTCCTTTATAATGGGGCTGATATGATAGAAAAAGTCTTTATACTCCCCACATATGCCAAGTATGATAAGATCACTAGGAATACTACCCTAGAATATTATGAGAAGATGCATAAAACTGCAACTAACTACATCAAATAGGATCTCCCCATTGTGAAAAGGAAGAATCCTTTATAGATGTCCCAGGTACAACATAGAAGTGAGTTCAAGAAATATGGTAAAGATGCAATTACACTTCTTAGTAGGGTCTTCAAGATTGCTACTGCCATGGAATGGCACACCTGAATGTGCCAGTTTTGCACAAAAAATATAGATGGGAATATGATAGACTGTGGTACTCTTATCAGTGATAATCTCCATGATTAGTTGTTAGAGGTGATGGAGACCAACTGATTCTACTTGACATCATACCTAGTGTACCTCCTATCCTACTAGGCTAACTTTCTAGGGTTGATGTAGGTTGGTTCTCTCCAACTAAGAAAAACTAAATTGTATGATCATTTTCCATAGTTTGAGCTCAAAGAGAGCCACAATAATTATTGTTTGGTCAATGATGCATTTATCTATGCAATCATGTGAGGGATTGTGAATGATTATACAAAGAGACTATCATTGGAAGCCACCAATGAATAGGGAAATTAGGGCAACTAGTATAGCTAGTTGAGGACCTTCTCATACATTAAAGTAGCTTGGTTTTAGAATGCCCCTTATAAACTACCAAGATATCCTAGTGACAGGATAATTCTATTAGAAATTTGTAGGAAGCTAGCAAACGTGCATAAGCAGGTTGCTAGCGAGCACAAGTCTAGCTTCCAATTCCCCATTCAAGTAGGGGAATACTCCTACCTTAATATGATAAATACCAAAACTGTAGAGAAAGAAATGGCTCCCCTATCTCGAGACCTGTATGGTCATAAGGAATATATATGACCCAATTGGAAAGGTCATCCCATTGATAGGGGCCTTGTATAAGCATGAGCCAACATTGGAGGATCATTAGATAGATTTCCTCGATGATCATGAAGTCTGAAAAAGGGACTATTTCATATTGACCTTACACATGGTCAAGGCCTACAATGTGGGGAGGATCCCTAAAGGACTTAAGGAATATGGGAAATTCCTAGATCACTCCTATAATAAGAATAAGGAGTAAAATGAATCCATGGGTCACAACATTGATTGGACTATAGTGGAGGACTCCTCCATGGATAATATGACAAAAGGGGTGATTGGTAGAACTCTAGATTGGCTAAAGAAGCCGTATGCTATGATTGACCCTTACTTGACCTCTAAAGATTCTAGGGAGTAGAAGAGGAAGAAAATGGAGAAAGGAGAATCTTCTACCCCACCTAAGGCCAAGGCAACAATAGGAGTAGGAGATCAAGAAGAACAAAGGGAATCTAGAGCTTCCATTACTACAAAGGAGAAAGAAAAGGTAAACATGGTGGAGGTTTAGTCTAGTGAGGGTGAGGAGGATGACATGTTATTGATTAGAAGAAAAAGGAAGGATGTCTAACCTCCTCCTACTGCTTGGGATCCAAGTCATCCTACCCCTGAGGAGACAACCCTGATGTCATCTCCCACACACACACCTTCCTCACCACCTCTACAAAGTGTCACCACTTCTTCTATGCATACAAATCTTTCTTCTCCACCTCCACAAACCACCATACATCAACCCATAGCTTCCTCCTCACCTCCTACATAGGCTACTACTATACAACCTCAAATGTCTCAACCACCTCTTCAAACATAGCAACCACCACTTCAAATTTCAATTGCATCTATCCAAGCCACAACACAACCACCATCACAAGTTTCTCAACCAGTCTCTTCACCCTTTCCTCAACCCACTCCATCTTCTCAACCTCCTATCTCTTCATCTATTCCTCCATCTCCTCCTCCTCAAGCAGAGACCCCGTCATCTTCCCTTGCTGCTAAATAGGAAAAACCACTAGGAGATGATGACAAGTAGCTAGGAGGAGAGGACATAATTGAAGGTCCCCTTGTCCCTAAGGAAAATGTTGAAAATATGGACCAATTTAGTCAAGATATCCCTTCCTCACCTCTTGATGAAGATGATGGTTCAAAAGATTTAATGTAAATAGTGGTTATGAGTCCTCCTCGCTCTTCTCCTCACCTTTGCCACACTCCAATCCTAGGAAGAATAGGGCTTTAACTCCTCCATCTACAGGTGCAGTGACAACATGATCATGACTCCCAATATGGCTAAATCACAATGTTGGGAAGAGGAAAAGGACCTACATTGAAGAAGAGGAAGACCTCTCAATAGTGGTAGAGATGTTAAAATCTCAAACCAAGCCACAAAGAGATAGAACACTCTCCACCATAATCACTGATGCATAGGGAGCTAGATTAGCTCAGGTGGCCACTCCACTAGTAGAGAAGAAAGAATCTTTAATGGAAATTGGAGATGATATAATCTATTAGGTCAACTTGGGTCACTAGATAAGGGAGGAAGAGAAGAAAACATTATAGGAAGTTGTCTCTAGTATTGTATAGAGGATGAAAAAATATGAAACAACAAAAGATGAGTTTAAAAAGAAAGTGGGTAAGCTAACTACATCTATCAAACACTTGGTAGGCCTATTTGATACAAGTTCTCTTATGCTAGCCATATTAGAAGCCCTAAAAAATGATAGTATGCCTCTTGATTATGAAGGAATTGATCTTTCTACAAGGACATGGAGAGATTCGTTGGAAGCTCTTGGTAGTAGGGTCATGAAAGAGGCAATGAGAGCCTATCACACCATCAATGATGAGACAAAGAAATTGCAAGAATTAGAGACTTCTATTGATGAAGAACTATTGGTATGGGAGGAATACCTCCCAATTTTGTAGAGAATGAAGGCAATGCCTTACACTGAATCATTCGACTAGGTATTTTTGAAAAGAAGGATCAAGGCTTGGCAATATAGTGGATGTAGAATGATAAACTAAGGAGTAAAGTGCTACAAAAATGTAAGGATAAATTTAAGGCTATAAGGGATGCAACTGATGGTGCCACATGACAAAGATTGATAGGTTAATTGAAGCCATCTCTTGTACTTTTAGACATAAATCTTCTATTGTTCTCCCTACAATTAGGATAGTCAAGGAGTTCACTGATTCCCTTAATCAAAAATTGATCGAGCATGGAATTAATGACTTGATGAGGATAAAAGCTAAATTCCAAGGCTTCCATGGAGAGTTGACCAAGTTTGTTGAACTTCAAGAGAAGATCAAGAGGTTAGATTTATCCTAGTGGATAAAGATGAAGTACTATCAAGGGCCAAATCAAAATAATTTAAATGGCCATATTAAGCTCTTCCATAGTTACTTTCCTAGCGAAGCATTAATCTACTAGCCTTTGGTTTCAGTTCATTCAAATTCTTTCATTCGTTATTCTTTCAAAAATGTAATAACTCAATTCAAAACAAACTGATGGTGATATAGTTCCTAGGAGGATGACACACTATATAAGTTGTAAATTTTGTAATTTTGGGCCTTAAGTGTTGGTAAAAGGCCGACCTATCCATGGATGTAATTAAACATCACCGAGCTATAAAAAGGAGAAGTGCCACTTAGTTTTGGGGGGATATAAAGATTTTTCTACAAGGCTAGACTTTTTGCAAGGTATGCAAGGGAAAATTGTAACACATCTATAGTGTGGAATCCTGTTGTTGCATGTAATCTATCAATATTGTTTCCAATTAATAGAAAATCATCTAGTATTCTCTATGTTCTTTCCATTTGGTGGTAATTTGTTTAAATCTTCACTTGTACTTGGTATATCCTAGTGAGACAAATGCTTAATTGTTATATATTAATTTGAGATTGAGGAATAAAAATTGATTACTATACATGCAATATGGTTTTTCATTTTTTTCATTCTAATGTATCATATAATTCATTAGACTCTTTCATCTGCGATGTTTATGATTGTGTGAAATACTAACCATTACATTTTTAATTTATTTTGAATCTCATCAGATTTACAAAGTGGAATCAGATACAAAGGCTTTTCATTTTTATTTTACTTTCTTACTTAAAACCCTAACCTCTTTTTTCCCTTTCTTTGTCATTAGACTAGTTTAGGATTATATCTATGAATTTTGAGTCTAACGATCACACCTATCTATTAGAGACTTCGTCTATTCAGTCCAAGATTAATTTTACTAGTGCAAGCCCCTTGAACAAGCACTCACAAAGACCACTAAGCTGCTTCAATATTGCCATGACCTATCCAACAGGGACCTCAAAGGAAACTAATATTTTATATTAATTACCTTTTCAGGAGAAGTAGAGTGATCTTAAATCTACTTGGAGTTGATCTGCCAAAGCAACCATCAATAGAACTAGTGCTAGAAATAGGGCCTAAAAAAATTGGACTGCCTAAGGGTTTTCCCATCTAGGCAATGAAGGAGCTTAACCAAATCTTTGTCTGTTGGGGGAACAAGTGTTGAAGAACTCACACAACATAGAAATACAAGGAGTGGTTTTTGCAAGAGAAAGAGACAGGACACTAGATCAGTGAGTCATGTTAGATCAAAAACCCTAGGTTCTTCCCTAGATACAATACAAATGGTACCAATGACCTTTTTTAGTGTTGATCACTCCCCTCTTTCTATTCTCAAAGATCTCCATGATATACCAAGAAAACCTGAGAAATTTTTTCTTAAGTTCATATATGGAGAAGGAAGTCCAATGCAAAGTGTTAGGATCTGAAAAGATGAATACCATAGAAAACTAGTGCAATGAATAGATTAATAAACTATGAAGAAAATGATATGAAATTAAAATAGAGGCATAGAGTTAGTCTCCACGATAATAATTAAAATTCTCTAGAAGAAAAATAGCATTAAGAGGATACAAAAGAAAAATCTACACAATACAATGGACACAAGACTAGCTAGGAGGTGAGTATATATAAAATATGAGAGAGGGGAGAGGTGGTGAATACCACCAATGGGAAGAGTCCACCATAATAGCCTAAAATAGGTAAGTATAACTCCCATGGAGGATGCCAACACCTTGCACCTACTCAGACTAATACTCACTTGATTAACCCTAAGCAATCTTAATAACATGTGTAGGAAAAACCTAGGAATATAGGAAAATGAATAACCCAACTAGGAAAATAAAAACCTACACTAACACCACCCTTAATCACAACTTAGATGGGTGAAAAGATGCGTCCCAACAAATGAAGCCTAATGAGGTACCCATGTATATAAAAATCCTCCCCAAAGAGAAGAAATCTCCCATATATAGAGAGAAGAAACTCCCCAAAGTAGAGAGTTAGGACTCTGAGTGAGAGGACTAAGAAACCCCCAGAAGATGAAGCCTCATGCACCCCCAGCAAAGCTTGTAGATGAAGATACTTTCTTTTTGTGAAGGGGTTGGTGAAGATATCAGCAACCTTCTCAGAAGTTGAATAGTAGCAATGTTTGATGAAGTAGCCAAGGATGAGCTCCCAAATGTAGTGCATGTGGACCTTAATGTGTTTGGTCTGCTGATGATAGAATGGATTCTATCTAATTCGAGTGGCACTCTAGTTATCAAAAAATATGACTAATGGTCATCTAATCTGGATACCAAACTCGGTGAGAAGATTCTAGAGCTAAATGGCCCGAGTGGTGGTATTCACAGCCCCTTGATACTCGGCCTTAGTAGAAGATAGAGCAATATGTAAAAGCCACTCAAACCATCACAAAAGTAAAATGAAGTAAATAATCCACTTAAATACAACATCACATGAAACTAAAGTAAAAAGATATAATTAATTTGCAAAAGATAAAAATGTGTAATTAATCTACTTAATAATAATATCATGAGTAAAAAGATAAGTATCATAAATATCAATCAATAAAAGTTATTAAATCTTACAAAAATATCACGCTCAATCCAGGCGATAGCACTATAAAAATAATATACAAATTTCATTGGCCTCCATTCCATAATACCTCTAACTTCAAGTTACAATAATCACCTAAAATAAGAATAAATAAATTAATATGCCCACCTGTTGCAACAAACCAAGTGGTTCTCCTACAAGCTAAGAGATGGGAACATGGCCCAGGTGATTTTCCACCCAACCATGAAGCAATTACACTTCCTTGTATCCCTTCATGAAACAAAGGAAACCCAACCCTACACAAAATGTCTAGCTACCTAGAAACAACTGGCAGGATGGAACACTCGATGCAACCTGATGTCTTAATGTGTAATTCTAAATAATGAAATGCAGATTATCTCACAACAAGATGTGGAAGGGATATATATGAATCAATCAATAAAATATTCTAGACATAATATTCATCTTTTTCAATGAAATCTCGTTTAGATCTAAACCTTTAAATCAAATAGTTATTGGTTCAATTCTTGAAAAGAGGAAAAGCCATCTCTGATAATCCACATTTGGCATCCTAGCCCAAAAGTGACCCAAACACATTCCTAGATAAAAATCTACTTTCCTTCCCCAATAAATAAATAAATCAAAATCACCTATAACCACCTTTAATCTCTTTCCAAAGCATTAATCAAGAAAACAAAGTTTTCAAGCAAGTAACAAATCATTTGATTTATCCAAAATTTATCTTATAAAACTAATAAAATTGATTTAATAACCAAGACCATATTCATTCATAATTTGCATTGGATAAAACATTCTAAGTTATTATTTAAACTTACTGTCATATTTGTGACAAGAACTATTTCATAATAAATATATATTACAATAGTTCATCATTTGTTCATATAGTTGCATCTATAAGGCTATCAAATTGGTTTTCTTTTCTAGTTCATAATTCATTTAATTTCCATAACATATCAAGTTTTCTAAATCATTCAAAACAAGTATACCAATTCTCTTCAAGAAGTTTTAATATGACAATGATATTTACATCTCAAAATTTACTCCATCATACTAACATATAATCTATTCATTCAAATAATCATAAATTAATAGAATTTCTAAATAATTTAACAATCTTACTATCATAGTTGTGACAGTAAGCTAAGGAAACTCATTAACAAGCTTATTGTTGCACTGGCGACAGGAACTCCAGAAGGTCAAAAATGGGTTACTGTCTCACCTGTGACATGAACTGCAGAAAGTCCTGATTTCACAAATAAGTTACTGTCTAACTAGCGATAGTAATTAAATAGGTTTAAAGTAATATTAAGACAATTAAACACAGCTACAACAAGAACTTTGAATCGAAATAAAAGGGTGTAAAACTTTGTTGTTATGGGTAGTTTAGAATTAATTTGCATTGAAAAGAACTCTCAAATAGATCTAAAACTAGTGATCAAGTTACTTGGCACAGGTCTGAACCACACAAAAACACAAGATCATAATTTTAGTTGGCCAAGGTTAGGATAGAAAAATGAAGGAATAAACTAGAATAGATGACAAGTTAGAAACTTGGCAGTGGAAGTCAAGAATAGTAACATACTTAGAATAACAGATTTCATAACAGGTTTAAATAGGTCATTTGAACAACATTTAAAAAGAAAGGAAAATATAGCTACAGGAATCCCATACTTATCAACTAAGTTTATAGAGTTAATTGGATCTTTGTTTGATCATTAAGAAGAGGTCGTTTTCTAATAAAAGATTGTTTTATAACAGTAAAAAGAAAGATAGAAGCTATGATATTTTATGTCTACTAGAGAATAATTGATTAACGACTAGGAGTTTGTCAAATTTCAACTCAAGGTTTAAAGACAATGGCAAGAAAGAGAGTGATTTCCTTAGCATACAACCTGAAAAGCAAAGAAAAATGAAACAATGAAAGAACAACAGGGGAAACCAATATCAATGATGTAGTTTAAAGGAGATTAGTGACAACATTAAAATCTAAGGCTGGTCGCTCAAAGAAAAGAGGCCAAATGTCTGCAACAACAGGTCCATTTTCCCAATGGTTAGATGGATAAAACATAGGCATTCAAAGGGAAGGTTGACTCTAGTTAGATCACAAATTTATCATGGTTGATGGAAGGGAGTTTAAATTTAAAAACAAGGAACCTAAATTGTTGGTCGTCTATGGTGTCAACATTTAACCAGAAAGAACAAGGACACATGTTTGATTCACTATGTTTAAAACAATCATAATAATCATTATTACTTGTAAACATAAAAGGTAAATACTCAACTTCCTGAGCTGTAAAGAAGAAGAATGATTCTACCTTGGCCACTCACTACCATTGCCTTCCAATCGCTACCTTCTAATTGCTTGAAGATGCTTAGACAACATTGATGAAAAATCCTCTTCCCTCTACCAAATCGTTGTCCAATCCTCTACCCCTTTTTCATCTTTATTCCCCAAATCTCTCTTAATTTTGATGTTGCTTAATTTTAGGTTTTCTTGCTTTTTTTCAAAATTGAAGATTTAGTTTTAGTTTGCATGAGTTTGCATTAAGAAAAGCTCTCAATTTTCTATTTAATTTAGAATAAACAACTTAATTTATCTTTATGTCGCATGCATGACAATAACTTATTTTTAGTTCTCTTTATCTAAAATTCTAAATATAATAGTATTATTAATATACTTTATTTATTTTTAATAACACATAAACACTTTAAATCAATCAAGAAGCATTTAAATAATATTTAAAATAACATTATATATACCTATTGGAATTTAAATATAATTGTTTAAATCTAATTTAGATATTGTCTTCCAAACATCCATACTCATATAAATAGGAATATTTATTATATAGTATTAATTAAAATAAAATACAACCACATATATATATTTACTATTTAATATAATCAAAAGAACTTTTAATATCTATAATTAAATTATTTATTTGAAAATGATTTTCCTAACAATTAAAAACACCATATTTTCTAAGCATCTAAACATCAATCACATTTATTATCCACACAATTAATGCATAATAATCCATTCAAAATGCAATATGAGACTACATGAGCGTGTGATTGAATTAGAGTTAACCATCCCAAACAATCCTTGCTAAGTGGCTAGAACACCTCTACCTCAACCATGTTCTTGTCTTCAACAAGTACCTACATTCATTAGCACTCAACTCAACATCACTAGGTTAGTTCCCCAAAACATAGCTGATGCAAAACATTGTAATTGCTTTGATAACATTTAATATTTAATCCAACTTTCCAATTTACACAAATACAACTTCATGATAATTACCTTTACATACGTGGAACTTACTCAAAGTAAAATAACCATAGTAAATATTTACTAATCTAAAATAATTATAGGGTCCATAAAAACAAGACATGACATCCTTCCCCACTAGGAAGAGACATCATCCTGATGTCTTATTACATAACAAAATAAATAAAGTATACCACTTGTATTAATCAAAGTAACATTAAGGTATCATCAATTTAAACAACACATATTAATGCCCTTTTACATCCTCCCATGTGGCACCATCCACCAAACTATTGGTCCTACTTAACCTTATAAAAAACAATATCCTAGTTTTGCATTTAACATTGCGTTCATCAAATAAATCCAAGTATATAATCAATCAATCAATTCACATGGCACAACTACCAATTCAATGTCTAATCCATCACATGCTACAACTACCACTCAACTACATTCATAATGTACATGCAACCTCATGGCAACATAATATAATATCAAAAGATTAGTCTCCAAACAAACATTGGTCGAGATCTCCAACAACAAGACAAAACTCCAAAGGTGCACCAACTAGGTCATATTCAATTCATTATGCAAACAACTCCTTTGAAAATATACCTCTCATATCATGCCATCAACGGAATCAATTTCCTCTTTCATTACTTATAACCAAACCTTATCTTCAACCTAGTTTACAATTCAAAATTTCTAGAAAAGCTCTTCCCTGTCTTCCTCGTGCTTTTGAACAATGCTAAAATAATTTGACTTCTTCAATTTCTTTACAATTCTATACACATGGCTATTCACTATATTAGGTTGTTTTATATTTTTGTTCAATTCTTTTTCTTTTTCTTTACCTTGATAACCTGAGACCTTCATACTTAGTCCTCACAACTAACTCAATGGGCTCTTTGATTCCTTGCCCATGCTTACCCAAACCTTCACCTATATAATAATTTGTCTTCAATATTTTCAAATGAACATTATCATCAAAACAACTAGCTATGACAACAGATTCATCATCATTTTCATCCTTACATTCTTCAGCAAGATACCAAGTGATTGATCAAAAGAACATAAATCATCTATGTCACATGAGACGTCACAAACTAATGGCTTGATTTCCAACATTCATTTTCTTTTTGGGATACTGTAAACATTTGTTTTAACTCATCATTTCAATCTTTCTATTTGAATTTTCTCCTTCTAGGTTCTTCAACTTTTCTTGCAAATATTCATTTCCTTTTTTTGAACTTTCACCAATTCTATTTCCAAAAGGTCATTTTTACAAAACTTTTCATACTTTTCCTTTCCTAACTCCTTTATTCTTTCCATGTATTCTATATTACTCCTTTTAACATTCATCAATTCTTTATTAACTTTTTCCAATTCCTCTTTCAAAATTTCCTTTTGACCCTATAAACCTTTTAACTTATACAAAATTTCAAGTTACTTCAAGTGATCCATAGTGACACCAAAATCTATTTCAGAACCTCCTCAACATTTCAATGATGTTAATACATCCAACAACAATTAATTAACTCAATCTACCAAAGCTCTTAGTAACATACTTGCTATGAAACAATATATTCTCTGTGCTTCCTACTCCCTTACACAACTTATTAGAGGCCCGTCATGGACATGATAGAAAATATAACATGATACATGACCAATAGTTTAAAACATTCAAGTATAGCCACCAATAATAAATAAGTAAATAATTCCAAAGAAAAGAAAAAGTTAATTCCAATAATAAGTCATAAAAATGCGCGCAATTTCAACTATAAAACTAACATGACCATCAAGTTCACTAGATAAGTAAATATCAAATCTTGATGGCTATACTTTTTCATAAATAAGAATAAAATTTTCAAAGTTGGTCTTTACAATGTTTAGAGAAATTATCAAAGTCAAAAAGATAAATATCAAATTGAAAAGTTTCAAATTACATGAACTATGTGACTAATTCTAGCCACTAGAGAGGTAGTATGATGCTACACTACGTCTAGATCCAAATTGGCGTGAGTTAAGAGAACACACTCAATCGCACAAGCAACCTAGTCCTCTAAGAATCCAACACCTCTATATCATAAGATCATTTCCACACAACATCACTTAAGATACCTATCAACAAAGATTGCATTCTCATCAAGGAAATCACAATGAAACTAAAGAATGCCCGAACCTGCTCGAAATACCTAGCAACCCATAAACAATCAGCATGGTGCAATCTGGTGCATTCCTATTAATCGACATGCATCCCTAATTTGAATACATCCTCTCATTAACAAGATATGGCAGGGAATTAAATACAAAACTGATTAACAGTGTGTAGGTTTTGAAAAGAAAACCTACTTCCCTATTTCCCCATATTCAGCACCTATCCTGGAAGGCAACTTCCCAAAAGAATAGAAAGAAAAATAGCCATTCTCCTTTTGATACAATTTTATGGCAAAATAAAACATCCATATATTCATATACTTGCAAACATTCAACAACCAAGATTTAAGTTAGGACAAAATCAGGGTCACAAACCAAGATATCACAACACGCCATTCTTTCCTACAAGCATCGGTTGTCATTTCTCTCCTTAAAACTTCAATGAGGTAATGCAATACTATATTTCTTATAACCACATAATGAATTCATATTCATGATCATGCTCTCTATAAAACAATGCAATATGCTTTTCAAGCAAGCATTCACTAGAAGGCAAAATAAATAAATAAAAAGGCAAACATATGATCCAACAATCATACTTAAGAACCTAGTTCATTCATACTTAAGAACAATCATCAGGATCTATCCAACCCAGTAAAAAGAAGGTACATGTTATTCACAGCAGACCAACACACAAGGACCCACACATGCTCGATCTAATTGAGCAACACACACCCAGAGCTCCCAATGCTAGAATGGTGCTCTGATACCAAATGTAAAAGCTACTCAAACCATCACAAAAGTAAAATGAAGTAAATAATCCACTTAAATACAACATCACAATAAATGAAAGTAAAAAGATGTAATTAATCCACAAAAAGATAAAAATGTGTAATTAATATGCTTAATTACAATATCACAAGTAAGAAGATAAGTCTCCTAAATATGAATCAATAAAAATCACTAAATCTTACAAAAATCTCATGCTCAATCTAGGTGATGGCACTATAAAATAATATACAAAGTCCATTGGCTTCCATGGCATAATACATCCAACTTCAAGTTACAATAATCATGTACAACAAGAATAAGTAAATTAATATGCTCATCAGTCACCATGAACCAAGTGGTTCTCCTGCAAGCTAAGAGAAGAGATCATAGCCCAAGTGCTTTTCCACCCAACCATGAAGCAATTACACTTCCACAGATCCCTTCATGAATGAAGGAAATCCATCCCTGCATGAAATGTCTAGCTACCTAGAAACAACTAGCAGGAAGGAACACTCAATGCAAACTGATATCTTAATGTGCATTTCTAAATAATGAAATATAGATTCTCTCACAATAGGATGTGGCAGATATATATATCAATACGTCAATAAAATTTGCTAGACATAATATTCATCTTTTTCAATGACAACTCATTTATATTTAAACCTTTAAATCAAATAGTTACTGGTTCAACTCCTGAAAAAGAGGAAAAGCCATCTCTGATAATCCACATTCGACATCCTAGCCCAAAAGTAATCCAAACACATTCCTAGATAAAAATCTACTTTCCTTCCCCAATAAAGAAATAAATACGTCAATAAGAAAACAAACAAATAAATAAATCAAAATCACCTATAACCACATCTAATCCCTTTCCAAAGAATTAATCGATTAACACAAAATGTATCTTATAAAACTACTAAAGTTGATTTAATTACCAAGTCCATATTCATTCATAATTTACATTGGATAAAAAATTATAAGTTATTATTTAAATGTACAGTCATATCTGTAATAGGAACTATTTCATTCAATAAATATATATCGCAATAGTTCATCATTTGTTCATATAGTTGCATCTATAAGGCTATCAAATCGGTTTTCTTTCCTAGTTCATATTTCATTTAATTTCAATAACATATTATGTTTTCAAATCATTCAAAATAAGTATATCGATTCTCTTCAAGAAGTTTTAATAAGACAATGATATTTACATCTCAAAATTTACTCCATCATACTAACATATAAAGAAAGAAAATTTTAACATATACTCTATTCATTCAAATATTCATAAATTAATAGCTTTTCTAAAAGATTTAACAACCTTACTATCACAGTTGTGATAGTAAGCTGAGGAAACTCATTAACAGGCTTATTGTTGCACTGGCAATAGGAACTATAGAAGGTCAAAAATGGGTTACTATTGCACCTACGACATGAACTACAAAAAGGTTTGATTTCATAAGGAAGTTATTGTCTAATTGGCGACAATAATTAAACAGATCTAGGTAACATTAAAACAATTAAACATAGTTACAATAGGAACTTTGAATCGAAATAAAAGGGTATAAAACTTTACTATTATGGGTAGTTCATAATTAATTTGCATTGACAAGAACTCTCAAATAGATCTAAAACATGTGATCAAGTTACTTGGCACGGGTCTGAACCACACAAAAACACAAGATCATAATTTTAATCATCCAAGGTTAGGATAGAAAAACAAAGGAATAAACTAGAATAGATGGCAAGTTAGAAACTTGGCGGTGGAAGTCAGGAATAGTAAGAGAGTTAAAACAAGAATAACAAATTTCATAATGGGTTTAAATAGGTCATTTGAATAGAATTTAAAAATAAAGGAAAATATAGATACAAGAATCTCATACTTATCAACTAAGTTTATAGAGTTAACTGCACCTTTGTTTCATCATTAAGAAGAGATCATTTTCTAATAAAAGACTATTTTCTAACAGTAAAAAGAAAGATAATAGCTATGATATTTTATGTCTTTCAAAGAATAATTTATCAACAACTGGGAATTTGTCAAATTTCAGCTCAAAGTTTAAAGAAAATGGCCAGAAAGAGGGTGATTTCCTTAGCATATGATGCAAAAAGCAAAGAAAAATAGAATAATGAAAGAATAGTACGTCAAACCAATATCAACACTATGGTTTAAAGGAGATTGACAACAACGTTAAAATCTAAGGTAGGTCGCTCAAAGCAAAGAGGCCAAACTTTTGTAATAGTAGGTCAATTTCCCCAATGGCCAGATGGATAACACACGTGCATTCAAAGGGAAGGTTGACTCTAGTTAGATCATAGATTTATGATAGCCAATGGAAGGGATTTTAAATTTTAAAATAAGGAACCTAAGTTGTTGGCCGCCAATGGTGTAAACATTTAACTATAAAGAATAAGGACAAATGTCTAATTCACTATGTTTAAAATAGTCATAATTATCATTATTACTTGCAAACATAAAAGGAAAATACCCAGCTTCCTGAGCTGCAAAGTAGAAGAATGATTCTACCTTGGTCTCTCACTACTGTTGGCTTCTAATTGCTGCCTACCAATCACTTGAAGATGCTCAGAGAACACTAATGAAAAATCCTCTTCCTACTACCAAATTGTCATCCAATCCTCTGCCCCTTTTTCTTCTTTTATTTCCCAAATCTCTCTTGATTTTGGCATTGATTAATTTTAGATTTTCTTGCTTTTTTTCAAAACTAAAGATTTAGTTTAAGTTTCCATGAGTTTGCATTAAGAAAAGCTCTCAAATTTTCTATTTAATTTAGAACAAACAACTTAATTTAGCTTTCTGTTGCATCCATGACAATAACTTATTTTTAATTCTCTTTATCTAAAATTCTAAATATAATAGTATTATTAATATACTTTATTTATTTTTAATAACACATAAACACTTTAAATTAATCAAGAAGCATTTAAATAATATTTAAAATAACATTATATATACCTATTGGAATTTAAATATAATTTAGATATTATCTTCCAAACAACCATACTCATATAAATAGGAATGCTTATTATTCAGTATTAATTAAAATAGAATACAACCACATATATATTTCACTATTTAATATATTCAAAAAAATTTAAATATCTATAATTAAATCATGCATTCGAAAAGGATTTTCCTAACAATTAAAAACACCATATTTTCTGAGCATCTAAACATCAATCACATTTATTATCCACACAATTAATACATAATAAACCATTCAAAATGCAATATGAGACTATGTGAGTGTGTGATTGCATCAGAGTTAACCATCCCAAACAATCCTTGCCAAGTGGCTAGAACATGTCTACCTCAACCATGTTCTTGTCTTTGATGAGTACCTACATTCATTCGCACTCAACTTGACATCAATAGGATTGTTCCCCAAAACATAGCCAAAGCAAAACATTATAATTGATTTGATAACATTTAATAGTTAAACCAACTTTCCAATTTATGCAAATATGACTTCATGATAATTACCTTTACATACGTGGAATTTACTCAAAGTAAAATAACCATAGTAAATGTTCACTAATATAGAATAATTATATGGTCCATAAAAATGAGACGTGACACAATAGTAGAGTGCTTCTTTATTGACCAACAAATAGGACCTAAACCAAGTGAGAAGCTGTAACCAAAAGTAGACTTGTGATCTTGATAATCACCTACCCAATCTGAATCTATAATCTAGGAGAGTCCTTTAGTGACTAGGCAAGCCTTATGCTTATCAATTGACCCATCTACTCCAAATTTTGTCTAATAGATCCACTTACATAAAACAAGTTTTCTTCCCTTAGGAAGAGGGACAAGATCCCAAGTGTGGTTCCTCATCAAGGAACTATACTCTTCTTGCTTATCTATATCTCATTGAAGAATATCAGAAGCATCTCAAAAGGAGTGTGGATTAGAGGCAGTAGCAATGAAGACATGTGGAACATCCTAGAATTGTGAACGAGTCATCCTAGTGTCTGATGGATCCCCAACCCAATTGCCTGTAGACTACAAGATCTATCTAGCCCAAAGTGGATTAGAAGTCAAAGAATCTAGAGGAGAATCATCATCTAACGCCCTTCCAAGGAACCCCAGAGGACAACACTAAACTAGGTCAAATTAATGGAATAATTTTTTTAAAAGAAAATAACAATAAAATGCATAACATAACATAATCATCTAAACCTAGGTCCTCTAAGGTTCCTCGACTGCGTTACTCACAAATCAAGATTATAAGAAACAAAGGTTACGTAAAGAGATACAAAGATACATCTCAATTTGCAAATACATGATAAGAGATCTTTTCAAATAGGAACAAGACATCTATCATCCATTTACAAACAATTATAGTAAGAATCATAAGGTCATCCTTAGCATAGTGCCAAAACATATTCTTTGCTCTAGTAATCTGCTCAGTTAACAAGCCTGTATATGTACATTTTAAAGTGAACATTAGTTCCACAAAGATTATCAATAAACATAAAAGAGAACTATTTACTAACCTAAGGCCCTAATGGGCTGACCTAATATCTTGGGGGCTCATGATGGCCTTGCCTATGTATGCATAGCATAGAGACTTCGTAGTTCAAAACAACAAATTTTTTAACCATAAAGTCGACTTAGATATAATATCTCAAAAGGGATCATATATTAATTTTTACAGTATCATTCAAGATCTAGAAAGCACAGTAACTTCCTTCATTCATTGAGACATTCATGATTACATGAAAGATAATCATCATTTCAAGGAAACATTAGTCAAACTTAATTCCATTATTCACCAAGTATTGTTTTGTTATTCAATCAAGGTGAAACCACTTCCCATTAGTCAATAAATCTCTAACCAGAACAATAATGAATTTTATCTCTTTACTACCTAGAACCATTTCCTTGCACCACATTAAATTCAATATTCATATCAAATAGTTTTTAATATCATAATATTGAAAAGGAGGCCATGATTCATAAAACAACTGAGTGTAGAAAGTAAAAACATCCTATTTTAAATATCTACTAAAGTATCGAAATTGCTAATGTAATCCTTGCTAAGTCACTTACTTGAGATGGAAGGCTAAGATAAATATCTATGTCATGCAACCTATTTCCTTTTTGCACCATATTCCACACGATTAAGCCACTTACATATATTTAGATCCATTGTGCTACGGACATACACACAAGTAGATCAAGTGGTGCAGGAGCACCCTTAGGACCTGATGCCTATAGGAGGCAAGGTTTGAGTTTTTGTCTTATTTTGTGTTCTCCAATGTTAATAAGATCATTTTAGGACAAAATAAGTCATTTTGAGTCATTGATGAAAGTTTGGTGTCATTTAACTTTAAAAAAATGAAAACATTGTCAAAAGTTGTCAAGTGTTGTCATAACAAATTTTCTTGTCAAATGACAACTTTTCAAAAGTTGTTAAATGGTATTTGTAGGTTGGTTGGGGCATAACTTGATTTTACAAGCATAAATATGAGCCTCCAAGTTGAATAGAGGGTTGGTGGTTGGACTTTGGAAGTTGAAGCAATAAAAATACCCTATTTTCTGCCGTTTCCAAATATTTTTATGTTGTTATCTTGCATGGTACAGATCTATATACCTAGTACTAGTCTGAGACTGATTGGGGATGAAATTATAGTGAATCTACTTTCCATTTCTATTTGTTTCATCTAATTTCATGGAGATTTGAATAAGTTATGGCATTTTTGCTAACAACACGTCTGAACTCTGCCTAGGGTTCCTAGTTTGGAACAACCTTGTTTTGCCCTATTCTATACAAAACAACCCTAGCCCATTTTGACATATATTAAAGGGTATCTCAAATAGGTCCTAGATTTTGAATATCAAGGCTACAATGAAAGTTATTCTCAAAAAGGTCTAAATTGTTGCACCCATGTTTTAGGCTTTAAGAGCAAGTTGCCAAGAATGAACAAGAATGCATATTTGCATCATTTGTATTGAAACCCTATTTGGAATGTATCAAGTTAGTCTTTTTTGAGTCCTTTCTTTGCATCATCGAAGTATTATAGTTGAACTACATCAATTTAATTTGCACATAACATATTATCCCAAAGCATATAAAAAAGAACCTAATATAGAAAATGTAATATTAATGTCATTAGTAATCTCCTAAAAGAAGAAGAAAACAAAAACAACAATATGGCCACAAGCTCTCCACCAAACCATAGGATTGACGCTCAATCCACCCCTGATCTCTAAGGGTCACATAGCTCTTCCCCAACTTACATGGCGTACATTTCCAAACATGACATATCAACCATTCATTCACATAACTCAAGCTTAACTTTAACACACAAAAATGGATATTCATGTTCAACTCAACAAGATGGAACTCCTACCCACACAAACCCCAACACACACAACATCCTCATAAGGAAACCAACATTAAGTCTTCACATAGATTTCAATCACAAATACCCATTTAAATAAGGATCAACAAAGATATACATAGACCAACAAAAACTCCAGTCATTCATTTTCATATCAACAAAACTCAAATCCAAAAGGGTAGATCTTACCAAGAGAATAGGCAACACAAATATGGTAGAAACCCTTTCTTTCTCCAAGCCCTTTCCTCCATTCTTCCTCACCCATCCTTTCCTTTTCATTCAATCAAGAAATCTCCTCCCAAATGAGGAAAAAAAAGA
Organism: Cunninghamia lanceolata; assembly: GCA_027924645.1. NCBI lineage: Eukaryota > Viridiplantae > Streptophyta > Pinopsida > Cupressales > Cupressaceae > Cunninghamia > Cunninghamia lanceolata. The sequence continues at coordinate 18,609,152 of BSBN01001807.1, read as the reverse complement.
ACAACCAAGAGCAAGTGAGAGAAGCCAAGGCAAAAAGAGAAAAGCACCCGTTCCTTGTAAAGAGAAGGAAAATATATAGAAGGAAAAAGGAAACAAACTCCCCGTAACTTCCCAACCACACAACCAACTCCAATTTTCGCCACTTTTCATAAGTGGGCAATTAGAGTCAGTTTTAGACTTTATTTAAGGGGTTTTGTGGAATAAAAGGACCCTAACCCATAGACCTACCACCTAGGCAACTTTTTATACAATTAAAACCACATAAAGACTTCATAAAACATACAATAAGTAATCACATTTAAAAAGGTGACTCAAGGGTCTAATAACATTCACAAGAATAACATAAGGGAAGTAGCTATGTGAACCCTTCATCAACATTGGCCATTTTATTTTACTTGTATACTCAATCAAAAGTGTCAATACTTCTCATAATTAATAGTAATTGAAACAAATGGCATATGAAAAATAACCTTCCAAGAATAATACTCAAATAGAGGATTAAATCTACACAAGTATAATTTAACTCTCCCTACTTGCATAATATCTTTTAGAGTCAACCAATGATTGATCATACTATTTAATATCAAAATATTCCACTTATCAATAATCTAATTAACATGTGACAAATACTACTAAAAGAAAATATTTCATATCATTTATTACCTTTATATTCACACTTACACTCATAATATAAAATCACCTAACATGATGCAATCTATTTGATATACATAATAATATTACCAACAACGAAACATCTCGATCATTGCATACTTACGTAGATAAGGAATATAACTCATCTGGATATCACATGAGATCACAACAACCACTAGTTCATTAGTTAACAATCAAAGCATAAGCAACTTGATGTATAGGAACAATAATCACTAATGTATATTGTTCAACATAAAAGATCATAAAATATAGGACATAAACCATCGATGACTAGCAGGATCAATAAGGCCACAAGGGATGGGGTCTTACACTCTCCCTCCCCTAGGATTAGGCTTCCTCCTAGAAGTCCCTAGAAATGAAGGTAAACACAAACACTTGTCAATAATATTTTATGCAAAAATTCCCAAGTATGAGAATAGCAAATTTTATCTTCCAAGGCATTCTAAAATACTAGGCAACTTACATTTTAATTGTCTACTCAAAATATCATCTATCCATGTTGCACAACAATATTGTACTTGTCAATTTTAAACATCAACTACTTAACATCATTAGCACATACCTTTAAATATCCCTATTATTTTACCTTCATGTCCAAGTTCCAAAGCCAACTACCTGCACATCTACGGTGAGAATGGAGGGGCACTACATCCTCCCCCACTAAAACTTGACTTACTCCTAGAAGTCACAAACTAGGGTGAAAATGCCAATGATGGCATGGCTCAGTGGTTAAGTCGCTCAGGATGTAGTGGCAGCCACCAGAGTTCAAACCCCCACTGGGCCAATGAGCTCACAAGGCTTTACGCCTTTGCTGGGCCAATGAGCTCACGGGTTTGAAGTGTTCTTCCTAGGGGATGAGGTCCCCCAGTTGTGGCCTCACCGGTTCATTGCTCCGGGCAAAAGCATTCGCATGGAGCCGGAGGGCGTGTTGCACCAGCGTTGCCGGTCACATTAAAAGTTTACCAGGCGCATTAAATTTAAAAAAAAAAAACAAACTAGGGTGGAAACATAACACATTAGTACTGCAAATTTCTATTACCAACATCAAAGTTGATTTATTACATCAAAATACTATACACTAGTTTTGCCTATGAAAATAATTCATCTCACAAGAATATATACTTATATAGTGCATTTCAAACATGACCTATCCTTTTAGTTTTTAATGTCACAATATTAACACAATCAAGACTTGCACTTCAAAGATGGTTCCATAGTACATAAACCACTCAAAATCCTTACATATTAGCATTAACACCGATCAGTTTCTTTCAGAACAAAGAAAACATTGCACACTTTTAGTCCTAGCTAGCAGAATTTCTCATAACAGAAACATATAAAAATATTCAATTTCAAATGCATTACCATTTCATTTTCTTTACCCTTAAATTACAATTCCTCTTCCAATACACTATTAAGCAATCAATACTTAATCTAATGCTATACTTCCATAGAACACAACATAATTATACACACCAAGCACACATTCTTACTTAAATATCCATCAAGACATTCCACTTTATTCATTTTACAACACTAAATCTCATAACATATTCAAAAAATATCATGATTTTACACCTTTTTAGAAGTATGGAAACATAATTTATCATTTCATAAGTACTATATTCATTATTTAACACACATTCTTCACATACACATAATTTCACATCACCGGGAATCACATCACAAGGCTACATAAGGGTCCATCTGGACACTGTATAGCAGCATATTAATCCATGATACATAATCCATGAGCCAAGAGACAATATCCATCTCACATAATCCATACCTCACACTCAATGGCTTGTTGGTTTTAGGCCACACGCGTAGGGTGAGACCATCCAAACAAGATCATAATGACCTCTCTCTTGTTGTATAAGGTGGTTAGCCTCTAAGAGATAGTCATCACACATAGGTGGGTATTGGTCCTACTGTATAACAGCCTCACAAACCCCCATCATCAAGGTTCCATGTGTCTCCTTGATCATATACACTCACCAAGTTCATATGTTCTTGGAGAGGAATCACAATACGACCCATGGTCGACATCAAAAACAATAAGGATAAAATAGTTTAGCCACCAAAGTCATAAAGAAAGATCAAATAAAAATTCAAATTCAACAATAAAGGAAGAAATGTGTGTGATTTCAACACTAAATCAAATGTAAACATGAGGGCTACGTGAAAATAAAATCACAAGGTGTGGCTAAACCATCACAATCAAATATAAACAAAATGTCAGCCTTCACAGTCCATAGAAAATCATCAATACCATAAAGGAAATACACAATCTTTGAAATTGCACTATACAACACTGCATGACTAGATACAAGTACAAGGACATAGTCATATCCATAGGGAATGATCGCATTCACTTCAATGAAAGGAGGGTCATTTGTGGTGTTAGATACTTCATCCTAAAAGATAGTGGCTGCTATTTTGAACTGAGGACAATCCATCTCAGCATGTGCATTGGTATTGTGTATTCTACACCAGTTTGAGTGTTGCTTCTACTAGATTAAATCTAGTAGTCTGCTTTGGTTCATTAGGAGGTTGATTATCTAAAGGTGATGGCAAAGAACCATTGTTTAGCCTAGCATTCCATACTCTTGGTTTCCTAGGTGCAACATTGTTATTGCCATTATTGTTGTTAAAGTTCCTATCATTGTTGTATCCCCTATTGGGATATCCAAATCTATCATTGTTATATCCTCTATTCTAATTTGATTGGGAATAAAAATTTTGAATTCTCAGGTGGGTAATCTCAGTTGTCAACTATCTCAATTGTGCAGATATCTTTTTGATGTCTTCTTTCTCTTCCTGAACTTTGGCTACTACATTTTCTTGTTGAGGTTTAAAGAAAGAAGAACCATTGTTATTGTTCTGTCCTACATCTTGAGGTGTTTGGACATGTCCTAGATACTATATCATCTGACCATTCCCATTTGGAGGATGCATGATACTAAGGGGAGGTACTTGTAATGGACTAGGCATTGCAATAGGAGGCATCATGACTCAATTAGTCTGTGGTTGAGTGTCATGCCCACATTTCCCATTCGGTCACGACACACATCAGATGCGTCATGTCCACATTTTTCATGTGGTCATGACATGAAATATCAATAAAATTCCATGCATCCCTAGAAACCCCCTCACACACATGAGCATTCTTAGTGGCAATACACATAATGCATAAACATGTTAATCAAATTTAGAGAAATACGATCATATGCACAATCCCCTACATAGTGATAGCTGACTAAGGGGGTCAATGTGATGTGAGGAGCATCGCCATTAGGGTTATAATCGATTGATCAAAACCCTAATTTGTTCTAGATGACTGAAAGGATTCTGACATAAGTCAAAATCAAACCCTAATTCTATAGCATTACAAGAATTAAATAACCACTTAATCAATCAACTAGTTGCGAGAACATTAAAATTTTACTCTACACAAGGGTAAAGTTGCTAAGATGAATAAACCTAATTTCCTAGATAAATTTGGCAACATAATGACTCTAGGGCGTGTATGGGAAGTATTCTAATTAAAATAAATTTGCACAAAGGTTCACTAACTTACTAACGTTGGTTAATTTACATAGTTGCACTAGGGAAAAACAAGCTACCACTCTAGGTTTTCTAGTCGATTAACTTGATCAAAAATTAAATTAATTATATACCTCATTGATTAATTTCCTACATAAGATTAAATAAAATAAACGAGTTTAAAAATATAAGTTCCATTAAATAAATTTAAAAATAGCATATAAGAAAGTTAAATCCTAAAATAATTAAATTAAATCACTATTTCCTTCTAGCTCAATTAATTAAACTCTAAAGAGCCTTAACAAATAAAATAATAACTAGTAAAAAATAACATTACTAAAGAAACAACCCAATTATAAATGAATTTTCCCCTTTCTCCCCAAATTAAATAAAAATAATAAAAAGGGTCTAAGTCAAAAAGGAGAGGAAAAGAGGAAATAAAATTTAATTTTAAATTTCTCATGCCCTAAAAGACTCTCCCAATAAAAAAAAAATTTCCTTAAGGAAAAGAAATACCCTAACCCTAGTTTGTTCTCTATTCTTTCTTTTCTATTCTCTTTTCTCCAATACTTCTCCTTTCGTTTATCTTTGTTGTTGCAGGTTTGAGAGATAGGGCAGCCATGGATTTTGCCACAGAGCTATATACATAAGGTATATACTTATTTCTTCTTAAAGAAAATCCCCTTTTTTTGAGTACATATATATATATATAAACTAGTTTAGTACCAGAGACAACTATACTTTTTTTTAGCTACAACAAGATGTATATACACTGGGTCAATATATATATATATATATTATAAAGAATCAAGTTGCTGTGATAAATAGAGAGCTGAACTTCATGGGGTGGACTGAGAGATACAGAAGGGCCACATAGTTCATGTAGCGCAAGGTGCCAAAACAAGGAGGAGACGGGGTTCGCAGGCGCAGAGTGACAAGACAAAGGATACGATGGTGGGGGGGCCGACTCTTCCCCCCCCCCACGGACTACAAGCCTAACTGCTAGTGGTGGCCTAGGCTGCTGCCCCTCCATCTTTCCCCCATGGCATCACTACAACAGCACTGATCTCAAGCTTAAGACCCTAATACACCACTCAACAACATATATTCCTATTTTTTTTTTAATTCTATGCATTTCCTTTTTTTAATAATTCACTGCAATATTAATACAAAGGTGACTTTCTTTATATATATATAATACTCTATTTTTTTTAAAAAAATTAATCTTTGTCTATTTTACCTTCTGTCATATATATTGTCATATGCAAATACATTATTTATTCAGTATGAAATAAGAGATAATATGCATTTACATATACATATATATATATGTATATATGTGTATATACATATATGTGTATACATAGACATATATATATATACATATACATATACATATACATATACATATATGCACACACACACACACACACACACACACACACACACACACACACACACACACACACACACATATATATGTATGTATGTATGTATAGGCATGAGCATAGGTATATATACTTATATATAGAGAATTCTTCCACAAAAATAAACATTACTTAACAGAATAAACTTGTAGTCCCAACATTAACAGTATATATATATATATATATATATATATATATATATATATATATATATATACATTTTCTTTCTCATACCAATAGTATAACACAATATGTTTTATAATTCCTCTACTTGCTGTCATAAAGAACTAAAACAACAGAGATAAATACACTTTTTTTTTTAACAAAAGAGTTTATCCAAGAAGCAACTATACATTTCATTTTTTGTGCAACTATAATTTTTTTGTAAACAGCAACCTATCCATTTTCTTGACTCTACATTAAGAAACCAACAACTATATTTTTTTTTTTGATACAATAATTTTAAATAGTAATATACCCATATATTCTTTCGGACAACATATAAAAAAAATAAAAGAACAACACATACATATAATCCAGTGCAACCTTACAACCTCATAGTAAAACCAACATCATATATATTTATGCAACTTCAACCAAATAGAGAATAACACAAAAAAAAAACTATTTAAACAATACATAGATAAGAGAGTATTTTCTCTCTTCCTTCTTGAACAAACTATACAAAAGTCTTTCTTAGCCCAAGACTCTCAATAGTCAAAAACATAACAATGCACATGGGTTTAATGCACTTCCTTCAAGCTCCAAAGCCAACAATAAACTTGCAATAATCAAATACAACAAGGGAGGGGGAGCAAGCCATGAAGTACAACTCTCCTCCCTACCATAGACTTACTCATGAGTCATCCCTGAGCTTGGAGGTCATCCAAACACAAGGATCCTTCACTCCACATCACAACAAAACATAAACAAATAGACAAGAAGAACACCCATGGTTTACACAAAATAAAACTCATAGAAATGAGTTTAAAAGGGGTTGGGGAGTGGACATCACTCAACTCAAGATTGCCTCCCCAAATATCTCAAAAATGAAACAATTATACCAAATCACACATATTTTCTCATGGCTCTCAAGTCATTCAAAAGTGCTCATATTCACAACTTGCCCTCAAGGCCAAAATTCCAAAAACTAGGAGATGACCTTGAGGAGGTTCACTCCTCCCCCACCCCACACATGTTGAGCATTTTCTCCAAATGGAGAGGCTCTTACATACACCCATAAAATCCCCACAACAACAAACATGCAAAATACACACACTCAAAACCATCACACAAGAAATGTAAAATACATAAGGAAAGGCATCAAGCCTTGAATCCTACCTTAAATACCCAACAAGGAAGATAGTTGAAGAAGAGCCCTTCCAACTCCACCTCCAATTCCTTCTTCAATTGAACCTTCAAAATTTCCTCTAACTCTCTCCCCAAATTCAAATAAAATTGGACAAATAAAATGAAATCAACAACCCTCTCCCTCTCTTCAAAAGGGATTAAAATAGGCTCTCCTCATGAGCCTTGAGGAATGAGAAGGTGACACATGTCACCTTCTCCTTCCTCCTCACAACCACTTGGAAGCTTCATGGAATGTAGGGGTGACACATGTCACCCTCCCATTCCACCAAGTCTTGCCCCCTCCACTTGTGCTCTCACACATGTGGGAGAGAAAAGTGGAGCTAAAGAAGGATGTGGGTACCACAAGTGCCCCAATCCTATCCTCCCACGAAAGCCCACAAAACCCCAAGGCTCCCTCACCAATGTGAGAGAGCCTTGGAGTTGAGTCCTCTACAATTTAAGGGCCTTAAAGACTCCCCAAGCCTTGGAAAGAGGTTGGGATAGGGTTGAGTGTTTGACCCAACCTTCCACTCCTTCCCAAACTTCCATTTTTGTCACTTTACTTTAGGGTGAAGTTTAAGTGACCAAATGGGCATTTTCCTGAGGTTAGACAAGATCAAATAGTCCCTAGACCCTAGGGGTACAACCCAGGGTCACTTTTAAGCCATTTTGATCACATGAAAAGGGGTCACAAAAATAAAAACTCAAAAATGAAATCAATTAAACATTACACCTTTACAACACCAAAATACAATCTATTGAAAAATGGTAGACCTATCCCGAATGACACCACACATAAACATTACGAAATTTCATCATGCATAACACAGTTGATCTGGGTTCCTCTTGGAACTAGATCGGCTTAACACAAGAATTCAAAAAATGTGTGGGATAATCTCCAATTATCTGTGGCTTGGGATAAACACCTACACACTTAAACAAAAGATTAATCCAATCACGTATATGATAGCCGAAGCAAGGGAAACATACACTCACACCATCGTATAATCATATAAAACATCATAAAATCACATCATAATTAGATTCATAATTTTGCATTTCTATAATCCATCTCAAGATAAAATCGCATAATAAATCCATAACAATAATCACATAATTAGTATCTCAAATAATATCATAATGCAAATCACATTTCAATTCATCATCAATGAATCAAAATGAAATCTAGTCTAATCACAACATACTAAACAATACTAATCAAAACAAAAGCATGTAGCCTAGTAAATCTCCATATCGGGATCAATAGTCCCCAAAAGTCTAAAATTTGTCTCCAATAGTAATATGAAGTGATCAAAATAAAGGAGTAAAATAGTAGGCCGCACATCCTCCCCCCTAAGACTAAACTTCCTCTTGGAAGTCATCAAAGAGGTGAGGATAAAGTGTCCTCAATCTAGCTGTATCTTCTCATGTCGCTGTGACCTCATCGTACTTGTCCCACTAGACCCTAACCTGGTCCAGCTCTCAACCTCGAAGGCCCAGCGTCTGACGAGGCAATATATGAATTGGCTCTAAAGCCAACTGTCTATCCACCTCTACCTATAGAGCACTCCAATCCAATACATGAGATAAATTTGATATATAGCACCATAAAACATATACATGAAAAACATCATGGATGTGCGACAGGCTAGATGGCAAGGCTAGACAATAGGCTATGGGTCCTATCCACTCTAAGATCTCAGAAGGCCCAACAAACCATGGTGTGAGCTTAGAGCCCTTTCCATAATGGATTGGACTCTTGTGTGGCCACACTCTCAAGAATATTCTGTCACCCACCGAGAATCTCCAATCTAATCTCTTAGCATCAGCATACTTCTTCTATCGATCCTATGCCTCTTGAAGTCTCTGTTTAATCAAGGTCACCTACTACTCCATATCTTGTACCAGCTCTAGCCCAATAGCAACCCTATCCTATATACAGTCCCAACTCAATAGTATCCTACAAGGTCTGTCGTACAAGGCCTGAAAAGGAGGCATACCCAATGAGCTGTGATGCCCATTATTATAGGCAAACTCAACTAGATACAGATACTCCTCCCATCTAGATTGGTGATCCATAATGTACATATAGAGCATATCCTCTAGAGCCTGATTCACCCTCTCTATCTGACCATCTATCTCAAGGTGATAAACTTAACTGAAGTTGAGCTGCATGCCCAACGTGTACTATAATGCCCTCCAAAAGGCTAATGTGAACACTAAGTCTCTGTCAAATATGATACAGTGAGGTACTCCATGTAATCTAACAATCTCATCCAAGAATACTCTCACCACTGATGGAGGATTGTACATCGTGCATACAGATGAGAAATGCGCCACCTTGGTCAACTTGTCAACCGTCACCATGATGGCATCATGGCAGCAAGATGACATAGGAAGACCAACTATGAAATCCATGGAAATGGTGTCCCATTTCCACTCAGGTATCTCATGAGGGTATAAGAGACCTTCTAGATGCTAATGCTTGACCTTGACCCTCTAGCACTCAAAGAAATGAGAAACATACTCTGGAATATCTTGTCTCATACCCACCCAATGGTACAACTATTGCAAGTCAGCATGCATCTTCTTCACCTGCAGGTGTGCTACATAAGGTGCTCTGTGAGCCTCTAAAAGAACTACTGCACGTAGGTCACCTATTCGGGGTACATAGATGTGTTGTCGATGTCTAATTAGCCAATCTACCTCAAGGGAGTATCCTACAAACTTGCCCACAAGGGCCCTCTGTGACTGGATCTCCTGCTACACCTCAAGAAAGTACTCATGCTCAAGCAGATGCTTAATGATGCGTCCTCTCAAGTCCACACTCAAGGTCAAGGTTAGGATCTCGTGGCACCTCTAACTTAATGCATCAGCAACCATGTTCTCCTTCCCTTTGATCTAGTGGACATCAAAGTCATACTCGCAAAGAAACTCCATCCAACGTTGTTGGTGGGCATTCAAATTTGACTACGTGAATATGTACTAAAGACTGATGATCTAAATGAAGCTCAAAGCGATGACCTAGAAGAAAGTGTCTCTAACGAACAAGAACATGACCCACTACTGTGAGCTCTAAATCATAAGTGGGGTAGTTGCACTCATGGGCCTTGAGCTTTTGCAACTCATACGTGGTTACTCTACCACCCTGCATAAGCACAGCTCCGAAACCCCCCAGTGATGTACCAGTACAAACCACAAAATCTTCTACTGGATCAGGTACCACTAAGATGGGAGCACTGATAAGATGCTCCTTGAGGACCCCAAAGGTCCCCTCACACTACTCAGTCTAAGTGAATCCCTTTCCTTTTTTTCTGAAGGGAAGTGATGGGGTACGCTATCTTGGAAAAGCCCTCTACGAATTTGTGGTAATACCCAGCTAATCCCATGAAACTCCTTACCTATGTCACACTGGTGGGTGCTAGCCAATCCTTGATAGCCTTGATCTTTGATGGATCTACAGAGATACCATCACCAGACAGGATGTGCCCCAAATATTGCACCTTGGTCCTGAAAAAGGCACACTTCACCAAGTTACTGTAAAGCTGCTGCTCTCTCAAGAACTGCAAAACCTGATGCAAGTGCTCCTCATGCTCCTCCTCGGTCCACAAGTAGATCAAAATATCATCAAGGAAAATGATCATGAACTGATCCAAGTAAGTATGAAACACCCCGCTCATGAGACTCATGAACACTGCAGTGGCATTCGTCAAGCCAAAGGGTACCACAGTGAACTCATAGTGGCCATAGAGAGTCCGGAAGGTGGTCTTATGGATGTCAGCCTCTGTGATCTGCAACTGATGGTAATTAGACTTCAGGTCTATCTTAGAGAACACTCTGACTCCTTGCATCTGGTCAAAAAGATCATCAATCCTAGGCAGAGGATAACGGTTCTTCACTGTCACTTTATTAAGCTGCATATAATCCATACACAAATGAAGAGACCCATCCTTCTTCTTCACGAAGATGACTAGTGCACCCCAAGGTGAAATGCTAGGTTGGATGTGCCCCTTCTCAAGCAACTCCTCTAACTGCAACTTGAGCTCCATGAGCTCATGTGTGGTCATCCTGTAGGGTGCACGAGACACTGGCTTGGCACCTGGCATTAGATCAATGTGGAAGTCTACCTCTCTGCATGGAGGCATACCTAGTAACTCTGGTGGAAATACATAGGCAAACTCCCTTAAGATAGGATGGTCATCTAATGATGCCTCTGGCTCATCCTCTGATCTGTCGCTAATAGTGATGGAAAACAACTGACATCCCTTCCGTATGCAGTGCTTAAGCTGCTAAGTAGATATCAAATGAATTGTCATGGGCTCTTGAATGCCCACTACCTTGACTGATGTGCCATGATCATCTAAACAACTAATCACCTTTCAATGACAATCTAGCTTGGTTCTATGAGTTGCAAGCCAATCCATACCTAAAACTACACCATAGGATCCTAAAGACATAACCCTAAGGTTGCATAATGTATTGAAGGCCCCCAAAGATATCTCATAATCCTAAACCAAAGCATCTACTGGCATCTTGGCCCCAGTGGCCAACTTAACCTCCCACCTATCGCCCTACCTAGAGGCCACTAGCCTGCAATGCTCCACTAATGATGGAGATATAAATGAATCAATAGCACCAGAGTCAAGTAAAAAAGCAATGGGGACATTCCCAATCATACCTGTTGTCTCAATCACTAAGGTCTGGAAGTCAACCTGGTGGTTATCAATCCCTACAAGCATACAATGGGACTTACCCACATCTCCAACCATCTACTCTGATCCTCCTACATGAGGCTATCCCCCTGTCGTAAAGCTCTATGGGCACTCTTTGGCTAAATGTCTTGCTCCACCACAAACGTAGCATGGGCCCTGAACCTGTACCTATCCAGTCTATGTCCTACTTCTCTGTTACTATCCAGTCTGACCTGTTGACCCCTGAGAACTCTTGTATGATTGTTGTGATCTAGTAGGTCCCACAAGTGGTCCCTACTGTCTCTGATCCCTACATGGGCCCTGCTGCTGCTAACCATGATTCTATCCTCCCTGTGCCCTCTGTTGGGGCCTAGACCTCTACTGATACTGTTGCCACTACTACTATGGAGGCATAGGAGGTAAAGGTGCAGAACTAAACCCTCCTCTCTGAGGTGGTGGTGGTGGTCTATGGAAATTCTATTGCTACTGGCTATGATCCTAAAACTAGGGACATGAACTTTGACCTCATCCCTGAATCTTCTCTATGATGTATGTGTTCTCAGCAGCCTCACTCAAGGTCTAGGGGTCTGCCATGCGCATTGGTCCTGATATCCCCTGATTGAAACCCTATGATAAATTTGTGAACTAGAAGTTTCTCATCATGGAGATACTCTGCATATCGTGACAACTTAATGAACTTGCTCTCATACTGCGCTACAGTAGAACCTCACTGCTGCAAGTCATGGAACTCGTCAACTTGACGCTGCCTATAATGGTCTGACAGATAATGCACATTAAAGTGCTTAATGAAAGTGTCCCATGAAAGAGTATCCAAAGATAGGTAGCGCTTGCACTCCTCAGTGTATCACCGTGTCGATGCTGTGTCTCTCAAAAGGTGAACTACCATGCGTGCCTTTGTGTTGCTCCCATAAGGACACAACGCAAAGCACCTGCCTAAACTGATAAGCCAAGCCTCAGCCTCAGCTCCCTCTGTGGTCCCTACGAAGGTGGGTGGATTCAACCTCAATAAGTCTCTGATGGGGTCCCCTCCATCTCTGTGTCCTCTGACAGGCTCACCCACACCATAATCATAAGGCCTGTGATAAACTTGCTCTATCCTCAGAGCCTCCTCTCCTCTTGCCTAATGTGGAGGCTCTTGCTACAAGCTCCGTAAGATGAACCAGCCTCCTCTACTGTGGTGACATGTATCTCTACATAAGGCTCTACACGTGGCTCCTCTCGCAGGTCAACACGGGGCTCAACATGCAGCTCTGCTGTAACTAGTGGTAACCTTTCTAACATTGTCTGTAATTCCTACAAGATTTGTGGTCTGATATTAGGTGCAGGTGGTGCTTGTGGTGCTTGTGGCAGTCCCTGACCCTTAGCTGATGAATCACTATGTACCTCTGTGGATGCAGTGGCGTGTGAATGTGCTCATCTCATTCTGGGTGGCATCCTACAAGAACAAGGTAATCACGAATCAATCAAAAATGTGGAATAAGTAATGTGCCCAAACAAGCCCAGTGTTTAAACTTGGGCTCTGGCACTAAATGTCATGGCTACATTTTCCATGCGGTCACAACACGTATCACACGTGTCATGTCCACATTTGTCATGTGGTCATGACACAAATTATCAAAAATTTTCCATGCATCCCTAGAAACCCCCTCGCACACATCAACATGCTCGGTGACAATACGCATAAGGTGTAAACATGTCAATTAAATTAAGGGAAATGCGATCATATGCGCAATCCCCTGCGCGGTGATAGCTGACTAAGGGGGTCAATGCATCATGAGGAGCATCACCATTAGGGTTATGATAGATTATTCAAAACCCTAAGTCATCCTAGATGAATGAAAGGATTCTGACATAAGTTGAAATCAAACCCTAATTCTATAGCATTAAAAGAATTAAATAACCACTTAATCAATCAACTAGTTGTGGGAACATTAAAATTTTACTCTACACAAGGGTAAAGTTGCTAAGATAAATAACCCTAATTTCCTAGAAAAATCTGGTAGCATAACGCCTCTAGGGTGTGTATGGGAAGTAACCTAATTAAAATAAATTTGCACAAAGGTTCAATAACCTACTAACACTGGTTAATTTAAATAGTTGCACTAGGGAAAAGTAAGCTGTCACTCTAGGTTTTCTAGCCAATTAACTTGATCAAAAATTAAATTAATCATATACCTCACTGATTAATTTCCTACATAAGATTAAATAAAATAAACGAGTTTAAAAATATAAGTTCCATTAAATAAATTTAAAAGATAGCATATAAGAAAGTTAAATCCTAAAATAATTAAATTAAATCACTATTTCCCTCTAGCTCAATTAATTAAACTTTAAAGAGCCTTAACAAATAAAATAACAACTAGTAAAAAATAACATTACTAAAGAAACAACCCACTTATAAATGAATTTCCCCCTTTCTCCCCAAATTAAATAAAAATAATAAAAAGTGTTGAAGTCAAAAAGGAAAGGGAAAGAGGAAATAAAATTTAATTTAAAATTCCTCATGCCCTAAAAGACTCTCCCAATAAAAAAAATAATTTCCTTAAAGAAAAGAAATACCCTAACCCTAGTTTGCTCTCTATTATTTCTTTTCTATTCTCTTTTCTCCAATACTTCTCCTTTCTTTTATCTTTGTTGTTGCAGGTTTGAGAGATAGGGCAGCCATGGATTTTGCCATGGAGCTATATACATAAGGTATATACTTATTTCTTCTGAAAGAAAATCCCCTTTTTTTGAGTATATATATATATATATATATATAAACTCATTTAGAACCAGAGACAAGTATATTTTCTTTTCTTTTTTTTAGCTACAACAAGATGTATATACACTAGATATATATATATATATATATAATACTCTATGTTTTTTTTTTAAGTTAATCTTTGTCTATTTTACCTTCTATCATATAAAATGGTAATGTAAGGTATATATATGTATTCTCAAATGCAAATACATTATTTATTTAGTACAAAATAACAAATTATATGCATATATATATGTGTGTGTGTGTGTGTGTGTGTGTGTGTGTGTGTGTGTGTGGGTGTGTTTGTAGGCATGAGCATAGGTATATATACTTATATATAGAGAATTCTTCCACAAAAATAAACATTGCTTAACAGAAAAAACTTGTAGTCCCAACATTAATAGTGTGTGTGTGTGTGTGTATATATATATTTTTTATTTTTTCTTTCTCATACTAACAGTATAACACAATATGTTTTCTAATTCCTCTACTTGTTGTCATAAGGAAATAAAATGACATAGATAAATACACTTTTATTAATTTTATTTTTTTTAAAAGAGTTTATCCAAGCAGCAACTATACATACCTTTTTTTGTGCAACTATAATTTTTTTGTAAACAACAACCTATCCATTTTCTTGACTCTACATTAAGAAACCAGCAACTATGTTTTTTTTTTAATACAATAATTTTAATCAGTAATATACCCATACCTTCTTTTTGACAGCATATAAAAATAAATAAAAGAACAACACATACATATAATCCATTTCAACCTTCGCACAACCTCATAGTAAAACTAGCATCATATATATTTATGCAACTTCAACCAAATAGAGAATAACACAAAAAAAAACATTTAAACAATACATAGATAAGAGAGTATTTTCTCTCTTCCTTCTTGAACAAACTATACAAAGGTCTTTCTTGGCCCAAGACTCTCAATAGTAAAAAAATAACAATGCACATGGGTTTAATGCACTTCCTTCAAGCTCCAAAGCCAACAATAAACCTGCAAGAATCAATTACAACAAGGGAGGGGGAAGCAAGCCACAAAGTACCACTCTCTGAGTCCCTACCATAGACTCACTCATGAGTCACCCCCGAGCTTGCAGGTCATCCACACACAAGGATCCTTCACTCCACATCACAACAAAACACAAACAAATAGACATTAAGAACACCCATTGTTTACACAAAACAAAACTCATAGAAATGAGTTTAAAAGGGGTAGGAGAGTGGACATCACTCAACTCAAGAGTGCCACTCAAAATATTTCAAAAAATCAACTTTAACAAGGCCTCAAGCCATCACATTTATACCAAATCTCACATATTTCTCCAGGGCTCTCAAGCCATTCAAAAATGCTCATATTCACAACTTGCCCTCAAGGCCAAAATACCAAAAACTAGGAGATGACCTTGAGGAGGTTCACTCCTCCCCCACCCCACACATGTTGAGCATTTTCTCCAAATGGAGAGGCTCTTACATACACCCATAAAATCTTCACAACAACAAAAATACAAAATACACACATACAAAACCATCACACAAGAAATATAAAATACATATGGAAAGGCATCAAGCCTTAAATCCTACCTTAAAAAGCCCAACAAGAAAGATAGTTGAAGAAGAGCCCTTCCAACTCCACCTCCAATTTCTTCTTCAATTGAGCCTCCAAAATTTCATCTAACTCTCTCCTCAAATTCAAATAAAATTGGACAAATAAAATGAAATCAACAACCCTCTCCCTCTCTTCAAGAGGGATTAAAATAGGCTCTCCTCATGAGCCTTGAGGAATGAGAAGGTGACACATGTCTCCTTCTTCTTCCTCCTCACAACCACTTGCAAGCTTCATGGAATGTGGGTGTGGCACATGTCACCCTCCCATTCCACCAAGTCTTGCCCCCTCCACTTGTGCTCTCACACACATGTGGGAGACAAAAGTAGAGCCAAAGAAGGATGTGGGTACCACAAGTTCCCCAATCCTATCCTCCCATGAAAGCCCACAAAACCCCAGGGTACCCTCACCAATGTGAGAGAAGCTTGGAGTTGAGTCCTCCACAATTTAGGGGTCTTGAAGACTCCCCAAGCCTTGGAAAGAGGTGTGGATAAGGTTTAGTGTTTGACCCAACCTTCCAATCCTTCCCAAACTTCTATTTTCGTCATTTTACTTCAAGGTGAAGTTTAAGTGACCAAATGGGAGTTTTCCTAAGGTTAGACAAGCTCAAATGGTCCCTAGACCCTAGGGGTACAACCCAGGGTCACTTTTAACCCATTTTGAGCACCATAGGGTAAGTAAAATCACATGAAAAGGGGGTCACAAAAATAAAAACTCAAAAATAAAATCAATTAAACATTACAACTTTACAACACCAAAATACAAGCAATTGAAAAAGGGTAGACGTATCCCAAACAACACCGCACATAAACATTACAAAATTTCATCATGCATAACACAGTTGATCTTGGTTCCTCTTGTAACTAGATCGGCTTAACACAAGAATTCACAAAATGTGTAGAATAATCTTCGATTATCTATGGCTTGGGATAAACACCTGCACACTTAAACAAAAGATTAATCCAATCATGTATATCATAGCCGAAGGAAGGGAAACATACACTCACACCATCGCATAATCATATAAAACATCATAAAATCACATCATAATTAGATTCATAATTTTGCATTTCTATAATCCATCTCAAAAAAAAATTGCATAATAAATCCATAACAATAATCACATAACTAGTATCTCAAATAATATCATAATGCAAACCACATGTCAAATCATCATTAGTGAATCAAAATCGAATCTAGTCTAATCACAACATACTAAACATTAATAATCAAAACAAAAGCATATAGTCTAGTAAATTTGCATATCAGGATCAACAGTCCCCAAAAGTCTAAAATGTGTCTCCAATAGTAATATGAAGTGATCAAAATAAGGGAGTAAAATAGTAGGCCTCACATTGAGCATGATATTCTGGATATGCAAGATATGCTAAGTTAGGCGTTGTAGCAGGGATTAGTTGTTGATTTACTTTTATTGCTTCTTTAAAAGCTCCTATCAGAGTTGTGACACCAAGATGTAATCTCCTTATGAACATGGAGGTTAGGGGATCTAAGGTTGAGTAGTATATCAATCTGGCTAGCTCATCTCGTACATTGTATGGAGCTACCAACTTAGAGTACATCTTCTGGAATCTAGCATTGAAGTTTGAGATAGGTTCTCCCTCTGCTCTTTTGATTGTAGCAAAAAGGTGATAAGTCATTGCAGGATCTATAGGTATCTTGAACCTATCCTTGAAGGCTTTCTCCAAAGCATCCCATGAACCAATCGAAGCTTGATCAAGGCTGATGTACCAATTGTATGCTTCATCTCCCAAGGAGTATGGAAACAACTTGCATACTACATCCTGATGTTCAATTCTTTCTTTCAAGCAGGCTTCCTTAAATGTCTGGATATGATCATCTGCATCCTAATATGGATGATATTTAGGGAAAATTTTATCAGGGCTCTTAGGTAAGGGATGATATGTAATAAAGGTTAAAGGTGAATCAACAGTAAAGTATGACATTGTGACTGGTGCTCTCTACACTTGTGGTATAATTGGTGATCTTGGAGGTGTTTGAGGTATAGATGGAGATATTGGAGGTGTTACAGTATGTCTTGATGAAGATCCTGATGTACTTGACTCAAGAGTATGATGAATATCAATTGTATGAGGTTTGAGTCCATGAATAGGCAATTCCTCAAATAGTCCATTAGATCTAGACCTGATATTTGGTCGGTGAGCCAGGATTCTAATAGCTTAGGATAAAATATGGATATTTTGACTAAATCTTTGCAAAGATCAGAGGAAATGATCTCTGAAAGTGGATATTTATGGTCAGGACTCAGTAATGACTAGATATTTATGCAATATTTGCTTCAAACATGCAAATATGAGCAAAGATTGAACTTTCAGACATGGATATTAGGATACTCGGCCACATAGGTAGGTTTCTACAAGATCTTTGCAAAAAACATGAACAAGTCAATATTTGAAGACTTCAAACAAATGACTGCAAAGATCAAAGTATTTATGAACTATACTAAAATATTTATAATTAGTACTCTTGAACCGACCAAAAACAAGTGAGTCTTTGTACAAATGTCCAAAGCATAACCAAATTTAATGATCTTTGACAAGATCACCTTGTAAATAAGCAGGAATTGGATGTAGCTGACCAATTCAAATAGCAAAAGAGAACGGATCGCCCTCCTTCTAGTGCCAATTTATATTGGTTATGATTTTTAGTCAAAACAACACAAATAAAACTTCACAAAACAAACCTTTATATCTTTAAAAGTACAATCAATTTAGGATAAATTAATGACTCCAAGTCTCCATTGATCAGGTCATGATTATTTGACATTACTAAGATGTTGATGTGATATGTTGTTTTCCATCCAAGGGGTCTTACGTTATTTTGCTACCAAGAATTGATGTTTGAACATTTGGTTTTACACCTGCTTTCAATAAATTACTTCACAAACAAGGTTAATTTCACTGTATTTGATAGATGATGATGATATTTTTCTATGTTTGATCAATTCTTCTGAACATCAACTGTCATTGATTAATTTTCACCTCTGTGCTATGAATTTATCTAAATAATGTGCCTTCAAGCTGATATTTGCATGATTGCTGCTGACATTTATATCTATTTGCATTATAGTTTTAGTTATACATGCAAATTAACTCAAATATGCTAAGAATATTTAATTTCCTTTGGGATATCTACATATTTCTGTTTATTTTCTTAGGATTATCTATATATTTGCAATTGTGATGGTGATTGTAATGAAATTAAATAAATTATGTTAAATGATTTCTAATCTTTACTAAATTGAATGAATCTTCAGCTATTGGTCCACATACACTCTAGATACTGTCATGAAAGGAAGAAAATCAAACCATAGGTTCACCAGGGTGTTCCACAACTAAGTATGGTTAATGCAAACTTTGGTGGAAAAGAGATAAAGACAACATGTACAACATGAATTGCACTCCAAGGGACATACCAAATCAAAGTACAAGCCAAGAATTCATCTATAGATTACACAAAGTATACAATTGTGTGTAATCTAGATCTTCACTTTCATTAAGTATGCAAAAGACATGTACATCTACAATTAGCTTTGAAATTAGTCCTAAGAAACTTCAACAATCTAACTTCAATTAAGTTTCGAATAATTGATACAAAATGCACTCCATCTCCTTTTATAGGACAAAGAGAGGAGGTAGTTACAAATGATCTAATGATCAAGATTTGTCTATCTAAATCAATGGTCCATATCCTCTTTAACTTGGTCAAAAGATATCAAACATGGTACAGGTTGCCAGTTGGCAACCATCTGGTGAGACTCGATCACTTCTTTGTCGTATTATGCATATGACCTTGTCATCATGCATCCTTACTCACTCTTCTTCTTCATCATCATCTTCATCTTCTTCATCTTCTTCATCTTCTTCATCATCTTCATTAGTATGAGGATCATATCCTATATGTACGCTGATTATCCCCCTGATGGGTTCATATGCATGTATTATCCTTTCAATCTCTCCCCCATCCTGAACTCTATCTTTTACTACAACATGTTTTTGGGAATGGTATTGTGTCTGTAGAACAGTCCATTTGCTCTTTTTGTTGTTTAACATCTCATTATATCCTTCCACCTTGGCCTTCATTCTAATAGCCTTGTTGACTACATCCTCTGTCAAATGGTGGAGAGGGTCATTTGTTGGCTTCTTAAAATTACTTTGGAAGGCTCGAATTACAAAATTAGTGTCTTTATTTTCTATCTTTCCTTCTACATTACCTTCTAGAGCTTCCAAGGTATTCGCCTCCTCAACCATAAGATGATGCAATTTAACACTGAGATCCCTAAGCTTTGTATTACATCTTTTCAAGATATCACTCTCAAACTTGGTATCTTCATACCATGTGGTTAATAATTGTGCAGTATTGTTATCCAATACCTTATTATATATGAGCACCTTCATGTCTATGCACCTCATTTCAGCTAGGGCATCTAGATGTTTGTCTACTTTGATGGATCTCTGTGCAACCTCCTTTCGAACTTTATTTACTTTTCACCTCAATGTACTGAACAAGTTCCAATTGGATAGGGAGGTCTTTATCACCTTCTCTACTTCAGAAATGAAAAGAATAAACAAATTGTTCACCAGATGAGCCTTATGCTCCATGATGTTTAGCCTTGTTACCTCATCTTGAGATATGATGGTCAAGGGGGTGGCTGTGTTGACTAGCATGTGATTACGGTCAATTAACCCTTTTATAAATGTATGCAATTGGGCAATGTGCCTCTTGTGCATTTTATTCTTGCCCTTCTCCTTTTTCACACTTTTCATCAAGGAGTCAATAATATCTTTGGCCTCTTGACCATCCTGCTTCTTGGTAGAAAAGCCTAGATCAACATTAGTTATCTGAAATTCATCAATGTTTATTTCTCCTTTTGCCTTATCTACTATTGGTAGAGCTACCTGAGCTGTTCTCCTACTTGTGGTAAGATCTCTCCTAATGGCAGATGTAGGTCTTGCCTTTCTCTTAGGCTTAATCATGTCTACTAAGAACAATGCAAAAACATCAAACTCAGGCACATCACTATCCTGGGGTGGGCTTATCTCTTGCTGCAACAAATATGGTATATCACTGCTGGGTCCTTGTTGGTCAGTTTTCTCAATGTGAGCATCCTGAGATTCTACATTCTGTTCTACCCTCAGTGGAGAAGTTTCTTTTCTCTGTTCATCCTCCTAAATTTCCTCATGAGGGATCTCCTGTTGTGCAGGAGTTTCTTGTGATGCATTCACATTTTGATCCTGGATATCTTGTTGCACCTGATCCTTATGAGGATTTTGGACATTTTGATCTAATTTATCTGGATGATCACCCTAGTCATTCTTGTTCACATTTTCTACTTCTTTTTGTTGATTATCACCTTGTTGAAGTCTCTGTTCTTTATCTTTTGATATACCTCCTTCTCCAAGGTCTTGGGCTTTATCCATTTCCTCTTCATTTGTTCATCTTTTAGGTGCTAGCTCATTATTCTGATTATCATTTTTATCAGGCATCTCTTCATCACCCTCCATATGTACGCTAACTTCTGCTTTCTCTTGTTCCAAAGGTAAATATTTTCTTTTATCTTGATCCTCATCACCCTGATAAAGTAGGTCTATTGCTACAGGGCTGGTAACTTGATCAACTAAGTTTGTCAATCCAATTTGTTGAGCTACCACCTCAGGGTTATCTTCTTCTATTTCTTCCATTTTCACATCCTTTTGATGGACCTCCTTTTGAACCACAAGAATTCCATGAGGGGTCATCTCTATATTTTCTACTAATGTCTCCATAGAATGAGTAGAAACACCATTGACTACATTATCATCAGATAAATTTACTGTATCATCTAGTAGAAAAGGTGGCTCTTTTCTTGCACTATGCATCTGTTCTCTTCATTCCTCTACCTTTTTCAGTATTAAATTGTGCTATATTAGGGATGGGAACTTCATGTTTAGGTTCTTCAAAATACCCTCACCACCTGCTCCTCTCAATAGAATAGGATTTATGTCCACAGTTCCTCTCGTAACAGTCTTTTGTTTCTTTTATGGTGGCATTTGGACCTTCTTCTTTTTCTTCTTAATCAAGAGGTCATCATCTGAGGGTTCTTCCTCCTCTACAATAACAGGGGTAGGCTTTGGAACAACTTTCTTTTGTTTTGTAGGTGTATGAGGTGATGTTGTAGCTGATGTGGAAGCTACATTCTCCTTTCGTTGGGGTTGTTGAATGACCATCACCCTATCTACTTGGCTTCCTTTCTTATTTTTGCTTTGTTGTCTTTCTCCATTTGACTATCTCTTTTCCTGGAGGAAATCATCATACTCCTCATCAGATAATTCCTGCATCTTTCTTTTGTTATCCACAGTGAGGGCTACTCCTTTACTCTTCAGCTAGGTGATCTCATTTTCTACCCATTCCTTGGTCAATTGCATGACCTTCTAAGTTATCTAGTCCAAGGAAGTTTCCTCTAGGTAATCCCACTTTGGAGCTGATATGGTATCATTGTATACCTTTTTGTCCTCATATTCTTGGGACATAATCTTAGCATCATCTTCATGTAACTGAGCAAGCACTGGCATTCAATCTAAGGTGCATATATGAATTAGGGTGAGCCTCTGGTAACCTCTCCTTCTAACTTCTACCACATCATCACAATCAGCCCAGAAATCTTCAATGTGCTTTTGATGCATAGGCTTCTTATGCAATGCTAGCATCCTATCATAAGGATCATATGGCCTAGCCAGTGAGAAGGGTTGCAAGTGCATCAAGTTCAATCCTCCAATTACATCCTTGACAATTTCCCTATCAGGCCACATATACCAACGAATCATAACTAGAAACAAGACATTTGGTATCTTTCCCTTTTCTATATAAGCCTCCATTGAGGGTAGTATCTATCTAGCAAACTCCATCAGGATGATTTTATCATTTGGATATCTCACCAACATGAGAGGTTGCCCAGTGAAACCTTCCATTCTTATGTATGAAAATGTGGGGAATTGGATGAACCAAGCCCCCTTTTTAGATATGGCCACTTGTGCTTCCACACTCAATCTCTTTGCCCTGTCCTCTTCCATGGTCCTAACAAGGTACATAGAGAATGAATCATTCACTCTCTTATGATGTTAAAGAGACTCTTCTTTTTAACTGTGGGTAATGATCCCAGATGTTCACATCTCCAGGGTTACTTCCAACCCTGCCTACTATTTGCAATCCATTGAATGTTTCTCTAAATGCACAGGCATATACTATGTAAGAGGTCATGTGGAACATGTTAATTTTCCCTCCTATCTTCCTTATTCCTTCATCTAGGCCATCACTTATGATCTTCACCCATAGGGGTTTGATATCAGAACATCCTACCATCCTGATAATACCATACATCCAATTCTCAAAGGCTCTGACATTTGGTCTCCATGTCATTCTGCTAAGCATTGTCATCACATATTGATATTTAGGAGTAAAATCAAACTTAAAGAGATATACATGTAATTTGGCAAAGGCTTTGTATGTGTTACTCTTACCTCTCCATTGATACAAGATCCTTCTAGCCTCTTTTTACTTGCTATTATATTCTTTTTCCAATCTACCTAGGTTTAAGCAAACCACATTAGGTCCCTTAGGAAGATTAAAGGCTAAGGTGATGCCTACCATTGAAAAGTCTGCATATATTCACCCATGTTTTTCTACTTTTTTGGTTTCTACATTGTAGTTTCAGGCAAATTCTACCACTAGCTTAGTGGCCTCCATTGCATATGAAAATCCGCCAACATTCCACATTCCTAAACTATATATGCTCATAACCAGAGGGTTCCCACTTCCTTTCTCTAGTCTAGATGTTCATGCATCAAGATCAGTATTTCCTTGATGCGTATCATTAATTTGCCCATATCTAAATGCTACTCCCTCTAGCTGCACGAACATAGCTCTCAAAAATTTGGCATCAGACTGATTCTTTCTTACTGCCATCGGATCCTACAATAAAACATGCATATCTTACCCTAACGTGCCATGTGTAGCAGTGGCTTAATGTTCACATGCATTTCATGGTGATAATTCTAATCAGTCTAGTTTATTTTATGTATCATCATATCAATTAAGTGTGTTAAAACCATTTTTACCTCTACATTTACCGTAAACAACAAAAGGGAGGGTTTTAATGTTACATACCTGATAATTGCTTCCCTTTTACTGTGTGGGTGATATCCAGATGAACGTAATCACATTGCAATTATTGTTTCTTATTCCATTCAAATGTCTATCTATTCTATTTGTAAGTTGCAGTGACGCTTTCATCTCTCCAGAGCTCTGTAATTCTCTGTTTAACATATGGTAAATTTGAAATGAAACCAAATTCTCACTTTTTACTGATTAACATAGAAAATTAGGTACGCTTAGTGTCCTTTTGTTCATGTCCATTGATCGACACATGATGTTTGTAGATGTTGACAAGTGGCAGATATGCATTTGAAATTTGAAGGCTCGACCTACCATTAGGATTACATTTAATGTAGAGGGTGATATTAGCAGAGATCAGTAATATTTGGAAACATGATGGATATTCGGAAGATGACGGTGATGTCATCATGAGGATGGTCAACTATTGACCAACGACCTAAGTCAGGTCACTATACCTTTGTTAATAATTGTGGTAATGCATTATATCAATATGATCAGGTCAATATGCCGCGTGGCATCATTTAATTGGTCGCTGGAAATCTCTACATCTTAGGTCATCAAGGGTAGATATGAGGGATATAAGGAAATATCCATATATTCAACACTATAAAAAATCCCCCTACTTGAGAATGTGAGGATGATGTCAGCATTCTATAAGTCTTTCAAATTGTTCGAGGGAATTATTTCATCGTCATATTAGTTAAGATTAGGGATGTTTCGAAATATGACCCTCTTGGGTCTAGGTCATCATGACATCATCATATTGAGAAATATGATGGATATTTGGAAATATGACCATGCGAGTGTCAGGCATACTGATGATGTCATCATCATATCGAGTTCTTTTATAAATTGGAACTAGATGATGTCATGGTCATATTTGTGAAGGGTGATATTACGAAATATGATGGACATTTAGAAATGTGACCCTATGGGAATATGCATGCGCATTTGACGGGTAGGCATTCTTTCGCACTTAACTTTGACATTTACATATTGAAGTATATGTGGATATTAGGTGATCTTCATATGTCGGGGTCATCTAGTGAATATGACTGATATTAACAAGTGTGACCCTATTGGAATATCAAGTTTGACTAAAGTTTGACCAAGCATAACTTTTTATCCTTAAGGAATATCAGGGTGATCTAAAAGGCAAACCTGCTTAGAATTTTGCACTCTTCCAAATTGTGAAGTTTATGAAGGCAACTTTTGACTTTGACACTTGACCTTTTCTTTTGGGTCACATGCATGTGCAGGGGTGATATACTTAACTAACTTTTGCCAAACTGCCCAAAGCAAGAAAATGAAGAACAAGTAGAAGCAAAAAAGTTGGGTCCCTATTTTGCTAAGGCAAAATGGAGTGTGTTGTGTAACCACACAACATTTACCTTCACCACCTAACTTGGATCATATGTTTCAAGAGATAGAAAAGGCCCTCCAATGATTAGAAACTAGGACTCAACACAAACATTATAAATTTGAATACTTTTGTCCCTATCCTCTTGATCAATCTATTACGGTGACTCCTTTTCCCCCTCACTCTGAAGTGCCCAAGTTTAACAAATACAAGGGAAAAGGAGATCCTAGAGATCAAAATAAATAGTTTTTCATGGCATGTCAATGGGTTTCTCACAATGATGTCTAGTTATTAAAACTCTTTCCACTAAGTTTTCTAGGATAGGCCTTAGATTGGTTTCATCATCTCACTCCCAATACCATCGAAACATTCATTGACCTATCAGAAAAATTTGTTGCCCATTTCTCCTATAATGTTGAACATGAACTAACAATGTTAGATCTTTGTAATGCCAAACAACATAATAGTGAAAACTTTTCTTCTTACCTACAATGGTGGAGAGGGCTTGCAATATGAATCCCATGACCAATCCCTAAGAAACAATTGGTTAACATTTTCATCCTAAACTTTAATCAAGAAATGGCCTTTCATCTTCATATCCATTGTCTTTCCACCTTTGATGAGATCATTAAGAAAAATGACAATATTGAAAAATCCATTATCTCCAAGGGTTTACTTAAAACCCATACCAAGGACAATAATCAAATGATTGATAAATTTAAACATTGGGCCAAAAATAAACATGTGGTTAGTGATGGGGTAACTGATGCAAAGCACATCCAAACAACATAGTCTTCCCAAAATAATGTACAAACTATCCTTAAAACTAGTACCATTTCCAATCCTGAGAGAAAATTTAAACCCCCTCCAATCCCAGATGTAACTATACTTACTTAGGTGACACTATCGAGATGGTGTTTCAAAAATTAGTGCAAGCAAACATGATCACATTCCCTATTAGTAGACCTTATGATGACAATCATCCCAAGTTTGCATGGTATAATGACAAGGATTATTGTGACTATCATCATGTCCAAGGACACTCCACAAACAAGTGTATGAGGCTCAAAAATTATATCCAAGATCTTATTGATCAAGGACAATTATAGGTAACTAGTAATTCCTTGCCTAATGTGCAATTGGGTGTTTATCAAGATCCTCTTCCAAAGCATGGACAATCCACTTCATCCTGCACCTCCAATCCAAAACAATCCCAAAATAATCACATCAACAATATCCACTATAATAAGGTTCCTTACAACTATGACTTTATTGTAGGGCGTATTAACTATGATCCCTTACAAGTTGCAACCATAACCATAAAAGTCACCCCCCTTGAATGTGTTGTTACAACATTATGTGGAATAGTTACTATCCCTAGACCTCCATCTTCCTCATCATCCCAACCTTCCATTATAATATCTAGGACCACATTGGGAAGATTCCCACTCAAATATCCATCTTGGATCTCTTCAATGCTTCCCCCATCCACAAAGCTATATTAGATCGATCCCTACAAGAATCTCAAGTCTAGCATAATATTAATCTTGAACCATTCCAAGCTCTTGTGAGTCATCTTTCATTCACTTAAAAACTTTCCTGTAGCCAATATGACATACCTCCCACATATCCAGCTCATAATAATGCCCTTCACATAGAGGTCCTGATAACTAATCACAAAGTTAACCATGAACTTTTGGTTAATGAGTCTATCTTGAATTTATATACCTTAAGGTTAATAAAGCAATTGGGATATTCAGCGACTAACTTGGAGCCATGTTGTCACAACCCTCATTTGAGTTTTGAATTCACATTTCAAGACTGTTGTAATAATGTCACTACATTTGAATTTGGAATATTAGAAATTTATAAAAATAAAAAAAAACAAATAAACATAAAATGTAAATCCATTTAATTAATGATAAAATAGCATTAAAATAACAAGTGAGTGGAAGATGCATTTTCCTTAAACAAAGACAGTGGAGGGAGCATTTTCCTTAAAATAAGATAGTGGAGGATACATTCATATTAAATAAGATAGTGGAAGATGCATTTGTATTAAAATAAGATAGTGGAGGATGCAATAGCATTAAAAAAACAAGAGTGGAAGATGCTTGGTTTTTCTATAAATTTGCAAGGATTTGATGAAGAAGGGACATCATCTCTTGTTTGAAGGGTTGGAGTAAACTTAGAGGCAAGCTAGCCTATAATACTAGAGGAGCGGAGTATAGTAAGCAGTCGATTCAATTTGTTGAAGAAAACATGGTGCTTTCTCAGCCCCTTTTCAAGAAAAATGACAATAGAGATGAGGAAGGTATTTATAAAAGTTTTCTATTTTCCATTCGCAGAGAATCTCTTTTAGTTTTATTCGAAAGAGTTACACTACATTTCAATATCCATGCAAATTATTGTAAATCCTTGTGTCGATGTGCCTATGATTCGATTCGTGCCCTTGTTGTATTTTAGCTTCAATATCAAAATCCTTGCATTTTCCTTCCATTATGAAATCCTGCAATCATAACCACTTTTCTTTGGGTATTCTACCAAACAGTTTATGTGTTTTGTACGTTCTTCTACATTTTGCATACACGTGCACAACATGAGATGAAACTGATCTTTGTTTTATGCTTGACGGATGTCCATACCCTGCATCGAAGCTCCCATTTTGGCACAGGTAGGGAAGACATTGGCAAAAGTTATGAATTTTAAGATTTACGCTACCAATTTTCTATTGCTTGAATGTTTTTAATGCCTTTTCAGCAAGTCCATCATTGCAGTCCACAAGAGGACATCTCCTTAAGGACAATTCACGTTCTTTGTAGACACTACATGTACTGGGGAATTCACAACTGCATCTGATAAAATTTATCTTTCTTTTATGCTTTGTCGTATGTCCATGCCATGTTCCAGAGTGCTC
This sequence comes from Cunninghamia lanceolata, assembly GCA_027924645.1. Taxonomy (NCBI): domain Eukaryota; kingdom Viridiplantae; phylum Streptophyta; class Pinopsida; order Cupressales; family Cupressaceae; genus Cunninghamia; species Cunninghamia lanceolata. The sequence goes on along the minus strand of BSBN01001807.1, from coordinate 18,580,612 downwards.
CCATATTGGGGTGGGTGGGGAGAAATCTGGTAAAGGTTGTGGATTTGGCCTTACACCTACCAATTTCAATTTCTTGACAAGATTCTATCGCCTTTTCAACTAATCCATTACCAAGGATCTTTTTAATTCCTCTATCTTCCACAAATCTCCTTACCATTTTAACACATCTTCCAACTTCTGTGTAGATATTGGAGAGCATAGTATAGTCACTGAGGCAAAAATCTATATTCATTTGTGATCTACAGACACCCAAAAAACACACGAAGACTTAATCAAAATCTTAATGATAAAGTTTAGGGTGTCCTCAGTTGTGACGGATGTCCATACCTTGTGCTAAAGCTTCTATTTTGGCATATGTAGGGAGGCTGTTGGAAAATGTTACAGAGTCTGGTCCTTACACTTTTGCCAGATATTTTCAGCTCTATTCTCTGCATCATCTTTGCCAATCATATCAATAGAAACATCAAGATATGGATCTACATCAACTTCATTGGGCACCTGGTAGTATGGGCAAGCTTGTTTTGTTCCGAGACAGACTTTTTAATCTACTATGTGCAAATGAGAGATCCCCATTTATTGAATTATTTTGCTTTGTTTTCTATTTTCCAAAAGCTGCAGCATTGTGCATGAAAAATGACTTCCCCTTGGTTGTCTTCAAATTCTTTGTTTCTGAACCACTATATTAGATGATGTTAGATTGGTATAACAGGAAATTTAAGTTTCCACGTGATGACATTTCTTTGAGGGATTCTGTCAAATAGTGGGCGTGCCTTTTCTGTGATCCATACCCTGTTTCTTAAGTGCCCATTGAGCACAGGCAAGGAGGATGTTGGTAAAGGTTTTGAATTGTCACTTTACACAGCTAGTCATGCCATTTTGGCATGGACTGGGAGCACGCTGGCAAATGTGAATTGAACGGGTTGGAGGCTCGTTCATTGCATTCGGTGAAACACTATATGAGATTTTGTCTAATGTGAAACACTTAATATTTTTCGTCTAACAACTTGCATGTTCAAGAAGGCACTTTCATAAAGTTAAAAAAAATCCACTCTTTTAAGTATTTACAATTCCTACCGTTATAGAGGAATTAGGGAACTGTACCTTTAAGCAATTACAATTCTTACCCTTACAGAGAAATTAAGACACTTTACATTGAGCATTTGTAATTCCTCAGAGAAAACCGTCTGGTTTGGCGTATGTACCTGTCGCAGTGTGTGGCCAACATGTAGAAACTCTCTTGTTTATCTCGTCGAGTCGTCCCTAATCAGAAAGGTGAAATCTTAACAATCAAGATAAGAGATCTTCGTGTTTTCACAATCAAGATGCTAACAACTAAGGAACTCGCCCATTCTAATTTATTTTACCATAAAACTATTTTAAATTAAGAATTAATTTATTTTACCATAGAGCTATATTAAATTAAGAGTTACTTCATTTTACCATAAAACTATTCTATTTACTACATATTTTATTTATTTTCAAGTTAGAACTTTTATATTTACAAAAATAAATCCTTTGCAAAGGCACAACTTTTAGAATAAGCATATTAACATGTATGTCAAGCACAGAAGTTTGTGGTAGTTTCTAAGTGAATAGGGTAGGGCGACTGAATCTGTGTGTAAAGAAGGGGTTTGATTCAAGTGCCAACTATACAAGGACTCCTCCACTCTAAGCAAATATAATAATTGTTTTTCTTGTTATCTTCCATTATCGCCAATAAAATAGGAAGGTATTGAGTAAAAGTTAAGAAGCAATAGACAACGACTCATTCCAACTTCTTATCCCCTAGGAAGTATTATATTTTTTATGATGTTTCTCTTTTAAACCATGATATTTTTCTTAGCATTTGAAGGCTAGATTTGAATGGACTACTTTAAGGGAATAAAAGTGTATATCTTGTATGACCTATTTGGTACATGAACCAACTCCTACCCAGCAACCATCAGCCATTTGCTACTTTTAGCCATTACAACCTTAACAAAAAAACTTATGCACAAATTATCTCTTGAATGATTTCAAATTGTGATAAATTTCACGCCTAACTTCAAGCCTCTCAAAATCATATGTGACAATTTCGAATCACTACAAAATTTCTACAATAGCTTACTCGGCAATGCCCTTACTTATAACTATTCTTTTGTGGATCTCCTAATATTCCTAAGAGATAATTTACCATCTAGCTCATAAATAAATGTTCTCAATGTCAATGGTTTTGGTGGAATTAATTTACTTCTCCATCACAAGCAATCCTTACATCCTCAACAAATAGACTTTATCTATTGTACTTGTCATTTAGGGACTTCTCATCATGTCTGTATGTGAATGAGGTGTTTGATCAAAACTAAATAACTCAATCACGTTACCAATTGTGGAGATTGACATGAAACTGTAATTTTCACCTATGAGTTTTAATAGGTTAGATAGAATTATCTTTTACTTAACATCCTTTGAAATAATGTGGGAATCAATTATCGTACCTTCAACCTATATGCAAGTTTATTTTTGAATATAACTCTGAGTTATCTATTAGCATCAAGTGCATATGAACGAGTGAGCCTCTAATTAGTAAGGGGAGGAGTAAAACTCATGGTCATACAAATAGCATTGGTGAAGTATGATACCATGTAAAAGTTCCCTTTGACTTGAACCTTGAAAACTATTGTTTGAATGTTGCTATTTAATCATGTCCCTATAATTTGGATTAATCTCCTTTTCCATAATCATGAGTAGGGGAACCTAAGATGCATTCAAATCTTAATAGCATCTTTCTCACAAATAAATTCCATATTAAAAATCATTTCTTAAATATCAAATCACCTTAGCTTGAAAGCTTAAGTATTCTTTCCAGTTTATGTTTACGAATAACTTGAAGTGAATTATTTATATGAATAATCAGGAATGTGAAGTATGCGTGAGTAATTTGGTATAAGAATGTATGTAAAGACGCTGCATGGTTGAATCTTGTTTCTACTCTATAAATTGTTAGATGAATCCTAAGAATTAGGATAAACATTATTATGTGGGATTAGAATTTAAAAATTTGCTTGAGCTGCCTTGGTCGATAACACTCTTTTCATAATAGCAAGCTTGTTAAGTTTCTCTATTCATTAAAGGTCATATTGTTTCGCAAGGATTATTCAGAATTTATTCATATTGTATGTGAAGAACAAAGTTATCAGTTAAACCTAATTTTAAGAGTGGTCTTAACACTAATAATTTTGTATCTGTACGATTATGTGGATATTGTTTTATACATGGAAGCCGCAAGGAAGTGCCAATAACAGAGGAGGACTTAAATGTTGATGATCAAGAGTGTAAGATGAATAAAATCCATACCCTAAGAACACAACTAGAGATCTATAAAGAGTGCATAGAGGATAGAGAAAGCTGTGAATTTTGCCTAAATTGGAATATAGAAATGAGGAGATTCGTATACATATTATAATACTTGTTTCAAGCTGGTTGTTCCCGTTAATGTCCTATAAACTAGTATCTTTGCTTTATGCAAGTTCTCTCAATTTAGTTAGGTAAACCTTATAAATCAACGTCCAAACTCAACCCAATTGCAGTGTTCGATATTTACGGTACCTCTAGGTCACGTTTACAGGTAATGTTGTCGCGTTGAACCAAGTACCTCGCGCCTAACATAGTTGCAACAACGATGTCTGGGCACCATCCCTCTAAATCGTCAGGGAGTAATAAGGAACATGTCGAACTTAAATTCGTAGGAAGGGAAAATCTCCTCAGATATTCCACTAAGAAGATTAACTAAAAAGAAAGGATGATTCTATTGAACTAATGTTTACCATGATGCTCATTTGGAAAACACTCCGAACATACTAACGAGGCTTAGTGACATGTGAGTATAGATCGGGGAGGACATGTGAAATATCAGATAGGGCATCTATGCCAATCCAGAAACGCTATCTATTATATGCTTTCACCTTGCCCTTGAAGATCGTGGTGAAAGTACTAGGGGATCAGGAACGGACTTAGTCATGATAATTATCTAATTTGACTCAGGGAAGCAAATTAGATTTCCTGGGTAGAGACCTTATAGGGATTCCTCCACACTAGGACTAACTGAGAAACACCCCTTTAGGTGTTTGTGGTAGTGGACTAACTTCCGTCCCTATTACACCGAGTGGGTGGCAGCCGACGAAGAACTATCTGGGGCAGGGAATAACCCTAGAAAGGGCTGGGTACTCGCTCACAGTTACATCAAACATAATGCAAAATAGAACTACATGTTCGCATTCCCCGCGTTAGTCACATCCGAAGGAGGGGGCCTTGATCCCCTGGATACAGGGTATGTAGGCAGTCTAGATGGCAAAGGATGCCCCCAGTACTCAGGTCCCCTAGATGTAGGGTGTCCTACAATTAGCATTGTACTCTTAGTGATTACTGAGTTTTGTTAACAGGAGATTGTTAAGTTAATTTTGTGCAGATGAGAAGGATACAGTTACTAGAGGAGAAGCAAGCTATCAAAAAAGAATGCAGAATGTAATGCATGACTTAAGGTATGAACTGATCCGTTGTGCTACATAATGTACCTTCTCTCGTAATGTACTCTAGCTTCACTGGATTTAAACTTGATGATCTTTTAAGAACCTGATGATTCTAGGAAATTAAATTTCAAGTTTCATCGCATTTCTATAGCACTTCTGGATGAATTTCACATTTCCTATATCTGCCAGATCAAAATTTTTATTCATTGGTATTTTAAAAATAGAGTTTAATGTTATGTGATTTAGGATGAGTCGGTCCTTACATGTGGTATTAGAGCTTTTGGTTCAGACACTAGGCTTGACGGTCTGCTAACCTAAAGCATGGTCAGAATTAAGACATAAGACTAATAGTATTTCCCTCTTGTGATCTAATGATCGTCTAGTAAATGATAAACTTGGATAGAAACATGATAAGGTCATAAGTAAACCCTCCCTAGAATGTGAAGTGGATAGTTTGATGACAGTAATGGTATGAGTAATGGGACAACAGTAATTGGGTACATGACAATTGTAAGACGGGTGAAGTGAATATCATATTTCGTGGCGCATCGTAAACTTTTTAGAATGGCATGCCCTGGGTTGTATGGGGTCATATGACTATTCATTTGGACTTTCGATAGAGAAGTGTGATAAGGTTGTTTCAGGTTTTGTGGCGAATGCTTAACGTGACATGGTGATTATCATTGTTCTCTATGTGGTTTGAGACCATTGTCCGAGTTAGTTATTCAAGTGATAGAAGTCTTCCCAGTTTCTGTACTCCCCTTAGGTGGTCTTGTTGTAAGGCTACATGGTGATTGTACTATGCAAATTTTATGAGATTGTTGCATTATTTATTCTTGTGATAAAGATTTTAAAAGCCACAGTGTTTTATTTCTTTATTCAAATTTTGATGGTCCTTTTGCCTCAAAGACTTGTTCCTTGTTGAACTTGGGATGTTGCAATAATTTCTATCTTTGATCTTCACCTTTTCTTGGCTTGTTTTATTTTCATTGAGGATTTAACTACTAGACTTGTTTCACGTAATCCTTATTGTTTTGAGGCATTTTTAATTTTACAACTGCTGGCATGTGTGGAGTAATGTGACTTCTGTAAAACTGCCATATATAGGTAGGGCCCTGGCAGGTTGTATGGGGGAGTAGGTGACTTGGGGAGATTCTACTGTAAGGATGGGGTTGTAGATGGTATGGGACAGTCATAATCCATCCATCCCCCTAGATCTATGTGTTTATTTCTTGCATATCTTCCTCTTGGAGAATAACACCTTAAACAAGCGCAAGGTATTATGAACCATGTGGAGGGATTCTTGAGAATCTCAAGATGATTGAGCTACCATTTGTCAATGTCTTTCGAGATCTCTTTGATGTGCGCCATTCAACAATAGATAAAGACCCAGAGGAAGCTAAAATGGACCTTTACATCGAAAAATATATGATGAGTACTCGAGACAGCTATTGACTTTGGAGAAACTGATGACATTCATGGACTCGTATTTTGGGAAGCTACTATCAATTTTGGGATGCTATCACTACTTTTAGATAACAAGCCCTAAGGTGGTACTAATTGACATGACAGCCGCGAAGAGAGATGGATGGAAAGTTTGGAAGAAGTTTTTGATAAATTAGCATGCATGATTGCTAGAATTGTTACCTTTCACTTGAATGTTGATATGTATAATATGATATCAGAATAATGGAAGTCACTGGTACTCAGAAGAATCCCTAGGGTGGATTACTTGTACCCAGCTTTGCCGAAACTGAGGTGTGTACAAGTTGATATTGTGTATCCTTGGTTGACATCCTTAGCACAGTTCTTGGGCAGATGTTGTGGTCTCCAGGAAGTGACTCATGGATCTGAATTGATCCCAAAGGAGCTAAAAGTCTCTGGCCAGAGCATAATGATTCATGTCCTATTTAGCCCGGTTGGCTGTTGTATAGGTCCGTTTGACCTGGTTCCGTATGAACCTATTTGTTTCTTCTACCCAAATTAGGTAGCGATAAGGTCCGTTTGACCAGTGTAGACTGTTTGGTCATTATTTTAGAGAATTATGCAAAATCAAAGGGTGTAGTTCAAAGTTGTTGGAAACAGAGAGAGAAACAGAAGACGGTTTGAAAGCATTGAAAAGGGAGAATAGTAACATGAGACAAAGAACATGTTAATCAATTGGAGAAGTCACTTGTTGTATACAGAAAATGAAAACTTCAAATCTAAGCCTAAACCTTGTGATATTTTGTGAAGTTGCAGAAGTTTCTTCAAAAGATGAAAGTGAAGATAACAGTGTGATTGAACTACATTTACCAGTTTGCCCAAAGGACAGAAGAGCCCAGTTGGCTATATTTCAGTATGTCCTATTTTGGACACTTTAGCCTAGATTGGTTGTTTCCTGAGTACTCAGATTGACTAAGAGAATATAATTTTCTAATCTACAGTGTTGCATCACTACTCTTGGATTCAAGCACATGCTGGAGTAAACTTCAAATGTAACTGAAATTTTTGATAAAGATCTAGATTACCAAGGGAGAATTGATGAATTAAAATTGTTATTGACTGCGAAAGTTGATGATGGACGTTTAAAGTGAATTGCAAGTGTTTATTCTAGACAGAGTAAAATTTGAATAACCATTCAACATTTCAGACTCGAGGACAAGTCACAAGGATATGCTCAATCAGGTTTGAAAAGTTAAAGATGTTTCTACATAGATACTTTCTCATTTTGGAAACTAGTAGAATTTTAATTACAAACTATGATATAGACAAGTATACTTAGATGATACACTATGATAAACTATTTTGTTGTGGATGGACTATGAAGGTAGGCAAGCATACTGATAGTAAACGATGCTTATTTCTATGGACTTTTCGATATATGTTTTGACCTTATTTCTAATATGCATCGGGATGATGCATAAATTTAGGGGAGAAGGATGCCACAACCCTCATTTGAGTTTTGAATTCACATTTCAAGACTATTGTAATAATGTCACTACATTTGAAATTGGAATATTAGAAATCTATAAAAAAAAAAATAATAAATAAACATAAAATGTAAATCCATTTAATTAAGGATAAAATAGCATTAAAATAACAAGTGAGTGGAAGATGCATTTTCCTTAAACAAAGACAGTGGAGGGAGCATTTTCCTTAAAATAAGATAGTGGAGGATGCATTCGTATTAAATAAGATAGTGGAAGATGCATTCGTATTAAAATAAGACAGTGGAGGATGCAATAGCATTAAAAAAAAAGAGTGGAAGATGCTTGGTTTTTCTATAAATTTGCAAGGATTTGATGAAGAAGGGACATCATCTCTTGTTTGAAGGGCTGGAGTAAACTTAGAGGCAAGCTAGCCTATAATACAAGAGGAGCGGAGTATAGTAAGCAGTCGATTTAATTTGCTGAAGAAAACATGGTGCTTTCTCAGCCCCTTTTCAAGAAAAACGACAATAGAGATGAGGAAGGTATTTATAAAAGTTTTCCATTTTCCATTTGTAGAGAATCTCTTTTAGTTTTATTTGAAAGAGTTACACTACATTTCAATATTCATGCAAATTATTGTAAATCCTTGTGTCGATGTGCCTGTGATTCGATCCGTGCCCTTGCTGTAGTTTAGCTTCAATGTCAAAATCCTTGCATTTTCCTTCCGTTATGAAATCCTGCAATCATAACCACTTTCCTTTGGGTATTCTACCAAATAGTTTATGTGTTTTGTACGTTCTTCTACATTTTGCATACACGTGCACAACATGAGATGAAACTGATCTTTGTTTTATGCTTGACAGATGTCCCTACCCTGCATCAAAGCTCCCATTTTGGCACAAGCAAGGAAGACATTGGCAAAAGTTATGAATTTTAAGATTTACGCTACCAATTTTCTATTGCTTGAATGTTTTTAATGCCTTTTTGGCAAGTCCATCATTGCAGTCCACAAGAGGACATCTCCTTGAGGACAATTCACATTCTTTGTAGATGCTACATGTACCGGGGAATTCACAACTGCATCTGATAAAATTTATCTTTCCTTTATGCTTTGTTGTATGTCCATGCCATGTTCCAGAGTGCTCCCATATTGGCGTGGGTAGGGAGAAATCTGGTAAAGGTTGTGGATTTGGCCTTACACCTACCAATTTTAATTTCTTGACAAGATTCTGTCACCTTTTCAACTAATCCATTACCAAGGATCTTTTTAATTCCTCTATCTTTCACAAATCTCCTTACCATTTTAACACATCTGGCCACTTCTGCGTAGATATTGGAGAGCATAGTATGGTCGCTGCAGCAAAAATCTATATTCGTTTGTGATCTACAGACACCCAAAAAACACACAAAGACTTAATTGAAATCTTAATGGTAAAGTTTAGGGTGTCCTCAGTTGTGACGGATGTCCATACCCTGCGCTAAAGCTTTTATTTTGGCATACGTAGGATATGGATCTACATCAACTTCATTGGGCAACTGGTAGTATGGGTAAGCTTCTTTTGTTCCAAGATAGACTTTTTAATCTACTGTGTGCAAATGAGACATCCCCATTTATTGAATTATTTTGCTTTATTTTCTATTTTCCAGAAGCTGCAGCATTGTGTATGAAAAATGACTTCCCCTTGGTTATCTTCAAATTCTTTGTTTCTAAACCACTATATTAGATGATGCTAGATTGGTATAATAGGAAATTTAAGTTTCCACGTGATGACATTTCTTTGAGGGATTCTGTCAAACAGTGGATGTGCCTTGTCTGTGATCCATACCCTATTTCTTAAGCGCCCATTGAGCACAAACAAGGAGGACATTGGCAAAGGTTTTGAATTGTCACTTTACACAGCTAGTCATGCCATTTTGGCATGAACTGGGAGCACGCTGGCAAATGTGAATTGAATGGGTTGGAGGCTCGTTCATTGCATTCGGTGAAACACTGTATGAGATTTTGTCTAATGTGAAACACTTAATATTTTTCGTCTAACAACCTGCATGTTCAAGAATGTAGTTTCATAAAGTTAAAAAAAATCCACTCTTTTAAGTATTTACAATTCCTACAGTTACAGAGGAATTAGGGAACTGTACCTTTAAGCAATTACAATTCTTACCCTTACAGAGAAATTAAGACACTTTACATTGAGCATTTGTAATTCCTTAGAGAAAATCGTCTGGTTTGGCATATGTAGCTGTCGCAGTGTGTGGCCAAGGTGTAGAAACTCTCTTGTTTATCTCGTCAAGTCGTCCCTAACAGAAAGGTGAAATCTTAACAATCAAGATAAGAGATCTTCGTGTTTTCACAATCAAGATGCTAACAACTAAGGAACTCCCCCATTCTAATTTATTTTACCATAAAACTATTTTAAATTAAGAATTAATTTATTTTCCCACAAAGCTATATTAAATTAAGAGTTACTTCATTTTACCATAAAACTATTCTATTTACTACATATTTTATTTATTTTCAAGTTAGAACTTTTATATTTACAAAAATAAATCCTTTGCAAAGGCACAACTTTTAGAATAAGCATATTAACATGTATGTCAAGCGCAGAAGTTTGTGGCAGTTTCTAAGTGAATAGGGCAGGGTGACTGAATCTGCGTGTAAAGAAGGGGTTTGATTCAAGTGCCAACTATACAAGGACTCCTCCACTCTAAGCGAATATAATAATTGTTTTTCTTGTTATCTTCCATTATCGCCAATAAAATAGAAAGGTATTGAGTAGAAGTTAAGAAGCAATAGACAAGGACTCATTCCAACTTCTTATCCCCTAGGAAGTATTATATTTTTTATGATGTTTGTCTTTTAAACCATGATATTTTTCTTAGCATTTGAAGGCCAGATTTGAATGGACTACTTTAAGGGAATAAAAGTGTATATCTTGTATGACCTATTTGGTACATGAACCAACTCCTACCCAGCAACCATCAGCCATTTGCTACTTTCAGCCATTACAACCTTAACAAAAAAACTTATGCACAAATTATCTCTTGAATGATTTCAAATTGTGATAAATTTCATGCCTAACTTCACACCTCTCAAAATCATATGTGACAATTTCAAATCACTACAAAATTTTTACAGTAGCTTACTCGGCAATGCCCTTACTTATAACTATTCTTTTGTGGATCTCTTAACATTCCTAAGAGATAATTTACCATCTAGCTCATAAATAAATGTTCTCAATGTCAATGGTTTTGGTGTAATTAATTTACTTCTCCATCACAAGCAATCCTTACATTCTCTACAAATAGACCCTATCTATTGTACTTGTCATTTAGGGACTTCTCATCATGTCTGTATGTGAATGAGGTGTTTGATCAAAACTAAATAACTCAATCATGTTACCAATTGTGGAGATTGACATGAAACTGTAATTTTCACCTATGAGTTTTAATAGGTTAGATAGAATTATCTTTTACTTAACATCCTTTGAAATAATGTGGGAATCAATTATCGTACCTTCAACTTATATGCGATTTTATTTTTGAATATAACTCTGAGTTATCTATTAGCATCAAGTGCATATGAACGAGTGAGCCTCTAATTAGTAAGGGGAGGAGGAAAACTCATGGTCATACAAATAGCATTGGTGAAGTATGATACCATGTAAAAGTTCCCTTTGACTTGAACCTTGAAAACTATTGTTTGAATGTTGCTATTTAATCATGTCCCTATAATTTGGAATAATCTCCTTTTCCATAATCATGAGTAGGGGAACCTAAGATGCATTCAAATCTTAATAGCATCTTTCTCACAAATAAATTCCATATTAAAAATCATTTCTTAAATATCAAATCACCTTAGCATGAAAGCTTAAGTATCATTTCCAGTTTATGTTTATGAATAACTTGAAGTGAATTATTTATATGACTAATCAGGAATGTGAAAGTATGAGTGAGTAATTTGGTATAAGAATGTATGTAAAGATGCTGCATGGTTGAATCTTGTTTCTACTCTATAAATTGTTAGACGAATCCTAAGAATTAGGATAAACATTATTATGTGGGATTAGAATTCTAAAATTTGCTTGAGCTGCCTTGGTCGATAACACTCTTATCATAATAGCAAGCTTGTTAAGTTTCTCTGTTCATTAAAGGTCATATTGTTTCCCAAGGATTATTCAGAATTTATTCATATTGTAAGTGAAGAACAAAGTTATCAGTTAAACCTAATTTTAAGAGTGGTCTTAACACTAATAGTTTTGTATCTGTACGATTATGTGGATATTGTTTTATACATGGAAGCCACAAGGAAGTGCCAATAACAGAGGAGGACTTAAATGTTGATGATTAGGAGTGTAAGATGAGTAAAATCCATACCCTAAGAACACAACCAGAGATATGTAAAGAGTGCATAGAGGACAGAGAAAGCTGTGAATTTATGCGTAAATTGGAATATAGAAATGAGGAGATTTGTATACATATTATAATACTTGTTTCAAGCTGGTTGTTCCCGTTAATGTCCTAGAAACTAGTATCTTTGCTTTATGCAAGTTCTCTCAATTTAGTTAGGTAAACCTTATAAATCAACATCCAAACTCAACCCAATCGTAGTGTTTAGTATTTACGGTACCTCTGGGTCACATTTACAGGTAATGTCATCACATTGAACCAAGTACCTCGTGCCTAACATAGCTGCAACAACGACGTCTGGGCACCGTCCCTCTAAATCATCGAGAAGTAATAAGGAACATGTCAAACTTAAATCCGCAGGAAGGGAAAATCTCCTCAGATATTCCACTAAGAAGATTAAATAAAAAGAAAGGATGATTCTATTGAACTAATGTTTACCATGATGCTTATTTGGAAAACACTCCGAACATACTAATGAGGCTTAGTGACACGTGACTATAGATCAGGGAGGACAGGTGAAATATCAGATAGGGTATCTAGGCCAATCCAGAAATGCTATCTATTATATGCTTTCACCTTGCCCTTGCAGATCGTGGTGAAAGTACTAGGGGATCAGGAATGGACTTAGTCACGATAATTATCTAATTTGACTCAGGGAAGCAAATTAGATTTCCTGGGTAGATACCTTATAGGGATTCCTCCACACTAGGACTAACTGACAAACACCCCTTTAGGTGTTTGTGGTAGTGGACTAACTTCTGTCCCTGTTACACCGAGTGGGTGGCAGCTGACGAAGAACTGTCTGGGGCAGGGAATAACCCTAGAAAGGGCTGGGTACCCGCTCACAGTTACATCAAACATAGTGCAAAATAGAACTACATGTTCGCATTCCCCGCGTTAGTCACATCCTAAGGAGGGGGCCTTGATCCCATGGATACAAGGTATGTAGGCAGTCTGGACGGTGAAGGATGCCCCCAGTACTCAGGTCCCCTGGATGTAGGGTGTCCTACAATTAGCATTGTGCTCTTAGTGATTACTGAGTTGTGTTAACAGGAGATTGTTAAGTTAATTTTGTGTAGATGAGAAGGATACAGTTACTAAAGGAGAAGCAAGCTATCGAAAAAGAATGCAGAATGTAATGCATGACTTAAGGTATGAACTAATCTATTGTGCTACATAATGTACCTTCTCTCGTAATGTACTCTAGCTTCACTAGATTTAAACTTGATGATCTTTTAAGAACCTGATGATTCTAGGAAATTAAATTTCAAGTTTCATCACATTTCTATAGCACTTCTGGATGAATTTCACATTTCCTATATCTACCAGATCAAAATTTTTATTCATTGGCATTTTTAAAACAGAGTTTAATGTTATGTGATTTAGGATGAGTTGGTCCTTACACATGTGTTATTACTAACAAATCATTGATAATGCTGAGAGAGAATCCGAAGGAACCATATGTCTTCCCATACAAGTGGGACCTATCCTACAACAAACCACATGCCACATTGTTGAACTTTATATTCCATATAATACTATACTTTGTCACCCATAGATCCATTCTATGCAAGATATCCCTTACACCTATCATCAAAACATAAAATTCTCATGCAATGGCATGGAAGCCACTATCCATGTGGATCCCTGACCTTTTGCATATTGTCAAGCCATGGAAGTTATTTATCATAAAGACAAACATTTTCCTAATAATGATATTGTCACTAGAGATAAGGTCCCCCCTTCAACATCTTATATCCATCCCGATGTCCTCACTTCCACTTCATCATCTTCCCAAGGTCCTAAGGTTAGAAAGATCAAGATCATTGATAACGGTTGTGGAGTATATGACCTACATAATGCCTTTTGTGTTAAATAACTACCTTTCTCTTCACAATCTTATGGTCACCCTCAATAATGACCTCATCCAATAACGTCAAGTATCAAACAATTTGGGTCTACTACCTTTTCATCAATGAGCACTTTAGATGAAAAACAAATGGAAGACCCTTTAGACTCTTGGATCTACAAAGATGAATCAAATGGTGAAGGATCTACACTTGTCCACCTCAAGAAACATTATCCAATTCCTTCGCATATGTCTAAAAACATGAGATATAAATGTAAAGGCCTAGGACTTCATGAACAAGGTGTTATTGAGCTGATATAAGTAAAGGTCTATGATGATCATTATGGATTAGGATACATGCTTCTTGGATTGGAAACCAAGGATCCTCATGCTCCCCCTATAATTCAAGATGAACCCTCTAATGTCGTTGAAAGTATCATCGATGGCACCATCAATACCTCTTCCAAAGACCTTGACATTTCATGTCTATTCCATGACAATGCCATCCTTGCCATTGAATCCTCATTACCATATCCTGATTCCATTTCCAACAACCAACAAAATCTAGTACCTTTCGATACCTATCAAAATGATGGAGCCAATCTTGAGTTCCTTAGTCCTACAATACAAAAGCAAAAAAAGCACAAAAATAACAAAACATTGGACTTAAAAGACAAAAATCATGCTATATCTATCTCTTAGGTATCAAAAGCCAAAGAAAAAATTATCTTTCCCCTAGCATCACAAGAGAATTTACTTGAAGAAAAAAAATCCATTTGTGCATAAAATAAAATAAATAGTAGCTTCATAAACCTATGTCTATTGATGAGGTTGTTGGTCCCATGTCACCTTCATTCCATGACACTTCCACCACCTTACATGATCACATCCTCTAATCACACTTAGCCCACAATCAACATAAGTCATTCATCTCCCTTGCTCATACCCCTAATAGATGACGCTACAATAGTTCCCACGTATGTTGCCTAAACACAACAGAGGCTAATCTTGCACTCAAGGAGGTGCATTATGGCATCTACGATGCCCATACTAGTGGTATTGTCCTTGCAATGAAGAGTCTTCAACTTGGTTTAGGTGCTTATTTCTTAGCTACTCCAGATGGTCAAGAATTGGATGAACCTCCCAACATCATCCATCTCAATAAATTCCATGCTTAGTTTGTCAAAATATCCAATTGTAAAAAAAAATTTAAATAGTAAAGAGAAATCTTTCATCCAATGGTAAAAACCATTTTATAGAGCCTTGGATAAGTATGATGGTGAAAACTTTCTTACAAGCCCCATGTGTATGAGCCAGATCTTGTTATCCTCTAGGTCCTTTACATATCATCCCATCCTCACATGTCTTCATCTTCCATCACAACCATCTTATATCCCAACTCTTATTCTATACCGAGGGTAGTGGATTGTACTTTGCTTTGGAATTAGTTTCCTTGGTAAATACTCATTATTTTGAATACATCTCATTTGATTTCTTCTTGATTGAGCTTCATACACTTACACATATGATGATATCACATATTCTATCTTACATCTATGGTGTTAGCACCATTAGCATTACTTGTTGCATCCCCAAACTCTACCCTCCATCCTACTTTCTATCACCACCCCTTCCTACACCCCATTTCACCATCCTATCATAAAACAATAACACAAGTCAAACAAAACAAACTCAAAACATACAAAAATCCAAGAAATAACTGAAATGTAAGATAAGCCTTAATTAATACCAATCCAGTCAAGAAATCTATCCTAGTCATCCAAAAACATGCCTTGGTCTTGTTCCCCACCTTGCTGCAGACCTAATCAACTCAAATCAACCAACCATCATCAATCATCATCAAGCTATATCATTCCCAATCCTTGTGTTGTTCTAGAGATATATTGTTCCCCACCACAACAACAACATCCTTATCCTCATCAATCATTCAATCAATCAATCCATCAATCAATCATTTGTCTTTAGTTTGACAAGGGCAATCACCTAGTTTGTTTTTGAATCATTTGTGCATGCTTTCTCACTTTCTTGTGTGTGTTTTTATCATTTTATCTTGCATTTGAATCAAGTCCTTACAACATATTTCTACAAATGAAATCATGGTCTTCCATCTCATGGTGCCATATGGAATATGTTTTCTTGTGACCTTTTTATCATTTTTGGTCAGTCCTTTATGCACAAGACACATCGTCACCCAGGTATTTATACCTTGGTGCATTATTTCTAGTACTATATCAAACTATACATGGTTTCTCACCCAATAAAGCATAACATGGTATTCATCCATCGCCTACCTTTCCTCCATTCCATCAACCAATCACTTTCATACATTTCAAGAGCATACCCATGTTCTTCTAACCCACCTATTCTCTTGAGGGGCATCCCATCTCTCCATAGCTCCTCGTTGTCACTCCTTTGAGTGGTTGGGGCATCCATATCCCATCTTCCACATCCTATCTTCTTTGAAATTATGTTATTTCTCTTTGTTACACATATGGTTCCTAATGTTGTCATTGATGTCAATACTATCATGGATGTGTGATGGCATTCATGGTTGGATGCCATGTCCTATCTAGTAGAAAATATATAGTTCATGGTTCGACATCATGTTGAATATAATGTGGATTACTAAATTTCATGGTTTGATGTCATGCCCTAATTATTGTACAGTCGAGTATGAAGTTATATTAATATGGGAATTAGAAGAACTAATATAATCAGATGTGTTTCTGATGTTGGGAAGATGTTATTGGTAGCCTGATGCATGCATGTTCCAAGTTTCTATTGGCAAGAGACACTATATGGATTCATTATTGTTGTCATTGATGGCAACAAATTTCATCCCACACATCCGCAGGACATGGTGTGTCTCTATCAGAAGTCAGAGTGCAGAATGTTGTGGTCCAGTAAATAAGAACAGAGCATGTGGCAAGGTCTGACAGACAGGTCTGGATCTCTCAGAGGAAGTATCTTGGTGCAGTGCAGATTTGGGGAAGTCAAGAGGACTACCTTGAGTGGTATATTCCAATGATTTAGCCTCCGGTGATAGATGAGGAAAAAGATATGAATAGTTGAGTACCAGATTCCTGAGTGACAGTGTGAACAGAGGAAGAACTGACTGACAGAACATCAAACTATTTTTTGGATGTGTTTCTGATGGTGGTAAAGGTTATGAAGACATGAATTATGTTTGGCCAACATGATTAATGATTTCTACAAGTATATGCTTGATCCACATTACTTGATGTGCAAGGATTCAGCTAACAGAATAGAGTTTGTGAAAAGATTAATTATTTCGGGTGCCGACTAAGAAAAGAATGAAATCACTTATGCGGATATATATATATAGGATGGATTTAGTTGTGAGATGTGTTGTGGTGATATGTGATATGCAAATAAAAGCAGAGTAGAGCAGAAGCAGTAAGGAAGGTCCGATATGTGAAAGGAAAGCAGCATAAGAGAAGAGGAAAGATGAAGTGTAGCAGATCAGTGTACTGAGCCTAACTGGAACTAAACTCTAGCGTATGTGGATGCTTCCAATTAGTTCAAGTATTGTATAACATTCTTTTGTAGACAGTGTGTCTCCTTGTAGGCAATGTGCCTCCTTTGTGAGCAGTGTGCTCGGATAGTGAGCCCTAATTGGCAAGTGCCATTTTGTATTTCCTTATTCTTCTAACAGAGAATAATCTTTGGGTTAATCACCCGGTGGTTTTCTCCCTTAATAGGGTTTCCACGTCAAAAATACTGTGTCATGTGTTTTTCCATTTCATGATAATTTTTGCTTATTTGAATTAATGTCGTATTGATTAATAAGAAAGTTTAGAAAGAAGAAATAATTAGGATAACTGATTCACCCCCCTCTCAGTTATCAACAATTGGTATCAGAGCTAAGTTGCTCCTAACAGAGCCTAATAGCTTGAGGAAGATCTAGGAGTTCAAATGGATGCATATAGTTTAAGAGAGCAACTTAAGACTGCCCTTGATGATCTTGAGCAGTCAAACTCTGAAGTCAATGAATTAAAGGAAAGACTCAAATAGGCTAATGATTTCATGAGAGAACTAAAAGATAAATTAAGTCTCTCTATGAAAAAGGGAAAGGAGCTGCTTCAGCAATTGGCAAGACAAGGTGAAGAAAATAATGCAAATGAAGAGCTGACTGAGAAAACCAAGTTATGTGAAAAGTTATCAAAAGAAATCATTATGGTAAGACATGAAATGGAATCAAGAGTTATAAAGTTTACCCAAGAAATTGAAGAAAAAAGAAAAACTGAAGATAATCTAAGACAATCTCTCAAGGAGAAATCAGAAGATTACCACTAGACGGATAGAATTATCAGACATCTTGAATCTAATCTTGAAGATGCTAAAGATAATGAAGAAAAACTTGAGGATCAAATTGTCTCTCTAAAAAGGGATCTTCAAACAGCAAATGAGTATAAAGAGAAATTCAAGATAAGTTCTGCTCAACTTGAAGTTCTTCTTGGAAGTCAAAAGAAGGTAGATGACAAATGTGGTTTGGGATATGAGAAAGGAGAAAGCTCTGGATCCGGTCAGAAGAATTTTGGATCAGAAAATCCAAGGAACAGGCCTAGAAGACCTCTGGTAAGATAGCCCAATGCTCAAAGATATCTATCCTTCAATGGATACTGCCACAACTGCAATCACTTTGGTCACAAAGCTAATCAGTATAGAAAGAGAATGAATCAGACTAATTCATCCTTCTCCAGATAGTGTTTTAACTGCAAAAGGTATGGTCACAAGTCTCATGAATGCAGAAATATGTAAATGAACAAATCATTCAATGGTAGATGCTTTGCATGCAATAGAGTAGGTCATATGGCTAATCAATGCAGATCAAGAGGATATCAGTCAAATATGCAAAGAAATGTTGTTTGCCAAATCTGTAATAGGTCCGGTCATAATGCAAAATTTTGTAGAAGCAAGAATCAGGAGAAAAGAGGTCTGGTATTTCATAATCAAAATCAAGATAAGGGTAAACAAAAGGTGAATGCGGATGAAGTTAGGAATGAGATGAACAAGATCTGGGTGAAGAAAAGTTCAAAAAATATAGAGGTTGGATCTGCACCAAACTCTAGTGTTGATATTCCTTCCAAAAACTAAAAGGTGAGCTCTGGCTCAGGGGGAGACACAAAGAAAACCTTGTTCCCCCAGCCAGTTAAGTGGTGCCTGAAATTGGCACATGAGAAGCTGCGGATCAAAGGGTTTCTAGAGAAACATGTAAAGAAGGTCAGGTAAAGATCTGAGAGATCTGCAAGAAAATTTAAAAGGTTTAATTCCTTCAGAATTGGTCTGGTTAAGCAAGTCTTCCGGTAAAACAGGTTTCTCACAAGATTGGCCTGGTATGAATCCAAATTGATACAGCTTGATTTGCGGATACATAAGATGATCAGAAGGACAAGTGGATATGATGATTCATCACTAACATCGATCACAAGGGAATCATAATGATCCGGATGAGTTTCTTCCTCCTTGAACAAGAAAAACCAGGCAAACCAGAATGAATTAGGTTGCACATTTATTGCAAGGTGAAAATTAGGGCTTCTTGGAATAAAAGAGTTCATTTGTCTGTCATTTACACACTTGTACACTCACATGTGAAGAAGAAAGAAAAGGAGCTCTGTAAACAACTTCTCCCAAAAGATCAAGGCAACTCTTCATACAGCTCTATACAGATTTCTTCATGTGCCCTAACCTGCGTAAAAGGTATTTATCGTTCTTGATATCCTTCAGTAAGGTTGTTTGATGATGGCTACTCCAAATATAGTAAAGATCTCTGATAGACCTCAGCCCTCATTTAAGAAAAATCCATATAAATCCTTGGAGGTAGATCCCCTAGGTGCATTTTCTAGTGTTCCACATGGTGTATTGCACACCAAAGATATTAGGGTTTATATACATGCAAATGTTGAAGAGTTTGGGGAATTCAAACTAAGAGATATCTATCACAAACAACTGTTAGATGATTCATTTGAGCTCAAACCCCAATACATAGGCCTCTGAAACAAGCACTTTGCACAATACATACATTTCCCCTATTTTACAGAGGATGAATGGGTTAGGTACATTCTAAGCATAATACATGACAACTTCATTTGGTTGAATGGACCATTCAAGATCACTAAGGATGCCATCAGGGCAGTTACTGGATTACACTCATCTGGTGGGATTCCTATTCTTAAATCTGTAAAGAACCAAATTGTGAGTGATGCTACCAGATCTAAGTTTGACAAAAGAGCAATGACAGTAGATGACATCACTGATCCGGATGTCAAGTTTTCTTCTATGATCATTGGATATAAGATATATCATTCTAGCAGAGAAAATTCTGTACCTAGAACTGCCATCTATACTGCTTATGAAATGTTAAGAAAGGATGCAAACTATGATCTTTGTCAGCTTCTCTTGAACCAACTCTTGGAGAATCTGCAGAAAATCAAGAAAGACAAAAAGAATTCATTCAAGTATGGTGGATTAATTTTGTGCTTATTCTTCTACTTTATGAATGAGCTTCCTGGATCTAATGGCTGGGTATGGGAGAATGATAGACCGGTAGCTATCCAAATCAGAGATTATTTACATGGACTTGGTGACAACAAAGCACAAAATACAGCTCTGTGGGGGTATTTCAAGAACTTTCAGAACATGATGCAAGCAAGAGAAAGGATTCCCCAGTCTCTTATTGAGAAATACAAAGACACAATCTACTTTATGGTAGAGACTGATCAATGCCTAATGGAGGTAGTAGAACCAAGGATAGTTTGGATCATGCCCATGGGGTATGAAGTTGATGAATAGATTGTGGAGCTGCATGTTCAACACATGCTAAGCCAGCCTAAAATCCAAAAGTAGAAAGGTTTGGAACCTTTGAGGAGCTAAGTATAAAAATCCATGTTGAACTCAGAGAACCAGAGATCAAGAGGAAGGTGAGAAAAGAAGTAGAAAATATTGCCCAAGGCCTTGGCATCTCAAAGGAGGCACTTGATGCCCACAAGAAAAGGATGGAAAGGGCTGAGGAAGAGAAGAAAGAGACAAAAAAGAAAAGCAAGGAAAGTGCTCCGGTAGAAACCTCAACCCAGACCAGATCATCAAAAAGATCTGCACCTGCCACTGCCAAAATCTCAAGGGCATCTAAACTAGAAGCATAATCATCTGGCAAGGGAGAGAAGAGAACAAAGACAAAATCTGGAAGAGCTTATGTCAGTCAAAGGGATGAAGAGGAGATTGAATTTGATGAAGAAATCAGGAAAAGGAAGAAACAGAAGAAATCATCTGGTGAACACTCTACCGATAAAGGAGAAGAAGAGAAGGAAGAGGAATATATTGAAAAACCCACTCTTTCCTTAGATGATGTAGTAAAAGTAGTCACTATGGATGGCAACCTACAACCCTTAACAGAATTCTATGATTATTATAATGAAGCAGATAAAAAGATTCTGGAGGAAGCCACAGTTAAGTTTTTGAACATTTACACTAAAGCTTTTATTGAAATTATCTCTCTAATTCCTAAGAGTCTAGAGAAGGAGTTGGAAATGAGAAAGACCAATGCCATGGCAAAAGACCTTGAGATCCAGGAACAGATAGCTATTCAGCTATATCCTTCAATCGATCCCAAGACAATGAACATGGTATTCAAAGACTGCAAGGATGAATTCAAGAGCAAAGCAAGGATGAATCAACTTATGCTTGGTGAGACCGACAAGGTAGCCAAGGATGCTGAAGAGATTCTCTGGAAAACCTTCAAAAGATTTAATCTTCCTATCATAGAGGACTTGGGTACTGATCCCTTCACTACAAATGTTGCAGAAGAAACTCCTGAGAAAATGTCAGAAGAGGTGGGCCTCAAACAGACTAACATTTCCCCTCTTGTTTCCCCTACAGTTTCCAGATCTAAAGGAGAAGAAAAATCACATGAGAAAGAAGCAGAGGTGAAGGAAAAAGAAGATGACAGTGCTAAGGTTGTAGAAGGAGAGAAGACTTCAACAGAGAAAACCACAACTGCTAGTGGTGAAGGAGAGAAAACTCCTAAGGATAGCTCCAAGATTGTAGAAGAGAAGAAACATCTGTCTCCAGCAAGAGACACTGCACAAACTGTCCAAGAATTCCTGAACAAAGAAACAATGGAGATTGATGAACCAGAGCTTCTACAAGGTCCATTCAATTTTGATTCTCTTTCTCTGATAGAGACAATGAAGATAGCTTCATTTGCAAATGCTAAGGCTAATGAAAAACTCCTAAAGTCTCATATGGAAGATTGTGAGTTGATAGAAGCTACTTCTTGAGTGCTTGAAAAGATTATGCCATCGGTTCAAAAAGATCCCACAGCCTCCTCTTCTGGTAATCTCAAAACCTTAGTCAGCAGTGTTAATACACATTTTGATTCTCTAGAAAAATTAGCTGAAGAAAAGGTCTGGAAGGAGTTTTTGGATAAAAGGTTCTCTGAGGTACAAAGTTTGATCATTAATGATAGGAGAAACATGAACATTGGGATAAAGAGCTTAGAAAATGCTCTTAAGGATGGCAGTGAAATATATAAATTTTATATCTCCTAGTCCAAGGTAACAGTGGAGATTGAGAAGAACATAAAAGAGCAAGAGGACAAACTACTAAGCTTGTCTCAAAGTTTTGATCCTCTTCATCCTCTATAACAAATCAAGAATGTCAGACTATCGCAGTCTTGAGTGAAATCAAGAAATTGGAGAAGGAAAGGAAAAATAGAATAAGCAGGTTAAGTGAGCTCAGAGGGTTAATTGTCCTTAAGTTAGAGGCCATGCATGAGGCCATAAATGATGCTCAGATTATAGCCCGGACCAATGATCTGACAGATCTTAAGAAGGCTGAAGCATTTGCTTTCCTGTTGAGTGGTCACATCTCAATTTTGCACAGGATGAAGTAGAGTTGGGTGACAGAAGTTGTATAGCTGAAGAATACTTTTTCAGACATACTTAAGTATATGTAAGTACAACTTGTATATATATACTTATGTGGCTAAGTATAGTTAAGATTTTGAAAATTTTGGTATTCGGACCCTACCCTCTACCATTGATGTCAAAGGGGGAGTGAGGAGCAGTGAAAAATGAGGAATCCAACTAAGGGGGAGCTTCAGAAAATATATATAAAGACATAGCATCATCCAAGGGGGAGCATAGTGTATACACTTAGTCATTTTTCACTAAGTGTTGCCATCAATGCCAAAGGGGGAGATTGTTGGCAAGAGACACTATATGGATTCATGATTGTTGTCATTAATGGCAACAAAGTTCATCCCACACACCCACAGGACATGGTGTGTCTCTACCGGAAGTCAGAGTGAAGAATGTTGTGGTCCTGTAAACAAGAACAGAGCATGTGGCAAGGTTCAACAGACAGGTCCGAATCTCTCAGAGGAAGTATCTTGGTGTAGTGTAGATTTGGGGAAGTCAAGAGGACTACCTTGAGTGGTATATTCCAAGGATTTAGCCTCTGGTGATAGATGAGGAAAAATATATGAATAGTTGAGTACCGGATTCCTGAGTGACAGTGTGAATAGAAGAAGAACTGACTGACAGAACATCAGACTATTTTTTGGATGTGTTTCCGATGGTGGTAAAGGTTATGAAGACATGAATTATGTTTGGCCAACATGATTAATGATTTGTACAAGTATATGCTTGATCCGCATTACTTGATGTGCAAGGATTCAGCCGACACAACAGAGTTTGTGAAAAGATTAACTGTTCCGGGTGCCGACTAGGAAAAGAATGAAATCACTTATGCAGATATATATATATATATATATAGGATGTATTTAGTTGTGAGATGTGTCGTGGTGATATGTGATATGCGAATAAAAGTAGAGCAGAATAGAAGCAGTAAGGAAGGTCCAGTATGTGAAAGGAAAGCAGCATAAGAGAAGAAGAAAGGTGAAGTGCAGCAGATCAGTGCACTGAGCCTAATTGGAACTAAACTCCAGCATATGTGGATGCTTCCAATCAGTTCAAGTATTATATAACATTCTTTTGTATATAGTGTGTCTCCTTGTAGGTAGTGTGCCTCCTTTGTGAGCAGTGTGCTCAGGTAGTGAGCCCTAATTAGCAAGTGCCATTTTGTATTTCCTTATTCTTCTAATAGAGAATAATCTTTGGGTTACTCACCCCATGGTTTTCTCCCTTAACAGGGTTTCCACGTCAAAAATACTATGTCATGTGTTTTTCCATTTCATGGTAATGTTTGCTTATTTGAATTAATGTTGCATTGATTAATAAGAAAGTTCAGAAAGAAGAAATAATTAGGATAACTGATTCACCCCCCCTCTTAGTTATCAATAGTTTCTTGATGTTTGGATTACCAAAAGTGTGTTTTGTTGTTGACAGTGTGGAGACAATGTCAATTCTGTGAAGTTGTTCTTAGTAGGGAAATGGAATGCTCTGTATTCCCCTGCATTTGTGGATATGGTTATATAGTTTTGGAGCTATGTTTAGGGTGTAGTGAAGGTGATAATTCCAAAGTTTTAGATCATTTGTCCTTCCCCTATGAAAGTTATGAATAGTAGAGTACAAGCATGTGCTCTGGTAGAGTAAGGTGGTGTTGAAGACTTGATGGAATGCTCTGTATTCCTCTAGATGTGGATGTTTGCCTTTGCAGTTTTGTAGACATGGTTAGGGATGTGCATTAAATTCTCTCTTTTAGTTTCAAGATTCTTGGTGATCCGCAAGCTCAATTTCTCAATAACAGTAGCAGTTTGTTTTGGATGATAGGTTGTTCTTAGAGTTCATGATTGAAGATGTGAGGAGGTAAAGGAGTATTTAGATATGTTGTATGAGTCTTTAAACTCACCTGGAAAAGTTTCATGTTGTCTCTTGCTGACAAGCTATGTAATTAATGTAATATCATGTATAAATTATAAATCAAAGTGAGTTAGGCGGAGTGTGATTGCAAGTTGATTAATAAGGTTCGCAAGCAAAAGGAGCACAATGAATACATTATGATGTGCAACTAAAAGAAAAAGAAAAGAAGTTGTAGATGTTGTCCTAATTCATCTTGAAGACATATCTATGACAGTGATCAAGTGTAAAGTGTGTCTAATTGGTCCAATCATCAGAAGGAAGTATGAAAAGGTAGAATTGCAATCATCAATGGTGTGAGCTTCATTGTTAGTTTTTAAATAGTAGGACTATCATACTGTAATCTTTTGTGAGTGTGTTCTCAATCCAGGGAGTAGTAGATTCCTTAGGAGTGATGCTAAAATAAAATATCTAGGGAATTGTAGCTTCCTTGGGAGTGACCCTGATGGGGAGCCTTAGTCAGTAAGACTAACTCCATTGGCAACCTTGCAACCTGTCAGACTGATCCCACAACTCTCCCTGATGGATGACTCTATGGTTCTCGCCTATTGCTAAGATAGTTTCCATTGGCCATGGTAGGAAGTGCTTCACTGACACACCACGTCTAACCAATACCTTCTTTCAACGAGATCAACACTGTCGGCCCAACATCAAGTCACCTACCCGATGTACTTTGTCACCTCGATATGAACCTCAGGTTTTAACTTCCATTCAATGCCTTGAATCTCTCTTCAGCCAGACCATCCTCGTCACCTCGAATGAGAAAAATTTTATCGATGGTCTCTGTCTCACTGATATCAGCTCCAACTCCTTTGATCAAACCCTAGCACATGGAGGTGCTAGGCGATCTACTGTGCACCTCACACTGTCTGGATCCTTTGTGCCACCGAACAGGAAAACAAAACAAAAATAAAAGCAAATATCTATACAATGAAGCCATTCCACTGATTTTGATAGAAATCTCACTAGTGGAATGCTTCACGATGGCACATAGCAACAAAATGGAAAGCACAGAGAGAACAAAAATCTATAGCCATACAAATTGCAATTACAGGAAACAAAAATTGAATTGACAAAATAGAATGATTTTATTTCTCCTTAGCACAATCACAATTACATTCGATCACACTCTTTTTATCTGATTACAACACTATCTAATCTATATCTCCTTTGATTCATTTCTCTAGGGTTTATAAGCTTGCCTCGAGGAACACCAACCCTATTCCAAGCATCTGGGAGAAAACTAATTGACTCCAAGTGACTAGAAGAAAACTATCTAATTCCAACCATTAAAATTAACAACTTGACAAAAGTGACCTAAGTCACTAGGGACTTACAAATAGAAAGGAAAAATGCATTGGTCGAATAGACCTTATTACAACATAAAACCTGTTTTAAAATAGAACATGAACTTAAATGCCTCACGGAGGCCACCTTGTGTTAGGTGCTCCTTCACCATACACCCCACCTAGGAAATAACTCATGTCCCATGAGTTGATTCTTTGTCTTGTACCACCGTCATCCTTCATTACATCATGCCTTCCCCATGAGCTCTAGACTAGAACTTGCTTCCATGGAATCAAAAACTCATGTCTAGCATTGTAGGCTCTACTCACACCTTGCCATGAGTGAGTGCTTGCAACCAAACCCATACTTTTCTCACCATTCTACCTTACTGTCATCTCTGCCTAAACACCTGCATTCAAAACCTTGTGTGATGCTTCTTGTACAGCTGCTATGGTAGAATATGTTTGCCTTCCAACTCTTGTTGGCTCTAGAGAACAAACAATGGTCCCTACTATGATAGCATTCTTTTCTTTCCAATCAACTTGTGGCTGCTGGCAGACCTACTCTTTGACCTTCTGTTGATCCATCTCAGACATTACCATCTAATCTTAATCATTCAAAACTGAAATCACCTTCAAACTTGGATCATTGGCAACCCCACTCCTTGAGGTATCCTCAACTTGCCTTGTCTCTTCTTCATGCATCTTCACAAACTCTTTCTTATCCACCAAAATAATTTTGGATGCCTGCTGTGTTGCAGCACCCTCTTGCAATGGTGTCATCACAAAAGTCTTTCCATCCTTCTTGATGGTGTATGTGTTAGCATATCCATCATATAATTCTTTCCTATCAAATTGCCATGGCCTACCTAAAAGTAGGTGACAACACTCCATGGGCAAAATGTCACATAAAATTCTCTCCTTATATGCTCCAATCTGAAAATCAACATATGCTTGTTCATCTACCAAAAGTGATTGACTATCACTTAGCCAAGATACTCTGTAAGGAGTTTGATGAGGAAACCTTTCTATGTTCAATTTATCCACCATTTCCCTAGACACCATATTATCTCTTGAACCAGAATCTACGACTACCTTGCATATTTTAGCTTTGCTTTTGCAATTGATCCTGAAAAAAGCTCTCCTCTGTGATGGTTCAGTCTTCACTGGTTCTTTGAGCAACGTCCTCTTGATCATTAGATTTTCTCCCACTTCTGATGTCAAACTCACTTCAGGAGATGTCACACTCATTGCATCCTCTTTAGTCAATGTGGTTCTTCTCTCATTACCATGAGAAGTTGAGGCCTTCTTTGGACACTTATAGGCCGGATGCCCTATCTGATTGTAGCTATAACATCTCATGTTGGAGAACTTGGATCCTCTGTCTGATCTATTTGTCCCATCTCTTTCATTTGGTCTCCTTCCTCGGTAGCCTCCTCTACTATTTGAGTCTCCAACTTGCACTTCTTGGCCAGACTCAGCACTAGGGCTCTGGTTAGGACTTCTTCCTCCAAAACTGCCTCTAAAATTTCTGTCACCTCTTCCTTTACTTTGCTACCCACCTTTCCTCTTTAGCTTCTCTTCAGCTCTTAATGCTACTTGAAAGCATTTTTCCATGGTTTCAGGGGTAAACAAACTTATCTCATCTTGAATATTGATCCTCAGACCATTTAGATACCTTGCTAGCTTGGCTTTTTCATTCTCCATGTACCCACAACAAAGAGTGTATTTATGAAACTCCTCGGTGTAAGTAGCCACATCCATATCTTTTTGTTTAAGGTTCTACATTTTCCTGTAAATCTACACCTCATAGTTAGATGGAAGGAACTGGGACTTGATCTTCTCTAGCATTCTGCTCCACAAAGAGATCATACTTTTCCCATTCTTTACCCTCTCTTCTTGGGTGTAATTCCACCATGTAAGGGTAGCACCTTTGAGTTTAGTTTTTGCAAACTTAACCCTCTTACTTTCAGGAACTTCCTTGTATTCGAAGTAGTTATTCAAAGCCTCAATCCACTCCATAACTTCACCAACATTCATCTTTCCACTAAACATGGGGATATCTATCCGAGCCTCCAAAGAACCCTTTCCAATAGCCTTGATGGCTTCCAAAAATTGGTTTTGTTCAGCTGGTATCTTTGCCTCTTCTTGTTCCTCTGCTTCTTCCTCTTTCTCTTCTTCTTCATCTAAATCTTCCTCTATCCTTTTTCTGATCTTCATTTCCTTCAATTCAGCTTGGAGTACTTCCCTGACTCTAGTTTTGATCATCTCTTCCATCTCTTGAAATTTCTTGACCACTTCGGTGGTCATCCCCTTTGGAGGCATATTAGTAGCCTCTCCTTCACTTTCTCTGTCTGACATAAACATTCATAGACAACACCAAATGCTAACACTCCTGCAAATCCTCAATTTGACTACAACACAATGCTCAATCAGATGTCCATCCTAAATGCTACTACATTCCTCTCATCCAACAGCATATCCTAGAGATGTACTACCACTCTTTCTCGCAATAGCCTCACTCTGCACCCTCTTCTAGCCAAATCTCTATTGGTGAATGGTCTTGACAGGCCTCATCATCATCTTCCCACACACTACAGGAGTCCTATTCCTTCTTGCAACTAGGTGTCACAAGAAACTCTTCATTTGCCTTCTCCATGACAGAAACCAAATACACAGCTGCCTAGACCTTTTGCTAGCTTTGATACCAATATGATGGGAAGCCTCAGGTTGCAAGACTAACTCCATCAACAGCCTTGCAACCTGTCACACCAACCCCACAACTCTCCCCGATGGATGACTCTATGGTTCTTGCCTATAGCTCAAATAGTTTCCATCGGCCATGGTAGGAATTGCTTCACTGACACACCACGTTTGACTGATACCTTCTATCATTGAGATCAACACTGTCAGCCCAACACCAAGTCACCTACCTAATGTACTTTGTCACCTTGATATGAACCTCAGGCCATGACTTCCATTCAACGCATTGAATCTCTCTTTGGCTAGACCATCCTTGTTGCTCTGAGTGAGAAACATTTTATTGATTGCCTCTGTTTCACCGATATCAGCTCCAACTCCTCTGATCAAACCCTAGCACATGGAGGTGCTAGGCGATCTACTATGCACCTCGCACTATTTGGATCCTCTGCACCACTGAATAGGAAAACAAAATAGAAAATGAAAGCAAGTATCTATACAATGAAGCCATTCCACTGATTTCGACAAAAATCTCACCAGTGGAATGCTTCACAACAACATACAACAACAAAATGGAAAGCACAGAGAGAACAAAAATCTACAGCTATACAAATTACAATTATAGGAAACAAAAATTGAATTGATGAAACAAAATGATTTTATTTCTCCTCAACACAATCACAATTACATTCAATCACATTCTTTTTATCTGATTACAACACTATCTGATCTATATCTCCTTTGACTCATTTCTCTGGGGTTTATAAGCTTGCCCTGAGGAACACCAACCCTATTCCAAGTGGCTGGGAGACTGATTCCAAGCGGTAAGGAGAAAACTAACTGACTCCAAGTGGCTGGGAGAAAATTAACTGATTCCAACCATCTAAAACTAACAACTTGACAAAAGTGACCTAAGTGATTGGGGACTTACAAATAGAAAGGAAAAATACATTGGTCGAATAGACCTTATTACAACATAAAATCTATTTTAAAACAAAACATGAACTTAAATGCCTCACAGAGGCCACCTTGTGTTAGGTGCTCCTGCACTAGACCCTAAAGAAAAATGTTTAGGGAGTAGTAGCTTCCTTGGGTTGAAGCCGTAAAACAAATTCAGTAGGGAGTAGTAGCTTCCTTGGGTTGTAGCCCTAAAACAAAGTTATAATTTTAAGCTTCATCTATTGTGAGTTAATCCTCACTGTGGTTTTTCTCTTCTAGGGTTTTCCACATATATCTGGTATTATGTGTATTTATTTAATCTTTCATGGTTATGTTAATGTTGTATTGCTTAAGTTTTAATCTACTCTGGAGAAGTTGAAGTTTTCATAGATACTGATTCACCCCCCCTCTCAGTATGCTAGTGTGTTCAACAATTGGTATCAGAGCCAAGTTCCTCTAAAGGAATCATGACCACTTGAGGATGGTTTGGGATGGCACATAATGGATCCAAAAAGATACCTAAGTTGGATGGAACAAATTATGCTTTTTGGAATCTAAGGATGGAAGCCTATATCAACTCTCTAGGGTGCAATGTTTGGGAATCTATCAAGTATAGTTACACTATTCCTACTACTATTCCTACAGACTTAGATGAAGTTAAGAAGTATGATAACAATGCCAAGGCAAAGTTTTCTATCATGAGTGGGTTAGTTGATTCAAAAAATTCAAATGTAATGAGTTGCAGTTCTTCTCAAGAAGTTTGGAATAAACTTGAAACCATTTGTGAAGGACATAATAAAGTAAAGAAAGCAAAGATACAAATCTTTAAAAGTAGATTTGAGACCATAAAGATGACAGAGGATGAAGAAATTGTTGGATATATGCTTTAGGTGAATGAAGTGGTCAATGACATCATAGGTCTTGGTGAAGTGAAAGAAGATGAGATTGTGAAGAAGGTTCTAAGATCTCTTCCCAAATCTAACAGTCATAAGATATTTGCTATTGAGGAGAATGTAGACTTGGATACATACTATTGAAGGCACAAGACAACTAAGATGGGGGTTGAATCAGTTGTATCAAAAATTTCAAACCCTCATAAACATATTCACATCCACATTAGTTTAATTAAACCCTTAATCTGTTATGAAGATTAAGCATGAAAAGAAGATAATAGAAACTTAAACACATCAACACCATGCACTAGAGAACACCAAATTTTTATGTGGAAAACACTAAAAGGGAAGACCATGGTGAGGATTAGCTCATAATATAATGTAGTAACAATACCAAATTACAAAGGCTCGCTGCCATAGAGAGAATGCTCAATACAGGGGACTCACTATCCAAATGGACTCACTACCCACTGACAAAGAAAGGAAGAAGAAGGAGAAAAGAATGGCTCATTGCTAGAATTTGAACTAATATAATTGCATCTAACCTATACATGGAGTTCAATTCCAATGAAGCTCATTATATATCACAACATACACAACACCTTCGCAGCATCACCAAAAATTTTAGACACCTTCTGCTCACTACATCTGGTAGCCTAACACATGAAATCACTTGCTACCTTGATCAAATTTACATCACTACATCATGGCCCACATACATTCATGCAGACATGAACTCTTAACACTTATTTATACCATCATTACCCTTGAAACAATCTTCAAGGTTAGGAACACCATCTTCAATCCTTGAACAATCTCCAAGGTTAGCAAACACACTATATTTGAATTAGGTATGGACCTAAAGTTTCCATAGTACAAAGGAATGAAGGAAAACCTCTTTATTCATTAGCTAGGACCTAAATCTATCCAAGCATGTTACACAATACTCACATAAACACCAAATCAACTCCTCAATTAGCACAATCATCCAAGCTTAGCCACACAGTGTAAACATAATGAATTCTTGATCACACACTTTCACAAACCTAACCATAACTTGTAGACCACACATAATGATTTAACACAATCTAGAAACATCCATGAACATCTTGAAGTCATTTGGAAACCAAAAAATTCAGCCACAATGATTTTCACTTGAACACAACAACTTTCACCTAAACACAACACTATTGAACTCTGCCACATAATAGATTGCTTTCCGGAGCACCAAATCATGATCCTTTTAGATAGAAGATATGTAAGATCCTTATAAACACATCTAGATTAGTAACACCTAAAACTTATCTGTGGAGGAATATGGAGCAAAATACTTTCTCCCAGACACCTTTGCATAGCTCAAAAACACTATCATACATTGTTCTCAAACTAGTGAATATAACTTTCACTGTATAGCAATCTAGAGCACTAAATTCTAGATTTAACATCTTGAGACACTTCTCAACAATATATCCAAACTGCACACTTAAATCTTCAACACAGAAGAAATGCAGAGTAAAAATTCAAACAACATTTTGTATGCCAAAAGACTCTTCAACACATTGTTCAAGTATTAATCAAATTTTCTCAAAAGCACTTGGAAACTCACTAATAGGAACAATCTACTAAGATCATTAGCACCTCTACAAGGCATTTAAATCACTCTAACACAATCAACTTAATCAAATGACAACAACATCAAAAGACATAGTTGACACCAATGACAACATAAACATGTTGACATTAATGACAACACTGATTAGCACATACTTGCAACAATCTCCCCCTTTCTCATTGATGGAAACATATGATGTGAAAAACCATGAAGACACTATTCTTCACTACTCACACTCTCCCCCTTTATTTTACACATCTTTCTTTCTTTCTCTCCCTTTGTTTCTCACATGAACTGTCTCCCCTTTGACATCAATGGCAAAGGCTGACACATCTTTCTCAAGATTTCTCCCCTTGTTTATGATACTGCACATACTTGCACTATTCTTAACTACTTTGATTTTCCCCCTTAGGAGTACACACTAATCTGTATCATCTCTTACTTACTCTGACTGCAACAATCAATGCCACTACCTACTCCCCCTGAGAGGTAGCCACCAACATTAGTTTAGAAAAGAATGAATCTTAACACACATTGTATTGATGCATCTCCTTATCCATCTAGTTAGAGGAAGAAGGGGCAATAATCCCTAACTTCTTTTGGAGATACTCAAATGTATCCTTAGGAAGAACCTTAGTGAATATGTCAGCAACCTAATCCTTTGTAGGCACATATTCAAGATTCACTTCATTCTGTGCAACCTTCTCTCTCAAAAAGTGATACATGATTGAAATATGCATTGTCTTTGAATGCATCACTTGATTGTTTGAAATATTAATAGCACTTGTATTATCACATAACATAGGAATTGGATCATCATATTCAATTTTGATATCCTTCAAAGTTTGTCTCATCCACAACACTTGAGTGCAACAAGATGCTGCAAAAATATACTCTACCTCTACAGTAGATAAGGATACTGAATCCTACTTCTTACTTAGCCAAGATATAACTCTATCTCTAAGAAATAATGCACCTCCACTTGTACTTTTCCTGTCATCTACACATCTAGCTCAATCTGCTTCTATGTAAGCACTTAGAGTAAAATCATTATTCTTGAGATACCACAAACCATGATCGGAAGTGCCCTTCAAATACCTAAATATCATCTTTACTTCCATGACATGTGATTCTCTAGGATCTTCTTGAAATCTTTCCACAAGATAGACTACATGCATGATATCTAGTTTGGCAGCCATTAGGTATAGCAGTCCTCTAAGCATTGATCTCTATTTGCTCTAATCATCTTTAGGAGATTCATCATTCTTGCTCATCTTGCAAGGTTAGTTGTCATGGGGGTACAAATTAGTTTAGAATCTTCCATTCCAAACTTCTTCAACAATTCCTTGGCATACTTTGATTGTAAAATGAAAATGCCCTTATCAGTCTGATTGACTTGCATCCCAAGGAAGAAGTTCATCTCTCCACACATTGACATAGATCAAATTCTTTTTGCATCTCATTTGCAATGTCATTACACATACTTTCATTTCCACTGAAGATTATGTCATCCACATAGACCTCAACAATTAGGATTTGATCTTTGCTTACCTTAATGTATAGATTATTATCTATAAACCCTTTACTGAATCACTTCTACAAAAAATACTTTTCTAACCTTACATACTAAGCTCTAGGAGCTTGCTTTAGTCTATACAATGCCTTCTTCAATTTGTATATCATATATGGTTTGTCTGACAACTAAAATCCATCTGGTTTCTCTATGTAGACTTCTTCCATCTCACCATAAAGAAAAGAAGACTTCACATCCATCTGATATACCTTGAAATTCTTATGTGCTGTAAAAGCCATAAATAGTCTAATAGCCTCCATTCCTGCCACCGTGGCAAATGTTTCCTCATAGTCTATTTCTTCAAATTGTGAGTACCCCTTACACACAAGTCTTGCCTTGTTCCTTACCACTTCTCAATTCTCATTCAACTTGTTCATGTACACCCACTTAGTTCCAATCACATTCTTATTCTCTAGTGTTGGGACAAGTTCTAAACTCTAATTCTTCTCAATCTGCATTAATTCTTCTTCCATAGCTTAATCCAATACTCATGCTTGCATGCCTCAACCACTAATTTAGGTTCAAGTTTGGAAAGTAAAGATAGATTTACATGTTCTCTAGTAGCTTTGCTTCTTGTCAATACATCTTTGCTCTTATTACCAATGATTTGATCTTCAGTGTGATTCCTCTGCACATATTCAGGAGTTTTAGGAAATTTTTCTGGAGCTTCTTGTTCTTCAACTTGTATTTCTCTTTCCAGAGCTTCCTGTTCTTCAACCTATACTTCCATTTCTTTAGTTTAGATTCTTTTTCTTCACAAGAAGACTCATATGATTCATATCCATTAATCTCTAAAAACTTATGTATATCTTCATTAACCTTAACATTAGCACTTTCAATAATCTTTCTTAGCCTCTTATTATAGCATTAGTAAGATTTGCTTTTGTGGGAGTATCCAAGGAAAATACCTTCATCACATCTTGCATCAAACTTTCCTAGTTCTTCATCTCTTCTAATATAACTTTTACTTCCAAAAACTTTGAAGTATTTAGCAGTAGGAATCCTTCCATACCATTTTTCATAAGGAGTCCTTGTGTCATTTGCTTTCAACTGTACTCTGTTTTGTATCTAGACAATAGTATGAATTGCTTCTCTCCAATAGACTTTCAGATGTTTTCTTCCTTTATCATTGTCCTTGTAGCCTCTTGAATAGTCATGTTCTTCCTTTTAACCACTCCATTCTGTTGAGTAGTTCTAGGAGTAGATAGTTTCCTCTATCCCATCATTCTCACAAAACATGTTAAACTCATTAGAAATAAACTCTCCACCTCTGTCAAATCTCAAATATTTGATTTTCATTTCCAATTCATTCTCAATCATTCCTTTAAAAGCTTTAAGTTATCTAAGGCTATTACTTTTTCCTTAAGAATAGTGACCCAAGTCATTCTAGATCAATCATCAATAAATAACATGAAATACCTGTCACCTTGAAAACTCCTTACTCTTGTAGGATCACATAGGTCTATATACACCAACTCCAACAGTTAGGTAGATGATTGATCCTTGCTTTTGAAACTTCTTCTTGTTTGCTTTCCAAATTGGCATTCCTTACAAATAGCAGTAATGGGCTTTGTTAACTTAGGTAGGTCTCTCACAGCTTAGACTGAACTTATCCTTACCAGGATATCAAAATTGATGTGACACAATCTTGTTGCAAGTATGGGCCTAGCTGGTGTTGTCATTGATGTCAACATACTTCAGTTCAATTAATGATAAGGATTGGATGAGCTGTGTGCTGAGGATACTGAGGAAATCAGCCTCAATTAGGAGCAGTGAAGAACAGTGATAATAGTAAGGTAAAAGTTCACGATAGGATGAGGATCAGAGAATGCGGTTTAAAGGGTTTGTAGATATGTGTCTTAAGGTGTTCTAGTAGATATTTCTGAGGTCCACATGAAGATCAGAAGAAGTTGTGGTTGTTCAAGTCAAACCGGGTCTGGTAGGTGTTCAGTGGTAACAGAGTGAGACAGATAGGTCCGGTAAGATCTGGAAATGCATTGTCCTATTCTGCAGATTTGAGGTAGTGTTGAGGAAGTCTTTGTAAAGTATCAAATCAATTGGTTCATGGTTTGAAGGTCTGCAAGCATCTATTCTTTTGTCATCTATTCTTTTGTGATAGTAATGACAGACTGTGTTCTTGAGGTTCCAGATGAAGGAGAGAAGGATTTCAGTAAGCAGAAAAAGTGTGGATGTTCTTGGTGATTTAGGCAATCTTGTGGATGTCTTTGGATCATGTCCAATTCATGTTGGTGGTCCGCATTGAAGTTGGAGCTCTCAATTGAAGAGTAACTTTCGGATGATGGTGTTCTTCCTGAGACAGGCTGACTGGATGAGTTATGCATCTTACAGATGATCTTATGAATGTTTGCCAACTTAGATGATCATTCCTAAGTTGATGCCTTGTATAAATAAGGGATTGCAAAGTCAGTTTGAAGTTGTCCTTGAGATGAGTGTGTGGTAGCGAAGAGGAGAGCGAAAGGCAGAGCAGAAGTATTAAGCTTAATGGAACTGATTCAAGGATGATAAAGATGCTATTTTCTAGTTCAAGTAGGTGATACTTATTCCTTTGTAGACAGTGTGTCTCTTGTAGGCAGTGAGCCTCTTGTGAGTAGTGTGCTTGGGCAGTGAGCCCTAATTGGCATGTGCCATTTTATTCTTTCTACTCTTCTAATAGAGAATACATTCTTGGGTTAATCACCCTGTGGTTTTTCCCTTAACCGGGTTTTCCACATCAAAATCTTGGTGTCTCATGTGTTGATGTGTTTCTTCTCTTGATTTGTTGCTTTATGCTTTCATGAATGATTTACTTTTAAGTAGCTAAATACCAATGTGGAGTTAAGTGTTTGAATCAAAGAAAGTTTTGTACAACTGATTCACCCCCCTCTTAGTTGTCTACCCTAAATCTAACAATTGGTATCAGATCCAAGTTCCTCTAAAAGGAGCTTAATCGCTTGAGGAGATCCAGGATGTCGTCCTACAAGAAGGATAGTCTGAAGTTTGATGGAACCATTTTTAATCTATGGAAAGGTCACATGAAGTGTCACTTGCAATGCATGGGAATGGCATACTGGACCATGGTTACAACATAGTATGTACCTCCATAGGGTGGTCTTGTTGTGATGTTCACAACACGCCCCATTTTGCCCCTCAGCAAAATGAGGACCCCTGCTGTTGCTTTGCCTTTTTTTGTTTCTGCTTGTGTTTGTTCTGTCTGGTGGTAAAGGGAAAAGGGAGTCAAATTTGCAAACCTTGTTAAAAATATAGAAAATTGCATTTGCAGTACCATTGCATAATGTGGTTGGATTCCTTGTGAAAAATGAGCCAGGGTTGCTTTTTGAACCGTCTTAAAATTCATCATATTTTGCAAGTTATGATCATTTAGGTAAAATGTACCATCAGGTTTTGCATAATATACAGTCAGTTGTTTGCCCTTTTGTTGGCATTCATTTTAAATTTTGAAATATTCATGGTTAGTGGTTCCAGGTCATGGGCAATTTTGTCTGGGTTCCACTCTGTATCTCACATTTAACTGTTTTGCAGAAATGCATCGAACACTTTGATCGCCATTATTCATTCATTGGCAGTGTTTTTACGGCATTGAACCTTTTTTCTTTTTTGGTTCAAAGGGTTCGGGGTTCAATGGTATAGTTCAAGGGTTCGGATTCAAAACCAGGGTAATGTCATCGGCATAACAGTTGTCATCGGTGGAGTTTTGGAGTGTTCCACCGAAATGGAGTCTCTCGCCGATGACATTGTCATCGGCATAATATTTTATATCGGCCAAGTTTTTCTAGCCTTCGCCGATATAAGGAGCTCTTGCCGATGAGTGATAGACGAGGAAGGGCTATCGGCAGGAGAATGGCAATCAGTGAAGTTTTAAGTAGCTTCACCGATATCATAGGTCACACCGACGGAAGGCATCGGTGAGATGAGGGTGATCGGCGGGGATAATTTTGCCCTCGCCGATAGTATGGTCTCACGCCGATTGAACCAAATAACGAACATCGGCAACACTTACGCCGATAAAGGCCATCGGCCAGGGTAATGACATCAGTAGAGGAAATCTTGGGCTAGCCGATGGGCAAGCCTCTCGCCGATGGAACAAAGAAAGGAGACATCGGTGAAACTCTCGCCGATAAAAGGATATCAGCCAAGGTAAGGGCATCGGCGCAGGAAGAATGGAGGCTGCCGATGGGCGACCTCTCGCCGATGACGAACGAAGGAGAGGACATCGGTAAGAAGAGGGTGGTCGGCGGAGATGATTCAGAGTTCGCCGATGACGAATCTCTCGCCGATGAAGGGGAAAAACAAGCTGACAGAGGAATAAACAAAGGATAAACAAAGCAAGGGGACGTCGGCCAAATGAAGGTCATGGGCAGAGAGAATATAGAGCTCGCCGATAGTATAAGACATGCCGATGGGAGAAAATGAAAGGGTAAACAATAGAAAAGGCCATCAGCCAAATAGCGAACGTCGGCCAGGGAATTCTAAGGCTCGCCGATGGTATCTATCATGCCGATGGGCGGGAAGGGAAATGCGATAGGAGTTTTAAACTCATTTTTTGGCGCCCGTGGCATTTTCCTGGTCAGCGATGGTTGACCCAATGGGTTTTGAGCAGTCTGTGTACGTTTTGAACGCAGTTTCTGCTAATTTTGGACCTGATTTCCACAATTTTGCATAGTCACCATGATCTAAACGATTATTTTAATTTCCTGCTGTTTATGTGATAAATGTAATACTTATTGCTTGTCTTGTCTTACAGGCTTGTAGTTGAGGAAGCAGCTGGAACTTGATCACAGTGACCTCATGGAGGAAGGAAATCTGATCTCAGGAGCAGGAAGATAAAGATGAAGTGCGAAGAAGTCAAGGCCAACCCAATGGAGGACAAGGTTGCAGCTGAGAGTATTACTACAACAAATGAACGGAAGTTATTGCTGAGCTGCCAAAGCTTCTCAGAAGGGGCAATATTTCGCCCAGATTTGACACTGCTCAGAGATATTTTTGGAAGATCTGGTTCACCTGTATTTATTGCTTTAACCAGGGGTTTGAACCAGGGGTTTAGTTAGGTTTTTTACTGTAGTAAGGACAATCAGAGAGTCTTTATATTGTGCCTCTCTACACTGAAATACTTTACAACAGGGATTTTAGGAAAACAACAGGGGCTACACAGGGTTTTTTTTTAGGAAAACACAGCAAGTTAGCTTAGTTTAGATTAGAAGAAGGAGGTCGCCTGTTTGTCTGCAGTAAGGTGCGCGTGGAATGTCTGGCTGCCTTACTGTATCTGTAAAGCTTGTAAGTTCTCTGTAGTATGATCAATGAAACTAAGAGTCATTCCTACATTGTAAATCATGTATGACTATTCATTTCTAATACAATAGAATCTGGAGTTCTGCATCTATCTTCTGAGTGTTCTCCTGCTCTTCTTTGTGTTTTGAAATATTTTCTTTGAGAGCTTGCAATTTTAAATGTATGTTTGTGAAAATGCTCAGAACTTGCATTTAAGGTTTTTACTGTGGATTTGATCAAATTACTGTGGTATTTACATAGTGCATAACAGAACAATTAGATCCTTTGGTAGATTAAATGAGGTATAGATTAGATCTTTATAACTTTTCCCAACCCATCTGAAATATTTAGCTAAAAACGTAGAAATCTAAAGGAAATTGTCTCAAATTTGAAGAAGTATGCATAATTGAGTTAAGAGTAGACAGTTTTCATAAATAGATAAAGGAGAAGGCTACAATAATTCAAGAAAATCATCTAGAACTTGCAGTATAGTAACACTTTTATGTAAAGGAACGAAAAGTATTAACATATCTTGTGATCTTTTGCATAATCTTAGTCCAGTAAACCACAAAGAAACTCTAAACTACGTAAGGCCCCTTGAACATTACAGCTTCACATTGACCAACTGAACTTGACCAACCGAACCATTGTAGACTTGGGATTAGTTGAATCTTAAATGATTCCTTCTTATCTTTCAAGTATAGTTTCAGTTCATTATATGTGAATTTTAACTTATTGGTATGATTGCATCAAAACAATCACCAACAGTTTTCTGGCGCTAGAAGGAGGGCTAGAAGGCTGTATATTGTAATCATCAACAGTTTTCTGGTGCTAGAAGGAGGGCCAGAAGGCTATATATTGTAATCATCAACAGTTTTCTGGCGCTAGAAGGAGGGCTAGAAGGCTGTATATTATAATCATCAACAGATTTATGGTGCTAGAAGGAGGGCCAGAAGACTGTATATTGTAATCATCAACAGTTTTCTGGCACTAGAAGGAGGGCCAAAAGGCTGTATATTGTAATCATCAACAGTTTTCTGGCGCTAGAAGGAGGGCTAGAAGGCTGTATATTGTAATCATCAACAGTTTTCTGGCACTAGAAGGAGGGCCTTCCTGAGTTAGGTTTCATTTCAAACTGGCTAACGACAGTAATAGAGTGACTAGGTCTAGATCTAGTTCAGGAGATATATTTGTGCAACTACCTGATACAAGGCGAAGTAAAAACCCTTTAATTTAGAATCCAAAGATATCGCAAATGGGAAGTTCATCTGGAACACCTCCTGGGTCACCTTTTAACATCCGTAGTATTGTGAGTCCTGACAGATCACTGCTCAGATCTTTAAATCTTGGTTCAGGCACTCCTGGAGGTCTCAATCCTCCTGTAAATCCTAATCCACCAATCAATCCAGGTATTCCTGCAAGTTCAAGTCAAGCTCAAAAACCTGCAATGGCTTATTTCGATGTCAATTCTCCCATAATCTTCAATGATTATCATGAGATGCCAAAAAATCTGGAAAAGATATGTCCCAAATACCAGTTGCATCAGGACCCAGAAGATCATATTAGAATATTTAAGGAAGCATGTTTTAGGGCTATGTTAGAGCACGAGGATGTTGTGTGTAGATTGTTTCCTTACACCTTTAATGAGCAGGCCTCTAGCTGGTACGTAAACTTACCCAATGGTTACATTTCTTCCTGGGCACTTATGGAAGAAGCATTTCTGTCAAGATTTAGAGGACCCATTGACCCTTGCGCTTTGTATCATAAATTGGCTGCTATAAAACGAGGTGAGAGAGAGCTAATTGATAATTTCAATGACAGATTTCAAAAGGCCTATTCTAGGCTGGTACCCCCTTATACCATAGATGATGCTCCCTTGTTGGCTATGTACTATGCTGCCTTGGATCCTTTAACTGCCATGTTTGTCAAAAGAAAACCTAACATAGATTCAATATCCAAAGCCTATAAAGAGGCAGCCTCAGTGAACCAAGAAATGAGGCATACAACTTATAGTCCATTTGTCAATGGAGGAAATTTTGGGGTGCAAAATCAGGCACACCCATGGAATGGAGTCCCTGTGCACCACGCTCCACTAGTAAATCCGGTTCCTTCTTACACACCTGTGTATAATCCTACTCCAATCCAAGCTATAACTCCTTACACGGCTAGTACTTCCAATAACAGTCAAAATAATGGTCAGCCTTTCTTCCAACTTCCTAGGGATGTCACTGTGGCAAAAGCACAAGAGGATAGGGAAGAAATCAAAGAAATTACTGCACATTTGAAAAGATTAACAACCGAAGTGACACAGCTAAGAAATGAGAACCTCTGTGGAAGAAGTAACCAAAACTACAATCCACATCAAAATCACAACCAAGGCCAAAATCAGAATTATAGTCTCAATCAAAATCAGCAGTGCAATCAGAACCAAAACTACAATCAGCATCAAGGCCCCAGTCAGGGGCAACCAATGCAAAATAGGGGGCCAGTGATAGATAATAGGACCTGGGGCAATAATAACAGAAATCAGAATCAACCTAGGCCACCCAAGACATGGAACACTGGGCCCAACAACGGTACTCTGGCTTCTCCTTTTGAGAATACAGATAATCATGGTACAAAACAAATGACTAGCATACAAATGGCCACTACAGCACCCAAAAATTGGTGCAGATTTCACAATACCAATGCCCATGCTGAGCACGACTGTCCACAGTTCCACTTGGCAACTAGTATTTTCAACATAGATGTACAGCCACCTACCTCTGAATTTCTCATTCCTAAGGGTAATGAGGTAGTACCCTCAGGATATGACACAGCATTAGTCTTAGAAACGTTTACCTTTGCAACTGCAGAAGAGAAAGAGGATGAATTGCTAGAGGATGAACCATGCTGTTGTGAAAGTCTTTATCCTGAATCAGCCTTTGTGTTAAATGCTTTTCAGTTTCCTTTTGAATCTGAAAATGAGATATTAAATGAAACAGAAGAGGTGCAGGCCTTTCAACAGACAAATAAAAGCCACACCTACAATTTGAGGAACAACCCTAGGCTGGGAGGACCTTTCACCACTTCCACTCCTCTGAATAACATCAATACACCCCCAGATCAGAATGCTAGCAACAATCCTGCCATACTTAAAGCTAATCGGCACACAAATAATGGAACAACAGTGCAAAAGGATCAAACAAGTAAGACAGAAGCAATAGAGACAACAAGATTAATGAATTACTTATCTAAGGAAATAAAGAAAATTAAGATCAGTATACCTCTAAATGAATTATTGAAGACCCCAGGGATCAGAAATGCTTTTTTAAAATCCCTGGATACATCCATAACAAACCAGGTGTCTGCTGATATAACTGTTCCTAATAGTGATTCACCACCTAAGGAGAAAGGTAAGAAGGTTGAGCAGCCTTCCAATACAAATGTAGTAATACATGTGGATAGGAGGGATACTCACCCTTTCTTGTTAACTATTAGGTTGTGTGGGAAGAATATACACAATTGCATGGTAGATTCTGGTGCTTCAGCCAACGTAATGCCCTTAGGAATATGTAAAACTCTCGGGCTGACTCCCACCAAATCTGCCAAGGTTGTCACGCAATTAGATAAGACCGAGGTTAGCGTGATAGGAGAACTCATGAACATTCAGGTGCAATTAGCTTCAGACCCTAGGGTAAGCCAAATCATTGACATTCAAGTAGTGGATATACCCGTAAATTATGGAATGTTGCTAAGTAGGGATTGGTCCAAGACATTAAATGGATATATGGCTACTGACTTTTCACACATGTGGTTACCTTGGAGAGGCATCCCAAACCAGATCAGAATAGAGGCAGAGCCCAGAATGAAACATATGATAACAGAATATAATCAAACTAATGAAATATTATATGCTGTTGTTGAACCAGGTGTCTATAGAATTACCAACAATGGGATGCAGATTGAAGAGATTATGATGTCAAACATTAGAAAAAAGTGTGTCAGCAATAGAACGACACTATTCATTGAGTCTGACGGAAATTCTTCAGATGAAGAAAATAATGCAATAGACAAATTTGGTCATGCCATTAGACGAGAGGTGGAAGAGTGCGTTACACACAATCTCCCAGTCCAATGTAAGTTATATAAAAATAGGTGTAGAGTCCATGATGGGCAACATTCTGAGGAGAATTGTGAAATATGCAAAGACATCATTGAATATGAATACAAAAAGTGCATAGGGAGGGTAGAGTCACAAGAGGAAAATGAGAATCCTGATCCAACACAGAGATATGTTCAGGATAATATAGATGCCTTGATTCCAGATTTAGGAAAAGAAATAGAGGACAAGGGTAGTTATCTTTCTGAGTTGCAAACTAAAAACACACATATGCAAGATAACCAAACGGAAAAACCCATGAATAAACAAGACAACACCCCACCGGCAATAAAAGGGACCAAGTATGCCAAGGTAAAAGATCAGGAAAGTAAAGATGGCATGTGGACGTTAAAATGTGATGGGTCCAAATCAAAACAGGGCGCAGGTGCGGGTATTGAACTCATAGATCCTTAAGGTAAATCACATTTAGCAGCATATAGATTACAATTTTCCTGCACTAACAATATTGCTAAATATGAGGCCCTAATTTTAGGACTTGTCATGGCCATCAAGAAAGGGGTAAAAACCATCAGAGTATTTTCAGACTCTGAATTAGTAGTCAGACAAGTGAGGAAACTATATGCCTGCAATTATAAGAAAATGATTAGCTACAGACATAGAGTATGGGGTTTAATGGATTCATTTGATGCTTTTAACATAGAGCACATTCCTAGAGAGCTGAACCATAGGCCAGATGCGTTAGTAGTTGCTGCTAGTACATTAGAACCATTGACACTGTCAGGATTAAGACGATTTGCTGTTGAGCTAGTTAACGTGCCCAGTATACCAGACAACGTTACACACTTTCAGGTATTTGGAGGGGATCAGCAAATTATTAATTTTCTGACTTGTAATGAGGCATTTGAGGCCCAAATCATTGATGAACAAGAAAGGCCTGAAGTAACATGGGACGAAGAAGATATGATCAACTTAAAGAGCAACTTCTTACCAAAAGGAGTAATTGAATTAGAACACATCTTTGACTTCAACGGAGTAATAAGATAGAAAGACTTACCCAAAACAGAAGGGGGTAGGTGTGATTTACATAACTTAGGGACTGAGCTAAATCCACAAAGTGTACTAATTGGGAAAGCTTGCTCTGAGAAAATTAGAAAAGAGGTTCTGGATGTTCTGAAAGAATATAAACATGTCATAGCATGGACTTATGAAGACTTGAAAACATTTGATGAGTCCATCATAACTCACGTAATACCTTTAAGAAAAGAAGTCAAACCATTTAGGCAGAAACAGAGGCCTATAAATGCCATTCTAGAGCCTTTAATCTTTGAGGAAGTTAAAAAATTACTGTCCGCTAGAATAATTTTCCCAGTCAGACATTCTGTCTGGGTAGCTAACTTAGTACCAGTGAGGAAGAAAAACGGAGACATCAGGTTGTGCGTAGACTTTAGAAATTTAAACAAGGCATCTAAAAAGGATAATTATCCTTTGCCCCTAATAGACGAAGTACTGCAAACAGTAAATGGCGCAAAGATGATGTCTTTTTTAGATGGTTTTTCAGGTTATAATCAGGTCTTAATTGATGGAGAAGATAGACTAAAAACCACCTTCACTTGCAAATGGGGAAATTATGCGTATAGAAGAATGCCTTTTGGTCTGATCAATGCAGGTGCCACTTTTTAGAGGGCCATGGATGTTGCATTCCGTGGATTATCAGGTAAATGCATTGTTGTGTATATGGACGATTTAACTATGTATTCCA
This sequence comes from Cunninghamia lanceolata, assembly GCA_027924645.1. Taxonomy (NCBI): domain Eukaryota; kingdom Viridiplantae; phylum Streptophyta; class Pinopsida; order Cupressales; family Cupressaceae; genus Cunninghamia; species Cunninghamia lanceolata. The sequence goes on along the minus strand of BSBN01001807.1, from coordinate 18,535,927 downwards.
AGGATGCATCCACCCACGCTGAAGACCTCAGAAAAGTACTCAAGCGATGTGAAAGGTATGGGATTTCCCTTAATCCTAAGAAATGTATATTTGGCGTAACTGAAGGTAAATTATTAGGCCATGTCATTTCTGAAAGTGGAATTTCAATTGATCCAGATAGAATAGAATCCATAAAAAATGTGCAAATACCAAATAGTAGGAAAGAGTTGAAATCATTTTTTGGTAAAATTAACTTTGTTCGGAAGTTTATAACAGGTTTTGCAGAGATCGTGCAGCCGTTGAATGCCATGTTGAAGAAAGATGCACAGATGGAATGGACGCCAGTGGCCAAAGCCGCATTTGAAGATATCAAGGAGGCAATTTCTAATGCCCCTGTATTGGCAAGTCCAGACTACACAAGCCCGTTTTACATCTACTCCTTTGCATCTTCTCATTCTGTCGCGGCTGCCTTGACACAGAAAGGTGAAAATAATGAAGAGAGGCCCATAGCATTTATGAGTGCGCCTCTGAAGGATGCACAGCTGAGATATCTAGATATCGAAAGACAGGCATTCGCATTAGTAAAGGCTGTGAAAAAATTTAGACACTACATTCTGCGCAGCCAGATCAAATCCATAGTACCAGACGCAGCAGTAAAAATGTTGCTGATGCAAAACGAGCCTGGAGAAAAAAGAGCCAAATGGATCACCACACTGCAAGAATTCGACATGGAGATCATTCCCGCAAAGCTGGTCAGAGGGCAGGCGTTGGTGCAGACAATAGCAAACATGGATCCAAATCTGATAAAACAACAATATGTATTGAATTCCCAAGACGCATTAGGCTGGTACGATGATTTAAGCACCTTCCTGATAGCTGGAAAGTACCCAAGAAGGATGAAGGCTTCTCAGAGGAGAGCTTTGAAGATTAAGGCACAAAATTATATGGTGCAAGGAGGTCTTCTATTCAGGAAGAACCATGATGGAATTTATCTGAGATGCATAAACAGAACTGAAGCTGATAGAGTGTTGACAGAACTACATGACAAGTACGGAACCAGCCATGGTTCCCATTTAGCTACAACACACAAAATACTGAGGGTGGGCTATTACTGGCCCACTATGTTCAAAGATACTAAGAATCACATTAGAAGTTGCCACACCTGTCAGACTGCAGCAGACAAAGGGAGAAATCCGGCCAATCCACTGCAACCTGTGATCGAATCCAGACCGTTTGCACAGTGGGGCTTAGATTTTATCGGAGTCATCAATCCCCCATCTTCTACAGGACACAAATTTATATTGACGGTAACAGACTATTGTACAAGGTGGACTGAGGCCACATGCTACAAATTTTCCACAACTGAGGTAGTTATCAAGTTCCTTGAAGAAAACATTATCACCAGGTTTGGAACGCCCTATTCATTGGTATGTGATAACGGCCCTACTTTCTCTTCTTTAAAATTTTCTAAATGGGCATTTGAATATGGGATTATTCTAAGGTTTTCTTTGAATTATTACCCTCAAGGTAATGGACTGGCTGAATCAACAAACAAAATTTTATTAGACATAATCAAGAGGTTAATTGCCAAAAGTCCTAGAGAGTGGAATACCCTGTTAAGATATGCATTATGGGTAGACAGGACCAAGTTTAAAATAGCTTTAGGTAGCACACCTTATCACTTAGTTTATGGGACTGATCCCATACTTCTAGTAAATCTGAGAATACCAACCTGGAAGTTTGCCAATGAATATCTAGGCTTTGATAACCATAGGGAAGCCAGAATAGTGCAAATGTTACAACTAGAGGAAAAAAGAGGTCAAGCCCTCGAGAAGTTTGCCAAACACCAAGTGGTTGTTAAGAGGTGGTTTGACAAAAGGGCAAGAGTCAAGACATTTAGGATATCAGACTTAGTGTTGTGCTGGGAAAAAGCACATGAAAAGAAAGGAAGCCATGGAAAATTCGATAAATTATGGCTGGGTCCATTACAAGTCTTAGAAATAATAGGAGATAACACCTTTAGACTTAAGACCTTGACTAGAAAAGATGTGCCATTACCAGTTAATGGCCAGCATTTGAAACACTACTTCCAGGCTTGAGGTAAAAAGGGGGGGCAGCCTTTTTTTTATGTAAAGTGCTGTAAGTAATGTACAGTTCTTCTTTTGTGTTTTCTTTTGGGTTGGCTATTTGTATAGTTTGTCTTCTGTTTGTTTTTGCTTTTGGTTTCTTTCTGTTTGTACAGTTTTTCTTTTGTTGTGTTGTTTGTACAGCCTATTTGTTTCGTTTGTTGGTTGTCTCCTCAGCAGGGATCTTTATTTTACTTTAGAGTATTAAGGAGCAAAACTAGCAACCATTCAAAATAGTATGAAATTTAGGATATTCAAGTTAATCATTTGCAATTTACACATAACTTGTTACTGTCATGAATATAGAGAGTTGTTCATCTTCTGAAGTTTTGTATTCAATAAATGTGATTGAGAATTCGAAGCAAGTTTCTCCCGATGACACACCTAAAATCCTTGGGTTTGTTGAACTTACCAGTGTAGATATTAGGTGAAAAATCAGAGGTTACCCTTGCTACCATTACAATTCTCAGCTTAATTTCAGCAAGTGTCCACTCCTTGCATCATGAATTTACAAATTGTTATATCTTATGAAGTCTTTCAAAATATAAAAAATAAATAAATAAATAAAGAAGATTATACTGAAAATCCAGATTAAGCCATCTAAGTAACTCTACCGGGGCTATAGACGCTCGCTGGCAGTGGGGCTCTACTTAGGAGAATTGTAACGATAACCTTGCCGGGGCTATGGATGCTCGCTGGCAGCAAGGCTCTATCCGGTCGGCTATGAGGGAATATCCTCACCTACGTAGGCTAATGTCAGTCACTGGTTTGTTCAACCGATCTTCAAGATGAGGATAATTAATCACGTGCACACAACTAAACTGAAAATGGAAATTCATGCATCTTTATTGAATACCTTAAGTCTCAAGCTGAATAGTAATTTGCAGGAGGGATAGTCGGAAGTTATGAGTTTATTTCATCTAGTTTCCTTGAACACTCTGAATTTAGTTGTTTTGTTTTGGTTGCTAGTTGTTGTGATGTTCACAACACGCCCCATTTTGCCCCTCAGCAAAATGAGGACCCCTGCTGTTGCTTTGCCTTTTTTTGTTTCTGCTTGTGTTTGTTCTGTCTGGTGGTAAAGGGAAAAGGGAGTCAAATTTGCAAACCTAGTTAAAAATATAGAAAATTGCATTTGTAGTACCATTGCATAATGTGGTTGGATTCCTTGTGAAAAATGAGCCAGGGTTGCTTTTTGAACCGTCTTAAAATTCATCATATTTTGCAAATTATGATCATTTAGGTAAAATGTACCATAAGGTTTTGCATAATATACAGTCAGTTGTTTGCCCTTTTGTTGGCATTCGTTTTAAATTTTGAAATATTCATGGTTAGTGGTTCCAGGTCATGGGCAATTTTGTCTGGGTTCCACTCTGTATCTCACATTTAACTGTTTTGTAGAAATGCATCGAACACTTTGATCGCCATTATTCATTCATTGGCAGTGTTTTTACGGCATTGAACCTTTTTTCTTTTTTGGTTCAAAGGGTTCGGGGTTCAATGGTATAGATCAAGGGTTCGGATTCAAAACCAGGGTAATGTCATCGGCATAACAGTTGTCATCGGTGGAGTTTTGGAGTGTTCCACTGAAATGGAGTCTCTCGCCGATGACATTGTCATCGGCATAACATTTTATATCGGCCAAGTTTTTCTAGCCTTCGCTGATATAAGGAGCTCTTGCCGATGAGTGATAGACGAGGAAGGGCTATCGGCAGGAGAATGGCGATTGGTGAAGTTTTAAATAGCTTCACCGATATCGTAGGTCACACCGACGGAAGGCATTGGTGAGACGAGGGTGATCGGCGGGGATAATTTTGCCCTCGCCGATAGTATGGTCTCACGCCGATTGAACCAAATAATGAACATCGGCAACACTTACGCCGATAAAGGCCATCGGCCAGGGTAATGACATTGGTAGAGGAAATCTTGGGCTCGCCGATGGGCAAGCCTCTCGCCGATGGAACAAAGAAAGGAGACATCAGTGAAACTCTCACCGATAAAAGGATATCGGCCAAGGTAAGGGCATCGGCGCAGGAAGAATGGAGGCTGCCGATGGGCGACCTCTCGCCGATGATGAATGAAGGAGAGGACATCGGTAAGAAGAGGGTGGTCAGCGGAGATGATTCAGAGTTCACCGATGGCGAATCTCTCGCCGATGAAGGGGAAAAACAAGCCGACAGAGGAATAAACAAAGGATAAACAAAGAAAGGGGACGTCGGCCAAACGAAGGTCATCGACGGAGAGAATATAGAGCTCGCCGATAGTATAAGACATGCCGATGGGAGAAAATGAAAGGGTAAACAATAGAAAAGGCCATCGGCCAAATAACGAACGTCGGCCAGGGAATTCTAAGGCTCGCCGATGGTATCTATCATGCCGATGGGCGGGAAGGGAAATGTGATAGGAGTTTTAAACTCATTTTTTTTGGTGCCCGTGGCATTTTCTTGGTCAGCGATGGTTGACCGGATGGGTTTTGAGCAGTCTGTGTGCGTTTTGAACACAGTTTCTGCTAATTTTGGACCTGATTTCCACAATTTTACATAGTCACCATGATCTAAACGATTATTTTAATTTCCTGCTGTTTATGTGATAAATGTAATACTTATTGCTTGTCTTGTCTTATAGGCTTACAGTTGAGGAAGCAGCTGGAACTTGATCACAGTGACCTCATGGAGGAAGGAAATCCGATCTTAGGAGCAGGAAGATAAAGATGAAGTGCGAAGAAGTCAAGGCCAACCCAATGGAGGACAAGGTTGCAGCTGAGAGTATTACTACAATAAACGAACGGAAGTTATTGCTGAGCTGCCAAAGCTTCTCAGAAGGGGCAATATTTCACCCAGATTTGACACTGCTTAGAGATATTTTTGGAAGATCTGGTTCACCTGTATTTATTGCTTTAACCAGGGGTTTGAACCAGGGGTTTAGTTAGGTTTTTTGTTGTAGTAAGGACAATCAGAGAGTCTTTATATTGTGCCTCTCTACACTGAAATACTTTACAACGGGGATTTTAGGAAAACAACAAGGGCTACACAGGGATTTTTTTTAGGAAAACACAGCAAGTTAGCTTAGTTTAGATTAGAAGAAGGAGGTTGCCTGTTTGTCTGCAGTAAGGTGTGCGCAGAATGTCTAGCCACCTTACTGTATCTGTAAAGCTTGTAAGTTCTCTGTAGTATGATCAATGAAACTAAGAGTCATTCCTACATTGTAAATCATGTATGACTATTCGTTTCTAATACAATAGAATCTGGAGTTCTGCATCTATCTTCTGAGTGTTCTCTTGCTCTTCTTTGTGTTTTGAAATATTTTCTTTGAGAGCTTGCAATTTTAAATGTATGTTTGTGAAAATGCTCAGAACTTGCATTTAAGGTTTTTACTATGGATTTGATCAAATTACTGTGGTATTTACATAGTGCATAACAGAACAATTAGATCCTTCGGTAGATTAAATGAGGTATAGATTAGATCTTTCTAACTTTTCCCAACCCATCTGAAATATTTAGCTGAAAACGTAGAAATCTAAAGGAAATTGTCTCAAATTTGAAGAAGTATGCATAACTGAGTTAAGAGTAGACAGTTTTCATAAATAGATAAAGGAGAAGGCTGCAATAATTCAAGAAAATCATCTAGAACTTGCAGTACAGTAACACTTTTATGTAAAGTAATGAAAAGTATTAACATATCTTGTGATCTTTTGCATAATCTTAGTCCAGTAAACCACAAAGAAACTCTAAACTACGTAAGGCCCCTTGAACATTACAGCTTCACATTGACCAACTGAACTTGACCAACCGAACCATTGTAGACTTGGGATTAGTTGAATCTTAAATGATTCCTTCTTATCTTTCAAGTATAGTTTCAGTTCATTATATGTGAATTTTAACTTATTGTTATGATTGCATCAAAACAATCACCAACAGTTTTCTGGCGCTAGAAGGAGGGCTAGAAGGCTGTATATTGTAATCATCAACAGTTTTCTGGCGCTAGAAGGAGGGCCAGAAGGCTGTATATTGTAATCATCAACAGGTCTGAAAGCTCCAAATGAAATCACAGATGCTGAAAATAATCTGCAAACTAGAGAAGCTCTTCTAAGCACATTATCTGATTCAGAGCTCTCAAATGTTATTGACCTACCAACTGCTTTTGAGATTTGGAAAAAAATGGAACTTTTGCATGAAAAAGACCAGTATGTTAAATGTGCAAGGTTACAAAGTCTGAAAGGGAAATTTGAAAACCTGAAGATGAGAGATGCTGAAAATATTACTACTTTTATGCCAAGAGTAAATGAGCTTGTTTGTGGAATTAGAAATGCTGGTGGAGTCTTGGATGAAAATGAGATTGTTGGCAAAATTATTAGATCCCTTCCTACTTCTTACAAAATCAAGGTTGCTGCCATTGATGAATTCAGAGCCCATACAACTATCACAAGAGATCAATTAGCTAGCAAATTGGCTGCATTTGAAATGACCGAGTTTGGAGATGATCCCCCCAAGACTGAATCTACATTCAAAGCCAGTGCCTCTGTAAAAGGTAAACAAAGGTTTGATCTGGGAGAGAACTCATCAAGGAAACTATCATGGTATGAAAAAGCAAGAAAAGACTTGGAAGAAGAAGTAGAAACTACTCAACTTGAAGCCCTTATTGCAAAGAGACTACCAAGAGGATCTAGTAAGTATGAAGGAAAATTGCGTTTTAATTGTTTTAACTGCAATAAGATTGGTCATTTTTCCTCAAGATGTCTGGAAAGATTTTCAAGGCCAAATCCTAATAGATCAAAGTTCCAAAAGAATTGTTACTATGTTCATGAAAAAGATGATAATGAAGGAGTAACAGATGATGAATCAGAGACAGGAAACAAATCTGGAAGTGAATGGGTGTTTATTGCCATCAAGGAAGAAGAACCAATATCCTCTGTATCTATCAATCATAAAGTTGTAGAAAGAGCTCTGGCTGCCCAAGTTGAAGAAAAGGATGATTGGGTCATTGACAGTGGTTGCTCTCACCATATGATAGGTGACAAAAATAAGTTAATAGATTTGTAAAGGTATGAAGGAGGAGTGGTGAAGTTTGGTGATAATTCTGCTGGTAGAATCAGAGGAAGAGGAACTATTTCTTTTGATGAAAGGAACAAAACTAGTAATGTTCTATATGTTGAAGGCTTGAAGCACAATCTTCTCAGTGTTGGATAGTTGGTGGACAAAGGCTATGATCTCTGATTCAAGAATGGAAAATGCAAGATCTTTGAAAGCTCTAGAACAGAGATTGCATATGGTACCCAAACTAAAGGTAATATCTTCCACTTGGTTGGTACTGGTAAAAGTTGCTTATTTGTTCAAGTTGATCAGAGTTGGTTATGGCATAGGAGAATGTGTCATGTGAATTTTGATAATATCATCAAGATAAGTAATACTCAGGTTGTAAGAGATCTTCCAAAATTGGTGAAACCTACTAATAGCTTGTGCAAAGAATGTCAGTTGGGTAAGCTGAATAGAATCACATTCAAGAGTAAGGAACTGTCTTCTACCAGATTATTGGACTTAGTTCATACTGACCTTTGTGGCCCAGCAAGAATCAGGAGTATGCAAGGTGATAGATACTTCATGTTACTAATTGATGACTACTCCCAGATGATGTGGGTAACTTTTTTGAAAGAGAAATTAGAAGCTTTTGAGAAATTCAAAATATTCAAGGCTATGGTATAGAATGAAACTGGATTAAAATTGAAGTGTCTGATGTCTGATAGAGGTGGAGAATTCACATCCGGTGATTTCATAGAGTTCTGTGAGAAACATGGAATGCAGAGATAGTTGTTTGCTCCTAGGACTCCACAGCAAAATAGAGTAGTGGAAAGAAAGAACCGGACCATACAGGAAGCATCTAGGACCATGATGATGGAAGCAAATGTTCATCAGATCTATTGGAGGGAAGCTGTCAGCACTGCAGTCTATACTCTCAATTGAGTTCAAATCAGAAACAATACTGGTAAGACTCCTTATGAACTTTGGTTTGGCATCACTCCTACTGTGAGGTATTTTAGAGTTTTTGGTAGCAAATGTTACATTAAAAGAGATGAAGATCTAGGAAAGTTTGATGCTAGAAGTGATGAAGGAATATTCTTAGGTTACTCTACTCAAAGCAAAGCATACCGGTGTTATAACAAAAGATTGAGAAAGATGATAGAAAGTACAAATTTGAAGGTTGATGAGGGAATTGAGAAACCCTTAAGGTTTTATGAATATGATGAAGATGATCAAAATGGTGTTCTGACTCAAGGAGCCCAAGTCTCATCTGATAGTCAGACTCAAACAAATCCGGTAAACCAAGAAGAAGAAATGAGTTTCAATGAGCCTGATCAAGAATCTGAAGTGCAAGAAATTCCCAAAGTTCCAAGGTATGTAAGACTAAACCACTCTGAAGATTAGATCATAGGTGATAAGCGCAAAGGAGTACAAACAAGAAGGAGAATTGCTCAAGATTCAGAAGAGTATTATCTGATTTCAAAGATTGAACCTAAGATAGTGAACAAAGCTTGCAATGATGAAAATTGGACTAAAGCAATGGAGGAAGAGTTGGTGCAAATAGAGAAAAATCACACTTGGGATCTTGTTCGCAGACCTAGAAAAAAGAATGTGATTGGAACAAAATGGGTCTTCCAGAACAAACTGAATGAAGTTGGTGAAGTAATCAGAAATCAAGCTAGATTGATCTGCAAGGGTTACTCTCAAATAGAAGGAATTGATTTTGAAGAAAATTTTGCTCTGGTGGCAAGAATTGAAGCAGTCAGATTATTTCTTCCATTTTCTACCTTCAAAGATTTCAAAGTGTATTAGATGGATGTCAAGTCTACTTTCCTGAATGGTGACTTGGAAGAAGAAGTGTACATTGAGCAACTAGATGGATTTCAATTGTCTAATCATGGTGATATGGTCTGCAAGTTGAAGAAGGCATTGTATGGACTAAAGCAAGCCCCAAGAGCCTGGTATGAAAGATTGGATAAGCATCTTTTGAAGATTAGTTTCAACAAAGGTTCTGCTGACAGTAATTTCTATTTCAAAATTGATCATGAAAACATTTTGATTGTTGAAGTATTTGTGAACGATAACATTTTTGGAGGAAGAGACAGTATGTGTAAAACTTTTGCAAATCAAATGAAAAGTGAGTTTGAGATGTCCATGCTTGGTGAAATGAATTTCTTCTTGGGTCTACAAATCACTCAAATAAAGAAAGGAATCTTCATTTCTCAGACCAAATATGTGAAAGAATTGTTGAAGAAATTTGGGATGGAAGACTCAAAACCAATGAATACTCCCATGGCAACTGGATGTAAATTGACAAAAGATGATTATTCTCCTAAGGCTGATCAAACAAAGTATAGTTCAATGATTGGAGGACTGCTATATCTCACTCAAACTAGATCAAACATTATGCAGGTTGTTGGTCTTGTTGCTAGATTCCAGGATGATCCTAGAGAATCTCATGTCATGGCAATCAAGAGGATTTTTAAATATCTAAAAGGGACAGTTGAGTATGGTTTGTGGTATCCTAGAGATCATGATTTCTCTCTTCATGCATATATAGATGCAGATTGGGTAGGAGATGTGGATGACCGGAAGAGTACCAGTGGTGGAGCATTCTTTTTGGGGAAGAGATTGGTTTCTTGGCTAAGCAAGAAACAAGAGGCAATATCTCTGTCTAGAACTAAAGCAGAATATATTGCAGTAGTAGGTAGTTGCACTCATGTTTTGTGGATGAAGCAGATGCTAAGAGATATCAAAGTGGAGTATGAGGAACCTATCACAATCTTCTGTGATAATTCAAGTGCTATAAATATATCTAAGAATCTAGTGTTGCATTCAAAGACTAAACACATATCCATCAAGTTTCACTTTTTGAGAGAGTAAGTGAACAAGAATGAAGTCAGATTGGAGTTTCTGTCCTCCAAGGATCAGATTGCAGACATATTTACTAAACGTCTACCTAAGGACTCTTTTGAGTATCTCAAGGAGAAGTTAGGGGTTATTGCCCCTCTAGTGATGAACTAAGGTGCATCAGTCTGATGGATATCACAGTCATATCTTGTGATCCAGATTGATGGGAAGCTGCTACTCAGGGGGAGCAGTAGGTATGATTCTAAAGTGTTGGAATTGCAAGTATGTGCCCTTTGCCATTGATGTCAAAGGGGGAGAGAAGACATGTGAAAAACAAGTGGTTGCTGATCAAAGGGGGAGTAGTAAAAGGAGAGAAGACATATGAATGGTTCTTGCTGATAGGGGGAGTTGTGACAGTGAGGAGAAGTTCTTGTCTTGATGGTCAAAATAGTTTTTCACATCATATGTTTCCGTCAATGACAAAAGGGGAGATTGTTGCAAGTATGGGCCTAACTAATGTTTTCATTGATGTCAACATACTTTTGTTGCATTAATGATAAGGATTGGATGAGCTGTGTGCTGAGGATATTGAGGAAATCAACCTCAATCAGGAACAATGAAGAACAGTGATAACAGTAAGGTAAAAGTTCACGATAGGATGAGGATCAAAGAATTCGGTTTAAAGGGTTTGTAGATATGTGTTTTAAATACATTGTCCTATTCTACGGATTTGAGGTAGTGTTGAGGAAGTCTTTGTGAAGTATCAAATCAATTGGTTCATGGCTTGAAGGTCCACAAGAATCTATTCTTTTGTGATAGTAATGACAGACTGTGTTCTTGAGGTTCTGGATGAAGGAGAGAAGGATTTCAGTAAGCAGAAAAAGTGTGGATGTTCTTGGTGATTCAGGCAAGCTTGTGGAGGTCTTTGGATCATGTCTAGTTCATGTTAGTGGTCTACATTGAAGTTGGAGCTCACAATTGAAGAGTAACTTCTGGATGATGGTGTTCTTCCTGAGACAGGCTGACCAGATGAGTTATGCATCTTACGAATGATCTTATGAATGTTTGCTGACTTAGATGATCATTCCTAAGTTGATGCCTTGTATAAATAAGGGATTGCAAAGTCAGTTTGAAGTTGTCCTTGAGATGAGTGTGTAGTAGCGAAGAGGAGAGTGAAAGGCAGAGCAAAAGTATTGAGCTTAATGGAACTGATTCAAGCATGATAAAGATGCTATTTTTTAGTTCAAGTAGGTGATACTTATTCCTTTGTAGACATTGTGTCTCTTGTAGGTAGTGAGCCTCTTGTGAGCAGTGTGCTCAGGCAGTGAGCCCTAATTGGCATGTGCCATTTTGTTCTTTCTATTCTTCTAACAGAGAATACATTCTTGGGTTAATCATCCCATGGTTTTTCCCTTAACTAGGTTTTCCATGTCAAAATCTTGGTGTCTCATGTGTTGATGTGTTTCTGCTCTTGATTTGTTGCTTTATTCTTTCATTAATGATTTACTTTTAAGTAGCTAAATAACAATGTGGAGTTAAGTGTTTGAATCAAAGAAAGTTTTGTACAATTGATTCACCCCCCGTCTCAGTTGTCTGCCCTAAATCTAACAAATATCCTATGCCATAGCAAACTCTCAATGCTCTAAGTCATAAGACAATAATTGACATCACCTTTGAGATGATAAACATTTCTACCTATCTTCTTTCTAGCAACAATTATTATTTTGAAGTTTTTTCTGATCTCACATCCATCATTCTAAAACATAAGATTGTAACCCTTGCTGTACATCTACCCAATACTCAAGAGATTATGATTTAAACCTTTGACATAAAGGAAATCATCCGTGTTATGCTTTCCATCAAAACTGATTGAACCTTTTCCACAAATCTTAGTAGCTTCATCACCACCAAACCTAACTACTCCACCATCAATTTTTTCAAGTTTAATAAACTTACTCTTGTCACCTGTCATATGATTTGAGCATCCACTGTCAATGACCTAGTCATCCTTTTCACTCTTAGCATGAAAGGTAGATATTACAGTGCCTTTAGGGTTAGTACTTGCTTCCAAATTCTTTTCCTTCACACAACTTCCAAAGTTAGCAGATCTAACTTCATCTCTTATGGCAATGAATAAACATTTGTCATAATTATCACCCTCAATATTAGATTCATCATCATAAATTATTGCATAGTAATTTTTCTTGAACACATTTCCTCTATTTTCCTTATTCCTAATTCTTAGAGCTCTATCTAGACACCTTGAAGCATAATGACCTATTTTACCATAGCTAAAACATTTAAAAGACAACTTACCACTGAACTTACCAGTACCCTTTTTCATCCTTCTCACAAAGTTAGCTTCCACTTCATTAAAGTCTTCATAATATGATTCAATAGTCTTCTTTGTTTTACTAGCGTTAAAAGCAGTCTCATTTTTTGTAGTTCCACTACTTGTGCCAAATTCTCTTATTTCAAATTCCTCAATAGTAGAGAGCTTAGAACTGTAATCTTTAGGAAGAGTTCTAAGTATCTTCAATATCACTTCTTGATCATCTATATTCCCACCAAGTCCTTTGATGCCATTAACAACTTTATCCACCTTCTACAAGTAGCTTGCAATATTTTCATCTTCAGACATTTGCATGGTCTCATAAGTGAGCTTCAAATTCTACATTTTAGCCCTTCTAATATTCTCATCTCCTTCATAAACACTTTCCAACCTTTTCTAGATGTCATTACCAGTTTTCAAATTCAAAAATTTTACAAACTTAGAATTAGTAAGACTATTTAAGAGAGCATGTTTTGCCTTACCATCTATTTCAGTAGTTTTGATTTCATCCTGATAATTTACACCATCCTTAGGTACAGTGTAATTAGACTTGATGTATATCCAAACTTCATAACCAAGAGAAATTAGATAGGCTTCCATACTTACCTTCCAGAGTGCACAATCTGATCCATCAAATAGAGGAATATCTTTTTTGTGTGACATCCTGAATCTACCTCAAGCTATCAATCTTTTCTTCAAAGGAACCATGCTCTAATACCAATTGTTGACGGCACAAGACAACTGAGAGGGGGGTGAATCAATTGTATCAAAACTTTAAACCATCATAAACATAGTCACATCCACATCAATTTACTTAAATCCTTAATCTATTATGATGATTAAACATGAAAAGAAGATAATAGAAACTCAAACACATCAACACCATGCACAAGAGAATACTAGATTTTTACATGGAACAACCTAAAAGGGAAAAACCATGGTAAGGATTAGCTCACAATATAATGTAGTAAGAATATCGAATTATAAAGGCTCATTGTCATAGAGAGAATGCTCACTTCAGGGGACTCACTATGCAATTGGACTTCTTATCACTTAGAATTGCACCCTGCTTAGAGAGAGTCCAAGCATTCTAATGACACAATGGGAATGATCTCGAAGTGTGGGACCTTGCAAATTGAAATCAAACCTCTAGAGTAGGCTAGATTCCTACCTCTGAGCCTAATGCTTAGAGGAATATATCTAAACCTAGTGCTAATGCTTGCAAGGGAAAAGGGTTAGAAGGAAACTAAAATGAAAGGGGTGATACACCAGATTTAGTGAGCAATAGTGATTCTGGAAGAGAGACACAACAATGATCTCAATCATGAAGGGATTTCACATAGACTTATAGGGCTGATTGAGGCTTCGATATGAAGATCTAACCTATAGAAGAGCCATTTTACTCACAGAATAGATTATAACTTCAAGTAAAAGATAGAAATTGGGACATAAGAGAGGCAAGAAATCATGCATATATTGATCATGAAGGTCAAAAACAATTACAATATAGAATATTCAGTAGCAGAAGTATACCCAGCATAGCTAATCACATTCATTGGTGGATAAAAGGAAGACAGCAGAGGCCAGATTTAGGCACAGTGAGTCACATTCCCATACCCTGCAATTACACTAAGAGGTCTGACCACAAAAAAATGGCAGCATAATAGTTCCAAAATAAAAACCATCCTCCTTCTTTTACATCTCATATTTTAGCATATATATCACTTTTCATTTTTGTCCTGAGTCGGTTACAATGAATTTGCCTCATGGGCTTTGTCAGAAAATATCTGCGTCTGAAGGGACGTCCACCTACAAGAAGTTATGGAATAAAAGATCTGGAACAAGGGCAGATGGAAGATATTTTGAATCTTTAATGTGAGCTACTAAATCATTGACCTACACCCACAAATGCAACAAATATCTGCATCTGCATATACCAAATTGGTCACTGAAACATCTAGTTAATCGAGCCTACAGATTTACATCAAATTTTGAAAGTGAAAAAATCCTCCTCAAAAGCCCACCAAATGAAAGAGGAGACAAAAATAAGCACTTTTTCCTTTTGAAGCATGTTGAAGTTCGCCAGAATGAGGGAGATATGGGCGGTCAAAGTTATGGTAAATTACATCTTGCATCTGTATATCACTTTGCATCTACACTCGTATACTGTTGTTTACTTTATGCATTTATGCAACCTCTTTCCCTTCGCCCTTTACATATTCAAGTTTTGTACATGTGATTGTATGTGCCTTCATATCCATTTTTTGTATATGCAAATGTAAATGCAATAAAATTGCCAACATACAATCGCGTGCCTTTACTTTTGTATCACCTTTTGTACATGCCCTTGAATCGGCCTTTGGATCGGCCTTAACAAATGGCACTATCTAATTTTCTACTGAGTTGATCTTGGGAACCACTGTTGAATCCTCCTTATTGGCTGTCGGAAAAACCACAAACTATGCTACCGATATGCATTGTCTCGCCGAAAAGCTATTGTATGTGACCTTTGTATATGTGATTGTATATGAGATACAATCGCATATACATACAATAGGCGGACCCCAAATTTTATAAAGAAAAATGAAATTAACATCAGGTCTGGCCTTTGTATCTTACCTTCTTGTATGTTGCACCTTTCGGACCTTGTATATGCAATATACAACTATGGACCCCAAATGATTATCCACCATATTTGATTTTTTCATTCGCATCCAGATTGTATGCATTCCCCTTTGCATCTCCCTTTGTATATCGCATATACAATATGAATATACAAATAGAACTGCATACAAACATTGCATCTGGCCTCACATCTCTCCCTTGTATATGCCCTTTGCATATTGCCTTGTATCTGCTAATTGTAGATGTACATATACAATACGAACATACATACAAAGATGCATATAACCGCATCTGCCTTTCTAAAACAAATTGCATACTCTTTTAGGTCCAGGCTTTGTATCTTAGAATTGTATATGCCATTGTATATGCAAATTGTATGTGCAAAGATACAATCACATGTACATACAATAGATGGACCCCATGTTTTGTATCTCCCCCTTGTATGTGACCTTGTATATGTGCTTGTATATTGAATTGCATATACAAAGATAACCTGATTCACTTTTTTGCATCCCGCCCCCTGTATCTTTTCCTTGTATATTAACTTTACATCTTCCCCTTTGTATATACAATTGTATATGCGATTGTATATGAGATACAATCGATATACATACAATGAAACATACAACTGTATATGCATATGAAAATGACTAAGTATAAAACTAAAAATTATTTGCAATGGAAGGCACTTGAGGACAAAAGATTTCTAGGTTTTTCTAGGTTTTTAGCAAGGATTCTCTAGGTGAGATTTTGAGAAATTTTGCAAGGCATAGCATGGAGAAATGTAGGATTTAAGACCTTCCTCTTTCTATTTAGGCTTTCTCTAATCAGATTTATTTGATAGAAAGAGGGGGAAATAGGAATATTTTGGGGCCAGGGAAAATATGACAACATTTTGGCGACCTCTTAGGGATGTTTGTCTACTAAACAAATTGATCAGTGGCCTTATAGATCCATTGGGCATGGAGTCAAAAGAGACTACAACAAGAATAGAGGAGCTGGAACACTAAGCAAGCTACCAAGCCAAAACAAAAAATAACAAGCAAGCATGTATCTCCTAATGAGAATACAACAAAGTGCAAGGGCACTTATTGAAAGGAAACCTAAAACTAAAATAAAACCTACTCTAATCCTAAACTAACTAGTCAGAGTTGACCTTATACAAAGCCATTAACTAGTTCTTGAAAGTAACTGCCCTTCCTTAACAATTTACAGTATTTTTTATGCATGTGGGTAGTTAAAAAGAAGTGAGGGGGAAATGGGCATATGACAAATTGATAAAAACACCCCCCACAAAATGGAGATAAACTCACCTATCCACCTGGACTGATTGCTGATGTTGCTAAGTTGTGGTGAATAAATAGGTTGATCCCACCCTTTTTGATGCTCAACTTCATGGTTAGAGGTAAGCATGACAAGTGGTGACTCCTCTTGATGTATCTCTAGCTAAGCTAGATACCTGATTGGGCATCCCCTTGAAGTGACATGCAAAGAATCATGGTTGAGCTCATGTCTCTGCTCTGATTCTTTCTCTTCTTGCTAGTCTGAACACTCTAGCTCTTGTATCTCAATTAGAGATATGGTTGTCTCCACCTCATGAACAAGATGGTCATGATTTTCTAACTTAGGCTCAGAAAATGAGCTATGCACATGCTCAAAAGAGAAGACCTCCTCACCAAGAAGTTGATATCCCTGCTGGATAATAAAGAAGAAAATCTTCAATTTGCTCTTGCCCATGTTTAGTCTCCTCATTATTTTCAATAAAGCATGGAAGCTCCTCAAGCATATCAGTATCATTGGCCTCTACATCATCTAGCATAGGGCAACATGTTTTCCCTTCCTTATGGTTTGGAACCTCACTGTTGTGCTCAGCCTCAACCTGCAACAATCTGCCATCATTTTCATTGTTCTCTAGTTGCTGCATATCCACAACTAGCTACCTATTTTCTTCATCTTCAACATAATCAGGTAGCTCATGAAGTAGGGTAACATCATCCACTTCTGAAGTGACCTCAGCCACCTTTTCCCTTAAGCCTCCATCCTTTGACTGCAACTCTTCTAGATTTTGGTTAGGTTGCCTCTACAGCTGAAGGTTTTCCCCATGCACTCTCTGCATTTCAACCTTGTTTTCTTGATCAGATGCATGAGAAAATGCTTCAAAAGAACTAAAGTCTAGAGGACTCAATCCCTTATTTGGGTTAACAGTACTCATAGGTGTAATAGGTTCAAACAATTCTATCTCTATGAGTGTAGGAACAAACTACTCCTCATTAGTTTTATCTTCTTCCACCTCCTCTTTTGGCTCATCTTTCCAATTATCTTGGTAGACAACAGGTCCACCCTTGAGGATTGAAATAGCATCAGGAAAAGAAGCCTGAATAACTTCTCAAATTTCTTGGAGCAGAGAAGGTTCTGGACAAATTTTTTCTTGGGGAGTGATAATTTGAGTTTGCACAGGAACAGGGGCTTGTGGAGGGATATAGGCTTTGAAGCATGGGAACTTGTGGAGTCTAGGTTGCTCTTCTATTGTCTGAACATGTGCAGAAGAAACAGACTGCTTGAATTTTGGGATTGTAAATACATGCTCTTTCAACTTAGCAATTTCATCATAACTGTCCATGCTAGGTCCATCTGATAAGGGGATTTGAAAATTGGGAAATGGTTTTGGAGGCGTAGATGGATTATCCTGCCTAAAGCTTGGAATCTTAAAATTTGGGGTTTCTTTCGCAATAGGCTGAATAGGTGTGAAAGGGAGAGAATGTTTGAAATTGGGAATGGTGGGGATTGCTTGGACCACCGGTCTCATCTATTGCTCTTGAGATGCCATCCTTATAGCAAGTTTTTCTTGAAAAACCCTTTCTTGTGCCTCTCATTGTTGGTCACATTTTAACATTTCTATAAATTCATTAGCCTCCCCATTTAGATCTAGAGACAACTTCTCGAGACCATACATGCTTATGATGTTGAGATCATAAAACCATTAAGGCTGGTTGTACCCTCTTTCTCTTTTAGCTTCATCCAAATTTTTGTCAAGCTTTAGGAAACTGCTCATGAGCTCATTGAATGCATTAGCATTCATAGGGTCAACATCTTGGGATGGATTAGGAGGGTAGCTACACTGGTTAGGATCAAAATAGTCTTTCTGGGGTTGATAATAAGCATTATTAGGCTGCCAAGAAGACTGAGTAGGGGTGGGAGGGAGGCAAGCATCGTGAGGATGCTGATATTCTGCAGTGGCAGGGCCGTATGGCATAAAATCAGAGGCATTTGGGGCCTGGTATTGCTGATATTGGGGCCAATAGCCTGTATTTGGATTAGGGGTAGGGGAATAGCCATGATTCCCATAAAATTTTGACATTTTATAGCATCTAAATGCTAGATAATCATAAAAATGTTAGAATTGGAGCAAAATTGGTCTGCAACCAAAGAGAAACTAGATACATACCAGAGAAAGAGTCACTAGGTGATTGAGATGCTTCTGGAAGCTAAATAGACCAGGAAAACCACCAAAATCCTGATCTTTGATGAAATTTTAGGTGCTTGGGCTGCTTTCACCAGTAGGTTTGTTCAGTAGAGTTGCCATGGTGTTGAAGAGATTTCCCTAAATGGTAAGATACACTAAAGAGCACACCAGAACTCTTCAATGGATGATAAGGATCATTAAATGCTCCCACCAGGTGTGCTAGAAACTATTATCACCTAGAATTGCACCCTGCTTGGAGAGAGTCCAAGCATTCTAATGACACAATGGGAATGATCTCAAAGTGTGGGACCTTGTGAATTGAGATCAGACCTCTGGAGTAGGTCAGCTTCCTACCTCTGAGCCTAATGCTTATAGGAATATATCTAAACCAAGTGCTAATGCTTGTAGGGGAAAAGGGTTAGAAGGAAACTGAAATGAAAGGGGTGATACACCAGATTTATTGAGCAATAGTGATTTTGGAAGAGAGACACAACAATGATCTCAATCATGAAGGGAGTTCACATAGACTTATAGGGCTAATTGAGGCTTCGATATGAAGATCTAACCTATAGAGGAGCTATTTTACTCACAAAATATATTATAACTTCAAGTAAAACACAAAAATCAGGACATAAGAGAGGCAAGAAATCATGCATATATTGATCATGAAGGTCAAAAACCATTACAATATAGAATATTTAATAGCAGAAATATACCCAACATAGCTAATCACATTCATTGGTGGATAAAAGGAAGACATCAGAGGCCAGATTTAGGCACAGTGAGTCACATTCACATACCCTATAATTACACTAAGAGGTCTGACTATAGAAAAAATGGTAGCATAACAGCTCCGAAATAAAACCATCCTCCTTTTACATCTCATATTTTAGCATATATATCACTTTTCATTTTTGTCCCGAGTCGGTTACAATGAATTCACCCCATGGGCTCTGTCAGAAAATATATGCATCTGAAGGGACATCCACCTGCAAGAAGTTATGGAATAAAAGATCTGGAACAAGGGCAAATGGAAGATATTTTGAATCTTCAATGTGACCTACTGAATCATCAACCTACACCCATAAATGCAACAAATGTCTGCATCTGCATATACCAAATTGGTCGCTAAAACGTCTAGTCGATTGAGCCTGCAGATTTACATCAAATTTTGAAAGTGAAAAAATCTCCTCAAAAGTCTACCAGATGAAAGAGGAGGCAAAACTAAGCACTTTTGCCTTTTGAAGTATGTTAAAATTCACCAGAATGAGGGAGATATGGGCGGTCAAAGTTACGATCAACTACATCTTGCATCTATATATTGCTTTGCATCTGTACTTATATACTATTGTTCACTTTATGCATTTATCTAACCTCTTTCCCTTCGCCCTTTGCATATTCAAGTTTTGTACATGCGATTGTATGTGCCTTTGTATCCATTTTTTGTATATGCAAATGTACATGCAATACAATTGCCAACATACAATCGTGTGCCTTTACTTTTGTATCACCTTTTACACCTACCCTTGAATCAGCCTTTGGATCAACCTTGACATGTGGCACTATCTGATTTACAATTGAGTTGAACCTGGCACCCACCATTGAATCTTCCTTATCGGCCATTGGAAAAACCACAAACTATGCTACCGATATGCATCGTCTCACCAAAAAGCCATTGTATGTGACCTTTGTATATATGATTGTATATGAGATACAATCGCATATACATAGAATAGGCGGACCCCAACTTTTATAAAGCAAAATGAAATTAACATCGAGTCCGGCCTTTGTATCTTACCTTCTTGTATGTTGCACCTTTCAGACCTTGTATATGAAATATACAACTACGGACCCCAAATGATTATCCGCCACATTTTATTTTTTCATTCGCGTTCAGATTGTATGCATTCCCCTTTGCATCTCCCTTTGTATATCACATATACAATGCAAATATACAAACAGAACTGCATACAAACATTGCATCTAACCTCGTATCTCTCCCTTGTATATGCCCTTTGTATATTGCCTTGTATCTACCCATTGTATATGCACATATACAATGCGAACATACATACAAAGATGCATATAACCACATCTGCCTTTCTGAAACAAATTGCATACTCTTTCAGGTCCGAGCTTTGTATCTCAGAATTGTATATGCCATTGTATATGCAAATTGTATGTGCAAAGATACAATCACATGTACATACAATTGATGGACCCGATATTTTTTTATCTCCCCCTTGCATGTGACCTTGTATATGCACTTGTATATTGAATTGCATATACAAAGATAACCTGATTCACTTTTTTGCATCTTGCCCCTTGTATCTTTTCCTTGTATATTGACTTTGCATCTTCCCCTTTGTATATACAATTGTATATGTGATTGTATATGAGATACAATCGATATACATACAATCAAACATACAATTGTATATGCATATGAAAATGACTAAGTATAAAACTGAGAATTATCTGCAATGGAAGGTACTTGAGGACAAAAGATTTTTGGGTTTTTCTAGGTTTTTGGCAAGGATTCTCCAGCTGAGATTTTGGGAAATTTTGCAGTGTACAACATGGGGAAATGTAGGATTTAATACCTTCCTCTTTCTATTTAGGCTTTCTCTGATCGGATTTATTTGATAGAAAGAGGGGGAAACAAGAATATTTTGGGGCCAGACAAAATATGACAATAGGACTCACTATCCACTAAGAATGAAAAGAAGAAGAAGAATAAAAGGATTGATCACTACCAAACTTTGAACTCATATAATTGCATCTAACCTATGCATAGAGTTTAGTTACAATGAAGCTCATTATACACCACAACATACAACACCTTTATAGCATCATGTGAGGCCTACCTTTTCACTCCCTTATTTTCATCATTTTATATTATTGTTGGAAACACATTTTAGACTTTGAGGGACTATTGATCTCGATTTGTAGAATTATTAGACTATATGCTTTTATTTTGATTAATTATGTTTAGCATGTTGTGATGAGACTAGGTCTTGATTTGATTCACTGATAATGTTTTGACATGCGTTATACATTATGATGTTATTGTTAGATTAGTTGTGAGATTATGTTATGGAGTTATTATGTGATTTTATCTTGAGATGGATTATAGAAATGCAAAATTATGAATCTAATTATGATGTTTTATATGATTATACGATGGTGTGAGTGTATGTTTCCCTTGCTTCAGCTATGACATACATGTTGGATTAATCTTTTGTTTAAGTGTACAGGTGCTCTAACCAAGCCACAGATAATCAGAGATCATCCCACACATTTTGTGAAATCTCGTGTTAAGTTGATCCAGTTCCAATAGGAACCAAGATCAACTGTGTTAATGCATAATGAATTGTCATAATGTTGTGTATGGTGTCTTTTGGGCTAAGTCTACCCTTTTCAATTGATTGTATATTGGTGTTGTAAAGGTGTAATGTTTAATTGATTTCATTTTTTGAGTTTTTATTTTTGTGACCCCTTTTCATGTGATTTTACTCACCCTATGGTGCTCAAAATGGGTTAAAAGTGACCTTGGGTTGTACCCCTAGGGTCTAGGGACCATTTGAGCTTGTCTAACCCTAGGATAACTCTCATTTGGTCACTTAAACTTCACCCTGAAGTAAAGTGACGAAAATAGAAGTTTGGGAAGGAGTGGAAGGTTGGATCAAACACTCAACCTTATCCACACCTCATTCCAAGGCTTAGGGAGTCTTAAGACCTCCTAAATTGTGAACGACTCAACTCCAAGGCTCTCTCACATTGGTGAGGGTACCTTGGGGTTTTGTGGGCTTTCATGGGAGGATAGGATTGGGGCACTTCTGGTACCCACATCCTTCTTTGGCTCCACCTTTCTCTCCCACATGTGTGAGAGAACACAAGTGGAGGGGAAAGGACTTGGTGGAATGGGAGGGTGACAAGTGTCACCCCCACATTCGATGAATCTTGCAAGTGGATGTGAGCAAGAAAGAGAAGGTGACATGTGTCACCTTCTCATTCCTCAAGAATCATGAAGAGAGCCTATTTTAATCCCTCTTGAGGGAGAGGGTTGTTGATTTCATTTTATTTTTTCTAATTTTATTTGAATTTGGGGAGAGAGAGAAATTTTTGGAGGCTCACTTGGAGGACTTGGAGGTGGAGTTGGAAGGGTTCTTCTTCAACTATCTTCCTTATGGGCTATTTAAGGTAGGATTCAAGGCTTGATGCATTTCCTTATGTATTTTACATTTCTTGTGTAATGGTTGTGTGTTTGTATTTTGCATTTTGTTGTTGTGGGAATTTTATGGGTGTATGCAAGAGCCTCTCCATTTGAAAAAAATGCTCAACATGTGTGGGGTGGGGGAGGAGTAAACCTCCTCGAGGTCACCTCCTAGTTTTTTTTGGTATTTTGGCCTTGAAGGAAAGTTGTGAATATGAGCATTTTTGAATGGCTTGAGAGCCACAGAGAAATATGTGAGATTTGGTATAAATGTGTTGGCTTGAGGCTTTGTTATAGTTGAGTTTTAAGATATTTAGAGTGGCACTCTTGAGTTGAGTGATTCCACTCCCCTACCCCTTTAAACTCATTTCTATGAGTTTTTTTTTGTGCAAGCCATGGGTGTTTTTCATGTTTTATTGTTTTGTGTGTTTTGTTGTGTTGTGGAGTGAAAGTTCATTGTATGTGGATGACCTCCAAGCTTGGGGGTGACTCATTAGTGAATCTATGGTAGGGAGGAGAGCGGTATTTCGTGGCTTTTTCCCCTTCCCATACTTGTTATTTGAAGGTTTAATGTAGCATTGGAGCTTGGAGGAAAAAGACTATATATCTTTAAGTTCTGTCATTTTGGCTCTTGAGAGTTATGACCAAGTTTGGCCTATGTGTAATTTGTTTTCATGTAAAAAGAGAAGATTGTTCCTCCCTTGTCATGTAAAGATAAATGTTTACATTATGTGTTGTATGGAATTTAATTGAACTTGAATATATATTATTGTGGCTATTTTATTTTAGGAGATTTTCTTGAAATGTTACAATGGAAAAAAAATATTGTGTGTAATGTTTTGTTTTAATTTGTTGTCAAAATATGCCTAAAATTGGTTCTTGATTTTATATATTTTCTAAGAAAAGAGAAATGGTTAGTTGTTGATTTTTGTTTCAAAAAGAAAATATAAAGCATAGTGTTGTTGCCTTCTTTAAAAAAAATAAAATGTATATTTATACATTGCAAAATAAAGGAAAAGATTTATTTCATGCCATTAAATGAAAAATAATTCTTTATTTTAACAAATTGATTTAAGTTAATAGTGAGAGAATACATTCTTGCATTTAAATATATATATTTTGTGTTTTATATAGATTTATTTGTTGCTGGAAAAAAAAAAAGTAAACACTTAATCTAACTATGCTATAGCTGAGTAAACTGAGTATATCTTACTTATATATATATATATATATATATATATATATATATATATATATATATATATATATATATGATGCTACTTTATAAACTCTCTCTCTCTCTCTCTCTCTCTCTATATATATATATATATATTAAAAAAATCTGAGTTATGCAAGTCTGATGAACTGAGCACATGTTATACAGCAAGCGTTTTGTAAAAAGAAGAATGTTTTTTTTTCGCTGACCCACGGCCTGTGTTGAAAAAGTGGGGTAATTGTGGGCGGTGGTGAGGATTTCGAACCTCCACCATGGTCTCCATTCGCCTTTATGTGTTGTGCATAAAGAGGGGTGTGGGGGGGCTACCTCTTCGCCGGTGGTGCCATTTTTGATAGTCTGTCACTCCTCTCAAATGGTCGTTCGGCCCTTCTTGCATAACAACAATATTGGGGGGGGGGGGCTACCTCTCTGCCTCCGGCGCCATTTTTGACAATCCGTCACTCCTCTCAAACAGTCGTTCGGCCCTTCCTGCATAACAACAATATTTTTATTATATATATATACTTTAAAAAAAGATTTCAAATAGGTATATACCCAATGTATATACCTCCGTGGAAGCTTTATCCATGGCTACCCTATCTCTCAACCTACAACAAAGAAGATAGAAAACAAAATGGAGGAGAGAAAAAACAAAATAGAGAGAATAGAATGAGAGGAAAAAGAATAGGGATAGGGTTTTACTATTCTTTCCATAAGGAAAGTATTTTTTTATTGGGAGAGCTTTTAGGGTTCTTTTGAATTTTAAATTAGCATATATTCAATTTACCCTCTTCTTTTTTGTTTAGGAATGTTATTCTCATTGTTTTTTTTTAATATATCATTTATTTAATTGGGCATGAGGTAAATTTAATTTTAGGAGTGGATTTTCTAGTATTTAATAATTGTATGGTTTGTTATTTAATTTTTAAGTGGAATAGGAAACTTTAGTTTTAATTTAGGAGATTAGGGAATTAATTCTTTGATTTAGATGGTTTTGGGCATTTGGTTATTTAATTGAATGTGTATGAGGGATACCTTATAATAATTTATTTACATTTAGGGATCGTGTAGTTAGCAATTTTATGTGGGCTTTTTCCATCCTTTTATACCTTTTAATTTTCAGGATTCTAAATTAATTTTTTTTTATAAGTGGTTTTTGATTTATTTAATTTGGAAATCCTTCTTATTGTCTTATTATTGCCTTTTGATTTTTATGCATTTGGGAAGACTGCTTTTTTTTTAGAATATTATATTTAATATGTTTCGGGGGATTATATAATTGTATTATAATTTTATTTAGGGTGAGGTTATTACCCTTAAGTCCTCTAACTTTGGGGAGATTATATTTGACTTATTAGAATAAATTTAATTGTTTGGATTATATTTATTAGTTGGTCTTTATTATTATGGGGTTAAATATTTAATTGTTTTATTTAATTTAATTTTCAATTAATTGGAAAGTTAATTTTAATAACATTTATTAGATGATTTAATTTAACCCCTAATCTATTTTTTCTCATAAACATATTAATGGGAAACCTTTTTAAATTTTTTATTTTGAATGCTAATAAGGCATTATGCTGCCAGATTATTTCGAGAGATTAGGGTTATTTATCTTATCAACTTTGCCCCCTTTTGTTGAGTAATGTTTTAACATTATCTGTAGATTATATATTTTATTTAAGTGGTTATTTAATTCTTTTATGAAATTAGAATTAGAGTTTCAATTTTGACTCATATTGAAATCCTGTCATTCACCTAGGAAACTTAGGGTTTGATGAATCGATCCTAACCCTAATGGTGATGTTTTTCACATTACATTGACTCCTTTAGTCAGCTTTCATCACGTAGGGGAATGTGCATGAGATCACATTACCCCAAATTTGATTGACATGTTTACGCCTTATGCGTATTGCCACTGAGCATGCTAATGTGTGCAAGGGGGTTCCTAGGGATGCGTAGAATTTTTTTTATATTTCATGTCATGACCACATGACAAATGACATGTGTGTTCCATGTTATGACCACATGGGAAATGTGGGCATGACACGTCACCAAAAATTATAGACAATTGCTCACTACATCTGGTAGCCTAACACATGAAAGCCCTTACTGGCCTAAAAATTCACATCACTACATCATGCCCCACATACACTCACACACACACAAACTCTTGACACCTATTTATCCATCATTATCCTTGAAACAATCTTTAATTCTTGAAACAATGGTCAAGGTTGAGAAACACACAACATTTGAATTAGGTCTAGACCTAAACTTTCCATGGCACAAAGGAATGAAGTAAAACATCTTTATGCCTTAGCTCAGACCTAAATCTATCCAAGAACATTACACAATGCTCACATAAACACCAAAGAAACTCCTCACTTAGCAAAATCATCTCAAGTCGGCCACATAGTGTAAACATAATAAATTCTTGATCACACACTTCCATGAACCTAACCATAACTCGTAGACCACACAAAAGGCTTTAACACAATCTAGAAACATTCATAAACATCTTAAAGTCACCTGGAAACTAACAAATTTAGCCACAACAACTTTCACTTGAACACAACAATTTTCACCTAAACACAACCACACTCGAACTCTGGCACATAACAGATTGCTTTCAGGACCACCAAATCATGAACCTTTCAAATGAAATATAGGTGAGATCCTTATAAACATATATCTAGATCCACAACACCTAAACTTACCTACAGAGGAATGCGGAGTAAAATACTTTCTCCCAAACACCTTTGCACAACTTAGAAACACTATCAAATATTGTTCTCAAGCTGGTGAATATAACTTTCACTACACAGCAATCCAGAGGACCAAATTTTGGATTTAGCATCTTGAAACACTTCTCAATAATATATCCAAACTATAAACTTAGATCTTCAACATAGAAGAAATGCGGAGCAAAAACATGAATAATATTTTGTAAGCCAGAAGACTCTTCAACACACTAATTCCAATATTAATCAAACTGTCTCAAAAGTACTTGGAAACTTAGTAACATGAACAATCTACTGACATCATCAACACCTCTACAAGGCATTCAGATCACTTTAACACAATCACCTTAATCAAATGACAACAACAATATCAGAAGATAGAGTTGACACCAATGACAACATAAACATGTTGACATCAATAACAACACCGATTATCACATACTTGCAACAATCTCCCCCTTTGTCATTGATGGAAACATATGATGTGAAAAAACATTAGGACACTACTCTACACTACTTACACTCTCCCCATTTCTTTTAAACATCTTTCTTTCTTTCTCTCCCTTTATTTTTCACATGAACTCTCTGTTGGAATCGTTTGCCATTGCGCCAAAAGCTCAAGATATCAACGCTCGCTACAAATGTCAGACTTAACCCAGATCCATGGGAGGCTCACTGCCATGTCACAAATCCTGAGGTCAACATTGAATGCCTCACTGACAAGGGGGCAGCTCACTGCCAACAATCCCCCCCTCAACGCAACCCGAGGGATTTGAACCCATGACCCATGGCTCTGATACCAATTGTTGGAATCGTTTGCCATTGTGCCAAAAGCTCAAGCTATCAATGCTCGCTACAAATGTCAGACTTAACCCAGATCCACGGGAGGCTCACTGCCATGTCACGAATCCTGAGGTCAGCGTTGAATGCCTCACTGACAAGGGGGCAGCTCACTGCCAACACTCTCTCCCCCTTTGACATCAATGGCAAAGGGTGACACATATTTCTCAAGCTTTCTCCCCCTGATTATGATACTACACATGTAGACACCCTAAAATGACCACGTCGTTGAATCACTTGCATTTCATAATCTGTCTAATCACCTACATTTCACACATTAATTAAATAATCTAATTATTTAATTAATTTCATCAAATTCTTCTAAATCTCCTAAATTCAACATTAATTAAATAAATTCTCTTTATTTAATTAATTAAATCAAATTCCTCTGTTATTCTTCCACAATTAAATAATTTTAATTATTTAATTAAATCATTATTCTTTTTCCAAATTTCAATTCCACATTAATTAAATTAATTATTTAATTAATTCAACAAATTCCCTCTTATCTACAATTAAATAATTCTTAATTATTTAATTATTTCTTCCAAAAATATCTTCTCCAAATTTAAATAAATCAATTATTTATTTAAGTTGCTTTTTCTTCTAATTTGAGTTATCTCTAATATAACTCAAGGTTTCTATATTTAATAAAGCAAAATATCTTCTTTTCTCATGCAAATCTCTTCTTCTTGTTTTAAATCACATAACTGATTGCTTTATTCTTTTAATTGATTTATCTCTTCAGTTAACTCATTCTTCTATTCTTGATAACTCCTCTCATGCAAAAGAAAGCAAGACACTTGTCTTCTTCTCATTCGTTGCATGTTCCTCAACTGTTCTCCTCCATTGATTCTTCTGAATTATTTGGACCGTTGGTCGATCTTCATTGAAACCTATATAAACCCCCCTCATCTCCTTCATTACCCCTCTCTCTTCGATCGTATTCTCAAGCATACTTAACAGAGCTTTGAGCATACAAAACGCGTCGATTGAGCACTCTCATGATCTTTTGACATTGATCTCTTGAGCACACTACTTGCTTGTTGCAGCTATGGCTTCGCAACTTCATTGAGCAATCCACATTCAATCCAAAGGAAACAATACAGATTTCGGTAAAAGTCTTTATTTCATTGATTATTTGTCATGGCTTTTATTTAAATTCATTTTCTTTATGTTATTGGGTTTTTGGTTTTATTAGTTTAGATTTAATTGATTTTTCATCATACACATTCTAGCACGCCTGGTGGGACCCACTAATCCCTTTGTTTCTTTGAGAAATTGTTTTTTTAAAGTCACAGTATGGCACAGTGCAAATGATATTGCACAGCGCTTCTGGCAGTATCTTTGAGCGCTCTTGGTGGCACAGTTCAGCACCCTTGGGGGCACTGTGGTGCTTCTGGTAGCATAGAGCGGCACTTTCGGCAACACAGAACAGCGCGACCGGTAGCCTTGTTAAGCGCTTTTGGTTAAAATTAGGTTTTGACTTTATTCGGGGTTTTTGCAGGGTTTTCTCATTTCAAATCTGTGGTTTTGTTTGACAAGCTGTTGTATTTGCCTTTCAAACCTGCTTTTGATACATCCTAAGCTGATTTATTTAGGGGTATCTTTGGTAGTTGCGTTAATCTATTGTATTGCTACACCTTCTGAGTTTTCTGGATTTCACTATTCAGATCTATTAGATATTATTGCTCAGAATAGTAGATTAAACATGAAATCCTAGTTTGATCTGGTCCTTTTGACAAAAGCTAATCTTTTCATGATCTGAGACCGTGCGGTGCATTCGGCATAACAGTATAGTGCTTCTGGTGGTATCCTACAGTGCTTCCGCTATACACGACATCGCTTTTGGCATAACAGTGTCGCGCTCCTGGATGCATAGTACAGTGCTTCGAGTTATTTTTCAACACTTCTGGTAATATTCTGTGACGCTTTTGGTCGGTGTTATAGCGCTTTTGGAATACAGTAAGTCGCTTCTGGTAAGATTGTGCAGTGCTTTTGGTCAAAGTTGATTTGTTTTTTGCTAACTTGTGAATTTTTGGTGGAACTAACTCACTTGTCGCAGCTTCTTATTACTCACATAGAGCCAATAGGTGTTTTTAACATGTTCATGCAGGACGAGCATTGAAGACCTCTTGATTTATCTCACTAAGTCTTAGAAACACATTGCATGCTTGAAAGGATAATTAAACAAATCTTTTCTGCAAAACTAAGTCTTAGGAACATACTACTTTTCTTAAGGGACAATGGACATGTATGAACAAACACCTCAATTTTCTTAAGGGACAATGGAAATGTATGAACAAACACCTCAATTTTCTAAGGGACAATGGACATGAATGCCAAACACTTCATTTCATAAGGGATAATTTACAACTACAAACATGTGTGTCCCTAGTTTAGTTGCACCTTATTTTTCTTATAACGGGACAATTGAACCTTTGTTTGACGTGCTTGCTCTTACTTTTCTGTACTTCCTTTAGAAGGGCCTGCTTTTGGATTGCACTTCATCCAAAAGGGACAACCCTAAGCGGAGTTTTCCTTTGAACTGCTATATAAGAGGGATAAGGCGAAAGCCAAGTCCTAACCAACGTCAGCCTTACCTTGTGGTGCCAAACTAAAAAGAGGTGTACTAGCTCTTTGTGGAAATGATTTTCACATTGTGCGAAGTGTTTGAAACTCTTAGTAGGATTGGTTAAAGCTTTTAGTAGCTTGTCGTATTGCTCGTAAGGCGTTGGTCCCTCAAAGTCACTAAAAACCATTTTAGATAGAGACTACCCGACCTACCTCTGAACATTGCGGTAATCATCAGTGCAAGGGAAATCGATTTAAACCCTTAAGATACTCACCATTGGCTCCCTTGAGAAGAGATAGTATTCCCTTGGACATAAAGCTCTTGTGACCTACTTGAGCTTTCCAAGGGGAGGGTGAGATATCCCTACCTTTCATCTCTCGCAAAGATACTAAATATCTGACACCTTTATGGAATGATATTTTTATCGACAGAGTATTAAGCTGTGAGCTGATCTACTGCAATGAAACCTTGTCTCTAGGGATAAAAAGTGCTTGTTATTGATTGCAATTGTCTTAGACCTATGGAAACATTGGGCTTGTTTGGAGCCTTGAACATACACTATCTATTGTGTCAGTCCCTTGTTTTTTGACCACTTGTTTGCTGTGTTTTCTCTTGCCAAACCAATCCAATCAGAAACAGAAAATCAAAATTTTGCCTTTGAAAAACATTAGACACTACTTCAGCACCCCTGGTATTACAGCAGCTCACCTTTGGTAGTACAGTAGATCACCTTTGGTACAGCAGTAACCCGCCTCTTGCAAAAACTCTACTTCAGCGCCCTTGGTATAACAGTAGCTCACTTTTGGTCATTGTAGCTCGCCTTTGGCATAACAGTAACTCGCTTCTGGTAGCTCAGTCTGTCGCCTTTGGCATCATAGTAGCATGCTTTTGGTTGCACAGTCCTATGCCTCTGGTCAAATAGTATAGCGCTTTTGGTCCAGTACTTTGTGCATCAGAGTTTGTCCATTTCTCAAAGCATCTCACAGAAACACAGCATTTCCTGTCTTGTCCTAGTGTATTCCATGGTAACCACTAGGCTCCAGCAAACTATGAAGTCCAAGCAAGTTGTCCCTAAGAAATGCAAGTCGCCTCCTCGCACACCACAATCAGGTCATCTCAACATTACTCCCAAGGTGACTCCTAATACACCCGCGGCAAAACCAATCAGCTCTCCGAACATGCCGCACATTGATGAACCAAGTAATCCTCAAGAGGGTAGGGTCCCCTTAGTAAGAACACCTCAATATACCACCGGCTTGCCTCTAGATTTTGTGCCACAAGGATATACTATTGAGCAAAACCCACCTCAAGAAGGGAGGGTTCCTTTGGAAAGCATTTCCCAATACACCACGGGCTTGCCTCTAGATTTTGTCCCTCAAGGTTATACTATAGATTTAGTCCCATCTCAAGAAGAGCGACACTTTGAAATAGGTCAATCCTCTCAAGTAGATGGGCAAGATCTTGATGAAATCATACAAGAGCCTAGAGTCGTGGCAGCCTTTGACAAAATCCTTAGTGAGAACCAAGATCATTTCTTTTGCTTGCTTGCAGAGCAAGGTGCCAAGTTACCTCAACATTTTGATTTATCCACTCTCAAGGAGAACAAACAGCGCCCAAGATACCATACAAGCGGTTCAAACCATGTCCACGGTGACTATGCCCTTACCTACACAAGGCTCGCAGTATAGGAACCCCCTTTTTCAAAATCCAATAGGGGAGAGACCCATATCACTGCTTTTGACTCCTATGGAGATCTATAAAAACCAACAAGAAACTCTCCAACGTGAAGCAAAGTTATCTAAGCAAGCCACCTTAGCTCGGTCGAATATACAACCACCTCCTAAAGTGTCCACACCGGTCGCAAGTGGAATCTTGATTACCCCATCATACGAAGGTTTCCCACCAAATTACAATCTAGGGAACAATTATGTAGCCATGCACCAAGGGTCTCAACAAATGCCACCTCCTATATCATCACACCTTCATGTCTCTCAACCAATTAGAGTCATGCAACCCCAACCACAACATTCTTCTACTCTCGTCCTTAAGCAACCCCAACCACATAGTTCTTCTACTCGCATCCTCAATCAACCCCAACCGTCGCAAATCACGTCTACCTATGTCCCTCCTCCACAATGTTCATCCTCACTCAACTTCTTTCACACATTGCCTAGCCACTCTCAACATTTCCAACATCAAGTTTCCCAAAGCTATGTGCCGCCTTCACAACCTAATCAAATGCACTTTAGCTTTCCTCCACCCAATTCGTTTCTTCAACCATCACAAAGCCAACAGTCTTACCTAGCGCCACCTCCACCTCTTCCAAATCAAAACCTCCAATTTCAACCCAATCTCAACCAAACGTACAACCCATATGATCCTAATCAATCTTATGACCCTTATAACACCAGCGTGCATGGCTTATATTATAATCTTCCATATGGGCAACACCAACCACTTTTCGGACAACAAGAGATGTTACCAACCCCTCCCATGACTATGGAGCTAAAGATTGTGGAGGTACAACAATAGCTATCTGATCTTATGTTTGGCCACACCAAAAAGACCTTCTCTTTAGAGGAAGTGTGTCCTTATCCTTTTGATCAGTCACTACCAATGATCCCTTTTCCTCAAAATTTCACTATTCCCAAGTTCGATAAATACAAAGGAAAAGGTGACCCAAAAGACCATCTTAGGGAATTCTATCTTGGTTGCTTCGAGGTCTCACACAATGACACATATCTTATGCGTCTCTTCCCTCGCAGTCTTGGAGGTCAAGCAATAGAATGGTTCTCACACTTACCTATGGGTATCAAGTCTTTCAACGAGCTAGCAGAGAAGTTTGCCACCCATTTTTCTTACAACGCGGAGCATGAGATTTCCATGACTGATCTATGCAACAATAAACAGAAAAATGGGGAAACTTTCATTTCTTTCCTCTAATGATGGAGACAAATGGCTAGCAAATTCCCTTTCAAGATTCCATAGAAACAGCTTGTCAGCATATTTGTGCAGAACCTCAACCAAGAGTTAGGTTTTCATTTGCAAATTCTTAGTGCTACAACCTTTGATGAAATCACATACAAGGGAATCAATATTGAGAAGGCCCTCATTGCTAAGGGTGTGGTCAAAATCTTTAAGGAAATGAAAGATAGCACTTCTCATCAACAATCAAACGATAAACCCAAATATTGGAACAAGAACAAAAATGTGGTCAATGATGGGGTGGTCGATACTAAGCATGTCCAAATGTTGCAAACCCCGCTGCAGCTCTCCAAACCAAGTCAAGCTCCACCTCAACAATAGCAGCAACAAAGGCAGCCTTATCCAAACCAACAGCAACGACAACAAGAGTGGCCCCAACAAGATTACCCTCCGTGACGTCAATTCACTCCCTTGGGAGTGCCCATCGAATCAGTCTTACAGCAAGCCTTACAGAAAGGGCTCATCACCTTACCTGATGCTCCTCCTTATGGAGAACCTGTCTACAAAATTGCACATTACAGAGACAATGAATATTGTGAGTTCCATAGGAGTAAAGGTCATAGAACTGCGTCATGCATGAAGCTCAAGCACCTTATCCAAAACCTCATCGACGGTAATCAAATCACTTTTGAGGATGAATCACCAGCGCAACACACGAACAAGGATCTTGATATGTACAAGGAACCATTCCCTCATCAAGGTCCACCTCCTCCTCAGGATAGAGGTAAGGGTATCAATCATGCTTCAACATCCTTTGATTCCATTGTAGGTCATTTTGAAGAGAGTTGAGTGTCTACCCTCACAATCAAAGGCAAATCTACGAATTGTGTTGTTACTACTCGTCGAGGTCATCTCACCATCCGTGCACCTACACCTAGGCTTCCGGGTTAGTTTGATTATAATCTTGTCGAACATCTAGGGAGAACACCAGCACAGATCTCTATTTTGGACCTTCTATGGTCATCACCTGCACATAGAGTGGTGCTAGAAAAAGCCCTCCAAGAATCTTCCGTTCCTAACAACATAGTGGTCATGGATTTCCAAGCTATAGTAGGTAACATCGCTTCGCCCTACAATGTGGTCTTCTCTGAGAAAGATTTCCCATCCCATGATCCATGTCAATGATGCCCTGCATATTGAAGTTCTCATCCATAAGCGCAAAATCAAATGTATACTCATAGATGGTGGTGCTGGCCTCAACATCTGTTCTTTAAAATTACTAAAGCAATTGGGATACTCTGAGGATCACGTCAACACTAATCATAGTATTACAATCAAGGGGTATGATGATGCAGAACGCCGTTTAGAAGGTGTTATTCACTTGCCTATACAACTGGGCCCTGTCATGCTTGAAACTAGGTGTCAAGTCCTTGATATTGAGCTGCCTTACAACATTATCCTAGGTCGCCCATGGATCCATGCCATGAAATCTATTCCCTCCACCTACCATTAGTCCCTAAAGTTCCCATACAATGGTACGGAGATCACCATCCCAGGAGATCCTAATCCTTTTGAATTTTGTCGTGTCTTGCAAGGAAGCTATAAGAATTGCAACCAAGTGCCTAAAAATGACAAAGCCCTTGAATCCCCTCTTTATGTTGATCCTAAAACTCTCACGCAAGCCTCTACAAGTGAATCTACACCCCTCCCCAAAATCACAGCTCGCATCCGAGATATAGGCTTTGGCACTTATGATATCTCAGAATCTTGTTGTGTAGGGCGGATGCGTCTATCTCCAAAATCTTACGGCTAACCACCCATTGCCAAAGTTATCAAAAAAGTAGCTATTCCTCCCCCAACATTCATAACCCAATTCCAACATGGACAGTTATTGGAAGAGGAAATTATTGAGGACATTTCTTCTTGGCTCTATAAGGAGAAAGAACCAGTCACAATACTAGTCAAGCAATATGGCAATGGCTTAAGGATAGTAAAAAACATGGGCTATAAAGGCAAAGGTGGCCTTGGGAAACAGAATCAAGGAACTATGGAGCCCATTGTGGTAATAAAGAAGCTAGAAAAGAAAGGGTTAGGATTTGGTAAGAAGGTACCACGTGCCTTGGACATCGAGTATATCCTCGACGAGGTAGCTAACACTTTTCCCGCCGATTCGACATCTACAGAGGATATCATCGATGACTCTTCCCTCCACATGACCAATCTATTCACAGAATCCTCCATTTTTACACTATCCTCTGTATCCTTAACTTCCACCACCAGCACCCAGAATGTCACACTTGTCTACCCTAAACTTATTGATTGGGACCAACAGGGGGCCCCCGTTATAGACGTATTTCAGAATGACGAAGCTTTAGCTGAGTTCATGGGACTTTGGGAAGGTATCCCTCATGGCGATCACAAAGCAGGTTTTGTAATGGAACTAGATCCCACGACTTATTTTGGTGAGAATGTCAAATCCTCCAGTCGTAAAAGTGCAAATAAAGAAAGATCTCTAGGTGAAAACTACATTGTGGCACCTCCTGATCACAAAATAGTAAAAATAAAGGACGTATCCAAAGGTGAAAACCCAACTATGGCACCTAAGGATGGAGGATTTGACCTTCCCCTACCATCTAAGTATCAAGAGAAATTAGCTCTCCTAGTGGAAGATTCTACAGAGATAAGCC
Source organism: Cunninghamia lanceolata (assembly GCA_027924645.1). NCBI lineage: Eukaryota > Viridiplantae > Streptophyta > Pinopsida > Cupressales > Cupressaceae > Cunninghamia > Cunninghamia lanceolata. The sequence continues at coordinate 18,500,337 of BSBN01001807.1, read as the reverse complement.
TAGGCACAGAACAAAATCCAAAGACCACATTCCTAGCGGCATCATTATCTGAAACAGAGCACAGAAATCTTAACAACTTCTTCTTGCAACAAACTATCAATTTTGCATGGACCTATGCTGATATACTAGGGCTAGACCCTAAGCTAGTAGTTCATTATCTCACATCGATCCCAATGTGAAACCAGTCAAGTAGAAGTTGAGAAAGATGCACCCACAGATAGCTCTCTTGGTGAAGGTGGAAATACAAAAACTGTTAGACACAAAGTTTATACGACCAATCGACTATTCAGATTGGGTCTCAAACATTGTACCTGTGTCTAAACCCAATGGACACATCTGCATGTGTAATGATTTCAGAGATCTCAACAAGGCATGTCCCAAAGATGACTTTCCACTACCAAACATTGACATTATAGTGGACTTGACAGTAGATCACGAGATGCTTTCTCTCATGGACGGATTCTCTGGCTACAATCAGATAAGGATAGCTGAAGAAGATCAACATAAAACAACCTTTACTTGTCCTTGGGGGAATTATTGTTGGTGTGTCATGCCGTTTGGTCTGAAGAATGCAGGAGCAACCTATCAGAGAGCAATGACAGTGATCTTCCACGATCTGTTTCATCACATCATGGAAGACTATGTTGATGATATATTGGCTAAATCTCCTAGGGCGGATCACATATAGGTCCTAGGACAGATCTTTGACAGGCTTGAAAAATACCAAGTAAGACTCAATCCAAAGAAGTGTGTATTCGGTGTAACATCAGGGAAGCTGTTGGGATACATTGTATCTCATAGAGGCATCAAAGTCGATCTAGCGAAAGTAAAGGCTATAGTGGAGATGCCTCCACCCAAGAATCTTAAAGCACTAAGGAGCCTTTAGGGAAGGTTACAGTCCATTCGGCATTTCATATCACAGCTAGCAGATAAATGTCAACCCTTTCAACACTTGCTTCGAAAGGATGTCTCATTTCGATGGGACAACAAGTGTTAGGCAGCGTTTGATCAACTTAAAAAGTATCTAGCTACACCTCCTGTATTGGTTCCACCAGTTGCAGACAAACCCTTGATCTTATACATCTCCACTACAAACTCGGCCTTGGGGGCCATGCTAGCACAAAATGATGACATAGGAAAAGAGCATGCCATTTATTACATCAGTAGAACCTTGGTGGGATATGAGCTCAATTATTCGCCAATGGAAAGGGCTTGTTTAGCAGTAGTGTTCGCCTCCCAAAAGTTGCGACATTACATGCTGAACCAACATACAAATCTGATAGCCAAGATTGATCCCTTGAAATATCTACTAGCAAAAGTAGCTCTCACAGGTAGACTTGCGAAGTGGGTCATGATCCTTAGTGATTTTGACATTGAGTATACGGATCGTAAAGCAATCAAAGGACAAGCCCTCGCAGATCAACTAGCAGAAGCACCTATGAAAGATACACATCCTATGGTAGCAGACTTTCTTGATGAGAATCTCTTCACTCTTGCTACCTCCATAATGTGGAAGTTGTATTTTGATGGTTCTTACACACAACATGGATCACGAGTTGGCATCTTATTTGTTACACCTTAGAATGACTATATTTCTAAGTCATATCGACTTGCATTCCCTTGCACCAACAACATAGCCGAGTATGAAGCACTCCTCATAGGTCTCAATACAACAGTTCAATGGGACATCACAGAATTACAAGTATATGGAGACTCACAGCTAGTCATTCGCCAAGTCACAGATGAATACCAAACAAAGGATGAAAAGTTGGTCCCCTACAAACAACTAGTGGATGCCTACAAACCACACTTTTCTAGCATCACATTTGAGCAAATTCCAAGAGAGTATAACAAAGCTGCAGATTATATGGCTTCTGTAGGGTCACTGATTGACATGCCTGCAAATACACAGAAGTGTGAATTCTTGATCGAGCAATTGTTGATACCAGCCATCGATGTTCCTATTACTGAAATCATCTGCAAACTTGTTGGTCCCAATTCCCCATGGTACGAAGATATCTATGAAAACCTCAAGAACAAAACCTTTCCCCCTGACCTATCATCCACCCAATGCAAAACCTTTATCCGTCGATCCTCTCGTTACATCATTCTGGGTGATACACTATATTGCCATAGTCTCGATGGTATCCTCTTACAATGTCTTAACGTAGAACAAGCTGAAGCTACCTTACGAGACATACACAAAGGTGGTTGTGGTGCACATTCTACCGGTCCTAATCTTGCTAAGAAGATACTCAGAACAGGTTATTACTGGCCTACAATAGAGCAAGATGATGCACAGTTTGCTAAGAAGTGTCTACAATGTCAGCAGCATGGAGATCTGATTCACACCCCAGCTCATGAATTACAACTTGTGACAACTCCATGGCCATTTTCTCAATGGGGTCTCGACCTTCTAGGACAAATCCACCCTTCCTCCTCCAATGGCCACAAGTTTATCATTACCGCCACTGAGTATTTCACGAAGTGGGTGGAAGCCATTCCTATGACCTATATCACCGGTAAGCAAATAGCCAAGTTTATTCTAAACTACCTCATATGCCGGTATGGTATTCCCCAAGCCATTGTCACTGATAATGGGAGACCATTCAAGAACCAAGATGTCCGTGCCTTGTGCACACAATACAATATCCAACATCGCTTTTCAACTCCCTACTATCTGCAAAGTAATGGCCAAGCTGAGGCTTCCAATAAAACCATTCTCAAGATCCTCAAGAAAATAGTCAATGAAGCTGGTCGTGATTAGCACTTGCAACTCAATCCCGCCCTATGGGCCTACCGCACTAGTATCAGAACATCGACGGGTGCCACACCCTATGCCTTGGTCTTTGGCTCTGAGGCCATCCTACCTATAGAGGTCGAGATCCCATCCCTCAGAGTTTCCATGCAGGACCTGATCGGCAGAGACGAGTATCGCACTTCCAGATTAGCTGAGCTTGAACTACTAGATGAGAGGCGCCTTACCGCACTTAATCATCTCCATGTCTATCAAAACCACCTCAGGCATAATTACAACAAAAAGATCAAAGAAAGACGGTTTCAAGTTGGTGATCTTGTACTTAAGGAGAATCAGAGAAATCAAGCCGATCAAGAAAAGAAGGGCATGTTTGAGCCCAACTAGTTAGGTCCCTTCATTGCGACAGCAACATATGGATCAAGAGCTTATACTTTAGCTACACCTGACAACATTCCTCTAGATGAGCCACTTAACAGTGTCCATCTCAAGAAGTTCTATGCCTGATCCTCAGAGTATTCCAAAAAAAAAATCTAAAAATAAAAATCCGTCCTCTGGTGAAAACCTGGCAAACAGGCATCTTGGATAAGTACCATAGTGAAAACCTGGCAAACAAGCGCTATGTGTAGAGTCAGCATCCATCGTCTATTGAGTCCTGTCCACTCCTTGTCCAGTTCGCAGTGCCTCTCCATCCATCCATAATAAAACCATTGACCTTGTTTGCATTTCCATCTCCCTATCTAGTATAGCTTGGAAATTTGTCAATGTCCATCGTCGTCTCCCCATGTCTTGGTCTCGGTCTACAGTTAACACTGCCTTGTCCTAGGTCAAGTCTTTCTGTGTCTTCTTCGGTAGTCACCCCTACAGTTTCCTCTACCAAAATGGGGGCAACTCTTTCCTTAACTTAGGTCTAGAGGAGGTTCCTTGTTCGTGGTTTGCAGTGCATACGTCAATCTTTTCTCATTTCCACAGGTAACACCCTTTAACAGACACATCGCTCCTACAATAAGGCTGTTATCTTCTCAACACTTTTTTCTAAATCATCACATCAACCAGAACTACATATTATCATCTCATTTCAATCTTAAGGTACCTTTATCCCATGGATATGGGTATGTAGGCAGTCTGGATTATGAAGGATGTTTCCAGTACTCAGGTACATAAGATCCCCTCTTCTCAACACTTCTCCCACATCATCACACTTACCAGAACTACATATTATCTCTTCGCAATCTTAAGGTACCTTGATCCCATGGATATGGGTATGTAGGCAGTCTGGAATATGAAGGAAGTTTCCAGTACTCAGGTACGTAAGATCCCCTCCTTTCCACCTCAATCCATTTCACCACTCTATCTAGAACTACATATTTATCATTTTCATTTTCATCGTCGTGTGCCTTGATCCCATGGATACAGGGTATGTAGGCAGTCTGGAATACAAAGGATGTATCTAGTACTCAGGCACACACGATCCATCATTCTCCACCCACCCCAATCCATCGACCTGTCACCTTTCTAGTCTTCCATTTTTCAAAATCCATTCACCTCGACTTGACTAACTCAAGCAGCAAGCTAGCACATCCTTTCAAAGCAAAAGTCCTTAACAAACTTGAAGCAAAGCAGCTTCCTTCTAGAGTCTCCTACTGTCCTGCATACCGATTGCCAACATCAGCTAAGTCCCGCTTACCCAAAGCCCTAGATCAACAAGCTTGTCTTTTGCAAAGTGTTCCATGATTGAGACCAACACATGCATCTCCTGCGACACGTGGCATTTCCTGCAGCGAGACATTATCTTTTTAGGTAGATAGCACCCTTTAACGGACACAAATTTCCTACGATAAGGCTATTATCTTTCCTATCCAATCTATCATGAGCAACCTCTTTGGCAAGAGAATGTGTTGGCTATATGTTTACTTTGAAGTCAGTCAATTTGCTTTTTGGTTTATCTTTTGTTCCTTTATCCATTACCTATTCAAGGCTACCTTGATTTATCTATAATCTTGGTATGTTGCGATGCAATACAGATTGGGGGCATAGTCATTGCTTTTTGTGTGCCGTGTTTGAGGAATGATCTTTAGTATCTTTCTTAGCATTATATTTATCTTGTGTGTGTTACAACCTAGCATCTTAAATATATTCTTCTTGCACTTACATGTATTGAAGTTTATTTTATGTTCAAGACTATGGCTTATTCACATGTTCCAACAAGGTTATATTATGTCTAAAGGATCTAAGTTCAAACCGCTTGCTTGCAGAGTCAATGTCCATGCACTCAGATATTACTACACCTTGGTCTTTTATACCTTGGTGGCGAACTATCCACGTGCTATATCAAAAATAAGGATTGCTCTTTATATACAACTATGAAACCGTTGCAACAAGCTCATCCATTTACACCATCCATTCACCCATGGCCTTATATAGTTTTCCAGCAAGCATCGATCAACCCTTTGTCTCTCATGTTCTCTTCTATCTCCACTTTCTTCTATCTATCATCTATCCAAACCTCGTCTATCTCCAACAAAATCTTCTAGTCGAGCATCAACACAGTTCTTCTGTCACTTCCCTGTCTTTCCTCTCGAGGGGGCACCCTACGCCAGCTATGCTGGGGCAACTACCTACACTGGGGCATCAAAAAATTGTATCATGTCTTCAACTATCCATTTCTTTGACGCAACGCTATAAACTACATTGCATCAAAGAGGGGCAAAATGTAGACACCCTAAAATGACCACGTCGTTGAATCACTTGCATTTCATAATCTGTCTAATCACCTGCATTTCACACATTAATTAAATAATCTAATTATTTAATTAATTTCATCAAATTCTAAATCTCCTAAATTCAACATTAATTAAATAAATTCTCTTTATTTAATTAATTAAATTAAATTCCTCTGTTATTCTTCCACAATTAAATAATTTTAATTATTTAATTAAATCATTATTCTTTTTCCAAATTTCAATTCCACATTAATTAAATTAATTATTTAATTAATTCAACAAATTCCCTCTTATCTACAATTAAATAATTCTTAATTATTTAATTAAATCAAAATTTATTCTTCCAAAATCATGCACAAACAATTAAATAAATTTAGTTATTTAATTTTCTTTCAAATCTTCTAAATTAAATAATTCTAATTATTTAATTATTTCTTCCAAAAATATCTTCTCCAAATTTAAATAAATCAATTATTTATTTAAGTTGCTTTTTTTTCTAATTTGAGTTATCTCTAATATAACTCAAGCTTTCTATATTTAATAAAGCAAAATATCTTCTTTTCTCATGCAAATCTCTTCTTCTTGTTTTAAATCACTTAACTGATTGCTTTATTCTTTTAATTGATTTATCTCTTCAGTTAACTCATTCTTCTATTCTTGATAACTCCTCTCATGCAAAAGAAAGCAAGACACTTGTCTTCTTCTCATTCGTTGCACATTCCTCAACTATTCTCCTCCATTGATTCTTCTGAATTATCTGGACCATTGGTCGATCTTCATTGAAACCTATATAAACCCCCCTCATCTCCTTCATTACCCCTCTCTCTTCGATCGTATTCTCAAGCATACTTAATAGAGCTTTGAGCATACAAAACGCGTCGATTGAGCACTCTTATGATCTTTTGACATTGATCTCTTGAGCACACTACTTGCTTGTTGCAGCTATGGCTTCGCAACTTCATTGAGCAATCCACATTCAATCCAAAGGAAACAATACAGATTTCGGTAAGTCTTTATTTCATTTGATTATTTGTCATGGCTTTTATTTAAATTCGTTTTCTTTATGTTATTAGTTTCTTTGATTTTATTAGTTTATGTTATTGGGTTGTTACAAAGAAGCTAGACAAGAAAGGATTAGGATTTGGTAAGAAGGTACCACACGCCTTGGACATCGAGTATATCCTCGATGAGGTAGTTGACACTTTTCCCGCCGATTCGATGTCTACAAAGGATATCATCGATGACTCTTCCCTCCATATGACCAACCTATTCGCAGAATCCTCCATTTTTACGCTATCCTCTATATCCTTAACCTCCACTACCAACACCGAGAATGTCACACTTGTCTACCCTGAACTGATTGACTGGAACCAACAAGGGGCCCCCGTTATAGATGTATTTCAGAATGACGAAGCTTTAGCTGAGTTCATGGGACTTCGGGAAGGTATCCCTCTGGGCGATCATAAAGCACATTTTGTAATGGAACTCGAGCCAATGGCTTATTTTGGTGAGAATGCCAAATCCTCCAGTCGCAAAAGTGCAAACAAAGAAAGATCTCTAGGTGAAAAACCACACTGTGGCACCTCCTGATCACAAAATAGTAAAAACAAAGGACGTATCCAAAGGTGAAAACCCAACTGTGGCACCTGAGGATGGAGGATTTGACCTTCCCCTACCATCTAAGTATCAAGAGAAGTCAGCTCTCCTAGTGGAAGATTCTACAGAGATAAACCTGGGCATAGAACAAAATCCAAAGACCACATTCCTAGCGGCATCATTATCTGAAACAGAGCACAGAAATCTTAACTTCTTGCAATGAACTATCAATTTTGCATGGACCTATGCTGATATGCCAGGGCTAGACCCTAAGCTAGTAGCTCATTATCTCACAGTCGATCCCAAAGTGAAACTAGTCAAGCAGAAGTTGAGAAAGATGCACCCACACATAGCTCTCTTGGTGAAGGTGGAAATACAAAAAATGTTAGACACAAAGTTTATACGACCAATCGACTATTCAGATTGGGTCTCAAACATTGTACCTGTGTCTAAACCCAATGGACGCATCCGCATGTGTAATGATTTCAAAGATCTCAACAAGGCATGTCCCAAAGATGACTTTCCACTACCAAACATTGACATTATAGTGGACTTGACAGTAGGTCACGAGATGCTTTCTCTCATGGATGGATTCTCTGGCTACAATCAGATAAGGATAGCTGAAGAAGATCAACATAAAACAACCTTTACTTGTCCTTGGGGGAATTATTGTTGGTGTGTCATGCCGTTTGGTCTGAAGAATGCAGGAGCAACCTATCAGAGAGCAATGATAGTGATCTTCCACGATCTGTTTCATCACATCATGGAAGACTATGTTGATGATATATTGGCTAAATCTCCTAGGGCAGATCACATACAGGTCCTAGGACAGATCTTCGACAGGCTTGAAAAATACCAAGTAAGACTCAATCCAAAGAAGTGTGTATTCGGTGTAACATCAGGGAAGCTGTTGGGATACATTGTATCTCGTAGAGGATGCGAAGTCGATCCAGTGAAAGTAAAGGCTATAGTGGAGATGCCTCCACCTAAGAATCTTAAAGCACTAAGGAGCCTTCAGGGAAGGTTGCAGTCCATTCGGTGTTTCATATCACAGCTAGTAGATAAATGTCAACCCATTCAACACTTGCTCCGAAAGGATGTCTCATTTTGATGGGACAACAAGTGTCAGGTAGCGTTTGATCAACTTAAAAAGTATCTAGCTACACCTCCTGTATTGGTTCCACCAATTGTGGACAAACCCTTGATCTTATACATCTCCACTACAAACTCGGCCTTGGGGGCCCTGCTAGCACAAAATGATGACACAAGAAAAGAGCATGCCATTTATTACATCAGTAGAACCTTGGTGGGATATAAGCTCAATTATTCCCCAATGGAAAGGGCTTGTTTAGCAGTAGTGTTCGCCTCCCAAAAGTTGCAACATTACATGCTGAACCAACATACAAATCTGATAGCCAAGATTGATCCCTTGAAATATCTACTAGCAAAAGCAGCTCTCACAGGTAGACTAGCGAAGTGGGTCATGATCCTTAGTGAGTTTGACATTGAGTATACGGATCGTAAAGCAATCAAAGGAAAAGCCCTCGCAGATCAACTAGCAGAAGCACCTATGAAAGATACACATCCTATGGTAGCAGGCTTTCCTGATAAGAATCTCTTCACTCTTGCTACCTCCATAATGTGGAAGTTGTATTTTGATGGTTCTTACACACAGCATGGATCAGGAGCCGGCATCTTATTTGTTACACCTCAGAATGACTATATTCCTAAGTCATATCGACTTGCATTCCCTTGCACCAACAACATAGCCGAGTATGAAGCACTCCTCATAGGTCTCAATACAACAGTTCAATGGGACATCACAGAATTACAAGTATATGGAGACTCATAGCTAGTCATTCACTAAGTCACAGATGAATACCAAACAAAGGATGAAAAGTTGGTCCCCTACAAACAACTAGTGGATGCCTACAAACCACACTTTTCTAGCATCACATTTGAGCAAATTCCAAGAGAGCATAACAAAGCTGTGGATTCTATGGCTTCTATAGGGTCACTGATTGACATGCCTGCAAATACACAGAAGTGTGAATTCTTGATCGAGTAATTGTTGATACCAGCCGTCGATGTTCCTGTTACTGAAATCATCTGTGAACTTGTTGGTCCCAATTCCCCATGGTATGAAGATATCTATGAATACCTCAAGAACACCTTTCCCCCTGACCTATCATCCACCCAACACAAAACCTTTATCCGTCGATCCTCTTGTTACATCATCCTGGGTGATACACTATATCACCGGAGTCTCAATGGTATACTCTTACGATGTCTTAACGTGGAAGAAGCCGAAGCTACCTTACGAGACATACATGAAGGTGTCTATGGCGCGCATTCTACCGGTCCTAATCTTGCTAAGAAGATACTTAGAACAAGTTATTACTGGCCTACAATAGAGCAAGATGCTGCACAGTTTGCTAAGAAGTGTCTACAATGCCAGCAGCATGGAGATTTGATTCATGCACCAGCTCATGAATTAAAACTTGTGACAACTCCATGGCCCTTTTCTCAATGGGGTCTCGACCTCATAGGACAAATCCACTGTTGCAAGTATGAGGTAAACCAGTGTTGTCATTGATGTCAACATACTCATATTGCTTTGACAAGAAGGATTCAATGAGCAATGTGCTGAGGATATTAAGAAAATTAGCCTCAGTCAGGAACAGTAAAGAACAGTGATGAGAAGAAGGCAAATGTACTGTATAGCATGCGAACCGAAGGATGCGGATTAAAGGGTTTGTAGATATGAGTCTTGAGATGCTTCAGTTAAGATTTCAGAGGTCCGCATGAAGATCTGAAGGAGTTGTGGCTGTCGGTGTAGAACCGGTTCCGGCAAGTATTCAGAGGTGACAGAGGATCACAAAAAGGTCCGGTGAGGTCCGGAACTGTATAATCCTAATCTGCGGATTGGAAGGAGTCTTTGGGATGTCCTTATGATGTTCCATCTCGAGTTGTGTATGATTTGGAGGTCTGGAAGTACCTCTTGCATTATGACAGTGGCGACAGACAATGTTCTTGAAGTTCCAGATAAGGAGGATAAGAGATTTCAGTAAGTAAAGGAAATGCGGACGTACCTAGTCATTCTGGCAGGCTTGTGAAGGTTCTTGGATCATGTTGAGGTTGTGTTGTTGGTCCGCATTGATAGTAGAGCCCAGAATTGAAGATATTCCTCCGGATGAAGTTCTTGCTCTGTTTAGCCGACCGGATGAGTTGTTCATCCTGTGAATGTTCTTATGGTGGCCGACCGGATGTGTTATTCATCTTGCGGATATTCTTATGGTTGATTACCGACTTAGATGATTGTTCCTAAGTCGATGTCTTGTATAAATAAAGGTTTGTGAGTTCATTTTGAAGTGAGAAGGGTGTGGATGAGAGTGTAGTAGCAAAGAGAAGTATAGAAGGTAGAGAAGATGTTTCTGAGCCTAAATGGAACTGATCCAGACATGGTAAAGATGTCATTCTCCAGTTCAAGACTGTGATTCTTATCACTTTGTAGACAGTGTGTCTCCTTGTAGGCAGTGGGCCTCTTTGTGAGCAGTGTGCTCGGGCAGTGAGCCCTAATTGGCAAGTGCCATTTTGTAATTCCTTATTCTTCTAACAGAGAATAATCTTTGGGTTAATCACCCTGTGGTTTTCTCCCTTAACCAGGTTTCCACGTCAAAAATACTGTGTCATGTGTTTCTCATTTCATGGTAATGTTTGTTTGTTTGATTCAATACTGCTTTGATTAATAAGAAGGTTCAAAAGAAGAAATAATTAGGATAACTGATTCACCCCCCCTCTTAGTTATCAACAATTGGTATCAGAGCCAAGTTCCTCTGAAAGAAGCTTAACCGCTTGAGGAGATCTAGGATGTTGTCATACAAAAAGGATAGTCCGAAGTTCGATGGAACCAATTTCACTCTCTGGAAGGGTCGCATGAAATGTCACCTGGAATGTATGGGAAAAGCATACTTGGCCATGGTTTCAAAACCATATGTACCTCCACAAGGTGGTCCGACAACTCTGAATGAAATCACAGAAGCTGAAAACAATCTGCGGACCAAGGAAGCTCTTCTAAGCGCATTGAATGACTCAGATCTCTCAAATGTTATTGACCTACCAACTGCATATGAGATCCTGACTAAACTGGAACTTCTGTATGAAGGAGATGAGTTTGTCAAAAGTGCAAGGTTGCAAAGTTTGAAAGGGAAATTCGAAAGATTGAAGATGAGAGATGATGAAAACATCACTACTTTTATGCCAAGAGTGAATGAACTAGTGTGTGGAATTAGAAATGCTGGTGGAACTCTGGATGAAAATGAGATCGTTTGCAAAATCCTTAGATCCCTTCCTGCTGCCTACAAAATCAAGGTTGCTGCAATTGATGAATTCAGAGCCCACACAACTATCACAAGAGAACAATTGGCTGGCAAGCTAGCTGCATTTGAAATGACCAAGTTTGGAGATGATCTTCCCAAGACTGAATCTGCTTTCAAAGCCAGTGCCTATGTGAAAGGCAAACAGAGAATTGATCCGGGAGAAAACTCTTCAAGGAAGATGACATGGTATGATCAAGCAAGAAGAGACATGGAAGAAGAAGAAGCAGAAATAGCTCAACTTGAAGCCCTCATTGCAAAAAGACTACCAAGAGGATCCGGTAAGTATGAAGGAAAACTACCCTTTAAGTGCTTCAACTACAATAAGATTGGTCATTTTGCTTCAAGATGTCCGGAAAGATCTGCAAGGTCTAATACTAACAGACAAAAGTTTCAAAAGAATTGCTATTATGTTCATGAAGAAGATGACAATGAAGGAGTAACAGATGATGAATCAGAACTAGGTAGCAAATCCGGAAATGAGTGGGTGTTTATTGCCATCAAGGAAGAAGATTCAATACTCTCTGAATCTGTCAATCACAAAGTTGTTGAAAAAGCTTTGGCTGCTCAAGTGGAAGAAAAGGATGATTGGGTTATTGACAGTGGATGTTCTCACCATATGACTGGTGACAAGAATAAGTTCTTGAATTTGGAAAGGTATGAAGGAGGAATGGTAAAGTTTGGTGACAATTCTGCTGGCAGAATCAGAGGCAGAGGAACTATTTCCTTTGATGGAAAGAGCAAAACAGGTAATGTACTATATGTTGAAGGATTGAAGCACAATCTTCTCAGTGTTGGTCAGTTAGTAGACAAAGGCTATGATCTTCGGTTTAAGAATGGAAAATGTAGAATCTTTACAAACTCCGGAACTGAAATTGCATCCGGTACTCAGACAAAAGGTAATATCTTTCATCTGGTTGGTTCAAATAAAAGTTGTTTGTTTGTTCAAATTGATCAGAGTTGGTTATGGCATAGAAGAATGTGTCATGTAAATTTTGATAACATCATCAAGATAAGCAATACTCAGGCTGTAAGAGATCTTCCAAAATTGATGAAACCTACAAATAGTTTGTGCAAAGAATGTCAGCTAGGTAAACAAAGCAGAGTCTCTTTCAAAAGCAAAGATCAGTCTTCTACCGGATTGTTGGAATTAGTACATACTGATCTCTGTGGTCTGACAAGAATCAAGAGTCTACAAGGTGATAGATATTTCATGTTGTTAATTGATGATCATTCCCGGATGATGTGGGTTACCTTTCTAAAAGAAAAATCTGAAGCATTTGAGAAGTTCAAAATCTTCAAAGCTTTGGTAGAGAATCAAACCGGATTAAAACTAAAGTGTCTAAGGTCTGATAGAGGTGGTGAATTTACATCTGGAGAGTTCATTGACTATTGTGAGAAGCAGGGTATAAGGAGACAATTGTCTGCTCCTAGGACTCCACAGCAGAATGGAGTAGTTGAAAGAAAAAACTGGACCATGCAGGAAGCTGCCAGGACAATGATGTTGGAAGCAAATGTTCCTCAGATGTTCTGGAAAGAAGCTATCAGCACTACAGTCTACACTCTAAATCGAGTTCAAATCAGAAACAATACCGGTAAGACCCCCTACGAATTCTAGTTTGGCATCACTCCCACTATGAAATATTTCAGAGTATTTGGTAGCAAGTGTTATATCAAAAGAGATGAAGATCTAGGAAAGTTTGATGCTAGAAGTGATGAAGGAATTTTCTTGGGCTACTCCACTCAAAGCAAAGCATACCGGTGTTACAACAAGAGACTGAGGAAGATGATAGAAAGCACTAATGTGAAAGTTGATGAAGGAATTGAGAAGCCCTCAAGATTTTATGAATCTGATGAAGATGACCAAGATAGTGTTCAAGGAACTCAATCCTCTCCGGTAAGACAGAGTCAGCCTGATCCGGTAAATCAGGAAGAAGAGATAGGTTTGAATGAGCCTGATCAAGAAGCAGCAGTGCAGGATACTCCCAAAATTCTAAGGTATGTGACACTAAACCACTCTGAAGATAGATCATAGGGAACAGAAGCAAAGGTGTGCAAACTAGAAGGAATGTTGCTCAAAATCAGGATGAATGTTGTCTGATTTCAAAGATTGAACCTAAAACAGTAAATGAAGCCTGCAATGATGAAAACTGGACTAAAGCAATGAAAGATGAATTAATGCAAATTGAGAAAAATCATACTTGGGATCTTGTTCCCAGACCTAAAGACAGGAATATGATTGGAACCAAATGGGTCTTCCGGAACAAATTAAATGAAGCTGGTAAAGTAATCAGAAACAAAGCTAGATTGGTCTGCAAAGGCTACTCCCAAATAGAAGGAATTGATTATGAAGAGACCTTTGCTCCCGTGGCAAGAATTGAAGCAATCAGATTATTTCTTGCATTTGCTGCCTTCAAAGACTTCAAGGTATATCAGATGGATGTCAAGTATGCCTTCCTAAATGGTGATCTGGAAGAAGAAGTGTACATTGAACAACCGGATGGATTTCAATTATCTGACAATGATGATATGGTCTGTAAGTTAAAGAAAGCATTGTATGGATTAAAACAAGCTCCAAGAGCATGGTATGAAAGGTTGGATAAGCATCTTGTGCAGATTGGATTCAGCAAAGGTACTGCTGATAGTAACTTATATTTAATTGATCATGAAAACATTTTGATTGTTGAAGTGTTTGTAGATGATATCATTTTTGGAGGAAGAGATAGTATGTGCAAAACTTTTGCAAATCAGATGAAATGTGAGTTTGAAATGTCTATGCTTGGTGAAATGAATTTCTTCTTGGGTCTGCAAATTACTCAAACAAAGAAAGGAATCTTCATTTCTCAGACCAAATATGTGAAAGAATTGTTAAGGAAATTTGGTATGGAAGATTCAAAACCAATGAACACTCCCATGGCAACCGGATGTAAGTTGAGCAAAGATGATGACTCTCCAAAGGCAGATCAGACAATGTATAGATCAATGATTGGTGGATTGTTGTATCTGACTCAGACCAGACCAGATATAATGCAGGCTATTGGTCTTGTGGCAAGATTCCAGGCTGATCCTAGAGAATCTCATGTTATGGCAATCAAAAGAATTTTTAGGTACTTGAAAGGAACAGTTGAGTATGGTCTATGGTACCCTAGAGATCCGGATTTCTCTCTTCATGCTTACACAGATGCAGATTGGGCAGGAGATGTAGATGATCGAAAGAGCACCAGTGGTGGAGCATTCTTTTTGGGGAAGAGATTGGTTTCTTGGCTAAGCAAGAAACAAGATGCAATATCTTTGTCTACAACTGAAGTAGAATACATTGCAGCAGCAAGTAGTTGCACTCAAATCCTATGGATGAAGCAGATGCTGAGAGATATTAAAATTGAATATACGGAGCCTATCACAATTTTCTGTGATAATTCAAGTGCAATTAATATTTCCAAGAATCTGATATTACACTCTAAGACTAAGCACATATCTATCAAGTTTCATTTCTTGAGAGAACAAGTGAACAAGGAAGAAGTCAGGTTGGAGTATGTTCCCTCCAAGGATCAGATTGTAGATATCTTTACTAAACCTCTTCCCAAGGACTCTTTTGAATATCTCCGGGAGAAGTTAGGGGTCATGGCCCCTCCGGTGATGAACTAGGATGCACTGATGTGCATCAGTTCGGTGGATATCACAGTCATATCTTGTGATCCGGATTCATGATGGGGAGCTGCTACTAAGGGGGAGCAGCTGGTATGATTCTGATGTGTTAGAATCACAAGTATGAGCCCTTTGCCATTGATGTCAAAGGGGGAGAGAAGACATGTGAAAAACAAGTAGCTGATGATCAAAGGGGGAGCAGTAAATGAGGAGAAGACATGTTGCTGATAGGGGGAGAAGTGACAGAAAGGAGAAGGTTCTTGTCTTGATGGTTTTTCACATCATATGTTGCCATCAATGACAAAGGGGGAGATTGTTGCAAGTATGAGGTAAACCAGTGTTGTCATTGATGTCAACATACTCATATTGCTTTGACAAGAAGGATTCAATGAGCAGTGTGCTGAGGATATTGAGAAAATTAGCCTCAGTCAGGAACAGTAAAGAATAGTGATGAGAAGAAGGCAAATGTACTGTATAGGATGCGAACCGAAGGATGTGGATTAAAGGGTTTGTAGATATGAGTCTTGAGATGCTTCAGTTAAGATTTCAGAGGTCCGCATGAAGATCTGAAGGAGTTGTGGCTGTCGGTGTAGAACTGGTTCTGGCAAGTATTCAGAGGTGACAGAGGATCACAAAAAGGTCCGGTGAGGTCCGAAACTGTATAATCCTAATTTGTGGATTGGAAGGAGTCTTTGGGATGTCCTTATGATGTTCCATCTCGAGTTGTGTATGATTTGGAGGTCCGGAAGTACCTCTTGCATTATGACAGTGGCGACAGACAGTGTTCTTGAAGTTCCAGATAAGGAGGATAAGAGATTTTAGTAAGTAAAGGAAATGCGGACATACTTGGTCATTCTGGCAGGCTTGTGAAGGTTCTTGGATCATGTTGAGGTTGTGTTGTTGGTCTGTATTGATAGTAGAGCCCAGAATTGAAGATATTCCTCCGGATGAAGTTCTTGCTCTGTTTAGCCGACCGGATGAGTTGTTCATCCTGCGAATGTTCTTATGGTGGCCGACCGGATGTGTTATTCATCTTGTGGATATTCTTATGGTTGATTGCCGACTTAGATGATTGTTTCTAAGTCAATGTCTTGTATAAATAAAGGTTTGTGAGTTCATTTTGAAGTGAGAAGGGTGTGGATGAGAGTGTAGTAGCGAAGAGAAGTACAGAAGGTAGAGCAGATGTTTCTGGGCTTAAATGGAACTGATCCAGACATGGTAAAGATGTCATTCTCCAGTTCAAGACTGTGATTCTTATCACTTTGTAGACAGTGTGTCTCCTTGTGGGCAGTGGGCCTCTTTGTGAGTAGTGTGCTCGGGCAGTGAGCCCTAATTGGCAAGTGCCATTTTGTAATTCCTTATTCCTCTAACAGAGAATAATCTTTGGGTTAATCACCCTGTGGTTTTCTCCCTTAATCGGGTTTCCACGTCAAAAATACTGTGTCATGTGTTTCTCATTTCATGGTAATGTTTGTTTGATTCAATACTGCTTTGATTAATAAGAAGGTTCAAAAGAAGAAATAATTAGGATAACTGATTCACCCCCCCTCTCAGTTATCAACATCCACCCTTCCTCCTCCAATGGCCACAAGTTTATCATTACCACCACTGAGTATTTCACGAAGTGGGTGGAAGCCATTCCTATGACCTATATCACTGGTAAGCAAATAGCCAAGTTTATTCTAAACTACCTCATATGCCGGTATGGTATTCCCCAAGCCATTGTTACTGATAATGGGAGACCATTCAAGAACCAAGATGTCCATGCCTTGTGCACACAATACAATATCCAACATCGCTTTTCAACTCCCTACTATCCGCAAAGTAATGGCCAAGCTGAGGCTTCTAATAAAACCATTCTCAAGATCGTCAAGAAAATAGTCAATGAAGCTGGTCGTGATTGGCACTTGCAACTCAATCCCGCCCTATGGGCCTACTGCACTAGTATCAGAACACCAACTGGTGCCACACCCTATGCCTTGGTCTTTGGCTCTGAAGCCATCCTACCTATAGAGGTCGAGATCCCATCCCTCAGAGTTTCCATGCAGGACCTGATCGGCAGAGAGGAGTATCGGACTTCCAGATTAGCTGAGCTTGAACTACTGGATGAGAGGTGCCTTGTTGCACTTAATCATCTCCATGTCTATCAAAACCGCCTCCAGCGTAATTACAACAAAAAGATCAAAGAAAGATGGTTTCAAGTTGGTGATCTTGTACTTAAAGAGAATCAGAGAAATCAAGCAGATTAAGAGAAGAAGGGTAAGTTTGAGCCTAACTGGTTAGGAGCCACTTAACAGTGTCCATCTCATGAAGTTCTATGCATGATCCTCAGAGTATTCCAAAAAAAAAAAATTCGTCCTCTGGCAAAGACCTGGCAAATAGGCACCTTGGATAAGTACCATAGTGAAAACTTGGCAAATAGGTGCTATGTGTAGAGTCAGCATCCATCGTCTATCGAGTCCTGTCCACTCCTTGTCCAATTCGCAATGCCATTCCATCCATCCATAATAAATCCATTGACTTTGTTTGCATTTCCATCTCCCTATCTAGTATAGCTTGGAAATTTGTCAATGTCCATCGTCATCTCCCCATGTCTTGGTCTCGGTCTACAGTTAACACTGCCTTGTCCTAGGTCAAGTCTTTCTATGTCTTCTTCGGCAGTCACCCCTACAATTTCCTCTACCAGAATGGGGGCAACTCTTTCCTTAACTTATGTCTAGGATTGGTTCCTTGTTTGTGGTTCACAGCACACTCTTCAATCTTTCTCCTTTCTGTAGATAACACCATTTAATGGACACATCGCTCCTACGATAAGGATGTTATCTTCTCAACACTTCTCCCACATCATCACATCACCAGAACTACATATCATCTCTTCTCAATCTTAAGGTACCTTGATCCCATGGATATGGGTATGTAGGTAGTCTGGAATATGAAGGAAGTTTCCAGTACTCAGGTACATAAGATCCCCTCTTCTCAGCACTTTTCCCACATCATCACACCAACCAGAACTACATATCATCTCTTCTCAATCTTAAGGTACCTTGATCCCATGGATATGGGTATGTAGGCAGTCTGGAATACGAAGGAAGTTTCCAGTACTCAGGTATATAAGATCCCCTCTTCTCAGCACTTTTCCCACATCATCACACCAACCAAAACTACATATCATTTCTTCTCAACACTTCTCCCACATCATCACATCACCAGAACTACATATCATCTCTTCTCAATCTTAAGGTACCTTGATCCCATGGATATGGGTATGTAGGCAGTCTGGAATACGAAGGAAGTTTCCAGTACTCAGGTACATAAGATCCCCTCTTCTCAACACTTCTCCCACATCATCACACTTACCAGAACTACATATTATCTCTTCACAATCTTAAGGTGCCTTGATCCCATGGATATGGGTATGTAGGCAGCCTAGAATACGAAGGAAGTTTCCAGTACTCAGGTACGTAAGATCCCCTCCTTTCCACCTCAATCCATTTCATCACTCTATCCAAAACTACATATTTATCTTTTTCATTTTCATCATCATGTGCCTTGATTCCATGGATATAGGGTATGTAGGAAGTCTAGAATATGAAGGATGTATCCAGTACTCAGGCACACATGATCCATAATTCTCCACCCACCCCAATCCATTGACCTGTCACCTCTCTAGTCTTCCATTTTTCAAAATCCATTCACCTCAACTTGACGAACTCAAGCAGCAAGCTAGCGCATCCTTTCAAAGCAAAAGTCCTTAACAAACTTGAAGCAAAGCACTTCCTTCTAGAGTCTCCTACTATCCTGCATACCGATTGCCAACATCAGCTAAGTCTTGCTTACCTAAAGCCCTAGATCAACAAGCTTGTCTTCTGCAAAGTGTTCCATGATCGAGACCAACACACGTGTCTCCTGCGACATGTGGCATTTCCTACAGCGAGACATTGTCTTTTTAGGTAGATAGCACCCTTTAACGGACACAGAGTTCCTATGTTAAGGCTGTTATCTTTCCTATCCAATCTATCATGAGCAACCTCTTTGGCAAGAGAATGTGTTGGCTGTATGTTTACTTTGAAGTCAGTCAATTTGCTTTTTGGTTTATCTTTTGTTCCTTTATCCATTACCTATTCAAGGCTACCTTGATTTATCTATAATCTTGGTATGTTGCGATGCAGTACGGATTGGGGGCATAGTCATTGCTTTCTGTGTGTCGTGTTTGAGGAATGATCTTTAGTATCTTTCTTAGCATTATATTTATCTTGTGTGTGTTACAACCTAGCATCTTACCTATATTCTTCTTGCACTTACATGTATTGAAGTTTATTTTATGTTCAAGACTATGGCTTATTCACATGTTCCAACAAGGTTATATTATGTCTAAAGGATCTAAGTTCAAACCACTTGCTTGCAGAGTCAACGTCCACGCACTCAGATATTACTGCACCTTGGTCTTTTATACCTTGGTGGCGAACTATCCACGTGCTATATCAAAAATAAGGATTGCTCTTTATATACAACTGTGAAACCGTTGCAACAAGCTCATCCATTTACACCATCCATTCACCCATGGCCTTATATAGTTTTCCAGCAAGGATCGATCAACCCTTTGTCTCTCATGTTCTCTTCTATCTCCACTTTCTTCTATCTATCATCTATCCAAACCTCTCTATCTCCAACAAAATCTTCTAGTCGAGCATCAACACAGTTCTTCTGTCACTTCCATGTCTTTCCTCTTGAGGGGGAACCCTACGCCAGCTATGCTGGGGCAACTACCTACACTGGGGCATTAAAAAATTGTATCATGTCTTCAACTATCCATTTCTTTGACGCAACGCTATAAACTACACTGCATCAAAGAGGGGCAAAATGTAGACACCCTAAAATGACCACGTCATTGAATCACTTGCATTTCATAATCTGTCTAATCACCTGCATTTCACACATTAATTAAATAATCTAATTATTTAATTAATTTCATCAAATTCTTCTAAATCTCCTATATTCAACATTAATTAAATAAATTCTCTTTATTTAATTAATTAAATCAAATTCCTCTGTTATTCTTCCACAATTAAATAATTTTAATTATTTAATTAAATCATTATTCTTTTTCCAAATTTCAATTCCACATTAATTAAATTAATTATTTAATTAATTCAACAAATTCCCTCTTATCTACAATTAAATAATTCTTAATTATTTAATTAAATCAAAATTTATTCTTCCAAAATCATGCACAAGCAATTAAATAAATTTATTTATTTAATTTGCTTTCAAATCTTCTAAATTAAATAATTCTAATTATTTAATTATTTCTTCCAAAAATATCTTCTCCAAATTTAAATAAATCAATTATTTATTTAAGTTGCTTTTTCTTCTAATTTGAGTTATCTTTAATATAACTCAAGCTTTCTATATTTAATAAAGCAAAATATCTTCTTTTCTCATGCAAATCTCTTCTTCTTATTTTAAATCACTTAACTGATTGCTTTATTCTTTTAATTGATTTATCTCTTCAGTTAACTCATTCTTCTATTCTTGATAACTCCTCTCATGCAAAAGAAAGCAAGACACTTGTCTTCTTCTCATTCGTTGCACGTTCCTCAACTGTTCTCCTCCGTTGATTCTTTTGAATTATCTGGACCGTTGGTCGATCTTCATTGAAACCTATATAAACTCCCCTCATCTCCTTCATTACCCCTCTCTCTTCGATCGTATTCTCAAGCATACTTAATAGAGCTTTGAGCATACAAAACACATCGATTGAGCACTCTCACGATCTTTTGACATTGATCTCTTGAGCACACTACTTGCTTGTTGCAGCTATGGCTTCGCAACTTCATTGAGCAATCCACATTCAATCCAAAGGAAACAATACAAATTTCAGTAAAAGTCTTTATTTCATTTGATTATTTGTCATGGCTTTTATTTAAATTCATTTTCTTTATGTTATTGGGTTTTTGGTTTTATTAGTTTAGATTTAATCGATTTTTCCTCATACACAACACATACTTACACTATTCTTAACTTTTTTGATTACTCCACCTTAGGAGTACACACCAAACTGTACCATCTCTTACTTACGCTGACTGTAATAATCAATGCCACTACTTGCTCACCTTGAGAGGTAGCCACCAACATTAGTCTAGAAAAGAATGAATCTTGATACACATTAGATTGATGCATCTCCTTATGCATCTAGTTCAAGGAAGAAGGGGCAATAACCCCTAAATTCTTCTGGATATACTCAAATGTATCCTTAGGAAGAGCCTTAGTGAATATGTCAGCAACCTGATCCTTTGTAGGCACATATTCAAGCTTCACCTCATTCTCTACAACCTTCTCTCTCAGAAAGTGATACTTGATTGCAATATTCTTTGTCCTTGAATGCATCACTGGATTCTTTGAAATATTAATAGCACTTGTATCATCACAGGAGATAGGAATTGGATCATCATATTCAACTTTGATATCCTTCAAAGTTTGTCTCATCCAGAACACCTAAGTGCAGAAATATACACTGCCTCTACAGTAGATAAGCATACCAAATCCTTCTTCTTGTTTAGCTAAGATACAACTGTATTTCCAAGAAAGAATGCACTACCACTTGTACTTCTCCTATCATCTACACATCTAGCCCAATTTGCATCTATGTAAGCACTTAGAATAAAATCATTGTTCTTGGGATACCACAAACCATGATTCAAAGTACCCTTCAAATACTTGAATATCCTCTTTACTTCAATGGCATGTGTCTCTCTAGGATCTTCTTGAAATCTTGCCACAAGATAGACTGCATGATATTTGGTCTAGTAGCAATTAGGTATAGTAATCCTCCAATCATTGATCTGTATTTGCTTTGATACCAATTGTTGAAGGCACTAGACAACTGAGGTGGGGGATGAATTAGTTGTATCAAAAATTTTGAACCCTCATAAACATAATTGTATCCAGATCAGTTCATTTAAACCCTTAATCTATTATGAAGATTAAACATGAAAAGCATATAAAAAAAACTCAAACACATCAACAACATGCACAAGAGAACACCAATTTTTTATGTGGAATCTTAAAAGGGAAAAACCACAATGAGTATTAGATCACAATATAATGTAGTAACAATACTAAATTACAAAGGCTCACTACCATAGAAAGAATGCTTACTGCAGAGGACTCACTGTCCAAGTGGACAAACTGCCTACTAAGAAAGAAAGGAAGAAGAAGAAGAAAAGAATGGCTCACTGCCAAAATCTAAATTGATATAATTGCATCTAACCTAAGCATGGAGTTTATTTCCAATGAAGCTCATTATACACAACAACATACACAACACCTTTGCAGCATCACCAAAAATTGTAGACACCTTCTACTCACTACATCTAGTAGCCTAAAACATGACAGCCCTTGATGTGCTGATCAAATTTGCATCACTACATCATGCCCCCCATCCATTCACACACACATGAACTCTTGACACTTATTTATACCATCATTACACTTGAAACAATCTTCAAGGTCAGCAACACAATCTTCAATCCTTGAAACAATCTCGAAGATCGGTAAACACACAATATTTGAATTAGGTCTAGGCCTAAACTTTCCATGGCACAAAGGAATGAAGGCAAACCTATTTATGCCTTAGTTCAGACCTAAATCTATCCAAGCATGTTACACAATAATCACTTAAACACCAAATCAACTCCTCAATTAGTGTAAGCATCCAAGGTCGGCCACATAGTGTAGACATAATGAATTCTTAATCACACACTTCCATAAAGCTAATCATAACTTGTAGACCACACACAAGGATTTAACACAATATAGAAACATCCACAAACATCTTTAAGTCACCTAGAAATCAATAAATTCAGCAACAACAACTTTCATTTGAACACAACCACTTTCACCTGAACACAACAACTTTCACCTGAACACAATAAAACTGTCAAATTCTGCCACACAATAGATTGCTTATTGGACCACCAAATCACAAACCTTTTCGATGGAAGATAGGTAAGATCCTTATAAACACATATGCAGATCTGCAGCACCTACAACTTATTTGCAAAGGAATGCAGAGAAAAATACTTTCTCTCAGACACCTCTGCACAACTCAGAAACACTGTCAAATACATTTCTCAAACTAGTGAATTTAACTTTCATTGCATAGCAATCTAGAGAACCAAATTCTAGACTTAGCATCTTTAAACACTTATGAACAACATATCCAAATTATACACCCAAATCTTCAACATAAAAGAAATGCAGAGCATGAACTTGAACAATATTCTGTAAGATGGAAGAATCTTCAATACATTATTTCTAGTATTAATCAAATTTTCTCAAAAGAACTATTATGTTAGAAATTGTCCTCCTATATGGAATGGTATAATTTCCCCATGGTTTAGCTCCTTCCCTTTTGGTAACCTTTCAACCTAGTTTTTATAGACCTTCCCGAAACCTGACTAACCTAGGTCTAACTAGAAGAATGTCACATTTTGGAATAACTGAAGACTAAACAAGAAAAGAAAACATGGATTTGGGGTCCCCTAACCTCCTTGAAGTAGTTCTGAGCAAGAAATCAAGGCTTAGACTTGGGCACTAGCACCCTTGTCCTGCCCTATTTTTTGGGGTCTTGATTTTTGGAGGGATGTCAGTTGTTGCCATTAATGCCAGGATTCCACTTTCAAATTTTCATTTTTCACATGATGTCAACATCTTATTTTGAAATTTGAAATTCCTAAGGTTGGATATAAAGAGACATTTGAAAATCATTTCATCACACATAATCTTTATGCAAATTTGATGCCAAAACTCTGTCAAAATTGCTATTGAAGATCAATAATTTGTTGAAGCTCTTAAAGTCAATTGAATTTTCTATCATGGAGACAATGGACAGAGCTTAGGAATCAAGATCTTGAGACTATCTTTCTCTTCCTAGGGTTTGTACACCTTTTGCATGATCAGGAGAAGGGTTGAAGCCTCTAACATTGAGCTTGGAGATCCTCCGCTAACATTGTTGATTCACCTTCTTGTTCATGCAAGTCTTCATTGCTTTCATCTCCTTGAGGTTGTTGGGTTTTCTTCTGAATCAGCATTAGGGTTTGCCAGTTCCTATGCACATGTAGATTTAGCCAACTAATACAAGAGGTTGCGTGAGCTCCTCCCCTTCACTTCTAGTTCTGCCGCACCAAGGGGGTATCCCTATAACTTAAGATGTAACCTTGACTAGCTCAACAACACAATGATTTAGCTTGATAGCAACAGGCAGAATACTCTCATGTATGGACCAAGATCTGTATGATAGATCACAAGGTGGGCAACGTTCTTGGACATATATGTCTGGTCAAGTATGAGAGCATGCAGGGGTTTTCCTACTCCTAATCCTACAACTAATAGGTGGAAGTGATGAAATGGGCAGACATAATGTCCGGGATGCAAGACAAGGGGTTTTGTCTCATAACTACTGATCCAGGAGTAGACTGGTGCCTATCCATTGGGCAAGGAGTTAACTAGACGTATACAACAGATGGTTTGCAACTTTCACTCAAGTTTCAGGGGGTTGGACTGATGCTTGCCTTACAAACATCACCCAAGAATGGGTATCTAACTACATCTACTTATTGGGCAAGGAGTTAACTAGACGTATACAACAGATGGTTTGCAACTTTCACTCAAGTTTCAGGGGGTTAGACTGATGCTTGCCTTACAAACATCACCCAAGAATGGGTATCTAACTACATCTACTTACAGATATCCCTACTGACATGCAACCAGATTCAAAAGAAGGAGAATAACATGCACCAAATGGAGACAAGCAGATAGACACATGCAATAAGCATTTTTCATATAACATTAACACTAAAACTGAAAATATGTGCAAAATACACTCATGTTGCAACTCATAAACTCCATAATGGGATAAAACAGCCAAGATCATGCCCTGTTCTTCATTATTTACACAAAAATGCCTCAGGCCTTCAACAACCTTCAAATGAGCAACACAACCCTACTATATACAGCAAGGAAGGTTCCCAACATTAATTACATAGTTGACCAAAAATCCCGCCAGATACACAGTATCAGAAAAATGGCGCTCAACGTATTGAATGCGGCAGGTTGAAGAGGCGACAAAAGACGTTCTTGAGCCATGAGCCGCCAGCTGTGGATGTACAACTTCAATCAGGTACCAAATCCATCCACACCATCGCCCATACCCATGCAACAACCGCCATTGATGGCTCAACCACCCGCGGCCTACTTGGAAACCGTCGTTGCGATTAAAATGGAGCTTCCCGCCAAAACACACTTCACCACAGTTTTAAAATGTGCAAGGAAATTAATCCCACATGCAAGGTGTGAAAACCACTTCAGCACTTTAAAAACATGGCCGCATGCAAGATAGGTGTCGAGCGCTTTTGCCACACTTGACACATGCCTTTCTCTCCAAAAGCCCATCGGCCAAACTTCTACCATTGGCTCACCCCAAAAAACTCTTGCCGACCTCAACGGTCTTGCCGGCCACGAACTCCACATCTCACCATTGGTATGACCAAAGCCATCGGCAAGCACAAAAGATCCTTCGCCGACAACACAAGTCACCCCGATGGTCCATCAACAACCTCACCCTCTTCGGCAAGACGACCACCATCGGCCCAGCATCTCAAACCTATGCCGATATGCAATTTCCTGCCGATGCCTTCAAAAATCCTGATGACGTCATCATCATATCCTGATGATGTCACCATCACCCGTCTGCATACCACACAACTCTCATATCTGGATGACGTCATCGCCATATAGGCACCGGGGTGATATTAGAAAGATAACCTAATATTTCAGAATATCACCCCCCATACAAAAGATCATGATGCATTGTAGACCGGATGATGATGATGATGACCCTCTTAACTCAAAGAACATCAGGGTGCACTGTAGCTCTACTGCAGGATTGGGATGATATCCAAATATCACCTGATATTGAAACAAGATGATCCTGATGACAAATCTGGTCGACAGAAAATCATGATGATGCTAACCACCTCGGAGAAAATATGATGCTGCTGTTGAAAAATGCTGAGGGCCAACACTTAGGAAATTTTTGGATTTTTTGGGAAGGTGCTTGCATGAAAATTGCTAAATTAATTGACAGTCAAATCAGGCACCAATAGTGTCTTTGTCTAGGGACGTGCAGGTGCAAGACTGCAGTGAGAACCCCAGATCTCTGGGATGCAGACCATGTTGATAACTGAGAGGGGGGGGTGAATCAGTTATCCTAATTATTTCCCTTATTGAACTTTCTTATTAATTGATGCAGCATTGAATCAAACACTAAAACATTATCATGAAATAAGAAACACATAACACAGTATTTTTGACGTGGAAACCCTGTTAAGGGAGAAAACCACGGGGTGATTAACCCAAAATTATTCTCTGTTAGAAGAATAGGAGATTACAAAAATGGCACTTGCCAATTAGGGCTCACTGCCCGAGCACACTGCTCACAAGAGGCCCACTGCCTACAAGAAGACACACTGTCTACAAAGTGATAAGAATCACAGTCTTGAATTGATTGGAAGCATCTGCATATGCTAGAGTTTAGTTCCGGTTAGGCTCAGTACACTGATCTGCTGCACTTCATCTTTCCTCTGTTCTTTATTCTGCTATCTTTCACATACCGGACCCTTTTTGCTACCTCTGCTCTGTTCTGGACTTATTCGCATATATCTTCACACCATCACACACTTCACAACTAAATCCATCCTCTATATATATCCGCACAAGTAATTTCATCACCTTTCTAGTCGGCATCCGGAACAGTCTAGTTTCTTACAAACTCTTGTTCTGTCGGTTGAATCCTTCCTCACCAAGCAATGCGGATCAAGCATATACTTGTAGATGTCATTAATCATGTCGGCCAAACATGATTCATGCCTTCACAACCTCTATCATCAACAGTAACACATCCGGAAAGTAGTCTGATACTCTGTCAGTCAGTTCTTCCTCTGTTTTCACTGTCTCTCAGGAATCCGGTACTCAACTAGTCATATCTTTTTCCTTGTTCATCACCGGAGGCTAAATCCTTGGAATATACTACTCAAGGTAGTCCTCTTGACTTTCCCAAATCCGCACTGCCCCAAGACACTTCCTCTGAGAGATCCGAACCAATCTGTCGGACCTTGCCACATGCTCTGTTCTTGTTCACCGGACCACAACATTCTTTATTCTGACTTCCGGTAGAGATACATCATGACTTGCGGATATGTGGGATGACCTTTGTTGCCATCAATGACAACAACCGTGAATCCATATAGTGTCTCTTGCCAACAATCTGCCCCTTTGGCATTGATGGCAACACTTAGTGAAAAATGACTAAGTGTTTTCACTATGCTCCCCCTTTGCTGATGCTCTGTCTTTATATACAATTTCCGGAACTCCCCCTTAGTTGGATTCCTCATTTTTCACTGCTCCTCACTCCCCCTTTGACATCAATGGCAAAGGGTAGGGTCCGCACACCAAAATTTTCAAAAATTTTCTATACATAGCCACATATTTACATACTCACATATACTGAAGAATGTCTGCAAAGGATGTCTGCAATTGGATCATTTCTGTAGCCCAACTTTGCTTCATTCTATCCAAAATTGAAATGTGACCACTCAACAAAAATGCAAAAGCTTCTGCCCGCTTGAGATATGTCGGATCTTTTGTTTGGGCGGTGGTCTGAGCATCACTGATGGCCTCATGCATAGTTTCCAACGTAGGGATTATAATCCTTCTAAGTTCTCCCATCCGGTTAGTGATATTCTTCCTTTCCTTCTCAAGATTCTTTATTTCATTCAAGACTGCAATAGTCTGACATTCTTGATTTATTATGGAGGAAGAGAGAGGATCAAAACTTT
This sequence comes from Cunninghamia lanceolata, assembly GCA_027924645.1. NCBI lineage: Eukaryota > Viridiplantae > Streptophyta > Pinopsida > Cupressales > Cupressaceae > Cunninghamia > Cunninghamia lanceolata. Next base: position 18,472,346 of record BSBN01001807.1, on the reverse strand, counting down.
GAGATAAGCTTTGTAGCTTATCCTGTTCCTCTTTTATTTTCTTATCAATTGCTGCTGTTGCCTTTGACCAGGATATACAAAATTTGTAGATGTCACCGCCATCCTTGAGAGCATTCTCTAAGCTCTTTATTCCAATGCTCACAATCTTTCTATCTTTAGAGATTAATTCTAATACTTCTGAAAATCTCTTATCCAAAAATTCCTTCCGGACCTTTTCTTCAGCAGATTTTTCTAGAGATTCAAAATGAGTACTAACGCTGCTGACTAAGGTTTTGAGATTACCAGAAGAGGAGGCTGTGGGATCCTTTTGAAAGGATGGCATGATCTTTTCTAGCACTCCAGATGCTACCTCTATAAGCTCACAGTCTTCCATGTGAGATTTCAGCAGCTTCTCTTTGACTTTCTCATTTGCAAATGGGGCTATTTTCATTGTTTGCACCGGTGACAAAGAGTCAAAATCTAATGGTCCTTTGAGTAGGTCCGGTTCATCAATTTCTACAGTGGCTTTGCTCAAAAATTGTTGAACAGTTTGTGCAGTGTCTCTTGCCGGAGACAGATGTTTCTTTTCTTCTGCAGTCTTGGAACTGTCAACCTCTTTATCTTTTACCCCTGCTTCCTTCTCCTGTAATTCCTCTTCTTCTTTGGATCCGGAGACTGTAGGGGAAACCGGAGGAGAGATGTTTGTCTGTTCAGGGCTCACTTCTTCCGGAACAGATGATTCCAAATCAGCAGTTGTTTCTGCACCTAAGTCCTCTACAACAGGAAGATTGAACCTTTTGAAGGCCTTCCGGAGGATCTCTTCTGTCTCTTGGGCCACTTTGTCAGTCTCACCAAGCATGAGTTGATTCATCCTGGCTTTACTTCTGAACTCATCTTTGTAGTCCTTGAAGATTATGTTCATTGTCTTGGGATCAATTTGAGGATATAGCTGAATAGCTATCTGCTCCCGGATCTCAAGATCTTTGGCATGAGCATTGTTCTTTCTTACTTCTAATTCCTTTTCTAGGCTTTTAGGAATAAGAGATATGATCTCAATGAAAGCCTTATTGTATATGTTCAGATATTTGACTGTGGCTTCCTGAAGAGTCTTTTGGTCAGCCTCACTAAAGTCATCATAAGATTCAGTCATTGGTTGAAGGTTTCCATCCACCGTGACCGACTTGATTACATTCTCTAGAGACAGAGTGGGCATTTCAACAGATACCTCCGCCATTTCATCCTTGTCTTGGCCTGTGGAGGGTTTACCGGATCCTTTCTTCTTCTGTTTCTTTATTTCTTTTACTCCCTCATCTGACTCTGTTTCCTCTTCATCCTTTTGGCTTCCATAAGCCCTTGTGGCTTTTGTCTTGGATCTCTTACCGGATGCCTGGACTTCCGGTTTTGAACTTCTGGTTGTGGGAGGTGCAGATCTCTTTGATGATCTGGTCCGGGTGGGAGCTTCAACCGGAGCACTTTCTTTACTTTTCTCTTCTTCCTCAGCCTTCCTCCTCTTTTCCCGGCTGGCATCAAGTGCCTCTTTTGAGATGCCTAGGCCTTGAGCAATGTGCTCTACTTCTTTTCTCACCTTTCTTTTAATCTCAGGTTCCCTGAGTTCTACATGTATTTTTACACTCAGCTCCTCAAAGGTTCCAAACCTTTCTGCCTTAGGATCTTTGGGCTGACTTAGCATGTGTTGAACATGCAGCTCCACTATCTGTTCATCCACTTCATACCCCATGGGCATGATCCAGACAGTCCTTGGCTCCACTGCCTCCATTAGGCACTGATCAGTGTCAACCATAAAGCACACTGAGTCTTTGTATTTTTCAACAAGAGACTGGGGAATTCTCTCTCTTGCTTGCATCATGCTCTGAAAGTTTTTGAAGTATCCCCATAGAGCTGTATTTCTCTCTTTTGCATCCCCAAGTCCATGCAAATAGTCTCTTATCTGGACTGCAACAGGTTTGTCATTCTGCCATACCCATCCACTTGATCCGGGTAGCTCATTCATGAAGTAGAAGAATAGACATACAATAAGAGTACCATACTTAAAGGAATTCTTCTTATCCTTCTTGATTTTCTGTATATTTTCCATTAATTGGCTTAGCAGTAGTTCACAGAGATCATATTCTGCATTCTTTCTTAGCATTTCATAGGCAGTGTATACTGCAATTCCGGATACAGAATTCTCCCTGCTGGAGTGATAGATCTTGTATCCTATTATCATGGATGCATATTTGATATCTGGATCCGAAATATCTTCAATGGTCATTGCCCTCTTATCAAATTTTGATCCGGTGGCCTCAGTTACAATGTTGTTCTTGACAGATTTGAGGATAGGTATCCCTCCGGAAGAGTATAGACCAGTTACTGCTCTAATTGCCTCTTTTGTGATCTTGCAGGGTCTATTCAGCCATAGAAAGTTGTCATGCATCCTGCTCAGTACATACCGGACCCATTCATCTTCTTCAAAGCAGGGGAAATGAATAAATTGCTCAAATTGTTTCTTCTGGATATCCTTATACTCTGGTTTAAGCTCAAAAGCATTGTCTATCAGTTGCTTGTGATAGAGGTCTCTTAATTTGAATTCCCCAAATTCCTCAATGCTTGCATGTATGTAAACCCTAATGTCTTCAGTATGTAAAACTCCGTGAGGAACACTAGAGAAGGCTCCTAGTGGATCTACCTCCAATGATTTGTAAGGATGTTTCTTGAATGTGGGGTGAGGTCTATCAGAGATCTTAACTATATTTGGAGTAGCCATTCTTCAAAGATTTGTAGTGAGGTAATGAAAAACGGAGAATACCTTATGCGCCTTCGATTTGCACGGAGTGATTGGATTGATTTCTTTATGCAATGACTTCGGCAGGAGATCCTTGGTGTGCTTGATGAATCTTGTTGCAGAGCTCCACTATTCGCTTCTTCTTGAGTGCAGAATGAGCAAATGACTTTTGAGAAATCTCTTATATTGCTCCGCGAACCCTAATATCTGTCTGCAATAAATGCTTCACCTACATTATTCCGGTTTGCCTTGTCTGGATAGTTTGGAGTATCCCGGATTAGTCCTGATCTGTGAATATCATCCGGATCTTTCAATCATGAATAAATAGAGGTAACATATTACAAGAACATCCCAAGCATTCTGTCCAAACCGCAGAACAGGATAGTGCACTTCCGGATCTCTCCGGACCTTTTTGTAATCCTTTGTCATACCGAAGCATCTCCCTGAACAGGTCTTATTTGATCAATCACAGCTTCTTCATAACTCCATGCGGACCTCTGAAATCTTGACTGAAGCATCTCAAGACTCATATCTACAAACCCTTTAATCTGCATCTTGTGCCACATCCGGCACCACTTGTTTGGCTGGGGGAACATGATTTTCTTTGAGTCTCCCCCTGAGCCTGAGCTCACTTTTTAATTTCCGGAAGAAATATCAGCACCAGAGTCTGGTGCGGATCCAACCTCTACATTCTCTGAACTTTTCTTCACCCAAATCTTGCTCATCTGATTCCTAACTTCATCCGCATTCATCTTTTGTTTACCCTTGTCTTGATTCTGATTATACACCGGACCTCTTTTGTCCTGATACTTGTTTCTACAGACTTTAGCATTATGACCGGACCTATTGCAGATTTGGCAAATAACATTTCTTTGCATATTTGACTGATATCCTCTTGATCTGCATTGATTAGCCATATGACCTACTCTATTGCATGTAAAGCATCTACCTTTGAATGATTTGTTTACTTGCATAATTCTGCATTCATGGGATTTGTGTCCATACCTTTTGCAGTTGAAGCACTGTCCGGAGAAGGATGAATTAATCTGATTCATTCTCATTCTGCACTGATTAGCTTTGTGACCAAAGTGGTTGCAGCTGTGGCAGTATCCATTGAAGGATGGATATCTTTGAGCATTTGGCTGTCTTACCGGAGGTCTTCTAGGCCCGCTCCTTGGATTTTCTGATCCAAGATTCTTCTGACCGGATCCGGAGCTTTCTCCTTTCTCATATCCCAAACCATACTTGTCATCTGTCCTTTTTTGACTTCCAAGAAGAACTTCAAGTTGAGCAGAACTTATCTTGAATTTCTCTTTATATTCATTTGCTGTTTGAAGGTCTCTTTTGAGAGAGGCAATTTGATCCTCAAGTTTTTCTTCATTATCTTTGGCATCTTCAAGATCAGATTCAAGATGTCTGATAATCCTATCCATCTGGTGGCATTCTTCTGATTTTTCTTTAAGAGATTGTCTTAGATTGTCTTCAGCCTTTCTTTTTTCTTCAATCTCTTGAGTAAACTTTATAGTTCTTGATTCCATTTCATGTCTTAACATAATGACTTCTTTTGATAACTTTTCTCATAACTTGGTTTGCTCAGTCAATTCTTCATTTGTATTGCTTTCTTCACTTTGTCTTGCCAACTGTTGGAGTAGCTCCTTTCTCTTTTTCATAGAGAGACTTAATTTGTCTTTTAATTCTCTCATGAATTCATCAGCCTGTTTGAGTCTTTCCTTTAATTCACTGACTTCAGAATTTGACTGTTCAAGATCCTCAAGAGCAGTCTTGAGTTGCTCCCTTAAACCATATGCATCCATTTGAAATCCCAGATCTTCCTCAAGCTGTTAGGCTCTATTAGGAGGAACTTAGCTCTAATACCAATTGTTGATAACTGAGAGGGGGGGTGAATCAGTTATCCTAATTATTTCCCTTATTGAACTTTCTTATTAATTGATGCAGCATTGAATCAAACACTAAAACATTATCATGAAATAAGAAACACATAACACAGTATTTTTGACGTGGAAACCCTGTTAAGGGAGAAAACCACGGGGTGATTAACCCAAAATTATTCTCTGTTAGAAGAATAGGAGATTACAAAAATGGCACTTGCCAATTAGGGCTCACTGCCCGAGCACACTGCTCACAAGAGGCCCACTGCCTACAAGAAGACACACTGTCTACAAAGTGATAAGAATCACAGTCTTGAACTGATTGGAAGCATCTGCATATGCTGGAGTTCAGTTCCGGTTAGGCTCAGTACACTGATCTGCTGCACTTCATCTTTCCTCTGTTCTTTATTCTGCTATCTTTCACATACCGGACCCTTTTTGCTACCTCTGCTCTGTTCTGGACTTATTCGCATATATCTTCACACCATCACACACTTCACAACTAAATCCATCCTCTATATATATCCGCACAAGTAATTTCATCACCTTTCTAGTCGGCATCCGGAACAGTCTAGTTTCTTACAAACTCTTGTTCTGTCGGCTGAATCCTTCCTCACCAAGCAATGCGGATCAAGCATATACTTGTAGATGTCATTAATCATGTCGGCCAAACATGATTCATGCCTTCACAACCTCTATCATCAACAGTAACACATCCGGAAAGTAGTCTGATACTCTGTCAGTCAGTTCTTCCTCTGTTTTCACTGTCTCTCAGGAATCCGGTACTCAACTATTCATATCTTTTTCCTTGTTCATCACCGGAGGCTAAATCCTTGGAATATACTACTCAAGGTAGTCCTCTTGACTTCCCCAAATCTGCACTGCCCCAAGACACTTCCTCTGAGAGATCCGGACCAATCTGTCGGACCTTGCCACATGCTCTGTTCTTGTTCACCGGACCACAACATTCTTTATTCTGACTTCCGGTAGAGATACATCATGACTTGCAGATATGTGGGATGACCTTTGTTGCCATCAATGACAACAACCGTGAATCCATATAGTGTCTCTTGCCAACAGACCAGTCCCTTATACATTGGGCACAGAGTCAAATACTGCACTAACCTACATCACCAAACACACTTGATGGCCTAAGGCCACCAAGAAAAGGAAAAACATGTATCTCCCTTTGTCAAATATCTTGTTTTCATCTGCATGCACTGGGTCAAGCTTGGAGATACTGCAAAGATCCACCCACAAACAAACCTTGTTATCTGCATATTCAACCCTCTGATTTGGCTTATCATTGTCACCCCTATGCAGACAACCTTCAGCATCCGGCAACAAGTGGATGCAGAATGTATCAGGCAATGCATACCCATATGGCATAGAACACATGTTATCATCACTATGCATTGCAAAATGATTTCCTAGCTGGACTAAAAACTGAAAACACTCAAAGTCCACCACACAGCTAGGAAAAACAGAGCTCATTGTATGTGGTGGCACATCAAAAGAAAAGCTTTCAAAATCACAATTGTGTACATCATGTACATAACCATCTGGTACACCAAGCTAGAAAAGATCAGGCTCCGACACCTCTTTCAAATCAGGCACATTTTTACAATCACTTACCTGATGTATGTTGCTTCCTCTTTCATCAGGATGAGAAATAGAATCCAAGTTAAAAATAGTGTCAAGATCCTCACCATACTCAGACAGATCCTCATCACCATATGTGTCATAAATGGGTGACCTAGGTGCATCAGTTTCATCATAGTATGCCATTTGTTCATGGGCAGTAGAGCATGCATCTTCATCACCAATGGATTCCCTCTATGGAGGAGTATCATCCTGTATGCTTATTTCTTCTCTATCTTGAGCACAATACTCATAATTATCTCCACAGGTCCATTCCAAAAGTTGCTCATTGTTGTCCACAACCTCGTTATTGTTTTCATGGTCAGATGCCTCATCATTGCAATGGGAATCCTCACTAGTCCTTTCATTGGCACCTTCAATATTCATCTTTTCATCTTCACACGATGCCTTAATTACTTGGTCATTTGCAGCTTCACAACTATTATTCACACCAAGGCCTAGGGATAGGGATATCAACAGGCACCCATTTCTAAATTTTTCTATATTTTCGGCGAACTTGTATGCCATCTGCATACTTGTCACCTTGAAATCCCTCAGTATTGCACTAGAGCCCTCCTCAAAAGCCTCAAAATATATGCCAACACAGGCTGAAATATCAGGTCTGAAGACTTCTGGGATCTGTGAAAGGGCTACTGCAAACCTATGACTGAAATCAACACATAGCTCTTTATCTTGTTTTCTGATGTTCATCAATTCTGCAACAAGATCAGCAGGTTCTCTTGCAAATTCCTCTTTAAGACAGTCAGTAAGCTCATCCCAACAGGCAAAAAATCTCTTTGGAAAGCTCAAATACCAGTCTTTTGCTTTTGCATCAAAGGACCTAACAAAAAACCTCATCCACATATCCTCATCTCTAAATGAATGTTTTCCCATGAAACTGTGAAAATTTTGGATATGTGCATTCCCATCACATACACTGTGACCACCAAATCTAGGCATCTGACAGTATATCCTAGCAGGCATATTTTCTACTTTATAATCAACCCATGACAAATCCAGTTGGTCATACAAAGGATCAAAAGGGCTGAGAAGAGGTTTAGCCTTCTGACTGGCAGACATAACAGGGTTATTGCTTTTTAACTGGGCCTGCTCAGCCTCTAAGAATATCAACCTATTTTTTATCTCTTCTATTCTTTTCTCCAACATTTCACCACTGAGTATGGGATAATTCATACTTGGATTCATAAAAAACTTACTCATAGACATCCTTTGTCTGCCTAAGACCTGTAACCTCCCCTGGCATCTAACCTATGCAGCAAAATAGTAAATATATAAAGGGGAAGGAACAAGGTACCCTTTCTCATACATATGCAGAAATATGAACAACACATTTTTGTCACATCACATACATCCATCTTTCATGTGCATTTAGATCTTTTATAGAGTCGCCACCTCTCCAGAGAGGACAAAATTTTCAATAGCTGAAAGCTACTTTTCCAGGTTCATTCCACCAGCAGAGCATCATTTTGTTGGTGACTTGGATGGGTCACAAATATTATTCTTTTAAAATCAACTCCCCAGCAGAGTCGCCATTTTGTTGGTGACTCAGATGGGTCACAAATATATCACCAAGGATGACTAGATATTACTTTTGATCAATCACATCCCCAGGGGAGTCACCATTTTGTTGGTGACTCAGATGGGTCACAAATATTATTCTTTTTAAATCAACTCCCCAGCAGAGTCGCCATTTTGTTGGTTTTTCTTCTGAATCAGCATCAGGGTTTGCCAGTTCCTATGCACATGCAGATTCAACCAACTAATATAGGAGGTTGCGTGAGCTCCTCCCCTTCACTTCTGGTTCTACCGCACCAAGGGGGGTATCCCTATAACTTAAGATGTAACCTTGACTAGCTCAACAACACAATGATTTAGCTTGACAGCAACAGGCAGAATACAGACATATATGTCCAAGAACATTGCCCACCTTGTGATCTATCATATAGATCTTGGTCCATACATGAGAGTATTCTGCCTGTTGCTGTCAAGCTAAATCATTGTGTTGTTGAGCTAGTCAAGGTTACATCTTAAGTTATAGGGATACCCCCCTTGGTGTGGTAGAACCAGAAGTGAAGGGGAGGAGCTCACACAACCTCCTGTATTACTTGGTTGAATCTGCATGTGCATAGGAACTAGCAAACCCTGATGCTGATTCAGAAGAAAAACCAACAGAGGTGAAGTTGTATTTTGTTCATTGAGTTTATGCAAGTTGTTGATCTTCCCTTGATTGAGACATCTAGGGTTTGCACACACATCTACAAATCTTTATCTTTGGCTATTGTTGAGGTGGGAAGACTGAAACAGGGCTTGACTAAGGCAAGGTCCTATATAGCCGCAACCATTTTTCTCCTCCTTTTACATGTGCAGGTTGCATTTGTCAAGATCCAGTGGAAAGGAGTTGTAGGAAGGCTCATTTTGTAGACACAGTCATGAGGGAATTTGAATTTTGAGATTTTGAGAGTTTCAAGATACTGTGACTAGCGCCCTAGTCCAACCAAGTGATTTTTCTGAGATCTGGGAACTTCTGGAGATTGTGAAGCAGCTAGTGTAGAAGATTCTGACATCAGGAAAATTTTAGGACATGAGGACTAGGGCCTTAGTCCTACGGCTCTTGAGTTTCTGGGTACACTATCTCTAAAGTAATTAGTCTACATTTCTATGGTTATTTCATCAATATCTATGTTGAAAATTGAGTTATTACAGTCTATTATGCAAATTAGGGTTTCAAGGTTAGAGAGAAAAACTAGCTTGTAAAACCTAATTCAAATAGTTGTATAGACACAATTAATAGGAAAAGGGAACATTGGAGATCTGTAGTTTATCCCTAAACTTTCCCTTTTCTTCCCAAATGTTTTAGTGTATGTGAAAGTGAGGGACTTAGAAACTCATATCTTGCTTCCAAATTTTCACCACTAAACATTTTGGTGAACCAGCGCTCTAAAGAATTTGCATCCTTTCACAACTCAGATCTGATTTAGCTTGTTGTCCTAAAACACCTTAAGATTGCAAACCCTCTTTGATGAAAGTGCATTCTTTATATCTTGAATGATTCTCTTATCATTTCATTGAAAAGAATTCAAAAATTACAACTTTGCATGTTGCATAGTGTTATTTTATTTCCTTTTCACAAAATTCATGTTATAGCATTTTACATTCAAGTCTTGGGTGAATTTGAGCATGTTAAAATGTTGGATTACTTTTTACAAGACTTTCATGTTTATGATGAGTCATTTAGTTGTGATGACTTCAATATGATAGATGAAGCCCTTGATGACTTTATCTCAATTGAATAGTCCACTACGACTCTTAACCCATCATTTTTTCTAGTGAGAATTTTTCATGCCATTTTGAAAATTCCTTTTCACTGTCACATTAGCGGCGGTTTCAATTCTTTGAGCGACCACTGTTTCTGTGATCTTCCAAAACTGTCTTCCAAATTCAAAAGCACAGTCTTACAGTTTCGAGAGTAGGGGCTTAGTTTAATTCATGATGTAGTCATAATGGTGAGGTTTCATCATTTTCTCAAAAGGACAGGTGCTGCCAAATATATAAGAGGCTTGCTCAAAATAAAGACTTAGTCCATATCAAGGTGGCACTGCCCATTCAAAGCATAACATTCAGCCCAATAGTTTTATACCCCAACTAGTACATTAAATACAAGCTGTCACTATTCTAAGATAAGAGGTGTGGTGTCATTAAGAATACTGCTTAGGTTTGAATAAGGCACAATTATAATGCTAAGGAATAGATATGATGCATCTTTTTAAAAAAGGCATGGAAACTATTTAATTAAAGCAAAGTATTAAGTGCCAAAAGTCATTTTGTGATGAGATATGGGGTAGCAAAAAGTCTCAACATGAACTGTAAAGTGGCATGGAGCATAGATTGCATGACTACTCATGGAGGATAAATGCATGCATACAGGTGATGCTGGAGCTAAACGAAGTTCATCTCTTCTTGCTATGGTCGTTCAAGCTTGTAAATCTCAAGATATCCCTCCTGTATGCGTTGCATTTTCCTCATTTTCTGTGACTATAGAAAAAGGTAGTAATGGACAAAGGCCTTAAGTTGATGAGGGAAATCTCCAAACAGACATAGTCAAATCAAAACATTCAAGAAGTTTTAGCAAAGGCAATAGAATTGATATGGACTATAGGATCCCTTCTTTCTTTTGAAGAAAGCATACAATGGTCTGGAATTCCTTTATGTTGGGTTTCTAGAAGACACTCTATTGAAGGCACAAGGTCCTCAGCTACAAATGTTCTTACCTAAATTCTTGAAGAGCATGGGCCAAATACCATTGTCATTTCTCAAGCATGGCTAACTTTATTATTGTCTGAACTCATTGGTCTTTGCAAGATCAAACCTGCAAAGATGACTAGTACTTCATTAGAAACTATAGAAGTTAAGGTAATTGACATTATACAGAGCTAGGTTATTCAATCACCTGTACAATTTGCCACACAGTTAGCTAGCATGGTTGCATACACAATTGAGAGAGAGATGGGGTTGTGACTTCTAATAGTTCTGAAAGACAACCCATGGATGATCTAATCATGCTAGATACAGTAGAACTCATGAATACACAGGGAAGATTGTTGTGTAGCATTTTAAGGAATGGCATGGTCTCTTAGTCACAACGCAACTTGTAATAAGTTGGTGCAGTTCTTAAGGTAAATACACTAATTGAGACAATGATGCCCAAGCCATAAAGGAAGTTTAAGGTATAATTGGAGATAAGGAATGCATCACGTAGTTTCATCACTCAAAGTTTTTGGAACTACCCAATGGAAAGGGCACAGCCTCAAGAAGGTATCACCATTCATATTTAGCGCCAGCCATGTAATATGGAGAAACTTCCATTAGCAAGGCATAGCATATGAAAACACTACCAGTTAGCAAAGGTATAAGCCATAAATAAGTGGAGTATAATATTCTTAGAGGCACCAATGAGGAAGGGCGTCCAAATAAAAAGTTACTCTAACCATTCATCACTAAAGCCAGAGATACAATGAAACATCAATTCAAATGACATGGTACTCAACAATATAATGATGGCGCATCATATAAAGTTTCAAGGATGCCAAATAAGATCAAGGCTCAACCTTTATCAAATGCTACAAATAGTCTTAGAGGCACATAGGTTTCAAAACCAATGAATCTCGGCCAAAAGGGAGCTCTAGTGTTAGTTGATGGTGTAGCGTCTACATGCCCATACCTTCGGCTTAATGATCCAAGACTCAACTAGAACTCATGGGAGCACACAATATTAAGTAATATTGTGAATGTAAAACAAGATTGTAACCTCCAAAATCAAAATCATAACACATATAGAGGTGAACCAGACCCAGATGAAGCCATTTCTCAAAGAGATGAATGCAACAAACACTCAGCAGCCGTCTGATGCATAGGGTGAAGATCAATGGCTCAGGGGCAAAAGAGAAATGCAGTAGAGTGTGACACTTGGTGTAACCACACTCTTTTGTGGGAAGAGAAGGAAATGTTTCCCCAGAATGAGTGCCAACTCTCCACGTGGTGAAGGCGAAGCAAAGATAAAGTCTTGGTTTTGTTTTTATAAAAACTCAAGAAATTTGAGTCACCTGAGTCTAAGCTGAGGCTTTTCTAATATCATATGGTGGGCCCTCCCCTTATTCAAAGCTTTATTAAACTAAAAGCTATGGGTGAGTGAAAAATGGAGTCTTTTAAGAATCTTTAATGAGACACGTGGGACCTAGCAATAAAGCAATAAAGCTAAGCTTTATTTTATAAAGACTCTATCTTACTTGACTCTTCACGAGAAAGTAAGGTGCAGCCCTAATTTCTCATGCCTCTCATTTTTACGGAAAGCAAGAGGAGATTTTCTCACACTGGCCAATAATGGAGGCAAATGTATTTTCCAGCCATAAAGGAGAAACAAAATAGTAGTCAGTTGCCAGATACAGTTATTCAAGCTAGATTTTGGGGCAGATTTCATGGGATTTTCAAAGAGATTTTTGAAGGCAGTTGCAAAGACATTTTTCTTTGGTTTTCTGGGTTATATATAGATAGATCCAAAATAGAGAAGGGAGTTAGACAGATCAAATATTTTAGCAGCAGACACAAATATATTTTTGGCTTAGCAATGCCTTTTCATGAAGGTTGTAATAGTTTATTTTGTGCAAATCTTTGCCTCTGTAAATTTAATTTTCCTCCAATAAAGAGAGTGTGGTGTTTTGTGTAGATATGAATGTGTCTCTTTCTCTTGCTTCTTATTTTCTATTTCTTTGCCTCTGTTGAATCTGTTTATAAAATGGGTAATTGATCATGCAGCTGCTCTTTGGTTTTCTTAGTAAATCATATAGGGTTTGACTCTGTGCAACTGGGTTGGTTTTTAATTTGGCACATCACCATAGAATTGGGCTTATTTTATTATATCTATAATCTTGTTTCTTCTTCCCCTCTTCCAAAATCCCCATTGGAAAAGGAAGAGCTATCTTCCTTAAAATCTAGAGGTTACTCTGAGAAGCCATCCCACATTTTTAGAGTTTCCCATGTTGTTAGATTAGACCCACAAATTTATATATCAATAGTTTTTGGCATGCCTGGTGGGACTAGAATCAAAGACTTGGGTCTTTGTTTTCACTGAATCTTTGCTTATATTTTGTGGTTTTGAAGGAAAATCACTAAAATATCTACTCATGGGAGCATGAATCTTCCACCTAGTGACTCTACTGGTGACTCTTTCTTAGGTCTCTACCTTTGCAGATCATGGCAACCCCAGGTATCTATGTACATCTAAACATTCCTGCTAGAAACCTGCCTTTTGTGACTTGGGATTCAAGTCCTCTTGTTTTCTAGTAGCATGGTTAGGTTCTTGATATAGCATGGAAGGCATTGCCTCATTTTCTTGGGGATGGATCAGTTTCTCTTACAGATCACATTCAAGATGTGGCAAATTTATGCACCATCCATTGCATCAAAGCTGAGAATGAAGCTCTTTTGCTATTGGCATCTTCCCTCAAAGGAAAAACAAGGGAATGGTATAGAACTTTGACACTCAGTTCAATCACTTGATGGGACCAGCTAGGAGGACTCATCTACAATCAATTCAAAGAGAAGACAGATGTTAGCTCACTTACCCAAAATCTCATTACCATAAAAAGGCATCCTGCAGAAAGCATGTGTGATTTCAATTCAATATTTGACAAGGTATGGAAAAAATTCTCAGTTGACATAAGGCCTCCTCTAGTCTTTGCATTTCTTTATTATTTAATGGCTTTAGACCCTGAAATCTCTGTTATGATTCAAGCTTTAGGAGGTGAAACTTTGCCCCAATCATACGATCTTGCTATTAGAGGTAAAAACAACCTCATTGAGTCTAGTAAACTATCTCCTCTGCCTTTAACACCTTTGATGCCACATGCAACTAACCTGTCTTAGACTTCTTCTTGTAGCCAAATGCTTATATGTTTTTATCCACCCACCCTCCCTACTAATTTGTCAAATGATGAGGAGATGAGTGTAGTAAAAGAACTTATAAAAACTCTCACCCATGAGCTAAATGAGTTAAAATGTCAAAGCATATATAATGTTGATCCATATTTCATGCTTCCAAGTCTGTATGAACAGAAATACCAGTGTGGTCAGTTTATTGAAGGAATTCTCCCTTAGGCACAAAAGAGACCTCCTTATCTTGAAAATTATTCTTTACAAGCCTCTGTAGCTACAAATCAGCCAATAAAATCCATAGATCAAGTTCTTTGTCATTTTGACATTAAAGAAGATTTGAGTCCAAAAGATCAATATACAAGTAAGAAGGTGGCTCCTGTCTATTCAAGGTGTCCTTCTGGTTATCAACATCATACACCTTTGGCAACATGTAACTCAGAAACCCAGTCAACTGATGAAGGAGATTCAGAAGTTGCTTATGAAGTGACTCTTCTAGAAGTTGAAAAGGACTTCAAGAGGGGCTTTGAAGCTTAAAAGTATTGGTAGAACAATGATGCATCATCTATATCACATTTGGAGATAGAAGTTACAAAAGAAGTTGATGTTGAATCTACAAATAAAGAGTGTTTTTATTTCTGTCATGATTTACCACATCTTGAAGGAGATGATTTAGAGATGCAATCACATAAAGAAGAGGATGAGATAAATGATAATGAAAAGAATCTAGGGGCTGAAAGGTACTGGCTACCAAAGGATCCAAAATTTTTACCTTAGCTCATAAAAGAACATAGAGCATGTCATCTTGTGCAAAAGGGTGAAGATGAGTTTGAGAACGATTCTTGTGTGGATGATCTAGAAGTTTTTTGTTTAAATTTGGATGATCATGATAAAAGGAAAAGTGGTGCCCATGATAATGATGCATCAAAAGACACAAGTAATGAAGAGTCAAATGAAGGGTCTCATCATACTACATTCTTTGTTCAAGAGGAGATGCTCATCAGATTCAAGACAATTATAGGTAGCTCTATCACATTCCAGCCAAAGTTTGAGGCTACTATGGTTCATGAGCATACAAAAGTGCAGATAGGAGAAGTCATTAAGAATTTCAAGATTATAAATGCTCTCACATGCAAGTAAGGAAGTGAGCTCCATCACTTGATTTTCCCTTCTCACCCTCCGATCAAGCAAGAACAACATACAGATAACCTTGATTGGTGTTTTCATGCCAAGGGTAAGCCTCTGGAATGCAGGAAGGCAAAAAGGTACAAATTCTGGTTATTTTTCTTCATCCATTTCATTTGGACAATTCTCAATGCAATGTGGATCCACTAGAATAGCATCATTAGATCTTGTAGTTATTTCTCCATTCCTGTGAATGGGCATGTCCCGATGTATCTCACATGTCAGTAATTTAGTCTAAATACTTTGCAATAAGTTGTACCTGCAATAGTTAGTTTCAGTTTCAGTTTTGTTTGCTTTCAATAAGTCTCATTTAATAGAATAAGAGATAAAGGGTTAGTTTCTATGGTTTAGCTATGGTCAATTTCAGCAGTCATAAGTTGGTCAGCTACAAAATTTGAGTTGTGGGTTCAGCTACAATATGTGTTTAGTCTAGCAGTGTTACAATTTCATCTTCAATGCATTCTTCTGGGTAGTTGTATATCAGTTTGAAGCATAGGCTCTGGTTGCTGACGTATTATTAGAGTGTTGTTTTTTTTCCTACCTCTAATTGACTCTATGCCCAATGGATAAGCCTTGGTTATGAAACAAGAGATTTTGTAGTTCTCAATGAGTAGGCTCACTTTCCCAGCAAGTCACCAAAATTGGTGAGATTTTTTCATGCCATTTTGAATATTCCTTTTCACTGTCAGATTAGTGGTAGTTTCAATTCTTTGAGGGACCCCTATTTCTATGATCTTCCAAAACTATCTTCCAAATTCAAAAGCATAGTCTTGCCGCTTCGAGAGTAGGGGCTTAGTTTAGTTCATGATGTAGTCATAATGGTGAGGTTTGATCATTTTCTCAAAAGGACAGGCACCACCAAATATATAAGAGGCCTGTTCAAAATAAAGATAGTCCATATCAAGGTGGCACTACCCATTCAAAGCATAACATTCAGCCCAATAGTTTTATACCCCAGCCAGTGTATATTAAATCCAACCTACCACTATTCCAAGATAAGAGGTGTGGTGTCATTAAGAATAATGCTTAGGTTATTATGCTAAGGCATAGATATGATGCAACTTTTTAATTTAAGGGCATGGAAATTATTTAATTAAAGCAAAGTATTAAGTGACAAAACTCATTCCCTAATGAGATATGGGGCAGCGAAAAGTCTCAACACGAACTGTGAAGTGGCATGGAGAATCGATTGCACAACTACTCATGGAGGATAAAAGTGTGCCTGTAGGTGACTTTGGAGTTGAACAGAGTTCATCTCTTCTTTCTATGGTTGTTCAAGCTTGTAAAGCTCAAGATATCCCTCATGTACACGTTGCACTTTCCTCATTTTATGTGACTATAGAAAAAGGAAGTAATGGACAAAGGCCTTAATTTGATGAGGGAAATGTCCAAACAGACAGACAGATTAGAACATTCAAGAAGTTTTAGCAAAAGCAATAGAATTGATATCGACTACAGGATCCCCTCTTTCTTTTGAAGAAAGCATACAATGGTCTGGAATTCTTTTACATTTGGTTTCTGGAAGACACTCTGTCGAAGGCACAAGATCCTCAGCTGCAAATTTTCTTACACAAATTCTTGAAGAGCATGGGCCAAATGCCATTATCTTTTCTCAAACATGGCTAACTTTATTATTGTATGAACTCATTGGTGTTTGCAAGATCACACCTACAAAGAGGACTAGTACTTCATCATAAACTATAGAAGTTAAGGGCAATTGGCACTGTACAGAGCCAGGTTATTTAATTAGTTGTACAATCTACCACACAATTAGTAGGCATGGTTCCATACATAGCTGAGAGAGAGATGGGGTTGCGACTTCTAATAGTTTTGAAAGCCAACCCATGGATGATCTAATCATGCTAGCTATAGTAGAAGAACTCATGAATGCATAGGCAAGATTGTTGTGTAGCATTTTAAGGAATGGCATGATCTCTTAGTCACAACATAGCTTATAATAAGTTGGTGCAGTTCTTAAGGTAAAGACACTGATTGCGACAATGACACCCAAGCCATAAAGGAAGTTTAAGGTATAACCAGAGATAAGGAATGCATCATGTAGTTTCATCACTCAAAGTTTTTGGCACTACCCAATGGAAAGGGCATGGCCTCAAGAAGGTATCACCATTCATATTTAGTGCCAGCCATGTAATATGGAGCAACTTCCATTAGCAAGGCATAGCGTATGAAAACACTACCAGTTAGAAAAGGTACAAGCCATAAATAAGTGGAGTCTAATATTCTCAAAGGCACCAATGAGGAAGGGTGTCCAAATAAAAAGTTACGCTAACCATTCATTGCTAAAGCTAGAGATACAATGAAACATTAGTTCAAATAACATGGCACTCAACAATATAATGATGGCACATCATATAAAGTTTTAAGGATGCCAAATAAGATCAAGGCTTAGCTTTTATCAAACGCTACAAATAGTCTTAGAGGCACATAGGTCTCAAAACCAATGAATCTCAGCCAAAAGGGAGCTCCAGTGTTAGTTGATGGCATAGCATATACATGCACATAACTTCAGCTTAATGATCCAAGACTCAACTAGAACTCATGAGAAAACACAATATTAAGCAATATTACAAATGTAAAACAAGATCACATCATCCAAAATAAAAAACATAACACATATAGAGGTGAACCAGACCTAGATGAAGTTGTTTCTCAAAGAGATGAATGCAACAAACACTCAGTAGCCATCCACTGCACAAGGTGAAGATCAACGGCTAGGGGGTCAAAAGAGAAATGCAGCGGAGTGTGACACTTGGCAAAACCATGCTCTTTTGAGGACAGAGAAGGAAATGTTTCCCCAGAATGAGTGCCATCTCTCCACATGGTGAAGGTGGAGTAGAGATAAAGTCTTGGTTTTGTTTTTTATAAAAACTCATAAGAAAGTTGAGTCACGTGAGTCTAAACTGAGGCTTTTATAATATCATATGGTGGGCCCTCCCCTTATTCAAAGCTTTATTAAACTAAAAGCTATGGGTGAGTGAAAAATGGAGTCTTTTAAGAATATTTAATGAGACACGTGGGACCCAACAATAAAGCAATAAAGCTAAGATTTATTTTATAAAGATTCTATCCTACTTGACTCTTCACGAGAAAGTAAGGTGCAGCCCTAATTTCTCATGCCTCTCATTTTTACGACAAGAAAGAGGAGATTTTCTCACACCAACTAATAATGGAGGCAAATGTATTTTCTAGCCATAAAGGAAAAAATAGAACAGTAGTCAGTTGCTAGATACAGTTATTCAAGCCAGATTTTGGGGCAGATTTCATGAGATTTTCAAAGAGATTTTTGGAGGCAATTGCAAAGACACTTTTCTTTGGTTTTCTGGGTTATATATACACAGATCCAAAATAGAGAAGGGAGTTGGATAGATTAGAGATTTTAGTGTTGGCAAGAGACACTACTATGTATGATAGGTGTTGTCATTGATGGCATCTAAGTCTATCCTACACATCCACATTACATGATTTGTTCATATCGGAAGTTAGAGTGAGGATTTGTCTAGGTCCAGGTAGTCAGAAAGATAGCATGTGACAGGGTCCATTACCTTGGTCTGGATCTCTCTAGTGGTAATTCATAGTGTGTTTCAGATCTAAGGGAGTGATAAGGATTGTCAAGACTATCTAAATCCAGAATCTTAGCCTCCGGTGATGAAGGATTCAAAAGATATAAGCATTTGAGTATCAGATTCTAGTTAGTTAGCACAATTAGTAGAAGAATAGGGCAGCCTAGTATTTGATCTTGGTCTAGATGCAGAAAAGTTATTGGACAAGCAATTAGTGATAATTAGTGGCATTGGCCAACATGATTGATGATCTGGGAACACAAGTTTTTGGTCCGTGTTTATATTTGTGCATAGATTCAGCTGACAGAACAAAGTTCTTAATAATGTTCTATGTTTTCTTGAAGCTGACTACAGTTGATTAAATTTCTTGATATGGATATATATAGAAAATGGATTTGAGTGTTTTGAAAGGCAATTATGATGAGGTGATAAAGTAAAGGTGAAAAAGGTAAAAATAAGTTCGAAGGAGAAGAGATCTGAGGATCGAATCGTGGCAGAATAGTAAGCAGGGTAGAGCAAGGATGAAGTGTGTAAGATCAGTATTCTGTACTTAACCAGAACTAAATTCATGCATTGGTAGATGCTATTGTCTAGTTCAAACACTCTATAATCTTCATATAATCATTTTTGTAGGCAGTGAGCCTCTTTGAGTAGTGATCTTTGGACAGTGAGCTTGAAGGCATGTGCCTTCCCCATTTGTAATACTTTAAATAGGGTATTAATTTTTGTGGACTAACCTCCACCATGGTTTTCCCTCAACCGGGTTTCCACGTTAAAAAATTTGGTGTCAAGTGTGTTATTTGTATTTCTGCTCATTTGTTATTGATTCATGCTTTCATGTTTGTGATAATGATCTATAAATAAGTGGTAGAGAAGAATTAATTACAGAAAGTGTTAAAGTTTTAAGACAACTGATTCACCCCCCACCTCTTAGTTGTTTCTCCTAATTCCAACAATTGGTATCAGAGCAAGGTTCCTTGGAAGAAGCTTATCAGCTTCAGGAAGATATGGGAAGGAGTTTCAATGGGTTCACTCAGAGAACCAATTCAATTAGCTTTAGAAGATCTTGACCATGTCAAAGTAGAAGTAGATGACCTAAAAGAGAACCTTAAGGATCATGATTGCATTGACTTGCTAAAATAAAAATTAAAGAAATCAATGGAGAAAAGGAAGGAGCTACTTCATCAGCTAGCTAATCTTACTGAAGAAAATGGCATGATTGAGGCTTTGGAAGAAAAGACAAAGGAATGTGAGAAGCTAACAAAAGAAGTTTCTATTCTAAAACATGAGATGGAATTTGGGGTGATGAGGCTAACTAGAGAAATTGAGGAAAGGAAGAAGACTGAAGAAGAACTGAATCAAACTTTGAAGGAAAGAACATAAGAATGTTGCAAAGTGGACAGAACAATTGGCCACCTAAAATCTAATCTACAAGAATATAGATATAATAGGGAGAAACTTGAAAGGCAAATTGTCACTCTCAGACATGACCTAGAAATTGCAAATGAATACAAAAATAAGTTCAAGATAAGCTCATCTAAACTTGAAGTGTTTCTTGAGAGTCAGAAGAAGGCTATTGATAAGCTTGGTCTTGAGTATGAGAAAGGTGAAAGCTTCGGACCCAGACAAAGAATTTCTCAATCAAGGAATGGGAGAAACAAACCTAGAAGACCTCTGGTAAGACAACCTAATGGTCAAATATATCCATACTTCAATGGAAATTGTTTCAATTACAATAAATTTGGTCATAGAGCTACTCAGTGTAGAAGTAGAGTAAATCAAAGTGGTTCATCCTTCTCCAGTCAATGTTTCAAGTGTAAGAGGTATGGTCATAGATCCAATGAATGCAAAAATATGATAATGAATAACTCTAACAACAAAGGAATGGGCAATTCTTTCAATGGCAAATGCTTTGCATGCAATAGATTTGGACATGTGGATAATTATTGTAGATCAAGAGGAAATCAAGCAAATGGACAAAGAAATGTTGTATGCTTCAATTGTAACCGATCTGGTCATATTGCAAGATTTTGTAGAAGAAGGAATAATGAAAGGGGAGGTCCAGTAAATAAAAAACTGGATGAGTAGAGACAAGACAAAGGCAAGAGCCAAGTTGGTGTAAATAAGGTCTATAATGAAATGAACAAGACATGGGTGAAGAAAGGTACAATGAACAATGATGATGGGTCTGTACCAGAATCTAGTGCTAGTAATTCCTTCAAGAATTAAATTAGGAGCTCTAGATCAGGGGGAGATGCATAGAAAAACAAATTCCCCCAGCTAGTAAGTGGGTGCCTGAATCTGGCACGATGATTGAAGTTAGAAAAGCCTATTGCAAACCCATTGAATAAAATTTTGGAAGGAAAGAAGACAATGTGATTTATTAAGGAGCAATTGAAGATTGGCTACATAGAAAAATAGTGTAACTGGATGTTTTAGGGCAGAGCATTTATTACAATGACAAATTAGGTTTTGCAGAGGATAAAAGGACATCCATTCAAGCATTTGAATCACTTTGAATTCAAAGAGAGCAAGCAAAAGAGCACCTAAGCTAAGATTTCAAGGATTTAAAGTGCAACTAGTGAATTCACCAGCTAACCCTAACTCCATGGAAGAAAAAGGTATTTTTCTATGAAGCTTTGAACTTGTAATCTTTTGAGATGGCTACTCCTCTTATTGTTGATATTACTGACAGGACTCGACCAAAATTCAAGAAGCATCCATACAAATCAATTGAAGTCAAACCTTTAGGAGCATTTTCTGGTATCCCATACGGAGTACTACATGTTGAGCATATTAGGGCATACATCCACTGTAGTGTAAATGAATTTGGGAATCTAAAATTACTGAATTTGTTTGACAACTACCTAAGGGATGATAACTATGAATTGAAACTGGAATACAAAACCCTAGAAAGCAAACATTTTCTATAGGTCATTGAATTTATGACATTTGATGAGAGTGAGTGGGGTCGATATGTCTTGAACCGAATGCATGATGAGTTTATGTGGTTGTTGAAACCATTTAAGATTACAAAGGATTCTATTAGGATTGTAACTGGGTTAAATTCAACTGGTGGTTTACCCATGTTGAAATCTGTGAAAAACCAAACCATTACTAATGCAACTAGTGCCAAATTCAACAAGAAGGCAATGACCATCAATGACATTATTGATCCGGATGTTAATTTTGCCTCTATGGTAATTGCTTACAAGATTTATCAATCTAGCAGGGAGAATTCTGTGTCTAGAGTGGCCATATATGTTGCATAGAAAATGTTGAAAGAAAATGCAAATTATGACCTCTGTGAGTTATTACAGAACCAGCTAATTGAGAACTTGAGAAAAATCAAGAAGGACAAGAAAAACACCTTCAAATATGGTTCTCTAGTTATATGTTTATTTTTCTACTTCATGAATGTGGTGCCTAGAGTAAAGGGTGTGCACTAGACTAATGACAGGCCAGTTGCTATTCAGATAAGAGATCATCTACAAAGCATTGGTGACTCTAAAGAACAGAAAAATGCAATCTAGGGATACTTCAAGAATTTTTATAGTATGATGCATTCTAGGGAAAGAATCCCTAAATTAGTTATTGAGAAATACAAGAATGAAATTTGTTTTATGGTAGACACTGACTAGTGCTTAATGGAAGCAGTAGAACCTAGAACTATTTGGATCATGCCCATGGGGTATGAGGTAGGTGAGAAAATTTTGAAAATGTATTCTCAACACCTTTTGAGCAAGCCAAAAGACACAACGGTTAAAAGATTTGGGACATATGAGGAGCTAAGTGTGAAACTACATGTTGAACTTAGAGAACCTGAAATCAATAGGAAAGTAAGGAAAGAAGTTGAGTAGTTGGCTGAGAATCTAGGCCTCACCAAGGAAGCTATGAGGCAATTTAGGGAAAGACCTAAAAAGGTTAAGAGGGAAAAGCTGGATAAGAAACAAGCAAGTGCTCCAGAAGTCTCCTCCAGCCAGCCTAGAAAAACTAGGAGCTCTGTTGCAGCCTCTGTTCCCCCAAAATCTGCCAAGACTGAGAAACTGGAAGACAAATCATTTGGTAAGGAAAATAAAAGAACAAAAGTAATGGCAAAAAAGCCATATGGTAGCTTGGAAAAGGAGGATGAAGAAAAGACAGATTCTGATGGTGAGCTTAAAGAGCTAAAGGCAACATGCACTAAAGCCGTCAAAGTGTCTAGGGGGAAGCAAAGTAAGATAACAAACAAGAAACATAAATCAAAGGCTAGTGTTGAGAAGGCAATCCCTTTTGTGGAAGACAGTGTCAAAATAATCACTGTTGATGCCAATCTCAAACCAATTACTGAGTTCTATGATCTTTATAATGATGCTGACAAAAGACTTTTAGAGGAAACCATTATCAAATACTTGAATATATTCAATCGAGCACTGGTAGAGATTTTGTTAGAAGTTCCAAAAGGTTTGAGAGATATTTTGGAAATTAGGAAAGAAGTTGCCAAGGCAAAAGATATGGAGCTAAGAGAACATCTACTAACCACTCTATGTCTAGTGATCTCCAACAAAGAAGTAGACAAAAATTTTAAGGAGGTTAGAAATGAATTTAGAAGTAAGAAGAGGATGAACAAATTCATGATTGGTGACATAGAAGATGTCCAAGAAACTAAGAAAATTTTGAGGAAAGCAATGGACAAAAACAAGTTCTTTGTGGTTCTAGATGAACCTACTGATGACACATTAGTTCTAGATGAAGAAGAGCAGCAAAAGGATGAGCAACAATTTGGAATAGATAAATCCTCTATCTCGGAAGAGGAAACAATAAGCAAGGAAGATGAAAAGATGACAGATGAAACTATTGATGCTGGAGGTATTTTAACTCCTCCAGATCATTCTGACAAAAAAGATACAAAGATGATTATAGAAACAGATGATCAAATTGAAGATGATTCATTAAAGATTGAAGAGCATGAATCAGAAAAGGCTAAGGACCAAGAAGCAGAAGAAGTCAAGGAGAAAAAATATAAAGAAGAAGAGATTGTAAAGGGTGATGAAGAGCCCAAGCAGGATAATCCGGTTGACAGTACTAGTTAGAATCAAATTGACACATCATCATTTTGGGTAAGAGACACTACAGAAGTAGTGAAGGAGATTCAAGAAAGAGACAAATAGATTGAAGAAGATCAAGACATTATACAAGGTCCAATAAACTTTGATACCTTATCTCTAGTGTAAAAGATAAAGTTGGCCTCTATTGCTCAAGCTAAAGACAAAGAAGACATCTTGAAGTCTCACATAGAAGATAGTGAGGTACTTGGCCTAGCATCAAGAATTTTGGAGAAGATCATGCCCACTTTTCAGAAGGATTCTTTGCTATCTCCATCTGGCCAATTGAAAAATCTAATAAACTCAGTAAGTTCTCATTTTGAAACTCTAGAGAAGTCTGCAGAGGTCAAGGTTCAAAAGAAATTCAATGATAAGAGATTTGATGGTCTAAAGGGGTTGATTGGAGTAGATAGAATGGTGCTGGATGCCAGTATAAAGAGTATTTAGAATACTCTTACAGAAGGAGGAAATATATATAAATTTTTCTTATCTTTTCCTATAGTTATCGAGGATAATGAAGATAAAATAAAAGTGTCTAAGCAAAAATTATCTAGTGTATCAAATTCTTTTGATCCTATGACAACATCAGTGGCAACCAAGGAAGGTCATGTGATCAACTTGATTCAAGATATAAAGAAATTAACAAAGAAAAGAAGAGCATAGAGGCCAGGATGAGTGAGCTCTGAGGACTGATTTCCCCCAAAATGGAAGCAATGTTCAATGCCATAACTGAAGCCCAAACTAAAGCTCAGTCAAGTGACCCCATTGATCTATAGATGGTAGAATCATAGGTATTCCTATTCAGTGGCCAAATCTTAATTTTGAACACACTAAAGAAGAGCTGGGATAGTGAGCTAGCACGATAGAAGAACATTTTTGGTTATGTACTTAAGTTTATGTAAATAATACTTAAGGATTGTTTATACATATGTAGCCTAATATGTAGAATTCTTATTTTTGGTTTACAGATCCCACCCTTTTCCATTGATGTCAAAGAGGGAGTGAAGAGTAGTGAAAAATGAGGAATCCGGCAAAGGGGGGGCTTTGGTGAATAGTGAAAAGCACAAGTGTACATAGAAAGGGGGAGTTGTTTCGACACTTAGTCATTTTTCACTAAGTGTTGCCATCAATGCTAAAGGGGGAGATTGTTGGCAAGAGACACTACTACACATGATAGGTGTTGTCATTGATGGGAACTAAGTCTATCCTACACATCCTCATTACATGATTTGTTCATACCAGAAGTTAGAGTGAGGATTTGTCTAAGTTCGGGTAGTCAGAAACAGACCATGTGATAGGGTCTAGTATATTGGTCAGGATCTCTTTGGTGGTAATTCACAGTGTGCTACAGATCTGAGGGAGTGATAGGGATTGTCACGACTATCTAAATCTAGAATCTTAGCCTTCGGTGATGAAGGATTCAAAAGATATAAGCATCTGAGTATCAGATTCTAGTTAGTCAACACAATCAGGAGAAGAACAGGGTGACCTAGCATTTGATATTAGTCTGGATGCAAAAATTTTGTTAGACAAGCAATTAGTAATAATTAGTGGCATTGGATGACATGATTGATGATCTAGGAACACAAGTTTTTGGTCCACGTTGATATTTGTGCATAGATTTAGTTGACAAAATAGAGTTCTTAATAATGTTCTAAGTTTTCTTGAAGCTGACTACATTTGATTAAATTTCTTGATACATATATATATATATAGTAGATGGATTTGAGTGTTTTCCAAGGTGATTGCGATGAGGTGATGAAGTAAGTATGAAAAAGGTATAAAGAAGTGTGAAGGAGAAGATATCTGAGGACCAGATCATGGTAGAATAGTAAACAGGGAAAAGCAAGGATGAAGTGTGTAAGATTAGTATTCTGTACTTAACTAGAATTGAATTCATGCAATGGTAGATGCTATTCTCTAGTTCAAACACTCTGTAATCTTCATATAATCATTTTTGTAGGCAGTGAGCCTCTTTAAGTAATGAGCTCTAGGAAGTGATCCCGAAGGCATGTGCCTTTCCCATTTGTAATACTTTTAATAGGGTATTAAATTTTGTGGACTAACCTCCACCATGGTTTTCCCTTAATCAGGTTTCCATGTTAAAATTCTTAGTGTCAAGTGTGTTATTTGTATTTTTGCTCATGTGTTATTGATTCATGCTTTCATGGTTGTGATAATGATCTATAAATAAGTAGTAGAGAAGAATTAATTATAGCAAGTGTTAAAGTTTTGAGACAACTGATTCACCCCCCCTCTCAATTGTATGTCCTAATTCCAACATTTAGTAGCTTTATTCTTCCTCCAATAAAGAGAGTGTGGTGTTTTGTGTAGATATGAATGCGTCTCTTTCTCTTGCTTCTAATTTTGTATTTCTTTGCCTCTATTGAATCTGTTTATAAATTGGGTAATTGATCATGTAGCTTCTCTTTGGTTTTCTTAGTAAATCATATAGGTTTTGACACTATGCAACTAGGTTGGTTTTTAATTTGGTGCATCACCATAGAATTGGCTTATTTTATTGTATCTGTAATCTTGTTTCTTCCTCCCCTTTTCCAAAAGCCCCATTAAAAAAGGAAGATCTAGCTTCCTTAAAATCTGGAGGTTACTCTAAGAAGCCATCCCACATTTTTAGAGTTTCCCATGTTGTTGTTTGATTAGACCCACAAATTTATACACCAACAGTTTCAAAGATTTGTAAATGCAATTTATGTTCCTAAAGCTAGAGAAGAACCTGTGAAACTAAAAATAGTGGTCACTTTGTGTATAGATGTAGCTCAACCTCCTTCTAAACTGGTGTTCACTATTAGAGGTCATTCACCTTTTTCTTGTTCTCTTGATTACATTTACAACTACACTAAATAGATATCATATCTAATTTCCCAACAACCTAGTTCTACTATGGTTGATCATACATACAATACTTGGAATAACAAACAAAACAAGCAATAATCAAGCATTTCGATATCTTTACCAGCTTCTTAACTAATGCTTCCTCAAGTACCTCATTTAACACATAAAGTTGGTCAAGATTATGATCTTGTTGAGCACCTTTGGGCTACTCCTGCTAAGATATCTCTTTGGGAACTTATTCAAACTTCACCTACATACCATGGAATGCTCCAAGAAGCTTTACAGAAGGTAATTGTACCACCTACTGTTAAGACTAATGATGTAGAAACCCTTTTGGATTATATGCATGTGACCAAAATAGATATTTTGTTTGAACAACATGAGTTTCCATCTCTTGAAGTTCAAAATCAGTATGATCCTCTAATTGTTTTTATTACAATAAACAAGAAATTGATTAAACGAATTGTGATTGATATTGCGTCAGCTCTTAGTGTTTGTGGCATCAGCTTATTACATAAGATTAAAGTTGATACATCTTTGATTAAACTAGATAAGATTAGTATTAGTGGCTTTGATAATGTTTGAAGACAATCTGTAGGCACTATAACTCTACCTGTACAAGTTGGGCCTATAACTTTGCCTTCCTTGATTCATGTCATGCCTTGTTCCTCGTCTTACAACATGATTCTAGGTAGACCATGGAGTCTATACTGGGGGATATCCCTTCTACCCTTCATCATTCAATAAAGTTTGTTCATAAAGATAAGCTTCATACCATTCATGTTGATCTTGAACCTGATCTTTGTTTACAAATTGAATCACAAAAGAAAGTTGTTCAACACAAAATCTTAAGCAATTTGAAAGTTGAATCATCAGCTCCTCTTGCCACAAATAATGTTGTGCCAGAGTCCAAACAATCAAATACATTTCTTGGTCATGATTGGGGTTCATTAGATTTTACATCTGCTTCCATGAGTGAATATAAAGTTAATCATCCCTTTCTTGAAACATCAAAGGTTGCATCTATATTATCTCAAAGTTCAACTGTGAAACCAAAAGTCTCTTTGGTTGCAAATTTAGATAATACTCTTAATTATACTATAGATTATGAGATAGATGAAGCCCCACCTTCTTCCAAAGAAATGGCTTCTCTTTATGGTCGAGGATTTTAGATCCTTTATAAGAATTGTGACTATGTAGGTATGGGTTGTGGTATTAATCAACAAAGAAATAAAGTCCCTATAGAATCTGCTTTGCAACATTACTCAAGTGGTATTGGATATAACCATTTTAGGGAATCTAAAGCCTGTCAGTGTCCTAGTCTTAATGTGAATACAATATTGATTCTGAATTTGATCTTCCCTGAGATGATTGACACTAATTGTCCTCTAAGAGAAATCCCTTTAGATGTATTTTCAATAGACGAAGCGATAATTGAATTCTTCGGTGCTTATGACAATATTCCCCTTTGCCATCATAAATGTGGATTGCCTTGTTATCTGAATGATGATGCATATTTTGGAAAATTTGCTAGCATGATAATTAATGCTTTGATATCTAAAGATTAAACTGAAGAGTTACCACAATCACTTGATCTCCCAAACCACAGTACTCTACTTAATGGAAAGACTGTTGACATCTTCATGGAGAAAGATAACATTGAAAAAGCTATTCCTATTGGTGATTGTTTGAGCACAGAAGAGAAAAAAGAAATGACTAAGTTATTACATGGTTTTTTCAAATTATTTTCTTGGAAGTATTCGGATATGTCTGGTATTGATCCTCAGATTGTGACACATAATATCATCTTGAAACTAAATGCTAAGCCATTTAAACAAAAGATTTGTAAAATGAATCCTAAAGTTGCATTGCTTGTAAAAGATGAGATAGAAAAGCTATTGCAAGCTAGTTTTATCTGCTCTATTGACTATTCACTGTGGATTTCAAATATCATTTCTATCACCAAACCTGATGGCCAACTTTGAATGTGTACTGACTTTAGAGATTTGAATCTGGCATCTTTGAAAGATGATTTTCAACTCCCAAACATTGATATGATTATTGATTCTATAGCCGGCCATGAACTACTTTCTTTCATGGATGGATTTTCAGGATTTAATCAAATTTTGATAAACCCCCAAGATCAATATAAAACAACTTTCATAACACCTTGGGGAACATTTTGTTGGGTGTCATGCCATTTGGACTTAAGAATGCAAGAGCAACTTACCAACATGCCATGACCCTTATATTTCATGACTATATGCACAATATCTTAGAGGATTATGTTGATGACATCTTGGTGAAGTCTATTCATCATTAAGATCATGTCATGACCCTCTGACAGATCTTTGAATGAATAAAGAAGTATAACATGTGATTAAATCCCCATAAATATGTATTTGGTGTAGATAGTGGAAAACTGTTAAGGTTTATAGTTTCAAATCATGGTATTGAAGTAGATATGAAAATGATTGATGCGATTGTTAACATGCCAGCACCTGTAGACACCCAAAATTGACCCACTTCATTATTTATGCATTAAACTCACATTGCATTGCAAATGTTATTTATGTCTAACATATTTATTTGTTTTTCTTCTTAATTAATTAAATAAATTTTATTTATTTAATTAATCTCCTTTACCATTTCTCTTCTTGTCTATGGTTAAATAATTTTTAATTATTTTATCATTTCATTGTTCGTCTATTAATTAAATAAATTATATTTATTGAATTAATTATCTTATTTCCTCTATTTTCCTATCTTTGATTAAATAACTTTAATTATTTAATCCCTGCCACTTTCTCTCTATTAAATAAATAAGATAAAAATATTTTATTTATTCCCCCCACTTGCACATGAATTAAATAAATTTTATTTATTTAATTTATCTTTTTCCTCCACTCCTTCACTTCCTCCTATAAATGTGCAAGTGTACTTTTTCATCCCTAAAAAATAGGAAACCTCCAATGAGTGGGAAAAATTCAAAAAGAAGTCAAAAATCAATGCATAACTACTTAATTCTCAAAATAGTTAAAAGCAAACTATTTTGAGAAAAGAATCTTATCCTCTTCAAAGCCCACTAAAGCCTTTTTTTTTAAATAGCCTTTTTGAGGGGACACATGGTGCATGCACATTCATCTTATCCTCTCGTTCATCCTCAACATTGATCTTTCTTTTCATCCTCCACCATTTATCTTATTTCTTCTAATCTATAAATACTTGCTTCTTTTCTCATTCTCTAATCCTCAATCATATTGCATCAAAATTATCTTTGTTTGTACAGCATCTTGAGCATCCATGGTAGCCTCTTTGAGTGTAGTTACGTTATTTGAGGATCAAGCCACATATTAACCAAGAAATCAAATAAACTAGGTGACATTGTTCTATTTTGCATTGCATTTTTGTTTTATTTTCTTGCATTTAGTTTATATTTCTTTAAGGTAGTGTAGGTTTGTTGTTTAATCTAGTTTAGAACAATGGAATTTTCCTATGTACACAACACCTAAGAATGTATCTGAACTTTGTAGTTTGCAAGGGAAGATATGGGCCATTCACCAATTTGTTTCACAACTCACAAATAGGACTCACCCTTTTATTGAACTACTGAAGAAGGATTCAAAGTTTCAATGGAATTCAGATTGTTAGAAGGCTTTTGAGGACTTAAAAAGTTACCTTTCTAAACCTCCTATTTTATAGCCCACTATGTCTGGTAAACCTTTTTTCCTTTACACCTCAGCATCTAATCATGCTTTGGCAGCTTTGTTAGCACAACATAACACTGAAGACAAAGAATGTGGTGTATATTATATCAGCCGAACCTTGCTTCATTATGAAGTGTGATATATTGTTATTGAGAAGCATTGTTTAGCTTTAGTGTTTGCAACACAAAATCTTGAACACTACCTTTTAAATGCTGAAATACATGTCATGATGAAATTTGACCCTTTGAAAAATCTTTTCACTAGAACTAATTTGTCAGGGCATCTTGCTAAATGGGTTATGTTGTTAACTAAATTTTCTCTTAAGTTTATTTCTTAGAAGGTAATTCAAGGACAAGCATTAGTTGACCATTTAGCTGAAGCACCCTCTCCTTTTACTATACAAAGTGAGGATAGATTTCCTGATGACCAAATCTTAGCCATTGATAAAGAAGATGAATGGGAATCATACTTTGATGGATCAAGATTTTGAACCGGCTCTGGTGTTGGTATCATATTGGTACCCCCTTTAGGTAAGTCAATTCCTATGTCTTATCATCTCAACTTTTCATGCAAAAACAATATCACCGAGTATGAAGCCCTCATCACTGGACTTCATGCTGCTTTGGCTTTAAACATCAAAAACTTCATTACATATGGTGATTCACAGCTTATAGTGTGACAAATAAATTGATCATATCAAGCTAAATAGGACAAATTATCTCAATATCGTGATCTTACTCTATTTTTATTAGTTCACATCATTTTCAATAGATATTGTTCCTAGGAAAGACAATCAACATACAATTGCAATGGCAAGTGTAGCTTCTCTTATATCCCCTAATGATTCTCTTGATGAATTTAGTTTTATTATCCATAATCTCAAAACACTAGCTATCTAGATGATTCTATAATTGTGAAATCAGAACTATGCAGTAATATAAATCAAGATGAATGGTTCTCCTATATATTCAATTATTTGCATGATGGAACTATTCCTAATTCAACATCTAAGAATGCCCAAATTTCTTACGTAAGATTGTGGTGCGTTATATCATATTGTCGAATGTCTTGTATAGATGAAG
Source organism: Cunninghamia lanceolata (assembly GCA_027924645.1). Taxonomy (NCBI): domain Eukaryota; kingdom Viridiplantae; phylum Streptophyta; class Pinopsida; order Cupressales; family Cupressaceae; genus Cunninghamia; species Cunninghamia lanceolata. The sequence continues at coordinate 18,441,117 of BSBN01001807.1, read as the reverse complement.
TTATAATGGTGTTTAGCTCCAATGCCTAAGTAATTTAGAGATTCTGATAGCTTTAGAAGAAGCTCACTCTGGTGCCTGTGGAGGGCATTTTGGAAGCAAATCACTGGTCCAAAAACTAATATGTATGGGATATTATTGGCAGTGCATGGAACAAGATTCCTTCGCTTATGTCAAAAAGTGCCCACAATGTCAATAGTATCAACACTTAATCTGAGCACCTACCCAGGAACTTCATGCCCAAGTCTCACCTTGGCCATTTTCTATTTGGGGCTTGGACCCAATTGGTAAAATATCTCCACCTTCTTCTCATGGGCATACTTTTATAATCACTGCTATTGATTACTTTATGAAATGGGTCAAATTTGTCCCTTTACAATCCACAACAGCCAAAGTAATTTATTGATTCATACAAGATAACATTATCTCTCAATTTGGCATACCTTCTCCTTCCTTTCCGACAATGGCATGCCATTCAAGAACAAGGATGTCAAGAAATTTTTGGAAAAGTATCATATTCAACATCACTTCTCTACACCTTATTACCCTCAATCAAATGGCCAAGAAGAATCTTCAAACAAGGTTATAGGACAAATCCTATGAAAAATTGTTAATAAGCATCAGAAAGACTAGCATACTCAATTGTCCTATGAGTTGTGGGCCTATAGAACAAGAATTTGTATAGCTACTAGGATGACCTTGTACAATCTTGCTTATGACACCGATGTGGTAATGCCCTTAGAACTTGAAATTCCTTCATTAAGTGTCTCCTTAAGAGATATTATAGATGATGACATGGAAATAGAAAAGATTACAACTTCAGATGTTGGACAAACAACATATTAACGCTCTCGAACATCTTAAGGCCCATTAGAAAAGTATACAATGATCGTACAATGAATGCATCATACACCATTCATTTGATGTTGGGGATTTGGTACTTTATGGGTGTTAGTGTGTTAAGTTTAACATAGGGATAATTATTTTTTCCCTTAGGGTGGTTTTTTCCTGTATCGGGTAGCTTTTTCACGTGTCACATATTTCTTGCCTTTATAAGGCACTATTGTGCATTATGTAAATTATCTCATAATATACATTTTTCATTTTTGGTGAAATAGCCTTGTGTTTCTTCTCTCATCTATAAAGATTTATTTATAGGTTGGGATCATGGGCTCGGTGGTTGACACCAACATGGTATCAGAGCCTTAAACCAACGCTTTCTTCCACCATTGAGAGTTTTCATCAGGATTTTGAGATTATTGATTTTATCACAGCACTCCTAGGCCAAGAGATATCTGGACGATGTTATTGCTCCACTCTTTGGCAACGACACTACAACATATCTAGATGTCTTGGGTGCTTTGCTTCATGGGAGTCTGAGATCATCCATTCCTATTTGGCATTGTGCTGGCATCATTTCCTTGTTGGCAGTCTTTGAGGCTCGAATTTGAACAGTGAAGGCGCGATTTGCTGCAGTGTCTTCTTTCTAGAAGATTTAATCCAGAGAGCATGGTGTGCCTGCACATTGTCCTATACGGTGATGTCCTCTTTGGGTGATTGAATATCTGCAAGCCAATTTTTGGTTGAAACTATCCGTGACCAGTCTGGAATGCATGAATATGGGAGCATTAGCACATACAAGGAATGAGCAACAGTTTAAATGCTTTAAAGTGATGTGATCTCAATGAATATGATGACTGCAAAATCTATTGGACGTGTTTGAATCCATTGAATAGCTACATTTTGAGGTGAATCATAGCTTTGTGTTGGCATGATTCTTCTATGCAAAGGGCGGCCACCATTCTTAGCGTATGAAGTTTCCTTTTCCTTGGTAGATACACACACACACACATTTTACACTAGGATCTTTATCCCACATCCAAGGTACTGCATCTTTTTTCGCTCTTCATATAGCCCAATACTCTCTTACTCAATGTGAATATGCCTCAAGAGGCCGTGCGTGGCTTGGAGTCTCACACCCACATGTGTTTCTATGAGAAGTTGTGACTCTGGTGTTTGTACTAACTTGGTTTACCTTTGAGGAATAATTGTGACTTGTTGATTTGGCCATATGGCCCCTTTAATTTTTGCCTTACCTTTTTTCCAAGGTACAAAACTTGAGCCTATGTTTTTGGATTTTAGAAAAGAGAAGCAATTTTCAAGAGGCTTTATGTGCTTTTGATATTTTTGGAGGATCATTTTGGTGTAGTTTTGCTTACCTTTGATTAACATGGCTACTCCTGACTCATTTGATCTTTTAACTCCTCATAAATATCACATTGTGGAAGATTAAAATGTGTAGGTTTCTCCAATCTAACGATTTGTGGTCTACAATGAATGAAAAACAACCCACACTTACTAAGGAGTATGAAATATTTGTTCACAGAAATAAGTGTAATGTTTGATGTCTTTGCATGTTTCTGACTTTTTACTTTTTCACATTGAGGAGTGTAATACACCTAAGGAGGTATGGGATAAGTCTGATAGCTTGTTTGGTAAGATCAGTGAGTTTCGTGCTTTGCAATTAGAGGTAGAATTGACCTCTCTTTCCCCTGATGCTTTTCCTTCCATTGATGATTTTTTAGTTAAGTTCAAATCTGTGAAGTCACAATTGGCAGGATGTGGGAAGGATAAAACTAATAAGGAGTCTATTTTCTTGATTTTGTCTAAGTTAAGAGGTCCATTTTTTTTTTTCTCCTCTACCTTTTATTCCACCATGGATGCTTTGGGTAAAGTTTTCACTATGCCCTCTTTTGAGACTTTTTGTGATTGTCTGACTAGGGAGCAAGCTAAAATTTCTCAATTAGATGATTCCTCTAAGAATCATGCATTAGTTGCACAAGCATCATAGAGCAAAGGGAAGAAGAAACCTAAGGCTAAGACATAGTTTAGTGAGTTGTCCACCTCTTCTAAAGAGGACAAACATAAAAAGGAGAAGTCTAGTTGTGTGTATTGCAAGAAGAAAGGTTATGATGAACAACATTGTTATACTAAGAAGATTGATGAGCTTACACACCTTCTTCAAAAGAACAACATTCAGTTACACTCATCAGTGACTCCTTCTTCCATAGCTTCTCTTGCATTTACATCTTCATTTAAACCTACACAATCAGGGAATGTGGGATATGTAAATGGGGTGAAAGATCATGAAGGCAAGCTCAAAGGACATGCATTGGTTACTTCTACAATACATTCTGGTTGTGATAGATGGTTTTTGGATTCAGGTGCATCACATCACATGGGTTCTTCTCCCTATCCTTTTTTTGGTCTTCACTCTACAAATACTTCTAAGATCTTGTTGGGGGATAGTAAGCTTTTGGATGTTGCAAGGATAGGCAATATTCAGATTGGTGATGGCTGTTTTAGAGATGTCCTTTGTATTATTTATTTGTACACATGTCTTCTTTCTATCTATTAAATTACTCATGGACATGTGCCTAAGACTGTACAGTTCACTACAAATTATGTTTTCATTAGAGAGGCTAATACTGGCAAAGTCATTGCAATTGGTAAAGCTGATCATGAGTCTCATCTTTATGCCTTCTCACATTTTGTTGATGATGATTATGAGCCTCACAATCCTCTTGCTAGTGTTGGTAGCATTTCTACAAGAGAGATTGGTTATTTAAACTTTGGAGTTCTTTAGACCTATGGTTATTCTACTCCTCCACCATCACCTACTTCTTCAGATTTGGATCTTGCTTTTGAGAAGGTTGATCATAGTTTTTTAAATCTTTCTTTGTTGGCTGAGTATCTAGCAGGTATTTTAGACTTGTTTTTGGAGTCTCAGCTTGGAGATTTAGGAGACATATTTGAGGGTATATCACTTCTTTTCGATGACAGTACTCACATTGTTGTCACAGTCACACCATTTGAGTCTTCAGAGATTGTTTCAGAGTTTCAACATGGTCTTGTTGAACCACCTTGTTCAGTTGAGGTTGCACTTGATCATGATGTGATATTTGGTTATATAGAGGCACTGGGATAGTTCTTAGAGGCATCTTCCATACTGATATTTCCTCTCCTTCTCTTCTTTCAGATTTGGAGTTTCCTTTGCATCAGTTCTTGGACTTGTTTCTCCCTAAGGGGAGACATGTTGTTTGTAGACATTGGATATTCCTTTATATTCAAACTTACAGGTTTGGTACAGGAGCTTCATCACTATGGCAAGGATATCATTTCTCTCTTTTTCCTTCCTATGGGGGGATCAATGATTGTATATACATGATGTATGTTGTCCTTGGGGGTGGTATTGAGTCCTCCATCCATGCATCATTTTGTTCTCTTTTCTCTCTTTTAGAGAGGAGTTTTCTCCCATAGGGTTATTCTCCTTTTCTCTATTTGTAAGAGATTTCTTTTTGCATTATAAATGGGTACCTAACATGGTTGCGTAGCCAGGACCCATATTGCATCTTGATTTTGCATAATAATTCTCCCTAACTTTGCACTTAAGGGGGTCTTAGTGTGTTAAGTTTAACATAGGGATAATTAGTTTTTCCCTTAGGGTGGTTTTTTCCCGTATCAAGTAGTTTTCTCACCCATCACATATTTCTTTCCTTTATAACTTGGCACCATTGTAGATTATGTAAATTATCTCATAATATACATTTTTCATCTCTAGTGAAATAGCCTTGTGTTGCTTCTCTCATCTATGAATATTTATTTGCAGGTTGTGATTGTGGGCTCGGTGGTTGACACCAACAATGAGAATCAATGCAATGTCAATGCACCTCCTAGAGAAAAATGAAAGTACAACCCTAACTAGCTCAGACCCTATGTTGTTACTGAAGCCTTTGGATTAGAGCATATAACTTAGTCAATGAATAAGGTACATCACTTAAAGAACCTATTAATGTAGCACATCTCAAGAAGTTTTATGCTTAAGATTATATGTTAGATGTTACTTTAGAGCAAAATTATTAGTTAGTTTAGCTTCAATTTTGACAACATATGATTATTTTGTCTTAATTCATTTAACACAGAATCGTTTTCTAGTTAATCATTGGTGTATATTGCTTAAACATGTTTTATTGAAAGATCACATTTGTATTAACTGATTCAAGCATAGAATATTGGTTACGTGTGAAATTCATTAGTCATTGTGCTTTTACTACATTTTCTACAAAGAATTGTTTAGTATCACATTAACATTAATTATATTTCTACATGAGCATTTAACATTGATTACTAGTTGTATTTTACATAAATCACATGTGATAGATTACACAATAGCTAGAAAAAATAATTAGAGAACACCATATATATATCATCATCATTTTCAAATATACATCCAAGTCGACTATCCCGTATAGTAAAATGGGATGTCGTAGTACAAAATATATACATCATATAGCTGAAACCTGGTCGCCTGTACCCTCAAAACCTTGTGGTGTACGTGTGATGGAGGGCTGACCATGTGTGGCTAAGGATCATGAGTGACTCCTAGAGGTACTCTGTATTAGTAATGTTGCAAGTATGGGGCTAACTGGTATTGTCATTGATGTCAACATACTCCTGTTGCATTAATGATAAGGTTTGGATGAGCCGTGAGCTGAGGATATTGAGAAAATTAGTCTAAATCAAGAATAGTGAAGAACAGTGATGACTGTAAGGCAAAAGTCCAAGATAGGATGAGGATCAGAGGATGTAGATTAAATGGTTTTAAGATGTGTCTGTAGATGATCCAGTAGAGATTTCAGAGGTCCGCATGAAGATATGAAGAAGTTTTGGCTGCTCAAGTAAAACCAGTTTCGGTAGGCATTCAGAGGTGACAGAGAGTCACAAGAAAGGTCCGGTGAGATCTGGAAATGAAGTTTCTAGTTCTACGGATTTGAGGGAGAGCTGAGGAAGTCTTTGTGGTATATCAACTCCATTGGTTTGTGGTTTGAAGGTCCGCAAGCATCTATTCCTTTGTGACAGTAATGACAGACTGTGTTCTTGAGGTTCCAGATGAAGGAGAGAAGGATTTCAGTAAGAAGTGTGGATGTTCTTGGTGATTCAAGCAAGCTTGTGGAGGTCTTTGGATCGTGTCTAGTTTGTGTTGGTGGTCCGCATTGAAGTTGGAGCTTGCAATTGAAGAGTAACTTCTGGATGATGGTGTTCTTCTTGAGATAGGCCGACTGGATGAGTTATCCATCTAGCGGATAATCTTATGAATGTTTGCCGACTTAAATGATCATTCTTAAGTAGATGCCTTGTATAAATAAGGGATTGTGAAGTCAGTTTGAAGTTGTCCTTGTGGTGATGAGAGTGTGGTAGTGAGGAGGAGAGTAAAAGGCAGAGCAGAAGTATTGGGCTTAAGTGGAACTGATTCAAGCATGGTGAAGATGCTATTCTCTAGTTCATGTATGTGATATTTATTTCTTTGTAGATAGTGTGTCTCTTGTAGGCAGTGAGCCTCTTGTGAGCAGTGTGCTTGGGCAATGAGCCCTAATTGGCATGTGCCATTTTGTTCTTTCTATTCTTCTAACAAAGAATACAATCTTGGGTTAATCACCCCGTGGTTTTTCCCTTAACTAGGTTTTCCACATCAAAATCTTGGTGTCTTATGTGTTGATATGTTTTTGCTCTTGATTTGAATGCATTATGGTTTATTGTTAATATACAGCTAATCACTAAAGTGTTTAATTGGAAAAAGTTTTGAACAACTGATCCACTCCCTGTCCTGCCCACATTTCACATGTGGTCACAACACGCTAATCCGCGTGTCATGTCCACATGCGTCATGTGGTCATGATACGAACTATCAAAATGTTTTCCCTTACTACTCTGAAAGTCCCCCTCGCACCCACAAGCATGCCCGGTTGCGTATGTTTTAAGTTGACAAAGTGATTGTTGCTATGGAATATTCTACACACATGTGCATGTTGATACCTATCACTAATGTTTATGTCAGTTTAATTTGCAATGTTTAGGATTCCTTGGTAGAGGGTTGGCCTTTAATTGGTTTTCTTATTTTGTTTCAAATTTGGCTTGCATTTTCCTTTAATTACTACCCATCATTTATTTATTTAATTATCTATTCATTCCAAATAAATAGAGTCATTTTTATAGTCTACCATTTGGTAATAATCTAACATTGAGATCGCGGTTTCTTTTACAGATCGTTCTATTTAAATTTAAATATAAAATGTCAAAATACATAGTCTCATTAATTCTTTAAATAAATATTTAAATATATATCTATTTAAATATTTTCTCTTTCTTTTAATAAATATATTTTATTTTAAACTTCCCCTTTCACAATTATTAAACATTTAATTACATATATATTTAAAAAAAAATACATTTATATATATATATATAATCATTTATTTAAACCTCACTAAAGAAATAAATTTTCTTTTTGAATTGAAGCACCACAATATTATAGCAACTCTCATATATATATATATATATATATATATATATATATATATATATATATATATGCACTCACACACACACACATATATATATATACATTTAATATTTCTTTTTTTAATCTAAATACATTATACCCCATGCTAGTGGAAACTCCATTTTTATTTTAAAAACATATTATTAAGTATTTCCAACTCATGTCAATAGGTTAAATAACCCTAATCTTTTTTTTTCTTTGTGAGAGGTTTGTTGCAGGTCATGGAGGCGGCGCTGGTTGCAAGGAGGGTCATGGTTATGGAGGTGGGCGAAGAGTGGTACACAGACCGCAGAGAGCAGCAGGTTTAGGGACGGTAGGGGGGAGCGATGAGGAGGCCGTAGGGAGGCGGCACTATGTGGTATCCATGGTGGGACAGGGGCGTAATGGCCACGATGGGGGTGTTGGCCTGTTGTAGGCCACGGGGGTTATGTTTTGGTAGGAGTGTGGGGAGGGGTGGAGCCCCACCCACACCCCACTGCGAGGCGTAATGGCCATGATGGGGGTGTTGGCCTGTTGTAGGCCGCGGGGGTTATGTTTTGGCAGGGGTGTGGGTGGGGCTCTACCCCTCCCCACACCCTTCTTTTTGTATGTGAATATCGGTAGGGGTTTAAACCCCCACCACAACCCTTGTAAATGTTCGGCTATCCAGCAAATTAAATAGCGATCATTCCACAGTTTACTTTACTTTGCAATTTTTTTTTTTTTGAATTTAAAATTAATATTAATAATATATATAGCTCATTTTCACAACTTCATTTAATAATGGAATATATATATATACATATATATGTATGTATGTATATGTGTGTGTATATATATACAAGTGTATCAAATTTTCCCAACTACATTTAAAATATATATATATATCTTAACAAGGTTTCATAGTAATTCTTTTTCACACTAACTTCACATTATAATTTTCAATATAACAATTACTTAAGTGAAACAGAAAATGCTAACCTTTTTAAATCTATATATATCAACTAAAAATTTAATCTATCAAAAATACATTACTTTCCAAATAGATCTAAGTATTGAGAGTAAAAACAGGATCTAATAGATCTTTCATTTCAATAACCCAACAACAAACAAGTAAATCGATTTAGATTAATTTCCGTTGCCTACTCAAGTCAAGATTTAATTTTGTATCAAAGGTAAATTTGCATCTTTCATAATATTGTAAAGGTAAGTTTCTCACTAACTAATACAAGGGATAAATTTTAACAACTGATCCAAATCAACAACTAAACTCACAACTTACAATTTGATAAACAAGAACAAGCAACTGTAAGATCCCTCAACTCACAAACACTCTAAGGGAGGAATTTTACTTTCTTCTCCCAATACAATTTTTCTACAACTTTTATAGGGAGCAAAATCTCCTCTTCAAAAGAAACTATTACAGGAAGAAATTTAAAGAGTCCAAGCTCTCATTACAATAGGAAGTTAGAACATTTTCTCTAACAAGGCAAAACTCCTTCAATCCTCTTAACATGCTCCAACAGAAACCTGCATGACAACAAGGGAGAAAACAACAACCAACTAGCTCTCCTCCCTACCATAGACCCGCAAGAGGGTCACCCCCGAGCTAGGGAGATCATCCTCATACCCAGGGTAGAATAGACCAGTACACTTTACAACATTGAATAACAACAATCAAAGTAAGCAACATTCAAACTCCCAAGGTTTTACATACAATACAAAGACTCAGCTAAGGTGAGTTCAAAGGGGGTAGGGAAGTAGACTCTCTCTACTCCACAATGTCATTCTTCTCAATCAAATACCCTAGCTTATTTCATGGCCTCAAGAAAACAAAGTTATTCTTTCTCATGGCCTCAAGCCATCCAAATAATAAATCACAGGGATATCCCGAATAGGATCTCAAATCCTTATAGCCCTCTAGGCTCAAAATTACCAACTTTCCCTCAAGGCTTTCGTATACCAAAATAAGAAGACACCTGAGGAGGTTCACACCTTCCCTTCCCTATACAAGATGAGCATTGCCTTCCAACTGGAAGGAGCTCTTTCAACACCCAACACAAACCCCAAAATAGCAAAATAACACATAGACAACCATTGTAATTCATCATTCATCAAACAAGAACAAAACATACATAGGTGAGTAACTGGCTCACTAACCTTTTCTAGCCCAATTATGGAATGATAGTTGACGAAGAGCTCCACCCTTAGTCACCTTCTCCAAGTTCTCCTTCTTTCCCCAATAATCCAACCCCCTTACCCTCTCCCTCTTCTCCTCTTTAAAACAAATTCTCTCCCTTATCCCTTATTCCAAGTGGCAATAAAAAACTAAACCCACTCCTTCTCCATTATCCTAGTGGACTTAAAACAATTAACCCCACTCAAGAGGTTCCCCACTATAGCCTTTTTAAAACACATGGGTGAATTAAAATATAATAAGAAAAATAGAAATAAAAGGAAAGTGGATGACACACCACCCTTTTTATGGGGTCTCCCACCAAAAGAGAGGCACAAAGAGACAAGCACTCCATTATTGGTGGATCATGGAGTCCTTCCATGACTTGGAAGTGGGTCTAAGTGTGGATTCCACTCATCCCATTGCCCCCATGCTCCCAAATTCGTCACTTAACTTCACCATGAAGTTGAAGTGACCATATGGAGGTTATCCCAAGGTTATCCTAGTCAAAAAGGTCCCTAGACCCATGGGGTATAACCTAGGGTTGATTTAAACCTAGTTAAGACTCCCATAGTCAAGTAAAAACACAAGAAGAGGGTCTAAAAGAAATAAAATTAAAACAAGATTCAAAAAAACATCTCTTACAACACATAACACAATATAATTAAATCAGAAGATAGACCTAATTCCCTTGACCTCATGCATTATTACAACATTACAACATTACCACAATTCACCAAACACGAGGTTGATCTTAGTTCCTCGTGGAACTAGATCGGCTCACAAGGGATAAAACATAGGGTGTGGAATGATCTCCTATATTTGTGGTTTTGTTAGCAATACCTGCACACTCAAACTTGAAGTCAATAACACATAAAGATATCATAGCTGAAGCAATTTAAATACATGCATACCTAAACATTCTACCATATAAACATACTAAAATCACATTAAAATTCCATTTCTAATATTATCCATTCATCATTCACTTAAAAGCAGCATCTAGCTATCATTGCACAATTATTTTCTTAAAAATCCATTAGGTTTAATAAACAAGAATCCGGGATCAATAGCCCCCAAATCATAAAAGTAATAGCAATAATACTGTAAATAGTCTCATGAATAGAAGTGAAAAGGGTAGGCCTCACACCCCCCCTCTCAGTTGTGTGCCCTGAGTCTAACAATTGGTATCAGAGCCAAGTTCCTCCAAACAAAGCCTAACAGCTTGAGGAAGATCTGGGAACTCAAATGGATGTGTATGGTATGAGGCAACAACTTCAGTCTGCTCTAGATGATTTTGAACAATCAAAATCTGAAGTCAATGAATTGAAGGAAAGACTCAAACAAGCTGATGATTTCATAGATGAACTAAAAGGGAAACTAAGTATCTCTATGAAAAAGAGAAAATATCTACTTCAGCAATTGGTAAGTCAAAGTGAAGACAATGGTACAAATGAAGATCTGAAGGAGAAAACTAAGTTATGTGAAAAGTTATCAAAAGAGGTCACTATGGTAATACATGAAATGGTATCAGGAGTTATGAAATTCACCCAAGAAATTGAAGAGAAAAGAAAAACTGAAGATGACATAAGACAATCTATCAAAGAGAAGTCAGAAGACTACCACAAAATGGATAGAATAATCAGGCATCTAGAATCTGATCTCTAAGATGTTAGAGATAATGAAGAAAACTTGAGGATCAAATTGACACTCTTAAAAAGGATCTTCAGACAACAAATGAATACAAAGAGAAATTCAAGATAAGATCTTCTCAACTTGAAGTTCTTCTTGAAATCCAAAAGAGGGTAGATGAGAAGTGTGGCTTGGGATATGAGAAAGGTGAAAGCTCCGGATCTGGTCAGAAGAATTTTGGATTAGGAAATCCAAGGAACAGGCCTAGAAGACCTCTGGTAAGGCAACCTAATGCTCAAAGATATCCATCCTTCAATGGATACTGCCACAACTGCAATAACTTTGGTCACAAAGCTAGTCAGTGTAGAAAGAGAATGAACTAGACAAATACATCCTTCTTCAAACAGTGTTTCAACTACAAAAGGTATGGTCAGAAATCTCATGAATGCAGAAATATGCAAATGAACAATTCATTCAATGGTAGATGCTTTGCATGCAATAGAATGGGACATATGGCTAATCAATGCAGATCAAGAGGATATCATTCAAATATGCAAAGAAATGTTGCTTGCTACAATTGCAATAGATCTGGTCATATTGTCAAATTCTGTAGAAGCAAGAATTAGGACAAAAGGGGTCTGGTTCATTATAATCAGAATCAAGACAAAGGAAAAGGAATAGTGAATGCGGATGAAGTTACAAGTGAGATGAACAAGATTTGGGTGAAGAGAAGTACAGAGAATATAGGGGATGGATCCGCACCAAAATTTGGTGCTGATATTCCTTCCAAAAATTAAAAAGTGAGCTCTGACTTAGGGGGAGACAAAAGAAAAAACATTTTCCCCCAGCCAGCTAATTGGTGCCTGAAATTGGCACATGGGAAGTTGCGGAATAAAAGGTTTCTTAGAGAAACATCTAAAAAAAGCTTGGTAAAGATATGGAAGATCTGTCGGAAGATTTGAAGAGGCTAATCTTCTGAGATTAATCTAGTTTAATAGTCATCCGGTAAAATAGGATTATAACAGTTAAATCCGGTATGATTCAAATTTGAGGCATTTTGTTTTGTAGATAGATCAAGTGTTTGGGGAAAGTAAGATAATTTGTTATTATCCACCAAGAGTAACTCTAAGTGCATCTTAGTGATCCAGAAAAATCCCTCAGGACAAGGAGTACTAACAAGAAGGAGAACTGCTCAAGATTCAGAAGAATATTGTTTGATTTCAAAGATTGAACCTAAGACAGTGAATGAAGCTTGCAATGATGAAAACTGGACTAAAGCAATGGAGGAAGAGCTAGTGTAAATGGAGAAAAATCACACTTGGGATCTTGTTCCCAGACCTAGAAACAATAGTGTGATTGGAACCAAATGGGTCTTCCGAAACAAACTAAATGAAGTTGGTGAAGTAATTAGAAATAAAGCCAGATTGGTCTACAAGGGTTACTCTCAAATAGAAGGAATTGATTTTAAAGAAACTTTTGCTCCAGTGGCAAGAATTGAAGTAGTCAGATTATTTCTTACCTTTGCTGCCTTCAAAGATTTCAAGGTATATCAGATGGATGTCAAGTCTGCCTTTCTGAACGGTGACTTGGAAGAAGAAGTGTATATAGAGCAACTGGATGGATTTCAGTTGTCTCATCATGGTGATATGGTCTACAAGTTGAAGAGGGCACTGTATGGATTAAAGAAAGCCCTAAGAGCCTGGTATAAAAGATTGGATAAGCATCTTTTGAAGATTGGTTTCAACAAAGGTACTGCTGACAATAACTTATATTTCAAATTTGATCATGAAAACATCTTGATTGTTGAAGTATTTGTTGATGATATCATCTTTGGCGGAAGAGATAGTATGTGTCAAACTTTTGCAAATCAAATGAAAAGTGAGTTTGAGATGTCTATGCCTTGTGAAATGAATTTCTTCTTGGGTCTGCAAATTACTCAAACAAAGAAAGGAATCTTCATTTCTCAGAAAAAATATGTGAAAGAATTATTGAAGAAATTTGGGATGGAAGATTCAAAGCCAATGAATACTCCCATGGCAACTAGATGTAAGTTGAGCAAAGATGATGACTCTCCTAAGATAGACCAGACAAAGTACAGATCAATGATTGGAGGATTGTTGTATCTCACTCAAACTAGACCAGATATTATGCAAGTTGTTGGTCTTGTTTCTAGATTCCAAGCTGATCCTAGAGAATCCCATGTCATGGCAATCAAGAGGATTTTTAGATATCTAAAAGGGATGGTTGAGTATGGTCTGTGGTATCCTAGAGATCATGATTTCTCTCTTCATGCATATATAGATACTGATTGGGTAGGAGATATGGATGACCAGAAGAGTACCAGTGGTGGAGCACTCTTTTTGGGGGAGAAATTGGTTTCTTGGCTAAGCAAGAAACAAGAGGCAATATCTCTGTCTACAACTGAAGTAGAATATATTGTAGCAGTAGGTAGTTGTACTCAATTTTTGTGGATGAAGCAGATGCTAAGAGATATCAAAGTAGAGTATGAGGAACCTATCACAATCTTCTGTGATAATTCAAGTGCTATAAGTATATCTAAGAATCTGGTATTGCATTCAAAGACTAAACACATATCCATCAAGTTTCACTTTTGAGAGAGCAAGTGAACAAGAGTGAAGTCAGATTGGAGTTTGTACCCTCCAAGGATCAAATTGCAGACATCTTTACTAAACCTCTACCTAAGGACTTTTTTAAGTATCTCAGGGAGAAGTTAGGGGTTATTGCCCCTCTGGGGATGAACTAAGGTGTACTGAGGTGCATCAGTCTGATGGACATCATAGTCATATCTTGTGATCCGGATTGATGGGAGTTGCTACTCACGAGGAGCAGTAGGTATAATTCTAAAGTGTTGGAATTGCAAGTATGTGCCCTTTGCCATTGATGTCAAAGGGGGAGAGAAGACATGTGAAAAACAAGTGGTTGCTAATCAAAGGGGGAGTAGTAAAGGGAAAGAAGACATGTGAATGGTTGTTGCTAATAGGGGGAGCTGTGATAGTAAGAAGAAGTTCTTGACTTGATGGTTAAAATAGTTTTTCACATCTTATGTTGCCATCAATGACAAAGGGGGAGATTGTTGCAAGTATGGGCCTAACTGGTATTATCATTGATGTCAACATACTCCTATTGCATTAATGATAAGGTTTGGATGAGCCGTGAGTTGAGGATATTGAGAAAATTAGTCTCAATCAGGAATAGTGAAGAACAGTGATGACTGTAAGGCAAAAGTCCAAGATAGGATGAGGATTAGAAGATGTGGATTAAATGGTTTTAAGATATGTGTCTGTAGATGATCCACTAGAGATTTTAGAGGTCTACATGAAGATATGAAGAAGTTGTGGCTGTTCAAGTAAAACTATTTCCAGTAGGTGTTCAGAGGTGACAGAGAGTAACAAGAAAGGTCATGTGAGATCCGAAAATGAAGTTTCCAGTTCTATAGATTTGAGGGAGTGCTTAGGAAGTCTTTGTGGTATATCAACTCCATTGGTTCATGGTATGAAGGTCCATAAGCATCTATTCCTTTGTGACAGTAATGATAGACTGTGTTCTTGAGGTTTCAGATGAAGGAGAGAAGGATTTTAGTAAGCAGAAGAAGTGTGGATGTTCTTGGTGATTCATGCAAGCTTGTGGAGGTCTTTGGATCATGTCCAATTCATGTTGGTGGTCTGCATTGAAGTTGGAGCTCACAATTGAAGAGTAACTTCTGGCTGATGGTGTTCTTCTTGAGACAGGCTGACCGGATGAGTTATCCATCTAGCGGATAATCTTATGAATGTTTGTTGACTTAGATGATCATTCCTACATCGATGCATTGTATAAATAAGGGATTGCGAAGTCAGTTTGAAGTTGTCCTTTTGGTGATGAGAGTGTGGTAGTGAGGAGGAGAGTGAAAGGCAGAGCAGAAGTATTAGGCTTAAATGGAATTGATTCAAGCATGGTGAAGATGCTATTCTCCAATTCATGTATGTGATATTTATTTCTTTGTAGATAGTGTGTCTCTTGTAGGCAGTGAGCCTCTTGTGAGTAGTGTGCTTGGGCAGTGAGCCCTAATTGTCATGTGCCATTTTGTTCTTTCTATTCTTCTAACAGATAATACAATCTTGGGTTAATCACCCTGTGGTTTTTCCCTTAACCGGGTTTTCCACATCAAAATCTTGGTGTCTTATGTGTTGATATGTTTCTACTGTTGATTTGAATGCATTATGGTTTATGGTTAATATACAACTAATCACTAAAGTGTTTAATTGGAGAAAGTTTTGAACAACTGATTCACCCCCCCTCTCAGTTGTGTGCCCTAAGTCTAACAAGTAACCCCCTGATCTCTCCTCTCAATCCTAGTACCTCATCACGTGTATCTTGGTACATCTTCTGATAGCAGTCTCTCTCAGAGATAGCTCTCTCTAGCTCTTCCTAGATCCTATCCTTGTTAGCTCTCGTATGGCATAACTCTACTGATGAGGTCTCACCAGTGATAAGATCTCTCTCAGGTGTAGATGTTGCTATAGTCTGCTCTCATAATGCCTAAAGCTCTACCTTGACACACTTATCTCTTTGAGTAGATTGATCTAGAATCACCTCTACTGATAATCTATATAAAACAAATAGCATGAAGATCTCTACATGTTGCCTTGCAGATGGTTGTGGCGAATACCCTGTCTACACTCACTATCAACTACATCAGATGGTACTATCTCTTCTATGACATGACTCACAAAGTCATGCCATGCATCTATCCCAAATGCAAAATAGAAAAAAATAGATATCAGTACCTCATATAGACATCATAAACAATCAAACAATCACAAACAACTACATCTAAATACATAAAGCATCCTACCAGGATCTCCATCTCGCCAAGGTGGATCTCAGATAGCTGATGGTGTGAGAAGCTTTGCAAGAAACACTAAAGGTGGGGGCATGTACCTACCATACTCTCCCTCCTCATGCCGACTCTATCTCCTCAAATCCATAGATGTGGGAACTCGAGCAGTTGACTGAGACTAGGAATCCCTCTCTATATTGATGTCTGGCTCCTGCCGGTCTCGCCATGGTCTTGTCCTAAAGATGTACTATGACTCCACCTCTCCCTTGTCATCATCCTCATCCTCCTCATCATCATCAAAGTCAGAATGGCCAACCAAATCACTAATGTCATCCTCCATCTCTATTTCTATCCCCTGACCGACCCAAGGCTAAGGATCGCCTGTGTGGTGAACGAGTGGATAAATAGGAGTAGGTCACATTATCTGCCACCAGGTCTAATATACTTGGGTCACTATGACATCATTTGAATTAGATATTGGCTCTACATCCTCTGGATCATCATCATCACTAACTATCACATCTGTTATCATTAGCCGTTGGGCGCTATTCTCCCTAACTACATTGTATACAGAGCATGAATAGCTTGGATGCATCATGGGAACATCCTGTCAGCATCTAAACTATCGTGCTACCTAATCAAAATAAAAGAATGAGACAATGTGATTTAGGCAACTAGCCATCAGTCTATCCATTTGCATCCTCTTTAGCTAACTCCACTCATCTAGCCATGCTATATAGCTGCGATATGGTCTCTAGATGATATTGCTGGGCCATAACCTATCAAATATAACCCTCCAGTATAGTAGATCGTGTCTCTAGCACTTGATAAGAAGATAGGTGTGGACCTATGGATAAGACAACGTTGGCTCTATAGGAAAACTTATAGGCCACATACAACTAATATGCTCAAAGGCCCAGACCTATAGTAGTGTATAGCACATCAGGCTATGAGCCTCATAATGGACATACCAGTCTAACACGTGGTAGAGGTACGCAAGCATACTGTACCCCCATGCATACACTGTCTTGTGCTCCTCCATCACCCTGATCGTGAGAAAAAGGCCCACGAGAAGGTGAGTGCCTCGACCATCAGGTGTGACTGCTAGTGCTATCGTGACAATCATAATCCACCGAATCACTAGAATGTTAGCACACCCCTACTCTAACAAGTGAAGATGAATGTGCCCATGCTCTGCTTAAGAGACTATGCAGCCCAGACAATACATCTAACTTTGTCAAGTGTACTCTAATGAGCAACGGTCTATGATCCTTACTGTCTCTTCTTGTATGGACAGTCGAAGGATCTGGAAGACATCCTCTAGTGTAATGATCATCTCTCCTTTAGGTAGATGGAACGTCAATGTATCTGCATTCCATCTCTCCATCAATGCCATCTATTAGACTTAGGGTACACAACTGAGAGGGGGGGTGAATCAGTTGTGCAAAACTTTTCTTGTAATTACATACTTAACTCCTTTTAGCAATTCAGTAGCATAATAATAAATTAACCATGGAAACACAATGCAACAAATAAAGAGTAGAAACACATCAACACATGAGACACCAAGATTTTGACATGGAAAACTTGGTTAAGGGAAAAACCACGGGGTGATTAACCCAAGAATGTATTCTCTGTTAGAAGAATAGAAAGAACAAAATGGCACATGCCAATTAGGGCTCACTATTTGAGCACACTGCTCACAAGAGGCTCACTACCTACAAGAGACACATTGTCTACAAAGAAATAAATATCACATACATGAACTGGAGAATATCATCTTCACTATGCTTGAATCAGTTCCATTTAAGCCTAATACTTCTGCTCTGCCTTTCACTCTCCTCCTTGCTACCACACACTCATCTCAAAAAGGACAACTTTGAAATGACTTCGTAATCCCTTATTTATACAAGACATCAACTTAGGAATGAACATCTAAGTTAGCAAACATCAACAAGAACATCAGCAAGATGTGTAACTCATCCGGTCGGCCAGTCTCAGAAAGAACACCATCATCAAAAAGTTATTCTTTAATGTGAGATCCAACTTCAATGTAGACCACCAGCATGAATTGGACATGATCCAAAGACCTCCATAAGCTTGCCTGAATCACCAAGAACATCCATACTTCATCTGCTTACTGAAATCTATCTCCCCTTCATCTAGAACCTTAAGAACATAATCTGTCATTACTATCAATAGATGCTTGTGGACCTTCAAACCATGAACCAATCTAGTTGACACTCCATAAAGACTTCCTCAACACTCCCTCAAATCTGTAGAACAGTACAATGCAATTCTGGATCTCACCGGACCTATCTGTAACACTCTGTCACCACTGAACATCTACTAGAACCGGTTTTACTTGAGCGGCCACAACTTCTTTAGATCTTCATGTGGACCTCTGAAATCTCTACTGGACCACCTTAAGACACATATCTATAAACCCTTTAAACTGTATACTTTGATACTCATCCTATCTTGGACTTTTACCTTACTATCATCACTAATCTTCACTATTCCTGATTGAGACTAATTTTCTCAATATCCTTAGCACACATCTCATCCAATCCTTATCATTAATGCAACAGGAGTATGTTGACATCCATGACAATAATGATTAGGCCCATACTTGCAACAATCTCCCCCTTTGTCATTGATGGCAACATATGATGTGAAAAACTATTTTGACCATCAAGACAAGAACTTCTCCTCACTGTCACAACTCCCCCTATTAGCAACAACCATTCACATGTCTTCTCTCCTTTTGCTGCTCCCCCTTTGATCAACAACCACTTGTTTTTCACATGTCTTCTCTCCCCCTTTGACATCAATGGAAAAGGGCACATACTTGCAATTTCAACACTTCAAAATCATACATGTTGCTCCCCCTGAGTAGTAGCTCCCCATCATCAATCCGGATCACAAGATATGACTATGATATCTACCAGACTGATACACCTTAGTGCACCTTAGTTCATCACCGGAGGGGAAATAACCCCTAACTTCTCCCTGAGATACTCAAAAGAGTCTCTAGGTAGAGGTTTTGTAAAGATGTCTGCAATCTGATCCTTGGAAGGCACAAACTCTAATCTAACTTCGTTCTTGTTCACTTGCTCTGTTAAAAAGTGAAACTTGATGGATATATGTTTAGTCTTTGAGTGCAACACCAGATTCTTAGATATGTTTATTGCACTTGAATTGTCAAAGAAGATTGTGATAGGCTCCTCATACTCCACTTTGATATCTCTTCGCATCTACTTCATCCACAAAACTTGAGTGCAACTACCTACTGCTATAATATATTCTTCTTTAGTTGTAGACAGAGATATTGCCTCTTGTTTCTTGCTTACCCAAGAAACCAATCTCTTCCCCAAAAAGAATGCTCCACCACTGGTACTCTTCCGGTCATCCACATGTCCTACCCAATCTGCATCTGTATATGCATGAAGAGAGAAATCATGATCTCTAGGATACCACAAACCATACTCAACTGTCCCTTTTAGATATCTAAAAATCCTTTCGATTGCCATGACATGAGATTCTCTAGGATCAGCCTAGAATCTAGCAACAAGACCAACAACCTGCATAATGTCTGGTCTTGTTTGAGTGAGATACAACAGTCCTCCAATCATTGACCTATACTTTGTCTGATTAGCCTTAGGGGAATCCTCATCTTTGCTTAATTTACATCCGGTTGCCATGGGAGTATTCATTGGTTTTGAATCTTCCATCTCAAACTTCTTCAACAATTCTTTCACATATTTGGTTTGAGAAATGAAGATTCCTTTCTTTGTTTGAGTGATTTGTAGACCCAAGAAGAAATTTATTTCACCAAGCATGGACATCTCAAACTCACTTTTCATTTGATTTGCAAAAGTTTTACACATACTATCTCTTCCTCCAAAAATGATATCATCAATAAACACTTCAACAATTAAGATGTTTTCATTATCAATTTTGAAATATAAATTACTGTCAGTAGTACCTTTGTTAAAACCAATCTTCAAAAGATGCTTATCCAATCTTTCATACTAGGCTCTTGGGGCTTGCTTCAATCCATACAGTGCTTTCTTCAACTTGCAGACCATATCACCATGATCAAACAATTGAAATCCATCCGGTTGCTCTATGTACACTTCTTCTTCCAAGTCACCATTTAGGAAGGCAAACTTGACATCCATCTAATATACCTTGAAATCCTTGAAGGCAGCAAATGCAAGAAATAATCTGACTGCTTCAATTCTTGCCACTGGAGCAAAAGTTTCTTCAAAGTCAACTCCTTCTATTTGAGAGTAACCCTTGCAGACCAATCTGGCTTTATTTCTAATTACTTCACCAACTTCATTTAGTTTGTTCTGGAAGACCCATTTGGTTCCAATCACATTCTTTTTTCCAGGTCTAGGAACAAGATCCCAAGTGTGATTTTTCTCAATTTGCATCAGCTCTTCCTCCATTGCTTTAGTCCAGTTTTAATCATTGCAAGCTTCATTCACTGTTTTAGGTTCAATCTTTGAAATCAGACAGTACTCTTCTGAATCTTGAGCGATTTTCCTTCTTGTTTGTACTCCTTTTCTTTTATCACCTATGATCTGATCTTTAGAGTGGTTAAGTCTTACATATCTGGGAACTTTGGGAATTTATTGCATTTCTGATTCTAGATCAGGCTCATTGAAACTCAACTCTTCTTCCTGATTTACCGGATTAGTTTGGATCTGACTTATAGAGGAGGCTTGGGCTCCTTGAGTCAAAACACCATTCTAATCATCTTCATCATATTCATAAAACCTTGAGGGTTTCTCAATTCCCCCATCAACCTTCACATTTGTACTTTCTATCATCTTTCTTAGTCTCTTGTTATAACACCGGTATGCTTTGCTTTGAGTAGAGTAACCCAAGAATATTCCTTCATCACTTCTAGCATCAAAATTTCCAAAATCTTCATCTCTTTTAATGTAACATTTGCTACCAAAAACTCTGAAATATCTCATAGTAGGAGTGATGCCAAACCAAAGTTCATATGGAGTCTTACTAGTATTGCTTCTGATTTGAACTCGATTGAGAGTATAGACTGCAGTGCTGACAACTTCTCTCCAATAGATCTGAGGAACATTTGCTTCCATCATCATGGTCCTAGATGCTTCCTGGATGGTCCGGTTCTTTGTCTCCACTACTCCATTCTGTTGTAGAGTCCTAGGAGTAGACAATGGTCTCTTTATTCCATGTTTTCAACAGAACTCTATGAACTCACCGGGTGTGAATTCTCCACCTCTGTTAGACCTCAGACATTTCAATTTTAATCTAGTTTCATTCTCTACCATATCCTTGAATATTTTGAATTTCTGAAGAGCTTCTGATTTCTCTTTTAGAAAGGTTACCCACATCATCTGGGAATAGTCATCAATTAGTAACATGAAGTATCTATCACCTTGCATACTCTTGATTCTTGCCAGACCACAAAGATCAGTATGAACTAAGTCCAATAATCCGATAGAAGACAGTTCCTTACTTTTGAATGAGATTCTGCTTAGCTTACCCAACTGGCATTCTTTGCGTAAGCTATTAGTAGGTTTCACCAATTTTGGAAGATCTCTTACAGCCTGAGTATTGTTTATCTTGATGATATTATCAAAATTCACATGACACATCCTCCTATGCCATAACCAACTCTGATCAACTTGAACAAATAAGCAACTTTTACTAGTACCAACCAAGTGGAAGATATTACCTTTAGTTTGAGTACTGGATGCAATCTCTGTTCCGGAGCTTTCAAAGATCTTGCATTTTCCATTCTTGAACCGGAGATCATAGCCCTTGTCCACCAACTGTCCAACACTGAGAAGATTATACTTCAATCCTTCAACATACAGTACATTACCAGTTTTGTTTCTTCCATCAAGAGAAATAGTTCCTCTACCTCTGATTCTACCAGCAGAATTATCACTAAACTTTACCACTCCTCCTTCATACCTTTCCAAATCTACAAACTTATTTTTGTCACCTATCATATGGTGAGAGCAACCACTGTCAATGACCCAATCATCTTTCTCTTAAACTTCGGCAACTAGAGCTCTTTCCACAATCTTATGAATGACAGATATAGAGGACATTGGATCTTCATCCTTGATGGCAATGAACACCCATTCATTTCTGAATTTGTTTCCTATCTCTGATTCATCATCTTTTACTACTTCATTATCATCATCTTCATGTACATAGTAACAGTTCTTTTGGAACCTTGGATTGTTAGGATTTTGCCTTGAAAACATTTTCAGACACCTTGAGGCAAAATGAACAATCTTATTGCAGTTAAAACACTTAAAAGGTAATTTTCCTTCATACTTATCGGATCCTCTTGGCAGCCTCTTTGCAATAAGTGCTTCAAGTTGAGCAATTTCTACTTCTTCTTCTTCCAGATCTTTTCTTTCTTTTTCATACCATGATAGCTTCCTTGATGAATTCTCTCCCGGATCAAACCTTTGTTTACCTTTAATAGAGGCACTGGCTTTGAATGTAGACTCAGTCTTGGGGTGGTCATCTCCAAACTCTGTCATTTCAAATGCAGCCAACTTTCCAGCCAATTGATCTCTTGTGACAATTGTATGGGCTCTAAATTCTTCAATGGTAGCAACCTTGATTTTGTAAGAAGTAGGTAGGTGATGAAGAGCCACAGTCGGAAACATTCAATGGAATGGTGGAGTTTGATATTTCTTAATTCATCGGCAAGAGCTGTCTAACTGTCTTATCGATATACCCTATTAGCCTGACAATAACTATCAGCACCTCCTATACATCTCACCCTGATACCCATCTCACCCCGATGAGCATTTTCATTTATGTGCCTATCAGCAAGACTTTGTCTATCAGCTTCTCCAAACTGAGCTATCCTGATGACTGTTGTCACAACGATACATACAAACATTTACTTGTTGAACCCGTGGTCCCTTTGTATCTGTCGCTCCCTTTACATAGAACATGCAAACTTTGACCTATCGGCGCCAGTCACCTTCACTCTCACTATCGGTGGACTTTTTGTATCTAGGACTTGTATCTCCGCCAATGTACATTTAAAATATACATTCCTCAACATACAAACTTTAACCTCTTATCACCGGTTCCTATTACCTCCTCTAATGGTCGCCCGATGTATCTTTTGTCAATGTATAAGCGTGATGTGTATTTCCAATATACAAGCGCTAGATATAAACAAAACATACATTTACCGAATATTCCTCCAGATATGCCCTCAATGTATGTTTGACCCACTGACTACCTTTGTATAAAATCCTTTGTATCAATGGAATGTATATTTGGACATACAATCAAATATACAACCACAAAATATACATCTGTAGAATATAGCTAAGAATATTCCCTTTAACGGCGGTTGACCATT
The DNA here is from genome assembly GCA_027924645.1 of Cunninghamia lanceolata. Lineage (NCBI taxonomy): Eukaryota > Viridiplantae > Streptophyta > Pinopsida > Cupressales > Cupressaceae > Cunninghamia > Cunninghamia lanceolata. The sequence continues at coordinate 18,417,698 of BSBN01001807.1, read as the reverse complement.
GACTTCGCTTCTATCACCCCAATGTACATTTGAAATTTACATTTGGTATATGCAAACTATAAGATGCATTTGATGGATACGCAAGATCTGTATCAAACATGCAAATGCAGTATACACATGAATTGTATGCAAAAGGTGTATACACACAACTTGTATGACCCGATGTACAATAGCGATATACACAGAGATTATATATCGACCCTTTACCAAATCCACAACATATGAACCCGATATGTGAATGACGGATGCACACAAAATGACCCTCAGATGCAAAAGGGATATACACATCAATTGTCCCCAACAAATAAAAGTGATATACATAGGAATTGTATATTTGGGCTGCTTCACCTCTGTACCTTTGAAACATGCATTTTTAACATGTTTTAACACCTAATCTATTTAGCGATATATGCATAGATACAAATGTGATATACACATAGATTGTATGTCGCATACAAACACTATATATACGTCAAATGTACATTTCCACCAAAACCCGTGAAACTTCACAAATTTCGCATAGAAAATGGTGAGGTCGAGCCGATCTGTTTCTTGGGCAATCTTAACTTAGATTTTATCCTTCAAACCCTAGCACATGAGGATGCTAGGATAGATCATAGCATGCTACAAATCGATCCCAAAAACATGAAATGCACGAACACAAAAATAGAAAAGAAAACTAAACTATTGTACATGCCCATTCCACCAATTCAGAGAATCAATCGGTGGAATGGATGAATGAATCCATTTTTCCTGCAAAATCAAAATCGACTACACAGATAGATCGAAGATCAGACAAATGAAACAATGGGATCTTCTTTATTTCAATAACAAAAATGCATACAAATTTCTTAGCCCCACTGTATCACAATGCTCAGTCTGATCTCCAAAAACACAATGTCTCTATTTCTCCTATACAACTATATCTATAACAAACTGAGCTAGGTCATATATATCTACTCCTCATGAGTAGTACAGAGTTGATTCCCAGTGGCTGGGAGAGGATAGCGAGCATAACATACTTCTAACTGACTTGCACATAAACCTAGATTGACTTAAAACATAAGAATTGGTCACATGGACCTTATTACATCATAATGTAAAACATACTATAATTAGACTTTCTTACATCTGATTGTAACTTAGGCTAATAGTAATGTCTTCTAACAAGATCAAGAGTCTTATCCAAACCAAAATGACCTGCCATAACTCCACAATGTTTCTCTTTAATGATGTTCAACCTCATAGAACACCTTGGAATACACAATTGTCCACCTTTGAATAGCAATCCATCCTAGATTAGGAATTTAGAGAATTCAGCATGATATTTATCTCCAAAAGAAGTACATACCTGATATATCTCTCCAAAATCTTCATCATCTTCATACATGGTCTTCAATGAATCAATGCCAACACTTTCCAATTGGATCTGGTTGACTGTTAGAGCTCTCCTACTCAAGGCATCAGCTACCTTATTTTTGACTCCTTTCTTATGCTTCAATGTGAAAGTAAAAGCTTGCAAAGTTTCTACCCATTTCATATGCCTATGATTCAGTTTTTCCTGACTATTTATGAGACTCAGAGCCTGATTATCTATGAATACTATGAATTATTTTGGCATCAAGTAATGCCTCCATTTCTTGAGTGACTAGACTAGAGCATGCATTTCCAAATCATATGATGAATACCTCTTTTTAGCATCATTGAGCTTCTCACTGAAAAATGCAATTGGTCTACCTTCCTGGCTAAGTACTGCTCCAATTGCCATGTGACTTGCATCACATTTGACCTGAAAATTTTTGGTAAAATTTGGAAGTGCAAGGACTGGCTACTGTGCCACTTTCTTCTTCAATGTTTCAAAGGAATCATCTGCCTCCTTAGTCCAAGCAAATCTACACTTTTGTCCTCCTTTTATAGTATCAAGCATGGGTGCACAAATATGACTAAACCCTCTTATAAACTTTCTGTAGAAGGTTGCTAACCCATGGAAACTCTTAACATCATTCATAGTCCTTGGAGTTGGCCAAGACAATATGGCACTTACCTTCTCCATATCCATTTGCAGCTTGCCTTGGGAAATGACAAAACCCAAATATGTGATCTCCTCCTGCATGAACAAACACTTGTCCAAGTTGATCATTAACTGTTCTTCATGTGACCTTTTGAGGACCAAATCTATATGTCTGAGATGTTCTTCCTTTGTGTTGCTAAAAATCAGAATGTCATCTACATATACTATGACAAACTTTCCCATGAATTCTCTCAAAACCTCATTCATCAATCTCATAAAAGTACTAGGTGCATTAGACAAACCAAAAGGCTAACTTTCCACTCATACAACCCTTCATTGGTTTTGAATGTTGTTTTCCATTCATCTCCTAGCCTAATTTTGATATGATGATAACCACTCTTTAGATCTATTTTTGTAAAATACTTAGCACCTCCCAAACAGTCAAGTAAATCCTCTATCCTAGGTATTGGAAACCTATACCTGATTGTGATCTTATTAATAGCCCTGGAATCTGTGCAAAGCCTCCAAGTGCCTTCTTTCTTTGGTGCTAGTACAGCTGGTACTGCACATGGGCTTAAACTTTTGCCAATCAGACCCGTGTCTAGCAATTCCTCAATTTGTCTTGCTACTTCTGCATTCTGTTCTGGAGTTAGCTTGTATGCTCCTTTGTTTGGAAGTGTAGATCTGGGGATTAGATCTATGCAATGACTGATATCCCTTACAGGTGGTAGGGATCTTGGCATTCCATTAGAGATGATGCCTTTATACTTATGCAATAACTCTTGGACAACTGGGTCTGTGAACCTCTACTTCTTCTCTTTCTTGACTTCTTGCTGCTGTTCTTTATTCACTGTCAGACATGGAATTAGGGCATATGAAACTACACCTTCTGCTGCTACTTCTTTCATGAATTGTTTTTATTCCATCAGCATTACCTTTACCTCTTTTCCTTTTGATTTCTCCTCCTTCTCTGTCCATGGGATCAACTCTGTCACCATACCATTTTTGGTGATTGTATAGGTATTCCTAACACCATCATGGCGTGCCTTCAAATCATACTGCCATGGTCTTCCAAATAAAAGATGGCAAGCATCCATCTTAGTAATAACAAACAACAACTTGTCCTTATATGATCCAATCTAAAATTCTACCCAAGCCTGCTCTTCTACAATTGTTTGCTGACCTTGGGTAAGCCATGAGACCTTATATGGGGATGGGTAAGGCAATTTTCTAAGCTTAAGCTTTGTTACCATTTCATCAGATACAAAATTTTTAGTAGAACTAGAATCAATTAAAACTTTACATGCCTTACCTCCTGCCTTGCATGTAGTTTTGAAAAGAGACTTCCTTTGTGGGGGTTCTTTGTCAGGTACCTTCATGGTAATCATTGTTCTCCTCATCATCAGAGATTCTCCACTCTCTGGATATCCATAATTGTCAGGAGCATTCATATTTTGAAAACCATTTGAGCTTGTTGCACTTTAGCTATCAGGTTCTTGGATCATATTCATTCTCCTTTCTCTTGTTGAACTTGTTGCCTTTTCTAGACATCTGCTAGCTATATGGCCTTCTTTATTGCAGTTATAACATCTAATAGATCCTCTACCCTAAGATCTTCCTCTAAAAGGTCTTCTACCTCTGAAGTTTCCTTCCTAATTGTAACTTCCTCTCTAGTTTTGACTGTTATCTCCCTTGCTGTTGTCATGACTGGATTCTCCCTGATATCCAAATCCATGTCCTCTATCTCTGGAAGGACCTCTTCCACCTCTTTGTTGTTTTCCTCTTCCCCTATTGTTCTGTTCTTGTCTTCTCTTAACTTCTCTTCCACTTTCAATGCCAACCGAAAACATTTATGAACTGTATCTGGGTTATGCAGATTCAAATCTTCTTGAATGTTGAACCTCAATCCATTAAGGTATCTGGCTACCTTTTCTTCCTCACTCTTTTACTTTTGTCTTGACACAAAGCTTCATGAACTCTTCTATATATGAGATAACATCTAGCTCCTTCTGCTTCAAATTTTGTTTCCTCTTATGCAATTGGATGCTGTAATCCAATGGAACATAGGCTTCTTTCACTAAAGCCATCATCTTCTTCCACGTAGCAACTCTGCACTTTCCTTCTTGTACTCTATTATCTTGGATGATATTCCACCAAGTTAATGCAGCCTCTTTCATTTTTGATTGGGCTATCTTTACCCTTTGGTGTTCTAGTATCTCCTCTGTCTCGAAGAAATTGTTTAAGGAGTCTATCCACTCCATCACCGAATCAGGATCCATCTTTCTTGTAAACACTAGCAAATCTAGTTTCACATCCATGGTTCTCCTCTCCATGGATTTGAGGGCATTAATCAAGGGTCTCTAGTCTATGGGAACGTCTTCCTCGTTCCACCTAGGGATCTCTTCTTCTTCCCTATCTTCTTCTTTACCAGAACCGACTTTGTCCCTCAACTTCTCCAACTCATTTTTCAATGCCTGATTCTGACCCTTTACAACAATGCTCTCTACAATCTGCTTCTTTACCAGAACTGCCAACTCAGTGTTGGTCATCCCTGCTAGAATCTCTGATGTTCCTTCTTCATCTAACATCTTGCTATCTTCTTATTTTTTCCAGAAGATCCAACCTTTGCTCTGATACCACTATGATGCAGAGCCACAGCTGGAAACGTTCAATGGAATGGTGGAATTTGATATTTCTTATTTCATCAGCAAGAGCTATCTAACTGTCTTACCGATATACCCTATCAGCCTAACAGTAACTATCGGCACCTCCTATACATCTCACCCCGATACCCATCTCACCCTGATGAGCATTTTCATTTATGTGCCTATCGGCAAGACTTCGTCTGTCGGCTTCTCCAAACTGAGCTATCCTGATGACTATTGTCACGACGATACATACAAACATTTACCTGTCAAACTTGCGGTCCCTTTGTATCTATCACTTCCTTTACATAGAACATGCAAACTCTGACCTGTCAGCGCCAGTCACCTTCACTCTCACTGTCGGTCGACTTTTGTATCTATGACTTGTATCTCCGCCAATGTACATTTAAAATGTACATTCCTCAACATACAAACTTTAACCTCTTATCACCGGTTCCTATTACCTCCTCTAATGGTCGCCCGATGTATCTTTTGTCAATGTATAAGCGTGATGTGTATTTCCAATATACAAGCGCTAGATATAAACAAAACATACATTTACCGAATATTCCTCCAGATATGCCCTTAATGTATGTTTGACCCACTGACTACCTTTGTATAAAATCCTTTGTATCCACGGAATGCATATTTAGACATACAATCAAATATACAACCACAAAATATCCATCTGTAGAATATAGCTAGGAATATTCCCTTCGATGGTGGTTGACCATTGACTTCACTTGCATCACCTCAACATACATTTGAAATGTACATTCAGTATATGCAAACTATAAGATGCATTTGATGGATACGTAGGATCTGTATCAAACATGTAAATGTAGTATACACATGAATTGTATGCAAAAGGTGTATACACACAACTTGTATGACTTGATGTACAATAGCGATATACACAGAGATTGTATATCGACCGTTTACCAAATCCACAACATACGAACCTGATATGCGAATGACAGATACACACAAAATGACCCTCAGATGCAAAAGTGATATACACATCAATTGTCCCCAACAAACAAAAGAGATATACACAGGAATTGTATATCCGAGCTGTTCCACCTCTGTACCTTCGAAACATGCATTTTTAACATGTGTTAACACACGATCTATTTAGCGATATACACACAGATACAAATGCGATATACACATAGATTATATGTTGCATACAAACACTATATATACCTCAAATATACATTTCAACCAAAACCCGTGAAACTTCACAAATTTCGCACAGAAAATGCTGAGGTCGAGCCGATTTGTTTCCTGGGTAATCTTAACTTAGATTTTATCCTTCAAACCCTAGCACATGAGGATGCTAGGATAGATCATAGCATGCTACAAATCGATCCCAAAAACATGAAATGCATGAACATAAAAATAGAAAAGAAAACGAAACTATTGTACGTGCACATTCCATCAATTTAGAGAATCAACCGGTGGAATGGATGAATGAATCCATTTCGCTTGCAAAATCAAAATCGACTACACAGATAGATCGAAGATCAGACAAATGAAACAACAGGATCTTCTTTATTTCAATAACAGAAATGCATACAAATATCTTAGCCCCACTGTATCACAATGCTCAGTCTAATCTCCAAAAATACAATGTCTCTGTTTCTTCTATGCAACTATATCTATAACAAACTGAGTTAGTTCATATATATCTACTCCTCATGAGTAGTACAGAGTCGATTCCCAGTGGCTGGGAGAGGATAGCTAGCATAACAAACTTCTAACTGACTTGCACATAAACCTAGATTGACTTAAAACATAAGAATTGGTCACATGGACCTTATTACATCACAATGTAAAACATACTATAATTAGACTTATTCTTTATTTCAGAGGGGTACTCCTACACCAATAGGGATCTGAGAATTTTGCCAATAATCTCATTTTCATCCAGGACTCCACCAGCATTTCTAATTCCACAAACAATCTCATTTACTCTTGGCATACAAGTAGTAATATTTTCATCATTTCTCATCTTCATATTTTCAAATTTCCCTTTCAGACTCTGTAACCTTGCACATTTAACATACTTGTCTCCTTCATGCAAAAGTTCTAATTTTTGCCAAATCTCAAAAGCAGTTGGTAGGTCAATATTATTTGAGAGCTCTGAATCAGATAATGCACTTAGAAGAGCCTCTATAGTTTGCAAATTATTTTCAGCATTTGTGATTTCATTTAGGGTTTTCAAACCACCTTGTGGAGGTACATACTATGTTGTAGCCATGGTCCAGTATGCCATTCCCATACATTGCAAGTGACATTTCATTCAACCTTTCCAGAGATTAAAGTTGGTTCCATCAAAATTTGGACTATCCTTCTTGTAGGATGACATCCTGGATCTCCTCAAGTGGTTAAGCTCCTTTTAGAGGAACTTTGCTCTGATACCAATTGTTAGACTTAGAGTACACAACTGAGAGGGGGGGTGAATTAGTTGTGCAAAAATTTTCTTACAATTACACACTTAACTCCTTTTAGAAATTTAGTAGCATAATAATAAATTAACCATGGAAACACAATGCAACAAATCAAGAACAGAAACACATCAACACATGAGACACCAAGATTTTGACGTGGAAAGCCTGGTTAAGGGAAAAACCATGGGGTGATTAACCCAAGAATGTATTCTCTGTTAGAAGAATAGAAAGAACAAAATGGCACATGCCAATTAGGGCTCACTGCTTGAGCACACTGCTCACAAGAGGCTCACTACCTACAAGAGACACACTATCTACAAAAAATAAATATCATATATATGAGCTGGAGAATAGCATCTTCACCATGCTTGAATCAGTTCCATTTAAGCCCAATACTTCTGCTCTGCCTTTCGCTCTCCTCCTTGCTACCACACACTCAACTCAACAAGGACAACTTTGAAATGACTTCACAATCCCTTATTTATACAAGACATCAACTTAGGAATGAACATCTAAGTCAGAAAACATCAACAAGAACATCTGCAGGATGTGTAACTCATCCGGTCGGCTAGTCTCAGAAAGAACACCATCATCCAGAAGTTATTCTTCAATGCAAGCTCCAACTTCAATGCAGACCACTAGCATGAACTGGACATGATCCAAAGACCTCCACAAGCTTGGCTAAATCACCAAGAACATCCATACTTCATCTGCTTACTGAAATCCATCTCCCCTTCATCTGGAACCTCAAGAACACAATATGTCATTACTGTCACAAAGGAATAGATGCTTGTGGACCTTCAAACCATGAACCAATCTAGTTGACACTCCAAAAAGCCTTCCTCAACACTCCCTCAAATCCACAGAATAGTACAATACAATTCTGGATCTCACTGGACCTATCTGTAACACTCTATCACCACTGAACATCTACCAGAACTAGTTTTACTTGAGTGGCCACAACTTCTTTAAATCTTTAGATCTTCATGCAGACCTCTAAAATCTCTACTAGCCCACCTTAAGACACATATCTACAAACCCTTTAAACCGCATACTTTGATACTCATCCTATCTTGGACTTTTACCTTACTATCATCACTGATCTTCACTGTTCCTGATTGAGACTAATTTTCTCAATATCCTCAGCACACAGCTCATCCAATCCTTATCATTAATGCAACAGGAGTATGTTGACATCAATGACAACACTGATTAGGCCCATACTTGCAACACCATCAACATGCCAGCATGGAATCTAATCATGGGCATATTGAAGACCCACCAGAGCCCTACTGATTATAAATGGCTCCATTCTATAGCCATCGTGGTAGTAATGTGATCATGTAGAAGTGACATCAGGCAACCACTTGTGTGCTCTTGCATTCCTAGAACAACTTGCATGACACAAACAGGTAGAGATTCAATCAGATTCTAAGAAGCAAAATATAATTTCATGATTAAACTACGGATCAGTGTCTAATCTGTAGGGCCCTTGTCCTTTCTGGACTTGGGCACCCTAGGTGGACTAAGGTGCCAAGGAGGACTTGGGCACCCTAGGTGAACTTAGGTGCCCTTGATTGGGACCCTTGTCCATTCTCACTTGAAAGGCACAAAAAATGATAAACATCTAACAAATGAAGAGTGCAAGATGGAATAAGAAAGGATCAAGGACCTACCTCGGCCTCAAGTCATCTCTCTACCACTCAGGATCAGAGCATCTCTAATCATGGAAGCTAGTATCAATGTCGAGTCAGCATCATCAATCTCCTCTTCCTTCTCCTTCACTCCTCTACACAATGAGGAGTAACAAATAAATAGTGAAAATTGATGACTCCCTTTACATATAGTAAAGTAGATGATAAATCCTATCACTATCTAGCTACACGCACAAATAAAAACATTGACAAGTTTCACTCTTGAGCCTTTATCTTAAGTTGTCAAACTTAGATTTTCATGTCGTCTATTGCTTCAGAATCCTGGTTCCACTCTCCATCTTATCAAGTGTGTCATGTTTGGGCATTGTCTCTTTAAACAATCCTCACAATGCATTTCTCATCAAGTTTCCCTTGAAATTGACTAGTGTAGATATCTCCTTGTTTCTCCTTTTTAGACTAAGCAAAAAGAAACAAGGGGGCATATATCTCCCTCAATTTCCTCCCTCATCATGTCCCATCACTCCACCCCCTTAGCATTTATGAACTGACTTATTGATGCTGGTTACAGGTTGATTTGATTTGATTTTGGATTCTCTGACAAGTGTTCCTTTGCAGGTCGGGGTTCCTAACTTTGTGGTCTTGCAGAATTATAGACTTGGGGGCTTCTTCCTTGTTTGTGATGACATTTCATCTTCCTCTACAATATCCTTTTGGGTATCCTTTTCATGATTGATGTATTTAGTTTCCTCTAGTTGCATATGCACATAGTGTCATATGGCCACTACAGTGGGGGCTAAATGATATGTTAGAAATTGTCCTCTTATATAGAATGGTACAAGTTCCCCATGGTTTAACTCCTTCCCTTTTGGTGACCTTTCAACCTAGTTTTTATAGACCTTCCCAAAACCTAACTAACCTAGGTCTAACTAGAAGAATATCACATTTTGGAATAACTGAAGACTGAATGGGAAAAGCAAACATGGATTTGGGGTCCCCTAACACCTTGAAGCAGTCATGAGTGGGAAATTAGGGTTTGGACTTGGGCGCTAGTGCCCTTGTCCTACCCTATTTCCTGGGGTGTTGAATTTTGGAGGGTTGTCAGCATTTGTCATGCATTCCAGGATTCAACTTTCAAATTTTTCATTTTTCACGCAATGTCAACATCTTATTTTGAAATTTGAAATTCCTAAGGTGGATATAAAGAGACATTTGAAAATCATTTCATCACAAACAATCTTTATGCAAAATTGATGCCAAAACTCTACCAAAGTTGCTATTGAAGATCAATAATTTGTTGAACATCTTTATGTCATCTGAATTTTCTATCATGGAGACAATGGATGGAGATTAGGAATCAGGATGTTGAGACTATCTTGCTCTTCCTAAGGTTTTTACACCTTTTGCATGATCAAGAGAAGGGTTGAAGCCTCCAACATCAAGCTTGGAGATCCTCCATGGATATTGTTGATTCTCCTTCTTGTTCATGCAAGTCTTCATTGCTTTCATCTCCTTGAGGTGAAGTTGTATTGTGTTCATTAAGTTGATGCAAGTTGTTGATCTTCCCTTGATTGAGACATCTAGGGTTTGATATTTCTACATACACTTCACTAGGGTTTGCACACACATCTACAAATCTTTATCTCTAGCTATTATTGATGTGAGAACACTGAAATGAGGCTTAACTGGGGAAAGCTCCTATATAACCGCAACCATTTTTCTCCTCCTTTTGTATGTGCAAGTTGCATTTGTCAAGATTTGGCAGAAAGGAGTTGCAAGAAGGCTCATCTTATACACATGATCATGACAAAAATTTGAATTTTAGGATTCTAAGAGTCTTGAGACACTGTGACTAGTTCCCAGGTCCAATTAGGTGATTTTTATGGGATTCAGTAACTTCTAGAGATTGTGAAGTAGCTGGTGTAGAAGATTTTGACATCAAGAAACTTTTGGGACATGGGGACTATGCCCTAGTCCTACTACTCCTCAATTTCTAGGTACACTATCTCTAAATTGTTTACTCTGCATTTATGTGGTTATTTCATCAATATCTATGTCAGAAATTGAGTTATTATAGTCTGATATGCAAATTAGGGTTTCAAGGTTAGAGAGAAAAACTTGCTTGTAAAACCTGATTCAAATAGTCATGTAGACACAATTAATAGGAAAAGGGAACATTGGAGATTTTTAGTTTATCCCTAAACTTGCCCTTTGCTTCCCTAATGTATTAGTGTATGTGAAAGTGAGGGACTTAGAACCTCATATCTTGCTTCCACATTTTCACCACTAAACAAGAAATTGGAAACTCAGTAACAGAAACAATCTAATAACATCATTTGCACCTCTAGAAGGCATTCAGATTACTTTAAAACAATCACCTTAATCAATTGACAACAAAAGCATCAGAAGACACAGTTGACACCAATGACAACATAAACATGTTGACATCAATGACAACACTGTTTAGCACATACTTTCAACAATCTCCCCCTTTGTCATTAATGGAAACATCTAATGTGAAAAACCATCAAGACACCACTTTGCACTACTCACACTCTCCCCCTTTCTTTCACACATCTTTCTTTCTTTCTCTCCCTTTGTTTTTCACATGAACTCTCTTCCCCTTTGACATTAATGGAAAAGGGTGACACATCATTCTCAAGCTTTCTCCCCCTGAATATGATACTGCACATACTTGCACTATTCTTAACTTCTTTGATTAATCCCCCTTAGGAGTATACACCAACCTATATCATCTCTTACTTACTCTGATTACAACAATCAATGCTACCATGCCTGCTTCCCCTAAGAGGTAACCACAAACATCAATCCAGAAAAGAATGAATTTCGACACACACTAGACTGATGCATCTCCTTACGCATCTAGTTTAAGGAAGAAGGGTTAATAACCCCTAACTTCTTTTGGAGATACTAAAATGGATCCTTAGGAAGATTCTTAGTGAATATGTCAGCAACCTGATCCTTTATAGGTACATATTCAATATTTACTTCATTCTCTGCAACCATCTCTCTTAGAAAGTGATCCCTGATTGAAATATACTTTATCCTTGAATTCATCACTGGATTCTTTGAAATATTAATAGCACTTGTATTGTCATAGAAGATAGGAATTGGATCATCATATTCAACTTTGATATCCTTCAATGTTTGTCTCATCCGCAACACTTGAGTGCAGTAAGATGCTGCAACAATATACTCTGCCTCTGCAGTAGATAAGGATATTGAATCTTGCTTCTTGCTTAGCCAAGATACAACCCTATCTCTAAGAAAGAATGCACTGCCACTTGTACTTTTTCTGTCGTCTACACATTCGGCCCAATCTGCATCTGCATAAACACTTAGAGTAAAATCATTGTTCTTGGGATACAACAAACCATGATCTAGAGTGCCCTTCAAATCCCTGAATATCCTCGTTACTTCCATGACATGTGACTCTCTAGGATCTTCTTGAAATCTTGTGACAAGACATACTACATGCATGATATCTGTTGTAGTAGCTATTAGGTGTAGCAGTCCTCCAATCATTGATCTATATTTTCTCTTATACTAATTTTTGAAGGCACAAGACAACTAAGAAGGGGGGATGAATTAGTTCTATCAAAAATTTCAAACCCTCATAAACATAATCACATCCACATCAATTCACTTAAACCCTTAAGCTATTATGAAGATTAAACATGAAGAGAAGATAACATAAACTCAAACCCATCAACACCATACATAAGAGATCACTAGATTATTACGTGGAAAATCCTAAAAGGGAAAAAACACACTGAGGATTAGCTCATAATATAATGTAGTAACAATATGGAATTACAAAGGCTCACTACCATAGAGAGAATGCTCACTACAGGGACTCACTGTCCAAGTGGACTCACTGCCCACTGAGAAAGGAAGAAGAAGAAGAAGAAAAGACTGGTTCACTGCCAGGTTTTGAACTAATATAATTGTATGTAACCTATGCATGGAGTTCAGTTCCAATTCAAAGCTTATTAAACAACACAACATACACAACACTTTCGCAGTATCACCAAAAATTATAGACACCTTCTGCTCACTACATCTGGTAGCCTAACACATGAAAGAGCTTGCTGCCCTAATCAAATTTGCATCACTACATCATGTCCCCCATCCACTCCTACACACATGAACTCTTGACACTTATTTATACCATCATTACCCATGAAACAATCTTCAAGGTCAGCAACACAATCTTCAATCCTTGAAACAATCTCTAATGTCAGAAAACACACAATATTTGAATTAGGTCTGGACCTAAACTTTCCATGGCACAAAGGAATGAAGGTAAACCTCTTTATACCTTAGCTCAGATCTAAATCTATCCAAGCATGTTACACAATGCTCACATAAACACCAAATCAACTCCTCAATTAGCACAATCATCCAAGGTCGGCCACACAGTGGAAACATAATGAATTCTTCATCACACACTTCCATGAACCTAACCATAACTTGCAAACCCCAAACAAGGATTTAAGAAAATCTAGAAACATCCACAAACATCTTGAAGCCACTTGGAAAGAAACAAATTTAAATGCAACAACTTTCACTTGAACACAACTACTTTCACCAGAACACAACATTGTCGAACTCTACCACACAATAGATTACTTTATGGAGCACCAAATCAAACCTTTCAGATGGAAGATAGGTATGATCCTTATAAACACATATCTAGATCTGTAATACCTGAAACTTATTTGTAGAGAAATATGAAGCAAAATAATTTCTCCTAGAAACCTCTGCACAACTCAGAAACACTGTCAAATACAGTTCTCAAATTGGTGAATATAACTTCCAGTGCATAGCAATCTGGAGCACCAAATTTTTAATTTATCATCTTCAAATATTTCTCAACAACATATCTAAACTACACACTTAGATCTTCAACACAAAAGAAATGCAGAGTAAAAACTCAAATAACATTCTGTAAGCCAGAAGACTCTTCAACACATTGTTTCCAATATTAATCAAAATTTCTCAAAAGCACTTGGAAACTCAGGAACAAAAATAATCTACTAACATCATCAACACCTCTACAAGACATTCAAATTACTTTAACACAATCACCTTAATCAAATGACAACAGCAACATTAGAAGACATAGTTGACACCAATGACAACATAAACATGTTGACATCAATGACAACATCGATTACCACATACTTGCAACAATCTCCCCCTTTATCATTGATGGCAACATATTATGTGAAAAACCATCAAGAATCTACTCTGCACTATTGACACTCTCCCTCTTTCTTTAACATGTCTTGTTTTCTTTGTCTCCTTTTGTTTTTCACATGAACTCTCTCCCCCTTTAACATCAATGGCAAAGGGTAAGACATATTTCTCAAGCTTTCTCCTCCTAATTATGATATTGCAAATACTTGCACTATTCTTAAATTCTTTGATTACTCCCCCTTATGAGTACACACCAATCTGTATCATCTCTTACTTACTCTGACTGCAATAATCAATGCCGCTATCGACTCCCCTTGAAAGGTAACCACCATCATCAGTCCAAAAATGAATGAATCTTGACACACACTAGACTGATGCATCTCCTTATGCATCTAGTTCAAGGAAGAAGGGGCAATAACCCCTAACTTCTTCTAGAGATACTCAAATATATCATTAGGGAGAGCCTTAGTGAATATGTTAGCAAATTGACCCTTTGTAGTCACATAATCAAGTATACAGACATATTCAAGTATGTCAAAGAGTTGTTGAATAAGTTTGGTATGGAGGATTCAAAACCAGTGAGTACTCCCATTGTCACTAGATGTCACTTGAGCAAGGATGATGAGTCTCTAGAGGTGGATTAGACTGTCTATAGATCTATGATTAGAGGATTGTTGTAACTAACTACTTCTACACTTGATATTATGTATGCAGTATGTGTGGTCGCAAGATATCAAGCCAATCCCAAGAAAATACATGAGAAAGCAATGAAAAGAATATTCAGATACTTGAAAGGAACTCCAGATTATGGATTATGGTATCCAAGAGGTAATGACTTTAATTTGAGTGCCTACACTCATGTTTATTGGGATGGTTGTGTTGATTATAGAAGAAGTACAACTGGTGGTGCTTTCTTCTTAGGAAGTAGATTGGTTTCATGGAAGAGCAAGGCTCAAATGATTCAGTATCTATATCAACTGTAGAGGTAGAGTACATTGTAGTAGCATCTTGCTATACACAAGTGGTGTGGGTGAAGCAAACCCTAAAGGTTATCAAGGTATTGTATGATGACCCTATTCCTATTTTGTGTGACAATATAAGTGCTGTCAATATTTCCAAGAATCTAGTGATGCTAGAACTAAGTATATAGCAATCAGGTATTACTTTTTGAGAGAGAAGGTTGTAGATAAAGAAGTGAAGTTATAATATGTTTCAACAAAGGATCAAATTGTAGATATTTTCACAAAGGCTCTTGCAAAGGGCACTTTTGGGGATCTTCGATAGAGGTTAGGTGATGCAATCCAAGGGGTTGACTTCACTCATATGGGGACATATTTTAGAACAATGGGCTCATACCAACATATACATCAAATTTGATAGGCTTCCACTCTAGCAATCTCTCCCTCTAAAAGGCACAATTAGGGTATTCAACACTTCTGAACTAAAATAAGGTTTCCAAAGGTCTTCATACCCCTTAGGTTCTCAAACACAACCATAACAGACTCTCACCCAAGTTTTCACTCTTCATTCAAAATACTTTGTTTACTAGCTGCCATATTTCCTAGTAGCCCTCCAAATAGTGATTTTTGAGCATAACTCTCTAACTACTCCTCAAACCCACAAATAAATTAGTGTTATAGATACCCTTTTGGACATACAATAACATATCATGAAATCTCATAGGGTCACTTTGGACCATCAACCTCAAAAATCTATTGTCCTTTGTTTTGTAGGCCTAATTAGGCCACTTTTACAAAGCACCTACCATCTAAACACTCTCCCAATCTAGAAAATCAACTCCACTACTCTAGGCATGTCTAAAATAGACAAAATCTACAACTTTTTATCAATGGGAACACTCACAATTTCACCCAACTCCAAAATCTCACTTTTGGCCTATCTAGGCTTGCATACAATGAGGATTTATTAGACTTCTTATCTCCAGGTCCTTTCCTACGTCACCAATGGCTCAAAAACCTCTTATTGGACTTGAACATGCTATTCCAATCATTCCCAACATTTATTAAGGTTATTTCATCTCATTCTAACTTTTAACCATCAAATTTCAAGCCAAAACTCATGGATTTACAACTAGGGTAGTAACCAAAACCCTTCAAAATATTACCCTCTATTCCCACAAACCTCACAACATAGAATATACCCTATTTACTCTCATTTCACCAAGTTTTAATAGGTTTCACTTGGTGGAATGGGTTTTATGCCATTTTCTTACTTTCAAACCCTTAAAAATAGGGTTCCTGGCTGCCTATAGTAAAAATGCCATAAAAATCTTTAAACTTAATGAAATCAAACCAAATCAACACCAAAAGGAGTTAGTTCTTCTTCCCACCAATTTCAACTCTTAGGAGGTCACCCTTAGGTTGTACAAAGGATGTACTATAGTCTAAAACAACAAATTTTAATGGAAAAATATAGAAAATTGGAGTTTCTCTATTGCCTTTTGTCTGCAAATTACATCCACCACCTACCTCTAAGTTTGTGAGGCTTATTTAAACTTTTACAACCATAATAAACTAAAAACCAATGGTCACAACTACCTTTTGAAGGCCTTGACTGTTCAACTTCCGTATTTTGCATTTTTTGCACTTTTTTGCAATTTTTACATTGACAACTTTTACATTATTTTCAATATTTGAAAAATGAACACCTAACAACCTCCTAGGACCTATTCCAAGATTAAAGTGGCCATTTAGACCTTATTACATCATGATATCATCAATAATTAATCAAAAACCTAAGATTGCCTCATGGAGGCATGTACTGGCTAGGGTTGTCCTACACCATACTCCCGACCAAATGAAAACTCCAAGTCCTCTTGGATTGAATGTAGTAACAAGTCTTCATAATTAAATTCTCCTCCTTGTAGTCTTCTATTCTTTGCTTCTTGAAATAGCTCCATTTGATCTTCATCTTCACCTTTGGCTTTAGTTGGTCTATGCCAACTTGTCTCCACTTTATCTTGTCTCTTTGAATTTGCTCCTTCATGCTCTGATGTGTCACAATCTCTGTCTCAAATCTTTATCCTTCTTCTATCTGTTGCATCTTGACCTTTAGTTTGTTCCCTATTCAAAATATTATCACAACAAGGAAGTGATACATTGTCTCTACCACAATACAACCATGTTTCTTTAACTCATTTTGAGTCTTCAAGATCAATTCATCCTTGATCTTTGAATCACACTTTGACACCAACTTAGCATCATTTCCCTCTAATACCAGATCCTTTACCTCTGTTGTAATGAAATCTTCATGTTTGGAAATGGCTGCAACCTCTATCTTATTTTCTTTCTCTTCATATTGTTCTTCTTGTTTGGCTTTCTCCTCTCCTTCCTCTATCAAAGGTTGTATCATCTTCATTTCTGATTCTAATGCCTTCATGTGTCTTGGTTTTTGTATTAGCCTTTGAATATGCCATACAACTCTTCTCTTCTTAATTGTCAAATGCTAACTTGTGCCTTGCCTACACAACTATTCCATCTCAGCCTCAAATTTTTCTCTCACCACTCTGAATTCCTCTAATGCTTGCCTTAATTCTCTAATCTCTTGATCCATCTTCATTTGCTTTGTCTTTTCCTCTTTTCTCTCCCTCTCTTCTTATTTCTTCTTCCTTTGTGAATCCTCAGCCTACTGGTATCTTCTCAACAAATCCATCTTTTCTTCAAGCAAGTCCCTTTAACCTTGCTTCTTAACTTCTTTTCCTCACCTAGGTCTCTTCACTTTTCCTCTACCTAGTCTTTTGGCAACCAACCTGCACAAACAAAAACACACAACCACAAACTTACCTTGACTAGACCTTCTGAGCTCTAATACCAATTGATGTAATTCAAGGGGTTCACTTCACTCACATGGAGACATATTTCACAACAATGGGCTCATACCAACATATACTTCAAATTTCATAGGCTTCCACTCTAGCAATCTCTCCCTCTGAAAGGAACAATTAGGGTCTTCAACACTTCTAAACTAAAACAAGGTTTCCAAAGGTATTCATACCCCTTAGGGTCTCAAACACAACCATAACAAACTCTCACCCAAGTCTGTACTCTTCATTCAAAACATTATTGTTTACCAGTTGCCCTATTTCCTAGTAGTCCTCCAAACAGTGATTTTTGAGCATAACTCTATGAATACTCCTCAAATCCACAAATCAATCAGTGTTCTAGATACTATTTTCAACATACATTAACATATCTTGAAATATCATAGGGCCACTTTGGACCATCAGCCTCAAAAAACTGTTGTCCTCTATTTTCTAGGCCTAATTTGGCCACTTTTACAAAGCACATACCCTCTAAACACTCTTCCAATATAGAAACTCATCCTCACTACTCTAGGTAGGTCTAAAAAACACATAATCCACAACTTTTATCAATGGGAACACTCACAATTTCATCCAACTCCAAAATCTCACTTTTGGCCTATTTAGGCTTGCATACAATGAGGGTTTATTGGAATAATTATCTGCAGGCCCTTTTCTACCTCACCAATGGCTTAGACACCTCTTATTGGACCTAAACATGCTATTCCAATCATTCCCTAGCATTTATCAATGTTATTTCATCTCATTCTAACTTCTAACCATCAAATTTCAAGCCAAAACTCATGGATTTGCATCTAGGATAGCAACCAAAACCCTTCAAAATATTACCCTCTATTCCCACAAACTTCAAAGCATATAATATACCCTATTTACTCTCATTTCACCAAGTTTTAATAGGTTTCACTAGGTGGATTGGGTTTTATGCCATTTTCTTACTTTTAAACCCTTAAAAATAGGGTTCCTGGCCACCTATAGTAAAAATGCCATAAAAATATTTAAACTTAATGAAATCAGACCAAATCAATTGCAAAAGGAAGTTAGTTCTTCTGCCCACCAATTTCAATGCTTAGGAGGTCACCCTCAGGCTGTACAAAGGTCATACTAAAGTTTGAAACAACAAATTTTAATTGACAAATACAAAAAATTGGGGTTTCTCTATTGCCTTTTGTCTCCAAATTACATCCACCACTTGCCTCTAAGTTTGTGGGAGTTCTTTAAACTTTTACAGCCATCAAAAACTAAAAGCCAATGGTCACAACTACCTTTTGAAGGCCTTGACCATTCAACTTCCCTATTTTGCATTTTTTGCACTTTTTTTGCAATTTTTACATTGACAACTTATACATTGTTTGTAATATTTGAAAATGAACTCCTAACAACCTCCTAGGACCTATTCCAAGCTTAAAGTGGCCATTTAGACCTTATTACATCATGAGATCATCAATACTAAATTAAAAACCTAAGATTGCCTCATGGAGGCATGTACTGGCTAGGGTGCTTCTGCACCATTAGGGCTAATTGCCCCTCCTTCTTGCTAGATGCATAGTGGTGCATTTGCCTAGGGGAGATTATGTTATATCTTATTCCTAGACTGATGGTGGCTACCTCTCAGGGGTAGCAGGTAGTGGTTGTTGATGATAGCGGGAGTCTATTTGCTACAATAAGAAGTCATGCTCTAAGAAAGAATGTGCATGTAGGTGGTCTTTGATGAGCAGGTAGTGGTTGCCATTTATCCTTGATATCAAAGGGGGAGAATGTGTAGGTATGTGTTGCCATCAATGCCAAAGGGGGAGATTGTTACACATATGGTTCCTAAGGTTTTCATTGATGTCAACACTGTCATGGATGTGTGATGGTATTCATGGTTGGATGTCATGTCCTATCTAGCAAAGAAGATATAGTTCATGGTTGGATATCATGTTGAATATAATGTGGATTACAGAAGTTCATGGTTGGATGTCATGCCTTGATTAGTGCAGAGTTGAGTATGAAGTTATATTAATATGGGAATTATAAGCACTAACATAATCAGATGTGTTGCTCATGTTGGGAAGATGTTACTGGTATCCTGATGCATATATGTTCCAATTTTCATGATGTTTGGATTACAGGAAGAGTGTTTTGTTGTTGACAGTGTGAAGATGGTGTTCATTTTGTGAAGGTGTTCTTAGTAGGGAAATGGAATGCTTCACATTCCTTTGCATTTATAGATATGGCTATGTGTTTCTAGAATTATGTTTAGGGTGTAGTGAAGGTGATAATTCCAAAGTTTCAAATCATTTGTCCTTCTACTTTGAAAATTATGCATGATAGAGTACCTGCATGTGTTCTGGTAGAGTAAGGTGGTGTTGAAGGCCTGATGGAATGCTCCACATTCCTCCAGATGTGAATGTTTTCCTTTGCAATTTTGTGGACATGGTTAGGGATTTGAATTAAATTCTCTCTTATAGTTTCAAGGTTCTTGGTGATCTGCAAGATCAGTTTCTCAATAATAGTATCTTGCAGTGTGTTCTAGATGACAGACTGTTCTCAGAGTTCATGATTGAAGATGTATGGCACACAATATTTGATGTGTGGAGATAAATGAGTGTTTGGAGATGTTGTATGAGTCTTGTAGACTCACCTAGAAAAGTTTCATGAAGATATTTCTTGTTTCCAATATCGCACAAGGTTTTCAAGTCGTTAAGGTTGTTATACTTCAAGTTCCATACGTCTTTGCTTAAGGTTGTCCTATTTTCAAATGATCAGAGTGTATGGATGTAATTCCTTGATGTTTGATCTTGTGAAGGATGTTTTGGACCTAATTAAGCAAGTATTCATGTTCGCAAGGCATGGATCTTCTGCTAGTGTAGCGTGTAGTCTTGTTTAGGACTTGTCCTCTACACATTTCATGTTGTGTGTTGTTTGCCTGACTTGTAAATATATTTTTCATGTTGTCTCTGGCCAACAAACTATGTAATCAATGTAATATCATGTATAAATTGTAAACCAAAGTGTGTTAGGTTTAGTGTTATTTCAAGTTGATTGATAAGGTTCGCAAGCAAAAGGAGCAGAATGAATGCATTATGATGTGTGACTGAAGGAGAAAGAACATAAGTTGTAGATGTTGTCTTGATTCATGTTGAAGACATATCTATGTTAGTGACCAAGTGTAAAGGTTTCCTAACTAGTCCAATCATCAGAAGGAAGTATGAAAATGTAGAATTTCAATCATCAAAGGTGTGAGCTTCATTGTCAGTTTTTAGACAGTAGAAGGATTGTCAAACTTTATTCTTTTGTGAGTACATTCTCAATTCAGGGAGAGTAGATTCCTTGGGAGTGACCCTAAAACAAAGTCTTCAGGGAGTTGTAGCTTCATTGGGAGTGACCCTAAAGAAAAGTTTTTATGGAGTAGTAGCTTCCTTCAGTTGAAGCCCTAAAACAAAGTCAGTAGGGAGCAATACCTTTCTTGGGTTGTAGCTCTAAAGCAAAGTTGTAATTTTAAGATTCATATATTGTGAGTTAATCCTCACCATGGTTTTTCCCTTCTAGGATTTTCCACTTATATTTGGTGTTATGTGTTGATGTGCATTGTGTTAATCTTTCATGCTTATGTTAATGTTCTAATGCTTAAGTTTTAATCTGCTCTAAATAAATTGAAGTTTGTTTAGATACTGATTCACCCCTCATGCCCTCTCAGTACCCTGGTGTGTTCAACAATTGGTATCAAAGCCAAGTTCTTCTAAAGCAATCTTAATTGTTTAAGAAAGGTCCAGGATGGCACATAATGGATCCAGCAAGATACCTAGGTTTGATGGAACAAATTATGATTTTTGGAAGCTAAGGATGGAAGCCTATATCAATTCTCTAGGTTGTGATGTTTAGGAATGTATCAAGTCTGGATATACTATTCCTTCTACTATTCCTACAAACTCAGATGAAGTTAAGAAGTATGATAACAATGCCAAGGCAAAATTTTCTATCATGAGTGTGTTAGCTAATTCAAAACTTTCAAAGGTAATGAGTTGCAATTCTGCTCAAGAAGTTTGGAATAAACTTGAAATCATTTGTGAAGGAGATAAGAAAGTAAAGTAAGAAAAGATGTAAATCTTCAAAATTAGATTTGATACCCTAAAGATGATAGAGGATGAAGACATTTCTAGATATATGTTCCGAGTGAATGAAGTGGTCAATGCAATCACAAGTCTTGGTGGAGAAGTGAAAGAAGATGAGATTGTGAAGAAGGTTATGAGATCTCTTCCTAAATCTTACAGTCATAAGGTATCTTCTATTGAGGAGAATGTGGACTTGGATACATATAGTCTAGACAAATTATTTGGTTCACTTATTACCCTTGAAATCAAAGAGTTTGGCAGTGATGCTGCAATGAAAGAAGTTGCTTTCAAAGTTAGTATGAAGAAAAAGGATGAAATTGCTGATGAAGTTGAAGCAAATTTTATGAGAAGACTGAAGAAAGGCACTCGCAAATACAAAGGTAAGTTACCCTTCAAATAATTCAATTGTGGAAAGGTTGGTCACTTTTCTTCTAAATGTCCTTTTAAAGAATCAAGGGGTAGTAACAAAAGAGACAAGTTCAAAAGAAGTCTATATTCTATAGAGAGGAGTTGTTCTTTAGAAGATGAGGATCATGAGGATTCAAATGATGAAACACTTTTCGTGGCCTTGAGTGTTGGTGATAAAAAGGATGATGTGGGAAAATGTGAGAAGACTGATGACTTCCAAACAAATCAAAACAATGATAGATCAATCGTTGTATGGACTACTTTTTGTGCAAAATAAGAAGGCAAGGCTTGGGTAATTGATAGTGGTTTCTCAAATCATATGACTGGTGACAAGGAGAACTTTATCATCCTTTAGAAGTAGGATGGTGGTGTTGTCAAGTTTGGTGGTGATGACTTGGAAAAAATATGTGGAAAAGGTGGTATAACTATTGATTTGAAGAATAGGACTAAGGATGTCCTCTATGTGAAAGGGATAAAGCAAAATTTTTTGAGTGTCAGTCAAATGTACAGAAAAGGTTATAATCTCACCTTTCATGCCTGATGCAGAGGCATCCACACTATAACCTTAACATACAGCATGGATGTCCGCAACCCATCATCATCATCATCATCATCATCATCATCATCATCATCATCATGTTTTCCTGAACACTGTCAGCATCATCATATTTACTGTCGCCGACCGATATCCTCCTGATGACAAGCCTTCGCACTTTCGCCTGCCAGCAGCATCATCATATTCGGCAGCATCATCATGTTCGGCAAGCGCGAACATCCTCTTGACGTCCACTGTTCATCTCACTGATAACTTCCATCTTCACTATCTTCAGCATCATGATGTTCAACATCATGTTAATCAGCAAGATATGGAACATCCGGTTCCTCCCATATATCCTGATGATGACAAACCTTAACTCCATGCACCTCTCCTCGATGCTTACGTCACCCCGATATCCTGATGACGTATATCCTGATGATGATGACGTCACATGCAGCTCCTCAATATCCTGTTGCTCCGAAATATCCTGATGACGTATATCCTGATGATGATGACATCATATCCTGCTGTTGGCTAAACTTAGCTTTTTTTTCAGCCTGCGATCAACCTGATCTTCTACCTGATGCCGATACGCTCCTTATACATACAGCATGGATGTCTGCAACCCATCATCATCATCATCATCATCATCATCATCATCATCATGTTTTCCTGAGCACTGTCAGCATGATCATATTTACTGTCGCCAACCGATATCCTCCTGATGACAAGCCTTCGCACTTTCGCCTGCCAGCAGCATCATCATATTCGGCAGCATCATCATGTTCGGCAAGCGCGAACATCCTCCTGACGTCCACTGTTCATCTCACCGACAACTTCCGTCTTCACTATCTTCAGCATCATGATGTTCAACATCATGTTAATCAGCAGGATATGGAACATCCGGTTCCTCCCATATATCCTGATGATGACAAACCTTAACTCCACGCACCTCTCCTCGATGCTTACATCACCCTGATATCCTGATGACGTATATCCTGATGACGATGACGTCACATGCAGCTCCTCAATATCCTGCTGCTCTGAAATATCCTGATGACGTATATCCTGATGATGATGATGTCATATCCTGCTGTTGGCTAAACTTAGCTTTTTTTTCGGCCCGCGATCAACCTGATCTTCTACCTGATGCCGATACGCTCCTCCTCGGCAACTCCTGATGATGATGACCCCGACGCACATTCACTTCATGTAATCGATAGCATCATGCTCACCTCCACTTATCCGGATGACGATGCCCGAAGCGATTGCAGGATATTCACCAAAATATCCTGATGATGCCGTTTTGACAAACTCCCAACCTTAGCGGATTTTCACCATTCTGATCTGCCGAACCTCCTGGGATGACCCGATCCACTCTCAGGGTGATCTTCCAAACTCTATCAGCTCGACCTAGCACATGCCCATGCTAGGGTCCTCAACATCTCGTGACGGCGATCCTGCACACCTGCATGCAAATAAACAAACTAAAACCTAACCTACTGTACATAACCATTCCACCGATCCGACGAATCAACCGGTGGAATGGATCAGCGAATCCATACAGACACCAAACCAGCAAATCGATCAAACAATGGAATTCAACAGAGGATGAACACAAACAGGATCACTTTATTTGATTTCAAAAGATGCTATTACAATACTCAGTCTCTCCTCTCTCTCAGCAAAGTCTGATCGATGATATCCAATACCAACCGATCCTCATGCTTAAATAGGTTTTCCTGCGAGTACTACTAACCCGACTCCAAGCGGCTGGGAAATCTCTCCAGGCAGCTGGGAGATCCAACCGGTCCTACAGCATGCAACTATCCTAACAAACTATCTAAAAATAGAAAAACATGATCAGCATGACCTTAGTACAGTCAGCATGACCTTATTACATGCATTTGGTCTTATCAGACCTTCTTGAAAACATAACCAAGACTCAAACTAACTAACTACCTTATGAAGGCCAGCTGTCAGGTAGGTGCTCCTGCACCATACTCCCCAACAGAAAAGAACTCATGTCCCATGAGTTTAGATTGTGTAAGTCTTCCACCATTACACTTTGCCTTTGCAATATGCTGATCTGTTCCAGCTTTGTCCTCTGCTGGCTCTTGGCTGTTCCAAGACTTCTGCACTGTCACTTGCTTCTTTCCTGCAAATAAATCCTCATGCCTGTCAATGTAGGCCTTTCTCTCACATACCTTGTGTTTGTCTGGTTTTCTGACCAGAACCTCTGTCTGAACTGCCTCTTGAACTTCTGAAATGTTTAACTCTATCTTCCTTTCAACTTTTATAGGACAAACAATAGTCCCAACTATGACAACATCCTTGTCATTCCTCTCAACTGGTTGCTGTTTGCAAACCTATTTCTGCACCTGCTGCTGACCTCTGTCAGTCACAACTGTAACTTTCTTCAACCTGTTGTCCTGAAAAACTCCTTTTCCTGCAATATCCTCAACTGCCTTTATGCCTGCTCCTCTAGGCATCTGCACATACTCCTTCTTTCCCATTAAAATGATTTTGGCTGCCCCCTGTGTTGCAGCATCTGCCTGCAATGGCATCAACTTCATAGTCTTCCCATCTTTCTTGATGGTGTAGGTATTAGCATACCCATCATACAGTACCCTTCTATCAAATTGCCATGGTCTACCCAACAATAGGTGACAACATTCCATGGGCAAAATGTCACACAAAACCCTATCATGATATGCCCCAATCTGAAAATCCACATATGCCTGTTCATAGACAAAAAGTGATTGACTATCACTCACCCAAGATGCCTTGTAAGGGTGCTGGTGTGGAATCTTTTCCAAATTCAGTTTATCCACCATTTCCTGAGATACCATGTTGTCTGTTGAACCAGTATCAATGACAACCTTACATACTTTACCTTTGCTCTTGCATATGGTCTTGAAAAGAGCTCTTCTTTGCATCATATACTTTGATGTCTGCAAACTAATTCTCCTTAGCATCAATGATTCTCCCTCCTTAGGATAGCCATAAAGTTCAGGCTCCTTATCTCTTTGCACACTTTGCTCTACTTTCTCTTCTTGTACAAGTTGTACTCTCTTGTCATTTGTTCTATCATTTCTGGATGATGAACCTTTGTTTTCTGGACATTTGAAAGATGGATGACCAAACTCACCACAGGTGTAACATTTTCCTGAAAATGTAGTAGAACCTCTACCACTGCCAAATCTACCTCTATTACCTTTCCATCCACCTCTGAAATCAGACTATCCCTGTCCTTTACCAGTGTCTTCTTGACCCTCATTGGTTTGCTTTTGTGTAGGGGCTGCTCCTCTTCCCCTCATATTGTTTCCTCTTCCTCTCATGGACTTATCTTGTCCTCTATTCATCTTTTCTTCAATCCTGATTGCCATTTGATAACAATCCTCCACACTCTTAGGGTTAGCTAAAACTAACTCATCCTGTATGTTCAATCTCAAACCAGCCAAGTACCTAGCCACCTTTTCTACCTCATTCTCATGATGACTAGATCTCATACTCAACTTATAAAACTCCTCAGTATATGCCTTCACATCCATTTCCTTCTGCCTTAAAAATTGCAGCTTCTTAAACATCTGAATTTCATAATCCCTTGGCAAGAATTTACCTTTGATCCTTGCTACCATCTTATCCCATGAAGTGATCTTTGACTTCCCTTGTTTCCTTCTCTCAGATTGTACATAATCCCACCATACCAAAGCATGACCTCCCAACTTGGTCTTTGCAATCTTTACCTTCTGATCCTCAGCAACATCTTCACATTCAAAGTGATTATCAAGTGTAGCAATCCAATCCAGCAACTCATCTTCATTCAAACTTCCATTATACTTGGAAACATCAACCTTTACCTTAGGTTTATCACTCTGCACTGCCTTTAACAGTTTTGCCAATCTCTGGTCTTCAGCATCCAGATCTTCAGCTACCTCTTCATACTCTTCAACTGTATCTTCATCTTCTTTAGACTCACTATCTACCACTTCCCTCTTTTTGTTCTTTTCCAGGGCTACAAGCCTA
The DNA here is from genome assembly GCA_027924645.1 of Cunninghamia lanceolata. Taxonomy (NCBI): domain Eukaryota; kingdom Viridiplantae; phylum Streptophyta; class Pinopsida; order Cupressales; family Cupressaceae; genus Cunninghamia; species Cunninghamia lanceolata. The sequence continues at coordinate 18,390,804 of BSBN01001807.1, read as the reverse complement.
GCTTGAAGTGCTTCAGCAAGCTCCTTCATCTTCCTCATCTCTCTGGCATGTTTTTCCTTCATCTCCTGTAATTCCCTTGCAGTACCACTACCTTCTGGAGGCATTTTGTCAACCTCTCAATCAACACACAACACACAATGAACTCTACCTCTGCCCTTTCAGTGACAGAATCAACACACAACAGCCCAGACCTTTTGCTGAGCTCTGATACCACTATGATGCAGAGGCATCCACACTATAACCTTAACATACAGCATGGATGTCCGCAACCCATCATCATCATCATCATCATCATCATCATCATCATCATCATCATCATCATCATGTTTTCCTGAACACTGTCAGCATCATCATATTTACTGTCACCGACCGATATCCTCCTGATGACAAGCCTTCGCACTTTCGCCTGCCAGCAGCATCATCATATTCGGCAGCATCATCATGTTCGGCAAGCACGAACATCCTCCTGACGTCCACTGTTCATCTCACCGACAACTTCCGTCTTCACTATCTTCAGCATCATGATGCTCAACATCATGTTAATCAGCAGGATATGGAACATCCGGTTCCTCCCATATATCCTGATGATGACAAACCTTAACTCCACGCACCTCTCCTTGATGCTTACATCACCCCGATATCCTGATGACGTATATCCTGATGACGATGACGTCACATGCAGCTCCTCAATATCCTGCTACTCTGAAATATCCTGATGACGTATATCCTGATGATGATGACGTCATATCCTGCTGTTGGCTAAACTTAGCTTTTTTTTCAGCCCGCGATCAACCTGATCTTCTACCTGATGCCGATACGCTCCTCCTCGGCAACTCCTGATGATGATGACCCCAACGCACATTCACTTCATGCAATCGATAGCATCATGCTCACCTCCACTTATCCGGATGACGATGCCCGAAGCGACTGCAGGATATTCACCAAAATATCCTGATGATGCCGTTTTGACAAACTCCCAACCTTAGCGGATTTTCACCGTTCTGATCCGCTGAACCTCCTGGGATGACCCAATCCACTCTCAGGGTGATCTTCCAAACTCTATCAGCTCGACCTAGCACATGCCCATGCTAGGGTCCTCAACATCTCGCGATAGTGATCCTGCACACCTGCATGCAAACAAACAAACAAAAACCTAACCTACTGTACATAACCATTCCACCGATCCGACGAATCAACCGGTGGAATGGATCAGCGAATCCATACAGACACCAAACCAGCAAATCGATCAAACAATGGAATTCAACAGAGGATGAACACAAACAAGATCACTTTATTTGATTTCAAAAGATGCTATTACAATACTCAGTCTCTCCTCTCTCTCAGCAAAGCCTGATCGATGATATCCGATACCAACCGATCCTCATGCTTAAATAGGTTTTCCTGCGAGTACTACTGACCCGACTCCAAGCGGCTAGGAAATCTCTCCAGGCGGCTGGGAGATCCAACCAGTCCTACAGCATGCAGCTGTCCTAACAAACTATCTAAAAATAGAAAAACATAATCAGCATGACCTTAGTACAGTCAGCATGACCTTATTACATGCATTTGGTCTTATCAGACCTTCTTGAAAACATAACCAAGACTCAAACTAACTAACTGCCTTATGAAGGCCAGCTGTCAGGTAGGTGCTCCTGCACCAATGCCAATGGTTGTGAAATCAGGAAGGTAGGGTCCAAAAAATTAGTCGCGGAAGGTATCAAGACATATGGTGATATATATCATCTGAAGGTGGTAAATGTAAGAACATGTTTTTTGTCTCAATCTAGTGAGTGTTGGCTATGGAACAAAAGAATGGGACATAACAATATTCATAATATGACAAGGATTATTTCTATTCATGTTGTGAGAGACATGCCCAAGATAGTGAAGCCTGCAAACATAGTATGCAAAGAATGTCAATTGGGAAAGCAGATAAAGATAAGTTTCAAAAGCAAGGAGTATTCTTCTTCAAACCCATTGGAGATAATTCAGACTAATCTATGTGGCCCTACAAGAGTAAAGAGTCAACAAGGTGAGAGGTATTTTATGTTGCTCATTGATGACTAACATACAATGACTTGGGTTACTTTCTTAAGAGATAAATTAGATGCTCTTGATAAATTTAAGGTGTTCAAAGCTATGGTTGAAAATGAAGTGGATGCTAAGATTAAATGTCTAAGGTCTAATATATGAGGTGAGTTTACTTCAAATCAATTTGAAAGATTTTGTGAAGATCATGGTATTAAGAGACATTTGTCATCTCCTAGGACCCCTCAGCAAAATGGGGTAGTGGAAAGGAAGAATAGAACCATGCAAGATATGGCTAGGGCAATGTTGAAAGATACAGATCTGCCTGATATGTATTGGAAGGAAGTAGTTCACATTTCTGTCTATCTAATTAACAAAGTGCAACTAAGGGTCAACAACACTAAGACTCCTTATGAGCTATGGTATGGAAGACCTCCCATTGTCAGATACTTCAAGATCTTTGGCAGCAAATGCTATATCAGAAGAGATGAAGAAGACCTAGGAAAGTTTGATTCAAGAAGGGATGAAGGAGTCTTTCTTGGTTACTCAACCAGAAGCAAGGCTTATAGATGCTACAACAAGAGGTTAGGAAAGATGATTGAATCACCAATGTCAAGGTAGATGAAGACTTGCATCACTTCTCACAAGAATCAAAGGACTCTAAATATTATGTCTTTCCATGCATTGAAGATGAAGAAGAAGAAGTGAAAGAACAAAAGGAACAAGAACTAGAGCAGATGCCTAAGACTCCACCAAAGTATGCTCAGAAGAACCTTTCAATAGATTAGATCATTGGAAATAAGGATGAAGGTGTGTAGACAAGGAGAAGGCTTGCTAAGACACATGAGAAAGTAAACTTGTGTTTGTTATCAAAGGTAGAACCCAAAACCTTTGTTGATTCTAGCAAAGATGATGGGTGGATAAAGGCAATGGAAGAAGAATTGGATCAGATTGAGAAGGATCAGACATGGGAATTGGTTCCTAGACTAGCCAATAAAATTTTTATAGGAACAAAGTGGGTGTTTCAGAACAAGCTAAATGAAGAAGGTGAAGTTGTAAGGAACAAAGAAAGGTTGATATGTAAAGGATACTCACAAGTTGAAGGCATTGACTTTGAGGGTACTTTTTCTCCAATAGCTAGGATGGAGGTAATTAGAATGTTCCTTGCCATTGCTATTCATAAGAACTTCAAGGTATATCAGATGGATGTTAAGTCAATATTCTTGAATTGTGATCTAGAGGAAGAGGTTTATATTAAGCAACCAAATGGTTTCCAGCTATCAAAAGATCCGAACATGGTGTGCAAACTCAAGAAGGCTTTGTATGGTCTCAACCAAGCACCTAGGGCTTGGTATGCTAGGCTTGACAAGTACTTACTTTAGCATGGCTTCAAGAAAGGAACTTAAAATAGCAATCTTTACATCAAGGAAGAAGGAGACATGATTTTGATAGTTATAGTATATGTTGATGACATCATCTTTGGTAGAGATGATGATGTGTAAGCGGTTTGTAGAGGACACGCAAAAAGAGTTTGAGATGTCTATGATTGGTGAGATGTCTTTCTTCCTCGGAATTCAAATTACTTAGCTAGATGATGGTATCTTTATTTCTCAAGATAAGTATGTCAAAGAGTTGTTGAAGAAGTTTGGTATGGAGGATTCAAAACTAGTAGGTACTCCCATGGTCATTAGATGTCACTTGAGAAAGGACGATGAATCTCTAGAGGTGGATCAGACTATCTATAGATCTATGATTGGAGTATTATTTTACCTAACTATTTCTAGACTTGATATTATGCATGTAGTATGTGTGGTTTCTAGATATCAAGCCAATCTCAAGAAAACACATGAGAAGGCAATGAAAAGAATATTCAGATACTTGAAAGGAACTCTAGATTATGGATTATAGCATCCAAGAGGTAATGACTTTAATTTGAGTGCCTATAGTGATGCTAATTTGGCTGGTTGTGTTGATGATAGAATAAGTACAAGTGGTGGTGCTTTCTTCTTAGGAAGCAGATTGGTTTCATGATAGAGCAAGGAGCAAGATTTAGTATCCTTATCAACTGTAGAGGTAGAGTACATTGTAGAAACATCCTATTGTACACAAGTGGTGAGGATGAATCAAACCCTAAAGGATATCAAGGTATTGTATGATGAGCCTATTCCTATTTTGAGTGACAATACAAGTGCTATCAATATTTCCAAGAATCCAACTTGATGCATTCTAAAAGAAAGCATATAGCAATTAGGTATTACTTTTTGAGAGAGAAGGTTACAGATAAAGAAGTGAAGTTAGAATATATTCCAACAAAGGATCAAATTCTAGATATTTTCACAAAGGCTCTTGCAAAGGACACTTTTGAGGATCTCTGGTCGAGGTTAGGGGTAATTGCCCCTGCTTATTCTTGCTAGATGCATAGTGTTGCATCTGTCTAGGGGGAGTTCATGTTATATCTTATTCTTGGAGTGATTGTGGCTACCTCTTAGGGGGAGAAGGTAGTGGTTGTTGATTATAGAGGAAGTCTATTTGCTACAAGAAGAAGTCATGCTCTAAGAAAGAATGTACATGTATGTGGTTGTTGATGAGCATGTAGATGTTTCCCTTTGTCATTGATGTTAAAGGGGGAGAATGTGCAAGTATGTGTTGCCATCAATGCCAAAGGGGGAGATTGTTACACATATGGTTGCTAAGGTTTTCAATGATGTCAACATTGTCACAAGGTTGCCATTAATGTCAACACTATCATGGATGTGTGATGATGTTCATGGTTGGATGTCATGTCCTATCCAATAGAGAAGATATAGTTCATGGTTGGATGTCATGTTGAATGTAATGAGGATTACTCAAGTTCATGGTTGGATGTCATGCCTTGATCAATATAGAGTTAAGTATGAAGTTATATTTATATGGGAATTAGAAGCACTAAGATAACCAGATGTGTTGTTGATGTTGGGAAGATGTTACCAATAGCTTGATGCATGTATGTTCCAAGTTTCATGATGTTTGGATTACCAAAAGAGTGTTTTGTTGTTGATAGTATGAAGACAGTGTTGGTTCTATGAAGGTGTTCGTAACTTAGGGAAATGGAATGCTCCGCATGCCTCCACTTTGTAGATATGGCTATGCAATTTTAGAACTACGTTCATGGTGTAGTGAAGGTGATAGTTCCAAATTTTTAGATCATTTGTCCTTCCACTATGAAATTTATGCATAATAGAGTACCGACATGTGTTCTGGTAGAGTAAGGTGGTGTTTAAGGCCTGATGGAATGCTCCACATTCCTCTGGATGTGAATGTTTGCACTTACAAGTTTGGGGACATGGTTAGGGATTTGCATTACATTCTCTCTTGTAGTTTCAAGGTTCTTGGTGTTCCACAAGATTAGTTTCTCAATAATAGTATGTTACAGTGTATTCTGGATGACAGGTTGTTCTCAGAGTTCATGATTGAAGATGTACGGAACAAAATATTTGATGTGTGGAGGTGAAGAATTGTTTTGAGATGTTTTATGAGTTCTATAGACTCACCTAGAAAATTTTATGATCTTTCTTGTTTCCAGTATCGCACAAGTTTTTCAAGTTGTTGTGACCATTATACTTCAAGTTTCATATGTCTTTGCTTAAGGTTGTCCTATTTTCAAATGAGTGGAGTGTGTGGATGTAATTCCTTGATGTTTAATCCCATGAAGGATGGTTTGGACCTGATTAAGAAACTGTTGATGTCTGCAAGGCATGGGTCTTCTACTGGTGTAGCGTGTAGTCTTGTTTAGGACTTGTCCTTTACACATTTCATGTTGTGTTTGTCTAGCTGACTTGTAAATGTATTTTCATTTTCTCTTTGGATGAAAAGATATGTAATCAATGTAATATAATGTATAAATTGTAAATCAAAGTGAGTTAAGTAGAGTGTGACTACAAGTTGATTGATAAGGTTCACAAGCAAAAGGAGTAGAATGAATGCATTATGATGTGCGACTGAAGAAGAAAGAATAGAAATTATAGATGTTGCCCTGATTCATCTTGAAGACATATCTGTGATAGTGATCAAATGTTAAATGTGCCTAATTGATCTGATCATTAAAAGGAAGTATGGAAAGGTAGAATTGCAATCATTAAAGGTGTGAGCTTCATTGTCAATTTTCATACAGTAGAAGGACTATCATACTATAATCTTTTTATGAGTGTGTTCTCAATTTAGGGAGTAGTAGCTTCCTTGGGAATGACCCTAAAACAAAGTCTTCAAGGAGTTGTAGCTTCCTTGGGAGTGACCCTAAAGTAAAGTTTTTAGGGAGTAGTAGCTTCCTTAGGTTGAAGCCCTAAAATAAAGTCAACATGGAGTAGTAGCTTCCTTGGGTTGTAGCCCTACCACAAAGTTGTAATTTTGAGCTTCATATATTGTGAGTTAATCCTCACCATGTTTTTTCCCTTCTAGGTTTTTCCATGTATATCTGGTGTTATGTGTTGATGTTCATTCTATTAATCTTTCATGCTTATGTTAATGCTATAATGCTTAAGTTTTAATCTACTCTGAAGAAGTTGAATTTTGTTTAGATATTGATTCACCCTTCCCCCCTCTCAATATCCTGGTGTGTTCAACACTCTTAGTCACAAAATCATCTCAAAGAGGGGAAAATGTGGACACCTAAAATTGGCCACGTTCCAACAACATCACTTTCAACACCCTCCTAACACTACCATGTGATACCATAATCCTAGGAGTCCTCTTTACCATGATTCCCATATTAATTATCTAAATTGTATTTATTTAATTAATCCATTTCCTCCATCACCCAAATTAATTAAATAAATCATATTTATTTAATTAATTCGATCCATTTTCCCTCTAGCCAAGTTAATTAAATAAATCTTATTTATTTAATTATTTTATCATGATCACACATCATTTCTCTCCAATAATTAATTAAATAATATTATTATTTGACTAATTTCCACTTGTCATCATTCTCATCCTCTTACCACATATAATAAATGAGTCTCAAAAGTCAAACTAACTTTTCATGTTGACCACTCATTTCATACTACATCTTTCAATCCTATCCATTCACATAAAGAATGACCTAGAAGCTTCTATCTTTCACCTCTTAATCTTAGCCATTTATTTCATATTGCACCTCTTATTCTTAGCCATCCATTCTCACCTCTTAATTTCAACCATCCATTGCACCTCTTAATTCTACCCATTCATTTTATCATCCAAAAATCTATAAATCAAACAACAACCAAGCCATTTACATCAAGAGCTTTGAAGGTAGAGTTATGCTTTCAAAGCGAGCAACTAACATATCAAAATATTCATCAAATATCATTGGAGCACATCTTCCATTATCATGGTGCAACAATGACTATGGTGGTAACATTGTTTTATTATTTTGATTGTAATGTACCCTTTTCAAAGTGGGATAATAATTATAATTATAATAATAATATTAAAATATCAAAATATAAAATTAAAATATTAAAGTTTATTTTTAAATTTATTTAATTGCACTCAAATAAGGGTCATGAAGGAATTCTAAATAGTTATGTCTTTCAGGGAAAAAGTATTTATGAGAGGCCAAACAAGAAGGAGGAAAGCATAAGTGAATATTTATATTTATGATTATTACTCCTTTGGAGCATGGAACTACGATTCAATCTATCCTAAGGATGAAACCCCCTAATTTCTATTGCTAAATTAGTGGATGAAAATCCTGATTCAGGAAGATTTAAAGAGAATTCAAGGGCATCTTAGTGAAGATAGATCACTATGGATTTGGGATAATTAACATCAGATATAAAGGATGTTTTATATGGAAAAGGGGGATGTTGATTTCAAGGGTTTATACAAAATTGTCCTTTCACACAAAACATTCCAAGGGCCTATTAACTGAGTTGAACCTCCATTTTGTGCAAGAGGATTCACCTATAAGGTTGGGCAACCACTTGGGAAGATGTGGAATCTTGGATTTGTTAAACAATATCTAAATTTAATGCTCAGTTTCACTTAAAACCCTAAATATGCAAAATAGTAAGCAAATTATTGAATCACGGTAAATCCTTTTAGACTGAGATGAGGGACAAAGATATTTAACTCACTTTTTTTCAAAGTTTGGAAGGTGGACAAGTCGGGGACACAGGGACACGGGGACTAGCGCCCAAGTCCAAGGTACCTATTTCTTTGTAGAATCTTGATCTCCTTCTAACACTGATCTACACTGTAACTTATGTTTCTACTTCAAGAAAACTAGAGGACACAGGGACTAGCACCCTAGTCCAAGAAAAGCTCCAATGTCTAGCTTTCTAGATCCCGAATCCTTGATGTCTACTAACCTTCCATGCAACTCCACTTCTTCCAGATGTGACACCTGTAACCTACAATCACAAGGAGTGTGGGAGGGGGTTATGGTGTTTAGAGGCTTGCCTCAGTCAAGCCCTAGAGAGACATTCAAGTCTTCTGAACACTGTTGTAAGATAAGAGTGTGTATCCTGGTAGGATAGAGGTAAAAATCCAAATGATAAATGATAGAAAACACAATAGATATCACCTTGAAGTGTAGATCTCATGGAAGGAATAAAATCTTCATGCCATGAGGAGATGGATGTCAAATCTATAAATACAAACACAATAACAACAAAGTATTTCTCTGTAACACAATAAATGCCTTGAATCACTTTCACAAAAGTTTGTTAATCAAAATGTCCATCTAGTTTGGAAATGAAACCTAATCATGATTATATATGCAACTACAAAGATTCCTGCTAAGAATTTCATAATTCAAACTTTGGATGTTGGCATAGGACCCAAATAATAGTCACTAAACCGATATTTGAAATTAGGGCAGACCCAAAATAGGGCAGGACTAGGGTGCTAGTGCCCAAGTCCACCCTACCATTTTTGTTCAAGATTCATCAAAATGCAATCCCCTAGGTCCTATTTTCCATAAGACTTTAGGGTTTTCTCATCAGGAGTCAGAAATAAAACACAAGATGCTCTGAATGCACTAATAGGACCTAGGAACTAAATCTTTAGAGGGAAAAGGCCCCGAGGGGACATTTTTTGACATAACAAAGGATGAGTCCCATCTTTTCTAAAATATATTATAAATATTATATTCAAATAAAAATAAATTGTCAAAACTACAATTTTGACATTGATACCATATTTATAATTAATTGTGTTGCTGTAATCGTGAGTAAGATTTTATTATATTTAAGGAAAAAATAAAAATTTAAATGGAACATTACAAATGGTATCAGAGCTAGATCTTGCTAGCCCATGAAAGAGAAGTCAACCCTATGATGTAGAGAACTTATTTCATATAAATGATAGAAGAAGTGTGTAGACACCTAAAATTGACTAGCTCTAGAAAACAATTTCATGTATCTCTACACCACAAATTATCCCTCCTATTAATTAAATAAATTCATTTTATTTAATTAATTTATCCCTAATCATCTACCCTTAACCATTTATCCATCCTTTGTGATCAATTAATTTATTTCATTTATCACTATACCTTACAACACTATCCCTCATGAATTAAATAAATATTCTCAATATTTATTTAAATAATTTGTCCATCTCCCTAATCCTTATTAAGTGGATAAATCATTCTTATTTGATTAATCTACCCTACTAATCAACCTAAACCTCGCCTAGTTGATTAAATAGCAATTATTTAATTAGCTACCCTAGCCTACCTATCCCCTAGACCTAAATTAATTAAATAAACCCTTATTTAGTTAATTTTAACCTCTCATTAGCCCACTCACTAATTTCCTCCAACCACATTAATTAAGCTAATCCTCTTGATTAGCTTGGTCAAACCTTGCTTAACCCATCCTCCCACACACTTTGAATAAAAATCAAATTTTTATTCAAAAGGTCACATCTTCCTTACATGTGTAAGAACCCATAATTACACATGTCCTTGATTTGCATATCTACACATAAAGTGGAATTTTTAATTCCACTTCCTCCAAGAAAATTATTTATTTTTCCTCACCCATCTAATCTCATTTATTGCTAACTCTTCCCCAAAATGATTTTTTAATTCATTTTAATTCTCATCACTCTTCCCCCATGTGAATTTAAAATTCACATTTAATCCCATCCATCCAATATTGTTGATGAGATTCTAGCCCTTGATCTCATCCTCTCATCTCAACCATTGATCTCTACTTTGAATCCTAGCCATTGGATTCAAATCCCCCTCAATTGACATATAAATAGAGCCCTCAACCAAGCCATTTTCATAACTTCTTCATCCTATCATCACTATACCAAAATTTCTCTCATCTCCTCTCATCATACCTTTTCCATGCCAAAATCATTCCTCATCCTATAGCCACATTATCTCATCTTGATCTCAATCTAATCTATCCTCAAATCCTCATCATCATATTGTGTTGAAAGATAGAGTAATCCACATTGTCTACTTCACATTGGGAAAAGCAAGGAGGGCATTGGTGCACAACTCTCCTCAACCTTATCAAGGAGAAGGAAGACCTTGAGGTATAACTTGGTGTTTTATTGCATTTTAGTTGTGTTTCTAACCTCTAAGATTTCTCTTGTCTTCAAAGTGAATATGGCAGATAGAAAGGGAAAAACTCTTTTAGGGAAAGTTTTTACTAATAAGTTTGAAAAGAAGATTAATACAGTGATCTAGATATATTGGGTCAAATGCTCCACATGAAGCCAAATAATAGGAATGATTCTAGAAATTAGATGAAGAAAGAAGTTCATGTCAAGAAATCACAAATCCCAATACAAGATGATATTCATGTCATGTATGTAAATTATAAAAATCTTCCTATTGAAATCCAAAAGGTCATGTCTTTCACAAATTTCATGAGTATGAATGGTGTAAATAAGTTTAACTTGAATTTTGCCAACCCTTCTCTTGCAATATCACAAAATGCACAAGCTAATATAAAAGATCATGCCACAAGTTCTTTTCCAATGACCATGACTAGGGCTCCTGTTATACATAATGGGAACTCATCAAGTATATGCAGTCCACAAGTTCAAGCTTTGGTAGGAGGTTGGATTACTACTTAATGAAAACCATGATCATGTTGGCAAGAGACACTGCTTTGATATGGACTTGTATGTTGTAATTGATGGCAACAAGGCTCAGAGATCTTATCACCTTGATAGGAAGAGATAACTCCAGAAGGACATATTGGAATTCAGATCCAGTTGATAGGTCCGGTTGGTAGAAGTGACTAAGTATGGGTATTTACAAAGTAAAGGACAGTCAGTGGGTTAGTGTGCTTTCGCAAATGATGATCTAGTAATGTGGTTCAAGAATTATGATTAGTAATTGTTTGATGGTGCTATGTTCTAGAAATTAAGTCCTAACTTCCTTTGGGAGTCATTTGGAAGAATTATCTATGTTCAGGTGAACAAAGGTATAGAAGAGACAATGAATAGGGCACATTGTAATGGTCTATATTCCTCCATAGTTTAGTATTTTGTTATGCTATTTTAAGGCATTGTAAACACTTGTATTAAGTGTCTAAATCTAGAGTTATGAGATCTGAAGTCCACTGGAAAGATAGTTCCAAGCTGCTGAGTATTGGTACAGTGTTTGACAGAGACAGAGTCTGAGTTGTAATGGTCCACATTTCTTCGCAAGATGATATCATGCCTTGCGGTTCTAAGGGTAAGATTGGGAATGTGTAAAGAGTCCTTGATATGATTTTGGAAGTTTTTTGTGATCCGTAGTAAAATTGTAAGTCTAAAAATGAACCTGTTAAGCATGCTCTTAAGGAACAAGCTGACTAATATGATAAATCATTGTGCAGAGAAGAGATAGTGTGTGAAGGATCCATTTAAGTGATTGAATTATTAGAGATGACCTATTTGAACATGTTTAGGCAAAGATTTGGGTCTTCATAACATATAGTGCATTGGATTGAGCTAACAAGCTACACCTTTCTATGTGCACATTTCACTTCTTGGATGCTGACCTGATTATGGATCAAATTATGATGCAGATATATAAGAGTCATGAATTTTAGTTGATATAGAGAGTGGGTGTGTGTGGATGGATGTGAATATGTGAATAGCAGAGCAGTGACACAGATTAGTGATAATGATGACTTGCGATTCAGAATTCAGTTGTTAAATGACTGTACCCTAGCATAGTGACAGATGCTTATGTAATATTTAGTTTTCATGTGCAATTTGCTTTGTACTTGGTAGTGAGACTTCTTCATCAAGGAAGTGAGCCTGGAATTAAGCCTCCATTAGGGTTTAATAACCATCAGGGTTTAACAACCCTTATTGTAATATTGATAGGTTTAGGCTTGAGGTAGTGAGACTACTAGACCTAGTTGTACTTCATGGCAGTGAGCTAGCATGTTCCAGGCCCGTGGAGTGACCAAGCCCGAACATCATTATTTGTAAAGATTGCAATATATATATTTGAGAGCTAATCCTCTCCGTGCTTTTTCCCACTTTGGGTTTTCCATGTAAAAATCTGTGTCCATGTGTCATGTTTTTATGGTTGTTGTTCATATGCATGTTGTGGCTTTGTTTAATTAATTTTGGAAAATGGTTGAAAGTCAAAGTGTATCAAAAGATTTTTAGAACACTAATTCGCCCCCCCTCTCAGTGTTCTTGACATTCAACAATTGGTATCAGAGCAAGGTTCCTTGGAAAAAGTCTAATAGCTTAAGGAAGATCTGAAATAGTGTGATCATGGTAGCAAGAAGATTTGGAAATTATGAAAGCAACAAGGAACTATAGGTAGCTCTTATGGATCTTGAAAAATTTGAAGCAGAAGTCAAGGATCTAAAAGTAAACTTTCAACAAGCTGATGAATGCATCTCAAAGATAAAAGAGAAAGTCAAGAAGTTCAAAGACAATTACAAAGAAGTTAATGACCAATTGGTATCAGCAAATGAAGCCCTGAATGATTTGGAAGCAAAAGTTATAAAAAGAACAAAAATAGAAGATGATCTAAATTTAATTATGAAGAGTAGATTAGAAGATTGTGCCAAACTTGAAAAAGAAATTGTAAGTCTAAAAATAGACCTAGAAAAGGCTAAAAGCTTTGAAGAAAAATTCAAGATAAGTACTGCAAAGCTTGATGAAATGATTGCTAGCTAGAAGAGTGTTGGTGACAAGCAAGGTTCAGGATTTGAGAAAGGAGAAAGTTCAAAATCTGGTCAAATAAACACCGAGTCAAGGCAAAACAAAGGATACTAGTTTAGAAACCAAAGAAGAAGACCTAGAAGACCTCTGGTCAGACAGCCAAATGCTTAGAGGTGTTGGAGCAATCAACCACCAGGATCAAATCTGCAAAACCAAATAACCTTCCACACAAGAGAGACAAGAAAAAAGAATGCTATATTGCCATGATACAACAATGTACTTGATTACATAATGTACAATGAGGCCTTGGTTATAAAGACCAAGGTGAGATACAAGATGTTGTAGTAATCTGACAAGTGTCACAATTCTATGACATATGACAACTATAGGATAAGATGACAACTATCAACAACTAGAAACATCTAGAAGACAACTAGAATGCTTCCTAAGTCAACTTAAGATGTGAACATGTGTGTGAGTATTATTTAACTAATAAATAGTTAAATAATATGAATTATCTACACAACAAAGGTTAAAGCAGATAGGTAATAACCTTGTTCACACCAACACCCCCCCTTAAGTGCAACTTAGGGAGGAACAAACAAATGCAAAGATGGGTCCCAACAACAAGGCCATGTTAGGTACCCATGTACAAATAATCTCTCACATGCAGAGAAAAGGAGAAAACCTCATGGGAAAAAACTCCTCTCCAAAAGAGAGAAAAACATGCAAAGAAAAAGAATGAAAAAGTGAAGGAAGGAGGACTCAAGAAGACCCCCCAAGGACAACGTCCTTTACCCCAAGCATTGATCGCAATTGAAGATAACGAGGTGATGCCAAAGGTTTAGTGAAGATGTCTGCAACCTGCTCCTTAGTAGGCAAGTACTCCAAGCTGAGAACACCATCCTGGATGAGTTGCCTGATGAAGTGCATGTGGATCTCGATGTGCTTAGTACGTTGATGCTCCACTGTGTTGCGAGAAATGTGAATGGCACTCTGATTATCACACCAAAGAGTAGTGGGATGATCTGGAGGAAATCCAAACTCAGTCATCAACTATCGAAGCCAAAGAACCTCCTGGCTAGCCAAAACTGCACCTTGATACTCAGCCTCTGTCAATGATAATGCAATAGCTGTCTGCTTCTTGCAAGACCATGCAATTGGACCAGAACCAAGGCAGAAAACAAAGCCAAAAGTGGACTTTCGATCATTAACATCACCAGCCCAGTCGGAGTCAGTGAAGCCCATAATCGAAGAAGCTCCTGATGTGTAATGAATGCCAAAATGTGAGGTGCCCTGAATATACCTTAAGATATGTTTGGATGGCTTCCAATGACTCTCATGTGGCTCCTGAGAGAACTGGAAGATAGGTCCAACCACAAAGGAAATATCAGGATGACTATGTGTCAAGTACAAAAGACTACCAACCAACTGCCAATACAATGTAGCATCAACTGTGGGAGTAGTGCAGCTGGAAGACAGTACAACACCTGACTGAAATGGTGTAGGCGTAGGCTTACAATCAGCCATGCCAAATCTCTAAAGCAAATCAAGAGCATACTTCTACTGAAAAATGAAGATCCCCTCAGTAGTCTAGTGAACCTGAAGACCGAGGAAGTAGTGCAGAAGACCAAGATCTGTCATATCAAAGTGCTCCATCAATGCTTGCTGAATACTCTGGATCATGGAGGTAGAACTGCTTGTGAGAATCAAATCATCGACATAAAGCACAAGGATCAAAAGATCATCTCCATGTCTCTGAGTGTAAACTATAGGGTCAGAATGGCATCGTGTGAAACCAGAAGCAAGCAGGAAACTATCCATCTTCTCATACCAAGCCCTAGGGGCTTGTTTGAGACCATATAATGAACGGTGAAGCCTGCAAACAAGTGAAGAGTCTTGCACAAAACCTGGAGGCTGCTCCATGTAGATCTCCTCATGAAGATCACCATGCAAGAAGGTACTCTTCACATCCATCTGATACACTGACCATCCCTAAGATGCAGCAATAGAAAGTACAAGACGAATGGAATCCATCTTGGTGACAGGAGCAAAGGTCTCAGAGTAGTCAATACCCTCAACCTGAGAAAACCCCTTAGCAACAAGACGAGCCTTGTACTTATCTATAGAACCATTAGTTGCATATTTGGTATGGTACACCCACTTGCACCTAACCAATTTTCTTCCCTTAGGAAGAGGAACAAGATCCCAAGTATGATTCTTCATTAAAGAAGAATACTCCTCAACCATTGCACTATCCCACTCTGGAATACCTACGGCATCTGAAAACTTCTGAGGATCCGTGGAAATGGCATGAATCAAAAGACTGACACCTGTTGTCTGTGAACGAGTGCGATGAGTATCTGTGGGATCACCAACAAGAGGACCAACCTCCTCAAGAGTAGTGCGGGCCCATCGGGGCAAAATTGGTGCTTGAGGAGGTGGTGGGGCAGGACCTTCATCAGTATCATCTTGAAGAAACAAAACATCGTCAAGGGATGATGAAGTAGGCGGAGTATGTAGTGAGGAAGAAGTGGAGGAGGAATCCTCTTGTGTGAAGGACTCATCAAAATG
Organism: Cunninghamia lanceolata; assembly: GCA_027924645.1. NCBI lineage: Eukaryota > Viridiplantae > Streptophyta > Pinopsida > Cupressales > Cupressaceae > Cunninghamia > Cunninghamia lanceolata. The sequence goes on along the minus strand of BSBN01001807.1, from coordinate 18,375,096 downwards.
GACATCTCTACGAAAGTAGACGTCCTGAGTGATAGGATCAAACAACCTGTAAGCCTTCACATCCTCACAATAGCCAACAAAAATCAAAGGTTGACTCTTCTTCTCCATAGCCTTACGTCGACCATTCAGAATGAATGCCCAAGCCTCACTATCGAACACTCTGAAGAAGGATACATTAGGCTTGACATGGGACCAAGCCTCCTTAGGAGTCATATGCTGTACTGCCTTGTGAGGCATATGACTTTGAAGATAGTTGGCACAATTGACTGCTTCAACCCAAAAGGTGGAATCCATAGACCTAGACTGTAGCATGCAATTTGCCATCTCCCGTAATATCCTATTTTTCTCTCGGCCACACCATTCTGCTGAGGAGTGTAAGGAACTGAAAACTGATGTTGAATTCCATGCTCACTGTAGAAATCTTGAAAAGCTTAGTTCACATATTCCCCCCCATTATCTGTGCATATCCGTCGAAGAGAAACACCTGACTGCTTCTCCACAAACGCCTTGTATGTCCTGAATGTGTCAGAAACATCACTTTTGTACTTAAGAAAGTACACCCATGTGCGTCGTGAGAAATCATCAATGAAAGTGAGCACATACTTGGCCCCTTAAAATGAAGGAGTTGGAAAAGACATGAGATCACTATGAACCAACTCTAAGGGTGCCGAAGCTCGAGTAGCCTGACCCTTAGGAAAGGGATCCTAATGATGTTTGCCAAGTACACAACCCTGACAAACTCCCTCTCTACAAGAAATCTTAGGTAGACCAACAACAAACTTCTTTGTGCTCATATGCTGAAGATAACTGTAATTCAGATGTCCAAATCTCTCATGCCAAAGCTTGCTCAAGGCATCAGCATGTGCTATAAGAGATGATCCTAATGAAGACTCAAATCCATCAAATCTATATAGTCGTGATCCATGATCCACTTTCCCTGTAGCAACAACTATCTTAGGATCAGGTAGCTATCGAATAACCACATTGTGAGGAGTAAACTCAACTTTCTTTCCATCCCTAGAATGACAAATCTGATATATGGAGAGAAGATTGTCAGAAATCTTGGGAACAAAAAGAACATCCTCAATGCAACCATCTTGCAATTGAATGGTGCCTGTCCCCATGATTGAAATCTGTGAAGAGTTCCCCACTGCAATTTGAGAAGTGCTAGTATTAGAAAGAGTCTCAAGTAGATCAAGTGAATTGGTCATATGATGTGAAGCACCTGAATCAAGTATCCAGCTATCTGAAGATGTAAGCAAGCCATGTGTGGAAAGAGCATGTCCTTTGCTTGTAGAGGAGGTCTTGGGAAGAGAAATCTTGTGCTTCTTCATAGCTTCCTCCAAAGCCTCTAACCTCTTGAAACAATGAGACTCATCATGACCTGTCATGCCACAAAAAGAACAAGTGCCACCTTTCTTCTTCTTTGTCTTGGAGGATGACTCACCAGATTTGGAAGGATTAGGTGGAGGAGTGGGCTTCTGATCATTCTTCGGCTTTGGTTTGAAGGGAGACTCACTACTTGAAGGAGATTCTGTCTTGGGCTTCTTCTTATTCTTACCTTAACCCTTGGAAGTTGAGGCCATCAAGGCTTGACTCTTAGAACTAGGAAGTGCATCCATTTGAAGTAACTTGGTTTGCTCCCTAGTAAGACGCTCACAAAATAGCTCAAAGCTATGCATCCTAAAGTCTTTCCCAAAGGCATCCATAGTAGAATAGAAGGTAGATGAAAACACCTGAAATGGGCCCTTCAACTTTGACAAAATGAAGAAGATACATTCCTTTTTAGTTTTATCATGCCCACATCCTTTCAATTGTGACAATATCATCTTGAATTTCTCTAGAAAATCTTGGATAGTAGGAAAACTATCTGGAGAGAGTGATGTCAATTCTACTTCAAGTTACAAGATTCAGAATTCATTGACAGTACCATACAATTCTACAAGCTTATCCCAAATTTGCTTAGGTGTTTTACACTCTGCAATATGAAACAACAAGTTGTCTAATACATGCAATCCTATGATTCCCATAGCTTCATCTAATTTGTTCTTATAAGCAAATCTTTCAAACTCCTTAGTGAAACTAGGTGGATTATCCTCTAGCATTTGCCAAAGTCCTTTAGATTGTAGTAGTTGTTTCATTTTTAACTTCCATGTGTGGTAATTATGTGGAGTGAGTGGTTTTATAGACACACTTTCCACCATGTGTAGTAGAAAAACACCAAAAACCAAAGACACAAGGGCACTTAAATCGTGCCTTTCACCCCCCCAAAATGTATTAACAATGTGATTGTAACCCCCCAGCAAAGTACAATGAAAGAATTTGTACAATTGACAAGCATAAATCAACCATTTATAACACATGGTGATTTTTACAATTTTTGAGCAAAAAAGATTGTCAAGGGAAAAAACAAAAGTTACAATCAGATTCCTTGCAATTTTTTGAGCAATTTCAAAAAAAAATTCACCAGATTTCGACGTCGTATGCAAAAGATACGCCAGTTGCAAGAAAAGCATGAACTGTACCTTCAAGTTGAAAAAACTGGCAAAAAAATGATGAAATCTGAAAAAATCACGTACACAATAGTGAAATTCACTGAACCACCTTTCCGATGACTGTATGAATGCAAAAATCTGCCTCCTGGTTCGCAAGATATGGCAAAAAGAAAAAAACACCTTCTTTGTCGAAATTTGCAAAAGATAGTGAACAACTTCGACTTGAATGCGACATGATCAAAAACCATTGTGCATGCAGGGGATGTAATTAGAAAGATCAGTTTGTTTGTGAGGGGGTTTGGCCACCTGCCAAACCGGGCCTCAATCTCCTGTCTTCGACAATTGGTAATAAAACAAACTTAGTTCTCCTTTATTTGCGAGATGACCAAAATATTAAACCGCCGGATGCTTGTATAAATACTGATGAGTTTGGTCAATGTGAGATCTGCTTGTGATGGAAACAACAAAATGTCACCCAATTGCCAACTATTACATCCACCGATAGTTATGGATAATGTTTGACGGCTAGTGGAGATCTGGTGAGACCGCCGATTTATACCTGCCACTGGGAAGGATTGCCGCTAAAGAAACCTGCTGATAGCTTTGTGAAACCGTATGCAGAGAGATATCTTGGTCGCCAATAGTGAGACCATCAGTTATATCAAATGCTGACAGAATTTAAACTGCCAATGATCTACTAACTTAAACTACCAACGAGCTATAAAATTTGACCGACATGAAACTTTTGAGATCGACAGTGATTGAAGGAATGGCAAAGACTATCACTGGTCAAGATCTAACAACCATCTAATTGGATGCCATTGTCAACCAGAGTTTCAACATTGTTTACCGCCGATGGAAACAACTGATAGATTTTTCTATTTGTGAGATCTAACTACCGATTGGAAAAATGTTGCCGGGGGTGGGTGTAAATGGTCCCGTCGGTAGTAATAAACCACCACTATTTGGTGATGAGTATTTGTTGCAGACCGCCGATGAAGATGACTGAGGTTATAACCATCCACAGTGCAAAGATAAATACTACCGGAATGAAGGTAGACTCCTGGCGCATGGTAAATGTTGACGGCCAAGAACCGCCTGCTCTTTGTGTGAGCAGATCAAAGATGGCTTAAGTGATAACAAAGGCCCACCGAACGGATCTTGATTGCCCTTAGAGACTGCTTGGTAATGGCAAAAAACAACCGACTGGTTAACTCTTCAGACCACCAATTGTAAAATGGATGCCACCCGAAGGTTAACTGTTACAGTGAGAACTACCGATGTTAATGCATAAATGACCACTGAATAGATTTAACAAAAGGATCGTTGGGAAACTGACATAAAAAAAAGGTTCTAACTTTCTAAGATCTGCAGAGATTGCTGGTGGAAATGGTTATGACCACCGATTCAGATATAAGACCATCGATTTGTTTTAGGCCAGTAGAGATTGTATTTGACCACTGGTAAAACGATGCACACCGAGACCACGACCACAATGGAAATTCTGAAAATCCCACAGGTTTGAAGACCAAATGTTTATTCAGATCAGAAGCCGCCCAAAATCAGCCTTGTCAATCAAGATCAAATAGGAAAAAAAATGTCCAAGTTGATCAATCTAGATCAATTGGAAAAACCAAATGGTCTATCAGTGAATGAAGCTCGATCAGTATTTGGACACCAGTACAACCTGCACACCAAAATTTTGACCCACAACTACAAAAAAACTAGTCTGCAAAGGCCAGATCTGGGCCCAATCACCAGAAAAAAGTTGAATCTAACTATTTCATAGCAAATGATGCAGAAAATGCAAGGGGCTTAATGGCCCTCTACCAAAAAAAAATTGCCTTTTGGACAAAAAAATTTCTACAAAAATGCATATAAAGCCCAAAAAAGTAAAAAATTCAACTATGTCCAAAAAAAAATTTTGAAGAGTCAATCCTTACTGATTTGGGCGATCTGAATTCAACGGTGAACTCTATTTTCAGCCAGGATGTACCAGCAAAATGTTGATAGCAAGATCTCTCAACAAAAAATGAGAAGGGGCTTGCAGGATCAAAGCTCTGATGCCATGTTGGAGCAATCAACCACCAGGATCAAATCTGCAAAACCAAATAACCTTCCACACAAGAGAGACAAGCAAAAAGAATGCTATATTGCCATGATACAACAATGTACTTGATTACATAATGTACAATGAGGCCTTGGTTATAAAGACCAAGGTGAGATACAAGATGTTGTAGTAATCTGACAAGTGTCACAATCATATGACATATGACAACTATAGGATAAGATGACAACTATCAACTACAACTATCAACAACTAGAAACATCTAGAAGACAACTAGAATGCTTCCTAAGTCAACTTAAGATGTGAACATGTGTGTGAGTATTATTTAACTAATAAACAGTTAAATAATATGAATTATCTACACAACAAAGGTTAAACCAGATAGGTAATAACCCTATTCACACCAACAAGAGGTATCCATCTTTCAATGGTCATTGTTATAAATACAATAAGTATGGTCATAGGGCCACTTAGTGTAGAAGTAGAATGAATCAAAATGTTCCATCCTTCTCTGGTAAATGTTTCAATTGCAAGAAGATTGGTCATAAAGTAAATGAGTGCAAGAGTATGTCAAGAAATATGCCAAGTTATTCTAGGAATGGTCAATTCTCCTATGGAAAGTGTTTCACATGCAATATATTTGCACAAATGGCTAATCAATGCAGATCAAGGATGAATTCATTCAGAGGAAGAAATCAAGAACAAAGAAATATTGTATGTTTCAATTGCAACAAATTTGGACATGTTGCAAGATTTTGTAGAAGCAAGAATATGAAGAGAAATTACCATGCTAAAGAAAGAAAAATAGAGTAGAGGAATGGTAAGGCAAAAGAAAAGGTTGATCCAATGAGAACCAAGAATGAGATGAGTATGATCTGGATTAAAAAGGATGTGAATGAGGTTAAGGATGGATCTGTACTAGCATCTGGTGTAGACACTTCCTCCGAGAAGTAAATTGAGAGCTCTGGCTCAGGAGAAGTAGTGTTGAAAAGCCAAATACCCCAGCTAGAAAGTGGGTGCTAAAATCTAGCACGAAAAGTGTATGATGAAATGTGATGTGACACATCTCTCAAAATAAAATTTGGAAGAAAAAGGGTCAATGTGGCATATTGTGGAGCAATCCTAATCAACTATATTCTATAGTGAAGGGATTTAATATTTTTTTGGGATTGATCATTTATGATGACTTAAGTTAAGTCATGCTAAGGATAAAAGTGAACATGTTTGGTTTCAAAATTACTTTGCACTCAAAGCTATCAAGTATTCAGAGAGATTAGAGTAGACTTTGAGCAGTGACATCTAAGATTTGAAGCACTTGAAGTATTTCAGAGAAAAGGAAACCCTAACTCAGCAAAACAAGGTACCTATCTAACTGTGAATTTATTGGAAAGAAATGGCAAATCCTTTAGTTGTTGATATCTCTGAGCATCCACGACCTAAATTCAAGAAACATCCTCATAAAGAAATTGAAATTGATCAAATGGGTGCTTTCTTGAGTATACCAAATGGAGTTTTATATGTGGAAGATGTCAGGGCATATATTCATGTAGCGCTAGATGAGCATGATGATAGCAGATTCACAAACTTATATCAAAATAATTTTAGTGATGATCACTTCCACCTAAAATTAGAATACAAAATCCTGGAAGAAAAGAAATTCATCCAATATACAGTGTTTCCTATATTTATTGAGAATGAATGGGTTAGATACATACTAAGTAGGATTCATGATGAGTTCATGTGGTTGGGAAAGAGGCAACCCTTTAAGATAACAACGAATGTAATTCAGGAAGTCATTGGACTAAACTCCACCGAAGGTGTGCCATTATTGAAAGTAGTCATGAATCAAACAGTTATAGATGCCACTAGAGCCAAATTCAACAAAAGGGCAATGACAACAAATGATATTATTGATCCTGGGGTAAATTTTGCTTCAATGGTCATAGGGTACAAGATTTACTTCACAAGAAGAGAAAATTCTATCTCTAGTACGGCCATTTACACAGCATACCAAATGATTAAGGAGAATGCAGATTATGACTTGTGTGAGCTGCTGAGAACTCAATTAATGGACAACCTGAAAAAGATCAAGGAAAGCAAGAACTATCCCTTCAAATTTGGTATGCTTATTATCTATTTATTCTTCTATTTTTTGAATGAGTTCCCTAATCACAAGGGCTTGATTTGGTTAAGTAATCAACCAATAGCTGTTTGAATAAGAAACTATCTTAGCAATCTAGGTAGTCACAATGAGCAAAAAGTAGCTCTATGGGGGTTTTTCATGAACTTTCAAAACATGATGTAGTCAAGGGAAAGAATACCTAGGGCAATTGTTGAGAAATACAGAGATACCATTTATTTCATGGTCGCCAAGGACCAATGTTTAATGGAGGTTGTTGAGCCCAGAATAGTTTGGATCATGCCAATGGGGTATGAAGTGGATGGTCAAGTATTGGATAGCTATGCCCAACATATGCTAAGCAAACCTAAGGACACAAAGGAAGAAAGGTTTGGTACATATGAAGAACTATCTGTAAAATTGTATGTTGAACTCATAAAACTAGAATCCACTAGGAAAGTGAGAAGAGAAGTAGAAGAAATTGCTGCAAGGTATGGTATCACCAAAGAACAACTAAAAGAAGTCAGGGAAAAGCCTGAGAAAACAAAAGAAGAAAAACAAAAGAATGAACTAGTACAGATTTCGAAAGAGTCTTAGATGAAACAGAACAAACTAGAAAAGGTCCAAAGGACCACTAGGAGCTATGGTACCTCCTCTGATACCACATCATTAATAAACCTAGAGAAAACATCTAAAGAATCCTCTATCAAAGACATGAAGAGGAAAAAGATGAAGGGAAGAAGATTATATGTTAGTGTTGGTGAAAAATATGAAGAAGAAATAGAGTCAGATGAAGAGGTGAAGAAGATGAAAGATGAGGTAGTCAAAGCCTCTGGAAGCATTAAAGAAAAACCCTCCAGAAAAGAAAATTCTAGTAAAAGACAGAGAAAAGAAAAGCCTCTAACTCCTGCAGATATAATAAAAGCTATCACAGTTGATGGAAATTTGAAGCCCATGATTGAACTCTATGATGGATATGGTGATGTTGATAAAAGAATTTTGGAAGAAGCCACTATGAAATATCTAAACATCTTCAACATGGCTCTTATTGAGATCATCTTTGATCCCCCTGAAAGCCTAGCAAATATTCTTAGCATCAGAAAGGAGATTGCTAGAGCTAAGGATATTGAGCTATGAAAACATGTGATAACTAGATTATGTCTAGAAATTACTTCGGAAGAAGAAGCCCTAATCTTTAAGGAGACAAAGGACCAGTTCAGAACAAAAATGAGGATGAATTTATTAATGATGGGTGAGATTGATAAGGTGGTGAAAGAAATAGAGGAAATTATTTTGGAAGCTTTGAAGAAACACAATCTTCCCACCACATGTGTCAATGAAGAGAATGATGTTGATGATAATTAATTTATTTCAGAAGTAAACTTGGGGCAATAAACTGATAAAGATGATAGAGTGTCTAAAGAAAAGGAATTACTTGTTGATGACTCTCAAATGGGACCCTCATTGGCACAAGAAACTGAGGATGTTACCGAAAAGGAAAAGATTAAGGAAGAATCGGCCATGGAAAATCCTTCACCAGAACAAAAAGAGGAAACTCCTCCTATACCATGAGACACTGCTAAATCAGTGAAAGAACTATTGGAGAAAAGAAAGCCAGTTTTGGATGAGTCAAAATTCCTACATGGTTCAATAAACTTGGACACAGTGTCACTGACACAGAAGCTGAAGTTGGTCATAGTTGTTCAGGCCAAGGCTCAAGAAGAAATGTTAAAGTCTCACATTGAGGATAGTGAGCTCATTGTTGAAGCATCTAGCATTTTGGAGAAGCTGATGCCATCTTATCAAAAAGACAACTCCTTGCCCCCAAACAACCAACTGAAAGGAGTTATCAGTTCAGTAAGTAAACATTTTGAATCTTTTAAGAAAGCTACTAAAACAAAATTTAGACAAGAATTCAATCAGAAAAGGTTAGATGAGTTGACAAAGTCGATAGCCCATGATAAGGCTCAACTAGATAATAAGATATAGAATGTTCAGAGTGCTATTGGAGAAGGTGGTGATGTATATAAATTTTATCTATCATGGCTAGAAGTTACAAAGAAGATAGAAGAAAAGATCAAGGAATTAGAAGGAAAACTGATGAATATTTCTAAGAACTTTGATCTAGTACATGAATCACCTAGCAACCAAGAAGCTCAAGTCATAAACATCGACAATGACTTGAATGGTTTAATAAATCAGACATATCAAATAATGAGTAGAATGGGACAATTGAGAAGATTGATCAGTCCCAAATTAGACTCGATGACCAAGCTTGTAGCTGAAGCACAACTTGTTGCACAAACTACCACATCATCAGACCTAAAAATAGCTATAACTCTGGTTTTTCTCTTCAGTGGACACATTTAGATTGTGGATAATGCCAAGAATAGCTGGGATATTGAGTGGGCATAGATTAGGAACATATTCAATGACATTCTTAAATACATGTAATATAAAGATGAAGATTGTACTTGTAAATATGTAGTAGAGTACATAAAATTTTTGGAAATTGGACAAAATTCCAGATCACACCCTTTGCCATTGATGTCAAATGGGGAGAAGAAGGTTAGTGAAAAATGGGGTAAAACATATCAGGGGGAGAAGGAAAACAATGTATATAGTAAGGGGGAGCAGTTAAGCATTTTTCACTACTAAGTGTTGCCATCAATGCCAAAGCGGGAGATTGTTGGCGAGAGACACTACTCTAGTATTTCTTTGTATGTTGTCATTGATGGAAACAAGGCTCAGAGATCTTATCACCTTGACAAGAAGAGATAACTCTAGAAGGACATATTAGAATTTAGATCTGGTTGACAGGTCCGATTGGTAGAAGTGATTATGTATGGGTATTTACAGAGTAAAGGATAGTTAGTGGGTTAGTGTGCTTCCACAAATGATGATCTAGTAATGTGGTTCAAGAATGATGATTAGTAATTGTTTGATGGTGCTATGCTCTAGATATTAAGTCTTGACTTCCTCCGGAAGTCATTTGGAAGAATTATCTAAGTCTGGGTGAATAGAGGTATAGCAGAGATAGTGAACAGGGTACATTGTAATGGTCCATATTCCTCCATAGTTGAGTATTTTGTTATGAGATTTTAAGGTGTTGTAAACACTTGTACAAAGTGTTTAATTCCAAAGTTGTGAAATCTGAAGTCCACCGAAAAGATAGTTACAAGCTGCTGAGTATCAGTATAGTGTTTGACAGAGTTTGACAGAGACAGACTCTAAGTTGTAATGGTTCACATTTCTCCGCAAGATGATATCATTCCTTGCAGTTCTAAGGGTAAGATTAAGAATGTGTAAAGAGTCCTTGATATGATTTTGGAAGTGTTTTGTTATCCACAGTAAAATAGTAAGTCTACAAATGAACCTATTAAGCATGCTCTTAACGAACATGCCGACTAATATGATAAATCATTGTGTGGAGAAGAGATAGTGTGTGAAGGATCCATTTAAGTGATTGAATGATTAGAGCTGACCTATTTGAACATGTTTGGGCAAATATTTGGGTCCGCATAACATATAGTGCATTGGATTGAACCGACAAGCTACACCTTTCTATGTACACGTTTCACTTCTTGGATGCCGACCTGATTATGGATCAAATCATGATACGGATATATAAGAGCCTTGAATTTTAGTTGAGATAGAGAGTGGGTGTGTGTAAATGGATGTGAATATGTGAGTAGCATAGTAGTGACATAGATTATTGATAATAAAGACTTGGGATTTAGAATTGAGTTGCTAAATGACTACACCCTGGCATAGTGACAGATGCTTATGCAGTATTTAGTTTTCATGTGCAATTTGCTTTGTACTTGGTAGTGATACTTCTCCATCAAGGCAGTGAGCCTACTAGACCTAGTTGTAGTTCATGGTAGTGAGCCAACATGTTCCAGGCCCATGGAGTGACCAAGCTTGAATATCATTATTTATAAATATTTCAATATATATATATTTGAGAGATAATCCTCTCCATGGTTTTTCCCACTTTGGGTTTTCCATGTAAAAATCTTTGTTTCCATGTGTCATGTTTTTATGGTTGTTGTTCATATGCATGTTGTGCCTTTGTTTAATTAATTTTGGAAAATGGTTCAAAGTCAAAGTGCATCAAAAGATTTTTAGAACCTTGATTCATCCCCCCTCTCAGTGTTCCTGACATTCAACAGATTAACTAAGACAAGAGCTTATATCAAACATGGAGTGAAAGCAATTGTGAATTGCAATGATTAAGCAATGAACAAGAGGTGACATATATAGGTGAGAGAGGTGAAGAGGTTGAGTCAACTTAGGAGTTGACTTCAACACTCCTCTCACCAAGTGTCATCACATAGCTTGGAGATTCCAATACAACTCTCCAAGTTTGACACCTAGCACCTAAGGTGGCTTAAAGCCATGTGATTAAATATATTACTTAGAATAAGTAATATAAGGTATAGTTTAGCCCCCCTCCCCCCCTCTTAAGCATAACTTAGGTGAGTTCATGAAGAGATGGGTCCTGGATATAAGTCCTAGTGAGGTACCCATGAAGAGAAATTGGTCCCAGCTACTAGCCTGGTGAGGTACCCATTTACAAAGAAATCTCTTAAAAAATAGAGTAAGATAGAAAACCCAGTGGGAAAAAAACTACCCTAAAGAGAGAAAAGAGAAGGATTTAAGACCTTCTAAAAATATGTTTCTTGGTGATTAGAACATCATGATGAAGAACTCTTGAAGCATGTAGAAGTTGTAAACTTTGCTGATGATGGACTAGTATTTGTTGGAATCAATGAATCTCCATGTAATGTAGATCAAGATTTGTGATACAAAATAATACATGAGTGAACATATAAACACTACTCAACTAGTATACATAAAGTCAACCAAACTCTGTGAAGTCATTAATACAGATAGTACTATGGTTAGGAGTACAAGAACCTCAAACTGTTATCCACTGAATTAATCCCCCATATGAGAGATTGAGATTAGAAGGAAGGTTCATGAGGCCTTCCAAAAAGAAGATTCTGCTTCATGGAAAGAAGCATTAGCATAACATCATAGTCCCCCTTAATGCTAAGAGAATTTGAGCATACAAACTGAGATTGAGAGTGTGTAAAGAATGTAGAGATGTACAAGGTGTGCTCCAAGACACACTCACATGAGGTGATAATCAAAAATCTATGTTGTGATGGTATAGCCCCCCATTATACTTTATAATTTAGTGTATGTACAATAATTTCTCAAATTCCCTCCATGTGGAACACACATTTCAGTTTTGCAGAACTTTATGTGAGTGCATTTACAAACTTTATTTGCTATTAAGTTCAAAAAAAGATGCATGAATCTAGAAGTTGCTTGTGTACCGATGTCAAGAACTACAACTGATGACTCCATAGATGCCAGTATCATGAGTATTTAGGAATATTAACCAAATTTGAGATGTGATCCGATGCAAGATTGAGATTCATTAACCATAGGCTCTCGATGTGAGATATGAACTGATGAGAAACTATTGCAAGATTAAGGATCATTTACCATAGGCTCTCAAAAATTATTTGAAGGATCATTCGATCCACCTGTTTCTCAATTAAGGATCATTTGATCCACCTATTTCTCAACCAAGAATCATTCGATCCACCTACTTTTAGTTTGGAACCTCATTGAGTTAAATTAGGTGACATAGTCCTCTATAGTTTTAGAGTCTTTGAGACTTATACTTATGAGGGCTTTAGCTCGTGACTTTTTGTTCAATGACCTTCCCTTGGGTGTTTTCAAGGTCACAATAGAACATAAGTACTTAGATTTAGATTTAATCACACTTATTAAACTATTTGGATGAGATGTTTTAGTAGACTTAGAAGTATGAAAAGAGAAAGTAGAGAAACTAACTCGATGATACCCCTCCTTACTTTGTCCCCCCTACTTTGTGGCACCTTATAAATTAGTGCATGTCTAACCCTTTTTGTTTGATTAACCCCAAATTTATGGCACTTTATAAATTTCTTAGTGCATAGGACAATAATTACCTATTTCTAAAACTAAAAAATGAAGATGCCTTTGACGATTACAAAAGGGTTAACATATAGTTATTGTTAAGCTAACAATAATGATAAAAATGCTAACTAACTAACTTTATCATGCAACAAATTATGAAAAGATGGCCTTGTAAAGGGGCCAATAGAGTCATAAATAGAACTCTACAACCATAGCTTGAATTGAGGGCGTAGAGGTTGGAAAAAGGAGTGTTCCATGGAAAGTGGACTAAGTAAGGACATGGCTTCAAAATGTCAGGAAAGTGGTGACAGGGTAGGAGGGCTTCACATTGTCAAAGATTTTACACATGGGCATGAGACTAGAGGCACAAGCTGTAGGATGAGGCTTCCAATAGGTGTTGGCCCTCTGACCAGGACACTTCTAATAGGCATTGTTCATCAACCCAAAAAACCTTTGGTCAGCCTTCATAACACCTCTTTGAAGGAATGAGATCTAAAAGTGGTCAGATAGTGCCCTTTTGTGGGTAAATATTCCTTTCTCACACCACAAAATGTCTTTCAAAATGTAAACCTTTGCCCTGAAACACCTCATCAATAGGGTCATTGGATGCCTAGAACTGCACAATAGTAGAGAAGCTATGCATAAAGAAGAGCTCGTAGAGAACACACTTGAGCCCACTGTGCAGAGCATTGTGGAGATCTAATAAAGATAGCAATAAAATGTTGTTGATTTGTAACCGACACTAGAGATCGGCAACGAAAGGGGCCATAGTAAGATCTCTGGAATTAAGAAAAACTTCTATGAGATTGAAGGTAACAGTGTCATTGCCATCATCAACCTTGAGAGTGATGATATCATCATTGTCGGCACACTTGAGCATTTTGTCCATGTTGTTGAGATTCATGCCCATGGATATGTTGTGATGGCAATGAAAGTGCTTGAAGTATTTAGATCATAGGAGAATGGTGATGAGTACAACATGGTTGGACCTCCATGTGTAGAGGCTTCATTCAGCCTCTCCTCTACCCCTGCGCTATTGTGGTTGGACTCCTGTTCCACCACCATCATCCTGGTGACAGCCCCTACATCATTTGCAGGAATTGATCCAAAGTTTACACTCACAAACCTCTTGGTAGGCAATGTTTCCATGTTGAGCACACAAGTTTCCACACCAAGCTAGGGGAATGCCACATGCCAAATGCAGTCCTTCCACCGAACACAAATCAGGCATAGCAATCAAAAAGCCTCATCTCAAACCTCTGACCAACTATAAACCCTTGTACCAGATTCATAGAAGATGATGACGACATTCAATGGCATAGCCTAACATTTGACCACAGGGTTGACCTATGAAATAGTAACTATGAATGAATAGAATTCATGCCTCTGAGATGAACCAGTAGCATCTTAGTTCAACTCTCATACCATATTAGAGCCATGAATCTACTAAGACCAATGCTGATATCAAACTTGGAGTGAAAGTAATTGTGAACTACAATGATTAAATAATGAACAAGAGGTGACATATATAGGTGAGTGAGGTGAAGAGGTTGAGTTGTCAACTTTAACACTCCTCTCACTAAGTGTCGAATGAGTGTCAACACATAGCTTGGAGAGTCCAATACAGCTCTCCAAGTTTAACACCTAGCACCTAAGGTGGCTTAAAGCCATGTGCTTAAATATATTACTTAGAATAAGTGATATAAGGTATAGTTAGCACTAACACTACTACTAGAAATAACATTATGGCTAATGTTTTGAAGTCAAATAATACACAAGTTCAAACTCAACTACAATGTGCTCCCTTTGCCACTATGCATCCCTTTTCTCACAATCAACTTGTTGATAAGTCTCAAACAATGGATGGGGATCAGCATTTATCAAAAAGGCAACCCCAAGCATCCAATTCTATATCAACAACATCTTGTATAGGAAGGTCTTCTACCATAGCTAACAATTCTAATGTCATATCATAGAAATTTTTTGGTTCTCAAAATGCAATTGGACCTAACAAGGAATAGAATCCAAAATCAACAAATCAGATTGGAAGCATTAGTCTTGGAACAATAGGTTCATCCACTATTAACACTAGTGTTTTTGAAGTTATCAAATTACCTTCTCCAACATCAACTTGTGTGAAGATTGAAGATGTAATTGCCAAATTACATAAAAGGTTAGAAGAGATGAATGTTTAGGATGATCAACATATTATCATGTGAAATTATCTTCAAGTTCCTAAAATTGAGCATACATCTCTTAGTTTTGGATCAAGGATTGGGAATTACAAATTTCCAAGATTGATTTGGGATCCCAATATCTTCAAGAAAGTCTTTGTTAAGTGAAGAAATTTTGAAGCATACTAGTATGTGATTGCTTGATGACAAGCAATCTTGGGAAGGGTGGACTATATTGTCTCCTTTTCAAAATGGGTATAAAATAATTATTATTATAATAATAATTATAATAAATTATAATAATAAATTAAAATATCAAAATATATAATATGATATAATTATAAAATATAAAATTAAAATTTATTAAAGTTTATTTTTAAATAATAATTCCTCTCAAATAAGGGTCATGAAGGAAATCCAAATAATTATGTCTTTTGGGGAAAAATCTATTTATGAGAGGCCAAGCAAGTAGGAGGAGGCAAGCATAAATGAATATTTATATTTCTGATTATTACTCCTTTGGAGCATGTAACTATGGTTCAATATAACCTAAGGATGAAACCCCTTAAGGTTTGAAATTAGAGGATAAAAATCCCCTAATTTCTATTTTTGAGTTAGTGGATGAAAATCTTGATTCAAGAAGATTCAAAGACAGTTCAAGGGCATTTTAATGAAGATAGATCACTATGGACTTGGGATAATTAACAATAGATACAAAGGATAAGTCCCATATTTTTTTAAATATATTCTAAATATTATATTAAAATTAAAATTAATTGTTAAAACTGCAATTTTGAAGTTGATACCATATTTATAAATAATTATGTTTCTATAATTATATTTAAGGAAAAATATCAAAATTTAAATGACACATTACATTCATTTGATTTCTTCAGTCCTTTGCTCCTGAG
Organism: Cunninghamia lanceolata; assembly: GCA_027924645.1. NCBI lineage: Eukaryota > Viridiplantae > Streptophyta > Pinopsida > Cupressales > Cupressaceae > Cunninghamia > Cunninghamia lanceolata. The sequence continues at coordinate 18,359,350 of BSBN01001807.1, read as the reverse complement.
GTGATGTTGAGTGTGGAATAGGTACTTTGATTGATGTATTGTTCCTTATTTTGATTCCATATTTCTGCATACACAACATGAACATGATGTTACTCCCTCATTGCACAAAATATCCTCCAAACTATCAAGCCTGGTAAGTATTTGTGGCAAAATATTGTAGGTTCTTATGTAACTCCATGGTGACCTACAAAATAAACAACACTATGAAATCCAATAATCAAGATTGTCCTCATACCTATGGATGCTCATGCATCAAACTCCCAGGGTTAAATGAAAAGAGAGTCCCTCACTTGCCACCATAGTCATTCTCAATGCTTGTGATTACCTCAAGACACGCTTCAGCCACTCTACACGTACCACAAACTTAATTTGTACTCCCTACCTACATTCTTTTTTTTCATAGTATCCTCATCTTCATTGCTAGACTCCTCATACCCCATCACAACTTTGTATTCTTCCTTTTTGGAATGGGTAAGTGCAAAAAGATGGGGGGCCAAAAAGTGGCCAAATTGTTTTCAAAAAAATTTAATGCATAATGGGAGCGCATTATAACGCACTTGCATTATGGTTTGGTAATGACTAGCCTAAGGCTCGTCAAAACCAAACCATAACGCGAGCGCGTTATAACGCGAGCGCGTTATGACTTATTATAAATAAATAAAAAACTTATCATCTCATTTCATTTATTTTTTCTCCTCTATACCTGCGGCCTACAAACCCTAGGAAGTGCACTCATGTTTTGGAAAAGTCAGTTCAACACCAAAAGCTTACCGATTCATCACCAAAATGCCGCCATGACATCGAGCACGCCAAAGGAGTGAGTTTTTTTTTTTTTTTGGTTTGAATTTGTTTCTAAATAGGTAGGTTTGAGTTGATTTTTGATGTATATTTCATTAATTGTCAGGAAATGTTAATGCACCTCCTCCTCCTCAAAATCCACAAAATCCTAAGGAGAAAATACCTGCAGAACAACAACCTTCTCCATCCATTCCTTGACATGCCCCTGGAACAGAAGAAAATCTAATGGGGCAAATTAAAAACAATAAAAAAGAAATTGAAGATATAATTACAAGGTTGAAAGATCCTTCCACTTCAACCTTGCATAGGTCCACACTTGTGGAATCTCTTGAATCTATATTATCAAATGTAGATTCAATTAGCAAGCAAATATCTAGTTGGATGGATAAGAGGAGAGAGTTTAGAGACTATTATGCAGACAAGCTGTCATACCAAGATGTGAAAAAATTACAAATTACAAAATTAGACTTGTGTTTGATTTTCACAAACCCACAAACAAATCAACCTCCACCCATTACATGCAAGAGGTTCCCTATCCATTGGTGCAACAACCAAGCGATAAGGGACAATTTTGGGCAAAGGTGGTGGATAGTTTTTGACCATCCTCCATGCAATAATAATGAAGTCCCGCAATACTTTTTGAGGAAACTCTACTACGAGTTTGTCCTCAATAAAGTGCCAAACTATTTTGATATGCGGGACTTCCAAGGTAGAGGTGGAGGATCAGAACAAGATACACCAGGGGCATGTGTTGACCCACAGTGGGCAGTGAGATGAGTAATCAGTAGACCAGCCCATGAGCATGTTTCTATCCCTTCCATTGTGAAGGAGAGTGTTGAGGTTGATACACTTCAATCCATTAGTGCCTTGACCTAGAGCATCATAGAGCATGACAGTCCTACAGCATCGAGTGGGTTGGGAGATAGTATGAGGAGTAGGGTCCCACCCCATGCTTGTCAGACTTGCGGGTTAGCCTGTGGTTATGACCCCATGGATAGTTAGGAGGCAGGTGCACATGCTACATCTGCAGTTGAGTAGATGGTGATGACAGATACCCTCCTAAGTGAGACTTTTGGCCTTGATACTTAGGTAAAATTTAGCAAGTTTATTGAATTTAATTTATTAAATTTTATTTTTGAAATGCAAGATTAACTAATTTAGTTTGATGATTTTAATGAAATTTCAGGGTCATAGCATTGATGTAGTTTTCAGTGGTTCTCCACCTACATATTACACTAGATCATCTACTGTCGGGGTATGTAACTAGTAAACAATTATAAATATTACATGTGAATAGCATCATTATATGAATGGTATTCTAATATCTGATTTTAGATGTTGAATAGGTTATATTGAAGATTTCATGGCAACACCTACCGGCGGTGGTGGACTTCAAAGCTTCACAGAGGTAATACAATAAATAATTTATTGAATTAATTGTACTTACTAGATTTTTGTATGTGAATTGTGTGCTTTATTGTGTGTACTTCCATGTTTAGATGAACGTGTGTGTATGTTAGGAGCCATGATTTGCATCACTATTATAGTTTTCCTAATTGAATAATGTTGTTTTATTTCTAGATGATGCAGGCTCTAGAGACACCTCCCGATGTTCATAGAGCACTAGAGCATGGTGTGACCTCTGTAATTCATAACTCCATGGCATTGACAGGGGTATGAGGCAGATTAGTAAATTTCAATTTACATTCATTATTAAAGTTGTTTATTTTTGAAAAATCAAAAGATTATTGATTTGAAGTTTAATTTCTATCTGGATGGTTTCTATAGGACATGACATCACCACGGCCTATTCTTGCTACTGAGGCAAGTGAGGAGACAGATTATATGGTAGCGGTAAGTGATTATTTTGTTAAATGTTTCATTTTTTATAACATGTAATTTCTATATATTAATGTCTATATTTTTTATTGTAGTAGCTAAAGTTGCAGGAAGAACTAAATAGGAGGAGCAGCCCTCAGGTTTGTAGTAGACCACCCACACACATGTCTCCATCCCCTAGAAGATCAAAGGCTGCTTGTGATCTATTCTCTTCACCAGCCAGAGGGGAATGACTTTTTATTGTGTTCCTTTGTTATATGCCTATATGGCATTTGTGGACATATATTTTGTATTGCATATAGTTGATATTGTATGCCTATATGGCATTCTTGTAAGCCTATATGGCTATTTTGTATATATGTTATACTTATATCAACAAATATTGATGTATGCCTATATGGATATTTGGTTAATACAAATATTTTTTATTGATGGCGTCTATACTTGCATTGTAAATCCATGTTTGAATGGATATTTGTAGATGGCTACTTCAAATATTTAAAGTCTAATTATATTACATAGGATATTTGTTGATCCAATAAGCTAGCTATTGTTATTCAAGTATCACCTAAACCTCATTTTGGAACTAAAAGATAAAAGTTGTATTTAAAACAAAAATGAATCATGTTGAACAGAAAATATTCAAATGAGTGTGTTGATCCATATTCTTTATGAGTTGGTCAATTAAAAATATTTCTTATTTTGTTGTTATTATACCATATTGGGATGCAAAGAGTATGTTTGTTGTTTTGAATAAGATAGTCAAAATCATATGCTTATGAGCACCTGATGACCATTGTGGTTATTAAATGTAATTCCTCTTGCATATAAGGCGAGGTTATGAGATTACATTGAGTCTTAGCTAATTTTAGTATGCAACATAACATTGGGGCTATAGGATTCCATTAGTCATACCTCAGGGATTTTCAGTTTTAGGCATAAATTTTCTTTAAGACCTTAAGCTCATTTCTCTACTTACACAACCTCAAAACTTTGCCTAGAATTCAAGGTGCCTTTCATCATCCAAACAACCTCAAAATTGCGCCTTGATATTGAAAGGATGTTTCAAAGTATAAAGGAGGGTGCCTTAAGGGAGGTAATTCATCTTGACTATTAAAGTTGATCAAACACATCAAACTGAGCATCATACCTCTAGGCACATTTTTGGCTCTCTAAACTATCCATTTTGGCGCCTTGATGTAAAGTGAAGTCTAAACTTAGTGAAGATTGCGCCTAGAAAGATATCACCTTGGATATACACCTAGAGTCATCCTAGATCATCCATTTGTGCCTAAGGGTCAATATAACATAATATAACTTAGTGGTGCAGGAGCACCCCTACAAGACAGGATATAGTCTGCATGACAGGACATTAGTCTATTTTTAGTATGTTTGACTTCATAATGTAATAAGGTCCATTGGACCAATGCATATGTATTAGATCAGCCTAGGAGAGTGTGCAGGCAGTTAGAGCTCGTGATCAGGTTGTCTGAGCTGTCTTCTCCCAGCCGCTGGAAATCGAGTTGGTAGTACTCGTAAGTTATTGCTATAAATAACTCAGATCAGTTAGGGTTTGATATCAGAGAATATCATATAGAGAAGAGAGTAGTAGTTATGTTATGTTGTACTGGTGATTGAGTGAAATCCAGAGATCAGTCCAGACATTGTGAAACATTGTTGTAGAAACAGGACATTTGTGTTTCATCTGAATAAGATCTCATCAAATTGCATTATCTGGTTTATCAGCTGTTTATGTTTTGATTTCCATTCTGATTACAAGTTGATGGATTCTTTCAACCCTTCCACCGGTTGATTCTGTGAATCAGTGGAATGGTCATGCATGTTAGTTTAGGTTGCATTTTAGTTTTCTGTTTATGCATTTCATTGTTTGAGAGATCAGTTGGTAGCATGCTATGAATCAACCTAGCATCCTCATGTGCTAGGGTTAGGAAGATAAATCTTTAAGTTTTGATCAGAAGGTGATCTGATCCGATCATCATATTCTCTTTGTGAAATTGTGCGGTTCTGTGAGTTTGCATGCAGCTGACGGATATACAGGGGTCTGCATGTGCTTTTCCAGACAGAGTGAATCGCATTGACATCTGTGAGTATATCGCTATCCGGATCGGGTTATGAAGCTGACGAAGACTGTATGTTTCAAGTGCATCAGGATGTTATAAGTTGGATATATACTCAGTGTGTATATCGTCATCTGGATCATCTTTTGTGTGTGCCCATCATTCGCATATCGCTATCGTATGCAGGAGTGAAAGTTCACTTTTTGGCTAAGGACTGGAAAGGTCATCATCAGGATATTGAAAAGATCACCCGATATTTCATTATCATGCTGCGGAGGATATAAGGATCTTATATCCAGATGACATCATCATCAGGTGCATTGACATCATCATCAGGTGCATGTGACGTCATCGTCATCAGGATATTGCGAATATCACCCTATGCAAGTTTATCCTGCTGTCGCTAAGTGTTTTGGCATCGGCGTAAGTCATCGGCATAAAGTTTGGGTAACATCATCAGGATGTTTCAATATGACCGGATAAGTCATATCCTGATGCTGTTGTTTGAGTAGTCGAATATCGGGGTGACGTAAGCATCGAAGGAAAGGTGCTTGAAGTTGTCGTCATCAGGATATATTGGAGGAACCAAATATTTTATATCCTGCTGATGAAGATGATGCTGAACATCATGATGATGAAGATAGAGTTTGGCGGTAAGATGAACAGTGAACAACAGGAGGATGTTTGCGCTTGCCGAATGTGATGATGCTGCTGATAGGCGAAAGGCGAAAGGTGATAAGGAAGTGAACAGTAGTTAGCAGGAGGATATTTCATGCCTCTTCGAAATATGATGATGCTGTCTGTGTTAGCAAGAAATATGATGATGATGATAAGCCGATAGGTATTATAACATGTTGGTCATGTTAATGACTCCTCCTTCCCACTTGTAAGCTCCCGTTGTGTTTACCTCTGCATCATAGTGGTATCAGAGCAAAGGACGGATCTTCTAGAAAAGATCAGGATATAGCAGGATGTCAGGTGACGAAGGAACATCTGAGATTCCAACAAGGATGACCAACGTTGAGTTGGCAGTTCTGGTGAAGAAATAGATTGCAGAGAGCAAGGCCGTGAAGGCTCAGAATTAGGAATTAAAGGATGAGTTAGCGAAGTTGAGGAATAGAGTAGGTTCTGGTAGAGAAGAAGATAGGGAAGAAGAAGAGATCCCTAGTTGGAACAAGGAGGTCGTTCCTGTAGACCAGAGACCACTATTGAACGCCCTCAAGGCCATGGAGAGGAGAACCATGGATGTGAAACTAGATTTGCCAGTGTTTACAGGAAAGATGGACCCTGATTCAGTGATGGAGTGGATAGACTCCTTGAACAATTTCTTTGAAACAGAGGAGATACCAGAACAACAGAGGGTGAAGATAGCCCAGTCAAAAATGAAAGAAGTTGCCTTGACATGGTGGAATTTCGTCCAAGATGATAGAGTATAGGAAGGAAAGCGTAGAGTCACTACATGGAAGAAGATGATGGCATTAGTAAAGGAAGCTTATGTCCCATTGGATTACAATATCCAATTACACAAGAGGAAGCAAAACCTGAAGCAGAAGGAGCTAGATGTCAGCTCATATACAGAAGAATTCATGAAACTTTGTATGAAAACAAAGGTAAAGGAAAGTGAAGAAGAGAAGGTAGCTAGATACCTTAATGGATTGAGGTTCAACATTCAGGAAGATTTAAGTCTGCATAATCCAGATACAGTTCAGAAATGCTTTCAGTTGGCATTGAAAGTGGAAGAGAAGTTAAAGAGAAAACAAGAACAACATAATAGAGGAAGAGGAAGACAACAAAGAGGTGGAAGAGGTCCTTTTAGAGGTAGAGGACATGGACATGGATATCAAGGAGAATCCAGTCATGACAATAGTAAGGGAAACAATAGTCAGAACCAGAGAGAAAATTATAGTCAGCAAGGAAACTTCAGAGGTAGAAGACCTTTCAGAGGAAGATCCCAGGGCAGAGGATCCATCAGATGTTATAACTGTAACAAAGAAGGCCATATAGCCAGCAGATGTCCAGAAAAGGCCACAAGCTCAACAGGAGAAAGGAGAACAAATTTGATCCAAGAACCTGATAATCAAAGTATGACAGGCTCTAATGCTTTTCAGAGTGTGAATGCTCCTGATAATTATGGATACCCAGAAAGTGGAGAGTCTCTAATGATGAGAAGAACAATGACTACCATGAAGGTACCTGACAAAGAATCCCCTCAAAGAAAGTCTCTTTTCAGGACTATTTGCAAAGCAGGAGGTAAGGCATGTAAAGTTTTGATTGATTCTGGTTCTACTGAAAATTTTGTGTCTGAAGAAATGGTGACAAAGCTTAAGCTTAGGAGATTGCCTCACCCATCCCCATATAAAGTCTCATGGCTTACCAAAGGTCAGCAGACAACTGTAGAAGAGCAGGCTTGGGTAGAATTTCAGATTGGAGCATATAAGGATAAGTTGTTGTTTGATATTACCACGATGGATGCTTGCAATCTTTTATTTGGTAGACCATGGCAGTATGATTTGAAGGCACAACATGATGGTGTTAGAAATACCTATATAATCACTAAAGATGGTAAGGTGACAGAGTTACTACCATTAACAGAGAAGGAGGAGAAATCTAAAGGAAAAGAGGTGAAGGTAATGCTGATGGAAGGTAAACAGTTCATGAAAAAAGTAGCAGCAGAAGGTGCAGTTGCATATGCCCTAATCCCATGTATGAGGATGAATAAAGAACAGTAGCAAGAAGTCAAGGAAGAGAAAAAGCAAAGGTTCATAGACCCAGCTATCCAAGAGCTATTGGATAAGTACAAAGGTATCATCTCAGAGGGAATGCCAAGATCCCTACCACCTGTCAGGGATATTAGTCACTGCATAGACTTAATTCCAGGGTCAACACTTCCAAACAAAGCAGCCTATAAGCTAACTCCAGAACAGAATGCAGAAGTAGCCAGACAAATTGAAGAATTATTGGATTCAGGTCTGATTGGGAAAAGTTTAAGTCCATGTGCAGTACCAGCTGTACTAGCACCAAAGAAGGAAGGTACTTGGAGGCTTTGCACAGATTCTAGAGCTATTAACAAGATCACAATCAGGTATAGGTTTCCAATCCCTAGGATAGAGGATTTACTTGACTGTTTGGGAGGTGCTAAGTATTTTACAAAAATAGATTTGAAGAGTGGATATCATCAGATCAGGATTAGACCAGGAGATGAATGGAAAATAGCATTCAAAACTAATGAAGGGTTATATGAGTGGAAGGTTATGCCTTTTGGTTTATCTAATGCACCTAGTACTTTTATGAGGTTGATGAATGAGGTTTTGAAAGAGTTCATTGGTAAGTTTGTCATAGTATATCTAGATGACATTCTGATTTTCAGCAACACAAAAGAAGAACATCTCAGACACATAGATTTGGTTCTTAAGAGGTTACATGAAGAGCAGCTGATGATGAATTTAGACAAGTGTTTGTTCATGCAAGAGGAGATCACATATTTGGGTTTTGTCATTTCACAAGGAAAGTTACAAATGGATAAGGAGAAGGTAAGTGCCATATTGTCTTGGCCAACCCCAAAAACTATGAATGATGTCAGAAGTTTCCATGGGTTAGCAACCTTCTATAGGAAGTTTATAAGAGGGTTTAGTCATATTTGTGCACCCATGCTTGATACCGTCAAAGGAGGACAGAAGTGCAGATTTGTTTGGACTCAAATAGCAGATGATTCTTTTGAAACATTGAAGAAGAAGGTGGCACAGCAGCCAGTCCTTGCACTTCCAGACTTTAACAAAATCTTCCAGGTGGAATGTGATGCCAGTCACATGGCCATTGGAGCAGTACTCAGCCAAGAAGGGAGACCTATTGCATTTTTCAGTGAGAAGCTCAATAATGCTAAAAAGAGGTATTCCTCCTATGATTTGGAAATGTATGCTTTAGTCCAGTCACTCAAGAAATGGAGGCATTACTTGATGCCAAAGGAATTCATAGTATTCACAGATAACCAGGCTCTGAGTTTCATAAACAGCCAGGAAAAGCTGAACCACAGACACATGAAATGGGTAGAAACCTTACAAGCTTTTACTTTTACATTGAAGCATAAGAAAGGAGTCAAGAATAAAGTTGCAGATGCTTTGAGTAGGAGAGTTCTAACAGTCAACCAGATTCAGTTAGAAAGTGTTGGCATTGATTCACTAAAGACCATGTATGAGTCTGATGAAGATTTTGGGGAGATATATCATGTATGTACTTATTTTGGAGAGAAATATCATGCTGAATTCTCTGAATTTTTGATTCAGGACGGATTGTTGTTCAAAGGTGGACAGTTATGTATTCCAAGGTGTTCTATGAGGTTAAACATCATTAAGGAGAAACATTGTGGAGCTATGGCAGGTCATTTTGGTCTAGATAAGACTCTTGATCTTGTCCGAAGACATCACTTTTGGCCTAAGTTACAATCAGATGTCAGAAAGTTTGTAGAGACATGTGTGATATGTCAGAAAGCTAAAGGCAGGTCGACTAATGCAGGTTTATATCAGCCCTTACCCATTCCTTCCAGACCATGGGAAAGCATAAGTATGGATTTTGTCTTGGGTTTACCAAGGACAAGGAAAGGATTTGACAGTGTTTTTGTTATAGTGGATAGATTCAGCAAAATGGCACATTTCTTGCCATGTAAAACCACTGCTGATGCTTCATACATTGCAGATTTGTTTTTCAGGGAGATTGTCAGAATCCATGGATTGCCATTGAGCATAGTGTCAGATAGGGATGTAAAGTTTATTGGTCACTTCTGGAGAACTCTTTGGAAGAAACTTGGAACAAATTTGTCTTTTTCCTCTGCATATCATCCTCAAACGGATGGACAGACTGAAGTAGTGAACCGTTCCTTAGGAAATTTGCTTAGATGTTTGACAAAACAACATGGAGAAAAGTGGGATACTATTCTATCTCAAGCTGAATTTTCATATAATGATACTGTCAATAGGAGCACAGGGAAATCACCTTTTCAGATAGTTTATGGTATGCATCCCAGAGGAATTTTGGAATTGAGAGATCTACCTACAGTAGACCCTGTTAGTGTAGAAGGAGAAGCTTTTGTAGAAGCCATCAAAGAGGTTCATGATCAAGTCAAGACCCAACTGCAACAAACCACCTTGAAGTATAAGGAATATGCTGATAAAAAGAAGAAGGATGTTCAGTTTGATGTTGGAGATTTGGTATGGGTTCATTTGAAGAAGGATAGACTTCCTAAGGGAAAATATACTAAACTCATGCAGAGAAAAGTTGGACCATGTCAGATCTTGCACAAGTATGGACAGAATGCTTATGAGATACAACTCCCACCTGATCTTGGTTTGTCCCCTATATTCAATGTATGTGATTTAACTCCATACAAGTCTTATCCAGATGCAGATTAGGAACTCCTACCAGATACAGTCCATGATAACATTCCCAAGCATGATCCTCCACAGTTGCAGAAGGTTTTGGACACCAGAGTGGTCAAACAGACCTGGAACAAATAGTACTTGGAGTATCTAGTCTCTTGGAAGGGAAAACCTAATTCTGAAGCAGTATGGATGACTGCAGAGCAGATCCAGAAACATGGGGCAGATCTTCATACTCTCATCTCAAGTGGACTTGAGATTTCTTCTTCTGGGGAGTATGGTGCAGGAGCACCCCTACAAGATAGGATATAGTCCGCATGACAGGACATTAGTCTATTTTTAGTATGTTTGACTTCATAATGTAATAAGGTCCATTGGACCAATGCATATGTATTAGATCAGCCTAGGAGAGTGTGCAGGCAGTTAGAGCTTGTGATCAGGTTGTCTGAGCTGTCTTCTGCCAGCCGGTTGGAAGCTCCCAGCCGCTGGGAATCGAGTTGGTAGTACTCGTAAGTTATTGCTATAAATAACTCAGATCAGTTAGGGTTTGATATCAGAGAATATCATATAGAGAAGAGAGTAGTAGTTATGTTATGTTGTACTGGTGATTGAGTGAAATCCAGAGATCAGTCCAGACATTGTGAAACATTGTTGTAGAAACAGGACATTTGTGTTTCATCTGAATAAGATCTCATCAAATTGCATTATCTGGTTTATCAGTTGTTTATGTTTTGATTTCCGTTCTGATTACAAGTTGATGGATTCTTTCAACCCTTCCACCAGTTGATTCTGTGAATCGGTGGAATGGTCATGCATGTTAGTTTAGGTTGCATTTTAGTTTTCTATTTATGCATTTCATTGTTTGAGAGATCAGTTGGTAGCATGCTATGAATCAACCTAGCATCCTCATGTGCTAGGGTTAGGAAGATAAATCTTTAAGTTTTGATCAGAAGGTGATTCGACCCGATCATCATATTCTCTTTGTGAAATTGTGCGGTTCTGTGAGTTTGCATGCAGTTGACGGATATACAGGGGTCTGCATGTGCTTTTCCAGATGGAGTGAATCGCATCGACATCTATGAGTATATCGCTATCCGGATTAGGTTATGAAGCTGACGAAGACTGTATGTTTCAAGTGCATCAGGATGTTATAAGTTGGATATATACTCAGTGTGTATATCATCATCTGGATCATCTTTCGTGTGTGCCCATCATCCACATATCGCTATCGTATGCAGGAGTGAAAGTTCTCTTTTTGGCTAAGGACCAGAAAGGTCATCATCAGGATATTGAAAAGATCACCCGATATTTCATTATCATGCTGCGGAGGATATAAGGATCTTATATCCGGATGACATCATCATCAGGTGCATTGACATCATCATCAGGTGCATGTGACGTCATCGTCATCAGGATATTGCGAATATCACCCTATGCAAGTTTATCCTGCTGTCGCTAAGTGTTTTGGCATCGGCGTAAGTCATCGGCATAAAGTTTGGGTAACATCATCAGGATGTTTCAATATGACCGGATAAGTCATATCCTGATGCTGTTGTTTGAGTAGTCGAATATCGGGGTGACGTAAGCATCGAAGGAAAGGTGCTTGAAGTTGTCGTCATCAGGATATATTGGAGGAACCGGATATTTTATATCCTGCTGATGAAGATGATGCTGAACATCATGATGATGAAGATAGAGTTTGGCGGTAAGATGAACAGTGAACAACAGGAGGATGTTTGCGCTTGCCGAATGTGATGATGCTGCTGATAGGCGAAAGGCGAAAGGTGATAAGGAAGTGAACAATAGTTAGCAAGAGGATATTTCATGCCTCTTCGAAATATGATGATGCTGTCTGTGTTAGCAAGAAATATGATGATGATGATAAGCCGATAGGTATTATAACATGTTGGTCGTGTTAATGACTCCTCCTTCCCACTTGTAAGCTCCCGTTGCGTTTACCTCTGCATCACTTAGAAAGACTTTGAAAATCGTCACAAGAAGCCTAGGCACCTTTTCTTGTCTCCACCATCCATTTTGGGCACCTAGAGGAAAATAAACTTCAAATCACTTCCAACTATAGCGCCTAGTGTTAGAACCTTCAAAATGACTAAATCTTACCAAAGGAAGTCTAGGCGCCTATTGTCACTTGGATCATCATGAATGAGCACCTAAGTGGAAGGAGAATAGGCATCTTGTATGGAGGCACACTTTTGTGTCTAAATAACCTCATTTTGGCACCTTGAAGGAAGATGTTCTAAATCCTAAGATCTAGCCCCTAAGTGTAAAATGGTCTCCTATAGGTTTGAACAAGTGATTGAATCCATCAAACTACCAAGAAATGAGCTAAGTATACTAAGGCACATTTTCTTGTCTAAACTATCCATTTTGGCGCCTAGAAGGAAGGATATTCAACATCATGAATCAAGGTGCCCTTTGCCATCAAAACAACCTCACATTGGCACCTTAGAGGAAATCAACTTAAAACTTGCACTGTGGAGCAGGACGAAAGTTACACCCTTTTGTAACTTTATACTGCCTCCTACCAATTTTTTGGGTAGCAGAAAACCTTTTCACCATGGGCAAATGCCTCAGAGATATAAAAAACTGAGAGAGGTTATTGTAGTGTTATTCTATGTGATTGTGTAATCTTAGATGGAATGTTTCTAACTGACATGGTTTTCAAGTAACATCTCATCAAAGATTGCTACCTTTTTACACTTTGGACTCTTTAGGGATATCACCGGTACAATGTAGTTCAGACTATTTCAACATGTTTGGGTGAAAAATAGGACCATGCCTAGCATAAATGTACCTATCTAGATGTGTTGGAATAGTCATTTTGGTCACATCAAGAGAAAGATGAAAGTTACACCCCTTTGCAACTTTACACTACCTCCTGACGATTTTTGGGGCAGCAGAAAACCTTTCACCACGGGCAAATGCCTTAGACATATAAAAAACTGAGAGAGGTTATTGTAGAGGCACTCTACATGATCATGTTGCCTTAGACAAAATGTTTCTAAATGATACAGTTTTTGAGTAACATCTCATCAAACATTGCTACCTTTTTGCACTTTGGACTCTTCAGGGTTATCGTCGGTACAATGTAGGTCAAACTGTTTCGACATGTTTGGGTGAAAAATAGAACCATGCCTAGCATAAATGTACCCATCCGGATGCATTGGAATAGTTAGTTTGGTCGCATTAGGAGCAGGATGAAAGTTACACCCCTTTGTAACTTTACACTGCCTCCTTCTGACAATTTTTGGGGCAGCAGAAAACCTTTCACCACGGGCAAATACCTCAGAGATATAAAAAATTGAGAGAGGTTATTGTAGAGGCACTCTACATGATCATGTTGTCTTAGATAAAATGTTTCTAAGTGACACAGTTTCTGAGTAACATCTTGTCAAAGATTGCTGCCTTTTTGCACTCTGGACTCTTCAGGGATATCGTCAGTATAATGTAGTTTGGACTATTTCAACATGTTTGGGTGAAAAAAAAGACCATACCTAGCATAAATGTACCCATTCAGATACGTTGGAATAGTAAGTTTGGTCACATCAGGAGTAGGATGAAAGTTACACCCTTTTGCAACTTTACACTGCCTCCTTCTGATGATTTTTGGGGCAGCAAAAAATCTTTCACCACGGGCAAATGCCTTAGAGATATAAAAAACTGAGAGGGGTTATTGTAGAGACACTCTACATGATCATGTTGCCTCAGATGGAATGTTTCTAAGTGACAATTTTTGAGTAACATCTCACCAAAGATTGCTACCTTTTTACACTTTAGACTCTTTAGGGATATCGTCGATACAATGTAGCTCAGACTGTTTCGACATGTTTGGGTGAAAAATAGAACCATGCCTAGCCTAAATTTACCCATCCAGATGCGTTTGAACTATCAGTTTGGTCGCATCAAGAGAAGGACACAAAAAATGTAAAAGTTACTTTGTGCAACTTGACAATATTAACACTTTTTTGCAACAGGACTCAAAGACTCAAACTGACCCCAAATGACTCAAAGTGACTTAAAAAGAAATGAAATGGTCTTAGAAGAGCTTATTGCATACAATTGACTCAATCAAAACAAAATTTCATTTTTTGACCCCTCTTGGAGGCATGACAACCTAGGTGCCCCTACACCATTAGTGCAACTGAAGGACTATGGTGGTGGCATGAAACTAGAGTGAGTTAACATTCATTTGCATCTAGTTTGGCATCTTGAAACAATTCTAGAGTAGAGTAAGACTCATCTTCCTGAAAATAGTTTAAGAAACCCTTACCTAGGGTTTTGGTAAGAATCATGCATTTTTTGGCCATTCCATTGATTTGATTCACTTTTGATCAGTGGAATGGGTTATAGAAGGTCTATTCTAGTATGCTATGTTGAAGGTTTGGTAGGAAATTTGAGAGAAGAAGTTTTCTTTGAGGAGACCTAACAAAACCATGTGTTAGGTGATGTTTAGAGACATAGAGAAGGAACCATAGAGGCATTTTGGGAACAATAGATTGTAGGAGGATAAAACCCACAAAATTCATAGTTTTGGCATGAATACTAAGTGCTCAAGTCATTGGTTGAGTTCAGTGTGTGAATTTAAGGGGGGTCTCTTTTTATTTTAGGCCTAATTGGGGCTTTAGGTTATTGAGAGGAGTTATAGGTTAGGGTATATCACCCAAAACAACCTATACCTAGTTTTGGATATGTCATAGGGAGTCCAAATGGGTATCTACTGATTGTCCAAGTTCTATGTTTTAAGATCTGTATCAAAAGTTATTAGGACTGTTCTCCCTTTTTAGGGCTATAAGCCATTTCTTGGGTTTGTGAAGGAAGTGTTAATCCTGAGTTTGGTTTGCCTTTAGCAATGATTGGAATGGGTCCCATAGCATCTGAAATCACCTTTTCCATGAAGAATTCAAAGTCTCTAACTGTTGTTCCCACTTTTGTATAATGATCATGAAATTTGGGCTTTAGAGCATAAGGAAACCTTGTCTAGTTTGCCATCCTCCAACTATCCCATTGCCTCTACATCACAATTAGAGACACCTATTATATAGTTAGAAACCAAGACACCTAGAGACACCTATATTTTATACATTACCTAGATTTTATACATTATTCTCAGGATCAACTTCATCCATCACTTAGGTCTAACCCCATGAAGCATAACATGATGATGTAAAAATGTGTATATGTGTAAAAGTGCAGTAGGAAATTAAAAAAGACAATCCTTACAAATTAATGTGCATACTTACAACTCAATGTAACATGACTTTACAAAATCAATGTGAATACTTACAAATTAATCCAATGAACCATCTGGGTATGCTCTTCTCTTTATTGTGTCAAGTATTGCTTCATGGTCAGACTCACGCACCTTCCACAAGATTTTGTTCAAAGGTCTACCCTGATACTGTATCAAATGAACATTGGATGCCACAACAAAGTTTGAGTAATGAAGAATCTTCTGATGTGTGTCAAAGCCTTTAAACAGCTAAACATTAACACTCTTATGTGGGTACCTTCTAAGCCATGTTCCAGTAATAACCACTGAGCCTGTAGGGTATTCGATGTTTTCTCCATCTGTAACTGGGGCCTCCAATTTGTTTTTGGCCTCAACACAATGACATAAGTAATAATTTGTTCCCTTTTCATTATCTTCATCTGCAATAACTACATATACGTGCCCTACATTGATATGTGTAGCAAATTAGATGAAATTAGTCAACATTACAAAAACACTACAAAGTAAGATGACATTAGGAATTTGAAAAACTATGCAAATAGATATATTACCTAGTTGAACTAGATCTGATATGTGATCAAAGTCAACTGATGATTCCATCTGTGTTAGTTCCAGTGCCGTCAGGGGTTAATACGTGTCAAGTGGGCTAAGATAACTTAACTGCCATTCGTCAACCCACTCCTTTGACTCGTACTCATCCCAAGCTTGAATGGTATAGGAAGAACAAAAGCATTACATCTTTCACATATGGATACTCCATGAACTTACAATTGAGCTTCTGAAAGAGTGCATCTCATTTGATTCTATCAGTGTACAATAGTCCTCATATGGTGCAATGTTAGTATCATCTATCAACCAAAAAAATCTATGAACTAAAGACTTACCTTCATTACCTGGACCCATGGAAGCATTACACCACTCGATAATCAATTTTGCATTTGCCAACTTTGCATTGTCTTTATACTTTAACTCTTCTTGTGCTATGGCCCATTTGGTACATGCTCCCCCTTTCCATGCCCGACCTCACAAAAGTTCCACATATGCTAAATACTTGTAAAATTATGCCTCCTACTCAACCAATAGAAATTTTGTGAGTTCTTGAATTGTGACGCACAATTATCCAACCATATGATATGCTGACTGAACGATATGCCCCTTCTAGCCAAATCATTGTAGAACACCTAAAAGCAACCTTACACGAACTCTGTAGAATGTATGTGATCATCACTAATATAGAAATTATACTCCCTTATGATCTTTCTATCATCCTTTGTACTATCATTCGCATGGATGAATACGATGTGCACAAATATAGAAACCTATGTGGAGTTGTAATATTGTGATTGCACCTCACCCTGTGGCTGTAGACTGTAGTTCTCTACAGAGTCGACGATTGAAACAATGCTACCAACCAGAAATGTGTCCTTGCATAACTTGAATTGCAAGTCCAACCATCAAGCTCTATGGGCATGTCTTGCATACTCATACACTATGCTATCAAGAAATATAGGCATAAACTGATACACTAGAATCTTTTCAATAACCAATTCACACCTCTTTCCTTCTTTACCATCTTTTGTATTGTATGGCATTATTTTATACTTGCCAAACTCTACTAGTTTGTTTCCAACCATATGTGTTCTTTCCATATCTTCACATATTGGCAAATGTTGCAAGCCACCGCAACGATGACATGTGCCATCCAAGCATAATTTCTTGTAGAATATTTGACCTTCCTTTCTTTCACATAAAATTTTTGATATGAAGTCTCTTGAAGATGTTGGTGGGGCACATATGGCACAACCCTGCAAAACATTGTTAGTATGCATATCTAAACATATAGACCTATAAACATCAAAATGGATAGAAAATTCAATATGTAATCTACAACAACAAGTAGTGCGTGTGTGATTTATCTTGACATAGAAAGGTTTTAGTATTTCAAAACATCTTTGACAAATTTTAATTTGAGGATACTTCTCTAGAAATTTACCATAAAACAGTGTTTGAGTCTCATCCAAAAAATACTTTAGATGTGGCTCACGGTTCTGACTACCGATTCTTCTTTTTACCACATCCCTTTGATTCGGAGATACCCTTGGGTAATTCTTCCAAAAGTCTTCAATTAGTGATCTCAGTGCTTCAACAATTGGTTTCTCTTTTCGTGGTAGTCTCCCCAAGAATGCCCATAATTCATTGGCATTAGTGTCCTCGATTCTTTGGCATCTTCCAATGGCTCTTGATAAAGTTTTCCTATTAATTCTCAATTCTTGACTCATCTTTCTAATGAGATGAGCTTTCCTCATTTGACTACTTGCTATAGTCGATGTAATCACACGCCGTGTTGCATTACTATCTTTGTGCGTGAGGTGTTACCCACACTCTCATATGCACCCATTAGATTCTTGACAATAGATTTTTCACTTGAAGCCTCTGATGTTCTCAACCCAAGAATCTTCATGATGGACCTATATTTTATACTTCTCATTGTTTCAAGGAATAGTTGACATCTTGTAGTCTCATTTAACTTTTCAAAGAACAATCTCCAAATCTTATGAGCATATCTTCTACAAGTACATTTTGGAATCTTACCTTCTATTTGCTGCAAAATATTCTCATCAATATCAATCAAATACTTTGGCTTTCTATGTAAAATTCTAGGTGGTGTTAAGTTAGATAAATTCATCTCAACATTAGGAATTTCATCAATATTTAAATGAGATGGGCTATATAGCATACCTTCGATCGACGATGGAATAGATGACGTACCTTGATGTTGAGGTGGGAACAATGGTGTACCTCCTTCATCACATGTGAGTGATGATATACTCTCAACTTGAGATGTGGTAGATGGTGTCCCTACATGTTGACTTGCGGTAGAGGACATGTCTCCAACTATGGTATTCAAATCTCTCGTAGCATGAAGTTTTTGCATTTGCTTTCTTTGTGCCACCAATACCATATCTCTTTGTGATGGTTGTGGTTCCTCTTCAATTGGCATGTCTTCATTTATTGTGTCCAATTTCCTCTTCTCATGAAGTTCCCTCATAGCCATTACTTTCTTTGCATTCTTAGCTTCTATCTCTTCCTGTGTTGGTTTAATTCTTGATCATTTCCTCGGCATGATGGAGAATTTATCTGTAGCATGATAAAGAGACCAATATTAGTTCCTAAGAAATGAAACCATACAAATAACTAAAATATATGTCATTCAACCCTTCATAATAAATGTACATACAATCATCATGTAAAAGAGTAAATGTCACTCAACCAGAATAGGTACAAAGCATACAAAGAAAATTATTGCAGCCATGAAAAGAGTACATGGGACTTCATGCATGAAAAGGTTGAGGTAGACCCAATTTGACATGTTTGTTGTTACTAGGGCTACTAGGATTTGGAATAGAGAAGGTGTTTTGTTGGTACTAGGGATACTAGGATTTGGGTGGCTTGTGAAGGAATAGACAACAATTGTTGTGTCATGTGCATGCACAAATTATCATGAATAGATGCATAAGGAATGTCCTAGCCCAAGATATGTGCATACAAATCATCATGTCATGTGCATACTTGTATGATCTTGGCACCTATTCATTTGTATTTTAACTTGTTAATATGACAAGATAATAGTGGGATTGTATTTTTATTATGTTGTAAGGATTTATTCTTGTATAGTTTGACATCATGGTATGTTAAGGTCTGTTTATTACACATAATTATTAAAGAGCCCAAGTGTAGAAAATATACATGGCATCATGTGAGATTGTAGGCTGCTCTCTTGATTGAGAATGTGTCCATTTTAAACATGTATGATAAAGCATGATAAAGTAATTTGAATAGAATTAAGGAAAATGTAAAGAACATGCATGTAAAGACTTGACATACCTAAAAAATGAAGATTCGAATGGAGAGAGTACCCAATTATGTAGTGTTTTTTTCTTCTTGCATCAAACTCCTCAACAATTTGAGTTTTTCACCACTTGCTTCCTTTTCAATGTTAAATTAAATAACACTCAAATATAATTACTAACAACAATACTATTAACCAATCTATAATGTTAAATTCCTAAAATTGAATCATAATTAACATTGCAACACTACAAAAATTGAAGCTTAAATAGATATATATCAAACTTGGTGTGAAAACTATGTTATTTCCTCCTTCTCAAGTTGGCAAAATAGAAAAGGTGGTGGAAAGATCATGCAAAGGTGGTAGAATGTGTAAAATGTGCATGTGAACTTCCCAACAGCATGAAAGCACTTCTTTTTTGTCAGAGCACATGCATAATCAGCATGAAAATAGAGCATGTGGGCCTAGAACACGAGGGTCAACACCTTTTTACCATTTTTATAGCAGGACAAAACATGAATGCATTATAACATGCTCACGCTATAACACACTCGCATTTTGTCTTGCTATAGATTGATCCATAAATATTTGTGCCTATCTCACCTTCGATAGCACCTTTACAATATCTCACCTCTAGTTCCATTAGCTCATGTTCTATATCTCACTTATCTCTCCCCCTCACCTCTCTACCTCTCCCCTCTCTATGTCTCTCAGTAGCTCCTTGTCTACCTCAACCCTAAACCTTATCCCTAAACTCTAATCCCTCAACCCTTAACTCTAATCCCTCATCCCTAAACCTTAAAGACTATCCCTATTCCTAAACCCTCAACAAGATCGATACTATACCTTAAACCCTAATTGCTTATCCCTAAACCCTCCAACCCTATCCCTAATCCTTATACCCTCAACACTCTACTTTAACCCTAGTACCTCAACCCTTGAACCTCAATGTACTCAACCCTCAACGTCAAACCCTAATCCCTCAACCCTATCCCTAAACCCTAAACCCTAAAGCCTCAACCCTCAAACCTCAACATCAAATCCTAATCCCTCAACCCTTAACTCTAATCCCTCAACCCTAAACCCTAAACACTATCCCTATTCCTAAACCCTCAACAAGCTCGATACTATACCTTAAACCCTAATCCCTTATCCATAAACCCTCCAACCCTATCCCTAATCCTTATACCCTCGACACTCTACTTTAACCCTAATCCCTCAACCCTCAACCCTATCCCTAAACCCTTGAGCCTCGAACCTCTACCCTCAACCCTCAACAACAAACCCTAATCCCTCATCCCTTAACTCTAATCCCTCGAACCTCAACCCTATCCCTAAACCCTAAACCCTAAATCCTCAACCCTCAAACCTCAACGTCAAATCCTAATCCCTCAACCCTTCACTCTAATCCCTCAACCCTAAACCCTATCCCTAAACCCTCAACACTATACCTTAAACCCTAATCCCTCAACCCTCAACCCTAAACCTTATCCCTAAACCCTAATCCCTCAACCCTCAACCCTCAACCCTAATCCGTCATCCCTCAACTCTAATCTCTTATCCCTAAACCATAAATGCTATCCCTATTCCTAAACCCTCAGGGCTTGATACTATACCTTAAACCCTAATCCCTTATCCCTAAACCCTCCAACCCTATCCCTAATCTTTATACCCTCGACGTCAAACCCTAATCCCTCAACCCTTAACTCTGATCCCTTGACCCTTAACCCTTAAAAATTAAACCCTAAAACCTATCCCTACACGCTCGACACTTGACACTATATCTTAAACCCTAATCCCTTAACCCTCATCCCTAAATCCTCAACCCTATATGCTTAAACCTTCAACCCTAAACCCTATCCCTAATCCCTCTACCTCAACACTCTTCTTTAACCCTAATCCCTTGACCATCAACCCTATCCCTAAACCCTCAACCCTCAACCCTTAACTCTCAACATTAAACCCTAATTCATCAACCCTAAACCTTAATACATCAAACCTAAACCCTATCCCTAAACTATCAACCCTTAACACTATACCTTAAACCCTAATCCCTATCCCTCAACCCCTTAAAACTTAAACCCTATCCCTACACCCTCAACACTTGACACTATATCTTAAGCCTTAAACCCTCATCCCTAAAGCCTCAACCCTCAATCCTTAAACCTTCAACCCTAAACCCTATCCCTAATCCCTCTACCCTCGACACTCTAACCCTAACCTCGACATTAAATGCTAATCCGTCAACCCTAAACCCTAATCTGTCAAGCCTAAACCCTATCCCGAAACCCTCAACCCTCAACACTATACCTTAAACCCTAATCCATCAACCCTAAAACCTAATCCCTCAACCCTCAACCCTAATCCCTCATCCCTAAACCCTAAATGCTATCCCTATTCCTAAAACCTCAACCCTTGACACTATACATTAAACCCTAATACCTTATCCCTAAACCCTAAACCCTATGCCTCAACCCTTAACCATTAAAAATTAAATCCTAAAACCTATCCATAAACCTTCAACGCTCAACACTATATTTTAAACCCTAATCCCTTAACCCTCAACCCTAAAGCCTCAACCCTCAATCGTTAAACCTTCAACCCTAAACCCTATCCCTAATCCCTCTACCCTCAACACTCCACTTTAACCCTAATCCTATGACCATCAACCCTATCCCTCAACCTCAACCCTCGACTCTCAACATTAAACCCTAATTCGTCAACCCTAAACCCTAATCTGTCAACCCTAAAGCCTATCCCTAAACCCTCAACCCTCAACACTATACCTTAAATCATAATCCCTCAACCCTAAACCCTAATCCCTAAATCCTAAACCCTAAACCCTATCCCTAAACCCAACAAAACTACTTTGCCTTATGTTAGGTTGTTAAACCCACTATTTTGACACTATTCTCTTAAAGATATTTGAGTTGCAAGAATACGTTAAAAAAATGGTTATAAACTTTTTTAATGTTAGTAATGTTATATGGCATGTTTTTCTGGCCCATCTGGGGTTCATTATGCCAATAGGTGTACACACTATGAGAAAAGCTTTGCGTAGGGTACATCCACAGTGAGTAATTAACAGTTGAAATCAGAAGGATGATCATTATGAGAAAATCTTTGCATTGAGGTACATCTATGTTTCTTGTTGTCCACCCCACACTTAGGGGAGGTATATTGTTATGAAATAGGCAAATAATCTCCCATTATTTACTGGCACTATCCACAAGAAATACTAAACTTTTTTCTCTTGGTAATTGTAGAGGACATTCACCTATTTTTGGCAACTCCTGCATTCCCAAACCATTACAAAAACTAAGTTATTTTAATGCAATAAATAGATGATTGCATTGATTTAATACTCTAATATATTAAAGCTTAGCATTCACACAAATGCAGATGTTCATATTATAGAAGACTACATTATATTAGACTATTAGAGATCCCTCAAAAAAATGTAATAACAAAACTGCTTTGCCTTAGGTTAGCTTACAATTAATCCCATTCTTTTTGACACTCTTCTCTTAATAAAGTAAGAGTAATAAGAATAGAAGGCAGCGAATTTGATCTTACTAGTATGCATGGTCGGTTTACATTCCGTGACTTCTTTTTCATTGAATAAAAAGGTAAATATCTGATTTGAAAGGTGGGGCAGAGTTCACTGTCATGTGCTTTTCTAGATGATAGGGTCCATAATGTCCCGGGTTCTTCAAAGAAAGGCTTGTAACACAATTAAGTTTTTGTTATACCAATCCTCTAGGTAAAGCTACAATTCAAATGTTTGCTTTGAAAGTTGAAATAAATTAAATTAGACTTACAATTTTGATTTTCTTCCATTGCTTTAACAACATCATTGTTTTCTTCATCAAAAACCAATTCAAGATCAGCAACTTGCTGCCCATTGGTTGACTTGAATTGCATCCTCTGTTAGAAGAAGGGCATTTTTTATCTGTATCAATGTTGGTATTCATAAGCTGAAGAGCATTGATATTTTTCACACACCTTGTTCTTTGAAATATCTTAACCTTAAAATATGACTTGGATATGTACTTGAATACAACGAAATCTCCAATCTCTAGCCCATGATGATTCACAAAATTTTCCCAACCCTACCTAAATTCTAGTTTATTTATGGTACCCCCTAATTGTACACCCCACTCCTGCCCACCTGGGCATTGAAGAAGGAGGCACGCCCATTAAACCAACTCATTCGACAACTTGCTGCCCATCAGTTGACTTGAACTACATACTCTGTTAGAAGAAGGGCATCTTTTATCTATATCAATGTTGGTATTCATAAGCTGAAGAGCATTGATGTTTTCCACACACCCTATTCTTTGAAATATCTTAACCTTAAAATATGACTTGGATATGTACTTGAACACAACGAAATCTCCAATCTCCAGCCCATGATGATTCACAAAATTTTCCCAACCCTGCCTAAATTCCACTTTATTTATATGGTATTCCTTAATTGTACATCCCACTCTTGCCCACTTGGGCCTTGAAGAGGGAGGCACGCCCATTAAACCAACCAACTCATTCGACAACTTACTACCCATTGGTTGACTTGAACTGCATACTCTATTAGAAGAAGGGCATCTTTTATTTGTATCAATGTTGGTATTCATAAGCTAAAGAGCATTGATATTTTTCACACACCCTGTTCTTTGAAATATCTTAACCTTAAAATATGACTTAGATATGTACTTGAACACAACGAAATCTCTAATCTCCAGCCCATGATGACTCACAAAATTTTCCCAACCCTACCTAAATTCTAGTTTATTTATGGTACCCCTTAATTGTACATCCCACTCATGCCCACCTGGGCCTTGAAGAAGGAGGCACGCCCATTAAACCAACTCATTCAACAACTTGCTGTCCATTGGTTCACTTGAACTGCATACTCTATTAGAAGAAGGACATCTTTTATCTGTATCAATGTTGGTATTCATAAGTTGAAGAGCATTGATATTTTTCACACACCCTGCTCTTTGAAATATCTTAACCTTATATTATGACTTGGATATGTACTTGAACACAACAAAATCTCTAATTTCCAGCCCATGATGTTTCACAAAATTTTCCCAACCCTTCCTAAATTCCAGTTTATTTATGGTACCCCTTAATTGTACATCCCTAAACCCTAAACCCTAATCCCTAAACCCTAAACCCTAATCCCTAGTCCCTAAACCATAAACCCTAATCCCTAATTATAATTTATGGTAGCCTAATCCCTAAATCCTAAACCCTAATCCCT
The DNA here is from genome assembly GCA_027924645.1 of Cunninghamia lanceolata. NCBI lineage: Eukaryota > Viridiplantae > Streptophyta > Pinopsida > Cupressales > Cupressaceae > Cunninghamia > Cunninghamia lanceolata. Next base: position 18,334,902 of record BSBN01001807.1, on the reverse strand, counting down.
TATCCCTAAACCATAAACCCTATCCCTAAATCCTCAACCCTCAACACTTAAACCTTAAATCCTAAACCCTATCCCTAAACCCTCAACCGTCAAAACTATACCTTAAACCCTAATCCCTCAACCCTAAACTTTCAACCCTAAACCCTATCCCTAATCCCTCTACCCTCAACACTCTACCTTAACCGTAATCCCTTGACCCTTAACCCTAAACGCTATCCCTAAAGCCTCAACCCTAAAACCTAATCCCTCAAGGTCCTAAACTCTAATCCTTATCCCTAAACTCTAAATTCTATCCCTAAACCCTCAACCCTCAACCTTAAACCTTAATCACTCAATCCTTATCCACCCCCCTCCTCCCCTATCTGGCTCACTCCCATCTCTACCCTCCTCTACCCTCAACACTATACATACATACATATAGGCATACATACATGATTAATAACCTTGAACATAAAAAAATTCAAGGGAAACATAATGCCGCTCACGTTATTTAAAACATGACAAACAACATAAACTTTTGCGGAAAAGGGCAAATGCAAAGCAAACAATAACGTGAGCATGTTATAACACGAGCACATTATAACACACTCGCATTATGTTTTTCTTTGGGAATCCCAATCCTTGGGCTTGGGATTTGCTTTGGATTTCCAACCCAAAGGCTTGGAGTGCCTTTTCAACATCCACAGACGTGTTTTTCCATATTCTTTAGGATTTCACATAATTTTGTTCATGCTAACCCTCAAATTTGCCTATGTTTCAAGGTCAAACAAATCAAACACCTAGGTAATGTTAGGCTTTCTCTTAGCTATTTGACGATGTGATTTTTTTCACATTTTAACAATGTTAAGCCTTTCATCTTTAATTTCTTTTATTTGTGTGTCTATTTTTGGGCAAAAACCACTGTTTGGTCTTTTTTTCATTGTAAATTAACTATTCATTGAAATTTCAAAAAAATTACATATTTAGAAACTAGACTCCATTCTACACATATTAAAAAAAGAAAAAAATGATTTTAAATTAGTTTTCAAAATTTATAGGGGTAGCACAACCAAAATTCTATTTTTTAGGATGTGTCCACTTTAAAAATTAGTAAAAAAATCAAATATTTATCAAAAAATTATCAGAAAAATCAGGCATAAACTACATGCTATTAGCTAATTTCTCATTGAAGCAATTTTAAAAATACCAAAAAAAAGTTGACCTTTTGAGGGAGCCACAAAACATAATATGTTATGTTTTTTTGACAGAAACAACACCAATTTCTGTGGCTCCCTCTTTTGAACCCCTTAATCTATGTCATTTTAAAAAAAAATAGTAGTTTTTGAGTGTAACTATGCTCAATTTCTCATCCAAGGCCAGCATTTCTTGATTTGAGAAAAAAAGTGGCCACTTACGACCCCTTTTTGGCCCCCCATCTTCTTGCACTTACTCGAATTGTATTCCCTTTTGTCCTCAACTATCATTACTTGTTCCTTATTGATCTTTCCTTCTACATCACTCCATTTACCTATTTCTTCCTCTATAGATTGCCTCAAATTTTGATTCTCCATCTACTCACCTTGTATATCCACTAAATGCTTCGGTAGATTGCCTTCTAGCTGACAATCTATCCAACTTGCTCACCTCTCTTTATGTATACTGCTATTAAATTGCCTCATCATTAGTTCTCTATCTGAAAGATTATCTCCATTGCTCCCACATAATTATCTTGCACAAATTGCACCTACTTTTCAACCTTTCAACTTTGCAATCCATTGTTGATTTCCTCAAGTTTGTTGATCTACATGCAAATCCTTAATTTAGGATTAGTTTTAGGCCTCAAACTTGTAATTTCTTGATGTAATGTTGATATTTTATGATTATAAGTTTCTTTATTGCTAACATATGAGCTAAAAAGTGATATTTTATGGCAATAAATGTTAGGACCAATTTGTGCATTCTTTCTAGATCCAATATGTTGATCATATTTAAATGCATCTAATGACTTAATTGTTGGGAAGCTTCTAAAACACCAAGCCCTTGACTGGAACAAAAATATATAGATCCTTGAGTTATCTTGGAAATGGCCAAGACCTAGTTATAAAGACCCTAGGGATAGTTAATTTCCTTTGGAAGATTGATTTCCTTCTAGGAAAAGTGAGGTACACCTTGTATTTCACTTGAGTTCTTGAGTGCGTCAAAACACTCATCAACAATAAGGAGCCATTTTTTTATGATTATGACCTAGTTGTTTGTATGTAGGCATGTGATTTATGAGAGATCAAGCAAATTGGGAGCATCAACTTCACAATTTATAATCCCTAGATTGTACCAGTCAGTCTCATAGTATCCTTCCCTATTTCTTTTCTTTGTAGTTCGATTATCTATTTTGTATTTTGTAATTTGTAAATGACTTATAGGTTTGAACTACAAAGTATAGTTCTATGTAGTAATCTACTATGAATTGTAATGAACAAGATGCTAATCTCAACTAATGAAGAAAAACCATAATTGACCGTGTACACTATAATTTTTTTTCTACTTTCTATCTCTATGGTCTAGACAACAATTATTTTCTATATTTATTTGAATTTTTACATTTTTACTAATTTTTTGTTCATTTTTATCCAATTCAATTCAAATTAATTGAAAAACTTTCCATCTCCAATTTGTTGAATTATCGGGAGAATGATATTTTCTTTTATAGTATTACAAAACACTGAGATCTTACAATAAGGTCAATAGGGACTACATAATTTTTTTTAAGATTTTCCTTTTTTATTAGTATTCTCATAATCTTTTATATTTTGTGCTTACTTGTAAATCTTTTTGTTTACATATAAATGTGTGGTTTAACAAAAAATTATTTAAATATGCAACCTTATAACACATTTTTGAAAGTAAGGTTGAAAAAATATATATGAAAAAAATCAATGGGAAAAAAATATAACCATATAACATATTTTAATTAAGCAATGACTATATAATTCCTACTCTGTATTTACATAGGGGAGAGGACCTAATTGCTGAGCATGTTCCAATATGTGTGATAGTATTTGTGTATTTAAGGTCTAATATTTTCAAAAGTTTAGCACTAGAAGTTGTGACTTTAAGGTTGTTAGTGTTACTACAAGTACTTATAATTGAACTAAATGTGCTCATTAGATTTAAAAAGCAACCAATCATGTGATGCCACATCAGCACACCAACAAAACATGACTTAATGCACACCTATTGGTCCACTCTTTTTTCGGATGAACTATTTGACACCAAAACCAAAACCGTGCTGATGTGGTATCATATTTGATGATGTGGCCTTGAAACCTTAGTGATGAGCAGGGTCCTTGCCAAATAATATGCTGTAAAAATTGTGGAGTGATTCGAAATTGCCACGTATGATTTTGAGAAGCGTGAAATTAGAAGGTTTAAGCAGAGGCCTTGCAAAATAAACTGCTGTAAATTTTTTTGGAGTGATTCGAAATTGCCATGTATGATTTTGAGAGCGTGAAATTAGGGTGCTCAACTAATAGGTCCTCTCCCCTATGGCTGAAATTTTAATTTTTAAACCATAACCATTGCAATAAGAGAGAGAGAGTATATACTCTAGCTAGCAGCTACATGAGACCATGAAATTAGAAAGTAAAAAATTTCCATTCCATAAAGCCACTCAAATGGAAATACTTAGACATTTATATATTCGACACCCGTTTTAGGGGTCTTCTCTCCCTGAGATGATTACGTAAGCCTGCAAGGGCATCTTCTTAGGTAGTAGCCTGACTAATACTGTCATCACTCCAGAGCCAGGAATTACATATTTTAATTGTTCCACTAAAATTATATAATAACAACCATTTCATTGAAAGATTCAAGATGTGTTCATTTAAAAATTATTTTAGGGAATGCAATTACGACGTCAGCGAATGGAGAGTGAGTGCTCATCGTCTGTGATCTGAGCAAAGCATCCCACGTTAAACCAGCGTGTGTTGTAAGATACGTCTTCAAAAGTTCGTCCAAACAGTAGAGGACAAAACATGCCCAGATTCCATGTGGTGAAAAAATTTGAATATTAATTTTGTGAGAGCGTGTAAGACATGCGTAAATATGTGCACAAAGATTCTTTAATCTCAATCAACGTGCTGTCTGATTGGTAACCAAAAAAAAAATCCATACTAAACAATACAGGCCGTATACAAAAGAAATCTGTTAAATTCCTGCATTGTTTCAGTTTTACCAATTAGAAGAACTGTCATAGCATAAAATGCAGATTTATTTTATGGTTGCAGCATGGTTGTTGCCAAGAAAGCTTCATATTTTAATGTTGTATGCATAATGCGTCACTGGAGCTGTCAGGCAATTATCTTAGATATGATGACAACTTTTAGTTGATGTTGCATTTTTTTTTGTTTTTTTTTATTGGGTCATCCTTGATTGCCTTTTGCTGTGCTTTTTAACAGTGCATTTGAATAATGTTTATGTAATGACTTCTCCATTACACCATTCTTGAGGACTTATTAGCCTCGACATAATAGGACATGTTTAGTGCATAATAACTTTGTTCAAAATAGGGCCTTTTCAGTAAAGAGAATATTTGTCAGCGACTTTTTGGCACATTAGTACTGCAAAAAGTTTTTAACTTCTGAGGAAAATACAATGGAAAAGCTGACGTTTTGACCTTAAAACTCTCGGCTTTTGTCAATCAATGTGAAGATGTCATCTTCATGAGGTTATGGGTGTTCTTTTTTTACTGAGATGTGACTAAAACCTAATTTTGGAAATATGAGACATCTTCAAAAAGGAAGAACATAAATTCAGAAATATCATAGGATCCTCACAAGTATCAAGAAGTTGTTGTATTATATATGTTTTCGAGTAATATATTCATCTGGTCCTAATCTCTTCATGGTATATAAGAAGTAAATTACATTTAAAAAAAGAGTATGTCATGCAAACTTGAGCTTGTTGGTAATAGAGTATACATCAGGTGGGCTCTAAAAATTATGAAATTTGATGCTTACCTGTAAGTTATTCCTCTGCTGCTAGATGAGTTTATCCCTTGGGCTGAGGCCCAGCCATCGCTGTATGCGAATTTGTATTTGAGAAAAGGAAAATCCATAATTTTAATTTAACATATACTTGATAAATGAGACAGATAACTAGTACTTGTGATTTGGGTGGAATGTGTAGATGAAGAATTAATGTCGAATGACGTTCCTCCATCAAGAAGACCTTATATATATTTGGACACAGCGATAATCAGACCAAGCACCAGGTAGGTAAAATGAGAGCAATAGTGCACCTCACATTGTCCAAATAATCAAGTAGAGTTTTGAGAGCTACTATCTCGTTTGTTGGGAAATTAGGGGTTTCAACCTTGTAAATTTTTCATTATTATGTATTGATCGTTTAATATTTCCCACAGTTAGTTGCATATTATTGTCATTATTTAATATTTAGCTCCAAAATATATTGGGGCATTGGAATTTGATGTGGTAGTTATGCCAAGTGTCAGTGTCTTGGAGTGGTGGAATATTAATATTTTATTTTGATATTATGTTTAGCAAAGTGGGATACCCTACTTTTGTAGGATTCTGTGGCAGATGCTATGACATGGAAGAGTCAAATTTGGAGGGAGTTATTGGGAATCTTGACCAGCTATGACAAAAATTTTATTAGTTGTCATGCCAATTTTAACTAGAATCTTGACCAACTTTGATGCCCATATTGCGTGGATGTAGTTAGTGATTTATGACATTTGTAAGGCTTAAGAGAATAAACTACTTTTAGTCTCCCATGGTTTTGTAAACCACAGATGGTTTTTAGGTTGCTAGAAGTCTAAAAATTGAGAGCTTAAGGAGTAGTTTGTATGATGAGAGTTTGTAGATACACGGCTATTGCCTGAATTCTACTAAAATTACTTTGTATTTGAATGCCAGAGTATTATTCCTATAAAGACTTGCATTGCAAGTGTATTGTAATTTTCTATTGATTTGATAATACATTGTGCAGATTTTGGAGTGAGGTTTTTTCCCAAAGGGTTTTCCCCTCATAAATCATTGCGTTATGGTTTCTTGCATATTGCTTTTTAATGTATTTTTTTAATTTCTTGTAATAAGTTTAGATTAGATTTGAAGTTATTCGCATAGAACTCATCTCATAGATTAGCGTAGAAAGTTGTTTTTGCTTCTGTAAAAAAATAGTTTTGTGATCTTTATTGCAAAAAATAAAGATGGTAAGCACATCATAGAGGATTGAGGTGGAGAAATTTTCAGGCATGAAATTTGAGATGTAGATGATGAAGATGAAAGATCTGTTACTAGATCATGATCTGTGGGATGTTGTTGATGAAAAAGTTTAGAGACCTACAAATGTTTCTTTGGCTGCTCAGTATGATGTTATGGACCATAAAGTGAAAGGTCAAATCAGATTGTGTCTTATAGATTCTATTCTAATTAATTTCCATGAAGAGCCCACTTCAAATAATATGGACGAATTGAAAACCACCTAGAAGCATTTAACATGTTGGTACCTTAGTTGAACTTTGTTGGTCTAAAGATGAATGAAGAAGAAAGATTTCTAGCTTTTGTTATGTTCATTTCCAAACTCATGGGACAACCTTGTCATGGCTATTAGGAGCACTTCTTTTATTTTTGAAAGTAGATGATGTTTTTGGTTTTTTTATTCTAAAGAAATGAGGAGGAATGTCTCTTTGAATGCCAAAGAGGCATTGAGTGCTCAAGGAAGACCAAAATAAATAGGTAAGAAGAATGATAAGTAGTGTGATAAATCAAAATCTAAGTTCAAGGGGAGATCAAAATTTCCTCGTAAGTTCAAGGTTATTTGTTGGAACTACAATAAGCCTGGTCACTTCCATAAGGAGTGCAAAGAAGAGAAGAAAAAGAAGAACAAGAAAGTTGATTCTGATTTTGAGTCTGAGAAGGAAGATGGCAACACATTTACTATAGCCTTGGCCACCTGTGTAGGTGAGAATGCATGGTTGATTAACTTCGGTGCATCTTTTCACATGACCTCTAATAGACATTGGTTCAGTAAGTATGAAAAATATGAAGGTGTAAGGTGTATTTCGATGATAGTTCCTATTTAAATATTGTTGGCCATGGTAGCATTCAAATAAAATTTTCTAATGGTAGAGTTAGAAGATTTGATGGTGTCTTACATATCCTAGAGTTAGTACACAATATGTTACATGTAAGAAAACTAATACATGTGGGTGTGCATATTAAATTTTCTAAAGTAGGTGTTAAAATGGTGAGAGATTGATGTAGGAGCATCTAGGTCCACGAGCAATCTTCATCAACCAAAAAAATATTTCTTTGCTTTCTTGTCTATCTGTTTTGGACTTCTTATTTTGTTGCACATGTTGATGATCAAATTTATAGAGAATTTCTTAATGATTCATGGCCAAGTGTTGACTTCATCTTGAAGAAGATCCAAATGGGTGCTCACATTTCAAATTTGGCAAAGATCTAAGCTAAATTGGTCAAGTTAACCAAATGCGGAACTTTCAGTGTCAATAGGATATGCAAGACTTTCTCTGCCACCCAAATATATGCAGATGACCCTTAAAATCCCACATATACAAGTGATGAATTCATTTTGTTAAGGAGCCAAATGGGTGTCCAAAATTTCAAGTTTGGAAAGATTCTCAGCAAAATTGAGTAAGTTATGATTAGGTGGAACTTTGAGCATCAATAGGATATGTAGAACTTTGGTTTGTAATAGGATATATGCGACAGACACTGAAAATCACACAATGTGCAGTAGACCCTAAATTTCCCACAATATACAAATGACCCTAAATTTTCCATAATATGCAGACGACCCAATTTTTCTCACAATATGCAGTTGACCTAATTTTTCCCACAATATGCAAATGACCCAATTTTTCTTTCAATATGTAGATAACCCAGTTTCTTCTGCAATATCCTGGTGGGTCACTTTTTTCCACTGCACCACCTAAAAGCATCTAGAAAGTGACAAAAATGGTTTGTAATTGCATGTACAATCGATCCAAGAGCCAATTGATGACTGATACATGTTCCATTCATGTCATGAGTGTGGTGGGCACCTCAAATGCCTATACATATAGGATTTTCACACTGAAAGATGTAGACTTCTCCATAGTGAATTTTTTTGGGCTTTTGATGTAGCTTCTTCTATAAATTTTAGATTTGAAGGAGGATTATATGGGTTCTTAGATGTTGATTTGAATCATTGTTTTGAATTATTGTAAGGCATAATTCCAGGGCATGTACAAAGGGAAACCCATTTGTAATGTAATCAAGAGCATTGTTGGTGCAGGAGCACCTACCTGACAGCTGGACTCCATGAGGCAGTTAGTTTGTTTTGAGTCTTGTTAATGTTTCCAAGAAGGTCTGATAAGACCAATGCATGTAATAAGGTCATGTTGACCATACTTTACTATTTTTAGATAGTTTGTTAAGACAGCTGTTATGTTGTATGTTCGGTTGGATCCTCCCAGCCGCTTGGAAGCTCCCAGCCACTGGGAATCGAGTGGTAGTACTCGCAGGAAATCCTATTTATGTAGTAGGATCGGATGGTATTGCATATCATCAAGGATCGATCAGACTTTGTAGAGAGTGAAGCAGAGGGAGAGACTGAGCATTGTATTGCATCTTTTGTAATCAATAAAGATCCTGTTTGTGTTCATTTTCTGTTTGATCTCCATTGTAAAATTGATTTGCGATTTTGGTGGTTTCATGGATTCGCTGATCCATTCCACCGATTGATTCGTCGAATCGGTGGAATGGCTATGTACAGTAGGTTAGGGTTTAGTCTACATTTTGTGTTCGTTTGCATGCAGGTGTGCAGGATTATCGTCGAAAGGTGTTGAGGACCCTAGCATGGGTATGTGCTAGGTCGTGCTGGTTGTTAGAGTCTGGAAAGTTGTCCAGGAAGCAGATCGGGTCACCTCAGGAGGTTTGGCGGATTGAAAATTTGCTAAGGCTGAAAATTCGTCACAACGGCATCATCAGGATATTTCTGTGTATATCCTGCAGTTACTTCGGGCGTCATCCGAGTAGATGAAGGTGAGCATGATGCAATCGTTTGCATAAGGGGAAAGTATTTCGGGGTGATCATCATCAGGTGTTGCCGAGGAGGAGCGTATCGGCATAAGGTAGAAGATCGGGTTGACAATTCCTTCGCGGGCCGATAATGTTAAGTTTGGCCGACAGTAGGATATTGAAGGAGCTGCATGTGACGTCATCATCATCAGGATAATCGTCATCAGGATATCGGGGTGACGTAAGCATCGAAGGAAGGTGCATGAGGTTGTCGTCATCAGGATATATGGGAGGAACCGGATGTTCTATATCCTGCTGATGAACATGATGTTGAACATCATGATGATGAAGAAAGAGGTTGGCGGTAAGATGAACAGTGAACATTAGGAGGATGTTTGCGCTTGCCGAATGTGATGATGCTGCCGATAGCCGGATATGATGATGTTGCTGACAGGCGAAAGGGCGAAGGTTTGTCTACAGGAGGATATCGGTTGGCAGAGAAAATATGATGATGCTGACAGTGTTAAGGGAAATATGATGATGATGATGAAGGGTTGTAGACATACATGCTGTATGTCAAGGTTTTAGTGTGGATGCCTCTGCATCATAGTGGTATCAGAGGTCAGCAAAAGGTCTGGGCTGTTGTGTGTTGATTCTGTCACCGAAAGGACAGAGGTAGAGGAGTGAGAGGTTGACAAAATGCCTCTGAAAGGTAATGGTACTGCAAGGGAATTGCAGGAGATGAAGGAAAAACATGCCAGAGAGATGAGGAAGATGAAGGAGCTTGCTCAAGCACTTCAAGCCAGGCTTGTAGCCCTGGAAACGAACAAAAAGAGGCAAGTGGAAGATAGTGAGTCTGAAGAAGATGAAGATACTATTGAAGAGTATGAAGAGGTAGCTGAAGATCTGGATGCTGAAGACCAGAGATTTACCAAACTGTTAAAGGCTGTGCAGAGTGATAAACCTAAGGTAAAGGTTGATGTTTCCAAGTATAATGGAAGTTTGAATGAAGATGAGTTACTGGATTGGATTGCTGCACTTGATAATCACTTTGAATGTGAAGATGTTGCTGAGGATCAGAAGGTAAAGATTGCAAAGACCAAGTTAGGAGGTCATGCTTTGGTATGGTGGGATTATGTACAATCCGAGAGAAGGAAACAAGGGAAGTCAAAGATCACTTCATGGGATAAAATGGTAGCAAGGATCAAAGGTAAATTCTTGCCTAAGGATTATGAAATTCAGATGTTTAAGAAGCTGCAATTTTTAAGGTAGAAGGAAATGGATGTGAAGGCATATACTGAGGAGTTTTATAAGTTGAGTATGAGATCTGGTCATCATGAGAATGAGGTAGAAAAGGTGGCTAGGTACTTGGCTGGTTTGAGATTGAACATACAGGATGAGTTAGTTTTGGCTAACCCTAAGAGTGTGGAGGATTGTTACCAAATGGCAATTAGGATTGAAGAAAAGATGAATAGAGGACAAGATAAGTCCATGAGAGGAAGAGGAAACAATATGAGGGGAAGAGGAGCAGCCCCTACAACAAGGCAAACCAATGAGGGTCAAGAAGACACTGGTAAAGGACAGGGACAGTCTGATTTCAGAGGTGGATGGAAAGGTAATAGAGGCAGATTTGGAAGTGGTAGAGGTTCTACTACATTTTCAGGCAAGTGTTACACCTATGGTGAGTTTGGTCATCCATTTTTCAAATGTCCAGAAAGCAAAGGTTCATCATGCAGAAATGATAGAACGAATGACAAGAGAGTACAACTTGTGCAAGAAGAGAAAGTAGAGCAAAGTGTGCAGAGTTCAAATACTTATCAAGGAGATAGAGTTCCTGACGGTTATGGATATCCTGAGGAGGGAGAAGCATTGATGCTTAGGAGAATTAGTTTGCAGGCATCAAAGGATATGATGCAAAGAAGAGCTCTTTTCAAGACCACATGCAAGAGCAAAGGTAAGGTATGTAAGGCTGTCATTGATACTGGTTCAACAGACAACATGGTATCTCAGGAAATGGTGGATAAACTGAATTTGGAAAGGATTCCACACCATCACCCTTACAAGGCATCTTGGGTGAGTGATAGTCAATCACTTTTTGTCTATGAACAGGCATATGTGGATTTTCAGATTGGAGCATATCATGATAGAGTTTTGTGTGACATTTTTCCCATGGAATGTTGTCACCTACTGTTGGGTAGACCATGGCAATTTGATAGGAGGGTACTGTATGATGGGTATGCTAATACCTACACCATCAAGAAAGATGGGAAGACTATTATGTTGATGCCATTGCAGGCAAATGCTGCAGCACAGGGGGCAGCCAAAATCATTTTAGTGGGAAAGAAGGAATTTGTGCAGATGCCTATAGGAGCAGGCATATAGGTAGTTGAGGACACTGCAGGGAAAGGAGTTGTTAAGGACAACAGTTTGAAGAAAGTTTCAGTTTTGACTGACAGAGGTCAGCAGCAGGTGCAGAAACAGGTTTGCAAACAGCAACCAGTTGAGAGGAATGACAAGGATGTTGTCATAGTTGGGACTATTGTTTGTCCTATAAAAGTTGAAAAAAAGGCAGAGTTGAACATTACAGAAGTTCAAGAGGCAATTCAGACAGAGGTTCTGGTCAGACAGCCTGACAAACACAAGGTATGTGAGAGAAAAGCCTACATTGACAGGCATGAGGATTTACTTGCAACAACGCAAGTTACAGTTCAGAAGTCTTGGAGCAGCCAAGAGACAGCAGAGGACAAAGCTGGAACAGGTCAGAACACTGACAAGGCAAAGTGTAAAGGTGGAGGACTTCCACAACTAAACTCATGGGACATGAGTTCTTTTCTGTTGGGGAGTATGGTGCAGGAGCACCTACCTGACAGCTGGCCTCCATGAGGCAGTTAGTTTGTTTTGAGTCTTGTTAATGTTTCCAAGAAGGTCTGATAAGACCAATGCATGTAATAAGGTCATGTTGACCATACTTTACTATTTTTAGATAGTTTGTTAAGACAGCTGTTATGCTGTATGTTCGGTTGGATCCTCCCAGCCGCTTGGAAGCTCCCAGCCACTGGGAATCGAGTGGTAGTACTCACAGGAAATCCTATTTATGTAGTAGGATCAGATGGTATTGCATATCATCAAGGATCGATCAGACTTTGCAGAGAGTGAAGCAGAGGGAGAGACTGAGCATTGTATTGCATCTTTTGAAATCAATAAAGATCCTGTTTGTGTTCATTTTCTGTTTGATCTCCATTGTAAAATTGATTTGCGGTTTTGGTGGTTTCATGGATTCGCTGATCCATTCCACCGGTTGATTCGTCGAATCGGTGGAATGGCTATGTACAGTAGGTTAGGGTTTAGTCTGCATTTTGTGTTTGTTTGCATGCAGGTGTGCAGGATTGTCGTCGAAAGGTGTTGAGGACCCTAGCATGGGTATGTGCTAGGTCGTGCTGGTTGTTAGAGTCTGGAAAGTTGTCCAGGAAGCGGATCGGGTCACCTCAGGAGGTTCGGCGGATTGAAAATTCGCTAAGGCTGAAAATTCGTCACAACGGCATCATCAGGATATTTCTGTGTATATCCTACAGTTACTTTGGGCGTCATCCGAGTAGATGAAGGTGAGCATGATGCAATCGTTTGCATAAGGGGAAAGTGTTTCGGGGTGATCATCATCAGGTGTTGCTGAGGAGGAGCGTATCGGCATAAGGTAGAAGATCGGGTTGACAATTCCTTCGCGGGCCGATAATGTTATGTTTGGCTAACAGCAGGATATTGAAGGAGCTGCATGTGACGTCATCGTCATCAGGATAATCGTCATCAGGATATCAGGGTGACATAAGCATCGAAGGAAGGGTGCATGAGGTTGTCGTCATCAGGATATATGGGAGGAAACGAATGTTCTATATCCTGCTAATGAACATGATGTTGAACATCATGATGATGAAGAAAGAGGTTGGCGGTAAGATGAACAGTGAACATCAGGAGGATGTTTGCGCTTGCCGAATGTGATGATGCTGCCGATAGCCGGATATGATGATGCTGCTGACAGGGGAAAGGGTGAAGGTTTGTCTGCAGGAGGATATCGGTCGGCAGAGAAAATATGATGATGCTGACAGTGTTAAGGGAAATATGATGATGATGATGAAGGGTTGTAGACATACATGCTGTATGTCAAGGTTTTAGTGTGGATGCCTCTGCATCAATTGTACTCTTGCTGTAATGTTTTTCTGTTGCATATGAATAAAGAGTTTTCTATTCATTGTTGTGTGTTGTTCATTTTGTTGGTTGGTTTAGTACCTTGTCAAAGCCCCTGGACCTTGACATACATCAAAGATGTTATGATGATTTCGAGAGGTAGTGGAATGGAAATTTTACTTTAACTCGATGCATGCATTGTTGAGAGCACTAGTACTTCTGTGAAAAGCAAGTCTATGGCTACTTTTTTGGAAAAAGAGTTGGCTTCTTCTTTAGCAGATGTTTTTGGCTTTTAAGTACCTAAGGGTGCTCTTTCCACTGAATCTAAATTACCTATAGAGAAGATTATGTTATGGCACTAGAGATTAGGCTACATAGGAGAGAAAGGCCTAAGGACCTTGAAAAATAACATTGTTGAAGGTCTTTCAAATTGTAATCTTGAATTTATTTTCTGTGAGCACTACATTTATTGAAAAAAGACTAAATTTAGTTTTACTTGAGTTCTCACAAATCTTATGGTATTTTGGATCTTATTCATTCTAATGTGTTTGGTTTTGTTGATGTTCCATTGTGAAATCTATTTATTATGTTTCATTTATTAATGATTGTAGATGAAGGATGTTGGTTTGTTCCCTAAAGAGTATATATCAAGTTTTTAGTCATTTTAAAGAATTTAAAGTAATACTTGAGTTGTAGATTGGAAAAAAAATAAAATGTTTAAGAATTGACCATGGTGGTGAATATTTCTCTAATAAATTTGATAGATTCTATAAAGATTAAGGCATACAAGGACAAAAGATAACTCTATATTATCTTCATTAGAATAGAGGTGTAGAAATAATTAATAGGACATTGATGGGGAAGGCTAGGAGTATGCTTAGTGGTGTTGGTTTGGAATAAAGTTTTTGGGTTGAAGTTGTAGCCACTGCTTCCTACATGTTAAACATGTCTCCTACATCATCTATCTTGGATAAAACACATATGGAGACATGGTTAGGTCACAATCTTTCTTTGAGACATCTTAGAGTTTTTGGTTGTGAGGCATATGCACACGTGCCAAGCGAGAAGTGAACAAAGTTGGAGAAAAAGGTTATAAATATATTTTCATTTGTTACAGTTATGGTGTGAAAAGCTACAAGCTTTGAGATGTAGTTGGACAAAAGGTAATATACAGTAGAAATGGTATTTCTAAAGAAAGTAAGCCTTCTCACATCATCTTGTAGCTAGAGAAAATTGAATAGAAGAAAGATGTGATTAAACTTCCTTCTACACTTGAGAAAATTGAATTAAGCCTCCAAGATAGACAAAAAGTTGAGGAGAGCTCATCAATCTCTGAATCTTTACAAGAGGAGAAAAAGGAGGTAGAACCTCCACCTTATCTTGTTTGAAGGTATGCAAAGTATAAACAACCAATAAAAAGGTATGGGTATTCATTTGATGATTAAAAATGTATTTTTCCTTTGAATACTAACATTGATGAACTAAAATATATGCAAGATGAATTAGGTATGAGTGAAGAGATGGTGGCCTTGAGAAAGAATGATACATGGGACTTGGTATCATTTCTTGAAGGAGGTAAGCCTCTTAGTTACAAATAGGTTTTAAGAAAGAAGATTTGTTTAAATGGTAGTATTATGAAGTACAAAGCATGGTTAGTTGTGAAAGGTTACTCCCAAGTTGAGAGGGTTTATTACAGTGAGATTTTTTCTTCTATTTTAAAAATGACATCAATTAGATTCTTATTATCCATTTTTGCATCTCATAACTTAGAGCTCAAGCAAATTATGGATGTGAAAATTCCTTCATGGTGATTTGGAGGAGGACACTTATCTGACATAGATGAAGCATTATGTGGTTATAGGTAAAAATCATCTGGTTTGTAAATTGAAGAAATCCTTGTATGGTTTGAAACAGAGTTCTAGGATGCAGTACTTTAAATTTGATATATATGTGTTGAGTTTGATATTTAAGCATTCTAAATGTGATCACTATGTTTGTTTTAAACTAATGGTGATTGTTTCCTTATTATTTCCTTATACATTGATGATATTTTTTTAATTGGCAAAGGGAAGGGTTTGATTTGAGAACTAAATCCTCAAGTTTCAACAAAGTTTGAAATGAAATATTTTGGTTGAGTTAAACACATTTTTGGGATGAAGATTAGAAGATATAGAGTAAACAAAAATCTATGGCTTAGCAAAACTAAGTGTGCCAGTTCAATTTTACAAAGATTTAACATGCAAGATTGTAGACCTGTGTATGTACTCATGACATTAGGAATGACTTGTTATCTATTTTACATTGTCATGCATCTACATCAGAGATGGAAGACATGAGCAGAGTGCCTTACCAGAGTGCAGTTGGAAGCCTAATGTATGCTATGGCCTATACAAGAGAAAACATTATCCAAGTAGTGGGATTTCTTTGTAGATATATGTCTAATCATGGTAGAGTTCATTGGGATGTAGTTAAAAGAGTGTGTGTTTTCATGGTACAAGAGACATGCATTCCTTGGTCATTTGTGGTTATGTGGATTCAGACTGAGTAGGTGATATGAACTGTAGAAGATCCACTAGTGCTTAAGTTTCTTACTCTTTTTGATGGTGAAATAAGTTGTATGAGTAAGTAATAGGCTATGGTTTATTTGTCTAGTGTAAAGGTTGAGTATATGGTAGCAATTCATGCCTATAAGGAAGCCACTTTTCTTAAAAATTGTGCTCAGACCTTGGATTAAAATAGGGGGTAATAACATTTTATTGTGACATTTAGAGTATGATCTACCTAGAAAAAAACCTAAAATTTGACACTACGACCAAGCATAGAGATGTTTAATATCATTTTATGAGAGATATGGTTGAGGATGGTAGAGTGAAGCTAGAAAAGGTAGAGACTGATGAATGTTGTAGATACATTAACTAAGCCTATGAGCATAGAGAAGTTCAGGTGGTGTTCAAAGTCTATGGGCCTTTTAGCCTCTAGTAGTTGATTCCTAATGGTATGTTTTCCTTTGGCTCTTGCAAGGTATTCAACAAGTGGGAGAATATTGGTGAAATAGGTGTCTCAAACTTGTAAATTTCTTCTTAATATTTATTGATCATTTAATAGTTTCCTACAATTAGTTACATGTTATTATCATTATTTTATATTTAGCTCCAACACAAATTGAGGCATTGGAATTTAATGTGGTATTTATGCCAAGTGTTAATGCCTTGTAACAATAGAATATTAATATTTTATTTTGACATTATCTTTAAAAAAAATGAGACACCCTAGTTTTGTGGCATCCTATGACAGATGATATGATAGATTCTATGATGTGTAAGAGCCAAATTTATACCTGTACTTATTAGGAATCTTGAATAGCTATCATAGAGTATTTATTATTTGTCATAAGTGCCTATTTAAGACCATTATCTTGACCAACTTGGGTGCCCATATTGGTTGGATATAATTACTAATTTATGACAAATATAAGAACATAAGAGAATAAGCTATTTTAGCCTCCAATGGTTTTCTAAACCAGAGATGGTTTCTAGGTTTCTGAAAGTCTATAAATTGAGAACTTGAGGAGTAATTTGTATGATGAGAGTTTGCAGGTACACAAGTGCTATCAGAATGCTATCAAAATTAATCCATATTTGAATGCTAGTGTATTACTTCTACAAATACTTGCATCACAAGAGGATTGTAATCATATATTGATTTGATAATACATTATGTAGGTTTTGGGGTGGAGCTTTTCTCCAAAAAGGGTTTTTCCCACATAAATTAGTGTTTTATGGTTCCTTGCATATTGTTTTTTTTATCTGTTTCTCTATTTTCTATAATAGTTTTAGATCAGATTTGAAGTTATTTTCATAACACTCATCTCATAGATTAGCTAATGAAGTTGTTTCCACATACCTTTCTTTCTTACATTATTGGAATAAGGAGAAACTATTCCCAACATAATTAATTGTTATAATTAAGAAAAAAGGAAAGATTATAAATACTTTGACTAGTAAATTTGGGAAGAAGGTAACTATTAAAACAAGTTTCTAGATAAGGAAAGATAGTTTAGGAAGTTTCTAGAAGATGGAAAAATATTAAATGCATTATACTAGTAATGTCTTGTAATGTCCTCTTAATATTAAGGCATCTTGTAATAATTTTTATCAAGCAATGGAAGTCTTTTGTATGATATAGAATTCTGAGTTTAGCCTCTATCCTTGTGCAAAGTGGTATTAGAGAAAGTAGTTTGAAGAAGACCATAAGATCAAAGGTGTGTCATGGGAAGATTGAAGCTATAGAGGAGGTTACAAAATTAAATAAGTCTACCAAATGCAACACTAGAAAGGAAGAAGGAAGTCATCAGTTTTATTGAAGATTAGATATAAAAAGATACAATTGGAGAAATGCTAAAGACCCCATGAAATAAGTCCATAACCTATCATTGTAAAAAGTGATTTAGGCATAGTCTAAAGGAAACCATCATAGAAAGTAATAACAAAGATGCAAAAAATTAATATTGAAGCTACCAGTCTAAAGTACACTTAAAAGAGAGGATGTCATAAAATTAAATAAAGTCACCAAATAAGTGTGTCACTCAAGTTTAAAGATATATTGCAACAAAAAATGTTGTATAATAAAAGATAAACCCACTGTCATAGGTACAGGTAAAGGAGTGAGAAAAAGTTCAAATACATAAGCCACTGAATATGAGATATGTCACCTTTAGACTACAAAAGGGAGAGATTATTTGAAGAGAAAAGATTTAAAATGCTAAAGGACAAAAAGGAAGGGATTTTTCATTTCACACATGAGACAAAGAAATTCAAAAGGGTGATTAGAATGAAAGTAATCCATAGAAAGTGATGTCACATAAGCCACCAAATCACAAAAGAGGTAATTTGAATGATGCCATGAAATTGAATATTAAGCTTAAAAAGGTCAGCTTAAAGAAAATAGGAAAAAGGATGAAAAAGACCTATTGTTAATTCAACAAGCATTGGATAAGTTTATTTTTCCTAGGGTTGCAACAACAATTACATCTAAGAGGGAATGGGGTATTTTATAAACTACTTATCAACAATCAACTAAGGTGAAAGTGGCTAAATTATAGTCTCATAAGAGAAGTTTTGAGAATTTGCAAAAGAAAGATTTAGAGTCCATAAACCAACTTTTGAGTCAAGTTATGAATATTGCTAATCAAATTAGATCACTTGGAGAGGATATTACTGATTAGAAGATTGTAGAAAAGATTTTTTGAAGTCTACCTAGTAAATTTGATGTTGTAATTGTAATTGAAGAATCTAAAGATATTACACAACTATTTGTAAATCAGTTGATGGGATCTCTCTTATCCCACAAATCCAAAATCAACAAGAATAATAATTCTTCTTTGGAGAATACATTTAAATCACAAGTTTTATTCAGAAGAGTGACCTGGGTAGTGTTTTTATATGGAACCTAATCAAACTCGGAGGTTAAATTTTCCCCACTTTTATCAGCGTGGTTTCCCCCCAAATTATTTAACGAGGGTTTGGGGGTAGCACCCCTAAGACGTGGTCTGAGGGAAGTACCCCTGGCATGCTTCCTATCACGATACAATGCAGGGTCAAGGGGTAGCACCCCTGAAACCTCAAACAACTTTTATTATTTTATAAATATGTCGGGAGTTATTTTTCTATTGGCCGACATAAAAAAAACCCTATTTTGTAACTGACATAAGTCTTGATAAAAATGGCTAAGGGTTAGGGTTTCTATTGATATTGTATTGTAGCATTTGCAGTGGTATTGAGTTGCAAGGATTGCTAGTTGTAATCGGTTTGATTTGCTGGATAATAATACTGGACTCTCTATTGGTGGATGTAGCCTGAATTTGGGTGAACCATGTTAAAAATTGTCTCTCGCTATTATTATTTCTATGTATTTTTAATTCCTCTATTTAATCTTTATTTGCATTTAATTGATATCTTTTGCATGTAATTCCTAACAGGTATGTCAATCTCTACAGGTAGAGGCAGGTAAGTGGATTGAAATGAGGAACAAATTAGTGGGCAACCTTGAGATTTTCAGTAGAATATGTTTGCATTATGAGAACATAACACATATGTATTTTAATGTATATACATTTGTAATGCCTTAAATTCAAATGTTTTATGATCTTTCCCATTTAAGCTTGGATTTTTAAGCCTAAGGGTTGGACATCTCTTATGGCTCCTAAATTCATGTTTTTTAACATAAAATAGCTTGAATTCAAACATTAACCTTATTAGGTTTACATGTTTTACAATATAATTTTATGATATCACCACCAAGATAAAGAGATACTTCTTAGATCTATAGCCATACTATTTTTTTAATATTTTAGATAAGTTAAGGTATTTATTTTTATTTTCTTTAAAGAATGTCTTCATATTCCTCCAATACATATGTATTGGTTTTTTTAATAACTTTTCACCCATGTATCCAAATTTGAAATATATATATATATGATGGTTCTACAGCTCATTCTATACACATTCAAAAAAGTATTTATATTTTCTATTTTTTTGTATAATTTATGTGATGTACATGCTCAGTGGTTTAATTTACAAGATGCATCCACTTTGAAAAATCACAAAAGAAACTAATATTTCATAAAAGTATATAAAAATAATAAAAATTGTAATACTCACTCTTGGCTATATTTCCACCATTTAGTTTTTTAAAAGCACCTAATGTAGTGAAAAAAATAGGGAGGTGTACACTAGATATTATGTTATATTTTAGTGATAGAAATAGGAAAACTTTTGTGTGCATTCCTAATTTCACCCCCTTAAGCTTAGCCTTTTTGAAATCTTTAGTAGTTCAAAAACTAGATTTAGATTACTACAATTCTTGTTCTTATCACATCTTAAAATTTTGAGCATACACATCTTGAATCACTTGTCCAAGTTAACCTTAACTAATTTCAAAAAAAAGTGGCCACCTTTGACCCCCTTATTATCCCCCATTTCCATGCACTTAACTAGGAAGAAACATTATTCATAGGGATGGAAGGAACAATCTAGATCAAGGTGGAAGGACAAATTATAATTTCAATTCTCATAGCTCTAGAGGGTATAACAATAATCAACAATCTCAGAGGTATAATAAGTATAATATTTAGTGTTATTACTACAAGAAATTTGGTGATAATGCACATGAATGCGAGAAAAGACCAATATAACTGGGTAAACAAAAATGAAAATTTCTCAAATGTTTATGAAAGAAATTTAGGGTCATTATTCATTCCATGTCATGTTGCTCAAGAGAGCTCTAGTGATATTTTAATTTTAACTAGTGGATGTAGTAATCATATGATAGGAAATAGAGACTTGTTTGCAAGTTTTGATAGTTTTGATAGAAGTCAAGTTGGGTAATGATAATCAAGTGACGATTATGGTTTTTTGGAGTGAATGAGGTGTATTACCTAACTAGTTTCACATAGGTCCCATTCACACTTGTCTAGTTAAGTTTACTTGGGCATACTTAGGGTACACCAAGGACAATTGTGACATTGTGTCTTAAGTCATAAGATTAAGACAATTGCCATAATATTTGTTGTCCTATTGTCACACCTAAGACACAATAAAATTTCCAATAACAAATGAATATAAACATAAGTACTCTATGTGTGTGTGTGCATTTTCAGAATCATGATGCCTTGTTAATTTTCCCCAATCTACTTGTACTATCAGAAATTGTGACCTCCCACAATTTCACACTAGGTTTAGCACCCCCTTCTATGCATTTGTATATCTTCTATTACAATTTGTGTATCTCTGATTGTGAAATGCCCATTTTAGGGCCTGATTAAGAAATAATATTAAAATATTTAAGTGCTAATTTTTGGGGCGCTAAATAGCCAGGACAAGGACGTCGCACTGCCTGAGTCTAGCCCTTTTGCCCCAACCAAAGTTTATATTTTGTGTGTCAATTTTTCTACATTGGGTGTTGTTTGAAAGAAGACTGGAAGGATTAGCCATCATGGTGTATATGTAATCCAAAGGCTCATTATTTTTTAGCATAGCCAAAAATCTCTATTTTGCATAAGCCAATACACTTAATTATTACTGTTTGAGTATAAGGAGCTGAATATCTTTTATTTTGTAAACCCATTTTATGCATACTAGCAGATGGGTAAATATATATTATTGTATCATGTAGTTATTATAGTGTTGTGTGCACAAAGGATATAGATATTCCAATGCTCGGCACCACTATGTTAACCAAATATGAGTAGACAAGGTTGGGAAATTTGAAACTAAAACCTTCATGATTATTGTACTTATGTTTTGATTAAAGTTCTTGTGTCTTATATACAAAGGATATTATGCATGAGTTCATACCTATTCAAAATTGGAAGTTGGAAGACTTAAGATGACCAATGGTCATAAGTATTTAATTATCTCTTGTGAATTAAACCTAAAAGGGTTGAAGGATTTAACTTAGTCAAATGACTAGTTTCAAAAATGAAAGTGTATACTAAGATATTATATGAACGAGAGTATAGTTCGTATACTATGATTTTTCATGTTATGTGAAAGTTGAATTTGAACAATGACTAGTGGTCTAAGGAAGACTAGAGGCATTTGTTCCCCTATTCTGTTCTGTTATACATATATGTTTTTAATTTTGGAAAACAAGGGTATTGATATTTCCATGGTTTTGGTTAGAGATGTTATACTCTAGAATCATAACATGACTCAGGGTTTAGAAAATTTATAACCCTTATAACAAATATGACATTGCTTTACATATTGGTTGACAGTGAATGATCGAGAAAATGACAAGGCTAGACAGAAAGAGTCTAAGTAGTACTTAAATAAAAAATTTAAGTGATTCTATGATAGAGTCAACTTTTTTTATTGCACAAAGGATGTCTGATATTATAGTCAATGAGTAGAATGATAGGAGGTCATAGACCCCAGAAATCGCAATTATGCAAAGAGGGACTCTCTGAAAGGTTAGAATTACCTAAAAAAAACATTGTATGTATATCCTAGAATAAGGATTTGTTCTAAGTCAGATTCACTAGAATTGAATATGGTACAAACAAATTTATGTCTAGAGATGCTATGTGAGGAAAGTCAAATTGTAGGATAAGATAGTTTCCAAGTTAAGTTAGAGGTGTGTGAACTTATGACTATGTTCATTGTGAACATCTATTTATATTGTATATTTGGTCAAAGTAATGCATCTGTCTCTACATGCATTAGTCGGTTTACTATGCTCCAGATTTGCATAACCATCTAGTAGTGTCATACTCAATTAGAAGGAGTCTATAGTTGTATTCAACCATGTTGTAGGACACAACACTAGAATCTCATATGGCAAAACCTGTGGGTTTCTTATTTCTATACACTTTGTGAAGAGTAGGTCCACTACTAGGAGGGAAGTTGTGTGGGGGACCATTGGTCTATGGTTTCAGATAAAGCACTCTGGTGATGCTCTCCCTCCCAGGTAGAAGACAAGCTGAGACTTGAGTTATAGATGTCAAGATTCTAGAAGAAATATTCTTATGTATTGATGTAAAATTATTTATATTGCCAAGTACAAAATATTTGTAAATAAAAAATTGAAGGATTTCACTATGATTCTAACTATGAATGAGTTGGAATTTCAAGAATGAAATATTCCAAGATGATATGCTTTTTCTTATGATTATGCAATTGTTATATGTATTTAAAAAGAGACAAAGAGAAAAATTTCTCATGTTTACCATGTTTATGTACTTTCTAGTAAATCCTATGTGTAATCTTGGGTGTTATGAGAAGGCATGTTACATATGGTATCAGAGAGAACCAGATTGAATACATGGACCTTTGAGCTCACTGCACAAAATTTTCATCAAACATTATCATTTGCTAATGTTTGAATGTTCTTTTTCTAGAATGGTAAGAACACTTGACAAACCCCAAGGAAGAATGTAATATGAAATGAACATTACCTAAAGGCTAAAAAGGATCAATCTTCAAAAGTGAAACTCCTAGAGAATATTAGTTATACTAAAGGTACATGGTTAGCTGACTCTGAGACCTTCACTGACACTATTAAGTGTATCAAGGAGGAGAGGATGCAGAGGGACAAAGTAGATTAGGCCATTGTACTTATTCCTAAGGTTGAACTAGTCAAAATTTTGGTACATAGGGATTTACCATTTAGATGTGGTCCTAATGCCCCTGTCATTAGTAGGGAAGTTATGGATGAGTACCTGTGAGTACATCCATCTTCTATGTTTAGTTTGGTAGTCCTCAAGGATGAGGATGAGCTTGAGGAGATTACCCTTTCTGTTAGTGATCTAAAGTTGTGAGATGACAAATTTTCTAATAAATAAGGATATTATATAATCCCTAGATATTATAATACAATTTTGGAATTTTGGCAAAATTCATTCTCTTTTGTTTAAAGATTGTATGAATGAGAATTGATTTATGTTTATGGATGAATGCAATTATTTTGAAACAACTAATTGAATGTTTAACATGAAAACTTTAGGAGATGTAGAATTTCAACATGGTTCAAACTAGAACCAATCTTGGGGCTTGTCAAGAGATAGGACAACCTTCTGGTAACTCTAATGCAAAATTGGACTAGGTTCTTACAATGCTCAATGAAACAAGATCAAGGATTGGTAACCTAGAGTAAGAGGTCAGAGGTTAGATTAGACCTAAGCAAGAAGCACCTCATGAAGGTGAGGATGAAAACTATCATGAATGTACCACCCAAAATGAGCAAGGGGAAAATATTTTAGAGTCAATACCAGATGAGGAAAATAGGAACCATTTGGCCCTTGAACTGTCCAGGGACATGAATAAAGTCACACCTCCTAAATTTGATGGAACTGTGAGCAGAGATGCCACAGAGGCATGGATCATAAAAATGGAAAATATTTTGAAATCAGGAACTATTCAGAAATAGCTAAGATGGTATTGGGAGCATACCAATTGTCTAGAGAAGCATCCGCTTGGTGAATGAATAAAAAGATGGAATTGGGATTGAGTTCACTAAGTCTAACATGGGATAAGTTTGTAGAACTCTTTAGGAAAAGATGGTTACCGCAACTATATTTTGATTAGAAACTCATGGATTTCCAAAACTTGAGACAAGGTGACTCATCCCCAAATGAGTATTGGGAGAAGTTTACTCATCTCCTTAAGTGTGTTCCTCAATACCAGTAGGATGAAAGGTTCCGTATATGGAAGTTCATCATGGGGTTAAATGCCCAAATAAGACTTGAGGTAGATGTTCATGGTCCCACTACTATGTACACCAAGTTTATGAAAAAGGCATTAAGCAAGAACAAAAGTTGATGTCCATATTTGCTTATCGAGAAAAGAACTGCAAAAAGTTTAAATGATCACAATCTTCCCAAACATTCAAGAAAAAGAGTGACAAGTAGAACTTCAAAAACAAGGGTGATAATGGATTCCAAAACAATCGCAATGAGTCCAGAGGTGACAAGAAAAATGGCAAAAATAACCCCAAGAAGAAAGGAGACAACACAGGAAAGCCTTTTGAAAGGCAAGGACCTCCTACAGGGTGTTTTTCATGTGGAGGTGACCACTATGCTCATCAGTGTCCTAAGAAGAAACAAGGAATACAACCTCAAGGAAGTCCTTTACCATATTGATAGGTGGCTTTCTAGCAGAGAATCCATGTAGCACTAGATATATCTGACAGGTAGAGTACTAGATTACTCCAATTGAAACTACAGTACACTTTGTTTGGTGTTCCAATTTTAGTTTTAATAGACATTGGTGCTATTAAATACTTTATTTCACCAAAAGTATTAAATAAAATATGTAGAAAAGTTGGCTATATGGAAAAATCATAGTCAGTAGAGTATGCTAACCAGACAAGGGATCAAGTAGAGTAGTGTTTGTTCAAAGCTAAGGTTGAACTCCTGAGCTTTTCGACTGAAGTAAACCTTTATGTAGTCCCCTTAAGACCTTACGATGTCATCCTTGGAATAAAATAGTTATGGAGGCATAGGGCTAAGGTAGACTTTTTTCCTAAAATAGTAGAATGCCTAGACGACCTTGGAAATAGAGTTTTTCTGCAAGGTACTTCTAGAGAGATCAAGTTAAGGCAAATATCTACCTTACAATTGAAGAGGGCCAAGAAGAAAGGGTGTCAACTCTTTGCAGTCAAAATGGAGAAAATGGGTGATTACAAAGAGTCCATATTTCAAGATGACTTGATGTATTACAAATCTCAGAAACTCTAAGGAGTGGAAAATAGAGTAATCCATAGATCAAGGAAGGTTAGGTATGGAGAAATACCGTTTTGTACAAGATTTTGAGGATGTATTTCCAAATGAATCACCTAGATTATCTCCAAAGAGAGCTTTCGATTTTCCATAGATATAATTCTAGGATCAAAACCTATATCCAAAGCCTCTTATCGAATGACTACAACAGAGTTGATGGAGTTAAAACATCAACTATAGGAGTTGTTAGAAAAAGGATTGATAAGGCCCAGTGTTTCACCCTGGGGAGTGCCAGTGGTCTTCATTAAAAAGAAAGATGGCACATTGCACTTGTGTATAGACTATTGTATTCTAAATAAAGAAATGATAAAAAATAAGTATATGTTATCATGTATTGATGATCTCTTCGATCAAATGCATGGGGAGACTATGTTCTCAAAGATTGATCTATGATTTGGATACGATCAGTTAAGGCTGAGAGATGAAGATATCCATAAAACAACCTTTAGAACTAGATATGGACATTATGAATTCACAATTCTACCTTTTGGACTAATGAATGCACCTGTAGCATTCATGCATTTAATAAACACTATATTTAGAGATTGCCTAAATAAGTTTGTTCTTGTGTTTCTAGATGACATTCTGATTTATTCCAAGAATGAGGAAGAACATCTCCAACATTTGTAGATAGTTCTTTAGTATCTAAGAGAGCATAAAATTTATGGTAAGATCTCAAAGTGTACTTTCTTCTAAAAAAATACAGTACCTGGGTCATATAATCTTAGCTGAGGGAATTGCGGTATATCCACCAAAGATCAAAGCCATTCTAGAGTGGCTTGCATCAAAAAAATGTGCATGATGTCCATAGTTTCGTGGGTTTAGCAGGTTATTATAGAAAGTTTGTGGCCAATTTCTCAAGGATTTCCTATCCCATTACTTCTCTACAAAGGAAAGGCAAAAGATTTGATTGGTCAGGAAAGTGCCAGGAGGCATTTAATCAACTCAAAGAGAAGCTAACTATGGCACCAATTCTAAAAGTACATGATCCGGAAGATCATTTTGTGGTCATCATTGACACCTTGAGTGAAGCACTAGGTGGTGTACTTATGCAAGAAATGCGAGTTATCACTTATGAGTCTAGAAAACCAAAGACATATGAGTAGAATTATGCTTTGTATGATTTGAAGTTAGCAAAAATGGTTCATGCACTACAAATATGGAGGCATTATTTGCTTGGGAAATCTTTTGAGTTAAGGATAGACCATCAAGGTCTAAAATATTTATTTACCCAACCACATCTTAATGCTCATTAGAGAAGATGGTTAGAGCTGATATCTAATTATGGTTTCAAGATCAAATACATTCAGGGAAAGAAAATTAAGTAGTAGATGCCCTAAGCTGAAGGAGACATATCTCCTTAATGATCTCTCTTCATTTTAATTTCAAGAAATAGGTGTTGCCAAAGTCCAAAGCAGATGAATACTATGAGTAGTTTAAGCAAGCTCTCTCTGACAATCCTCAAGATTCGAGGTATGATGGATTCTACTTTGAACCAAATGGACTACTAAGATTCAGAGGAAGAATGTATGTTCCAAACTTTGAGGAGTTAAGGAATATCATGTGGAAAGAAGTCAATTCTACACCATATTCAAGACATCCTGGAGTGACAAAACTTTTAGCCAATGTAAAACCAGTATATTGCTAGAAAGGAATGAAGATAGATACTGCAAGGTTTATAGCAGGATGTTTAGAATTTGAGAGGCTGAAAGTAGAACATCATTACCCGATAGGACTCTTGTATCCTTGTGAGATTCAAGAGTGGGAATGGAAATGTTGCAAGTATGGGTTTAACCGATGTTGTCATTGATGTCACCATACTCATGTTGCATTAATGAGAAGGATTGGATGAGCTGTGTGCTGAGGATATTGAGAAAATTAGTCTCAATCAAGAATAGTGAAGAACAGTAATGACAACAAGGTAAAAGTCCAAGATAGGCTAAGGATCAGAAGATGTGGTTTAAAGAGTTTGTAGATATAAGTCTTGTGATGCTCCAGCAAAGTTTTCAGAGGTCCACATGAAGATCTAAAGAATTTATGGTCACTCAAGTAGAACCGGTTCCGACAGGTTTTCAGAGGTGACAGAGTGTCATAGATAGGTCCGGTGAGATCTAGAATTTCATTATCCCATTCTATGGATTTGAGGGAGTGTTGAGGACATCCCTGTGAAGTATCAACTAGATTGGTTTGTAGTTTGAAGGTCCAGAAGAGCCTATTCATTTGTGGCAGTGATCACAGACTGTGTTCTTGAAGCTTCGGATGAAGGAGAGAAGAATTCATATAGGATGATGAAGTCTAGATGTTCTTGGTGATTCAGGGAAGGTTATGATGATTGGTGGATCATGTCTAGTTCATGTTGGTGGTCCACATTGATGTTAGAGTTTGCATTTGAAGAATTGGGTGAGTGCAGGATCATGATGGGCCAAACACTACCCCTAAGTGGCAATGTAAATGTGAAAAATAGACTAAAGTAACTTCATGTCAAAAATTGAATGAGTTATCTATACAATCTAGAAATAAGGTAGTAATAAAAGTTGTAATACATTGAATGTAGTTTATGGGTTACTACTTTTGTTTAAAAAATTTTAAAAATAGTTTGGTGAAAATTGGATATTTTAATGAAGCACTACTAAATTTTTTAGAAAACCGTAAAAAGTAGGTGTCATTCCGGCCAACCTAAGTATGAGAAAAAGATAATATTTTTCCTCTATAATTTGGATTTAAGTAAAGGACTCATGAATGGATGTGATGCATATTTTTTGAATTTTTTAAGTAAATAAATAATTATTTATTAATTTTTTACTGTGATTTTTTTAAAATATTAAAAATTAATTTTCCATCCAACCTAACTTGGTCAAAAATATATGAAAATAAAAAATTTTAAATTTTAATGTATACCCAATAAATCCTAGAGTGTGATGCATCTTTTGGATTTAAAAAAGGATTAATATGTTGAAAGTTATGGATGTTTTTCAATATGTATATCTATAAGGAAATCAGACATAGCGTATGTAGAAAATTAATAATAATTACCTATTAAAATTATTATGAGGTGTATATTATATTTTTAAAATCTTAATAGCTTCCTCTATAAACCCTTTTCATTTGATTAAATTTATTTACAAAAAAGTTTGTTAGCTTCAAGGATGAAATTATGGAAAATTTTAGGATAACACTAAATGGGTGGTTTTGCAAGTTTGATTAGCAAGTTTTGTGACTCCCACATGCCTAAATATGAGGTAATCCTAATGCATTATTGGAGAGAATCCATATTTGAGCTAAAAATATTAACATGTTTTCCATCCAAATATAAATATTAGTCTAAGTGTTAGCACTTTTTCATCGAGCAAGTTTTTTCTCCATTGCCACTATTTGGCCCACCATGATCTCGCACTCACCCAATTACTACTGGATATTGGTGTTCTTCTTGAGACTAGCCAACTAGATGTATTACATGTGTTGCAGATGTTCTTGTAGGTGTTTTCCAACTTAGATGATTCTTCCTAAGTCGATGCCTTGTATAAATAAAGGATTGTGAAGTCTTTTTTGAAGTGTGTCTTGCGGTGATGAGTGTGTGGTAGCGAAGAGAAGTGTGAAAGGCAGAGTAGAAGTATTGGGCTTAAATGGAACTGATTCAAGCATGCTGAAGATGCTATTCTCCAGTTCATAAAGGTGATACTTATTCCTTTGTAGATAGTGTGTCTCTTGTAGGCAGTGAGCCTCTTGTGAGCAGTATGCTCGGGCAGTGAGCCCTAATTGGCATGTGCCATTTTGTTCTTTCTATTCTTCTAATAGAGAATACATTCTTGGGTTAATCACCCCATGGTTTTTCCCTTAATCAGGTTTTCCACATCAAAATCTTGGTGTCATATGTGTTGATATGTTTTTGCTTTTGATTTGAATGCATTATGGTTCATGATTAATATTATGCTAATCACTAAAGAAGATTCAAGTGTTTAAATTGAGAAAATTTTGCACAAGTGATTCACCCCCCCTCTCAGTTGTATGCCCTAAGTCTAACAATTGGTATCAGAGCCAAGTTCCTCTAAAAGGAGCTTAACCGCTTGAGGAGATCCAGGATGTCGTCATACAAGAAGGATAGTCCGAAGTTTGATGGAACCAACTTTTCTCTTTGGAAAGGTCGCATGAAATGTCACTTGTAGTATATGGGAATGGCGTACTGGTCCATGGTCACAAAAGCGTATGTACCTCCACAGGGTGGTCCGACAACCCTAAATGAAATCACAGATGCTGAAAATAATCTACGGACCAAAGAGGTTCTTCTAAGCACATTAACTGACTCAGAGCTCTCAAATGTTATTGACCCACCAACTGCCTATGAGATCTGGATTAAACTAGAACTTCTGCATGAAGGAGACGAGTATGTTAAATGTGCAAGGTTACAGAGTCTAAAAGGGAAATTTGAAAAACTGAAGATGAGAGATGATGAAAATATTACCACTTTTATGCCAAGAGTGAATGAGCTAGTTTGTGGAATTAGAAATTCTGGTGGAGTCTTGGATGAAAATGAGATTGTTGGTAAGATTCTTAGATCCCTTCCTGCCTCTTACAAAATCAAGGTTGTTGCCATTGATGAATTCAAAGCCCATACAACTGTCACAAGAGACCAATTGGCTGGCAAACTGGCTGCTTTTGAAATGACCGAATTTGGAGATGATCCCCCCAAAACTGAATCTACATTCAAAGCCAGTGCCTCTGTGAAAGGTAAACAAGGATTTGATCCGGGAGAGAACTCATTAAGGAAATTGTCATGGTATGGAAAAGCAAGAAAAGACCTAGAAGAAGAAGAAGTAGAAACTACTCAATTTGAAGCCCTCATTGCAAAGAGACTACTAAGAGGATCTGGTAAGTATGAATGAAAATTACCTTTTAAGTGTTTTAATTGCAATAAGATTGGTCATTTTGCCTCAAAATGTCTGGAAAGATTTTCAAAGCCAAATCATAACAGATCAAGGTTCCAAAAGAATTGTTACTATGTTCATGAAGAAGATGATAATGAAGGAGTAACAGATGATGAATCAGAGACAGGAAACAAATCCGAAAGTGAATGGGTGTTTATTGCCATCAAGGAAGAAGAACCAATATCCTCTGTATCTATCAATCATAAAGTTGTAGAAAGAGCTCTGGCTGCCCAAGTTGAAGAAAAGAATGACTGGGTCATTGACAGTGGTTGCTCTCATCACATGACAGGTGACAAGAATAAGTTCATAGATTTGGAAAGCTATGAAGGAGGAGTGGTGAAGTTTGGTGATAATTCTACTGGTAGAATCAAAGGAAAAGGAACTATTTCTTTTAATGGAAGAAACAAAACTGGTAATGTACTGTATGTTGAAGGTTTGAAGCACAATCTTCTCAGTGTTGGACAGTCGGTGGACAAAGGCTATGATCTTTGATTCAAGGATGGAAAATGCCAAATCTTTGAAAGATCCGGAACAAAGATTGCATCCAGTACTCAAACTAAAGGTAATATCTTCCACTTGGTTGGTACTAGTAAAAGCTGCTTATTTGTTCAAGTTGATCAGAGTTGGTTATGACATAGAAGGATGTGTCATGTGAATTTTGATAATATCATCAAGATAAGCAATACTCAGGCTGTAAGAGATCTTCCAAAATTGGTGAAACCTACTAACAGCTTGTGTAAGGATTGTCAGTTGGGTAAGCTGAGCAGAGTCACATTCAAAAGCAAGGAACTATCTTCTACCAGACTATTGGACTTAGTTCACACTGATCTTTGTGGTCCAGCAAGAACAAGAAGTATTCAAGGTGATAGATACTTCATGCTGCTAATAGATGACTATTCTTGAATGATGTGGGTAACCTTTCTAAAAGAGAAATCAGAAGCTCTTGAGAAATTCAAAATATTGAAGGCTATGGTAGAGAATGAAATAAGATTAAAGTTGAAGTGTCTGAGGTCTAATGGAGGTGGAGAATTCACATCCGGTGAGTTCATAGAGTTCTATGAGAAACATGGAATCAAGAGACAGTTGTCTGCTCCTAGGACTCCACAGCAAAATGGAGTAATGGAGAGAAAGAACTAGACCATCCAGGAAGCATCTAGGACCATGATGATGGAAGCAAATGTTCCTTAGATCTATTGGAGAGAA
The DNA here is from genome assembly GCA_027924645.1 of Cunninghamia lanceolata. Lineage (NCBI taxonomy): Eukaryota > Viridiplantae > Streptophyta > Pinopsida > Cupressales > Cupressaceae > Cunninghamia > Cunninghamia lanceolata. The sequence goes on along the minus strand of BSBN01001807.1, from coordinate 18,303,298 downwards.
GCTATTAGCACTACAGTCTATACTCTTAATCAAGTTCAAATAAGAAGCAATACCGGTAAGACCCCTTATGAACTTTGGTTTGGCATTACTCCTACTATAAGATATTTCAGAGTCTTTGGTAGCAAGTGTTACATCAAAAGAGATGAAGATTTAGGCAAGTTTGATGCTAGAAGTGATGAAGGAATATTCTTGGGTTAGTCTACTCAAAGCAAAGCATACCGGTGTTATAACAATAGACTAAGAAAGATGATAGAAAGTACAAATGTGAAGGTTGATGAGGGAATAGAGAAACCCTCAAGGTTTTATGAGTATGATGAAGATGGTCAGAATGATGTTCTAGTTCAAGGAGCTCAATCCTCTCCTAAAAGTCAGATTCAGACTGATCCGATAAATTAGGAAGAAGAGATAGGTCTGAATAAGCCCGATCAAGAAGCAGAAGTGCAAGAAACTCCCAAAGTTCCAAGGTATGTAAGACTCAACCAGTCTGAAGATCAGATCATAGGTGACAAAAGCAAAGGTGTGCAAACTAGAAGGAAAATTTCTCAAATTCAGATGAATATTGTCTAATTTCAAAGATTGAACCTATGACAATAAATGAAGCCTGCAATGATGAAAACTAGACCAAAGCAATGGAGGAAGAGTTGATGCAAATTGAGAAAAATCACACTTCGGATCTTGTTCCCAGACCTAGAAACAAGAATGTGATTGGAACCAAATGGGTCTTCCGGAACAAATTAAATGAAGTTGGTGAAGTAATCAGAAATAAAGCCAGATTAGTCTGCAAAGGCTACTCTCAAATAGAAGGGATTGATTTTGAAGAAACCTTTGCTCCGGTGGCAAGAATTGAAGCATTGAGACTATTTCTTGCATTTGCTGCCTTCAAGGATTTCAAGGTGTATCAGATGGATGTCAAGTGTGCCTTCTTGAATGGTGACTTAGAAGAAGAAGTGTACATTGAACAACCGGATGGTTTTCAATTATCTAAGCATGGTGATATGGTCTGCAAATTGAAGAAGGCACTGTATGGACTAAAGCAAGCCCCTAGAGCCTGGTATGAAAGACTGGACAAACATCTTTTGAAGATTGGTTTCAACAAAGGTACTGCTGACAGTAACCTATATTTCAAAATTGATCATGAAAACATCTTGATTGTTGAAGTATTTGTTGATGATATCATATTTAGAGGAAGAGACAGTATGTGTAAAACCTTTGCAAATCAAATGAAAAGTGAGTTTGAGATGTCAATGCTCGGTGAAACTAATTTCTTCTTGGGTCTGCAAATTACTCAGACAAAGAAAGGAATCTTTATTTCTCAGACCAAATATGTGAAAGAATTGTTGAGGAAATTTGGAATAGGAGATTCAAAGCCAATGAACACTCCCATGGTAACTGGATGTAAGTTGAGCAAAGACGATGACTCTCCTAAGGTAGATCAGACAAAGTACAGATCAATGATTGGAGGATTATTGTATCTCACTCAAACTAGACCAGATATAATGTAGGCTGTTGTTCTTGTGGTGAGATTCCAGGCTAATCCCAGAGAATCTCATGTCATGGCAATCAAAAGAATTTTTAGGTACCTAAAAGGAACAGTTGAGTATGGTCTGTGGTATCTTAGAGATCATAAATTTTCTCTTCATGCATATACAAATGCAGATTGGGCAGGAGATGTGGATGACATGAAGAGTACCAGTGGAGGAGCATTCTTTTTGGGAAAAAGATTGTTTTCTTGGCTAAGCAAGAAATAAGAGGCAATATCCCTGTCTACAACTGAAGCAGAATACATTGCAGCAGTAGGTAGTTGCACTCAAGTTTTGTGGATGAAGCAGATGCTAAGAGATATTCAAGTAGAATATGAGGAGCCTATCACAATTTTCTGTGATAATTCAAGTGCAATAAGTATTTCTATGAATCCAGTGTTGCATTCTAAGACTAAGCATATATCTATCAAGTTTCACTTTCTGAGAGAGCAAGTGAACAAGGATGAAGTTAGATTGGAGTATGTGCCCTCCAAGGATCAAATTGCAGATATCTTTACTAAACCTCTTCCCAAGGACTCTTTTGAGTATATCAGGGAAAAGTTAGGGGTTATTGCCCCTCCGGTGATGAACTAGGATGCACTGATGTGCATCAATCTGGTGGATATCACAATCATATCTTGTGATTTGGATTGATGTTGGGGAGCTGCTTACTCAGGGGGAGCAGCATGTATGAGTCTGAGGTGATGAAATTGCAGGTATGAGCCCTTTGCCATTGATGTCAAAGGGAGCAAGAAGACATGTGAAAAATAAGTGGTTTCTGATCAAAGGGGGAGTAGTAAAGGGAGAAAAGACACGTGAATGGTTGATGTTGACAGGGGGAGTTGTGACAGTAAGGAGAAGTTCTTGTCTTGATGGTTTTTCACATCATATATTGCCATCAATGACAAAGTGGTGCAAGAGCACCTTCACAAATTGATGTTTCCATAGGAGTTTGATTAAAATTTGATGATTTAACAATGTAATGAGATAATTTAAGTCATTTTCCTTTTATTAAAGTCACTAAGAGAGGTCTAAGTTCAAATTTGTGTAAATGATGCAAAATTGTAAAGTTGCAATGTAACATATGGAAGATGAAAGGTCATAGAGTAGTTTCATTCATTTGGAGGTAGTTAGAAACTGAAAGGACAAGTTATAATGCCTTTAAAAGGCCTTGTATCCATTTAAGAATTTGTGGGTTATTGAAGAAATGAAAGTTCAATAAAGAAAACCATTGTTTCCTATATATTTCATCAAAAATTTGCTGTTTTTAGTTGTTGTACGGCCTGGTACGGATCAGAAATGATGTCTAATTGATTGTAAGTGGTAGTGCATTCAATCACCTTCCATTTGCTTCTTTTCCCATGCAATTTGATGTTATTTTGAGTTGGTTATTGTAGTTTTTTTTAAACCTGTCAAAACCCTGTCTAGGGTTACTCGTTTTGGGAAAAATGCCATAACTTTTGTTTGCACCGTTAGATCTTTATGTAACTTGGGGAAAATGTCTTTACCTATGTTATCTACAATCTGACCAAAGAGGTCAACTTCATTTTTGTTCGTGTGGAAGTTATGAATGACTGTTCGTGGCATTTCACAGTGAAATTTCTGAGTTTGAACCCTTGTAGCAGAATTACCAGTCTGTTTTTAGAGCACATTTTCCAAAGTAACCTATACCCATCTTGGAGTATACTATGGGGAGGCATAATGGGTATATAATTCATGTCTTAGGTTGACATTTGAAGGTCTGTACAAAAAGATAAGAGGATTGTTCTCTTTTTCTGGGGATACAAGCCATTTAGAGGATTTGTGAAGTAAGTGCATGTTCCGGGAGTGATCTGCCTTAACCAATGGGTGGGATGAGTCATTTGGTACCCCAATACAACCTTTCCATGGGAAAACAAAGATTCCTTTCTGTTGTTCTCACTTTTCCATGAAGGACTTGGTTTTGGACTTATAGGTGTGGTTGAGCCTTGTTGAATCGATTCCTCTTCCTTGCATCACAAAGGGGGAGATTGTTGCAAGTATGGGTTTAACTGGTGTTTTCATTGATGTCAACATACTCATGTTGCATTAATGAGAAGGATTGGATGAGCTATGTGCTGAGGATATTGAGAAAATTAGTCTCAATCAGGAACAGTGAAGAATAGTGATGACAACAAGGTAAAAGTCCAAGATAGGCTGAGGATCAGAAGATGTGGTTTAAAGGGTTTGTAGATATAAGTCTTGTGATGCTCCAGTAAATTTTTAAGAGGTCCATATGAAGATCTGAACAAGTTATGGTTGCTCAAGTAGAACCGGTTCCAGTAGGTGTTCAAAGGTGACAGAGTGTCACAGATACATCTGGTGAAATCTAGAATTTCATTATGCCATTCTGTGGATTTGAGGGGGTGTTGAGGATGTCCTCGTGAAGTATCAACTAGATCAGTTCATGGTTTGAAGGTCCAGAAGAGCCTATTCATTTGTGACAGTGATGACAGACTGTGTTCTTGAAGATCCGGATGAAGGAGAGAAGAATTCCAATAGGATGATGAAGTGCAGATGTTCTTGGTGATTCAGGGAAGGTTATGATGATCGTTGGATCATGTCCAGTTCATGTTGGTGGTCCACATTGAAGTTAGAGTTTGCATTTGAAGAATTACCACCAGATATTGGTGTTCTTCTTGAGACTGGCCGATCGGATGTATTACACGTCTTGCGGATGTTCTTGTAGGTGTTTGCTAACTTAGATGATTGTTCCTAAGTTGATGCCTTGTATAAATAAAGGATTGTGAAGTCTTTTTTGAAGTGTGTCTTGTGGTGATGAGTGTGTGGTAGCGAAGAGAAGTGCGAAAGGCAGAGCAAAAGTATTGGGCTTAAATGGAACTAATTCAAGCATGCTGAAGATGCTATTCTCCAATTCATAAAGGTGATACTTATTTCTTTGTAGATAGTGTGTCTCTTATAGGCAGTGAACCTCTTGTGAGCAGTGTGCTCAGGCAGTGAGCCCTAATTGGCATGTGCCATTTTGTTCTTTCTATTCTTCTAATAGAGAATACATTCTTGGGTTAATCACCCTGTGGTTTTTCCCTTAACTGGGTTTTCCACATCAAAATCTTGGTGTCATATGTGTTGATATGTTTCTACTTTTGATTTGAATGCATTATGGTTCATGATTAATAATATGCTAATCACTAAAGAAGATTTAAGTGTTTAAATTGACAAAGTTTCACACAACTAATTCCCCCCCCGTCTCAGTTGTATGCCCTAAGTCTAACAAGAAAATCATCCGTATGGATTTTGTACAAGGTCTTCCTATGTCTAGAAATAGACATAATACTATTCTAGTAGTGGTAGACATAATCACTAAGGTAGCTCATTTCATACTAGGGAACTTGACAAACGGAGCACCAATCATAGCCTATAAATTTGTGCAAGAAGTATTTAGGTTGCATGGTGTTCCTGAGAAGATCATCTTAGACAGGGATGCTCGCATGACATCTAGGTTTTGGAAAACCTTATTCTCCTCACTTGGAAATCAATTGAACATAAGCTTAGCTTATCATCCTAAGACATATGGTTAGATAAGAAGAGTAAACCAAGTCTTGGAAGATCTATTGAGAATGTATTACATGCATCAACAATACAAGTGGGAGGATTATCTTCTGCTTGTAGAATTTCCTTATAATAATTCTTGTCATTCCACTATCAAGATGGCTCCATTTGAAGCATTGTATGGAAGAAAGTGTCAAACTCCTATAAGCTAGGATAAGCTAGAAGATAGGATTAATCTTGGTCCTGAAATGCTACCGAAAATGGAAGATCATATTAAGTTGATCAAGAAAAGATTAGCGGAGGCAAATGATAGGTAGAAAAGCTACGTTGATCCTAAGTACATGCCAAGACATTTCTCAGTGGGAGAAAAAAGTTCTATTAAGAGTTAAACCTCAAAAGAGTTCAATTACGTTTAGAAAATCATCCAAACTAGCTCCTAGATATGTGGGTCCCTTCGTAATTCTTGAGGAAGTCAACATAGTAGCTTACAGGATTGTTCTACCACCCGCTCTTGCTGGAATGCATAATTGTTGTGAGGTTTCACAACATGCCCCATTTTTCCTTAGCAAAATAGGGATCCAACTTTTTGCTTGGCTGGTGTGTTTTCTCACTTTGGGCGGTAATGGTAAAAGTCATGTCAGGTCAAAATCCAAGTCAAAATTCAAGTCATAGTATCTCCCTGTAAAGGTCATCAATGGATAGAGAATCAAATTATAAGTAACTTTACCTTTTACATCATGTCAAAATTCCTTAAAATAAGCAAGTTATGCCTAGTCAAAGTTCTGGTCAATTAGACATCCAGATATCCAGATCCTCATCCAAATCCTGATGAAATTTCATATTATGTACCTATGTCATCTAAGAACATGGATGGATAGAGAATCAAATTCTAAACAACTTTGCCTTTTGGATCACCCCAAAATTCGTCAAAATAAAGAAGTTATGCATGGTCAAAGTTTGGTCAAACCGCATATTTCTAAAGATCAGGGATATTCACATTTACTTAATGTCCACTAATTTCCTAATATCCATGATATCTCTGTGGACATTCACTAAAATTGTGATATCTCTCTCGTTTCGTAATGAAATTCATAATTTCAAAATGATCCAGAAAACTTGAGATGTGGGGAACAAAACCTAGAAAGCATTTTTTGAAATTTGAAATTTGAAATTTTGGTCATCATCAGGATATTTCACCCATCAGGACATCAGGATATTAACTTAATATCTAGGATATTTCCTAATATCGATGATATCCATGTGGACATTCACTTAAATTTTGATATCTCCCTCATTTCTGAATGAAATTCAAAAATTTCAAAATGATTTGGAAAAAAGGAAATGTGACGAACAAAACCCAAAAATCTTTTAGCAAAATTCAAAATTCAAAATTTTGGTCATCATCAGGATATTTTGCCCATCAGGATATCAATATATTAACTTAAGATACCAAATATTTTCTAATATCCATATCCATATGGATATTTCACTAAAATTGTGATATCTCTCTCATTTCTGAATGAAATCCAAAAATTCACAATGATCTGTAAATCTTGCAATGAGGGGAACAAAACCCAAAAATCTTTTGTCGAAATTCAAAATTCAAAATTTTGGTCATATCAGCATATTTTGCCCCTCTTAATGTCTACACATTCCCAAAGATCAGGGATGTTCACATTTTCTGAATGTCCATATATTTCTAAATATCATAAATATTTCACCCAACTTAATATCATGACATTCTCAAAGGTCTAGATATCTTGATATTCCCAATAGGACATTTAATCAACTAGACATTTGGTCAACTAGATATTTTGACCAATCGAATATTCCGATATCCCTTGTCCAACTGCATATTCAATAAAATAGAGATATCTCCATCATTTCTCAATGAAATTTAAAAATTCAAAATGATCTAGAAATATTGCGATGAGGAGAACAAAACCCATAAATCTTGTTTTGGAATTCGGAAAAAATCAAGGTGCTATTAAAAAACATTAAAAATGTGAATGCACATTAATTTTGCAAAGGTATTGATATTTGACGAATTTATTTGTTTTCTGTGGAAGGAACTTGAAACTATGCCCAACTTAAGTGGAGCTTTTTGGAGGAGAGGGATATGTTGAGGATCTTCCAAGTGCCAGTTGTCAAGATGCTGATGCCACCCATCTGCTACTCTCAAATGGCCATCGTTGATTGTTTGGAGAGGATCCTATCCATTGGATTGTTATAACTGCATCATGTCCTTGTTCTATAAAAGGAGATGGATTGTCATTTGTAAAGTATGGGAGACTTAATTGAGATAGGATTGTTGAATGTCATGATACTTTCTCAAGATAGATTGTAAATATGCATGCTTTTGATTATTAATGAAATAGAGATCAAATTACAACTATATCATAAATTGTGAGTAATCTTTGTGAATGTCATCTGGATATTTCATTGTGGTGTACTATGTCCCTTGGAGTGCATATCAACTAGTGGATATTGTTGTCATTCTTCACTTTAAAAGATTAGCATCAGCTATGTGAAGTTGTGGAATGACTTGGCAACACATGGTTTGATTTTTTTATGTCTGTTTCATGAAATATTAAATGGTGCATATGGATCAACTGTTAAAGACTCATTTAATTTCATTAGATTTAGAATGTTTTAGTTCATTTTCTTAAATTTCAATCAGAGCTAGAAATAATGATAAATAACAAGTAGATATAGATAGAATATGCTGAATTGATAGAGACAATTGAATATCCTTAGCATATTTGAGCAAATAGCATGTCATATTGAAAATATCATGCAAATATTGAGAAATAATGATGAATCATCATAAGAAAATACAATAAATATATCCTAAATAGTGACAAATTCGAAGCATATACAATTAATTAGAGAAAATACTGATGCATTTCATGCAAATTATCATAAGTATCAGTAAAATACCTATTGCAAAGTACATTATTTGGGCAAATTTGAAGTGCAGAAACAAATATTAGTTTACATAGAGATAATACAATAAGAACTAATTAAATATGGTAATATATTTACAATCAGTCTAAATCAGAGATGGATTCAAGTGAATTACATCAAAGTTAGGATAAATTCACATTAATTTGTGTAAATCTTAGGTAAATGTTGTAGGATTTGATAGAATTGTTGGAGATTTGTGCAGAGTGGGCATAAAGGATAGGATATTTGAAGGAATATTGAAGAACTTTGCAGAAATTACTGAAGTTCGTAAGGCCCTAAACTAATTAATAGCAACACACATCAACCTTTGAGTAACATAAGATCATTATGAACTAATGCATGGAGACTTGGGATCATAAATTCATTCTAGATTTATTGTATCTTTCAAGATAAATAAAGGTTGTTGTGTAACTTTTATTTCATGTTGTTTTGACTAACATCATCATCAACAGAATTGGAGCTAGAAGGAGGGCATGTGACTTAAAGCTTTGTATTTCTGCAAATATTACATCAATGTTTCATCATTTTGGTTTAATGACTACAAATATCTCTTGTCTGAGAGGATTTGACTATACCTTTACAAAGATCCAACTCAAAACTTCAAAGATTAGTCTGATTTTCTAAGATTTCAAGTTTTATTCTGAGATATGTTAGATCTCATTAAATTTCAAAATTCTAAAAAATTGAAAATAGAGTCTCATTTTCAATGGATGCATATGAAGACAATTTCCAAGTAGATTTTCCTTTCTTTTAGGAAACTTTAAATGAGAAGCTTTATCCTCAAAATTTGTCTAACTTTGGTTTATCCAGAAGATGCAGGATACATAATTCTACAAAGCACGGTGAAATTAATTGTTTAACTTTTCTTACAAGACTAGATTTATCTTTGAAATAACTAATTCCCTCGTTAGATGTGTAGAGGGTTGAGGTTTTGCAGAAAGATGAAGGAATTATGGAGCAACAAGAAGATACAACACCATAGGTCATGAGTTGTCCAGAAAATGCAATAGTTGAACTAGTTCTTGAAGATAAGGATAGAAAAATATCTTTCATTGAATCATTCTATGGTAAAAGTGAGACTTCACTTCCATGTCAAAGTTCAAATATGAATAAAGCATATGGTAGGTATGAATCTTTTGAAAATTATAGAGAAGAAATCATACCTTATTTTTAGTCATCATATAATCAACAAAGAAGATTTAATGAGAGGGAAAATAAATGTGAAATTAATCTTGATACATTTAATAAATATATTGAATTATTAAGAAATACTTGTCAAGATAATGTCTCTAGATCTAATTTGAATAGTTTTGATGAAGATGATTGGACGAAGAAGTGTAAACAGGTGGTGAAAGAATTAAAATGCACTACTGCTAAAGAAGTTTCTATGACAGTGCAACTAAAAGAGTCATAAAGAATAGAGCAAATACTAATTTATTATTTGTTTTCTTTAAAATAAATGATCAAATCCAATATTGTTGTAGGACAATAGAACCAGACACTTTACTGAATGGTAGAAGTGAATTATTTGAAGAGCAATTTGTGAAAATTGAAGATACAAAGGGTTATGTTATTGTTGTGCATGATCAGATGTCAATCCAGTGCTATTTTGAAGATGAAGTAGGGAAGTATTCCTATCAATCAAATGTTGTTCCACCTTTACAATTAAATGATTTAGAAATTATGGATTTATGTATATCAAATTTGGATGATGATGATGATACTCACTTAGATGCTAATGCACAGAAAATTGAAGAAAACATTGAGGTGTTTCTTGAGGTTAAAAATCAGATAAACTTGCAGAATGAAGAGATAGAGTTGGATAAATATGAATAAGTAATCCATTAGGAGTCATACATCCTTCAAGTTAAAGTGATACAAGACATTGAGCCAAACAGCAAAAATGCAAAGTCAATTGAAGGACTAGCTGGCAGCGGACAAGCATGTCCAGTAGAACAAGAAATGCACTAGGTTGTATTTCTCCTTTCCCTAATGAATGATGTTGATTATTATTTTAATTATGGAAATTTAGGGGATAAAACATGTAAATGGATTAGTCCTGAACATAATAAACTTCCTCAATTACTGATCATTAAAGAGTATTCTGTCAAATATGGAAATTTCAAAATAAAAGAATATTTTCAGAATATAAGGATAAATTTGCTAGGATTAGAACCATAACTAATGTCCTGATGCTCCTGCATATTTTGAAAAGGCATGTAAATACAAGTGTGTGTGGGTGTTATCCTTGGCTTTATTTGCCTTGTAGTGTCTTGTACATAATGTGGTAGAGTAGTTGGTGCCTTTGTTTATTTTCTGTTTGTTTCTGGCTTTGTTTTCTCTTTATGTCTTGCTTTGTTTTCTCTTTATGTCTTGCTTTGTTTTCTCTCATTCCTTTTTTTTGTGTGTGTTGTGGTCTTCATTTTTCTCGGATGCTTAATGGAGCAAACTGCAACCTTAGAAAATAGTGGAATTTCTTAAATTTAGGAAATGACTAAAATTTTTCTACATAGGTTGTAACTTTTATGAATGTAGTTTGTCTAATTTTGTTTTTGAAAATATTATTCACCAATAGTAGTATGAAACATTCAAGTAATCATATAAATACATACACTTAAAATTCTTTGAATTGGTTTGGGGGGTAGTAGATATTTGGATTAAGTGAAAAATCTAAAGGTTTGCCTTGCTACCACTATAATTCCTAGCCTAGCCGCAGGTTCCATGACTGTGCAAATAATGAGCTTGAATGATATATCTTACACAAAAGGAAAATATTGAAAATCAAAATAAAAGAGAATTTATTCTCTCTAGGTCATCTAAATAACCCTACCAAGGCTATAGACGCCTGATTAGAAGTGTGGCTCTATTTGAGGGAATTATAGGTGATAACCTTGTCGGGGCTATGGATGCTTGATTGGCAATGAGGCTCTATCCAGGATTGGCTTAAAACGTTAAATCAAACTATGTAGTTCAATGCAAATAACTCCTACTTGCTTGATTTTCCAAAGAAGGGAATAAATCAATTACACACACTTAAATTCCTTTGGAAAATTCATTTACATTGTTGAATACATTTTTTGTTGGCTTATAAGCACTCTTGCATTTAATGAAAGCTAAAAATTCTATGGTTAAATTCCTATTTATTCCCTAAATTGTTTAAAATTTGGTTGTTTTATTTGGTTTCAAGTTGTTGTGAGGTTTCACAACACACCCCATTTTTCCTTAGCAAAATAGGGACCCAACTTTTTTCTTGGCTAGTGTGCTTTCTCACTTTGGGTGGTAATGGTAAAATTCACATCAAGTCAAAATATCCCCATTAAAATGTCATCAATGGATAGAGAATCAAATTCGAAGTAACTTTTCCTTTTACATCATGTTGAAATTCCTTAAAATAAGCAAGTTATGGCTGGTCAAACTTCTAGTCAATTGGACATCCGGATATCCATATCCACATCTAGATCTCGATGAAATTTCATATTATGTACCTATGTCATCTAAGAATAGGGATGGATAGAGAATTAAATTCTAAGCAACTTTGCCTTTTGGATCACCCCAAAATTCGTCAAAACAAAGAAGTTATGCATGGTCAAAGTTTGGTCAAACCGCACATTTCCAAGGATTAGGGATATTCACATTTACTAAATGTCCGCACATTTCCTAATATCCATGATATCCATGTGGACATTCATGAAAATTGTGATATCTCCCTCATTTCTTAATGAAATTCAAATTTTCAAAATGATCTAGAAAGCTTGAGACGTGGGGGACAAAACCTAGAAACCATTTTTTGAAATTTGAAATTTGAAACTTTGGCCATCATCAGGATATTAACTTAATATCAAGGATATTTCCTAATATCCATGATATCCATGTGGACATTGACTAAAATCATGATAGCTCCCTCGTTTCTTAAAAAAATTCAAAATTTCAAAAATGATCTAGAAAGTTGGAAATGTGAGGAACAAAACCTAGAATTTTTTTGTTCAAATTCAAAATTCAAATATTTGGTCATCATCAGGATATTTCATCCATTAGGATAACAAGATATTAACTTAAGATACCAGATATTTCCTAATATCCATATCCATATGGATATTTCACTAAAATCACAATATCTCTCTCATTTCTTAATGAAATCCAAAAATTCAAAATGATCTAAAAACCTTACAATGAGAGGAACAAAACCCAAAAATCTTTTGTTGAAATGCAAAATATGAAATTTTGGTCATATCAGGATATTTTGCCCCTTAGTGTCTGCACTTTCCCAAATATCACGGATGTTCATATTTTCTTAACGTCTGCATATTTCAAAATATAACGTTTATTTTACCTAACTTAATATCCTAACATTCTCAAAGGTCTAGATATCCTGGTATTCCCAACAGGACATTTAGTCAACCGAACATATGGTCAACCATATATTTTGACCAACCAGATATCCTGATATCCCCTATCCAACTGCATATTCACTAAAATAGTGATATCTCCCTCATTTCTCAATGAAATTTAAAAATTTGAAATGATCTAGAAATCTTGTGACAAGGAGAACAAAACCAGAAATCTTGTTTTGAAATTCACAAAAAGTTAAGGCGTTCAAAAACATTAAAAATGTGAATACACATTAATTTTGCAAAGGTATTGATATTTGATGAATTTATTTGTTTTCTGTGGAAGGAAATTGAAATTATGGCCAACTTAAGATGGAGCTTTCTAGAGGAGAGGAATATGTTGAGGATTTTCCAAGTGCCAGTTGTCAAGATGCTGATATCACCCATGTGCTGCTCTCAAATGGCCATCATTCATTGTTTTGAGAGGAGATCCTATCCATTGGATTGTTGTAACTGTATCCTGTCCTTGTTCTATAAAAGGAGATGGATTGTCATTTGTAAAGTATGGGAGACCTAATTTGGATAGGATTGTTGAATGTCATGATACTTTCTCAAGACATATTATAAATATGCATGCTTTTCAATATTAATGAAATAGAGATTAGATTACAAGTACATCATAAATTATGAGTAATCTTTGTGAATGTCATCTAGATATTTCACTGTGGTGTACTACATGATCCCTTGGCGTGCATATTAACTGATGGATATTGTTGTCATTATTTACCTTAGAAGATTAGCATCATCTATGTGAAGTTGTGGAATGACTTGGAAACACATGGTTTGATTTCTTTATCTCTGTTTCATGAAATATTAAATCATGCATATTGATCAACTGTCAAAGACTCATTTAATTTCATTGGATTTAGAATGTTTTAGTTCATTATCTTAAATTTCATTGAATCACCATCATCAGAGCTGCAAATAATGATAAATAACAAATAGATATAGATAGAATATGTTGAGTTAACAGAGATAATTGAATATCCTTAGCATATTTGAGAAATAGCATGTCATATTGAAAATATCATGCAAATATTGAGAAATAATGATGAATTATAAGCAAATACAATAAATATATGCTAAATAGTGACAAATTTGAAGCATATATAGTGAATTAGAGAAAATACTGATGCATTTCATGTAAATTATCATAAGTATCAGTAAAATACATGTTGCAAAGTACATTATTTGGGCAAATTTGAAGTTCAACAACAAATATTAGTTCAGATAGAGCTAATATTAGAACTAATTAAATCTGGTAATATCTTTACAATTAGTCTAAATCAGAGATGGATTCAATTTAATTACATCAAAGTTAGGATAAATTCACATTAATTTGTGTAAATATTAGCTAAATGTTGTAGGATTTGACAGAATTGTTGGAGATTTGTGTAGAGCAGGCATAAAGGATAGGATATTTGAAGGAATATTGAAGAACTTTGTAGAAATTACTGAAGTATGTAAGGCCCCAAAGTGATTAACAACAACACACATCAACCCCTGAGTAACGTTAGATCATTATGAACTAATGCATGGAGACTTGGGATCATAAATTCATTCTAAACTTATCGTATCTTTCAAGATAAATAAATGTTGTTGTGTAACTTTTATTTCATGTTGTTTTGACTAACATCATCATCAACAATAACATTTTCCATGTTTCATATTTGAAAAAGTATATTCTTGATTAGAATGCTTTACAAGTGAAGGACCCAGGGGTGGTCATGATCGAGCCTATCAAAGTTCTCAAACTACGCAAGCTCCACTTGTGTAACAAAGAAGTTACTTAGTGCAAGATCTACTGGGACCAATATGTAGAAAATAATGCCACCTGGGAAAATTTTCATGATTTTTACCAAAAATTTCCTCATTTATTTTAAACTTTGCAAGTTGAACAAAAACCTTATCATGTTATGATTTTTGGACACATTAGATCATCAAGAATAATGAATCTTATGGGGGAGATATGTAATGCCCCACCACGAACACCTTAGAAAACAACACTTTTATGCTATGCAAAGTAGTATATATATATATATATATATATATATATATATATATATATTTTGAATAAGATAACAAGGTGATGTTTAACAAATCAGAGTACATCATTAAACTAACAACTTGTCTTCTATGGTCCCATGGTTGCATTACTTGACAAATTAATCAACATAATTTTAACATACATTATTAACTAACATTGGTAGATCATTCTAAATCTTTTGCACTAATGATTATACATATACATCTCCATTTCATGACATCAGTTAGATAATCAACTTGATCAAGATTACATATACATATGGGTACATCACTATGTAGTTACATTATCAACATCCTGATTACATCTGAATATATACAATGTGATACAATAGATATACAGGGCTAGTACATGAGCATAATAACTGTCTCCATAAACAAGTACAAGATCTAATGTCTGATCCACAAGATATATCCTCCTCATTCACAAATACAGCAAGGGAAAAACCAATGGATAAAGCTCTTCCACCCGACCATGTGGAACCCTGAGGTCCACCCCCTGAGCTAAGAGTTAACATAAGGTCCCCACTACAACATATAGTCAGGTAGACAGTGGACTATAAGACAACATATGACTCTACACATCACAAGTCAATATCACATACAACACAACAGTACTTCCAGAGGCAAACACTTAACAACTGGGGAGAGTACAACTAGGGAATGCTAGGCTGCAGTAAGGAGAGTGTCATTGCATAGTCCTAACATGGGTTACCCTGACAGTCTCTAGCTAGACGCCGGCCCCCATCTATGGTTACCCTGACAGTCTCTCACTAGACGCCGGCCCCATAGGGTGACACATGCAGAATCAGCATTCCTTTCATGAGGACAAGGAAGTTGATTTTACCAACCACGGCCTTCTCATCTCATCCTTAGCCTAAACGAGCACTACAGGCATGAGTGAGGCATCCAATTATCTTGATTAGTGTGAGAACTACCCAACCCTCTAAATTTGTTATTAAGTTATCACTGGATTAATAACTCCCAATGGGTTACCCTGACAAGCCACTTTGGGCGCGGCCCCACATTGGAAGCCACTCCCCAATCTGCACCTAGGAAAAACCCATCCATCAATCCGTGCACAAAACATCATAACAATAAACTTTGCATACACATTGCAAGGCATTAACCCTCTTGCAAACTATGGCATAATCACAAGGACATACTCTCAATACATTATCCATGGCATCCAGATGAAGTAATACATGAGAAATTTCTTCTTTACAGATGACAAGGTGTCCCCATGGTCCTAACCAACACGATATCTTATAACATACTCAAAACAAGTAAATAATTGCAACATCCATGAAGGACTTAATTATCACACCATGAGGCATTCTCATCATACCATGTACATGAGGACAAACGTTATACCCTATGCCTCTGGAACTAACCACTCAGGTAGATGTAATAGCATAGGGACCATGATGACATATCAAGTTTCATGACCCTATTATGTAAGCAAATAGTACTCAACAAGAAGCCATTTAGAACAATAATTTATGTTTATCTTAAACACTAATTGACTATATTAGGTTTCAATTAATAATGTCGATTAAATAATTTAACATTATCAAATTCAAACATAGCTTGTAATAAGATTATTGGCCATATATATATATATATATATATATATATATATATATATTCAGTTACATCCTATAAGACATAACACAATCTAAATATACTTCTTCTCATTGTAACAGAATATTTAAATTTCTCTAGTATAAACTTTGTTATCCAATTTGAGGGCTCCTTAATATTGTCTTAGATTTAATTAAAATACGAGGGTAGAGATATAATTACCTATCAAAATGTATAGCTATAAAACTATAATACATGTAAATTGGGTAAATATCTACTGCAATTTAAATCCCAACCCTAAATTTAATAATAGCATTATTCCATATTTGATTTGCAAATAAAACTATTATATTAATATTAAAACATAGTGTATCATTGATTGTATTTCTCATTAAGAATAAATCTACAATTACATTAAAATAACTACGTGTAAATATTTATTAAAACCATTATTTAGTTGATTCACAAAGACACAAATATCATTTAGCTAACTAAGGTAAACCACTATAGTCTGTGTTATAAATCAGTAAATCAAATAATTGCAAAGTGATTCTAAATTCAAATCTTGTGGAGGTTCCTATTTATTTGTAACCATAATAAACCCCTAAAACTTGTAATAACCTATTTAACTTAAAGGTGAAAATGACAATTGTAATTACTTGTACATAACATTGATTGCAAATACCTATGGATCAAATATTATTGGTCTAACTTCCACTACATTCACTAATAATTAAAGTGTGTGTGTGTGTGTGTGTGTGTGTGTGTGTGTGTGTGTGTGTGTGTGTGTGTATATATATATATATATATATATATACAAAAAGAAAGATCAAATTCAACAAGTCATTTATAGAGTTCAAAACTGCATTAAATTTCATTTATCCACTCTAATACACCGTCTTTCCTTAACATGATCCATTTACATTCTAAATTCAATAATTTGATCATATAAATTTCGTTAACTCAATTTAAATAAATCACGTGACCAATATAATAATAACAATAATAATAATAATAATTAATAAAAAAAATCCACAAGATCATTTGACAACAATATCTTCATCCAAGGTCATTAAATAATTAACGTTGCACCTTATTAACAAATCTACCATATAAAATTAATCACCTTATTAAAATTATAAAATTGTATCATTACATTACGATTTATATCCACCACATTTCAAGAAAATTCAATAATCTAATAATTTAAATCCCGTAACCTTCAAACTTGATCTAAATGTATCATGTAAATAATTATAATATTCAACTTGTATTGATTTAAACTAATATCCAAATACTAATAAAATTCAAGTAAGACCCTAAAACATAATATTATCGCTCTTATTTCTACTTGAATTTTCTATAGAGAATGAAAAATCAAAGAGGAGATTTAATACTAGCCTCCATAATGGAGAATTCATAAGCTAATCCATAACAACCTCCTATAATTTAGTTATTTATAAGTGGGTCAAGAAAATATTCGAACTAATAACAATATTAAATCATAATCCTCTTTTGTATTACAACTAAGAATATTTCTAAATATAACAAATGCACTATATACAGGTTACATACCTTAATTTTTCATCTAAAGATTGAATGGAAACATTCTAAATCTGAACCTCATTCCTTTCCAATCTTATAAGAAATTCGTCTAGAAAAAATAATAGAAACCTATAGGTTTCATACTTTAACAATCCTATCAAGTATAGAAGGCTCATACTTTATCATCACAAGTATGCAATCATGAAGATGCATGCACAAGTAAAAATACATAAACTTTTGAGCAATGCAATCTGCAGGGTTATAGCCAATTGATTATGCTCGCATGCACAAAGCAGAAATACAGAAACTTTTGAGCAATGCAATCTGTAGGGTTATAGCCAATTGATTATGCTCAGTAGACAAGAGTGCAAAATGTGAAAGCATAAATAAGGCACATGGCTCTTTTGACTGAAACCTTTAAGGGATGCAAAGACTATAGGTTAAGCACAAAATGGGTTTATTGTTAAAGGTGTCCAAAACCTAAGCAATTGGTCGACGTTATGGCAGAATATCATATCCTATGGATGATGGGATTTAAGCATGATCAACCAAAAACAATTAGGAATTGCCCTCAAGAGGTTAATGATTGCCATCAAGTGAGTTGCAAGAAGATATGAACCATATCCACATTTGCCAGCGTGCTCCCAGCTCGTGTCAGAAAGGAAGGTTTGGGGGAGTAAATCAATTGATTCCAGCAACAGTTACAAGGTAAAAGCGAAGTAGCAACAAAGGAGGCTGTGCTGAAGGAAGTTTGATCAAGTACTACCAAATTGTTACAAAAGATTGTTGAGACATAACAAATATGTGTCTGCACAATTTGATTAAGTAGCTTAATGCATTCTATGCAGATTGAATGAGTTGATGAACTTTAATTTCCAAATCCCCACTACATGGTCATATTGCTTAATACCACGATTGTAGGAGGTGCAACAAAATGGATCTAACAGTTGGGTGACAAAAAAAAAAAGTTCTTTACGGGACCATCACATGATGACGACAAGGCCGAATTAATGTTAATAGGAGAACGACCAGTCTCAGATAGACATCTCACAAAATGATTAAATGCCACAATCTCTGCTCTATAGTTGGAATATCCATTGAGGTGTTTAAGCCACTTCTATTATGAAAGGATCAGATTGATAGGGATGAAATACTTATATGTTTGTTCAGTGCGAACTGCCCAAGGCTGCCAGCATACAGGAAAAAGGATTTGTTATCTGCATAACTCACATGATTAGTAGCGCCATGCGACTAGAAGAATTGGCAATTTGATGCATAGGCAGGTTCAAATGGATAATCCATAGATAAAGACTAGGGTTCCCTCAATAAGGCTCAAATGGCTACGAGGACCACCATTCAAAGAATATAATTAATGGTAGGTAGTAAGTATTAAGGGTTTTCAACAGATCTGATCACAAGCTCAAATGGACAGGTTCCCACATATGCAGATGATTGCCAGAAAATAGATTAAGAGGAACCTTTAGATACAGATGGCTACAGATTAATGCTCATGACAATGGAAGGAACAACTAGATAACGAACACCAAATAGAACATATATATAGGGTTTAATGAGTGGCATTAAACATTTATAAGTAAACTATGAGGATAAATCATAGCACTACCATAACAGCTAAATTTCCAAATTTAATCCTACACTCCAGTCCCCTTATTAGAATTAATGATGAATCTGCAAATATAAACATTAATCTGTAAAATAAGGTACCTGGTCAAAATATTCAAGAGTTGCCCTATTGATTCTTGTCGCTGCTTTCTCCCTCTCAAATTTCTTCAGACCTTCCTCTTCCGAGAAATCTTTTCCTTCCCCAAAACTAGGACTCACTTCCCAGATAAATGCAGGAGACAACCTCTCTTCCCAACAACCCATTTTCCCAAAACACGGTTGAACTCCTCGAGTAAATGCAAAAAAAACATTCCTCTCTTTTCCCCACAACCCACATTCTCATGAGGTTCAAAAGTTTAACCATATCAAAAAATTCCTAAACCTCCAATTCGTAATTGACGGCATCAGGAATTATTTTTTTTAACCTTGAGATTTTATCATTATTACTATAAATTTATTTTATCAACATTATAGTTGTTTATTCACCTTTACTTATGCATTTTGTTTTCTATTTAATTTAATCCACTTACAACTTGTAATTTAATATTTCATATAATCATTTATCTAATTTTATTTATTTATTTACTAATTCCTTTTAATTTACTAATTATCAAACAATTAAATCGTTTATAAATAATCACAACACATAATTTCCCTAGCACATGTTTATTTAACATTAGCTTAATTTTAACTTTATTTTTAATAAAGTACTAACCAAGCTTAAATCAACACGTAAATTGGATGAACTGAACTTACAGGATGATACTTGACCCCATGTAAAGCCATAGGACATGACGACAAAATAACGACAATCAGTCCAACTGATGGTGATGACAGGATATAATATTGAGTACTCATCCTCTTTGAGGATGTTGACTAAGTAAGGAACCTTATGTTAACTCCAATCAACAACTCCATTGGCTAGGGCATGCTTAGACCTGGTAGTTCAGGTGGAGTCGATGCCCGGTACCTACATCCTGCAATAAACAACAAGGTTGTGCACATATATATATAAACATGTAGTCATAGACATAATGAACGGAAGTCGCAGCGTGGCAGGGTACTCGGACATGAGTAATGCGACACTATTCCGTTCATGTAAATAGATCATCAAATAACTACATCCATTACTAGTAATGCATCACAATCATAATCGAATAACACATTAAACTCAGAATAACATTAGTCTATAATCATCAGATATGTCCATCATGATCAAGGAGAGCATAAACCATAACATACTAGTCCAAATGTCTCGAAACTGTAAATATGCAATATAAGACAATCAACTATACCAGGACTGTCATAGGAAACATGAAAATATCATCTAGCACAAGCCAAAAGCGAGGGCCATTACAAGATATGTCACACCCCAAATTTTGACTATACTTTACATCTTACTTATATGTAATTAGTGGTTAAACTTGCATGGATGAATGATTTGATGTTTTGATAGATATCAAGAAAAATCAATGATTTCATGAGTTATGATTAAATGCATAGAATTTAAAATGTGATTATATGTTATTGAGATTATCTATTTATGAGGATTAAGGATTTAATAATGATATATTGATCACAATTTGGTGACTATGAGTTGTAACCAGGGAACAAATTAGCAACCTCTGAGAAAGGGAGGGAGAGCATCATTCGAGAGAAGTGGATAAACATTGGAAAGAATAGGTTATATCCATATGTCTTGTGTTTATTGTCTAGTGAACCTTTGTCAAACTTGGTAAGTTGTAATTGTACATTTTGGTCTAAGTATGGTGTTGACTTGTAAGTCGACAATTTGTCGACAAAATCCATTAAGCTTAAGTTTCTTATAAAACCAAGTCTAGGGATGGTATGATCATCGACAAGATGTAGTCCATAGTTATTATTTTATTTATTTGAGGTAAATATAGTATATATTCAGGATTATATTTTGATAGTGGTATCGTATTAGATTGTTTAAATTCAACTATTGTATTATATTCATGAGAAAAAAAGGGGGAGAATATCTTAACCCTGTTCTCGTACCTTGTTGGATGTTAGTGATAATGAGGATAAATGTAAAATACACTAGTTTTCATGTTTTATATATATATCTGTGTGTGTGTATTTAATAAGAATTATTGGTCGAACCTTTTAATTTGTTATACTCAAATTTCTTTTTAGAAGAGAAGTAGTTATTAATTCAATGTATTTTACCATTTAAGTTCTTTTGAGCTTGACTCCTTACTCCACATAAATATGGAGAGAGTGGAGCTGTTAGTAGAGAATCAAAATGGTTCCTCTAACCCATCACTCCATAACCCATTGCATTCTCCTTGTGATAGCTTATATGGTATGATGAAGCAAAGATTCCCATGGGTAAAGGAAGACAAGCCTCAAAAATATAACCTTCAGGGAAGTTGGAAAGAGAGGTGGTTTAGAATGCCATTTGAGATGAGGAGATAGTATGCCTCAGGTAGTTTGAAAAGAAAAGATAAAAATTGTAGACAAGAAACAAACAAAGAGGAGAATTTGGTGGCTGGGCTTAAACAACACACACTAAGCTTTGACTTGCTTAGGTGGCTATTGAGCCCCTTCTCTTATTGACACATTAACAAAATAGAGTAAGAGAAAGGGCTGACCAACCACCTAAGCAAGTCAAAGCTTAGTGTGTGTTGTTTAAGCCCAGTGGGATTTGGTACAACATTTTTACACAGGGAAAACACAGAAAGTTGGTCGTAGTTAAGATGATAGGTTTTTAACCTATAACCTCTACTAGGAATGAACTCCATTTGTGAGGTGTATCATTGCAATAGGAAGATATCAGTCATAGCTTACGAGACACTTAGAAATTCTTAAACACCATATTTATGAGACATTGTTATCAATGAAAGGAAGAGTATCAGAGGTAGTATGTGGTGCCATCCAAAAGTAAAGAAGGTGAGTTTTATATTTCTTATATATCAGTGTCATTTTATTTTGGAAACATTCATAGAAATAAGGTGGAAATGACAAATGAATGATATTTGTATATTTCTTGTATATGATATTTATATATATATATATCACCATTTGTACCACCCTTACCACGTTAGTAAAACATATGTTTAATGAGTAAGCTTTATATAGGCTCAAGACTACAAGTTGAGTGCTCAAGATAATATAAACCATTGGTATTATAGAGTTATTTATTTCTTGTTACCAAAGGTATAACAGTATGTTAAACTTGTGCATAAAAAGGGCCCTTCAACTGTTCTTATATAGTATGCACTTTTGCTCTACAAAGGTGCCTAAATGGCTGAGAAAGGCCACAAAGATAGGTTCCAGTTAAATGGTTGAATACATAGTGAGTGTTTGCAGATCATAGGGTCTTGTTTGAAAGAAGACTAGAAGAATTAGTCATCATGGTGTATATGTAATCCAAAGGCTCATTATTTTTGAGCATGGATGGAAAACTCTATTTTACATAAGGCCAATACACTTAATTATTACTGTTTGTGTATAAGGTTGAAGATCTTTTATCTTGTAAACCCATTTTATGCATACTAGTAGATGGGTAAATATATATTCTTGTATCATGTATTTATTATAGTGCTGTGTGCACAAAGGATATAGATATTCCAATGCTTGGCATCTCTGTGTTAACCAAATTTGAGTAGAGAAGATTGGGAAATTTGAAACTAAAACCTTCATGATTGTTGTACTTATGTTTTGATTAAATTTATTTTGGCTTGTATACAAAGGATATTATGTATGATTTCATATAACTATCCTAAATTGGAATTTGAAAGACTTAAGATGACCAAAGGTCGTAAGTATTTAACTATCTCTTGTGAATTAAACCTAAAAGGGTGGAAGTATTGAACTTAGTCAAACGACTAGTTTTGAAAATGAAAGTGTACACTAAGATGTTATATGAACAAGAGTATACTTCATATACTATGATTATCCATGTTATGTGAAAGTTGAATTTGAACAATGACTAGTGGTCTAAGGAAGACTAGAGGCATTTGTTCCCTATTCTGTTATGTTATACATATATGTTTTTAATTTTGGAAAACAAGGGTATTGATATTTCCATGCTTTTGGTTAGAGAGATTAAACTATAGAATCATAACATGATGGGTTTAGAAAACTTATAACCCTTATAATGAATATGACATTGCTTTACATATTTTTCGATAATGAATGGTCAAGAAAACCACAAGGCTAGACAGAAAGAGTCTAAGTACTACATTAACAAATTTAAGTGATTCTATGATAGAGTCAAAACCTATTTTATTGCACAAAGGATGTTTGATACCATAGTGAGTGAGTAGATTGACATGATGTCATAGACCCTAGAAATCACAAGTATGCAAAGAGGGACTCTCTAAAAGGTTAGCATTACCTAAAACTAAACATTGTATGTATATCCTAGAATAAGGATTTGTTCTAAGTTAGGTAGTCTAAAATTGAATATGGTATAGACAAATTTATGTCTAG
The DNA here is from genome assembly GCA_027924645.1 of Cunninghamia lanceolata. Classification (NCBI taxonomy): domain Eukaryota; kingdom Viridiplantae; phylum Streptophyta; class Pinopsida; order Cupressales; family Cupressaceae; genus Cunninghamia; species Cunninghamia lanceolata. Next base: position 18,279,639 of record BSBN01001807.1, on the reverse strand, counting down.
AGATGCTAAGTGAATAAAGTGAAATTGTAGGATGAGATAGTTTCCAAGTCAAGTTAGTGGTGTGTGAACTTATGACTACATTTATTGTGAACGTTTATTTATATTGAACCTTTGGCCAAAGTAATGCATCCATCTCTGCATGCATTAGTTGATTCACTATGATTCAGATTTGCATAACCATCCAGTAGAGTCTGTAAAGGGTGGAATTTGGATAGTTGAGTTTTTGGTAGTTTTGTATGTGTATCCTCCTTTCACCCTTTCATTCAAGGACCTAGGGTTGAGTTGTAATATACTATCCTACCCTAGGTCACTATGAGATGAAGGAAAACTTGGATTTTTTATGATTTGATTGCCAATTATATTCTCTTATGCTTAATTATACCTTAAAACCCTAATTATGCAAATACGACAGCAAATGGATGAACAATAGAAAATGCTGCTACAGAAAGATGTAAAATGACAAATAAGAGTGCACCTATTTTTGGGGTTCAAAAGAAGAATAGTCAGGGACTAAAGAGCAGGCACCCAAGTCCAATGCCTTGCTTTTTGTCAGGATCTACAAACAAGATCTACAACCTGTTCCTGTTGTACCAAAGGTTTTCCTGTCACAAAAATTCAAGGACTAATGAGCGGCCAACCTAGTCTAGGGAGCTATTTTCTTCTCTCATCTACAATTTCAACACTCTATTGTACCCTCCTGCAACTTCACTTTCTCCAGATCTGACACCTATAACCTGCAATCATGAAAACTTTGGGAGGGGGTTGTGGTGTTTAGAGGCTTGCCTCAGTCAAGTCCTGGAAAGACATTTAAGTCTTCCAAACACTATTGTCAGATAGAGAGTGCGAGCCCTTGTGAGACAGAGGTAAAAACCAAATGATAAATGCTCAAAAACACAAATGATGTCACCTTGTGGTGAAGATGTCATGGGAGGAAGAAGCTCTTCATGCCATGAGGAGATGATTGCTCAAATTTACAAATACAAACACATAGACAACACAAATCTACTCTTGCAACATAATGAAATCCTTGAATCACCTTCACATAAACTTGAGAATCCAAATTGCTTGCTAGTAATCGTCTATTTTACAAATGAATGCATAAACATGCTTTTATATGCAACTACAAACACTCCTGCCAAGAATTTTGTAATTCAAACTTACCATGTCAGCATAGGACCCAAATAACGGTCACAAACCAACACCTAAAATTTGGGATTGACCAAAAATAGAGTAGGAGTAGGGCATAGGCCCCCAAGTCCTCCCCTTATTTTGGGCAGGATTAGGTTCAAGGGGTCCTCCTAGGTCCCATTTGACATGATACCTAGGGTTCATTCCATCGGGATGTTGAAATATGATGTAAGATGTCCTAAATGCACACTAAAGACCCGGGAGCTAAACCTAATGAGGGAAAAGCCCCCAAGGGGACATTTTCTAACATTACATTTAGTGCCCACTTTAATGTATGTATAAACCCAAGGCCAATACATGCATTAAAGTACGGTCAACAAACACAGTAAACACACTACTTGAGCATGGAGAAGACACGCTAGACATATTGAAGACAATGACAGGCACGCAAAACATGGAGAAGATAGTTATAGTCACACAAAACACGGAGAATACATTGAATGCATAGAAGATACATTAATGCATAGAAGACAGGAATGATTTCTTTTCTTTTCTTTTTCTCATTTATGAAATGCAGATGCAAGTACAAGAAAGCAGACAAACCTCCCATAATGCAGGATGTACTCATCACACAAGTCTTTAAACTGCATATATGGGGCAACACACATGAAAGACATGCCAAATCTCCCAAAATGTAGGATGTACTCATCACACAGGTCTTTAAACTTCATATGGGGAAACAAACACGCCACACAAAGCAAGCATGCCAAAAACACACACTTTGAAGACACAAAGAAAACACGACAGACAAGCGATGGAGTGTTCCTATTTCTAGGTTCATCACCATCTCAGGAACATTACAGGCACACACTGACAATTGGGATTCACCACAACAATTGCCAAAGACACGCTTAGGGGTTGAGTTAGTCACATAACCACTCCCACCTCCACAGAGGACTTTTAAAAATGACAGGATGGTGCAATCTGCTCTGAGAAATACACCACCCCCGCCTCCATAGAGGGCTTATGACAAAAAAAGGATATACGCAATATCCCACCTCTACAGAGGGCTTAAATGATTGATTGATTGATTTTAAACAAACTCAAAGTGCAGGATGTACTCATCGCACAAGTCTTTAGACTGCACCTAAGGACAAGCACATTGCTAACATCTACAACAAACAACTTACCCTATATATGCCCCCACCTTAATTTGGTTGATATCACACATTGATATCAAGCATGTTAAGGTAGGAAGAAAACACACAAGGGAACACAGAGTTTCACAAATCCCATGGCCCCCGGAGGTGACGTGTTCTTTACGATTGTTAAATGTTCTCACAAACACATCCCTGCAAGAAACATGTTAGTGTCTACATAAACATGATAAACAACAACATCAATGCATATGATTAACCACACAAAGAGCCAAGGTTATACTACGAATTCAAACTTTGAGGATAACCATGGGGCTATATCATGAAGATCTACAAATCAAGTACCACTAAGGCTAGATTCAAAGACAAACAAAGTGCGCAGAGCATTAGTATTGTTATGATTTGTAAATGAGATAAAAATATCATCAAAACCAATATGTGGAAAGCACGAGTGCTTCCACTAGCCAAGCGTCAGATAAGATATACAACCCCATCATCATATTAGGAACTAAGTCCAGTTTTTGATTTCTCGCGAAAGGGATGCTAGGTCCGCATCAGTATAAATGTTTTTCATCATCTGCCCACTAGATAGAAACACTAGAGGAAGGGAAACAATAAATAAGAGAGGAGAAACAAGTATCTTAGAGACAATCATGTAGGATGGTACCCCCAAGTCACCAACCACAACACTGTGTTCGTAAGACACAACACACAACAATGAAATCAGAGAGAGAGGCAATATAGAAGTATGATTATACAAATAGAAGGTCACAACAGAGGTGGTCTCCTGGTATCCCGGACCTTACAAGAGAATCAGGGGTCATCGCAGGAGGCCTAATTAACACATAAACATCATCGGGGAAGCACATCACGAGAGAGATAAAGGGGTAGAGATACTTACCTATATGATTGTTGTATCAGATTTTTGAATTTGTGAACCTCTTGGAGAGGTATTCGATCATGTTGAGTGCAAAGTTTGAGTGGTTCTTATGAATGTCTTGTTTGTTATCATATGATGCTTGTTCCTTAGATCCTTGTGTAAATGAGACCTTTTGTTACTTATGAGGGGGAGAACCACTATTATTTCCAGCTGTTGAAATTCATCTTACTCTTTTCCAAATTTTTGTGAGCTTTCGTTGTTGATGTCACCTATTGTAGTAATAAGAGTCATCTTGTACCATCTCACTCATTTGCATCAGTTGTTTCATTTGTTGTTTTGATATGTTTTGATTACCTCCGAATCCAATAAGGATAACAGAGGAGGAACCTCAATATAAATTCCATTTCTTTGTGGATGAGTTGGGTTATCCAAATTTTCTTTATCCGCTACAATCATACCCACGATATTATCATAGTCTAAATAATCATCATCAGCTATTTCTACTAGTCCTTGTTCCAACATATTGGTATCAGTATGTTTAGGAAAAGGATTGGTGAAGATTTGTAAATTTTTATTCAGTGGAGCAACTGACTTATTTTTGTTATCATTCACACCTAATATCTGTATGATATTCAAATTAATAAGTTCTTGTATTTCATGTTTAAGATGCATACATCATTCAGTGTCATGTCCTTATGTTCGATGAAAATGACAAAAGGCATTAGCATCAAAGTAAGGTCCTTGTACTTTACTAGGATCAACATGCTTGATTAGGGGAAGCTTCAGAATGTTATTACTCATAGCTTGATTCATGATAGAATGATAAGACTCAGATATTGGAGTAAACTTGCTTGGTTGACATGATCCTTTCTTTAGATTATCGATAGCAGACACATTAGAAAAATTGTTCATGTTTGGTCCATTAATTTTGATGAAACTCCTATTATTATTATTCCTCTTAAAGTTGTTTTGTGATGATCCACCCATGGATTAACTAACTTGAGTCAATGAGTTTTGGTTTTCATATTGACTAGACGAAAGTTGGTAATCACGAAGGGCAGTGCATAATGTTGAAAATAGTTATATTTTATCAAGAGGATCTTATCATGGATGTTAGGTTGTAGATTAGTGATAAACACCTTTTGAACATCGTCATCTTTCATCTGATACTAGATTTGTGTATATAAATCTTGATACCTACTAATGGATTCAGTTAACTTCTCTTTCAAACCTTGCTTACAATGAACTAAATCAATCAAAGAGACGTGAGGTCTAATGTTTGCTTGAAAATGTTGTAAAAATTGATTAATCAACTGCAAAAAGGAGTGTATTGAATTTGGAGGCAAAGAGCAAAACCATTCTAAAGCAGTATCTTTGAGAGATCATGGGAAAAGTTTTGCCAACAAATCCTCTTCAAAATAGAAATCCTACACATAGCTATGAATGCTGCCACATGAGTATTAGGATCACCTTTTCCACAATATTTTCAAAAGTGAGGGGTCTCAAACCTCTCAAGCATAGGAGTTCTCAAAATTGCATAAGGGGATTACGAGCATGATATGTTGGTATATTAGGTTGTGAAGAATTTGTCAAGTTTGTTACCTTTTGTTGTAAAGCAGTCATGCCCTACAGAAGTTGGTTTAGGATCGCATCATTGGGAGATGCAGTTTACTGTGAGGAATTGGAACCAAAGTGATGAGGTGATTGAGCTTGAGATATGATAGGTGGAGGCTGTGAATAGGTCAATGGTGGTTGGACATAATGGTAGGTGGTAGGTGGTTGAGAATAACTATATGTGATGGGAGGTTGAGAATAAGTGGGATGAAGAGGTGGTTGAGAGTAATTATTAATAGAAGAGGTCCCCTTAGGAACCAAATTCTGATAATTAAATCCCACATCTTTGTAATTAGTGCCATTAGATACTCCAATACCAGTGGTAGCATTACAAGCATTTGTATCAGTTGTTAAGATCGTTGATGTAAATGTAGATATTCTAGTAGTCAGTATAGGTACTGATACTTGAGTATGAGATGGTGACAAATTGTTATTTATAAATTTTACACATTTAGTAATTGGCATGATATTGGTTTGTACAATATGTGCTAAACCATGGATTTCATTAACACTCTCTTGTCCCTCTTTTATCAATTCTCTTACATGGTGAATCACAGGTACAACTTCTTTAGCTATCCTCTCAGTTTGCACATAGTCTTGAAATTGAGCTAGGTCTTTATCAACTTTTTCTATTTTCTCATCAGATACATATCTTGTTGTATCAATAGTATCATCAACATCATGAAAAGTTTGCTCTTCCATTGTACTTGTGATGGGTGTAATATCTTGTAACATTTGAGTTTCTCCTTTTGTAAAGAAGGTGTTCAATGTGCCAACTTCATCAAGAGCACTAGATCCCATGTGTCTTATTATTCTTCTTAAAGCAATATTTCTCTTAGGGCATCAGTTATTATTCTCATGCAAATCTAAGATGATGACAAGCCAAAATATAGTGAAAATACACTAAAATATGTGATTTTTTCACCAAATCTTAATGTAAAAGAGCATGCCAAAGGGTGTTGTGGGGAAAATGATGATGGAAAACAATTTATATCAGTAATAAAAGCCACCTAATTCCAAAATATATGTCACAACACATTTATAGTGCCAATCAAGGTCACACTCTAGTGAAAATATAGCAAAAATAAGCAATTTTTCACAATTTTTCAATTCCAAGACCTAGCCAAAGGGGTGTTTTAAATAATTTAAGGATTTATAGAAAATAATATTAGTGATATCAGTCACCTACAAGAATAAAATCTGTTACAATATGCTTAGGGAGCAAACTAGGCCAAACCCTAGGGCAAAAATAGCAAAAATATGCAATTTTTCACCAAATTTTCAATACAAGAGGCTAATAGAAAGGTGTTGTAAAGTTTTTTAGGAGGGGAAGAAGATAATTACCTTGATAACAGCCAATTAGTGCAAAAATATTCTTTACAACATGCCTATGGTGCAAAATTAGAGATTCAACAAGGCCAAATCTAGTGAAAACCAAGGTTTTCCAAGCCCTAGGTTTGAGATCTTGATGTAAAATGCTAGATGAATGTTTTGTAAGCTGATATATGATGAAAATTACATGATATAAGATCTAAAAGTGATTTCCATGCTCTAACATGTAAAATGTAAGTGTAAATCTAAAGAAAAATCAATGAAAATGCTAGTTTTTGTTGAAATTTTCTATGCAAAAATGTAAAATTTGAAATCTAAATGCAAATTTGTTCTAAAATGGAAAAGTAAAGAGAAATGTGATTTTAGATGAGTCTCTAAAATTAGTAGGAAAATCTGAAAGAAGATTTTACCTACAAACCCTAGATTTTGGAATTACTAGGTTATATACAAAATTCACAATTTTCAACAAAACCCTAGCAATTTTAAGATGAAAATGTAATGTAAGCTATTGAATTTTTATAATTTTAAGAAATTTAAATCAGATCTAATGCAAAAATTAGAAATTTGATGAAATTCAAATTAATTGATGCAAAATAGAAGCCCTAAAATGCCATTTTTTCTAATTTTACCAAATTTTCATTTTTTTTGTAAATTTTTCAATGCAATAAGATGAATGACTATATGCATGAATGAAATGATTGTAAATATGAAGCAAAATACTCAACAAGGTGCAAATAAGTCCAATAACATAGGTTCACCAAAATGTAAAGGGTGGAATTTGGATAGTTGAGTTTTTGGTAGTTTTTTATGTGTATCCTCCTTTCACCCTTTCATTCAAGGACCTAGGGTCAAGTTGCAATATACTATTGAGGCAGGAGCATCCAGTGGTGTAAGGGAAATCTTACATCACCCAAAAAAAAGATGTTTTTCAAAATTTGTGGTTCTAGTTCCATAATCACTTGAATAATGATGTAAAACTTTCAGTTTTTCCAAATTGCTAAAAATAGTAACCTGTTATTTTTAGAAAGTTTGCATTTGGGCATGGAGTGAAGTGGAAATTTACAAGAAGCTTCATAACTAAAAACTAAGACCTTTGGCAAAGGAATCATGCAAAGATCGTTTGCGAGATGAAAGATATTAAAGTTTATGTTTCCTAAAAAATGCTTGAAAATTATTCAAACTTAGGTTTGAGGCACTAAATGACCCTGTATGGGCCTGAAAATGGCTAGAACCAATAGAGAGGGATCTTAGTACATAGTGCACTCGGCGAGCTTTCTGACACATAAAACGGTTCGTCAATCAAACACCTGGAACAAAAGTTATGGCTCCTAGAAGTTGACCTATTTTTGGAGGGAGATGCAAATTTTGAAATTAGGTTGTTGGCTGCCAAAATGGCTATTAATAACCATTTTCAGGAACCTTGGGAGTAGTAGAGTTAAGGGGGAAAGTGTACATTCAAGGATAGGCGGGGAAAATAAAAACCCTAGCTAATTTGGGGTTACAGAAGGCTGATGATTCCAGAGTCTTGGAAAGGGAGCTATACTGTGTTACAACCTATTGAGGGTTGATTCCTCTGATTGTATTTGAGCTTCTGTAATGTAATTAGTTGTCCAAATCAATAAAGAAAGTTCTATTTTCTGTGTGCAATTTTTGTTGTTGTGTGTTTTATGATTTACCCCCATCATCAAGTGGTATTAGAGAAAGGGTTCCTGAGTGTGTAGACAGATCACTGACCATGAGGCAGTTTGTACTAGGACCTGAGGTTGTGGGTTTGCTATGGAGATCAAGATGTCTCCATGAAGAAATCACATTGGGAGGAATGCTTTGATGGAAGAGGGTTTTAGAGCCCTACAATGGCAAATCAATGCATTGCAAGAGGAGCCACGAAGAGGGTTTGAGCCGAGAACAAGAAAAGAAAGTGAAGATGAAGTTGAAGAAGAGCTATCTGAGGAAGAACAAGAAGCTGCAAGAGATCCTATAGAAGTTAGGTTGTTGAGGGCCATTTCAAAGATCAGAAAGAGGCCTAGGATCAAAGTTTCTACATATTTTAGAGATTTAAATCCAGAATAGCTTATTGATTGGATCAATGACATGGAGGAGTATTTCGAATACGAAGATGTGGAGGACCTAGATAGGGTCAAGTTTGCAAAAACAAAGTTGAAGGGCCACGCCAGTATTTGGTGGAAGGAGGTCCAATTAGAGAAGAACAGAAGAGGAAGAGGAAAGATCACCAGATGGGATCGAATGGTGGAGAAACTGAAGAAGCAGTTCATTCCTGTGGACTATGAGATGGAGCTGTTGAAGAAGCTACAAGGACTGAAGCAAGGTAACAAGTCTCTTAAGGAGTATACAAAAGAGTTTTATAAAATTACTATCAGAATAGGCCATGTAGAGCCCAACAAGGAGAAGGTAACCTGTTACATTAATGGGTTGAAGCTGAGTATTCAAGAGGAGCTGAGCCTAGTCAGAATGACCACCATAGAATATGCATACCAGTTTTCCCTGAAGGTGGAAGAGAAGCTAAATAAAAGATTTGACAACAAGCAAAGGGGAAGAGGTCAAGGCGGAAGGATTGGTGGAAGACCCTATGGAGGCCATAATGAAGATCAAAAGAAAAGTGAAGAAGCTAGCACCAGTCAAAATTAGAGAGGGGATAATGCCTACCGCCCTCGTGACTAGGACAATGGTGAGCAAAGAGGAAGAGGAATAGGCTGACCTGGGCAAGGACTTGGAAGAGTAGGTTTTAGAGGAACTTGTTTCCAATGTGGAGAAGAAGGGCATCAAGCATATGAATGTCCACAACATCAAGGAAGGATGAATAGAAGACCTAAAGGTAATGCATGAGTTGCACATGTAGATGAAGATGCACAGTCTGAGCATTCTAAAGATGCTGAAAGGGGAGAAACCCTAGTGGTCAGAAGAACCTTGTTGAATGAGGAGAAAGAACCAAATCAGAGGAAGAGTTTATTCCGCACAAGGTGCAAATGTGAAGGTAAGTGTTGTGATAATATTATTGATAGCGGAAGCATTGATAATCTTGTTTCAGAGGAGATGGTTGACAAGTTGAAATTGACAAGAAGAAAGTATCCACATCCATATCAGATTGCATGGTTACAAAAGGACCACAGAGCTTTGGTCAACGAGCAGTGTTTAGTGAAATTCAAGATTGGGGACTACCATGATGAGGTGTTGTGTGATATCATACCGTTGGATGCATGTCATATGCCATTGGGGAGGCCATGGTAGTATGATAGGAGTGCTGTCCATGATGGTCGTGCAAACACATATTCCCTAACAAAGGATGGAGTTCATCATAAGTTGAAGCCCTTGAAGGAGATGGAAGAAAAGGTATGTAGTACTGCTAGAATTTTCGTGGTAGATGGTAGGAATTTTTTGGAGGGTATGAATCATGAGTGTCATTGCTTTGTATTGATTCCTAAGATTAGTCAAAAGAAATGTGAAGATGTACCAGAAGAAGTCTTAGATATGTTAGAAGAATTTCAGGATATTATCTATGATAATGTACCAAAAGGTTTACCACCAGTGAGGAAGATAAGTCACCAAATGGATTTGATACCAAGAGCTAGTTTACCGAATAAGGCAGCCCACAGAATGACTCCTACAAAGAGTGAAGAGCTGAATATACAAGTTCAAGAGCTGTTAAGGAAGGGACTGATAAGGGAGAGCCTATGTCCATGTGTGGTACCTATAGTACTAGCACCAAAGAAAGATGGAGAATGGAGAATGTGTACATATTTTCAAGCCATCAATAAGATCATGATTAAGTATAGGTTTCTGTTGCCAAGAATGGATGACATAATGGACTATTTGAGTGGAGTTAAGTACTTCACAAAAATTGACCTAAAGAGTGGGTATCACTAGATCCATATCAGGGAAGGAGATGAATGGAAGATGGCCTTCAAGACAAAGGAAGGTTTGTATGAGTGGTTAGTCATGCCATTTGGGCTAACCAATGCACCAAGCACATTCATGTGGCTCATCAACGAGGTATTGAAAGATTTTTTGGGAAGTTTTGTTATTATTTATTTGGATGATATTTTGAGTTTTAGTAAGACTTGGGATGAGCATCTGATGCATATCAGAAGAGTTATAGAGAAGCTGAGGGAGGAGAAGTTGCTGATTAATCTAAAGAAATGTAGTTTTTCAAAGGAGTTGGTATACCTAGGATTTGTTTTCTTAGAGGAAGGTCTTAAGATGGACCCAGAGAAGGTGAGAGCTATCCTTGAATGGCCTATGCTAAGGAGTGCCACATAGGTAAGATCTTTTCATGGTTTAGCAAGTTTTTATAGAAAATTTATTAGGAATTTTAGTAGCATGTGTGCAGCCCTAACTGAGACAATGAGAGGGGATAGAAAAGAGTTTAGATGGACTAAAGGAGTAGACAAGAGCTTTGATACATTGAAGTAGAAAATCATAGAACAACTTGTTTTGGCACTTCCAGATCTTAATAAGGTATTTCAAGTAGATTGTGATGCTAGTGGTAGTGATATAGGAGCTATTTTGAGTCAAGAAGGTAAGCCCATTGCCTATTTTAGTGAGAAGCTTAATGATGCCAAGAAAAAGTATTTTGTTTATGATCAGGAGTTTTATACAATAGTTCAGGCTTTGAAGAAATGGAGACATTATTTGTTGCCAAAAGATTTTGTTTTATATACTGATCATTAGGATTTACAGTATCTTAATAGTCAAGGAAAGTTGAATCAGAGGCACTTAAAATGGGTTAAGTTTTTGCAAAGTTATACTTTTGTTTTGAAGCATAGGAGTGGGAAGTCCAACAGAGTTGGAGATGCCTTGAGTAGAAGGCAAAATTTGCTAACAGAAATGAAGATAGAGGTTGTTGGGTTTGATGAGCTCAATAGTTTGTATCCTGAAGATCCAGATTTTGTAGAGGCTTGGAAAGTTTCTTTGGAAACTGTTACTTTGGAAAGGACAAAATGGTTGGATTTCATAATCTAAGATGACATGTTGTTTAGAGGAAGCCAGTTGTGCATTCCAAGGAGTTCCATGAGAGAGAACCTGATTAAGGAGAAGCATAGTGGATGATTGGCTGGACACTTTGGTCAAGATAAGACCATTGCTATTGTTGGTGAAAATTATTATTGGCCACAGTTGTAGCAGAATGTGAAGAAATTTGTGTAGAGTTGCAGAGTATGTCAGATGGTGAAAGGAGCAAGTCAGAATACAGGTCTATATCAGTGACTACCTATACCAAAGAAGCCATGGGATGATATTAGTATGGATTTTGTTCTTGGTTTACCAAGGACATAGAGAGGACATGATTCCATTTTTGTGGTGGTGGACAGATTCTTGAAGATGGCACATTTTATTCCTTGCAAGAAGACTAATGATGCTATTTATATTGTGGAGTTATTTTTTAAGGAGGTGGTGAGACTACATGATCTACCTAAGAGCATAGTTTCAGATCGAGATACTAAGTTTGTTGGTTATTTCTAGAGGACATTGTGGAAGAAGTTGAAAACAAATTTGAAGTTTAGTTCTGCACACCATCCATAGACTGATGGACAGACTGAAGTGGTGAATAAGAGTTTGGGTAACCTGCTACAATGCTTAGTAGGAGATAAGCCCAAGGGATGGGATTTGATTTTACCATAGGCAAAATTTACTTACAACAATTTTGTCAATAGGAGTACTGGTAAATCACCATTCCAAATTGTATATGGGAATAGTCCAAGAAATGCTTCAAAGTTAAGGAATCTAGACAAAGGAGAAAAGAAAAGTGTTGAGGCTAAAGACTTTGTAGAACACATGAAGAATTTGCCTGAAGAGGTGAAAAAGCACATTAATAAGATGAATATATAGTACAAGGCTAAGGCAGATCAGAAGAGGAGATATAAAGAAATTCCAGGTAGGAGATGAAGTCATGGTTCACTTGAGAAAGGAAAGGTTCCCAATTAGAACATACAATAAGCTGAAAATGAAGAAATTTGGACCATGCAAAATTTTGAAGAAACATGATTCAGGAAATGCATATGAGGTAGAGCTACCAAGTGGGATCAACATTTCCCCTATTTTTAACATTGCTGATTTATCAGAATATCATGAAGGTGGAACAGAGGATGGACCAACAGAAGAACAGTGGAGTATTCTGGCATCTACTTCAACAAAGGAGATAGAAGAGATCTTGGATAGCCATATGGGAAGAAGCACTTAGAACAGGCAATATGAAGAATATCTGGTGAAATGGAAAGGAAGCCCTGTTGAAGATTCTTCTTAGTTGTCTAAGGCAGAAGTTGACCGTATGGATTTCCCTCACACAAACACCTAAGACGTGATAGGGTCACTTCTCAAATTACCCTGGGTGTCTGATGCAGGAGCATCCAGTGGTGTAAGGGCAATCTTGCATCACCCAAAAAAAGATGTGTTTCAAAATTGTTGTTGTTCTTTCCATTTCTTTTCAAAATTTGTTGTTCTGGTTCTAGAATCACTTGAATAATGATGTAGAACTTTCAGTTTTTTCAAACTGCTAAAAATAGTAACATGCTATTTTTAAGAAGTTTGTATTTGGGTATAGAATGAAGTGAAAATTTACAAGAAGCTTCATAACTAAAAAATAAGACCTTTGGCAAATGAATCACACAAAGATCATTTGCGAGCTGAAAGATATTAAATTTTTCGTTTCCTAAAAAATGCCTAAAAATTATTCCAACTCAGGTTTGAGGCACTAAATGGCCCCGTATGGGCCTAAAAATGGCCAGAACTAGTAGAGCAAGTTCTTAGTGCGTAGAGCACTACACGAGCTTTCTGACGCATAAAACGGTTCGCCAATCAGACACCCAGATCAAAAGTTATGGCTCCCAGAAGTTGACCTTTTTTTCGAGGGAGATGCAAATTTTGAAATTAAGTTGTGGATGCCGAAAAGGCTATTAATAACCATTTTTGGGAACCCTGGGAATAGTAGAGTTAAGGGGGAAAGTGTAGAGTCAAAGATAGGTGGGGAAAATAGAAACCCTAGCTGATTTGGGGTTATAGAAGGTTGATGATTCCAGAGTCTTGGAGAGGGAGTTGTACTGTGTTGCAGCCTGTGGAGGGTTGATTCCTTTGATTGTATTTGAGCTTCTATAATGTAACAATTTGTCCAAATCAATAAAGAAAGTTCTATTTTTTGTTTACAATTTCTATTGTGTGTTTTATGATTTACCCCCTTCATCAACTATCCTACCCTAGGTCACTATGAGATGTAGGGAAACTTGGGTTTTTATGATTTGATTGCCAATTATCTTCTCTTATGCTCAATTATACCTTAAAACCCTAATTATGCAAATACGACAGCAAATAGATGAATAATAGAAAATGTTACTACAAAAAGATGTAAAATGAAAAATAATAGTGCACCTATTTTTGGGGTTCAGAAGTGAAATAGTTGGGGACTAAAGAGTGGGCACCCAAGTCCAATGCCTTGCTTTCTTTCAAGATTTGCAAAGAAGATCTGCAACCTGTTCCTACTATACCAAAGGTTTTTCCATTATGAAACTTCGAGGACTAATGAGTGGGCACCCTAGTCTAGGGAGTTGTTTTCTTCTCTGATCTGTAATTCTGACACTCTATTGTACCCTCCTGCAACTTCACTTTCTCCAGATTTGACACCTATAACCTGCAATCATGAAAACTTTGGGAGGGGGTTGTGGTGTTTAGAGGCTTGCCTCAGTCAAGTCTCGGAAAGACATTTAAGTCTTCCAAACACTGTTGTCAGATAGAGAGTGCAAGCCCTTGTGAGACAGAGGTAAAAACCAAATGATAAATACTCAAAAACAAAAATGATGTCACCTTGTAGTGAACATCTCATGGGAGGAAGAAGCTTTTCATGCCATGAGGAGATGATTTCTTAAATCTACAAATACAAACACATAGACAACACAAATTTTCTCTTGCAACACAATGAAAGCCTTGAATCACCTTCACATAAACTTGAGAATCCAAATTGGTTGCTAGTAATCATGTAGTTTACAAATGAATGTCTAAACATGCTTTTATATGCCACTGCAAACACTCCTGCCAAGAACTTTGTAATTCAAACTTATCGTCTCGGCATAGGACCCAAATAACAGTCACAAGCCGACACGTAAAATATGATGTAAGATGTCCTAAATGCACACTAAAGACCTAGGAGCTAAACCTTATGAGGGAAAAGCCCCCAAGGGGACATTTCCTAATGTTATAGTGTCATACTTAGTTAGAAGGAATCTATAGTTGTATGCCCTAATTGCATCTTTTGTTATCTTAAAGGGCTTCATCAACCATAAGAAATTGTCATGTATTCTGCTAAAAACATATCGGACCCATTCATCTTCTACAAAATAGGGAAAGTGGATCCAATGTCCAAAGTGCTTATTCCAGAGGGCCTTGTATTGAGGTTTGAGTTCAAAACTTTCATCTATTAATTGTTTATGGTAGATGTCCATCAACTTAGATTCTCCAAATTCCTCAATATTGGCATGGATTGAAACCTTAACATCTTCTACGTGCAGAACCCCATGTGGAATGCTAGAAAAATGCCTAAGGGATCAACTTCTAGGTATTTGTAAGGGTGTTTATTAAACTTTGGGCATGGCCTATTAGTGATCTTATTAACCATTGGAGTAGCCATTTTTGCAAAAGATTTAGAGAGAGATATTCAAAATGGAAGTACCCTTTTTATCCTAATTTTTACTTTTGCAGAATTTAGCAAAATGACCTGATCTATTGCAATTGTAACAAACAACATTTCTTTGCATATTTGACTGATATCCTCTTGATCTACATTGATTAGCCATATGTCCCATTCTATTGCATGCAAAGCATCTACCATTGAATGAATTATTTATTTGCATATTTCTACATTCATGAGATTTGTGACCATACCTTTTGCAATTGAAACACTGTCTGGAGAAGGATGAAGTAGTCTGATTCATTCTTCTTCTGTGTTGAGTTGCTTTATGACCAAAGTTGTTGCAATTGTAGCAG
Organism: Cunninghamia lanceolata; assembly: GCA_027924645.1. Classification (NCBI taxonomy): domain Eukaryota; kingdom Viridiplantae; phylum Streptophyta; class Pinopsida; order Cupressales; family Cupressaceae; genus Cunninghamia; species Cunninghamia lanceolata. The sequence goes on along the minus strand of BSBN01001807.1, from coordinate 18,264,546 downwards.
TGTCCATTGAAGGATGGATATCTTTGAGCATTTGGTTGCCTTACCAGAGGTCTTCTAGGCTTGTTTCTTTGATTTTTTGATCTAGAGTTCTTGGATCCGAAGCTTTCACCTTTCTTATATCCCAAGCCACGCTTGTCATCTACCCTCTTTTGGCTTTCAAGAAGAACTTCAAGTTGAGCTGAGCTTACCTTGAATTTCTCTTTGTATTAATTTGTTGTTTGAAGATCTTGTTTAAGAGTGTCTATCTGATTCTCAAGTTGTTCTTCATTATCTCTAGCTTCTTCAAGATCAGATTCAAGATGCCTGATTATTCTATCCATTTTGTGGCAGTCCTTTGTCTTCTCCTTGAAAGATTGTTCTAGATTATCTTCAATTTTCCTTTTCTCTTCAATTTCTTGGGTGAATCTCATAACCCCTGATTCCATCTCATGTCTTACCACAATGACCTCTTTTGATAGCTTCTCACATAGCTTATTTTTTTCATTCAGATCTTCATCAGTATCATTAGCTTCACTCTTACTTGCTAATTTTTGAAGTAGTTCCTTTCTCTTTTTCACAGAGATACTCAATTTTTCTTTTAGCTCATTTATGAAATCATCAGTTTGTGTAAGTCTTTCTCTCAAGTTGTTGACTTCAGAGTGAGATTGCTCAAAATCATCTAAGGCAGACTGAAGTTGTTCCTTCATACCATACATATCCTTTGAGATTCTAAGATCTTCCTCAACTATTAGGCTCTATTTAGAGGAACTTGGCTCTGATACCAATTATTGGAAACAAGGCAGATAATTGAGAGGGGGGGTGAATCAGTTATCTCAAATATATTAACTTTCTTCTTCTTTTAACAATTAGTGCAACATCAAAACATATAAGTATATATAACCATAAGAGAAGAAATAAAATTAACACACATAACATAAGGACTTTTTACGTGGAAAACCCTGTTAAGGGAAAAACCATACGGTGACTAACCTAAGATAGTATTCTCTATTAAAAGAATAAGAAGTACAAAATGGCACTTGCCAATTAGGGCTCACTGCCCGAGCACACTGCTCACAAGAGGCACACTACCTACAAGAGACTCAATATCTACAAAGTTTATAAAAGGTAACTAGGTGTTTGAACTAATGAGAGGCATCCGCAAATGCTAAAGTTTAGTTCCGATTAGGCTCAATATACTAATTTAATGCACTTCATTCTTCCTCTGCTCTAGTGTTGTTGCTCTGTCACATACCAGACTTGTATTGCTACTTCCACACTTATCTTTGACTTTCTTCACACATAATATATCATCACACACACCTTCATACTAGAATCCATCTGGTATATATATCTATACAAAGGATTTCAACAACTTTCTAGTCGACAACCAGAATACTTAAGATATTTGCAAACTATTGATCTATCGACTAAATCCATGCTTGATATGTGATGCGTATCAAAATCATAGACATTGGAGTCATCAATCATGTTGGCCAATATTGTATGATCCCTCAAATAGCTTGATCACCATCAATTTCTCATCTAGATTGAAGTTTGATACTCTGCCGATTAGTTCTTCCTTAGTCTGCTCTACCTGTCTAGAACCTAATGCTCAGATGCTCATATCTTTTCCATGTTTTCTCACCAGAGGCTCAATCTCTAGAATATAGTAGTCATTATACTTCTCTTGACTTGTCCAAGTCCGTAACTTGCTGAGTTACACCATCTAAGAGATCCAGACTTGATTGTTAGACCTTGATGCATGCTCTATTCTTGCTCACCAGACCAAAACAATCTTCAATCTATCTTCTAGTATAGGCATACTATGTGCCGCGGATGTGTGGGATAGACTTTGTTACCATCAATGACAACACCCATGAAGCCACACAGTGTCTCTTGCCAACAGGACACAACACTAAAATGCATATGACAAAACCTATCCGTTTCTTATTTCTATACTCTTCGTGAAGGGTAGGGCCACTTCCAGGGAGGAAGGTGTCTGGGGGACCACTGGTCTATGGTTGGAGGTAAAGCACTCAGTTTATGCTCTCCCTCTGAAGTAGTAGACAAGCTGAGACTTGAGTTAGAGATGTCAAAATTCTAGATGCAGTATTCTGATGTATTTATGTAAAATTATCTATATTACCAAGCAGATAATATTTCTAAATGAATAGTGAAGGATTTCACTATGATTCTAACTATGAATGAGTTGTAATTTCAAGAATAAAATATTCCAAGATGATAAGCTTTTGCTTATGATTATGCAATTCTTATGTGTATTTTTCTTATAAAAAGAAAAACAGAAAAAATTCTCATGTTTACGATGTTTATTTACTTTCTAGTAAATCCTATGTGTAATTTTGGGTGTTATGAGAATGCATGTTATAGTTATCCCTTGGTATCCTTAAAACTTTGATGCTTAATAAGTTTGAAGTTTGTTGTTTTGAGAAGTATTCTGGAAAAGGAGACCTGAATACCCATGTGTCAACTTTTACTATGTTGTGCAGTGACTTTCTCTTTGAAGATGCTCTTTTGGCTAAACTCTTTCCTAGGTTGTTGAAAGACATGGCCTTGGATTGGTTTTTCTCTCTACCTGATAAATTCTTTTCAACAACTTATCAATTAATTTCTCCAATGATTTCAAGTCAACATTAGACCTAAATTAACATTGAACGATTTGGTTCATTTCAAGCAAGGAGTGAAGGAGAAAGTGACTGACTTCATTGGATGCCATTAAACCCTCTTTTCTCAAATTTCTTATTCTCGTCCAGATGCTAATGTGTAGAGGGTTTTCATTCAAAACTTGCAGCCATAGATTTATGATAAGATTATCTTAGTGTTATTTTCCCTAAATTGAAATTTTGGTCCATCATGGTTTTCTCCTTGCCCTTGTATTGTGTTTCCAAAGTCCTAGTCTCAACTCTCTTCTTCTATCAAAAAAATTGTCTTTTCCCAAACTCAAGGTTTAGACTTTCCTTTTTCCAAAATTCTTGTTGTCGGCAATTTTGAGTTTCTCATAACTTGACTCATTTTCTCCTTTGTCAGGAGAGTTCTCCATCAACAAACCTTGTATGGAAAATCTTAAGTCCGCAAACCATATCAGCAAAACTTTGAGTTCACGAACTCCCAACTTTCCTGACAACTCTTCATTAGAATGTGTCTTGTCACTTGTCTACTGCCTTTCCATCCATCGACTTTCTTTATCTTTCACAAACTAAGTTTTGGTTCTCGATTTTTGAATTTCCCCAATTCCCTAATAATCTGATTCCCTGATAACCTGACAATGGTCCTTAGATTATTGTCAAGGTCTTCTTTATTATCTTTCTCTATTTTTAACAAGCTTAACTCCATTAGTCTTTAGTTCCTAAGTTCTATTTTTCATCAATTTGTTGATTCACTAAAAAAGGCATCATGATGGAAGTTTGAAAGAAAGAAAAAGATTGAAGTTAAGTTATCAAAAATATCTTTATTGGAAAAAAAATTGTTGAATGCGAACTAGTTTATGAGTTCACCATTTCGTTGATTCACCAACTAGGTGACAATTGATATCAAAGGTCAAGTGTTTAAAGTCTTGATTTGTAAGGACATTGTTTTGCCAATAGAGAAAGGGATTCTGCTAATAAGAGACAAAGTTGGTTAAGTAAAAAGATGAGAAAGCATCAGACAAAGGTTTGGTTTACAAAGTGCTAAAGTTGCTGATTGAGAGGTTTGCTAATAAGTGACTTTGCCGATAGAGGCAAAAGTTTAAGAAAGCTAGTTCATGGTTTTATAATTTTGCCAATAGAAGTTAAAGATGATGGAAGGCTTGGTTCATGAAAACAACATTTCGCTGATAAAGAGCATTTTGACTATGTTTGATAAAGTAAGATTTTGGTGATAAAGGTGATTATGTAATGGTTCATCAGGATGGGTTTATGCTGATAGAGAAGAGGGAAGTGCTCGAGTTTGTAGAACGATATATTTTCCAATAAAGGAAATAGAAGCCAAGTTCATTGAAAGGGTATTTTGTCGATAAAGTATAGAATGGCCCAAGATTGTAGAATATGATTTCATTATAGGGCAAGTTGAGGTAGATGGGCCTCAACAGAAAACACATTCAAGGGATTCTATTGAAGAGAATGTTTAGACACCCAAGATCAGCAGGGAAAACTGGTGTAGATGAACCTATTAGATCTGAGACATTAGACGAGAAAGACAAACAATGTATTCATAACTATTCAGGCTTTAATTTTCATACTTTATTATGTTGAGACTCTTTTTATTATTTGAGACTATGTCTCATTTGATATTTCAAGAGATTTATTTTACCGTTTTCTATTAGTTGTATAATATAGTTATACGAGGAAAGTTCGTTCCTCTCTTTTACTATATAATGAATCGGTAAAGGAGAATTGAGGATCTTTTAGTGAAATTTTTATTTGTGACTATATCATTGGACATTGTATTTTAGAGTTGAAGGAGTAAGGGAAAAAATTTACGTAGTATATGTGTTATCATTTTTTAACAGAACAAAAGTATTTGGTTCAATTTGATTTCATTAATACAAGAGGAAAGTTGACAGTGGGTCCATTGTTTCTCTGTGTTGGATGCATGGTGTGATTAAAATATGGTATCTATGTTGCTTTGTGTAAAATGTCAATAACTTGCTTCTTTGATTACTGAATTATCATTATAAGTATCTCCTTTCTTATGTTAGAGCCTGATACTATATCTAGTGATTTAGTCATTATTTCCTTATCATTATTGATTCTTCTATTTGTGTGATTGGAAGGAGAAATATTTGTTCCAATACTTTTGAGTTATTTCCTTTCCTACAATATGTTAAGTATTATGGTTCAGTTTTATTTTATAACTATAGAAATATCCCTTTCCTCACTTTTAGGTTAAAAGTGTGCCAACAAACATAAAATTTTCATCTTACAAAGGGATTTGTACCTTCTAAAACATTTAGAGGGCAATTTATGAAAAAATGTCCAACTATTGGTGGAGTTTGTTACTGCTAAACTAGGCGATTCTTTATTAAATAGGTGGTGACAAAATCTATTCACTAACAAATGTGATATCCTTCTTTTACACATCTTTGCATGGCTCACCATGATTACAAAATTTTTGGTTAGTCAGTATGAGGGCTCTTCCTCATTGACTCAAATTGGTCAATCCGAAGGTGCTTTTACATATCTTCAATCATTCAAGAAACAAAACAAAAACTTTATCAAACTTTCTTTTAATTCTTCAAACAATATTGAATCACATGTTATGATTGCAATGCCTTTTGTTGTCACCCCCTATAAATTCAAACCAAGGACTTGATAGTTTCCCTAGCTTTTTGAATCTCTTCATTCCATCATGTAGTAGCTCCTTAACAATAACCTTATCCGGCTTCAACCTATTCACCCCATTGACACTTCTAAACCTCTATCTCCTTCTTTTAACCTGAAGGCCTTTTGTCAATATCATCAAACCCCTAGACATGACACCAATGACGTATGTGTCTGAAACATGAAAATCAAGACCTCATTGACTCTAATATTATCTAAGTTGCTAGTGAGAATTATAAAAGGAATAAATTCATTGCTCTACCTAATCAAAATTTACAAATTTATACAAATCCACTTCCTAATCACACTACCAACCTTGTGGAACTATCTATCGATAGAGTACCTAATTCAATAACTTATGATCATCAAGACAAAAACGTAGAGAACCTAGTTTCCTTGATAGATGCTTAGCCTTGACAAGAGCTATATGACTATGATCTTGACATTTATTTTACCCACATCAATACCTCTATTTGTGCACCTAGCGATCATCTCTACATTACCACTAGGATTAATGACAAACCCACAAGTGGAGTACTCACTAGTCCTTTATGCCTAGCAAATGTGGTTGAAGATGAAAAAGATTGTGAAGACATCAAAACATGAAAGGAAACACAAAACAAGTGATTTATACCTTCCAAATGTCTCTAATCTCCTTCACTCCTTGATAAGGTAGAGGAGAGATGTACCCAAGGCTCTCCTACCTTTACCCAAGTATAAATTAAGTGTGTTAATTTCTCTCAATATTCAACACAATATAAAATGTATTTGGCTAAGCTAATGGGGATATATTTTGCCATAATAAGGATTTTATGAAGATGAGATGGGATGAGATTTTGGCATAATAATGTTGCAATGGAATGGGATGAAGATAGATTGGGATGGGCTTGTATTTATAGGCAAATTTGGAGGGATTTGAGATCAATGATTGAGATTCAAAGTTGGGATCCAAGGGTGGAGAAGACAAGATGAGATGGAGGGATAGATCTTCATCAACAAAAATGAAGGGTTGTGATCTGTTACATGTGAAAAAGATGAATGATGACAACTAGCATACACACTATATCAAACCCTCTTTCACAATAACATTCAAGGACAAGACCAAGCCAAATCACAACTAAGTGAAGGTGGATTCAACTATAGATCTTGTGCTCAGGAGTACTATGGAAATATCAAATTTAATCAAACCTTTTGTCAAACCCTAGGTCAATGATACATAAAACCCTAGTTCTACAAAGATCTGACAATAACAGAAGATATACAACAAATATCCAGAAACTAATTACATAGGAGTGATCAAGAAGATGTCTGAATATGTGTCCCGAAAGCAGGAATGTCAGAGGCCTATTTTGTGGGTGCCCAAGTCTTGTAAGTTGGAATATTAAGAAATTATAAAGTGGGGAAATGTTGTAGAGACTATCTTGATGCCAGATCTAGAACCTGCAAGGGTAGAAAGACTAGGGTACCAATCCCCAAGTCTTTCACAGAGGAATATTCTTGAACTGTTGTCAGATCCCGAAACCTTGATCCTTGCCTAGTCTTCGTGTATCTTCACTTTTCTCAAATCTGGCAACTATAACCTAAACACAAGAAGAAGAGAAGGGGTTTGGGGGTTAAGTTATTTATGGACTTTCTTGAGTCAAATCCTAAGATAGCATCCAAGCTTCCCAACACTATTGATAGATAAAGAGAGTGTGCCCTTGTAAGGAAGAATCTGAATACAAAATCAATATGATGAAATCAAATGATGATGAACAACAATGATATAACCTATGTGATGAAACCCTTAGGAGGATGAATGATCTTGACATCTTATAGAGAGATAGATGACAACTTCCAACCTGCAACAACACACACAATAACAACACAAATAAACTCTAGAATCACCATGAATGCTTTGAATGATCTTTACTCCAATGCTTCAAGTTGGCTATCTCTATCTAGGTTCATAATGAATTCAAAAACACACTTATATATGCTTTCCCGCTAACAATCGTCAAATTAACTAAAAGAGCTAACAAGGAGAAACCTTTTTAAAGGTCCTAAGCCAACATGTAATTAAATTTTCCCTAACCAATTAGGGAAGACTTGGGTGCATGTACCCAAGTCTCAAGGCTCCTTTTTGGTCCAAGATAAGATATAATACGAACCTATTGTTCCCAATTTACATTCGTTTTGGGGTATTTTGCATCAGGATGAATATTTACAATATATAATGAATCAAGGGGGCCTAGGAGCTAAACAAGGAGGTAAAAAAACATGTGTCCACTTTTTACTCCATAACATTTAGCCCCCACTTTAATGTGTGTATGATCTTATGGTAAGTACATGCATTAAAGTATGACTAGAGCACCTCAAACACTAGAGTGAAGACACACCCTATGTTTGAAGAACTATTTCTAGCCCCCAAGCTTAGGCAAATATAAGAAAACACTTGACAGTCACGCAAAACATAGAGAATATAGTGAAGAAGCATGCAATACATGAGGAAGATAGTAAAAGTCACATAATACATGGAGAATGCATGAATGTAGTCATGTAGTACATGAGGCATAAACAAAGAGAAGACATGATTAAAAAATTATATAAACCTAACTAGGTGATAGGACGAGCTCATTGCTACATGACACCATCAAAAGCACACAAAACACACAGTGTGTGGTGTTAGTGCCTGAATTGACTGGTAGTTTTCTGAGCAATTTTCATTCAGGCACTCTCCCTAAGTATCCAAAAAATGTTCTAAGTGATGGATCTCCTCAGCATTTTTCAGCTGCATCATCATATTTTCTTGAGGAGGAGATCATCATCATCATCTTTGTTTCGATGAAGGTCAGCATCATCATGTTCTCCATCGACTGGTTTTTCATCGTCATCATCATATTCAGTTATCGGGTGATGTTTGGTTTTTATCCTGATGATGCTGACGAGCTACAGTGCGCCCTGATCTGCTTGCGAGGGTGATTCTTCAAAGTCTCCGGTGATCTTCCATTTATCACCTTGCCCGAGCATGATGATGATGTTGCTTATTCTTTGAGTTGTTTCGACCTGACTTGTTTTTTCCTAAGGGTCGTCGTCATCATCATCATATTTCCAGTTATCATCCTGCTACTTGCGGAGGTCATCATATTTTCTGCCTTCATGATATTTCGCTGGGGTGATACTTCTATCATCGGGTGATCTTGGTTATGATCATCCTGATGATGATGTTGAAGAGTTCTAAGTGCGACCCGATATTCACTAGGGTCATCATATTTTGAACGTCAGGATGATCTTAGTCAATATCATCCTGATGATGTTGTATCACCTTGTTCTTTGTTTCTCATCCTAATGATGCTGACGTCATCCTTGTATCAGGGTGATATCTTTCTTTCTGCCTATCTGCATCATGATATTTCCGAAGGAGGGAGTGATATTTTCATATCACTCGAGTGTGTTTGTTCCAGCATCATGATGATGCTGATATCAAGGAGATATCCGCCTGCTGGCTTCGCGCATTATCTACTGGGGGTGATCTTTTCAAGCATCATCATCATATTCAGTTATCGCCCCGATCTTATAGTGGAGCTACAATGCAACCTGATATTTGTGCATCAGGAGGATATTTCCAAATATCCGGTTGTCTTCCGAATATCATGATGATGTTAATATGATGATGACGTCATCAAGATCCGGGGGGTCATACTTCTAACACTGATCATTTTAAAGAGACCTCCTGATATTTGCAAACATGATGATGACGTCATCCGGATATGAGGAGGTGCGTAGTAGGCAGATATGATGATGACGTCAGCAGGATATGATGATGATGTCATCAGGATGTTCATCGGCCAGACTTTTGGTTTAAGCTTAGCAGGAGGATGTTCCTCCGATGGATCCGGTTGTGCGGGTGAAGGCGAATATCATGCAGTTCTATTGCAATATGATGATGACGTCAGGGTGATTTTTTGGGCAACAGGATATCATGCTGCTGGAGGATGATGATGATGAAGTCTTATACTAGTGTCGTCAGGAGCAAAAGCGCCGACATGATATATGCTCATGACCTAGTATATAAAGTGTTAAAGAGTTTGCTGCGGGGTGCATGTGGGATAATGTTATCTTGCATATTTGAAATATCATGATGATGAGTCTCAGCGGGAAGTGGTTGCGATTAACTGTCTAGTGTTCTTCCTGAGGCCGCGGGTTGGTGCGCCATAAATGGCGATTGTTGCAGAGGTATGGGCGATGGCGTGGGCTGATGTAGTACCTGATTGAAGATCTGAATCCCTAGGCGGTGGCGCAAGGCTCGAGAAATCTTCCTGTCTCCTCCCCTACCTGCTGCATTCAAGTTTGGGCGCCAATCTGGTGATGTTTGAGCGCCATTTTTACAATACTGTATATCTGGCGAAATTTTGGTCAACCATGTAATTAATTGCTAAGCACCTACCTGGCTGTTATAAGCAGGTGGTCTTGCTCATTTGAAAGGTTGTTGAAAGTTGTGGATTTTTGGCTCTGTAATCCAAAACCAGCTGATCTGGTTGCTCTGTACAGTTTTTCTTGTGAGTTTATGTATCTCCTGTTGTAGGACTTGGCATGAATCCACTGGTTTCATGGTTGATCTTATATGAGTAATGCTACCTTAGCATGTGTTGTGTTAATTCTGTCTCCAGTATTGCATGTATTCTTCTTCTGGATCTGGATATTTGTGTGATGTTTAGATTCTAGAGCATAGAATTCCTATGTTGAATGTCTGATCTTTTAACCTCTGCTCAAGGGGCAGATTAAACTGTTTTCAGGTTGAACATTGGGAAGGGTATACTGCAGTAGGGATGCCATAAGTAGAGATAGCTCAACACTATATATTGGGAGATATCTGTAGGGCAGATATCATGTGTATCCCCCTGAAATCCAATTTTAGCTATTCATGCTGACCATTCACAGGTGTATGTCTACCGACTCCAAGCCCTGGATAGGCACCAATCATGCTGTGTTCTTGTGTTATACACCATGTCCAGCTTTGCATCCAAATTCATATCAAAACACTTCATCCCTCCACCTGTTAGTTGTAGGAGTAGTATTAGGAACCCCCTGCATGCTCTCATACCCAACCAGACATCATGTCCAAGAATGTTGCCAGCCTTGTGATCTATCATGCAGATCTTGGTCCATACATGAGAGTATTCTGCCTGTTGTTGTCAAGTTAGATCATTCTATCTTTGAGCTAGTCAAGGTTACATCTTGAGTTATAGGGATACCCCCCTTGGTGCGGCAGAACCAGAAGTGAAGGGGAGGAGCTCACGCAACCTCCTGTATTTAGTTGGCCTGAATCTGCCTGTGCATTAGAAGTGGCAAACCCTAATGCTGATTCAGAAGAAATGTCAACAAATTGGCGACTCTGCTGGGGAATGAACAGTAAAAGTATTATCTAATCATCTCCAGTAATATATCTTGTGACCCATCCGAGTCACCAACAAATTGGCGACTCCGCTGGGGAATGAACAGTAAAAGTATTATCTAATCATCTCCAGTAATATATCTTGTGACCCATCCGAGTCACCAACAAATTGGCGACTCTGCTGGGGATGGACTAAAAAATGATATACTTGTGGGCCATCCGAGTCACTAACAAAATAATGCTCTGCTGGTGGAATGAACCTGGAAAAGTAGCTTTCAGCTGTTGAAGATTTTGTCCTCTCTGGAGAGGTGGCGACTCTGCAAAAAGATCCAAATGCACATGTGAGATGGATGTATGTGATGTGACAAAAACGTGTTGTTCATTTTTCTGCATCTGTATGAGAAAAGGTACCTCCTTCCTTCCCCTTTATTTGCTGTTTTACTGCATAGGTTAGATGCCTGGGGAAGCCTTAGGTCTTAGACAGACAAAAGATGTCTAAAAGTAAGATTTTTATGAATCCAAGTATGAGTTATCCCACACTCAGTGGTAAAATGTTGGATAAAGGAATAGAAGAGATAAGAAATAGGTTGATATTCTTAGAGGCTGAGCAGGCCCAGTTAAGAAGCAGTAACCCTGTTGTGTCTGCCTGTTAGAAAGCTAAACCTCTTGTCAGCCCTTTTGATCCTTTGTATGACCAACTAGATTTGTCATGGGTGGATTATAAAGTAGAAACTATGCCTGCTAGGATATACTGTCAGATGCCTAGATTTAGTGGTCACAATGTATGTGATGGGAATGCACATATCCAAAATTTTCAAAGTTTTATGGGAAAATATTCATTCAGAGATGAGGATATGTGGATGAGGTTTCTTGTTAGGTCCTTTGATGCAAAAGCAAAAGACTGGTATTTGAGCTTTCCAAAGAAATTTTTTGCCTGTTGGGATGAGCTTGCTGACTGTTTCAAGGAAGAATTTGCAAAAGAACCGGCTGATCTTGTTGCAGAATTGATGAGAATCAGAAAACAAGATGAAGAGCCATGTGTTGATTTCAGTCATAGGTTCGCAGTAGCCCTTTCACATGTCCCTGAAAGTTTCAGACCTGATGTTTCAACCTGTGTTGGCATATTCTTTGAAGCTTTTGAGGAAGGCTCTAGTGCATTACTGAGGGATTTCAAGGTGACAAGTATGCAAATGGCATACAAATTTTTAGAAAATGTAGAGGAAATGAGAAATGTGCACCTGCTGAAACCCCTGTCCCCAGGCCTTGGTGTGAATAACGGTTGTGAAGCTGCAAATGACCAAATGATTATGGCATCATGTGCAGATAAAAATGAAGATAAAAGCATAGAGGTTGAGACTGCTGTATTTGAACATTTTGCTAACAATACTGCTCAACTAGATTGTTCACCAGTTGAGGATGCCAGTGAAAGGACTAATGAGGACTCCCATTGCAATGATGAGGCAGCTGACCATGAAAACAATAACGAGGTTGTGGACAGCAATGAGCAATTTTTAGAATGGACCTGTGGAGACAATTGTGAGTATTGTACTCAAGACAGAGAAGATATAAGCAAACAGAGAAGCAGTCCTATGTGTGACCCATTGCCTACCTTTCAAACACATGGAAATCATGAAGAGCAGTCAGAAATTGAAATAAGTGCTAGTTCAGAGCTTGATTGTCTTTCATTTGATGGTTGTTTTGCTTATGACACACAGGCAGATACTCCTCCACAGAGTGAATCCATTGGTGATGAAGAGGTGTGCTCTGCTGCCCATGAACAAATGGCATACTATGATGAAACTGATGCATCTGGGTCACCCATTTTTGACACATATGGTGATGAGGATCTGTCTGAGTATGGTGAAGATCTAGACATCATCTTTGACTTGGATTCTGTTTCTCATCCTGATGAAAGAGGAAACAACATACATCAGGTAAGTGACTGTGAAAATGTGCCTGATTTGAAAGAGATGCCAGAGCCTGATCTTTTCCAGCCTGGTGTACCAGATGGTTGTGTACATGATGTACACAATTGTGATTTTGAAAGCTTTTCTTTTGATGAGCCAGCATATAATACAATGAGCCTTGATCTTCCTAGTTTTGTGGTGGACTCCGAGTGTTTCCTATTTACAGTCCAGCTAGGAGATCATGTTGCAATGCATGATGATGATATAGGTGATAAGTGCTATATGCCATATGAACATGCATTGTTTGATACATTCTGCACCCACATGTCACATGATGCTAAAGGTTATCTGCACAAGGGTGATAATGACAAGCCAAATCAGAGGGTTGAATATGCAGATGACAAGATTTGTTTGTGGGTGGATGTCTGTAGTATCTCCAAGCTTGACCCAGTACATGCAGATGAAAACAAGATATTTGACAAAGGGAGATACATATTTTTCTTTTCTTGGTGGCCTTAGGCCATCAAGTGTGTTTGGTGATGCAGGTCAGTGCAGTATTTGACTCTGTACCCAATGGATAAGGGACTGGTCTGCATCCCAGAGATCTGGTGTTCTCGCTGCAGGTTTTCACCTGCACGTCCCCAGACAGAGCCACTGTTAGTGCCTGAATTGACTGATAGTTTTCTGAGCAATTTTCATTCAGGCACTCTCCCTAAGTATCCAAAAAATGTTCTAAGTGATGGATCTCCTCAGCATTTTTCAGCTGCATCATCATATTTTCTTGAGGAGGAGATCATCATCATCATCTTTGTTTCGATGAAGGTCAGCATCATCATGTTCTCCGTCGACTGGTTTTTCATCGTCATCATCATATTCAGTTATCGGGTGATGTTTGGTTTTTATCCTGATGATGCTGACGAGCTACAGTGCGCCCTGATCTGCTTGCGAGGGTGATTCTTCAAAGTCTCCGGTGATCTTCCATTTATCACCTTGCCCGAGCATGATGATGATGTTGCTTATTCTTTGAGTTGTTTCGACCTGACTTGTTTTTTCCTAAGGGTCATCGTCATCATCATCATATTTCCAGTTATCATCCTGCTGCTTGCGGAGGTCATCATATTTTCTACCTTCATGATATTTCGCCGGGGTGATATTTCTATCATCGGGTGATCTTGGTTATGATCATCCTGATGATGATGTTGAAGAGTTCTAAGTGCGACCCGATATTCACTAGGGTCATCATATTTTGAACGTCAGGATGATCTTAGTCAATATCATCCTGATGATGTTGTATCACCTTGTTCTTTGTTTCTCATCCTGATGATGCTGACGTCATCCTTGTATCAGGGTGATATCTTTCTTTCTGCCTATCTGCATCATGATATTTCCGAAGGAGGGGGTGATATTTTCATATCACTCGAGTGTGTTTGTTCCAGCATCATGATGATGTTGATATCAAGGAGATATCCGCCTGCTGGCTTCGCGCATTATCTACTGGGGGTGATCTTTTCAAGCATCATCATCATATTCAGTTATCGCCCCGATCTTATAGTGGAGCTACAGTGCAACCTGATATTTGTGCATCAGGAGGATATTTCCAAATATCCAGTTGTCTTCCGAATATCATGATGATGTTAATATGATGATGACGTCATCAAGATCCGGGGGGTAATACTTCTAACACTGATCATTTTAAAGAGACCTCCTGATATTTGCAAACATGATGATGACATCATCTGGATATGAGGAGGTGCGCAGTAGGCAGATATGATGATGACGTCAGCAGGATATGATGATGATGTCATCAGGATGTTCATCGGCCAGACTTTTGGTTTAAGCTCAGCAGGAGGATGTTCCTCCGATGGATCCGGTTGTGCAGGTGAAGGCGAATATCATGCAGTTCTATTGCAATATGATGATGACGTCAGGGTGATTTTTCGGGCAACAGGATATCATGCTGCTGGAGGATGATGATGATGAAGTCTTATACTAGTGTCGTCAGGAGCAAAAGCGCCGACATGATATATGCTCATGACCTAGTATATAAAGTGTTAAAGAGTTTGCTGCGGGGTGCATGTGGGATAATGTTATCTTGCATATTCGAAATATCATGATGATGAGTCTCGGTGGGAAGTGGTTGCGATTAACTGTCTAGTGTTCTTCCCGAGGCCACGGGTTGGTGCGCCATCAATGGCGATTGTTGCAAAGGTATGAGCGATGGCGTGGGCTGATGTAGTACTTGATTGAAGATCTGAATCCCTAGGCGGCGGCGCAAGGCTCAAGAAATCTTCCTGTCTCCTCCCCTACCTGCTGCATTCAAGTTTGGGCGCCAATCTGGTGATGTTTGAGCGCCATTTTTACAATACTGTATATCTGGCGAAATTTTGGTCAACCATGTAATTAATTGCTGAGCACCTACCTGGCTGTTATAAGCAGGTGGTCTTGCTCATTTGAAAGGTTGTTGAAAGTTGTGGATTTTTGGCTCTGTAATCCAAAACCAGCTGATCTGGTTTCTCTGTACAATTTTTCTTGTGAGTTTATGTATCTCCTGTTGTAGGACTTGGCATGAATCCACTGGTTTCATGGTTGATCTTATATGAGTAATGCTACCTTAGCATGTGTTGTGTTAATTCTGTCTCCAGTATTGCATGTATTCTTCTTCTGGATCTGGATATTTGTGTGATGTTTAGATTCTAGAGCATAGAATTCCTATGTTGAATGTCTGATCTTTTAACCTCTGCTCAAGGGGCAGATTAAACTATTTTCAGGTTGAACATTGGGAAGGGTATACTGTAGTAGGGATGCCATAAGTAGAGATAGCTCAACACTATATATTGGGAGATATCTGTAGGGCAGATATCATGTGTATCCCCCTGAAATCCAGTT
This sequence comes from Cunninghamia lanceolata, assembly GCA_027924645.1. NCBI lineage: Eukaryota > Viridiplantae > Streptophyta > Pinopsida > Cupressales > Cupressaceae > Cunninghamia > Cunninghamia lanceolata. The sequence goes on along the minus strand of BSBN01001807.1, from coordinate 18,249,082 downwards.
TTAGCTATTCATGCTGACCATTCACAGGTGTATGTCTACCGACTCCAAGCCCTGGATAGGCACCAATCATGCTGTGTTCTTGTGTTATACACCATGTCCAGCTTTGCATCCAAATTCATATCAAAACACTTCATCCCTCCACCTGTTAGTTGTAGGAGTAGTATTAGGAACCCCCTGCATGCTCTCATACCCAACCAGACATCATGTCCAAGAATATTGCCAGCCTTGTGATCTATCATGCAGATCTTGGTCCATACATGAGAGTATTCTGCCTGTTGTTGTCAAGTTAGATCATTCTATCTTTGAGCTAGTCAAGGTTACATCTTGAGTTATAGGGATACCCCCCTTGGTGCGGCAGAACCAGAAGTGAAGGGGAGGAGCTCACGCAACCTCCTGTATTCAGTTGGCCTGAATCTGCCTGTGCATTAGAAGTGGCAAACCCTAATGCTGATTCAGAAGAAATGTCAACATGTGGGGAGCTCATCACTATGTGCTACCACAAAAAATGTGAAACACATGGCATGGGGGAGCTCATCGCTACATGTTGCCACTAAAACACATAAGACATGCAAGGAAGACGAACCAAAAACACATGGAATACACAAGCGTCATAGAGTATGTTTTTGACACACTATATGTCTTAGACAGACAAAACATGGGTGATAGGGAGGAGCTCATTGCTACACTCCACTATCTAGGGCATGCCAAACACACTTAATGGTTGACCTACACTACCACAACTGCCAAAGACATGCTTAAGGGTGAATAACTCAAGATCCAACCCTGCCTCCACAGAGGACTTTTAAAATGATGTGCAACTACACAATCCTACTTTCCAAAGAAGGTTTTTCAAAAGGCAACCCCACCTACATCACATAGATGCCTTATGGTGAAAAGGAAACATGTGCAAAAAATATACAACCCCAAATGTATTGCAGAGATGCCTTATAGTGGAAATGTAGTATACACAAAACAAAGTACACAACTCCACTGTCATGCCCATATTTTACATTTGGTCATGAAACATGAAATATCAAAAAAAATTCCAACCCAATTGTAAAACCCCATCACGCGTGACATGTGGACTCGGTGACATACACACATAATATGGTTGTATTTGTACACACATTAGGCATGTTGCACAAAGGTGGGGAAGTCAATTAGGATGCAGGATATGCAAAATTTATTTTGGATCCCTTTGATGATGATGGAAACTAAGGGGGTGAGCATCGCATCTTGCATGGCCAAGAGGGGTGGTCTCCATTGAGAAACCATCCCTAAGGTTTCCTAGCTAAAAGTGATCTAAATAAGTTTCAACCTAAGTTGAAACCCTTACCCTAGAATAAATAAACAATTAAAATTAACTATATTTCATAAATAAAAATGAACTATAATTTAATCTAATCTAATCTAACATCAATAATCTAACCACAGAAATAAATAAATTTAAACCCTCTCAAAACATTAAACTATACTAATTTAAAATAGGAAAGCTTAAAGTCAACTATACAACATATCATCTAACCAACTACAAACATTTGCCCTAACATTTACTAACTCAAATCCCCATCAATAACCATATCCAAACACTAGTGGGTCTCTGAAAAATTTGGCAGCATAACATTTATCGGGTGATACAATTCCTAAACTTTTTGGTAGCATAACATTACTAAAATGAACTAGGAGCAATTTAAATTAAAATACAAATAATCAAACTCAAACTATACGACATTGGAATAAATTAAATCTATCACTTAAGTGATCTTAGGGAAAACAAATAAGGTTTAAAAGATAATTAAAACACCCTTACAATTCAGACAACACATCTAACCCTAAATTTAGTTTATAAAAGCACACGAATTCACATTTGGCACACAAGTAAAGTTTTGTTCTAATTGTAGTCTAGAGAAGAAACAATATAGAGAATCTCTTCCCTTATGGGAAGATTATTTCTCCTAGGTCTATAGTTCTCTATTGTTTTTGTTTTCATTATTTCTTAGTTTTCAAAAGTCCATAGTTTCTATTTCTCCAATTTGGTAGTCTATCCATAGATTTAAAATTAGTTTCCCTTTAATGCCATTTTTAAATTTATAAATGATTAAAATGGGAAATAATATACAAAGCATTGGAGTTTTAATTTTTTTTTATAATAAGCTCCTCAAAATAGTTTCAAAGGTTTCCCCTCTTTTTTTTTATAGTTAGAGAAATAGCAATTAATCTATCACACACACACACACACACACACACAAGACCAAAAATAAAATATTAGAGGAAGGGGAAACACCTTCTGTATATACACAGAACTGTGTATGTACAGAGCCTTGTATATGCATAGTTTTTGTGTATATATAGAAATAGGAAATGTATATATATATATATATATATATATATATATATATATACATACACATATAAGAAATAGGATAATCATAGAGGTGTTTACAACAATAGACAGATGAATCTTTGTTTTTGTAGAGGTTAAATATTAAGTAGAATAGGGCAAAAATAAATGATAGGCCAGCAGGGCTATGCAGCCAATGGCCTGTGAAGGTCGTGGTTGGCCCATCTAGGGGATAGGGGTCCCGTACCCCCATGCCCTCGGCCAGGAAGGCCAATATACACAGCTCCACAACAAAAGAAACTTTGCTCCAATCTTTTTTTTTCTATGTTTTTAAAAAAACGTAAAACCCTAATGAAACACTGTCGTAGTCCGCTTTTAATATGACATCTAAAATAAATAAAATACTAACTTTACTCACACACACACACACATATATACTAACAAGGTAGAAAGGATAAATGTTTATATGACTATATTTATTTATTTATATTTTTTTTATAATTATTAACTTATACAAATTTGCATAAAAAGAAGTAAGAGTAGAGGTTTATAACTTTCTTTCTTTTTTCTTTCATTCATAAGAAAAATTACAAAACTGGAAATGAGAGAGAGAGAGAGAGAGTTTTAACCCAATATTTATTTTCTCACATAACAACCCAAGTATTGAAAATACAATGCTATTAAAACTCATATTCACATTGATATTAATACTTTTACAAGGGAACCATTACAACAAATAGGATCTCCCAAGAGAGAGATTTATTCTCATACATCCAAACATTACAAAGATCAAAAGAGCTAAGTCATTTACATTGCCTTATTTCTACAACTTAACCAAACATCACTAAACTACTTCATGAAGATATCTCTCAGGCTCATCTCCAAAGATTCAAGAAAATTGCAAGACATTAAACATCTTCCCATGGTGAAGGGAATCTCACCTCTCAAACATTGGCTTTCTTGCTAGCCACCTCCAAGCTAGGAAGCCCACAAAATAACCTAGTTTCATGCACACACAAAAACAGATTCCAAGACACGCACACTGTCATGCCCGCATTTCGCATACGGTCACAACACACAACACACGTGTCATGTCCACATTTGCCATGTGGTCATGACACAAACTATGAAATTTTTTTTTGCCTATCCCTAGGAACCCCCTCGCACGCATTTGCGTTCTCGGTGGCAATACGCATAAGGCGTAAACATGTCAACATAACTGTGATGGTGAAAGCCGTCTAGGGGGGTATGCGGCAAGAAGTGTCTCTCTTTTAGGGTTAGACTGATTTAAATCTGAACCCCTTGTTTCCTAGGTGTGAAGACGAATCTGTCAGCTTCGAAACCTATCCCAACTCCAGTCAAAATAAAATTGAAAAAGGATTAAGTAAATGATGGAATTGATGGTTGCATGATTCAAGTGGGATGATGGATTAAAAGCAATAAAATATTACAAAAATTGAACCCTAGAAATCTAGGAAAAATTCGACAGCATAACGCATTTTTGATAAATGGAAAATAAAATTTAAAATAAATCACCAATAAGGAATTAAATAAAATTTAAGAATAAAATTAAATTAAGCTCAAGAACACATTTCAAACAATTTAAAATAAAATATTAAAATAAATGTTCTGCCAAGGTCGAATAAATCGACCTAGCAAAAAGGAATGAAAATTTAAAATAAAATAATAATAATTAATGACAAGACGCCAAATAAATCCAAGGAGAAAATCGAGTCCGTTATTAAATATAATTTTGATATTATATTTAATAACTAACTCAAAAATTTAATAGAGGGAGGAGGAGAGTTTAAATAACTCTTTCCGTAAAAATAACGTTCAATTAAACAGACAAACTAAATGATAAAAAACACACTAGGGACAAAATAAATTAATTGACCCAACTACAAGGAATTTAAAACAAGGGGGAAAACTCTCCTTAATAATAATAAAATTAATCCCTACAAAATTAAATTTAAACCACAAGGCAAAAAGAACAAAATGCAACAATAGCCCATTCAAAATTAGATATCCATTCAAAAGAACCCAAAGGTTAAATTACAACAAGGAAAAGAAAAATAGATGTTTCAAATATAATGGAATAAAACCAATCCCTCACAAGAGGATATAAAAAGAAAAAGAAAAAAAATAATATTGCTTCCTAAAATAGAACAACCCTAATTTCATTTCAAAATAGCCATCTCTAAAAGAAGACCTAATTTTGCATTCTATTGTATTCTTCTTTGTGTTGCCCTAACTCTTTCTTTCTTCTATTATCTTCCATTGTTTTGTTTTCTTGCTTGCAAGTAAGGGTTTTGTTAATAGGGGCCATGAAAATGCCCACGGAGGTATGCATGACAAATTATAGTGTTATTTATATATATATAAGAATACATTTTTGGTGTAACAGTTTACATGCTACAAACTGGTGCAGGGTGAAGGGCCGACGATGGCCAAATGGTGGAGGGGTAGAGAGTGTGGAAGCAGAAAAGGAGTGGCACAGGGGATGTTGACCATTCGGGGGCCACGGACACTGGCGGAACATGGGTGCCGAACAGTTTGGAGGCCACTGCGGTGGCACTGTGGCGGCTGAGGAGTGGGAGGTTTGTGGAGTGGGGGTATGGCGGAGAGTCTGCGTTAAGTAAGGGGGGAAGTGTGGGGAGGGGTCTATTCCTCCCCCCACACCCACGGGTGTGGGGGAGGCATGGCCCCCTGCCTACACCAGTAGATAAACATTGACAGAGGCCACAGGGTTTGTGGTGGGTGTTGCCCACCACAGCCCCAAACATACTTTTTTTTTAATGTATTTTCCATTTTTAGAACTTTCTACTCAAAATCTGCCACTATCAGAAGTTTGGTTTCTTCTTTAATAGTAGTTTATATATGTAAATCTCAGGTTTTATATATATTTTAATATATATAAATGTATATATATATATATATGTATATATATATATGTATACATATATATATGTATATATATGTATACATATATATATATGTATATATATATATATATGTATACATATATATATATATATATGTATATATATATATGTATACATATATATATGTATATATATATATGTATACATACATATATATACCTATATATATATGTATATGTATATATATACCTATATATATATGTATATGTATATATATATACATATGTATATATATATAATATATGCATATATATATGTATATAATATATGCATATATATATATGTATATATATAATATACCTATATATATACTCAACTCTAATTTGATAGTTGCCAAAAATTTATAACTGTAAAATCACATTTCTCTACTAAAGCATATTTATATATGTATATATTATATGCATATATATATATATAAGTGTATATATAAAATATATATACATTAAAATCTACTTCTCTATTTTATTTTCTACCTCAGCATATACACAACAAGTAGGGAGGAATGAACAATAAATTAAACTCTCAAAAAAATAAACTATAAGTATATATTTTTTTAAGCAAATTTACACTTGGTCTGGCTTTTCAAAAGGAAACATTAATCTGATCTAAGCTAGAATATTAGCTTTCTGTTTAGGAAATGGATTAATACAGAAGTATTTATATAATATTTTTTTTGCAATGATACTATACAGAAATATATTTTTGAAACAAGCTAGCTACACAAAAGTATATCCTTTCTTTTGATGCCACTAATTGGGTAAGAAAACTGCAACTATATTTAAATCTCAAACAACTCAGTTTCTTTTCATGGCAACAACTAATACATAGAAATTTCACTACAAAATAATAGAAAGGAGTTACATTATATATATATATATATATATATATATATATATTGCAAAGGATAATGACAGAAAAATAAATATAACTTCACATGCATTTCACAAAACTTCTCGATTCCACAAAATAGGAAGTAATCAGCATTAAATAAAATCACAGAATGTTTACATTGCATTATTTATCACAACCAACTCCATGGCAAATAACTTAGCAAACTTTCACAATAAGGCTACGATGGCCATGGCTCAAACAACCAGATAAAATACTACTAAGTCACACAAAAAGGGGCTCTCATCCACTTCATTTCTTCACTCAAACCTGCAAATAAACACAACCAAAATAAGAACAACCCAGTCACTTCGAAATGCCCTCCTCCCTACCGTAGACCCACAAGTGGGTCACCCCTGAGCTAGGGAGGTAGGGATTCACACAGGTACAACAACTCCACAACAAAAATCAAACACAACAACACAAAACAGCCCCAAGGTTTAACACATAACTCAACTCATGATAATGAGTTTGATGAGGGTAGGGAATGGACCCCTCTACTTCAAAGGCCACCCAAATAATAAAATACCAATCTCATGGCCTCAAGCCAAAGTTCTTCAAAACCACCACTCTCCACAAAATCACAAAATAACCTCCATAGCACTCTTGCCATTCAAATAATCTCCTCAACAAGTAAAATCCCTCAAGGCATAAATAATACAATGTGGGAGTGACCTCAAGGAGGTTCCTTTCCCCTACCCAAACAAGTTGAGCATTACCTCCAAATGGAGGTGCTCTCACCATACTCCCATCCCAACAAAATAAAGAGAACAACAAACACCAAGAATTTATCACAACACAATAAATAAGCAAGGGTGAAGAAACTAAGTTCATGAGGCTTACCTTCAAATCCCTATAATGAAAGCACGTTTGGTGAAGAGCTCCAAGCTTTCCCAAACCTTCCAAACTCCAAGAATTTCTCCAATTCTCCCAAATTCCTCCAAAATAGAATGAAACTCCAAAAATCCAAGAACCCCACACTCCTCAACAAGAGGAGATATTATAGGCCATCAATTTGGCCTTAAGGAATGAGAAGGTGACACTTGTCACCTTCTCCTTCCCCCTCCAATGCCACTTGCAAGGGAGAGGAAGTGTGAGGGTGACAAGTTTCATCCTCCAATTCCCTCTCAATCCTCACCTTATCCACTTGTGCTCTCACACATGTGTGAGAGGACAAGTGGTGAGGTGGCATTCCCACTCAAACCTCCAAGAGGATAAGGGATGCCATATGGCATCCTCTTATTCTCTCAAAGAGCCATCTCCCTCCAAGATGCTCTCACACATGTGTGAGAGTCTTGGAGGAAGCTCCCACACACTTGGGAGTTTTGGAGACCTCCCAAGTCTTCCTTGGGAAAGGATTCCCAAACTTTGGGAAGGGAGATGAGTCTTCCCCAAAGCATGACTCATCTCCCACCTTCCCTAATCTCAAATTTTGTCACTTTGACTAAACCATAGTTTAGAGTGACCAAAAGTGAGTTAATCCAAGGGTTAGTTAGTCCAAATTGACCCTAGGCCCATGGGTAACCACCTAGGGTAACTTTTGGGACACTTAGGTTCACAAAGGGGGTCATAAATCCACTTTAAATGGCCTCAAAAATACAAACAAATACCAAGTGGTGTAAGTCAAATAAAATTATACAACATTTATTATTAATTAAATAGACAAAGGGGTACTAGGCCAAAAAGGATAAAAATTAAATCAAGCACTTAAATCAACATTCAATTTCAAACATGATCCTTATCCCTCTTGGGAATGGATCACTTTTATAGGGGATAACATAGTGTGAATTCTACCTCCAACTTCCCATGGCTTGGGAATGTAAACCTTGCACATCTCGATCAAGTGTCAATCATATCATGATAATCATAGCCGAAGCAACTGGAATTAAATACACGCCATAGAACACAACAATAATCCTCAATAACATAATCCAAATTAAACTGCATTTTTAAATCACATGTCAAAAAGGTCAACACCACATAAATAACTAGAATCTCATCACAAAGCATCATCAAATATATATCTCATGTCGAATCACAAAATAGCATCAAACAAGATCAAATCGAATCACATATGTCTAATCAATGTCCTATCAAAATCAGCAGATATAATCAAGTCTACATAATGAAACATAGTCTCTAAAAAGTCTGATAATGTCATCAACTGAAATACATAATGATCAAAATAAGGAAGGAAAAATAATCAGCCTCACACACACTCACAATAAAACACATAAACATGCATCCAAGGAAACTTAACACACTACATCCATGAAAATAGATTTCAAGGTAGAGAGATTGGACTCACTCACTCAAGGGAAAAAACCAAACCAAAACCATAGAACTCAAAACTCATCCATCCAAAATCTCATAGCATCTTGGTATCAATAAACCTCTTATGACTCCAAAAGAACCGAGGCCCGTTCTTGCCATACAAAATTCTATCAAAACTTCCCACAACAAGGCCTTAGCCTACCAAAATTTCTTTTCAAGAAGAGTTTTTCCCTGAGGAGGTTCTCTCCTCTCTCACCCTACACATGGTGAGCTCTCTCACATAGAGAGCTCACTCCTACAACCCTTTAACCCATCACAACACATAAAGAAAATCACATAAACCAAATACATATCATTTCTACAAGCATACATGGAATAATATATAAAGTAAGAAGAACTTGAATCCTTGAGAGCCTACCTCTCAAGTCTCAAGTGAAGAAGGATGTTTGGTGAAGCCTTCCAAGAGCCAACTCCAAATTCCTTTGCACAATCTCCCTTCCAAGACTAAGCTCCTTCCAAAATCCAAATAACAAAATCCAAAAGAAAAAACCCTTCTCACCTCAACAAGAGGGAGATAAATAGGGTTTCAAAACCCATCCCCATGAATGAGGAGGTTGTTGCAAGTATGTGTTAATCAGTGTTGTCATTGATATCAACAAGCGTGTGTTGTCATTGGTGTCAACTATGTCTTTTGATGAGGTTGTTGTTGTTTGATTGAGTTGCTATGTTAAATTGATTTTATTTCTTTGTAGAGGTGTTGAAGATGTTGAGAATATGCTACTATTACTTGGTTTCCAAGTACTTTTGAGAAAATTTGATTAATAAAGGAAATAGTGTGTTGAAGATGTGTTCTAGATTAATCGAGTTGTGATCAAGTTTTGCTCTGCATTTCTTCTTAATTGAATATCTGAATAAGGAGTTTTGATATGTGGTTTATAAATGTTTGAAGATGTTAAATCTATAATTTAGTGCTCCAGATCGTTGTGCAGTGAAAGATACGTTCACTAGTTTGAGAACAATATTTGACAGTGCTTGCAGTGTGTCTAGGAGAAAGTATCTTGCTCCGTATTTCTCTGCAGATTGGTTTCAAGTATTGCAGTTTTGGATGTGTTCTTATAAGATCCTCATCTATGTTCAATCTAGGTGGTTTGTGGTTTGATGCTCTAGAAAGTGATTTCTTGTGTAGTGGTGTTTGATAGTGTTCTTTGTAAGCAGATTGTGAACTTTCTTAAGGTGAAAGTTGTTGTGGTTGAATTTGTTGGTTTTTTGGTGACTTCAAGATGTTCATGGATGTTTATAGATTTTATTAAACCTTTGTGAAAGATCCGCAAGATGTGTTTACCTTTGAGGATGTGTGTGCTCAATACTTCATAATGTTTACACAAGTTTGGTTGGCTTGGTTGTTTACACTAATTGCGGATGTGCTTAGTTGTTTGTGGAAGCGTGGAATAATGTGTAAGAATGGATTTAGGTCCATGCTAAGATGTGACATGATCTATATTTATTCCCTTCCTCTATAGGAATGTTTAGGTCCAAACCAAATTTGAATTTTATGGGTTAAGTTGTGTTTTTGACCTTGGAGAATGTTTTCAAGGATGATGATGGTATAAATAAGTGTCAAGGATTAGTGAATGTGTGTGTTCATGATGGATATAATGCTTTTGATGTAAATTTGATCAGTGTAGTAAGAGCTTTCATGTGTTAATCTACTGAATGTAGTGAGCAAAAGGTGTCTACTATTTTTAGTGTTACTGTGAAGGAGTTGTTTGTGTTGTGGTGAATATTGTGCTTCATTGTAATTGAACTCCATGCATAGGTTAGATATAATTATATCAGTTCAAATCCTGTCAGTCAGCCACTCTTCTCTTCTCTCTTTCTTTCTCAGTGGGCAATGAGTCCACTTAGATAGTGAGTCCACTTGCATTGAGCATTCTTTCTTTTTTGCAGTGAGCCTTTTGTAATTTGGTATTGCCACAACATTATAATATGAGATAATCCTAACTGTGTTTTTTCCCTTTGTGAGTTTTCTACATAAAATTTGGTGTTGTCTTGTGATTGGTGTTGTTATGTTTCGGTTTTAGTTATTTTCTTTTCATGCTTAATCATCATAACAAGTTTAAAGGTTAATATGGATCTAAATGTTTGAGAAGGTTTGAAATTTTATATATAACTGATACACCCCCCCTCTTAGTTGTCTTGTGCATTCAACAATTGGTATTAAAGTGAGGTTCCTTAGAAGAGAGCTTAACAGCTTGAGGAAGATCTAGGATGGCACACAAGAAGAATGTTCCTCTATTTGATGGGTCTGACTTTGCACTATGGAAGGTAAGGATAGAAGATTTTTTTATTTCTCTTGGTTGTGAGATCTAGAAATATGTTGAGTCTAATTACACTATACCTGAGAATGGTATAACTACTTATGGTAAGATCAAAGCTACTGAAATAGATGGTAAGGCAAAACATGCTCTTTTAATTGGTCTTACTAATTCTAGATTGGTGAAAGTTGTGAATTTAAGAACTGCTAATGCAATTTTGAAAAAGTTGAAAAGTGCTTATGAAGGAGATGATAAGGTCAAACAAGTTAAAATACAAAACTTGAAGCTCATGTTTAAGACCATGTGAACACTAGTATAGAAACAATAATATATGACTAAAAAAACTACTAAAAACTACTTATAAATGACTAAACATGGTCACGTGGCCATTAGTAGTTTATTGCTAGTCATTTATAACGTGACCAAATTGATGACTAAACCATTTTTAGTCATTTATTGGTTGTTTTGATTGATTGATTTGGTAGTATATTTAGTCATTGATTTAGTCATTAATTGTTGTAATCTGGTCCATTATTTAGTCATTTTTTATTCACTAATATATTTAGTCATTAATTTAGTCATTCATTGTTGTTAACTGGTCACTTATTTAGTCAATTTTATTCACTGATTTATATCCATTAGTAGTGTATTTAGTCATTAATTTTAATCATTATTTTGATCAATTTGGTAGTATATTTAGTCATTTTTATTCACTGATTTCATTGGTCATATATTTAGTCATATTTATTCATTGTTCACTAATTTTTGTCAATTGGTAGTATATTTAGTCAATTTAATTATTAATTGACATTAATTAGTAGTATATTTAGTCATTTTAATTTACTGATATTTAAGGATTTAAACATAAAACATAGAAATACACATCAATCATCAATTGCACACAATAAGACAGCCATTGAGAAGGCAAAATCATGGAACTTTATTAAAAGAAAGGTGTTCTTATAGATTGCACAAGTCTGAAATATCTATCTTGCTTGAAAAATGCTTAGAAATAGAGTATTAGAATTTTTATTTTCAATCACAAGACTGATAATCTAAGTTACAATGCACATAAATGACAAGAAAGAAACTTCTCCAAAAAACTTCTACAATGATGGAAATGAATGCTTGGATCCCCTCAATGTGAGCACATGCCCCTTTCATCTCTTAAAACTTCTACAACATGGGCAATATTCCTGGAGCAAGTTGTAACGTATAGAATCCAAGAAGGAGAGTGTTGATCATGTCCCATTTATGGAGCTTTCTCCTTCAATGTAGTCAACAATAACCCTAGAATCTTTCCTCCTCTATATGCAACATGCCATCTAATATGAGCAACAAGGTATTTCCTTTTCTACCATGAATGAAGTTGTGCCTCAATACAACCAACAAAATTACTATTAGTCTCAATTCAGAAAGAATAAAAGTGCATTGTATATTTTAAGTTTACAAAAGTAAGTGCAAACATAGTAGAAAGATAAATCAATTAAAAAAATATAGGAGACATGTCACATCCACAAACATGGGAGAGCTATGCAAAATTGGAGAAATTAGCTTGGCAAATGAAGGCAGAAGGAAATCACCTAGTGTAGTTCAAGTATGACTTTAATGCATGTCCAAAAGATTCAAGAAGCAAGAAGGTTTTATCAGGATGGCAATGTAGACTCTATACTAGAATTGCAATTCAATTGTGCACAATTTTGTGATCCATGGGCTAAGGATGTAAAAAGCATTTCGCAAGAATGGGCTTCAGATGATAAAAGCAACTTGGAGGGAAGTACTTCTGGAGATTCATGCCTCACTTAGAGTTCTCTTAAGTGCCTTCCAAGACAAGATAATCTGGGCACTTGCCTAGGGTAGATGCAGTATCTTTCTCACCATTAGGAGTGTGATTACATGATATCATCTGGCTTAGAGGGGTACAGTCATGAAAAAATCTCAAGTAGAATGAGCCCATTTTAAAAAATGAAGCTAATAAAATTGCTCATCAACTAGTTGCTTCAGCAACCCAATCCTCTAAGAATTCAAATTTGTCCTCAATTGATGAGGGAAGAATTTCAAATTTCACATTGGGGTAGTCTATGATGCAATCAAGTGAATTTAATGTCTTTAGAAATGAGGAATTACTCTTTTTCCTTGTTACTCTGCATTCACATTTGTATGAAGAGGACAATTCAGAAAGTTCACTAAGTAATCTAGAATCTAGTGCTGGTCAATCAAAGATTGAGAAAGAAACCCCTTGTAAGGATAAATTATGTGATTTAAAGAATCAATACTCAACAATACCAAGGAGAAATGTTAGATCTATATAAGACCTTGTACATGATCTTATTTCTGAAGAAGGCATACAGGGAACTTTGACCTTCAAGGCAATGGCCAATGATAAAGTCAAGGAAACTAGAAAAGTTAAGGGAGTTCCTCATTGGCTAGATAGCTCTGTTTGGTCTTCAAGACCATCAAATTCCATTTTCAACCAAAGGTCTAATGTTAGTGATACACCTCGAGTAAATGATGGTGCTCAAGCCATACTTCAGGGGAGTGCTAGTGTCGTTATAAGAAATCTACTATTGGGAAATATAGGTAATGTTGTTGATGATAGAAGCCCTGTGGGAGAGGTCAACGATGGTTTAAATAAACAAGAGTCCATTTCAACATGCAATGATGATAAGGTAAACAAGCCAAGAATTCAAAGTTAAGCTGAGAAAATTCAAAGTCTAGGGAAGAGGAAATAAAATGCCCTAAAATCTATAGTTACATTCAGTTTGTTTGAACATACGTCCCATGAAACAACTCTTATAGTTGTTAAGAACCCCTGAGTGTTTGCTGACTACCATAACGCAACACAAAATTTACCTCCAAGGCTGTTGCAAGTGAAATTATTATGGGAGATGAATGCTAGGTAACACTACACATTTTCTACACTCCAATCACAATCATAAAACACCATTGCATCGACTATTCATCTCAATCTCACAAGCATTATGTAGAAAGGACCAGCTAAAGGAAGAGTTGTACAATATGACAAGTCTCAAAGTCTAATAAATGCTTGTAAAGTGTTTAACCACATGAAAATGTAGCATATAGAAGGCATAGGTACCCTCCCATGATAGTCACATGGTTTCATCATATGCAATAAACAAGTTTCCAACCTGATATGTATGCATTTGCCAGCATACTCCCAACTTGTGCCAAAATGAGAGATTTGGAATAGGGTTTGGATATCCATCAAAGCATAATGGATGGGAGATTTTTGTCAAATATTATATTTGAAATGCTCTAGTAGATATACATGCGAGATGTGAGCGCATCATACAAGGCCTATCAATGGTTTGACAAATACTTCAAAGTAATCTAGTCACATGGTATGAAATGATTGCAACATGGAGATGTTGAGAAGAGTTTGGATCACCATGGTGTTTCATACTGTGCAAGAGATGTCCTTCCCACATTCTTGCAGAGCCAGGGCAAACCATGTACAAGATGGTGGGCTCTTCCTACAGCCCCACTAAGAAACCTAGCACCTTTGCGAGATGGTGGGCTCTTCCCATAGCCACACTAAGAAACCCTAGCACCTTTGTGGGATGGCAGGTGAATTTGTAAGATTTCATGCATCCCCGTAGACATCAAACCATGAACAAAGTAGGTTAGCAGTGGACTTTATAAAATAAAAATGAAATGAAAACTAAAGTGCGATGGGATGAACAACAAGGTTAGGGGTAAAGATTTATTGCAAGAAAAATTAATTTCTCATGGCATTGAATATTGTTTTATTTAGAAGAAAAATAATCTTTCCACAAGGGAAGTTAAAATAATCTTTCCATAAGGTTACCTTTTATGGTATGTGCACTATAACAATCATGTTTGTCATTTGAGCATTGAGAACTTTGAAGTGTTCACCAAATTTAAACATAGAATGGAATTGACATTCAAACTTACAAGAGAATAAACAAACCTTACATCTATTAAAGAATGACAAGCACCTTGATTACAATATTTACCTTGTGTAGCCAGCCCATCAACAACCTTTTCAAACTAAGCAATGATCTGAGGACAACCATAAAATCTAGGTCATAATTCAAAATTGTGTGATAGATTATAGTAAAGCCCTTGGCATATTCATTGTCATTGTATAGTTAGAGGTTCTTATCATATTACATGTAGTTTGCAAAGTGAGATAGTGGCTTTATCATCCATTGGAGTTTTGACATTGGAGGAAATAGTCTAAGGACTATTACTAATAGAAGCAGTGATAGGATGGTTGCAAAGCAGTGTCTATGCAGGGTGTAAATGTAGGAGTAGCAAGCTCATGTTTTGGACTTAATAACCATGTCATTAGGATATCATTTGCTAAAGGGGACAATGTATGAGTAATGGTAGTCATTCCATTGCTTCCACTATATTATGGAGATAGGATCTGTCATAAATGAGAAAATTCTTGAGGAGTACACTTCAATATGGTCACTACAATGGAAGGAAACAAGCACAAAATGCAAGTCAAATAGGCAGTAGAGGGATAGTCATATGGAGTTGAATTTTGATAGAAGGAAAATATTTGAATGTTGATCATTAAACCCTAGTACAATAAGGTCTTTGAGCTTCATAAGTGACAATGAATAATACCATGTAGACTATGAAGTAGTGACAGTAAGGTTGAAGGATAGCAGGCCTGAGACAACATTTAGGAGCAACATTAGGGTTTTGACTTTGTAATGAAGCCTTAAGTTTAAGGTAGTGAGATCTCAAGTTAAGGAGAAAATATTTCCATGGTCAGTCAAAAGGAAAATAATGCAATATGGGTAAAAGAAAACCAACATTTCCACTTTTGTTTATAATAAAGAATCAAGTCAATGAGACATGTATATGCCCTTTTAAGCTATCAGATTGAGGATTGTATGTGATTGTTATAAAGATTGATTTTCATAGTAAATAATGGTGTAAAGAGTTTAAAAGGTGGTAATGACCAATCACTCAGAGAGCAAAACAATTACAAATCTGAGGCAACCTTCTTCTAACAAGGTAGTCATCATTCACAAGGAGAGAGGACAGTGGGCTAGGTAGGAGGTCTTCATTTATTCAAGAGGGTAGTTAGCAAAAATAGTGAATGTGCAGGAAGATAAAACCCTAGGAAAGTTTATGCAATGCATATAGGATTACAGTTTCTATAGTTCATCTGCAATATCAAAAGAGAGCTTATTTTTACAGAAAAACCAACAACTTTGTAAACTTTAAGCTAGTTCAAATTGCTAATCAAGAAGCAATACAATACCATACTTGGTTATGCACCCAACTCAATCACGTGTAACTTTGAAGTGAGCTTCCCTCTAGTGATTGTTTTTGAAGAAAAGGAAATAAGGATGGAAGGATTTTCATTGCTTGCAACCTATAGAAAAACAAAATCAACATTAGGAAACACTCCACAAGTTTTAGACACAAGATGAAAATGGAAGCACAATAAGAAGGAAGCATCTGATATGGTAGAGAAAATAATCTCAAAGAGTGGAAGAGAGTTTTACCTTAAATGATGCAAATGCGGTTGCATGGGCTTCTAGAGCTTGATTTCACTGCTACTCTATAGAAAACAATTACATGTTCCCCTCGACAAGTTGTGGCCTCTGTACATAGAATTTTGTTACTGTCAATAACAATCAGAAACCTCATCAATTAAGGAATATAATAATATCATAGCTATTAGATAGTACACACCTCAGGTGCTCCTAGAGAAATTCCAATCAAAACAAGCCACTTTTTAGTAGGATCACATCGATAATTTATTATCTGGTTGCCTTCTAAATTGGCCATTCACTCAAACATTTGGATAGGTTTAGAATCCCTTATATGCCCCAATAATTTGACATGCTAAAAAGAAATAAAAAATAGAAGAAAGCACATTGGCAACAGAAAACAAGCTTTGCATGAGTACACAAAAATAGGATTTCAGTCAAATTCAATATTGCACCTTGCTTTGCTTTAGGAATATTATACCATAAAGAGCATGTAAAAAGAAAAAGTTGTTTTGGGTTTTCTAGAGCTTTTCATTACCTTCAAATGACCAATGATACACTGAACTCTATGTAACAAGTCCCAACATCTTTGGTGTGATCTACTTCCAAAACACAACCTATAAATTACAAGTTTGTAATATATGAGATATCATGAACTATCTTTGTGTGTTAATAAAATAGCACTAGTAGATATAAACTGAGCCAAGAAATAATCCAAGTTGGCAAAATGAACTATTAGAGTTGTTAAGAACCTTTGAGTATGTTCTGATTTTCACACTGCATCTAAATTCATCTCCAAGATTGTTGCAAGAGGAATTGTTCTAAGAGATGTCAACCATTTCCATCATTTTAAATATGGACAATGTTCTTGTGGAGAATATTGGTGATGCTAAATGAGACAATCTAAAAAATAGGCTTGCACTATACTAATGTGCACTATATCAGATATCTGGTAATAACGAAGGTACATCCATCAAAGCATAATAGCAGCGATTTTTTTGTCATATGTTGTAGTTACAAGTTCCCTGCTAGACATACATGAGAATGTTGAAGCATAGACAAGGCAAGCAAACTATTTCAAAAAATGCCTCAAAGAAATGTGATGTTTTGTTTTATAGTTTAACCACAATACGACATCGTTTTGACTTGATCCTTGTGGTGATGCATGAAAAGTATTTGATTTACTGTCATATCGCACATTTATTTCTCAGCCTTCATGGTAATGTGGGATGTTACCGCTACACCACACCATGTCTTCTTGGGCCTTGTGGTGATACGGGAGGCTCTACCATGGTATTGCACTAGCTCTAGGGACCTCTTGTGGTGATGCGGGTAACCTCCCACCTCTTGTAATATTCCACCTTTCTATGCATCTCCCTATCAAGTTTTTGATTTACTCTTAACTTTGCAAGTCTCTCTTCCCTTTCAAATAATGAAATCACTTTGATATCGGCCAATTTTGATGTTTTTAGATCTCAAATTCTATAAACAGCTTCATAATATCTACTGCTATTACTCCCTAAAGTATGAAATGATCACTTCAAGCTCTTCTTCTTGGGTCACGATATTCAATAAATGATTAGGGCATTCCTAGGTTATTGAAGAGACTTCAAAACCTTTCCTTTCAACATATCAAAGCATCTTCGATGAACCTTTATTCAGACTGTCGAAGGGACACTAAGACAAGTCCCCCTCATATGGTGCATTCTCTTTGATGACCTTCTCATTGTCTTATTTTCCCACTCTATCAAAGGGACCATGAAATGGTTCCTGCCAAAATAACATGGTCTCCTCAACATGAATCTTTTGATAAATGGGTATGATGGTAAATGTACATCTAGTGGGGTGATGATTATAGGATAGGTAATTGGAGTATTTGAAGGATAAAGTTTTGAGAAACATATTAGATAATAGGATATTTGATGGGATAATAGATGTTTGTGGGTAGTGGAGGCTAATTTTATTAGTCCTAATAGGTTCCTGGGGCAATCTCAATCAATATGTGGACTCATGTGACCAAGATTTCTTAGAACCATTTGATTTTTTGGGCCTAATCTCTCAAATAAAACCATCCACTATCTCTCAAATAAAACCATCCACTACCTTGAAACAATAGTCTTATGAAACTTGTCAATATTTATGGACACCTTTTAAAATTACATTTAGATCTATAAGGAAACTATCCTATAGGGATGACAATCCCAAGAAACATGGCAATGGTTACACCAATAAATAGTTAACTAGAAACCATGAATTTTCAATGCATAATGGAGAATATACAGAGAATTTAGTCAACGAGCAAATATCCTTGGAGAATTGTCATCAAAAGTATGATAGTTTAAGAATTCACAATAGAAAATCATATATCCTTGAAGACCTAATAGTGATAATAGACCTAGTGATAGCTTTATGAGTCATAAGAATAAATTCATAAGAGAATACATGCAAGCGCATGAAAAGATAGTGAAATGGAAGGGCAGTTGGTAGAGTTGAAGAATCAGACCTGTAGTGAGAAGGTAGGGAGAACTAAGTAATTTACATTCAAGAGCAACATGGTAGTTTCTCAAGTGACTATATTTGGGAAAGGAGAGAACTTAGTGGGGTAAAAGCACAAAGTTGTGTTACACTTTTATAAAGGAAATGACCAATGCTGATCTAAACTTTTAACTCGAATCATTAAAAAGTGACATATACATTTTGAATTTTAAAATGATGTAAAGTAATGAAATGTATATTTTTTAGTGTATTTTATGTTTGTATTTTTTATAAAAATTAAAAAATTATTTGAATACATTTTTTTGTAAAATTGACACTATAATTTAGTTGCTGATAAAATGCTAAAAAATGAAGTTAATTGGGATGTCGCTCTTTTTATAGTAATTTTTTTTCCTTCAAAATTTGTGTGTATTTATAACTTGAAACTTTAGTGCATAGATTTATTTTTTATGCATTTTGATAAATATATATTTTTAAATAAATATTAAAAGTTGTGTGTACTGAAAAATAATTATTTCAATGAGACATCAACTTTTGTCTTGACTATTTATCCAAAATAGAAAAAAAAAATATCATCTTGACGTGGAATCTCTTCTCTAGTGCATCATATTTTTTTTAATAAACTTTACTATTTTTTCTTGATAAGACAATCAACCTTATATTTTGGTGTTGATGACCTACTTTTAGTAAAAAAAAAAAAATATTAACAATAATTAGACTATTATAAAAACCACATTTATTAAAACTACACTTACAAATCTACAAAAGGGTATTTTAAGATTTTTTTTAAAAAAATATTTACATGAGTAGGAATTGTTGAAACGTCAACTTTTTTGAAATTTTGTATTTTTTTGGTAAATTGGCCTCCAAGTGGTGCTACATATGTATTTAGTGGACACTTCTAGTTGGAAAAGTTGTGGCCCATATCTAACTTGGCTAGAATGAATCTCACTAGACCATATGTTTGAAAAAAATGACTTTTAGTTAGAAATGTTTAAATTCACTTGTGCTGATAAGTTAGCCAAAAGTTTGACACAATTCTATACTTTTACCCAGTGATAACATTACCATCAAAACAATAAGGATACTCAAAACCCTACCAAACCATAATGCCTTTTTCATCACCTTGTAGAAATCTCAAACATGCATGAAAATATTTCATAGGAGGGCATGAGACTAAAATCATCTCTATTTTTGACATGTTTTTGAACTATTCTTTGCATAAGAGGATAGGCTAGCTTGAGTTTAAAATACCTTGAAGATGAGTTGAGATTAGAAGGACAACATATGAATAAAACACTAGCATAATGAGACTATAGAAGAGAAATCATGAGTGATCATGACTGCACAATCAGAATGGGAATACATGATGGTTTTGTAGCATGAAAGTATCCACAAAGTCCATATCAAGCAAAGACATCTTCAAGTATTGATTGTGTCTTGTGTAGTATGGGTAAGATGACATTTGTTTGGTTTGAGAATTATTAGCTTCCCTTAACAAAACCAAAGAGAAAATTCTAATTGCTTGATTCAACTCCATGAGTGATTACTAAGATCTCTTAGAAAATTACTTGTTGACTCTGATCAAAGATCATGCATGCCAATATTAAAAGTTCATCATACAAATGGTCATAATTATAGTATTAGTGGTAGCATGGAGGTCTTAATGATTGAAGAAAAGAAGTCTAAAAAGTAGTGGTATGTTTAAAGGCTTGCACCTTGTAAAGACAAGTGAACCAAAATCAAATAACCTTTAGAAAGATAATCATCATAAATTGAGCTTGGAATATACTACATAAAGCATATGAAATCTAAAGGAAAAAGGACAAGGTATGACAAGAAACAAAGTTATAACAGTCAACGAAAGGGAGGTTGATTTCATTTTTTTGACTCATAATCATCCAAAGAGGTGACAGTGAAATCACATAGTACCAACTTCTAAATTACAAGTTGCAGATGGCACAATAATTTAACTAAAAATTTTAAATTTGCAACATGAGTCTTTGTGCTGAATTGGCATCTGGTTATAGTTATTATGTGCAAACATCAGAGCACCTACTATAATAGAAGTATATCCATCCATAATGTGTGGTGCTCACAGACATCCTCAATAAGATGGAAAATATAATAATTGAGTATTATTTAAAGGGTAACAAAATATAGAAAAATATGTAAAATTAAGGACAGAGTATCTAGTTGCAGACACCATGCTATTGGTTATTGATTTTAATGCTTAAATAATGTGAAATATAATCAATCAAAAACTGATACAGGAGCATCCCTAGTTCAAGAGCAATCTTGTATCAACCAAAAACATTTGCATTTCAGTTTACTTGCAATTCAGTTTGTTTCTTTTCATTTTCTAGTTTAGTTCAGGTAGTTCAGTCAGAAGCAGTTTCTATATTTTGGTCCGCATTCTACCATGGTTGCATTTCACATCTTACAAAACTAGACTTAGCATCTAGATTCATTCATCTACATCATATCCAAAATTTAGAGCATTTGGACTAAGTACCAAAAAGTTATCGCTATCAAAAGATCAGTTGTTTTCTCAGAATAGAGCATCCTGACAGTCTCTGATAATTAGCTGAAGGAGAAGACTTACAGAGCATTCCTCAACTTTTGGAGCCTAATGACACATCATTCAATGATCTTTGGTTTGTGGCTGACCTTCCTCAAGATCCACACATCATTCCATTCATTTGCGGAGGTGTTCTACATGATTAGGTCTGACATATCTGTGTACACATGTTACAACTCTTCATTGGAGTTTATGACCTTCCTTGGCCAACGTGGAGAAAACTTTGTACTGGAGATGATATATAAGGATGTAATAGATCCCTAGGAAAGTAGTTATGATCATTAGCATAAGTTCATAGTTTGGATTTTATATGAAAGGGACTTCAATACTATATCTTGTGCATATTCTGATATTTTGTAATCAAGCCTTTGAGCCCTAGTTGTAAGCCCACATGATGCCGGCTAGATTGTATTTGAATTCTATGATATACTAAATGACTAAATCTACATTTGTTTCATATCTTTGAGTTGTTTCCGTTCTGTTTACTCTTGCTGCACGGCCTGGACAGTTCATTCTGTGAACCCTCCTACCGTGATTGCACCAAGTGGTATCAGAGCGAAAGTTCAACTATTTGGGAGCGAATTGAGAGAAGTTGGTGAGGGGATTCTGTAAAATCTTGTTGTGGATAGATTGCCAAATTGAGGCAAGTTACTTGTATCCCAACCAATCACCGATTATGTGATAGTTGTCACCTTATAGCCCGATCACCGAGCTTGACGTAGTTTGCACTTGATCCTAGGAAGAATGCCATGGAGGAGAGTTGTTTCCATTGGAACAATGGCTTGTAGAATGGATGAGATGATGGAAATGATGAAAACAATGTAAATTTGATTAGATGCCATTGAAGAAGATAGGCAAAGAGGATTGACACCGAGAACTAATGTTGAAAGTGATGATGAAGAGGAATTTTAATCTGTTGAACAAATTGGCAAAACCCTAGGAGGTGATGAAGAAGAAGAATCAGATCAAGTCAAGATGTTGTGAGCTATTTCAAAGATAGGAAAGAGACCTAGATTTTATGTGACAAACTATACTGGTAATTTGAACCCTGAAGAATTGATTGACTGGATAAACGACATGGAAGAATACTTTGAATATGAAGTTGAAGATCCAGAGAAGGTGAAATTTGCAAAGACAAAATTGAAAGGACATGTTGCTTTATGGTGGAAGGAAGTTTAGTTAGATACAAATAAAAGAGGAAAAGAAAAGATTATAAAGTGGGATAGGATGGTGACAAAATTGAAGAATCAGTTTATACCTACTGACTATGAGTTGGAGCTACTGAAAAGATTGTAAAACCTGAGACAAAAGGAGAAATCTGTGAAGGAGTATACTGAAGAATTTCATAAGATGATTATAAGGATAGGACATAGTGAAGAAAGCAAGGAGAAAGTGGCTAGATACATCAATGGACCAAGATTGAACATTTAAGAAGAACCAATCTTGGGAAGGATGACATTTTTGGAAGAAGCTTATTAGTTTTCCCTGAAAGTTGAAGAGAAGCTAAATAAAAGGCATGATCTGAGACAAAGAGGCAGAGGAGGTAAATTTTAGAGAGGTAGAATATTTTCTAGAGGAGATAGAACAATTCAGAGTAGAACAAGTTTGACAACACATTTAGGGAGGACAGAGATACTAATGCATACTGGAGCAATGACATAAATTTTCATCACAGAGGTAACTACAATTCATACCAGAACAAAGGATACAAAAGAGAGCGAAGAGGATTTGATAAGAAAACATTTAGAGGCATTTGTTTCAAGTGTGGAGGTGAAGGACATAGAGCATTTAAATGTAATTAGGTTAGTACAAGCAAGAGGACAGAGAACAGTGGAAGAGCAGCCTATGTGGAAGAAGAACCTATTAGAACACTGAGTTCAGTTGTTAAACATGAGAAAGGAGAATCACTTGTGATTTGGAGAGTACTATTTCAAATAGAGACAGATGAAGAACCACCACAGACAAAGAGTTGGTTCAGAACAAGATGCAAATCAGGAGGTAAGTGTTGTAAAGTTGTAATCAATAGTGGTAGTTCAGATAACCCAGTTTCAGAAGAGATGGTGACTAAGCTAAAGTTGGAAAGATTGAAACACCCTAAGCCCTATCAGATAGCATGGATTCAGGATGATCATAAGGTACTGGTGAGTGAACAATGTTTGGTGAAATTTCATATTGGATCTTATCATGATGAAGTCTTGTGTGATATTATGCCTATGGATGTATGTCATATCTTGTTGGGTAGACCTTGGTAGTATGATAGAAAAGATATACATGATGGGAGAAAGAATACATACACTATAACATCAAAGGGAAAGAGAATTACTTTGATTCCTTTGGAGGATGATCCTAAGAATGAAGTATGTAGAAATGCTAGAATCTTTTTGGTAGACAGAAGAAAATTTTTGGATGGTTTGACACATGAAAATATGTGTTATACTTTGATTCCTAAGAAGCCTAAAACATTGAAGCAAACTAAAGAATCACAACCATAGGAGATAATAGAGTTGTTGACAGAGTATGAAGACATCATATCAGATAATGTACCTGAAGGATTGCCACCTATAAGGAGTATCAGTCATCACATGGATCTTATACCGGGAGCTAGTTTGCCTAATAAAGTAGCACATAGAATGACACTAGTAGAGAATGAAGAATTGAATAGACAGATACAAGAGTTGTTGAGGAAAGGTTTGATCAAAGAAAGTTTGAGTCCTTGTTCAGTACTTGCAGTGTTAACACTAAAGAAAGATGGAGAATGGAGAATGTGTACAGACTCTAGAGTAATCAACAATATCATAGTTAAGTATAGATTTCCTCTACCTAGAATGGATGATATCATGGATTGTTTGAGTGGAGCAAGATATTTCATAAAGATAGACTTGAAGAGTGGATACCATCAGATCAGAATCAGAGAAGGAGATGAATGGAAGACTACATTTTAGATAAATGAAGGATTGTATGAGTGGTTAGTGATGCCTTTTGGATTGACAAATGTACCAAGTACTTTCATGAGGTTGATGAATGAAGTCTTGAAGAAATTCTTGGGTAATTTTGTGATTGTATATTTAGATGACATTTTGATTTTCAATAAGACAAGAAAAGAACATTTGAGGCACATTAGACAAGTTTTGCAGAGGTTGAGAGAAGAGAAATTGTTGATAAACATCAAGAAATGTAGTTTCATGAAGGAAGAACTAGTATATTTGGGATTTGTGATTTCTGCGGAAGGATTGAAGATGGACCCTGAGAAAGTAAGAGCAATTGTTGAATGGCCTACACCAGAGAGTATTGGAGAAGTCAGATCATTTCATGGATTAGCTAGTTTCTGCTGGAAGTTCATCAGAAATTTTAGTTCAGTATGTAACCCTATGGCAGAGACAATGAGAGGTGACAGAAAAGAATTCCAATGGACATCAGGAGTAGATAAAAAGTTTTGAATTGTTGAAATAGAAAGTGACAGAGCAACCTATTTTGGCATTACCAGATTTTAATAAGGTATTTCAAGTTGATTGTGATGCAAGTGGAAATGTGATTGGAGTAGTATTAAGTCAAGAAGGTAGACCTATAGCATATTTCAATGAGAAGTTGAATGATGCAAGGAGAAGATATTCAGTTTATGATCAAGAGTTCTATGCCATAATTCAAGCCTTGAAGAAGTGGAGACATTACTTGTTGCCTAAGGAGTTTGTGTTGTATACAAATCATCAAGCTTTACAATATTTGAATAGTCAAGGAAAGTTGAATCAAAGACATATGAGTTGGGTAGAGTTCATGCAGAGTCATACCTTTGTGTTAAAGCATAAGAGTGGTAAATCAAACAAAGTTGCTAATGCCTTAAGTAGGAGAAGAAACTTGTTGACAGAGATGAGAATTGAAGTGTTGGGATTTGATGAATTGAAGAACATGTATGAGGGAGATACTGATTTTATCTAACCTTGGAAAGCATGTAAGGAACTTGTTGCGATAGATAGGAGTAAGTGGTTGGATTATTTCATTCAGGAAGATATGTTGTTCAAAGGAAGTCAATTATGCATACCTAGAAGTTCAATGCGAAATCATTTAAGCAAGGAAAAACATAGTGGAGGATTGGCAAGACATTGTGGCATTGATAAGATAGTGGCCTTGGTAAGTAAAAACTACTTTTGGCCTCATATACATAAGGATGTTAGGAAATTTGAGCAGAGTTGTAGAGTTTGTCAAGTTGCAAAAGGGAATAGTTAGAATACTGGATTATATAAATCTTTGACAGTACTGGAGAGACCTTGGGAAGACATAAGCATGCATTTTGTAATGGGATTGCCAAAGACATAGAGAGGACATGATTCTATATTTGTAGTGGTAGACAAATTTTCAAAGATGGCTCATTTCATACCTTGTAAGAAGACAACTGATGCTATGCATGTAGCTAACCTATTTTTCAAGGAGATTGTGAGATTGCATGGATTACCTAACAATATAGTTTCAGACAGAGATACAAAGTTTGTTGGATATTTTTGGAAGACACTTTAGAAGAAGATGAAGACAGATTTGAAGTTCAGTTCAACATTTCATCCATAGACTGATGGATATATAGAGGCAGTGAATAGGAGTTTGGGAAACTTGTTGAGAATCTTGGTTGGAGAGAAAGAAGAAAGTTGGGATTTGATTCTTTCACAAGCAAAGTTTGCATACAATAATTTAGTAAATAGGAGCACTTGAAGAACACCTTTTGAGATTGTTACTAGAGTAAACCCTAGAGGAGTTGCAGAACTAAGAGACATGGGTACAGAAGAAAAGATAAGTACAAAAGAAGAAGAATTTGTAGATCACATAAAGACAGTACATAATTAGGTGAAGAAACATTTGGAGGATATGAACAGTAAGTATAAAGAAAAGGTAGATGAGAAAAGAAGACCTAAGGAATTTGTAGTAGGAGATGAAGTGATGGTGTACTTGAGAAGAGAAAGATTTCCAGTTGGAACATATAACAAATTGAAAATGAAAGATTTCCAATTGGAACATATAAAAAATTGAAAATGAAGAAGTTTGGACCTTGTAAGATACTCAAGAAATTTGATTTAGGAAATGCATATGAATTGGAATTACCGAAGACATTGGGTATATCACCTATTTTCAATATTGCAGACCTCTATCAGTATCATGAAGCAGAGTTTAGTGACAACATGGTAGAAGACTTAAAGAAGAAGTCACCACAACAAGCACCGGAGTAGATTGAAGACATCTTGGATAGCAAAGTTGGATGTAGCACTAAAGGAAGACAATACAAATAAGATCTTGTGAAGTGGAAAGGCAGGCTGAAAGAAGATTCATCAGGATTTCTCAAGCTGAGGTTGACCGTCTTAGTTCTTCCCTAGCCCCCGCAAAGTGAGGGACTCACTTTTTTAATAACCCCAGATGTCTAATGTAGGAGCATCCTTGGTTCAAGAGCAATCTTGCATCAACAAAAAACATTTGCATTTCAGTTTGCTTGGAATTCAGTTTGTTTCTTTTCATTTTCCAATTCAGTTCAGGCAATTTAGTGAGAAGCATTTTCTATATTTTGGTCCACATTCTGCTGTAGTTGCATTTCACATTTTCCAGAGCTAGACTTAGCATCTAGATTCATTCATCTACATGATATCTAGAATTTAGAGCATTTGGACTAAGTACCAGAAAGCTATCACTATTAGAAGATCAACTATTTTCTCAAAACAGAGCATCTTGACAGTCTTTGATAATCAACTAAAGGAGAAGACTTGCAGAGCATTCCTTGACTTGTGGAGCCTAATGACACATAATTCAATGATCTTTGGTTCATGTCCAACCTTCCCTGATATCCACACATCATTCCATTCATTTGTGGAGGTGTTCTACATGATTAGGTCTAACCTATCCATATACACACGTTACCGCTCTTCATTGGAGTTTGTGACCTTCCTTGTCCGACACAAAGGAAACTTTTGTACTGGACATGATATATAACGATGTAATAGATCCCTAGGAAAGTAGTTATGATCATTAGCATAAGTTCATAGTTTGAATTTTGCGAGAAAGGGACTTCAATGCTATATCTTGGGCATATTCTGATATTCTGTAATTAGGTCTTTGAGCCCTAGTTGTAAGCCCGCATGATGTCGGCCAGATTGTATTTGAATTCTATGATATACTGAATGACTAAATATGCATTTGTTTCATATCTTTGAGTTGTTTACGTTATGTTTACTCTTGCTACACGGCCTAGACAGTTCATTATGTGAACCCTCCTACCATGATTGCACCAACAACACAGCATACAACAAAGCTAAATGGCCAATTAAATAAGTCTATCAAAAGTCGTATTTACACTTTTTTCATGAGATGGATTGACCATCTTATCACATTGTCTTTTACTTTTCCATTCCATTTATTATCATCAAATCTATACACAAGTACATGATAGGCATGCAATAGACCTCTCAAATGAGGCCATCTTGGGTTTAGAAGCATATAAAAGGGAATTAAAGAAATGTTTTCTAAACACTTAACCAGATAGTTCCAACCATAAATTTAAATGGTTGAAACTCTTACTATAGCTTCCATTTAGTAGACGTACCCCTAAATTCCTATGGTCTCCCTAAGGACATGAAACATAATATTTAGTAAATAAAAGGATAACTTATATAAAGAGCTTTCACAAATCTACCAAGCTCAAAAATCCACAACTCAGTGTTCAGTATAAATAATATGTAAAGAGCTTGCTTTGGCAGTACATGCTCTCAAGATTGCAGTGCTAATGATGATTGTTTTATGTGTAAATCAAGAAAGTATCTAGTGCATGATAGAAATCAAGATTACAAAGCATTAACAATAGCCATTTGTTATCACTATGAAAATTGGATCAATGAAAACTCTTGAAAAAGCAATGATGATGATGCCAAGAAACATGTAGATAAACCTATCATAGTGATAGTTAAGGTTATCAGTACAAAAAAGAAAAGAAAAATCTGACTTACAATGACTTACTATTTTCAGCTTACTAGAAACCAACTTCTCAAACCGTCTAAAGTTCTACTTTGTTGTTTAGATACCTTATTCATGATCATCATTTGCACTTTTATCAAATAGAAGCTAGCAGGCTAGCTTTTTCCCTATTTCCTAATAGAAATCTACAAATATATTTTTTATCACAATGTATGCAAGAAGCTTTACCACCTTCTCCATAATGTCTTCAATATTGTATTTTTCGAAAAAGAAAAAGATAGTAAAAACACAAAACAACAAATGGAGCTAAAAATGGATGGAAGTTCAATTGTAAGAACTAACTCTAATTGTCTCTAGGCATATTATTTATCTATCCCACCATAGGAGAAAATATAGGTCTTCAATTAAAGGTAATTAATTTTTTTTAGCTTGACTTGGTTGCTTGATCTCCACATAGGCACCTAAAAACTACCTTTGGTTGATTGAGTTAAGAAACTTTGACTTGACATTTCAATTTTCTTTGGAAACTATTAAAAGACTCCTATATGCTTTCCAACTGCCCTCCAAGTCACCCAAAATGACCCATGTATCTTCTCAACTGCTCATTATAACCTGCATCACTCCAAAAATACCAAACCCCTTTACCATGTTCATAAGATATGTGTTAAATCTTTGAAATGGTTAACAATCTCTTGGAGGCATAGGAGAGATTCAAGGGCTTTTAGCTACCATCTCCCAATACACTATGATACCATCCCTAATGCCATGGATTGTCCACTTAATAAGTTGATTGTGCATTCTTTTCTCTCCAAAATGTTTATCACTATCAAAACTTGAAAAGGTTAAGTCATTCGCATTAAATTCTAGACCATTTCCTAAGACTGTCACTTCTTGTAGTTTGTCACTTCCTATAGCTTGTCCCTTAATGTAGTTTGTGTGTATGACTGCCGCTTGAAATATAAAACATGACAATCCTTTTTACCAAAGTGACAATACTCTTGCAACCAATATAGTGTTATTTCATGTGAATGGATATGATGTTCAATGTGTCTTCATGAATTCAAACATAGTTTTACTAAGATGGGTTTTAATCCTCATTTCATAGTAGACAACCCATTATAGTTTTGACTGTCCTACTCATCTATCGCTAATATCTAAGGCTTACATTACTATCATGTCACAGACTATTATCATGTGAAAATGACTATTGATTTGAACTTTTTGTGCACTTCCTCTATGAGCTTACCTATCCTCATGCTTTTATCACAATCATAGTAGTCCTTCAAGTAATTGCATCACTATCTTCTACCATGTCCTTTTTTTATTTTCTCCTTCATTTGACATTGACTATGTTTATAAATGATTGTCTTCAGAGCAATGAATATGATTGTCATGATGTATGATCTATGGCTAAGCATTGTTCACCTATCTACTGCCCTCATGATCGTGCATAGGCTTTTATGGACTATCATACTTGATGGCATCAACACCTTTTCATGGTTATTGCACAGTTTGTTATCTTTATTGACTTTGTATATTTTCCTTTGGTATGAACATGATATTCTTAACTATTATTGTCTTTTGTTGATGGTCACAATGATCACTACCTTTGAAAATTTGCATAGGATACAAGATCATTGTCTCATCATTATTTAATTAGAGAACATGGACAATCAACTCCTCTCTTTATCTCATCTGTCATCACCACAGTCATGAGAAATATGACTATCATATGTCCCCTTTTAATAACTTTTCAAATCCATAATACTATCATTCACATTATCGTTGATAAGATAGTCCATACTTAAGTTACCACCTTTTGAGTCATTCTTCTTTGTATGACTTTTCCCTATCACTTTATACTTATCTAAGGAATTATTTAGATAAAATGCTAATTGGAAAGACCTGTGAAGCTTTATCAAGGATTCTTTAATGATGTTTGACTATCAAAACTATATATTTGCATAGAGTTATCCATTCAAGGTGGCTATTACCACTACAAGGATCACTTAACTATTAGATAGGTGGATAGTTAGATGCTTGGTAATCTTGTCCATGTATAGAATTTATAGATTTGATGAGCTGGTCAACCAAGTAGAACTTAGCAAAAAAATTACTTTTATACAAAATGAAGCATGCCAAACAACATTTCCAAATCTATTCTCTATTCTATAAATGATGGAAATGGAGAAAAGATCAAAATTTGAAATTACCAATAGGCAACCTTCAATAAAACAAAACGTATTATAACTTCCTAAATTTATGCTTGGCAAGAAAAATTGGGAAATCTATCTATTTTGATGGATTTATTTGGAGCTCTCTATAAACCTTTGCTTAGCAAGAGTGTATAATAGAAGCCTGTGGAATCTTCTATTTAACATAAGTATTTACTAGGTATTGGTGTAAATCTCTAGAAACCTATGCTTATCCAAGTATAAACAATAGACTAGGATAAAGAAGCCCTAACAATAGTGGCTAGTGATAGTAATACTCAAGATCAAAATTTTACTCACTTCATATAAACCACACAAAATTTATTTAATATTAAATAAAATATGCTTACTAGGCTGCTCAATTTGTGCTTCTTCAATGAAAACAATTGTCTAAAGAATATAAGTGTAAATTTTAAGCACATTTTGACAGGAGCTTATCTGATCATACAAAGATGGATGTCAAAAGTAGAATGAGAGGAAAGCATCATTATATTTAGAAGCAGGATGCTAAAATTGGATTTGAGGCTTTTGATAAAGTATCCTTTGGCTGAGTGTTGGATAAATTGGAATCCCTTAACAAGAGAGTACGTTTGATCAAATAGTTATTGATCCTCCACACAAAATAGATCCTTATCAGCCAGGTCAAATGCCACCCCTAGAAAATGTAGTGCACACTATATAAACCAAAACCTAACTGAAAACCACTATACATTGGCTAATAAACTAAAGATTATTACATGGTGCAACCAAAAAGAGCATTAAATAATGGTAGTTTATTTATCATCATCTGTATGTTTGCAAAGATCATCTAGCAAAGCAAATTTCCAAATTAAAAATGATGGAAAGAAGTAGGATTTGAATGCTTATTCAACAACCCTCATTTATCAAGAGAAGAAGACAGATTTGGTTTTGGAAAACTTACAATGGCTTGATAGGGGAAGGGTAGAAAAAGTTGGGTAGCTAATTTGATGGTTGCGTGGCATGTTACTTCACCTTGAAAAAATTATTGCATGTTACTAACTTATACACCCAAGGCAATAGTTTACACCAGTAGATCATTGAACTATACAACATGGATTATCAACCATTTTACCTCTGCTCATTTTCAACAAAATGGGCATTGCCATTCCTGTTGCAAATTGCCAGATTGTTGAACTATACAACATCGATCATGAACCATTTTACCTCTACTCATTTTCAACAAAATGGGTATATTCAGAACTTGAAATTTTTCAAAAATTATTGGAGATAGTGAAAAAGTATAGGAATCCAACCCTTGATGAGATTGTCTATTTTTTAAGGTGATAACACATCCAATTCAACAATGTCTTGAGCATAGAGGCAGTCTTCTTCATCTGGCATATCTTCCAAGTCTTTGAGAGTATTAGGAATTACAAAGCAAGGAGCCATGACTCTTCTTTGTCAACTCTTGATCAATTCAAGATGATACAGGGGTTTCTTTTGTTTGAATTATTTTTCATCAAAAAAATTTCCCTCTGTGGACTTTAAAATATGGCATGTTACTTCACCTTGAAAAAATTATTGCATGTTACTAACTTATACACCCAACGTAATAGTTTAAACCACTAGATTATTGAACTATACAACACCGATTATCAACCATTTTACCTCTGCTCATTTTCAATGAAATGGGCATTATTGTTCCTATTGCAAACTGCCAGATTGTTGCACTATACAACATCAATTATCAACGATTTTACCTCTGCTCATTTTCAACAAAATGGGTGTTACTGGAACTTGAATTTTTTTTTTAAATTATCGGAGATAGTGAAAAAGTATAGGAATCCAACCCTTGATGAGTTCATCTATTTTTTAAGGTGACAACACATCCAATTCAATAATGTCTTGAGCGTAGAGGTGGTCTTCTTCGTCTAGCACACCTTCCAAGTCTTTGAGAGTATTAAGAATTACAAAGTGAGGATCCATGACTCTTCTCTATCAACTCTTGATCAGTTCAGGATGAAACAAGGTTTTCTTTTATTTGAATTATTTTTCATCGAAAAAAGTTCCCTCTCTATGGACTTTGAAATATTCCCACTCCCTTCAATGAAATATTTTTAATTACCCACTTTAATATGATATTGTCTAATTTTTTTATGTGACTATGTTTGATGTGGAGCTTGATGAGTCTCTAAGTGGGAGACTGTTGGTATGTGGCGATTAATCATGCAAATATTGTACACTCATAATGTATCCTTGTCAGGGTTTAGGGTCGGTTGTTAATTTTTGTTAACTGAAAAATGAAAATAACTCTATAAAACCCTAATTCTAGAAGCTTCCAAAAGCTTGTTATAAGTGGCTAGAATGTATGTTACAGGTTTGGAATTTGCAACATTGTAATCTATTTTGCACTGGATAATAAAATCATTAGATAGCTAAGTTTTTATGGATGTAGCCCATTTTGGGTGAACCAGGTTAAAATTTTATGTTGATCTCTTTTGTGTTATTCTTCAATGTTATATTTGGGTTATTTAATCTACATGTAATTGTTAGTGTTTATTACTCCAATCTGCCTAAACCCTAACAACTAGTATCAGAGCAGGCTTTGTTTGATTATCATCTGTAGGAAGGTCTCACAATTGAGTGGGAGTCTCATGGTTAAGTGGGAACAATGGCGGATGAGGGTGAATTGAAGGTAGATAAATTCAATGGGAAGAACTATCAGTTATGGAAGATTCAGATGGAGGATTATCTCTATCAAAAGGATTTATGGAGGCCATTGGAAGGAAAAGCCAAGAAACTAGCTGATGAGGATTGGGAACTTTTGGACAGAAATGTTGGCAAGAGACACTATATGGATTCATGGTTGTTGTCATTGATGGCAACAAAGGTCATCCCACATATCCGCAAGTCATGATATGTCTCTACCGGAAGTCAGATTGAAGATTGTGGTGGTCCGGTGAACAAGAACAGAGCATGTGGCAAGGTCCGACAGATTGGTCCGGATCTCTCAGAGGAAGTGTCTTGGTGCAGTGCGGATCTGGGGAAGTCAAGAGGACTATCTTGAGTAGTATATTCCAAGGATTTAGCCTCCGGAGATGGACAAGGAAAAAGATATGAATAGTTGAGTACCGGATTCCTGAGAGACAGTGAAAACAGAGGAAGAACTGACTGACTGAGTATCAAACTACTTTCCGGATGTGTTACAGATGATGATAAAGGTTGCGGAGGCATGAATCATGTTTGGCCGACATAATTGATGATATCTACAAGTATATGCTTGATCCGCATTGCTTGGTGAGCAAGGATTCAGCCGACAGAACTAAGTTTGTAAGAAACTAGACTGTTCCGGATGCCGACTAGAAAGATGATGAAATTACTTGTGCGGATATATATAGAGGATGGATTTAGTGGTAAAGGGCGTGAATGTGTGTGTGAATATATGCGAACAAGTCTAGAGTAGAGCAGAAGTAACAAGAAAGATCCGGTATGTGAAAGGACAGCAGACTAAAGAACAGAGGAAAGATGAAGTGCAGCAGATCAGTATACTGAACCTAACCGGAACTGAACTCCAGCATATGCAGATGCTTCCAATCAGTTCAAGACTGTGATTCTATTCACTTTGTAAGACAGTGTGTCTTCTTGTAGGCAGTGAGCCTCTTGTGAGCAGTGTGCTCGGGCAGTGAGCCCTAATTGGCAAGTGCCATTTTTGTAATTTCCTATTCTTCTAACAGAGAATAATTCTTGGGTTAATCACCCCGTGGTTTTCTCCCTTAACAGGGTTTCCACGTCAAAAATACTGTGTCATGTGTTTCTTATTTCATGGCTTATGTTTTGTGTTTGATTTTATGCTGCTTCAATTAAGAGGAAAGTTTAATAAGGGAAATAATTAGGATAACTGATTCACCCCCCCCTCTCAGTTATCAACAATTGGTATCAGAGCTAAGTTCCTCCTAATAGAGCCTAACAGCTTGAGGAAGATCTGGGATTTCAAATGGATGCATATGGTTTAAGGGAGCAACTCAAGACTGCCCTTGAGGATCTTGAACAGTCAAATTCTGAAGTCAGTGAATTAAAGGAAAGACTCAAACAGGCTGATGAATTCATGAGAGAATTAAAAGACAAATTAAGTCTCTCTATGAAAAAGAGAAAGGAGCTGCTTCAACAGTTGGCAAGACAAAGTGAAGAAAGCAATACAAGTGAGGAATTGACTGAGCAAACCAAGTTATGTGAAAAGTTATCAAAAGAAGTCATTATGTTAAGACATGAAATGGAATCAGGAACTATAAAGTTTACTCAAGAGATTGAAGAAAAAAGAAAGGCTGAAGACAATCTAAGACAATCTCTTAAAGAAAAATCAGAAGAATGCCACCAGATGGACAGGATTATCAGACACCTTGAATCTGATCTTGAAGATTCCAAAGATAATGAAGGAAAACTTGAGGATCAAATTGCCTCTCTCAAAAGAGACCTTCAAACAGCAAATGAATATAAAGAGAAATTCAAGATAAGTTCTGCTCAACTTGAAGTTCTTCTTGGAAGTCAAAAGAGGACAGATGACAAGTATGGCTTGGGATATGAGAAAGGAGAAAGCTCCGGATCCGGTCAGAAGAATCTTGGATCAGAAAATCCAAGGAGCAGGCCTAGAAGACCTCCGGTAAGACAGCCAAATGCTCAAAAATATCCATCCTTCAATGGATACTACCACAGCTGCAACCATTTTGGTCACAAAGCTAATCAGTGCAGAATGAGAATGAATCAGATTAATTCATCCTTCTCCGGACAGTGCTTCAACTGCAAAAGGTATGGACACAAATCCCATGAATGCAGAATTATGCAAGTAAACAAATCATTCAAAGGTAGATGCTTTACATGCAATAGAGTAGGTCATATGGCTAATCAATGCAGATCAAGGGGATATCAGTTAAATATGCAAAGAAATGTTATTTGTCAAATCTGCAATAGGTCCGGTCATAATGCTAAAGTTTGCAGAAACAAGAATCAGGACAAAAGAGGTCCGGTGTATAATCAGAATCAAGACAAGGGT
The DNA here is from genome assembly GCA_027924645.1 of Cunninghamia lanceolata. NCBI lineage: Eukaryota > Viridiplantae > Streptophyta > Pinopsida > Cupressales > Cupressaceae > Cunninghamia > Cunninghamia lanceolata. The sequence continues at coordinate 18,213,581 of BSBN01001807.1, read as the reverse complement.
AAACAAAAGATGAATGCGGATGAAGTTAGGAATCAGATGAGCAAGATTTGGGTGAAGAAAAGCTCAGAGAATGTAGAGGTTGGATCCGCACCAGATTCTGGTGCTGATATTTCTTCCGGAAATTAAAAAGTGAGCTCAGGCTCAGGGGGAGACTCAAAGAAGATTCTGTTCCCCCAGCCAAACAAGTTGTGCCGGATGTGGCACAAGATGCGGATTAAAGGGTTTGTAGATATAAGTCCTGAGATGCTTCAGTCAAGTTTTCAGAGGTCCGCATGGAGTTATGAAGAAGCTGTGTTCGATTAAGTTAGACCTGTTCAGGGAGGTGCTCCGGTATGATAAAGGATTACAAAAAGGTCCGGAGAGATCCGGAAGTGCACGATCTTGTCTTGCGGATTGGACAGAGTGTTTGGGATGTTCTTGTAATATGTTACCTAGATTTATTCATGATTTAAAGATCCGGATGATATTCAGTGATCAGGACTAATCCGGGATACTCCAAGCTGTCCAGACATGGTAAACCGGAATAATGCAGGTGAAGCATTTATTGCAGACAGATATTAGGGTTTGCGGAGCGATATAAGGGATTTCTCAAAAGTTATCTGCTCATTCTACACTTGAGAAGAAGCGAATAGTGGAGCTCTGCAACAAGGTTCATCAAGCACACCAAGGATCTCCTGCCGAAGCTATTGCATAAAGAAATCAATCCAACCACTCCGTGCAAACTGAAGGCGCATAAGGTATTCTTCGTTTTTCATTGCCTCACTGCAAATCTTTGAAGAATGGCTACTCCAAACATAGTTAAGATCTCTGATAGACCTCGCCCCTCATTCAAGAAACATCCCTACAAATCGTTGGAGGTAGATCCACTAGGAGCCTTCTCTAGTGTTCCCCACGGAGTCTTACATACTGAAGATATTAGGGTTTACATACACGCAAACATTGAGGAATTTGGGGAATTCAAATTAAGAGACCTCTATCACAAGCAACTGATAGACAATGCTTTTGAGCTCAAACCAGAGTATAAGGGTATCCAGAAGAAACAATTTGAGCAATTCATTCATTTCCCTAGCTTTGAAGAAGATGAATGGGTCCGGTATGTACTGAGCAGGATGCATGACAACTTCCTTTGGCTAGATAGACCCTGTAAGATCACAAAAGAAGCAATTAGAGCAGTAACTGGTCTATACTCTTCCGGGGGGGTACCTATCCTCAAATCTGTCAAGAACAACGTTGTAACTGAGGCCACCGGATCAAAATATGATAAGAGGGCAATGACCATTGAAGATATTTCGGATCCGGATATCAAATATGCATCAATGATAATAGGATACAAGATCTATCACTCCAGCAGGGAGAATTCTGTATCCGGAACTGCAATATACACAGCATATGAAATGCTAAGAAAGAATGCAGATTATGATCTTTGTGAACTACTACTAAGCCAATTGATGGAAAATGTACAGAAAATCAAGAAAGACAAGAAGAACTCCTTTAAGTATGGTACTCTCATTGTATGTCTCTTCTTCTACTTCATGAATGAGCTACCCGGAACAAGTGGATGGGTATGGCAGAATGACAAACCTGTTGCAGTCCAGATAAGAGACTATTTGCATGGACTTGGGGATGCAAAAGCGAGAAATACAGCTCTATGGGGATACTTCAAAAACTTTCAGAGCATGATGCAAGCAAGAGAGAGAATTCCCCAGTCACTCATTGAGAAATACAAGGACTCAGTATGTTTTATGGTTGACACTGATCAGTGCCTAATGGAGGCAGTGGAGCCAAGGACTGTCTGGATCATGCCCATGGGGTATGAAGTTGATGAACAGATAGTAGAGCTGCATGTTCAACACATGCTAAGTCAGCCCAAAGATCCTAAGGCAGAAAGGTTTGGAACCTTTGAGGAGCTGAGCGTGAAATTACATGTAGAACTCAGGGAACCTGAGATTAAGAAAAAAGTGAGAAAAGAAGTAGAGCACATTGCTCAAGGCCTAGGCATCTCAAAAGAGGCACTTGATACCAGCCGGGAAAAGAGGAGAAAGGCTGAGGAAGAAAAGAAAAGCACAGAAAGTGTTCCGGTTGAAACCCCCACCCGGACCAGATCATCAAAGAGATCTGCACCTTCCACAACCAAAAGCTCAAAACCGGAAGTCCAGGCATCCGGTAAAAGATCCAAGACAAAAGCATCAAGGGCTTATGAAAGCCAAAAGGATGAAGAGGAAACAGAATCAGATAAGGAAGTTAGAGAAGTAAAGAAACAGAAGAAGAAAGGATCCGGTAAGCCCTCCACAGGCCAAGACAAGGATGAAATGGCAGAGGTAACTGTTGAAAAGCCCACTCTGTCACTAGAGAGCATAATCAAGTCGGTCACGGTGGATGGAAACCTTCAACCAATGACCGAATCCTATGATGACTTCAGTGAGGCAGACCAAAAGACTCTGCAGGAAGCCACAGTTAAATATCTGAACACATACAATAAGGCTTTCATTGAGATCATATCACTCATTCCTAAAAGCCTAGAGAAGGAAATGGAAGTAAGAAAGAATAATGCTCATGCCAAAGATCTTGAGATCCGGGAGCAGATAGCTATTCAGCTATATCCTCAAATTGATCCCAAGACAATGAACATGATCTTCAAGGACTGCAGAGATGAGTTCAGAAGTAAAGCCAGGATGAATCAGCTCATGCTTGGTGAGACTGACAAAGTGGCACAAGAGACAGAAGAGATCCTCCGGAAGGCCTTCAAAAGGTTCAATCTTCCTGTTGTAGAGGACTTAGGTGCAGAAACAGCTGCTGATTTGGAATCTTCTGTTCCGGAAGAAGTGAGCCATGAACAGACAAGTGAGGACTTGGGACCCTCTGCTCCAGAAGAAGTGACCCATGAACAAGCAAGCATCTCTCCTCCGGTTTCCCCTACAGTCTCCGGATCCAAAGAAGAAGAGCAATTGCAGGAGAAGGAAGCAGTGGTGACAGACAAAGAGGTTGACAGTTCTAAGACTGCAGAAGAAAAGAAACATCTGTCTCCGGCAAGAGACACTGCACAAACTGTTCAACAATTTTTGAGCAAAGAAACTCTAGAGATTGATGAACCGGAGCTTCTAAAAGGTCCATTTGATTTTGACTCTCTCTCTCCGGTACAAACAATGAAGATAGCTTCATTTGCAAATGCCAAGGCAAATGAAAAGCTCCTGAAGTCTCATATGGAAGACTGTGAGTTGATAGAGGCTGCTTCCGGAGTACTTGTAAAGATCATGCCATCAATCCAAATAGATCCGACAGCCTCCACTTCCGGAAGATTGTAAGCATTGGAATAAAGAGTTTAGAAAATGCTCTTAAGGATGGCGGTGACATCTACAAATTTTGTATATCTTGGTCAAAGGCAACAGCAGCAATTGACAAGAAAATAAAAGAGGAACAGGACAAGCTTCAAAGCTTATCTCAAAGTTTTGATCCTCTCTCTTCCTCTATAATAAATCAAGAATGTCAGACTATTGCAGTCTTGAATGAAATAAAGAATCTTGAGAAGGAGAGGAAGAACATTACCAACCGGATGGGAGAACTTAGAAGGATTATAGTCCCTAAGTTGGAAACTATGCATGAGGCCATCAGTGATGCCCAGACCACCGCCCATACAAAAGATCCGACAGATCTCAGGCGGGCAGAAGCTTTTGCATTTTTGTTGAGTGGTCACATTTCAATCTTGGACAGAATGAAGCTAAGTTGGGCTACTGAAATGGTTCAACTGCAGACATCCTTTGCAGACATTCTGCAGTATATGTGAGTATGTAAATATGCGGCTATATATAGAAAATTTTTGAAAATTTTGGTGTGCGGACCCTACCCTTTGCCATTGATGTCAAAGGGGGAGTGAGGAGCAGTGAAAAATGAGGAATCCAACTCAGGGGGAGTTCCGGAAATTGTATATAAAGACAGAGCATCAGCAAAGGGGGAGCATAGTGTAAACACTTAGTCATTTTTCACTAAGTGTTGCCATCAATGCCAAAGGGGGAGATTGTTGGCAAGAGACACTATATGGATTCATGGTTGTTGTCATTGATGGCAACAAAGGTCATCCCACATATCCGCAAGTCATGATATGTCTCTACCGGAAGTCAGATTGAAGATTGTGGTGGTCCGGTGAACAAGAACAGAGCATGTGGCAAGGTCCGACAGATTGGTCCGGATCTCTCAGAGGAAGTGTCTTGGTGCAGTGCGGATCTGGGGAAGTCAAGAGGACTATCTTGAGTAGTATATTCCAAGGATTTAGCCTCCGGAGATGGACAAGGAAAAAGATATGAATAGTTGAGTACCGGATTCCTGAGAGACAGTGAAAACAGAGGAAGAACTGACTGACTGAGTATCAAACTACTTTCCGGATGTGTTACAGATGATGATAAAGGTTGCGGAGGCATGAATCATGTTTGGCCGACATAATTGATGATATCTACAAGTATATGCTTGATCCGCATTGCTTGGTGAGCAAGGATTCAGCCGACAGAACTAAGTTTGTAAGAAACTAGACTGTTCCGGATGCCGACTAGAAAGATGATGAAATTACTTGTGCGGATATATATAGAGGATGGATTTAGTGGTAAAGGGCGTGAATGTGTGTGTGAATATATGCGAACAAGTCTAGAGTAGAGCAGAAGTAACAAGAAAGATCCGGTATGTGAAAGGACAGCAGACTAAAGAACAGAGGAAAGATGAAGTGCAGCAGATCAGTATACTGAACCTAACCGGAACTGAACTCCAGCATATGTAGATGCTTCCAATCAGTTCAAGACTGTGATTCTATTCACTTTGTAAGACAGTGTGTCTTCTTGTAGGCAGTGAGCCTCTTGTGAGCAGTGTGCTCGGGCAGTGAGCCCTAATTGGCAAGTGCCATTTTTGTAATTTCCTATTCTTCTAACAGAGAATAATTCTTGGGTTAATCACCCCGTGGTTTTCTCCCTTAACAGGGTTTCCACGTCAAAAATACTGTGTCATGTGTTTCTTATTTCATGGCTTATGTTTTGTGTTTGATTTTATGCTGCTTCAATTAAGAGGAAAGTTTAATAAGGGAAATAATTAGGATAACTGATTCACCCCCCCCCTCTCAGTTATCAACAAGAAAGGCACTGGGAACCATTTGGTTGTGCTTGGCACCATCTATGGCATTCAATATAATAGAAGTGAAAATAATAGATGAACTGATGAAAGCTTTGGCTAAGTTGTATGAAAAACCATCATCCTCTAATAAGGTATTTCTCATGAAGCACTTGTTTAATATGAAAATGATTGAAGGTGGATCTGTGTCAGATCATTTAAATGAGTTTAATATGATTACCAGTCAGTTAACTTTCATAAAAGTGCAATTTGATGAAGAGGTGAGGGCTCTCTTAGTTTTATTTTCTTTACCAGAAAGATGGAATAGCTTGGTAATGGATGTAAGTAACTCTTTCTATGGTTCAAATACTTTAAAATTTGATGATGTTGTTGGTGTTATCCTTAGTGAGGAAATGCGATGGAAAAGCACAGGTGAGAGTTCAACATCGAGTAATGCTTTGATTGTATAGAACAAGATAAGAATAGAGGAGAGAGTAAAAATCCCAAAAAATCATGGGAAGTGACAAGGGAAGTTGAAGAAAGGCATATCTAAATCCAGAGGAAGAATGGATAGAATGGATTGCTGGCACTATGGAAAGCCAAGACACTTGAAGAAGGATTATTAGTCGCAAAAGGGAAAACAAGGAGACGGACAACATGATGATAGTAAGGAACCTAATGTTTCAAGTAATAAATTGCAGGATGCTTTAATTTTGTGTTTAGATAATGATAATGATTCCTGGGTAATAGATTTAGGGGCTTCATTTCATACCACTTCATCTAGTTAGTTTTGGAGGATGGAGAATTGAAGCTGGAGAAAATTCACACAAGTGAAAATCCTACAGATATGTTCACAAAGGCAATTACATGGGAGAAACTAATTTCCTCATCATTTTCCATTGGCCTTCACGACTGATAATGGTGGACATAAGAAACTAGCTAGGCCTATAATCCAGTGTGAATTGCAAGTGCAACAGTGTTGTCTAGGATCAGTCTCCAAGTGAGAGATTGTTTGGTGTGGAGCCTGATCAGTCTCCAAGTGGGAGATTATTGGTATGTGGAAAATGATCATGCAAATATTGTACACTCATAATGTATCCTTGTTGGGGTTCAGGGTCAGTTGTTAATTTTTGTTAACCAACAAAAGAAAAATAACTTTGTAAAACCCTAATTCTAGAAGCTTCCAAAAGCTTGTTATAAGTGGCTGGGATGTATGTTGTAGGTGTGGAATTTACAAGATTGTAATCTATTTTGTATTGGATAATAAAATCATTGGATGGCTAAGTTTCTATGGATGTAGCCCATTTTGGGTGAACAACCTTAAAATTATGTGTTGATCTATTTTGTGTTATTCTTCATTGTTATATTTGGGTTATTTAATCTGCATATAATTGTTAGTGTTTATTGCTTCGATCTACCTAAACCCTAATCAACTAATTATTTAGTCATTTTTATTTGTGTGACTTATTATTTAGTTGTGTTTTTTACCCGACGATCAAATTAGTCACTTATTTAGTCATTTATAGTTATGTTACAAAAATGACTAGAATTTACTCATTTTTAGTTGTCATGACTAAAAGTTTTAGTCACATAGTCATTTATTTGCCAAATTATACCAGTGGAATGTCTAAAGATGAAAACATTACAAGCTACTTACAGAAGGTGGATGAAGTTGTCAATAGCATCAAAGGACTTGGTGGAAAAATAGATGATCAAGAAGTGATATTGAAAGTACTCAAAACTCTTCCTAAGGCTTATAGTCATAAGGTTTCTCCTATTGAAGAATTACAAAATCTAAATCAATTTACCAAAGATTAGTTTCTTCGCACCTTAGCTACTTTTGAAATAAGAGAGTTTGGCACAACTAGTGGAACGACAGAGGTTGAGGCTACTTTTAAGGATGAAAAATTAGAGAAGTCTATGGAATCAAATTTAGAAGACCTTGATGAAGTGGAAGCTAACTTTGTGAGTAGAATGAAAAAGGGTACTGGAAAGTTCAATGGTAAGTTGCCTTTTAAATGTTTTAGTTGTGGAAAGATAGGCCACTATGCTTCAAGATGTCTAGATAGAGCTCTGACAATTAAGAATAGGGAAAGCAGAGATAAGATGATTAAGAAGAGTTACAATGTTAGAGAGGATGAAAGCATTTTTTATGATGAATCTGATTATGAGGATGATAATGATAATGAATGCTTATTCATAGCCCTAAGAGATGAAATTATTTCTGCTAACTCTGGAAGCAAGTATTAACCCTAAAGGCACTATAAGGTCTGCTTTTGATGCTAAGAGAGAAAAAGATGACTGGTTCATTGATAGTGGATGCTTAAATCATATGACAGGTGATAAGAGTAATTTTGTTCAACTTGAAAAATATGATGGTGGAGTAATTAGGTTAGGTGATGACGGAGCTACTAAGATCTGTGGAAAAGGTTCAATCAGTTTTGATGGAAAGCATAACACTAATGATGTTCTTTATGTTAAGGGTTTAAAGCATAATCTTTAAGTGTTACATAGATGTGTAGAAAAGGATACAATCTTATGTTTCAGGATGATGGCTGTGAGATCAGAAAAAGCTCTGGAAAAGTGATTGTTGCTGACAAGAGAATAGGTGGAAATATCTATCATCTTAAAGGTGTTTATGGATCTTTCTTCATGACTAAAATTGATAAAAGATGGCAATGACATAGGAGATTATTTCACATCAATTTTGCTAGCCTAGTAAGAATGAGTTTAGTTCAAGATGTGAGAGATCTATCAAAGATTACCAAGCCTATCAATGCCATTTGCAAGGAATGTCAAGTTGGAAAGAAAGCAAGAGGAAGCTTCAAAGTCAAAGAAAAATCTTCTACCTGATTGTTGGAATTGGTGCATATAGATCTTTGTGGACCTACCAGAGTAAGGAGTTTTCAAGGTGATAGGCATTTTATGTTATTTATTGATGATTTCTTTAGAATTACATGGGTCACTTTTCTTCAAGAAAAATTAGAAGCCCTAGATAAGTTTAATGCCTTTAAAGTAATGGTTGAGAATGAATTGGACATGAAGATAAAATGTTTAAGGTCTGACAGAGGTGGACAATTTACTTTTAATGAGTTTAACATGTTTTGTGATAATCATGGGATAAAGAGGCATTTATCTAGCCCTAGGACTCAGTAAAATGGAGTGGTTGAGAGAAAGAAGAGGACTATTCAAGAAGCTGCAAGGACAATGATAAAAGAAGCATGCCTACCATAAGTATATTGGAGAGAACCAATTCATACTGTTGTCTACATACATAACAGAGTACAGGTAAGAGCAAATAACTCAAAAACTCCCTATGAGCTTTGCTATGGAAGGATTCCTACTGTTATTCAAAGTTTTTGGAAGCAAATGTTATATCAGAAGAGATGAACAACTAGGAAAGTTTGATGCAAGTTGTGATGAAGGTATTTTCCTTGGATACTCTAACAAAAACAAAGCTTACCGGTACTATAACAAGAGGCTAAGAAAGATTGTTGAGAGTGTGAATGTTAAGGTTGGTGAAGACATACATAAGATTTTAGAGGCTAATAATTATGAATCAATTGAGTCTTCCTCCAATGGAGAAGATGAAGCTAAATAAAAGGAACTGCAAGTTAAAGAGGAAGATGCTTTGGTGAAGTCTCCTAAAACTCCCAAGTATGTGCAGAAGGGTCATCTTCAAGACTAGATCATTGGTGATAAGAGAAAAGGTGTATTGATAAGAAGCAAAGCTACTAAATTATAGGTAAATCTATGTTTACTCTCTAAAGTTGAATCTAAAACAATGGTTGAGGCATGCAAGGATGAGTATTGGATCAAGGCTATGGAAGAAGAACTAATGCAGATTGAAAAGAATCAGACTTGGGAACATGTCCCAAGACTAGAGAACAAAATGTGATTGGAGAAGTGGTAAGGAACAAGGAAAGACTTGTGTGTAAAGGCTACTCACAAGTGGATGGAATAGACTATGAGGAAACTTATGCTCCAGTGGTAAGAATGGAGGCCATTAGGATGTTTCTAGATTTTGCAACACATAAGGATATCAAAGTTATGTATGATGAGCTAATTTCTATTTCCTATGATAATACAAGTGCTATTAACATTTCAAAGAATCCAGTGATGCATTCAAGGACAAAGGATATTTCAATCAAGTATCACTTTATGAGAGAGAAGGTTGCAAAGAATGAGGTAAAGCTTGAGTATGTGCCTACAAAAGATCATGTTACTGACATATTCACTAACGTTCTTCCTTAGGATACATTTGAGTATCTTCAGGAGAAGTCAGGGGTTATTTCCCTTCCTTTGAACTAGATGCATAAGGAGGTGCATCAATCTAGTGGATTTTAAGGTTCATTCTTTTCTAGATTGATGTTGGAGGCTAGCTCTCAGGGGAGCAGGTAGTGGTCATGATGTTTGTTGCAATCAAGCAGAGTATTTAGAGAAGTGAAAGAAAAAGATGTTACAGAGAAGTAGTGAGCAATGCAGTATCATAAAAAGGGAAAGTTTGGTAACCCTTTGATATTGATGTCAAAGGGGGAGAGAGTTCATTTGAAAAACAAAGGGGGAGAAAGAACAATGTGAAAAAGAAAAGAATTAGTGACTAGAGAGAGAGTAAGATGTGTAAAAGAAAGGGGGAGAGTAAACAAGTAAAGAAGATTGGTGTAAAACTGTGTCTTGAAGGTTTTTCACATTATGTGTTTCTATCAATGACAAAGGAGGAGATTGTTGCAAGTATGTGCTAATTGGTGTTGTCATTGATGTCAACAAGCTTGTGTTGTCATTGGTATCAACTGTGTCTTTTGATGAGGTTGTTGTTGTTTTCTTGAATTTTTGTGTTAAATTGATTTGATTTCTTTGTAGAGGTGTTGAAGATGTTGAGAATATTCTTTTATTACTTCGTTTACAAGTGCTTTTGATAAATTTTGATTAATAAAGGAAACAATGTGTTGAAGATATGTTCTGGCTTAATAGAGTTCTGATAGAACTTTTCTCTATATTTATTCCTAATTGAATATCTGAGTATGTAGTTTGGATATGTGGTTTAGAAGTGTTTGAAGATACTAAATCTAGAATTTGGTACTCTAGATCATTGTGCATTGAAAGATGTGTTCATTAGTTTGAGAACAATGTTTGACAGTGCTTGTAGTGTGTCTAGGAGAAAGTGTCTTGCTCCACATTTCTCTATAGAGTAGTTTTAGGGGTTACAGTTCTAGATGTGTACTTATAAGATTCTTATCTATCTTCAATTTAGAAGGTTTGTGGTTTGATGCTTCAGAAAGTGATTTCTTGTGTAGCGATGTTCGATAGTGTTGTTTGTAAGAAGATTATAAACTTTCTTTAAGTGATAGTTGTTGTGGTTGAATTTGTTGGTTTTTAGGTGAATTCAAGATGCTCATGGATGTTTCTAGATTGTTTTAAAGATTTGTGAAACATCTACAAGGTGTGTTTACCTTTGAGGAAGCGTGTGCTCAATAGTTCATAGTGTTCACACAAGTTTGTCTGACTTGGTTGTTTACACTAATCGTGGATCTGCTTAGTTGTTTGTGGAAGCATAGAATAATGTGTAAGAATGGATTTAAGTCCATGCTAAGATGTGGTATGATTTGCATTCATTCCCTTCCTCCACAAGAATGTTTAGATCTAGACCAAATTTGAATTTTATGGGTTAAGTTGTGTTGCCGACCTTGGAGAATGTTTTCAAGGATGATGATGGTATAAATAAGTGTAAAGGATTTGTGAATGTGTGTGTGTGATGGATACAATGTTTGTGATGTGAATTTGATTAGACTTGATGTAGTGAGCATAAGGTGTCTACTATTTTTCAGTGTTGCTATGAAGGTGTTGCTTGTGTTGTGGTGAATATTGTGTTTCATTGGAATTGAACTCCATGCATAGGTTAGATGCAATTATATTAGTTCAAATCCTAGTAGTGATCCACTCTCCTCTTCTCTCTTCTCTTTCTCAGTGGGCAATGAGTCCACCTATAGTGAGCATTCTTTCTTTTGGGCAGTGAGCCTTTTGTAATTCAGTATTCCTACTACTTTATATTGTGAGCTAATCCTCACCATGGTTTTACCCTTTTTGGGTTTTCCACATAAAATATGATGTTGTCTTGTGATTGGTATTGTTATGTTTCAATTTTAGTTATTTTCTTTTCATGCTTAATTATCATAACATGTTTAAAGGTTAATATGGATCTGAAAGTTTGAGAAGGTTTGAAATTTTTGATACAACTAATTCACCCCCCTCTCAGTTGTCTTATGTATTCAACAAAGGTGACACTTGTCACCTTTTCATTTACTCTCACAAGTACAACTCCTCACATGTACTATTACACATGTGTGAGATATTGAGTAGGGAGGTGACACTTGTCAACCTCTCATTCTTCCTCAATAGCACATCTCCCCATATTTCTCCTCACACATGTGTGAGGCATGGGGAAGGGGGAAGTACTTAGGGTTCTCTTCCCAATGGCTCTTACATTGTGTGCTCACACATGTGAGACCCTTGGGATACCTCCAAGCCCTTACATGAACCTTGGGTTGTGGGATTTGTATGTGACAAGTCACCAACCCTCAACCCAAAACCCTAATCTCGCCACTTAACTCCCATGATCAAAAAGTGGGGTCAAATATGAGTTAAAACTCATTATTTGAGTTCTATAAGGTACCTAACCCATATGTACTTGACCTAGGACCCTTAAACACATGAAATTAACATTTAAAAATTTCAAAAAAGTAATTAAAAACCCCCTAAAACCCATGAACAAAAATGGCACATGGATGACACTCATCACCCACCCCATCCTAAGTCAACCTTAGGAGACAAAAATAAATTATTAACACATTACATTCATGCTCTAACAAAAAATAACCTTTTTCCACCTTAGGGACTACATTGGCATCACATGGATAATTACTAGGGTTACTTGTGAGAGCTCCAATTTCCATTAGCCATGAAAATATCATGTACACTTACACACACACATCAATAGTCCAATATATATCATAGCTAAAGCAATTAAATTTATAGACACATGATCGCATGAGTTCATACATTTTCAATTAGGTCACTTGCATATCACATGATAGAATTCACTATATTCCCAAATCGAATTTACTTTCAACAACATAATTAGGATCATGGAATCATAAATCGACATAATATTTCATCAACTCAATTAGCTCATTCTATAAATTCCATTGCATCAAATATTATAAAACATTCATCATCATAGAAGGAGAATAAAATCTAGCATGTAAATATATAGCATCATCATATAATAACTCATCTATCAAATTAAAGAACAAAATAAAGCCATCAAAAGTCTAAATATACAGGATCAACAACCCCCAAAATGTCCAATGTCAAAATATAGTCCATAGAAATAAGTCTCATAGTCAAATCAGGAGGTGTAATAAGGGTAGGCCTCACACCCACCTACATCACAGAGATGCCTTATGGTGAAAAGGAAGCATATGGAAACACAGTTTATCACAATATCTAAAATATTTAAACATTTACTATAATTTATGCCCCCACCTTAAAGTGGTTGATCCCGCTTGCCGGTAGCAATCACATTTAAGGTAAAGTTTAAAAACACGCAAGGGAACAAGAACTTTTGCAAATCCCATGCCCCAAAGTGACATGTGGTTGTAATTGTTGATTGTTCCCAACAATCACAATAGAAACACATTAGTATTATATGCTAACAATTAACAAACACTAGTTAGGAAATTCTTAGCTAAGATACCAACCAAATCAATTGATACAAAAATAAGGCAACATACCACTTAGTAAACAAGGGCTACACTTGTAGGTTCATAACTGAGTATAGTCGTGAGGTTATTATTTAGGTATCTTAGAAATGAGTGTAGCTACAAGATGAGATACAAAACATTCCAAAATGTCTAGAAGTAGTTTTAGTGTATTACAAAAGGCTTGTTACAAGAATTTCATAACAAGATAGATGATCATATCACAACACAAAGTGATTCTACTAGTCAAGCATCAGTATCAAATTAACCCCATCTTCATATATGGACTAGGTCCATTTTGTTTTCTTGTTAGGGACACGTGGTCCTTATCGGTATTTATTTTTTATCGTCATTCGTCGACTAGTAGAGCCATGAGAGAATAAAAACATGAAAAATGAGAGAGGAGACAAAAGTGACTTAGGGTCACAACGTGGGAAGATGCCCCCAAGACAACTTCCACAATGTTATTCCCCCAAGGCACCACACACAACAATTACAATAAGAGAGAGAGGAGAATAGAAGAATAGAGAAACACATAGAATTGTCATAATGGAGGTGGTCTCCTTGTATCCTTGACCTTACAAGAGTATCAAGGGTCATCTAAGAAGACCTAAACAACATTTAACACAATATGGGGGAAACACAACACAAGACATACACATAAATATATCTATTTAAGAGGAGGCCAAACTTGCGAGCATCTTCAAAAGGTGCTCCATCAAGTATGCTGGAATAGAGGAGAGATTCATACCTATTTTATTTTCATTACCAAAGTAGTCGTAGGATGATTGTTTCACTAGATTGCTAATGTTTGAAATCTTATAATGCTTATGGGGAGGTGAATCATTGCCTTTTCTAACAGATGACTCATGCCTTGCCCTTTTCCTTTCTTTTTCTTTCTTATTCTACTTTGCTTGATGAATGAACTGCTCATGGTGAAATGGGATGTTATTCATCATTATAACTTTCTCTTTCATAAAGGGATTACATCTATGCTGCTCCATCTATGTATCTTGTGCATTTTGGTTATCTCCTAATTCATAAAGGGATAATGGAGGAGGAACCTCAATGTAGATACCTTTTTTACATGGTTGAGGTAGATGTTCATTTTTTGTCTTATCTACTTTTATTATGCCAATTATTTCATCATAGTCAAGATATTCATCTTCTACTTCATTTTGTTGTTCCACCATGTTGTTGTCATTATGCTTAGGAAAAGGATTCATGAAGATTTGTAGATTTTGATTCAAAGGAGAAACCAACTTATTTCCATTATCATTGACATGAATCAATTGTATCGTGTTATAATTTATGAGGTCTTGAATCTCATGTTTCAGATCCATACATATTTTAGTGTCATGCCTCACCAAACGATGATAGTGACAATAGGCATTGGCATTAAATGAAGATCTTGTATCTTACTACTATCTAGTGGACGACCATGAGGAAGCTTCAAAATATTATTGTCTACTTCTTGAGTCATTATTAAATGGTGAGAATCTAACAATGGAGTGAATTATTTTTTTGTTTCCTGAATTGAAATGGTATTTGATTAGGTTTTGTAATGGCAAACACCTATGATTGAAATTTGTTCGAATGTTGCCCATTGATCTTGATGAAATCCTTGTTATGTTTCTTAAATGAATTTTGAGATGTTATAGCTACAGATTAACCAACAGGAGCCAATGAGTTATGATTCTCATACTGACTAGTAGAAAGTTGGTCTCCAAGAGCTAGGCATAGATGTTGAAAACAACTATACTTCATCAATAGTATTTTATCGCGTATATTCGGTTGTAAATTCGTATTGAATAGTTTTTGAACATCCTCAACTATAATTAGATATTGTATTTGCACAAAGAGAGCTTGATATTGAATGATGAATTTTGTTAATTTCTCTTTCAGACCTTGTTTACAATGGACCAAATCAATCAATGAGATAGTAGGTCCAATGTTTTCTTGGAAATGTTGCAAGAATTGATAAACTAGTTGTGATAAGGAATTTATTGAATTAGGAGGTAGAGAGAAAAACCATTCCAAAGAGATATCTTTGAGAGATCGAGGAAAGAGTTTTGCTAACAATGCCTCGCCAAAGAATAAATCACTACACATTATTGTGAATGCTACCACATGAGTATTAGGATCACCTTTACCAATGTACTTTTCAAAGCAAGGGGTCTCAAATTTGTCAAGCATTTGAGCTCTTATGATTGTATACGATAAAGGACTGTGAGCATGATATGTTGGTAGAGTACATTGAGAGGAAGCATTAGTCAAGTTTGTCACTTTTTGCTACAAGGATGACATACTTTGCAAAAGTTGATTTAGGAGAGCATCATTGGATGATGGGGATTGTAGATTTGAGACAATAGTATTTGATGCTACATTCATGAAATTTAGAGGTTGTTGATAATAATTTTCATGGGTATGGATATAGGAGGTGCTAAGTTTTGATAATTAAATGCTACAACTTTGTAATTATTTCTAGTAGATGTTCCCATGGTAGTGGTATCTTTACTACAAGCTCAAGTATTGGTGAGAATTGATGGTGTAAAAGTAGATATTTTAGTAGTCGGTATGGGCACTGATACTTGGAAGCTTATGTACTTTGGCGGTGACACATTTTATATGACATTCATGTTGCTAGCCTCTAGCATAATGTTATGATCCACTATGTGGGCTATTCCACAGAGCATGTCAACACATTATTGTCCTTGTAATAGTCCTCTTGTACCATCTATAGACACTTAAAATTGTCCATGTCTTACAATCACCTTGTCGACACATTAAGTGAGACATCATATAACATTTTTTCCTAATCCCACTCTTAATCCCATTTACCCCACTAGCCAATTAATTAAATAAATCATATTTATTTATTTAATTTCCCTTCTCCCATATTCCAACTAATTCAAATAAAATATTTGAATTTGTCCTCACCTTTCACCTCAATCCAACACATGTCGCATACTACGTTTTTTCATTTAATACACTTCACATGTCCAACTAATTTAAATAAAACATTATTTAAATTAGTTCTACCCTACACTTCTCACATGACTACAAGTTCTTGTGGAGTGGGAAACCTTAATTGTCCATGTCTTACAACATCACCTTGTCAACACATTAAGTGAGAAATCATATAACATTTTATCCTAATCCCACTCCTAATCCCATTTACCCCACTAGACAATTAATTAAATAAATCCTATTTATTTAATTAATTTCCCTTCTGCCATCTTCCAACTAATTCAAATAAATTTTTGAATTTGTCCTCACCTTTCACCTCAATCCAACACGTCACATACTACTTTTTTCATTAAATACACTTCACATGTACAACTAATTTAAATAAAACATTATTTAAATTAGGTCTACCCTACACTTGTCACATGACTACAACTCCTTGTGGAGTGGCAAACCTTATTTGATCTCAACCATCCACATCATTCAATTGAACTTTCAATCTCAGCCATTCATTCAACTCACTCATTTCTTATAAATCAACACTTAGCTAAGCCATTTGGGGGGATCCATTTTCAAGTAGCCTCTGTTAGGAATTGCATGCAGAAGATATCAATTAAATGTAAATAAAGATTAAACAAAGGAATGAAAATACATAGAAATAATAACAGCGAGAGACAAGTTTTAACATAGTTCACCCAAACTCGGGCTACATCCACTAATAGAGAGTCCAATATTATTATCCAATAAATGAAAACTGATTACAACTAGCAATCCTTGCAACTCAATGCCGTTGCAAAATGCTACAATACATTGATGGAAACCTTAACCCTTAGCCACTTTTATCAAGCCTTATGTTGGTTAAAAAAAATAGGGTTTTTTTATGTTGACCAATAGAAAAAATAACTCCTGATGCTTTTATAAAATAATAAAATTCGCTTGAGGTTTTGGGGGCACTGCCCCCGCCGATAAAAGTAGGGAAAATTTAACCTCTGATTCTGATTAGGCTCCATATAACAACAACCTCATGCTATCAAATTTCCTCTAGGATCTCCATTCTCATTCATCTTCTTCCTAATGTTATGCTACTAAAGTAGTGAGCAATTAACATTCATCCTTCGATATCTTGCATTCCTATGCAAGATTGAGAAGAGTAATGGAGGAGAGCCAAGCTTAGCATATATATTGGTTTTGGTTTGCTTTGTCATTTGGATTTCTATATTATCTTGTACTCCATTGTGCTATTAGGGTTTAATGATTGCTTTTTGTGATTCATAGCTCTAATTTTTCCCCTAACACACCATCAACAAGAGGTATCACTTCTTGAGCTAGATGTGCACCTCCTATGATTTATTGGAAATTAGATAGTTATTTGTCTAGTTTCTTAAGTTGATCATCAGGCACATGTGTAACTATATCAATCACATCTTCAACATCATGAAATTTTAGTTCTTCCATCATGTTGGTGTTTGTGATATCTTGCAAAGATGTCGGTTCACCTCTCCTAAAGTAGTTGTGTAATAGATTTTCTGATGTTTGCATATCATTGCTATTGAAAGCACTAGAACCCATTAGTCTACAACATTTTCTTACCAAGGTGTTGGTGTTAGGGTAGTGGGTTATACAATTCATGCAAAGTTTTATAACACTCAATTCACTAACAAATAATTTGATCAATAAGATTATGAATATTAAGGTATTTATGCTTGTTGAAATACGCAATGTTTAATTGCAAACTATGAATTTTCATACCATTGATATGAAATGATGCGAGATTTTCAAATGAATAATGAATAAAATATGCTATAAATCAATTTAAACTATCAGCAAAGTGCAAATGCTTGAAGCTATGGGTTTACCAAAATGTTAATTGTGAAAAAGATGAATGATGACAACTAGCATACACATTAAATCAAATCCTCTTTCACAGTAACATTCAAGGACATGACCAAGCCAAATCACAACCAAGTGAAGGTGGATTTAGCTACATATCTTGTGCTCAGGAGTACTATGGAAATATTAGATTTAATCAAGCCTTTTTTTAAACCCTAGGTCAATGATACATAAAACTCTAGTTCTATGAAGATCTAACAATAAAAGAAGATATATAACAAATATCTAGAAACTAATAACATATGAGTGATCAAGAAGATGTTAGAACCTGTGTCCTAAAAGCAAGAATTTCAAAGGACTATTTTGTGGGTCTCCAAGTCCTGTAAGTTGGAATCTTTAGAAATTGTAAACTAGGGAAATGCCATAGAGACTGCCCTGATGCCAAATATGGAACCTATAGGGGTAGAAAGACTAGAGTGTTAGTGCCCATGTCTTCCATAGAGGAAATTCCTGAATTGTTGTTGGATCCCAAAACCCTTATCCTTGCTCTATCTTCAAGTATCTTCACTTTTCCTGAATATCACACCTATAACTTACAAACAAGAAGAGGAGAAGGGATATGGGGGTTATGTTGTTTAGGAACTTTCCTAAGTCAAATCCCATTATAGAATTCAAGCTTCCCAACACTACTGATAGATAAAGAGAGCATGCCCTTGCAAGGCAAAAGCGAAACATAAAATCAATATGATGAAATCAAATGATGATGAACAATAATGATATCACCTATATGATGAAACCCTTAGGAGGATGAATGCTCTTCAACTCTTAAGGAGAGATAGATGATAACATCCAAACTGCAACAACACACACAATAACAATACAAATCTAATCTAGAATCACCATGAATGCTTTGAAAGATCTTTACACCAATGCTTCAAGTTGGCTATCTCTATCTAGGTTCATAATGAATTCAAAAACACAATTATATGCTTTCATGCTAGCATTCATCAAATTAACAGATAGAGCCAAGAAGGAGAAACCTATTTCAAGGTCCTAAGCTGACATGTAACTAAATCTGCCCACACCAGTCAGGGAAGACTTGGGTGTGGGCAGCCAAGTCTGAAGGCTCCTTTTTGGTCTGGGGTAAGATAGAATATGGGCACCTTGTTCCCAATTTACATTGGTTTTGGGGGATTTTGCATCAAGATGAATACTTAGAATGTATAATGTAATCACAAGGGCCTAGGAGCTAAATAAGGAGGTAAAAAGACATGTGTCTAGTTTTTCCTCCATAACATGATTATTTTGTAGTTTTTATTCACCTTGGGAAGGCTTTACATTAATGAGGTTAGTACTTGTGAGGAAATAAAAAATTAGTTTCCTTTGGAGAAGGTGAAATTAAAAATTTGATTTTATTGGTGAAAGGGATGACATGTGACATGTGTGTTTATTTGGCATAAACATGTGTGAGCTCTTTGCATTAAAAAGAGATCTAACATGGAAGAGGAAAGCTGAGGTGGAAGGGTCATGTGACCCCTTTGAATAGAAAGTATTTTTTATTCAAAGGGTGTGGGAGAGGTTATAAGCAAGGTTTAACCCACTTAATTAAGTGTTTAACTTAATTAATTTAGCTGTAGAAAATTAGTGAGTGGGTTAATTAGTGGTTAAAATTAATTAAATAGGGGTTTATTTAATTAATTTGGGTCTAGGGGCTAGGTAGGTTAGAGTAGCTAATTCAATAAATGGTATTTATTTAATTAGGCTAGGTTTAGGTCATAGGCTAGGGGAGATCAATTAAATAATCACGTTTTATTTAATTAATTTAGGTTAGGGGATGGAGAAATTAACTAAATAAATATTTAGAATATTTATTTAATTGATGTTGTGAATGATGTTGTAAGGTTTAGTAATAAATTAAATGAATTAATTCATTACTAGGGAATAATTGATGATGAATGACTAAGGATGAGTGGTTAGGATTAGGATTAAATAATTAAATAATTTTGATTTTATTTAATTAATTAGTGAAAGGGGTAGTTAGTAGTATAATTGATGCAGGAAAGTGGCTTACTGGGTCAAGATATTTTTAGGTATCTACATTTTTTCACTCTTTGATGTGGCATCGTGACCGAGTAGGGAATTGTGTCAGGTCAAAGAATTTCACCCCAACTAATGGGAAGGAGTGGAAATGGATAGGGATGCCCCCTCAAGAGATCGGAAGAAATTTTTTTTTTTTGGGTGAACTCTCGAAAAGAAGGGAAAGGTGGTGAAAAACATATTCAAGATAGAAAATGGGGTTGATAGAAGAAGAAACCAAGGAAACCTGGTAAGATTTGTGGCTTGTGGAGAAGAAACAGTGAATGAGGGTTGACATGGAAACTATAGATAGGTAAAAGTGGGCCCAACATGCCACATTTGCATACCTAAGTTGACTGGACTAGAGAGAGAAGAGTGAGAGAAATGGCACAACTAAGATTATCATGACACTAACACTGATCTGAGCGAGTATGGGAGTACCAGAGGATGGAGGAGTCTAGTGTACATATAAGTCGACTAACCCTACCTTGTCATTTTTTGGGTTTCATGGTATTTATGGGGCCTAAAAAGTGTATGTTAGGGATTTAGCACTAGTGCACATCTACACAGTGTAATAGGTTGGCACGTTAGTGTTGTAAGCTATATTAGTGCCAAAGGGCTAGATACGGAAATGTTAGGTTTTAGCACCAAATGTCAGTGGATTAGCACTATCAGCTAGAGTAGCTCTAGGGTTTTGGGGGGTTTAGTGCCACCATCTAGATTAGTTCAAACCCCTATGGATTAGCGCAATTGTCTTAATTAGTGCATTGGGCTAATGGATTAGTACAAACATCTAGTTTAGCACTGGGCTTTAGGGTAGTCAGGTCGTCCAGGTGAATTAGCATCAAAGGTTGGGGAAATGGCGTAATCATCTGGATTAGCACCATGGGGCTAAGGATTAGCACAATCATCTAGATTAGCACCTTCGGTGTGTGGTTTAGTGCCATTGTTTGCATTAGCACCATAGATAAATGGATTAGTGCATTTTTCTGATTTAGTTCCAAAGGTTAATGGTTTAGTGCCATGGCATTATTTTAAGAAAAAGGGTTAATTTGTGTTATTTTTTAAATAGAGGTTAACCTGGTAGAGAATCAGTCTAGAGATAAGTGACCTCTAATGATGGAGTGCAGAGAGAGGATTTCACCAGTGGAGTGGATCCTCTTGTAAGCAATTGGTTTGTGTTTTATGTCAGATATGCCCTAGTTGAGGGCTCACCGAGCGATGATGATGACACTAGTGGAGAGGTGGAGGAGTGAGACCTACACCATCTTTCTTTCTGCGGGTGAGATGACCATCACCCTGGAGGATGTGAGGTGGATCCTATGGATCCCCATTTATGGAGAGCAGGTTATCTATGACACTATGACAGGTTTGGCAGCATTGAGGCAAGCATTTTCCCTAGGAGAGGTGGTGACCGACTAGGGTCAACAAGAGATGATATGGGATGCCACTCTTCATGGAGGTTTGAGCAATTATGTATTATACTTGTGTGGATTGATTGGAGGTATCATGATGCTAGATCAGTGCTCGTGGGGGTTTCCAGCTAGATGGGATGACTGTATTGAATAGATGGTGACTCATAGCACAATGTATGCATGGGGGTCATGCTTATTGGCCCAGCTATACCATGAGATTCACATGGTTGTTTATAGGGTTAGAGTGAGCCTTGGCTACGGTGTTACATTGTTGCATGTATGGGCATGTGAGCATATAGTTATCATGAGGCCCATATGTCCTCATATGAGATGGTAGTTTAAGCCGTGGGTGATGGTGTACACTAGTACTCTCTGACATTAGCAATTGGGGAGTATGTAGCATTAGAGGCAGTAGTTGGATGAGGTGATGATGGTGGTGTGGTGGCCCTACATAGGTTATGATATGTTGATTGATGATGATGCTCATGCCATATAACCAGTAGCCTTAATACCTCATAGGGAGGATTGAGCATATTATAGATCATTACATCTCCTTTCAAGTTCTACGATAGTTTGGTGTGAGGTAGGACCTATCACAGGTGACAGTTATTTTTTATCGAGTGCAGGCAGATTGGCCCTTATGGCCTCCAGAGATGGATTCATAGTTGGCACTACTTGATTTTATGGGTTTGCAGGCAATGGTTTGGGATTGGAGTTCTGCAGTGTCAAATGTTGGGACTACTACAAATTATGATGCTTGGTGGGCATAGGCAAGACTTGTGTGGCTAACCATCCTTGATGGTGAGCCAAGTGCATCTAAGGCAGAGGACGACTAGATGATTATGGAGGTAGAGGAGGATGAAAAGGATGGAGGTCAAAGGGATGTAGGAGATGGAGACATGGGAGCTATTAGTGTGTTGGTGGTAGTGGCAGTAGGGGTGGCATATGTAGGGGCTTCAAGTATAGTTCCTAATCCTTCTACTTCCTTGTGGTGAGTACGATAGAGGAGGGGGATGAGAAGGAGGATAGAGATATGTTGAGGGATCAAGTGGTGAGCCTAGAGGACCAGGGTCATGAGTAGAAGGTAGAGCTAGATACAATGTGCATAGAGTGAGACAAGGCTATATTGGAGGTACAAAGGCTATATGGTTTGTTGGATGGAGGAGCTGAAGGGGATGGAGGGAAACAGATAGTATAGTTATAGGCATAGATTGCACACTTGCAAGGACTGCTATAGACACAAGTGTTGTAGTGGTAGGGACAGGCACAACAATACCTGTTGTGCCTCACACACATGCCCCATTTCAAAAAATGGGGACCCCCTCTTCCAAAAAATTTGCCTAGAGTGTTAGTTTAGTTCATTGATTCATAAGGTGTCAAAAGATGATCAAATTGCATTAAATGCTACTAAGTTATATGAAAAAACCACTATGGCAAGGTGTTTATCTTCATACAAACCAAGTCTAATGTTCCTTTGCACTAAATTCATGACTTACTGACTTTTACACTAAAATCCCATTCAATAGACCCTAGCACTAAATTCTCATTCAACCAACTCTTTCGTCAGATCTTCAATCTACCAACTTGATGCTATAATAATTATCAACTAACTAAGCACTGAAACTGGAGGCTGCTGACTTAGGTCTATAAGGTTGATGCTCTAACTAAATCATACCACATCAAATCCCATGCTGAGTCTGAAGATGCTGAGACTCGTGCAAAGCACTCGAAAGAAAGGGGCCCGACCTTGTGCTAAAACTCACCGCTACTAACTAGGTTGGCAAGACTCCAAAACCCCGCTAGATCTGTGATGTCATCATTTTGTATAAAACCTAAAAACAACTACTAGAACACTATGAATACTCAGTCATACCTCTTCCATTAATGGCAATTAATATGGAGGGATAAAATGGGTTTTAATCTATATTTGAGCGCATTTGCATTGTGAAACTAACTAAAAGGCTCTGTAGATGGATTAAGAGGCAAATCAATGACAAATTACCAATGGATTTGAGCACTAAGAGCACTACAACTTGCATTTTTCATCACCTTTTGTCTAATTTTTAGGTGGGTGCCTTATTCTGGATTAAGGGTTTCTTTCTTAAAACTAGGGTTTATGTTTAATTTCAAAATGCATCTCAATAAAAGGGTTTTCATTTGCTTATTTGGATTTTGTTTTTGAAATGTTTGCAAATTTGTTTGATTAAATAGAAAACTGAATGTTTTGTTTAAGAAAACCTCCGTTTAGAAACCCTAGTGTGTAATAAATGGGGCAGCGAAGCTTTTTAAACTTGATCCAAAGAACTAATAAAGCTCCGATGTGCCAAACTAAAATCTATTCATAAAATCATGTAAAAACTCTTAGCAAAATACCATATTGAATCTTTGGTACTAAAATTTCTCAACAGACCTAAAATAGTCTTGTCGAATCATAAGCAGGTTGAAACTTATTAAATTTCTCATCGATACCCATTAAGTTGTTCTATGCTGAAAACTTAGCTTCCTGACTTAGCACTAGAAATGACTCTGACTGACCCAAAAGTATAACTCTAAAACCAACAAGTCAGTTGAATGGCTCGCAAAACTCCACCAAGATCCAAAACATGTTTAGTGTTGAAACGCGATCAACTGACTTTGTGGGAGAATTCAACTTCTTCAACCTCAATTAGACATCACCTAAAACTTTGCTAAGTCACTTGACCTCAAAATCTCCACCAGTCGCTAACCCTCAACTTGCACTAAGATTCCATCTCACCAACCTATGCCAAAATGTCCCTCTATCAACTTTTATTCGGTCATCCTCATACTCGCACTAGGTCCATTATCCCAAAAATTTGCACATAAGCATAATAGACGATCTAGCGCTAAAATCTATCCCCTCCGACTTGCGCCAAAATGTCTCCTCACCGACCTCCAAGATCCATAAAGTCAATTACCATTAAAACTAATGCAAGGTTGGGTATCCCTCAAATTTGTGCTAGGTTAGACCTGGCTCACTTCTGCGCTTTCTGACTAGGAAGTCTAGGACCCCTAAAATTAGTGCAAACCTTGAAAAATAATTGCTTTTTGTGAAAATTTCAAAGGTAAAGGGTCTGTTTGATTGAAATAAATGCTGCATTGATTGAATGATGATGTGTTGCCTATTTTAATTTAGACTTTGGAAATTTTAAGCATTTATTGCATGATTTAATATGGACTGTGATGTTGTTTTATCATTTCATCATGTAATAAATGTTGTAAATCAGTAAGTTATCAAACTTATGCATTTAAAGGTAGGCATTTGTGGACATTAGTCTTGTGAGGTAGAACATGACTTACTAACATGTCAATCAACTTGTTAATCATGCTCACAAACTTAGGGATCAGGAGAATTATTAAAGTATTAAGACTTATAAGGTCTAGTCATGCAATTTAAATGACTATGAGGGCTCAAAACATGAAGTACGAGTTTAAAGGCATTCGTCCCTAGACCAAAATTGCCTCTGGATGGAAAAACATAAGGGACACCGATCTAGGTCACATTGACTTAGATGACTTCAAAACCCTAATATTTGGACCTGATGCAACTCCAAGGGCCGAGAAGATAAAGGACAATGGGATTGCAGAGGTTGTTGCCTTTCATACTTCAGCTCAGTGTGCAGAATTGATAGTTGCTTGTGCTAAGAGATATGATCTACTTACCAGAACCATACAAACTCCCAGTGGAGAAGGACTAGCAAATTTGAGTACACCATCCATAGAAAAGACCTTTGGTATCCCATGGTATCCAGTGTTAACCATACCAGATAAAATAGGTGCAAAGGTAACATTTAAGAAAGATTTGGATACATGCAAAAAGCATATAAATGATCATTGGATGAAGAGAAAAAGATCTTCTACCATAAAACTCCCCTAGACCCTGTACAAAAGTGATTTCCATGATGAGATAGGAGACTTAGTAACCCTTTTTAGTAGAATATATGGATTGGCCACAACATCAACTTTTGAAGGATGGATGTTCATGATGATTGAAGAGATAATTAGTAAAGGAACTAAATTTCACTAGGCTTTGATATTGAGTAATAACATGCATGAGGCATTTGTAAATTTTAGAGAAAAGCATACATTCAGGTGGACCTCTTATGTGGTGTATTCATTGGCCAGGAGGAATAAATATGTGGGGCTGTCCAAAATTGGAGAAATTGGCAATGGTGAACACTAGGTCAAAGTATATGAATGCTATGATCAAGTAGTGTTGTCCCAATCTCTCATCCATTATAAGAGAGTGAATGATGCATTCACAATGTATATCAATAGACTACTACAAGGTACCATAGCTCTTAAGATATCTCCCAAGGCAATGGATGAAATCATGCAATATGGAAGGTGGTATATATAGTTTCAAAAGTTCACCTATTTGAGAATCCATGGCTTCACTGGTCTTCCATATAAGCTACCTTGGTACACAATAGATAAGGCGATGCTTTTGGAGTTGTCAAGATAGTTGATCACTTGTGCATAGAAACTAAAACACCTCCATAGAATAAATGTCAAGTTTCCAATCCTATTGGGTAGAGGTAATTATGCATGTGTCTCTCTTGGAGTAGCTAAGCATTCTAATAAGGAGCTGCAATTACTTAACTTTCATTTCTATACAAAGAGAGATCATTTCGACCCTCAAAGAATAATGGAGAAATATGTGAGAAAAAAACTATTCCACAAGATGCATCTGGAAGCTTTTTGGGATAACTATGTGGATGACTATGATGTGTTGAAAATTACTCACTCAAGGCTATCCCTTGGTTTCATAAGGAAATTGCATATAATAGAGTTCCCAAATCAGTTGAATGATGATGATAATGTAGTGCAAAAGGGACCTTGGGAAGCCCAATATCAACAACATGTCCCTCTACCCAACTGGGCCAATTCAGAGGAAAGCTCTTTAGAAGGAGTAATGAAAGAACCAATAAGGATGAGTAAAATATGGGTGAGAAATCAAGTTACAGTAGTGGAGAGACAAGGAGTGCAACGTACATACACAACACTCGAATCTCATAAGGAGTCTGGAGATGAGGAAGACACACCCATAGAAATGTCAAATGATGTAGAGCCAGCCATAGAACCATCAAACAAATCTAATAGTGAGGAGCATATACCTTTGGTAGAGAAAGGGAAGGCAAAGAAAGTTGTTTCAAAAGCTAAGAAGAAAGATATACCTCATGCCACAAGGACAAGGGTACCTAAGAAGAAGGATATGCCAAGTGGGCCAGGAGAAGGGTCCAAAACTAAAAAGCAAAAGGTTACAAAATCTAATGTAACCATAGAAGCCTCTGCTATTACAACATCAGATAGCACAAACATCCCAATGACCTCTTCACCTCCGGCTACTCCAACCACCAGTGTTGCCCCACCTTCTCCTACTGCTGCCACCATTATTCAACAAACTACCTCAATTTCTTCTTCTCTAGTAGTCATAGTTTCTATGGCCTCATCTTTTGCAATGATTGATTCAAGTACTCCAAGTGGTCCCACTACTCCCATAACTACCTCCTCATTTCCTCCTATTTCTACCACATCCATGCCTTCCATTTCTTCTATCTCATTTTCTACCTCCTTCTCCCTACCACCCATTTCTTCCATTCTCTCACCCTCTTTCTCTAGGCCTTCTTCCCCTATCACTTCACCAATTGTCATTTCCTCCACATTACCTACCTCTTCCATTCCATCTCCTGTGGGGTTTACTCCATTTGCCAATTTAATAGATGTTAATTTGTCTATGTTTTCTACACATTCAATGGCTTTGGCCACTAGTTCTTTGGTCCCATCAAGTGTACAAGATTCCATCCCTTTGGTTGTTCCTACACTACTAGGAATTGAGAAGGTGTTGGAACAAATTGAATCCCAAGAGAAGGAAAAAATAATATAAGTGTCTAATGAACCTCCTCTTACACCTTGTACAGAAGTTGAGATAATTGAAATACTTGAAAGCCCAGCTGATGAAGAAACTACAGAAAGGGTTTTATAGATTGCCTAGCAAGTAGTAGTAGAAAATCTCTAGAACCTTGGGCACAATATAGATGAAAGGGAAGATGATAAGTTATTAGGAGAAGAAGAAGAAATTCATGATGAATCATTGGACAAGGAAGATGCTCGCGATAACACTCTTGAAATTTCTTCCACTACACCAAATTGGCTCCAATAGAGACTCATAGAAGAGGAACCTTGGGTGGAGATGATGCAGATGGACTTGGGTGCACTATTGGCTCAAGAAGAAAAGCCTAAGAAGCCAAAGAATGTAGAAATATAGTCACAAATGTACGAGGAATCATCAACCATAAGAATAGTAGAGGTTGTTGTCCCTCCTATTGATATGGATAGAACAGTAGTGAGTGATGAAGATTATATTGTCTTTACTGTAAACTTGGGTCCCAGATCAAAGAAACAAAGAATTGATGACATCAGAGGATCAGTGTCCTCAATAATGGAGTAGCTGAATAAGGATGAAATGACTAAAGAAGAATTGAGGAAGCAAAATGAGGAGTTAAGAGCTTGCATAAGGTCTCTAATGAGGATATTGAATTTAGAAGGGGAACCAATAGTAACTTTAGCCCATCCATCAAAGGAAGAGTTGGCCAAATTTGATGACAACAAAACAAATTCTGTTGGAATGCAAGAATGGTTTAATAATGTATATAGTGATGGTTGTGAAGCAATTGATTTTGTTGTCAAGTTGCATAAGGACTTCAAGATGCTGAAAGAAG
The DNA here is from genome assembly GCA_027924645.1 of Cunninghamia lanceolata. Classification (NCBI taxonomy): domain Eukaryota; kingdom Viridiplantae; phylum Streptophyta; class Pinopsida; order Cupressales; family Cupressaceae; genus Cunninghamia; species Cunninghamia lanceolata. The sequence goes on along the minus strand of BSBN01001807.1, from coordinate 18,185,711 downwards.
GATGGGATGAATTGCACGAGGAATGTGAGCCATATGAAAAATATTACTCTCATATGTTCCTAAGAGTACAGGTAATTAGACAGTTGCTCGACAGGTTTTATTGTTTGAAAATATTCTTTCGGCAAAAAGGTTGTACAAATCTGTAGAGTGGTATCAATAGATGAAATTAAAGAAGGAAATCCTTGACAAAGTCAAAGAATTGCATGGAGACACAAATGAGCAAGTACTTTACGTAATTTATGAAATAAATGATATTTTTAGACAATGTTTGGATCCTGGTTTTGATGATCTTGCTCAATGGGATGCACAATACTGCAAAGATAAATTATACCAAGCTATTCATGGGGAGTCCATGCTAAATGTGGTAGGAAAATTGGAGAAGGTTAGTAGTCTTCGGGCTTCCTTCGTCACATTCCAGAAAAGTAGAAGAATAATAGAGGACGTATATGCCCAGTACTACCGGGGCTAGGAAAATCTCAAATTTAGAGTAAATTATGTTAAAGACCTAGATCTCTCATATATAAATCCAACATTATCTACTTGGGTAGGATACAGTAACAAGAAAGCTGAGGAAGACAAGATAGATTTAGAAGAAGATGCATAAAATGATGAATTATTTGAAATTCAAAATGTAAATCTCATCACTTGTAAATGATGCTATATTTAGAAGGTCATGTGATGATATTTTGTCTTTATTATGCTTTGAAAAGTGACTTTTCCCAATATATAGCTTAATGGGTTCTCAATTTGTCCAAGTTTAATGTATCTAGAGGTCATTTTTCATCATGTTCCTACAAGACAAGTTGTAATCTGGGAATACAAAATGTTGTCATAAATGCATTTGATATGGGTAAATCTAGGTTGTTGGTGTTGAGTTAATCTCCACCATACATTCAAAAACTTAGTATGGTGCCTCTCCTATATAAAGGGCCATCATTCCCTCATTTGTAAGACTCTTGATGCTGAATTATTGACACTCTACCAAAGTTTTTGATTAATGCAAAGCAAATTACTATAGGTTCTCTTGGAATTTGTCTCTTGTATTGTCAATTTGGTTTCATGGTTCATATCTTGATCTACATTAGTTAAATCATGCTTTTGCAATGCTATTGATATGTTAAGTCCATAATATTAGTTGCTTGTTGATTGTAAGTAGTTATACATAGTTAGCCTAGGCTGTTAAACTAAGCTTAGCTCAATTGCATTACGTTAGTTAAATCACACCAGCATTTGGGTATTTAATGAATGTATGTAATCTAAAAATATGGATAATCCATATAAGATAGCATTGTTTTCTGTAGCACTGTAGCAAAGTTCTAGCTTGGTAAAATAGAAAAGTGGTTTAAAATCTAGATGTTTGTCTACCTGTAACAACCTTTGTTGATGAACTTTCAAGTCCATACTATTAGTTGCTTGTTGATTGTAAGTAGTTGTGCATAGTTAGCCTAGGCTGTTAAACTGAGCTTAGCTCAATTACATTATAGTAGTTAAATCACACCAGCATTTGGGTATTTAATGAATGTATGTAATCTAAAAATATGGATAATCCATATAAGATAGCACTATTTTCTATAGCACTGTAGCAAAGTTCTAGCTTGGTAAAATAGAAAATTGGTTTAAAATCTAGATGTTTGTCTACCTATAAAAACCTTTACATTGTGAATGTCACTTAGGATCTCTCTAAACCCTACATCCTTCTGTATTTTCTTATTTATCAGTTGTCAGAGTTAGGTTTCAACAATAATTTACACAGAGATATCAGCTAAGAAGTTATAAGGGTTTGCATGTATTGTTGTCCCAATCTATCAAATATGTCACATTGCATGTAAAACCCCTTGTAAGAATAGGTAGAACATCCAACTAAGTCATTCCAAGCATGCTAAATCTAGTTGTATTATCCTTGGAGTAGTCTTAACACGAGTAAGATACTTTTCAAGAGAGGTTTGACACCAGCAATCACACGTGTTGTTGTGTGCCAAAAGCACCATCAACAAAATTGGCTCTAGAAGGAGGGTGATGCAAAGTGCACAGTGGAAGCATACAATTGATCAACAAACTTGATTAGTGAGAGGGTGACCTATGTCTTGGGAACCTACTCTTGTCGGCCAAACATACCCCGTCGACCACCTTACAACTTCTCAGCCTGATCTCTCAACTCTCCTTGACAGCTTGACTTCACCTTATCTTCGGAGAGACTTCTTCCATAGATAGTGTCTTCTGGCCTCCTACCAATACCTTGATGGTGGTTAGCTTTACACTTGCTTTAACCATGGCAGTTAGTCGTGACTCTGTCGGCCAGACTTAACCCATCGGCGAACCCTTGAGAACATACGCCGATATGCCGATACAATCCATTGTCGGTGAGACTCCAAACATCAGTGAAACCTCAAGTCCTTTCACCGATATACTGATGCATTATGTTGTATCAACTTTGTATATGCTTTGCCTGACTTGTATTACTAGTGAGCCAAAGTATCTTTTCCCTAATTTCACCGTTACGACTAGTCACCTTTTGTATCTAACGAAAGATACATTCTCAATATGCTTGCTCAACATACATTTGCAATATGCATTTTTAATATATAATTGTGATATGCATTCACAATATACATTTGATGAAACTTACGCCGATGTATGTTTCTTCAGTGAGACTAAAATAGTTCCTCACCGATGCACCTACTATCAGCATAACACCATTGATCGGTGTAACCTCCAAAAGCTTCCCTGAGGGTTGTGTTACGCTGACACACCTCTACTACTTTGCAACTACACAGACACCAAACCAAAAATAGAAACAAAGACCCAACAGTATGGAAAAGGATCTACAATTCTTTGCAAACACTAGATCAACCATCAATTTGGCCACTCCACTAACTGTTCACATAACAACACTCTTCAATGACTAGTCACATAGAGATGCCTAGCCAACTCATGCCCAACCTCCTTGGATCCCTAGGTGTTGACCCAAAATAATAGAAAACACAAAATTTACACTGTATTCCTCCATCACACTGAACATGAGAATCTTGATTTCAGTGGACAAAGGAGATACAGTCCATTTATTCACAAAACCCTAGTTTCTAGGTTTTCAGACCAGTCTTTGGAAAAGGAATGAGATCTCACAAACTACAACACTTTAAGACACTAGACTACTATCAAATGGAAACTACTTAATGCTTGAACATCTCCAATCAATTTTAGATGATCAACTAACCATATAGAAAGACTGTTATAGAGAATTACTTAGAAAGAACAATGTTTCAACACACCCAAAAATCTATATCTTCATTCATTCATGCATGCTTCTCTCTCTGTCCTTACATCCAACTCCTCACCTATACAAGGCTTGAGAGTTCAGTTAACATTCCTTCCAACTGTACAAACTAATTTTGAAAGTCAGTTAGCCATTGGGTTTCTCCTAACACAAGAAAACTACATGTTTTCATTATGTGATTACATTAAACTTGACCAAAACATGGTCTACATAGGTCTAGTGACCAAATTGACATAAAGTCCTTATCACAAACATGATGTGGCTAAAAAGCCTTATTGAAAACAAAACATGACTCCTGCACCATGGAGAAGGTGCTCCTGTACCATACTCCCCCTGCAAGAAAAACTCAAGTCCCTTGAGTTGCTAACTGTTGGAGTGTCTTCCCATGCTTCAAAATGTCTACCTTACTCATCCATGTAGCTTCTGAATCAGGAAGATCCTACCACTCGACCAAGTACTCCTTGTACACAGCCTTCCTTGTCTTTTTGACAATCTTGGAATCTAAGATGCATTTCAACTGTAAAGGCTTACTTGGAGGTAGATCTTTGACCCAATCTTCATCTTCAATCACAACATCTGATCCATCTTCAACATTCAATGGAGGTATGTATGGAAATAGGTCTGAAACATTGAATATGGGAGAGATACCAAGACCGGATGGCAATTCTATTTCATAGCCATTTGGACCAAACTTATGCACTACCTTGCATGGTCCTATTTTCTTCATCAGAAGCTTGGTTGGATGTCCTTTAGGCAACCTTTCCTTCCTTAGATAGGCCATCACCAAATCTTCCACCTTGAACTATACATCTCTCCTTTTGAGATCTGCCCTATCCTTGTATTTAGAGACTGTCTTTTCCAAATAAACTTTGACTTGATCATGAACTACCTTCATGGTGGCAATAAAATCTTCTCCTAGAGCACTCCTCTTATCCCAACCTTGTAGGTCTTTGAGTTTAAGTGGTCGTCTTGGATGGAAACCATAAACAATTTCAAATGGACTCTTCCTAGTACTTCTATTCTCCAAATCATTATAAGAATACTCAGCTTGACTGATCACCAAGTCCCATGCCAACCCATGCTATTTGGTAAGGCATCTTAGAAGGTTTCCTAAGGACCTATTAACAACCTCAGTTTGACCATCAGTTTGGGGATGGTAGGCTGATGAGAAAGACAATTGTGTTCCCAATTTTCTCCATAAGGTTCTCCAAAAATGACCAACAAACTTGGAGTCTCTATCAGTGACAATTGAAAGAGGCAAACCATGGATTCTAACCACTTCTCTAAAAAAGAGACCAGCAATGTGAGATGCATCATTTGTGCATTTGCATGGCACAAAATGAGCCATCTTACTAAATCTGTCCACAATGACAAAAACATTGTCCACACCCCTTGCTGTCTTAGGAAGACCAAGTACAAAATCCATACTAATGCTCTCCCAAGGCCTATTGGGAATAGGAAGGGGTTGGTACAAACCAGCATTAGAAGACATACCTTTGGCCTTTTGACATATGGTACAACTTGCAACATATCTCCTTACATCCGATTGTACTTTTGGCCAATAGTAGAATCTAGTGACTTGTTCCAAAGTCTTGTCCAACCCAAAGTGTCCTCCTAAGGTTCCATTGTGCTTCTCTTTGATGATGTTATCCCTCATTGAACATTTAGGAACACATAACAAACTACCTTTGAATAGGAGACCTTCCTCCAACACAAAATCTAAATATTCACCATGAAAAGTGTTAGCCAAACTAGCACAAACTTCATAAGCAACTTTGAAATCTGCATCCTCCTTGTATAACTCTTTCAAACAATCTATCCCCATGCTTTCCATCTGTACTTCCTATATGACTAGCATCCTTCTACTTAAATCATCAGCCACTTTGTTGGCAACACCCTTTTTATGCTAAATAGTGAAGGTATAGGCCTGCAATTGTTCCATCCACTTAACATGTCTATGATTCAACTTTTCTTGACTATTTAGAAAGCTAAGAACATGGTTATCAGTGAAAACAATGAAATCTTTGGCCAGCAAATAGTGTCTCCACTTTTTGAGAGCTTGCACCATTGCACAAAGCTCTAGGTCATAGGTAGAGTACCTTTGTTTAGCCTCATTCAACTTCTCTAAAAAAAAGGCCACTGGATGTCCATCTTGACTAAGAACAACACCTATTTCTTGCTCACATCACATTCCACTACAAAAACTTTGTCAAAATCTAGGAGCACCAATGTAGGTAATTCAACCACTTTCTTCTTTAATAATTCAAAGCTATCATCTACTTGCTTTGTCCATTGAAATTTGCACTTTATGCCACCCTTGATGGTGCTAAGAATAGAAGCACTTATGTGACTAAATCCTGTAATGAACTTCGTATAAAAAGTTGCCAAGCCATTGAAACTTCTAACATCTCCCACTATCTTAGGAGTAGGCCAATTGAGAATGGCCTCAACCTCTGTGGGGTCCATCTTCAAACAACCATTTGAAATCACAAAACCTAGGTACACAAGTTTAGTTTTCATGAACTCACACTTATCCAAATTGATCATCAACTTATTTTCATGCAACTTCTTCATCACTTGTCCAAGATGCTTCACATGTTCTTCTTTTGTGCTGCTAGAAACATGTCATCAAGATAAACAATTACAAATTTGCCAATGAATTCAACAAGTACCTCATTCATCAAACACATGAATGTGCTTGGGGCATTGCTAAGGTTGAATGGCATGACAAGCCACTCATAGAGACTTTCATTTGTCTTGAAGGCAGTCTTCCACTCATCTCCCTGCCTAATTCTAATTTGATGATAACTAGATTTTAAATCAATCTTTCAATAATAACATGACCCACCAAGATAGTCCAAAAGATCCTCAATCCTTGGCTTAGGGAATCTATACCTTATTGTGATCTTATTTATGGCCCTTGAATCCATACATAGTCTCCACTTCCCATCTTTTTTTGGAGCTAGTATACTAGGGACTGCACATGGACTAAGACTCTTTCTAATTAGTCCTTTCTCTACGAGTTCTTGAATTTGTCTACTCACCTCTTCATTTTGCTGTGGTGTTAATTTGTAGGCAGCCTTATTGGGCAATGTGGCACCTGGAATCAAGTCAATTTGATTACTTATATCTCTCATGGGTGGTAAGGAGTTAGGAGTATCCTCTACCACAAGATCTTTGTGCTTATCCAACAATTGATGCACTTCTAGTGGAATCTCTTTCTACTTTTTGTCTTGCTGTCCTGATTCATCTTTAGGCTTCATTATCAAGGCATAACCTTGGGTATCCTTCTCCTTCATGAGCTATAAGAAGTCTTTGCCACTAACCATCATGACATTGGTGTCATTACTCTTCTCTCCAATCTGCTCTTGCATAGGATCCATCCTAAACTTCCTTCCATTCTTGGTGATGAGGTATGTGTTCTTCTCACCATCAAGTTGTGCCTTCACATCATACTGCCATGGACATCCAAGAAGAAGGTGACAAGCATCCATAAGAATAATCTCACATAGTACCTTGTCCTTATAATCACCTATCTCAAACTCAACTCACGTTTGTTCTTCTACCATGTAATTTTGATTCTTATTCAACCAAGAGATCTTATGAGGACTAATATGGGGCAGTCTTTTCAAATACACTTCTCTACTATTTCAGTAGACACTACATTCTTAGTAGAACCTGAATCAACAATGATTTTACAAAGTTTACCATATGTTATACCTTGGGCTCTGAAGAGAGTCTTCCTTTGTGGGGGCTCTTGCTTCAATGGCATCTTCATCAAGGTTCTCTTGATCATCATGCTCTCTCCTTCAAGGACTAGTGCAACACTACTAATGGGTGAATTCACACTTTGGTAATCATCATCTTTCAACAACTGATTCCTTCTTCCACCATCATGGGAACTGGTTGCCTTCTCATGGCATTTGTTCATAGTATGGCCTACTTGATTGCAGCCATAGCATCTACCAGTGAAAACTCCAGGTCCTCTGCCTGCACCACCACCTCTACCTCTACCATTTGGTCTTTTCCAACCTCTGAAACCACCTCTATGTTCTACATTAGAATGAGACTCTTGTTGACTTGGGTTTTCATTTCTACTTGACTGTCCTCTACCAAAACTACCTCTTCCCCTATTATTTTTGCTACCTCTTCCTCTGGTGTTTTGATCACTCTTTCTTTTCAACTTTTTCTTAGCCCTAGAGGCTAATAGAAAACACTCATCCACTATTTGAGGAGCCACCATACTAAATTCATCTTGTATGTTATACCTAAAACCATCGAGATATCTAGCCACCATCTCTTTCTCCTCCTCCTTGTGATTGGCTCTCATGCTCAATCTATGAAATTCTTTAGTATATGTAGCCACATCCATATCCTTTTGTCTGAGATGATTAAACTTCCTAATGGTCTACAACTCATAATCAAATGGCATGAACTTGTCTCTTAGCATGGCCACCATTCTACTCCATTTGGTGATAGGGTTCTTTCCAACTTTCTCTCTTTCACCTTGCATATAGTTCCACCAAACTAGGGCAGAACCTCTCAATCTTGTCTTAGTAAACTTGACTTTCTTGCTGTCATTATACTCCTTGAAGTCAAAATAGTTACACATGGCTTCAATCCAATCCATGAGGGCATCTCCATCTAGTTTCCCATTGAATTTAGGGACATTCATCTTTAGATCACCACTATCTCCATGAGCACCTTTGAGTCCATTCAAAAATGCCTTTTGGTCTGTAGACATATCTTGTCCTTGAGGGCTCTCCTCTGCCTCTTCTTCTTCTTTTGTATCAAAAGCACTTCCATCCTCTTTACTCTTGCCCTTGGGCCTCTCTTCTTTCAACCTTTCTTTAAGCATCTCCTCTACCATCTTCTTGATGGCTTCTTTGCTCATAGACTTGGGTGGCATTGTGCCAGCCTCAGTTTCTATCTCCTCATCTGACATACACTACTCCAATTCAAATATTGGCTTTGATACCAATATGATGCAAAGTGCACAGTGGAAGCATACAATTGATCAACAAACTTGATCAGTGAGAGGGTGACCTATGTCTTGGTGACCTACTCTTGTCAGCCAAACATACCCCGTCAACCACCTTACAACTTCTCAGCCCAATCTCTCAACTCTCCCCAACAGCTCAACTTCACTTTGTCTTCAGAGAGACTTCTTCCATCAGCGGTGTCTTCTGGCCTCCTCCTGATACCCCAATGGTGGTTAGCTTTACACTTGCTTTAACCATGGCGGTTAGTTGTGACTCTATCGGCCAAACTTAACCCATCGGCAAACCCTTGAGAATATAGGCCGATATGCTGATACAACCCATCGTTGATGAGACTCCAAACATCAGTGAAGCCTCAAGTCCTTTCACCGATATACCGATGCATTACGTTGTATCAACTTTGTAGATGCTTTTCCTGACTTGCTATTACTGGTGAGCCAAAGTATCTTTACCCTGATTTTACCATTACGACCGGTCACCTTTTTTATCTGATGAAAGATACATTCTCAATATGCTTTCTCAACATACATTTACAATATGCATTTTCAACATACAATTGTGATATGCATTGGCAATATACATTCGACGAAACTTACGCCGATGTATGTTTCTTTGGTGAGACTAAAACAGTTCTTCACCAATGCACCTACTATTGGTATAACACCATTGATCGGTGCAACGTCCAAAAGCTTTCCCGAGGGCTGTGTTATGATGACACACCTCTGCTACTTTGCAACTACATAGACACCAAACCAGAAATAGAAACAAAGACCCAATAGTACGGAAAATGATCTACAATCCTCTGCAAACACTAGATCAACCATCAATTTGGCCACTCCACTAACTGTTCACATAACAACACTCTTCAATGACTAGTTACATAGAGATGCCTAGTCAACTCATGCCCAACCTCCTTGGATCCCTGGGTGTTGACCCAAAACAATAGAAAACACAAAATTTACACTATATTCCTCCATTACACTAAACATGAGAATCTTGAATTCAGTGGACAAAGGAGATACAGTCCATTTATTCATAGAACCCTGGTTTCTAGGTTTTCAGACCAGTCTTTGCAAAATGAATGAGATATCACAAACTACAACACTTTAAGACACTAGACTACTATCAAATGGAAACTACTTAATGCCTAAACATCTCCAATCAGTTTCAAATGATCAACTAACTATACAGAAAGACTGCTATAGAGAATTACTTAGAAAGAACAATGTTTCGACACACCCAAAAATCTAGATCTTCATTCATGCATGCATGCTTCTCTCTATCCTTACATCCAACTCCTCACCTATACAAGGCTTGAGAGATCAGTTAACATTCCTCCCAACCATACAAATTGATTTTGAAAGTTAGTTATCCATTGGGTTTCTCCTAACTAAATGTTTTCATTGTGTGATTACATCAAACTTGACCAAAACATGGTCTACATAGGTCTAGTGACCAAATTGACGTAAAGTCCTTATTACAAACATGATGTGGCTAAAAAGCTTTATTGAAAATAAAACATGACTCCTACACCATAGAGAAGGTGCTCCTGCACCAGACAGTCACCAAGTTGAAATCGCATCCATAAAATTAGCAAGTCTGGGGACTAGACAGAGACATACTAGGTCCAGCTTAGCTAGAGAAGAGTTGCTATCTTTGACAGAGTTTAGAAGGACTAGAAGAGATCAGGGAATACCCAATGCACCAAGGGCTCAGTCAGTTCCAAGAAACCTGGCTGCAGCCCTAGCCAACCCTCCAGTCATGGCCTTTTTCATTGGTAATAACTAGTCCCCTTTTCAGTTTAATGATTATCATGACATGCCCAAGAACCCTGACAAGTTCTGCTCCAAGTTTCATACAAATGATCTAGAAAGAACTACTAATGAGCACATTAAGATTTTCAAAGGCAACATGTTTATGCTATAGGTTTAACATGAAGACGTGGTCTACAGGTTGTTTCCCTACTCATTGTAAGATGACACCTACTACTAGTTCGCCAACCTCCCTGCAGCCTCCATAAATTTATGGCAGAGTTTGAAGACTGCATTTCTAGACCGTTTTAGGATGCCCACTACTCCAGTAGACCTATATAGATCTTTTGTGGAAATCTACAGGGCTGAAGGTGATTTGATAATCTCTTTCAATAATCTATTCCAAAGAGCCTTCAGCCATTTATAGGCTCATTATGCCAAAGATTAGGTTGTAGCCTTGCCTATTTACTATGCAACCCTAGACAGGCTGACATCCATGTTCGTAAGAAGAGCTAATCCACCTCCTGACTCCTTAGTCCTAGCATATGCTGAGGCCATCATGGTAAACACTCAATTGGGGGAGACTACAATAGGTCCACTAAATCACATAGGCCTAGTAGCAATGCTAAATCAAATACCCATGATCAATCAAGCTCTAGCTAATCATACCCCTGTAATGAACCCCATCCCAGTTCCTACTGCAACACAAGCCTTAGTGGTTCACCCAATAAATCCCATAGTAGAATTACCCTTGGCTCAAATGTCTTTTCTCCAATCTACTAAAGTAACAAAAGCAAGAGAGGACAAAGATGATATTAGGGAACTGGCAGAATTGATGAAAAAGCTCATTGTAGAAGTTACTCATCTGAGGAATCAGAATGCATATCTACAGCAGAGAAATCAAAATCAGAGTCAGTATCAAAACAAAAATTAGTATTAGACTCAAAATTTTTAGCGACAAAATTAGACTTGGAATACTAGGCCTAACAATGGACAAGTACCATCGCCACTAGAGAATCAGAATACTAATAACTGTCCACCTGGTTAAGTAATGCTGGTTGAAGCAGTGTTATCTTCATGGTACAGATTGCATAATACAAATTCTCACTCTAAGTTGGATTGTCTAGAGTTCCAGATAGCATCCAATATTTTTTAGATGGAAATCCAGAATGTAGAAGCGCAGAAAAATCCTCTAGTAGGATACTTCCCTTGTGTTAGATAGTTATACATTTCCTTTTCAAGATGATAATTAGCCTGAGGAGAAAGAGTTCGGTGAAGTGCATGCTTATTAGTAGTACAATAAAACTACATACAAATTGAGAAGCAGCAAGCAGAAGGGTTGCTTCACCACTTCCATCCCTTGGAACAACTACCAAATCCCACCTGATCCAAAGGCCTCTAACAACCCTGAGCATCCTAAAGCAACACTTCAATCAATGCATCAAGGAGCTACAGTTGAAAGTTCTCAAAGGTTTGAAGTAGCGAAGATGGGACAATATGTTGTGGATGAGATTAAGCATATGAAAGTTAGTTTGTGTGTCTTCAAATTACTAAAAGTGCTAGAAATTAGAACGAATTTCTTGTAGGACATGGGAGCAAGTGTTAAGATCAAATCCTTCCAAAAGGAAACTCCACCAAAGGACAATACAGACAAGGGAAAAGACAAGGTCCATGTGACGGATGCTTAACAAAAGGTGGCATTATACAAGGATAAAAGGGAAAGTTCACCTTTTCTTTTGATGCTTAGAATATTTATGAAGAATCTTCATAACTATTTAGTGGACTCTGGAGCTCCCACCAACATGATGCCCTTATCAGTATGCAAAGCACTGGGTCTTACTCTAGAAAAATCTTCTAGGAAGGTTACACATCTAGACAAAACTGAGGTAAATGTGATGGGTGAGTTAAATAGAATACATATGCAACTAGCTTCTAATCCTAGGGTGCAACATTATATCAACATTCAAGTGGTAGATATCCCAGATCAGTATGGCATGCTGCTAAGTAGAGATTGGTCTAGGACTTTGAATGGTTACATGGCGATGGACTTTTCTCATATGTGGTTGCCATGGAAGGGACTGGTGAATCAGATCTATATTGAAAGGGAGCCAAAAATGAAACATATGATCATAGAATATAATTAGACCAATGAGATTTTGTTTTTAGAAGTAGATCTAGCTATCTATCTTCCCCAAGTTAATTAAATAGAGGAGATACTCATTCTAAACTGCAGAAATTTCTTTGATCCTCCATTTATAGAATGTCAAGAAGGTACAGAGGTGTATGTACAATCAGATCAAGGATCCTCTTTTGATGATGAAGAACCAATGATATTAGAGGGATTCAGGAATTTTCTGGTCAAATTCATGAGTGATCAATTGGTTGTTGGAAGGAAGATACAAATGGATGAGTTGTTATTGCCGAATTGGTGCAGCCTTCAGGATGCCTCTCATTCTAAATTTACATGTTTGCTATGTCAAGAAGTGGTCAAAAAAGTACAAAGGCATTTGAAGATTCCTATAATTCTACAAGACGATTAGGCTATTGCAAAGAAGGTTGATCAGGAAACACAATCAAAGGAAAAGCAACAAGGAAAACAAAATAACAACAATAATGATTTTCACCTCTAGACATTAAGATTTGATGGATCTAGGTGAAGACAAGGATCTGGGGCAGGTTTTGAATTGATTATGTAGGGCACACAACTGAGAGGAGGGGGGTGAATTAGTTGTACAAAAACTTACTTCTACTTCAAATACTTGATTCTTTTTTGTTAGTTAATAGCATATCAGTTAACCATACATGAAAGCATAATGCACAAATGTAGGAGCAGATAAACATCAACACATTGGACACCAAGATTTTGACATGGAAAACATGGTTAAGGGAAAAACCACGGGGTGATTAACCCAAGGATTATTCTTTGTTAGAAGAATAAGAAAAATGAATGGCACATGCCAATTAGGGCTCACTGCACGAGCACACTGCTCACAAAGAGGCACACTGCCTACAAGAGACACACTGTCTGAAAAGTGATAAGAATCACAAACTCGAACTGGAGATTGACATCTTTACCATGTCTGGATCAGTTCCATTTAAGCCTGAGATACTTCTACTCTGCCCTTCGCTCTTTCGCTATACCACACTCATCCGCTCCACACACACACTCTAAAATGAACTCATAAACCTTTATTTATACAAGGCATTAACTTAGGAACAATCATCTAAGTCAGCAATCATCCATAAGAGCATTCGTAAGTCGGCAATCATCCACAAGAACATTCGCAAGATGAATAACTCATCTGGTCGGCCAGCCTAATTAAGAATATCTTCATCCAGAAGAATATCTTCAATTTCGGGCTCTAACACTAATGCGGACCGACAACACAACCTCAACATGATCCAAGAACCTTCACAAGCTTTCCTGAATGACCAGGTACATCTGTACTTCTTCTACTCACAGGAATCTCTTCTCCTCTTCATCTGAAATTTCAAGAACACAGTCTATCGCGACTGTCAGACTGAAATAGGTTCTTCTGGACCTCCAAACTTTGTACAAACCAAGATGACACATCACAAGGACATCCCAAACACTCCTTCCAATCCGCAGAGTCTGACAATGCACCTCCACATCTCACCGAACCTTTATGTAACACTCTATCCCTCCGGGGCATATCCCGGAACTGGTTTTACTTGACCGATCATAACTTTTTCATATCTTCATGCAGACCTCTAAAATCTTAGCTGGATCATCTCAGGACTCATATCTACAAACCTTTTAATCTGCATCCTCTAATCCTTAACCTATTGAGTACATTTGCCTTCTTCTCATCACTATTCTTCACTGTTCCTGATTGAGACTAATTTTCTCAATATCCTCAGCACTCAGCTCATCCAAACCTTCTTACCAATGCAATATGAGTATGTTGACATCAATGACAACACTGGTTAACCTCATACTTGCAACAATCTCCCCCTTTGTCATTGATGGCAACATATGATGTGAAAAACCATCAAGACAAGAACTTCTCTTTTCTATCACAGCTCCCCCTATCGGCAACAACTCTTCACATGTCTTCTCTTCCTTTACTGCTCCCCCTTTGATCATCAACCACTTGTTTTTCACATGTCTTCTCTCCTCCTTTGACATCAATGGCAAAGGGCTAATACTTGCACTTGTAACACATCAGAATCATACTAGCTGCTCCCCCTTAGTAGCAGCTCCCCATCATCAATCCGGATCACAAGATATGACTATGATATCCACCGGACTAATGCACATCAGTGCATCCCAGTTCATCACCGGAGGGACGATGATCCCTAACTTCTCCCTAAGATACTCAAAAGAGTCTTTGGGAAGAGGTTTAGTAAAAATATCTGCAAGTTGATCCTTGGAGGGCACATACTCCAATCTGACTTCACCCTTGTTCACTTGTTCTCTCAAAAAGTGAAATTTGATAGATATATGCTTGTTCTTAGAATACAATACTGGATTCTTGGAAATATTTATTACACTTGAATTATCACAGAAAATTGTGATAGGCTCCTCATATTCTACTTTCATGTCTCTTAACATTGGCTTCATCCATAAGATTTGAGTGCAACTGCCTGCTGCTACAATATATTCTTCTTTAGTTGTAGACATAGATATTGCCTCTTGTTTCTTGCTTAGCCAAGAAACCAATCTCTTTCCCAAGAAGAATGTTCCACCACTGGTGCTCTTCTGGTCATCCACATCTCCTACCCAATCTGCATCTGTATATGCATGAAGAGAGAAATCTTGATCTCTAGGATACCATAGGCCATACTCAACTGTCCCCTTTAGATATCTAAAAATCCTCTTGATTGCCATAACATGAGATTCTCTCAGGTCAGCCTGAAATCTTGCCACAAGACCAACAACCTGCATTATATCTGGTCTAGTCTGAGTGAGATACAATAGTCTTCCAATCATTGATCTATACTTGGTCTGATCTATCTTAGGAGAGTCATCATCTTTGCTCAACTTACATCTGGTTGCTATAGGAGTGTTCATTGGCTTTGAATCTTCCATTCCAAATTTCCTCAACAATTCTTTCACATATTTGGTCTGAGAGATAAAGATACCTTTCTTTGTCTGAGTAATTTGTAGACCCAGGAAGAAATTCATTTCACCAAGCATTGACATTTCAAACTCACTTTTCATTTGATTTGCAAAGGTTTTACACAAACTATCTCTTCCTCCAAAAATGGTATCATCAACAAATACTTCAACAATCAAGATATTTTCATTATCTATTTGGAAATATAGATTATTGTCAGTAGTAACTTTGTTAAAACCAATCTACACAAGATGCTTATCCAACCTTTCATACCATCCTCTTGGGGCTTGCTTCAATCCATACAGTGCTTTCTTCAACTTGCAGACCATATCATCATGATCAGACAATTGAAATCCATCTGGTTGTTCAATGTATACTTCTTCTTCCAAATCACCATTTAGGAAGGTAGACTTGACATCCATCTAATATACCTTGAAGACTTTGAAGGCAGCATATGCAAGAAATAATCTGACTGCTTCAATTCTTGCTACCGGAGCAAAGGTTTCTTCAAAATCAATTCCTTCTATTTGAGAGTAGCCTTTGCTGACCAATCTAGCTTTGTTTCTGATTACTTCACCAACCTCATTTAGTTTGTTCCAGAAGACCCATTTGGTTCCAATCACATTCTTGTTTCTAGGTCTGGGAACAAGATCCCAAGTGTGATTTTTCTCAATTTGCGTCAACTCTTCCTCCATTGCTTTGGTCCAGTTTTCATCATTGCAAGCTTCATTTATTGTCTTAGGTTCAATCTTTGAAATTAGATAGTATTCATTTGAATTTTGAGCAATTCTCCTCCTTGTTTGTACCCCTTTGCTTTTGTCACCTATGATCTGATCTTCAGAGTGATTTAAAGTTACATACCTTGGAACTTGGGGAGTCTCTTGCACTATTGTTTCTTGATCAGGTTCATTCAGACAAACCTCTTCTTCCTGATTTACCGGATCAGTCTAAATCTGACTTTCAGGAAGGGATTGCATTTCTTGAATTAGAGCACCATCCTAATCATCTTCATCATATTCATAAAACCTTGAGGGCTTCTCGATTCCTTCATCAACCTTCACATTTGTACTTTCTATCATCTTTTTCAGTCTCTTATTGTAACACCGATATGCTTTGCTGTGAGTGGAGTAACCCAAGAAAATTCCTTCATCACTTCTAGCATCAAACTTTCCTAGATCTTCATCTCTTTTGATGTAACACTTGCTACCAAATACTCTGAAATATCTCATAGTAGGAGTTATACCAAACCAAAGTTCATAAGGAGTCTTACCAGTATTGTTTTTTCTTTGAACTCGGTTAAGAGTGTAGACTGCAGTGCTGACAGCTTCTCTCCAAAACATCTGAGGTACATTTGCTTCCATCATCATTGTCCTGGAAGCTTCCTGGATGGTCTAGTTCTTTCTCTCAACTACTCCATTCTGTTGTGGAGTCCTAGGAGCAGCCAACTGTCTCTTTATGCCATGCTTCTCACAAAAGTCTATGAATTCACCGGATGTGAATTCACCACCTCTATCAGACCTTAGACACTTTAGTTTTAATCCGGTTTGATTCTCTACCATAGCCTTGAAGATTTTGAACTTCTCAAAGGCTTCTGATTTCTCTTTCAGAAAGGTAACCCACATCATCCGGGAATGATCATCAATCAGTAACATGAAATATCTATCACCTTGCATACTCTTGATTCTTGTCGGACCACATAGATCAGTATGAACTAATTCCAATAATCTGGTAGAGGACTAATCTTTGCTTTTGAAAGAGATACTGCTCTATTTACCTAGCTAACATTCTTTGCACAAACTATTTGTAGGTTTCACCAATTTTGGAAGATCTCTTACAGCCTGAATATTGCTTATCTTGATGATGTTATCAAAATTTACATGACACATCCTTATATGCCATAGCCAACTCTGATCAACTTGAACAAACAAACAACTTTTATTTGAACCAACCAGATGGAAGATATTACCTTTTGTTTGAGTACCGAATGCAATCTCAGTTCTGGAGCTTTCAAAGATCCTGCATCTTCCATTTTTGAACCGGAGATCATAACCTTTGTCTACTAACTATCCAACACTAAGAAGATTGTGCTTCAATCCTTCAACATATAGTACATTACTAGTTTTGCTCTTTCCATCAAAAGAAATAGTTCCCCTACCTCTAATTCTACTTGCAAAATTGTCACCAAACTTTACCATTCCTCCTTCATACCTTTCTAAATCTAAGAACTTGTTCTTGTCACCTGTCATGTGGTGAGAGCATCCACTGTCAATAACCCAATCATCCTTTTCTTCAACTTGGGTAGCCAAAGCTCTTTCTATAACCTTATGATTGACAGATTCAGAGGATATTGGTTCTTCTTCCTTGATGGCAATAAACACCCATTCATTTCTAGATTTGTCTCCTATCTCTGATTCATCATCTGTTACTCCTTCATTATCAGCTTCTTCATGAACATAATAACAGTTCTTTTGGAACCTTTGTTTGTTGGAGTTTGACCTTATAGATCTTTCCGGACATCTTGAAGCAAAATGACCAATCTTATTGCAGTTGAAGCACTTAAAAGGTAACTTTCCTTCATACTAACCAGATCCTCTTGGCAATATTTTTGCAATGAGGGCTTCAAGATGAGTTGTTTCTGCTTCTTCCTCTTCCATGTCTTTCCTTGCTTGATCATACCATGACAGCTTCCTTGAAGAGTTTTCTCCCGGATCAAATCTTTGTTTGCCTTTCACATAGGCACTGGCTTTGAATGTAGATTCAGTCTTGGGGGGATCATCTCCAAACTCTGTCATTTCAAATGCAGCCAGTTTGCTAGCCAATTGCTCTCTTGTGACAGTTGCATGGGCTCTGAATTCATCAATGGCAGTAACCTTGATCTTGTAGGCAGTAGGAAGGGATCTAAGAATCTTGCAAACAATTTCATTTTCATCCAGAACTCCACCAGCATTCCTAATTCCACACACCAGCTCATTCACTCTTGGCATAAAGGTAGTGATATTTTCATCATCTCTCATCTTCAATCTTTCAAGTTTCCCTTTCATACTTTGCAACCTTGCACTCTTAACAAACTCATCTCCTTCATGCAAAAGTTCTAGTTTAACCTAGATTTCATATGCAGTTGGTAGGTCAATGACATTTGAGATCTCTAAGTCATTCAATGCGCTTAGAAGAGCTTCTTTGGTCCGTAAATTGTTTTCAGCATCTGTGATTTCATTCAGAGTTGTCAGACCACCCTATGGAGGTACATATGGTTTTGAGACCATGGCCAAGTATGCTTTTCCCATACACTCCAAGTGACATTTCATGCAACCTTTCCAGAGAGTGAAGTTGGTTCCATCAAACTTCGGACTATCCTTCTTGTATGACGACATCTTGGATCTCCTCAAGCGGTTAAGCTCCTTTTAGAGGAACTTGGCTTTGATACCAATTGTTAGATCTAGGGCACACAACTGAGAGGGGGGGTGAATCAGTTATACAAAAACTTGCTTCTACTTCAAATACTTGATTCTTCTTTGTTAGTTAATAGCATATCAGTTAACCATACATAAAAGTATAATGCACAAATGCAGGAGCAGATAAACATCAACACATTGGACAACAAGATTTTGGCGTAGAAAACCCAGTTAAGGCAAAAACCATGGGGTGATTAACCCAAGGATTATTCTCTGTTAGAAGAATTAGAAAAATGAATGGCACATGCCAATTAGGGCTCACTACTCACAAAGAGGCACACTGCCTACAAGAGACACACTGTCTATAAAGTGATAAGAATCACAAACTTGAACTAGAGATTGACATCTTTACCATGTCTGGATCAGTTCCATTTAAGCCCGAGATACTTCTGCTCTGCCCTTCGCTCTTTCGCTATACCACACTCATCCGCTCCACACACACTCTGAAATGAACTCACAAACCTTTATTTATACAAGGCATTGACTTAGGAATAATCATCTAAGTTGGCAATCATCCATAAGAGCATTCGCAAATCGGCAATCATCCACAAGAACATTCGCAAGATGAATAACTCATCCGGTCAGCCAGTCTGAATAAGAATATCTTCAATTTCGGGCTCTAACACTAATGCGGACTGACAACACAACCTCAACATGATCCAAGAACCTTCACAAGCTTTCCTGAATGACTAGGTACATCCACACTTCTTCTACTCATAGGAATCTCTTCTCCTCTTCATCCAAAATTTCAAGAACACAGTCTGTCGTGACTGTCAAACTGAAACAGGTTCTTCTGGACCTCCAAAATTTGTACAAACCAAATGATACATCACAAGGACATCCCAAACACTCCTTCCAATCTGTAAAGTCTGACAATGCACTTCCGGATCTCACCGGACCTTTATGTAACACTCTGTCCCTCCGGAGCATTTCTCGAAACCGGTTTTACTTGACTGATCACAACTTTTTCATATCTTCATACGGACCTCTGAAATCTTAGTTGGATCATCTCAGGACTCATATCCACAAACCCTTTAATCCACATCCTCTGATCCTCAACCTATTGAGTACATTTGCCTTCTTCTCATCACTGTTCTTCACTGTTCCTGATTAAGACTAATTTTCTCAATATCCTCAGCACTCAGCTCATCCAAACCTTCTTACCAATGCAATATGAGTATGTTGACATCAATGACAACACTGGTTAACCTCATACTTGTAACATATTAGACCTACAAGAAACTCATATTTAGTAGGACACCATTTGAAATTCCCTTGTACAAATAATGTGATAGAATACGAAGCTTTCGTGCATGGGTTGTTGATGGATCTTTAGAAAAATGTTAGAGTTATTCAAGTATTTGGCAATTCAAAATTGGTCATCAAACAAGTGAGAAAGCATTACTCATGCAATGACAAGAGGTTAAATAGATATCAGAATCAGGTACGAGATTTGATTGAGTGTTTTGATGGTTTCAATATTCATCTGATCCCATGAAGACAAAATCATGTTGTTGATGCCTTAGCACAGATAGCTAGCTTGCTAGAACCAACATCTATGTCAAGCTTAAAGTTCACTATAGAATTTATCTCAAACCCCTCAGTACTGGATAACATCACCAACTTTCAGGTCTTTGAGGATGACCAACACATAATCAACTTTCTCACTTCCTCAGATGTTTTTGCTGCACAGATAATAGATGAAGAAGAGATGGAGCTGGCTGAAATGGACTTAAAAGGGGTTCTCAACTTGAAGACGAACACTATTCCTTGAGGAATGGTAGAATTGGAGTGATTGTTCAATTTAGACAAGCTTGGAATCCAAAAGAAAGAGGGAGAATCCCCAGGTGCATAGTGCGAACCTTATAACTTGGGGACATCTGAAGAAGTCAAGAACATGTTTATCAGAAAGGCCAACATGGATGAAGAAAGGTCACATATTATTCATGCATTAAGGGATTATCATAAAGTCATAGCATGGAGTTATGAAGATCTCAAGACATATGATACTTCAATCATAACCCACATGATACCGCTCAAGCCAGGGGTGAAACTATTCAGGCAAAGGTAGCGACCAGTGAATGCTTTGTTGGAACCATTGATTTTTAAGGAGGTACAAAAACTACTATTAGTCAAAATTATATTTCATGTCAGACATTCAGCCTGGGTAGCGAATTTGGTATCAGTACGAAAGAAAAATGGAGAAATCAAGCTATGCATCAACTTTAGAAATATGAATAGGGCCTCAGAGAAGTATAACTATCCCCTGCTGTCATTGGATGAAGTGCTATAGATAGTTAATGGTTCTCAAATGATGTCTTTTCTAGATGGTTATTTGGGTTACAACCAAGTGATGGTGGACTATGAAGATAGATTAAATCATCTTTCACATACAAATGGGGAATTTATGCATACCACAGGATGCCCTTTAGGTTGATTAACACTGGTGCCATGTTCCAATGCACAATGGATATTGCTTTCAAGGGGCTTGTTAGGAAATGCATCATTATTTATATGGATGATCTTACTGTGTTTTTGAAAAAAAGAGAAGACCATGTGTTAGACCTGAGAAAGATCCTGTAGTGATGTAAAGACTGTGGAATCTCACTCAATCCTAAAAAGTGTATCTTTGGAGTGACTGAAGGAAAATTGTTGGGGCACATAATTTCTAAGCAAGGCATATTGATTGATCTTGACTGGGTCCAAGTAATCCTCAAGATACATACCCCATCAAGGAAAAAGGAGTTGAAATCATATTTCAGTAAGATTAATTTTGTCCACAAATTTATTATTAGGTTTGCTGAAATTGTCTATCCACTAAATGCCATGTTGAAGCAAGATGCAAAGATAGACTGGAGTCTAGAACCTAAGGCTGCGTTTGTAGAAATCAAACAAGCAATAGCTAATGCCCCAATATTGGTGAGTCCTTATTACACATTACCTTTCTGCATTTACTCTTTCGCCTCAGAGCATGCTTTTGTAGCAATGTTGACATAGAAGAGGGTTGTCGATGATGAAAGACCTATCGCATTTATGAGCACTCCGTTAAAAGATGTAGAACTAAGATATCCAAATATGGAGAAGAAATCATACGCCTTGGTTAGGGCAGTAAAAAAGTTTCATCATTACATCTTGAGAAGCTAGGTGATTGCAATAGTACCGAATGTTGCAGTTAAAGCATTGTTAATGCAAAGTGAGCTAGGTGAATGATGAGGAAAATGGGTCACCATTCTATAGGAATTTGACATAGAAATACAACCCATGAAGTTAGTATGAGGAAAGGCATTGACAAAGATAATGGCAGAAGTTGGTCTAGGATTAGTCTCCTAGCAGTATATGTTAGAGGATATCTCTAGCGACGAGTGTTATGGAGACATTGCATTCTATCTCCTTAACCAGCATTGCCCACCTCAACTAAATTTAGTTCAGAGAAGAGCACTCAAATTAAAAAGTAACAACTACATGATTAAGAGATTAGTGTTGTACAAGAAAAATTATGAGCAAATCTATTTGAGGTGCTTGGATAAAATAGAGGTAGCGCAGGTTCTAACAAGTTTTCATGAGAAGTTTGGAATGGGTCACAGGTCAGCTCATTCAACTACCAATCAGATTCTTCAGGAAGGGTATTACTAGCCCACTTTGTTCAAAGACGTACATTCACATGTAAGGACCTATCACATATGTCATACGGCTACAACAAGAGAATGAAATGGTGCTATGCCTTTGCAGCCAGTCCTGGAGGTACGACCATTTGCACAGTGGGGGTTAGACTTTATTGGTATGATCAACCCACCTTCCTTTGTGGGCTATAGGTACATTTTGATTGGTACTAATTATTGTACCTGATGGTCTGAAGCTATAGCATACAAACAATGTACCACAGAGGTAGTCATTGAATTTTTTAAAAAATATATCATTACCAAGTTTGGCTATCCTTTCTCCTTGGTTGTGATAATGGTCCTACCTTTTCTTCATTACATTTTTCTAATTGGGCATTTGACTATGGGATTATTCTAAAATTTTCATCTATCTACTATCCTCAAGGGAACAGGGTAGCTAAAACAAATAAAAATTTGCTTGAGGTCATCAAGAAACTACTAGACAAGAATCCTAAAGAATGGCACACTCAACTCAGGTTTACTTTATGGGCTGATAGGATCAAACACAAGGTTGCATTGAGAACGTCACCTTATCACTTAGTCTATGGTACTGAGCCCATCTTTCCCATCTGTTTGAAGATCCCTGTGTTGTAATTTATGCAAGATTACCTTGAACCAGATGACCAGCTATCATCCTACTTAGCCCAATTGCTACACCTAGAAGAAAAATGCAATGCTGCCATAGAAAACTTTGCCAAACACCAAGGGGTAGTGAAATGATGGTTCAACAAGAGGGCCAAAGTTAAAGCCTTTTGCATTTATGACTTAGTACTGTGCTAGGATAAAGCCCACGAGAAGAAAGGTGAACATGGCAAGTTTGACAAGCTTTGGCTAGGTCCATATCAGATCTATGAGATCTTTGGTGATAACACATATCGACTGAAAATCCTTATTGGTGAGGAGCTCCCATTACCTATCAATGGACAGTTCTTGAAGCACTACTTCTAGGCTTAGGAGGTAGTTTTGCCTTCTATTAGTGTACGTAGCTAGGTTGCTGGTCTGCTTTTAGTTAGGTTAGGTTGCCATTAAAGGTTAGTCTTTGCTTTCATGCTTTTGCTTTCTATAGTTGTTAGGTGTTTTCTCTTAGTTTAGCTATGCTTTCCTGCTTTGTTTTTGCCCACTGCGCTTGCTTCATTGGGATATCCTTGTTTCTTAAATGTGGTGGCAGTTGTACAGTCCTACAATTGCTCCTTTGTTGGGTAAGTGATTTGGAATATTTCTTTGAGAAGCTGAAGTTTCTTGCTTAGGTCTCACTGTGGGTTCTGCTATTAAACCAAGGAGTATGATGTCTATTCATTGGAAAGGAATCATTAGTCGGTGCACCTAAAGTATTTTCTAACCATATATCTTTCACACTCTTAAGTAATCTTGGGGTACCTAAGTAAGCCTCAGTGATCTTACATTAAGTGAAAAATCTAAGGTCCACCTTTGCCGCCATCGGGAGTCCACACCCAACTAGCTAAGTTATTAATGTAACTAGTGCTATCAAAGGGCATGTGTTACAAGGGTAGCAGTATTGCATTATACTCTACCAAATCTAAACTTATGGAAGTATTAAAAGTATGAAAAGAAAAGAAATACAAAATCACAATCACACACTATAACTCAATTAGATGGACAATCAAGTAAACTCTACTGAGGCTATGGATGGATGACTGGTAGTAGGGCTCTTCTTGAGTGGAATTCTGAGACAAACTCGTCAGGGCTATAGACACTTGCTGGTAGTGGGGCAATGTCTAGGTAGTTCATGAGGTATGTAATAATCATGTAGCTTAATGTAAAGGATCTAAGATGAGCTTACTAGCTTAGGGATGGGAATTAATGCAATTGCACCCACTCAGGTTTTTAGGATGTGGATGGTTGCACCTGGTTATTGAATTCTGCTTCTTTGATAGGATATCATGTTTCCTTGTCTAGCATGTTGTAAACGTAGAAGTTCTGGGTTTGAAACTAAAGTTTTAATTTGAAATGCTCTGGAGCATTTCCCTAGAAGAGTCACCATTTGTTGTGCCTCACACACATGCCCCATTTCACAAAATGGGGACCCCCTCTTCTAAAACTTTGGCCTAGAGTGTCAGTTTAGTTAATTGATTCCTAAGGTGTCAAAAGATGATCAAACTGCATTAAATGCTACTAAGTTATCTGAAAAAACCACTAAGTCAAGGTGTTTGTCTTCATAGAAACCAAGTCTAATGTTCCTTTGTGTCGAATTCATGACCTACTAACTTTACACTAAAATCCCATTCAACTGACCCTAGCACTAAATTCTCATTCAACTGACTCTTGCACCAAATCTTCAATCTACTGACTCGGTGTTATAATCATTGTCAACTGAATGAGCACTGATACTGGAGGCTACTGACTTAGCGCTATAAGGTTAATCTTCTAACTAAGTCATACCACATCAAATCCTACATTGAGTCTGAAGATGTCGAGACTTGTGCAAAGCACTCGAAAGGAAGGGGCCCGACCTTGCACTAAAACTCACCGCTACCAACTAGGTCGGTAAGACTCCAAAACACCACTAGGTCTATGATGCCATCATTTTATGCAAAACCTAAAATCAACTACTAAAGCACTATGAACACTTGATCGTACCTCTTGCATTAATGATGATTAATAGGGAGGGACAAAATGGGTTTTAATCCACATTCAAGCACATTTACATTGTGAAACTGACTAAAAGGCTATGCAGATGGATTAAGAGGTGAATCAATGACAAATTGCTAATGGATTTGAGTGCTAAGACCACTACAACCTGCATTTTGTCTCATTTTCAGGTAGGTGCCTTATTTCAAGTTAAGGGTTTCCTTCTTAAAAGTAGGGTTTATGTTTAATTTCAAAATGCATCTCAATAAAAGGGTTTTCATTTGCTTATTTGGATTTAGTTTTTGAAATGTTTACAAATTTATTTGATTAAATAGAAAAATGAACATTTTGTTTAAGAAAACCTCCATTCAGTAACCCTAGTGTGTAATAAATCAGGCGGCAAAGCTTTTTAAACTTGATCCATAGAATGAATAAAGCCCCGATGTGCCAGACTAAAATCCATTCATAAAATCATGTCAAAACCCTTAGTAGAATACCATATTGAATCTTTGGCACTAAAATTTCTCAACAAACCTAAAATAGCCTTGTCAAATCATAAGCAGGTTAAAACTTATTAAAATTCCCATCGATACCCATTAAGTTGTTATGCACTAAAAAATTAGCTTCCTGACATAGCACTAGAAATGTCTCCAACTGGCCCAAAAGTATAACTCTGAAACCAACAAGTTAGTCAAACACCTCGCAAAACTCTACCAAGATCCAAAACTTGTTTAGCATTGAAACCTCGATCAACTAACTTCCTGGGAGAATTTGCCTTCTCTGACCTCGATTAGATGCCACCTAAAACTCAGTAAGTCACTTGACCTCAATAGCTCTGCTAGTCACTAACCCTCAGCTTCTGCTAAGATTCCATGCCTTTGACCTGCACTAAAATGTCCCTCTACTAACTTTTAGTTGGTCATCCTCAAACTTGTGCCAAGTCCATTATGCCAAAAATTTGCGCATAAGCATAATGGATGATCTAGTGCTAAAATCTATCCCCTTTGACTTACACCAAAATGTCTCCTCATCGACCACCAAGATCCATCAAAGTCAATTACCATTAAAACTAATGCAAGGTCAGGTAATGCTCAAATTCGTGCTAGGTTAGATTTGGCTCACTTCTGTGTTTTTTGACTAGGAAGTCTGGGACCCCTAAAATCAGCCTAAACCTTGAAAAATGACTACTTTTTGTGAAAAATTCAAAGGTAAAGGGTCTATTTGACTGAAATAAATGCTGCATTGATTGAATGATGATGTGTTTCCTATTTTAATTCAAACTTTGGAAGTTTTAAGCATTTATTGCATGAGCTAATATGGACTGTGATGTTTTATCATTTCATCATGTAATAAATGTTGTAAATCAGTAAGTTATCAGACTTATGCATTTAAAGGTAGGCATTTGTGGACATCAGTCTTGTGAGGTAGAACATGACTTAGTAACATGTCAGTTAACCTGTTAATCATGCCTACAAACTTAGGAATTAGGATAATTATTGAAGTATCAAGACTTATAAGGTCTAGTCATGCAGGTTAAATGATTGTGAGGGCTCAAAACATGAAGTACGAGTTTAAAGGCATTCCTCCTGAGACCAAAATCACCTCTAGATGGAAAAACATAGGGGAAACTGATCTAGTTCACATTGACTTAGATGACTTCAGAACCTGAATATTTGGACTCGGTGTGAAGAATTGATAATTGCTTGTGATGAGAGATATGATCCACTAACTAGAACCATACAAACTCCTACTGGAGAAGTACTAGCAGATTTGAGTACACCATCCATAGCAGAGACCTTTGGTATCCCATGGTATCCAATGTTAACCATACTAGATAAACTAGGTGCAGAGACAACATTTAAGAAAGATTTGGCTACATGCAAAAAGCATATAAATGATCATTGGATGAAGAGAAAAAGATCTTGTATCATCAAACTATTGGCAAGAGACACTGCTATGCATGATAGGTGTTGTCATTGATGGCAACTAAGTCTACCTTACACATCCGTATTGCATAATTTGTTCATACCAGAAGTCAGAGTGAAGATTTGGCTAAGTCTAGGTAGTCAGAAATAGAGTATGTGACAGGGTCCGGTATCTTGGTCCAGATCTCTTCGGTGGTAATTCACATTGTGTTGCAGATCTAAGGGAGTAATAAGAATTGTCAGGACTATCTAAATCTAGAGATTTAGTCTCCGGTGATAAAGGATTCAAAAGTTATAAGGATTTGAGTATCAGGTTCCAGTTAGTTAGCACAGTTAGAAGAAGAATAAGGTGATCTAGTATTTGATCTTTGTCCAGATGTAGAAAAGTTGTTGGATAAGTAATTAGTGATAATCAGTGGTATTGGCTGACATGATTGATGATTTGGGAACACAAGTTTTTGGTCCGCATTGATATTTGTGCATAGATTTAGCCAACAGAGTAGAGTGCTTAATAAATGTTCTAAGTTTTACTGAATCTGACTACAGTTGATTGAATTTCTTGATGCAGATATATATAGCCAATAAATTCAAGTGTTGTGGTGTGTGTGTGTGATGTGGTGATGGAGTAAGTGTGAAAAAGGTAGATAAAAGTATGAAAAAGAAGAGATCTAAAGTTTAGATCATGGTAGAGCAGTAAATAGGGCAGAGTAAAGATGAAGTGTGTAAGATCAGTATTATGTGCTTAACCAGAACTGAATTCCTGCATTGGTAGATGTTGTTCATTAGTTCAAACAATCTATAATCTTCTTGTAATCATTCTTATAGGAAATGAGTCTCCTTTTGAGTAGCGAGCTCTGGACAGTGAGCCCAAAGGCATGTGCCTTCCCCATTTGTAATACTTTTAACAGGGTATTAATTCTTGTGGGTTAACCCCCACCGTGGTTTTCCCTTAACTGGGTTTCCATGTTAACAATTCTAGTGTTATGTGTGTTCATTTTGTTTCTTCTCATGTGTTGATGATTCATGCTTTAATGTTTACATCATTAATCTATTTTTAAGTGGTAAAGAAGAATTAATTGTTGTAAGTGTTAAAGTTTTGGGACAACTGATTCACCCCCCCCTTAGTTGTTTGGCCTAATTACAACAATTGGTATCAGAGCAAGGTTCCTTGGAAGAAGCTTAACAGCTTGAGGAAGATCTGGGAAGGAGTTTCAATGGTTTCACTCAGAGAACAACTTCAATTGGTTTTAGAAGATCTTGACCAGTCCAAAGCAGAAGTAGATGACTTGAAAGCTAAACTTAAGGATGTTGATGATTGCATTGACTTGCTAAAAGAAAAATTTAAGAAATCAATGGAGAAAAGGAAGGAGCTACTTCATCAGCTAGCTAATCTTACTGAAGAAAATGGCATGAATGAGGCTTTGGAAGAAAAGACAAAGGAATGTGAGAAGCTGACAAATAAAGTTTGTATTCTAAAACATGAGATGGAATCTAGGGTGATGAGGCTAACCAAAGAAATTGAGGAAAGGAAGAAGACTGAAGAAGACCTGAATCAAACTTTAAAGGAAAGAATAGAAGAATGCTACAGAATGGATAGAACAATTGGCCACCTAAAACCTAATCTACAAGAATACAGATATAATGAGGAGGAACTTGAAAGGAAAATTGTCACTCTTAGACATGACCTAGAAATTGCAAATGAATACAAGGAGAAGTTCAAGATAAGCTCAACTAAACTTGAAGTGTTGCTTGAGAGTCACAAGAAGGCTAATGATAAGCATGGTCTTGGGTATGAGAAAGGTGAAAGATCTAGATCCAGACAAAGAAATTCTCAATCAAGGAATGGGAGAAACAAACCTAGAAGACCTCTAGTAAGATAGCCTAATGCTCAAAGATATCTATCTTTCAATGGAAATTGTTTCAATTGTAATAAATTTGGTCATAGAGCTACTCAGTGCAGAAGCAGAGTAAATCAAAGTGGTCCATCCTTCTCTGGTCAATGTTTCAAGTGTAAGAGGTATGGTCATAGATCCAATAAATGTAGAAATATGATAATAAATAACTCTAACAATAGAGGAAATGGCAATTCTTTCAATGACAAATGCTTTGCATGCAATAGATTTGGACAAATGGCTAATCAATGCAGATCAAAAGGAAATCAATCAAATGGGAAAAGAAATGTTGTATGCTTCAATTTTAACTGATACAATCATATTGCAAGATTCTATAGAATTAGGAATAATGAA
The DNA here is from genome assembly GCA_027924645.1 of Cunninghamia lanceolata. Lineage (NCBI taxonomy): Eukaryota > Viridiplantae > Streptophyta > Pinopsida > Cupressales > Cupressaceae > Cunninghamia > Cunninghamia lanceolata. The sequence goes on along the minus strand of BSBN01001807.1, from coordinate 18,156,734 downwards.
AGGAGAGGTTCGGTAAACAGAATCCAAAACATGCAGAGACAAGACAAAGGCAAGGGTAAAGTTGATGTGAATAAGGTCCAGAATGAAATGAGAAAAACATGGGTAAACAAAGGTGAAATGAATGTTGATAATGGATCTACACCAGAATCCAGTGTTGATAATTCCTCTGAGAATTGAATTAGGAGCTCTGGCTCAGGGGGAGATGCTTTGAAAATCTAATTCCCCCAGCTAATACGTGAGTGCCTAAATCAGGCATGATGAATGAAGTTAAAGAAGGCTATTGTAGATCTATTAAAGCTAATTCTAGAAGAAAAGAAGCTAATGTGACTGATTGTGGATCAATTGAAGATTGACTGTATGCAAAATAGCATAATTAGATGTGTTAGGGAAGAGCATTTATTACAATGGAGAATTAGGTTTTGTAGAGGATAAAAGGTCATTCATTTGAGCATTTGAACCACTTTACATTCAAAGAGAGAAAGCAGAAGAGCACCTGAGCTAAGGTTTCAAGGATTGGAAGTGGGACTGACGAATTCATCTGCTAACCCTAACTTTGTGAAAAAAAAGTTATTTTCTGTAAAGATTTGAACCTGTAATCTTTTGAGATGGATACTCCTCTTATTGTTGATATTACTGAAAGGCCCTGACCAAAATTTAAGAAGCATCCATACAAATAAGTCAAAGTCAAACCATTATGAGCATTTTTTTGGTGTGCCTTACGAAGTGTTGCATGTCAAGGATATTAGGGCATACATCCACTATAGCGTAGATGAATCTAGGAACCTGAAATTGTTGAATTTGTTTGATAACTACGTTAAGGATGATAATTGTGATTTGAAACCGGAATACAAAGCCCTAGAAATCAAACATTTTCTATAAGTCATTGAATTTTTGACATTTGATGAGAGTGAGTGGGTTCAATATGTCTTGAGCCAAATGCATGATGATTTTATATGGTTGTTGAAACCATTCAAGATTACAAAGTATGCTATCAGGATTGTAACTGGGTTAAATTCAACTGGTGGTTTACCCATGCTGAAATCTATGAAGAACTAGACCATTACTGATGTAACTAGTGCTAAATTAGATAAAAGGGCAATGACTATCAATGATATTGTTGATCTGGATGTCAAGTTTTCTTCAATGGTAATTGGTTATAGAGTTTATCACTCTAGCAGGGAGAATTCTGTTTCTAGAATGGCCATATATGCTGCATACAAAATGCAGATTATGACCTGTGTGAGTTATTACAAAACCAACTAATTGAGAACTTGAGAAAAATCAAAAAGGACAAGGAAAACACCTTAAAATATGGTTCCTTGGTTATATGTTTATTTTTCTACTTCATGAATGAGGTGCTTGGAATAAAGGGTGTGCATTGGACTAATGACAGGCCAGTTGCTATTCAGATAAGAGATCATCTACACAACATTGGTGACTCTAAAGCATAGAAAACAACTATCTGGGGATACTTCAAGAATTTTTAGAGTATGATGCATTCAAGGGAAAGAATCCCTAAATCAGTTGTTGAGAAGTACAAGAATGAAATCTGTTTCATGGTGGACACTGATCAATGCTTAATGGAAGTAGTAGAACCCAGAACTATTTGGATCATGCCCATGGTGTATGAGGTAGATGAGAAAATTTTGAATAAGTATGCTCAACACCTTTTGAGCAAGCCAAAGGACACAACACTTGAAAGATTTGGGACATATGAGGAGCTAAGTATAAAACTACATGTTGAGATCAGAAAACCTAAAACCAATAGGAAAGTAAGGAAAGAAGTTGAGTAGTTGGTCGAGAATCTAGGCCTCACCAAGGAAGTTGTGAGGTAATTTAGGGAAAGAACTGAAAAGGCTAAGAGGGAGAAACAGGATAAGAAAAAATCAAGTGCTCCAATAGAGTCCTCCTCCACACCAAGGACTACTAGGAGCTCTGTTGCTGCCGTTGTTCCCCCAAAACCTGCCAAATCTGAGAAACTAGAAGATATATCATCTGGTAAGGAATAGAAAAGAACTAAAGTAAAGGCAAAGAGGTCATATGACAGTTTGCAAAAGGAGGATGAAGAAAAGATAGATTCTGATGAAGAGCTTAAAGAGTTGAAGGCTACAGGCTCTAAAGCTGTTAAAGTGTCAAAAGAGAAGCATTCTGAAAGAAAAAAGAAAAACAAGAGGCAGCAGTCAGAGGCTGATGTTGAGAATCCAATTCCCTCTGTGAAAACCATTGTTAAGACAATCACTGTTGATGGGAATTTAAAGCCATTGATTAAATTCTATGATCTTTACAATGATACTGACAAAAGACTTTTGGAACAAGCCACTATCAAGTACTTGAATGTATTCAATCGAGCACTGGTAGAAATTTTGTTAGAAGTTCCAAAAGGTCTGAGAGATATTCTAGAAATTAGGAAAGAAGTTTCCAAGACAAAAGATATGGAGCTGAGGGAACATGTGTTAATCACTCTATGTCCGGTGATCTCTAGCAAAGAAGCAGATAAAATTTTTAAAGAGGTCAAAAATAAATTTAGGAGTAAGACAAGGATGAACAAATTGATGATTGGAGACATAGACGAAGTTGTCCAAGAAACTGAACAAATTTTGAGGAAAGCATTGGACAAGAACAAATTCTTTATGGTTTCAAATGAACCTACTGATGACACATCAGTTCTGGATGATGAAGAGCAATAGAAGAATGAGAAACAAATTGGAATAGATGACTCCTCTGTTCTAGAAGAGGAAGCAATAAACAAGGAAGATGAGGAGATGACAGATAACACTGATGATGCAGGAGGTATTCAAACTCCTCTGGATCAATCCGGAAAAGAAAATACAGAGATGAATGTTGAAACAGATGATCAAATTGAAAATGATTCATTGAAGATTGAGGAGCATGAAATAGAAAAGGCTAAGGACCTAGAAGAAGAAGAAGTCAAGGAGAAAAATGATAAAGAGGAAGAGATTGTAAATGATGATGAAGAGCCCAAGAAAGACAATCCAGTTGACAGTATCGGTAAGAATCAAATAGACACATCATCATCTTGGGCAAGAGACATTATGGAGGCAATAAAGGAAATTTTGGAAAGGGACAAACAAAATGAAGAAGATTAGGACATAATCCAAGGTCCATTAAATTTTGACACACTATCTCTGGTAAAAAAGATAAAGTTGGCTTCCATTGCTCAAGCTAAAGCCAGAGAAGACATTTTGAAGTCTCACATAGAAGACAATGAGCTACATGGTCTGGCATTAGGGATTTTAGAGAAAATCATGCCAACATACTAGAAGGATTCTTCAGAATCACCCTCCGGATAGTTAAAGAACTTGATAAACTTGATAAGCTCTCATTTTGAATCTTTAGAGAAGTCTGCAAAGGTCAATGTCCAAAAGGAATTCAACGATAAAAGATTTAATGCTCTTAAAGGTTTGATTAGAGTTGATAGAATGGTGTTGGATGCCAGTGTAAAGAGTATTCAAAATTTTCTTATAGAAGGAGGAAATGTATATAAACTTTGCTTATCGTGTCCTAAAGTCTTAGAAGATCTTGAAGATAAAATAAAAGTGTCTAAGAAAAAATTATCTAGTGTATCAAAGTCTTTTGATCTTGTGATAACATTAGTGGCAAGCAAGGAAGGTCAAGTGATCAGCTTGATTAAAGATATAAAGAAATTGACAAAAGAAAAGGAGAGCATAGAGGCTAAGATGAGTGAGCTCCGGGGACTAATTTCCCCCAAAATGGAAGTAATGTTCAATGCCTTAACTGAAGCCCAAACTGTAGCTCAATCAAGTGATCCCATTGATATGTGAATGACATAATCACAAGCTTTCCTATTTAGTGGCCATATCTCAATTTTGAACACTATAAAGAAGAGCTGGGATAGCGAGTTGGCAAAATTGAAGAACATTTTTGGAGATGTACTCAAGTATATGTAAATAGGACTTATGGATTGTTTGTACATATGCAGCCTGGTATATAGAATTTTTGTGTAAATTTTGGTTTATGGATCCCACCCTTTTCCATTGATGTCAAAGGGGGAGTGAAGAGAAGTGAAAAATGAGGAATCTAGCAAAGGGGGGGCATTGGAGAACAGTGAAAAGCTTAAGTGTATTAGTAAGGGGGAGTTATTCTAACACTTAGTCATTTTTCACTAAGTGTTGCCATCAATGCCAAAGGGGGAGATTGTTGGCAAGAGACACTGCTATGCATGACAGGTGTTGTCATTGATGGAAACTAAGTCTACCTTACACATCTATATTGCATAATTTGTTCATACTGGAAGTCAAAGTGAAGATTTGGCTAAGTCTGGGTAGTCAAAAACAGAGCATGTGATAGGGTCTGGTATCTTGGTCTAAACCTCTCCAATGGTAATTCATAGTGTGTTGTGGATCTGGGGGAGTAATAAGAATTGTTAGGACTATCTAAATCTAGAGATTTAGCCTCTGGTCATAAAGGATTCAAAAGTTATAAGGATTTGAGTATCAGGTTCTAGTTAGTCAGCACAATTAGAAGAAGAATAGGGTGACCTAGTATTTGGTCTTGGTTCAGATGCAGAAAAGTTGTTGGATAAGCAATTAGTGATAATCAATGGTATTGGTTGGCATGATTGATGATCTGGGAACACAAGTTTTTTTGTCCACATGGATATTTATGTATAGATTCAGCCGACAGAGTAGAGTGCTTAATAAATATTCTAAGTTTTATTGAAGCTGACTACATTTGATTGAATTTCTTGATGCAGATATATATAGCTGATGAATTCAAGTGTTGTGGTGTGTGTGATGTACTGATGGAGTAAGTGTGAAAAAGGAAGATAAAAGTGTGAAAAAGAAGAGATCTAAAGTCTGGATCATGGCAGAGCAGTAAACAAGGTTGAGTAAAGATGAAATGTGTAAGATCATTATTCTGTGCTTAATCAGAACTGAATTCCTGCATTGGTAGATGTTGTTCATCAATTCAAACAATCTATAATCATCTTGTAATCATTTTTGTAGGCAGTGAGCCTCCTTTTGAGTAGTGAGCTCTAGGCAGTGAGCCCGAAGGCGTGTGCCTTCCCCATTTGTAATACTTTTAATAGGGTATTAATTCTTTTGGGTTAACCCCACCACAGTTTTCCCTTAATAGGGTTTCCACGTTAAAAATTATGGTGTTATGTGTGTTCATTTTGTTTCTACTCATGTGTTTATGATTCATGCTTTAATGTTTCCATCATTAATCTATTTTTAAGTGGTAAAGAAGAATTAATTGCTAGAAGTGTTAAAGTTTTGGGACAAATGATTCACACCCCCCCTCTTAGTTGTCCGGCCTAATTCCAACACAAACTCCCCTAGACCCTGTACAGAAGTGATTTCCATGATGAGATTGGAGACTTAGTAAACTTGCTTAGCAGAATATATGGATTGGCCATAGCATCAACTTTTGAAAGATGGATGTTCATGATGATTGAAGAGATAATTAGTAAATAAGCTAAATTTCACTGGGCTCAGATATTGAGTAATAACATGCATGAGGCATTTGTAAATTTTAGAGAAAAGCATACATTTAGGTGGACCTCTCATGTGGTGTATTCATTAGCTAGGGGGAATGACTATGTGGGGCTGTCCAAAATTGGAGAAGTTGGCAATGGTGAACACCAGGTCAAAGTATATGAATGCTATGATCAATTAGTGTTGTCCCAATCTCTCATCCATTATAAGAGAGTGAATGATGCATTCACAATGTACATCACTAGACTGCTACAAGGTACCACACCTCTTAGGATATCTCCTAAGGCAATGAATGAAATCATGCAATATGGAAGGTGGTATATACAATTTCAAAACTTCACCTATTTGAGAATACAAGGCTTCACTAGTCTTCCATATAGGCTACCTCAGTACCCAATAGATAAGGTGGTGCTTCTGGAGTTGTCAAGATAGTTGATCACTTGTGCAGAAAAACTAAAACACCTCCATAGAACAATTGTCAAGTTTCCAATCCTATTGGGTAGAGGTAATTATGCATGTGTGTCTCTTGGAGTAGTTGAGCATTCTGATAAGGAGCTACAGTTACTTAAGTTTCATTTCTATACAAAGAGAGATCATTTCAACCCTCAAATAATAAGAGAGAAATATGTGAGCAAAAACCTATTCCACAAGATGCATCTAGAAGATTTTTGGGCTAACTGTGTTGATGACTATGATGTGTTAAAAAAACTCACTCAAGGCTATCCCTTGAGTTCATAAGGAAATTTCATATAATGGAGGCTCTAGATTAGTTGACTGATGATGATGATGTAGTGCAAAAAGGACCTTGGGAAGCCTAATATCAACTTATCCCTCTACCCAACTGGGCCAATGCAGAGGAAAGATCTTTGGAAGTAGTAATGAAAGAACCAATAAGGTTGAGTAAAATATGGGTGAGAAATTAGGTTGCAACATTGGAGAGACAAGGAGTGCAACTTACATACACATCACTTGAATCTAAGGAGTCTAGAGATGAGGAAGACACACCCATAAAAGTGCTAGATGATGTAGAGCCAGCCCGAGAACCATTGAACAAATCTAATAGTGAGGAGCATATACCTTTGGCAGAGAAAGGGAAGGCAAAGAAAGTTGCTCCAAAATCTAGGAAGAAAGATATGCCTCCTACCACAAGGACAAGGTTAGCTAAGAAGAAGGATATGCCAAGTGGGCTAGGAGAAGGGTCCAAAATGGTGTAGGTGCACCTAACCCACAGTGGCCTCCATAAGGCATTAGTTGCTTAAAGTTTGTTTTTAGGTTTCCAATGAAGTCCTAAATGGACATTAAATGTAATAAGGTCTGAATTGACCATGCTTTTACTATTTTTTGATAGTTTGTTCGACAACTATTAAGTTTGTTAGATCGGTTGGGTCTCCCAGCCGCTTGGAGACATATCAGTACTACTATTGTGAGTAGTTAAAATTCCCCAGATCGGGTCATTTGGCAAGAGTCAAAGATACAGTCTGATATTGAGTTTGATAGGAGTCTAATATCAAATAGTTCTATAATGAAGGGTTGATTTATGAAGCTGTGAGACAATTAGTTGTATATCTTTTCTGCAAGCAATAAAGAGTTTCTATTTTGTGTCATTTCTCTATTTTGGATCTCACTATGTAATCAAATTATTGTTCTGGTGGGTGTATGGATTCGTTTATCCATTCCACTGGTTGATTCTTTGAATCAGTGGAAAGGGGATGTACAGTAGTTTAGGGTTTCATTTATGTTTTCTGTTCGTTTGCATGCAAGTTTGCAGGATCGCAGTCAAGAGATGTTAAAGACCCTAGCATGGGTATGTGCTAGGTATTTTTAGGGTTCGAAGGATAAGATTCTAAGCCAAATTTGTTAAGATAGGGGATCAAACCGATCCTAGGATTTTCTGTGCAAAACTGGTGAAGTTTCAAGGATTTTACTTGGTTATACATTTGAGTTTTCGCAGATGCAATAGAGTCCCCAACAGAGTCAAAGACACGATCACTGAGGTGGATAAGTCGTCTGTTGGTCAAAGATATCGGTGAGAGAATGCCCATCGGGTAAAGCTCGGGAAGTCAACATGATGTTATAGGTCACCCCGACAAAGGAGGCATCAGCATGAGGCAAGGCATCGGTGAAAGGGAATTGTGTTCACCCGACGGTGAAGTTCTCACCAAGGAGATATATCAGAGTGACCGCTGGTGAGTGTCACCGAAGTAAGTTCATTGGCCATCGGTGTAAGATTCGTAGTGTCTTCTGATGGGTTAAGTCCCACTGATGATAGCAAATACCGAAGGCATCGGTGTGAAGAAGTGGATCAGCGGAGGAGTTGGGAGTCAGTCCAACGTTTGATGTCTGGCCGATAGAAGAACTAATGCAAAGTGTTTTGGCATGACATTCGACATCGGAGAGCAGCCAAAACGTTGGCCCGATAGCTAATATCCTACCGATAGGCAATAAAGCGGAAAAACATCCATCAGCGTGAGAGGGAGTTCAGCATAACCATTTTCTAGGGCGCCGATAGCATTTGTTTGGCCAATAAGGTATGTCGGTAAGACATTCAGGCAACTCTTGCCGATGGAATGAACATAGTTAGTTTCCACCAAGTTTGAATGCTTGTACTAGCCACTCTGCATCATAGTTGTATCAAATAGAAGGTTTGATCTTCTGGAGAGATAATAGGATAGTAAGATGTCAGGTGATGAAGGATCATCAGAACTTCTGGCAAGGATGACCAACACTGAGTTGGCTATGCTGGTGAAGAAACAGATTGCAGAGAGCAAAGCTGTGAAGGCTCAGAATCAAGCATTAAAGGATGAATTGGAGAAGTTGAGGGATAGAGTAGGTTCTGGTAAAGAAGAAGATAGGGAAGAAGAAGAGATCCCTAGGTGGAACGAGTAGTTCATTCCTGCAGACCAGAGACCTTTGATTAATGCCCTTAAATCCATGGAGAGGAGAACCATGGATGTGAAACTGGATTTGCTAGTGTTTACAGGAAAGATGGATCCTGATTCGGTGATGGAGTGGATGCACTCCCTAAATAATTTCTTTGAGACAGAGGAGATACTAGAACACCAGAGAGTAAAGATAGCCCAATCAAAAATGAAAGAGGCAGCATTGACTTGGTGGAATTTTATCCAAGATGATAGAGTACAAGAAGGAAAGCGTAGAGTTGCTACATGGAAGAAGATGATGGCTTTAATGAAAGAAGCCTATGTTCCATTGGATTACAACATCCAATTGCATAAGAGGAAACAAAATTTGAAGCAAAAGGAGCTAGATGTCAGCTCATATATAGAAGAGTTTATGAAGCTTTGTGTCAAGACAAAGGCAAAAGAGAGTGAGGAAGAAAGGGTAGCTAGATACCTTAATGGATTGAGGTTCAACATTTAGGAAGATTTGAATCTACATAATCTAGATACAGTTCAGAAATGTTTTCAGTTGGCATTGAAAGTGGAAGAGAAATTAAAGAGAAGACAAGGATAGAACAATGTAAGGGGACGAGGATCAACCTCTACAACATGACAAGTAAATGAGAGTCAAGGAGACATTGGTAAAGGACAGGAACAGTATGATTTCAGAGGTGGATGGAAAGGTACAAGATTCAGATTTGGAGGTGGAAGAGGTTCTAATACATTTTTAGGAAAGTGCTATACCTGTGGTGAGTTTGGTCATCCATCCTTTAGGTGTCCAGAAAGGCAAGGGTCATCATCAAGAGATGATAGGAAGACAGACAAGAGGGTTCAATTGGTGCAAGAAGAGACGGTAGCTGAAAGTGAGAAAACTCCTAACAATTATGGGTATCTAGAGTAGGGAGAAGCATTTATGCTGAGGAGAACTAGTTTATAGATAGCCAAGGATATGATGCAACAAAGAGCTCTATTCAGGACAAATTGTAAAAGTAAAGGCAAAGTATGTAAGGTAGTAATCGATTCTGGTTCTACAGATAATATGGTATCTCAGGAAATGGTAGATAAGTTGAAATTGGAAAGGATTCCACATCAAGATCCTTACAAAGCATCTTGGGTAAGTGATAATCAATCACTTTTGATATATGAACAGGCATATGTTGATTTTCAAATTGGAGAATATCAAGATAGAGTTTTGTGTGACATATTGACCATGGAGTGTTGTCACCTACTATTGGGTAGACCATGGCAATTTGATAGAAGAGCATTATATGATGGGTATGCTAATACCTACACCATTTAGAAAGATGGGAAAACTATTGTGTTGATGCCATTGTAGGAAGAAACTACAGCAAAGAAGACAAGTAAAATCATTTTAGTGGGAAAGAAAGAGTTTGTGCAGATGCCTACAATAGAAGGCATTCAGGCAGTTGAAGATACTACAGGGAACGAAGTTGTTCAGGACAACAGTTTGAAGAAGATTTCAGTTTTGACTGATAGAGGTCAGCAGCAGGTTCAGAAACAGGTTTGCAAACAACAACCAGTTGAGTGGAATGACAAGAATGTTGTCATAGTAGGGACTATTGTTTGTCCTCTAAAGGTGGAAAGGTCAACAAGTTCTGCCACAGCAGCAGCAACAATAGCATTACCCAAGATTGATAATGCAGGTGTTCAAACAGAGGTGTTGGTCAACACGACTAATCAGCAAAGTGTGAAGAGAGCCTACAGTGCTAGGCATGAGTATTTGATCCCATGGCAATAGGTTGTAATACAGAGATCATGGGGGAGCTATGTGATAGCAGCAAGTGTAAGTGGTTTCCATCAAAGACTTAACTCATGGGACATGATTTCTTTTCAAATTGGGGAGTATGGTGCAGGTGCACCTAACCCACAGTGGCCTCCATAAGGCATTAGTTGCTTAAAGTTTGTTTTTAGGTTTCCAATGAAGTCCTAAATGGACATTAAATGTAATAAGGTCTGAATTGACCATGCTTTTACTATTTTTAGATAGTTTGTTGGACAACTGTTAAGTTTGTTAGATCAGTTGGGTCTCCTAGCCGCTTGGAGACATATCAGTACTATTGTTGTGAGTAGTTAAAATGCCCTAGATTAGGTCATTTGGCAAGAGTCAGAGATAGAGTCTAATATTGCATTTGATAGGAATCTAATATCAAACAGTTCTGTAATGAAGAGTTGATTTAGGAAGTTGTGAGACAATTAGTTGTATATCTTTTCTACAAGCAATAAAGAGGTTCTATTTTGTGTCATTTCTCTATTTTGGATCTCACTATGTAATCAAATTATTGTTCTGGTAGGTGTATGGATTTGTTTATCCATTCCACTGGTTGATTCTTTGAATCAGTGGAATGGGGATGTACAGTAGTTTAGGGTTTCATTTGTGTTTTCTATTCGTTCGCATGCAAGTTTGTAGGATCGCAGTCGAGAGATGTTAAAGACCCTAGCATGGGTATGTGCTAGGTATTTTTAGGGTTCGAAGGATAAGATTCTAAGCTGAATTTGTTAAGATAGGGGATCAGACTAATCCTAGGATTTTCTATGTGAAACTAGTGAAGTTTCAAGGATTTTACTTGGTTATACATTTGAGTTTTCGTGGATGCAACAGAGTCCCTGACAGAGTCAAAGATAAGGTCGCTAAGGTGGATAAGTCATCGGTTGGTCAAGGATATCGGCAAGAGAATGTCCATTGGGTAAAGCTCGGGAAGTCAACACGATGTTATAGGTCACCTCGATAAAGGAGGTATCGGTGTGAGGCAAGGCATCGGTGAAAGGGAATTGTGTTCGCCTGATGGTGAAGGTCTCACCGAGGAGATATATCGGAGTGACCACTGGCAAGTGTCACCAAAGTAAGTTCATTGACCATCAGTGTAAGATTCGTAGTGTCTTCCGATGGGTTAAGTCCCACCAATGATAGCAAATACCGAAGGCATCGGTGTGAGGAAGTGGATCGGCGGAGGAGTTGGGAGTCAATCTGACGTTTGATGTCTGGCTAACGGAAGAACTAATGCAAAGTGTTTCAACGTGACATTCAACGTCGAATAGTAGCCAAAACGTTGGCCCGATAGCTAATATCTTACCGATAGGCAATAAAGTGGAAAAACATCCATCGGCGTGAGAGGAAGTTCGACGTGACCATTTTCTAGGGCGCCAATAGCATTTGTTTGGCCGATAAGGCATGTTGGTAAGACATTCAGGCAACTCTTGCCGATGGAATGAACATAGTTAGTTTCCACCGAGTTTGAACGCTTGTGCTGGCCACTCTGCATCACAAAACTAAAAAGCAAAAGGTTAAAAAAGCTATTGTAACTATAGAAGCCTCTACCATTACAACATCAAATAGCACAAACATCCCAGTGACCTCTTCACCTTCTGCTGCTCCAACCACCAGTGTTACCCCACCTTCTCCTACTACCGCCACCATTTTTAAGAAAACTTCCTTAGTTTCTTCTCCTCTAGCAGTCACAGTTTCTATAGCCTCATCTTCTGCAATGATTGATTCAAGTAGTCCAAGTGGCCCCACTACTCCCATTGTTTCCTCCTCATTCCCTCCTATTTCTACCACATCCTTACCTTCCATTTTATCTATCTCATTTTCTACCTCCTTCTCCCTACCACCCATTTCTTCCATTCTCTCACCCTCTTTTTGTAGGCCTTCTTCCCTTATCACTTCACCAATTATCATTTCCTCCACATTACCTACCTCTTCCATTCCATCTCCTTTGGGGTTTACTCTATTTTCCAATTTAACACATGTTAATTTGTCTATGTTTGCTACACATTCATTGGCTTTGGCCACTAGTTCTTTGGCCCCATCAAGTGTACAAGATTCCATCCCTTTGGTTGTTCCTACACTACTAGGAATTGAGAAGGTGGTGGAACAAATTGAATCCCAAAAGAAGGAGAAAATAATAGAAGTGTTTGATGAACCTCCTCTTGCACCTTCTACAGAAGTTGAGATAATTGAAATACATGAAATCCCAGCTGATGAAGAAACTACATAAAAGGTTTTACAGATTGCCCGATAGGCAGTAGCAGAAAATCTCTAGAACCTTGGGTATGATACACATGAAAGGGAAGATGATAAGTTATCTAGAGAAGAAGAAGAAATTTATGATGAATCACTGGACAAGGATGATGCTCACGATAACAGTCTTGATATTTCTTCCACTGCACCAAATTGGCTCCAACAGAGACTCATAGAAGAGGAACCTCAGTGGAGATGATGCAGTTGGACTTGGGTACACTATTGGCTCAAGTAGAAAATCCTAAGAAGCCAAAGAAGGCAAAAATATAGTTGCGGATATACAAAATTGCATTAGGCACTTGAATAGCAGAGATTATTGTCCCTCCTACTGATATGGATAGAACAGTAGTGAGAGCTGAAGATTATATCGTCTCTACTTTAAACTTGGCTCTCAGATCAAGGAAATAAAAAATTCATGACTTCATAGTATCAATGTCCTCAATAATGGAGTAGATGAATAAGGATGAAATGACTAAACAAGAATTGAGGAAGGAAAATGAAGAGTTAAGAGCCTGCATAAGGTCTCTAATGAGGCCATTAAATTCAAAAGGGGAACCAATAGTAACTTCAACCCTGCCATCAAAGGAAGAGTTGGCCAAATTCGATGACATCAAAACAAATTTTGGCAGAATGCAAGAATGGTTTAATAATGTATATAGTGATGGTTGCAAAGCAATTGATTTTGCTATCAAGTTGCATAAGGACTTTAGGATGCTGAAAGAAGGATGGGATGAATTGCATGAGGAATGTGAGCCATATGAAGAATATTACTGTCATGTGTTCCTAAGGGTTCAGGCAATCAGAAAGCTGCCTAACCAGGTTTTACTGTTAGAAAATATTCTTTCAACAGAAAGGCTGCACAAATCTATAGAGTGGTATCAATAGATGAAATTGAAGAAGGAAATCCTCAACAAAGTCAAAGAATTGCATGGAGAGGCAAATGAGCAAGTACTTTCCATAATTTATGAAACAAATGATATTTTTAGAGAATGTTTGGATCCTAGTTTTGATGATCTTTCTCCATGGGATGTGTAACACTGTAAAGATAAATTATACCAAGCTATTCATGGGGAGTCCACGCTAAATGTGGTAGGAAAATTGGAGAGGGCCAGTAGTCTTCGGGCTTCCTTTGTCACATTCTAGAAAAGCAAAAGAACAATAGAGGACGTACATGCCTAGTACTACCGGGGCTGGGAAAATCTCAAATTTAGAGCAAATTATGTTAAGATCCAAATCCCTCATATATAAATCTAATATTATCTACTTGGGTAGCATACAGTAACAAGAAAGCTGAGAAAGACAAGATAGATTTACAAGAGATACATAAAATGATGAATTATTTGAAATTCAAAATGTAAATCTCATCACTTGTAAATGATGTTATATTTAGAAGGTCATGTGATGCTATCATTTCTTTATTATGCTTTGAAAATTGACTTTTCCCAATATATAGCTTAATGGGTTCTCAATTTGTCCAAGTTCAATGTATCTAGAGGTCAGTTTTAATCCTCTTCCTATAGGACAAGTTGTAATTCAGGAATGCAAAATGTTGTCATAAATGCATTTGATATGGGTAAATCTAGGCCATTGGTGTTGAGTTAATCTCCACCATACATTCAAAAACTTAATATGGCGCCTCTCCTATATAAAGGGCCATCATTCCCTCATTTGTAAGACTCTTGATGCTAAATTGTTGACATTGCCAAATTTTTTGATTAATGCAAAGCAAATTACTACAGGTTCTCTAGGAATTTGTCTCTTGTATTGTCAATTTGGTTTCATGGTTCACATCTTGATTTGCATTAGTTAAATCATTTTTTTTAATGCTATTGATTTGTTACGGTATTTGATGAACATTCAAGTCCATACTATAGTTGCTTGCTGATTGTAAGTAGCTATACACAATTAGCCTAGGCTGTTAAACTGAGCTTAGTTCAATTACATTACTGTAGTTAAATCATGCTAGAATTTGGGTATTTAATGAACGTATGTAATCTAAAAATTTGGATAATCCATAGAAGATAGCACTATTTTCTGTATCACTGTAGCAAAGTTCTAGCTTGGTAAAATAGAAAATTGGTTTAAATTTTGGATGTTTGTCTACTTGTAACAACCTTTGCATTGTGAATGTCACTTAGGATCTCACTAAACCCTACATCCTTTTGCATTCTCTTATTTATCAGTTGTTAGAGTTAGGTTTCAATAGTAATTTACACAGATATATCAGCTGAGAAGTTATAAGGGTTTGTATGTATTGCTGTCACAATCTGTCAAATCTGTCACATTGCATGTAAGACCCCTTGTAGGAATAGCTAGAACATCCAACTGAGTCATTCCAAGAATGCTAAGACCTAGCTGTATTATCCTTGGAGTAGTCTTACCTTGGGTAAGATACTTTTCAAGAGAGGTGTGATACTAGCAATAACACCTGCGTTGTTGTGTGCCAAAAACACCATCAACACTACCAACATGAGAGGGATGAGGCACAGTAGGCTATGGGTGCAATGTTGGAAGATGTCCTCAGTAGGGTTCAACAATAGGCACATGATGTTGTGTGAGAGGCACAACACTACCATATGATCTATGAAAATTTGGTTCTTGTGGGCCAGCGGGAGAGTTACAAGAGACATTATGGAGCTTCTGTACCTCAGAGATCAGGGCAGTCCTAGTGCTCAGCTCAATAGCCATTGTCATAATAGCAGCCACCGATGAGGTCACCTCCACCAAGGACTATAGGAGAAAGGACCTCTATGGCACCACATGGGTCTCCTCCTAGTTCTCCCACACCTATTCAGGAGAGATCAACTCATGGCTCTTCATTTTGTATATGCCTATGGGCTTTCAATATGTATTTTGGCCATGTGGCCATATTTTTGTATCATGAACATTATGGATATGTACATGGATATTTGATATTTATACAAGAGGATCATTTTTGGTCATAGTATTTATGTGCATTATGGATGTTTCTTTATGATTATGATCATGTTATGGATGTTTTTGTTTTGATGATGTTATGGATTATGCATATGATATTTTATGGATCATTATGATGTATGTGTATGGATGTTTATGGTTTTATGGATGTCTTTGATGGATTATGATGTGGATTATGTGTAGATGGATAGATAACATGTAATAATGCTAATGATATGATGTGATAATGTGATTCTATGATGTTTATTTATGGCATATGATGAGGACTATGATTGATATTTATTATGTGATGGTTGTGGATATGGATTTATGCATTTATGCTATGGTGATATTGTATGATGATTATGATATGATTTATGATCTAATGATGATGTTGTGTATATATGATGGAGGACATTGGTCATGATACATGTGTTTTTAGATCCATTTTGAGGGGTGGGGGGAGGTGTTGGATGCAGGCTTAGTGGATAGTTGAGGGAGATTGGGAATGGTGTATCCTCAGTCACTTGACACATATATAAAGACACTTTTTGGATTGGGTAGGTTAGAATTGGATGGGATTGGTAGGATGGTTAGGATGGTTAGTATGGTTATTGGATGGGATTGGATAGTTAGGATTGGATGGATTTGGTAGGGTGGGGGAGATGGTTAGGTCTTTGTCATTTTCAATGCAAATCCAAGGTGATGTTCTTTCTGTAATAACTACATGATTTGGTGGATGGGGGATGAGGGATGATCAGGGGATGATGGATATTATGTTGATATTTATTTACAGTAGTCCTAGGTTTATTAAGATAAAGAGGATATGTTCACCTAGGTATGAGAAACTAGGGTGATGTTGTATATCTATCCTTTTGATGGACTACACCCACAAATAATAGGATGATCCCATGCATGCCCAAGGTATTGCAATCTTGTCTAGAGAATGAGGGAAATCCATAGCATAAGCCCTTAGTACACAAAAGGTATGATGAACCTTAGATGCAAAAGGAGATCTATATGCTAGAATCGACCCTACATTTGACAAGATATAAATACCAAATTGGAGTAATGAGAATAACCCACAAGCACAACATATTAAAGCAATGACCATTCCCCATTCTAGGTATTTTGCCACATATCATGATATGGTGAGATCAAGGTAGTTTTGAAATGATCATTTGAATAGGACAAAAGATAAAATCAATAATAAAAAAGATTGACTAACCAAAGAAAAAGCCATTGTATCTCTTGACAAGATAGGTGTGAAGTTGATTGATTCTGCCTATTGTAGGAATGATATATCTGTTAAGAAAGGAATTGATTGGATGATTAGGATAATGTCAAAAGATGGGAAAACAAGATATAGGCCATATGTTGTGGTCGAAGTTGATTTGATGATTGATGATTTTTTTCTTGAAAGAGTATGATTTTGATAGTATGCATAACAAGTTTATTGTATTTGGATCAAGTGTAGGCTTAGGGGATAGGGACCATCCAAGTAGGGTGGATTGGTGTGTCTTATAGACTTGTGTACTAGATACTTCCTTCATATTCTAGACTGCCTACATGTCTTGTATCCATGGGATCAAGCCACAAATGTTAAGATGTAGATTGTAATGATATGTAGTTCTGATTTGTGATGATGATTTAGGATGGTGATGTGGGATTATGGGGATGTTGGGATCATTGTTTTTGAGATTTTGTATTTTCTAATGTTTTTGGGATTTTTGGATTTTCTAAATGTTTTTGGGTTTTTTGATTTTGTGATTGTTTTGGATTTTATGATTTCCTAATGTTTTTGGATTTTTTGATTTTGTACTATATAAGGAGGGCATACAAGGATCTACTTATCTAGGAATCTACCTTGGGTGGGTGATGAAGGGTGGGATGTTTGACGCTGAATGTTTGTAATTCCAAGCCATGGTATGGAAGTGATATGGAGTGATTTGTGTAGGCAAGGACTTATTAGATGGTGAAATTGGCCACTACACATGGTGCCTGAAACAAGTTTTCACCATGGTACTTATCAAGGCACCACCAAAGTGGTTTTCACCATTGGACATCTTTATTGCACTCAGTTTTTCTTGATTTTTTTATTTTCTTGCTCTTTTTTGCTTTTCTGGCTTTTTTTAAATTTTCTAATTTTATATTGGGATATCTGATGGGCTATGCTTAGAACTTCTTGAGATGCATGATGTTCATTGGCTCATCAAGAGGCTACTCCTTAGGTGTTGCTAGCTAGTAGGATCAAGATTTGTAGCTGGTAGTTATGACAAACGGTCCCAACCAATTGAGTTCAAACTTGCCTTTCTTGTGTCACTCATGTAAATTTCTCTAATTTTCCATGAGGAAAAGGTTGCCTATTTCAAATCAACAGGTCTTGATCATTTTGTTATAGCTTCTTTGAAGGTGATTCTGATAGGCTTGCAAATGGTTAAGAGTGTTGAGGTGCTTCTCATTTAGGAGTTCTAGTTCATTTAGGCCTGCAACCCTATACTCCTCATCAATGAGATTCTATAGTGAAATTCTGAGAGAGTGAAGCTCAACCTCGATGGGTAGAATGCCTTCAAACTTGAATACAAGGGAGTATGGAGTGGCTCCCATGGGGGTACAGATGCTGGTTCAATAGGCCCAAAGGGTGACATTATGTTGCAGGTGCCAGTTATGACCAACTTTGTTTACTATCTTTTTCAAAATTCTCAGGATGGTTTTGTTTGAAGCTTCAAATTGACTGTTACCTTCAAGATAATATGGAGTGGAAAAGTGATGTTGGATGTGGAAATTCTGACAAAGGGTGCATACCTCTTAATTTTTAAATGGTTTCCCATTATCTGTGATGATGGCAAGAGGTATATTGTAATGTCATATGATGTAGTGGAGGATGAATTTGGCTATTTGGATACTAGTGGTGTAGGTGACTACAATGGCTTCCACCCATTTGATGAAGTATTATGTGGTTGTGATAATGAACATGTGTCCATTGGATGATGTGGATGGATTTCTCTAATGAGGTTGAGCCCCTATTATGAAAAGGGTCGTGGAGTCATGATAGGTTGCAACTCTGGTGATGGAGTATGGATGAGATCTTTGTGTTATTGGCAAGATAGACATTTCCTAACAAACTGGTTGGCATCATGCTCCATGGGCTGGCCAATAATACCCTATTCTTAGAATATTCTTTGCAAGGGTATGTCCACTAGAGTGTGCCCCACAGATACCTTCATGTACCTCTTGTAAGGCTTTTTCAACTTTTCAAGAATCGAGGAAACTTAAAAGGGTACCATCAAGACTCTTTCAGTATAATGTGTCATTGATAAGGGTGAAACGGGAGGCTTGACAGATGAATATTTGATGTTCAATGGATGATAGATCAGATGGAAGGATGTTTTTGTAAATATATTGGTAGATATCTTGATACCACAGGGATAGGGGGCCAACAATGTTGTACACTAATTGGGATTGTGGAACATCATAAGGTAGAATTTGTATCTCTTCGATGAGAAACTCACATTTTTGATTGTTCTTCTTCATGTTGACCAAAGATCCTATAGTGACCATTGAATCTATTGCTTTGTTGTTAAGCCTTAGGACTTGCTCAAACTAGATTTCACAGAAATATTCTTTGAATTCATCTACCATCCTTTTGTACAACAGGAGTTTGTCATCTTTAATTTGTCTTATACTCATTGTTGACCTATTTTATGACCAATTGGGAGTTACCATACACCATTAGCTTCTCAATTTTCCATTGGATGACCATTCAGAGTCTTGTGATTAGTGTCTCATACTCTGCTACATTGTTGGTGCAAGGAAATGTTATTTTTTAGGATTTTGGGATGTAATCTCCTTTAGGGGTCATGAATAGGATTCATATCCCTGAGCTGTAGTGTGTGTATGATCTGTCAAAATACATTTTCTACTATGTTGTAGGTGTCACTCTGAGGATGGGCTCATCTCAAAACTCTGAGAGGAGAAGATGTTTTGCTGGGATTGGTGTGTCAGCTAGCTGATTAGCTATCACATGTCCTTTGATGGCCTTTTGTTCTATGTACTTAGTATCAAACTCACTAAGGATCATCACCCACTTAGCCATGTAGCCTGTAAGAGCTTCTTGGGATAATAAGTACTTTAGTGGGTCAATCTTTGCTATGATTGTTATCTTATGATTGAGCATGTAGTGTCTTAATATTTGAGATGTAAAGACAACTACAAGGCATGTCCTTTCAGTATGTGTGTAATTAATCTCATACCCCACTAATGTGTGGCTGATATAGTAGATAGCTATTTCCTTTCCTTGATCATCATGTTGTGCTAACAATGCCCCTATTGTTTTCTCCATTGTCAAAATGTAGAGTAATAGGGGTTGTCCTGGCTTGGGTGGTATGAGAACTACAGGTGTAGAAAGATACTCCTTTAATTGTTTAATGGTTGTCTAATAATTTGCATCCCATTGAAATGCCACATTTTTCAGAGGATGTGTTGAAATGGTTTGCATTTATCAACTAGTTGTTCTATAAAGCATCTGATAGATTGGAGTTTTCCTTGGAGGCTACATAGTTGTTTTAGGTGTTCATCTCTTGTTTTTAATTTTCCCAATAGGTCATCCACATAGCCTTCCATGATGTGGTGGAATAGGTCATGGAATATCACAGTCATAGCTATTTAATAGGTGGCCCCTGCATTTTTAAGGCTAAAGGGAATAACAACCCAGTAGTAGGTTCTCCATGGACAAATGAATGTTGTCTTATGTTGGACTTCTTTAGCTATCCTAATTTGATTGTACCCAAAAAATTTGTCCATAAGTGACAAATTTTCATTCCCATCTGTTAAATTGACTATGATGTCGATGTTTGGTAAGGGAAAGTCATCCTTGGGACATGCTTTGATGAGATCTCTAAAATCCATACACACACATATGCCCTCAGTGACTTTAGCTATGGGCACAATGTTTGATACCCATTCTAGATAATCAATAGGGTAGATGAAGCCCACATCCAGGAGATTTTTGATCTTTTCTTTGATGAGTAATGCTACTTGGGGATTCATTTTTCTTAGCTTTTGCTTTATCAGCTTTGCATCTTGATGTACTGCAAGAGGATGGACCACGAATGTTGGTTCTAACCCTAGCATATCAGCATAGGTCCATGCAAAGTTGTGGCTTCATTGTATGAAGAATGCCAAGAAGGCTTCTTGCTCTCTTGGTGTGAGGGAAGCGACTTGAAAGGTGATCCTTGGTGATTCATTTGTACCAAGGCTCATCTCTTGGGATTCCTACACAAGGATTGGTGACCATTCTTGGTAGAGCTCAGGGATTTTGGAGAGGCCCATTCTCTCATCTCCTGGCACCTCAGGGAGGTTTTCACTAGGAGATATGTCTTTTATTTTTACTTTTTCATCATTCAAAAGTATCACGGAGTGGTTTTCACTAGGGGATGTCTTTTTTATTTTTATGTTTTTGCGAATAAGAGGTAAGGAAGTTTCCCTAAAGTAGGTGGATGTGTTGAGTTCCATGATATAGTTGGCTTTGTGATCTCTAATGGGTAAATGGTCTCTAACCCCCATCAATTCGGCAATTGCTTCAATATTTTGTGTGACATCTAGGACTAGAGGTTCTTGTTGATCCCAGTCGATAGGTTGATGATAGATGAGTGGAAGGTCATTGGATGGTGATGGTATGGTTGAGAGGCTATAGATGGTGCATATAGAGGATTCAAATATTTTAGCCAAATCCTCAAAAGAGTCTGGATGGTCATGTTCATTGATATTGTCGATTACAAGAAAGGCTTTCGCAACCTCACTTAAGATATATTCATGTTTTATGGGAGTAGACTCTTTTTTGCCATACCCTAATCCTTGATGATAGGTGTTATTCATAGCTAGGATGGGCTTGAGAATTCCTTGTTCGTGAAGGCCCATACTGCCTTGCCCTTTGTAACCCATG
This sequence comes from Cunninghamia lanceolata, assembly GCA_027924645.1. Lineage (NCBI taxonomy): Eukaryota > Viridiplantae > Streptophyta > Pinopsida > Cupressales > Cupressaceae > Cunninghamia > Cunninghamia lanceolata. The sequence continues at coordinate 18,135,458 of BSBN01001807.1, read as the reverse complement.
TTCTTGACGATATCTAGAAACTTTCCATACTTTTTAGTAGGTTGGATAGGAGCTTGTTGTTCTTCATCTTCATCTTTATATAACCATGATGACACATCTTTGAGGATATCTTGTTCCATGAGGTATTTTCACTCAAAGATTGGAGATGGTTTGAATTTGATGATGACCATAGAGATTTTTTGTCTTAGGTGTACCAAATGCTTTGGGGTTTGGTGGATGTTGTCCTACACAAAATGTGCCCTTCGTGTATGTCGTATTCTCCACACCCTATGTCACTAGCTTTGATCTTGATCTCTTGGATAGATGATGGTGAGGAGATGGATGTGATATTGGATGGGTTGATGTATTAGGTCGATGGTTTTGGATTAGGGGTGGATGGCTTGATGGTGTTGTTAAATTGGCAAAAGTTTTTGTCATGTCCTTCCAAAAGGATATAATATTGGAAAGGATGGGGATCAACATTGATGGTAACCTCACTGTCATTGTATGGGAAGTTAAAGCATTGATGGAAGGTGGATGGAATGGCCTGCATGGCATGTATCCATGGGTATCCAAGGAGGATGTTGTAGGGGAGATTAAGATCAAGCACTTGACATTTAGTCTCCAATATATTTTATCTAACCTAAATTGGAAGCTTGATAGTCCCTTTAGATAGTCTTTAAGTGTCATCATATCCTATGATGGTTATGATTTCACTCGAGTCTATGACCACATCAGAATATCCTAATTTTTTTATTAGCTTGAGAGTGCAAAGATTTAGGCTAGAGCTACCATGTATTAAGAATATTTTGGTGGTATGCTTGTGGATGCAGACTTCAATATGGAGGGCTTCATTGTGAGATGTGCTAGTGGCAGGAAGATCTTTCTTGGAGAATGTTAGGTGATAAAAGGTGTCCCACTATGGCTTGGAATTGATTGACATTCAAGTTGTTGGGAACATAGGTCTCCATCAAAGCTTTATCAAGGACTTCTTTATGGAGAGGTGATGTGTGAAGTAATTCAAGGATGGAGATTTGAGCTGGGGTTTTTCCAAGGTTTTTGAGGAGATTGTATTAGTTGGAGTATAGGACCACTGAGAGGGGTGAATCAGTGGTCTATATTCCTTTAAACTTTTTGCACCTTTAACTCTCTAGATAGAAAAGAAAGACAACTTAAGGATTCATTAAACACATATACACATGTACAATGATGAGTATGATAACATAGACCTTGCACAAATATAGAGATAGTCAACAAGAACCATAACACATGATTTATGAGTTGAAAACCCTCATAGGGATTAAAAACCACTTAGGAAAAATTGCCTCACTGGCTTAATAAAATCTCAGTGATCACAGAGCCTCATTAGCTACTTTTTGTGCCTCACCAGCAAAGCCTCACTGGCTACACAACTTGCCTCACTGGAAAATACAACTACCTCACTAGTAAAATAATGTCTCAACTGACAAAGATTATGCCTCACTGGCTACAAGATTGACTCACTGACATAACCATCAAATATTTGACTGGAATAGAAAAACTACAGAGGGACACTCTATTTAATTGTAGAACAATTCACCATATATCTCCCTTTGCATGACCATCTCAAACATCATCATAAAAGGACATTACAATGAACTTCTGACCACAACTATGTCATGAAACAATATGAAACCATCACTATGTTGCAAGTATGTGCCTAATAAGTGTTGTCATTGATGTCAACATATCTGTATTGTCATTAGTGTCAACTGTGATCCTATTTTGTTGCTTCCTTGTAATAAGTGAGATGTTTTGTTGAGGATGTTGAGAAAATTAGCTCCTCCTATAGAAACAGTGAGTTACAATGGAAACAATGTATTGCATACTAAAGAACAGTCCATAAGATTGCTTTGCATTTCATGTAGGATGAATATCTTTGTTTGTGGATTTAAAGTTATTTAAAAGTCTATCTGAAGTTGTTATATTCCAAGTTTGAGCCTCCGGTATGAAGATTTGAGTGAGTTATGTTCACTAGAGTGAAAACTATTTTTTCTGTATGTTTGGTGGTGATAGAAAGAAAGTGTTATGCTCTGTATTCCTTCGCATTGAAGTATTTTGGTCTGTAGTTCTAGAGTTAAGTCTGGAATGATGATAAGTGCTTTCAACTACAATTATTCATGATTTGTTGGTCCGCAAGCTATCCTTACCTTCTGACAATGGCTGGCAGTGTTGTTCTTGTGCTCCGGTTTGAAGAATCTTCTTGACAGAGTGGTTAGAGATTGTGCGATTGTTCCTAATGATTAAAATGTGCTTGTGGATATCTCCTAATCATGTTCCTACCTTTGGATTGGTCCATAAAGAGAAAATTGGATCGTGATGAAGAATATTCTTAGCAAACCTAGTGTTCTCACCAGTCTTGGCCAACTTGGTTGATTTCACTGATTGCAGAGATGCCTTGAAGATTGTGAAAGCATATTGTGGCATGAAGAATTGCATTTGAGTCCTAGCTAAGGCGTGACATGATCCGCATACATCTTTATATCTTTTCCTTAGCAAAATTTGTATTTGGTCCAGACCTATTTTATGTATGCTTGTAATCCTGACCTTGATGTACATTCCAAGGTTGATGAATTGTATAAAAGCATGTAATGTAGTTACAAAATAGAGTGTGTATGCGAATATGAAGAGATAAGAGTGAAGGTGTGAAAGAGTAGAGAAGAGAAGTTTTATTGTGCTTCAAAGGAACTGAACCCATGCATGTGTAGGAATCCGGACAACACTGAGAGGGGGGGTGAATCAGTGTTGTATTAATTTTCAAACATTTTACAAAATTTTGCAAGCTTTTTCTTACAGAACAGATGAAAAGAATACATTAATGATTTGTTGAGTTTATATGCACAAGACTTACAATAACAGATGTAAACAAAACATGATCAAACCAATAATATGCACACACATAGAAGAAATCAAGACACAACCTTTTTACCGAGTGGAAAACCCTCAGGGGTAGAAAAACCACTCATGAAGTGCCTCACTGGCTTAACTGAAAACATGCCTCACTGGCAATACAAATTGTCTCACTGACAAATATTAAGGTCACACTGACCTATAAGCCTCACTGGCATACTGTTTAGAAGCACCAGCTTCAAGGAGCACCAACCCCTATTACAGAACAAACTGAAAACACAAATTCAGAGGGTTTCTCTGTTTCAATACATAACATTTATTCTCTCTCATGTGTCTGTCAAATGATCATTCCAAATCATATACAAACTCAAATATTTCAATCCTGTATCATGATTCACTCTACAACACCAACACTGCTTGATTCTCAACAACACTGCATGATTTTCAACAACACTTCACAACTATATGTAATCAATCTCTTATCATCTGTATTATACATTTCTGTCTTTCTCAACCTACCATCAATGCACCTGGAAAACAATTTTATACAAGTTGAATGTCCTTCCACCTGCAAAGAAAAACCTTTTCATATTCCTCTGTGTCTTATTTAATTTCTCAATAACAATATATCTGTATCTCTTCAAATTCTTCTTAAAGAATTTGTTTGCATCTGATCACAGAATATCTTCCTTTTGCTTTGCAGAATAAAATCAATTTATTTATAATAAATCTTTCCATTTTCCATTTTGATTTTCTCTGAAATTATTTGCAAAAATCTTTTCTCATTTTCATCTTCCATAAAAAATAAATCTCCTTCTACAAATTCCTGCAAACAAACTTTTGTCTTCTTGAAAAAAATCAATCTTCAATAAAGTCTGAGAACTAAACCCTTCATAAAAGACTTCAATAATAATATTCTTTTTCTGCAAACAAAAACAATCTTCAACAAATATTAATTCAACTATCTTGTCAAAAAAATTAAAAACATTTTCTCCTCGGTTCCATTGCATACAAAAACTTTTGCATTCATTTCTTAATATCTGCTCCTCAAAAAATCTTTCATATTCTATCATAAAAAAAACTTTCTTTCTTAGTCTTCTCTGCAACTAAGGAGTCGAGAATAGAAACAAAATCTTCAAAAGATACCTTTAAAAACTCATGCAGATTTTCCTCTTAAACATACCAATAATAGCCTTAAAGAAAACATTTACTGCTGTTATAAAGCCTTGACGTCCCCGAGCCCGTCAAAAAGAATGCCAACAAGGGAGGTCTAGATTTGAATTTGAGCCGTTGATCGGCCTTTACATATTTAAACTCCACCACCGATTTGTATTTGCCGCCCGATGACTTAGGAGGAAGACCGAAACAATAGGTTAGTCATGTCAATGGGGCCGGTCAAACGATGTGTTTTATACCCCTTTGGTCGGTCATCATTAGTTATATGACTTGCACTTGCAAGTCACCGACTGTTTATAACAAAAGTTGATTTCTTTATATGACAGTCTTAACCAAATATGTTCTAGGATATCTTGAGAGTATTAAGACATACAATACTTTGGCATAATCAAATGAAATTATTGGCAGAGTTAAGATCTTTCTGAGACAACCTCCTCAGCACATTAGCACCCTAATTTTCTGACACTACACAAAGGAATATCACACCCTTCAATGAGGAGCAATAACAACCATCAAATGTGACAAACTAATACTGCCATATGAATGAACAATGATTCCATGGTGATCATTAGCAACATGTAATGTCATGTAATGTGTTGAGACCCTTTGTTATGCAACTCCTAGCAATAACAAGCATGCCTTGAGGAACTCCTAACCATGGTGATCATTAGCAACATGCAATGTCATGTAATGTGTTGAGACCCTTGATGAAACCCTAAGAGAATATTTTGGCTCAAAGAAGGCATTTCACTAACAAAGACATTACATATGACAATTAGAGAATTAGCCCTCATCAATATGCTTTTGAATGTCAAACCATCACTAAGATCTTGAATAGGCTAGAAAACCAAGTCACCTCAAATGTGAAACAATGAAGAGCAATTTGTCACTATATGTGTCACTTGTCACTATATGTGTCACTTGTCACTATAACATCATAAGCCACCTGTAAGGATCTTACCAACAGAGATGAACACCATATGAATACTGAGATCATACCATACTTCCAAACTACTGTGATTACAACAAGCCATAATCAAGATTACTCATGATGCCAACCTATGCCATTTTTACTGAAAGCATGAATATGCATTCTTAACAAGATTCTATATCTGATTTCAACTGAACCACTTATCCTGATTGAGTGAACTATTCCTAATAGATTCCTTCCATAAGTGAATAACAGTGAAATGCAAATGCATGATCATTAACAACCTTTTGACATCAATGACAAACTATTACCATCAGCATGGAGTAGATGCTATTTAATCAGTTCACCATATTTGGCAGTGAGCCACCCCTTGGCAGTGAGCCACCCTTTGGCAGTAAGTCGTTCTTGCAGTGAACAATTTGGGTAGTTGGCCTTTGATTTTAGGTATTCTTATAACTCATATATTTTTGTGGGCTAACACTCACCATGGTTTTTCCATTTTAGGGTTTTCCACGTAAAAATTTGGTGTCTACTATGTTGAATCTGTGATTGTGATCAAGTCTATGGTTTCATGCTTTCATGGTTAAATCTAATTATCAGTAATTAAGAAGTTGATGTTTGATGAAGTTAAGTTTTTGTGAAAATTGATTCACCCCCCTCTCAGTTGTACTACATATTTCAACAATTGGTATCAGAGCAGGTTCCTCGAAAGAAAGCACAACAACTTGAGGAAGATCTAGGATGTCTTTTAAAAAGGAAGCACCATAGTTTGATGGGACAAATTATGCTTTATGGAAGGTACAAATGAAAATCCATCTCCTTTGTCTTGGATATAGAGTATGGAAAGCCGCAGAATCAAAATATACCATGCCTCCAAATGGTTTGACAACTGAAGATGAAATCAAATATTATGAGTTAAATATAAAAGATAGAGATGCTTTGTTGAGTGTTTTGTCTGATACTAAGTTGATAAAAGTCATGGATCTAGAAACTGCACATGAATTTTGGGAAAAGTTGAATAAACTGTATGAAGGAGATGATTATGTAAAAGAAGCTAAGCTACAAGGCCTGAAAATGAAATATGAGAGTCTAAAGATGAATGAAGATGAAACCATTACAACCTTCATGCAAAGAGTTGATGAGCTTGTCAATGGAATAAAAGGTATGGGAGGTGTTGGAACCTAAAATTGCATACCAATTTTTGCAAAAAAAATTAGGTTTCCATGTGAAAAAATCAACTAGAATTCTTAGAAATACACTTGTGCAATCTACCCGAGGAGCTTTCTTTGAGGGATAATAATTCAGAGCCTACTAATTTTCATGCAAAACCACTTTGCAAGAATGATTACCTATGATATGTGAGGACACATGACCGATTACATCTTCCTTTGACAAGATTTGACTGAGTTTTGAGGAGCCAAGTTGAAGGGTTTTGTAAAAGTTTTGTTGTTTGCACAATATAAAATTAGTCTAGGAAGCCAACTTTGGAGGCTAATATCTAGTAGCTAAATGATGATCCTAACAAACTGATTTCTATTCCTGCTTCACCTTATGAAAATCTACTTCTATGTCCAGTTTCAAGGTTCCAACACATTGTTTGCTATTTTTTCAAAATGAAATGCAAATGCATTTAGCCCTGATTTCACAGTTTTCACCTCCAGAGAGGTCAAATTTGGCCCTAAATATTTGATGAAGAAAGGTGACTGGTGGAAATCCTCTTGCACACTCTTTAATGAAGTCTAAACAAATGAAATCCGCCAATTCCAGCTTCCCAGGAAGAGATTTGATGGTTTTTCCAAATTGCAAGTTGGTGAGCCCTAATAAGGTTTTTTCACAGGTGCAGTTGCAGAAAAGGCCAAGTGGGCTACTTTAAACAATTATATCTTGCACACTAGAATGAGTTCTTCCAAACAATTTGATGCACTGAATTCTTGGGTCAAAACTCTATGTGCCTATGCGTTCTTATAACTTCAAAAGATCATTTGACCACTCTTTTAAGCCAATTCTGAGTGCTACTTGATCAGTTTGATCACTGTGTAAATACGTTAGAAAGAGGACTTTTGTGACAACCCTCTTCATTTTTCACCTCATTAGCAATGTTGGGATGATTCAAGAGAAAAACTTGTTTCAAAATGATTTTTTTTTCGCTGAGCCCACAAGAGGACCTGACATGCCTCACACAGTTATGGAGTTATAAGTGTAAAGATGATATAGTGTGTTCAAAAAGGCTAAAAACACTATAATGCCATAGAGTATCTACAAATCGTGAAGATGTCTTTAAAATCTATCAAGATATATTTCTTATGCATTTATCTGAGAACCAAGCTTTCCATGGTGAGTGCATTGGTTACACTGGACATAATATGACAAGTTGTCATTGGGTTTGTAATTGTTGCATATCCAGGAAGCAACTTGCATCTCTTCATTCTCATTTTTAACTGCAAAACAAGAAGCTTAAAAATGACAGTGAACCTTCTACTTGAATAAAGGGAATTGATGTTATCAAGCAAGTCCATTTAAACTATCTTCAGGAAGTTGGGTCCATAGATAATTTTGTTACATATACTTACCAGTTTTATTTAGGTGATTGGTTAAAAGATGAACCAAATACATTGCAAATGATTTCCTTTTACCATTAGAGGTGGAACTCAAAGGTTCGCTCTATGGACTTTGGAATTGCTTTTTCTAATTTTCTGGGGATGTTATCATATGCACTTCAAGTAGCTTTAGAGCAAAGGAAAGCTTTGCCACGTGGGTTCAATAAAATTCTTGATAGATTATTGTCTAAGAGAACTCACCAACACCTTGAGCCAAACCGGTAAAAGCTATTAGTATGATTGCTGAAACACATCTTGAGTATTTAATGAAGTTCAACTAGCATCACTGAATTTTGAACTATTGTCCAAGAAGACAGAATGTTGTAAAGAAGTAATTTTGGCAACACCATGTTGATTTACTCGCTTAATTGATATGCTAATGGGTCACTTCGACTGAAACAAGAGTAGCCCATTCTGATACAGAATACCTAGTTGCAAAGGAAAAAAAAATAGGTGGAGGTGGATAGTCAGGACTATTTAAGCATTCCTAAAGGAAAGATTAAGAGGGAAGATCTTCACATTAGATCTTTAACTATCCAGCACTAACTGCCAGGCCACATTACCGTTGCTCTCTTCTCAACTACTTTCAAAAACAACTTCCTCCTCAGATCTTGCTCTTATTAGGTATATTCATCATGATCTTCTTACACAGTTTCAGGGCATGGAATCCAGAGCTTGTAATAGCATTAAGGAAATTATCACAAGGTTTCGCTTTCTATATTTCAATGCATCGGAAGCATATCATTTGAAGATGCAGTTTTTGAAGAGTCTATGTAGCTAGTATAAATCTATTCTTCTCAAAAGTTTTTGAGACAATCTATTGTTGCAATATTCAAAGGAAACTGGCTTTGACTATGTATTGAAGAGTCTTAGCATAGAAAAGCTAGAACTATCTTTTATAACTGGGCAAAATAAGAATTGTAAAGTGGATCAAATATTAGATACAACATCAGATAACTACAAGCCTCAAGATGCTTCTATTTGCAATACCACGTTATTGCACACTCTATAAATTTCCTGCCCTATTGATTCAATGGTAATTCTAGACTTCCTGAGGTGCTTGAGCACTCATGATAAAAGGTGGAAGAAGTTATATGCATTTCTTTCAATTGACTCAAAGAAGCATAATAATTGGGGTGAACGCCTAATGATTTATAATTTGACAAAAATGAAGGAAATAGAAGGGCAACTAAAACTGAAATATGGATCACAACTTATTGTAGTCAATCCTTTGGGAAAATATATTGAAGTAGCAGATAGAATGGTAATTCATATTTTGAACACTCCAGATGAAGAAATTACAAATGAAAATGAGGTGAACAAGATCCATCTGCACCATGTAATATAGTGTTCTACACTACATCTTCATCCATCTGATACAATTGTTGTTAGAAGGGATGTAAATGGTCAAATATTAATATGGCGAGGGCTTGAAGAACACTCATTATCCTCAGATAACATTATTAAGTGAAATGAGAATTTTTGACATATATTATAGTTGAAATAAACTGATGGACATGCCTACAGAATGTAGAAATCTAAACAAAGTGCATGAGCTATTTGTGATCTCATAGAATGCTACGATTGCAGGTGTAAAACTAGATTCCACAATCGTTGCCAGAATCCTGCTCGCATTCTTGCTAGAAAATACACAGTTGAAAACCCAGGCAAGAAACCCTAAAAAACTCATTGGTAAGAGAAAGAAAATTGCAATGAAATTTTTAAATCACGCCTATCTCAAGAGTCATGCTGATGGGTACTTTATTAGCAAGAGATGGCTTATCAGAGAGAAAATTTTGTGTCCTCTCAACACACCGATGAAGTGGGTCTCAAAGTATTTTTCCAATCTATGTACAAAAATAAAAGATTATGAATCATAGAAGGCAAAATAGTGAAAATAGTAACAACTTTGTACAACTTCAAATTGAAGATAATGATCTTTTCTCAAGTAAAAGTATGTTGAACATCATCAAAATTGCAAGGGTAAAGTTTCACCAAAGTGCAAATAATTAATTAACTGAAGAATGAAATATACACACTATGGACAAACCCTAATGAGGGGTATTACTTCGATACTACAACTCCAAAATGTTTTCTTGATGAGTAAATCATTTTTACTTGAGAAATTAAGTAAGCATGGTCCAATGAATACCTCACGAAAAAAAAACATCCATACAAGAAATTAAAGAGGTGAAATTTCCTGAATATATTTTATTATTGGCAAGATTATTTCCAGTGAAGAAATTATTTAATACCGTAACAAATATCTTTTGGGAAAGTTTTATTGAGTCTATTAATGTTGAAGGAATATATTAAAATAAAGGGCAAGGACAAGATTTTCACAAGAAGATGAAGTATTCTCACTATGCCAAGTAAAATATTATTTGAAAATATTTCTTAGCCAAAGTGAATGAAGTTGGTAATTAGTTTACTTAATGAATATTTTTGGGGATGCATATAATAACCAGTGAGATGTTTCCACCAAGGAAGTGAAGATGGGGTAATACTTTGTCAAATAATTGTGGAAACAGACACAGATAGATATAATCAAGAAGGAAATAAAGATTAAAGTATTGAGAAATACTTTATCAGGAGTTGCGAAAGGAGTTAATTTAATTAGATTTATTGAGGGCAATTAATTAAATGAAAGGTTACAATGGAAGAAATAAAGGGTTGTAACCCTAAAAATCACATACTATATATGCCAGATGAAGTCAAAAGGGAGAATGATCATTGGCAGTATGTTAGAAGAATCATCAGTAGTAGATAGGTTCCTTTATCCCACTTATCTATTTTTCATATTTCAGATGCTTCTATAATTAATGTACATAGTTTGAAGAAATATAATGGAGTAGAAAATTCTTAAATGGTGATCTATTTTAGTGTTCACTTGTTGCATTGATATTCATGCTTATATGTTACTGTGTTGTCTCCAGAGTGGTTTTCTCATGTTATTTAATTTATCATATCAAGGATATCTTTATTTTATCTAGTCACATTCATTGATTCAGTGTGTTCTAATCGATTGGTTTCTATAAGAAGTTGATTTAATTCCTTCCAAGTTGTTGAGTTCATTGGTCTCTGCCAGGAGTTAAAACCCTTTCAATGAAACAATTTTGGTTAGGTTTCCTTCTTACCAAAATTAAAACTTCCTTTAAGTTGTTCATAGTAATATGGGAGGATATCAATTGGATTTGGTAAGAAGAGTATAGTAACTTACAAACTTGCACGTCTACATAAGGTGCAGACATATAAAAGGTGCCCAATAGTTAGAGTTAAGTTGAGAAGTAAACCAACCAACCCTACACATCTGTCTCCATAATCATCATTTAGCCACTGACTCCATCCACCCAATAGATTAGGCACTAATCAACTTTAGAATATTTCACACAAATTTAGTCCAAACTTTAACAATGCAAACACTCTCATTAGGAATTAGTAAGCAAGCTATGCAGTTTTCTCACACCTGTGTGCCATAGTGAGTAGAACTGCCTCAATTAGAATCCATTTATTGATTAGGTACAACCACCTAGGCCTGGTAGTGCCAAAAGAGTAGGGCATTTTGTTGAATAAACCCTATCTTGTTGACCAAAAACTTATCAATGGATTGGCACCGTCTTGTGGTTTAAAACCTATGTTTTTGAGACCAACAAATTAGTGGCTCCACTAGGGAGTCATTTAGAATCTGGTTAAAGATCATCTTATCACAGACTCAAATTTTGAATTCAAATACATATTGGTAACTCTTCTAGAAAGGACTTGGAAAAACATAATCATTTTCCTACTTATGACAAGTAGGTGGCAACTCTGAAACAATTTTAATATTGGATCAAAAGAGATAAATTATAGATACCAGATATATATTATATTATCCAATGAATGGAAGAAAATCAGGAGGGGTTTGTTGATCACATTGTCATTGATTTTGATAGTATGACTAACAAAGAGATTGAAGTATATCTAGAATGGCAAAGACAACAGATTAGGAGACTACAGATGATACAAGAAAGCCAAGAACTGGATAGACAATTAGCACAATTCGACATCTAGGCATCAAAACCACCAAAATATGTCCCTCCACAAGGTGGTAATACCAATTCACATGTGCACTCTTGGAATATATATGCTCCATGTACCTCAAGAATACCTCACAGTGCATATCGTAACCCCATCTAGCATAGTATGCCACCACAAAGGCCCCAGCCTATAAGTTCAAGTAACATTCTCCAATACTATCAACCACCAAGATTGTGGTATGCCGCACAATATCACCACTAGCATACATCACATTAGAATGTTGACTTTCATCAACCCATCCAACAAGATGCTTACCATCAGCCCCCATATGGATATCATATGCAACAAGATATTTTAACACCACACTTGGAGCCCCAGCATGTTCCAAAAAATGAGAATAGTCCTCAAAATGCGGATGTTCCTTTTGTCCAAGCCCACCCACTACAATACATGAATCAATAGTTTAGAAAGAAAGAGGATGATTATTTCTAACAAAGAGGACAAACTCTTGATGAAGAGGAAGTGTACATATCTGAAAATGATTTTCAGATCTATTCCAACCCCTTATATAATCACATAACAGAGGATTGTGAAATTACATTCTACCAAGGCATGCCAGAAAAGGAATTTCAAATTTTCTCAAACCCATGTTATCATGAGGATGAAGCATTTTTAGATAGTCAAAGTATTTTACCAACTCATGAGGAAAGATCATTTTCAGATGGGAAGGACAATGCACCAATTTATAATAAAAGTAGCAATGAAGCTGAAACTGATATATCACACTTGTCCTTACTTCATAATGCTAAGTTTAATAAAGATACTACAAAGGATAAAAAATTTGTGAACCCTGATAATGAAAAGTGTTGCATCCATCCTAGTTGTGTTTTAAATGGGACAATCATATGTTATGTCTCTAAGGTGATGCCTGATAACAGAATGTGGACTGATAAGAAATATGATAGAACAATGAATCATAGCATTGAAAATGGGTATTCCTTAACAAATGACAATAATGTTTCTAGACATGTGATATTATTACATGATGAGAACCAGATTTTTGACAAAGGAAAATATGGGTATGGTTTTTTAACCATATCACCGTAGTGCAAAATTGATGTTCAAACTTTGTTCCCCAATGGAGTAGGCACTGGTCTGCTCCTCTAGAAATCTGGGATCTTGCTATGCCTATTGTGGATGATTGTTTTTTACACACTCATAAAAAAAGTTATAATTCATAAAATGAACCTAACTATCTTGAAAGATATGAAGAAATCAATTAAGATATCCTAATCCCAAGTTTCCTTATTGGTCAGGTCTTGACCTGTTGGACAGTTCAGTAGGTTATTATGAAGCTGTAATATGCAAGGGGCCTTACGTGATTTAAAGTGGGTTTTGTAACTTACTGGACTCTTATTATGCAAACTAACACAAATATCAACTTTCTAGTCATTCATTTGCATAAGATTGTTACTGTACCTCAAAGCTTTATATGATTTATATTCAAACATGCTTTCCTTTTCAAATATTTATGAAGATTATCAAATATCAACTTATTGCTCTTAAAATTCTTCAAATGTCAGATAATCTCCTTTGGATTTCAATGTTTAAGCTAAGTATTTCAGAGTTGTTGGGAAAAGTTAGAGAAATTTAAATTCACCATCATTCACTACAGGATTTAAACGTTCCGTTATGCACACAGTAAGAAATATAGCAGATTCAATTAAACCAGCAGACTAAATCATTAAATGCAAATATCCTGAGTATTTTCACGAATATTGTATTCAAGATTGTGAGCTTTAAGAGGAACTATTTTAAATGCAAGGAAGAGATAGAAGACACTCAGAAAATAGACGCAGACTTCTAGATTCGCTTATATTCAAAACACAATCATACAAGATTTATAATGTAGGAATGACTCTTAGCTTTATTAATCAAATATAACAATAACTTATAGTGCTTTACAGATACATTAAGAAAGCTAGGCATTCCATGTGTTCCTTAATGCAGACAACAAGTGACCTCCTCTAAACTAAAATATTTTTACTCCAAAATTTTCAGAAAGAATTTACAATTTCTGGCTAAATGCTAAAAATCCCTGTGTAAATAATACACAAGTAGCAACGCTTCTTATATAGAATTTGAATTCCCTCCCTTGCTACGGTTACAACCTCCATTCAATGGTTACAACCTCAATTCTATGGTTAAGGTCCTTTTATTACTGACCAATGGTGCGCCTTCATTTCATAACTGCGTGCCAATTCACTACTTGGCATCTTCTCCTCTCAAAGGATGCTCTTGGAATCTTTCACAAATAAGATTCCTATTTCATGTGACCTTTTCCTACCAAGGCTCTTCATTTGATTTCCTCTCAAAATTTCTTTGCTCCTGCCTTCTTACCCTTTCTTCAAATATTTCTTGAAATTGTCAATCACACCCTCCACAAAGGTGCGGTCCCCTCCTGGACTTTTTGCTAAAATGAACCCTTGCATCACCACCTTTTCTTTCAACTCTTTTTCTTCATTCTCTAAGTTTTCTGTTCTTTTCTTGTACTTCTTCATTTTGGCCTTCTCTTCCATCAATGTATCCATCATCTGCTTGTTGAGGATTGCATCAGGATTTTCTGTACAGGGTGTGAATATGGCCCTGAACTCTGTCAATGCTCTTTTTAAGTCATAGGCTGGCATCTCTGCACATTCATGCTATAGGAGTCTTTCCATGATTTTCTTATGCATTTTGATCATCCCTTCTACCTTTTTCTCCAACTCCTGCATGACTACTATATTTCTTTTGAGGTTATCTTCCTCAAATCTGAGCTCCAAAATCATCTGCAGCACTTGATTTGCCAATGTGATATTGAGTGCTCCCTCATTTATCAATTCTTCAACTCTTATCTCAATCTCTGTCAACTGTTCAATCTCATATTTGCATTCTTCTTTTCTTACTTGGCAGTTATGTGTAAGTGTTATACACTTATTCTTTTCTTTTGCCATCACCTTCCAACTCTTCACAGCTTGTCCTATTATTTGTTCACCCTTTTGTAAAGAATCATTGAACCATTCGTAAAAAATATTGGCCTTAAACCTTTTATTTTCCATGTCTTGTACTTCCTCCTTAGCTACTATCACTATGTTAGCAGGTAAGTCAAGCATTGTGGCACTGGGGTCAAATATCCCCTTAATGAATTCCTAGAGTTGGACAATGTGTCCTTTCAATACCTCATGTTTATTTTTGTCTTTCTTCAGCATTTCTGCTATCACCTGGTTCATATCTTTCCACTCAGTGATGTGTTGTTCCCTTGTGGAATGCCCAAGGTCTAGATTAAGTATCTTGTATTCCTCCAGGGTAATCTCACCTTTTTCTTTCTCCTTTTTTGGTATAGCTAGGTTCAAAGTTCTAGATCCATTTGGACCTCTCTGTATTGCAGACACCGTCCTAGCTTTTCTCTTTTCTTTTCTTGGAGTAGTTTTCTCACCTAATAAGCTTTTTATGTCAATAGGAGCCAGATGTATTTCCTTCTTCTCCTTCCTTATCTCTCTTTCCAGCCAGGTAGGCGCCTCTTTTGTGCCTTCTGCAACCCTCTCTTCATTAGTTACCTCTTCATGAGGTTTATCTAATTTTGCTTCTCTTTGTTGTTGCCTTTGTTGTTGTTGTTGCTCTTATTATTGCTGTTGCTCTTGTTGTTGTTGCTAATCTTATTGTTGTTGCTGATCTTATTGTTGTTGCTGATCTTGTTGTTGTTGCTGATCTTGTTGTTGCTCCCCTTCTGGGACTTGCTGCTGTAGTGGAGGCTCTTGTCGTATAGGGTCCTCTCCTTGCCATTTTGATTCAGCTTCATCTCCCTCTCCTTCTATCTCAGTGTCCCTTCCATCCTCAGCTTCTTCTTTAGGATTTTCCTCTTCAGGAACTCCTTCTTCATTTATTTATTCCTTATTTTGTAGATTAATCTCTTCTGCTTGTTCATCTACTTTATTTTCATCTTCCTTTTCTGTTCCTCCTACCTCCCCAGGATCTTTGATCTCATCCTGTGCTCTATCTGTTTCTTCTTCTTGCACTTGTTCTGTATGTGTAGGGGACCCTTCTCTTGTGCTCTCTCCCTTTGTTTCCTGTCCTTGGTCTTGCACACTTTCTTCATTCCTTTCTTCTTCACTAGGCTCGCCATACATATTCAACATATCTAAGGTATCCACACTTGGAGTGTCCACTCTTATTTTCTCATCAGATGCCATTTTTTTGACCTCTTCAATTTTGTGTGCTTCCTCCTGCATGTCCTTGATGATCTCTGGTGGAACTAAGGTACCAAATGGATCTAATGATCCTACCTCTTCCTATACTTGTTCTTCTTCAAGCTTCGTGTTATGCCCTGTTTCCATTTCACCTTGTAGGTTTGATTCTTCCTCTTCACTGAGGAAATCAATTGACTCTTCCTCTATGTCAATTTCTTTCCCTCTGAACATCACTCCTTCCTCACTGTCACTACTTACAATGTTCACAGTGTGCATGGTCTACTTGTCCTTTTGTGCTCCTGATTCCTGTTGTTTCTCCTCGGCCAGCTTTGATTTCACCTTTATGAATGTTTGTCCTAGTTCCATTGGAGCAGAAGTACTAGATATACTTCTCATTTTCTCCCCTACTTCTTGGGCTCCAATTGTATCTTTTGGTTTTGAAGACTCGCCCTTAGACAAACTTATTGGGATTGCCCTCATTGGCTATTGTCCTGCCACTCTGCTGGCAGCCTATGCTTCCTCTGGACTTATTTCATGGCTCATGGATTTTGGATCCACAAATGTTTTTGATGCAACTGCTACTAATATTCCTAGTGCATAGGGATCCATTAGTGTAGCATTTTTATCCTTTTCTACTATCCTTTCTTCAACAATTTTTCTTTTCTTCTCATAGAAGCACTGTAAGTCCTCAGTGGTTCTATCTTTCTTTTCCTGCCCTTTTGTGGGTATGTAACTATTGTACCCTCATCTTTAAGTTCCTCAATTTTATCCTTCAGCCATGTTTGTTAAAACAAAATTATTGGTTCAGACAATACATCAAGAGATGTATTCCATGGCTTTGACCAATCAGGCTCTGTAATGGGAGCCCGTCTTGCCTATGCATAACTATGGTGTAACAATCTATCATCATATCATACTTTAGGAGACACATATATGTTGCCAATAGACTTCATCTATTCTATGGTCAACCTTTTGTGGGCTCTTTTCCTCACCTCTTTGTCATTTTTGCAGTCTGCCAAGAAATCCTCAATGTGTATTTGATGTTTGTATTTTTTATTTACAAAATTTTGGATTTTGTGGAAGGGATCAAATTTCCTTGTTAAATTAAATTCTTTGAAACCATAATATCTTAGCTCCTGCTCTGAATAACTAGCAAATTCCTCACTATAACAGGAGTTCCTCCTAATAACCCATGGTAACCTTACATTTCCCCTGTTATTGAATTTCTTCTTGTACATCCTGAAAATATTCAAGTTTTGCCTTGAAAACTCTAGCACTATTAGTTTATCAGAAGGATACCTGGGAAGCATAAATGGCTTCCCTTCAAAACCCTCAGTCCTTATGTAAGTGAACTGTGCAAATTGTATGAACCAAGAACTATGCAATCCAATTGCACTTTCCGCATCCTTAGACAGTCTTTTGCCTGGTTCCTCTCTCAATATCCTCACCATGTAGGTATAAAAAACATCATTAACTAGAGCAAAGTTCTTCAATGCGTTTCCCTCCTGCAAGATAGGGTAATGCTCATATACTAACTTTTGATCTGGACCATTTCCTAGGGTACCTACCCTTTCTATTCTATGAATATAAGGCCTAACCTCTGCAGCACATGCATATAACACATAAGAAGATAGATAGAAGGGCAGGCTTTTATGTTGCCTCCTCATGGCCTACCTCCAAATAGTAGTACTAATGGCCTTGGCCTAATGGATTTCCCCTTGGTCCTTTTGTCTTGACCTTATGAATTCAATGACTATGAACATCCATGGTTCACACCTGGTTCCATCCCTTAATCCAACTAGCCTGCTCAGCATGGTGACCATCAAATAAATCTCCTCCTTGAAGCATATCCTCATTAAATTCTTGGGTATCTTGGCCACAACCTTTGGTTTGTTCTCTACATTATACCACCCATGGAATATCTTCCCTTTACATTCCTTCTCATTTGTGTAGAAGCCCTCATTGTATTTATCAATATCAATGTCTGTCATCTTATTAGTGATCTCCAACCCAAAAGTGTTAGCAATTCCTTTTGGAGTCAAATTAGCAATTACTTTATCATATAGCATAACCATCTTGGTACTTAGGTTATACATAATTACACAGTCTAAGCACAAATCCCTAGCCTCCATCACCAATGGGAAACCCGCAGCTCGGTATAACCCACTCTCTCAGATACACTTCATATCTGGAGTCGCATCCACAGCGGTGATCTTCTTCAGGACATCTTCAACATTGTAGGTCCCTATGTTTGTGTCAGTGCCTACTCCAACTTCACTAATCAGGGATGGATAACTTCTGTGTAGAGGCAATTCCTCTTTCTCTGATTCTTTCTATGGCTTTCTCTCTTTCTTTTCCTTGCCCCCTGCATCCTTCTTTTGTTTTGGGGCCATCCTGTGGAAATGTACATTTCTCAATCTTCACTTCATATTCATGTTTAGGGTTTTTACTGTGTATCCCAATTTCCATCAATTTACCCTTGTTGCAAGTATGAGGATAACTGGTGTTGTCATTGATGTCAACATACTCATGTTGCATTAATGAGAAGGATTAGATGAGCCGTGTGCTGAGGATTTTGAGAAAATAAGTCTCAATCAGGAACAGTTAAGAATAGTGATGACAAGAAGGTAAAAGTCCTCAATAGATTAAGGATCAGAGGATGTGGTTTAAAGGGTTTGTAGATATAAGTCTTGAGATGCTCCAGTCAAGATTTTAGAGGTCCACATGAAGATCTAAAGAAGTTATGGTCGCTTAAGTAGAATTGGTTCCGGCAGGTGTTCAGAGGTGACAGAGGGCCACAGATAGGTCTGGTGAGATCCGGTATTTCATTATCCCATTCTGCGGATCTAAGGAAGTGTTGAGGATGTCCTTGTGAAGTATCAACTAGATTAGTTCATGGGTTGAAGGTCTAGAAGTGCCTATTCATTTATGACAGTGATGATAAACTATGTTCTTGTAGCTCCGGATGAAGGAGAGAAGAATTCCAGTAGGATGATGAAGTGCGTATGTGTTTGGTGATTCATGGAAGGTTATGATGATCATTGGATCATGTCCAGTGAATGATGGTGATCTGCGTTGAAGTTAGAGTTTGCGTTTGAAGAATAACCATAGATATTGGTGTTCTTCTTGAGACTGGCCAACCGGATGTATTACACGTCTTGCGAATGATCTTGTAGGTGTTTGCTGACTTAGATGATTGTTCCTAAGTCGATGCCTTGTATAAATAAGGGATTGTGAATTCATTTTGAAGTGTGTCTTGCGGTGATGAGAGTGGTGTAGTGAAGAGAAGTGCGAAAGGCAAAGTAGAAGTGTTGGGCTTAAATGGAACTAATTCAAGCATGCTGAAGATGCTATTCTCTAGTTCATAAAGGTGATACTTATTCTTTTGTAGATAGTGTGTCTCTTGTAGGCAGTGAGCTTCTTGTGAACAGTGTGCTCGGGCAGTGAGCCCTAATTGGCATGTGCCATTTTGTTCTTTCTATTCTTCTAACAGAGAATACTTTCTTGGGTTAATCACCTCATGGTTTTTGCCTTAACCATGATTTCCACGTCAAAATCTTGGTGTCATATGTGTTGTTATGTTTCTACTTCTGATTTAATGCTTTATGGTTCATGATTAATATTATGCTAATCACTAAAGAAGATTCAAGTGTTTAAATAAGGGAAAGTTTCACACAACTGATTCACCCCCCTCTCAGTTGTATGCCCTCTGTCTAACAATTGGTATCAAAGCCAAGTTCCTCTAAAAGGAGCTTAACCACTTGAGGAGATCCAGGATGTCGTCATACAAGAAGGATAGTCTGAAGTTTGATGGAACCGACTTCTCTCTTTGGAAAGGTCACATGAAATGTCACTTATAGTGTATGGGAAAGGCATACTGGTCCATGGTCACAAAAGCGTATGCACCTCCACAGGGTGGTCTGACAACTCTAAATGAAATCACAGATGCTGAAAACAATCTGCAAACCAAAGAGGCTCTTCTAAGCACATTAATTGACTCAGAGCTCTCAAATGTTATTGACCTACCAACTGCCTATGAGATCTGGATTAAACTAGAACTTCTGCATGAAGGAGATGAGTATGTTAAGTGTGCAAGGTTGTAGAGTCTAAAAGGGAAATTTGAAAGACTAAAGATGAGAGATGATGAAAATATTACCACTTTTATGCCAAGGGTGAATGAGCTGGTTTGTGGAATGAGAAATTGTGGAGTCTTGGATGAAAATGAGATTGTTGGTAAGATTCTTAGATCCCTTCCTACCTCTTACAAATTCAAGGTTGCTTCGATTGATGAATTCAGAGCCCATACAACTGTCACAAGAGACCAATTGGCTAGCAAACTGGCTGCTTTTGAAATGACCGAATTTGGAGATGATCCCCCCAAAATTGAATCTACATTCAAAGCCAGTGCCTCTGTGAAAGGTAAATAAGGATTTGATCCAGGAGAGAACTCATCAAGGAATTTGTCATGGTATGGAAAAGCAAGAAAAGACCTGGAAGAAGAAGAAGTAGAAACTGCTCAACTTGAAGCCCTCATTGCAAAGAGACTGCCAAGAGGATCTGGTAAGTATGAAGGAAAATTACCTTTTAAGTGTTTTAACTGCAATAAGATTGGTCATTTTGCCTCAAAATGTTCAGAAAGATTTTCAAAGCCAAATCCTAACAAATCAAGGTTCCAAAAGAATTATTACTATGTTCATAAAGAAGATGATAATGAAGGAGTAACAGATGATGAATCAGAGACAGGAAACAAATCCAGAAGTGAATCGGTGTTTATTGCAATCAAGGAAGAAGAACCAATATCCTCTGTATCTATCAATCAAAAAGTTGTAGAAAGAGCTCTGGCTGCCCAAGTTGAAGAAAAGAATGATTGGGTCATTGACAGTGGTTGCTCTCACCACATGACAGGTGACAAGAATAAGTTCATATATTTGGAAAGGTATGAAGGAGGAGTGGTGAAGTTTGGTGATAATTCTGCTGGTAGAATTAGAGGAAGAGGAATTATTTATTTTAATGGAAGAAACAAAACTGGTAATGTACTATATGTTGAAGGATTGAAGCACAATCTTCTTAGTGTTGGAGAGTTGGTGGACAAAGGCTATGATCTCCAATTCAAGGATGGAAAATGCAAAATCTTTGAAAGATCCAGAACAGAGATTGCATCCAGTACTCAAACTAAAGGTAATATCTTCCACTTGGTTGGTACTGGTAAAAGTTGCTTATTTGTTCAAGTTGATTAGAGTTGGTTATGGCATAGAAGGATGTGTCATGTGAATTTTGATAATATCATCAAGATAAGCAATACTCGGGCTGTAAGAGATCTTCCAAAATTGGTGAAACCTACTAATAGCTTATACAAGGAATGTTAGTTGGTTAAGATGAGCAAAGTCACATTCAAAAGCAAGGCAATGTCCTCTATTGGACTATTGGACTTAGTTCACACTGATCTTTGTGGTCCGGCAAAAACCAGAAGTATTCAAGGTGATAGATATTTCATGCTGCTAATAGATGACTATTCTCGAATGATGTGGGTAACCTTTCTAAAGGATAAATCAGAAGCTCTTGAGAAATTCAAAATATTCAATGCTATGGTAGAGAATGAAACAGGAATAAAGTTGAAATGCCTGAGGTCTGATAGAGGTGGAGAATTCACATCCGGTGAGTTCATAGAATTCTGTGAGAAACATGGAATTAAGAGACAGCTGTCTACTCTGAGGACTCCATAGCAGAATGGAATAGTGGAGAGGAAGAATTGGACCATCTAGGAAGCATCTAGGACTATGATGATGGAAGCAAATTTTCCTCAGATCTATTAGAGAGAAGCTGTCAGCACTACAGTCTATACTCTTAATCGAGTTTAAATCAAAAGCAGTACCGGTAAGACCCCTTATGAACTCTGGTTTGGCATTACTCCCACTGTAAGATATTTCAGAGTCTTTGGTAGCAAGTGTTACATCAAAAGAGATGAAGACTTAGGCAGGTTTGATGCTAGAAGTGATGAAGGAATATTCTTGGGATACTCTACTCAAAGCAAAGCATACCGATGTTATAACAAGAGACTAAGAAAGATGATAGAAAGTACAAATGTAAAGGTTGATGAGGGAATAGAGAAACCCTCAAGGTTTTATGAGTATGATGAAGATGATCATAATGGTGTTCTGGTTCAAGGAGCTCAATCCTCTCCTGAAAGTCAGATTCAGACTGATCCGGTAAATCAGGAAGAAGAGATAGGTCTGAATGAGCCTGATCAAGAAGCAGAAGTGCAAGAAACTCCCAAAGTTCTAAGGTATGTAAGACTGAACCACTCTAAAGATTAGATCATAGGTGACAAAAGCAAAGGTGTGCAAACTAGAAGGAAAATTGCTCAAAATTTAGATGAATGTTGTCTGATTTCAAAGATTGAACCTAAGACAATAAATGAAGCCTGCAATTATGAAAATTGGACCAAAGCAATGGAGGAAGAGTTGATGTAAATTGAGAAAAATCACACTTGGGATCTTGTTTCTAGACCTAGAAACAAGAATGTGATTGGAACCAAATGGGTCTTCCGGAACAAACTAAATGAAGTTGGTGAAGTAATAAGAAATAAAGCCAGTTTAGTCTGCAAAGGCTACTCTCAAATAGAAGGGATTGATTTTGAGGAAACCTTTGCTCTGGTGGGAAGAATTGAAGTAGTCAGACTATTTCTTGCATTTGTTGCCTACAAAGATTTCAAAGTGTATCAAATGGATGTCAAATCTGCTTTCCTGAATGGTGACTTAGAAGAAGAAGTGTACATTGAACAACCAGATGGATTTCAGTTATTTGAGCATGGTGATATGGTCTGCAAATTAAAGAAGGCACTGTATGGTCTAAAGCAAGCCCCAAGAGCATGGTATGAAAGGCTGGACAAACATCTTTTAAAGATTGGTTTCAACAAAGGTACTGTTGATAGTAACCTATATTTCAAAATTGATCATGAAAACATCTTGATTGTTGAAGTATTTGTTGATGATATCATCTTTGGAGGAAGAGACAGTATGTGTAAAACCTTTGCAAATCAAATGAAAAGTGAGTTTGAAATGTCAATGCTCGGTGAAATAAATTTCTCCTTGGGTCTGCAAATTACTCAAACAAAGAAAGGAATCTTTATCTCTCAGGCCAAATATGTGAAAGAATTATTAAGGAAATTTGGAATGGAGGATTCAAAGCCAATGAACACTCCCATGGTAACCAGATGTAAGTTGAGCAAAGATGATGACTCTCCTTAGATAGATTAGACAAAGTACAGATCAATGATTGGAGGATTATTGTATCTCACTCAAACTAGACCAGATATAATGCAGGCTATTGGTCTTGTGGCGAGATTCCAGGCTGATCCCAGAGAATCTCATGTCATGACAATCAAAAGAATTTTTAGGTACTTAAAAGGAACAGTTGAGTATGGTCTATGGTATCCTAGAGATCATAATTTTTCTCTTCATGCATATACAGATGCAGATTGGGCAAGAGATGTGGATGATAGGAAGAGTACAAGTGGAGGAGCATTCTTTTGGGAAAAAGGTTGGTTTCTTGGCTGAGCAAGAAACAAGAGGCAATATCCCTATCTACAACTGAAGCAGAATACATTGCAGCAACAGGAAGTTGCACTCAACTTTTGTGGATGAAGCAAATGCTAAGAGATATTCAAGTAGAATATGAGGAGCCTATCACAATTTTCTATGATAATTCAAGTGCAATAAATATTTCTAAGAATCTAGTGTTGCATTCTAAGACTAAGCATATATCTATTAAGTTTCACTTTCTAAGAGAGCAAGTGAACAAGGGTGAAGTCATATTGGAGTATGTGCCCTCCAAGGATTAGCTTGCAGATATTTTTACTAAACCTCTTCCCAAGGACTCTTTTGAGTATCTCAGGGAGAAGTTAGGGGTTATTGCCCCTCCGGTGATGAACTAGTATGCACTGATGTGTATCAATCTGGTGGATATCACAGTCATATCTTGTGATCCAGATTGATGATGGGGAGATGCTACTCAGGGGAAGGAGCTGGTATGATTCTAATGTGTTAGAATTGCAAGTATGAGTCCTTTGCCATTGATGTCAAAGGGGGAGAGATGACATGTGAAAAACAAGTGGTTGATGATCAAAGGGGGAGCAATAAAGGAAGAGAAGACATGTGAAGGGTTGTTGCTAATAGGGGGAGTTGTGACAGAAAGGAGAAGTTCTTATCTTGATGGTTTTTCACATCATATGTTGCCATCAATGACAAAGGGGGAGATTGTTACAAGTATGAGGATAACTGGTGTTGTCATTGATGTCAACATACTCATGTTGCATTAATGAGAAGGATTAGATGAGCCGTGTGTTGAGGATTTTGAGAAAATAAGTCTCAATGAGGAATAGTTAAGAATAGTGATGATAAGAAGGTAAAAGTCCTAATAGATTGAGGATCAGAGGATGCAGTTTAAAGGGTTTGTAGATATAAGTCTTGAGATGCTCCAGTCAATATTTCAGAGGTCCACATGAAGATCTGAAGAAGTTATTTTCTCTCAAGTAGAACCAGTTCCGGTAGGTGTTCAGAGGTGACAGAGGGCCACAGATAGGTCCGGTGAGATCTGGTATTTCATTATCCCGTTCTGTGGATTTGAGGAAGTGTTGAGGACATCCCTATGAAGTATCAACTAGATTAGTTCATGGGTTGAAGGTCTGGAAGTGCCTATTCATTTATGATAGTGATGACATACTGTGTTCTTGTAGCTCTGGATGAAGGAGAGAAGAATTCCAGTAGGATGATGAAGTGCGGATGTGTTTGGTGATTCAGGGAAGGTTATGATGATCATTGGATCATGTCCAATTAATGATGGTGATCCACATTGAAGTTAGAGTTTGCATTTGAAGAATAACCATAGATATTGGTGTTCTTCTTGAGACTACCGGATGTATTACACGTCTTGCGAATGATCTTGTAGGTGTTTGCCAACTTAGATGATTGTTCCTAAGTCAATGCCTTGTATAAATAAGGGATTGTGAATTCATTTTGAAGTGTGTCTTGTGGTGATGAGAGTGGTGTAGCAAACAGAAGTGTGAAAGGCAGAGCAGAAGTGTTGGGATTAAATGGAACTGATTCAAGCATGCTGAAGATGCTATTCTCCAGTTCATAAAGGTGATACTTATTCTTTTGTAGATAGTGTGTCTCTAGTAGGCAGTGAGCCTCTTGTGAACAGTGTGCTCAGGCAGTGAGCCCTACTTGGCATGTGCCATTTTGTTCTTTTTATTCTTCTAACAGAGAATACTTTCTTGGGTTAATCACCTCATGGTTTTTCCCTTAACCAGGTTTTCCACATCAAAATCTTGGTGTCATATGTGTTGTTATGTTTCTTCTTTTGATTTAATGCTTTATGGTTCATGATTAATATTATGCTAATCACTAAAGAAGATTCAAGTGTTTAAATAAGGGAAAGTTTTGCACAACTGATTCACCCCCCCTCTCAGTTGTATGCCCTCTATCTAACAACCGTAACCTCATTTATCCTTTTCTGCCATTTGACCTTTAAATGGACTAAGCTCTATTTAGCTAATTTAACAATTAAAACAATAATTCTGACAAATGCATGCATTTTGAAACTGAAATTACTAGAATTAACAGTTGTGTTTTACCATTCAAAAATTAAACAGGGTTCCAAGATAAATACCTATTTCTGTGACTGTTCAACCTTTGACATTGACTTACTTTTACCTTTCGCTTTCACCCAGCAACTGTAACTTCACTAATCCAGTAAATTCCGTTTAATTTTACTGTGATAGTGCCTTTTCTGCAAATTTCAACGTTAACAATATATCTTGAAAGCAAAATAAAAATAATTATGTCCTAACCCTTGTTAAATTCCACTTGATTGAGTATTGAACTCACATTAATTATAGTAATTAATGCGCTACGGTTTTAGCTTTCAATTCAGTGTTTATGTTTTTTGAACCCTTTATTACTGTTAGTCAAATTCTGCATACATTCTTTTCTATGTATATTTCCTTGTATGTTCTCTTTGCATCTCTTCGTTGTATCTTAACAAAAACATACAAACATTTTGTGCAAAGAACCAACTAATGCTTTTGCCTTTTCCATTTTTCATACCTCTTTGCATCTTTTGGTTTGTATATCTCGCTTGTATATTCCGTTGTATAAGTGCACATACAAACACCTTATTCATTTATTTCCTTACCTTTTCCCTTCTTGGATGTGTATGATCCTTTGTATATCGACATTGTATATTTAAACGTACAAACGCCAAATATACAAAGACTTTCTATTATTTAATTCCTTTTTTGACATCTGGGGCATGTTTATTAGTTTGTATATTAGATATTTTGTAAACATACAAAACTAATATATAACTGGTGGGGTCCACTTTACCTTTCAAACTTATACATCCCCACGATGCATATAACTTTCACATCACTTTCGAACCCCAACCCTCTCATAAATCTAACTCAATTTACCTCTCAAGTCCATGATGTATATAACTCAATGTATCTCTTCATATATAATTTGGACGCAATGCATTGTATTCGTCTTATTTCAATTTCCTTGAGTTCTGGCTTATATGTATAGATCAATGTATCTTTTGGAACATATACAAGCGCAGAAGTATACAACCACTTAACTCCAATTGATAACTCTTCGGTTCAACAATGTATACAAAAGAATGTATATTTTACCTTGTATATCTCAAAACATACAAAAGGCAAAAAACATACAACAATTTAACTTTATTCCATAATTGCTTCGATTCCGGCTTGTATAAAGTGCTTGTATATTTCGTTGTATACTTCATTTCATCTAAATATACAAACCCCAATATACAAGTGACAGACATAACTATTTATTCACTTGAACTTTGAACCTTTCTTAATTCCACCTTGTATAAAACACAATGTATACCTAATATTCATTAAGTCCTGATACATTGTATTTACTAAAATTTGCCTTACCCTCAAACCTGCGTTGTATAAAGTGGAATGCATGCCTCCCGATACCTTACATACAAAACCCAACGTATACAATCATTATGCATTATTTGATAACATTTCAATTCCGCGATGTACCTAACTCATTGTATCCCTCGATTGTATATTTTGCATCCACCAAATATACAAGTGCTAAACATACATCGATTATACCAACCTTAATACCTCTTCCGTTCTGTGCTATGTATAATCCCTTGTATATTTACTTGTATATCTTCCATTTGCCAAATATACAAACTAGAATATACATAGCGGATTTCAACATGTATTCATCCCAACCTAACTCCTCTCAGGTCCACCTTGTATATATGTATAAAACATTTCTTATGTGCATATATGGAAAAAGCAACAAAATAAGAAAACCCGATGACCTCCCTTTTGCGACCAACACAAAAGCACGATATACAAATGCATTTGTATATGAGACAACTTTGCATATACAAAGACTTTGTATATACAAGGCACAAACCCTCTAATTGTACATTTACCAAAGACATCAATAACTTGTAAAATACAACGAATTTCATAATAATTCAAAAAACAACCCCTATTTATTTTCAACAAGGAATTCACCTGTACTTTGACCTAGTACCAAAATGTAAATTCTCCTCTATTTCTGACAAGGTTTATATTTTTCATCTCCTCTTCCCTTTTACCACCAAGCAAACCACACCAACAAGCAAAGCAAAACCAGAATCAGCAGGGGTCCTCATTTTCCTAAGGAGTAAAATGGGGTGTGTTGTGAGCATCACAACAACTAGCAACCAAATAAAACAATTAAATTAGAACCATTAAAGGAAACAAAATGAAATAAATCCATAATTTCTGACTATCATTCCTTGCAAACCATTATTTAACTTAAGACTTAATGTATTCAATAAGGTGCATGAATTTTCCTTTTCAGTTTAAGTGGGTGCGCATGATTAAATATCCTCATCTTGAAAATCAGTTGAATAGACTAGTGATTGACATTAGACTACCTAGTTGATGGCATTCCCTCATAGCCAACCAGATAGAGCCTTGCTGCCAGCAGGTGGCCATAGCCCCAGCAAGGTTATCATTACAATTCTCTTAAGTAGAGCCCCACTGCCAGCGAGAGTCTATAGCCCCGGTAGAGTTACTCAGATGGCTTAACCTGGATTTCAGTAAAATTTAGTTTATTTATTTATTTATTTTATATTTTAATAAAGAATGAGATTTCATAAGATATAACAGTTGTAACTTTATGATGCAAGGAATGATCACTTGCTGAAATTAAGCTGAGAATTGTAATGGTAGCAAGGGTGACCTCTGATTTTTCACCTAATACCTGCACTGGTATGTTCAACAAACCCAAGGATTTTAGGTGTGTCATTGTGAGAAAATTCCCTTGAATACTCAACCCATTCTTATTGAATACAAAATTTCACAAGTCAACTAACTTTCTACATTCATGACAGTCACAACAAGTTATGTATAAATTTCAAATGATTAACTTGAATGTTCCAAATTTTATACTATTTTCAATAGTTGCTAATATGCTCCTATATACTCTAGAACAAAACAACATCTCTACTGAAGCAACACACAACAAACAAACAAACACACCACAAAAACCAATAGAAAATGACAAAACAAAACAACAAAAAAACAAACCTGTACAATTATCCACATTATGATACATCAGACCCACAACCTTCACCTCAAGCCTGGAAGTAGTGTTTCAAATGCTAGCCATTAACTGGTAATGGCACATCTTCTCCAGTCAAGGTTTTGAGCCTAAAAGTGTTGTCTCCTATTATTTCTGACACTTGTAATAGACCTAACCATAACTTGTCAAATTTTCCATGGCTACCTTTCTTCTCATGTGCTTTATCCCAGCACAGTACTAAGTTTGAAATTCTAAATGTTTTGACTCTTGCTTGTTTATCAAACCATCTTTTGACCACTGCTTGGTGTTTGGAAAATTTTTCAATAGCTTGATCTCTCTTCTCATCTAATTGCATCATTTGAACGATTCTGGCTTCCCTATGATCATTGAAGCCTAAGTATTCGTTCGTGAACTTCCAGATTAGTTTTCTTAGATTTACTGGAAGTATGGGATCAGTCCCATAAACTAAATGGTAAGGTGTATTACCCAGAGCTTCCTTAACTTTGGTCCTATCTACCCACAGTGCATATTTTAGCAATGTGTTCCACTCTCTTGGGTTCTTTTCAATTAGCTTTTTAATGATATCTAACAAAATTTTATTTGTGGATTTAGCTAACCCATTCCCCTGAGGATAATAATTTGAAGAGAATTTTAAAACAATTCCATGCTCAAACGTCCATTTAGAAAATTTTAAAGAAGAAAATGCAGGGCCATTGTCACATACCAGGGAATAAGGAACTCCAAACCTGGTGATGATGTTCTCTTCAAGAAACTTGATGACTACCTCCGGAGTGGAGAATTTGCAACAAGTGGCTTCAGTCCACCTTGTATAGTAATCAGTCACTGCCAATATGAATTTGTGTCTTGCAGATGATGGAGGATTTATGACTCCAATGAAATCCAAGCCCCACTGTACAAATGGCCTAGACTCAATAACTGGCTGTAGCGGATTAGCTTGATTTCTTCCCTTGTCTACTGTAACTTGACAAATGTGACAATTTCTGATGTGATGCTTTGTATCCTTAAACATAGTAGGCTAATAATAACCCGCTCTCAATATTTTGTGTTGTGGCTAAATGGGAACCATGAGCAGTCCCATACTTATCATGCAGTTCCAACAACACCTTATCTGCTTCATCTCTATTTAAACATCCTAAATAAATTCCCTCATGGTTCTTCCTGAATAGAAGACCTCCTTGTACCATATACCTTTGTGCTTTGATCTTCAAAGCTCTCCTCTGTGAGGATTTCATCTTGTTTGGGTATTTCCCTGATACTAGAAAAGTGTTGAGATCATCGTACCACCCTACTTGTATTTAGCACATACTGTTGCTTTACCAGATTTGGGTCTATATTGGCTATGGTTTGTACTAAAGCTTTTCCTCTGACCAGCTTCATTGGTATGATTTCATGTCAAATTCCTACAAAGTGGTGATCCACTTAGCTCTTTTCTCTCTAGGTTCATTTTGCATCAATAGCATCTTAACTACCACATCAGGTACTATGGCTTTAACCTGACTACGTAGAATGTAGTGCCTAAACTTCTTTACTGCCCTTACCAGTGCAAAAGCCTGTCTTTTTGTATCCAAGTACTTCAGCTGTGCATCTTTCAGAGGTGCACTCATAAAAGTGATAGGCTTTTCTTCATTATCTTTTCCTTTCTGGGTCAGTGCAGCTGCAACCGAATGTGAGGATGCAAATGAATAAATGTAGAACAACTTGGTGTAGTCTGGACTTGCCAACATAGGAGCATCAGAAATAGCCCCTTTGATATCTTCAAATGCAGCCTTGGCTACTGGTGTCCACTCTATCACTGCATCTTTCTTCAACATAGCGTTCAGTGGCTGTACAATCTCTACAAATCCTATAATGAACTTCCTGATGAAGTTAATTTTACCAAAAAATGATTTCAATTCTTTTCTTGTGTTTGGTAACTGTAATTTCTTTATGCCTTCTATTCTATCAGGATAAATGGATATACCATTCTCAGAAATGACATGCCCTAGTAATTTACCCTTTGTTATGCCAAATACAGATTTTTTTAGGGTTGAGAGAAATTCCATACCTCTCACATCTCTTGAGTATTCTTGTTAAATCTTCAGCATGAGTAGACACATCTTTAGAATACACAGTTAGATCATCCATGTAAATCACAATACACTTACCTATCAGTCCATGGAACGCAATGTCCATGGCCCGTTGAAATGTGGCACCTGCATTGATTAGACCAAATGGCATTCTTCTATATGCAAAATTACCCCATTTACTAGTAAAAGCGGTTTTTAGTCTATTATCCTCATCAATTAGGACCTAGTTATAACCTGAAAACCCATCTAAAAAAGACATCATCTTGGCTCCAGTTACTGCTTGTAACACTTCATCCATGGAAGGCAGAGGATAATTATCTTTCTCAGATGCTTTATTTAAATTCCTAAAATCTACACATAACTTGATGTCCCCACTTTTCTTCCTAATAGGCACTAAGTTAGCTACCCAAGTCGAATGTCTAACAGGGAAAATTATTCTGGCAAACAATAGTCTTTTTACTTCCTCAAATATCAATGGCTCTGAAATTGCATTTATAGGCCTTTACCTTTGCCTAAATGGTTTGACATCTGGTTTTAATGGTATCACATGTGTTATAATGGACATGTCATATGTCTTTAAATCCTCATATGTCCATGCTATAACATGTTTGTAATCTTTTAGCACATCTATGATTTATTTCCTCACTTTCTTAGAGCAAACTTTTCCAATTTGCACATTCTGGGGATTCTGCTCTATTCCTAAGTTATATGGCTCACACTTACCTCCCTCAATCTTGGGTAAGTTCTTCTGTCTCACTACTCCATCAAAGTCAAAGATTTGTTCTAACTCTGTTACCCCCTTAGGCAAGAAATTACTCTTTAAGTTGATTATGTCTTCCTCATCCCAAGACACATCAGGCCTCTCTTGTTCATCAATAATTTGGGCTTCAAATACTTCATTGCAAGTAGATGTCCCCCTCAAATACCTAAAAATGAGTTACTTTGTCTGGCACACTAGGCACATTTACTAGTTCTACAGTAAATCTCTTTAAACCTGACAACGTTAAAGGCTCTAAAGTGCTAGTAGCAACAGTTAGCGCATCAGGCCTATGGTTTTGTTCTCTAGGGATATGCTCTAAGTTGAACGCATCAAATGACTCTATTAAATCCCAAACTCTATGTCTATAGCAAACCATTTTCTTATAATTACAAGTGTACAGCTTCCTGACCTATCTGACTACTAACTCAGAGTCTGAAAATACTCTGATCATTCTTACCCCTTTCTTTATAGCCATGACTAGTCCATAAATTAAAGCTTCATATTCAACAACATTGTTAGTGCAAGAAAATTGTAACCTATATGCTGCTAGATATGATTTACAATGAGGATCCATGAGCTCTACACCTGCACCTACACCCTGCTTAGACTTGGACCCATCACATTTTAATGTCCACATGCCACTCTTATTCTTTTGACCTTTTCCTTCGACATGTTTTTCTCTATCTACCACATGTGCAGTGTTATCTTGTTTATCCATATGCAGTTCATTCTTACTTGTTTATTTATCTTATTAGTGTGTAAATATGAATGACAAACATCTTTGCCTAGACTCTCTCCTAACTCTAGAGTTTCTACATCTATGGGGTTGTGAAAGTACCTCCCAGGTTGACTAGAACTCACCCTTTCTTTATGAAATTCCCACTCCTTTGTGCATTTTAAGTACTGATACTCAATAATGTCTCGGCACATTCCACACTTTTCTTCAGAATGTGGCCTATCATGAACTCTACACATATCTTTGTATAACTTGCATTGGACTGAAATATTTAGTTCCATGCACTTTTCTATTTCCTGTCTAATGATCTGACTAAAATTATTCAGTGTATTTCCTTCTTCATCAGAAGAATTTCCATCAGATTCAATGAATAGTACAGTATCCTTACTAACCATTTTTTCTCCAAAATTTAGCATTAATATCTCCTCAATCTATACCCCCTTGTTAGTGACCCTGTAAACACCGGGCACAACAGAAGCATACAATATTTCATTCATCCCATTGTATTATGTGATCATATGCTTCATCCTAGGTTCAGCCTCTATTCTGATTTGATTAGGCACACCCCTCCAAGGTAACCACATATGTGAAAAGTCAGTGGCCATGTATCTGTTCAGTGTTTTTGACCAATCTCTGCTTAATAACATCCCATAATTTGCAGGTATATCAACTACTTGGATGTCAATGAACTGACTTACCCTGGGGTCTGAAGCTAACTGCATCTGAATATGCATTAGTTCACCTACCACATTAACTTCAGTCTTATCTAACTGTGTGACAACTTTAGCAGACTTGGTGGGAGTCAGACCTAAGGTTTTACATATACCCAGAGGCATCACATTAGCTGAGGCACCCGAATCCACCATACAATTGTGTATGTTCTTTCCACACAATCTAACAGTTAACAAGAAGGGAGGAGTATCCCTCTTATTAGCATACATTACTACATTTGTGTTAGAAGGCTTCTCAACTTTCTTACCCTTTTCTTTCGGCTGTGTCTCTCTATTAGGCACAAGTACCTCAGTAGAAGTCTCTATTGTTACAGATGTATCCAAAGATTTTATAAAGGCATTTCTAACCTCTGGACTTCATAATAATTCACACAAAGGTATACTGACCTTGATTTTCTTTATTTCTTCTAATAGATAA
This sequence comes from Cunninghamia lanceolata, assembly GCA_027924645.1. Classification (NCBI taxonomy): domain Eukaryota; kingdom Viridiplantae; phylum Streptophyta; class Pinopsida; order Cupressales; family Cupressaceae; genus Cunninghamia; species Cunninghamia lanceolata. Next base: position 18,102,282 of record BSBN01001807.1, on the reverse strand, counting down.
CTCATCAGTCCCAATGTTTCTATTGTCTTAGTTTTATTTGTCTAGACCCCCTGTGCTATTGTCCCAATATTTGTGTGGTGATTGGCTCTCAATATAGCAGGGTTATTGCTAGCATTCTAGTCTGGGGATGTGTTGAAATTGTTGGGAGGAATAGAAGTGGTGAAAGGACCTCCTAGCCTAGTGTTGTTTCTGAGATTATAAGTATGATTCTTATTTGATTATTGGAAGGCTTGCACCTCCTCTATCTCATCTAACACCTCATCTTCAGTTTCAAATGGAAACTGAAAAGCATTCAGTACTGACTTTCACAATAATAGGGTTCATCATCTAACAATTGGTCCTCTTCCTCTTCTCTAAAAGTAAAAGTCTCTAAAACTAGAGCAGTATCATATCCTGAGGGTACTATCTAATTACCTTTGGGAACTAAGAACTCAGAAGTAAGAGCTTGTACATCCACATTAAAAATACTTGCTGCTAGATGAAATTGAGGATAGTCTAATTCAGCATGGGCATTGGTATTGTGAATTCTACACTAGTTCCTTAGTGCTACATTGGCCATTTGAATCCCTGCTGTTTGTTTTGTGTCTCGGTTATCTAAGTTCTTGAATGGAGAAGCTAGGGTACCATTATTAGGCCCTGTGTTCCACATTTTGGGTTGTCTAGGTTGATTCTAGTTTCTGTTATTGTTACCCCAGGCCCTGTTATCAACAACAGGTCCTCTATTTTGCATTTGTTGTCCTTGATTATGACTCTGATGTTGATTATGATTTTGACCTTGATTAGAATTTTGACCCTGATTATAACCCTGATTCTAATTTTGATTATGGTTGGGGTGGTAATTCTGGTTTTGACTCTGATTGTAGTTCTGGTTATACCCCTAGTTATTTCTACCGTAGAAATTCTCATTTCTCAATTATGTCATCTCAGTGGTCAATCTTCTCAGATGTGCAGTGATTTCTTTGATATCTTCCCTTTCCTCTTGTGCTTTTGCTATAAATATATCTTGAGGTGGTTGGAAGAATGATTAGCCATTGTTCTAATTAAGATTGGCAGTATTACTAGTGTAAGGTACTATAGCCTGAATTGGAGTAGGGTTATACCCAGGTGTGTATGTAGGGACTAGATTGAGCATTGGAGCATTTTGGGTAGGAGCTCCATTCCAAGGTTGCACTTGATTTTGTATTCCAGGATTCCCTCCATTGAGGAATGGATTACAAGTCGTCTGCCTCATCTCCTGATTTATAGAGGCCGCCTCCTTATAGGCTTTAGATATTGTATCTATATTAGGCTTTCTCTTGACAAACATGGCAGTCAATGGATCTAAAGCAACATAATACATAGCCATCAATGTGTCTAGAACTACTATGTATGGTGCTACCAACCTAGAGGATGCCTTTTGAAACCTATCATTAAAGTTATCAATTAATTCCCCTTCACTTCTTTTGATTGTTGCCAATTTATGATACAGGATAGAAAGATCTACCAGTCCCCTAAATCTAGAAAGAAATGCTTCTTCCATAAGTGTCCAGGAAGAAACATAGCCATTAGGTAAATTCACATACCAGTTGGATGCTTGTTCATTAAAAGTATAAGGAAATAATCTGCACACGACATCTTCATGTTCTAATTGGGCTCTAAAGCAGGCCTCCTTAAATATCCTTATATGATCCTCTGGATCCTGGTGTAATTGGTATTTAGGGCATATTTTCTCAGGGTTCTTCGGCATCTCATGATAATCAGCAAAATATATGGGTGAGTTGACATTAAAATACGCCATTGTAGGTATTTGTGCCTGACCTGGACCTTTGGGAGTGCCTAAATTTCTAGGTGTACTTGGGCTTCTGGGAGGACTAGGACCTTTGGGAGAACCTAAACCGACTTAAGGACCCGTATGAAGAACTGTTAGGACTGCCAATACTATGGGTGTTAAAAGGTGATCCTAAAGGAATTCCAGATGAACTTCCTATATATGATGTTTTAGGACTCCTACCCTGTCTTCTATCAGGTAGCCGCACAAATATGTCATCAGGATTAACCCTAGACCTAGTCACCATGTTACTGTTATGAGCCAGTTTTACTCAAACTCAACCTTAACTCCTATCGGGCCCTCCTTCTAGCGCCAAAAACTATTGATGATTGTTTTTTACACACTCATAACAAAAGTTATAATTCATAAAATGAACCTAACTATCTTGAAAGATATGAAGAAATCAATTAAGATGTCCTAATCCCAAGTTTCCCTATTGGTCAGGTCTTGACCTGTTGGATTGTTTAGTAGGTTATTATGAAGCTGTAATATGCAAGGGGCCTTACGTGATTTAAAGTGGGTTTTGTAACTTACTAGACTTTTATTATGCAAACTAACACAAATATCAACTTTCTAGTCATTCATTTGCATAAGATTGTTACTGTACCTCAAAGATTTATATGATTTATATTCAAACATGCTTTGCTTTTCAAATATTTATGAAGATTCTCAAATATCAACTTATTGCTCTTAAAATTCTTCAAATGTCAGATAATCTCCTTTGGATTTCAACATTTAAGCTAAGTATTTTAGAGTTGGGAAAAGTTAGAGAAATTTAAATTCACTATCATTCACTATAGGATTTAAATGTTCCGTTATGCACACAGTAAGAAATACATTAGATTCAATTAAACCAGCAGACTAAATCGTTAAATGTAAATATCCTGAGTATTTTCACGAATATTGTATTCAAGATTGTGAGATTTAAGAGGAACTATTTTAAATGCAAGGAAGAGCTAGAAGACACTCATAAAATAGATGTAGACTTCCAGATTCGCTTATATTCAAAACACAGTCATACAAGATTTATAATGTAGGAATGACTCTTAGCTTTATTAATCAAATATACCAAAAAATTACAGTGCTTTACAGATACATTAAGAAAGCTAGGCATTCCATGCATTCCTTAATGCAGACAATAGGCGACCTCCTCTAAACTAAAATATTTTTACTCCAAAATTCTTAGAAAGAATTTACAATCTCTGGCTAAATGCTAAAAATCCTTGTGTAAATAATATACAAGTAGCAACGCTTCTTATATAGAATTTGAATTCCCCCCTTTGCTACAGTTACAACCCCCATTCAATGGTTACAACCTCAATTCTATGATTAAGGTCCTTTTATTACTGACCAATGGTGCACCTTCATTTCATAACCATGTGCCAATTCACGACTTGGCATCTTCTCCTCTCAAAGGATGCTCTTGGAATCTTTCACAAATAAGATTCCCATTTCATGTGACCTTTTCCCACTGAGGCTCTTCATTTGATTTCCTCTCAAAATTCTTTACTCCTGCCTTCTTACCCTTTCTTCAAATATTTCTTGAAATTGTCAATCACACCCTCCACAAAGGCGCAGTCCCCTCTTGGACTTTTTGCTAAAATGAACCTTTGCATCACGACCTTTTCTTTCAACTCTTTTTCTTCATTCTCTAAGTTTTCTCTTCTTTTCTTGTACTTCTTCATTTTGGCCTTCTCTTCCATCAATGTATCCATCATCTGCTTGCTGGGGATTGCATCAGGATTTTCTTTATAGGGTGTGAATATGGCCCTGAACTTTATCAATGCTCTCTTTAAGTCATAAGCTGGCATCTCTGCACATTCATGCTGTAGGAGTCTTTCCATGATTTTCTTATGCATTTTGATCATCCCTTCTTCCCTTTTCTCCAACTCCTGCATGACTACTATATTTCTTTTGAGGTTATCTTCCTCAAATCTAAGCTCCAAAATCATGTGCGGCACTTGATTTGCCAATGTGATATTGAGTGCTCCCTCATTTATCAATTCTTCAGCTCTTGTCTCAATCTTTGTCAACTATTCAATCTCAGATGTGCATTCTTCTTTTCTCACTTGGCAGCTATGTGTAAGTGTTATACACTTATTCTTTTCTTCTGCCGTCACCTTCCAACTCTTCACAGCCTATCCTATTATTTGTTCACCCTTTTGTAAAAAATCATTGAACCATTCATAAAAAATGTTGGCCTTGAACCTTTTATTTTCCATGTCTTGTACTTCCTCCTTAGATACTATCGCTATGTTAGCAGGTAAGTCAGGCATTGTGGCACTGGGGTCAAATATCCCCTTAATGAATTGCTGGAGTTGGACAATGTGTCCTTTCAATACCTCCTATTTATTTTTGTCTTTCCTCAGCATTTCTACTGTCACCTGGTTCATATCTTTCCACTCAGTGATGTGCTGTTCCCTTGTGGAATGCTCAAGGTCTAGATTAAGTATCTTGTATTCCTCCAGGGTAATCTCACCTTTTTCTTTCTCCTTTTGTGGTATAGCTAGGTTCAAAGTTCTTGATCCATCTGGACCTCTCTGTATTGCAGAAACCATCCTAGCTTTTCTCTTTTAATTTCTTAGAGTAGTTTTCTCACCTAATAAACTTTTGATGTCAATAGGAGCCAGATGTATTTCCTTCTTCTCCTTCCTTATCTCTCCTTCTAGCTAGGTAGGCGCCTCTTTTGTGCCTTCTACAACCCTCTCTTCATTAATTACCTCTTCATGAGGTTTATCTACTTCTACTTCTCTTTATTGTTGCCTTTGCTATTGTTGTTGCTCTTGTTGTTGTTGCTGATCTTGTTGTTGTTGTTGATCTTATTGTTATTGCTAATCTTGTTGTTGTTCCCCTTCTGGGACTTTCTGCTATAGTGGAGGGTCTTGTCCTATAGGGTCCTCTCCTTGCCCTTTTGATTCAACTTCATCTCCCTCTCCTTCCATCTTAGTGTCCCTTCCATCCTTAGCTTCTTCTTCAGGATTTTCCTCTTCGGGAACTTCTTCTTCATTTATTTTTTTCTTATTTTGTAGATTAATCTCTTCTGCTTGTTCATCTGCTTTATTTTCATCTTCCTTTTTTGTTCCTCCTACCTCTCTAGGATCTTTGATCTCATCCTATGCTCTATCTATTTCTTCTTCTTGTACTTGTTCTGTATATGCAGGGGACCCTTCTCTTGTGCTCTCTCCCTTTGTTTCCTGTCCTTGGTCTTGCACACTTTCTTCATTCCTTTCTTCTTCACTAGGCTCACCGTACATATTCAACATATCTAAGGCATCCACACTTGGGGTGTCCTCTCTTGTTTTCTCATCAGATGCCATTTTTTTGACCTCTTCAATTTTGTGTGCTTCCTCCTACACGTCCTTGATGATCTCTGGTGGAACTAAGGTACCAAATGGATCTAATGATCCTACCTCTTCCTGTACTTGTTCTTCTTCAGGCTCCGTGTTATGCCCTGTTTCCATTTCACCTTCCAGGTTTGATTCTTTCTCTTCACTGAGGAAATCACTTGACTCTTCCTCTATGTCAATTTATTTCCCTCTAAACATCTCTCCTTCCTCACTATCACTGCTTACAATGTTCATAGTGTGCACAGTCTGCTTGTCCTTTTGTGCTCCTAATTCCTACTATTTCTCCTCAGCCAGCTCTGTTTTCACATTTATGAATGTTTGTCCTAGTTCCATTGGAGCAGAAGTACTAGATATAGTTCTCATTTTCTCCCCTACTTCTTGGGCTCCAATTGTATCTTCTGGTTTTGAAGACTCGCCCTTAGACAAACTTATTGGGATTGCCCTCATTGGTTGTTGCCCTGCCACCCTGCTGGCAGCCTGTGCTTCCTCTGGACTTATTTCATGGCTCATGGATTTTGGATCCACAAATGTTTCTAATGCAACTGCTACTGATATTCCCAGTGCATAGGGATCCATTAGTGTAGCATTTTTATCCTTTTCTACTATCCTTGCTTCAACAATTTTTCTTTTCTTCTCATAGAAGCACTGTAAGTCCTCAGTGGGATCTATCTTTCTTTTCCTGCCCTTTTGTGGGTATGTAACTATTGTACCCTTAGCTTTAAGTTCCTTAATTTTATCCTTCAACCATGTTTTTGAAAACAAAATTATTGGTTTAGACAATACATCAAGAGATGTATTCCATGGCTTTGACCATTCAGGCTCTGTAATGGGAGTCCGTCTTGCCTGTGCATAACTATGGTGTAACAATCTATCATCATCTCGTACTTCAAGAGGCACATATATGTTGCCAATAGACTTCATCTATTCTATGGTCAACCTTTTGTGGGCTCTTTTCCTTACCTCTTTGTCATTTTTGAAGTCTACCAAGAAATCCTCAATGTGTATTTGATGTTTGTATTTTTTATTTACAAAATTTTGGATTCTGTGGAAGGGATCAAATTTCCTTGTTAAATTAAATTCTTTGAAACCATAATATCTTAGCTCCTGCTCTAAATATCTAGCAACTTCCTCACTGTAATAGGAGTTCCTCCCAATAGCCCATGGTAACCTTACATTTCCCTTGTTATTGAATTTCTTCTTGTACATCCTGAAAATATTCAAGTTTTGCCTTGAAAACTCTAGCACTATTAGTTTACCAGAAGGATGCCTGGGAAGCATAAATGGCTTCCCTTCAAAAGGCTCAGTCCTTATGTAAGTGAACTATTCAAATTGTATGAACCAAGAACTATGCAATCCAATCGCACTTTCTGCATCCTTAGACAGTCTTTTGCCTGGTTCCTCTCTCAATATCCTCACCATGTAGGTATAAAAAACATCATTAACCAGAGAAAATTTCTTCAATGTGTTTCCCTCCTACAAGACAGGGTAATGCTCATATACTAACTTTTGATCTGGACCATTTCCCAGGGTACCTACCCTTCCTACTCCATGAATATAAGGCCTAACCTCTGCAGGACATGCATATAACACATAAGAAGATAGATAAAAAGGTAGGCTTTTATGTTGCCTCCTCATGGCCTGCCTCCAAATAGTAGTACTAATGGGCTTGGCCCAGTGGATTTGCCCTTGGTCCTTTTGTCCTGACATTATAAATTCAATGACTATGAACATCCATGGTTCACACCTGGTTCCATCCCTTAATCCAACTAGCCTGCTCAGCATGGTGACCATCAAATAAATCTCCTCCTTAAAGCATATCCTCATTAAATTCTTGGGTATCCTAGCCACAACCTTTGGTTTGTTCTTTGCATAATACCACCCATGGAATATCTTCCCTTTACATTCCTTCTCATTTGTATAGAAGCCCTCATTGTATTTATCAATATCAATGTCGGTCATCTTATCAGTGATCTCCAACCCAAAAGTGTTAGCAATTCCTTCTGGAGTCAAATCAACAATTACTTTATCATATAGCATAACCATCCTGGTACTCAGGTTATACATAATTACATAGTCTAAGCACAAATCCTTGGCCTCCATCACCAATGGGAAACCCATAGCTCGGTATAACCCACTCTCCCAAATACACTTCATATCTGGAGTCGCATCCGGAGCGGTGATCTTCTTCAGGACATCTTCAGCATCATAGGTCCCTATGTTTGTGTCAGTGCCTACTCCAGCTTCACTAATAAGGGATGGATAACCTCTGTGCAGAGGCAATTCCTCTTTCTTCGGTTCTTTTCGTGGCTTTCTCTCTTTCTTTTCCTCGCCCCCTGCATCCTTCTTTTGTTTTGGGGCCATCCTGTGGAAACGTACATTTCTCAATCTTCGCTTCATATTCATGTTTAGGGTTTTTACTGTGTATCCCAATTTCCTCTGATTTACCCTAACCTCATTTATCCTTTTCTTCCATTTTACCTTCAAATGGACTAAGCTCTATTTAGCTAATTTAACTATTAAAACAATAATTCTGACAAATGCATGCATTTTGAAACTGAAATTACTGGAATTAACAGTTGTGTTTTACCATTCAAAAATTAAATGGGGTTCCCAAGATAAATACCTATTTCTGTGACCCTTGAACCTTTGATGTTGACTTACTTTTACCTTTCGCTTTGACCTAGCAACTGTAACTTTGCTAATTCGGTAAATTCCATTTGATTTTACTGTGACAATGCCTTTTCTGCAAATTTCAATGTTAACAATATATCTTGAAAGCTAAATAAAAATAATTCTGCCCAACCCTCATTAAATTCCACTTGATTGAGTATTGAACTCGCATTAATTACAGTAATTAATGCACTACAGTTTCAACTTTCAATTCAGTGTTTATGTTTTTTGAACCCTTTATTACCGTTGGTCAAATTCTGCATACATTCTTTTCTATGTATATTTCATTGTATGTTCTCTTTGTATATCTTCGTTGTATCTTAACAAAAACATACAAACATTTTGTGCAAAGAACCAACTAACACTTTTGCCTTTTCCACTTTCCGTACCACTTTACATCTTTTGGTTTGTATATCTCACTTGTATATTCCATTGTATAATTACACATACAAACACCTTATTCATTTATTTCCTTACCTTTTCCCTTCTGAGATGTGTATGATCCTTTGTATATCGGCATTGTATATTTAAACGTACAAACAACAAATATACAAAGACTTCCTGTTATTTAATTCTTTTTTTGACATCTGGGGTATGCATATTAGTTTGTATATCAGATATATTGTAAACATACAAAACTAATATATAACTGGTGGGGTCCACTTTACCTTTCAAACTTATGCATCCCCGCGATGCATATAACTTTTGCATCACTTTCGGACCCCAACCCTCTCATAACTCTAACTCAATTTACCGCTCAAGTCTATGATGTATATAAGTCAATGTATCTCTTCATATACAATTTGGACGCAATGCATTGTATTTGTCTTATTTCAATTTCCTTGAGTTCCGGCTTGTATGTATAGATCAATGTATCTTTTGGAACATATACAAGCACGGAAGTATACAACCACTTAACTCCAATTGATAACTCTTTGGTTCCGCAATGTATACAAAAGAATGTATATTTTACCTTGTATATCCTGAAACATACAAAAGGCAAAAAACATACAATAGTTTATCTTTATTCCATAATTGCTTCGATTCCGGCTTGTATAAAGTGCTTGTATATTTCGTTGTATACTTCATTTCATCCAAATATGCAAACCCCGATATACAAGCGATGAACTTAACTATTTATTCACTTGAACTTTGAACCTTTCTTAATTCCACCTTGTATAAAACACAATGTATACCTGATATTCATTAAGTCCCGATACATTGTATTTACTAAAATTTGCCTTACCCTCAAATCTACGTTGTATAAAGCGGAACACATGCCTCCCGTTACCTTACATACAAAACCCAACGTATACAATCATTATGCATTACTTGATAACATTTCAATTCCATGATGTACCTAACTCATTGTATCCCTCGATTGTATATTTCACATCCGCCAAATATACATGTGCTAAACATACATCGATTATACCAACCTTAATACCTCTTCCGTTCCATGCTATGTATAATCCCTTGTATATTTACTTGTATGTCTTCCATTTTCCAAATATACAAACTGGAATATACATAGCGGATTCCAACGTGTATTCATCGCAACCTAACTCCTCTCAGGTCCACCCTGTATGTATGTATAAAATTTTTCTTAAGTGCATACAAGGAAAAAGAAACAAAATAAGAAAACCTGACGACCTCCCTTTTTCAACCAACACAAAAGCATGATATACAAGCGCATTTGTATATGAGATGACTTTGCATATACAAAGACTTTGTATATACAAGGCACAAACCCTCTAATTGTACATTTACCCAAGACATCAATAACTTGTAAAATACAACAAATTTTAGAATAATTCAAAAAACAACTCCTATTTATTTTCAACAAGGAATTCACTTGTACTTTGACCTGATACCAAAATGCAAATTCTCCTCTATTTCTAACAAGGTTTGTATTTTTCAGCTCCGCTTCCCTTTTACCACCAAGAAAACCACACAACAAGCAAAGCAAAACTAGCATCAACAGGGGTCCTCATTTTGCTAAGGAGTAAAATGGGGCATGTTGCGAGCATCACAACACCTATGAGGGGCATACATCCCTAGACAGAGCCACTGTTGGAACCTAAAATTGCATATCAATTTTTGCAAAAAAATTTAGGTTTCCATGTAAAAAAATCATCTATAATTCTTAGAAATACACTTGTGCAATCTACCCAAGGAGCTTTCTTTGAGGGATCACAATTTGGAGCCTACTCATTTTCATACAAGACCACTTTGAAAGAATGCTTACCTATCATATGTGAGCACAGATGACTAATTACAGCTTCCTTTGACAAGATTTTAATAAGTTTTGAGGAGCCAAGTTAAAGGGTTTTGGAAAAGTTTTGTTGTTTGCATAATATAAAATTAGTCTGGAAAGCCAAGTTTGGAGGCTAATATCTAGCAACTGAATGATGATCCTTACAAACTGATTAGTGTTCTTGATTCACCTATGTCTAGTTTCAAGGCTCCAGCACATCGTTCCTATTTTTAAAAATGAAAAGCAAATGCATTTAGCCCTGATTTCACAGATTTCACCTCCAGAGAGGTCAACTTTGGCTAAAACGAGAGTAGCCCATTCTGATACAAAATACCTAGTTACAAAGGAAAAAACAATAGGTGGAGGTGGATAGTCAGGACTGTTTAAGCATTCTGGTGTAGGAGCACCAAGACATCTGGGTTTTACTTGATCTTCTAGTAGTTTGTTTTGTTTAATAAGGTCCTTGAGACCATCTCCTTATTGTAATAAGGCTTGAAGCCATGATAGTAATAGGACTATGTCCAAATACCTAAAATCTACTCTCTTATTGTAAAGGAGGATAGTCATATTGAAAAAGGTAGTCTCCTTAAATTTGTAGCCCTCCTAATGTGTGTAGGGGGCAATCTTATTGATTGTTAGCATGTCTAAGGTTTGAAGATGAGTTAGAACCTTGTCCAAGGTTAAACCACATGTTAAAAAGCATTGTTAAACATAAAAACAGTCGAGGCAATCCAAGAGGATAGTTACAAAGCAGTTGATAGTTGTGGGCTGGGCAATGATGGTTTTGGATAGTTTTCTTCTCCCTCCATTGATTCATCTACTCTCCATCTTGTACAAGGCATCGAGGAGGCTTCAAAAATCAAAGAAAACAATCCATTTTGTAGTGTGAAGGAAGTTTTGAAGTTAAAATGAAGTAAAGAAACTATTTTTCTTGCATTTTCTATATTTTCCTTACTGTTTCCTACTGTACCTGACCCTGTACGGATCTGTCATAGCCCATTCTTGCATTCGATGGTTAGAGGTGTGGGATAGCTTTGATTTAAATCTTATTTGGAGTCTTAACATAAAGTTTGGGGTGAGAAATCATTGTTCTACTATAGACTATCCTAAACTCTGTTGTTTCTTTCAAAAAAATACACTATTTTCTACAAAGAACTGTACCTGTACGGCCTGGTTGTGGATGGAGCTTGTGATGGTTGATTAGTAGGGAGAGTTATCTATCCTTTACAAGTTGTTTGGAGGCTTGACATGAAGCTAGGAGGGAGGAGTCACTGGTTTTCCACAAACTGCCACAAACCCTGAGTTAAGGTTTTCCTGAGTAGCCCGATGGAGTTCTTTTCATTCCACTGATCTTTTCTATTTCTGATTAGTGGAATGGAATGTAGAATAGTTAGGGTAAAAGTTTGTGAAGGTTGCAGGGGCAGGGGAACGGTGTAGGGTGGAGTTTGCCATGTAAATGGTCCATCAAGATCCATGTATTGGAAGTTGGAGGAGGACAACAGTAGAGGGGTGGTAACCAATGATTGTGGAAGTGGAAATGTTGTAAAACTCCAATGAGGAAAGATGCCCTTGGATCTAGTAATGATCCTATGACAAGAAATATGCAGAGATCCTCTGAGGAATCAATCCTCTCTGCCTGTTGATTGCCACCTCTATCAGTCCTCAAAGGAGACAGTCCCACAAGGAAGAGACTAGGTATGTTTGCCATGTTTGTCAAGGAAGGCATTAAATGTGTATAGTATGTATTGATTTGGATTGTTGTGTGAGACTAAGTTTGTCTTACTAGAGACCACCTTCGGAAAGATATTGGGACTATCCTTCTCATGGAGAAGTAGTATTGTGACAATCAATGGGATTGCTGTCCTACAGACCCTGCATAGTGGATGGGATGGAATGTTAGTTGGAGTTAGGAATCTCAGAATAGGTGTCCTAGAGTCCTCTCACCTTATGTCATGAACATGTGCAGTTTGGAGTTAATACCCTTCCTTATGTGAAGTTTGATCTCTATCAAAGAAAATAGTGAATCTAGTGAGCCATTTCATTAAAGGTCTGAATTGTGTTTCTGCTGTCCTAGATGCTCTGCATCATTTGTGGTATCAGAGCCACTAGTAGGTCTTTGAGGAAGTAGTAGATCTTGTGAAACAGTAAGGGTTTGTGAGAGTTGTAAGGATGCCTCCAAAGAATCAGATGGCTAGAAAGAACAATGAGTTGACAGAAGCCTTAGAGGCTAGAGAAAAAGAGTTGAGGGATAGAAGAGAGCAGGATGCTACAAGGGAAAGAGAGTTAAGGCAAGTGAGAAGGGAGAATGCATCAATCTTGGCAAGATTGGAAGCATTAGAGAAGAATCCTAGAAGGGATGAGCAAGATGATCAAGAAGGAGATGAGGAGGCTAATGAGAATCCTCCTGAGGATGAGTTGGATGCTGAAGAGAAGAAATTTTTGAGATTGGTGGAGGCAGTCCAAGGAAGTGGAACAAAGGCAAACATAAAGTTACCTATCTATCAGGGGAGGATGGATAGTGAAGAGCTATTAGGGTGGATAGATGCCCTTGAAAATTTCGTTGAGTAAGAGGAGATGAGTGATGAGAAGAAGATCAAATTTGCAAAAACAAAATTAAGAGGTACAACACTTACATGGTGGAGTAGTGTGCAAACAGAAAGAGTGGCTAGAGGTGCAACAAGAATCACTTCTTGGGTTAGGATGAAGGATATGATGAAGGATCAATTCCTTCCATCTGATTACTCCATTCAAACAAAAAGGATGAGGCAGAATCTGAAACAAAAGGACATGGATGTTATGTCCTATACTGAGCAATTTCATAAGCTTAGTATTAGAGGAGGATTGGAAGATGAAGAAGAGAAAGTGGCAAGATACCTTAATGGGCTTATGTATAACTTGCAAGATGAGATTGGTTTGATAGTACGAAAATCACTTGGGGAATGTTTTCAGTTAGCCATCAGGGCTGAAGAGAGGGTAAAGAGGAAGCAAGAAAGGCAAGGAGGTAGTGGAAGAGGATATAGAGGTAGGGGCAGACCTACTAATGAAGTACATAACAACAATGAGAAAGGTAAGGAGTTTTTTTGTAGATAAGAGAGGTGGATATAGAGGTGGAGGTAGATTTGGATCAGGAAGAGAAGTATTTACAAGTAGATGTTATCATTACAATGAAGTAGGATACACATCTTTCAAATGTCCTAAGAAAGATGATGCTGATAAGAGCAAGGATAGAAGAGTTCACTTGGCACAAGAGGAGGAGAAGCCGGAAGAACTGGAAATGTTGTCAGCCTCTCTAGTAATGGTTGGAGAAATGCTCATGGTGGAAAAAGGTAAAATGTAGCAACCACCATAGGTATCTATTTTTAAAACTAATTGTTTAAGCCATGGAAAGATATGCAAGTTGATTATAGATTCAGGTTCTCATTATAATCTAGTTTCTTGGGAAATGGTGCATAAGTTGGGATTCAAAACATTTGATCACCCTAATCCTTACAATGTCACTTGGGTGAGTCAAGAGCAGCAAGTAAGGGTTACTAAGAAGGCATCTATTAATTTTTTAATTGGTCCATATCAGGATTATGTTTTGTGTGATGTCATTCCAATGACATGTGGGCATATCATTTTGGGTAGACCATGGCAACACTTAAGGAGGACAATTCATGATGGTTACACTAATAACTATGTGGTACACAAAGATGGTAGAAAGTTCAAATTAGTGCCTTTACCTTGTGAAGACAAGAAGGAACATGTTACCATTTGTTTTGGAGAGAAGTTGAAGTTGAATGTGCAGGTTAAGGATGATTGCAAATAGCAGGAACAGTTGCAGTAGAAGAAGGTGGATGACAGTCCTAAAGAACATCAAGTTTGGGACTTGAGTTATGTCAAGGTTGGGGACATTGATTGTCCTATAAGGAGGTAGAAGAAGGAAGGCAAACAGCAGATAGTATAGGGAGGAATAAATTAGAACTTCCAGTTGGGAAGAATAGAAGCATTGCAGCAGCAGGGTCCTAGGCAAGGACACTAAAACAAGTTTTATGGTACTAACACTATTTATGGGAGCCACGCAGGTTGGAGAAGGAGAAGGATCACACTTGGAGAGTTCATGTTTCCTAGTCAGAGGAACATCCCAACAAGATTGAAGAATGGTTGGGGCAGATCCCATAACTCTTGGGACAAGAGTTTTCATCATGCTGGGGAGTATGGTGCAGGAGCACCAAGACATCTGGGTTTTACTTGATCTTCTAGTAGTTTGTTACTTTTAATAAGGTCCTTGAGACCATCTCCTTGTTGTAATAAGGCTTGAAGCCATGATAGTAATAGGACTATGTCCAAATACCTAAAATCTACTCTCTTATTGTAAAGGAGGACAGTCATATTGAAAAAAGTAGTCTCCTTAAATTTGTAGCCTTCCTAATGTGTGTAGGGGGCAATCTTATTGATTGTTAGCATGTCTAAGGTTTGAAGATGAGTTAGAACCTTGTCCAAGGTTAAACCACATGTTAAAAAGCATTGTTAAACATAAAAATAGTTGAGGCAGTCCAAGAGGATAGTTACAAAGCAGTTGATAGTTGTGGGCCGGGTAGTGATGGTTTTGGACAGTTTTCTTCTCCCTCCATTGATTCATCTACTCTCCATCTTGTACAAGACATCAAGGAGGCTTCAAAAAGCCAATAAAACAATCCATTTTGTAGTGTGAAGGAAGTTTTGATGTTAAAATGAAGTAAAGAAACTGTTTTTCCTACATTTTCTATATTTTCCTTACTGTTTCCTGTCGTACCCGACCCTGTACAGATCTGCAATAGCCCATGATTGCATTGGATGGTTAGAGGTGTGGGATAGCTTTGATTTAAATCTTATTTGGAGTCTTAACATAAAGTTTGGGGTGAGAAATCGTTGTTCTATTGTAGATTGTCCTAAAGTCTGTTGTTTCTTTCAAAAAAATACACTATTTTCTTTAATAAACTGTACCTGTACCACCTGGTGGTGGATGGTGCTTGTGATGGTTGATTAGTATGGAGAGTTATCTATCCTTTACAAGTTGTTTGGAGGCCCGACATGGAGCTAGGAGGGAGGAGTCATTGGTTTTCCACAAACTGCCACAAACCCTAAGTTTGGACTTTCCTGAGTAGCCCGATGGAGTTCTTTTCATTCCACTGATCTTCTCTATTTGTGATTAGTGGAATGGAATGTAGAATAATTAGGGTAAAAGTTTGTGAAGGTTGCAGGGGCAGGGGAATGGTGTAGGGTGGAGTTTGCCATGTAAATGGTCCATCAAGATCCATGTATTGGAAGTTGGAGGAGGACATCAGTAGAGGGGTGGTAACCAATGACTGTGGAAGTGGAGATGTTGTAAAATGCCAATGAGGCAAGATGCCCCTGAATCTAGTAATGATCCTATGACAATAAATATGGAGAGATCCTCTAAGGAATCAATCCTCTCTGCCTGTTGATTGCTGCCTCTGTCAGTCCTCAAAGGAGACAGTCCCACAAGGAAGAGACTAGGTATGCTTGCCATGTTTGTCAAGGAAGGCATCAAATGTGTATAGTATGTATTGATTTGGATTGTTGTGTGAGACTGAGTTTGTCTTACTAGAGACCACCTTAGGAAAAATATTGGGACTATCCTTCTCATGGAGCAGTAGTGTTGTGACAATCAATGAGACTGTTGTCCTGCAGACCCTGCATAGTGGATGGCATGGAATGTTAGTTGGAGTTAGGAATCTCGGAATAGGTGTCCTGGAGTCCTCTCACCTTGTGTCATGAACATGTGTAGTTTGGAGTTAATACCCTGCCTTATGTGAAGTTTGATCTCTGTCAAAGAAAACAGTGAATCTAGTGAGCCATTTCATTGAAGATCTGAATTGTGTTTCTGCTGTCCTAGATGCTCTGCATCATTTGTGGTATCAGAGCCACTAGTAGGTCTTTGAGGAAGTAGTAGATCTTGTGAAACAGTAAGGGTTTGTGAGAGTATTAAGGATGCCTCCAAAGAATCAGATGGCTAGGGAGAACAATGAGTTGACAGAAGCCTTAGAGGCTAGAGAAAAAGAGTTGAGGGATAGAAGAGAGCAAGATACTGCAAGGGAAAGAGAGTTAAGGCAAGAGAGAAGGGAGAATGCATCAATCTTGGCAAGATTGGAAGCATTAGAGAAGAATCCTAGAAGGGATGAGCAAGATGATCAAGAAGGAGATGAGGAGACTGATGAGAATCCTCCTGAGGATGAGTTGGATGTTGAAGAGAAGAAATTTGTGAGATTGTTGAAGGCAGTCTAAGGAAGTGGAACAAAGGCAAACATAGAGTTACCTATCTATCAGGGGAAGATGGATAGTGAAGAGCTATTAGGGTGGATAGATGCCCTTGAAAATTTCTTTGAGTATGAGGAGATGAGTGATGAGAAGAAGATCAAATTTGCAAAAACAAAATTGAGAGGTACAGCATTTACATGGTGGAGTAGTGTGCAAATAGAAAGAGTGGCTAGAGGTGTAACAAGAATCACTTCTTGGTGTAGGATGAAGGATATGATGAAGGATCAATTCCTTCCATCTAATTACTCCATTCAAACAAAGAGGATGAGGCATAATATGAAACAAAAGGACATGGATGTTATGTCCTATACTGAGCAATTTCATAAGCTTAGTATTAGAGGAGGATTGGAAGATGAAGAAGAGAAAGTGGCAAGATACCTTAATGGGCTTAGGTATAACTTGCAAGATGAGATTGGTTTGACAGTACCAAAATCACTTGGGGAATGTTTTCAGTTAGCCATCAGGGCTAAAGAGAGGGTAAAGAGGAAGCAAGAAAGGCAAGGAGGTAGTGGAAGAGGATATAGAGGTAGGGGCAGACCTACTAATGAAGTATAGAACAACAATTAGAAAGGTAAGGAGTTTTCTACATATCAGAGAGGTGGATATAGAGGTGGAGGTAGATTTGGATCAGGAAGAGGAGTATTTACAGGTAGATGTTATCATTGCAGTGAAGTAGGACACACATCTTTCAAATGTCCTAAGAAGGATGATGCTGATAAGAGCAAGGATAGAAGAGTTCACTTGGCACAAGAGGAGGAGAAGCCAGAAGAACTAGAAATGTTGTCAGCCTCTCCAGTAATGGTTGGAGAAATGCTCATGGTGGAAAAAGGTAAAATGCAGCAACCACCACAGGTATCTATTTTTAAAACTAATTGTTTAAGCCATGGAAAGATATGCAAGTTGATTATAGATTTAGGTTCTCATGATAATCTAGTTTCTTGGGAAATGGTGCATAAGTTGGGATTCAAAACATTTGATAACCCTAATCCTTACAATGTCACTTGTGTGAGTCAAGAGCAGCAAGTAAGGGTTACTAAGAAGGCATATGTTGATTTTTTAATTGGTCCATATCAGGATTATGTTTTGTGTGATGTCATTCCAATGACATGTGGGCATATCATTTTGGGTAGACCATGGCAACACTTAAGGAGGACAATTCATGATGGTTACACTAATAGCTATGTGGTACACAAAGATGGTAGAAAGTTCAAATTAGTGCCTTTACCTTGTGAAGACAAGAAGGAACATGTTACCATTTGTTTTGGAGAGAAGTTGAAGTTGAATGTGTAGGTTAAGGATGATTGCAAACAGCAGGAACAGTTGTAGCAGATGAAGGTGGATGACAGTCCTTAAGAACATCAAGTTTGGGACTTGCGTTATGTCAAGGTTGGGGACATTGATTGTCCTATAAGGAGGTAGAAGAAGGAAGGCAAATAGCAGATAGTACAGGGAGGAATAAATTAGAACTTCCAGTTGGGAAGAACAGAAGCATTGCAGCAGCAGGGTCCTAGGCAAGGACACTAAAACAAGTTTTATGGTACTAACACTGTTTATAGGAGCCACGCAGGTTGGAGAAGGAGAAGGATCACACTTGGAGAGTTCATGTTTCCTAGTCAGAGGAACATCCCAACAAGATTGAAGAATGGTTGGGGCAGATCCCATAACTCTTGGGACAAGAGTTTTCATCATGCTGGGGAGTATGGTGCAGGAGCACCAAGACATCTAGGTTTTACTTGATCTTCTTGTAGTTTGTTTTGCTTAATAAGGTCCTTGAGACCATCTCCTTGTTGTAATAAGGCTTGAAGCCATGATAGTAATAGGACTATGTCCAAATACCTAAAATCTACTCTCTTATTGTAAAGGAGGACAATCATATTGAAAAAGGTAGTCTCCTTAAATTTGTAGCCCTCCTAATGTGTGTAGTGGGCAATCTTATTGATTGTTAGCATGTCTAAGGTTTGAAGATGAGTTAGAACCTTGTCCAAGGTTAAACCACATGTTAAAAAGCATTGTTAAACATAAAAATAGTTGAGGCAGTCCAACAGGATAGTTACAAAGTAGTTGATAGTTGTGGGCCGGGCAGTGATGGTTTTGGATTGTTTTCTTCTCCCTCCATTGATTCATCTACTCTCCATCTTGTACAAGGCATCGAGGAGGCTTCAAAAATCTAAGAAAACAATCCATTTTGTAATGTGAAAGAAGTTTTGAAGTTAAAATGAAGTAAAGAAACTATTTTTCCTACATTTTTTGTATTTTCCTTACTCTTTCGTACCGTACCTGACCCTGTATGGATCTGTCATAGCCCATGCTTGCATTGGATGGTTAGAGGTGTGGGATAGCTTTGATTTAAATCTTATTTGGAGTCTTGACATAAAGTTTTAGGTGAGAAATCATTGTTCTACTGTAGACTGTCCTAAACTCTGCTGTTTCTTTCAAAAAAATACACTATTTTCTACAATAAACCATACCTGTATTACCTGGTGGTGGATGGTGCTTGTGATGGTTGATTAGTATGGAGAGTTATCTATCCTTTACAAGTTGTTTGCAGACTTGACACCAAGCTAGGAGGGAGGAGCCGTTGGTTTTCCACAAACTGCCACAAACCCTGAGTTAGGGCTTTCCTGAGTAGCCCGATGGAGTTCTTTTCATTCCACTGATCTTTTCTATTTGTGACTAGTGGAATGGACTGTAGAATAGTTAGGGTAAAAGTTTATGAAGGTTGCAGGGGCAGGAGAATGGTGTAGGGTGGAGTTTGCCATGTAAATGGTCCATCAAGATCCATGTATTGGAAGTTGGAGGATAGTAGTAGAGGGGTGGTAACCAATGACTGTGGAAGTGGAGATGTTGTAAAATGCCAATGAGGCAAGATGCCCCTGGATCTAGTAATGATCCTATGACAAGAAATATGGAGAGATCCTCTGAGGGATCAATACTCTCTGCCTGTTGATTGCTGCCTCTGTCAGTCCTCAAAGGAGACAGTCCCACAAGGAAGAGACTAGGTATGTTTGCAATGTTTGTCAAGGAAGGCATCAAATGTGTATAGTATTTATTGATTTGGATTGTTGTGTGAGACTGAGTTTGTCTTACTAGAGACCACCTTAGGAAAGATATTGGGACTGTCCTTCTCATGGAGTAGTAGTGTTGTGACAATCAATGAGACTGTTGTCCTGCAGACCCTGCATAGTGGATGGGATGGAATTTTAGTTGGAGTTAGGAATCTTAGAATAGGTGTCCTGGAGTCCTCTCACCTTGTGTCATGAACATGTGTAGTTTGGAGTTAATACCCTGCCTTATGTGAAGTTTGATCTCTGTCAAAGAAAACAGTGAATCTAGTGAGCCATTTCATTGAAGGTCTGAATTGTGTTTCTACTGTCCTAGATGCTCTGCATCACATTCCTAAAGGAAATATTGAGAGGGAAGATCTTTGCATTAGACCTAGACTTATCGCGGCCAATGCTATACTTTGTATCCTCTACCCTCAGATTTTTTTTCTCTTGAATTTTTTCATTCGAGTTGATCGAGGTAATGAGAAACAAGTAGAGGTTAGTGAATTGCTTGATTCGGAGCTGCAATCTTTGACTATCCAACACAAACTACCAGGCCCCATTACCATTGCCCTCTTCTCAACTGCTTTTAGAAGCAACTTTCTCCTCAGATGTTGCTCTTATTAGTTATATTCATCATGATCTTCTTAGACAGTTTCAGGGCATATAACCCAAATGTTTTAAAGGCATTAAAGAAATTATCACAAGGTTTAGCTTCCTGTATTTCAATGCATAAGAAGCATATCATTTGAAGATGCATTGTTTGAAGACTCTATGTAGCTAGTATAAATCTATTCTTCTCAAAAGTTTTCAAGACAATCTATTGTTGCAATATTCGAAGAAAATTGGCTCTGTCTATGTATTAAAGAGTCTTAGCACATAAAATTTAGAACTGTCTTTTATAAATGGGCAAAATAAGAATTGTAAAGTGGATCAAATATTAGATACAACATTAGATAACTACAAGCCTCGAGATGCTTCTATTTACAATACCATGTTATTCCACACTCTGTAAATTTCTTGCCCTATTGATTCAGTGGTAATTGCAGACTTCCTGAGGTGCTTGAGCACCCATGATAAAAAGGTGGAAGAAGTTATATGCATTTTTGTCAATTGACTCAAAGCAGCATAATAATTGGGGTGAACACCTAATGATTTATAATTTGACAAAAGTGAAGGAAATAGAAGGCAACTAAAACTGAAATATGGATCACAACTTATTTTAGTCTATCCCTTGGGTAAATATATTGAAGTAGTAGATAGAATGGTAATTCATATTTTGAAGACTTGAGATGAAGAAATTACAAATGAAAAAGAGGTGAAGAAGATCTAGATGTACCATGTACAATAGTGTTCTACACTACATCTTCATCCATCTGATACAATTGTTACTGGAAGGGATGTAAATGGTCGAATATTAATATGGCAAGGGCTTGAAGAACACTCATTATCCTCAAATAACATTATTAAGCGAAATGAGAATTTTTGACATATATTATAGTTGAAATACTCAGATGGACATGCCTACAAAATGTGGAAATCTAAACAAAGCGCATGAGCTCTTTGTGATCTCACAGAATGCTACGATTGTAGGTGTAAAATCAAATTCCACGATCGTTGCCATAATCCTCCCTGCATTCTTGCCAGAAAATACACAATTGAAAACCTAGGCAAGAAATCCTAAAAAACACATTGGGAAGAGAAAGGAAATTGGAAAGAAATTTTTAAATCACTTCGATCTCAAGAGTCATGCCGAGGGGTACTTTATTGGCAAGAGATGGCTTATCGGTGACCAAATTTTGTGTCCTCTCGACACACTAATGGAGTGGGTCTCAAAGTATTTTTCCAATCTATGTGCAAAAATAAAAGATTATGAATCATACAAGGGAAAACAATGAAAATAATAACAACTTTGTGCAAGTTCCAAAT
This sequence comes from Cunninghamia lanceolata, assembly GCA_027924645.1. NCBI lineage: Eukaryota > Viridiplantae > Streptophyta > Pinopsida > Cupressales > Cupressaceae > Cunninghamia > Cunninghamia lanceolata. The sequence continues at coordinate 18,080,928 of BSBN01001807.1, read as the reverse complement.
GAAGATAATGATCTATTCCCAAGTAAAAGTATGTTGAACATCATCAAAATTACAAGGGTAAAGTTTTGCCAAAGTGCAAATAATTAATTAAATGAAGAATGAAATACACACACTATGGACAAACCGTAATGAGGGGTATTATTTCGATACTACAACTCAAAAATGTTTTCCTGATGAGTAAATCATTTTTACTTGGGAAATTAACTAAGCATGGTCCAAGGAATACCTCACTAAAAAAAAACATCCATACAAGAAATTACAAAGGTGAAATTGCCCGAATATATTTTATTATTGGCAAGATTATTTCCAGTGAAGAAATTATTAAATACCATAACAAATATCTTTTGGGAAAGTTTTATTGAGTCTATTAATGGTGAAGGAATATATTACAATAAAAGGCAAGGACAAGATTTTTATGGGAAGATGAAGTATTCTCACTATGCCAAGTAAAATATTATTTGAAAATATTTCTTAGTCAAAGTGAATCAAGCTAGTAATTAGTTTACTTAATGAATTTTTTTGGGGATGCATGTAATAACCAGTGAGATGTTTTCACCAAGGACTTAAAGACAGGGTAATACCTTGTCACATAATGGTGGAAACACACAGATAGATATAATCAATAAGTAAATAAAGATTAAAGTATTGAGAAATACTTTATCGGGAGTTTGAAAGGAGTTAAATTAATTAGATTTATTGAGGGGAATTAATTAAATGAAAGGTTGCAACGGAAGAAATAAAGGGTTGTAACCCTAAAAATCACATCTATATATGCTAGATGAAGTCAAAAGGGAGAATGATCATTAGTAGTAAGTTAGAAGAATCATCAGTAGTAGATAGGTTCATTTATCCCTCTCATCCATTTTTCATATTTTAGATGCTTCTGCAATTAATGTACATATTTTGATGAAATATAATGGAGCAGAAAATTCTTAAATGGTGATCTATTTCAATGTTCACTTGTTGCGTTGATATTCATGCTTATATGTCATTGTGCTATCTCCAGAGTGGTTTTCTCATATTATTTAAATTATCATATCAAGGATATCTTTAATTTATCTGGTCACATTTATTGATTTAGTGTGTTCTAATTGATTGGTCTCTGCTAGGAGTTAGAACCCTTTCAACGAAATTTTTTTGGTCAGGTTTCCTTCTTGACAAAATTAAAACTTCCTTTTAGTTGTTCATAGTAATATGGGAGAAATCACTAGGATCTAGTAAGAAGAGCATAGTAACTTACAAACTTGCACATCTGCATAAGGTGGATAGACATATAAAAGGTGCCCAACAGTTAGAGTTAAGATGAGAAGTAAACCAACCAATCCTACATATCTGTCTCCATAATCATCATTTATCACTAACTCCATCCACCCAATAGATTAGGTACTGATCAACTTTAGAATATTTCACATAAATTTAGTCCAAACTTTAACAATTCAAACACTTTCATTAGGAACTAGTAAGAAAGATATGCAATTTTCTCACACCTGTGTTCCGTAGTGAGTAGAATTGCCTCAATTAGTATCCATTTATATTTCCAAATCTGCCTTATTGATTAGGTACACCTGCCTAGGCTTGGTAGTGCCAAAAGAGTAGGGGGTTTTGTTGAATAAACCCTCTCTTGTTGACCAAAAATGTATCAAGGGATTGGCACCCTCTTGTGGTTTAAAAACTACATTTTTGGGACCCAACAGGAGGTACTATTGGTGATAAGGAAGTTGTGATGAAGATTCTTAGATCTCTACCATAGTCATGCAGTCACAAAGTAGCTACAATTGAAGAAGTAATAATTGTGAAAACTATTGATAGAGATTAATTACTTAGAAAGCTTACAACCTTTGAGATGAGAGAGTTTGGAGATACTCTACCAAATGTTGAAACTACTTTCAAATCTAGTACTTCAAAAAAGATCTCCAGAGCTGAGAAATACAAGGTGTAACTTGATGATGACTTTGATGAAATTGAAGCTAACTTTGTTGACAGATTGCAAAGAGGTTCCAGTAAGTTCAAAGGTAAACTACCTTTCAAATGTTTTTCATGTGGTAAGGTAGGTCATTACACTTCCAGATGTCCAAAAAGACTTGAAAGGAATAGAAAATGATTTGACAATAGGCTTAGAGCTCCAAATAAATGCTACTATGTTAGAGACTTTGATGATGAAGGTGTGACTGATGATGAATCTGATGATGCTAGTACTAGTGCAAATGAATGCTTGTTTATTTCTATTAAAGAAGAACATGTGTCTACTAATCTTACTAGCTATGTGAAGGAAAAAAAACTAGTGGAAGAAAGTGCTTTGGCTGTTCAAGATGAGAAAGACAAGGATGAATGGATTATTGATAGTGGATGCACGCATCACATGACCGGTGACAAAAGTAAGTTTGTATGTTTGGAGACAATACAGTTGGTAAGATTTGTGGAATGTTAGGAATTAAGGTGTCTCAACCTTGGTAATTCCTTGTATTTATTATTTGTAATGTATTTATTTTATTACCCTGTGATGTAATTAAGTTACACATCCTATTTTATCATTTAGTGTGAAGTGGCATGATGAGTTGTCACTCCACTTGTAAGGTGACTAGGATGGTCAACTCACTCCATGTGGATATAGGTGTCCCATATTGTGGTAGAGGTTGTCTACCATGTGTTATCATCTTGAACATTATGTAAGTAATTATGACATGTAATGGTCATGACAGATTCCTATGACAGATTCTATGATGTGTAAGAGTCATAAATAGAAGATCGTATGATAGGTGAGGACATGTGTCGAAGAGTATCTTTGAGGAAGGAATCTTTAAGCACCCAAGGGAGGTTATGCCATGTTGTAAGAGAAATATGCTATTTTTAGTCAGTGTATGACAGATTCTCTTACAGCTGTAAGTGTTGTCATTTATGACAGATTCTATGACAGTTGTATGGTGCGTAAGAGCATCTGTCATAGCCTATCTTGGGACTAGGCACCCACATTGGGATGGGGTGATATGACAAGTGTCAAAACCATGCTACAGCGTTGGATAAGTGTCCTTAGGCATGGTTTTTGGGTCATGAGACCAAGATGGACGCCCATCTAAAGAAGGTTCCATATTTGCCTTGAAACTTCTTTATAAATAGGTGCTTGGATGGGAGATGCATAGTGTGAATGACAGGAAATGTTATGCTACCGAAAAATCTCTCGATACGAGTGTCGAAGTCTCTTGTAAAGACTTGAATTGTAATTGTGTTGTAAACATTCCTTGTTTTCATAAAACATTGTGCAGGTTTTGGAGTGTGGGGTTTTTCTCTCGAAAGGGTTTTCCCCACGTTATATCTTGTCTCTCTCTCTTCTAGCTACATTTTGTGTGTATGTGTATTGTTGCAATATCTCTGTTGTTGGGTTAATAACACTGTAATTATAAAGGTTAAAAAAATTGCATACATCTCTCCTCATTAGTTTAGCATAGGAAGCATTTTCTGCACACCTTTCTTCCTTTCAGTTGGTATCAGAGCTTGATCACCTTTTGTCCTAGTTGTTGGGTAGGGGTTTTCTGAGCTGATCTTAGATTGAGTGAGAGTCTATGTAGAGTATTATGTAATCTTGTTGCAAGAAGGAGATGGCAAGTACATCCAGAAGAGTAGAGGTGGAGAAGTTTAACGACACCAATTTCAAGTTGTGGAACTTAAAATGGAAGACATGCTTGTTGATAGATATCTATGGGAAAAACAATTTGGTACAAAACCTACAGCAATGTCTCAAGCTAATTAGGATCTCAAGGATCAGAAAGCTAAGGGTCTTGTGAGACTCTGTCTAGCTGACTCTATCCTATTGAATTTCCATGAGGAGAAGATTGCAAAAGAACTTTGGAAGAAGCTGGGAGATGTTTATCAGGCCATGTCCATGGTGAACAAGTTATTCCTGAGAAAGAAGCTATATTCTTTGAGGATGAAGGATGGAGGATTAGTTGAAGATCAACTAAATGCCTTTAACATGCTAGTTGCACAATTGACATCTGTGGGTGTGAAGATGGAGGAGGAGGATCATTGTATGACCTTGTTTTATTCTTTATCAGAATCATGGGATCATCTTGCAATGGCCATTGGTTGTACCACATCCAACTTTAAGATTGATGAATTGGTGTCTTCACTATTATTTGAAGAGATGCGGAGAAAATTATCCAAGTCAGGCAAAGAGGCTCTTGTGGTTTGTGGAAGACCTAAGGAGAAAGGGAAAAAGAAGGATAAGAAATCTAAGAAGGGTAGATCCAAATCCCATGTGAGATCTAAATCTTCTCAAAAGTTTAAGGCTCTGTATTGGAACTGTGGAAAAATTGGGCATTTCCAAAAGGAATGTAAATATGACAAGAAGAAAAAGAAAAATAATGTCCTAGATTCAGATTCTAAAAAGTCAAAAGATGATGGTGATGCTTTCATCGCAGCTTTGGCCACCCATTCATCTAATGATGTGTGGCTGATTGATTCTAGTGCATCTTTCCACATGACCTCACATCGAGACTAGTTTACAAAGTATGAAGAGTTCGATGGTGGAAGAGTGTACCTGGGTGACAATTCTCATCTGAAGATTGTTGGTCATTGAAGAGTTTCAATCTGATTCCCTAATGGATGAGTGAAGGGGATCTCTGCGGTCATGCACATCCTAAGCTTGGCATGGAACCTATTTTCTGTAAGTAAATTAAATGATGTAGGCGTGCAGGTTGTCTTCTTGAAAGAAGGATACAAGATGACTAGAGGATCTATGGTGGTTGCGAAGGGTACTCGGAGAGGTACTTTGTTTCAGCTGGAGACATGCAATTCATAGTGCAATCATTCTTCTGACTCGAAGAAAAAAGATGCAGTCACTTCATCCCCACCATTGGAACCAGAAACTAAAAGATCTATTGTATCAAATTCTGATGGTAGTGCTTTTTGGGTACCTAAGGGTGCTCATGCTTTGGAAATTAAGATTCCTACTGAGAAGACAATTTTATGGCATAAAAGACTTGGCCACACTAGTGAGAAGGGTCTTAGAACCCTTAGAAATAAAAACCTCATTGAAGGGTTAGATGATTGTAATCTCAATTTCAACTTTTGTGAACATTGTATATATGGAAAGCAAAACTATGTTTAGTTTTATTCAAGTTCTCATAAGTCTTCTGGTGTGTTGGATCTTATTCATTCTAATGTGTTTGGTCTAGTTAATGTTCCTTCAATTTGTAAATCTATATATTTTGTATCATTCATAGATGACTATAGTAGGACATGGATTTATTTCATCAGGAGCAAATCTGAAGTCTTTAGTCGGTTCAAAGAGTTTAAATCTTTTCTTGAGAATCAGACTAGTAAAAAGATTAAGTGTTTGAGAACTGATAATAGTGGTGAGTTTTGTTCTGTAGAGTTTGATAAGCTCTACAAAGAACATGGGATTGAAAGACATAAGACAATTCCATACACCCTACAGCAAAATGGAGTTGTAGAAAGGATGAACAGGAGACTGATGGAGAAGGCTAGGATTATGCTTAGTGGATCAAGCCTTGAACAAAATTTTTGGGCTAAAGCTGCTTGCTACATGGTAAATAGGTCTCCTACATCAGCTCTAGTTGGTAAGACACCCATGGAGGTGTGGTCATGTAAGAAGCCTTCAATAAGACATCTTCGTGTTTTTGGTTGTGAGGCATATGCTCATGTGCCAAGGGAGACGAGGTCAAAATTAGAGAGCAAGGTTGTTAAGTGTATCTTAATTGGCTATGGTGTCGGTGTGAAAGGGTACAAGCTTTGGGATCTTGTGGCTAAAAAGTGTTGTATAGAAGAAGTGCTATTTTCATAGAGCTAACACCTTCTTTCATTCTTCTACAACCAGAAGAGAAAGAAAAGAAAGAGGATTTGGTTTAGTTTCCTTCTACTCCTAAGAAGATTGGATCGATAGACCCTATGAGACATAATGATGAGGAGAGCTCTAGTAGCTCTAAAAGCTCAGAAGAAGTAGAACCTCAACCTTAGCCTTTGAGGAGGTCTACAAGAACAAATAAGCAACCTGATAGGTTTGGTTATTCATTGCTTGATTCTAGTTGTGCTTTTTCCTTGCTTACTAACATTGATGAGCCTAGAACTATGACAGAGGCTATGGGCACAAAAGATGCAGGTTCCTGGAAAGAGGCCATGGAAGATGAGATGGCTTCTTTGGAGAAAAACAAAACTTGGGACTTGGTGCCTTTTCTTGAAGGATGGAAATCCATTGGCTATAAATGGGTGTTCAAGAAGAAATTAGATGTACATGGAAATGTTGAAAAGTACAAGGCTAGATTGGTTGTGAAGGGGTACTCAGAAGTGGAGGGGATTGATTATGGTGAAATTTTCTTTCCTATTGCAAAGTTGACATTTATTCAGTTCCTATTATCTCTTGAAATAGCTTATGACTTAGAGGTGGAGCATATGGATATGAAGACAACATTCCTTCATTGTGATTTGGAGGAAGAGATTTACATGTCACAACCAGAGCATTACATAGAAAAAGGTAAATAAAATTTGGTTTGCAAGATAAAGAAATCTTTGTATGGTTTGAAGCAATATCCTAGGATTTGGTATATGAAATTTGATGCCTTTGTGTTGTCGATTGGATTTCTTAGGTCTAAATTAGATCATTGTCTGTATTATGACAATGATCACATTCTCATTATTGCATTGTATGTTGATGATATGTTGTTAATTAGGAATGGTAAGAATATGATTTTTGATTTGAAGTCTCAGTTGTTAGCATAGTTTGAAATGAAAAATTTAGGGGTAGCCAGGTACATTCTGGGAATGGAAATTAGAAGAGACAGAGCTAATAGAAAACTTTGGTTAAGCTAGAGTAAATATGTGAAGACCATGCTGGATAGGTTCAACATGGCAGATTATAGACCATTGTGTGTTCCTATTTCTTTGGAGACAAAGTTATGTTTTAATGATTGTCCAAAATCTCCTTCTGAGGTGGAGGAAATGAGAAGAGTACCTTATGCTAGTGATGTTGATAGTTTGATGTATGCTATGGTCTACACAAGACCAGACATTGCCCAAGTAGTGGGAGTCCTTAGCTGATTTATGGCTAATCTTGGATGGGTACATTGGGATGTAGTAAAGTGAGTGTTTAGATATTTATGGGGTACTTTCAAGTATTCCCTATGTTATCATGTTCATCCTACATGACCACATTCTGTATGTATTCATGGAATTGTGGATTCTAATTGGGCAAGTGACATTGACAACAAGAGATCCACCAGTGCTTACGTGTTTACTATGTAAGGTGGTGCAATTAGCTGGATGAGTAAGTGGCAACCTATGGTCACTTTGTCCATGATAGAAGAAGATTATATGGAAGCTATTCATGCTTGCAAGGAATCTATTTGGCTTAAGAGATTGTGTTCTGATATTGGTGTTGATGCAGGATAGATTACTATTTGTTGTGATAGTCAGAGTGCGATTTGCCTAGCAAAGAATCTAACTTTCCATGCTAGAACAAAGCATATCAATGTATAGTTTCATTTTGTGTGAGACATGGTAGAGGATGAGAAGGTGACATTGGAGAAGGTAGACACTTTGAAGAATGTTGCAGATACATTGATGAAACCAGTGGGCACAGAGAAGTTTAGATGGTGCTTGGAGTCTATGGGCTTCTTAGCCTATAGTAGTTAAATCCTGTTATTTCTATTGGCTCTTACAAGGTGTTCGACAAGTGGGAAATGTTGGGAATTAAGGTGTCTCAACCTTGGTAATTCCTTGTATTTATTATTTGTAATGTATTTATTTTATTAGCCTATGATGTAATTAAATTGCACATCCTGTTTTGTCATTTAGTGTGAAGTGGCATGATGAGTTGTCACTCCACTTGTAAGGTGACTAGGATGGTCAACTCACTCAATGTGGATATAGGCATCCCATATTGTGGTAGAGGTTTTCTACCATGTGTCGACATCTTGAGTATTATGTAAGGAATTATGATGTGTAATTGTCAAGACAGATTCCTATGACAGATTCTATGACGCGAAAGAGTTGTAAATAGAAGATCCTATGACAGGTGAAGACATGTGTCCAAGAGCATCTTTGAGGAAGGCATCTTTGGGCACCCAAGGGAGGTAATGACATGTTGTAAGAGGAATATGCTATTTTTAGTCAGTGTATGATAGATTCTCTTACAGCTGTAAGTTCTGTTAGTTATGACAGATTCTATGACAGTTGTAATTTGCGTAAGAGCAGCTGTCATAGCCTATCTTGGGACTAGGCACCTATTGCAAATATATGACTATGATGTGTTGTCATTGATGTCAACATATCCTTGTCATTGGTGTCAACTGTATCCTATTTTGTTTCCTAATTGAGGAGACTGGAATGTTGAGAATATTGAGAAAATTAATGAAGATCAATGTATGCAGACCATATGGCTGTATAGAGGAATATCTGAAGAAGCTCTAGTTAAGATTTGAGAGGTCTACATGAAGATTTGAAAAAGGTATGGCCATCTAAGTAGAACTAGTTTTGTAGTATTTAGAAGAGATAGAGTGATAGGAAAGTGGTCCAGATTATTCTGGAAATGTAAAATGATGATCTACAGATTTAGAGGCATGTTTTGAAAGTTAGTGTGTATTCTCAACTCAAGTGGTTCATGGGTTGGAGGTCCACAAGCAATCTTTCTAGTGTGACAGTCATGACATATAGTGTTCTTGAGGTACCAGGTGAAGATGTAAGTGATTCTGATGATTTGGAGTAGTGTGGATGTTATTGTTGAATTTAATGTGCTTGTGCAAGTCTCTAGATCATGTGCATGCTGTGTTGGAGGTCCACATTGAAGATTGAGCTTGTTGTTGAAGAATTCTTCCTTGATGTTACTATTCTTCCCAGTTCTGGCCAACTGGATGATTCAAGCGTGTTGCAGATGATCTAAGAATAATTTTATGGAGTGTGGCATGTTGATCGAGGAAGATTTGAGTCTCAGTCATGTTTGGCCGACAACTTTATGATTCACATTAAGTCAGATGTTTGGAGTGCCAACCTTGATGTTTATTCCAAGGTTGATGAAGCATATAAAGGAGTGTAGTTGAGTTGTGGAAAATTATCCTTGTGCGAAAATAATAAAATCCAAAGAAAGGATTAGAAGTAGAGTAGAGAAGAGGAGGAGCAAAACAACAAGAGCAATATAGAATGAAGAGTTAGTAAAAAAAAGTTTGGGGGTAGAGCAGAAGTTTTGTGAGCATTCAATGAGACTGAACCAAGCATGAAGAAGATGCTATTTATCAGTTAAATTCCTTTTGTGTTAAACATAAATTCTCTAGGTAGTGACCGTCTTTGAGCAGTGAGCTATGGGCAATCCGCCTGAAGGCAAGTGCCTTCCCATTTTCTTTTAAGGACTTTTAACAGGGTACAAATCTTCTGGGTTAACCCCCACTGTGGTTTTCCATTAACCAGGTTTCCACATAAAAATTTCTGGCGTTATGTGTGCTCAATTAGTTTTTGCTCATTAATTGTTGATTCATGCTTTAATGTTTATATCATTAATCTGATTATAAGTTGTGAAAGAAGATTAAAGACAGAAAAAATTAAATTTGTGTGACAACTAATTCACCCCCCTTCTCAGTTGTCTAGACTAATTCCAATAGCACCCACATTGGGATGGGGTGATATGACAAGTGTCAAAACCATGCTGTAGTGTTGGACAAGTGTTATTAGGTATGGATTTTGGGCCATGAGGCCAAGATGGATGCCCATCTCAAGAAGGTTCCATTTTTGACTTGAAACTTCTTTATAAATAGGTGCTTGGATAGGAGATGCATAGTGTGATTAACAGGTACTATTATGCTACCAGAATATCTCTAGATATGAGTGTCAAAGACTCTTGTAAAGACTTGCATTACAAGTGTGTTGTAAACATTCCTTGTTTTGATAATACATTGTGCAGGTTTTGGAATGTGGGGTTTTTCTCCTAAAAGGGTTTTCCCCATGTTATATCTTGTCACTCTCTCTTCTGTCTACGTTTTGTGTGTATGTGTATTGCTTCAATATCTCTATTTTCAGGTTAGTAACACTATAATTGTAAAGGTTAAAAAGAATTTTCATACATCTCTCCTCATTAGATTAGTGTAGGAAGCATTTTCCGCACACCTTGCTTTCTTTCAGTTGGTATCAGAGCTTGATCACTTTTGGTCCTAGTTGTTGGGTAGGGGTTTTTTGAGCTGATCTTAGATTGAGTGGGAGTCTATGTAGAGTATTATGCAATCTTGTTGCAGGAAGGATATGGCAGGCACATCCAGAAGAGTAGAGGTGGAGAAGTTTAACGGTACCAATTTCAAGTTGTGGAAACTTAAAATGGAAGACATGCTTGTTGAGAGAGACCTATGGGAAAAAATTTCCAGTACAAAACCTACGGCAATGTCTCAAGCTAATTATGATCTCAAGGATCGAAAAGCTAAGGGTCTTGTGAGACTCTGTCTAGTCGACTTTGTCCAATTGAATGTCCATGAGGAGACTATTGTGAAAGATCTTTGGAAGATGTTGGGAGATGTTTATCAGGCCATGTCCTTGGTGAATAAGCTATTCCTAAGAAAGAAGCTATATTCTCTAAGGATGGAGGATGGAGGATCTATTGTAGATCACCTAAATACCTTTAACATGATAGTTGCACAATTGACATTCGTTGGTGTGAAGATGGAGGAGGAGGATCATTGTATGACCTTGCTTTGTTATTTTCTAGATTCATGGGATCATCTTACAATGGTCATCAGGAGTACCACATCCACCTTTAATATGGATGAAGTGGTGTATTTGTTATTATCTGAAGAGATGAGGAGAAAATCATCTGAGTCAACCAAAGAGGCTCTTGCGATTTGTGGAAGACCCAAGGAGAAAGGGAAAAAGGACAAGAAAGATAAGAAGGGTAGATCCAAACCCCATGTGAGATCCAAATCTTTTGAAAATTCTAACGCTTTATGTTGTAACTGTGGAAAAACTAGGCATTTCTGAAAGGAATGTAAAGAGGAGAAGAAGAAAAAGAAAAAGAATGTCCCAGATTTAGATTCTAACAAGTCACAAGATGATGGTGATGCTTTCATCACAGCCTTGGCCAACCATGCATCTGATGATGTGTGGCTGATTGATTCTGGTGCATCTTTCCACATGACCTCACATTGAGACTAGTTTACAAAGTATGAAGAGTTTGATGGTGGAAGAATGTACCTAAGTGACGATTCTCATATGAAGATTTTTGGTCGTTGAAGAGTCTCAATTAGATTTCCTAATGGATGAGTGAAGGGCATGTCTGGGGTCATGCACATCCTAGACTTGGCACGAAACCTACTTTCTATAAGTAAATTGAATGATGTAGGTGTCCATGTTATCTTCTCAAAAGAAGGATGGAAGATGACTAGAGGATCTATGGTGCTTGCAAAGGGTACTCAGAGAGGTACTTTGTTTCAGCTGGAGGCATGCACTTCATAGTGCAATAGTTCTTTTGACTTAAAGAAAAAAATATAGTCACTTCATCCCCACCATTGGAACTAGAAACTAAAAGATCTGTTGTATCAAATTATGATGGTAGTGTTTTTTGGGTACCCAAGAGTACTCATGCTTTAGAAGTTAAGCTTCCTACTGAGAAGATAATTTTATGGCATAAAAGACTTGGTGACATTCATGAGAAGGGTCTTAGAACCCTAAAAAATAAAAACCTCATTGAAGGGTTAGATGCTTGTAATCTTGATTTTGACTTTTGTGAACATTGTATATATGGAAAGCAAAACCATGTTTAGTTTTACTCAAGTTCTCATAAGTCTTCTAGTGTGTTTGATCTTATTCATTTTGATGTGTTTCGTCCAGTTAATGTTCCTTCGATCTCTAAATCTGTATATTTTGTATCATTCATAGATGACTATAGTAGAAGGACATGGGTTTATTTCATTTCATCAGGAGAAAATTTGAAGTCTTTAGTTGGTTCAAAGAATTTAAATCTTTTGTTGAGAATCAGACTAGTAAAAAGATTAAGTGTTTCAGAACTGATAACGGTGGTGAGTTTTGTTCTATAGAGTTCAATAAGTTCTACAAAGAACATGGGATTGAAAGACATAGGACAACTCCATACACCCTACAACAAAATGGAGTTGTAGAGAGGATGAACATGACACTGATTGAGAAGGCTAGGAGTATGCTTAGTGGAGCAAGCCCCAAACAAAAGTTTTAGGTCGAAGTTGTAGCCACTTCTTCCTACCTAGTAAACATGTCTCCTATATCAACTCTTGTAGGTAAGATACCCATGGAGGTGTGGTCTGCTAAGAAGCCTTCAATAAGACATCTTCATGTTTTTTGTTGTGAGGCATATGCTCATGTGCCAAGGGAGAATAGGTCAAAATTGGAGAACAAGGTTGTTAAGTGTATCTTCATTGGCTATGGTGTTGGTGTGAAAGGGTACAATCTTTGGGATCCTATGGCTGAAAAAGTGTTGTATAGAAGAAGTGTTATTTTCAGAAAGCTAACACCTTCTTCCATTTTTCTATAGCTAGAAGAGAAAGAAAAGAAAGAGAATGTAGTTTAATTTTCTTCTACCCTTGAGAAGACTGAACTGATAGACCCTATGAGACCTGATGATGAGGAGAGGTCTAGCAGCTTTGAAAGCTTAGAAGAAGTAGAACCTCAACCTCAGCCTTTGAGGAGGTCTACACGAACAAAGAAGCAACTTGATAGGTTTGGTTATTCATTGCTTGATTCTAGTTGTGCTTTTTCTTTGCTTACTAACATTGATGAGCCTAGATCTATTACAGAGGCTATGGGCATGAAAGATACAAGTTCCTAGAAGGAGGTCATGGAAGATGAGATGCCTTCTTTGGAGAAAAACAAAACTTGGGACTTGGTGCCTTTGCTCGAAGGACAGAAACCCGTTGGATGTAAATGGGTGTTCAAGAAGGAATTTGGTGTAGATGATAGTTTTGAAAAGTACAAGGCTAGATTGGTTGCAAAGGGGTACTCACAAGTGGAGGGGATTGATTATGGTGAAATTTTCTCTCCCATTGCAAAGCTGACACCTATTCGGTTCCTATTTTCTCTTACAACAGCTTATGACTTAGAGGTGGAGCAGATGGATGTGAAGACAACATTCCTTCATGGTGATTTGGAGGAAGAGATTTACATGTCACAGCCAGAGCATTACGTAGAAAAAGGTAAAGAAAATTTGGTTTGCAAGCTAAAGAAGTCTGTATGGTTTGAAGCAATCTCCTAGGATGTGGTACATGAAATTTAATGCCTTTGTGTTGTCGATTAGATTTCTCAGGCCAAAATTAGATCATTGTGTGTATTATAAATTTGACAATGATCATATTCTCAATATTGCATTGTATGTTAATGATATGTTGTTAATTCAGAATGGTAAAAATATGATTTTTGATTTGAAGACTCAATTGTCAACACAGTTTGAAATAAAAAATTTAGGGGCAGTCAGGTACATTCTGGGGATGGAAATCAAAAGAGACAGAGCTAATAGAAAACTTTGGTTAAGCTAGAGTAAGTATGTGAAGACTGTGTTGGATAGGTTCAACATGGCAGATTGTAAACCATTGTGTGTTCCTATTTTTTTGGGGACAAAGTTATCTATTAATGATTGTCCAAAATCTCCTTCTGAGGTGGACATGAGTAGAGTACCTTATGCTAGTGTTGTTGGCAATTTGATGTATGCTATGGTCTACACAAGACCAGACATTGCCCAAGCATTGGGAGTCCTTAGTCAATTTATGGCTAATCTTGGACGGGTACATTGGGATGCAGTAAAGCAAGTGTTCAAATATTTGTGGGGTACTTTTGAGTATTCCCTATGATATCATGGTCATCCTATAGGACCTCCACATTCTATATGCATTCATGGATTTGTGGATTATGATTGGGAGGTGACATTGACAACAGGAGATTCACTAGTGCTTATGTGTTTACTATGTTGAGTGGTGCAATTAGTTGGATGAGTAAGTGGAAACCCGTTGTCTCTTTGATCATGACAAAAGTAGAGTATATGGTAGCTACTCATGCTTGGAAGGAAGCCATTTGGCTTAAGTGATTGTGTTCTGATATTGGTGTTGATACATGATAGTTTACTATCTATTGTGATAGTCAGAGTATGATTTTCCTAGAAAAGAATCCAACTTTCCATGCCAGAACAAAGCATATCGATGTACAATTTCATTTTGTGTGAGACATGGTAGAGGATGGGAAGGTGACATTGGAGAAGGTAGACACTTTGAAGAATGTTGTAGATGCATTAATGAAACCAATGGGCATAGAGAAGTTTAGATGGTCTTCGGAGTCTATGGGCCTCTCGGCCTATAGCAATTAAATCCTATTATTTCTATTGGCTCTTACAAGGTGTTCAACAAGTGGGAGAATGTTGGGAATTAAGGTGTCTCAACCTTGGTAATTCCTTGTATTTATTATTTTTAATGTGTTTATTTTATTAGTGTATGATGTAATTAAGTTGCACATCCTATTTTGTCATTTAGTGTTAAGTGGCACGATGAGTTGTCACTCCACTTGTAAGGTGACTAGGATGGTCAACTCACTCCATGTGGATATAGGCATCCCATATTGTGGTAGAGGTTTTCTACCATGTGTCAGCATCTTGAGCATTGTGTAAGGAATTATGACGCGTAACGGTTGTGATAGATTCCAATGACAGATTATATGACATGTAAGAGTCATAAATAGAAGATCCTATGATAAGTGAGGACATGTGTTGAAGAGCATCTTTGAGGAAGGCATCTTTGGGTGCCCAAGGGAGGTTATGACATTTTGTAAGAGGAATATGCTATTCTTAGTTAGTGTATGATAGATTCTCTTACAGCTGTAAGTACTGTCAGTTATGACATATTCTATGATAGCTGTAAGGTGCGTAAGAGCATCTGTCATAGCCTATCTTGGGTCTAGGCACCCACATTGGGATGGGGTGATATGCCAAGTGTCAAAACCATGCTGTAGTGTTGGACAAGTGTCCTTAGGCATGGGTTTTGGGCCATGAGGCCAAGATGGATGCCCATCTCAGGAAGGTTCCGTTTTTGCCTTGAAACTTCTTTATAAATAGGTGCTTGGATGGGAGATGCATAGTTTGATTGACATGTACTATTATGCTACTGGAATATATCCAGATACGAGTGTTAAAGACTCCTATAAAGACTTGCATTGCAAGTGTGTTGTAAACATTCCTTGTTTTGATAATACATTGTGTAGGTTTTGGAGTGGAGTTTTTCTCTCAAAAGGATTTTCCCCACATTATATCTTGTTTCTCTCTTCTGTCTACATTCTGTGTGTATGTGTATTTCTGAAATATGTCTATTGTTGGGTTAATAACACTATAATTGTAAAGGTTAAAAAGAATTTGCATGCATCTCTACACATTAGATTAGCGTAGGAAGCATTTTCTACACACCTTGCTTCCCTTTAGTGGGAAAGGATCTATTTCATTTGATGGAAAGCATAATACTGACAATGTCTTATATGTGAAGGGCTTGAAGCATAATCTTTTGAGTGTTGGTTAGATGTGTGAGAAAGGGTATGATCTAAGATTCAAAGACAATGGATGCAAGATCATGGAAAGCTCTGAAACTGTGATTGCTATCGGTAAGAAGACTAGAGGTAACATCTATCATTTAAGAGGAACTAATGATTACTATTTATTAGCCCAAGCAAATGAGAGTTGGTTGTGGCATAGAAGGTTGTGTCATATAAATTTTGATAATATGGTAAAGATAAGTTTAGGTCAGACTGTAAGAGATTTACCAAGACTTGTGAAACCCACCAATACTATTTTTAAGGAATGTTAGTTGGTGAAGTGGACAAGAACAAGTTTCAAGAGTAAAGAGTAATTTTCTACTGGTTTGTTGGATCTAGTTCATACAGATCTATGTGGTCCTACAAGGGTAAGAATTCCACAAGGTGACAGGTACAGTAATGCCCTGCCTAGGAACCCCAGAGAACAACACAACTATGCTATACAAATAGGACAATTTTTTTTTAAAAGATAGAAGTAACAAAGTAATGTTAAATATATCTATACATATCATTAAACTAAGCATTATCCTCTGGGGTTTGGCTGCATTACTAACAAAACCTAAACAAACATTATAAATTAACTACCATCAATAGTACATTCTAAATATCTTGCATTAAATGAATAAACACATACATTTCCATAATATAACATTAGTTAAATAATCATCAAGATCATGTATACAAAACTACATATACATATACAATTTCCCTTACATGAGGGTACAACATTACATTGTTTACACTATCACCTTTCTGATTACATTGGTATGCATACATTAGAATTACAATACATGTGATGCAGAGGCATCCACACTATAACCTTAACATACAGCATGGATGTCCGCAACCCTTCATCATCATCATCATCATCATCATCATCATCATGTTTTCCTGAACACTATTAGCATCATCACATTTACTATCGCCGACCGATATCCGCCTAATGACAAGCCTTCGCCCTTTCGCATGTCAACAGCATCATCATATTCGGCAGCATCATCATGTTCGGCAAGCGCGAACATCCTCCTGACGTCCACTGTTCATCTCACCGACAACTTCCGTCTTCACTATCTTCAGCATCATGATGTTCAACATCATGTTAATCAGCAGGATAAAGAACATCCGGTTCCCTCCATATATCCTAATGATGACCCTCAACTTCACGCTCCGTCCCTTCGATGCTTACGTCACCCCGATATCCTGATGACGATGACGTCACCTGCAGCTTCTCAATATCCTGCTGCTCCGCAATATCCTGATGACGTATATCCTGATGATGATGACGTCATATCCTGCTGTTGGCCAAACTTAACTTTTTCGGCCCGCGATCAACCCGATCTTCTACCTTATGCCGATACGCTCCTCCTCGGCACCTCCTGATGATGATCACCCCGACGCTCATTCACTTCACGCAATCGATAGCATCATGCTCATCTCCACTTATCCGGATGATGATGCCCGAAGTGACTGCAGGATATTCACCGAAATATCCTGATGATGCCGTTTTGACAAATTTCCAGCCTTAGCAGATTTTCACCGTTCTGACCCGCCGAACCTCCTGGGATGACTCGATCCACTTCTAGGGTGATCTTCCAAACTCTATCAGCTCGACCTAGCACATACCCATGCTAGGGTCTTCAACATCTCTCGACGGCGAACCTGCACACCTGCATGCGAACAAACAAACTAACTTCTAACCTACTGTACATAACCATTCCACCGATTCGATGAATCAACCGGTGGAATGGATCAGCAAATCCATGAAACCACCAAACCAGCAAATCGATCAAATAATGGAATTCAACAGAGGATGAACAAATAGGAACTCTTATTCGATTTCAAAAGATGCTATTACAATATTCAGTCTCTCCTCTCTCTCAGCAAAGCCTGATCGATGATATCCAATACCAACCGATCCTCATGCTTAAATAGATTTTCCTGCGAGTACTACTACTCGACTCCAAGCGGCTGGGAAATCTCTCCAGGCGGCTGGGAGATCCAACCGGACCTACAGGATGACAGTTGTCCTAACAAAGTATCTAAAAATAGTAAAGCATGATCAGCATGACCTTAGTACAGTCAGCATGACCTTATTACATGCATTTGGTCTTATCAGACCTTCTTGAAAACATAAACAAGACTCAAACTAAGTAACTGCCTCATGAAGGCTAGCTGTCAGGTAGGTGCTCCTGCACCATACTCCCCAACAGAAAAGAACTCATGTCCCATGAGTTTAGGATGTGGAAGTCCTCCACCTTTACACTTTGCCTTTGCAATATTCTGACTTGTTCTAGCTGTATCCTCTGCTGGCTCTTGGCTGCTCCAAGACTTCTAAACTGTAACTTGCTTTCTGGCAAGTAAATCCTCATGCCTGTCAATATAGGCCTTTCTCACACATACCCTGTGTTTGTCAGGTTGTCTGACCAGAACCTCTGTCTGAACTGCCTCTTGAACTTCTGCAATGTTCAATCCTATCTTCCTTTCAACCTTTATAGGACAAACAATAGTCCCAACTACGACAACATCCTTTGCATTCCTCTCAACTGGTTGCTGTATGCAAACCTATTTCTGTACCTGCTGCTGACCTCTGTCAGTCAAAACTAAAAATTTCTTCAGCCTGTTGTCCTTAACAACTTCTTTCCCTATAGTATCCTCAACTGCCTTCATGCCTGCTCCCCTAGGCATCTGCACAAACTCCTTCTTTCCCATTAAAATGATTTTGGCTGCTTCCTGTGCTGCAGCATCTGCCTGCAATGGCAACAACTTCATAGTCTTCCCATCTTTCTTGATGGTATAGGTATTAGCATACCCATCATACAGTACCCTTCTATCAAATTGCCATGGTCTACCCAACAGTAGGTGACAACATTCCATGGGCAAAATGTCACACAAAACCCTATCATGATATGCTCCAATCTGAAAATCCACATATGCCTGTTCATAGACAAAAAGTGATTGACTATCACTCACCCAAGATGCCTTGTAAGGGTGATGGTGTGGAATCCTTTCCAAATTCAGTTTATCCACCATTTCCTGAGATACCATGTTGTCTGTTGAACCAGTATCAATGACAACCTTACACACTTTACCTTTGCTCTTACATATGGTCTTGAAAAGAGCTCTTCTTTGCATCATATCCTTTGATGCCTGCAAACTAATTCTCCTTAGCATCAATGCTTCTCCCTCCTCAGGATATGCATAATAGTCAGGCTCCTTATCCTTTTGATAAGTGTTTGAACTCTGCACACTTTGCTCTACTTTCTCTTCTTGGACAAGTTGTACTCTCTTGTCACTAGTTCTATCATTTCTGGATGATGAACCTTTGTTTTCTGGACATTTGAAAGATGGATGACCATACTCTCCACAGGTGTAACATTTTCCTGAAAATGTAGTAGAACCTCTACCACCTCCAAATCTACCTTTATTACCTTTCCATCCACCTCTGAAATCAGACTGTCCCTGTCCTTTACCAGTGTCTTCTTGACCCTCATTTGTTTGCTTTTGTGTAGGGGCTGATCCTCTTCCCCTCATATGGTTTCCTCTTCCTCTCATGGACTTATCTTGTGTCCTATTCATCTTTTCTTCAATCCTGATTGCCATTTGGTAACAATCCTCCACACTCTTAGGGTTAGCTAAAACTAACTCATCCTGTATGTTCAATCTCAAACCAGCCAAGTACCTAGCCACCTTTTCTACCTCATTCTCATGATGTCCAGATCTCATACTCAACTTATAAAACTCCTCAGTATATGCCTTCACATCCCTTTCCTTCTGCCTCAAAAATTGCAGCTTCTTAAACATCTGGATTTCATAATCCCTAGGCAAGAATTTACCTTTGATCCTTGCTACCATCTTATCCCATGAAGTGATCTTTGACTTCCCTTGTTTCCTTCTCTCAGATTGTACATAATCCCACCATACCAAAGCATGACCTCCTAACTTGGTCTTTGCAATCTTTACCTTCTGATCCTCAGCAACATCTTCACATTCAAAGTGATTATCAAGTGCAGCAATCCAATCTAGCAACTCATCTTCATTCAAACTTCCATTATACTTGGAAACATCAACCTTTACCTTAGGTTTATCACTCTACACTGCCTTTAACAGTTTTGCCAATCTCTGGTCTTCAGCATCCAGATCTTCAGCTACCTCTTCATACTCTTCAACAGTATCTTCATCTTCTTCAGATTCACTGTCTTCCACTTCCCTCTTTTTGTTCTTTTCCAGGGCTGTAAGCCTGGCTTGAAGTGCTTCAGCAAGCTCCTTCATCTTCCTCATCTCTCTAGCATGTTTTTCCTTCATCTCCTGCAATTCCCTTGCAGTACCACTACCTTTCGGAGGCATTTTGTCAACCTCTCAATCAACTCACAACACACAATCAACTCTACCTCTGCCCTTTCGGTGACAGAATCAACACACAACAGCCCAGACCTTTTGCTGAGCTCTGATACAACTATGATGCAGAGTCATCCACACTATAACCTTAACATACAGCATGGATGTCCGCAACCCTTCATCATCATCATCATGTTTTCCTGAACACTGTCAGCATCATCACATTTACTATCACCGACCGATATCCACCTAATGACAAGCCTTCGCCCTTTCGCATGTCAACATCATCATCATATTCGGCAGCATCATCATGTTTGGCAAGCGTGAACATCCTCCTGACGTCCACTGTTCATCTCACCGACAACTTCCGTCTTCACTATCTTCAGCATCATGATGTTCAACATCATGTTAATCAGCAGGATAAAGAACATCCGGTTCCCTCCATATATCCTGATGATGACCCTCAACTTCACGCTCCGTCCCTTCGATGCTTACGTCACCCTGATATCTTGATGACGTATATCCTGATGACGATGACGTCACCTGCAGCTTCTCAATATCCTGCTGCTCCGCAATATCCTGATGACGTATATCTTGATGATGATGACGTCATATCCTGCTGTTGGCCAAACTTAACTTTTTCGGCCCGCGATCAACCCGATCTTCTACCTTATGCCGATATGCTCCTCCTCGGCACCTCCTGATGATGATCACCCCGATGCTCATTCACTTCACGCAATCGATAGCATCATGCTCATCTCCACTTATCCGGATGACGATGCCCGAAGCGACTGTAGGATATTCACCGAAATATCCTGATGATGCCGTTTTGACAAATTTCCAGCCTTAGCAGATTTTCACCGTTCTGACCCGCCGAACCTCCTGGGATGACTCGATCCACTTCCAGGGTGATCTTCCAAACTCTATCAGCTCGACCTAGCACATACCCATGCTAGGGTCTTCAACATCTCTCGACGGCGAACCTGCACACCTGCATGCGAACAAACTAACTAACTCCTAACCTACTGTACATAACCATTCCACCGATTCGATGAATCAACCAGTGGAATGGATCAGCAAATCCATGAAACCACCAAACCAACAAATCGATCAAATAATGGAATTCAACAGAGGATGAACAAACAGGAACTCTTATTCGATTTCAAAAGATGCTATTACAATATTCAGTCTCTCCTCTCTCTCAGCAAAGCCTGATCGATGATATCCAATACCAACCGATCCTCATGCTTAAATAGATTTTCCTGCGAGTACTACTACTCGACTCCAAGTGGCTGGGAAATCTCTCCAGGCGGCTGGGAGATCCAACCAGACCTACAGCATGACAGCTGTCCTAACAAACTATCTAAAAATAGTAAAGCATGATCAGCATGACCTTAGTACAGTCAGCATGACCTTATTACATGCATTTGGTCTTATCAGACCTTCTTGAAAACATAAACAAGACTCAAACTAACTAACTGCCTCATGAAGGCCAGCTGTCAGGTAGGTGCTCCTGCACCAACATGATACAACTAATATACAAAACCAATACATACACATAAGTAGCTATCTCCTTACTGGTGCAAAATTTGATATCTGCTACATGAGATTTTTCCTTCTCGCACACAAACAATAGCAAGGGAAAACCAATGGAGATAAAAGCACATCCACCTGACCATGTGGAACCCTAAGGTCCACCCCCCATGCTAGGAGATAACATAAGGTCCGACTACAACAAACAGTCAGGTAGATAGTAGATTATAAGGAACAAGGACTACACATAACTCCAATACAGCACGAGACAATATCACAAGCCAACCTAAACATCACTTCCAAAGGCAATCACACAACGAATGGGAAGAACACAACTAGGGAATGCTAGACTGCAGTAGGAAGAATTGTCATCGCATGGTCCTAAAATGGGTTACTTTGACAGTCTCTCACTAGACGCCAACCCCCATCTATGGTTACCCTAACAGTCTCTCTCTAGATGCTGAACCCATAGAGTGAGACATACAAAACCAACACTCCTTTCATGAGGACAAGTAAGTTGATTTTTCTAGCTAGGCCTTCTCATCTAATCCTTAGTCTGAACTAGCACTACAAGCATAGGTGAGGAATCCAATTATCTTGTTTAATGTGGAATCTACCCTTTTCCCCCTAATTTATTTTAGGATATCACATAGTTACCAACTTTCAATGGGTTACCCTGGTAAGCCACTTTGGGCCCAGCCCCACATTAAAAGCCACTCCCCTACCTGCATCTAGAAGACCCTATCCATCAAGCATGGCATTTACCATCATAACGACAAGTATACATAAACAATTCAAGGTATTGACCTTCTTGTATACCAAACTTAATCACAAGGACATCTCATAATTCATTGCCCATAGCTTCCAAGTGAAGCAATCCATAAACAACATACTCCTTTTTACGATTACCGTTGTCTCCCCATTTACAAAATCCAACACAATACTTAATACATGATCAATACAAACAACACATCCTCAAAGGAGATTATTACCTCATCATGATGCATTTACAACATATAATATACATGAAATCAAGACATAATATCCTATGCCTCTGGAAACTAAACCTTGACAATTTACACATAGTCCTATTATGATCTATGATCCAACTTACACAAATTTCACTTACATTTTGCAAATAAACTCACAATAAACCAATTTTCTAAAAGCAATACCTATAACAATGTTTATAAACCTAATTCTAACCTACTTATCAAATTTCAACTTAACAAACCATTATAAATAAATCGTAATAAAATTGATTAAATTTCATCAACATTAATATATATTCATATCGATTTTCCACAAATGCATCAAATACAATACTATCTATATCAATACATTTCTTAATCTTAATCCTTTTTAAATTATATATATATATATATATATATATATATATATATATATATATATATATATAGTTCAATAAATCAATTAATCTTTTCAAATAAATTTCGATAATTCAATCTAACTAAATCTAATAACTTAACTGTAATATTTAATTTATATTTGATTTTAGTAATCCAATGCAATATATATATATACACACACACACACTTTGATTATTAATTAATATCTATATGTATATATATATGCGTACTTTTACCTAAAATTTTGTCATAACTCTACAACTAGAAAATGAGAACATCTTAGATGATTTAAACTTTAGCAATTTCAACAACCCCTAAATTTATATTTTACCAGAACTATACATTATATAATAAAACGGTCATGTAATAACAAAAACCCTAAGGAGTAATAAAATAATTTATTAAGAACTATAGATACTATCAAGGAAATACAACTAAGAGGTATAAAAACAAAATCAACAACCTTTGCCAATATTCTACCAACACCAGAACAGGAACTTTGGAAGCATAGACAAGTTAGGGTTTAAGGTCTTACATGATAGATTTTGTTCTTCTTTTTGATGATGTTCAATAGATATCATGTTTTAGGCTTGGATTATACAAGTATTTGGTAGTTTTACATGGTAGAATATTGTGGTTAGATAATGCCCAAAATTTTGCATCTCTCAGATACAATATTTACACAATCCATAATAGTGAATCAAAGAGCTTTTGGATTAAACTGTATTACATAATTTAATCTAGAAATTTTTAGATTCATTTTAAATCTCTGATTTCAACCTTATGATCATTTTGAAGAGTAAATGAGATACATATAAAGTCAAATAAAATTCAGCAAATACAAGACACTCAGAAATTGATACTGTATGCAATATGAGGAATCATGCACCAAGCACGCAGCCTCATGGGATGCGAGGTTTGTAGGATATGTACAAAATGGATTTGTAATGATGCTCTCAAAATTGTGAATTAATAAAGCATGTTGGAACGCATCCTAACATTATAAGCTTTGCTTACAACCATGTAGTTTTAGTGGACGGAAGTTGTAAATACTCTAATCACATTTGTAACCTTATTACATTACGCCTACAATCGATTATTATTTGTGCAAGGTCGACCTTCTTGTCATTATAATGCTAGATAAAATGGTGATTGTGTGGACAGGTTCTCTTAGTGCTAGAAATGCAATTGGAATGCAGAACTATGACAAATTAGAGAAAGTGGCTTCTACTTGCATTACAATATTAGATTTGTGAATTTTTAGGATAGCAACAACTTAGGAGGTTACACGAGAATAACTTAGATATACTATGCAATTTAAGGTTTACAATTTATCAATGTATTCAATGACTCGTGGCTCTTGTGATAGCCAAGTACATAAACCAAGTGCAATATTATAGACGTTGTTACAACAGAGATATTCAATGATCTTTACATACCAATTCAAGCCGATACTGATGCAAAAACTTGATTGCTGATGGTGATGGCCATAGGAGACACTATTCACTGTCCAATTGAATTATTTTCTGATTCAGAGAGTTCCCTCAATACTACAGTTTCCTATACTCAGATTGCTCCTGTGATAAGTGGAATCGAGACACCAAAGTGATTGTTACCATAATCCGTTGATCAACAACTCAGTAAGGTAGTCGTAGGCTAGTATTCATCTAACTTCCATTCCAAACCAAAATCCTCCTAGATGACAGAGAGAGATGCCAAAAAATCTCTAACCCCCACTCCTTTTACAAAAATTCTAACACAAATTTTTATTCCATAATATCTGCTAATGATAGCTAAAAACCCACTTTTTCTTTCTCACATTTTTCTATTTACAACCTTACCGCATAATTTTTATTTTAATTATCTTAATATTTAGTATATATTTGTTAAATAACAACTCATAATTATCTATAAATAGTTATTTATCAAATTTATTTACATTCGACAATCACCTTTATAATTCTATTTTTATAACACTTTATTTGTTTCATAATTATTATTATTATTATTATTATTGACCTTATCTTACAGTATAATATATTTTCTATATACTTAAATTTATAGGCATTTATGTTTATTTACCAAGAGTGCCTTCTTAACCTATTAGTTTCATTTAAATGCAACAATTAACCAGAACATTAATCAAACGATCCTAAACTAGATAAATCCAATTGTTGAACAATACCTGACCTTTATGCATGATTGTAAGACATGACCACAACAACAATGACTGACAGTCTGTCATGCCCATACAGACAATAATAGCTGGGTGCAAACTGAATACTCATCCTCTTCAAGGATTATGACTAACTAGGGGACCTTATGTTCACTCCGTTCAACAAATTTCCATTGGTTAAGGCACGCTCAGACCTATGAATTTAGGTGGAGTCGATGCCTGATACTTGCAACCTGTAGCAAACAACATGGTCGAACATAAAGATATATAATCACACAATCATACTCACTGTAAAAGGAAATCATAGTGTAGCAGGATACTCACACATGAGTAATGTGACACTGTTCTTTTCATAGAAACACATCATGTATAACATTCAACTTCTTAACAAAAAAGATAGAACAATTAGTTACATAATGATCAAATACGAGCAATCACCAATAATAGCATCACAACCATGATCATATAACACATAAATCTCAGAATTAATCCACATCTAGTATGTCCATAAAATTGTCAAAACATAAAACACCAGTAATTAAATCATCATCAAATGTCATCATAGCAGTAGGTCTATCATCAACTAACATCATAATAGTGAGTCTACCATCAACAACATGTCATAATCTCTAGTCCTAGTAGAATAGCCACCAGTCTGACAGAAAACAAAATGAGGGGTGCTACAAGTACTTCATGTTGCTTATTGATGATTATTTGAAAATGACTTGGGTCACTTTTCTAAGAGACAAATCTGAAGCCCTAGAGAAGTTCAAATCCTTCAAGGCAATGGTTGAAAAGGAAATAGAACTAAAAATCAAATGCTTGAGGTTTGATAGAAGAGGTGAGTTCATATCAAATGAATTCAACAATTTCTATGAAGAGAAAGGAATAAAGAGACAGTTGTCTGCACGTAGAACTCCTCAGCAAAATGGAGTTGTGGAAAGGAAGAACAAAACAATTCAAGAGACTGCTAGAACAATGATGAAAGGAGGCATGCCGGAAGTTTTCTAGAAAGAAGCTATACATACTATTGTCTACATCCAAAATAGAGTTCAAGTGAAAGGTAATGGTACTAAAACTCCCTATGAATTGTGGTATGGAAGAATTCCAACAATAATATATTTCAAAGTCTTTGGAAGAAAATGCTATATCAGAAGAGATGAAGACCTAGGAAAGTTTGATGCAAGATGTGATGAAAGAATCTTCCTTGGATACTCTACCAAGAGTAAGGCCTACCGGTGCTACAACAAAAGGTTGAAGAAGATTGTTGAGAGTACAAATGTGAAGGTAGATTAAGGAAAAGGAAAAATAGTAGATCAAAATAGCTATGAGTCAAATGAACCTATTGCTATAACTTATGAAGACAAAGTTCAACAAGAAGACAGTCAAGATGAAGAAGAAAAGGCTCTAGAAATTGTTTCTAAGACCCCCAGGTATGTAAGAATCAATCACTCTAAGGATCAAATTATTGGAGACAAAGAAAAAGGAGTGTTGAGTAGGAAAAGAGCTGTAGAAGAACAAGTGAATTACTATTTTCTCTCTACAGTTGAACCAAAAACTGTGAATGAAGCCTACAATGATGAAATTTGGGTAAAAGCAATGGAGGAAGTACTAATGCAGATAGAGAAGAATGAAACTTGGGAATTAGTCCCTAGACCTGCTGACAAAAACATTATTGGAACTAAAAGGGTTTTCAAGAATAAGCTGAATGAAAATGGAGAAGTTGTAAGGAATAAAGCAAGGTTTGTGTGTAAAGGATATTCTCAGATTGAAGGGATAGATTTTGAAGAGAGCTTTTCTCCAGTAGCCCAGATTGAAGCAATAAGTATATTTCTGGCATTTGTAGCCCACAAATATTTCAAAGTGTATCAAATGGATTTGAAGTCTACTTTTCTGAATGGTGAATTAGAAGAGGAAGTCTACATTGAGCAACCGAAAGGATTTCAACTATCAAATCAAGGTGATATGGTATGTAGGTTGAAGAAAATATTGTATGGACTCAAGCAAGCTCCTAGGGCATGGTATGCAAGGTTGGATAAGTAATTATTATAGTTAGGATTTAGTAAAGGTAATGATGACAGTAATCTTTATTTCAAGATTAATGGTGATCAAATTTTGATTGTTGAAGTTTTTGTTGATGATATCATCTTTGGAGGAAATGAAGGTATGTGTATGAAATTTTCTGGTGAAATGCAGAAAGAGTTTGAGATGTTGATTTTTGGTGACATGAATTTCTTCCTGGGTCTGCAAATCAATCTATCAGATAAAGGAATCTTCATATCTTAGTCTGAGTATGTGAAAGAGTTGTTGAAGAAATTTGGGATGGAGGACTCTAAGCCAGTATGTACTCCCATGGTGACTAGCCGCAAGTTGAGAAAAACATGAATCACCTAAGACTGATCAGAAAAAGTACAGATCCATGATTGGGTGATTGCTTTATCTAACTCAAACCAAAACTAATATTATGCATGTAGTATGTCTTGTTGCAAGATTTCAAGATGATCCAAGAGAATCACATGTGATGGCAGTAAAGAGAATCTTGAGGTATTTAATAGGCACTCTAGATCATGGCTTATGGTATCCAAAGGATAATGATTTCACTCTTAATGCTTATACATATGTTGATTGGGCTAGAGATATTGATGACAAGAAGAGTACAAGTGGAGGTGCCTTCTTCTTGGGAAACATATTGGTTTCATGGCTAAGTAAGAAACAAGATTCAATTTTCTTGTCAACTATAGAAGCAAAGTATATTACAGCAACTTGTTGTTGTACTCAGGTGTTATGGATGAAGCAGACTTTGAATGATATAAGAGTTGTTTATGAAGATCCAATTGTAATTTTGTGTGACAATACAAGTGCCATAAATATTTCCAAGAATCCAGTGATGCACTCAAGAACAAAGCATATATCCATAATGTATCACTTCTTGAGAGAAAAAGTGGTAGAGAATGAGTAAAGTTGGAATATGTGTCCACAAAGGATCAAGTTACAGATATCTTCACCAAACCTCTGCCTAAGGATACTTTTGAGTATCTCAAAAAAAAGTTAGGGGTCATTACCCCTCCTGCCCTAAACTAAGATGCATGAGAATGCATAAATCTAGTGGTGCTCAAAGTCTCATTGTTTAATCTAGATTGATGTTTTGAGAGCTACTTCTCAAGGGGAGTAGCTAGAGGTGTTGGTAATAGTTCAATTGGATCAAAGTAGCAAAATGCAAGTATGTGCCCTTTTCCATTGATGTCAAAGGGGGAGAGAAATCATGTGGAAAACTGAGGAGGAGAAAGAATACAGATGCAGATGTGTAAAGAAGAAGGGGGAGAATCTTGTCATGATGGTTCTTTCCATTTTTCACATCATATGTTGCCATCAATGACAAAGGGGGAGATTGTTGCAAGTATGTGCCTAATCGGTGTTGTCATTGATGTCAACATATTTGTGTTGTCATTAGTGTCAACTATGCTCCTATTTTGTTTCTTGCCTGTAATAAGTGAGATGATTTCTTAAGGATATTGAGAAAATTAGCTCCTTCGGTAGAAATAGTGTATTGCATACTAAAGAACAATCCAGAAGATTGCTCTGCATTTCATGTAGGATCAATATCTTTGTCTATAGATTGGAAGTTATTTAGAAGTCTATCTGATGTTGTTATATTCCAAGTTTGATCCTCTGGTATGAAGATTTGAGTGAGTTATGTTCACTATAGTGAAAATTGCTTTCTTTGTATGTTCAGTGGTGATAAGAAGAAAGTGTTATGTTCTGCATTCCTTTGCATTGAAGTATTTTGGTCTGTGGTTCTAGAGTTAAGTATGGAATGATGATAAGTGCTTTCAACTACAACAGTTTGTGATTTGGCAGTCCGCAAGCTACCCTTGCCTTATGTTAGTGGCTGATAATGTTGTTCTTGTGCTCTGATTTGAAGAATCTTCTTAACAAAGTGGTTAGAGATTGTGCAGTTGTTCTTGGTGATTAAAATGTGCTTGTGCATGTCTCCTAATCATGTTCCTAACTTTGGATTGGTCTGCAAAGAGAAAATTGGATCGTGATGAAGAATGTTCTTAGCAAACCTAGTTTTCTCGCCAATCTTGGCCGACTTGGTTGATTTCACTGATTGCGGAGATGCCTTGAAGATTGTGGAAGCATATTGTGGCATGAATAATTACATTTGAGTCCTAGCTAAGGTGTGACATGATCTGCATACATCTATACATCTTTTCCTTCACAAAATTTGTATTAGGTCCAGACCTATTTTATGTATGTTTGTAATGTTGACCTTGGAGATTGTTCCAATGGTTGATGAATGTAATGACGACCTTGATGTACATTCCAAGGTTGATGAATTATATAAAAGCATGTAATGTAGTTCCAAAAAAGAGTGTGTGTGTGAATATGAAGAGATAAGAGTGAAGGTGTGAAAGAGTAGAGCAAAGAAGTTTTATTATGCTTTAAAGGAACTGTACCCAGACATGGAGTAGATGCTATTTAATCAGTTCACCATATTTGGTAGTGAGCCACCCCTTGGCAGTGAGCCACCCTTTGACAGTGAGTTGTTCTTACAATGAGCAATTTGGGTAGTGAGCCTCTAATTTTTAGTATTGTTATAACTCATATATTTTTTGTGGGTTAACACCCACCATGGTTTTTCCCTTTTAGGATTTTCCATGTAAAAATCTAGTGTCTACTATGTTGAATGTGTGATTGTGATCAAGTCTATGGTTTCATGCTATAATGGTTAAATCTAATTATCAGTAATTAAGTAGTTGATGTCTTATGAAGTTAACTTTTTGTGACAATTGATTCAGCCCCCCCCTCTTAGTTGTCCTGTGTATTTCAACACACTATTTTATCAAATTCAAAGTACTAAAAAATGTATAAGGTCATCATAGAGAAAACATTAACAAGGAGTTCATGATCATTACTAGACTTTGCAAAAGTCACCATGTTTTGATGCCATATACTTCTACCCTGTTTATCAAATTTACCTTCAATCCTGAGGAAACACATCAATATCTCTATTCAGACTGCACACATACAATCATTCAAGATATAAATCTTCATCATCCAAGGATATAGATAAAATAGTCTTCATTTTGAATATCTCACAAGACTCATCAATAGGCTCCCTCTCTCTACTTAATGACATTAAAACCTCATATGCCTTCTTTTGCCCTCTGCACACCATAAAACATAAAACTTATGTGCATTTTCTCATAGATTTTACCCTCCTCTTTATGTATAGATCATGGTATGAAAGATACTCAATGCCCTTCAATTCTATGTCTAATCATCCTCCACATATATTAGGATATCATCTTTCTTGAACCACAACCATATACAAAATACATTCAAAACTCTATATGTATTTTCCATATCATGGTGTAGATATACCTCTAACAGAACCAAACCATCCATCAGTATAGTTAAAACTATTATTCCAAGCCTTTTATGAATTTTTCTGGCCCTTTCAGTTAGTTGTATACCTGAACAAGGAAGTTGAAGAGCATTCTTTGAAAACTTCTTGTCAAATTAAAAATAATAAAGAATTTGTTATAATTTGATTAAAGGTTTAAATCTAGACCGTTGGATCTCCTGTTCACACCTTGGCATCTTTAAAACATAACCTTAGATATTAAATTTGAACAACCAATGACTTGATGAGCTAGTTATCAAGAAGTTGGGGCCGGTGGTTTTTATGACTTAAAAACCCTTTAGCGAGTCACTTTAAGTGACATGATTGACAATGAAAGGTCACCTTCAAAAAATAAATAAAGTGCAAGACGGTTGGGTCCTAGGCTTTAGTTTAGACTTAGAATGATTTTAAGGACTAGCTTTAGGGTTTGGATCTCAAAACTATTAAACCCTTCTCTAAACATATAAAGATCTGATCAAATATTTTCACCATTGAACCACCAAAAAGTCTTTCATGACATTGAATAGTACAGAAGTCTTTTCACATGAGTTTCAGGACATAGTAAATACCTAGAGTTCCTTAGGGTTTTGACATAGAAAGTTAGGGTTTTAGTTATTAGGTCATAGAATCAATAAAGTCTAATAAAATCCCTAACCCTGCAGGTCAATGAAGTCCTCTACAAAACTGAATCAACCAAGTGAACCGATGTGAGTGTATTATCTGCATGAATGACATCAACAAATTCCTATGATCTTGTGAACACTTGAAGTACCAACATCTGAAGCATGATATGACCAACATATATAACCAACATGATGATATGAAGAACATATATGAACAACATGACTATTTCAACACCATGAAGGAGATCCAAAACCATGAAGGAAATCCAAAACAATGTATCAAACTCTGAAATCATATCAACACCATGTCAACATGACAATTCAACTATCAACTCCAACACCATGTGAACCTAAGAGACATTTTGACATTAATGGTAAACATCATGCCAAAGTCAACAAACTCCCCCTTTGGCATTGATGTCAAACTAACATCAACATCAAACAGTTTTCTAGCTTCTTCCCCTTTTGACAATAATGACAAAGAAATGAAATGTTCCCCCTAACTACTAGGCATCTATTAATGTTACTTTGATAGAGAAAATGCAAACATAATATGAGAACACCATAATAGTGTACTTTGAAAGATCATGAGCAGGTCAAAGTTGATATGAAAGTTCCATGAAACCATTGTCCTGCATCGATCCAACTGTTGTCCTGGCAACATGAAATCACCATTTTCTTGCTATTTTTGGGATCCATACACTGCACTCTTCACTTCTGTCATCATAACTTGAAGCACATAAAACATTAATAAAGCCATAAATTTGTGATCATGAAGTTCAATAACATAGTGAAACCTTATGTAGATCATTGTAGAACACAAACATGGTATAAGCAATCCATCTCATTCAACTTATTAACTCTTCTAATTATGGCACCATCATATGTGAAAAATAGAACTATGGTATGAAAATCATTGCACTAAGACTTCAACCAAGAATGATTGTATCACATTGATTGTTCTACAAGCATAACTATTGTACAACACCAATTAACAAAAACAATATCAACAACAAATTCACTACAATTTTGCATACATAACACCTTCACCACACACAGAGGTACATACAAACATAAAGATAAAGTCCACAACAAGTCTAAAGATATATAGGCTACAACTCTATCTGTAGGACCTCATCAAGTCTCATACATGGATCAACTATTACCATCATAGCTACTACTATGCATCTAAATGACAGCAAGTGCTACTATCAAACAAAAGATCTGCAAAGTCTGTTGCATCTCTGTAAAACATGAAGCCACTCCAAACACCAATATCAATGACATTCCTTTCTCAAATCAAGAACACACATATTGATTTCCTATTGAACTTGTTTTATGAAATGATCCTAATTCTTTGATGAACCTGATCTATTAAACATGAAGCATAACTCTTGATCTTGTTCCATGAAATCTTTACTAGACTAATAAGGATATGATAAGCACACAAGTTATCATTGCTCAAATCTTTACTGGACTAATAAGGATATGATAAGCACACAAGTTATCACTGCTCAAACCATCATTAACATCAATTGATTTCACATCATCATGAAGCATCATGATTCAAGTTATCACTACCACCTAATCAACATCCTTAAGCACACATCCACTGCCACTGATCAACATCCACACCTTACATCTGAGGTTTTATGAAGCATGACAAGTATTAGCATGAGAGATGACCAATTCAACCAAGCATTCTTATGAAGCCTGAGGTTTTATGAAGCTTGTGAACTCTGTGACTCTACAATATGATATATGAATATCATGACAACTCAAGATATCACTACAACCTCTAACTAGACATCATTAAGGCAATTCTTTGTAGCTTGACATCATGTAGGCAATTCTTGAACATGATGAACAAAACATATTGATGTGTAAAGCATCAAATCATAACATAAAGACATATGAACAAATAAGGCATCAAACCATAACATGGTGATCCTGCCATGAGCATCATCAATATGTTTAGGAAGCATGAGAGATAAAGAACAAACTCTTGATATCACCAACACCAAACATTGCCTCAATCAACTAAGATCCTCTTGAAACAATAACATTTGATGATCCACTGAACCTAACTTGATGTCTTTGATCCATCAACACCATGAATCATAAAAACACCATGTGCCATCAACATAACCTCTCATAACTCAACCTTTTCCTTTGACAACAATAACAACCATTGTGCAATGCAACAAACCTTCACAACAACCTAGCCTTTGTAAGAAGATCACCATTGTCATACAAGATCAGAGATGTTGTCTTGAGAAGTCTTGCATATTATCATTGTTAATAAACCACTAACTTTGAGAAACTATTAGGAAAAATACTATAATTTTACTATCTATTAAACTAAAACATACTCTCCCTCTGTTGTTTCTCTAAACTATACTGTGAGAGACACTACCTCTTGATTACTACAGCCCCTGCAAGACTATTATCACTGTCACCTTGTGAATGAGAGTACTTGTCACTATAATACCCAACGAATCATGAATGAACATTAGAGAGTAGTATCACTATCACTCATTATCTTGTTAAAGAATACTATAGGATTACCAAGACAAACAAAGATGCACTATCATTGTCCAACTATCAATTCAACACCTAACAAATAAATTGACTACTAAAGTCTTTTCACTTTACTACACATTAATGCACTATCTTTACACCTCAACACTTTCTCCTAAAGCATTTTGTTGTAATGATGAACACCACTAAATACCATCACATGAATGAGCAATGAACAAATCATCAACATACTATCTTGTCAAACCTTTTGCTACATACCCCTGTAATTGTCACTTTGGTGTAGACCTTGTCATGAATACAATTCACAATATTGTTCCAATATTGATATATCTATGTGCCACATAAAAAAAGTGTCAATGAACTCCTCCTTATTATGCCTCTAATCTTCCAATGAAATCTTTGAGCATCTCTAAGTTCTTTCCACTCCTGTTGTATACATCCAAGCCTACATCATGAAATACCTTTGAAAACAAAACTATGAATAAAGATCGCAATACTTTTGCTAAGGCAACAACTGCATAACATAAGACAACTAACATTGCAAATATCATTGTGCTTAACACCTACAAATCAAATCATCACTTGATCTTTGACCGATCTTCTTATTTTCACCTTGGGGTAAAATATATGACATTAAACATCTCCCCTTGACTATGTGCTACTTTTTATGCACTTGGAGATGCTTTTTGTGCATAAAGCACAAGCATAGGTTCTTTTTGTTTTTGTTCATGTTTCCTCCTCCAAAAAGATTGTACCTTTCCTCTACCCTTATCAACATTAGGTGGATGCTTTTGTGATAAGACTATTAGATTTCCTCAAAATTTCTATCAAATTAGGTCTACAAAACTTTGATATATGTCCAAAGTTATTGCAATTGAAACTTCTTAACTTGTTCATCATTCCAAAAGGACTTCCATACACCCAACAATTTCTTACTATATGACCAACTTTATTATAGTTATAACAAACATTATTATAGTCTTGATTTGACAAACTATAAGAACTCTTATCCTTATTCCATCCATGACCATTTCTTGAGTGAGTTCTACAATATTGAGCTCTATGACCATAAACATGACAAGAATAGCAAAAACCATGAAACTTAGAGTAGTTGTACCTTGTTGAATGGTATTGTTTGACAGGTGGAGATCTTGAGGAGTTACTTGTCCTTCTTCCTTTATCAGCAAGTTTTTCTTCTGTCTAATCCTCAGGAGTAGCAGAATGATAATTCAAGTCTATCTTCTTCTTAGGGGCATTTCTAACTTTGGAGCATTGTCCTTCATATCCAAGGCCTGTAGTGTCCTTATAATGATTTTGTTTGCTTAACATGTCATTTAAGCATTCAGTACTCTTTTCAAACTACAAATTCTTGTGTAACAAAGAAGATACCTTTTCCAATTCCTTTCTCAAAGAAATTATTTCTAACTCTAGTCTTAGGCATTCATTAGCTTTAACTTCAAGATCAAATTTTGTAAAATCAACTACCCTTTTTGCTTCTTCTACTTCTATCTTTACAATGATAATTAGTTTTCTAGACTCTTCAAGGTCTAAAGAAACTTTTGCAAGATTAGAATGTACCTTGTCTTTGGAGTCTTTTTCTTGTTGAAATTGGTCTTCTAGTCTCTGATTCTCTTTTTTGAGTTGCTTTATTGTATCCAGAGCACACAAGAGTTCACCTTATAAATCAACCTCACACTCTTGTTCATCATACTCCTATTCATAGTGATCTTCACCCACAAAGAGATGTCCTTCTTCATCATCAATCTCAACAACAAAATCATCTTCTCTTTCATCAATTTCTTGTCCACCTACACTCATAATGAAGTCTTCCTTTTTATCAAAACTCTCAACTACAAGACCATTCTCTTTATCACACTTTGTATCAATATTCAGGGATGACTCATGCAACAACTCATTGTTTGACTTGACTTGGGCTTGTCTTACAATCTTTTGCTTGGCATCTTTCTTTTCTCTATTTCTTTTACACTTTCCTATGGTACTCGACTATCAGGACCTACCCAAGCCTATTAGACTTCTACAGGGAACTTGTCTCTGATACCACTTGTTGGAGTAAAGGACCACTGAAAGGAGGGTGAATCAGTGGTCTATAACCCTTTAAACTATTTGCACTTTTAACTCTCTAGACAAAAAAGAAAGACAACTTAAGGATTCATTAAACACATATACATATGTAGAATGATGAGTATGATAACAAAGACCTTGCACAAATATAGAGACAATCAACAAGAATCATAACACATGATTTATGAGTGGAAAACCATCATACGGATAAAAACCACTCGAGAAAAATTGCCTCACTAGCTTAATAAAATCCCATTGATCACAAAGCCTCACTAGCTACACAACTTGCCTCATTGGCAAATACAACTACCTCACTAGAAAAATAATGTCTCATTGACAATATGATGTCTCACTAAAAAATATTATGCCTCACTTGCTACAAGATTGTCTCACTGACATAACCATCAAAGATTTGAATAGAATAGAAAAACTACAGAGGGACACTCTATTTCATTGTAGCACAATTCACCTTATATCTCCCTTTACATGACCATCTTAAACATCATCATAAAAGGACATTACAATGAAGTTTTGACCACAACTATGTCATGAAACAATATGAAACGATCACTGTCTTATCAAATTCAAAGTACTAAAAAATGTATAAGGTCATCATAGACAAAACATCAACAAGGAGTTCATGATCATTACCAGACTTTGCACAAGTCACCATGTTCTATTGTCATATACTTTTGCCCTATTTATCAGATTTACCTTCAATCTTGAGCAAACACATCAATATCTTTATTCATACTGCACACATACAATCATTCAATATATAAATCTTCATCTTCCAAGGATATACATAAAATAGTCTTCATTTTGAATATATCACAAGACTCATCAATAGGCTCCCTCTTTCTACTTAATGACATTAAAAGGTCATCTGCCTTCTTTTGTCCTCTGTACACCATAAAACATAAAACTTATGTGCATTTTCTCATAGATTTTACCCTCCTCTTTGTGTATAGATCATGGTATGAAAGATGCTCAATGCCCTACAATTCTATGTCTAATCATCCTCCACATATATTATGATATCATCTTTCTTGAACCACAACCATATACAAAATACATTCAAAACTCTATATGTATTTTCCATATCATTGTGTAGATATACCTCTAACAGAACCAAAACATTCATCAGTATAGTTAAAAATGTTATTCCAAGCCTTTTATGAAATTTTCTGGCCCTTTTATTTGGTTGCATACCCGAACAAGGAAGTTGAAGAGCCTTCTTTGAAAACTGCCCGTCAAATTAAAAATTATTAAGAATTCATTATAATTTGAAAAAGGTTTAAATCTCAATTGTTGGATCTCTTGTTCATGCCTTGGCACCTTTAAAACATAACCTTAGATATTAAATTTAAACACCCGATGACCTGGTGAGCCGATTATCAAGAAGTTGGGGCCAGTGGTTTTTATGATGTAAAGAACCTTTAGGGAGTCACCATAAGTGACATGACCTACAATGAAAGGTCACCTTCAAAAAATAAATAAAGTGCATGACGGTTGGGTCCTAGGCTTTAGTTTAGACTTAGAATGATTTTAAGGACTAGCTTTAGGGTTTAGATCTCAAAACTATTAAACCCTAGTCTAAACATATAAAGATCTGATCAAATATTTTCACCATTAAACCACCAAGAAGCCTTTCATGACATTGAATAGTACAAAAGTCTTTTGACATAAGTTTCAAGACATAGTAAATACCTAGAGTTCCTTAGGGTTTTGACATAAAAATTTAGGGTTTAGTTATTAGGACATAGAATCAATAAAGTCTAATAGAAAACTCTAACCCTGCATATCAATGAAGTCCCCTGCTCAACCAAATCAACCAAGTGAACCAATGTGAGTGTATTATCTGCATGAATGACATCAACAAATTTTTGTGATCCTATGAACACTTGAAACACCAACATTTGAAGCATGATATGACCAACATATATAAGCAACATGATGATATGAATAACATATATGAGCAACATGACTATTTCAACACCATGAAGGAGATCATGAAGAAGATCCAACAACATGTATAAGCAGCTAATGCTATCAACATGACTATTTCAACACCATGAAGAAGATCCAAAACGATGAAGAAAATCCAAAACAATGTATCAACCTCTGAGATCATATCAACACCAAGTCAACATGGCAATTCAACTGTCAACTCCAACACCCTATGAACCTAAGAGACCTTCTAACATCAATAGCAAATATCATGCAAAAGGAAATAGTATTTGGTGGTAGCTGGATGGCTTGTGGGTGTGGAGGTAGTAGCTTAGTCATCATTTGGGGCTCCTTAAATTGATATGCGGCTGCAACGAGTAGTGACGGTACAGTTGGGAGTTTTAGCTCAAATGGTAATGGTAGCTACTTGGTGATGACTTTCTTCTATATGACCCATGATGGAATCGAAAGAAGAGGGAGGAGGGAAAATGTTATAGGTTTGATTAGAGCTTGAGGATTTACCTTTGTTTTGGTTAGGAAGTGGATCCTTGTAAGCCCCTAAGTTTTCTTGGATGCAATTCTTCAACTTCATGCAAGTAGATGTTTTATGTCCTTTCACCCAATGGTATTCACTATAAGCATTTTCATTAAACCAAGAAGGTTTAAATTGATTGCAATCATATGGTCGAATGGTGGGCAATTGGATCAGGTCATCCTTCACAAGGTTTCTCAAGACATTTTGAATTGGTTGACCTAAAGGTGTGAATCTTCTTCGGGGTGTGTTGGTTTGTCTTGGTGGACCTTTAGGAATGCTAAAGTTGTTATTTCTTGTGGATGGGTTTGACAGTGCAGGAGTTTGTACATTTTGGACATTTTTAATGTTGATGACACCTTCATTGAGGGTATTCTTGTTCTTACCCCAAAATTGGGGTTTCTCGTATGATTGGATTTTGTTTGTGTTGGTGTTGTTATTGTTGTTTTGGTGTTGTTGTTTTCTCAGTAGATATTGGTAGCTCCCTTTTCTATGAGAGCTCTCTCAATTGTGGTTCCTTTGTTAATAACCTCTTCAAAGGTAGAGGCGCATTAGATTTGGAGGTGGAATCCCATCTCTTGCTTAAGGTTGGTCACAAACATAGTGACCAATTGTTTTTTTGGGATGGGCCATAGGATCTTGCTTGCTAGACTTCTCCACCATTGCAAGAAGGTGGTGAAAGATTCCCCATTTCATTATTTAGTGTTGCAAATATCTATCATGGACACTTCATGTTCAAAGTTGCATGAGAAGTGGTTGACAAATATCTCTGTAAGTTCATGGAAAATTTTGATACTTGGGGGAAGATGGACAAACTATTTGGTGGCTTGCCCTCCTAAGCTTTGAAGGAAAAGTCTCATGAGATATGTATTGTCATAGGAGACTTCCAAGAAATCAATATAAAATTCCCTAAGGTGTTCCCTAGGGTTCCCTTTCCCTTTGTATTTATCAAATTTGGGTATTTCAAAATTTTTAGGAGGAGGCATGGGGATAGTGCAATCAAAGGGGTATGAGAAAATATCTTCAAATGAGTGTTGTTTTATTTTATGCCCATGATGTATGTCGTTAACCTTTTGAATCAATGTTTGAATAATTCTTGATAAATTGGGGGTGGGTGGTTGTGGTATGTTTTTTTGTTGATTTTGGATGAGGTTTTGGAGGAAGTTAAGCAATTGTTGTTGTGGTGGGGTTTGGGTTTGTTGTTTTTGATAGGTGATAAGTTGTTGTAGGATGTTTTGGGGAATTTGTTGTTGTTGTTAGGGGTTTTGATTTTGTTGAAATGTTTGGTTGGTGTTGTGTATGAAAGATGATGTAGGGGTTTTGAAATAGGGGGTTGTGTGTACATAAGGGTAGATGTTTGTGAAGGGTTATTGGGGTTGTTGGATATATTATATGGTGGTTGGGAGAAGAGTTGTGTCATGAAGGCAATGGTGTTTGCATCAAATTGAGGTACACTTGTGGAAGCACTTGTGTACATTGTGTTGTTGAGTATGTTGAGGGTAATTTGTAGGATGGACATGGCTATATTTAATGTTGATATGGAGGTGGCGATTGATGCTGATGTGGAGGTGTTAGATGACAAAGGTTGTGAGGTGTTAGGGACATTGATTGATGAAGAGGGTTGGGATGTGGAAGGTTGGTTTGGAACTCTAGCACCATTTGGATCAATAATTCTAATTATTTATTAGGATCTGACTTTAGGACTTGATCTACTAAATCCATGGAGTTGGCATCTTTCATAAATTCTATAACTTCTTGATCAACATTGTTACTAGTGGATGGTAGTTGTTGGGTTCCCCATTGATTTATCATAGCAATGTTGTCATAGGATGTTTGTTGTTGAATTATTGGGACATTGTTCTGGTCAGTATGGGGTATCCTAATTCCTCCATATGGATCCATTTCTTTGTTCTTCCTAGCTTGAGACCTTGTTTGTGGCATGCAATCAAGAAGTGTGTATTGGTTTTAGGATGTTAGGTGAGTGAAGGTTATGACCTTAGAAATGTTTTTTCAGAATCTTAGACCAAAGACAGCTGGGTAGATGGATTATTTGATGATAAAGGTATGTAAATGATTTTTGGATGAGTGATCAAGGGAATGCTTTAGATAATTTGGATGATGATTTTGGATGAATGATTAAGTGATACTTTGGATGGTTTTGATAAAGGATGATTAAATCAAAAGAGAGCTCAAATAAATCTAAATCTTGTGAGTTTCAAAGAGATTTTCCTCTCCTTACTTAAGGTAGACTAAGAAACTTAAGAAAAAAGAGGATAGGGATTATTTTACTTGGGGTAGACAAGACCTCCAAGAAAAATAGGATCCTTAGAATTCACTAACTTAGGAGTAGTCTAGGCTCCTAAGACAATTCACTCTAAGGTTGATAAGGCTAATTTACAAAAGAAGTTAAGGTAGAAAAAAGCTTAAGATTTCTATAAATTAGAGGATGGGGGATGAGATCTAGATTTATGATTAAACAAATTTGATTTGGGTGATGTTTTTGGATATTTATTTGATTTGATTTGGATGTTGATTTGGATAATGTTGGTTAATGTTTGGATGATGATTTGGTTTGGTTTGGATAATATTTGGATAATTGGATTAAGGGTGGGATGGTTTGGATTTGGGTTGGATTTTGATTATGGCTTGAAGGATATTGGGATTTTAATTTGGGGAAAACTATGATGAAAGGTTTAAATGATGATGATTGGAATGGTTGAAATGAGAATAAAGGTCCAAAATGAAAATCAAGATACTTTCTAAGGTTAAATGGTAGGATATGGGATGATGGGAATTTGACAAAGGATGGACTTAAATATCAGGAAGCCCTCAGAAAAAGCACATCATTAGACAAGGGTGTCCACTCTTTTGTCCCCAACTTTTTTATCTTCTAAAACCTAAAATCTGGTATGTCTCTAATATGCATTTAGTGTCTTCTTGTGCGAGCATTTGTTAGGTTTCATCTGTTTGTTTATGATTTTGCATAATTAGGGTTTTAATCTTAATCAGACTAAAGTTAACAAATTAATCAACAAATTCCAAATTTCATTATCATTCCAAGTGACACCAAACCTATAGAGAATTCCTCTTGCAAAAGCTATGATTCAACTTAGTTTAATATCCTTGAATGTATGTAGTGAAAGGAGGATCTAACTAAACTATCAATCAAATCAACAAACCCTCTTTTTCTACATAGCATTTTGGTGAACCCATATTTTTATTGAAATTTTCACCTTTCTAAGTGCTGTACATCAGATTTTCATTCATACATTTCATTTTCATCATCATATATTTGAAAACCTTACAAAAAAATTGAAAATTTTGGAAAAAAACAAAAAAATAGGCATTTTAGCTTGCATTTAGGTATAATTTGTACTATTTTCATTGCATATCAACTAAGTCATTTAAAACTCTGATATTTACATCAGATTTTAGATAAATTACAGTATTTCATAATTACATTATCATTTGCCTTGCATTTGCATCTCTCATTTGCTAGGGTTTGCTTGAAACTTTGCATTTTCATATAATCTAGTAATTCCAAAAGCTAGGGTTTGTAATTAAAGTATTATTTCATATTTTATTACTCATTTTCACACTCATTAAAATCTAGTTTTTGACTGTAGTGTTTCATCATAGTGTGTTTTTTCATTTACATTTGCATTTTACATTGAAAAAGTATAAAAAATGAGCATTTTAGGTGCATAAAAAAGCCTATTTTTGCTAAATGTTTCATTGCATTTGTCATTAATATCATTTTTTTCAGATATTTCATTCATTTTCAGACATATATTCATCTATCATTTGACAATTTGGCATCATTTAATGTTTTAAATTGAAAATTGGCATATTTGTTAAATTACACATTGTGTATTTGAACAAGCATATCTTGCTCATTTGGTTTGTTCTATTAGTTTGTGCATTGAGTGTTGTATGATTTTGCATGCATCTTATAACCTACTACCATAAGAGAAATATACCTTTAAGGAGAAGTATTAGATTAATGGGTTCTAGTTCTCTTGATAGCAATGGTGTTCCTACATCAGAAAATCCATTGAACATATTCTTTACAAAAGGAGAAACACAAACCTTACAAGATATCATACCTCCTACAACTACAATAGGAGAACAAACATTTCATGATTTTGAGGATCCTATTGATGTGATAGCACATGTACTCAATGAGCAAATAAACAAACTTGATAAGGAACTAGCTGATTTTCAAGCATTTGTGGAAATAGAAAGGATAGTTGAAGAGGCTATACCTATTATTCATAATCTAAGAGATTTGTTAAAAAAAGGTCAATGTGGTGTTAATACACTATGTGGATTGGCCCATTTAGTGCATAACAACATTATGACAGTAACTAAATGTGCAAACACTATTAATATGTCATCACTGACTCATACACAAGTATCAACACTTATACTGACTACTGAAATGTCTACTTTTACATCATCAATTATCACTACTAATGCACAAGATTGTAATAATGCTACCACTAGTGTTGGAGTGTATAATGGTATTAATTCATAGAACTACAAGACTATGGGATTCAATTATCAAAACTTAGCACATAGGATGACCTCTTATATGAATAATCACTCTCAACCACCTACCCAATCCACCTATTCCCAACCACCTTTCACTTACAATTGATCTCAACCACCTTCCACTTATAATTAATCTCAACCACCTTTTTTAACCACTCACAATCAATCACCTCAACATTTCATGACCATAGCTTCTAATTCTCAAATTGAATCTCCTAATGATGCCCTCCTAGACTAACTCTTGCAGAGCATGACTTCTTTACAATAGAAAGTGACAAACTTAACAAATTCTTCTCAACATAATATACTAACATATCGTGCTTGTATCCCTTTATCCTTTGCAATCCTTAGAACTCTTATAAGTTTGAGACTCCTCACTTTGAAAAATATGGTGGAAAAGGTGATCCTAATACTCATGTGGCAGCATTCACGGATATGTGTAGTGATTTCTTCTTTGAACAAGACTTTCTATCGAAACTCTTCCCACCATCTCTCAAAGATACAACTTTGGAGTGGTTTTTCTCATTACCTCCAAACTCAATACACTCTTTCTCTTAGCTAGTTGATCAATTCTTACAACATTTTCAAGCAAACATTGGACCTCAAATCTCATTGATTGATTTAGTTCATTGCAAGAAAGGTATGAAAGAGAAGTTAATAGAGTTTATTAGTTGATATCAAGCTCTTTATGCACAAATTCAATACTAGATGAATGATGAAGATGTTCAAAAGGTGTTTATTACAAATCTACAACCTAACATCTGGGATAAGATCCGCTCAAGATGAAGTACAACTCTTTTCAACATTTATGCATAGCTCTTCATGATTATTAGCTTTCATCTAGTCAGTATGAGAACCAAAACTCATCGGCTCAAGGTGATCAAGGTCAAACTAAACATCTCAAAATAATTTCAAGAGGAACAACAAGAATTTCATTAAGATAAATGGGTAGAATTTAAACAATTTTTCACAAGTGTCCGCTATCACTAATCCAGAGAGGGCACCTTTTCAGTTTCCACAACAACAAAGATAGTTTACTTAAATATCGGGGTAAATTCAAATGTTTGTTGGCTTGAGACCTTTAAAGAGGTTTCTCTTTGTCAGCTCTTTTGGTTTAATTTCATGAATGTTAGTGAGAAATCATATATAAGTGTGTTTTCGAATTCATTATGAACCTAGATGGAGATAACCAACTTGAAGCATTGGAACAAAGAGCATTCAAAGCATTCATTGTGATTGTAGAGAAGATTTGTGTTGTCATTGTGTGTATTGTTGTAGGTTTGAAGTTATCATATATCTCTCCTTATGAGTTGAAGGATCTTTGATCCTCTTAAGGGTTTCATCACATAGGTGATATCATTGTTGTTCATCATCATTTGATTCATCATATTGTTTTTGTGTATAGCCTCTGCCCTACAAGGGCATACTCTCTTTATCTATTAATGATGTTGGGAATCTTGAATGTTATCATGGGATTTAACTGAGGCAAGTCCCTAAACACCATAACCGCCAAACCCCTTCTCTTCTTCTTATCTGCAAGTTATAGGGATGAGACCTAGAAAATTTGAAGATACAAGAAGACTAAGCAAGGACCAGGGTTTCAAAATTTGACAATAGTTGAGGAATATTCCTCTGTACAA
The DNA here is from genome assembly GCA_027924645.1 of Cunninghamia lanceolata. Taxonomy (NCBI): domain Eukaryota; kingdom Viridiplantae; phylum Streptophyta; class Pinopsida; order Cupressales; family Cupressaceae; genus Cunninghamia; species Cunninghamia lanceolata. Next base: position 18,036,669 of record BSBN01001807.1, on the reverse strand, counting down.
GACTTGGGTAGTGGTTCCCTAGTGTTTCTACCCTTGCTAATTTTAGATCAGGTCAGGGTTATCTCTACAACATTTCTCCAATTTATAGTTTCTACATATTCAACCATTCAGGACTTGGCTATCCCTAAATTAGTCCTCCAACACCTTTGCTTCGAGGACACAGGTTTTGTAATCCTTCTGATCCTCTTTGTGCAATTAGTTTCAAGATATTTGTTGTACATCCTTTGTTATGATCAGATTATTGTTAGAACTAAGGTTTAGTGCCTTATTTTCCTAGGGTTTGATAAAAAACTTGATTAAATCTGATCTTTCTATAGAACTCCTCAATACAAAATCTATAGTTGAGTCCACTTCCATTTATTAGTGATTTGGCTCGGTCTTGTCTTTGAATGTTATATGGAAAAGGGTTTGATCTAGTTTGTGTTCTAGTTGTCATCATTCTCCTTTTTCATACATAACATTTTGGTGAGCCTGTAGCTTCAAGCATTTACATCTTTCTGATTGTTCAAATTAGATCTTTCATTGGTTTATAGCATATTTTTCATTATTCATTTGAAAGTCTTACATCTTTTCATATCCTTGGTTTGAAAATTCATAGTTTTGCAATTACACATTGTATATTTCAGCAAATATAAGTACTTTAATAGTCATAATCTTATTCATAATCTCCTTGGTTAGTGCATTGAGTGTTATAAAACTTTGTATGTGTTGTATAACCCATTGCCCTAACACCAACACCTTGGTAATCTAAAGTTGTAGATTGATGTGTTATAGTGCTTTCAATAGTAACGGTGTACAAACATAAAAAAATCCACTCTCTAACTACTTTACACAAGGTGAAACAACACTTTCCCAAATATCACCAACACCAACATGTTGGAAGAACAAACATTTCATGATTCTATAGATTTGATTGGCATAGTTACACATGCGCCTAAAGATCAAATCAAGAAACTAGATAAACAACTAGTTGATTTCCAACAAATTGTAGGAGGTGTAAATCTAGCTCAAGAAGTGATACCTCTTATTGATGGTATAAGAGGATTATTACAAGAAGGACAAGAAGGTGTTGACAAGCTCCATGGAATAGCCCACATAGTGGATCATAACATTATTTCAGTGGCTAACTGTGTGAATCTGATAGAAAATGTGTCACCACTGAAGAATATAAGCTCACATGTATCGACACCCATACCGACTACTAGAATATCCACTTTTACATCATCAATTCTCACTACCAATGCACAAGCTTGTAATAATTCTAACACTATCATGGGAACATCTAATAGGAAAAATTAACAAATTTACAAATCCATAGCATTTAATTACCAAAACTCAGCACCTCATGTATCCATACCCATGCATAACTATTCTCAACCACCCATCACTTCCACTTATTCCCAACCACCCCTCAATTTCACAGCTACACCATTAAATACCCTTGTCTCAAATATGTAAACCACATCACCTAATGACCATACACACATTAAAGTGGGGGCTAAATGTTATGGAGTAAAAATTAGCCACATGTATTTTTACCTTGTTGTTTAGCTCCTAGGTCCCCATGATTACATTATACATTCTAAATATTCATCCTAATGTAAAATTGTCTAACACCAATGTAAATTGGGAATATGGACCCTATGTTTTACCTTATCTTGGACATGCACGGGGCTCAAAGACTTAGGCAGAACCACCCAAGTCTTCCCTAATTGTTCAGGGAAAATTCAAATGTTTGTCATCTTTGGACCTTTAAAGAGGTTTCTCTTTGTTGGATCTTTTGGTTTAATATCGTGAATGTTAGTGGGAAAGCATATATAAGTGTGTTTTTAATTCATTATGAACTTAGATGGAGATAGCCAACTTGAAACATTGGAAAAAAGAGCATTCAAATAATTCATTGTGATTCTAGAGCAAATGTGTATTGTCATCATGTGTGTTCTTGTAGGTTTGAAGTTATCATCTATCTCTCCTTATGAGTTGAAGGATCTTCATCCTCTTAAGGGTTTCATCACATAGGTGATATCATTTTTATTTATCATCATTTGATTCATCATATTGTAAGTGTGTTTAGCCTCTGCCCTTCAAGGGCACACTCTCTTTATCTATTAATGGTGTTGGGAAGCTTGAATGCTATCCCACGATTTGACTGAGGCAAGTCCCTAAACATCACAACCCCCAAACCCCTTCTCTTCTTCTTGTTTGCAAGTTACAAGAGCTAGATGATGCAGAGAAAAACCAGATAACATACAAAACAGGTGAAGATCCCTTGAAAGTCCACAAAATAGCCATTGTAGAGTCTATCGGCAAGATACCTCAAGGGTCACATCGAAATATACACATATGCCTGCCTATCGACCAGACACTACACTGTCGGTCAAGATCACATCTCCTTCGCTGATACATATCTCTCACACCGATAAGCCTTCTATCGGTAAGACCTTTCGTTCTCCTGCCGATATGCAAAAGACTTCCCCATCGATGAGACTCCTTCCATCGGCAACTCCTTCCATTCTCCTGCCGATACATGCGGTCACTCCGATGAGTCTAACACATAGCTGTCGGTAAGACTTGGGTCATCGGTAATACATTTCCCGCATCTCCCGATAACACATCTCTCACCGATGAGCGGCCTCATCTATTTGCCTATCGGCAAGACCACACTCTATCGGCATCCTCCGAATTTGTTATCCCGATGTGTGTCGCCACGCCAATGTTAATTCCCCGTCGCCAAGACAATCTCTGTTGTCACTCCGATATGCTGAATGCCAACTCCACCATCGCCAAGACCTCCTACTGTCGGCGTAACATTTGATCCTTCGACTGATAATGCTTCTTACACCGATACACCTTCAACTTAACATGTACAGGATTTGACGTGCTATCTCCGGTCTTCATTACCGATGCAACCGGTCTACCATTGTATCACTCGAATGTACATTACCAGATACAGTCTTCTGACATTCAACAATAGGATACATACAAAACGTCTGTGACGTCACATGCGAGAATATTCACAAAATGCATCAATGTAAACCTTATACCGATAATCTCCTCTGTAACAATCTTGCAACCGAACGGACAACACACAGAAAACTATAGAAAGCTATAGAACAGTAATAAATCTAACTACATGGAGGTCATTCCACTGATTTCAAAGAAATCCACCAGTGGAATGACTCCAATCAGTATCACTGTAGTTTGACCAGAAAACACAGAATTTCTTTATTCCTTCTGCTTTAAAATAAAATACAATTTCTCTCTCTGTTCGTTCACCTTCTCTATCTCTGCCCTTCTACAAATACAGAGACCAACTATATAAAGACTCATACATTGGCAGTTATACAAGATGGAAACAAACCACCACTGTCGAATAGTTACAAAACTACAGTTCGGTTACAATTCTTTCCTTGACAACTCAACATTATGCCGTTACTCGGCCAACTAGACTCAAAGTGACACTAAGGTCTTATAACATAACACTTGTACATAACATAAAATGTAGGGAATCTTCTAGATTCTTCAGGTTTCGAGGTGCTCCTGCACCATACTCCTAGACTTGAAAATTTTCTATGTCCCATGGAAATGCTCAGTGAAAAGCCTGCAATATCTTTTGACTTTCTCGATGTCTGCAATGCTAACTGGATGCCTCTGCTGCTTTTACCCTTCAACTGTGACTTCTCTCAATGGAGTTTAACTGGCTGCTCGTCCAGATGCTGCTCCAAACATAACTCCACCCTCAATGCTGCACCAACACTTTTGTCCCTCACCTGGGAGTCCTCTCTTGCTTCTCTCCCCAGGACTTTTGGCGACACCAATTGGACCTCCTTCTCAGGCCCATGACAGATCTCCTATCTGCCTACCTGCAGCTTGTGGACATAAATCTTCAACTACAAATATTAGCAAACCAAAACACCAATTTCTCACTTAGCCCCATCTCAGATATAATCCAACACAAAACTTCCCAGAGCTTTCGCTAGCTCTGATACCAATTTGATGTAGAGAAAAACTAGATAACATACAAAATAGGTGAAGATCCCTTGAAAGTCTACAAAATAGCCATTGTAGAGTCTATCGGCAAGATACCTCAAGGGTCACATCGAAATATACACATATGTCTGCCTATCGGCTAGACACTACACTGTCGGTCAAGCTCACATCTCCTTCGCCGATACATATCTCTCACACCGATAAGCCTTCTATCGGTAAGACCTTTCGTTCTCCTGCCGATATGCAAAAGACTTCCCCATCGATGAGACTCCTTCCATCGGCAACTCCTTCCATTCTCCTGCCGATACATGCGGTCACTCCGATGAGTCTAACACATAGCTGTCGGTAAGACTTGGGTCATCGGTAATACATTTCCTGCATCTCCCGATAACACATCTCTCACCGATGAGCGGCCTCATCTATTTGCCTATCAGCAAGACCACACTCTATCGGCATCGTCCGAATTTGTTATCCCAATGTGTGTCGCCACGCCGATGTTAATTCCCCGTCACCAAGACAATGTTTGTTGTCACTCAGATATGCTAAATGCCAACTCCACCATCGCCAAGACCTCCTACTATCGGCATAACATTTGATCCTTCGACTGATAATGCTTCTTACACCGATACACCTTCGACTTAACATGTACAGGATTTGACGTGCTATCTCCAGTCTTCATTATCGATGCAACCGGTCTACCATTGTATCACTCGAATGTACATTACCAGATATAGTCTTCTGACATTCAACAACAGGATACATACAAAACGTCTGTGATGTCACATGCGAGAATATTCACAAAATGCATCAATGTAAACCTTATACCGATAATCTCCTCTGTAACAATCTTGCAACCGAATGGACAACACACAGAAAACTATAGAAAGCTATAGAATAGAAATAAATCTAACTACATGGAGGTCATTCCACTAATTTCAAAGAAATCCACCAGTGGAATGACTCCAATCGGTATCACTGTAGTTTGACCAGAAAACATAGAATTTCTTTATTCCTTCTGCTTCAGAATAAAATACAATTTCTCTCTCTGTTCGTTCACCTTCTCTATCTCTGCCCTTCTACAAATACAGAAACCAACTATATAAAGACTCATACATTGGCAGTTATACAAGATGGAAACGAACCACCACTGTCGAACAGTTACAAAGCTACAGTTCGGTGACAATTCTTTCCTTGACAACTCAACATTATGCCGTTACTCGGCCAACTAGACTCAAAGTGACACTAAGGTCTTATAACATAACACTTGTACATAGCATAAAATGTAAGGAATCTTCTAGATTCTTCAGGTTTCGAGGTGCTCCTGCACCATACTCCCAGACTTGAAAATTTTCCATGTCCCATGGAAATGCTCAGTGAAAAGCCTGCAATATCTTTTGACTTTCTCGATGTCTGCAATGCTAACTGGATGCCTCTGCTGCTTTTACCCTTCAACTGTGACTTCTCTCAATGGAGTTTAACTGGCTGCTCCTCCAGATGCTGCTCCAAACATAACTCCACCCTCAATGCTGCACCAACACTTTTGTCCCTCACCTGGGAGTCCTCTCTTGCCTCTCTCCCCAGGACTTTTGGCGACACCAATTGGACCTCCTTCTCAGGCCCATGACAGATCTCCTATCTGCCTACCTGCAGCTTGTGGACATACATCTGCAACTACAAATATTAGCAAACAAAAACACCAATTTCTCACTTAGCCCCATCTCAGATATAATCCAACACAAAACTTCCCAGAGCTTTCGCTAGCTCTGATACCAATTTGATGTAGAGAAAAACCAGATAACATACAAAACAGGTGAAGATCCCTTGAAAGTCCACAAAATAGCCATTGTAGAGTCTATCGGCAAGATACCTCAAGGGTCACATCGAAATATACACATATGCCTGCCTATCGGCCAGACACTACACTGTCGGTCAAGCTCACATCTCCTTCACCGATACATATCTCTCACACCGATAAGCCTTCTATCGGTAAGACCTTTCGTTCTCCTGCCGATATGCAAAAGACTTCCCCATCGATGAGACTCCTTCCATCGGCAACTCCTTCCATTCTCCTACCGATACATGCGGTCACTCCGATGAGTCTAACACATAGCTGTCGGTAAGACTTGGGTCATCGGTAATACATTTCCCGCATCTCCCGATAACACATCTCTCACCGATGAGCGGCCTCATCTATTTGCCTATTGGAAAGACCACACTCTATCGGCATCCTCCGAATTTGTTATCCCGATGTGTGTCGCCACGCTGATGTTAATTCCCCGTCGCCAAGACAATCTCTGTTGTCACTCCGATATGCTGAATGCCAACTCCACCGTCACCAAGACCTCCTACTGTCGGCATAACATTTGATCCTTCGACCGATAATGCTTCTTACACCGATACACCTTCGACTTAACATGTACAGGATTTGACGTGCTATCTCCGGTCTTCATTACCGATGCAACCGGTCTACCATTGTATCACTCGAATATAAATTACCAGATACAGTCTTCTGACATTCAACAACAGGATACATACAAAACGTCTGTGACGTCACATGCGAGAATATTCACAAAATGCATCAATGTAAACCTTATACTGATAATCTCCTCTGTAACAATCTTGCAACCGAACGGACAACACACAGAAAACTATAGAAAGCTATAGAACAGAAATAAATCTAACTACATGGAGGTCATTCCACTGATTTCAAAGAAATCCACCAGTGGAATGACTCCAATCGGTATCACTGTAGTTTGACCAGAAAACACAGAATGTCTTTATTCCTTCTGCTTCAGAATAAAATACAATTTCTCTCTCTGTTCGTTCACCTTCTCTATCTCTGCCCTTCTACGAATACAGAGACCAACTATATAAAGACTCATACATTGGCAGTTATACAAGATGGAAACGAACGACCACTGTCGAACAGTTACAAAACTACAGTTCGGTTACAATTCTTTCCTTGACAACTCAACATTATGCCGTTACTCGGCCAACTAGACTCAAAGTGACACTAAGGTCTTATAACATAACACTTGTAGATAACATAAAATGTAGGGAATCTTCTAGATTCTTCAGGTTTCGAGGTGCTCCTGCACCACTAGATCTAGGAAATATGAAGATACAAGAAGAGTAAGCAAGGACCAGGGTTTCAAAATCCAAAAATAGCTCAGGAATATTCCTCTCTACAAGACTTGGGTGGTGGCACCCTAGTCATTTTGCCATTGCTAATTCCAGATCTGGCATTAGGGCAATCTCTCCAAAATTTCTCCAGTTTATAGTTTCTGCATATTCAACCATTCAAGACTTGGGTAGTCTCAAATTAGTCCTCCAACACCTCTACTTCTAGGACATAGGTTCTATCATCTTTCTAATCCTCTCTGTGTAATTAGTTTCTAGATATTTGTTGTACATCTTTTATTATGATTAAATCATTGTTAGAACTAGGGTTAATTGCATTATTTTCCTAGGGTTTGATAAAAAGACTTGATTAAATCTAATCTTTCTATAGTACCCTTGGGTACAAGATCTATAACTGAATCCACCTCCATTTCGTAGTGATTTGGCTTGGTCTTGTCCTTGAATGTTATATGGAAAAGGGTTTGATATAGTTTGAGTTCTAGTTGTCATCATTCTCCTTTTTCATACATAACAAGTAGTATCTCACTACCCTCTATATGTTGTTGCAAAATTTCTTCCCTTGTTGTGGAGTGGAAGATATCACCAAGCTGTAGCTTTTGTATAGGTGATATGTTTGACAAGTTCACTTTGCCTCCTATTACTGGCAATTGTAGTAGCTGGGGTGTCACCATAGATTGTATTTGTTTTTGTTGTGCCAGAAAATCCTTAATGGATTGAATAGTGGAAGCATAGGAGGATTTTTTTTTATTATCTTATTGATTATCCTTTGTATCTAGTGGCTCCTCTTCAAGTTGTTGGTCATCTTGATTTGTGTTTGTGTTGTGCAGAAGAGAAACCTTTTATTCTTCATTTTGTAAAGGAGATGTCTCCTGTTGTGTTGCATTTTTCTCTACCTCCTTCACCATATCATATATTTTCTTTGTTATCTTATCTATTTATAGTTGGATCTTTTCTCTATTAGCCTACCCCATATTCATAAGGGTATCAACCCTTTGCTTCAATCTGAGATCTTTAGCCTATAATTGGGCCAATTTGTCCTCTTCTACATAAATGGTGGTGCCTACTCCATCAATAACTTGTTGTCTTAGATCTTCATCTAATTTGAGATCTTTTTCCCTTCTTTTCCTTAGCGCTTCTGCTAGACTCTCTGGTAGTTTTCCCAAAATCTCATCCATTGTCTTGTCTTCCTTTATCATATATATGACTATGGCCCTTTCTATTATTTTATTATTGTTAGTAGAGATTTCATTACATAGTTTTGTTGTTTCTGGTAATAAACCATGGCATTCTATCCCATTCAAGATTACATCCATGCTCAATGGTTCTTGTGGAATCTTGTCTTGTTTGTTATTGTTTCTTTTTCTTTTTGTAATTGGGAGACTTATTCTCCTTCTTCCTCTTCTATCTCCTCTATAAGAGATTGTTTTTTTCTTTCTTTTGGGTTGTTACTTTTGTCTAGGTGTCTTTTTCTTCTCCGCACCTAATCATACCAGTGTTTCATATGCTACTCTCCTTCCTATAGACATTATCTGTGTCGAAGATGTCAGTTGTGGTGTGGCATGTGCATTGATTGCCGCAAATGTACTTCTCCATGAGCTCTTAGCATTTTGTGATGAGGTTGGCATTTTCAGAGTTGATGAAGTGGTTTGTGGAGCTTCCATAGTGGCTTGTGAGGTTGATGATGTATTGTGTGGTAGTGATGTGTGGGGTGGGATTTCCCATTATTTGTGTATAGTCTTTCTTTATTTTTCTGTAATTGTTCTTCCACATTCTTCTTGTGCCTCTTATCCATGATCTCCTTATATGTGCCAAACATTTCTGTGGTAGTATCTTTAGGCTTTCTTAGCAAAATTTTTTCATAAGCATTTTTTTTTTGTAGTAACCTCATAAGGTAACCTAGGAATCTAGGATGTTCTAGGTTCCACTGCCTCCATATAAGTATAATCTCTATCCACCATGAATGTTATGTCATTCATGTATTGTTTTACAACTTTATAGGGGATTCTTTCTCTGGATTGCATCTTTGATTGTAATTATTTAAAAAAACCCCAGTACATTGTGCTAAAAGATTTTGTATCATTGAAGCTTCTAATATGGTGTTTTATTTGTGTGGCAATTGTGAGGTGTTTTTTCATACTTTCCCCTTAAACCATGGTAGCTCATTTAAGAAGTAAAATACTAGACAAATGATTAGGGTACCATACCAGAAGTTGTATTAGACTCCTTGGTCCACTTCATATTCCCCATCAGTTGCTCTCTCATCACTTCATAGAGGTTGAATTCTTTACCATATTTCACCATTTCATAGGCTATATGGATTGCGGTAGTGGTGGTAGATCCCTCTCTGTTTGTATAATATACTTTGTATGATATTCCCATTATTGCATACTAGACCCCTAGATTTGTTATATCTTTAACACTTAGGCTCACCCATCAAGTGTTTCCCCTGTAACCTCTGTCACTTTATAATTTTTGATTTCATTCATTGCCAGCATTGGTCCTATTGAGATGAGTCTAGTTACAGCCCTAATGGCATCCTTAGTAATCTAGTAGGATTTATATAAATATATGAATTCATCATGAATTCTACTGATTATGATTAGAACCCACTCATGAGCATCACTAAAATTTAGATTATCCTTCTAGACATCATGTTTCTTACTGGCAATGTTTTGATATTTAGATGAATACCCTATATCACTGAGAAATGTGTCTCTCAATTCTTCAAATTTCATGTGATCTATCTCTAAGATTGTTGTGTGAATGTATTTCCTGACATCTTCTATGTATACCACATCTCTTGGTACCCTAGAGAATGCTCCTTCTTTGACAACCTCCATTGCCTTGTATGGGCACTTCTTGTATTTGGGCCTTGGCTTCTCTGTAACCTCAATGAGCACTGGTGTAGCCATTTTTCTTAGCTTGATAGCTAGGGTTTATTCTCTTCAAAATTATTTCACCTCAAAGCTGAAATTCTCAAAGTATTTGGATGCAAATGAGATGTGAAAGGCAGTTCAGGGTTAATATAGCTTGAATATTCACTTGATGCATTTATTTTGTTTTCTCGTTGTTCTTTTTACAAGTATTTATAGCCATTTAGTGTATTTATCTGCCAACAATAAGTTTATATTACAATATGTTACAGTATGATACAATTTCTATGCTACATGTTAGGATTCCTTATTCCATCTTATCATCCCAGAGGTTTATGATATTGTTTTAGTCGAGCTCCATTGACATATCTAGCTGCTAATTTCCCTTCCACATCTTTTAATCTTACTACTCCAAATTTTGTAATTTCCTCTATATAATATCGTCCTAACCATATTATCTTTAATTTTCCTTGTTTCTTGATTTTTCTATTGTGCAAGTGTACCAAATCACTTTCTTTGAGGTTTTTCTACCAAAGGTTTCTATCATGCCAAGCTTTCTGGTGCTTTCTTTCTAGATTCCTGTTACATGCTGCCAATAATCTATTTTCATCTATTTTCTCCAATTCTTCAATCCTTTGTGTTAGGGATTCCTTTGCATTTAGTCTCAGAGTCAATGCGATACAAAAATTTCCTAGTTTAAAATGTACCGATATAGTAGCATCCAATCCATATACTAACTCATATGGTGTGAAGTTTGTAGTTCTTTCATATGTTGTGTAGTAGGCCCAAAGTACCACTAGTACTTTCAAGTCCCAATCTATTCTATTTTGTTGCAAGTATGTACTAATCGATGTTGTCATTGATGTCAACAAGCCTGTGTTGTCATTGGTGTCAACCGTGTCAAGAGTATGAGTAGTTTGTGTTGAGTAGAGATTAGAGATAAGGTTGTGCAGAGATGATGATATGAGCTATTGCTAAAGGTGATTTGGTAGCTTTTTAGAGGCACTAAAGATGTTAAGAATATGCTTCTCTTGTTTGGTTTCCAATCACTTTTGAGAAAATTTGATTAATAAAAGAAACAATGTGTTGAAGACGTGTTCTAGCTTAATAGAGTAGTGATCAAGTTTTTCTCTGCATTTCTTCCCAATTGTTATCTAATTGTGTGGTTTGGATATGTTGTTCAAAGGTTGTCAAAAATGTTATGCTTCAGATATTGTGCTCTCATTCATTATACAGAGAAAGTTGTGTTCAACAGTGTGTGGACAGTGTTTCTGAGTTGTGTAGAAGTGTCTAGGAGAAACTATTTTTCTCCGCATTTCTCTAGAGATTTATTTCTATCTTTGTGATTCTAGATTCATTCTTATAAGGTCTATATCTTTCTTTAGTTCAAGTGGTTCATGGTTTGGTGCTCTGTAAGCTCATTTCTTGATTTGTAGTTGATGACAGAGTTTGATAGAGTTGGTTAAGTACTCCAATGTGAACTTTCTTTAGGTGAAAGATGTTGCAATGGAATTTGTTGGTTTTCAGGTGCTTGTGAATGCTTCTAGTTCATGTTCAAGATTGGTGTGTGGTCCGCATGTCATCTTTTAATGTTGAGGAAACATGCACTTAAAATTTCATAGTGTTAACATAAGTTTGGTCGACTTGGTTGTTTACACTAATTATGGTTGTGCTTTGTTGATTGTGAAAGTGTGATGAAGCCTACAAGAGTGGATTTAGGTCCATGCTAAGGCATGATGTGGTGTGCATTCATTCCTTTCTTCATGGGAATGTTTTGGTCTAGAACTAAATTGAATTTTATGGGTTAAGTTGTGTTGCCGACCTTGGAGAATGTTTTCAAGGTTGATGATGGTATCAATAAGTGTCAAGGTTTTGTGAATGTGGGTATGCATGATGGATATGATGTATGTGATGTAAATTTGATCAGTGTAGTGAGAGCTTTCGTGTTTTAGGCTATTGGATGTAGTGAGAAGGTGTCTACTATCTTTTAGTGTTGTTGCAAAGGTGATGTTTATGTTGTGGTGAATATTGAGCTTCATTAGAACTAAAATCCATGCATATGATACATACAATTATATTAGTTCATCCTTAGCAATGAGCCTCTTCTTCTTCTATCTCTTTCTTCTAGACAGTGAGTCCTTTGGTAGTGAGCCTTTCTTTCTTCTAGACAGTGAGGTCCCTGAATAGTAATCCCTTTGGTAGTGAGCCTTCTCTAATTTGATATTGCTACTACTTTATACTGTGAGCTAATCTACACCATGGTTTTTCCCTTTTTGGGTTTTCAATATAAAATCTTGTGTTGTCTTGTTATTGTTGCTGTTATGTTTCAGTTTTAGTTATTTTCTTTTCATGCTTAATTATCATAACAAGTTTAAAGGTTAATGTGGATGTGAATGTTTGTGAGGGTTTGAAATTTTTGATACAACTAATTCACCCCCCACTTAGTTGTCTTGTGTAGGGATAACTTTAAGGAACCCCCCCTAAAAAAACTTATAAAATCCTGGTCGATCCTAGCAAAGTGCTATAATTTTCCTGGCAAATCTTTCTTTTTTGAAAAAAAATATTAATTTTCTTGGTGAATCTACACATATTTTAGAAATTGCTAAAAGATCCTGGTGAATCCTAATGAATAATTAGTAAAAAAAAATAATTACAATGGCAAATCCTAGCGAATAACCACTAAAGGAAATAATTAGAATGATGAATCTTTCCTTTAAAATTTTGCATAGTTGATCCGTGCAGTCCCCCTATATATATTTTTGTTTTTTGCAATGTTGAAGTAGGGGCCTCAGGGTGGTAGCCACCAACAAGATCAAGGGACAACGCCCCTTGTGGAGGTCAAAGATTGGGTCTAACCATAAAAATTTAAATATTTAAAATTCTAACTTAATTCATTAATTATAAATAAACTCTATATTTAACCCATCTCTCTAAGGCAATTTAAAATGATAAACTAATTCAATAGAATAATAATTAAAAATTTCATTACACTAGCCCTTAAAAGAATTAAGGGAATAAAAAATAAGTCCCTTCATATTTGAAAATAATAAATATTTAAAACTGCATGGCATAATAAAATCCAAAAATAAATAATTATTTATTTCTAAATCTTAGTCAAATACTATCATGATTACAAGCACTAATAAAATATAAAAAATAATAAAGCACAATACTCCATTAAAAGTTCAAGTTAGCTACACTTTAAAACCATGGAATAATAAAATCCAAAAATAAATAATTATTTATTTCTAAGTCTTAGTCAAATACTATCATGATTACAAGCATTAATAAAATATAAAAAATAATAAAGCACAATACTCCATTAAAAGCTCAAGTTAGCTTCATTTTAAAACAATAATAAAGCACAATACTCCATTAAAAACTCAAGTTATCTACATTTTAGGAGCTAAATATGAAACTTCTATTATATTTAAAACTTGCTAAAACAAGTAACTAGTGTACAAATACTTTTCTTTCTACCTAATCCTTTCATTTTTCTTAATTGTTTTGTTGTAGAATGATTTTTAAATGTGAATATGAGAAACCCATTTCTCACCTACTCCATTTTGATGGGCTTCTCTGTTTATTTTGTTTATCTCTATTATTGATTTTGTTTATTTGAAAAAGGTTAACATTAATTTTAAATGGTTTATTTATTTGAATCGATGTTGGCATTATTGCATGTTGGTTAAATATGAGGGGGGAGATTTAAAAGTTTCATATTATTTGCATGGCCATGCATGATTCCAGATGAAGGAGGAGAATTTTTTTTTTTGATTGCGGGGATTTTATTTTAATTTTTAAATGTATTTTTTAAAAAAAATAAAGAGAAGCATTTTAATTCTTTTAAAAAATGCAAAATAAAGAATACATGTTTCTGCATTTGCTCTTAAAAATTTTTAAAGGTAAAAAAAACATAGATGCTTCTCTTTTAAAAAAAGTTAAAACATATTTTTTGTTTTAAATATGATGATAAGAGGGATTAGGGCCAACAAGCCATAACCAAAATGTTACAATTTTTTTTAAATTTATTTAATTTTGTTCTCTATTTTTTTCTTTATTTTTAATAAAACTAAGATTTTTTTATCATAAATTTAATTTCAATCTAAAACTGGTAATGAAATCTGTAAATGCAAATCTATGCATAAATAATAATATGTTTATCAAACTAAACTAAACACTAAATCAAATTAAGAAAAGAGTAAATTTGCACCTTATATTTTGTCTGTGTAGGGGCCTTTGTGAGATGTGGATCAACAAACTGGTATTAGATTTGGACCTATGCCTGAATCTGCGAGCAGGATCAACTCCAATTGATCACTAACATTATAAATAGGTTCTCGATCAATTGTTCACAATGAATCTACAACTAAAAGGGCTGTTGCAGGCTATGCTGCCTATCCTATCCTCTACTGGTGATCGTGCTCCTGTGTTTGGATTTTTCTTTCCGTGCCTAGTACCTTAGCTTAGGGTTTATTATGACTTCCATTTTACTTAAGCGAGGAAGAAATTATGGGCCTCACCAAGCATTTTAAAAAGCATGTGCTTATGGCCCTCAGAATTAAATAAGAGCCATGAGATCAAATTCATAATCAATGGTAATAAACAAAAGTCATACTAAAAGCCAAAATAACCCTAAGCCTACATAATAATTTATTAGTAAAGGTGAATATTGTCCCAAAATTAATCATAGGAATATAATATTACTAGCGAATATGATTAAGATGTATAATTATATTATAAACTACTAGCGAATCATATTTAATCATGCATCATTTACATGGTGAAATAATTCAACTTAATAGTTTAAAATAATAATGCTTTGGAGAATTAATTAATACTAATTTTTTTTATAAAAATGGGGTGATTTAGTCCCCTTTGTAGCCTAAACTATTCGCCATTTTTGGAGGCATCTATTTCAACTATTCGCCAATTGGAGAAGATTTGCCACTAAAAAAATTTGTGGTCTTGTGCATTCAACAATTGGTATTAGAGCAAGGTTCCTTTGAAGAAAACTTAACATATTGAGGTAGATCTGAGATGGCACACAAGAAGAAGAATCCCTTGTTCGATGGATCAGACTATGCTCTCTGGAAGGTAAGGATGGAAGCCTTTTTAATTTCTCTTGGTTATGAGACCTAGAAATCTGTTAGGTCTAATTACACTATACCTAAGAATGGTATAAATACTAAAGATAAGATCAAATCTATTGAAATAGATGGTAAGGAAAAACATGTTTTAAGTGGTCTTAAAAATTTTGAATTGGTCAAAGTTGTGAATTTGAAAACTGCTAATGAGATTTGGAAAAAGTTGGAAAGTGTTTATGAAGGAGATGATAAGGTCAAACAAGCTAAAATGTAGAATTTGAAGCTCACATTTGAGAACATGCGAATATCTGAAGATGAAAATATTACAAGCTACATACAAGTGGATGAAATTGTCAATGGCATCAAAGGACTTGGTGGAAACATATATGACAAAGAAGTGATATTGAAGGTACTCATAACTCTTCCTTATTAAAGGCACAAGACAATTGAGAGAGGGGTGAATTAGTTATATGAAAACCTCAAACCCTCATAAACATAATCACATCCACATCAGTTCACTTAAACCCTTAATTTGTTATGAAGATTAAACATGAAAAGTGTAATATGTGAAATCAAAATGAAGATTAATATATAAATTAAATGCAAAAATACACGATTATACCTTCATAATGACCCACACATCCAAGATCGCGGGAAGGAGGAAGCTTGCACCCAAGAGCTCCTAAGACATGATATTCCCTATTTGATTCAAATGTGGATTGCTCTTGCTTTCAACACAAATGTAGATGAAGGATTAGAGGATAGATAGATTAGAGATTTGAGAGAAATTTGAGCATGGTTTTGATGCAAGAAGAAGTTGTTATGAATGGCTTGGGTGAGGTTTTCATTTATAGATTTTTGAAAAAGGAATGGAGGGTGAGGATCAAAAGATGAGATCAATGGCTTTCATTATTTGTGAATCTTTAATTCATAATGGATGAATTAATTTTTTTTTTTTTGAGAAGAGTGGATTATGACAAATTGAATTTTTTAATTCAATTAGTGGAGGACAATTGAATTAAAAATTTAATTAGTGGAGGACAATTGAATTAAAAATTCAATTAGTGGAAGACCATTGAATTAAAAATTCAATTAGTGGAGGACCATTGAATTAAAAATTCAATTAGTGGATGATAGTGGGGGACAATTGAATTTTAAATTTATTTTTGGATAATGGAGGATATTAGCTAATTAAATATTAAGAATATTTAATTATATGTGCCACATGGTGAGGTGGAAGAGATGAGGTAGATTTTGTGAGGTGGATTTAGGACTTAGGATAGAGGGAAATTGAAATAATAAATATTGCATACTTATTAAATCAATTGGCTAAGGTTTTAGTTGAATTAATGAAATTAATTTAATTTTGGGGATAATATGATGAAAAATAGGGTAATGAATTAATTAAATAAAAATTTAATTAATTGGTTAGGAGGGAAATTGACATGTTTAGGGATGTCAAGAGTCGGTTTGATGGTAGAAGACATTTTTAGGTGTCTACATTCCACATTTGAATCAAATAGGGAATATCATGTCTTAGGAGCTCTTGGGTACAAGCTTCCTTGTTCCCGCGATCTTGGATGTGTGGGTCATTATGAAGGTATAATCATGTATTTTTGCATTTAATTTATATATTAATCTTCATTTTGATTTCACATATTACATGATGTGTCTAATCTACTAAATCCCTGTGAAAGATGTTAGTAGTTTCGAGATGATGGTCTTGGATGACCTGTAGAAAAGAGACCCAACCCTACGCAGATCCTTAAGCTAGTACAAAAAAATAGTTCTAAAACAGAGGGAAGATAGTGCTAATATAGAAGATAGCACTAATATAGAAAATTAGGGATGATTAGGATAATGATTGGGATGATGTTGATAGGATGAGGATGAAGGATGGAGATGTGACTAGGATGTGCTTAGGGATGATTGTGATTGAGGTTGATTTGACAAGAATGGAGATAATGATGTTGATTGGATAATGATTTGGATAGAAGGATGATGATGTGATGATATAGAGTGACAAGGATGTGATTAGAATTGATTCAGGATGAATTCAATTTTTCTTGGCAAGTAGACAAACAATCAAGCACAAAAACACAATGTCTAAAGGTTTGATTTATGAAAGATTTATCAAGCATGCACAACCTAAGGTGAAGCAAGGACAATACTTGTGGAATAAGTAGAGGGATTTTGGCTTCTAGCACAATCGTTTGTAGTAAGTGCTTTCGTTCAAGTGGTTATACATGCAGCAGTGCTACTCTCCATTATGGAGTCTCCCAGCCTCCAAGGGTTACACCTTGGAGGTTTTTGGGGGAGGTTGGCTATCGATATAACACAACAACACCTGTTGCTTATGACTTTCATCACAAACACCTTATTTTATATAGCGTCTTGAAAGAGCTTGGCTTTAGCTTGTTACCGCTTGGGTCGTTCCCACCTTTTGAAGTGGGGTGGCAGGCCCTCTAAGGATTAACAAAAGCAACACAACCACAAAAATACTTTTGATCCCCAAGTTCATACAAAGATGCCAGGGGAAAGCATACGTATATTTTGTACTTGCATCACACTAAACATGGTTCATTTTAGATCTTTGGATTATGTTGTGAGTGAAAGTTAGTAGAGAAAGTGCTCAGGACCTACAAAAACAACACGTCTCCAAAACAAAAACTCACAAAAAAAAGATTAGATATGGACCTTGTGTGTCCCACCGGGCGTGCCAATGTACTATGTGAAATCAAAATGAAGATTAATATATAAATTAAATGCAAAAATACATGATTATACTTTCATAATGACCCACACATCCAAGATTGTGGGAAGGAGGAAGCTTGCACCCAAGAGCTCCTAAGACATGATATTCCCTATTTGATTCAAATGTGGATTGCTCTTGCTTTCAACACAAATGTAGATGAAGGATTAGAGGATATATAGATTAGAGATTGGAGAGAAATGTGAGCATGGTTTTGATGCAAGAAGAAGTTGTTATGAATGGCTTGGGTGAGGGTTTCATTTATAGATTTTTGAAAAAGGAATGGAGGGTGAGGATCAAAAGATGAGATCAATGGCTCTCATCATTTGTGAATCTTTAATTCATAATAGATGAATTAAAAAAAAAAATTTAAGAAGAGTGGATTATGACAAATTAAATTTTTTAATTCAATTAGTGGAAGAGTGGAGGATAATTGAATTACAAATTCAATTAGTGGAAGACCATTGAATTAAAAATTTAATTAGTGGATGACTATTGTATAAAAAATTCAATTAGTGGAGGACCAGTGAATTAAAAATTCAATTAGTGGATGATAGTGGGGGACAATTGAATTTTAAATTCATTTTTGGATAATGGAGGATATTAGCTAATTAAATATTAAGAATATTTAATTATATGTGCCACATGGTGAGGTGGAAGAGATGAGGTGGATTTAGGACTTAGGATAGAGGGAAATTGAAATAATAAATATTGCATATTTATTAAATCAATTGGCTAAGGTTTTAGTTGAATTAATGAAATTAATTCAATTTTGGGGATAATATGATGAAAAATAGGGTAATGAATTAATTAAATAAAAATTTAATTAATTGGTTAGGAGGGAAATTGACATGTTTAGGGATGTCAAGAGTCGGTTTGATGGTAGAAGACATTTTAGGTGTCTACAAAAAGAAGATAATAAAAAGTTAAACACATCAACACCATGCATAAGAGAAGACTAGATTTTTATGTGGAAAACCCTAAAAGAGAAAAACCATGTTGAGGATTAGCTCACAATATAAAGTAGTAGAAATACCAAATTACAAGAGGCTCACTACCCACAAAAAGAAAGGATCACTGCCAAGGACTCACTATCCAGAAGAAGAAGAAAGAAGAAGAGGCTCACTACCAAGAGTGAACTGATATAATTGCATCTGACACATGCATGGATTCAGTTCCAATGAAGCACAACAAACATCACCTTCACATCTATACCAAGAGATAGTAGACACCTTTTGCTCACTGCATCCAGTTGCCTAACTCATGAAAGATGTCACTTCCTTTTTATCACACTTACATCACAAACATCATATCCTTCATGCATGCACACAATTCATGAAATCTTAACACTTATTTATACCATCATTACTACTGAAACAATCTTCAAGGTCAGAAACACAATCTTAAATCCTTGAAACAATCTCTAATGTCAGAAAACACATAATGTTTGAATTAGGTCTAAATGTAAACATTCCATGGCACAAGGGAATGAAGGAAAAAAACTCTATGTCTTAGCTCAAACCAAAATCTATCCAAGAATGCTACACAATACTTACATAATAATCAAATCAACTCCACAAACAATGCAAACATTCTAGGTCGGCCAAATAGTGTAAACATAAGAAATTCTTGATCACACACTTCCACAAACCCAACCATAACTTGAGTATCATACACAAGGATTTAAAAAAATCTGGAAGAATCCACAAACAACTTGAAGTCACCTAAGAACCAAAAAATTCAACCACAACAAATTTCACTTGAAGACAGTTCACAGACTGCTTATAAACAACACTGTCGAACTCTGCTACACAAGAAAATTACTTTTCAGAGCACCAAATCACAAACCCTCTAGAATGAAGATAGATAAGGACCTTATAAAAACATATGCAAAACTGCAACACTTGAAACCTTTCAACAAAGGAATGTGGAGTAAAATACTCTTTCAGACACACTGCAAACACTATCAAACATTGTCTTCAAACTGGTGAATATAACTTTCATTGCACAGCAATCTAGAGCACCAAGTTCTAGATTTAGCATCTTAAAACACTTCTCAATAACATATCCAAACCACACATTCAGATCTCCAACATAGAAGAAATAGAGAGCAAAAACTCAAATAGTATTCTATAATCCAGAAGACTTCTTCAACATACTATTTCCAATATTAATCAAATTTTCTCAAAAGCACTTGGAAACATAGCAAAAAGAACAATATACTAACATCATCAGCACCTCTACAAGGCATTCAAATCACTTTAACACAACAACTTAACCAAATAACAACAAGAACATTAGAAGACACAGTTGACACCAATGACAACACAAATATGTTGACATCAATGCCAACACTGATTAGCACATACTTGCAACAATCTCCCCCTTTGTCATTGATGGCAACATATGATGTGAAAACCATCAAGACACAACTTTGCAGTAATCACAC
Source organism: Cunninghamia lanceolata (assembly GCA_027924645.1). NCBI lineage: Eukaryota > Viridiplantae > Streptophyta > Pinopsida > Cupressales > Cupressaceae > Cunninghamia > Cunninghamia lanceolata. The sequence continues at coordinate 18,016,377 of BSBN01001807.1, read as the reverse complement.
TCTACCCATTTATTTTACACATCTTACTCTCTTTCTCTCCCTTTGTTTTTCACATGAACTCTCTCCCCCTTTGACATTAATCGCAAAGGGTGATACATCTTTTTCAATCTCTCTCCCCCTGGTTATGATATTGCACATACTTGAACTAATCTCAACTACTCTTAATACTCCCCCTTAGGAGCACACACCAACCTATACCAAATCTTACTCCCCCTAACCACAACAATCATCAATGCCATTTCCTGCTCCCCCTAAGAGGTATCCTCCAACATTAGTCCAGAAAAGAATGAATCTTGAGATCCACTGGATTGATGCATTTCCTTATGCATCTAGTTCAAAGGAGGGGTAATAACCCCTAACTTCTCCTGGAGATACTCAAATGTATCCTTAGGAAGAGCCTTAGTGAATATGTCAATAATGTGATCCTTTGTAGGGACATACTCAATCTTCACTTCATTCTTTACAACCTTCTCTCTTAGAAAGTGATACCTAATAGAAATATGCTTTGTTCTTGAATGTATCACTAGATTCTTTGAAATGTTAATAGAATTTGTATTATCACATAGGATAGAGATATGTTCATCATACACAACTTTGATATCCTTCAAGGTTTGTTTCATCCATAACACTTGTGTGCAACATGATGCTACAACAATATATTCTGCCTTTGCAGTAGATAAAGACACTGAATCCTACTTCTCACTAGTAGAATTTGGGAAAATAAATGACTAAGTGACTAAAATTTTTAGTCATTCTACTAATTTTTTACAACACAACTATAAGTGACTAAATAAATGACTAATAAATGACTAATTTGATCCTCGAGTAAAAAACACAAGTAAATAATTAGTCAAACAAATAAAAATAAAAGCGAGGGAAAGAGAAGGCACGTATTTTAGTCACACAAATAAAAATAAAAGTGGGGGAAAGAGAAGGCATGTATTTTTTGTTCAAATTTTTAGCATATTATTATTTGTGATCTTTGGTTTTGGGGGAAGGAAAGCAACAGAGAAGGAAAATCAACATTACAGAATTGAGATGGGAATTAAGTGGGGAGCTACAAATTGTGAGGGAATGAACTTTTAACAAAACACAAAGGCTTTGATTCTATCTATGCTATTTAGAACTCCTTTTTCACTAGAGAATAATGTGTCCCTTACTTATTTTGGACATGGCTTAGGGTTTTTGTGGCATTCAAGGGTTTTTTGCAGATGCTAGGTTTTTCAAATTTTCATCTGGTACAAATTTTGTTTTTGTGGTTTCTAGCAAAGTAACGAATCATTCAAACACTTTTCCTCACTGCTCTACAACACTACCTATTTTGATTATTTTATTGTTGTCCTTGTCTTGCAAATGTAAAATCACTGGAAAAACCTATGTAAAATCTTCATTGAGCTTGGTTTGCTTCTATACCACATTATCACAAAGGCTCATAAGGAGAGGTGTAGGCTGGCGGTGCCACCTGTCACCCCACGATGATCTACAAAGGTCCAAGTAGGGGTGCAGGGTTACCCATATTCTATGACATCCAACCTTCAAACCTTTTCTATGTTTACAAGGGAGCATATGCCAAAGGCTTTTGGGATCATAGGAACAAGGGTAGGGTTACCATTGAACAGGTGGATAGTTGGATAAGCGCCCTCAATAAAGTCTTGTATTTCTAGCATGGTGATCAGCTCAGAGGAAGAGTAAGTATTTACACATCTGAAAATATATTAATGTACATTTATTCACATGAACTTCTAGTTTATGACCTTCAATAGTCCAAAATTGTCCTTTGATATATTCATTTAACTGTGATCTTCTTTTATGACTATCTTTCAATAATAATTGTCATAATGCAAAATCTACAGTTTTTGACTACCATTCAAATGGCAGTACCTTCACAAACCCTAATCCCTCTCTCCTGTAGTGATCTTTTCTCTTGTTACCCTCTGTGAGCCTCTTTTAGAGTTATAAAACTCCCTTACAATGTTTCTTAAGGTATCCTCTTTCACGTAGTATATCTAGGGTTCCTTCATACCTTGCATTGACAGTCCTTCTCTAAAACCCACTATGCAGATCTTGTATTGACAATGTTCTATATTTTAGGTAGATTGTGTAACCTTTCTAGGCTCACATGAATCCTAAAACTTAGACAAAGTTGTATAACTATTGATGAATCTCTAAACCTTGTGAGACCTCTAAGACTCTCTCAAGACTCTTTCACAAAATGTTACAAAGGATTCTCTAGACTAAAAGAACTTCACAGTCCTTGTCATGATACTATTTTGATTCATAAATCTCCTTTGTATAGGTTTGAGAGACTCTAATCTTCTATACAAACTTGTTCATCATTTGGTAGGGTTTAATGATTCAAAATTACTAGTTCAAAACAACACTACTCTTGATATTCTTAGATCTCCTATTCCATGGAACTTCCTATGTTTCTACAAATTTGACATACCTTTGTAAAAGTTCAACCCAAGTTTGTAATAGTATTTATCACTATAAGATAGAGCTACTCAAGAGTCTTCATAAACTACCTTTGCTATGTGAGACTGATACAAGGTCCATCTAGATCTTTATTTGATATGCCTTATCTCTTCTCATTACACTCCTTCTAGTACATATCTTCTTTGCATAGTTGTTCATTAGACTGTTCTCCTCTTGGATTGACTTCTATATCATTCTAGATCCATTTGCTACCTTTAGTGTAGGCCAGTCAATGCTATCTTTGCATTGTATATCTTCACAAGGTCACTGTATTTATTGCCTTGATGTCCTATTACCAATCCCTTCCTTTAAATACTAAGTGTAGGCATCTCATCGGTTCCTTTAAATGACTTTCATCAAGACCTCCTTTAACATATGCATACCTGACACTGGAGATGCAATGTTATACTAGACCCTTTACAATGATTTTATTGAACTTATACTAGTTTAGCAAGCCTTCTTTTGCAAGGTGCTCATAATGAACATGTAGACCTCACACATTCCTAGAAGGTGCATGGGATTCCCTTATCATATAGACTTCATAATGTTTTTGCAAGGCTTGGTGAAGAGATCCTAGCAAGTGGGTTTATGCACACTATCTTCACAACCTTTATGAGATCATGTTGACCGTCCCACACTCAAATCTTGGTGTCTTCTCATATCTACCAACTTTGTGATAGTCCATATTGTTGTTTGCAACTCTCTAGTGTGGGTCTCTATTAATAATGAGACAATCATATCATGCAAACCTCATAGTTGAAAATGGATAGAGAGATGTAAAGGTGGGTTTGGACTTTCACCTTTCCTTAGACCTCTATATTCTTGAACTAATAGTCTTGAGTCACCGTCTCTCTTGTGCAATGTATCTCAGTCTCTTCTTCATTTTGACCTATATGCATTTGATGTAGTTAAAAATCCCTCTATATTCTTATTTTATAGTCTCAGAGATTTCTTATGAATGAAAATATTCTTTAATTCAAACCTTTGTGTGACAATGTAAATTTTTGCATGATAGTGTAGACTTTCTACAAGACATTGTAAAGCTCAAGCATGATACCCTAGAGTGATGGTGACAAGGATCTGTATAATTTTTCATGATGGACCTTTGTTTACTGTTATCATTATCTCTTTGTAACCTAACCAAAAACCATGTGTAAAGATATCCTCTATTACGATTTTATATGTGATTTTTGTTCTTTGTCATGTATATCTCTAGATATGAGGTTTTTAACAAAAGTTAACTATGCTCAAAACTACTTTCAAGATCAGGTAGCACCTCTGTTCACTTTGTCCACCCTCAGTCTTCTTGACCCTCTTCATTCTCTATCTTCTCAAACTCATATTTGCAAGCCTGTCTAGAAACTTTGCCTCTTTGCAATGTATCTTAGTCTATATTCCTTTGTAGCTGTCTCCTACACATTGTCATGCAACCATTGAATGAACTTATTGGTTACAAGGAGCATACAAAGAGTCCCTTCTTTCCAAGTCAAGGAAAACTAAATGTAATTCATAATCTTCTTGAGGTTCACATGTAGCACAATGCTTCAAAGCTGATATTTGATGGGCACAACCTTACCGAACTATCTTGTGAAGGATTTCATTTCTCCTTTTTGGCAATTTTCCTAGTGACATGGTAAGCATTTTGAATGAATTCATATTTTGCAATTCTTATGAAGTGTATTTTAATGGCATCTGTATGATGGTTTTTTAATGGTTATCACCAAAATGTTTGCATGTTTGTGGAGCACAATCCATACGTTTACCTAGTTTTTAGACTGAAATTTTCATTAGGTTGTCTATTTATGGGGTGCATGATGTGATAATGAGTTAATCAGAGCCATATTTTAAGAAATTCCATTTGGAATATCTCAGCAGTCTCTGTGGTTCTGGTATTCCTTTTGTCTTAATAGCCTCTTTACTTGTATGTCAGTACTAGATAAATCTACTATGCAGCATTGCTACTCTTAGTCTGTAGCATTAGAAGATGAGGAAAGATCACTCATTTTTTGTAATATAAATAATTTTAACATTGTTTGTGCATCCCAAATTTGAAAACAAATTAGATCACTTAAAACTTGTTCCATTGATAAGGATTTGTAGGAGAATGTCATTGGTGCATGCATTGTGGAATGTAATTATCTAAAATATACACCTTGTCAATAATTAATGAGCCAATCCTTTTGGCAAGGATTAGTGTGAAAAGTTGAGAATTTATTGATTCAAGGGGATAGTCTAGATTGGGGTTTACTTTCTCTCTTTTTAGGTTATTAATTTTTTTGTTAGTTTATACAAGGAAATGGGCTCCTTGGTTGTCTTATAGAGGGATCAAAGACAAAGCAAGTGGAGGATTTGGGGCCCTCACAAAGATCGGCAAGCTTTTCTCACTTACTGGAATTATTGTGCCCATGTCTTTAATGAATATTTTGATGCCATGCATTAAATACACATGCCATTGGTTGTTTACTGCAATCAAGTATGTTGTAATATGAGTGTCCTCTCTAAATTGGTAGGTCATGTTGCCCCATATATATTTGCTAGACAATTTATGCTTGATTTTGACGACATGTCTATAGGTAGGAACTCCATTGTAGTTTGTATGTAGTGACAAGGAATGATCCTTCTTTTGTCTTGACAATCAAAATCTCTTGTACACGTCATGCTAGTATTTGAGATGATGAGATGGTAGTATTTTGTATATACCCCTTAAGCAATTCTAGACAATGTGCCAGTAAGTGCAATCTTACCAGTTAGGATCTCCTGAGGGGCTCCTTGTTGGGTTGTATTAGGTTTTACAATTTTCTTTTTTGAAACTACCTTGTAATTTTTGTTTATGAAATGATTATTAATTTATCATGAAATTCATCCACCAATTGTGAAAAGTGAGGTTGTCTTGCTTTGCTTGCAAAGTGCAACTGAAGAAGAGTCGCTCAATGCAATATTTTCATATATGCCTTTTGATAGGCAAGTAGATTGGAGCTTAGCTTCCAAAGCTTCCCCATGTTACATGATTGTATTTTTTCACTACCCTAGGCTTCTTAATGATTATAGCTTTGTTATTCTAATGTTTGCTATCAACCATAGGGAAAATTTCCTTTGACATAATTCTATCTATAACATTCTTATGTATTAGTATTTGAAGGTTGCTATTGACTAGATTACAAGATTTTTTTAAAGTAGCAGTGCTATTAGTCAAATTGTTGCATTAGAGACAGCAGCTGCTGTATAGGTTAGCCCATTAGATTTTACCTTAATTTGTATGCATGGAAATTCAAGGTTAGCCCATTAGATTAGAGTTTACAATGTTAGGATATGTTTCGGAATGCTTCATTAATTCAAGTATTTTGAGGGCGTCCATGCAAAATCCATTTTGTGTATATCCTGCAATCATTGCATTCCAAGAGATGACATCTCTTTTAGCCATTCCATCAAATAGTTCATGTGCCTTATCTATACTTCCACATTTTACACTCATGTATATCTAACAAAAATCCCTCTTCAATTATGTTATGATGGATATCCATACCCTGTTCCAAAGCTCCCATTTTGGCACAAACAAGGAGTATGTTGGCAAAGGTTGTCGAATTTGGATTTACACCTGCTAATTACATTTGCTTGAAAGTTTCTAAATCCTTTTCAATAGATCCATTTTGTGTATATCCCGCAATGATTACACTCCATGAGATGACATCTCTTTGAGGCATTCTACCAAACAGTTCACATGCCTTGTCAATGGTTCCAAATTTTGCATACATGTCTACCAGGGCAGTTGTGTAGAAGACCACCACAACACCTTAAGGTGGTTGTTGGGCCTTCACGGTGATGCGGGGAAATTCCCATATCACTGCGAAGACCCAACAACCACCTTGTAGTGTTGTGGTTGGTGGCACCCTCAAATTTTTTAAATTTGATGTGCCAATACCCTTTTGAGGTGTCAACAAAGGCTAGGGCGACAGGATGCACAATCTACCCTGGAGGCCACATTCGACAATTAAAATTTTGCAACTCAGGCATTATTTTATAAATTTAGTTGGTAGAAAGTTTATTGGTGCATATGGAAATATGCATGTTCAGTTTCATGCTCTCGTGACGAGTTCTAATGGGGTAATTAATTGTTTTCTGACTCTGACAGGCTAATTTTGGCATTCTGAAAAAGTTGCAAATTTCATGATTCTGACAGTGACCCAGTTGTCAATTTGGTCTCAAACATTTCAAGTTCCAATTTTGTCAAAATCAGAGACCATTTGATGCATTATTTTAATGCATTTTAGTTGTGGCGAACTCACCCGGCGGGCCAGTTTACAAAGTAGGTGCCAGAATTTGGTGGGCAAAGTGATTTATGAGAAAATGGGTCTTCTTGAAACAATAGATTATGCTCCTGCACAAATTTTCTCGACCATCTAATGCTCAGTTTGCCCATAGTAGGAAAGCATCATTTGCCTGGAGATGGAAATTAAAAATTGCCTAAATTTTCAAATGTTTTAAAATGCAATATATAAAAAATAGAATATTAAAAGCATTTTAAAAAAAGGGGAAGTTCTAATGTGAGAGGGAAAAAGTCAAACTTTATAATAAAAGAGGAGCTTTTTATTAAAGTTTATTAAAACTTTATTAAAGTTTAAATTTTGTGAAGGAGGATAAAGGGTGCGATGGTACGGAAATCACACCATCACAGCCCCTATTGCTGCATACACTCAAGCTTGTGCAATGGTGTGATATGCCCATCGCATGGCCTCTTCTACCCTCAGAACCCTTTTGCAGCGGTTGACAATGCTTTTCCTTCAAATTTTTGGGCATTTTGATAGGTTTCTTTAGCTCCAGGCAGGAAATATTGCTGATTGAAAATGCTTCTCACGTTTTTCACTTTCTGGGCAAATTTTGGTGGTGTTTTTTGGCTTTAAAATGCTGTCCTATGCTCCGAATTCATCCTTGGGCTATTCCTCATGCATTGGCGAGTGTTTTTGGTTTGTTGGCAATGGTTTTTGGCTACTCCAGGTGGGATTTGGAACTGCTGTCACATTTCTTGGTCTCAAGCACTTTTTTGAGGGCAATTTTTGAGTGCCAGATCAGTGGGAAATGCCTCTGTTTCACCAAAAATGACCCAAAAATGACAGTTGAGCAAAAATTTGAAGTGGATGATGCTGCATTTTTTCTTCTCAGCTAAGTGTGATTGAGGAGAAGCTGAAGAAGAGGTCCCAATGGTCACTTGTTGTAGAGATTTAGAAGTCTTCAACTACTATGTTTCAAATTGGGAAAAATTGAAAAAAATGTAATTTTTTTAAAAAAGGGGAATATTAAAATGTATTTTATTCACTTTTCTTTTCCTCTTTTAATATTGTAATATTTTATTCCCAATGTATATTGGAGGGAAAATGAAATAAAATATTTCTCACCTACCTCCCAACTGAATTGAATTTTAGGGCAACATGTTCTTGTTTCTATAAGAGCATGTTGTTCCTCATTTTGTAGGGGGGCTGGATTCTGAATACAAGGTATTCACACTTCTGGAAGATAACATTCTATAGGAGCAGGTAGTTGGATTTTGGGTTGCAGAGGCATATTTTACTGTGTAAGTGAACATTTCTCAATGATAACTCTCTTTCCAGATTGAGTCATATGAGTAACACATTTTGTGTGGGTTGTTTGTGACTGTCTCCCTGGGTATTTCCATTTTTCTTTTGAACAAAATTGCCAAGGGTTTTTGAGTTCTTCAATATACATTTGTTATGTTGCATGTTTAATTTTTTTCATCTATTCAAGGAGTAGATTAAATCTTTCTTTAGATTAAACATGGAGGAAAGTGTGCAATATCAAGGGATTATTGAAGTGTATGGCCATAAATGATTCTCTTCATTGGACAAACTACTGTTAGGCAGTAGTTTTATCATTTTTAGTCCTCTGGTTATGAGTTTGTGCTATCATGAAGAAGCATTTATACTGTTGGGTTTGACTCTGCTGCCCAGATAAGGCATTGATCTGAAGTTCTATTTGTCCAAAGGTCCAGAAAGTCATTGAATATCAAGACAAATCATTTAAATCAGACATTTTATGTTTTGTTTTAGTTTAGGAGCTACATGTTCTCAGATGTAAATGGTGAAGATAAATCAGGAACATTACCAATCTAGGTTTAATCTTGCACATCTTGATGCAAATCTATGAGAACATTATGTCTGGTGTTGAAAAGCTAAATTTATGGATTGTGAATGAGGGATACCCCTAGGTGCGGCAGAACCTAAAGTGCAGGGGAGACAAGTGCAAACAATCTCCTATCATTATTGTCCAAGTCTCACATTAAATCTAATCATAAGAAGTGGCAAGTCTTTAGGATTTATTGTTTGCTAATTTGTGAACCAACAAAACTGGTGACTCCATTGGAGATAGTGATAGATCTATGAGCAAAGAGTCAAAGAATTTGATCATTCTGAGCATCTAGTTCAGATATTGAAGTTTTAGACCTGGATAAAGCCTTATTGCAGCAAATTTGAAAATTTTATGTGTGGCTTTGCTGTTGGAGAACCCAAGAATAAAAATGCTTTAAAAAGCTTTGGGCTCTTTGAATCTCATTCCTCTACAAGGAGGTGGTGACTCTGCATACCAAGAACCTAAAAAGGGATACAAAAAAGTGTTAGATTTGCATATTCTCAGTTAGGGAAAAGAATTTGCAGTAGCTGCACAATATCCAAGTACTTTTTATATTTTGGGTTTTAAAGAAACCATGATGTATGAGTTTTAAATGATTCCCTATTAGGTGAAGTTAGCACTAGTTAAAAGGGAAATAGTGGTGATAGGCTTGCATACTTTTGCATTTGCTGAGAATATAGTATGTATTTTCAAATGAAGTATGTAATGTTGTTTAGAAAACTCATTTAGAGGATCTTAAGCAAGTTGAAACAAAAGTTCATATTTTAAGGGCTTAAGATCATTGTTGTAAAGGAGTTTGAGGTGCCCTGCATTACTGTAAAAGTTTATGAAAAGACATATCAAAGTGCATTAATACATGCATCCCTATGTGGTTTTTAGTGCAATGATGTATAATAACCAGTCCCAACCATGTAACAAGAGAAAATTCAGCAATGACAGATATAGACCCATAAATTTCAGTGGCATTTATGGTTACCCAAATGTTATTCCATCTGAAATTAGAAAATATTTTCCTAAATCTAGTGGTGAGAAGGATGAATTAGCAGAAAACCACCTACATCAGTTTAGAAATTTGATGGATGACTATGAAGTTGATCACGAAGATGTAGTCATGAGACTATTCATCCAATGCTTGAGGGATGAAGCAAGAGAATGGTTCTTGAATTTGTTGCTGCATTCAATCAGCTCTTGGCAAGAGTTTCAATCAGCATTCATAGAACAATTTGGTGAAAGAATTTTTGAGGTTTCACTTATCATTGATTTCATGTATATCCACATTGAAGAAGATGAATTGATTCTAGCCTTTAACCTCATATTCATAAGGGCATTGAAAAGAATTCCAGAAAAAAATAGGCCAAATGATGCTTAGCTACAGATTGAGAGATAAAGAGCCCACCACATTGCATCAGGCATATTAGTTTGCAACAGACATTGAAAATAATTGGAAGTATGAAATGTACAAGAGGGTTTTATCTACAAATGTTTGTTTCCTTGAGGTACCTAGTGTTGATGAGAGGTGTAATTTAACTATTGAAAATGGGTGCAGAGCACTTACATCCATGTTGTCCCAATTTATGCATCAGCCCAATGTGATTGTACAAATAGTGTGGCATCTCAGAGTGTATATAGCAGTCATCTTGTTGAAAGTGCTCATAATTAGCTACTAGACACAATGCATGTATATGAAAATGGTGCTCTAAATGCATCACATAGTCAAGTAATGGATATGCATCAAACTTTGTCCAGTTATGGCTTAGTCAATGATGAGGTAGGAGCATTTTTAGGTAGAGAGGACAGTCCATTAAATTGTGTAATTGATTGTTGCTCTTCTGACAAAGGTACAACAAAATTCCAATGGCAACCTTGTGGTGAGAGTGATTCAGATGGTATGTCCAGTGATTGTTATTCTATTGATTTCATTAGGATTAATGGTGTGGATAACATAGGCTCACTCTTAGAAAATCGAGTGATGAGGAATAATGAGTGCATGAGTGATGGGGCATCATCACTACTAATCAAAGATATCAAAAGGGCTAAAGAATCCTCATCTTAAGCAATGTTAGAATCTATTGACATGGTAGAAATCTTAGACATGTATGTGACAAAATCAAAGGGTGAAAATTGTTTCCAAAATGAGTATGTTTCAGTTGTTCTAGTTTGTTCAATGAAAGGTGGCTATACAAAGGGTGGTCATGGCATAATGCATAAGGGTGAAGAACTCATGACACAGCATGAGGATTAGGTTTGTAATGAGGAAAATAAAGTTGGTGATCAGCCCATAGAAGAGAGATATGTAGATGCAGATTGCATAGATGATGAAATGAAAGATATATGTGAAGATGTATCTTACAACAATGTTGTTGTTAAAAAATTAGAAAAATACATGGATACCATGTATGATGTATTCATTGGTGAGTATATCCCAATTGTTCAGGAATGTGTATATGAGGACGAGATAAAAGTTTCAGCTTTGAATTTGAATAGGATATTCACATGAATATAACAGAGATGGCAGCTGCTTCATATCAAGATGATGAGATGGAAAATGGATGGTTGCGGAGAGCTAGGAGGGCAAAGATGTTAGCCAGTCAAGCAAAACAACATTTACAATAGGTAAAGAAATGTGTCAACCAGCTAGATCATTCCAAAGGAAAAGCCTTGTGAAGCCATAGATGAAGATAAAGTAGCTAAGTATGCACTTAGTGAATCAACCACTGCTGTTGTGTTCACACATGAAGAGGAAAACATAAGTGATTTGGATCTGGAGGAGCATTTGATCATTTGTGAACAGGTTGGGGAGTTGGTATAGAATCATTTGGAGGTTGTCCTTCTTTAGAAATTTATGCTAGATACATCTTTTGGACCAACATGTAAGAGCAGGTATCAAGTTATGGAAGAGTTTGAATGTGAAGCCTATGTTGATGGCATGTCCTCGAATAATTTCCCATTTTCTAGTGATTTAGATGGTTTGCTTTGGAACGATATGCTTTCATTGATACACATCAATAATCCACATATGCAAAGGGATAATATCTATGAAGATCTTTTATTTTTTGTTGACATAGATCAACGACATCATGATGAAAGAGGCATGAGGATGATATGCTTTGATGATTGTACCAGTGGATATATTGTTATTAGATTGAACTTGGAACAGTCTAATGAAAATAGGGCATTTGGAACAACAAAATATTGATTCTTCATTTTTGGGGCCCTAGGGTCTCCCAAATCAAGTTTAAAGAGGTTATTTTATTGTAAGATGGAGTATTAACTCTACAGCCCAATGGATTCGGCACATGGTCTACGTCTCGAAGATAACTAGAATCTTGTCATGCCTACAAGAGGCATGCATTCCCGAGCAAGAGCCACTGGTGGCACCCTCAAATTTTTCAAATTTGATGTGCCAATACCCTTTCGAGGTGTCGACAAAGGCTAGGGCGACAAGATGCACAATCTACCCCAAAGGCCACATTCAACGATTTAAATTTTGCAACTCAGGCAATATTTTGCAAATCTGGTCAGTGGAAAGTTTATTGGTGCATATGGCAACATGCCTGTTTAGTTTCATGCTCCCGGGATGAGTTTTGATGGGGTAATTAATTATTTTCTGACTACGACCAGGCTAATTTTGGCATTCTAAAAAGTTGCAAATTTCATGATTCTGAGGGTGACCCAGTTGTCTATTTGGTCTCAAACCTTTGTAATTCCAATTTCATCAAAATGAGAGACCATTTGATGCATTATTTTAATGCATTTTAGTTGCAGCGAACTCACCCGATGGGCCAGTTTACAAAGCAGGGGCCAGAATTTTATGGGCAAAGTGATTTATGAGAAAATGGTTTTCTTGAAACAATTGATTATGCTCCTATGCAAATTTTCACGACCATCCGATGCCTGGTTTTCCCGCAGTAGGAAAGCATTGTTTGCTTGGAGATGGAAATTAAAAATTGCCTAAATTTTCAAATTTTTTAAAATGCAATATATAAAAAAATGAATATTAAAAGCATTTTACAAAAGGGGGAAGTTCTAACATGAGAGGGAAAAGTCAAACTTTGTAATAAAAGAGGAGCTTTTTATTAAAGTTTATTAAAACTTTATTAACGTTTAAAGTTTGTGAAGGAGGGTAAAGGGTGCGATGGTATGGATATCGCACCCTCGCAGCCCCTATTGTTCCATACACTCAGGCCTGTGCGATGGTGCGATATGCCCATCACATGGCCTCTTCTATCCTCAAACCCCTTCTGAACCAATTGACAACACTTTTCCTTCATTATTTTGGGCATTTTGATAGGTTTCTTCAGCTCTAGGTAGGAAATATTGCTGATTGAAAATGCTTCTCACGTTTTTCACTCTCTGGGCAAATTTTGGTTGTGATTTTTGGCTTAAAAATGTTGTCCTATGCTTTTAATTCACCCTTGGGCTATTCCTCATGCATTGGCGAGTGTTTTTGGTTTGTTGGCAATGGTTTTTGGTTGCTCCAGGTGGGATTTGGAACTATTGTCACATTGTTTGGTCTCAGGCACTTTTTTAAGGGCAATTTTTTAGTACTAGATGAGTGGGAAATGCCTCTGTTTTACCAAAAATGACCCAGAAATGACAGTTAGGTGAAAATTTGAAGTGGATGATGCTGCATTTTTTCTTCTCAACTAAGTGTGATCAAGGAGAAGCTAAAGAAGAGGTCCCAATGGTCACTTGTTGTAGAGATTTGGAAGTCTTCAACTGTTGTGTTTCAAATTGGGAAAAATTGAAAAAAAATGTAATTTTTAAAAAAGGGGAATATTAAAATGTATTTTATTCACTTTTCTTTTCCTCTTTTAATATTGTAATATTTTATTCCCAATGTATATTGGAGGGAAAATGAAATGAAATATTTCTCACCTACCTTCCAAATGAATTGAATTTTAGGGCAACATGCCCTTGTTTCTATAAGAGCATGTTGTTCCTCATTTTGTAGGTGGGGATGGATTCTGAACACAAGGTATTCACACTTCTGGAAGATAGCATTCTGTAGGAGTAGGTAGCTGGATTTTGGGTTGCAAAGGCATATTTTACTGTGTAAGTGAACATTTTTGAATGATAACTCTCTTTCCAGATTAAGTCATATGAGTGACACATTTTGTGTGGGTTGTTTGTGACTATCTCCCTGGGTATTTCCATTTTTTTTTTAACAAAGTTGCTAAGGGTTTCTGCGCTCTTCAATATACATTGTTATATTGCATGTTTAATTTTTTGCATCTATTCAAGGAGTAGATTAAAACTTACTTTAGATTAAACATGGAGGAAAGTGTGCAATATCAAGGGATTATTGAAGCATATGGCCATAAATGATTCTCTTCCTTGGACAAACTACTGTTAGGCAGTAGTTTTATCATTTTCAGTGCTCTAGTTATGAGTTTGTGCTATCATGAAGAAGCATTTATACTGTTACGTTTGACTCTGCTGCCCAGATAAGACGGTGATCTGGAGTTCTATTTACCCAAAGGTCTAGAAACTCATTGAATATCAAGACAAATCATTTAAATCAGTCATTTTATGTTTTGTTTTAGTTTAGGAGCTACATGTTCTCAGATGTAAATGGTGAAGATAAATTAGGAACATTACCAATCTAGGTTTAATCTTGCACATCTTGATGGAAATCTTTGAGAACATTCTGCCTGGTGTTGAAAAGATAAATTTGTGGATTATGAATGAGCGATACCCCCTAGGTGTGACATAACTTGAAGTGTAGGGAAGACAAGTGCAAACAATCTCCCATCATTGTTGGCCAACTCTTACATTAAATCTAATCATAAGAAGTGGTAAATCTTTAGGATTTATTATTTTCTAAATTAATAACCAACAGCGGTGACCTGATTTCCTTGCATCACCATGAAGGCCCAACAACCACCTTGCAGTGTTGTGGTGACTTGGGCACCTTCCATGATTCCAACATCTCGTCTCTCAAGTTTTCCCAATCCATTTCCACATAACTAAAAATGTTACCACCAATCCCACTCTCGTGCTGAATGTTGATCTCAATAAAATGTATTCAGGTTGGAAAACCTGACCTGCAATTCATGATTCCAACATCTCATCTCTCAAGTTTTCCCAATCCATTTCCACATAATTACTATTCTGAGAAAGGATTACGGTAACCCTACGACTCAAATTGTCATGAAAAAATTTGCCACTAAAATTGCCCAAAATAGGAGAAACAGGAAAGAAAAAAGTAATGGTAACAGAACCTTCATTGAGATGATCAACCACACCACACTTTGGTTCATAACTTCTATAGCATTGCTCATTTTGTAAAACTAGTTCACAAAGAAAAGCTCCATAGCAATATGAGTGATTATACTCACGAGCAAGGTAGCAGTGGTAGTCCAGACACCTCTATACTCTATAGTGGCCATGCTAGGTAGAAAATAACCCACCTTGCAGAATCTACTGAAAATTGAGTGTGAGCTGGAATGAAGGAAGGTGTCTGGGTCACCGCAACACTGGAAGGTGGTTGTTGGGCCTTTGCGGTGATGCGGGCTAGATATACCGCAACCATTGCATTCCATGAGATGACATATCTTTTAGGCATTATGCCAAATAGTTCACATGCCTTGTCAACGCTTCCATATTTTGCATACATGCCTACCAGGGTAGTTATGTAGAAGACCGCCGCAACACCGCAAGGTGGTTGTTGGGCCTTCTCACTGATGCCCAACAACCACCTTGCGGTGTTGCGGTGGTCTTCTACATAATTGCCTTGGTAGACATGTATGCAAAATGTGGAAGCATTAACAAAGCAAGTGAACTATTTGCTAGAATGCCTCAAAGAGATGTCATCTCATGGAATGCAATGGTTGCGGGATACGTACAAAATGGATTTGTTGAAAAGGCTTTAGAAACTTTCAAGCAAATGCAATTAGTAGGTGTAAAGCCAAATTCGACAACCTTTGCCAGTATACTCCCTGCCTATGCCAAAATGGGAGCTTTGGAATAGGGTACAGACATCCATCAAAGCATGAAGGATAGAGGAATTTTGTCATTTGTTGTAGTTGCATTCTTGTCAAATTCTTTTAATTAGCATAATAAATGACATTGTTGCCAAGTTCAACATAGACTACAAATTAAATGGTAATTTTATATTTTGATTGAATGTTTATTAAAAATTTTGAGGACTATCTTACATTGTTGTAATATTGATCTATGTGGTAAGCAGTGAATGATCTCCATCTAGGTTGAAGTCTAGTAAAAATCACAATATATATAGGCTTAGTATCATAAATACATCGAAATTCTATTTTTGCATGTGAGGAAACTCAACATTGGTCCACTTATATCTGGCATGAATCTTCTTTGCAGGACTTATCCCCTATTCTATTTTGGTCTTGGGTCTCCTCTTTATTCCAGAGTCCCCCAGGTGGTTGGTGAGTAGCTTTTTCATTTGGTAATGTCATCATGTTTTGTGGTCCTCTTCCTTTTAGATGTTGTCATGCCCACATTTCCCATGTGGTCTCAACACACAAACACGCGTGTCATGTCCACATGCGACATGTGGTCATGATACGAACTATCAAAAAAATTTCCCTGACTACTCTAAATTCCCCCTCGCACGTGTAAGCGTGCTCGGTGGCGTATACTTAAGGTGTCAACAAAACTATTGTTAATGGAATAATACACACACGTGCACATTCTCAATGCTGGACTTTCTATCTTTGTTTAGATGATGTTCACTGGTTTACAATCGGTTTGATTTTTAATGTTGAAACTTATTGATAGCATAATGGCCCCTAATTAGTTTTCTTAGTTTAATTCAAAATTTCCTCGCACTTTAAAAAAAAAATCAATTCAAGCCCTATTATATTTATTCTATAATATAAATATATCTATTTCAGTACTCTCATATATAGATATATATATTTACTAATATTCAAACATTTAGAAGGATATATATAGTTTTTAAATTACATTTCAAAAGTGTAACAAATATATCTATATATAAATATTTATATTTATATCTATATATATATATATATATATATATATATATATATATATTTGTCTACAATTATTGTAATATACTGATATTACAAAACTTATATATTTTTAATATATATATAGTTGATAAATGACATTTCGAAAGTATACATATATATATATATATGACTGATAAATAACATTTCAAAAGTATAAACATATATATATATATATATATATATATGTTTATATATAAATATACGTCTACATATCTTGTTATTCATAACAAATATTAACATACATTATTATTATATATATATATGTATATATATAACTTGATATATATATACATATATATATAATTTCATTTATCTTAATCATATATTTTAAATATATGTTTGGTTTAATAAAAGTATGGATTACAACTATACTCCACTCATACTTCCTCCCTTAAGTTTCTTGAAAGAAACCCTATTTCAAACTTTTCATTTGTTGCTATTGAATGTTGTATGCAGGGCAACCAACGATGGCAGAAAAATAGGCGATGGTCACAAGGGAGCTCGAAAGAGGTGGGTGGAGGTGGAGAGTGTGGAGTGGCCACAGAGGGCGGCATGCAGTGGATGGCAGAGGGAGGTCATAGGAGGTGGGCGGAGGTGTGGATACCGCGCAGGGAGCGGCGGATGGGTTCGCAGGTGGCGGTTGGGCGAAGCACAGGCCGTGATGGAGAAGGCCGTAGGAGGCGGCATGGCAGAGTTTGACAGCAAGGGTGTGGGTGTTAGGTCACGGTGGGGGTGTGGGGAGGGGCGGAGCCCCACCCACATCCCACTTCGTGGCATGTGGGTGGGCCTCTGCCCCTCCCCACACCCTCTTTGTTTGCAAGGTTTGGTGGGGATTTAACCTCCACCATTTTTCTTATTAACTTTGGCTGTGTATGCAATGTAAATAGCGAACTGTTTTTCCCCATCACATTTGCTACTTCATTAATTTCAATTAAAAATTTATATATATATATATATATATATATTTTAGCATAAGGTCTTGATTTTTAATGCAATAAATAAATAAATATATCTATATATTTATATATAATTTTTAGCATAAGATCTTCACTAAGTGTAATTTTCAGTTTATATATATCATAGGCATTTTACAAAAATCATATATTTTTTTTAAATCACAGTTTATCTGTTAAACATATACTTGTATACAAACAGAGGATGAATATATATATATATATATATATATATATATATATTTGTCATTTATAATTTACCTTTTCAAATGTACTTTTCATTGCATTATAAAACTAAGGATTAGGGTTGAGAGTAAATACGGATAATTAATAAAACCTCCACTTCAATATTCCATGTAACAGACATATAAATCATTTTAGAGTAAATTCTATTGCATACTTAAATCAAATCTTAATTCTTTTCTAAAAGACAAATTTACCTCATTTATAATTTATTAAATGTAATCTTTCCACTAAACAATACAATGGATAAATTTTACAACTTGTCTAAATCAACAACAAATTTCACCACTTTACAAAATTTGTTAATCAAGTATAAAACAACTATAAAATTCACAACTAACATACACTTTAAGGGAGGAATTACTCTATTCTCCCAAATAACAATTTGTATAGTAATAGAGGGAGTAAATCTCTCCTTTACAAATTCCTCCAGGATGAAACTTTAAGAGACCAAGCTCTCATCACAAGTAGGGAGATAGAACATTTTCTCTAAACAAGGAAAAACTCATCCAATCCTCTCAACATGCTTCAAAATAAACCTACATGACAAACAAGGAAGAATACACCACACAACAAGCTCTCCTCCTTACCGTAGACCCGTAAGAGTGTCACCCCCTAGCTAGGGAGATCATCCACACACCCAGGTAGAATAGTCCAGTACACTTCACAACATTTGAATATCAACAATCAAAGCAAACAACACACAAACTCCCATGGTTTTACACACAATACAAAAACTCAGCTGAGGTGAGTTTAAAGAGGGTAGGGAAGTAGACTCACTCTACTCCAAGGTGTCGTTCTTCTCAACATTTATCACAACTTATCTCATGGCCTCAAGCCAACAAAATTATTTTTTTCTCATGGCCTCAAGCCATCCAAATAATAAAAATCACAGGGATATCCCAAATAGGCTCTCAAGCCTTATAGCCCTCTAGGCTCAAAATTACCAAGATGCCCTCAAGGATTCCATATACTAAGAACAAGAATGCACCCAAGGAGGTTCACACCTTCCCTTCCCCATACATGATGAGCTTTGTCTTCCAACTGGAAGAAGCTCTTTCAAACACGCAACATAAACCCAAAATAGCAGAAATAACACATAGACAACCTTTTCAAATTCACATTCATCAAACAAGAACAAAACATACATGGGTGAGTAAACTGGCTCACTAACCTTTACAAGCCCTATTATGAATGTATTTGAAGAAGAGCTCCACCCTTAGTCTCCTCCTCCAAGTTCTCCTTCTTTCCACAATAATCTAACCCCCTTACCCTCTCCCTCCTCTCCTCTTTAAAACAAATTTCCTCCATTATCCCTTATTCCCAAGTGGCATTAAAAAACTAAACCCACTCCTATGGTTATCCCAAGGTTATCCTAGTCAAAAGGGTCCCTAGACCCATAGGGTATAACCCAGGGTTGATTTTTACCTAGTTAGAACTCCCAGAGTCAAGTAAAAACACAAGAAGAGCATCTAAAAGAAATAAACTTAAACAAGACTCATAACAACATTTCTTACAACACATATCACAATACAAGTAATTCAGAGGGTAGACCTAATTCCCTTGACCCCATACAACATTACAACATTTCCACCATACACAGAGTTGATCTTAGTTCCTCGTGGAACTAGATCGGCTCACAAGGGATACAACATAGGGTGTGGAATGATCTCCTGTATTTGTGGTTTCGTTAGCAATACCTGCACACTCATCTCTCAGTTAATAACACATAAAGATATCATAGCTGAAGAAAATTTAAATACAAGCATACCTAAGTATTCTACCATATAATCATACTAAAATCACATTAAAGTTCCATTTCTAATATTATCCAATCATCATTTTCTTAAAAGTAGCATCTAATTATCATTGCACAATTATTTTCTTAAAAATCAATTAGGTTTAATAAACAAGATTCCAGGATCAATAGTCCCTCAACATAAAAGTAATAGCAATAGCACTGCAAATAGTCTCATGAACAGAAGTGAAAAAGGTAGGCCTCACATCCTCCCCCCTAAGATTGTACTTCCTCCTTGAAGTCATCAAAGAGGTGAGGGTAAAGTGTGTTCAGTCTCGTTGCATCTTCCCATGTTGCAGTGACCTCATCATACATATCCCACTGGACCCTAACCTAATCTAGCTCTCAACCTCGAAGGCCCAGCATCCGACGAGCCAATATGCATATTGGCTCCAAAGTCAGCTGTCCGTCTACCTCTACCTGAAGAGCACTCCAATCCAATACGTGAGATAAGTCAGAAATATAATGACGTAGAACTGAAACATGAAAGACATCGTGGATATGAGACAGACTAGGTGGCAAGGCTAAACAATTGGCTACATGTCCTATCCTCTCCAAAATCTCAAAAGGTCCTACAAACTGGGGTGCAAGCTTAGAGCCTTTTCCATAACGGATTGGACTCTTATGCGGTCGTACTCTCAAGAATACCCTGTCACCCACTAAGAAGTTTCGATCCGTTCTCTTCACATCGGCATACTTCTTCTGTCTATCTTGAGCTTCCTAAAGTCTCTGTCTGATCAATGTGACCTGCTGTTCCATATCTTGAATTATTTTGGGACCAATGGCAACTCGGTCCTCTAACTGATCCTAACTTAAAGGCATCTTGCAAAGTCTGCCGTATAAAGCCTGGTAAGGAGGCATACCCAACGAGCTGTGATGCCCATTATTGTAGGTGAACTCAACTAGATACAGGTACTCCTCCCATCTAGACTGATGATCCATAACATACATGCAAAGCATGTCCTCTAACACCTGATTAACTCTTTCTGTCTGGCTATCGGTCTCAGGATGGTAAGCGGAACTAAAGTTGAGCTGTGTGCCCAACGCCTGATGTAAGGCTCTCCAAAATGATGAAGTGAATATAGAGTCTCTATCAGATATGATGCGGTGAGGTACTCCATGTAGTCTGACAATCTGATCTAGAAACACTTTCGCCACCGATGGTGCATTGTACATTGTGTGTACCAGTGAGAAATGCACCACCTTGGTCAACTTGTCAACTATCACCATGATGGCATCATGGCGTCATGATGACATAGGTAGACCAACAATAAAGTCCATGGAAATGGTGTCCCATTTTCACTTAGGTATCTCGTGAGGATACAAAAGTCCTGTTGGATGCTGATGCTCGGCCTTGACCCTCTGACACTCAACGCATTGAGCAACATACTCTGCAATGTTGTGTCTCATCCCAGCCCAATGATATAACTGCCGCAAATCCACTTGCATCTTCTTCACTCCTGGATGAGCTGCATAGGGTGCTCTATGAGCCTCAGAGAGTATCACTGTACGTAGGTCACCCGCACGGGGTACATAGATGTGCTACCTATGTCTAAGCAATCCATCTGACTCAAGGGAATATCCTATGAATTTGCCCTTCAAGACCCTCTGATTCTAGATTTCCTATTGCACCTTAAGAAACCACTCGTCCCTAGGCAGATGCTGTAGAATATGCTCTCTCAAATCCACCTTCAAAGTTAGAGTCAGGATCTCGTGGCGCCTTCGACTCAAAGCATCGGTGACCACATTCTCCTTTCCTTTGATGTAGTGGACATCAAAGTCATACTCACACATGAACTCCATCCAACACCACTGGCGGGCATTCAAATTAGGCTGAGTGAAAATGTACTATAAGCTTTGATGATCTGAATGGAGTTCAAAACGTCAACCTAAGAGAAAGTGTCTCCAACGTACACGAGCATGAATAACGGCTACAAGCTCTAAATCATGAGTAGGGTAGTTTAGATCATGTGTTTTAAGTTTTCATGATTCATAAGCAATCGCTCTACCACCTTGCATAAGCACAGCTCCCAATCCCTCTAATGATGCATCCGTGCAAACAAAAAAATCTTCTGCCAGATCAGGAATAGCTAATATGGGAGCGCTGGTAAGACATTCCTTTAGGATCCCAAAGGCCTTCTCACACTGCTCAGTCCAAGTGAAGCCTTTCCCTTTTCACTAAAGGGAAGTGATAGGATGTGCTATCCTGGAGAAACCTTCGACAAACCTACAGTAATAACTGGCTAGTCCCATAAAGCTCTGTACTTCTATTACATTGGTGGGTGTTGGCCATTCCTGAATTGCTTTGATCTTTGATGGATCTACGGAGATGCCATCACCTAATAAAATGTGCCCCAAATACTACACCTCTGTCCTGAAAAAGGCACACTTCGCCAGGTTGCCATAAAGCTGATGCTCACGTAAACACTGCAATACCTGATGCAAATGGTCCACATGTTCCTCCTCGGTCCGTGAATAGATCAAAATATCATCTAGGAATATGATCACAAACCAATCTAGGTAAGTACGGAACACCCCGTTCATGAGGCTCATGAACACTGCAGGGGCGTTCGTCAAACTGAAAGGTACCATTGTAAATTCATAATGGCCATATCTAGTTAGAAAGACAGTCTTGTGAATATCTGCCTCTGTGATTCATAATTGGTGATACCCAGATTTTAGATCAATTTTTGAAAACACTTTGGCTTCCTACATTTGGTCAAAGAGA
This sequence comes from Cunninghamia lanceolata, assembly GCA_027924645.1. Classification (NCBI taxonomy): domain Eukaryota; kingdom Viridiplantae; phylum Streptophyta; class Pinopsida; order Cupressales; family Cupressaceae; genus Cunninghamia; species Cunninghamia lanceolata. Next base: position 17,994,033 of record BSBN01001807.1, on the reverse strand, counting down.
TTGTCAATCCTAGGTAGAGGATATCGGTTCCTCACTGTCACTTTGTTCAACTATCTGTAGTCCATGCACAGCTGAAGAGACCCATCCTTCTTCTTTACAAAGATAACTGGTGCACCCCATGGTGAAACGCTAGGTCAGATGTGTCCCTTTTCTAATAATTCTTCTAACTACAGTTTAAGCTCTATAAGCTCATGTGTAGTCATTCTATAAGGTGCACGAGACACTGGTTCTGCCCCTGGTACCAAATTGATGTGGAAGTCAACTACCCTACGTGGAGGCATACCTAGTAACTCTAGTGGAAAAACATCAAAGAATTCTCTCAGGATAGGGTGTTCATCTAAGGTAGTCTCAAGTTCATCCTTTGATCTATCACTGATTGTGATAGCAAACATTTGACAACCCCTTCCGCATGTAGTGCTTAAGTTGCTTAGCGGATATCGTACAAGCAGTCGTGGGCTTCTGTATGCCCACTATCTCGACCGGTGTGCAATGATCATCTATGCAACTAATCATCCTCTGACAGCAATCTAGCTTGGCTCTATGAGCCGCAAGCCAGTCCATACCCAAAACTACGCCGTAGGATCCTAATGACATAACCCTATGATCCCATGTTGTAATGAAAAAACCCAAGGAAATCTCACAATTTTTAATGACGGTATCAACTGACATTCTGGCCCCAGAGGCCAACTTGACCTCCCACCTAATGTCCTGCCTAGAAGCCACCAACCTACAACATTCCACTAATGATGTAGACATAAAAGAGTCAGTAGCTCTGGAATCAAATAGGATAGAGATGGAAAAATCTTCAATCATACCTGCTGTCTCTATGACTAAAGCCTAGAAATTGGCCTAGTGGTTTTCAACCGCTGCAAACATATGGTGGGATTTACCCATATCATCAACAGTCTGCTTGGATCCTCCTGCACGATGTTCTCCCCCTGTTGTAAAACCCTGTGGGCACTCTCTAGCTAGGTGTCCAGCTTCACCACAAACATAACAAGGGCCCCTAACCTGTACCTGTACAGTCTGAGTCCTGCTCGACTACTGCTGTCCTGATCTACCAGTAGACCCCTGTGAGCCCCTATACGACTGCTGCGGCCTCGCGGGTCTCGCAGGTGGTCCCTGCTGTCTCTGATCCCTGTGCGGGCCCTGTTGCTGCCAACCTCTATTATTTCCCACCTGTGACCTCGGCTGTGTTCTAGCTTTCTGTTGCTACTGTGACTGCTGTTGTTGTGGGGGCCTAGGAGGTAATGAAGCTAAACTGAATCCTCCTCTAAGGGGTGGCTGTGGTGGCCTATGGAAACTCTATTGATGCTGCTGTTGTCCCCGATCCTGGAACTGAGGACAAGAACTTTGCCCCCATCCCTAAATCTCCTCAACAATATAAGCCTTCTCGGCAGCATCACTCAAAGTCTGGGGATCTGCCATCCGAACAGGTCCTGCTATACTGTGGTTTAGTCCTCTGATAAACTTATGTACCAGGAGTTTCTCATCATGGAGATACTCTGCATATCTAGATAACTCTGTAAACCTACTCTCATACTATGCCACTGAGAGTCCCCGCTGCTGTAGGTCATGGAACTCATCTATCTGACGCTGTCTGTAATAGTCTGATAGGTATCACGCATTGAAGCGCTCAATAAAGGTCTCCCATGAGAGGGTGTCTAAGGAGAGGCGACGCTTGCACTCCTCAATGCACCACCAGGTAGCTGCTGCATCCTGTAATAAGTGTATTGCCACATGGGCCTTTGTGTTGCCCTCGTAAGGACGCAATGTGAAGCACCTATCTAAACTGATAAGCTAGGCCTCTGCCTTAGCTCCCTCTATGGTTCTGATGAAAGTAGGAGGGTTCAATCTCAATATGTCCCTGATGGAATCTCCTTTATCTCTGTGCCTCCTGATAGGCTCATCTATATGATAATCATAAATCCTGGGACCCAATTGCTCTACTCGCACTGTCGCGTCATGCCTGGCATGACGTGTGGGGCTCCTGCTATGGGCACTGTCAGCTGAACCAACCTCCTTTGTATCAAGCAACTTGACATAAGGCTCCACACATGGTACCCCCTGCGGCTCTACGCGGGGCTCCACACGTGGCCCGACATGAGTCTCAACTCATGGCTCCACGTGTGGCTCCTCTCGCAGAACATCACGGGGCTCAACACGTGGCTCTACATGCAGTTCAACTATAGCTGATGGAAGCCTATCTAAGATAGCCTGTAAGGCCTGTAATATCTGTGGTCCCATATCTGGTGAGGCTAGTGGTGCCTACGGTACCTGAGGAATTGGTTGTGTCTATAAAATTGGCTGAACTTGTGGAATTGGCTATTCTGGTGGAACTGGTTGATCTGGTCCCACAGCTGAATTATCAGTACGCACCATGGTGGGTGGAGTATGGCAGGTCAGTATTCACCAAACTCGTCTGGGAGGCATCCTACAAAATGAGGTAATCACCAGTCAGTTTGATCGCGGAAGTGATAATGTGCCTAAACAAGCCTAGTGTTTAAAACAACCTGGCTTTGATACCAAATGTCATGCCCACATTTCCCATGCGGTCACAACATGCAAACACATGTGTCATGTTCACATGCAACATGTGGTCATGATACGAACTATCAAAAAATTTTCCCTGACTACTCTAAATTCCCCCTCGCACGCGTAAGCATGCTCGGTGGCGTATACTTAAGGTGTCAACAAAAGTATTGTTAACGGAATAATACACACACATGCGCATTCTCAATGCTGGACTTTCTATCTTTGTTTAGATGACGTTCACTGGTTTACAATTGGTTTGATTTTTAACGTTGAAACGTATTGATAGCATAATGGCCCCTAATTAGTTTTCTTAATTTAATTCAAAATTTCCTCGCATTTTTTTTTTTAAATAATCAATTTAAGCCCTATTATATTTATTCTATAATATAAATATATCTATTTCAGTACTCTCATATATAGATATATATATATATATTTACTAATATTCAAACATTTAGAAGGATATATATATAGTTGTTAAATTACATTTCAAAAGTGTCACAAATATATCTATATATATATTTATATTTATATATATATATATATATATATATTCATCTACAATTATTGTAATATATTAATATTACAAAACTTATATATTTTTAATATATATATATAGTTGATAAATGACATTTCGAGAGTATACATATATATATATATGACTGATAAATAACATTTCAAAAGTATATATATATATATATATATATATATATATATATATATATATATATATATATATATATATATATATATATATATATATATATATATATATATATATATATATATATATATTATATATATATATATATATATATATATATATATATATATATATATATATACACGTCTACATATCTTGTTATTCATAACAAATATTAACATACATCATTATATATATATATATATATATATATATATATATATATATATATATATATATAACTTGATATATATATATATACATATATATATAATTTCATTTATCTTAATCATATATTTTAAATATATGTTTGGTTTAATAAAAGTATGGATTACAACTATACTTCACTCATACTTCCTCCTTTAAGTTTCTTTTAAGAAACCCTATTTCAAACTTTTCATTGGTTGCTATTGAATGTTGTATGCAGGCTAACCAACGATGGCGGTAGAATAGGTGATGGTCACAGGGGATCTCGAAAGAGGTGGGCAGAGATGGAGAGTGTGGAGTGGCCGCAGAGGGCAGCGTGTAGTGGATGGCAGAGGGAGGTCATAGCAGGTGGGCGGAGGTGTGGATGCCGCACAAGGAGCGGTGGATGGGTTCGCAGGCAGCGGTTGGGCGAAGCACAAGCCACGATGGAGAAGGCCACAAGAGGTGGCACAGTGGAGTTTGACGGTGGGGGTGTAGGGAGGGGCGGAGCCCCACCCACATCCCACTTTGTGGGGTGTGGGTGGGGCTCTGCCCCTTCCTACACCCTCTTTGTTTGCATGGTTTGATGGGGGTTTAATCCCCACCATTTTTCTTATTAACTTCAGCTGTGTATGCAATGTAAACAGCAAACTATTTTTCCCCATCACATTTGCTACTTCATTAATTTCAATTAAATATATATATATATTAGCATAAGGTCTTGATTTTTAATGAAATATATATAATTTTTTTTTTTATCAATAAAATATATATAATTTTTAGCATAAGATCTTCACTAAGTGTAATTTTCAATTTATATATATCATTGGCATTTTACAAAATCATATATTTTTTTTTAAAATCATAGTTTATCTATTAAACATATACATGTATACAAACAGGGGATATATATATATATATATATATATATATATGTCATTTATAATTTACCTTTTCAAATGTACTTTTCATTGCATTATAAAACTAAGGAATAGGGTTGAGAGTAAATACAGATAATTAATAAAACCTCCACTTCAATATTCCATATAACAGACATATAAATCATTTTGGAGTAAATTCTATTGCATACTTAAATCAAATCTTAATTCTTTTCTAAAAGACAAATTTACCTCATTTATAATTTATTAAATGTAATCTTTCCACTAAACAATACAATGTATAAATTTTACAACTTGTCTAAATCAACAACAAATTTCACCACTTTACAAAATTTGTTAATCAAGTATAAAACAACTGTAAAATTCACAACTAACATACACTTTAAGGGAGGAATTACTCTCTTCTCCCAAATAACAATTTGTATAGTAATAGAGGAAGAAAATCTCTCCTTTACAAATTCCTCCAGGATGAAACTTTAAGAGACCAAGCTCTCATCACAAGTAGGGAGATAGAACATTTTCTCTAAACAAGGAAAAACTCCTCCAATCCTCTCAACATGCTTCAAAATAAACCTGCATGACAAACAAGGAAGAATACACCACACAACAAGCTCTCCTCCCTACTGTAGACCCGTAAGAGTGTCACCCCCTAGCTAGGGAGATTATCCACACACCCAAGAAGAATAGTCCAGTACACTTCACAACATTTGAATATCAACAATCAAAGCAAACAACACACAAACTCCCATGGTTTTACACACAATACAAAAACTCAGCTGAGGTGAGTTTAAAGAGGATAGGGAAGTAGACTCACTCTACTCCAAGGTGTCATTCTTCTCAACATTTATCACAACTTATCTCATGGCCTCAAGCCAACAAAATTATTTTTTTCTCATGGCCTCAAGCCATCCAAATAATAAAAATCACAGGGATATCCCAAATAGGCTCTCATGCCTTATAGCCCTCTAGGCTCAAAATTACCAACATGCCCTCAAGGCTTCCATATACCAAGAACAAGAATGCACTCGAGGAGGTTCATACCTTCCCTTCCCCATACATGATGAGCTTTGTCTTCCAACTCGAAGAAGCTCTTTCAAACACCCAACATAAACCCAAAATAGTAGAAATAACACATAGACAACCTTTGCAAATTCACATTCATCAAACAAGAACAAAACATACATAGGTGAGTGAACTAGCTCACTAACCTTTACAAGCCCTATTATGGATGTATTTGAAGAAGAGCTCCACCCTTAGTCTCCTCCTCCAAGTTCTCCTTCTTTCCACAATAATCTAACCCCCTTACCCTCTCCCTCCTCTCTTTAAAATAAATTCCCTCCATTATCCCTTATTCCCAAGTGGCATTAAAAAACTAAACCCACTCCTTATCCATTATCCCTAGTGGACTTAAAACAATTAACCCCACTCAAGAGGTCCCCCACTATAGCCCTTTTCCAACACATGGAGGAATAAAATATATTAAGTAAAATAGAAATAAAAAGGAAGTGGATGACACACCACCTTTTTTATGGGGAACTCCCACCAAAAGAGAGGCACAAAGAGACAAAGCACTCCATTATTGGTGGATCATGGAGTCATTCCATGACTTGGAAGTAGGCTTGAGTGTGGATTCCACTCATCCCATTATCCCCATGCTCCCAAATTCGTCACTTAACTTCACTGTGAAGTTAAAGTGACCATATGGAGGTTATCCCAAGGTTATCCTAGTCAAAAGGGTCCCTAGACCCATGGGGTATAACCCAGGGTTGATTTTTACCTAGTTAGAACTCCTAGAGTCAAGTAAAAACACAAAAAGAGCATCTAAAAGAAATAAACTTAAACAAGACTCATAACAACATTTCTTACAACACATATCACAATACAAGTAATTCAGAGGGTAGACCTAATTCCCTTGACCCCATGCAACATTACAACATTTCCACCATATACGGAGTTAATCTTAGTTCCTTGTGGAACTAGATTGGCTCACAAGGGATACAACATAGGGTGTGGAATGATCTCCTATATTTGTGGTTTCATTAGCAATACCTGCACACTCAATCTTGAAGTTAATAACACATAAAGATATCATAGCTGAAGCAAATTTAAATACAAGCATACCTAAGTATTCTACCATATAATCATACTGAAATCACATTAAAGTTCCATTTCTAATATTATCCAGTCATTATTTTCTTAAAAGCAACATCTAATTATCATTGCACAATTGTTTTCTTAAAAATCAATTAGGTTTAATAAACAAGATTCTAGGATTAATAGTCCCTCAACATAAAAGTAATAGCAATAGCACTGCAAATAGTCTCATGAACAGAAGTGAAAAAGGTAGGTGTCACAGATGTTTTCATCCTTAATCACTTCACCTCATAGTGTTGTTTACTTGTAGTCACTAATCTGCCATGTGAACCTCAAGACACTATCATCAAGCATTGAATCCTAGAGGATTGTCTTTGATTGCTAATTCTTCTTGAACCTTCAAGACTATCCTACCTCTGAATTTGATCATTGTCTTACACTTCATTGGTCATTTAGTATCACAAATAACAACCAAGTTCTTCCTTACAGTCCTAAAGACTATCGTTTACCATCTGATGCTTGATATTGCATGGTATACCCTCTTGTCTTATGACTACCTTTTCACTATACTCTACTACCTTTGATCCATCAATATTAATGTCATTTTTTGCATTCATGGTTTTGATCCTAAACATAAGCTATGAATGTCTTCTTATGAGATCACTAGAACCGTCCTTCTTAGTGACTATCACCTTCAATATGGACTATCATACTTACCTTATGATGCATGATATTACCCCTATGTCTTACTCAAGGCCACTATCATAAATGATAAACCACTGTCATCAATAAAAATGACTTACATAAAGTTATGGCTATCCTTACATGCCATAAATAACTTGGTCTTCTTTGTTACACATCCCTTCAACCTTGACCAATGAAAAGTAGGGTTACAAGAGGTTATGAGCCATGTTTAACAACCAAATACAATTGCTAACTTTTCACTATGATGGTAGATAAATGATAATTTTTTGTTCTATTCCACAGAAGTAAGTAAAAGTCTTGAATCTGGAAATACCCTACTGCCTTCATTTGCCAAGTTGTGTAATAGTTGTTTGATTCCTTACTCGATATAAGAATAGTCAACTCCAACTGCTCTAATGGAGGTATTGTTAGCCATTCCACATGCTATACCCTTGTAATCTTGGAATAGTAAGCACCGATTACTTGTATGTTATAAGCATATTTGAGCTCCGGGTGATTTGACTTTGGATTGTCACTTGTATCATTTTGTCATTGATATTCAATGATCTATTTGAGGAGGTAATTTTGTAGTAGTTTGGGAACCTTGTTCTTATATGGTAAACTATATTTTCAATGTCATTGGCAGTGAGGATCCTGACATTCACTTCAAATACATTGAAGCAGCAGCCAAAAATTGGATAAATCAAGGAAGTGGAACATGTAACCAGAGAGTCAAACTTCTATGATGCTGAAAAGACAAAGAATTTTCTTATGGAAGCAAGACTTCCAGATGTTCATCCACTATTAAATGTTTGTGATCAATTTGGATTTGTCCACTGTCATGTTCATTAAAGCTTATTAGTCAAGGTATATGCATAACATAGTTCTCAGTCCATACTGAGTATTCATGGTGTGAAGTCTGTAGAGGAGTCTTTCATAGGACTCTTAGGCTTCATTTTTCAAGTAGTTTTTTCAAGAAATCAGTGAATAAATATGACTAAAAATATATGACTAAATATACTACCAGTTGACAAAAATTAGTGAATAAATATACTACCAATTGACAGAAATCAGTGAATAAATGTGACTAAATCAATGACTAAATATACTACCAAATTGATCAATCAAAACAACCAAATAAATGACTAGCAATAAACTACTAATGGTCATGTGACCAAGCTAAGTCAATAATATGACTAAATATATGACTAAATCAGTGACTAAATATACCAGCAAATTGATCAATCAAAATGACCAAATAAATGACTAAAATTGGTTTAGTCATAAATTTGGTCACGTTATAAATGACTGGCAATAAACTACTAATGGTCACATGACCAAGTTTAGTCATTTATAAGCAGTTTTTAGTAGTTTTTTAATCACATATTGTTGTTTCTATACTAGTGTCTTGCTTAGCCAAGATACAACTCTATCTCCAAGAAAGAATGCACCACCACTTGTTGTTTTCCTGTCATCTATACATCCGGCCCAATCTACATCTATGTAGGAACTTAGAGTAAAGTCATTGTTCTTAGGAAACCACAAACCATGATCTAGAGTTCCCTTCAAATACCTGAATATCCTCTTCACTGCCATGACATGTGACTCTCTAGGATCTTCTTGAAATATTGCCACAAGATCAACTACATACATGATATCTATCCTAGTACCAGTTAGGTACAACAGTCCTCCAATCATTGATCTATATTTGCTTTGATCAGCCTTAGGGGATTCATCATTCTTTATTAGCTTGCAACTAGTTGGCATGGGGGTACAAACTAGTTTAGAATCTTCCATTCCAAACTTCTTCAATAGTTCCTTGACATACCTTGAAAGTGAAATGAAAATTCCCTTATCTATCCGAATAATTTGCAGCCCAAGAAAGAAGTTCATCTCTCCACACATTAACATCTCAAATTCTTTTTGCATTTCATTTGCAAAGTCCCTACACATACCTTTAGTTCCACTGAAGATTATGTCATCCACATAGACCTCAACAATCAAGATTTGATCTTTGCTTACCTTGATGTACAAATTACTATCTGTAGACCCTTTACTGAATCCTTGCTGCAACAAATACCTATCAAACTTTGCATACCAAGCTTTGGGAGCTTGCTTCAATCCATGTAATTCCTTCTTCAATCTGCACACCATATCTAGTTTGTCTGACAACTGAAATCCATCCAGTTGCTCTATGTATACTTCCTCTTCCAAATCACCATTTAGAAAAGCAGACTTCACATCCATTTGATATACTTTGAAATCCTTATGTGCTGCATAAGCAAGAAACAATCTAGTAGCCTCCATTCTCACCGCTGGGGAAAAAGTTTCCTCATAGTCTATTCCTTCCACTTGTGAGTACCCCTTACACACAAGTCTTTCTTTTTTCCTTCCTACTTCTCCATTCTAATTCAATTTGTTCTTGTATACCCACTTAGTTCCAATCACATTCTTATTCTCTGGTCTTGGGACAAGTTCCCAAGTCTGATTCTTTTCAACCTACATTAGTTCTTCCATAGCTTTAATCCAATACTCATCCTTACATGCCTCAACCACTATTTTAGGTTCAACTTTGGAAAGTAAACATAGATTTACCTATTCTTCAGTAGCTCTACTTCTTGTTAATACACCTTTTCTCTTATCACCAATGATATGATATTTAGTGTGATGCCTCTACACATATTTAGGAGTTTTAGGACCTTTTTCTAGAGCCTCTTGTTCTTCAACTTGTACTTCTCTTTCTAGAGCTTCTTGTTTTTCAGCTTGTACTTATTTTTCTCTAGTTTCTTCTTTTTCTCCACAAGCAAACTCATCTGATTCATATCCATTAATCTCTGAAAACTTCTATATATCTTCATCAACCTTAACATTAGCACTTTCAACAATCTTTCTTATCCCCTTATCATAGCAATGATAAGCTCTACTATGTTAGAATATCTAAGAAAAATACATTCATCACATCTTGCATCAAACTTTCCTAGTTCTTCATCTCTTCTTATATAACATTTGCTTCCGAAAACTTTGAAATATTTAGTAGTGGGATCCTTACATACAATAGCTGATAGGGAGTCTTTGTGTCATTTTCTTTCACCTGTACTCTATTCTATATGTAGACACCAGTATGAATTGCTTCTCTCTAGTAGTTTTTCAGTAGATTTGCTTCCTTTATCATTGTCCTTGCAGTTTCTTGAACAATCATGTTCTTCCTTTCAACCATTCCATTATGTTGAGGAGTTCTAGGAGAAGATAGATGCCTTTTTATCTCATGATTCTCACAAAACATGTTAAACTCATTAGAAGTGAACTCTCCACCTCTATTAAATATCAACCATTTAATTTTCATATCCAATTCATTCTCAACCATTACTTTAAAAGCTTTAAACTTATCTACGGCTTTTGATTTTTCCTTAAGAAAAGTGGCCCAAGTCATTCTAGAGAAATCATCAATAAATAACATGAAATACATGTCACCCTAAAAACCCCTTACTCTAGTACGACCACATAGGTCTCTATGCACCAACTCCAATAGTTTGATATATGACTGATCCTTTCTTTTGAAGCTTCTTCTTATTTTCTTTCGAAACTAGCATTTCTTATAGACAACAGTAATAGGCTTTGTTAACTTTGGTAGATCTCTCACAGCTTGGATTGAACTTATCCTTACCAGACTATCACAATTGATGTGACACAATCTCCTATGCCATAGCCAACTTTTATTGATCTGAGTCATAAGGAAATAACTAACACCACCTTTGAGATGATAAACATTTCCACCTATCTTCTTTCCAGCAACAATTACTATTCTGAAGCTTTTTCTGATCTCACATCCATCATCCTGAAACATAAGATTCTAACCCTTGCTACGCATCTATCCAACACTCAAGAAAATATACTTTAAACCTTTGACATAAAGAACATCATTAGTGTTATGATTTCCATCAAAACTAATCGAGCCTTTTCCACAAATCTTAGCAGCTTCATCACACTAAACCTAACTACTCCACCATCAAATTTTTCAAGTTTAACAAACTTACTCTTATCACTTGTCATATGATTTGAGCATCCACTGTCAATGACCCAGTCATCCCTTTCACTCTTAGCATGAAAAGTAAATATTATAGTGCCTTTAGGGTTAGTACATGCTTCCAAATTCCTTTCCTTCACATAGCTCCTAGAGTTAATAAAACTAATTTCATCTCTTATAGTAATAAATAAGCATGCATCATCATTATCATCCTCAAAATTAGATTCCTCATCAGAAATATCTGCATAGTAATTTTTCTTGAACATCCTTCTTCTATTTTCCCTATTCTTGATTCTCAAAGCTCTATCTAGAAACCTTGAAGCATAATGACCTATTTTTCCACAACTAAAATATTTAAAAGACAACTTACCACTGAACTTACCAGTACCCTTTTTCATCCTTCTCACAAAGTTAGCTTCCACTTCATCAAAGTCTTCCAGATCTGATTCAACAGTCTTCTCTACTTTACCAACTTTAAAAGTAGTCTCATCCTTTGCAGTTCCACTAGTTGTGCCAAACTCTCTTATTTCAAAAGTAGTTACGGTGCCAAGCAACTGATCTTTGGTAAATTTATTCAAGTCTTGTAATTCTTCAATAGCATAAACCTTATGACTATAAGATTTAGGATGAGTTCTAAGTATCTTCAATATCATTTCTTGATCATCTATATTTCCACCAAGTCCTTTGATGCCATTGACAACTTCATCCACCTTTCGTAAGTAACTTGTAATATTTTCATCTTCAGACATACGCATGGTCTCATAAGTGAGCTTGAAATTCTACATTTTAGCCTTTTTAACCTTCTCATCTCCTTCATAGACACTTTCCAACCTTTCCCAAATCTCATTAGCGGTTTTCAAATTTACAACTTTCACCAACTCAAACTTAGTAAGTCCACTTAAGAGAGCATGTTTTGCCTTATCATCTATTTCAATAGCATTGATTTCATCTTTAGTATTTATACCATTCTCAGGTATATTGTAATCAGACTTGACACATTTATAGACCTCATAACCAAGAGAAATTAGGAAGGCTTCCATCCTTACCTTCCAGAGAACAAAGTTTGATCTATCAAACAAGGGAATATCCTTCTTCTGAACCATCCCAGATCTACCTCAAGTTGTTAAGCTTTCTTCAAAGGAACCTTGCTTTGATACCAATTATTGAAGGCACAAGACAATTGAGAGGGGGGGGATGAATCAGTTGTATCAAAAACTTCAAACCCTCATAAACATAATCACATCCATATCAGTTCACTTAAACCCTTAATTTGTTTTGAAGATCAAACATGAAAAGCAGATAATAGAAACTTAAACACATCAACACCATGCATAAGAGAACACCAAGTTTTTATGTGGAAAACCCTAAAAGGGAAAAACCATGGTGAGGATTAGCTCACAATATAAAGTAGTAGCAATACTGAATTACAAGAGGCTCACTACCCACAAAAAGAAAAGTTCATTGTCAAGGATTGACTATCATGAAGAAGAAGAAAGAAAAAGTGGCTCATTGCCAAGAGTGAATTGATATAATTGTATATGACACATGCATGGATTTAGTTCCAATGAAGCACAACAAACATCACCTTCACATCTATGCCGAAAGATAGTAGACACTTTTTGCTCACTGCATCTAGTCACCTAACCCATGAAAGCTCTCACTAAATTTTATCACACTTACATCACAAAAATCATTTCTTTCAGGCACACAAATGATTCACAAAATATTGACACTTATTTATACCATCATTATCCCTAAAACAATCTTCAAGGTCGACAACACAATCTTCAATCCTTGAAACAGTCTCAAAGGTTGGCAAACACACAATGTTTGAATTAGGTCTCAACCTCAACATTCCATGGCATAAGGGAATGAAGGAAAACCACTCTATGCCTTAGCTCAAACCCAAATCTATCCAAGCATTTTACACAACACTTACATAATCATCATATCAACTCCACAAATAGTACAAACATTCTAGGTCTGTCAAACAGTGTAAACATAAGAAATTCTTGATCACACACTTCCACAAACCCAACCATAACTTGAAGACCACACACAAGGCTTTAAAATAATCTGGAAGCATCTGCAAACAACTTGATGTCACCTGAGAACCATAAAATTGAACCACGACAAATTTCACTTGAAGACAGTTCACAAACTGCTTACAAACAACACTGTCAAACCCTACTACACAAGAAAATTACTTTCCAGAGCACCAAATCACAAAATGTCTAGAATGAAGATAGATAAGGACCTTATGAACACATCCAGAACTGCAGCACCTAAAACATTTTTGTAGAGGAATGTAGAGTAAAATACTTTCTTTCAGACACACTACAAACATTGTCAAACACTATCTTCAAATTGGTGAATATAACTTTCACTGCACAGTAATCCAAAGCACCAAAGTTTAGATTTAGCATATTTAAACACTTCTCAATAACATATCCAAACTGTACATTCAAATCTCCAACATAGAAGAAATGTGGAGCAAAAAATCGAATAGTATTTTGTAAGCAAGAAGACTTCTTCAACACATTGTTTCCAATATTAATCAATTATTCTCAAAAGGACTTGGAAACTTAGCAATAGGAACAATCTACTAACATCATTAGCACCTCTACGAGGAATTTAGATCACTTTAACATAAAAACTCAATCAAACAACAATAGGAACATCATAAGGCACAGTTGACACTAATGACACCACAAACACGTTGACATCAATGACAACATTGATTAGCACATACTTGCAACATTTCTAAAGCCTACAATCATAAGGTTTCTTCTATTGAAGAATTACAAAATTTGAATTAGTTTACCAAAGATAAGTTGCTTGGCACCTTAACTTCTTTTGAAACAAGAGAGTTTGGCACAACTACTAGAACTACAAAGGATGAGACTGCTTTTAAGGCTAGAAAATTAGAGAAGTTTATGGAATCCAATCCAGAAGACCTTGATGAAGTGGAAGCTAACTTTGTGAGAAGGATGAAAAAGGGCACTGGAAAGTTCAGTGGTAAGTTGTCTTTTAAATGTTTCAGTTGTCAAAAAAAAGGTCATTATGCTTCAAGATGTCTAGATAGAGCTCTGAGTATTCAGAATAGGGAAAATAGAGGTAAGATTGTGAAGAAAAGTTACTATGTTAGAGAAGATGCAAGTATATCTGATGATGAAACTGATTATGAGGATGATAATGATAATGAATACCTATTCATAGCCTTAAGAGATGAAACTATTTCTGCTAACTCTAGAAGCTATCTGAAGGAAAAGGATCTGGAAGAAAGTACTAACCCTGAAGAAACTATAATGTCTACCTTTCATGCTAAAAGAGAAAAAGATGACTAGGTCATTGATAGTGGATGCTCAAATCATATGGCAAGTGATAAGAGTAAGTTTGTTAAACTTGAAAAATATGATGGTGGAGTAGTTAGGTTTTGTGATGATGCAACTGCTAAGATTTGTGGAAAAGGTTCAATTAGTTTTGATGGAATGCATAATACTGATGATGTTATTTATGTCAAATGTTTAAAGCATAATCTCTTAAGTGTTGGATAGATGTGTAGTAAGGGTTACAATCATCTTAAGTGGAAATATTTATCATCTCAAAGGTGGTGATAGTTATTGCTTTATGACTCAGATCAGTGAGATTTGGCTATGGCATAGAAGATTATGCTACATCAATTTTGATAGCCTGGTAAGGATAAGTTCAGTTCAAACTATGAGAGATCTGCCAAAGATTACAAAGCCCATCAATGTTGCCTATAGGGAATGTCAGATTGGAAAGGAAACAAGAAGCTTCAAAGTCAAAGATCAGTTGTCTACCAGACTGTTGGAATTGGTACATACAGATCTTTTTGGTCCTACTGGAGTAAGGAGTTTTGAAGGTAATAGGTATTTTATGTTATCTATTAATAATTACTCTAGAATGACATTGGCCACTTTTCTTAAGGAAATATTAGAAGCCCTAGATAAGTTTAAAGCCCGTAAAGCAATGGTTGAAAATGAAATGGATATGAAGATCAAATGTTTGATGTCTGACAGAGGTGGATAATTTACTTCTAATGAGCTTAACATGTTTTGTGAGAATCATGGGATAAAGAGGCATTTATCTGCTTCTAGGACTCCTCAATAGAATGGAGTGGTAGAAAGGAAGAACAAGATTGTTCAAGAAGCTGCAAGGATAATGATAAAAGAATAAAACCTACCTGAAGTCTACTGGAGTGAAGAAATTCATACTGATGTCTACATACAAAATAGAGTATAGGTAAAAGCAGATGACACAAAGACTCCCTATGAGCTGTGGTATGGAAGGATTCCCACTATTAAATATTTCAAAGTTTTTGGAAGAAAATGTTATATTAGAAGAGATGAAGAACTAGGAAAGTTTGATGTAAGGTGTGATGAAGGTATCTTCCTTAGGTATTCTACTAGAATCTGTTATGTCAAAAAATATCTCCTTGGACTTTTTCCCTTCTAGGTTTAGCTCCCAGGTCCCTTGTTTTACATCTTGCATGTTCATTTTGACTCCCAGAAGAAAATGACCTAAAACCCATGCCACATGGGAATTGAGGGATATTTTTGCACTTAGTCCTGCCTTGAAATAGGACCTATGGACATGGGTACTCACGCCCTTGCCCTGCCCTATTTCAGGCAGGTCCCAAATTTGAATGTTAGTTATGTGACTTTTAATTAGGTCCCATGCTGATATCTTAAGTTTGAATTATGAAATTCTTAGAGAGAATGTGTTTAGTTACATATATAAGCATATTTAGGGTTTCATTTGCAAACTGGGAGCTAACAAGAAGATGATTATGAACTTTTGGCAAACTTATGATTTTAGAGAATTCAAGATATTCATTGTTGCAGAGCAGAGCATTGTTATTTTCTTTGTGATTGCAGATTTGGCTTCATCTTCTCATGTGTTGAAGAATCTTCATCTATGTGAGATCTACAACTCTGAGGTGATATCTATTTGCAATAGACAAACATTAAAACCGACAATATATCTAGCTCTGATATGTATTGTAGAACTATTTGCGGTAAGCACGTGCAGGAAGCTAACATAAATGTTCATCTTTAACAATGCGCGCTATTATATTCATAATGATAAAACAAGGATTACAGAGTAAAGCTGTATACATTCAGCTTGTTATTGACATTACAGGACTTTCAAGACTTACAAGACTCACAAGACTCTCTCAAACTTGACTCAATATTACTACTTGACTTCTCAAGAACTTTCTCCGACTATGAACCGATGGGACCACTGAAACTTTTGAGAAAAGTAGTGTACATGAATTCATGATCTTGTTCCTTACCTGAGAAGTAAAAATGTTCGTATTGCTTTTTACAATACTCCTTGAATTTTCTCAGATCTTTACATTTACCTTTCATGAATTTCTGGTAAGAAAGCTGTTCCATAACATCTCGCTTTCCTACAAACATTCTTGCTAGTTGAGCACAGACTTGATCTGTACCACTATCAAGCAGAGTTTCAATAAACTCATTATCTAACCTGTCCCAAACTACCCTTGCCATTCCAGTCATGGAATTTAATGCTTGCTTTATTACTTCCTTTTCATCAGCATTAGGGTTAGTTGAGATATAATTAGTGATCCATGCTCTCATTGCATCGACACCTCTAGCATTTTCTATCTCCTCAAATTTATCAAAGTTTACCATGGGAGGAGTGTCAGCTTTGAAAGTTTGAATATTTTTGAATGGATCACTTCCTGGTAATGGATATTGACCATTCCCCCGGGCCATCAACACAGTACCCTGAACAGGAGCGGCTGAAACTGACCTAGTAGGAACAGGGTCAGGAGGATTTTCAGCTGGCACAGGAAGGGGCTGTGTGGGTAAAACTTGACCGCTAGCAGGATCATAACGTAGTGGTTCATTAGATGTAGGGACATGAACTTGTAAACGTTTACCACCACTATACTGGGCTGCTAGATAGGTACTTGCATTATTTGGAAAACTCTTAAATGGAGGAACCTTATGAGTTTGAGCTCTAATTCTATTAAGAGATAAGTGCAAATTATTGGCCTCGGAAGCTATTGCCTGACGAGTCTCCTGGGACTCTTCCTTTAAATTATCAGCAATCTTTAACTGAGAAGTTGTGAGAAAAGAAATCTCCTCAGTAATTTCTTGTAACCTTTGCCCAGAATGTCTGAGCTGGACATTTGTAGTTCCCAATTGAGCATTAACTGCATCAAAATCTGCCTTCATTTCTTGCTGGACTTTGAGAACTAAATCTCTCTGTCTTGCCATCTCTGCATCTAACTCTATCTTTCTGATTTCAGTTTTAACAACAAACTCCTGATAGAGTACTTTCAATTCATTCAAACCATTTCCAACAGTATCAACCCAGTGTTGATTTATCCGTTGCTCAAGCTTTTGGAGCTCAGCAATCATGGTATGATCATTAGAATGAATAATTTGGAAATGCTGTTCATGCTTTACAAACTCAAGATCTAATCTAATTTTTTGATCTTCTTGAAACAACATATTCTTACGGTGACAGAGATTTCCCCAGTTAAGTAAATAACTTTGAGAAGGGGCATTATTACCTAAAGGCAAAACATGCAAAGGCCAACATGGCACTTTAAACTTTCCCGTTGTATCTAACATGAGAAAATCATGGAAAGGCATGACACGACCTGGAATAGTATTTGCACCACCAGGGTTATCAATTATTCGGGAATCTACAACAGATATTGGGGCATCAGGAAGAGCAACCTCAAATTCAGAAAACATCTCTCGGGTAGTCATCATTCTTAATTTGGCTTCGGTAGGTGGAAAAATAAATGAACAATCTTCACACTGGTATAAGCCATTTTGTAAAATAGAATATTTGGAGTGACTGCAGGAGGGTTTCTTGAATCTATTCTGGAAAGAGGGTTGTCCTGACACAGATGGTATTTAGAACAAATTTTCATACCCTTGAGAGGGTTGTAACCTCATATTGGAGGTTCTTGGTAACACAGTTGGTGTGGATGGCACAGATGATTGAGGCTCATTATAAAAGAAAGGAACATCAGATTCTAGATCTTTAGACTTCATTGAACTAGCAGGAAAGCTAGAAGTCCTATTAGCTGGTCTCGCAGACCGCATATCTGGGGTACCAAACTTAATGACTGCCTGATCATCTATTTCTTCTAGGGTAAGACCCTGAAGTTGTGGATTTCTTGCAATCTCCTTTTCACTGATATTGTCTTGCTCCCACAATTCCATAACCCATTCTTTAGGCATCATAATATCTTTATGTTTAACAACCTTAGGCGCTGTTAACTTGGCGGTGGCACTTGAGGAACTCCATACAGTTGACAGTCCTTCCAAGCCCTTTTCATTCGGACTTCTGGGGTTCACCATTAAAGGGATAACCTTATCATACAATCTATAGTGAACTAGAAAGGCTAATGAATGGTCAACTGAGTCTGCTTTCATAAACAAATTCATGGTTTTAAACTTATACTCTAAGACATCCCTAAGATTTCCATCTAAAAGACTGACAGAGTAGTCTAGAAGACAGTCAACAAAGAAGGGACCTTTAGCCATAGAGTCACAACCTGCGCCAAGTAAAGAATGAGATAGTTTATAAAACCTAGCATCTTTAAGCATCATCATAGCTATGATAGGTAAACCTTTTCTGTAATGACCACAGATACCTATCCTAATATAAGACAGATGCATGAATTGGGGATTCTTTTTACTTTCTTGAGCTTTGCGTCTAAACTTCTTTGGTGCAGGAGCACCTACCTGACAGTTGGTCATGATAAGGCAGTTAGTAGTTTAGGTCTTGTTTGTGTTTCCAAGAAGGTCTGTTAGACCATTTGCATGTAATAAGGTCATGCTGATCAGGATAAGATCATGCTGACCAGGCTTTTGCTATTTTTAGCTAGTTAGTTATAACAGCTGGCATGATGTATGTTCGATTGGATCTCCCAGCCGCTTGGAGAGTTCCCAGCCGCTTGGAGTTGGGTCAGTAGTACTCATATTGAAATCTTTATAAGCATGGGATCGGTTGATTGTAGAAAAATGGATCGGCAGTCTAGTATTGTATTGCGCAGAGTAGGTTGAGTGTTCTGTGTGAAGAACATCATATTGTATTACATCTGTGAATCAATAAAGATCCTGTTTTGTTTTCTGTTTGATCTCCTTCCTGTAATCGATCGCGGGTTTGAGAGTTTTTCATGGATATACTGATCCATTCCACCGGTTGACTCATCTGATCGGTGGAATGGCAATGTACAGTAGGTTAGATGTTAGGTTGTTTTCTGTTTGCATGCAGGTGCACAGGATCACGGTCGACAGATGCTGAGAAGCCTAGCATCCTCATGTGCTAGGTCAAGTTGATAAACTGGAGTTGGAAGATCACCCTGAGGTTGGATCGGGTCATCCCTGGTGGATCGGCGAAGAGTGATTTCGCTAAGTACAGAAGTTCGTGAAGACGGCAGCATCAGGATATTTCTGCAAATATCCTGCAGTCAGGTTAGGCATCATCATCCGGATAAATGAAGATGAACATGATGCAGTTGAGCGCATGAAGTGCGGGTTCGTCGGGGTGATCATCAGCAGGAGGAGCCGAGGAGTGTATCGGCATCAGGATCATCATATAGGGAATGCCAAACATCCGCATATCGCGAGTAGATGCGGGAGTGGAAGTTGTGTTTTTTTGACTAAGTATTGAGAAGGTCATCAGGATATGACGTCATCATCATCAGGACATACGTCATCAGGACATTTCGGAGCAGCAGGATATTGTGAAACTGCGGGTGACGTCATCGTCATCAGGATCTACGTCATCAGGATATCGGGTGACGTCAGCATCGAGTGAACGGTGCGAGGAGTTAGGGTTTGTCATCATCAGGATAATTGGGAAGAACCGGATGTTCGTTATCCTGTTGAATATCATGATGCTGTTGCTTGTATCATCGGGCAGTGGAGCGTCGAAGGGAAGGTGTTGAAGGTCGTCATCAGGATATTTGGAGTAACCGGATGTTGAATATCCTGCTGACGAAGGTGATGTTAAATATCATGATGAGGCCGCTAGAGCTTGGCGCCCGATGAACAGTGCAACCGGAGGATGTTTGTGCCTGTTGAACATCATGATGATGTTGAAGGTAGAGAAGACGGAAATTGTCGGTGAGGTGAACAGTGGACGTCAGGAGGATGTTCGCGCTGGTCGGACATGATGATGATGCTGTTGGTTTTCGGAAGCATGATGCTGACAGAGTAAAGCCGAAATATGATGATGATGGCGAAGATGATGATGATGAGGTTGGTCTGCAGACATTCATGCTATATGCGAATGATATAGTGTGGATGCCTCTGCATCATAGTGGTATCAGAGCTCAGCAAAAGGTCTGGGCTGTTGTGTGTTGATTCTGTCACCGAAAGGGCAGAGGTAGAGATAGAGTTGATTGTGTTGTGTGTTGATTGAGAGGTTGACAAAATGCCTCCTAAAGGTAGTGGTACTGCAAGGGAATTGCAGGAGATGAAGGAGAAACATGCTAGAGAGATGAGGAAGATGAAGGAGCTTGCTGAAGCACTTCAAGCCAGGCTGACAGCCCTGGAAAAGAACAAAAAGAGGGAAGTGGAAGACAGTGAGTCTGAAGAAGATGCAGATACTGTTGAAGAGTATGAAGAGGTAGCTGAAGATCTGGATGCTGAAGACCAGAGGTTGGCAAAACTGTTAAAGGCAGTGCAGAGTGAAAAACCTAAGGTAAAGGTTGATGTTTCCAAGTATACTGGAAGTTTGAATGAAGATGAGTTGTTGGATTGGATTGCTGCACTGGATAATCACTTTGAATGTGAAGATGTTGCTGAGGATCAGAAGGTAAAAATTGCAAAGACCAAGTTAGGAGGTCATGCTTTGGTATGGTGGGATTATATACAATCTGAGAGAAGGAAGCAAGGGAAGTCTAAGATCACTTCTTGGGATAAGATGGTAGCAAGGATAAAGGGTAAATTCTTGCCAAGGGATTATGAAATCCAGATGTTTAAGAAGCTGCAATTTTTAAAGCAGAAAGACAGGGATGTGAAATCATATACTGAGGAATTTTATCTGTTGAGTATGAGATCTGGTCATCATGAGAATGAGGTAGAAAAGGTGGCTAGGTACTTGGCAGGTTTGAGGTTTAACATACAGGATGAGTTAGTGTTAGCTAACCCTAAGAATGTGGAGGATTGTTATCAAATGGCAATCAGGATTGAAGAAAAGCTGAACAGAGGACATGATAAGTCCATGAGAGGAAGAGGAAACAATAGGGGAAGAGGAGCAGCCCCTGCACAAAAGCAACCCACTGAGGTTCAAGAAGACACTGGTAAAGGACAAGGACAGTATGATTTCAGAGGTGGATGGAAAGGTAATAGAGGAAGATTTGGAGGTGGTAGAGGTTCTACTACATTTTCAGGAAAGTGTTACACCTGTGGAGAGTTTGGTCATCCATCTTTCAAATGTCCAGAAAACAAAGGTTCATCATCCAGAAATGATAGAACAAGTGACAAGAGGGTACAACTGGTACAAGAAGAGAAAGAAGAAGAAAGTGCAAACAGAGGTCCTGAGAATTTTGGCTATCCAGAGAGTGGAGAATCACTGATGTTAAGGAAAACAAGTTTGCAGGCATCAAAGGATCTGGTGCAAAGAAGAGCTCTTTTCAAAACCACATGTAAGAGCAAAGGTAAGGTATGTAAAGTTGTCATTGATACTGGTTCAACAGACAACATGATATCTCAGGAGATGGTTGATAAACTGAAGCTGGAAAGGATTCCACATCCACACCCTTACAAGGCATCTTGGGTGAGTGATAGGCAATCACTTTTTGTCTCTGAACAGGCATATGTGGATTTCCAGATTGGACCATATCAGGATAGAATTTTGTGTGACATATTGCCTATGGAATGTTGTCACCTGCTGTTGGGTAGACCATGGCAATTTGATAGAAGGGTACTGTATGATGGGTATGCTAATACCTACACCATCAAGAAGGATGGGAAGACTATTAAGTTGATGCCATTGCAGGCAAACGCTGCAGCACATAAGGCAGCTCAAATCATTTTAATGGGAAAGAAGGAGTATATGCAGATGCCTAGAGGAGCAGGCATGAAGGCAGTTCAGGACACTGCAGGGAAAGGAGTTGTTACAGACAACAAGCTGAAGACAGTTTCAGTTGTGACTGACAGAGGTCAGCAGCAGGTTCAGAAACAGGGGTGCAAACAGCCACCAGTTCAGAGGAATGACAAGGCTGTTGTCATAGTTGGGACTATTGTTTGTCCTATAAGAGTTGAAAGGAAGATAGACTTGAACACTTCAGAAGTTCAAGAGGTAGTTCAGCCAGAGGTTCTGGTTAGGCAACCTGACAAACACAGGGTATGTGAGAAGAAGGCCTACATCCACAGGCATGATGATTTACTTGCCAGAAAGCAAGTTACAGTTCAGAAGTCTTGGAGCAGCCAAGAGACAGCAGCAGCTAAAGCTGGAATAGGTCAGAAGATTGACAAAGCCAAGTGTACAGGTGGAAGACTTCCACAGACTAAACTCATGGGACATGAGTTCTTTTCTGTTGGGGAGTATGGTGCAGGAGCACCTACCTGACAGTTGGTCATGATAAGGCAGTTAGTAGTTTAGGTCTTGTTTGTGTTTCCAAGAAGGTCTGTTAGACCATTTGCATGTAATAAGGTCATGCTGATCAGGATAAGATCATGCTGACCAGGCTTTTGCTATTTTTAGCTAGTTAGTTATAACAGCTGGCATGATGTATGTTCGATTGGATCTCCCAGCCGCTTGGAGAGTTCCCAGCCGCTTGGAGTTGGGTCAGTAGTACTCATATTGAAATCTTTATAAGCATGGGATCGGTTGATTGTAGAAAAATGGATCGGCAGTCTAGTATTGTATTGCGCAGAGTAGGTTGAGTGTTCTGTGTGAAGAACATCATATTGTATTACATCTGTGAATCAATAAAGATCCTGTTTTGTTTTCTGTTTGATCTCCTTCCTGTAATCGATCGCGGGTTTGAGAGTTTTTCATGGATATACTGATCCATTCCACCGGTTGACTCATCTGATCGGTGGAATGGCAATGTACAGTAGGTTAGATGTTAGGTTGTTTTCTGTTTGCATGCAGGTGCACAGGATCGCGGTCGACAGATGCTGAGAAGCCTAGCATCCTCATGTGCTAGGTCAAGTTGATAAACTGGAGTTGGAAGATCACCCTGAGGTTGGATCGGGTCATCCCTGGTGGATCGGCGAAGAGCGATTTCGCTAAGTACAGAAGTTCGTGAAGACGGCAGCATCAGGATATTTCTGCAAATATCCTGCAGTCAGGTTAGGCATCATCATCCGGATAAATGAAGATGAACATGATGCAGTTGAGCGCATGAAGTGCGGGTTCGTCGGGGTGATCATCAGCAGGAGGAGCCGAGGAGTGTATCGGCATCAGGATCATCATATAGGGAATGCCAAACATCCGCATATCGCGAGTAGATGCGGGAGTGGAAGTTGTGTTTTTTTGACTAAGTATTGAGAAGGTCATCAGGATATGACGTCATCATCATCAGGACATACGTCATCAGGACATTTCGGAGCAGCAGGATATTGTGAAACTGCGGGTGACGTCATCGTCATCAGGATCTACGTCATCAGGATATCGGGTGACGTCAGCATCGAGTGAACGGTGCGAGGAGTTAGGGTTTGTCATCATCAGGATAATTGGGAAGAACCGGATGTTCGTTATCCTGTTGAATATCATGATGCTGTTGCTTGTATCATCGGGCAGTGGAGCGTCGAAGGGAAGGTGTTGAAGGTCGTCATCAGGATATTTGGAGTAACCGGATGTTGAATATCCTGCTGACGAAGGTGATGTTAAATATCATGATGAGGCCGCTAGAGCTTGGCGCCCGATGAACAGTGCAACCGGAGGATGTTTGCGCCTGTTGAACATCATGATGATGTTGAAGGTAGAGAAGACGGAAATTGTCGGTGAGGTGAACAGTGGACGTCAGGAGGATGTTCGCGCTGGTCGGACATGATGATGATGCTGTTGGTTTTCGGAAGCATGATGCTGATAGAGTAAAGCCGAAATATGATGATGATGGCGAAGATGATGATGATGAGGTTGGTCTGCAGACATTCATGCTATATGCGAATGATATAGTGTGGATGCCTCTGCATCATTCTTGACTAGCTCATCAGTGAATATATTTAATTTTCCTTCGTTGCCTCCTTGGACAACATGTGACAGTTCGGCTACATGACAGTTCTGAGAAGCTCTATATCCAAACCAATCTCTTAAACCTATTGACTTATTATTAAACATATCAACTAGACCTTTAGGTACATCCTTGTAGATTTCATGAGCTGGGATTTTTGGAACTTTAAAGGGTTTCTCATCTACAGGAGCTACGGCATACTTATCCATATCATCTAAACAATTCTTAACTATGGATTCTTCACTAAAACAAGTCTCATTGTTTGCAAAGAAGTTAGTAAACCTAACCTCTGAGTTACGCTCCGCCGTCATGTCGGAACGACTGTTGTCCTTCGCTGAAGAAGAGGAATTGGAAGTGGAAGCCATCTGCGCTCTAACCTCGCTCGAACCTGCGCTCAAAAGGAACAATTACTGCCCTGGCTGCCCTGAAGCCTTCACATGGCGTTAGACGGGACTTACAATACGGGACTTACAACTATCAAGGTTGTCCTGAGACCATACAGGGAGACTATAAGGGAGCTTTACAGATATTGAGGGAAAAGAGGAGTTAACGTTAGACAACAACGTAAACAACATACAGCAATATCGTTTCTTGAGGCTCTGATACCAAATCTAAGCTACAATAGACAAACATTAAAACCGACAATATATCTAGCTCTGATATGTATTGTAGAACTATTTGCGGTAAGCACGTGCAGGAAGCTAACAGAAATGTTCATCTTTAACAATGCGCGCTATTATATTCATAATGATAAAACAAGGATTACAGAGTAAAGCTGTATACATTCAGCTTGTTATTGACATTACAGGACTTTCAAGACTTACAAGACTCACAAGACTCTCTCAAACTTGACTCAATATTACTACTTGACTTCTCAAGAACTTTCTCCGACTATGAACCGATAATGAATGCAGGCGGCCCTGGCACCCTTTTATAGGGAAGCGGGGGCAGATCTTTTAACCCCGACACCATAATTCATTTCAGATCCGTCCACAAGAAGCTGACACGAAGCAAACCTTATCCGAAGAGCATCCCAAAAGGTGGGACCCAATTTCTCGTGAACAAGATAAGGTCAGACCGACCGACACAAACGGACGATTCCTTTTACAACTAAGAGGAATAACTTAGCCTTTCAATGAGGTGGAAAGGTAACCCCTTTAGAACGTGGTGAGGTCCACGCCTTATCGTTAGTCACGCGGAGATAAGATTCCACGCTAAGTGACATGCCCACTTAGTAGCCTAGGACCCAGTACTATTGGAGTCATCATCATCCTGTCGTCCCCATGCACAGATTCCACAAAAAGCTTTGCCGGGATGATGACACGTTTGTTGAGGTGGTGGAGGAGGTACCCTTGGGTCATCCTCTGAATGGTCTTCACAGTTGTAACAGGTTTGAGTTGAGGCATGTGGGATACAGCCTGTCATCAACTGAGGCAAGCCTTCCTTCCAGATGATACTCATTACCTTGAGTTTATACGGACCGTAGATACCTCGAGTCAAGGATAGAGGGGTAGCCTCGTTCATCCTGTATGTTTTCACGTGTAACCAAATTGGGACTTGGTGAGCATAAAAATATCTAATTCTATTTTTCAGGGTCCAATGCTCAAAAACTGACTCTGGTCCACAAGGTCCATAATGTTGAGCCATGTATCTATTCAATACACTATCTTCTCCTGAGTTAAATGTAAGGCGGAAAATACAACCTGTATAAGCTGTTGTCTTATTGAAATTCATATTCTCCGCCGGAGGATATGGTCCTGCAAACATGTCTCGAATGAGATCTTTACCTTCTTCGAAATTCAGCCATTCTTCGGGCTTACCAATTGTTGGATTGTTGAATTGAAGCGGCAGGCTGAAGTCTCCACACCAATTGGTTAGAACATGACCAATGTCTGGATCTACTTGTTCTGCTTCAGCACCAAAGTGGAAGAAGGGGGTTTCTGACCATAGACCTGGAGAAGTGAGTAACAACTTGGCCTTCAACATCTTAAAACGATCATAAAGGAAGTCATTTGCCATTCTGAAATTATGTAATTCCCTTCTGGGAAAGGGATTGGTACTCCACTCAGTTCTACTGAGCTCATGCCATCTATGTTCTCGAATCCTTATATGAACCATTCGGACTCGACCTTTCACTTGTCTGACCTTCTTTGATTCTGGTTCTTCTGGATCTCCTTCTGGTTCTTGATGTCCTTCGCGAGATACAAAATCAGCTACAACGTTTTCAGCTCTGTCCACATCACGTTTTAGTGGAAGATTACAAACAAGAGACCTTTGAAACTTCTTTAGATCCTTGGTCATGACGGTTGTGGCAAAAAGCTCTTTGATTTGCTTGATTTCTTCTGTGCGTTCCTGGAACTGCTTGTGAAGCCAAACCTGGTTGACAGGTTTCTTCTTCTTCTCTTCTGGCTCAATTCTTGAGAAAGAGGTTGGATGATGAATTCTGGGCAGCTGGTATAATCCTTTGAATGTCAGGAAATCCTGATCTACTATGAACGGCTGCCATTCACTGAGAGTGTTGCTTCCTATGACTCCGTCATAATCCTCAACTTCATAATGAACAAACAGTGTTTGTTGAAGTTTCTCTTCAAATCCTAACTGGATTGGAGCAACACAGAATAATCTACTAAAAGATTTTTCATTATTTCCGAAGGTAATATCTGTTTTACCTTCTCTCCATGCATCTTCTGGGAATGCATTCTTTCTAGCAATATTTAAATCCGCTCCAGTGTCAATAAGAAAAGACAAAGGATAGGCTTGAATACCTGGAAATTTTATCAGAAGAACAGCTCCTGGACAGTGAGTTGTGGCTTTGGTGGCGCGAAGATACGCCTTCTCTTCTTTCATAACACTGTACTTTCCTTTGCTGCTTTGTCCTTAGTATACTGGCGGATCATCTTGAATAGGGATGACTTCCCGAATGGGACTCCCTTCAAAAGCTTCAGAAACCAAATATTGCATTGGATCGTCAAGGTGTTCTTCTTTAACTGCCTGAAGGCTTTTAGCTTCTCTGACCTGAAAGCACTTCTCTGCACACATTAAAACACCTTCTGAAATTGTTGGAGTAGTTTGCGGCAGTGGTGACAGACTTGTCTGATTGTATCTATTGATGTACTGCTGCAATTCTCTTTGAGATTCTTCAACATTTCTTTCTTCAATATCCTCAGTCATGAGGATCTCAATTTCATCTTGTGCTTGTTTCAGCACCTTATCTAGGAATTCCATGCGATGGCGTCGCCATAATCTTCTCGCCATGCTGCCAGGAGCAGGGGCTTCAAGAATTCCTTTCTGTTCAACTGGTGTTGTATTAACCACCACAGAATCAGTCTGGCCAGCTTCTCTGAGAGAAGATACTGAACTTCTTTGTTGGTTATACCATGGAGATGGTTGATAACCAGAACTTTGTGGAGCCGGAGATCTAGGAGCCGGAGACCTCAGAGGTCTGACAGGAATGAAACTTCTTCCTCTGACTTGATATGGTCGAGGATGCTGGTAGAAGTAGTGGTCACTTTCTTCTTCTTCTTCAACAATTTCTTGTTGAACCGGTCGCTGTGACACAAAAGCTGGTTCCTTGGGCTTCATCAGATTATACTTCTTGGCTTTTAGATCCACAAGTCGAGCTTTGAGCTTCTTCCAGGTCTCTGGACCCATGTCCATGACCTTCAGTTTTTGCTCGATGTTCAGAATTTCTCCAATTACTTGATCTAGTTCGGAGACCGAACCTTTCATCATTCTGATAGAACCTGACATCTTTCTATAATAGAAAGACACCTCTGAGTCTTCAGATCTGGCTGATTCTTCGGAAGTATCTGAATCACAATTTTCTTCAGGCTGTGATTTCATCAACTTAACTTTTGCCTGATCTTCTCGAGATGAGAAGTATTCTTCTTCCTCGGACTCTGAATCTTCTGGACTTGAGATCACTATGTCTTCAGAGTCAGATGGATAGTCATATATATAATCATATTCATCTGCTGTGACGCCGACACCTTTAGCTGCTCGGACTTTAGCTTTTCCCTTTTTCTTATCTTTCTTAGGACACTTGTTAGCTAAATGGTCACCTTTACAAATGTAACACACTGGTTTCCGTCTGGCACTATCTTTTCTTCTTTTGTCTTTCTTACGAAAGTATCCCTTTTTCCTTGGCTTTCGGCGATCCTTATCTTTTCCTTTGTCAGCTTTCTTTTTATACTTTTTCTTGTATGGCTTGCAATCAACACAATCATCATTATCTTTATCCAGCTGGTAACATACGGCTGCAGATAAGATCGGCTGAATCTTCTTTTTCTCTTTCCGATCTTTCACTTCATTGCAAATGTCGGTGTTGATCTGTTCAAGAAACTGGACAATTTGTGGAAAAGTTAATTCTTTCATATCAGCTTTATCATGCAAGAGATTCTCTAAAACCTTGCGATGATAATAGGCTCCAATGGGACCACTGAAACTTTTGAGAAAAGTAGTGTACATGAATTCATGATCTTGTTCCTTACCTGAGAAGTAAAAATGTTCGTATTGCTTTTTACAATACTCCTTGAATTTTCTCAGATCTTTACATTTACCTTTCATGAATTTCTGGTAAGAAAGCTGTTCCATAACATCTCGCTTTCCTACAAACATTCTTGACTAGCTCATCAGTGAATATATTTAATTTTCCTTCGTTGTCCAAGGTGCTTACCGCAAATAGTTCTACAATACATATCAGAGCTAGATATATTGTCGGTTTTAATGTTTGTCTATTGCAGCTTAGATTTGGTATCAGAGCCTCAGGAAACGATATTGCTGTATGTTGTTTACGTTGTTGTCTAACGTTAACTCCTCTTTTCCCTCAATATCTGTAAAGCTCCCTTATAGTCTCCCTGTATGGTCTCAGGACAACCTTGATAGTTGTAAGTCCCGTATTGTAAGTCCCGTCTAACGCCGTGTGAAGGCTTCAGGGCAGCCAGGGCAGTAATTATTCCTTTTGAGCGCAGGTTCGAGCGAGGTTAGAGCGCAGATGGCTTCCACTTCCAATTCCTCTTCTTCAGCGAAGGACAACAGTCGTTCCGACATGACGGCGGAGCGTAACTCAGAGGTTAGGTTTACTAACTTCTTTGCAAACAATGAGACTTGTTTTAGTGAAGAATCCATAGTTAAGAATTGTTTAGATGATATGGATAAGTATGCCGTAGCTCCTGTAGATGAGAAACCCTTTAAAGTTCCAAAAATCCCAGCTCATGAAATCTACAAGGATGTACCTAAAGGTCTAGTTGATATGTTTAATAATAAGTCAATAGGTTTAAGAGATTGGTTTGGATATAGAGCTTCTCAGAACTGTCATGTAGCCGAACTGTCACATGTTGTCCAAGGAGGCAACGAAGGAAAATTAAATATATTCACTGATGAGCTAGTCAAGAAGTTTAGACGCAAAGCTCAAGAAAGTAAAAAGAATCCCCAATTCATGCATCTGTCTTATATTAGGATAGGTATCTGTGGTCATTACAGAAAAGGTTTACCTATCATAGCTATGATGATGCTTAAAGATGCTAGGTTTTATAAACTATCTCATTCTTTACTTGGCGCAGGTTGTGACTCTATGGCTAAAGGTCCCTTCTTTGTTGACTGTCTTCTAGACTACTCTGTCAGTCTTTTAGATGGAAATCTTAGGGATGTCTTAGAGTATAAGTTTAAAACCATGAATTTGTTTATGAAAGCAGACTCAGTTGACCATTCATTAGCCTTTCTAGTTCACTATAGATTGTATGATAAGGTTATCCCTTTAATGGTGAACCCCAGAAGTCCGAATGAAAAGGGCTTGGAAGGACTGTCAACTGTATGGAGTTCCTCAAGTGCCACCGCCAAGTTAACAGCGCCTAAGGTTGTTAAACATAAAGATATTATGATGCCTAAAGAATGGGTTATGGAATTGTGGGAGCAAGACAATATCAGTGAAAAGGAGATTGCAAGAAATCCACAACTTCAGGGTCTTACCCTAGAAGAAATAGATGATCAGGCATTCATTAAGTTTGGTACCCTAGATATGCGGTCTGCGAGACCAGCTAATAGGACTTCTAGCTTTCCTGCTAGTTCAATGAAGTCTAAAGATCTAGAATCTGATGTTCCTTTCTTTTATAATGAGCCTCAATCATCTGTGCCATCCACACCAACTGTGTTACCAAGAACCTCCAGTATGAGGTTACAACCCTCTCAAGGGTATGAAAATTTGTTCCGAATACCATCTGTGTCAGGACAACCCTCTTTCCAGAATAGATTCAAGAAACCCTCCTGCAGTCACTCCAAATATTCTATTTTACAAAATGGCTTATACCAGTGTGAAGATTGTTCATTTATTTTTCCACCTACCGAAGCCAAATTAAGAATGATGACTACCCGAGAGATGTTTTCTGAATTTGAGGTTGCTCTTCCTGATGCCCCAATATCTGTTGTAGATTCCCGAATAATTGATAACCCTGGTGGTGCAAATACTATTCCAGGTCGTGTCATGCCTTTCCATGATTTTCTCATGTTAGATACAACGGGAAAGTTTAAAGTGCCATGTTGGCCTTTGCATGTTTTGCCTTTAGGTAATAATGCCCCTTCTCAAAGTTATTTACTTAACTGGGGAAATCTCTGTCACCGTAAGAATATGTTGTTTCAAGAAGATCAAAAAATTAGATTAGATCTTGAGTTTGTAAAGCATGAACAACATTTCCAAAGTATTCATTCTAATGATCATACCATGATTGCTGAGCTCCAAAAGCTTGAGCAACGGATAAATCAACACTGGGTTGATACTGTTGGAAATGGTTTGAATGAATTGAAAGTACTCTATCAGGAGTTTGTTGTTAAAACTGAAATCAGAAAGATAGAGTTAGATGCAGAGATGGCAAGACAGAGAGATTTAGTTCTCAAAGTCCAGCAAGAAATGAAGGCAGATTTTGATGCAGTTAATGCTCAATTGGGAACTACAAATGTCCAGCTCAGACATTCTGGGCAAAGGTTACAAGAAATTACTGAGGAGATTTCTTTTCTCACAACTTCTCAGTTAAAGATTGCTGATAATTTAAAGGAAGAGTCCCAGGAGACTCGTCAGGCAATAGCTTCCGAGGCCAATAATTTGCACTTATCTCTTAATAGAATTAGAGCTCAAACTCATAAGGTTCCTCCATTTAAGAGTTTTCCAAATAGTGCAAGTACCTATCTAGCAGCCCAGTATAGTGGTGGTAAACGTTTACAAGTTCATGTCCCTACATCTAATGAACCACTACGTTATGATCCTGCTAGCGGTCAAGTTTTACCCACACAGCCCCTTCCTGTGCCAGCTGAAAATCCTCCTGACCCTGTTCCTACTAGGTCAGTTTCAGCCGCTCCTGTTCAGGGTACTGTGTTGATGGCCCGGGGGAATGGTCAATATCCATTACCAGGAAGTGATCCATTCAAAAATATTCAAACTTTCAAAGCCGACACTCCTCCCATGGTAAACTTTGATAAATTTGAGGAGATAGAAAATGCTAGAGGTGTCGATGCAATGAGAGCATGGATCACTAATTATATCTCAACTAACCCTAATGCTGATGAAAAGGAAGTAATAAAGCAAGCATTAAATTCCATGACTGGAATGGCAAGGGTAGTTTGGGACAGGTTAGATAATGAGTTTATTGAAACTCTGCTTGATAGTGGTACAGATCAAGTCTGTGCTCAACTAGCAAGAATGTTTGTAGGAAAGCGAGATGTTATGGAACAGCTTTCTTACCAGAAATTCATGAAAGGTAAATGTAAAGATCTGAGAAAATTCAAGGAGTATTGTAAAAAGCAATACGAACATTTTTACTTCTCAGGTAAGGAACAAGATCATGAATTCATGTACACTACTTTTCTCAAAAGTTTCAGTGGTCCCATCGGAGCCTATTATCATCGCAAGGTTTTAGAGAATCTCTTGCATGATAAAGCTGATATGAAAGAATTAACTTTTCCACAAATTGTCCAGTTTCTTGAACAGATCAACACCGACATTTGCAATGAAGTGAAAGATCGGAAAGAGAAAAAGAAGATTCAGCCGATCTTATCTGCAGCCGTATGTTACCAGCTGGATAAAGATAATGATGATTGTGTTGATTGCAAGCCATACAAGAAAAAGTATAAAAAGAAAGCTGACAAAGGAAAAGATAAGGATCACCGAAAGCCAAGGAAAAAGGGATACTTTCGTAAGAAAGACAAAAGAAGAAAAGATAGTGCCAGACGGAAACCAGTGTGTTACATCTGTAAAGGTGACCATTTAGCTAACAAGTGTCCTAAGAAAGATAAGAAAAAGGGAAAAGCTAAAGTCCGAGCAGCTAAAGGTGTCGGCGTCACAGCAGATGAATATGATTATATATATGACTATCCATCCGACTCTGAAGACATAGTGATCTCAAGTCCAGAAGATTCAGAGTCCGAGGAAGAAGAATACTTCTCATCTCGAGAAGATCAGGCAAAAGTTAAGTTGATGAAATCACAGCCTGAAGAAAATTGTGATTCAGATACTTCCGAAGAATCAGCCAGATCTGAAGACTCAGAGGTGTCTTTCTATTATAGAAAGATGTCAGGTTCTATCAGAATGATGAAAGGTTCGGTCTCCGAACTAGATCAAGTAATTGGAGAAATTCTGAACATCGAGCAAAAACTGAAGGTCATGGACATGGGTCCAGAGACCTGGAAGAAGCTCAAAGCTCGACTTGTGGATCTAAAAGCCAAGAAGTATAATCTGATGAAGCCCAAGGAACCAGCTTTTGTGTCACAGCGACCGGTTCAACAAGAAATTGTTGAAGAAGAAGAAGAAAGTGACCACTACTTCTACCAGCATCCTCGACCATATCAAGTCAGAGGAAGAAGTTTCATTCCTGTCAGACCTCTGATGTCTCCGGCTCCTAGATCTCTGGCTCCACAAAGTTCTGGTTATCAACCATCTCCATGGTATAACCAACAAAGAAGTTCAGTATCTTCTCTCAGAGAAGCTGGCCAGACTGATTCTGTGGTGGTTAATACAACACCAGTTGAACAGAAAGGAATTCTTGAAGCCCCTGCTCCTGGCAGCATGGCGAGAAGATTATGGCGACGCCATCGCATGGAATTCCTAGATAAGGTGCTGAAACAAGCACAAGATGAAATTGAGATCCTCATGACTGAGGATATTGAAGAAAGAAATGTTGAAGAATCTCAAAGAGAATTGCAGCAGTACATCAATAGATACAATCAGACAAGTCTGTCACCACTGCCGCAAACTACTCCAACAATTTCAGAAGGTGTTTTAATGTGTGCAGAGAAGTGCTTTCAGGTCAGAGAAGCTCAAAGCCTTCAGGCAGTTAAAGAAGAACACCTTGACGATCCAATGCAATATTTGGTTTCTGAAGCTTTTGAAGGGAGTCCCATTCGGGAAGTCATCCCTATTCAAGATGATCCGCCAGTATACCAAGGACAAAGCAGCAAAGGAAAGTACAGTGTTATGAAAGAAGAGAAGGCGTATCTTCGCACCACCAAAGCCACAACTCACTGTCCAGGAGCTGTTCTCCTGATAAAATTTCCAGGTATTCAAGCTTATCCTTTGTCTTTTCTTATTGACACTGGAGCGGATTTAAATATTGCTAGAAAGAATGCATTCCCAGAAGATGCATGGAGAGAAGGTAAAACAGATATTACCTTCAGAAATAATGAAAAATCTTTTAGTAGATTATTCTGTGTTGCTCCAATCCAGTTAGGATTTGAAGAGAAACTTCAACAAACACTGTTTGTTCATTATGAAGTTGAGGATTATGACGGAGTCATAGGAAGCAACACTCTCAGTGAATGGCAGCCGTTCATAGTAGATCAGGATTTCCTGACATTCAAAGGATTATACCAGCTGCCCAGAATTCATCATCCAACCTCTTTCTCAAGAATTGAGCCAGAAGAGAAGAAGAAGAAACCTGTCAACCAGGTTTGGCTTCACAAGCAGTTCCAGGAACGTACAGAAGAAATCAAGCAAATCAAAGAGCTTTTTGCCACAACCGTCATGACCAAGGATCTAAAGAAGTTTCAAAGGTCTCTTGTTTGTAATCTTCCACTAAAACGTGATGTGGACGGAGCTGAAAACGTTGTAGCTGATTTTGTATCTCGCGAAGGACATCAAGAACCAGAAGGAGATCCAGAAGAACCAGAATCAAAGAAGGTCAGACAAGTGAAAGGTCGAGTCCGAATGGTTCATATAAGGATTCGAGAACATAGATGGCATGAGCTCAGTAGAACTGAGTGGAGTACCAATCCCTTTCCCAGAAGGGAATTACATAATTTCAGAATGGCAAACGACTTCCTTTATGATCGTTTTAAGATGTTGAAGGCCAAGTTGTTACTCACTTCTCCAGGTCTATGGTCAGAAACCCCCTTCTTCCACTTTGGTGCTGAAGCAGAACAAGTAGATCCAGACATTGGTCATGTTCTAACCAATTGGTGTGGAGACTTCAGCCTGCCGCTTCAATTCAACAATCCAACAATTGGTAAGCCCGAAGAATGGCTGAATTTTGAAGAAGGTAAAGATCTCATCCGAGACATGTTTGCAGGACCATATCCTCCGGTGGAGAATATGAATTTCAATAAGACAACAGCTTATACAGGTTGTATTTTCCGCCTTACATTTAACTCAGGAGAAGATAGTGTATTGAATAGATACATGGCTCAACATTATGGACCTTGTGGACCAGAGTCAGTTTTTGAGCATTGGACCCTGAAAAATAGAATTAGATATTTTTATGCTCACCAAGTCCCAATTTGGTTACACGTGAAAACATACAGGATGAACGAGGCTACCCCTCTATCCATGACTCGAGGTATCTACGGTCCGTATAAACTCAAGGTAATGAGTATCATCTGGAAGGAAGGCTCGCCTCAGTTGATGACGGGTTGTATCCCACATGCCTCAACTCAAACCTGTTACAACTGTGAAGACCATTCAGAGGATGACCCAAGGGTACCTCCTCCACCACCTCAACAAACGTGTCATCATCCCGGCAAAGCTTTTTGTGGAATCTATGCATGGGGACGACAGGATGATGATGACTCCAATAGTACTGGGTCCTAGGCTACTAAGTGGGCATGTCACTTAGCGTGGAATCTTATCTCCGCGTGACTAACGATAAGGCGTGGACCTCACCACGTTCTAAAGGGGTTACCTTTCCACCTCATTGAAAGGCTAAGTTATTCCTCTTAGTTGTAAAAGGAATCGTCCGTTTGTGTCGGTCGGTCCGACCTTATCTTGTTCACGAGCAATTGGGTCCCACCTTTTGGGATGCTCTTCGGATAAGGTTTGCTTCGTGTCAGCTTCTTGTGGACGGATCTGAAATGAATTATGGTGTCGGGGTTAAAAGATCTGCCCCCGCTTCCCTATAAAAGGGTGCCAGGGCCGCCTGCATTCATTATCGGTTCATAGTCGGAGAAAGTTCTTGAGAAGTCAAGTAGTAATATTGAGTCAAGTTTGAGAGAGTCTTGTGAGTCTTGTAAGTCTTGAAAGTCCTGTAATGTCAATAACAAGCTGAATGTATACAGCTTTACTCTGTAATCCTTGTTTTATCATGATGAATATAATAGCGCGCATTGTTAAAGATGAACATTTCTGTTAGCTTCCTGCACGTGCTTACCGCAAATAGTTCTACAATACATATCAGAGCTAGATATATTGTCGGTTTTAATGTTTGTCTATTGCAGCTTAGATTAATTTATTTTTGCCTCTATCCCGCAGGGATACACACTCTTTATCTGACAATGGTGTTCAGAATACTTGAATGTCCTTTCAGGGCTTGACTGAGGCAAGCCTCTAAACACCACAACCCCCAACCACACTCTTTGTGATTTCAGGTTATAGGCATCAAATTTTATAGAGTGCAGTTGTAGAGGAAGATTGCAGAAGATAAGGATTCCAGATCTGGTAAAAAGAAGTAGTTCAGAGCACTTTCAGGACACAGGAATCTAGGGCAATGTCCTCTAAGGTTAAAGACATAGGAATCTCTGTGACAATGACAATCTACATTAGAAGAAGCTCTGACATCCTAAAGATTAGCCTATCGTAGACTAGGGCGCTTAGGGCAATGTCCTCTGCATCTCCCGTGACAGAAATAGACAAAATAGTGATTATCAGTACCAGAAGGAGCCATGTATTCCTTGAAGAAAACTGTACCTTGGACTTGGGCATGTAGGGCATTGTCCCCGAATATTCTATATCATGAACTTTGAAAAATGGTCAATAATTAATCTATGTCTTCTATCTTAGTCTGCAAGCATTTGTCGTGATTTATTAGTTTGCTTCCGATTTTGTATAATTTGGGTTTTAAGGGTATTTGAGCATTAAATTAATACATTAATTAACAATCTTTGAATTTCCACAATGTTACAAGTGACACACCAACCTATAGGTGAATCCTCTTGCAAGAGTTGTGATTCAACTTGGTTGGATGTCCTTGAATGTTTGTACTGAAAGGAGGATTTAACCCTTTTATCGCTTTTCCCCTCTTTTCATACAAAATATTTTGGTGAACCCATGTTTTTTTGAATTTTACACATTTCTAAGTGTTGTAGTCCAAATTTTAATTCATTCATCCTATTGCATTTGAAAATTTACAAGAAAATTAAAAAAATTAATTTTTTTAAAAAAATTGGCATCTTAGGCTTGTATTTTAGCATAATTTGCATTAATTTAATTTAGTTTCATTTATTTTTTGTTATTTTCATTAGATCTGATTTAAATTATAGAAATTTATCATTATTTTGATCACTTGTATTGCATTTTTATGCTTAAATTGTTAGAAATTGCTTGAAATTGTGTATTTTTCATAAAAACCTAGTTTTGCATTAGCTAGGGTTTGTAATTAAAATCTTGTTTCAGATTTTACTACCCTTTTTTAGGACTGATTTCTAATTGTAGTGTTTCATCATAGTGTCTTTTTGTAAAATTTCATGTCTAGGGTTTGACAACCTTGCATTTTCACTATATTTTGCCTTGTCATCTCTCTAGAATTGCATTATAGGCATGTTGTGAATGATATTGTTACATTAATGGATTGATATTGAGCTTATGGTTCATTTTCCCTCATAAGATTCTTCACATCACCTCTTCTTTTAGTCATTTGCATTGAAATATTGTGAAAAAGGTGAAAAATCAAGCATTTTATATATTAAAAATATCTTGTTCCTTGGGATTGTCTTATTAGGTGGTAACACATGTATCTAATGATCAAATAAACAAACTTCATAAAGAACTAGCTGATTTTCAGGCATTTATGTAAAATGAAAGGAATTCAAAAGAAGTTATACCTGTAATTCATAACATAAGAGAGATGATAAAAGAAGGAAAAGATGGTGTTCATGTAATTCAAGGTTTAGTGCATATAGTACATAATAATGTTATGTCAGTAATTGAATGTGCGAGTGTTATTAATAACATGTTGTCATCGACTCATATGCAAGTGTCAGCACCTATACTGACCACTGGAATGTCTACATTTACATTAACAATTTTAACTACTAATACAAATGCTTGTAGTAATGCTACCACTGGTATTGGAGTATCTAATAGGACTAATTCACAAAATTACAAAGATGCGGGATTCAACTATCAAAATTTGGCACCGAAGGTGACCTCTTTTATGAATAATTAATCTCAACCACCTCTCCATCCAACTTATTCTCAACCACCTCTTACATACAACTATTCACAACTAGCTTCCACTTACAGTTACTCACAACCACCTTTCATTTCCACTCATAATTAATCTCCTCAAAATTTCATGCACACAGCTTCAAATTCTCAAACCGCATCCCCTAATGATGCCCTCTTAAACCAACTTTTGCAAGGCATGACCTCTTTACAACAAAAAGAGACAAGATTGACAAATTCTTCAAACCTAATATACCAACTTATCATTCTCATAATCACCTATCTTATGCAATCTTGAGAACTCCTATGCTTGAAAAGTTTGAAACTCCTCGCTTCAAAAAATATGGTGGAAAAGGTGATCCTAATACTCATGTAGCAACATTCATGACTATGTGTAGTGATTTCTACTTTGAAGAGGACTTGTTAGTAAAAATTTTCCCAT
The DNA here is from genome assembly GCA_027924645.1 of Cunninghamia lanceolata. Classification (NCBI taxonomy): domain Eukaryota; kingdom Viridiplantae; phylum Streptophyta; class Pinopsida; order Cupressales; family Cupressaceae; genus Cunninghamia; species Cunninghamia lanceolata. Next base: position 17,955,620 of record BSBN01001807.1, on the reverse strand, counting down.
GATCACTTAAAGACACTACTTTAGAATGGGTTTGCTCTTTACCTTCAAATTCAATACTCTTTTTTCGCAACTAGTTGATCAATTCTTACAACATTTTCAAGCAAACATTAGACCTCAAGTCTCTTTGATTGATTTAGTTCATTACAAACAAGGTCTAATAGAAAAGTTAACTAAGTTTATCAATCAATATCAAGCTCTTTATGCACAAATTCAATATAATATGAAGGATTAAGATGTTCATAAGATGTTTATTACAAATCTACAACCTAATATCCATGATAAGATTCTCTTGATGAAGTATATAATTATTTTCAACATTTATGCACCACCCTTTGTGATTACCAACTTTCCTCTAGTCAGTATGAAAACCAAAACTCATCGGCTCAAGTTGGTCAATCCATGGGAGGACCTTCACCAAACAACTTTAAGAGGAATAATAATAGTTTCATCAAGATTAATGGATAGAATTCAAATAACAAATTTTCACAAGTGTCTGCTATCACTAATCCAAAGGGGACACTATTTCAAAAAAGACAATTCACTCCAATATTTGACTCCTTACATTCTATCATGAATCAAGATATGAGTAATAACCTCTCGAAGCTTCCCCCAATTAAACCGTTGGATCCTAGTAGAATGCAAGGACCTTATTTCAATGCTAATGCTTTTTTTCATTTTCATCAGAAACAAGGACATGATACTGAATGATGTATGCATCTTAAACATGAAATACAAGACCTCATTAAATCAAATGTTATATAGGTATCTAGTGTGAATGATAAAGGAAATAAGTTAGTTGCTCCTCCAAATTAGAATTTATAGATTTTTACTAATCACTTTCCTAATTATACCAATAATAACATGATGGAACAAAATATAGTAGAAGTATAAGATGCCTATTTGAACTACGATGAGATAATTTCTACAATAGAAATGGATAAGGAAAATACTAAAGTATTACCTCACCCACAAAGAAATGGGATTTATGCTAAGGTTCCTCCTCCATTATCCCTTCAAGGATTGAGAGATAACCAAAATGCATTAGAAAGATAAACAGAAGAACTAAAGCAAGAGATTATAACAAAAAAAAATTGATATGGTGCTAGAGAGTCCTTCTCCCTAAGATAGATGAAATCAACAAAACACGAGAGCTAAAGATCAGAAAAGAGTAAGATGGTTATCATCAGTAGGAAATAACAGTGGTTCCCCTCATCATAAGAAACAAAGGATTTCAAATATACAAAGATTTAATGAACAACCATAAAAGGACTTTCTAACAACAAAGAACACTCTAGTATGAACCACTCAAGCTTCACACAAAACTTGATGGAGCATCTTTCTAAGATACTAGCAATCGACAAATTCTATATATGGGTGTGTCTATAGGTAAGTATTTCTAACCCTTTACCTCTGTGTTGTATTTCTCTCGTGATGTGTTATGTGTTGTTTAGGCCTCCTTGGATGACCCTTGATACTCTTGTAAGGTCAAGGATACTGGGAGACTATCTCTATTGTGACCCTTCTTCTATTTGTATCATCATTCTTCTATATTGCTCCTCTGCTCTATTTTCATTATTGTGTGTTGTGTCTTAGGGGCATAGCCTTGTGGTTGGTGACATGGGGGCACCTTCCTATGTGAAGACCCTAAGGCACTTGTTCTCATCTCTTGATCTATTGTTTACCTTCCTCTATTGGTTCTATCTAGCTGGTGGATGACAAAAAACAAATGACTTATACAGACCATGTGTCCCTTCAGCAAGTAAGAAAAAATGGACCTAGTCCATACATGATGATGGGGTTGATATATATTATCTGATGCTTGGCTAGCAGAATCACTCTGTGTGATATTTTGATGATGTTTTATATTTTCTAACAAACCATAACAATATTATTGCTCCATGCACATTGTTTATCTTGGGTCTCACCTTGATTACACTCAGTTCTGAGATCTCTATAGTATATCCCCATGATTATACTTAGCTTTTGAATCCTTAATGTAACCTCGGCTCTTTATGTGATTGCTTTCATGCATTGATTTAAACTCCTTGCTTTAAAAAATATGGTGGAAAAGGTTATCCTAATACTCATGTAGTAGCATTCATGACTATGTGTAGTGATTTCTACTTTGAAGAGGACTTGTTAGCAAAACTTTTCCCATGATCACTTAAAGACACTACTTTAGAATGGGTTTGCTCTTTACCTCCAAATTCAATACTCTTTTTTCGCAACTAGTTGATCAATTCTTACAACATTTTCAAGGAAACATTAGACCTCAAGTCTCTTTGATTGATTTAGTTCATTACAAGCAAGGTCTAATAGAAAAGTTAACTAAGTTTATCAATCAGTATCAAGCTCTTTATGCACAAATTCAATATAATATGAAGGATTAAGATGTTCATAAGATGTTTATTACAAATCTACAACCTAATATCCATGATAAGATTCTCTTGATGAAGTATATAATTATTTTCAACATTTATGCACCACCCTTTGTGATTACCAACTTTCCTCTAGTCAGTATGAAAACCAAAACTCATCGGCTCAAGTTGGTCAATCCATGGGAGGACCTTCACCAAACAACTTTAAGAGGAATAATAATAGTTTCATCAAGATTAATGGATAGAATTCAAATAACAAATTTTCACAAGTGTCCGCTATCACTAATCCAAAGGGGACACTATTTCAAAAAAGACAATTCACTCCAATATTTGACTCCTTACATTCTATCATGAATCAAGATATGAGTAATAACCTCTTGAAGCTTCCCTTGATTAAACCGTTGGATCCTAGTAGAATGCAAGGACCATATTTCAATGCTAATGCTTTTTTTTCATTTTCATCAGAAACAAGGACATGATACTGAATGATGTATGCATCTTAAACATGAAATACAAGACTTCATCGAATCAAATGTTATATAGGTATCTGGAGTGAATGATAAAGGAAATAAGTCAGTTGCTCCTCCAAATTAGAATTTATAGATTTTTACTAATCACTTTCCTAATTATACCAATAATAACATGATGGAACAAAATATAGTAGAAGTATAAGATGGCTATCTAAACTATGATGAGATAATTTCTACAATAGAAATGGATAAGGAAAATACTAAAGTATTACCTCATCCACAAAGAAATGGGATTTATGCTGAGGTTCCTCCTCCATTATCCCTTCAAGGATTGAGAGATAACCAAAATGCATTGGAAAGATAAACAGAAGAACTGAAGCAAGAGATTATAACAAAAAAAAGATTGATATGGTGCAAGATAGTCCTTCTCCCTAAGATAGATGAAATCAACAAAACACGAGAGCTAAAGATCAAAAAAGAGTAGGACAGTTATCATCAGTAGGAAATAACAGTGGTTCCCCTCATCATAAGAAACAAAGGATTTCAAATATACAAAGATTTAATGAACAACCACTGCATGGACTTTCTAACAACAAAGAACACTCTAGTATGAACCACTCAAGCTTCACACAAAACTTGATGGAGCATCTTTCTAAGATGCTAGCAATCGACAAATTCTAATATGGGTCTATCTATAGGTAAGTATTTCTAACCCTTTACCTTTGTGTTGTATTTCTCTCGTGATGTGTTATGTGTTGTTTAGGCCTCCTTGGATGACCCTTGATACTCTTGTAAGGTCAAGGATACTGGGAGACTACCTCTATTGTGACCCTTCTTCTATTTGTATCATCATTCTTCTATATTGCTCCTCTGCTCTATTTTCATTACTGTGTGTTGTGTCTTAGGGGCATAGCCTTGTGGTTGGTGACATGGGGGCACCTTCCTACGTGAAGACCCTAAGGCACTTGTTCTCATCTCTTGATCTATTGTTTACCTTCCTCTAGTGGTTCTATCTAGCTGGCGGATGACAAAAAACAAATGACTTATACGGACCATGTGTCCCTTCAGCAAGTAAGAAAAAATGGACCTAGTCCATACATGATGATGGGTTTGATATATATTATCTGATGCTTGGCTAGCAGAATCACTCTATGTGGTATTTTGATGATGTTTTATATTTTCTAACAAACCATAACAATATTACTACTCCATGCACATTGTTTATCTTGGGTCTCACCTTGATTACACTCAGTTCTGAGCTCTCTACAGTATATCCCCGTGATTATACTTAGCTTTTAAATCCGTAGTGTAACCTCGGCTCTTTATGTGATTTCTTTCATGCATTGATTTTGGATCATGTGATGTGGTATTATCTTAGAGAAAGATTTATAACCTCTCTTCTTGCAAGAAATTGTGTGTTTGTGGGAACATTTAGCTATCGTAAAGTACATGTCACCTTCGAGGGCATGGGCTTTGCGAGAGCTATTGTTCCCTTGTGTGTTTTCTTCCTACCTTAACATGCTTGATATTGGTACATGATATCAACCACCTTAAGTTGGGGACATATATAATGTAAGCTATCTAATGATTTAGATATTGATAAAGCATATTTGTATACATTGATCTATTGCATATACCTCCTTTTCACTATAAGGCATCTCCATGACGTGGGTGGGATTGTATACTTTTGAGAACATGCTTCCTTGTCACTACAAGGCATCTCCGTGACATGGGTGGGGTTGCATTTTGAAAGCCCTCTATTGAGACAGGGATGGTGTATCTCTTGAGCTAGTGCACATCCTTTCTATTCTAAAAGTCCTTCGAGTAGGTGGGGTTGGATTTGAGACTATCCTCCCTTAAGCGTGTCTTTAGCAGTTGTTGTGGAACAAACCCAACTATCAGGTGTACTTGTAATGTGCCTAAGATGGTGGTTAACCTAGAAATAGGCTCCTTCCATCACTTATTTGCCATGTTTTAGACATATAATGCCTTTGGCATACTATATGGTGCTTGTGTCTTCTATGTGTATTCCTTGTGTTTTCCCCCCTTGTGTAGTCCCTCCTACACTTGGGTTTTGTATGGCATGTTTGTTCCCAAGCATAGTCTAAAGACATGTGGTGATGAGTTCCTCCTATGCTTTGGGATTTTAATGGCATGTTTGTTCTCAAGTGTAGTATAAAGATGTGTGGTGATGAGTCCCTCCTACACTCTGAGATTTGTATTATGTATTTTTCTCCATATGTAATCTAAAGACATGTGGCGATGAGTCCCTCCTACATTTTGGGTTGTGTTTACTTTCCATATACTTGCATTTGCATTTATATATATGAAAATGAAAATGAAATAATCATTGCATTCACTATATTCACTGTGTTTTTCATGTCTTCAATACTTTGTTCTCCATGTTTTGCATGACTGTTACTATCTTCTCCATGTTTTACATGCCTATTACTATCTTCATGGTGATCGATGTGTCTGTAATGTGTTTTCTCTAATGTTTACCTAAGACTAGGGGCTAGAGATAGTTTCTCAATCTTTATGTATGAATTAGCTCTAAGTGCCTGGCATGTTTGTTGTGCTTTGAATGTACTTTAATGCATGTATAGGCCTTGAGTTTATACATACATTAAAGTGGGTGCTAAATGTTATGTTAAAAAATGTCTCCCTAGACTTTTTCCCTCCTAGGTTTAGCTCTCGGGTCCCTTGTTTTGCATCTTGCATGTTCATTTTGACTCCTGGAAGAAAATGGCCTAAAACCCATGTCACATGGGGCTTGAGGGACATTGTTGCACTTAGTCTTTCCTTAAAATAGGACCTATGGACATGAGTGCTCATACCCTTGTCCTGCCCTATTTTTGGTAGTTCCCAAATTTGAATGTCGATTATGGGATCGTTAATTAGGTTCCATGCCGACATCTTAAGTTTGAATTATAAAGTGGGAATATGTTTAGTTGCATATATATGCATGTTTCATTTGCAAACTGGGAGGTAACAAGAAGAGAATTATGAACTTTTGCCAAACTTAGGATTTTAGAGCATTCAAGATATTCATTGTTGCAGAGCAGAACATTGTTATTGTGTTTGTGATTATAGATTTGGCTTCATCTTCTCATGTGTTGAAGAATTTTCATCTATGTGAGATATACACCTCTGAGGTGATATCTATTTGTGTTTGAATAATTTATCAACTTTTTTTGCCTCAATCCCATAGGGATACGCACTCTTTATCTGACAACGGTGTTCAAAAGACTTAAATGTCCTTTCAGGGCTTGAATGAGGCAACCCTCTAAACACCACAACCCCCAACCACACTCCTTGTGATTGTAGGTTACAGGTATTACATTTCACATAGTGGAGTTGCAGAGGAAGATTACAAAAGATAAGGATTATAGATCTAGCAGAAAGAAGCAATTCAAAGCACTTTCAGGACATGGGCACCTAGGGTAATGTCCTCTAAGGTTGTAGACATAGAAATCTCCATGACAGTGACAATCTACATCTAAAGAAACTCTAACATCCTGAAGATCAGCCTACCTTGGACTAGGGTACTTATGGCAATGTCCTCCACATCTCCCATGACAGAAACAAATAGAACAATGATTATCAATGCTAGAAGGAGCCTCGTATTCCTTGAAGAAAATTGTACCTTGGACTTGGGCACCTAGGGCATTGTCCCTGAATATTTTTTATCATGAACTTTGAAAAATGGTCAGTAATTAATCTCTGACTTGTATCTTAGTCTGTGAGCATTTGTTGTGATTTATCAATTTGATTCTGATTTTGCATATTTAGGGTTTTAAGGGTGTTTGATCATTAAATTAATATATTAATTGACAATCTCTAAATTTACACATTGTTTGAAGTGACACACCAACCTATAGGTGAATCCTCTTGCAAGAGTTGTGATTCAACTCAGTTGGATGTCCTTGAATGTTTGTAATGAAAGGAGGAATTAACCCTTTTATTAATTTTTCCCTCTTTTCATATAAAACAAAAGCAAAGCTTACTGGTGCTACAACAATAGGCTAAGAAAAAATATTGAAAGTGCTAATGTTAAGGTTGATGAAGATATATAGGATATTTCAGAGGTTAATGAATATGAATCATATGAGTCATCTAGCAGAAAAGAAGATGAAGCTATAGAGAAAGAAGTACAAGTTGAAGAACAAGAAGCTCCAAAAAGAATTCCTAAAACTCCCAAGTATGTGCAGAGGCATCACACTGAAGACCAAATCATTGGTGATAAGAGCAAACGTTTATTGACAAGAAGCAGAGCTGCTGAAAAATAGGTAAACCTATGTTTACTCTCTAAAGTTGAACCTAAAACAGTCATTGAGGCATGCAAGGATGAGTATTGGATCAAGGCTATGGAAGAAGAACTAATGCAGATTGAGAAGTATAAGACTTGGGAAATTGTCCCAATACTAGAGAACAAAAATGTAATTGGAACTAAGTGGTTATTCCGGAACAAATTGAATGAGAATGGAGAAGTAGTAAGGAACAAGGCAAGACTTGTGTGTAAAGGATACTCACAAGTGGAAGGAATAGACTTTGAGGAAACTTATACTCAAGTGGCAAGAATGGAGGCCATTAGGATGTTTTTGGTTTTTATAGGACATAAAGATTTCAAAGGATATCAAATGGATGTGAAATCTACTTTCTTGAATGATGAATTGCAAGAGGAAGTGTACATAGAGTAGCCGAAAGGATTTCAGTTGTCAACTAAGCTAAATATGGTTTACAGATTGAAGAAGGCACTATATGGATTGAAACAATCCCCCAGAGCTTGGTATGCAAGGCTAGACATGTATTTATTACAATAGGGATTCAATAAAGGGTCTGGAAATAGCAATCTATACATCAAAGTAAGTGGAGATCAAATTATAATTTTGGAAGTGTATGTAGATGAAATAATCTTTGGATGAAATTAAGGAATGTGTAAAACATTTACAGATGAGATACAAAAGGAATTTGAAATGTCAATGCATGGGGAAATGAATTTCTTCCTTGTCTTACAGATCAATCAGACAAATAAGGGTATTTTCATTTGTTAGTCAAAGTATGTAAGAGTTGTTAAAGAAGTTTGGAATGGAAGATTCTAAACTAGTTTCTATTCCTATGGTTATTGGTTATAAGTTGAGCAAGAATGATGAATCTCCTAAGGCTAATCAGAGCAAGTGTAGATCAATGATAGGAGGATTACTATATCTGACTGCTACTAGACCAGATATTATGCATGTAGTCTATCTTGTGGCTAGATTTCAAGTAGATCCTAGAGAGTCACATGTTATGGTAGTTAAGAGGATATTTATATATTTAAAGGGCACTCTAGATCATGGCTTGTGGTATCCAAAAGATACTAACTTTACTTTAAGTTCCTATACAGATTCAGATTGGGTTGGTTGTGTAGATGATAGGAAAAGTACAGGTGGTTGTACATTCTTTCTTGGATGTAGATTGGTGTCCTGGCTAAGTAAGAAACAAGATTTAGTGTCTTTATCTATTATGGAGGTAGAATATGTTTTTACAGCATCATGTTGCATACAGGTGTTATGGATGAGACAAACCTTGAAGGATAATAAAGTTGTGTATGATGAGCCAATTTCTATTTTCTGTGATAATACAAGTGCTATTAACATTCCAAAGAATATGGTTATGCATTTAAGGACAAAGCATATATCAATTAGGTATCACTTTCTGAGAGAGAAGGTTGCAGAGAATGAAGTGAAGCTTGAGTATGTGCCTACAAAGGATCAAGTTGTTGATATATTCACTAAGGCTCTTCCAAAGGATACATTTGAGTATCTTTGGGAGAAGTTAGGGGTTATTACCCCTCCTTCATTGAACTAGTTGCATAAGGAGGTGAATTAGTCTAGTGGATTTCAAGATTCATTATTTTCTAGACTGATGTTGGAGGCTAACTCTCATGGGGAGTAGGTAGTGGTCATGATGATTGTTTCAGTTATGGGGAGTAAGAATTGATACAGCTTGGTGTGCACTCCTAAGGGGGAGTATTCAGACCAGTGAAAGAAAAAGATGTTGTAGAGTAGTAGTGAGCAGTATCATAAAAAGAGAAAGTTGTGTAACCCTTTTCCATCGATATCAAAGGGGGAGAGAGTTCATGTGAAAAATAAAGGGAGAGAGAGAGAGAGAGAGAGAGAGAGAGAGAGAGAGAGAGAGAGAGAGAGAGAGAGAGAGAGAGAGAGAGAGCAATATGAAAAAGAAAGAATCGGTGATCAGAGAGAGTAAGATATGTAAAAGAAAAGGGGAGAATAAGAAAGAAAAGAAGTTGATGAAGAATTATATCTTGATGGTTTTTCACATCATGTGTTGCCATCAATGAAAAATGGGGAGATTGTTGCAAGTATGTGCTAATCGGTGTTGTCATTGATGTCAACAAGCTTGTGTTGTCATTGGTGTCAACTGTGTCAAGAGTATGAGTAGTTTGTGTTAAGCAGTGATCAGAGATAAGGTTTGTAGAGAGGAGGATATGAGATATTACTAAAGCTGATTTGGTTGCTTTGTAGAGGTACTAAAGATGTTGAGAATATGCTTTTGTTGTTTGGTTTCCAAGTGCTTTTGAGAAAATTTGATTAATAAAGGAAACAATGTGTTCAAGATGTGTTCTAGATTAACAAGGTTTGCTCCACATTTCTTCCCAATTGAATATCTAATTGTATAATTTGGATATGTTCTTTAGAGGTGGTCAGAGATGTTATGTTCTAGATTTTGTGCTCTAATTCATTGTACAGAGAAAGTTGTGCTCACCAGTGTGCGGACAATGTTTCTAAGTTGTGCAGAAGTGTCTGGGATAAACTATTTTGCTTTGTATTTCTCTGTAGATTTATTTTTGGCTTTATGTTTTGGATTCATGCTTATAAGGTCTATACATTTCTTTAATTCAAGTGGTTCATGGTTTGGTGCTCCACAAGTTCATTTATTGAGCTGCAGTTGATGAGAGAGTTTGATAAAGCTAGTTAAGCACTCCGGTGTGAACTTTCTTCAGGTGAAACATGTTTCAAACAAATTCGTTGGTTTTTAGGTGCTTGTGGATGCTTCTAAATCATGTTCAAGCTTGGTGTATGGTTCACATGTCATCTTTTGATGTTGAGGAAGCATGCACTTAAAAGCTCATAGTTTAACACAAGTTTGGTTGACTTGGATGTTTAAGCTAATTGAGGTTGTGCTTCATTGATTGTGAAAGCATGATGAAGCATGTAAGAGTGGATTTAGGTTTGTGCTAAGGCATGATCTGGTCTACATTCATTCCTTTCCTTCGTGGAATGTATTGATCCAGACCTAATTTGAATTTTATGGGTTGAGTTGTTTTGCTGACCTTGGAGAACGTTTTCAAGGTTGATGATGGTATAAATAAGTGTCAAGGATTCATTAATGTGGGTATGCACAATGGATATAATGCATGTGATGTGAATTTGATTAGTGCAGTGAGAGATTTCGTGTGTTATGCTACTAGATACAGTGAGCAGAAGGTGTCTACTATCTTTCAATGTTGTTATGAAGGTGATGTTTATGTTGTGGTGAATATTGAGCTTCATTGGAACTGGACTCCATGCATATGTTAGATGCAATTATATCAGTTCATCACTGGCAGTGAACCTCTTCTTCTATTTCTTTCTTATGGATAGTGAGTCCTTTGGTAGTGAGCCTTTCTTTATTTTGGGAAGTGAGCCCTTTGGCAGTTAACCTTTGTAATTTTGTATTGCTACTACTTTATATTGTGAGCTAATCCTCACTGTGGCTTTTTCCTTTTTGGGTTTTCCATGTAAAATCTGGTGTTGTCTTGTGATTGGTGTTGGTATGTTTTAGTTTTAGTTATTTTCTTTTCATACTTAATAATCATAACAAGTTTAAAGCTTAATGTGGATCTAAATGTTTGCAAGGGTTTGAAATTTTTGATACAACTGATTCACCCCCCCTCTCAGTTGTCTTGTGCATTCAACATATTCCCATCACATTTTTGTTAGTGTTTTTATAATATTTTTATTCAAGGCTTCACTTGAACCATTTGTCTGTGGATGATATGGTGAGCTCTTGTTATGTGCTATCGTGAAAGTTTGTAGTAGCTCCACAGTCATGTTATTCACAAATTGTTTCCCTTGGTCACTTGTGATGCTTAATGGACAACCAAATCTAGTTATTATATTCTCATACAAGAATTTTGTAGTGGGTTTTGATGTACAATCCTTAGTGGATTGAGCTTCTACCCACTTAGTGAGGTATTTTACTCCTGTTATAAGATATCTTTCTTTTGATTATTTTGCAAGGGGATCTATAGGTCCAATAAAATTAATTGCTCATTTTTCAAATGGGAGTTTTGATAATACCGGTCTCAATGGAATTTCATGTTTAGCGATAGGTTTACCCATGCATTGACAAATATCAGAATGTTTTACATATCTTTTTACATTTTGAAATAAAGTAGGCCACCATAAGCCTACTAATTTAATCTTCCTTGTGGTAAGGTCTCCTGAGTTGTGGCCTCATGTGACACCTTCATGTACTTCCTTTATTATCTCTTCTCTTTCATGTTCATATACAACTCTCCTTACTATATCATCCTTTCCTCTAATATGTAATTCTCCTTCAATGAGTGTATATCGAAAAGCCTTCCACATAAGGATTTGTTTTTTTTTTGTGGAGAGGTATCAGTTGGGGATTCTCCTATGGCAAGTAAGTATGCTATATCTTTCAATTCTTCTGGTACCACATTAATGCTAAAAAGGTTTGCGCTAGTGAGTTCTTGGATTTCAAGTCCATCCCCTATTTCAATCTTGGACAAGTAGTTAGGACCTTGATTTTGTTTTCCCAGTTTTACCTTAATGGTGAATTCAAATTCTTGGAATAGTAATAACCATCGACATATTCACCCTTGGATGACTAGTTTGTTTAATAATTACTTAAATGGTTCATGATCAGTAAAGAAGATGAAAGGTGTGGATAATGGGTAGTGTCTAAATTTTTGTAATGCATATACCATTGCTAGGGCTTCTATTTCTGTTATGGTATATTTTTTCTCAACCTTAGATAATTTCCTACTAAATGCTATAGGATGATCTTTTGTCCCTTTGGATTGGGCTAGTATCAGACAACTGTTATTCCTAAGTCATCTACATGGACATGAAATGGAATGTTCCAATCCAAAAATATCAAAATAGGAGCTTCTACAATTTTTTTGTTTTAGTATGTCAAAATAGTTTTGACATTGGTCATTCAACTCAATATTTTTACCATTTTTCTTGTTTAGTAGTTCTCCCAAAGGTGTTTCTATTTGTGCATATCCCCTAATAAATTTCTAGTGATACCTAGTATATCCTAAGAAATTTTTCACCTCTTTTGTTATTTTAGGTGTTGGTAATGTGAGGATTAGAGTTACCTTCAAAGGATCTACCATCAACCCTTCTTTACAAATAATGTGCCCTAATAATGTATCAAAATGTACCACAAATGTGCATTTCTTTAATTTTAATGATATTTGCAAGCTTTTGCATTTGTTTGACATCATCCTTAAGGTCTAGGTGTGTTCTTTTACCAATCCATAGACAATCCAATCATTTAAATAGACTTCCAAGAAATCATGTATGAATTCTTTGAATGCATTTACCATGCTTCTACTGAAAATTGCTAGTGCATTCTTTAGTCCAAAGGGCATTACTGTATACATGTAGGATCCTAATTCAGATGCAAATGTTGTTTTGGGTTGATCCTCTTCTCTGATCTTCACTTGATGGTAACTAGAAAACCCATCATTGAATGAATAGATTTCTCTTCCAGTAATTGATTCTAATAGCTCTTTTGTGAATGGTGTTGGGAATGGGTCACAAATGCAAGATTTGTTCAACTCTCTATAATATTGGTGTAGTCATGGTAGGAGGGTTCATAGAGTGAACTGTCCAAGCCATGCAGCAAGAGTAAAGACAACGGAAACAATTCAAAGATATGAAACAAACACAGGTTCAGTCACTCAGTATATAATAGAATTCAAATACAATCTAGCTGGCATCATGCAAGGTTATGAGTAGGGCTTAAAGGCCTAATTACAGAATATCATAATATGCACAAGATATAGCTTTGAAGCTCCTTCGTACCAAATCTAAACTAAGGATTATGAATAAATCACTAACTATCAAAATCTACCCTTTCCTAGGGATCTATTACATCCTTATATATCATCTCCGATACAAAAGATTCCTCTGCGTCAGCCAAGGAAGGTCACAAACTCCAATGAAGCACTGTAATGTATGTACATAGATAGGTTAGACCTAATCATGTAGAACACCTCCACAAATGAATGGAATGATGTGTGGATCTCAGGAAAGGCCAGCCATGAACCAAAGATCATTGAATGATGTGTTGTTAGGCTCCATAAGTCAAGGAATGCTCTGCAAGCCTTCTCCTTTAGCTAATTATTAGAGACTGTTAGGATGCTCTGTTCTAAGAAAATAGCCGATCTTCTAATAGTGATATCTTTCTGGTACTTAATTCAAATACTCTAAATTCTAAATATGATGTAGATGAATGAATCTAGAAGCTAAGTCTAGCTCCGCAAGATATGAAATGCAACTATAGCAGAATAAGGACCAAATTACAAAAACTAATACTGACTGAACTATCTGAACTGAACTGGAAAATGAAAGGAAATGAACTGAAATTCAAATGTTTTTGGTTGATGCAAGATTGCTCTTGAACCAAGGATGCTCTAGCATTAAACATCTGGGATTATTGAAAAGTGAGTCCCTCACTTTACTGGGGCTAGGGGAGAACCAAGACGGTTCACCTCAGCCTGAGAAATCCATGCTAAATCTTCTTCTGGTCTATCTTTCCACTTTACAAGATATTCTTTGTATTGTCTTCCTCTAGTGCTGCATCCAACTCTTCTATCCAAAATGTTTTCAATCTACTCTGGAGCTTGTTGTGGTAACTATTTCTGCAAGTTATCTTCCATGCTATCACTAAACTCTACTTCATGATACTGATAAAGGTCCGCAATGTTGAAAATAGGTGATATACGCAATGTCTCTGGTAGCTCCACTTCATATGCATTTCCTAAATCAAATTTTCTGAGTATCTTACAAGGTCCAAACTTCTTTATCTTCAACTTGTTATATGTTCCAACTAGAAATCTCTCTTTTCTCAAGTAGACCATTATGTCATGCCCACATTTCACATGCATTCACAACACGCAAAACATGCATGTTATGTCTGCATATGACATGTAGACATGATACGAACTATCAAAAATTTTCCCTTACTACATGAAACCTTCCCCTCGCATGCGTAAGTGTGCTCGGTTGCATATGTTTAAGTTGTCTAAGTGATTGTTGCTACGGAATATTCCACACACATGTGCATGTTGATATCGATCACTATGTTTGAGTCAGTTCATTTTGCTTCGATTAGGATTTCCTTTGGTAGGTGGTTGATCTTTGATTGGTTATCTCAATCTGTTAAATTCTGCCTCGCATTCTTTGTTTAATTCCTCTATCGATTTGTTTTAAAACGTTGCTTATTTCGCCCGTTTACGTATTTCTTAATTTACTTTTTGCATTTGCATTTAAATTTTATTTACGTTAAATCATCTTCCATACCTTGGTAATTCATTAGTAAAAAGAATTACTACTCTTAAAAAAAATACAATATTCTTATAAACGAATTTAATGTAATTTTTTATTAGGCAAATTACAATAGCCCCATTTAAATTGTCCAATTATATATATATATATATATATATATATAATTTTCCTTTTAAAACAAGTTGTGGAAACTCCACTCATATATCTATATATATGTGTGTGTGTGTGTGTGTGTGTGTGTGTGTATACATATATGTATATGTATATGTATATATATACACGTATATGTATATGTATATATATACATATATATATATATATGTATATATATATACATATATGTATATGTATATATATATACATATATATATATATATGTATATATATATACACACATATACATATACATATATGTATATATATATACATATATATATATATATATATTTATATGTATAAATATATATTTTTTAAAAATATCCTTTTAGTGCAAGCTTACTCATTTAGAATTATTATATATATAAATATACATATATATAGTTATATATATACATATATTTATATATACAAAATTGTTTATTTGTTATGGATAGTCGAATCTCCACTTAAATTTAATACCATTTAAACATGGAATTCCAACTCATAGGAGGAGGGTTTAATAACCCTAACCTCTTATTGTGTTTGATAGTTTTGTTGCAGGGTTTAATGGAGTAGCGACGGCGTCCATGGCGGAGGTGGAGGATGGGAGGTCGATGCAGAGGTGGCCGAGGGAGGTAGTGATGTGGGAGAAGGTCACAGGGGAAGTCATGGCAAGAGGGTAGAGGTACTGTGGTAGGGATGGCGGTATGAGGAGCGGCGCAGGCGGTAGACTCAGGCAGTGGTCGCAGGGGCCGTCATCTACGGCGGAGGTAGGGGAATACGGTAGCCCGCAGGTTTTTTGGTGGCGGGGGTGTGGGGAGGGGCGGAGCCCCACCCACAACCCACTTTGTGGGGTGTGGGTGGGGATCCACCCCTCCCCACACCCTTCTTACTTTAAAAATCTCGGTGGGGGTTTAAACCCCCACCATTGTACATATTAAATTTTTTTTAAACTGTGTAAAACATTAAAAATAAATTGCAAACTCCCCTACTTCATTCTATTTGCAAATTTCAAAATTTCCAATTAATATTAATTAATGATATATATATACAATTATATAATTTCCACAATTTCTTTTGATTTAACTATTAAATAAATAAATAAATATATATATATATCAGTTTCTCAATTTCATTTATTAATAACAAAATATAAATACAGATATATCAAATTTTCACAACTATAATTAAAAATAAAAATGTAGTTTCATGGTAAAATTCATTTCACACTATCTTTAACAATTATTCATATGGAAAGAGACATTAACCATTTAAATCTGTATTTGCCATTTTTAATCTATCAAGTAAATTTTCCATTTCAAATAAATTTAAGGTTCAGAAGTAAATACAGGAAACTATTGAATCCTTTCATTCCAATAACACACAACAGTCAAGTAAAATTTGATTTAGATTGTTTTCCATTGCAAAACTTAACTCAAATTTTAATTTTGTTTTCTAAAACAAATTTACAACTTTCTTAATACTGTAACTGTAACTTTTTCTCTACTTAGAACAAGAGTTAGATTTTATCAACTGATCCAAATCAACTACCAAACTCATAATATACAAATTTTGGTAACAAGAACAAACAACTCTAAAAGTCCCACAACACACGAAACACTCTAAGGGAGTAATTTACTTTCTTCTCCTAGCTCACACAAATGATGTAATGTAAAAACCAATTAAAGTCACAACTTTTAACATAATAAGTGAGGATCATCTCTTCACTTCCAAGATAACAACCTTTACAACAAATTCAAAGAGATAAGTTCTCTCCTCCAAAACTCTTACATAAAGAAACTTTAAAAGACCAAGCTCCCATTACAAATAGGAAAATAGAACATTTTCTTTAATAAGGCAAAATCCCTTCAATCCTTTTATCATGCTCCAACAGTAACCTGCATGACAACAAGGGAGAAAACAACAACCAACTAGCTCTCCTCCCTACCATAGACCCGCAAAAGGGTCACCCCTGAGCTAGGGAGATCATCCTCATACCCAAGGTAGAAAAGACCAAACCACTTCACAACATTGAGTAACAACAAACAAAGCAATTAACACACACACTCCCATGGTTTACTCACAATACAAAGACTCAGCCGAGGTGAGTTTAGGGAGGGTAGGGAAGTAGATGCTTCTCACTCAAGGTGTCATTCTTTACACATTTGTCACAACTTATCACATGGCCTCAAGCCAACAAAATTACTCTTCTCATGGCCTCAAGCCATCCAATTAATCAAACTTCTAGGGATATCCAAATAGGCTCTCAAAGCCATAAAGCCCTCTTGGCTCAAAAGTACCAACATGCCCTCAAGGCATTTCATATATCAAGAAAACAAGAAAGACACCCGAGGAGGTTCACACCTTCCCTTCCCTGTACATAATGAGCATTGCCTTCCAACTGGAAGGAGCTCTTTCAACACCCAACACATACCCCAATTAATAGAAAAACGCATAGAAAACATTTGCAGACTCATTCATCAAGCAAGAACAAACATACATATCAAGCAACAGATCATACAAGAGAGTAGTCTTGTTCACCAACCTTCCAAAGCCCAATTATGGATGAAATTTGATGAAGAGCTCCACTCTAGCCTCCTTCTCCAAGTTCTCCTTCTTTCCACAATAATCCAACCCCCTTACTCTCCTCCTCTTCTCTCTTTTAAAACTAATTCCCTCTATTTTCCTAATTTCCCAAGTGGCATTAAACAACTAATCCACAACTCATCCATTATCGTAGGGGACTTAAAACAATTAACCCCACTCAATAGGTTCCCCACTATAGTCCTTTTTACAACACATGGAGAATTAAAATACAATAAGTAAAATAAAAAATACAAGGGGAGTGGATGACACACTACCCTTATTAAGGGGAACCCCACCAAAAGAGAGGCACAAGGAGACAAACACTCCATTATTAGGGGATCATGGAGTTGTTCCATGACTTGGAAGTGGACCTGAGTGTGGACCCACTCATCCCCTTGTCTCCATGCTTCCAAATTCGTCACTTAACTTCACTGTGAAGTTTAAGTGACCATATGGAGGTTAACCCAAGGTTACCCTAGTCAAAAAGGTCCCTAGACCCATGGGGTATAACCCAGGGTTGATTTTTGCCTAGTTAGAACTCCCAAAGTCAAATAAAACACAAGAAAAAGGTCCAAAAGAAATAAAACTTAAACAAGATTCAAAACAACATTTCTTACAACACTTATCATAATAAAAGTAAATCAGAAGATAGCCCTTATTCCCTTGACCTCATGCAACATCACAACTTTACAAAATTACAACATTTCACCAAAACACAAGGTTGATCTTAGTTCCTCGTGGAACCAGATCGGCTCACAAGGGATACAACATAGGGTATGGACGATCTCATGTATATGTGGTTTCATTAACAATACCTGTATACTCAAACTCGAAGTCAATAACCCATAAAGATAACATAGCTGAAGCAATTTGAATACATGCATCCCTAAACATTCTACCATATAATCATACTGAAATCATAATAAATTCCCATTTCTAATGTTTATCCATTCATCATTTTCTTAAAAGCAACATCTAATTATCATTGCACAATTATTTCCTTAAAAATCAATTAGGTTTAATAAACAAGGTTCAAGATCAATAATCTCTCAACATAAAAATAATAGCAATATCACTACAAACAGTCTCATAAACAGTAGTGTAAAAAGTAGGCCTCACACATTACTTCATCTCCCACATCAAATTCCTTATGTCTTCTCTTCTCATCTACCTTTTCCTTATACTTACTGTTCATATCCTTCAAATGCTTCATCACTTGATTATGCCCTGCCTTCATTTGATCTGCAAATTCCTCTACTTATGTACTTTGCTTTTCTTCCATACCAATGTCCCTCAATTCTATAACTCCTTTAGGATTTACTCTGGTAACAATTTCAAAAGGTGTTCTTCTAGTGCTCCTATTTACTGAATTATTGTATGCAAACTCTAGTTGTCAAAGAATCAAATCCCAACTTCCTGTCTTCTCTCCAACCAAACATCTCAACAAGTTTCCCAAATTCCTATTCACTACCTTTGTCTATCCATTAGTCTGTGGGTAAAATGCTAAACTAAACTTCAAATCCATCTTCATCTTCTTCCAAAGTGTCTTCCAAAAGTATCAAACAAACTTTGTGTCTCTGTCTAAAACTATGCTCTTCGGTAATCCATGTAATCCCACAATCTCCTTGAAAAATAGGCCTACTACATGCACTACATTGGTTGTCTTCTTACAAGGTATGAAATGAGCCATCTTTGAGAATTTGTTAACCACTACAAATATTGAATCATGTCCTCTCTGTGTCTTTGGCAATCCCATTATAAAATCCATGCTTATGTCTTCCCAAGGTCTTTGTGGTACTATCAAAGGTCTATACAATCCAGTATTCTGACTACTCCCTTTTGCAACTTGACAAACTCTACAACTCTGCACAAGTTTCCTAACATCCTTATGTATCTGAGGCCAAAAGTAGTTTTCACTTACCAAAGCCACTATCTTATCAATGCCAAAATGTCCTACTAGTCCTCCACTATGTTTCTCCTTGATCAAATTATCTCTCATTGAACTCTTAGGTATGCACAACTTACTTCCTCTAAACAACATATCTTCTTGAATGAAATAATCTAGCTACTTACTCCTATCTATCACAACAGGTTCCTTACATGCTTTCCAAGGTTCTAAAAAATCAGTGTCTCTCTCATACATGTTCTTCAATTCATCAAAACCCAACACTTCAATTCTCATTTCTGTCAACAATTTTCTTCTTTTGCTCAATGCATCAACAAGTTTGTTTGATTTTCCACTTCTATGCTTCAACACAAAAGTGTAACTCTGTAAGAACTCTACCCATCTGATATGTCTTTGATTCAACTTACCTTGACTATTCAAATATTGCAAATATTGATGATCTGTATACAACACAAATTCCTTAGGCAACAAGTAATGTCTCCACTTCTTTAAGGCTTGAATTATGGCATAGAACTCTTGATCATAAACTGAATATCTTCTCCTTGCATCATTCAACTTTTCATTGAAATATGCTATAGGTCTACCTTCTTGACTTAATACTGCTCCAATCACATTTCCACTTGCATCACAATCAACTTGAAATACCTTATTGAAATCTGGTAATGCCAAAATAAATTGCTCTGTCACTTTCTGCTTTAACAATTCAAAACTTTTATCTACTCCAGATGTCCACTTAAAGTCTTTCATGTCACCTCTAATTGTCTTTGTCATAGGGTTACATACTGAATTGAAATTTCTAATGAACTTCTGGTAGAAACTAACCAATCCATGAAATGATCTAATGTCTCCAATGCTCTCTGTTGTAGGCCATTCAACAATTGCTTTCACTTTCTTAGGGTCCATCTTTAATCCTTCCGTAGAAATTACAAATCCTAGATATACCAACTCTTCCTTCATGAAACTACACTTCTTGATGTTTATCAGAAATTTCTCTTCTCTCAACCTCTACAAAACTTGTTTAATATTTCAAAAATGTTCCTCTTTTGTCTTACTGAAAATCAAAATATCATCTAAGTATACAATCACAAACTTTCCCAAGAATTTCTTCAAGACTTCATTCATCAATCTCATGAAAATACTCAGTGCATTTGTCAATCCAAAAGGCATCACTAACCACTTGTACAATCCTTCATTTGTCTTAAAAGTAGTCTTCCATTCATCTCCTTCTCTAATTCTCATCTGATGGTATCCACTGTTCAAATCGATCTTTGTGAAATATCTTGCTCCACTCAAACAATCCATGATATCATCCATCCTAGGTAAAGGAAATCTATACTTAACTATGATCTTGTTTATTGCTCTTGAGTCAATACACATTCTCCATTCTCCATCCTTCTTAGGTGCTAATACTGTAGGTACTGGACAAGGACTCAAGCTTTCTCTGATCAAACCTTTCCTCAGCAACTCCTGTAGCTGTCTATTCAATTCTTCATTTTCTGTCAGTGTCATTCTATGTACTACTTTGTTAGGCAAACATGCTCTTGGTATAAGATCCATGTGATGAGTGATACTTCTAATAGGTGGTAATCCTTCAGGCACATTATTTGATATGATGTCTTCATACTCTGTCATCAACTCTTTTATCTCCTCTGTTTGTTTTCCTCTAGTCTCTTTCTTCAATACTTTAGGTTTCTTAGGAATCAAAGCATAACGCATATTCTCATGTCTCAAACCATCTAGAAATTTTCTTCCATCTACCAAACAGATTCTAGCATTCCCACATACTTCACTCTTAGGATCATCTTCTAAAGGAATCAAAGTAATTCTCTTTCCATTTGTTGTTATAGTGTATGTATTCTTTCTCCCATCATGTATAGCTTTTGTATCATACTGCCAACGTCTACCCAACAAGATATGACAAACATCCATAGGCATAATATCACACAAGACTTCATCATGATATGATCCAATATGAAATTTCACTAAACATTGTTCACTCACTAGTACCTTATGATCATCCTGAATCCATGCTATCTGATAGGGCTTAGGGTGTTTCAATCTTTCCAACTTCATCTTAGTCACCATCTGCTCTGAAACTAGGTTATCTAAACTACCACTATCAATCACAACTTTACAACACTTACCTCTTGATTTGCATCTTGTCTTGAACAAACTTTTCCTCTATGGTGGTTGCTCATTTGTTTCTACTTGAAATAATGCTCTCCTCATCACCAATGATTATCCTTTCACTGGCTTACCAATAGAACTAGGTGATCCGACAGGGGCTTCTTCAACATAGGCTGCTCTTCCATTGTTCTCCATCTTCTTACTTGTACTACCTTGATTACATTCAAATGCTTGTGATAATGATAATTCTGCATTGCTCTCTATCAATTGGAGACAGTTGATTAGTATGTTATGGTTTATGCTCACTTTGACCTTGATGGACTATGTTTGATGGATTTATTTAGACATGTGTTAGGAGTCATGATTATTTCAGTTATGATGTGAATTAATATCATCATGTGTCATTTGACTTGTGGTATTTGAATTCAGATAGAAGTTGTTATGATATTGTTTCAAGAGCGGAGACGGTGTAGTATTACTCGCTTCGAGTACCCTACTACACCGCGACTCTCTGACTCTGTGTGTGTGGATATATACGTACTTGATTGTATACAACCAATTGTTTGAATGCAGATTGCAGATACCGAACCTCGACTCCACCTAATATAGCAGGTTCGAGCGGGTTCTTACACCAATGGGTATCGGTGATGGGAGATAATGCGAGGTCTATTCCACTAGGTCGGTCCTTGTTTTTGGTTGTGGCCTCAAGTTGTGTGGTGTTGCTTGGCGTGTGGTGTTGCTTGGTCCTGGCCTACGTTTAGTTACTTGAGTTTTGGAGAATAGTCGTGTTGTGTAATATGCTCATGCATAGTTGATTATGGTTAATACTATATTGATTTCTTATTAGAATAATAATGCTCCAATTATGTTATTGGATATTATTTGTTGGGCATAGAATCTGGTTTGTTACCCTGCTTGGATTTTAAAATAGCCTAGAATTAATTGTTGCTGTCCAAGAGCATTTATGTCATATATAGGAGTTATGAGTAATTAGTATATATATTTTGTGCAGAATAATTTTGATATGGGAAATAAATGCTTTGAGTTGTCACTCTGAAAATTAGATTTGGATTCTCTTGTTATAATAAATTTTAAAATTTGTTTGAGGAGTGGGTTGTTTGAGTAACAGATGCATGTCTTTGGCATTTATTTTAAGGAGTCGAAGCATTTTGGTGGTGGGGTGCTACCTCTTTTTGGGCTTGAGCAAAGGGCTCCTGTTGCTGCATATACACTTCTTAATGGAACTTGAAGGTACAGTGTGTCGGCACCGTCTCTTTGGGCATAATATCCACTGATTTCAACTGCATGGATTTTAGGAAGGGGGGAAAATTCCATATGCCTCTGTATGAGTGATGCAATTTCAGTCAAGAAGGAATCTCACTCCCAGTCAAGGTAACCTCCTTTCCTACACACTGAATGTGTTCTCAATGTCAATATCTTAAACCTGAAGGTTATTATAGTTCTATGAATGTAAATAAAAATGTGTTTATGCCTACGACTATTGCAAGGATATGCTATGGTCCTTAGGTGTTCTTAGTGCTTATCTAAGCTATTTGAATGTTTCCCTACTTGTTATCCCTTTGGGAGCATATCCCACAATCTTCCATCCTTGAGATGAGCTCTCTTATTCAGGTTTTGTATCAAACTGTCAGCGTCTTACCCAGTCGTCTTTACCTGCAAGGCAATTTCTCTAGTCTTTCTTCGAATCTCGGTGCCTTCATATTTTCTCCTCAATGCTTGATGACTCACATTTGCATTATTATCTTCCATCTAGAGATTTGACCTATGTTGTGGAGGGGATAATCCTAGGATCAACATTTTTATTATAGGCCTGCAAACCTGTTCTTTTTGCATCAACTCTTTTGAAACCCTGCAACTTGTCTCTTATTTCTGAACCTAAGAGGTGATTAATGGAACCTCTTTGGAAACAATGGAAGTAGCTATCTTCTACTGTTTGCATTTCATGGAAAGCTTCTAAAATCGTACCTGCACTTCCTGTCGCATATCCTAAGATCATGAAATTTTAGTAACCGTAGCATTTAGGCATTGCCCTGTCCGTGATTCCACTTTCCTCATGCATGATGTTCTACAACATTCCAATTTTTTGGTTCTGACAAAATCTTTCCTTCCGTTACTTATTGATGGATGACTCTGCATTATATTTGTGCACATCAGTTTAGCGTATGTCTCTTTTTCTTCAGTTTGTTTTTATCAGTGTTACTATTAGTTTCCACAAAAAAAATGAATCCACTCTTAGTGATGAAAACGTTTCAAAACTCTCACCGTATCGCATGTCAAACTGTGTTTTCTTATGACAAGTTCAAAGGCATCCTCATGATAGCCGCACGGGTAGGAGGATCGATCTTGCACACATGATTTTTTTTAACTGAAGGATCAACACTACTGAACTTATTGTAGTCCAGGCTCTCTTTCACTTAATCTGCCCGGCAGCATGCATCTAGGTCAACAACTCTCTGAGGCAATTTATCAAATCATTTCCTATCTGAGCGTCCGGTTCAAGAATTTACCAATCGCTTTTGTTTGAAAGTTTTAAAATCTTAAAACAAACCCATTTTTTGGTTCTTTTTGGGCTATCTTGGCACTCCACTCGGCGATATGTCTTTGAGGCTTCTTAACTCAGCCAGTATGCATCTCCTAAGGTTACCTTCACAGTTGTCCTGATGGGAAGTTGCTAAAACCTTCTTCTTACCTGTTTCTTTTTACTTGCAATTGGCAGCTCGACCTTTGGATCTCTGGTTTTGAGGCAATTTTTGCCGAACGACAAACATACCTTGTCCGTATTACCTCCTTGCATATAAATCTATCTTGGTTTCTATAGCGAAAAGTTGGCATTTGCATGCTACTGGTTTTAAGACTGCCGACCCTTTTATCTGCTCTGTTTTAGGCAGGATCCTGCGCAGTGTACACCTTTGTTCGCAAACCCTTCTCCTTTTTGCTTCATTTAGCATTACCGTTACCATCCAAAAGATTTTTATCCTGTTTAATTTATGGAAAGGTTCGTATCTCTCACAACAATCTCTTGCTAAGATCCTCGAGTAGTTTTACATTGCTGAACGACAGTCAACACCTTCTCGTTGGATCTTAACCACTTCAACATTTGTTTTTGGTTATCATCCTATTTTCCTAGGAACTCCCTTGTGTCGTTGTTGCTCAAAAACATACATGGGTTTAGTAGCAAGGTTTAGTTTCAGATGGCATTTATGTCATGATGATAATTACTGGCTCTTAATCTGCGTTTCCTTCAATTTTAGGTAGTTGAATGAATTAAGAAATTATAATTTCCTTTTTAGCAAGCCTTGATGATCAACTGTGCCTTGTGTGGGGGCGTAGTGGTAACTACTGTCAAGTTTCTTCCGATCCCTGTAGTTTCTATTTGTAACGGTTCCATGTGTGACAGCTCGACTAGGTTACCAGGTGATCTAAGTGTCCCAACGTATGGGTTTCCGTTCTGTGTGGATCGGCCTTTTTGGGCAAGGCAGTTTGTTGATGTAGTTTTAGTAAGCCTTGCAGCTCATAATTTTGGTATGGGAATCATGTTAGTAGCCTGTGGTCGCCAGCTAGCCGTTTAGGCCAATGATGGGTTGGTATAGTTGTTTCTCAAGGTAGTGGTGGATGTGTCCATGCTAATCATGTCCGTTGGCTTTCATCGAGTGTGAATGGGGGAGATACATGGTTTAAATGTGTGGTCAAACTCTGTGGCAAATATTTTATGCTTAGTCGAAATGTTGTTTATCAAAAGGCATTTACCTTAGTCTCCTTTTGCTGCCATCGTAGGAGGCGTTTAGCTGTTCGAAGCTAGCTAGTATTCTTCATGTTTTACCTCTGTCGTAGTCAACATTGGAGCAGGCGCTTTTCATAGCAAGCTTTGTGCTCGGTAGGAGTTAGTAAGGTTGGCCTGACCAGAAAATCATCTATGTTAGTTAATGGGTTTTTATTGGGTCGCTGTGCTGGCAGCAAGCGTTGGGTGTCACTTTTGGTAGATTATTCTATTTAGATCTGAAGTCGTAGGAAGTCGTAGGGTTTTTCCATGCCGTAACCTTGTTATTGTTAACTGGTAGTTGTTGCTCAGCTACAGTGGTCAAAAGGCGGGGTTTGTGGTTGGATGTTGTAAGTTAGTACTTTGTTAGTCGTGGTCGTCTAAGACTAAAGGGTAGCTGTTGTGTGCAGCGGGAATTCTCATGTTGTCATTGCTTGGAAAGAATTAGTGTCTCTGTTTATGGGTAGAACTTGCAGTTTAAGCTTGTGGGGTTATAAAGGTATAGTTGGATGATGGTGGTAGATAGTTTAACTCAATGGTATTATTTGCGCAATTAAGACATATTTCTAGTTCTTCTAATTGTAGATTGAAGGTATAATTTGATAGGAATTCATATTTTTTAGGAAAAGACAAGTGTATTGTTTTGTTTTGGGAAGTGGTAATATGTTAGGCAATCATATAGAGATTTATAGTAGTTAAATGTTTTAAATTGTTAAGTTAGCTAGTGATTTATGTTTATGATTATCGCTGTTCGATTAGAGATTTGAGGATGGAAATATAGAGGTTTATGCTTATTATGGATATAAGTTCTAATTTTAGTTGTTTATTAAATTAATAGTTATTAAAATTTAGAATGGGTGCTCTTATAATTGTGTATTGGATCCAAATTGATCTAGTGTGAGTGAGTTAAAACATTTAAATGTAGATACTTTTGTTTTGGCAAACAAGGAGGTATGTTTGATAAATTTGGATTGTTAGATATGGTTAATTATTAGACAAAAGTTACGCTTGGGATAGAAGCATATTTGTTGTAGGTGTATTATGTCAATGAGAGTTTATTTATTTAGTGAATTTTGTACCGGTTGAAAAGGTAATGGAAGTTGTAGATTCATGAAGTCTTAGTTGGTTAAAAAGGAATGGAAGTTTATGCTCTTGGTAACAAAGATATGCATTTCAGTAGGAAATGGTAGGCAATATATTATTAGATAGGAAATTAATTTGGAAGTTGGTTTTCTTAGCGAATCCATTGCATATGGATAGTGTGAAACTTATTTTCATCTTTAGTGTTTGAAATTGTGATGATAAAAGGTTAGTATAGGTTTATAATGGTCATCTTAGTAGGATTGTATTAGAAGTTGTAATTCATATAATGGCCTTGGCATGGGGTCGGTCTTATGAAACATAAATGTAATTTTAGAAGATCCAATTATGAATGATGTCGTAGCATGTCTTTTAAGCTTGAATGAGAATGTAAAGGTTTCAAGATTGTTTTTGCGATCGGTAAATGGTTTTAGGAAATGTATTTTCTTTAGTTGAAATTATAAGAAGTATATGTTAGGAAAATGCACTTATAGATTCTCATGGCTGTCGCAATTGGATTTGTAAGTTGGTAAGATGCTAGCTCCTAGGAAATTATATATAATTATATCTTAGCGTTGAATTAAAATTTTAAATGCTGGATGATAATATTTGATCATAAGAATTGTCCTTGTGAAATTTTCAGATGTTATTAGAAATTTTATTAGTTAGAGCTTTTGTGTTTTCAAATTATTTTAGTTTCATAGAGTAAAATTAGGGTGCAAGTCAATTAATGTTTTCCTTGTTATACATTAATTCTAGAGTGAATTGAGTATTGTTCAATTTTGATCATTTACCTGGTTAGTAAGAGAAAAATAAAACCTATCTTTTGATGCTCTTCTTTGGAAGACAAGAATTGTGTTTGATTATTTTTAAGTGGCATTAGAGTGTATTTGACTTAGGATTATTTTGGGTAATAGAAATCCCTTCATGTTCTCTCATTGCTGTTGTTTAAGTATGATTATGGTTCATCGCCCTTGTCACTTTATTTCTAAGCGATGTAGAGCATTGCTATGTGGGTATTCTTGTGTAGGTCAACCTATTGTCATAACAAGATTTGGGAAAGTGGTCAAGTTGTGTTCCAAGACTGGCATGATTAGGGTTTAATTTCAGTTATTGTTATAGTTTATGTCTCTGGTCCATGTATGGAGGTCCTGGTTGTATATGCATGGAAGAGTGATGCAATAGGTCTATTTCATTTCTTAGTTTTTGAGTCACATGTTGCTAATCTGGTGTCAAGTTGTTAAACTTTAGCTTCCTTTTTGGATGAGAGACTCGTATGTATTTTGGTGTCTGTGTACCTAACTCCAGAGGAGTAGTTCTTGGGTTGGTGCTTTTATGACATGTCATTGTTATAGGCTCACTGGATTCCCGTGTCTTGCAATAAATGGGAAATGGCCTCTTGGATTTAGTGCCTAGTTCTTGATGGTTTTGTTTTCATTTGAAGAGATTGTGGATTTCTTGTTGTGGCCTAGTGAAAGGCATATGTTATGGCCAGATCTGATTTGTGACCCTTATACCTATATGTGTGGTATGTATGTTTGACCGAGAACGCTAAGGGAGTGGCTTTCATGGTGGGGCCGGTGCCTAGTGAGAGGACGCCTGGGTAACCCCATGGAAGTTGTAAGCATGTGGAAAACTTATTAACTTAATCAAGAGGGTTGGGGTATTAAAACACTTAACAAGATAAGTAAGAGACCTCACCCATGCCTTGAGTGCTCTCACAGGCTAAGGATGGGATGAGAAGGCCTGGTTGGCAAGGCCGACCTCCTTGTCTCCATGAGAGGACCTGTCAGCTCCGCATGTGTCACCCTATGGGGCCGGCACCTAGAGAGAGGCTGCCAGGGTAACCATAGATGGGGGCCGGCTTCTTGGGATAGATAGCCTGGGTAACCCATGTAGGACCATGCGATGACACTCTCCTTATGCAGTTCTATTGTTTCTTGGTGGTGCCTCTGGAGTGTTGTCTTGTCTTGTGTAGCTTTGTTGGTATGGTCGGTTGTGTCAAGTCAGTTATCATTCTTTTATTTTTGGCTGTTGTTTCTTGGCTTAGTGGAATCCTCGTCTTTATCTCCTAGCTCGGAGGGCTGGACCTTAGGGTTCCACATGGTTGGGTGGTAAGAGCTATCCATTGGTCCTTTTTGGAGATGCGGTTCGAGTTCTACGTAGAGGTGTTCCAGTTCCAATTTGCTTCCTACCTTCAGTGATGTTGTATACTTTCAGATGAATTCTTTTGTAAACCGACGTGATCGGTCTTGTAATCTTGTATTGTAACTTTGTAAATTATCTATCTTGCTAATGATAAGTTGACCCTTCTATAGTAGTAGTAATTGATTATCTCTTATGTGGTTTTTACTTTGTATTCTCTAATGTAGTTGTGTTTCCCTAGAAGTTGTTAGAAGAGCAATTTCCTTTATGTTGTGTATTAAGGTATATTGGGTTTCTGTTTTGCACTATCTTGCTTTTAAAAAAAAAAAATTATTCCTGGAATTTTGCTTTTGTTAGCCTAACTCTCTAGGGTTACATGACGGGGCATTACACTTTGAATTCTAAATATGATGTAGATGAATGAATCTAGATGTTAAGTCTAGATCTACAAGATATGAAATGTAAATGTGGCAAAATGCAGATGAAAATATAGAAACTGCTACTGACTGAACTGTCTGAACTAAATTGGAAAATGAAAGGAAACAAACTAAACTACAAACAAACTAAAATGCAAATGTTTTTGGTTGATGCAAGATTTCTCTCGAACTAGGGATGCTCCTACATCAAATATCCACATATTATTATCTCTCCTAATTTTTTATTTTGTACTACCATTAGACTAATCCAATTTGCTTCTTCAGCTAGTTTTATGATCCCTACTACTAACATCTTATCAATTGCTACTTTGACCCTTTTCTTCATGTTTTGATAAAGCTTGTATGGCCTTTTATTTATTGGTTTAATTCCCTCTTTTAATAATATTTTCATCATCCCTGCCTCTTCTTTGATTCATTTCACTTTAGTAAATGTTCTTGGAAATAAGTCTTCAAATTCAGAAAGAATCTCAGCTACCTGCGCTACCACTTTCTCATCCCAGTAGTCTCCATCTTTGATAGCTTGGGATCACCTTCTTTTGTAATATTATCTCCTTTGACTTTAAGAGGTTTATTGTCATATTGATCCTTTGGTTCAGTTAATATCTTTAGTTCTCATTCTCCTTCTTGAACAACTATTTCTAGATCCTCAGTATCCTCATCATCCATTTTTGTAGTTTTATAGCATTTTTGACCAATATTTCTTGATTGTTGGTCTATCCATTATACCAGTTTCCATATCCCTTTAATTCTTGATGGTGGTGTATTTTTCTCTAGTTCTTCTTTTTCTTCGTCTGTCACTTGTTGAAAAAGCATTTCCTTTATTTTCAAAAGTGCATTATGTATAGTCTTTACTAGACTGTAGAAAAAAATGTATGTATTAAGTCATTTTGTACTTCTTCCCAATTACTGGTTTCTTTTCTTCTTTCTTGATTTATATACCAAGTTTGTGCTATTAGTGACAATGTCCAATAAAATAGATGGGTGTATAAAAAATTGTTGCACGTTCTTATGTTCCTTCCCATACTATTATGTAGGTAGTTAAATGTTCTTGTGGTGGATTTTGTCCTTCATACTTGGGTATAACTTTATATTCTCCTTTCTCTGATAGATATCTTACACTAATGAGAAGCTTAAATGTGGAATAATCTTTAACTAGATCTTTATGAGCTTACTACCAATTTGCTACATTGCATACTAATGTATGTTGTACTACCTCTATTCTACTTTGTTCTTCTGAAAAATTATTTCCATCTCATTCAAGTATAGTTGTAGGTCTTTCACACCTGAAAACTTAGGTAGTTTGATATGGGAAATTCCTCTCATAATATGATTAATATGTTGAGATATCCTAGATTCCTTTATATTTTTCTCTTCATTGATGGCACATATCTTTTGCGGTGGGTTTTTATTTAATGTGGAGGAATGCGGTAGGTTTTCCATACTAGATCGAAGCATACATATCCTCCAAAATCTTGTCATTCTTCTAGTTTTGAGTTTCAGTTCATTTATTATCCATGCTTCCAAAACTTCCTCACTATCAATACTATCATTATCATTCTCTGCTTCTATTTCACCTCTTGAATTTGGTTCTTCTTTTGTCTCATTTGTTTCCAGTTTTGATATTGAGTAGATTTTCTTAAGATAGTTATAATTTCCTTCCACATAATTAGCTTCTTCAATATAGGCCTCTTCCATGGGTGATCCTAAAGGTATGTATACACCCTTATTGTTATCTAGAAAAGATAATTCTTCTTTGTGGTAATCCACAATGTCATTTGCATCAATAAACCATCTCAATCCTAGTAGTGTATTATTGAATCTCCTTGTGTAACAACCAAGTTCTTAAACAAGAACATAGATATTTACCAAGAGATAGAGCATACAAGGTGAAAAGATATTTTTTTTAAAATTAAAATCAAGATACAACAATTGCATAATTTCCAATCTAAAATAAACAACATGATAGAATATACAAGGATGACCTTTTTTGTCTTTACAAATACAGTATTTGTAATAGATAATGTTTTATATAGTCTTAATAAACACAAGTGACAAGATATACTACATCCAGAAATCTAACATCTTTAACGCAAGCCTTGACATGTCTTCTGCTAGAGAGAGAGCATCTTCCTAGTGCTTTTCCTCCAACCACAGAGCAGCGGTCTCCCAAACAACTTCCACATAGGAAGCGACCCTACCCTTTACAAGGAGAATAGACCATGGTGACTAGTGGTGATTTTCCATATGAGTACATAGTGTTGTATCCTACATAACTCTATCAATCATACAACCCTAAATACCCTCTAGCTTAGTATGATCTTTCCAATAGGTTATGCAATCTAGACATGGTGAACTGACAATGCACGCATAAAATGAATGCATTACTTTGGCCAAAGTTTCATTATAAATAGACATTCACAATGAATGTGGTCATAATGTTCACCCACCCCAACTCGACTTGGATAATATCAAATTCCTATAGTTTGACTTGGTCAACTATGTTTAACCAAATAGTCTTGATAACTTCAATCTTCTAGTCTTCCCGACTTAGACAAGTTTACAAACACTATCAATGTTCCATAGGTCTTATGGATTAACTCTCTTTATACCAGGATACTCATTACATCTTTGCAAAACCTGAGATCCCAAAACTTATTGACACATAAAGAACTTTAAGTTGATTTATAAACAATCTAATAGGTTATCAATCCAATGATAAATGTTATTGTTTTAGGAGAGTATTACCTTTTTTTATAAACTATCATAATTAGGGTATATGTCCCTTCATTGTCCATCTATAAAGAAATAGCTAAGACAAGACATATTCTTAAAGATACAATACTAATTTTACCCTACTAAGTCACTCTAGGGTTTGCCTTACATTTTCCTTAATAATGAAATAAACATTCTATTACAAGTTTGAATGAGGTTTTAGGTAAACGATTGTCCTATAGTATTTTTCTGACTAAAAAGGTCATTTCAAACACTCACGACAAGACTATTTCTCATTTACAAGAGAATATTAATTAAACCAATAAAAAGGTTCTAATCAAGTTTTTGTGTTGTCTATAATTGACTTGATATCACCAGATGGATAAGTCTAATCCAAGTTTACTATCCACTAATATTCATTATCAAAAGATTATTCCTTTCAACTATGTTCTTTGTAGTTCTTGAACTTTGCTAAATAAGTTAGAATACCATAGAAAAGAGATTATTCTCTAGTTTGAAAACCATTAGAATATAATATACACAAGTTGCTCATCCAACAAATCATTGAGTTGTCTTGGATTACAACCATCTCTATCATTCCCTAAGTAAATAATAAAGATTACAATATATATAGCCTTATTCCTCAATATTCTCTATGTCAAGTTGACATAAATAGAATGAGGTCTACAACACTAAACTTGTATATAGATAGGTGGTTCTAAGAGATCATAAGTATACAATATTCATAGTATCCTATGTATTATATAATCTACATTTTTTGACAGGTAACACCTTCTAATGAATCCTACCATTATGCAGAAACATGTAGACACTTAAAAGAATATTTTACTCAATGTCTTACTAATCCTATTCGGTATGAACAATGTATAAAATCATCATAGAAACTTATCAAGTAAATCCTTCTCAAAAACTCATTCATAATTCACTCATTTGACCACGTAAAAGTATAATTACAATATCAGCTTAGCGATATCCTAAAGTGTCAAAATCTTGCAATGAAATCATCATGTAACATGGATTTACGAATATAAAAGACATAGAAATAACTAACTAGTAGGCCTTCTATCATAAGAGTATTGGCCTTAGTATCATTCTAAAACATAGACCTAGTAATGAATAGAGTAACAACTCAGCATACATTCAACAATATGAATCAATACGTAAACAATTTATATTAATAAAAGACTTCCTATAAAGTAAGAACCTGATAAGATTTTCTTGACAGAGTAGGGTCGCCCACGCAAAGATTTCCTCCTTCATCTGCTACTGACTATCTTCTTTCCTTATATGGTAGTAATTTCACTATTCTTATTGACTGCATATGAACTACTCTCTTATCTATTCAAACTAGTTCCTCACTATCAGACATCATGCGTCCATCAGTTTAATTTTTACAGACGATCCCCCTGTGTCCTTCCTTCTAAGATAGTCATTATATTTATATAAAACCCATATGGCTCAGCTACAAGTCGTTATCACTTGCAATGACTAACCATCTTACTAATGAGCCCCCACGTATGGTGGAGACAACCTCCTTCTATTTTGAGGGAAAAACTCTACTAAAGAGAGCGCATGGTGATGATTTTATTGACATTAGAATATACGTGGTACACATCACTACAAAACTCATAACTGATTGACTCTTTTAACAAAACCACAACTCAAGACAATTAAATTAGCTCATGAGTCACAAAGACCACTACTTTAGTTGATGAAGTTTCCACTTTTTATGCCTTCAACTGCTTGTTGATTCAAGCATGTGGCTTAAAGAATAACATAATATTCTTTGCCATTTCATCGATCTCATAAAGGTTACCCAATGGTAAATGACACAAAATAACCCATAAGTTACCTTTTTAACTAAAAAGCATAATAATAATAATAATAATCCTAGGTCCTTTTATAACTTTGATCAATATTTTAAATAATAATAAGTCAAAGATTTACGTAAAATATGATAGGGTCAAGATTATCTCCCCTTCACGATCACACACTAATTCAAGTCAATTTGAGTTGACAAGAACGTACACCCGACGTTTAAATGACAATAATTTAACCATCTACATTTTAATGATGCAAACACATCTATTTGCGATGTGGTTGATGAAAGGTCACGTTAGTCGTAAACGGCTAACATTCTATTTTGACGTCACTTTTCACAAAAAGAAAAGGTCGACACAGGAATAAC
Source organism: Cunninghamia lanceolata (assembly GCA_027924645.1). Classification (NCBI taxonomy): domain Eukaryota; kingdom Viridiplantae; phylum Streptophyta; class Pinopsida; order Cupressales; family Cupressaceae; genus Cunninghamia; species Cunninghamia lanceolata. The sequence continues at coordinate 17,922,063 of BSBN01001807.1, read as the reverse complement.
CCAAAAAGGAATCTAAAAGACATTGACAACTTGTCAAGTCAATCCAAGAGTTTAACTAACAAAATGTGACTTACCTCAATTGACTCAAAGTTCACAATCTGTTAAACACTATACTCAGTTGGAAAATTAACATTTTCAACTCAAGGTCTATTCTCCTCTCCTCAGAAGATACTCTCTCTCTTTCCCAAAGAGTCATTAAAACCTATTATCCTGCATTAAACATGCAATTACCAGATTATGATCAGTGCATCATTAGTCCTTCATAAATCTTATAAATAATAAATCAAATTCCCATAATACAAATTATTTAATCAATACAACATATGCATTGCCTTTAAATTCATAACTGATATTCAATAAAATCTATATTTTCCATGACATTAAACCCTTCATCAAATATTTATCAAATAGATTCACTTCTGTGCATGTAAAAGTAAAAGTAAAAACAAGCGAAAATTAGGGATGTAACACCTTGTTCTTTCATGGCTACAACAACAAAGTCTATGGCCTGTTTTATGCCCATTAGGTTTACCTCTACTTGTTTCCAAGTTCTAATAGTTGCCATACTAGATCCATCTGCTAAAGTGATATTGTAGAGGGTTTGAGATAATCTAGGTCTTCCTAGTTATTCCCAAAGCTTCTTAGTGATCATATTTATATCTACACCCAGGTCTATCATAACATTTCTGACCTTTTTGTGATTTATATGAGCACCCACCAATAATGGTTTGTCTTCCATTGTCTATCATTTTCTTCCCATTTGTCAGATTTGAATTTTAGGTATCTTCTCCTTGTTCTAGTATTTTGCAAATTACTTAAATATCTCCATAAGATTGTGTTTTTGCATTAGTGTTGTGAACTATTTAAGTGCCACAACTTCTTTTGTGAAGAATTGATTATCTTATTTTTGTCTATCTTGTTCCTGGGTCACAATTTGCTTTGTTTTCTAGACAATGTCATCATGTTGTCTCTTATTAGGGAAGAATGTATCTTCCTCCTCACTTTCTTCTCTCTCTATTTCAATAGTATCATGTCCTCCAATATTTGTACCTTGTCTTGTCACTACTATAGCTCATTCCTTTTCTTTATTTTTATCCATTTTATCTTTTTTCATACTAAACTATTTTTCCTTGGTTTTCTTCTTTTGAAGTTTCTGATGAAGATATATTAGTGTTCCCATCTTTGTCTCTTTGGCAAGTCCTTAGGAACTAACCCTACTCTTTAGGGACTCTCCATATTACTCTGGCCCCTTTTTTCCCTAGGTCATCACTTTTTACTTTTTGTGGTGCATTTTGAAAGTATTGTTGTACTTTATCACATGAATGAAAAGGTCATGCTCTATATTATTACAAAACGTGCATTGTATTCTTCTTTCTCCCCAGCATTCATTAACAAAGTGTCCTAGTTTATCATATTTATAGTAGGTAGCTTATCTCTCCTTCTTCCTCTACCATGGCCTTGGCCTCCTCTGTATCCTCCAAACCTGTCTCTTTCATCATTACTATAGTTATTTCCATATGGTGCATTATGGTTTGTGTTTTGAACATTGTTCATGTTTCTTTGATTTCTCCATGTAGGTTTATTATAACCTTGATCTTGAAGATATAATGGTCTTTTCGCCAAGCCTTTTACATATGCCATTGTATTATTTTGTAATTTATTCTTATGATTTGTGTTATACCATGACTCATTTCATCATCATCTTCTTTCACTCTAAATAGTTGTGAAGGGAAATCTGGTATTTCATGGTCATCCCACTCACCGCATAATCTACAATATATTATACTATTTCTTGTAGGTAGTACTTTGATATCCACCTTCATGGCGATAGCCTGTCTTTCCCCTTTCAATTTTAGACATTCATTCCTTATGTGTCCATCCTTTGTACAATAAGACCACCATATATTAGGCCTCTTTTCTTCCTACTTTGCCAAAATTTCATTTTTTAGTTTCAACTACTCCAATTCTAGCATCATTCTTCCTAATTCCATGTTTTCTTTGGTTTTTTCCTATTTGCTCCATGTTTGTGACTCAATGCGCTAGACCAATGTGACAACTTCTACACATGTTTCAAATATTCTTCTATCCAAAGATGCTTTAACATCTGGGCTTATACTGAATGTGAACCATTCAATTGTTTGCTTTTCAACTAATGGCTCCTTTAATTTGTAGATTGTTTATTTTAATCTTTTATCAAATTCTTTTATGGTTTCTCCATCTTTCTATATTAACTCTCTCATTTTGCTTACTCCTTTAGTAGGTATCTCAAGAGTCTCAAAGTTTTTCGACAAACACTCCTTAACTCCATCTCAAGTTTTATCATGTTTAGGACATGTCTTTCTGTACCATTTCTTCACGTCATTCCATAATGTCCCAATAAAGTCAAATAATTTGGTTTCATCCCTAGTTATACTATTTTGACTCCAAATGGATTCTAGAATAAAGATCTACTTTGCTGCTTCATTTGTATCCTTTTCAAACACTGGTAACTTAATTATGGCATCCATTTTTTTTTCTATTTTTCTAGAACTTCCAGTGTCTTGTGATAGGTTTCTTCCTTACTTTGCTTAGGTTTTTGTTTCTATATTAAGTTTTTGTGTTCTCTTCCTTTATCTCTTTGCAATTTGATGTCAAAATACTCCTTTCCCAATATTTCCTTGAAGTCTTTCCTGAATTCTTCTTCTCTATCTTTCTTATTGTCAACTTAATCCTCTCTTTCAATTATTCTTTCTTTATAAGGTACTTGGGGTGACTCCTGGTTGAGGGGGTGTGTCTCTTCAAATTGCCTTTTCATTATCGGGGGTATTGTGAGGCCTACTTTTTACAGTACTGTTCTTGAGACTATTTGCAGTGATATTTCTATTATGTTTATGTTGAGAGACTATTGATCTTGAACCTTGTTTATTAAACCTAATTGATTTTTAAGGAAATAATTGTGCGATGATATTTAGATATTGCTTTTAAGAAAATGATGAATGGATATGGAACTTCAATGTGATTATATGGTAGGATGTTTAGATGCATGTATTTAAATTGCTTTGGCGATGATATCTATATGTGATATTGACTTCGAGTTTGAGTGTGCAAGTATTGCTAACAAAACCACACATATAGGAGATCATCCCATACCTTTGTTGTATCCCTTGTGAGCCAATCTAGTTCTATGAGGAACTAAGATCAACCTCGTGTTTAGAAAATATTGTAATGTTGTAATGTGTTAATGTTGCATGAGGTCAAGGGAATAAGGGCTATCTTCTAATTTACTTTTATTATTATAAGTGTTGTATGAAATGTTGTTTTTAATCTTGTTTAAACTTTATTTCTTTAAGACCCTTTTCTTGTGTTTATATTTGACTCTGAGAGTTCTAACTAGGCAAAAATCAACCCTGGGTTATACCCCATGGGTCTAGGGATCTTTTTGACTAGAATAACCTTGGGTTAACCTCCATATGGTCCCTTAAACTTCACAGTGAATTTAAGTGATGAAATTCGAAGCATGGGGACAATGGGATGAGTGGAATCCACACTCCGGCCCACTTCCAAGTCATGGAACAACTCCATGATCCCATAATAATGGAGTGTTTGTCTTCATGTGCCTCTCTTTTGGTGGGGTTCCCCTTATTTAGGGTAGTGTGTCATCCACTCCCTTTGTATTTTATTTTACTTATTGTATTTTAAATTCTCCATGTATTGTAAAAGGGCTATAGTGGGGAACCTATTGAGTGGGGGTCAATTGTTTTATGATCACTAGGATAATGGATGAGTTGTGGATTAGTTGTTTAATGCCACTTGAGAAATTAGGAAAATAGAGGGAATTAGTTTTTAAAAGAGAGAGGAGGAGAGTAAGGGGGTTGGATTATTGTGGAAAGAAGGAGATTTTGGAGAAGGAGGCTAGAGAGGAGCTCTTCATCAAATTTCTTCCATAATTGGGCTTTGAAAGGTTGGTGAACAAGACTACTCTCTTGTGTGATCTATTGCTTGATATGTATGTTTGTGTCTTGCTTGATGAATGAGTTTGCACTGGTCTTCTACGAGATTTTCTGTTAGTTTTGGGGTTTTGTTTGTAGGTGTAGAAAGAGCTCCTTCCAGTTGGAAGGCAATGCTCATCTTGTATATAGGGAAGGGGAGTTGTGACCCTCCTCAGGTGTCATCTTGGTTCTTGTTATAAGAAAAGCCTTGAGGGCATGTTGGTACTTTTGAGCCTTGAGGGCTTATTGGCTTTGAGAGCCTATTGGGATATCCCTGGTAATTTGATTCATTGGAAGGCTTGAGGCCTTGTGATAAAGTTGGCTTGAGGCCTTGTGATAAAATGTGATAAAATGTGAAAGGATGACACTTAGAGGTAGAGATGTCTAATTCCCTACCCTTCTTGAACTTACCTAAGCTGAGTCTATGTATTGTGAGTCAAACCCTGGGAGTTTGTGTGTTAATTGCCTTGTTGTTGTTATTCAATGTTGTGATGTGTTGTTTTGTCTATTCTACCTTGGTATGAGGATGGTCTCCCTAGCTCGAGGGTGACTCTCTTGTGGGTCAAAGGTAGGGAGGAGAGATAGATGGTTGTTGTTGTCAACTTGTTGTCTTGCAGGTTACTGTTGGAGCATGTAAAAAGGATTGAAGGAATTTGGCCTTGATAAAGAATATGTTCTATCTTTTTATTTGTAATGAGGACTTGGTCTTTTAAAGTCCTTTTTGTAAGAGTTTTAGAGGAGAGATTTTCCCTCTTGAAAATTGTTGTAAAAGTTGTTATCTTGGGAGTGGAGAGATAATCCTCCCTTATTATGTCATTGTTGTGATTTTAATTGGTTTTTACATTACATCATTTGTGTGAGATGGAAAAAGAGAGTAATTTACTCCCTTTGAGTGAATGGGAGTTTGGGAATTCTTTCAATTGATTGTTCTTTGTTATCAAGTTTTAATTTGTGAGACTTGTTCATTGATTTGAATCAATTGATAAATATATCCCTTGTATTATCTAGTGAGAAAGTTACTTTTACAGTTTTATGAATGATGCATTTTGCCTTAAATACAATTAAAACTTGAAGTTATGTTGTAATGGGAAATAATCTAAATAGAAATCTACTTGAATGTTGTGTGTTAATGAAATGAATAGATTCATTAGTTTCCTGTATTATCCCTTGATCCTTAGATCCATTTGAATTGGAAAATTTACTTGGTAGATAAAAGAAAAGGCAAATACAGTTTTAAATGGTTAAATGTTCTTCTTCATTTGAGTATTTATTATATTGTAAAAACAAAAGTAGAGAGATAGTGAAATATATTTTACCATGAATCTTAGTTGTATATATATATTGCTTTAGATGTAGAATTGAACATTTGATATATCTGTATTTACATTTTTATCACTAATTGATATATATATATATAATAACTTTAAATTAAATACAATTGTAAAAATGATATACACACACACACATATCTATAATAATAACATTAATTAATATTAAATTGAAAATCCAAAATTGAAACAAAATACTATAGAGGAGGTTCGCTGTGTTTAACACAGTTAAAAAAAAAATTGCATGTATCTTGGTGGGGGTTTAAACCCCCACCGAATCTTATAACAATGGGTGTGGGAAGGGGCAGAGCCCCACCCACACCCCACGATGTGGGATGTGGGTGGGGCTCTGCCCCTCCCCACATCCCCTGCCTCTTATGACCCCACGGCCGTTACACAGACCTCCCTCCGCTCGAACCACCACGATGGGGTGTGGGTGGGGCTCTGCCCCTTCCCACATCCCCTGCCTCTTATGACCCCACGGCCGTTACACAGACCTCCCTCCGCTCGAACCACCACGCCCCTTTCCGTCGCTCAACGCAGCCACCGAATGCCACACCCTGCCGTCCCTCCTCTCTGCCGCCCCCTGCGGCATCATCTCTCCCACCTCCACCCACAGTCTGCCAGCGACCGACCCTCATGCCCTTCTCCTTAGCTCAGCCCCTACATGCGACCTCCGCCGCCGCCGTGCCCTTTCCCACCTACATTCAACAAATTCAACAACAAGAGATTTTAGGGTTTTTAACCCTCAATACTATGAGTTGGTAATATTACTAAAAAGACTAAAATGTTAAGTGGGGATTCCACTATCAATACATAAATAATATTGATAAATATTTAAATATATATATATATACATATATATATTCGTATATATATGTGTATATTTATATATGTATCAATTGCAAATACATGTGCTTGCACTTTAGGAATACTTAATATATGTATATATACATATATATATATATACAAATATAGGTATGTATATATATAAATTTGGGTGGAGATCCCATTAGCATGACAAAAATATACAATGATAGGTGTATATTTAAATAGAATTAAATATAATTATATATATATATTATCTTTGAGAATAAATAAGTTTGTACAAAATAGGTTTTTTGCTGATAAATGTATATATAAAGATATATATATATATATATTTATAAATGACCATTTCTTATATTGGAAAAGAATTTCTAAAATAAATATAATTATATATATAAGAATATATCTATATATATATATATATATATATATATATATATATATAAATTATTATTGAACGATCTTAATGGGCAATCGAAGGTCACATTTATGAACTTTCACATTAGATCGTTGTGAAGAAAATTATGACTATGGAAATTATCCTTTCCAAATGAATTATCAAGTAATGAAACTAGATTAACGTTTTAAATTTAATTAAAATAAAATATATATATATATATATAAAGGAGATAGAGGAAAAAAATGTAACATGAAGCAAAATGAGCTAACTCAACTTAGTGAATGATATCTACATGTACAGGTGTGCGGGATATTCCGTAGCAACAATCACTTAGACAACTTAAACATACGCAACTGAGCACGCTTACGCGTGTGAGGGAAAGATATCATGTGGTAAAGGAAAAAGTTTTGATAGTTCGTATCATGTCTACATGTCATATGTGGACTTAACATGCATGTTTTGTGTGTTGTGAACACATGTGAAATGTGGGCATGACATTTGGTATCAGAGCACAATCATTTTAAAACACTGGGCTTGTATGAGCACATTATCACTTCGGCAACCAAACTGACTAGAGGTTACCTCATTTTGCAGGATGCCTCCCAGATGAGTTCTGCAACTAATGTCCCGCTACACTCCATCCACCAAGGTGCACACTAATTCTTCAGCTATGGGACCAGAACAGCCAGCCCCACTAGATCAACCAATTCCACAAGTTCAGCTAGTTTTACAGGCACAACCAGTACCTTAGGTACCACAAGCACCACCAGCCCCACCGGATATGGGACCGCAGATATTACAGGCCTTACAGGCTATCTTGGATAGGCTTCCACCGGCTATAGTTGAGCCGCACGTAGAGCCACGTGACGAGCCCCGTGATGTTCCGCGAGAGGAGCCTCGCATGGAGGCACAAGCTGAGTCTCATGTCGAGCCACGTGAGGAGCCCCACGTAGAGCTGTAGGGGGTACCACGTGTGGAGCCGTATGTCAAACTACCTGATATAGAGGAGGTTGGTTCAGCTGGCAGGGCCCGTAGCAGGAGCCCCACACATCATGCCAGGCATGACGAGATAGTGAGAGTAGAGCATTTTGGTCCTAGGCCTTATGAGTATCATGCAGATGAGCCTTACAGGGGGCGCAGTGACAGAGGAGATCCCATTAGGGATATATTGAGGTTGAACCCTCCTACATTCGTTGGAACTATAGAAGGAGTCGAGGTAGAGGCCTGGCTTATCAGTTTGGATAGGTGCTTTGCGTTGCGTCCATACGTAGGCAACACAAAGGCTTGTGTGGCAGTGCACTTATTACGAGATGCAGTAGCTACATGGTGGCGCACTGAGGAGTGCAAGCGCCACCTTTCCATAGATACACTCTCATGGGAGACTTTTATTGAGCGCTTCAATGCACATTATCTATCTGATCATTACCGACAGCGTCATATAGACGAGTTTCATGATCTACAGCAGAGGGGACTCTCAGTCACATAGTATGAGAGCAAATTTACAGAGTTATCCAGATATGCAGAGTATCTCCATGATGAGAAACTCTTGGTGCATAAGTTCATCAGAGGTCTAAACCATAGTATAGTAGGACCTGTTCAGATGGCAGATCTACAAACCTTGAGTGATACAGCTGAGAAGGCTTATATTGCTGAAGAGATTCAGGGATGGGGGTAGAGTTCTCGCCCTCAGTTCTAGGATCAGGGACAGTAGCAGCATCAATAGAATTTTCGCAAGTCAACACAGCCACCCCCTAGAGGAGGATACAGTTCAGCACCACTACCTCCTAGGCCCCCACAACAACAGCAGTCACAGCAGCAATAGAAAGCTAAAACACAACAAAAGTCATATGGGGGAAATAATAGAGGTTGGCAGAAGCAGGGCACGCACAGAGATCAAAGATAGCAGGGACCACCTACGGGACCCGCGAGACCGTAATAGTCATATAGGGGTTCACAGGGGTCTACTAACAGGACAGGACAGCAACAGTCGAGTAGGACTCAGACTATACAGGTACAGGTTAGAGGCCCTTGTTATACTTGTGGTGAAGTAGGACACATAGCTAGAGAGTGCCCATAGGGTTATACAGCTGGGGGACAGCATCATGCAGGAGGTTCCGAGCAGACTATGGGTGACGTGGGTAAATCCCACCGTATGTTTGCAGTGGCTGACAACCGCCAGGCTAATTTTTAGGCCTTAGTTATTGAGACAGCAAGTAAGATTGCAGAATCTCCCATCTCTATCCTTTTTGACTCCAGAGCTACTGACTCCTTTATATCTACATCATTAGTGGAACGTTGTAGGCTGATGGCTTCTAGGCAGGACAGTAGGTGGGAGGTCGAGCTAGCCTCAGGGGCCAGGATGTCAGTTGATTCCATTGCCTGAAATTGTGAAGTTTCTTTAGGGTCATTCACTACAACATGGGATCTTAGGGTGATGCCATTAGGAACCTACAGCATAGTTCTTGGCATGGACTGGCTTGCGGCTCATAGAGCCAAACTAGATTGTTGTTAGAAGATGATTAGTTGCACAGATGATCATGGTACACTGGTAGAGATAGTGGGCATACAGACGCCCACGACTGCTCAAATGGTATCCGCTCAGCAACTTAAGCATTGCATGCTGAAGGGATGTCAGTTGTTTGCTATCATAGTCAGTGATAGATCAGAAGAGGAACCTGAGACTACATTATATGATCACCCCATCCTGAGGGAATTTGCAGATGTCTTTCCACCAGAGTTACCTGGTATGCCTCCATGCAGAGAAGTTGATTTCCACATCGATCTAGTACCAGGGGCAGAACTAGTATCTCGAGCACCTTACAGAATGACTACACATGGGCTTACAGAGCTTAAACTGCAATTAGAAGAATTATTAGAGAAGGGACACATCTGACCTAGTGTATCTCCATGGGGCACACTAGTTATCTTTGTAAAGAAGAAGGATGGATCTCTTCGGTTATGCATGGACTACAAGCAGTTGAACAAAGTAACGGTGAGGAACCGATATCCTCTGCTGAGGATTGATGATCTCTTTGACCAAATGCAAGGAGCCAAAGTGTTTTCAAGGATTGATCTTAAATCTGGGTATCACCAATTGAGAATTATAGAGGCAGATATTCAAAAAACTACTTTCTGAACCAGATATGGCCACTATGAGTTTACAGTGGTACCCTTCAGATTGACGAACACCCCTGCAGTGTTCATGGGTCTCATGAATGGGGTGTTCTGTACTTACCTAGATCAGTTCGTGATCATATTTCTAGATGACATCTTGATCTATTCACGGACTGAGGAGGAACATGTGGACCATTTGCGTCAGATAATGCAGTGTTTACGTGAGCCTCAGCTATATGGCAACCTGGCGAAATGTGCTTTCTTTAGGACAGAGGTGCAGTATTTGGGACATATATTATTAGGTGATGGTATCTCCGTAGACCCATCAAAGATTAGAGATATTCAGGACTGGCCAGCACCCACTAGTGTTACAGAAGTGAGGAGCTTTATGGGACTAGCCGGTTACCACCTTAGGTTTGTCGAAGGTTTCTCTAGAATAGCTCATCCTATCACTTCCCTTTAGTGAAAAGGGAAAGGATTCACCTGGAGTAAGCAGTGTGAGAAGGCCTTTGGAATCCTTAAGGAACGGCTTACCAGCACTCCCATATTAGCTATTCCTGATCCGGTAGAAGATTTTTTTGTCTGCACGGATGCATCTTTAGAGGGATTTGGAGCTGGACTTATGCAAGGTGGTAGAGCGATTGCTTATGAATCGAGAAAGCTTAAGACACATGAGCTAAACTACCCTATGCATGATCTAGAGCTAGCTACTGTTATTCATGCTCTTGTTTGTTGGAGACAATTTCTCTTAGGCTGATGTTTTGAGCTCCATTCAGACCATCATAGCTTGCAGTATATTTTCATGCAGCTGAATTTGAATGCCCGCCAACGGTGTTGGATGGAGTTCTTATGTGAGTACGACTTTGATGACCACTACATCAAGGGAAAGGAGAACATGGTCACCAATGCTTTGAGTCAAAGATGCCACGAGATCCTGACTCTGACCTTGAAAGTGGATTTAAGAGAACGTATTCTACAGCATCTGCCTAAAGATGAGTGGTTTCTTGAGGTGCAGCAGGAGATTCAGAATCAGAGGGTCCTGAAGGGTAAATTTGTAGGATATTCCCTAGAGTCAGATGGATTACTTATACATAAGCAACGCATCTATGTACCCCGTGCGGGTGATCTGCATGCAGTAATACTCTCTGAGGCTCATAGAGCACCCTATGCAGCTCATCCAGGAGTGAAGAAGATGCATGCAGATTTGCGACAGTTATACCATTGGGCTGGGATGAGACATGATATTGCAGAGTTTGTTGCTCGATGCCTTGAGTGTCAGAGGGTCAAGGCCAAGCATTAGCATCCAGCAGGACTCTTATACCCACATGAGATACCTGATTGGAAATGGGACACCATTTCCATAGACTTCATTGTTGGTCTACCTATGTCATCACGATGCCATGATGCCATCATGGTGACAGTTGACAAGTTGACCAAGGTGGCGCATTTCTGACCAGTACACACAATGTACAATGCACCATCGGTGGTGATGGTGTTTCTAGATCAGATTGTCAGACTGCATGGAGTACCTCACCGTATCATATCTGATAGAGACTCCATTTTCACATCTTCATTTTGGAGAGCTTTACATCAGGTGTTGGGCACATAGCTCAACTTTAGTTCCGCTTATCATCCTGAGATCGACGGCCAGACAAAAAGAGTTAATCAGGTGTTAGAGGATATGCTACGCATGTATGTTATGGATCATCAGTCTAAATGGGAGGAGTACCTGTATCTGGTTGAGTCTACCTACAATAATGGGCATCACAACTCGTTAGGTATGCCTCCTTACCAAGCTTTATACAGCAGACCTTGTAGAACGCCTTTGAGTTGGGATCAGTTAGAGGACCGAGTTGCCATTGGTCCCGAAATAATCTAGGATATGGAACAACAGGTTACTTTGATCAGATAGAGATTGTAGGAAGCTCAGGATAGACAGAAGAAGTATGCAGATGCGAAGAGGACAGATCGAAGCTTCTTTGTAGGTGACAGAGTATTCTTGAGAGTGCGGCTGCATAAGAGTCTAATCCATTATGGGAAAGGCTCTAAGCTCGCACCCTAGTTTGTAGGACCTTTTGACATCCTAGAGAGGATAGGACCTGTAGCCTACCGTTTAACCTTGCCACCTAGCTTGCCTTGTATCCATGATGTCTTTCATGTTTCAGTTTTACGTCATTATATATCTGACTTGTCTCACGTATTGGATTGGAGTGCTCTTTAGGTAGAGGCAGACAGACAGTTGGCTTTGAAGCCAATACGCATATTGGACTTCAGAAGCTGGGCCTTCGAGGTCAAGAGCTAGACCAGGTTAGGGTCCAGTGGGATATGTATGATGAGGTCACTCCAACATGGGAAGATGCTATGAGATTCAAGATGCTTTACCCTCACCTCTTTGATGACTTCCAGGAGGAAGTACAATTTTAGGGGGAGAGGATGTGAGGCCTACTTTTTACACTACTATTCATGAGACTATTTGCAGTGATATTTCTATTATGTTTATGTTGAGAGACTATTGATCTTAAACCTTGTTTATTAAACCTAATGGATTTTTTAGGAAATAATTGTGCAATGATATTTAGATATTACTTTTAAGAAAATGATGAATGGATATGGAACTTCAATGTGATTATATGGTAGGATGTTTACATGCATGTATTTAAATTGCTTCGGCTATGATATCTATATGTGATATTGACTTCGAGTTTGAGTGTGCAGGTATTGCTAACAAAACCACACATACAGGAGATCATCCCATACCTTTGTTGTATCCCTTGTGAGCCGATCTAGTTCTATGAGGAACTAAGATCAACCTCGTGTTTAGAAAAATGTTGTAATGTTGTAATGTGTTAATGTTGCATGAGGTCAAGGGAATAAGGGCTATCTTCTGATTTACTTTTATTATGATAAGTGTTATATGAAATATTGTTTTTAATCTTGTTTAAACTTTATTTCTTTAAGACCCTTTTCTTGTGTTTATATGTGACTCTAAGAGTTCTAACTAGGCAAAAATCAACCCTGGGTCATACCCCATGGGTCTAGGGACCTTTTTGACTAGGATAACCTTGGGTTAACCTCCATATGGTCACTTAAACTTCACAGTGAAGTTAAGTGACGAAATTGGAAGCATGGGGACAATGGGATGAGTGGAATCCACAATCAGGCCCACTTCCAAGTCATGGAACAACTCCATGATCCCCTAATAATGGAGTGTTTGTCTCCATGTGTCTCTCTTTTGGTGGGGTTCCCCTTATTTAGGGTAGTGTGTCATCCACTCCCTTTGTATTTTATTTTACTTATTGTATTTTAAATTCTCCATGTGTTGTAAAAGGGCTATAGTGGGGAACCTATTGAGTGGGGGTTAATTGTTTTATGATCACTAGGATAATGGATGAGTTGTGGATTAGTTGTTTAATGCCATTTGAAAAATTAAGAAAATATAGGGAATTAGTTTTTAAAAGAAAGAGGAGGAGGAGAGTAAGGGGGTTGGATTATTGTGGAAAGAAGGAGATTTTGGAGAAGGAGGCTAGAGAGGAGCTCTTCATCAAATTTCTTCCATAATTGGGCTTTGAAAGGTTGGTGAACAAGACTACTCTCTTATGTGATCTATTGTTTGATATGTATGTTTGTGTCTTGCTTGATGAATGAGTTTGCAATTGTCTTCTACGAGATTTTCTATTAGTTTTGGGGTTTTATTTTTGGGTGTAGAAAGAGCTCCTTCCAATTGGAAGGCAATGCTCATCTTGTATAGGGAAGGGGTGGTGTGACCCTCCTCAGGTGTCATCTTGGTTCTTGTTATAAGAAAAGCCTTGAGGGCATGTTGGTACTTTTGAGCCTTGAGGGCTTATTGGCTTTGAGAGCCTATTGGGATATCCCTAGTAATTTGATTCATTGGAAGGCTTGAGGCCTTGTGATAAAGTTGGCTTGAGGCCTTGTGATAAAATGTGATAAAATGTGAAAGGATGACACCTAGAGGTAGAGATGTCTACTTCCCTACCCTTCTTGAACTCACCTAAGATGAGTCTATATATTGTGAGTCAAACCCTAGGAGTTTGTGTGTTAATTGCCTTGTTGTTATTCAATGTTGTGATGTGTTGATTTGTCTATTCTACCCTAGTATGAGGATGGTCTCCCTAGCTCTGGGGTTACCCTCTTGTAGGTCAAAGGTAGGGAGGAGAGCTAGATGGTTGTTGTTGTCTCCCTTGTTGTCTTGCAGGTTACTGTTGGAGCATGTAAAAAGGATTGAAGGAATTTGGCCTTGATAAAGAATATGTTCTATCTTTTTATTTGTAATGAGGACTTGGTTTTTTAAAGTCCTTTCTATAAGAGTTTTAGATGAGAGATTTTCCCTCTTGAAAATTGTTGTAAAAGTTGTTATCTTGGGAGTGGAGAGATAATCCTCCCTTATTATGTCATTGTTGTGATTTTAATTGGTTTTTATATTACATCATTTGTGTGAGCTTGAAAAAGAGAGTAGTTTACTCCCTTTGAGTGAATGGGAGTTTGGGAATTCTTTCAATTGATTGTTCTTTGTTATCAAGTTTTAAGTTGTGAGACTTGTTTGTTGATTTGAATCAATTGATAAATATATCCCTTCTATTATCTAGTGAGAAAGTTACTTTTACAGTTTTATGAATGATGCATTTTGCCTTGAATACAATTAAAACTTGAAGTTATGTTGTAATGGGAAATAATCTAAATAGAAATCTACTTGAATGTTGTGTGTTAATGAAATGAATAGATTCATTAGTTTCTTGTATTATCCCTTGATCCTTAGATCCATTTGATTTGGAAAATTTACTTGGTAGATAAAAGAAAAGGCAAATATAGTTTTAAATGGTTAAATGTTCTTCTTCATTTGAGTATTTATTATATTGTAAAAACAAAAGCAGAGAGATAGTGAAATATATTTTGCTTTACATTTAGAAGTGAACATTTGATATATCTATATTTACATTTTTATCACTAATTGAAATTGTGAAATTGATATATATATATATATATATATATATATATATATATATATATATTTAATAGTTCATTTAAAATGAAATTATTGTTACACTTATGATATTTAATCATATATATATATATATATATATATATATATATATATATATTTAAAATAACTTGAAATTAAATACAATCGTAAAAATGATACACACACACACATATATATATAATAACATTAATTAATATTAAATTGAAAATCTGAAATTGAAACGAAATACTATAGAGGAGGTTCGCTGTGTTTAACACAGTCAAAAAAAAAATTTGCATGTATCTTGGTGGGGGTTTAAACCCCCACCGAATCTTATAACAATGGGTGTGGGGAGGGGCGGAGCCCCCACCCACACCCCATGATGTGGGATGTGGGTGGGGCTCCCCCCCTCCCCACATCCACCGCCTCTTATGACCCCGCGGCCGTTACATAGACCTCCCTCCACTCAAACCACCACGCCCCTTTCCGCCGCTCAACCCAGCCACCAAACGCCACACCCTGCCGTCCCTCCTCTCTGTCGCCCCCTACGGCATCATCTCTCCCACCTCCGCCCACGGTCTATCAACGACCGACCCTCATGCCCTTCTCCTTAGCTCGGCCCCTGCACGCGACCTCCATCGCCGCCGTGCCCTTTCCCACCTACATTCAACACATTCAACAACAAGAGATTTTAGGGTTTTTAACCCTCAATACTATGAGTTGGTAATATTACTAAAAAGACTAAAATGTTAAGTGGGGATTCCACTATCAATACATAAATAATATTGATATATATTTAAATATATATATATTCCTATATATATATGTATCAATTGCAAATACATGTGCTTGCACTTTAGGAATACTTAATATATGTATATATACATATTTATATATATATAGATAAATATATATATATATATAAATATAGGTATGTATATATATAAATTTGGGTGGAGATCCCATTAGCATGACAAAAATATACAATGATAAGTGTATATTTAAATAGAATTAAATATAATTATATATATATAATCTTTGAGAATAAATAAGTTTTTACAAAACAGGTTTTTTGCTGATAAATGTATATATAAAGATATATATATTTATATATATATATATATATATATATATATATAAATTATTATTGAACGATCTTAATGGGCAATTGAAGGTCACATTTATGAACTTTCACATTAGATCGTTGTGAAGAAAATTATGACTATGGAAATTATCCTTTCTGAATGAATTATCAAGTAATGAAACTAGATTAACATTTTAAATTTAATTAAAATAAAATATATATATATATATATATATAAAGGAGATAGAGGAAAAAAAATGTAACATGAAGCAAAATGAACTGACTCAACTTAGTGAACGATATCTACATGCACAGGTGTGCGAGATATTCTGTAGCAACAATCACTTAGACAACTTAAACATACGCAACTGAGCATGCTTACGCGTGCGAGGGAAAGATATCATGTGGTAAAGGAAAAATTTTTGATAGTCCATATCATGTCTACATGTCATATGTGGACTTAACATGCGTGTTTTGCGTGTTGCGAACACATGTGAAATGTGGGCATGACAGGTACTTTTTCATTTGTGAATGACATTATGTTTCTTGTAGGTAGCTTTTAACTATTTTGTCTTATACTTCCAACACTAATCTCTTTATATATCGCATCTTTTCTAATCTTCATTATACTTTGAGTTACCAAGTGGTCTAGGTAATCTGCATCCAAATTTAAGGGCTGGAGATTATGTATAGGATTTAGTAATTCCTCCCATTTTTTATCAACTCTAACTTGAATAGTACTAAAATTAGGTTAGAATTTTGGAGTTTTATATATTTGTGGTAGGGATAGGGTTTGGTTATGTTCTTCCATCCACATACTTCTTAACTAGTTATATGCCTCAATTCATCCTCCTATACTTTTTAGAATTTTTGTAGCCATGTCAATTTATGCATTGTGAGAGCTCAGGATTGTCTATATCTCTTTTTATCAAATTTACGATAGCCCCTATGGATGTTTCATCCATTCTTTCATTTCCTTTTATGTTCTTCTCTCTAGCAGCACTCACCTTGGCGCACTCAGTAGCACCCTCATTGGCACGCTCATCCAACTATTTCTTTTCTTCTATAATTTCTCTTTCATGTTTTCTACTTTTTTCTCATGCCTTCTCCGTCCTTCTACAGTACCTCTCCTAATGTTCCTGGGTCTTTTTGTCTCTCCTCATAGCTCATCTCCATTATGGTTTGTCTTCCGCAGATCATAAAATAATTTCTATCACTTTAGTTTTCTTACTTTGTGTTGCTCCACACTTTTCCTTTTTACTATTTATCCTCTCTTTTCTTCACTATCCTTTTCTAGGGTCCAGATAATGAAAACAAATGTTGGCAAGAAATGGGAAGGAACCAATCCAGAGATCTAGTCCTTAGTCAAGTCTCTAAAGTCAGTTTATACCCTAGTCATACAGTGATAGAATCATAGATAAACATTAAGGAAATAATGTTATTGGATACTATCTAAGCTATGAAAAACATTCATAAGACATGCATCTATAGATAAAAACACTTATATCGCCTTTATATATTCATATTCAATTGGTACATATACATTCATATAGGCAGGTCTAAGTCTCTACGCTTTACATATCTATCTCCTTCTTATCTTATACATACTATTGCTTACTTACATATCCATCCTATATATTCACATATAGGTGTGTCTTTTCCCAAAATACCTCTTTGTGTGCTAGTTCTATCCTCCACATGCCACTTGCAGTAACCTGTGATAGGTTATGTTGGTTGCCCTGTACTTTGCCAACAACATGTTGGATAACTTGAAGGTTTGTTATATCAGGTTGTTTTCTTGAAGGGAGCTGCCTTCCACTTGATCTTGATAAATTTGACAAATCTTCAAGGATTCTTCAAATTTATGCAAAGATTGCACGTAATCTACTAGATCTACATCTAAATTATTAGACTTTGTAAATATCTCATTGTATTTAAACAATTAAAATATAACTTTCTAAATTTAATCATTTCTTTTGAAATAACTAGAAAGTTATGCATGAAATTCACCAATTCACCAGTATTTTTGTATATGTTGACATTTTTTATTAAAACAAATAACAAAAGATCAAGGAGAGAAAATGGTTCTAAGAAAGTTAAACTTTCAATGATCTCAAATGAATATCCTATCAAATTTATGAAATGAAATAAATCATTTCATACGTTACCAGAATTCGTTACAACTAAGTATAAATGTTAGATAGGAAAGAGAGGCTAGCTAAAAAGGTCAAACTAGGTCAAACCCTGTTCTGTCCAACATTAGGACACAAGCCAAGCTTGGCTTCTACCCTCAAGGGAGAGACAAACTATAGGAGCTTTGTCCTTCTATTGTATAGAGAAGGATAAGCCAAATCCAACCAATTCAAGCTAGCGCACAACAAGAGACCCTAATGGACAAAGATCATAGCATAACAGAATGCTAGAATCAAAAACCCATAAACTAAATGAACAACAGAGACCAGGGATCATATCAAAACCTAAATCTAGACTTGAGAGGCCAAAGGACTAGGGTGCTTGGGCAGCCTAGGCCCTTTTTAGGGTTTGTAAAAACTGATGCCTTCGTCAGGTCTGTATCTGTAAGTTATTTCTTCTTCCCGAAGATCACCTTCATAAACCTATTTCTCCAACTTACACAGAAGGAAAGAGGAAAGGGTTGGGTGCTATTTAAGAGCTTGCCTAATTCAAGCTCCATGAATGGTATTTTCACCTCCACAACAACAATGGTGATAGATAAATAGTGTGTTCTCTAGGAGGGTAGAGGCAAATCTGAAGTAGAATGGAATGCTAGAACAAAGCATGAAGGAAAGAAGTCACCATGAGCATGGAAATCCTAGCATGCTTGATCTGGTGTCACAAATTGACTCAAGAAGATGATGTATGCCAAAGAAGTAGATAGATCTTCACAAGACCTATAATATGTTAGTCCCACAACAATAATCCATAATAGAGAGCTTTACAAAAGAGTAGAGAGCAGGAGAGAGAAGAAGATAGAGTACAAGAGTGCCTAGATTTCTTAGATGTTCAAATGAATGACTTAGCTTGCTTTTATATGCATTTCCATTGATTTTTGAAGAATTAAACCACATGAGGCTGACATTAGGAATCATTTAAGATGCCCTAAGCCAACAAGCCACTAATTTAGGTTAGGGCTAAAGAGAGGACAAGGGCACTTGGGTGCCCTAGTCCTTTAGCCACATAACCCCTAGGATAAGGCACTTTGAGTGTGTTTAGCCCTGCCTTATAATTATTTTCTAGGTTTTGTACATTGGGATCAAGAGTTACATGCTTAATGCTCAAAAAGGTGTTATAATAGGTCCTAATTAGCAAGTGTAAACATTTTAGGTCCGCCCAGGTGCTAAACTAGGTGTAAAATGGTAGTGTGCACATTTTATGATGTAACATTTAGCCCCTACTTTAGCGTGGGTATGAACTTACATTCAAACTCATACTAAAGGATGGAGAAGACAAACTTCAAACACAACAAAATAGAAACCATAGAATGCCACCAAAACTGAGGGGTGATCAAGGCCCCAAGTTTAGGATTCTACGAGTCTATGATGATTGGTATACACATAAGACATGTGATATTGATCACTTATATATGAAGCACTTAGAAAACATGAGATAAAACGAGACATGCACAAGGCATACACTTGAGAAATCACAATGCATACACATAATACACAAAGTATACACACTTGACACGAAGCATACACATAAGGTATAAAGAATACATAGTATACACATGAAGCACACTTGGAATACATGCAAAACACTGAAGGAGAATACATAATGAATACATAGAGAGAATACAAGTGAGGCCTGCGCGAGGCATGAAGAATATATAGAGAATAAGAATATATGAGGAGAATACACACATCATACATCAATCACAAAAAGCATATAACAGAAGACCCTGAGTCATCATGACAAAAGAGACCTCAATCTAAGTGTTGTCTCAATCATCATGCATCATTCTCCGAGATGCAATAAAGAAGAATGCTAAGGGGTTAGTTAGAAATGGGAAGCACAAGAGAAGTAAAAACATATCATACACATAATCTATCTAAAGAGAAGTGTTTCCACTCAAGGGAATACACAATCCACCTCTTGCAAAAGGATTTACATGAAGCCTTGTAGAATAAGAAGGCAAAGAAACCTTACTACTAAACTCTAGTTGGTGGCGCAACCCTTTTCCTAAACATGTAAGGAGCTTCAACTTAAGAGAACAAGATAGACTCAAGATCTTGCTTCCAAGCTTTCCATAATACTTTCCAAGAAAGTGTAGTAAGAAAAATAATCAACAAGTATTTTTGATAGAATGATGAAAGTAAGGCTCATAGCACGGTATATGCCCCCACATTAAAGTGATTTCTAACTCCATCAGGGAGCAATTGCCTTTAAAGTAGAGTGAAGAAGAAATAGAAAACAAGAATGAGAGCTTTTTAAGAGCACGTGCCCAAATGATATGTGTTTTCAAAATCTACATCACGACAAGGGGGTTGCCCCAGGATGAACAAACCAAGGTGATGCTTACAGGCATGATACACAATGGCTTGTGTAGTCATGGTATTATGCTAAGCATTACAACAAGGTCCCACATAAATGTGAGGATGACAGAAGAAAGATCACATGAAAGTAGAGTACACATAAATTGAATCAACATGAAAGGATGCTAAATCATCCAAGAAAAATAAAGAAATTGTACACATTACAACATATAGAAGAATGAAGATACACATAGAGGAATGACACAACACATTCTTTCTCCTTGTACCTTTGTGCTAACAATAGTGCCAAGGGAGAATGAACAACAAAACATCACAATACAGGGATCACAATACATACAAGCATAACACAAATGACAAGGAGAGACCACACTTGTGAGTTAGCCTATAAAAAATCATCCTCCCCCAAATTGCTTTATAAAATGGATGGAGGATAGCTACTCTAGGGACTACATCAAACATGGTGAAGAGTGTTAGAGCCATACCTTGTTTGAAGTTGCTAAATTTTGTCACCGAAGACTCGACATTCCTTAGTGGAATGGCCAAGTGCTTGATGATATGCATAATAATGAGGTGTTGAATGATTACTCTATTGAATCTTTTTGTGTGTTGGAGGAGGAAAAGTGATTAGGTAGTCTTTGAGTAGACTTGGCAACATACACTTTTGTTGAGATAGAAGAGAAATTTAGGGGGAGTAGGAAGCAATCCTTTTTGTTGTGAAAATGGTGGAGAGAACATAGGAGAAGGTCAGAAACCTAAGCCTACTTTAGACAAGTGTTGTATTGGTTCCACAGGTTCCTTAATTCCTTGTTCTTTGCATCCTAACCCATTCCCATTGTATCCTTGCTTACAAATAATTTTGAATTCCCACCCATATTGCATCTCCAAATCCAAAGGAAGAGGAGAGGTCATATGACTATTTTTGTTGAAATGCATTCAAGAAGAATGATCATTCTTTTTATCATGGTGAGGAGGATCGACCTTTGTTTCAACCATTCTATAGGGGTTAAAATCTAAAGATACCTCATCACTACTAAGACATGTATTAGAATTAGATGATACTTTATCATAAATGGCTACCATTATAGAAGAAGGTGGATCTTCATCTATTTTAAAGGTTCCATCATCATCAATATTGAGTTTAAACTTTTTAGGAGTATGAGATTGTGTTGAAGAAATTTCATTTACCTTTGGCATCTTTGGGTGTGAGGGTAATTGTAATGTTGGAAAATGTCCCCCTTGGGTGCCTTTCCCTCATAAGGTTTAGCTCCTAGGTCTTTAGTATGCATTTAAGACATCTTAGTTCATATTTTGGCATCCTGATGGAATGAGACCTAGGTTCCATGGAAAATTATGTTGCAAGTATGGGCCTAACCTGTGTTGTCATTGATGTCAACATACTCTTGTTGCATTAATAATAAGGATTGGATGAGCTGTGAACTAAGGATATTGAGAAAATTAGTCTCAATCAGGAACAATGAAGAACAGTGATGAGAGTAAGGCAAAAGTCCAAGATAGGATGAGGATCAGAGGATACGGATTAAAGGGTTTGTAGATATGTGTCTTAAGGTGGTCCAACAGAGATTTCAGAGGTCTGCATGAAGATATGAAGAAGTTGTGGCTGCTCAAGTAAAACCGGTTCCAGTAGGTGTTTAGAGGTGACAGAGTGTAACAAGAAAGGTCTGGTGAGATCTGGAAATGAAGTTTCTTATTTTATGGATTTAAGGGAGTGTTGAGGAAGTCTTTGTAGTGTATCAACTCTATTGGTTCATGGTTTGAAGGTCCATAAGCATCTATTCCTTTGTGACAGTAAGGACAAACTATGTTCTTGAGGTTCTGGATGAAGGAGAGAAGGATTTCAGTAAGCAGAAGAAGTGTGGATGTTCTTGGTGATTTAGGCAAGCTTGTGGAGGTCCTTGGATCATGTCCAGTTTGTGTTGGTGGTCCACATTGAAGATGGAGCTCACAATTGAAGAGTAACTTCTGGATGATGGTGTTCTTCTTGAGACAGGCTGACTGGATGAGTTATGCATCTGGCGGATGATCTTATGAATGTTTTTCTGACTTAGATGATCATTCCTAAGTTGATGTCTTGTATAAATAAGGGATTGCGAAGTTAGTTTGAAGTTGTCTTTGTTGTGATGAGAGTGTAGTAGCGAGGAGGAGAGCGAAAGGCAAATCAGAAGTATTGGGCTTAAATGGAACTGATTCAAGCATGGTGAAGATGCTATTCTCCAGTTCATGTATGTGATATTTATTTCTTTGTAGATAGTGTGTCTCTTGTAGGCAGTGAGCCTCTTGTGAATAGTGTGCTCAGGCAATGAGCCCTAATTGGCATGTGCCATTTTGTTCTTTGTATTCTTCTAACAGAGAATACAATCTTGGGTTAATCACCTCGTGGTTTTTCCCTTAACTGGGTTTTCCACGTCAAAATCTCAGAGTCTTATGTGTTGATGTGTTTCTACTTTTGATTTGAATGCATTATGGTTCATGATTAATATTCTGCTAATCACTAAGAAGATTTAAGTGTTTAATTGGAGAAAGTTTTGCAGAACTGATTCACCCCCCTCTCAGTTGTGTACCCTAAGTCTAACAATTGGTATCAGAGCTAAGTTCCTCGAAAAGAGCTTAACCACTTGAGGAGATCTAGTGTGTCATCCTACAAGAAGGATAGTCCAAAGTTTTATGGAACCAATTTCAATCTATGGAAAGGTTGCATGAAGTGTCACTTGCAATGCATGGGAATAGCATATTGGACCATGGTCACAACATAGTATGTACCTCCATAGGGTGGTCCAAAAGCTCCAAATGAAATCATAGATGCCGAAAACAATCTGCGGACTATAGAAGCTCTTCTAAGTGCATTATCTGATTCAGAGCTCTCAAATGTTATTGACCTTCCAACTGCTTTTGATATTTGGAAAAAATTAGAACTTTTGCATGAAGGGGACTAGTATGTTAAATGTGCAAGGTTACAGAGTCTGAAAGAGAAATTTGAAAATCTAAAGATGAGAGATGATGAAAATATTACTATTTTTATGCCAAGAGTAAATGATCTTGTTTGTGGAATTAGAAATGTTGGTGGAGTCTTGGATGAAAATGAGATTGTTGGCAAAATTCTTAGATCCCTTCCTGCTTCTTACAAAATCAAGCTTGCTGCCATTGATGAATTTAGAGCCCATACAACTATCACAAGAGATCAATTGGCTGGCAAATTGGCTGCATTTGAAATGACCAAATTTGGAGATGATCCCCCCAAGACTGAATCAGCATTCAAAGCCAGTGCCTCTATAAAAGGTAAACAAAGGTTTGATCCGGGAGAGAACTCATCAAGGAAACTGTCATGGTATGAAAAAGCAAGAAAAGACCTGGAAGAAGAAGAAGTAGAAACTGCTCAACTTGAAGCCCTCATTGCAAAGGGACTACCAAGAGGATCCAGTAAGTATGAAGGAAAATTGCCTTTTAAGTGTTTTAACTGCAATAAGATTGGTCATTTTGCCTCAAGATGTCTGAAAAGATTTTCAAGGCCAAATACTAACAGATCAAGGTTCCAAAAGAATTGTTACTATGTTCATGAAGAAGATGATAATGAAGGAGTAACAGATGATGAATCAAAGATAGGAAACAAATCTGGAAGTGAATGGGTGTTTATTGCCATCAAGGAAGAAGAACTAATATCCTCCGTATCTGTCAATCATAAAGTTGTAGAAAGAGCTCTGGCTGCCCAAATTGAAGAAAAGGATGATTGGGTCATTGACAGTGGTTGCTCTCACCATATGACAGGTGAAAACAATAAGTTCATAGATTTGGAAAGGTATGAAGGAGGAGTGGTGAAGTTTGGTGATAATTCTGCTAGTAGAATCAGAGGAAGAGGAACTATTTCCTTTGATGGAAGGAACAAAATTGGTAATGTTCTATATGTTGAAGGCTTAAAGCACAATCTTCTCAATGTTGGACAGTTGGTGGACAAAGGCTATGATCTCCGGTTCAAGAATGGAAAATGCAAGATCTTTGAAAGCTCTGTAATAGAGATTGCATCCGGTACCCAAACTAAAGCTAATATCTTCCACTTGGTTGGCACTGGTAAAAGTTGCTTATTTGTTCAAGTTGATCAGAGTTGGTTATAGCATAGGAGAATGTGTCATGTGAATTTTGATAACATCATCAAGATAAACAATACTCAGGCTATAAGAGATCTTCCTAAATTGGTGAAACCTACTAATAGCTTGTGCAAAGAATGTCAGTTGGGTAAGCTGAGCAGAATCACATTCAAGAGTAAGGAACTGTCTTCTACTAGATTATTGGACTTAGTTCATACTGACCTTTGTGGCCCAGCAAGAATCAGGAGTATGCAAGGTGATAGATACTTCATGTTACTAATTGATGACTATTCCCGGATGATGTGGGTAACTTTTTTGAAAGAGAAATCAGAAGCTTTTGAGAAATTCAAAATATTCAAGGCTATGGTAGAGAATGAAACTAGATTGAAGTTGAAATGTCTGAGGTCTGATAGAGGTGGAGAATTCACATGCGGTGAGTTCATAGAGTTCTGTGAGAAACATGGAATAAAGAGACAGTTGTCTGCTCCTAAGACTCCACAGCAGAATGGAGTAGTGGAGAGAAAGAACAAGACCATACAGGAAGCATCTAGGACCATGATGATGGAAGTAAATGTTCCTCACATCTATTGGAGAGAAGTTGTCAGCACTGCAGTCTATACTCTCAATCAAGTTCAAATTAGAAGCAATACTGGTAAGACTCCTTATGAACTTTGGTTTGGCATCACTCCTACTTGAGGTATTTCAAAGTCTTTGGTAGAAAATTTTACACTAAAAGAGATGAAGACCTTGGCAAATTTGATTCTAGAAGTGATGAAGGAATATTCTTGGGTTACTCTACTCAAAGCAAAGCATATCAGTGTTATAACAAAAGACTGAGAAAGATGATAGAAAGTACAAATGTGAAGGTTGATGAGGGAATTGAGAAACCCTCAAGGTTTTATGAATATGATGAAGATGATCAGAATGGTGTTCTGACTCAAGGAGCCCATGCCTCATCTGTTAGTTAGATTCAAGCTAATCCGGTAAACCAGGAAGAAGAAATAAGTTTCAATGAACCTGATCAAGAATCAGAAGTGCAAGAAATTCCTAAAGTTCCCAGGTATGTAAGACTAAACCACTCTGAGGATTAGATCATAGGTGATAAAAGTAAAGGAGTACTAACAAGAAGGAGAATTGCACAAGATTCAGAAGAGTATTGTTTGATTTCAAAGATTGAACCTAAGACAGTGAATGAAGCTTGCAATGATGAAAACTGGACTAAAGTAATGGAGGAAGAGCTGGTGCAAATAGAGAAAAATCACACTTGGGATCTTATTCTGAGACCTAGAAACAAGAATGTGATTGGAACCAAATGGGTCTTCCGGAACAAACTAAATGAAGTTGGTGAAGTAATCAGAAATAAAGCTAGATTGGTCTGCAAGGGCTACTCTCAAATAGAAGGAATTGATTTTGAAGAAACTTTTGCTCCGGTGACAAGAATTGAAGTAGTCAGATTATTTCTTGCCTTTGCTACCTTCAAGGATTTCAAGGTATATCAAATGGATGTCAAGTCTGCGTTTCTAAATGGTGACTTGGAAGAAGAAGGCACTGTATGGATTGAAGCAAGCCCCAAAAGCCTAGTATGAAAGATTGGATAAGC
This sequence comes from Cunninghamia lanceolata, assembly GCA_027924645.1. Taxonomy (NCBI): domain Eukaryota; kingdom Viridiplantae; phylum Streptophyta; class Pinopsida; order Cupressales; family Cupressaceae; genus Cunninghamia; species Cunninghamia lanceolata. Next base: position 17,896,155 of record BSBN01001807.1, on the reverse strand, counting down.
ATCTTTTGAAGATTGGTTTCAACAAATGTACTGCTCATAGTAACTTATATTTCAAAATTCATCATGAAAACATCTTGATTGTTGAAGTATTTGTTGATGATATCATCTTTGGAGGAAGAGATAGTATGTGTAAAACTTTTGCAAATCAAATGAAAAGTGAGTTTGAGATGTCTATGCTTGGTGAAATGAATTTCTTCTTGGGTCTGCAAATCACTCAAACAAAGAAAGGAATCTTCATTTCTTAGACCAAATATGTGAAAGAATTGTTGAAAAAATTTGGGATGGAAGATTCAAAGCCAATGAATACTCCCATGGCAACTGGATGTAAGTTGAGCAAAGATGATGACTCTCCTAAGGCAGACTAGCTAAAGTACAGATCAATGATTGGAGGATTGTTGTATCTCACTCAAACTAGACCAGATATTATGCAAGCTGTTGGTCTTGTTGCTAGATTTCAAGCTGATCCTAGAGAATCCCATGTCATGGCAATCAAGAGGATTTTTAGATATCTAAAAGGGACGGTTGAGTATGGTCTATGGTATCCTAGAGATCATGATTTCTCTCTTCATGCATATATAGATGTTGATTGGGTAGGAGATGTGGATGACCGAAAGAGTACCAGTGGTGGAGCATTCTTTTTGCGGAAGAGATTGGTTTCTTGGCTAAGCAAGAAACAAGAGGTAATATCTCTATCTACAACTAAAGCAGAATATATTGCAGCAGTAGGTAGTTGCACTCAAGTTTTGTGGATGAAGAAGATGCTAAGAGATATCAAAGTGGAGTATGAGGAACCTATCACAATCTTCTGTGATAATTCAAGTGCTATAAGTATATCTAAGAATCTGGTGTTGCATTCAAAGACTAAGCATATATCTATCAAATTTCACTTTCTGATAGAGCAAGTGAACAAGAATGAAGTCAGATTGGAGTTTATGTCATCCAAGGATCATATTGCAGATATCTTTACTAAACCTCTACCTAAGGACTCTTTTAAGTATCTCAGGAATAAGTTAGGGGTTATTGCCCCTCCGGTGATGAACTAAGGTGCATTGATGTGCATCAGTTCGGTGGGTATCACAGTCACATCTTGTGATCCAGATTGATGTTGGGGAGCTGCTACTCAGGGGGAGCAGCAGGTATGATTATGAAGTGGTAAAATTGCAAGTATGTGCCCTTTGCCATTGATGTCAAAGGGGGAGAGAAGACATGTCAAAAATAAGTGGTTGCTGATCAAAGGGGGAGCAATAAAGGGAGAGAAGACATGTGAATGGTTGTTGCTGATAGGGGGAGTTGTGATAGTAAGGAGAAGTTCTTGTCTTGATGGTTTTTCACATCATATGTTGCCATCAATGACAAAGGGGGAGATTGTTGCAAGTATGGGCCTAACCGGTGTTGTCATTGATGTCAACATACTCCTATTGCATTAATGATAAGGATTGGATGAGCTGTGAACTAAGGATATTGAGAAAATTAGTCTCAATCAGGAACAGTGCAAAACAGTGATGACAGTAAGGCAAAAGTCCAACATAGGATGAGGATCAGAGGATGTGGATTAAAGGGTTTGTAGATATGTGTCTTAAGATGGTCCAGTAGAGATTTTAGAGGTCCGCATGAAGATATGAAGAAGTTGTGGCCGCTCAAGTAAAACCAGTTCCGGTAGGTGTTCAGAGGTGACATAGTGTAACAAGAGAGGTCCGGTGAGATCTAGAAATGAAGTTTCCTGTTCTATAGATTTAAGGGAGTGTTGAGGAAGTCTTTGTGGTGTATCAACTCTATTGGTTCATGGTTTGAAGGTCTACAAGCATCTATTCCTTTGTGACAGTAATGACAGACTGTGTTCTTGAGGTTCCAGATGAAGGAGAGAAGGATTTCAATAAGCAGAAGAAGTGTGGATGTTCTTGGTGATTCAGGCAAGCTTGTGGAGGTCCTTGGATAATGTCCAGTTTGTGTTGGTGGTCTGCATTGAAGATGGAGCTCGCAATTCAAGAGTAACTTCTGGATGATGGTGTTCTTCTTGAGACAGGCCGACTGGATGAGTTATGCCTCTAGCGGATGATCTTATGAATGTTTTTCTGACTTAGATGATCATTCCTAAGTTGATGCCTTGTATAAATAAGGGATTGCAAAGTCAATTTGAAGTTGTCTTTGTTGTGATGAGAGTATAGTAGCGAGGAGGAGAGTGAAAGGCAGAGTAGAAGTATTGGGCTTAAATGGAACTGATTCAAGCATGGTGAAGATGCTATTCTCTAGTTCATGTATGTGATATTTATTTCTTTGTAGACAGTGTGTCTCTTGTAGGCAGTGAGCCTCTTGTGAGCAGTGTGCTTGGGCAGTGAGCCCTAATTGACATGTGCCATTTTGTTCTTTCTATTCTTCTAATAGAGAATACAATCTTGGGTTAATCACCTCGTGGTTTTTCCCTTAACCAGGTTTTCCACGTCAAAATCTTGGTGTCTTATGTGTTGATGTGTTTCTGCTTTTGATTTGAATGCATTATGGTTCATGATTAATATTCTACTAATCACTAAGAAGATTTAAGTGTTTAATTGGAGAAAGTTTTGGACAACTGATTCATCCCCCCTCTCAGTTGTGTGCCCTAAGTCTAACAAATTGGACCTAGGTGGACCCCTTGAACTGTACCCTAGTCAAAATAGGGGGAGGACTTGGGCATTCGCGCCCTAGTCTTGCCCTATTTTGGGACTGCCCTAATTTTTAGGTGTTAGTTTATGACCGTTATTTGGTCCTTTTACTGAAATGGTAAGTTTTGATTTTTAAAATCTTGGCGGGAGTGCTTGTAGTTGCATATATAAGCATGCTTAGGCATTCATTTGTAAACTAAATTTCAATTAGATGATCATTGTGAACTTTAGGCATTATCAAGGTGATTCAAGGCTTCCTATCGTGTTGCAAGAGTAGACTTGTGTGTTTTGTGTGTTGATATTTGCAGATTTGAGCATCAATTTCCTCATGGCATGAAGAGCATCTTCCTCCCATGAGAGCTTCAATACAAGGTGACATAATATTGTGTTTTCATCATTGATTCCTTTGGTTTTTGCCTCTACCTCACAAGGGCATGCACTCTTTTATCTGATAACAGTGTTCAGAGACTTAAGTGTCCTCTGGGGCTTGACTGAGGCAAGCCTCTAAACACCACAACCCCCAAACCAAGTCTTGTGATTGTAGGTTACAAGTGTCACATTTTAGAAATGTGGAGTTGTAAGAAGGATTGATAGGCATCAATGATTCAAGATTTAAAGAAAAGAAGGACACAGGAGCACTTCCAGGACTTGGGTGCTCTCTCTAGTGTCCTCTGCATCTAAGTTTCAGAAAATAGAAGTTATAGGGCTAATCAGTGTTGGAAGGAGGTCTAGATCCCGTGAAGAAACCTACACCTTGGACTTGGGTGCCCACTCTAGTGTCCTCAACCGTTCCACTTTAGAACTCCAAAAACATGTATTCTGTGATTTGGTATTTTACTCCTGTTTGCAAGAGCTTTTTCTATCATTCTTCAATTTGTTGTCGTATTTGCATAATTAGGGTTTTAAAGGTCAATTGAGCATAGGAGAAGGAAAATTGATAATTAAATTCCCTAATCCAAGTTTTCCTACATCTACAAGTGACCTAGGGTATGATAGTGCTTGTCACTCGACCCTAGAACCTTGAATGTATAGTGGAGAGGCGGATTTAAACATCAAAACGCTAAAACATTAACATTAATCCAATTTTCCCCTAAACATTTTGGTTAACCCATGTTTTTGGACTTCAATTGCAACTTGTTGACTATTTGTCTTTAGATTTGGATTGATTTCATTCATTCATATAGTCATTCATTTTATTGCATTAAGAAAAATTCAAAAAAAATTCATTGTTGGGCCTACTAAATTGCATCAACTCTTTCTAAATTTTCTTAATTCATGATTTTTACATCAGATTTGATATTAACTATAGAAAAATATAAAAATTCAAAATTTTGCATTGCATTTTCATCATTTAATTGCTAGGGTTTTGTGAAAATTTTGACAATTTTTTATAACCTAGTAATTCCAAAATCTAGGGTTAGTAGGCAAAATCTTTTCTCAGATTTTTCTAGTGATTTTAGAAGCTAATTCAAATTAACATTTTTCTATAGTCTTTTATTTTAGTGTAAATTTGTATTTAGATTTAAAATATTTGCATTTTTGCTTAGAAAATTTCAACAAAAACTAGCAATTTTGATGCATTTTCATTAAATTTCCATGGGCATTTTGCATGTTCAAGCTTGAAAATAATTTTCAGATCTAATATTATTTTATTTTCATCATAAATCAGGCTTCAAAACATTCACATAGCATTTTATCCCAAGATCTCAAACCTAGGGCTTCAAAAACAATGATTTTCACTAAATTTGGCCTTATCGACTCTATAAACTTGCACCATAGGCATGTTGTGAAAGGTATTTTGGCATTAATTTTTTGTTATTAGGGTAATAATTTTCTTCTCCTCATAAAAATCTTCACAACACCCTTTTAATGGGCTCTTGTAGTGAAAATTCGGTGAAAAACTACACATTTTAGCTATTTTTGCCCTAGAGTTTGACCTAGTTTGCACTCCAAGTGTGTTGTGATTAATTTTATGGATTGAGGTGAATGATATTATTGATATTATTTGTTGTATTTTCTGAAAATCATTACAACACCTCTTTTGCTAGGTCTTAGAATTGAAAAAACTATGAAAAATTGCATATTTTGCTATATTTTCACTAGGGTTTTACCTTAGGTGGTGGGTGTGTGCAAGAAGTTGTGTCCACTTTTTGGCCAAAAAATGGAAGTGTTTTTCCTGATTTTTAGAATTTGTCACATTTGACCTAAAAATTTGAAGCACTTAAATGTGGAATCTTGGAAAAAGTCACTAAATATGAAATGTAGTACTCGGAGTCTAGTTTCCAAATATGTAATTTTTTTCAATACCCAGATGATAGAAATTGATTTTGAATAGGCGTTTCTAAAAACCACTGTTTAAAAGTCACTTTTTTTTTACTATACCATGTACATGTACGTCATCCATATTTTGACCTAAATAATCATATTTTTCAAAATCTTTTTGGGAAAAGCTTTGTAACTCACTGAAGCACGTTTTCCATATTTATTTGTAATTTTTTATTGAATAATTTTTTTTTATTAATTTTTTATTGGTCATTTTTTGTCTTTTAAAAAATCATCGTGTACGTCACGCATAAGATGACCTAAACTTAACATTTTTTGAAATTTTTTTTTTAAATTGAAAAGAATTGTCTAAAGTACGTTTTCATACAATTTTTTTTACAAAAAAATATTTTAATAAAAAGTTATTAAAATATTAAAAAACCCTGATAATTCAAAGTTATGAACCTATTTCATCATAAATTGATTAAAAAATAAAAAAAATAATTTAATTGTAAAAAAAATTACATATTTAGAATCTACATTGTCTCCTCTATAATGGGTTTTAATTTCGTCAAAATATTCTGCAAAATAGACCTTTAAATATATGCCCAAAGTCACTATTTTGTTGTAACATTTACAGGGCCTTCAAGGTGCAGGTCAAACTAGGACCAGAGGTCAGGGTTGGGTCCCCAAAGCATTTTCTGAAGCGGGTTACAAAGCAAAACCTGAGCCTAAAATTCAAATTTTGAATAACGGGATCCCGTTTATAGAACGCGATCCCGTTTATAAAATGGGATCCCGTTTACTACTCCATCGGTCGTGAATAAAACGGGATCCCGTTTAATAAACGGGATCGCGTAGTAAACGGGATCCCGTTTTTTATTTGCCCCTTTTTTTAATAAGACTGTACTATGACTGTCATTTCTGCAACTTGCCCTACAGTACGGCCGACAGCGACTCTTGCAGCATTCTTTGGCATATTTCTTTCTTTTGCAGGTCCATCAACTTGAAGTATTGTTGGTATTTTGATAGAAGCCATCATGGAGACGTTATTTGAGTGGAATTTTGTTGAATTGGTACTTGTTTGAAGGATTTGAAACACATTCAAGTTTTTTACATTACATGCTTCATAAATTTTTTAATCATGGGATTACAAAGTCGTAATAAGAGGAAAGATAGGAAGCTATTAACCCCTGAAGAAATTGAAGCAAAGAGAGTGAAGGAGGCAAAAAGGCAAAGAGATAGAAGAGTAAAGATTCAATCAATGAACAATGCTGAAGCATCCAATTCCACAACTATTGAAGATAAAAACATTGAGGAGACCATGGATATAGATGATGCAAGTTTGCAAGAGGTGAATGTGGAAACTAATATGATTATGCAAACTACTCCTGGTATGTCTTCAAATCCCTCTATTAATGCTATGGAGAATATTTCAATGGGCACAAATCTAGGTACTTCTTCAAATCCACTTTTGAATGAAATAGAAATAGTGTTGATAGGAGATTTAAAACAAGCTGGATATAACAATGTTGAGATTGATAATATTCGTAGAGATCAAAATTTGAAACAAATTGTAGTTGAAAATGAAAATGAAAATCCTTTTGTTGAAAATGAAAATGAAAATCTTTTTGTTGTTGAAAATGAAAATGAAAACCGTTTTGTTGTTGAAAATGAAAATGAAAACCGTTTTGTTGTTGAAAATGAAAACAAAAATCCTTTTGTTGAAAATGAAAATGAAAACCGTTTTGTTGTTGAAAATGAAAACGAAAATCCTTTTGTTGAAAATGAAAATGAAAACCGTTTTGTTGTTGAAAATGAAAACGAAAATCCTTTTGTTGAAAATGAAAATGAAAACCGTTTTGTTGTTGAAAATGAAAATCGTTTTGAAGTTGAAAATGAAAATGAAAATCTAGGAAGTGATGTTGAAAATGAGAAATATTTTTTCAAAATTGAAAGAGATGTTTTGGATAATCTTCCTGGTAAAATTTCTTGGAGACAAATAAGAACACATGCCAATAGATTATATAAGGAATTTTTTTATCGTAAAAAACTATCATTTCAATGTCAACTAATGATGCAATTAATGAGAATGTGGAAAATGAGAAAAGTAATGAAAATGTTAGGCATTTTTGTTAAACCAAGAAAAAAAGATCAATCACTAAAACATGCTATGTCTACTGTTGCTAGTGCCATTGAGTCTATTGGAAGTAATAGTCGATCCAAAGATAAAAATGCAGCAAGACGAGCTATAACAACTGCTATAGTGAATAAAACAACTTTGAATAGAAGAATGGTAAGCAATATTAGTGGAATTCTAAAAATACATCCTAAAACATTGGTAAGAGCGGCAAAAAGAAGAGAAAGTATAGAAAATGATCCAATTAACCAATGTTGGAGTTTTAGTGGTCGACTCCCGAGATCTGACATGAAACTAAATGTTGAAATCAGATCTTTGATCGAAAAATATTGGCATGATAATACTAGGATATCGTCTAATGCTAGAGATGTTTTAAAATTAAGAGTGGGGTCCAAAGTTCACGATCCTCATCCAAAACACCTATTAGATACAACGCAAACTGAATTTTATAGAAAATTTTGTGATGAATTAGTGTTACCTAATAATATTAAAATAAGTCAAAGATCTTTTGAAAAATGCAAACCATGGTATGTAAAGATTAATAAGGAATGAATATCTTGTTGTTGTAAAACACATGTTCAATTTCGTTATTATTATGATGTGTTTCAATATATACGTTGTACTTTACATCGTAACATGATTATACAGGAATGTGATATTAATATGCCAACTGAAGCAATAAAAGAGTTTATAACAAGTTTGTTCTATGAAAGATCTAATGAAAAAGGTTTTTATTTAAGTTCATGTATTTCTGGACAATGCACTAGTTGTGGCAATCTTTCTTTGTTAAGAGTTTGTATGCATGAAAGTGTTGAAAATGATTTTGGACAACAATTAGTGGATGTTAAAAGATTTAACAATGTTGAATATTCTTTAAAAGATGGAAAATTTAGAAAGCGTTGTGATTTAATTACAGAAAAGGTTAGTGTGCATGCATTCATATCAGAATTTAAAAGTAAAATTGTACCAAAATATGTCAAGCACTCTCAACAAGCTCAATGGCTTGATGGACAATTTCGTGAATGTAGAAACACATTTCCAGTTGGTACTATACTATCAGTGGTTGATTTTGCAGAAAACTATACTTTAGCTCCGCAAGAGGAAATTCAATCACAATATTACAATTCAGTGCAGGTTGCTATGTTTGTTCATATTGTTTATAGACATGCAGATGATAGCACAGAGAATGATAGAAAAGTTTTGAGGGAGTATCATTTCTATTTGAGTGACAACCGGTTACACTCGTCAGAGTTTGTTCAATATTGTTTCAATATATTTTATATAAATTTAAGAGAAAGAGGAATCCAGATGACTGAACATCTTATATGGTCAGATAATTGTACGGGGCAGTTCAAGAATGCTCGAATGTTCTATTGGTTATGTAGGGTTCACAAGGAGAATAATGTCCAACATATGTGGAATTTTTTTGAATCTGGACATGGTAAAGGAGAACATGATGGAGCTGGTGCATGTGTTAAAAGAATTCTTGCTAGACAACAATTAAAATTTGAGGATGCAGTAAAATTTAAAGATGCACGTGGGATTGTAGATTGGTGCAATACAAGATTATGTACACCTAGATCAAGCGAGTACTCTACAGTTCGTCGATTCTTTTGGTTGGTTGAAGAAGAAAATATTCTACCTAGACTTGATTGCCAAACAATCAGTGGATCTACTAAATGGCATTCATTTAGGAGTTCGAATGCAAGTACATGGACTATCTGGACAAGGGAGCTTGCATGTTTTTGTCAGTTTTGTATTTCAAGAGATTGGGAAGCATGTGAGAATACAGAATGGGTTGAAGAGTGGAAACAAAGACCATTGACACTTGCACAAGCACATAATCAAAGTGAAACAACAATTGAAGACAATGATCAACTGTTTGTATCAGACGATTATGACCGTGTTTCAGACCTTGTACAAGAAGGTAATTTAATTCAAATCATTTCATTTTATTTCACTTTGATTACTAATTTGTAGTGCTTTTATTTATTTATGTGTACATATGAATGCATGTATGTTGATTGGTCAAATTTTATGGACATGTGCAAGTTATTGAATCAAAATTTGTTTTGCAGGACATGTGTATGCTGTTGTTGCACCAAAGAATAATGAAGAGGAAACTGAATATTGGTTGGCTCGTTGTGTGGAGACTAAACATAAGTTAACAACACCTCGAGAAGATGATGATGGCTTTCCTTATCCAACAGGTTTGATGATCCCCTTAAGACATCCCCTTAAGCATATTTTAAGAACTTCTTTGATCCCCTTAAGCAAATTTTAAGTATTTCTTTGATGATGCCTATTATTATCCAATAGGTTCGGTGGTGGTTGTTGGCACTTGGCTACAGAAATACCTAATAAGGAAGAATGGTTTGCCTGCATTCGAAGATTATGAAACACATAAGAAGATTATACACTACTCACATTTGGTGTTGGCAACAAATATAAAACTGGAGAGGTATCGCGGAAAACCTACAAATAAAGAGTTATGGAACATTTCTATGGAAGACCATGAGACAATCATCGATGCGTTGGAAAAAAGAGAGGATGGAGATGGTACAATGGAATAAGTAAATACAGGTAAATATAGTTAAATAGATTTATATTGTTGTTTTAAATATGTATTAAATACATGTTTTGATATTTCTTGTGCGCTATTAGTTGAAATTGATTTAATTTATCCTTTTATATCCTCAGGCCATCATCACAAATTCATCAAATACTTTGAAACAAAAACTTGAGAGGCACTCGTAAATACAGGTACAAATTGTGTATATCTAGATAGTTTTATATAAATTAAAATAGATGTTTTGATTCAGATATATTGATAAATTGCTTGTATTATTTTTATATCAGGTGGCATGAAGACCTGCTACATTCTCCTCAAGTTTTGGATTTTCTTGAGATGGCATATAATGACATTTTGTATTTACATTATTTTGAGTTGGCATATATGTACATACACAATTACATTATTACACATTTTGTTCAGAAATTTGTATACATGTGTATGTACACAATTTTATACTCTACAGTATTAAATTTATCAAAATTATTATTTTATGTATTTTATTTGTTAAATGTCCATGTTTTTTACTTAGAATTTACTTTAAATTTTATTTATTATATTGTTCAATTTGGTTGCCTTGGGCAACTTCACCAAATTTTGAGAACTTAAGACGTCCCCTTAAGACATCGTAAATTAGGACCCCTTAAGACATTCAAAAAGTTAGCATAGCTTCTCTCATTAAGGTTATGTGGAATTAGTATTTGTGGCTTGAAACTCCTAACATTTGGTATCTATAAGTAGTAAAATCACATCAAGCCTACATGACAATTTGATGATGATAAATAAGTCCTAATCATAGTCATGTAGGTGTGAATTACACTCCTACCAGTAGTTTCACTCTTGGTGGCATGTCATGTGTGTTCTTCCCCCTCTTGAGCATCTTTTTCAACCCCCAAATTGACCTTCCCTACCTCACATTTTTACCTAGTGCCCCCTTCATTTTTCCTACTTAGGGTCACCTCTTTGTGTCTTAGGGTTGCCCCTAGTGTCTCTAGGTTACTTGAGTGACCTTAATTAGTAAAAGTGGTGACCTTATTCCTAAGATGGGTGACCTTGTGGTTTTTAATGCATGAAATAACTCATATTTTTATCTTTTCTTCTTGATTTTTAACCCATTTTAACTCCCATTTTTTGTGCTAACTTGTGCTTTTCCTCACTTTATTTCTATTTTGAACTCATCATATTTTTGAGGGGTCCACCGATGTTAAGAGGAATTTGGAGGAAATATTACATCATATCATGTCCATTGAAAGTCATTAATGGTGGTCCTAAGTCATGCAGGGGAGTACTTGGGGTGGGTGGAATCTTTTGAAGAAGTTGTAAAAAATTGACTTGGGACAGGGTATATGAACTTGGCAAACTTTTGCAAAAAATGTTACAAAACTTCAAGTGGGAATTGGATGAAATGAATTGAAGAAAGGAATGATTTCTTCAAGGCAGTTAGGCTTCTACAATTAGGAAGAAATGAGTGTTTCGATGTTATGGGGAAATGATGTAAAACTAGACAATAGGATAGGAAGTGGGATGGGATAAATCATATCCTAAAGTTAATCTAGCTTTCACAAAGTGGAGGGAAGGGAAGATACAAAGGAATATAAATTGTGGGAGAACCATATGGGACCATAGCTAGGAAGTGGAGGGGAGAAATAGATGAGATCCAGGGCCTTTTGTCTAAAAATGTAAAGTATTAAGATCTTATAAGTTCCTACAGACCTAAACTTATTTTAAAATTTGATTCACATCCTGAGTTTGTGTTCATAGGATGAAACATGTCAAGCACAAGATTTCCTTGAGTCCTAATGGACACTAAAGATCGTATTAAAAGGACTAAGGGAAGTTCTCATTTTAGTAGTTACACTAAGATTTGAAATTAAAGTTGACAAATCCTAATTAAAGTTACACTAAGGTTTCATTTTGTAAAATATTGGAATATCCCATCAATTTTCTTTGCATTAATGAAGTAAATCTATGATGAAATCTTTTGTCTTGTAAATTAAGTTGTTTATTAATCAACTTATCAAATCAAGTGATTTATCATGATTATTTCTCAAATACATGTATATGAATCTTATTGTGGAGAAGACTGTGAAACAAAATAAGAAGTCAACTAGAACCAAAGTGATGAGAGTTTATTCAACTATAAATAGTTTGTGTAGAAGTATAAATGGAATCTAAGTTACTAGATTGCAAGGACACTCCATGATACCCACATAAGGCCTTGGGATTTAATTTAATATAATATTTCTTCATAGATTAGCTAGAGGACAAAGGAGATGTAGTCACAAATGTTGGTAGGTTAGAGCATCCTACTTACATAGGCTGGATAGAAAATTTGATGTGTTTAACTTTTTAGATATCTTGCTAGATACTTTTAGGCATTGTACCATAAATGTAGACTATATCAATAATGTAGAAAATTAGACTATAATAATGGTGAGAGAAGTAGTTTTCAAATAAATGTTGAATTCACTTGAACCCACTTTGAGGTACAATGTTATAGTTGCAAGGTAATGGTCTCAAGAGTATAATGTATTTGAAGTGTTAAAAGATTGGGCTAGTCCTAATGTGGATTTAAAAAGTTAAGGAATGTGGAGGATTACACAATTGTAAGTTTTCCTAGTGAAATGAAAGAGGCCATGATTATGATGTGCAAACTATTTGGGAACAAAGACTCAATACATTTAAATGCTAGATGGGTGTCATTATTAGACATGTGATTTTGGAAAGGCTAATGATTCATAACTATGGGGAGTTGAGATCATTGTAGATCTCTAAATAGGTAATTTTTGTAGGCTACCAAAGGGGAAGATTTCTACTAACTTCATTCCTAATTTGTGTCATTTATGCTACAATGAAATTCCCACCTCCACTAATAAATTGTAGGCCTAGTTCCAAAGTTATAGTTCACATGTTTTTTTAGCAACAATTATCCTTGTAGGCACTCCTCCACCCATTTGGTGAAGAAGTTGTGTCCACTTAAGACATCGTAAATTAGGACCCCTTAAGACATCTTAAATTACATGATCAACACAAGATGTTCAAGCACCAAGGCACTTGGATAAATATAACTATAACCATGCTAGGATCATTTAATATAACTTAGTTGATCTCTAGATGAGAAGATGTGAGAGATTGATCCCTCCTAGTAGGCAAGAGATCCTCATGAACTTATCTCACTTTTTAATGCTTTGTTTTGATTTGCTTACCATTTTATTGCTTAAAATTTGACCAGGACCTAAATATGCATACCGTGAATGAATGGAGGAACTTTATTAGGACCTCATCACTACATAAATTCTTTCAATGCAATTTCTTCATTAAGCGCAAATCTAGATCAACACTCTGACACTTGTAGATTTATATATGACAATTGATTATTTCTATTGATGTCAATCTATATATCTTATTATGGTTGATCTCAAATGTTTACATTTCTTTTCCTTCATGCACATGGTTCTAGATTAGTGTTTGATTTATGATTAAATTTAGGGATGCTTGTATATACATATGTATGTGATGTTATGCTTTTATAGTTTATGATGTATATGCAATGTATGTATGCATGGATAACATATATATAAATATGGATGCACCTAAACTAACATGATGGTTTTACATGATTATTACTTTGACATGTTTATGATTTTGAACTACGACAAGATTGCATTTATTGTGTGACATGTAAAAATATATAGTCCAGGTTCAACAATATATATATAAAGTCCAGGTCCATGTTCAAAAAATATATAAAGTCCACATGTTCAACAATATATATATAAAGTCCATGACAAACAGTATATAACAAATAGTCCATGAAATAGTCAAATATATAAAGTCCAGGTCCATTTTCAAAAAAATATATAAAGTCCATGTGTTCAACAATATATATATAAAGTCCATGACAAACAGTATATAACAAATAGTCCATGAAATAGTCAAATTATACATCTAGCCTATGTTTGAAATAACCTATCACATACTATCTCTATCATCAAGAGTCCTCTTCACACCATGTGAACTACTCAGATGACCTGAATCACTCTGCAAAAGAGAAAGATTTATATGAAATTAGATGTAAGATGATAAGGAAATAGATAATTTAATGACAATTTTTAAATTTATAATTTATATCATAAAATTAAATTACTGTGTGAGGCTGAGAGGCATGCTCTGGTGCACTTGGACCTGTGTCTCCATGCTCTGAATCAATCTATTTAATACAAGAGAAAGTTCAAGTTGAAATTAGATATACTTGACGATTTTAAAAATGATTTAATTGAATTTAATTTATAAGAACTATCATATTTAAAAATTATTATACCGTAAGAGGAACTTGTTGTGAATCCTCTATTCCAGGACCTGTCTCTACAGGCTTAGCTCCATGACATGTATCGAGCTATAATTTAAGAAAAAAAAATTTTGAATGTACATGTCAACATATATATATATATATATATATATATATATATATATATCTATCAAGAAATTTACTTTAAGTTCACAACGTATATTTTAATTGTTCAATTTAAATCTAATCTAAATTTTAAATTATACCGTATCAGGTTGCCCATCTCCTCTGTCCTCCTGCTCTGCATGTGCTCTGTGTTGCTCATGAAACGTGTCACTAACAAGCTCCTACAATGTCATTTATATTTAAGTTAGCACATGTGTGTACAAATCAGGTTTTAAACCATATATATAATTGACTTACAGTGTACATGTTATTAAATACGTTTTTCAACAACCTGAAATGCAGTCGACTCCTGATATAAACTTGGATTATCCAAGTGTGCTACAATGCCCATCCTCATAGTTGTGTCAACCTGCATAGACATATTTATAAAATATTAAATAGTACATGTGCACGTTTTTAGATACACTGATATCAAAATAGAAAAATTTAAGTATATATATACAGTTTTTTAAAACAATATGTGTACATACTGTAAGAGTGTCATGTGAGATGCCCAATGATGGAGGAGCGCTCGAGACACCCTGAGATGGAGGATTCAATGTGGAAGAACCCTGAACCAGTTCATAAATAAGTTCATAAATATTTAAATGTGTGTATCTATCAAAATAGAAAAATTTAAGTATATATATACAGTTTTTTAAAACAATATGTGTACATACTGTAAGAGTGTCATGTGAGATGCCCAATGATGGAGGAGTGCTCGAGACACCCTGAGATGGAGGATTCAATGTGGAAGAACCCTGAACTAGTTCATAAATAAGTGCATAAATATTTAATTGTACACACATTCAAGACTGAATTTTACAAAATTACAAATCATTGAAAATGTACCCCAAATGGGTGCCCGAGATGAACAGGTGTCGATGAAAAATTAATTCGATCAATTGTGACCCCTGTTGCCATCATCTACACCAAACAAACCAAACAATTCGATTGTTAAAATATTACAATTTAATTGATCATCTATATGTTGATTAAAAACACGTGGTTAAAAAATTGTTTTAAATTCAACATGTGTACATAACCTATATATACCTGTGTCGAATGATCAGTGGGATGATCCTCAGCAAATAGATAATCAACAAATGATTCAGTGCCCACATTATCAGATGATGCATGTGTAGCTGAAGTGGGTGCAACTGCCTAATCAGGTCCATAACACAACTGATTGTAACTTGTACATGTATGAGGCATCGACACATGTGGAGTGGCACTAGGACCACTTCCATCATCAACTCCTCCATGCTCTCTAACTCGAGCTACCATCATAGAAGTCTGCTCATGTAGGCTACCTGAGAGTGCACTCAATGTGCCTAGTGTGGATACCACTGCACGATGCTCGAAGGGCGAAGGAATGGCAGCAACAGGAGGGTCAATAAGAGGTTGAATAGGCACCGGTCGTTGGGGATCAACCCGTGCCCCCAACCTCTGTTGTGGCATGCCACCACCAACACCCTGGAATGATCTAAAATCAAAGTAGTTGGGTTTTTTATTCATAACAAACTCTACATATAATTTTCCCAAAAAATATAAAGGAACCTCACAATTAGCATGAGGTGGATAATCAAACACCATCCACCATCTATCCCAAAAATTAGCAGACATTCCTTCATGCCTACACCACCTGATTGATATTCTTTTCTTATTTGTAGGAATAGGTTCATTTGTAATGGGATGTCTAAAATATTGTGCTAAATAAGCTTTTGTGATTTTAAGATCCAAAATAGTCTTATAGGAGAGGCCATCAGCATAAAATTGGCGGCTCTCCTCTCTCCATTTCCGGAATCCATCAAAATCTGAGTCAATAGACCTCACAGAATCTACAATGTTTTGCATCAAAGATGCAAAACGTACTACGTGAGGTGGCATGAATTGTTCACTGCGAATGGAATTCAGTTTTTCTTGTATCGAATCCACATTTTCATTTATTATGGCTCGCAAGCGAGCCTGGTCAGTTCCAGGTGGGGGTGGAGGTGGAGGTGGAGGTGGGTCATCTGTAGGTGGGGCATCTAGAGGTGGGGCATTTGGCGCTGGGGGTGGGGGTGCGGCCGGATCATCTTGTGCATTAAGAAAGTCCTCAACATCAAAGTGAATATCATCTAGATTCATGATGTATATATAAAAATCTAGATATGAACCTGCATATATATACATATAAACATACAAACTTCAGTACAAATTTAAAATTAAATCAAGAATATATATATATGTTTCAAGAAATTACACTTGAAATAAATTTAAATTAAAAACATACAAATAATGTATACATGCATGTACAAATTTCAAAATGTAAGTGAGCTATTAGGACTACCATAATGATTGATACAATGGGCAATATATATTTCAAAATTTCAATGTGCATTTAAGTAAGGAAACTTCTCTGGACAATCATCATGTAATTCTTAAATGTGAATATGCATCCCAAATTTTGGACTATTTTAAAGAAATATGGTGCATTTAGGAACTTGGTGATTGTTGGGGTAAAGAGGAATATATGATCATGCTAGAAGAGGCACTGATTAGGCTCATAATTGGCCAAGGTTGCTTTGAATAAGGTTAGAACAAGGAGATACCCATGTTGATATTCACACCCTTTGGTCCACACCTACATTGGGATGGATTAAGCTTGAAATTTTGATGGGTAGCCAAGGGTAATCCTAGTGAAGTAGGAGGAGTATGTTATTAAGAGATGATAAGGGAAAACCTCTACCTATCTTAAAGCTTATGATTTTGGTGTCAAGAACACTAATATGGTAGATTCTAGGGCCATGATATCCATGGCCTCAAGATGACTTGGAAACTAAACAAGATATCCCTTAGTGTGGAAGGAGATTCCAAGATCAACATTGATCATATGAAAAAACATAGATGAAGCTTGTGGTTATTGGAAACTATTATATATTGGAACCTAGAAACTTGGTGAATACTTGTTTATATCTATCTCCTTCAAACATATCAAAAGAAAAGGTAATTATATTCTAGACTAGGCAGATAATGGAAGAAATCATTAAATTGCTCCTAGACATCTAGCTTTTGTTGGGAAGAATATTTTTTTTACATTCAACTTGAAATACCTAAGTTGTGCCTCCATGCTATCAAATGTTACTTGTATCTACCTTCTATACAATGATATTGAAGGGGTAGAAGGTTAGGCTAAGGATTTCTATATTGCTACTTAGATAAATTCCACATCTTCAATGTGTGGCATGAGCATATGCACAAAGCCTTGGAGGATATTTCTAAGATAATGAAGATAAACCTTCATGTCTTGATGCTAAATTAGATGATTCTATCCACTATGAGAATTAAGATGAGGAGGAGGTGACATAAATCCCTCCTATCAAATTCGAACAATGTTAAAAATGTCAAGGAAGTGGTAGAGGCTTTGTAAGGCTTGTGTAATTTGTCCCACCACCCTAGGATAAAGTTTTTTAGTTTATTAGTAATTCTAACACTACTTCAACTTATTACTCTACTAGGGTTAGGGCCACTATAATTTTCCCTACCACTAATATATCTTAAGACACCTGTTGGTTTATGTTTCATGTCATTGTAATATATTAATTTTCCCTACCACTATTGATTGAACAAAACTATACCATATATATTAAGTACTCTAGCTCAATGATCTTAAGATTAATGAAATCAAGACTAACTATATCATCATTATGCTTAGATACACCCAACATGCTAATCAAGAACTTAATTACCTTCACAACCCTATTAGCATTGTATCACTCCTATTAGGGAGTGGACTTGAATGGGGCCAAAAGATTCTTTACCTCTTACGATTGTGACTTCGGGTTTGGCATGGTCAACTTGGAGAGGTTGTGTGGCATATCCCTATAAGAGGATGAAGGGTGATAGGAGGTTGTAGGATGGCTAAAAGCATTCACATGACGATAATGTTCAAGTTTAAATTTCAAGATATGCATCATGGTCTACAAGGTTCTCTTGTTCAAAAGGTTCATCATATTCTAGACAAGGAACTCACAATCATTGGTACCAAATTCAAGACCTCCTATTACAAGTCTCCATATAGCTTTAAACATAACACCTATAAACACAAAATTTATAGGGCTTGAATACAAGCTTGCCTCCCAATTAGGAGACTTCCAAATAATTGGTGAACTTACATGCAATAAGGGAATAACACATGCATACAAAATATGTAGAAGAAATCCCTGTAGCATGACTCGTGATTAATTAAAGTTAGGGTTAGGGTTTCAATTAGGATCAGGCTTAGGGTTAGAATTGAGGTTAGGGTTAGAATTAGAATTCAAGGGTTGCTAAATTAGGGTAAGTATTAGAGCTACAATTATGGTTTGGGTTACGGCTAGAGTTAGGGTTACAATTACAATTACAAGTAGCTCGTTAGGGTTAGGGTTAGGGCTAGAGTTAGAGTTACAATTACAATTACAAGTAGAATTAGGGTTAGGGTTATGATTAGGGTTATAATAAGGGTTAGGGTTTGAATTGCATATAGAATTAGGGTTAGGATTAGGGTTAGAATTAGTGTTAGGGTTAGGGTTGGAATTGCATATAGAATTAGGGTTCAATCTAGCTAGAAATAGATAAATTAGTCAAGATGGTTCTAGCTCAATTTTGTTTCCTATTTCCTAGAAAATGCAAAACTAGTTATTGTTTTCTATTTAGTTGTTAGTCCCAACTCTTTCCTTTTAAGAAGTATATCAAATCTAATGTAGTAGTAGATACTTCTACATATACAAGTTTCTGTTAGGAGAAAATATATTTTGCCAAATTTGTATAGAGTTGTCTATATAGTGTGTTCCAGGGTAATCAAATGATGTAAGTCACAATTTAGAGGGTTGAGGGATAAGTTTGTGTTGAGTCTATAAGAGGTGTTTTCTTACATAGACCGAGCTCCATAATCTAGGTGTCTCCATGTCTAACTCAAATGTTTCAACTTGGTCCATATTATATCCAGATTAATGATAAAATTTTATATATATGGCTATGCACAAGATCCACGACCATATCAATGTTTGGTAGAGAAAAGTTATCTAAGTTGGGGTAGATCCTTTTTTGATGTCTCAAAAGTTAGTGCAAACATGAATTCACTTAGTTTTCTTGTTAACTAAGACCACATTAGATCTACCCATTTAGGAAAAGTAATAGTCTGAATGAACCCTGGACATCCAAGAGTTTATACAATTCTTCTATGACCACGAGGGCTACTTGGGGGTGCATTTTGCGTAGCTTTTATTGAATAGGTTTGGCATTGAGGTGAACCACAAGATGATGCATGACTTTAAAGATGGAGTCTCAAGGCATATCACCATAAGAACACATGAAGAAATCAACGTAATATTTAACATGGTGACATGGTTATATATGCCTTCTTTGATGTCAAGGTCCAGTGGAGCTACTATCTTAGAGAGTTTAGGGTCCAAGCTTCTATTCACAGGTTGATGTTTATAGCATGTCCTCAACAAGGAGAGGGGAGTCATGTCTTGTATCTAAGTGGTATCTAATGGAAGGTGAAGTTTGTCAAATTGAGGAGCTCTTGGGAAGTGTCCATTTTTATTATATCATTTTAATCGATCACAAGTTTCTTCTTATATAGATTGTTGCTATTCTGCCTAGACTAGGGTGCCTTAGGACTGAAGGGTTCTTTCTTTCTCTCCAAAATAAGCATATATGTAGGTGTTAAGTATGGTGGAAAAGTCTTTCTTATGATTACAATGGGGATGTGGTCTTGACACTTGATAAGTTTCATGATGGCTTCATCATTTTGGAAAACATCAAATCATAAAGGGTCGTGTTGGTCCCAATCGATAAGCTCAAGGTATTCTAGGTCTAAGGAGATGGTGAGGATAGTGACCTATCATGAAAGAGGTTAGTGGTGGAAAGATCTTCGTAAGGATCATGAGTGGAGCCTACATCAATGTCATTAAGATTAGGGAAAGCATTACCAATGAGGTTTCAAGCTCGTATCACAATTAACATCATGATGTTCATTCCACGGGCATAACCTAGCTAGTGAGGACAGCTACTTGAGTATATCAAAAGTTACATAAATGTTGGCTTCATTTCATTCTTAATTAGTTGGCTATCACAAAAACTGTAAAATTTTCTCAATTCTTGATTAGTTCTAGTTGTCTCTAAATGTTTGATTATGAAGGATGTGATAACTTGGTTTTATTATGGTTTGTTGTAATTTTTTTACATGATAGTTAGCTATTCAATAATGCCTTTAAAATACAATGACATACATTGTTATAAGTAAATTTTATAAAAACCAAATATACATATCATCCCAATTTGCTATATAATTTTTGACAGTTTGTTCAAAATCTCTCCTTTCATATGATACAATCGTTTCAAAATTTCAATTGCATTTTCTAGCTAAAATGTTTAAATACAGCTATTCAACACTCAAATTGAACTCAAATTTTGACAGTTTGTTCAAAATCTCTCCTTTCATATGATACAGTATTTTCAAAATTTCAATTCTATTTTACAGCTAAATTGTTTAAATAGAACTATTCAACACTCAAATTGAACTCAAATTTTGACAGTTTGTTCAAAATCTCTCCTTTCATATGATACAGTATTTTCAAATTTTCAATTGTATTTTATAGCTAAAATGCCTAAATATATCTATTCAATTCTCAATTTTAAACATAATTTTGACAGTTTGTTCAAATTCTAACATTTTATATGATATAGTCTTTCAAAATTTCAATTGTATTTTACATCTAAATTGTCAAAAATCAACTACTAATTTTATAAACCCTAAACCCTAAATAACAATTCAAAATTTAAATTTTGATTGTATTTTACATCAAAACAAACAATGGAAGGTATAAACAATTGATGGGTAATTTTTACAAGTGGAAAAATCCACTTACCTGGCTGGATGCTCTGAGAACTCGGGATCTCATTTTCCTCTGTCGCCTGTCGCTGTTGAAAATGGGGTCTCTGCTGTTTTTAAAAAATTTAATACTTTTCACAAACGGGATCCCGTTTTATAAAACGGGATCCCGTTTTATATAACGGGATCGCGTTTATGGCCTCTAGGTTCGGGATCCCGGGAAAAACGGGATCGCGTTTTTGGTTCTAGGCTCGGGATCCCGAGGCAAAACGGGATCCCATTTTTCGTTCCCCGATTTCAGATTTTTTTCTAACTCCGAAACTTCCACCTTAAGTGGACACAACTTCTTGCATCTACCCTGGTACTAAAAGCATGTTGTGTTGGGTATTTTTGAATCAAGTGGATATTATTACTGATATTATTTTTTTTTCATCATCATTTTCCTCACAACACCCTTTGTTATGCTCTTTTACATTGAGTTTTGGTGAAAAAGTGCCTATTTTAACATATTTTCACTATATTTTGACTTAGCATTATCTTGGATTTGCATCAAGAGTGTGTTGAGAGTGATTATATTTCTATTTTGGACTGATATCAGACATATAACTTGCTTCCCATTGACTAAAATCCTTACAACACCATTTGGTTCATTCATTGGCATTGAAAAAGTATAAAACAATTAGGCATTTTGGGCTATTTGTGCTCTTTTCTTTTGCACCAATTTTGAAAAGATTTCAAAATATGATTTGGCATTGGTTTGAGCATATAAAGATGGCCTCTAATAACAACAAAAATAATAGGTTCCCTCCTAGACCTTACATGAAAAGAAAGGCTCCCGAACCTGAAATCATCTTTACACCTCATGATAGAACAATCAGTGATTCTGAAGGACCTCTTTGCATCACCGTGAAAATAATGGGAATGAATGTGGAGGGAACTCTTATTGATCCTAATTGCATAACTAACATTGCCTCTGAAAAATTCCTCTTTTTGAATCAATTAATACAGGGTCCCTATAACCCTTCAAACTTGATGATTAAAACACATACGGGAACCTTAAAGAAACCATTGGGTAAGATATCATTGTTAGTAACTGTCTTTGAGAAACATGTTGAACAATGGTTTGATATTACCCCTGATTATGATACCTTCGATATAAAACTTGGAATCCCTTGGTTAAAGGTTATGAAAGCTGTCCCTTCAACTATTGATAAATGTGTTAAATTTCCTTTGAATGGACAAGTGCATGTCATTCATCAAAATACATACAAACCTTCAACTACACAACAACACTTCACATTGGATTACTTTTACAACAATAATAATAGCGACAAATTAAAGCTACGAATAGACTTTACATTTTTGAGCTATAGAAATTACAAAGCAAAACTATTATATCTAGCACCTAGTCCTCCTACACAAGAAATGACAAAAGATAAACAACCCGCATGTGAAGAGAACTTTAGACCGAAAGGACAAGGTCCCTATGCTGAGGTTCCTCTCCTAAAATCCTTACAAGGATTGGGAGGTCATTTTCAACAACAAAGTGTTCCACCATGACAAATGAGATTTGATCCTGGTGCTTCATCTTCTAATTTGTACAAGACTATGAAAGAGGATAGCCCTATCTTACAAGAGATGAGTGGTAAAAGAAGATGAAATAGAAAAGTAAGAGAAAGAAGAAAAAGAAGACAAGCTTATTGTATAAACCTTACCTCTCAACGAGAAAACATTGATCCCAACATTCAACCAAACAATAATGATCCCAACGATGAACAACATGATGAACAAGATATGAATTTGGCTATGGTACTGTATGTCCCACTGTCCTCCAACATTAGGGAGTAGCAAGATGACAATGATGATTTGCTTATAGACAACTTCTAGCCCAGAAGGAGCCCTATAGGTAAGTATCTCTAACCCTTTATCTCTCTCATGATGTGCTTCCTCTGTGATTTGTTATGTGTTTTTTTGGCCTCCTGGAATGACCTCAGATTCTCCCATAAGGTTCAGGATACCAGGAGACCACCTTTGTTGTAACCTTCTTCTATTTGTATCATCATTCTTCTAAAATTGCCTCTCTCTAATTTCATTGTTGTGTGTTGTGTCTTACGGACATAGCGTCGTGGTTGGTGACCTGGGGGCACCCTCCTACATGACTGTCCCTAAGACACTTGTTTCTCCTCTCTTATTTATTGTCTCCCTTCCTCTAGTGTTTCCACCTAGCGAGTGGATGACGCCAAACATTTATATTGATGCAGACCTAGTGTCCCTTTCGAGAGAAATCAACAAATGGACTTAGTTCCTAATATGACAATGGGGTTGTATATCTTATCCGATGCTTGGCTAGTGGAAGCACTCATGCTTTTTGTGTAGTGAATTTCATGATGTTTCTATTATATTTACAAACCTTAATAATACTATTGCTCTACGCACCTTTGTTTGCCTTCGAATCTAGCCTTGGTGGTACTCGATTCGGAGAGCTTCATGATATAGCCCCATGGTTATCCTTGAACTCTGAATTCATTGTATAACCTTGGCTCTTTGCGTGGTTAATCTTATGCATTGATGTTGTTGTTTATCATGATTTTTTAGACACTAACATGTTTCTTGCAGGGATGTGTTTGTGGGAACATTTGGCCATCATAAAGTACATGTCACCTCCAGGGGGCATGGGCTTTGCAAAAGTCGGTGTTCCCTTGTGTGTTTTCTTCCTACCTTAACGTGCTTGATATCGATAACTAATATCAACCACCTTAAGGTGGGGGCATATATAAGGTAAGCTATCTATTGTAGATGTTAGCTATGTGCTTGTCCTCAGGTGTAGTCTAAAGACTTGATTGATGGGTACATCCTGCATCCTGAGCTTGTTTGCAATCAATCAATCAATCATGTAAGCCCTCTATGGAGGCCAGATATCACATATATCCTTTTTATCTTAAGCCCTCTATGGAGGTGGGGATGGTGTATTTCTTGGAGTAGATTGCATCGTCCTATCATTTTCAAAAGTCCTCTGCAGAGCCGGGGAGTGGTTCTGTGACTAACTCAACCCTTAAGCATGTCTTCAGCGATTGTTGTGGTGAATCCTAATCATCGGTATGTGCCTATAATGTGCCTAAGATGGTGATGAACCTAGAAATAGGGAACCCACCATCGCTTGTCTGCCATGTTTTCTCTGTGTCTTCAATTGTGTGTGTTTTGGTGTGCTTGTTTTGAGTGGTGTGTTTGTTGCCTCATATGCAGTCTAAAGACTTGCTCGATGAGTGCATCCTACATTTTGGGAGGTTTTGCATGTCTTGCGTGTGTGTTGCCCCATATATACAGTCTAAAGGCTTACTCGATGAGTGCATCCTGTATTATGGGAGGTTTGTTTACTTTCTAGTACTTGCATATGCATTTCATATATATGAGAAAAAGAAAAGAAAAGATATCATTTCTATCTTCCATGCATTAATGTGTCTTCTATGCATTGACTATCTTCTCTATGTTCTATGTGACTGTAAGTATTTTCTCCATGTTTTGCGTTCCTATTACTATCTTCTATGTGATTAGTGTGCCTTCTCCGTGCTTGATGTGTTTGATATGTTTGTGACCTTACTTAAATGCATGTATTGGCCTTATGTTTACACATACACTAAAGTGGGGGCTAAATGTAATGTTAGAAAATGTCCCCTTGGGGGCTTTTCTCTCATAAGGTTTAGCTATCGAGTCTTTAGTATGCATTTAGGACATCTTAGTTCATATTTTGGTATCCCGATGGAATGAGACCTAGGTTCTATGGCAAATTGGACCTAGCTGGACCCCTTGAGTTGTACCCTACCCAAAATAGGGGGGAGGACTTGGGTGTCCGCGCCCTAGTCCCGCCCTATTTTGGAGCTGCCCTAATTTTTGGATGTCAGTTTATGACTGTTATTTGATTCTTTTACCAACACGGTAAGTTTAGATTTTTAAAATCTTGGCAGGAGTGCTTGTAGTTGTATATATAAGCATGCTTAGGCATTCATTTGTAAACTAGATTTCAATTAGATGATCATTGTGAACTTTAGGCATTCTCAAGGTGATTCAAGGCTTCCTATTATGTTGCAAGAGCAGACTTGTGTGTTTTGTGTGTTGATATTTATAGATTTGAGCATCAATTTCTTCATGGCATGAAGAGCATCTTCCTCCCATGAGAGCTTCACTTCAAGGTGACATAATATTTTGTTTTCATCATTGATTCCTTTGGTTTTCGCCTCTGCCTCACAAGGGCATGCACTCTTTTATCTAATAATGGTATTCGGAGACATAAGTGTCCTCTAGGGCTTGACTGAGGCAAGCCTCTAAACACCACAACCCCCAAACCAAGTCTTGTGATTGAAGGTTATAGGTGTCACATTTGGGAAAAGTGGAGTTACAGGAAGGATTGGTAGGCATCAAGGATTCAAGATCTAAAGAAAAGGACACATGAGCACTTCCAGGACTTGGGCACTCGCTCTTGTGTCCTCCACATCTGAGTTTCAAAAAGTAGAAGTTACATGGCTAATCAGTGTCGAAAGGAGGTCCAAATCCCACAAAGAAACCTGCACCTTGGACTTGGGTGCCCTCTCTAGTGTCCCTGACTATTCCGCTTCGGAACCCTGAAAATATGTATTCTTTGATTTGGTATTTTACTCCTGTCTGCAAGAGCTTTTTTCGTCATTCATCAATTTGTTGTTGTATTTGCATAATTAGGGTTTTAATGGTCAATTGAGCATAGGAGAAGGAAAATTGATAATTAAATTCCCTAATCCAAGTTTCCCTACATCTACAAGTGACCTAGGGTATGATAGTGCTCATCACTCGACCCTAGATCATTGAATGTATAGTGGAGAGGCAGATTTAAACATCAAAACACTAAAACATTAACAAATCCAATTTTCCTATAAACAATAATATTTTACATGCACCCACAAAGGACGGTGTAAAATCTAACGATCTTTAGTCATCACTGAAAAATGCATTTGAATGACAAAAATTGTTGGCACAATAATCAAGAGACATTGCTGATATGATGTTGTCATTGATGGCAACAACCTGACATGTCTGGAGATAATTCCTATGACAAAGTTGTGCATAGCCTTTTGGTCCAGAAAGACTAGCTTATCCAAAATTGACTAAGTACTGACAAGATACTAAGAAAGTGATAGTAATTCAGTTGGTACTCCTCCGTAAATAAAGATCTTGTCGTGTGGTTCTAGTATGTTACTCACAGCTATCTGGTGATGTCATGATTCAGTGTTCAAGTCATGATTTCCTCCAGAAGTGATATGGTGAATTGAATAGTGTAGAGTACTTGAGTAATTTAGTCTGCATTCCTCTATTGATGAATATTTTGATTTGTGGTTTTGAGGCATTGTAGATACATGTCATGAGCATCTAAATCCAGATTTGTAGAGCTTGAAGTTCAGCAGTTCACATTCTACAAGTTCTCTAGTATCAACTTTCAGGTTGACAGTATTTCTCTGTGATAGAACAATAGTTTTGAGATCTTCATTCTTCTATGAAATATGATTATGATCTGTGGTTCTGAAGGTATAATAAGAGGTCCATAATGAATGTTGGTTATGAAATTCAAAGTCTCATATGGTTTTCATTGAAAGTTATGGTATGACAATCAAGCTAGTTGTGTGTACACTTAAGGGTTAAGCCGACAGTCATGTTAGATCGATATACGGTGAAGGTATATGATTAGAATCATTAATCTAAGTGATTCTATAATAGGTCTAGACTCATATAAAGAGTCTTTCATGATTGATTGGGTCCGCATTATTGTTTAGACACAATAACAGGCTGACAAGGTATAAATTGAATGTACAAGCTTTATCTCTTGCATGCTGACCTAGTTTGAGGAAATTCTTGATGCTGATATATATACTGAATTGATTTCATCTTTGGAAGATTGAATGTGTGCGGAAGTAGTGCACATTCAATGTGTGTGTGATCTAAGGCAGTTTTGTGACCAGAAAAAGATAGTAAGGGTAGAAGAGTAGAGTATATGTGAAGCAGAGCAAAAAAAAGCTGAGCAGACATTATGAAGACATTTGAGTCTGTATACTGAGCTATAAATGGAACTGCACCTGAGCATTCTATAGATACACTTGTAGCAGTTTTATTCAAGTAGTGAGTCATTCCTTCTCTATCTTCTCTTCTATTTTCTTGGCAGTGAGCCTATTGCAGTGAGCACTTCTTTGGACAATGAGTCCTCAGGTAGTAAGCCTTCATGAAATTTGGTATTGTTATCATAATATATTGTGAGCTAACACTCACCGTGGTTTTTCCCTTTTTGGGTTTTCCATGTAAAAATCCTAGTGTCTATGTGTTATGTCTTTATGGTTGTTGTTCTTATGTTTATTCTACTCTCATTTTATTGAATTTGGTAATTGGATTAATGGACATGTTAAGAAGTGGTTTTGTGGAATACTGATTCACCCCCACTCTCAGTATTTCTTGTATTCAACAATTGGTATTAGAACAAGGTTCCTTGGAAGAAGTTTAACAGCTTTAGGAAGATATGGGAAAGAATACTCATGGCAGCTAGAAGGTATCTTGCTCCAGGCAGTGTCACAATTGATCAAGAATTAAAAATAGCCCTTGAAGATCTTGATAAGTATGAAGCAGATATACAAGATTTGAAGGAAAATGTCAAAGAAGCAGATGAATGTATCCTGAAGCTAAGAGTACAAGTTAATAGATCAAAGGATAGGAATAGAGAGCTAAGTGAATAGTTGATTGAAGCAAATGAAACCCTAAATAATTTATCAAGGTTGGTTGAAGAGAAAGAAAATGCTAAGGAACATTTGAATCAAATGTTGAAAGACAAATCTGAACAATGTGAAAAGTTGGAAAAAGACATTATACTTCTAAAGTTTGATTTGGAGGTGGCAAACAAATACAAAGAAAAGTTCACAATAAGCTCTACAAATCTTGAGGAGTTGCTTGGTAGTCAGAAAAATCCAAATGACAAGAAAGGTTTGGGATTTGAAAAAGGAGAGTTTTAATTCAAGTCAAATAAGCATTGAGATACGGAAAAGCAAAGGCAACTAGTTCAGAAATTAGAGAAGAAGACCCAAAAGACCTTCAATTAGGCAGCCAAATGCTCAAAGTTACCCATCTTTCAATGGCTATTGTCTTAAATGCAATAAGTATGGTCATAGGGCTAATCAATGAAGGAGTAGAATAAATCAAAATATTCCATCTTTCTCTGGTCAATGTTTCAATTGTAAAAGAATTGGTCACATGGCAAGTGAATGTAGAAGTAATGAGGAATGGTTTTAACAATACGCAATCCTTCAATGGAAGATGCTTTGCATGCAATAGATTTGGGCATATGGCTAACCAATGTAAATCAAGGATAAATCCAATCAATGGGAGGAATCAGGGATAGAGGAATGTGGTATGCTACAATTGCAATAGGTTCGAACATGTTGCAAGATTTTACAGAAGCAAGAATTTGAAAATAGACTATCCTACAGAAGAGAAGAAAACAGAGCAGAGGGGAAATAAAGGAAAAAATAAAGTTGATCTGGTTGAAACCAAGAAAGAGATGGGCAAGATCTAGATTAAGAAAGATGTAATTAAGGTCAAGAAAGGGTTTGCACCAGCTTTTGGTGCAGATACTTCCTCTAGGAAGTAAATTGGGAGCTCTGGTTCAAGGGGAGCTACATTGAAAATCCTAATCCCGTAACCAGATAGTCAGTGCTGGGATCCGACATGAAGATATGATGAAAATATTTATATAACATATCTTTTGAAATAAATTCTAGAAGAAAAGGTTCAAATGCAGAGCATTGAGGAGCAATCCTAATCGACTATATTCTGTAGTGAAGAGTTTGACAACTTTTAGAGAACAAGCATTTATGATGACTAGGTTATCATAACAAGGGTTAGAAAGGAGCTCATTTGACAAATAATTCACTTTGCATTCAAGCTATCAAGAGTCTAAGGAGAGCTGAAGCAAGATTCTAAACTACTACAATGATTTCCAAAGCATCTCACAGCAAATCAAGTGAACTCTAATTCAAAAACAGAGGTATTTTTTGGTTTGAAACCTTACTATGAACTTATTTGAATTCTTGAAGAAATTGCTACACCACATGTTATTGATATCACTGAGAGAACACAACCTAAGTTCATGAAACATCCACACAAATGCAGAGAAGTTGATCCTAATGGTGCATTTTAAAAGTACCCTATGGTGTGATGCATGAAGAAGACATTAGGGCCTACATCCACGTTGCCCTAGATGAACACAATGATAGAAAACTTATAGAATTATATATGAATCATCTATGTGGTGGGGATTATGTATTGAAGGAGGAATACAAAAGCTGAAGAAAAGAAGAAATTTGTGCAATACATAGACTTTCCATCATTCGCAGAGGACTCATGGGTCAAGTACGTACTAAGCATAGTACATGATGAGTTTATGTGGATCAATACACCATTCATGATCACAAAGGACACTATAAGGGCAGTCATAGGGTTGAATTCTACTGGCACAGTACCTATATTGAAGGTAGTGAAAAATAACATAGTGATAGAAGCCACTGAAGCCAAATTCAATAAAAGGGCATTGACAATGAATGACATTGAAGACCATGCAATTAGGTTTGCATCCATGGTGATTGGCTACAAAATCTACTAGAAAAACTAGGAAAACTCTATTTATGGTACTGCTATATACACAGTCTATGAGATGGTGAAGAAGAATGCAGAGTATGACCTATGTGAATTACTCTGTTAGTAACTAATGGAGAATCTAAAGTAGACAAAAGAAAGCAAGCATCCCTTCAAATTTGGTATGTTGATCATGTACCTATATTTGTGTTTCATGCAAGAATTACCAGGATTGAAGTTGATCTGGTCTAGTCGTCAATTAGTTGCAATTCAAATTAAAAATCACCTAAATGGCATAGGAAACAAAGATGCACAAAATGTAGCTCTCTGGGGCTATTTTAAGAATTTCTAAAAAACTATGCATTCTAGACAAAGGATACCTAAATCAATTGTTGAGAGATATAAAAATGATAATTGTTTCATTGTCAACAAAGATCAATGTATGATGGAGGTTGTTGAGCCTAGAACAGTCTGGATTATGCCAATAGGGTATGAAGTAGATGCAGATGTGTTGGATGGATATGCCAAGCTCATGTTACTTGCAAACCTAGGGATACCTCTGAGCCAAGATTTGACACTTATGAAGACTTATCTATAAAAGTTCATGTTGAACTAAGGAAACTAGAAACTTAGAAAAAGATGAGGAAATTAGTGGAGGAATATTGCCAGAGCATAGGGATTACAAAAGAAGAAGTTGCTAAAACAAAGGTGAGAACAATTGAAAAATTGAAGGAAGGTGAGCCTGGCAAGGCTCCAGAGTGCAAGAGATAAAGAAAGAGGCACCTGCAGCTCTAAAGAAGAGGACAGGAGGTTCCACATCTGCTAAAACAACCTCCAAATCCCTAGGTCCTACCCCATCTACAGAAGCACCCTCTAAGAAAACCACAGACAAGGGTCATAAAAGGCAAAAGACCAAAGGACACAGAGTATATGTTAGTGTGGATAAAAATGATGAGGAAACAAAATCAGATGAAGAGGTTAAAAAGATGAAAGCAAAATTAGCTAAAGCCTCCAGTTCTAAGCAAGGCAATCCCTCTAGAAAGAAGAAAGGAGAAAAGAGGGAGAAGAAAGCAGAGCCTGTGAAAGTACAAGCTACAATAACTCTAGAGGATGTATTGAAAGCCATTACAGTTGATGGCAATCTAAAACCTATTGCCCAACTATATGATGACTATGATAATGTAGATAAAAACATCATTGAGATTGTTGTTATCAAATACTTAGACATATACAATAAAGCCATTATTTAAATAATTATTGATCTCCTAGACAGCTTGGGAAGTATAATGTCTACAAGGAAAGAAGCTGCTATGGCCAAGGACATTGAGCTTAGAGAACACACATTAATAAAGTTATGTCCTGAAATCACCCTAGAAGAAAAGGCAAATGTCTCCAAAGTGCTTCATAAAGAATTTAGAACAAATAGGAGGATGAATACTCTAATGGCAAATGACATTGAGAAGGTAGTCAAAGAAACTGAGGAAATCACTTTGAGAGTTTTGAAGGAATTTCATCTCCCAACCATATATGATAATGAAGAAACAAGTGTTGGAGATGACACATCTGCACAGGATGTCAGCATGGACCAAGGGCTAGACAAAAATGATGAAGAGATAAAGGAGAATGAAGATCAAGCCCCTATTACTGATGGTCTAGATATAGATGATGATCAAGTAACGAAGGAGAAGACTGATGAGCAGAATAAAGTTGATGATCAAGAACATGAACAAGTTGAGAGAAGCCCTTCACTGGTGCAAAACATTGTTCAAAAAGAGGATATGGATCTGGAACCACCTGAGCAGAACCAAGAAGAAGTGCATGAAGAAAGGACAAGAGACACTGCTGTTGACACCATTACCAAAGACCATGTTGAAATGGTAAGGGAATTTCTTGAGAAACAATAGGAAAGTCAATTGTTGGAATCAAATGAGTTGCTACAAGGTCTTTTAAGCCTAGCTTCTATGTTCCCACTACAAAAGATGAAACTTGGGACCAATTTTCATGCAAAAGCACACGAAAAAATGTTGAAATCACATCTACAAGACAATGAACTCATTGGTGAAGCATTCGGTATCCTGGAGAAGTTGATGCCTTCACACCAAAAGGACACATCAATGCCATCAACTGATCAACTCAAAGGCCTAATAAAATCAGAAAGTACTCATTTTGAGTCTTTTGAGAAGTCTGCATAAATAAAGGTCAGAAAATAATATAATGAGAAAAGTTTAGTTGAATTAAAGACCATGATGGACAATGATAAAATTTTGCTAGACAATAGAATCAAAGGTATAGAGAAGGCCATTAAGGAATCATATGATATATACAATTTTTGCTTATCATGGCCAGAAGTTACTAAGGAGTTAGAAGAAAAAATCAAGGATTTGGAGCTCCAATTGTTAAATATCTTTTGGTCATGTGATTCGGTAGTTGAATCAATACATAGTAAAGAGACATAAGTTGTAAATATCCACAATAATTTAAGCAGTCTGATGAATAAGAGGGAAGAAATTAAAATCATGTTGTGCTAGTTAAGAGGGCTGATAAGTCCTAAAATAGATTCATTGACAATTCTTGTAGAAGAAGCTTTGAAAGCAAAAGCAATAATTGATACACCCTCAGATGTGCAGAAGGCAGAAAAATTAGTTTTTCTGATAAATAGTCACATTCAAATTTTGGAGAGTGTAAAGAATAGATGGGATGGAGAGTCAGCTCTAATAAAGACCATTTATAATGATATTCTACAACCTACAACTAACTAAGATGGAAGATTGTACCTATACATATGCGACAGAGCATGATAGTTTTGAAGTTTTGACACAATTTTGCTACTTGAATATACACCTTTGTCATTCATGTCAAAGGGGGACAAGAAGATCCAGTAAAAAATAGCCAAACATCTCAAGGGAAGTAGAAAAATAGAGTGTATATAGTAAGGGGGAGAAGATAAGCATTTTTCACTAAGTGTTGCCATCAATGCCAAAGGGGGAGATTATTGGCACAATAGTCAAGAGACACTGTTGATATGATGTTGTCATTGATGGCAACAACTTGACATGTTTGGAGACAATTCCTGTGACAAAGTTGTACATAGCCTTTTGGTCCAGAAAGACTAACTTAGCCAAAATTGACTAAGAACTGACATGATACTAAGACAGTGATAGTAACTCAGTTGGTACTCCTCCGCAATTGAAGATCTTGTCATGCGGTCCAGGTATGTTACTAATAGCTATCTGGTGATGTCATGATTTAGCATTCAAGTCTTGATTCCCTTCAGAAGTCATATGGTGAATTGTCTAGTCTGGGTGAATAGAGTTAAGCTAGAAATAGTGCAGAATACTTGATTAATTTGGTTTGCATTCCTCCATTGATGTATATTTTGATTTGTAGTTTTGAGGCATTGAAGATACATGTCATGGGCATCTAAATCTAGATTTGTAGAGCTTGAATTTCATCAATTCACATTCTACAAGTTCTCCAGTATCAACTTTCAGCTTGACAGTATTTCTCTGTGACAGAACAATACTTTTGAGATCCACATTCTTCTATGAAAGATTATTATGATCTACGGTTCTGAAGGTATGATAAGAGCTCCATAATGAATGTTGGTTATGAAATTCAAAGTCTCATATGGTTCGCATTGGAAGTTATAGTATGACAGTCAAGCTAGTTTCGTGCGCAATTAAGGGTTAAGTCGATAGTCATGTTAGATCGATGTGCAGTGAAGGTATATTATTGGAATCATTAATCTAAGTGATTCTATAATAGGTATAGACTCATATGAAGAGTCTTGTGTGCACATGATTTATTGGGTCCTCATTATTGTTTGGACATAATAACAGGATGACAAGGTATAACTTGAATATACAAGCTTTGTCTATTTCTTTCTGACCTAGTTTGTGGAAATTCTTGATGCGGATATATATACTCAATTGATTTTGGATTTGGAAGGTTGAATGTGTGCTAAAATAGTGTGAATTCAATGTGTGTGCGATCTAAGGCAGTTTTGTGACCATTAAAAGATAGTAAGGGTAGAAGAGCAGAGTATATGTCAAATAGAGTAGAAAAAGCAGAGCAGACATTATGAAGATATTTGAGTCTGTATACTAAGCTGTAAATGGAACTAGGCCTCAACATTTTGCAGATGCACTTGTAGCAGTTTTTTTCTGGTAGTAAACGATTCCTTTTCTATCTTTTCTTCTATTTTCTTGGCAGTGAGCCTATTGTAGTGAGCACTTCTTTAGACAATGAGTCCTCAGGTAGTGACCCCTAAGATAGTGAGCCTTTATTAAATTTGATATTGTTATCATAATATATTGTGAGCTAACACTCACCGTGGTTTTTCCCTTTTGTGTTTTCCACATAAAAATCCTAGTGTCTATGTGTTATGTCTTTATGGTTGTTATTCTTATGTTTATTCTACTCTCATGTTATTGAATTTGATAATTGGATTAATGGACACGTAAAGAAGTAGTTTTGTGGAATACTGATTCATCCCCCCCTCTTAGTATTCCTTGTATTCAACAAAAACTATCCTAACCCATACTGTTGTTAGCAACAGAGAATAGTGGTTTGGTTTTTGTTGAGGAAGGGATCAAATTACTTAGAGGAATTTGATATCTTGATTCTATTTGTAAGCAACTTTTTAGAATCGGATTAGCTTTAATTGTATGTAATTTGTTTTTAAGATAAATTTTATTGAATGGTGAAGGGTAGATGGAACTACCCCCATGGCATGAATCCACATCCTACCAAGAAGAAGATTGTATGAAAGAGAATTAGGCATGACATAGATAATGGTAAGCATTGTCACAGGTCAAGCCTTAATATCTAAGGTGATTGTACCTAGTTATTTCTTATTTACATTATCAAAGCCACGAATGTTCATTTTATACGGTTTGACGAGAGATGTATCAACATTGAGTTTATGTAACAAGTCTATTCCACAAACATTGAGACCTGATCTACCATCAATCAAAGTGCATCTTACTCTCATTCTACCAATCATGATGAATATTAAAGAGGTTCATATTGGTTTTAAACTTCTGTGGGAGGTAATTCATGTTGTTGAAATGATATATCGGATGTTGTCGCATACATACAACTAAATATAGATGCTACATCATTCATGTAAATAGAAGGTGGAACAATCACCTTTTATAAAGCCCTTTGGAGCATTCCATGGTATGTAGGCAATGTTTGTATTAAATCCCATAGAAAGATCTTAGCCGGAGTAGCACGAAGCTTCTTGACAAGATCGTATTCTTTACCAATATGTGGAGGAAGATGAGGTTCTTGAGGTAGGATAGGCTGAGAAGGTGGAAGAGAAATGGGCATATGTGGTGCTTGTTTACATTACTTGTTATTATGAGTGTTGTATGTGTGAGCAACCACATCATAATATTGTTGCAACGCACTTTGAACACCTTGATTCCTTTGAGTATTTTTCTTTGCAATATTGAGAAAGTACATCGGGGGTTGAGGTAGTGTTGGATCACCTCAAACCATAATCACCTATTTAGATAAAGGAGGTGGATTAGGTGCCACATGCATAATGATTTTAGGAGTATTTTGAACATTAATGCACTTATTCATTATCATTTTAGTGGGTGGAATAAGTCTATTAATGATGACTAAATTGACATTATTTTCCTTTTGGGTAAGCTCAACATCTATCCTTGATGGATTTAATGATTGAATTGATTTGAAGGAATAGCATTGGAATGAAGGGAGGGTAAAGTGTTGTTAAGAAAATTGTTGATGATTGTATCTTGAGTGATATCCAAGGGGTCTGAACATGCAATCAAAGGAGAAATACCAAGGGTCTTCTCATCCTTATTGATATCCAAGGTACTTAAATATTCAATCAAAGGAGGATGACCAAGGATCTTTGCATCCTTAGTAATATCCACGATACTTGAGCATTCCACCAAAGGTGGAAGATCCATAGGATGAGCCATAGAAACCTCATGTATTATGGTAGAAATAGAATATTTAAGATGATAAGATGAATGCCCATTATCTACACATGGAGGATCCCTTGTGAGATAAGGCTCCTCATCCACTAATGATTCATATTTTGAAGGGAGGGAATTGAAATGAAGAGAGGGTAGAGTGATGCTAAGAAATGTTTCAATGATTTCATCCTCTTGCACCAAAATATCCTCACAAGTGGGAACAATTTTGGGAGAGGGATCCAAATCATAGGGTGAAATAGACAAAGCTAGGTCATCATCACATGTATTAGAGAGTAGATCCATGGGAATAGACATGGAATTATCATGATTTGTAGTAGAAGTAGAAGAAGAACTATCACCATCATCATATATATCATACATGGATGCTATGTTATCTAAAATGTGAGGATGTATATTAATGAAATTTTCAAAATATATGACATATGTGTGCAAAGATTCCAAAGGGGAAAAACTAGAAGAGTCCATAATGAAATGTCTTGTTTACTATATTGAAATATGATATGGAGTAGCAATGCACAATTCATCAACCAAGTACAACCAATATCAAAATAAGATTGCAATCAAAGACCTACAAGTGCAAGAGAAGCGAGGTCTTCCAAAATGTGATGTTCTTGGTAACCACAACAATTAAATCTTGCAAATGTGTAGTATGTGCAACATAAGTGCCTCAATAATTTATCCACTTAAATGCAATAAAGATTTACAGAACTTTGCTTTGATGAAGATGCACTAAATTCTAGACTAGCTAGGGTTTATTATCAGAACCCTACATTTTGAATGCTTAATCTCTAAACCACAATTGTTCAATGCAAGAATTATTTTTGAAAACAAATGATATTTTTGACATGATACTACAATGAAAGATCAAATTTTAAATGTAAATGATAGAAGAAAATTATGAAACAAGATCTTAATTACAAACCCTAGGTTTTGAATTTGAATAGGTTCTTGAAAAATACACTTTTTTTACAAAACCCTAGCAAATAAGAGTTTTAAATGCAAGGAACAACACCATGAAATTATTAAATACTATAATATAAATCAGATCTAATGCAAAAATTAGAGATTTAAATCTTTATATGATGATCTACAACACATGCAATAAATATGCCTTTTTGCAAGCCTAAAATGCTTGATTTTTCACTTTTTTCAATGCAAATATCCAAGAATGTCCTAAAACAACAAGGACGACAAGGTAAAAAAAATTCAATCCCTTTAATCAATCCAATAATGCAACAAGATCTGAAACAACACACTAATCTACAAACCCTAGGTTGAAGATTAGCTAGATTTCCTAAAAATTCAAGGTTTTTTCAAACCCTAACAATGACACAATGTAAACTTAAGCTATATAACTATGAAAAAATGATGAATGAATGTAATCTAATTTGATCTAGGGTATAAAATAGCTCAAATCTGAAGCAAGAAGGATGCCAAAGTGCAAGAAATGGCGTGTTCACCAAAATGTTAGATAGAAAAGAGAGGCTAGCTCAAGAAATCAAACTAGGTCAAACCCTCTTCTATCAAACATTAGGAGACAAGCCAAGATTGCCTTCTACTCTTGAAAGAGAGACAAACTACAGGAGCTCTATCCTCTTGTTGTATAGAAAAGGATAATCCAAATCCAATCAATTCAAGCTAGGGCACAAGAGACCCTAATTGACTAAGATTGGAGCATAACAAACTGTCAGAATTAGAAACCCAGAAACTAAATGAATAGCAAAGACCAGAAATCAAATTAGGACTTGGATCTAGATTTGAGAAGCCAAAGGACTAGGGCATGTGGGTGCCATGGGCCCTTTTTATGGTTTGTAGAAACTGATGCCTTCACCAGGTCTGTATCTGCAAGTTCTGTCTTCTTCCCAGAGATCACCTTTAGAAACCTATTTCTCTGACCTGCACATAAGGAAAGAGGAAAGGGTTGGGTGCTATTTAGGAGCTTACCTAAGTCAAGCTCTATGAATGGTGTTTCCACCTCCACATTAACAATGATGATAGATAAAGAGTGTGTGCCCTAGGAGGGCAGAGGCAAATCTGAAGTAGAATGGAATGCTAGAACAAAGCATGAAGGAAAGAAATCACCATGAGCATGGAAACCCTAGCATGCTTGATGCAGTGTCACAACTCGACTCAAGAAGTTGATGTTGCCCAAAGAAGTAGAAAGATCTTCACAAAGCCTGCAATATGTTAGTGCCGCAACAATAATCCACAATAGAGATCTTTAGAGAAGAGTAGAGAGCATGAGAGAGAAGAGAGAGTGCAAGTGTGCCTAGATTACTTAGATATTCAAATGAATGACTTAACTTGGTTTTGTATGCATTCATGTTGAATTTTGGAGAATTAAACCACATGAGACTGACATTAGTAATCATTTTAGATGTTCTAAGCCAACAAGCCACTAATTTAGGTCAGTGCTAAAGAGGGGACAAGGGCACTTGGGCGCCCTAGTCCTTCAGCCACATAACCCCTAGGATAAGGTACTTTAAGTGTGCTTAGCCTCGCCTTATAATTATTTTATAGGTTTTGTGCATCAAGATTAAGAATTACATGCTTAATGCTCAAAAAGGTGTTATAATAGGTCCTAATTAACAAGTGGAAACATTTTAGGTCCACCCAAGTGCTAAACTAGGTGTAAAATGGTAGTGTACACATTTTACGACGTAACAATGAACAGATGCAAATCTTCAAAGGAAATTGAAAAATGAGATGAAGTTGATCAAATGTACTCCCAACAAGATGCATCAATTTGATAATTCATTATTATTAGTCAACATATAGTCATATGAATTTTACTATGATCATGACTAGTAGTCTATTTCAATTCACAAGTATGAATTAGAATATACAACAATCACACTAATTGGAAGAGAAAATCAAGGGACAACACTTGAAGCATAAGTTTTTCACTCCGAGTTTGAAAAATTTCTACAATTTAATCCCCCCTTTATAATACATGATTCAGATACTTTTATAGATCAAGAAACCCTGAATTGGTTACACTGAATTAAAGGTTGGTATTGCATCCCAAGAGATCAATGGCACAAATTTGTAGCACATGAATGTTAGGTGGCACTCTTGACAGTTGGCATAATGTTTCATTATGTACTAACTCAAAGTGCAAAATGTTTCATTTCACACCTTTGGGGTTGTATTTAAGGACTAACCCTAATTCATTTGAACATCTAGAATCTAGCACATATCAAGCAATTAAAAAAAAACATGTCTTGCATGAATCAAGGAGCATCAAATTATTTTCATGTGACATCAACATTTTAGGGCATGTTGCATGATTGCTTGCTAGCCTCAATCATTGTTCAAAGTCGTTAAATTGGTTGTGTAGGGATTTTACAAAGGGAGAATAATCTTTGTCTAGCAAACTCTTCTATATATATTACCATGCTTTATTTAGTTAGTGAAATCATGATGAGCATGTTACAAATGTGAAATTTAGTATAGCTCAAAACTATACAAAAATGATAAGATTTATGGATGCATTAAGACGATTCTAAGTTGCCTCAAATGACTCACACACATAGATTAAAAAATAAATTACTAATTCATTTTTATTTGTCTCGCATACCCTAGTTTTTTTATACATGGAAGAGTCAGTTAAAATCATCTAGTAGAATCAAGTTAGTATCATTCCTAAAACTAAATGCCAAAAAACTAAATGCCTATGTTTATTATTTAAATTCTAAACATGTATTTCAATATTATTATTAATCCCAGCTCTTACTCTTACTATTACTTATTTAATCAATTAATTTATTCTAGAAATATTTTTTTTCTCTAAAAATTCCTTTCTAATATAATCATCTTTCAAAGAGAGAGTTATAGTCATTCTTTCTCATTAACAAATAATTAAAAATCAAAACTTTTATCAAAATTTATATGAAATAATATAATAAAAATGGTTCCCTCAAAAAAACTATTTTTCCAAATTTTATATTAAATAAAACCTATAAAATTCAACAACTCCAATTACATCGAATATTTAGACCATCCACTCAAAACCAAACACATCATATATATAAAAGACGGGTACGACCATTTATCTATATCTTCGATAACTCGTATAGTGGAAAGGATTGACACGATGTGAAACCATTTGGGATCGCTGTTTAATTTAACCTCATTCAAATTTCATCTCATCTGTATTGACCATACGATATCCTTATGTGTGACGAGGAGATAACCAACCAGAAATTCTTTAAATAAGATCTTGCAGGGTTTATGTATTCTTTATCAAAATACTATTTCGTTGGAGAATTATTTTCATGGAGTGTTGTTTGTTGTCTGCGTTCAACATCTTTCCGTCTTTGTAAGCGAAATAATTTTCTTGATATTGTAAGCCGACATTTAGGAGGACCCTACACAACCGCCCTTCATTAAGATTGATTTACAAAATGAGTGATTAGATGGGAAAATTGAGCTTTCTAGTTTTGTCTATTTACAGAAAGAAATTGTAATGAAGCCAATTGCTATTCGACCAGTGAAGTTTACAATGATAGAAATGCATCAACGTGTCAAAAGTGATTGAAATGCAATGAGTTATCCAAGCACAATTACAATTACAAGACTAATCCCATCAAATATCATCAAGTCCCTTCGAACTATCATGACTTACTGAACGGCCATCTTATCTTTTCATGTCGCATAAAGCAAACCGAAAGCAAGTGGATATGTACTTGATCAACTTCTAATGTCCAGCCCCAAGATTCTCTCTTGTTTACAAAGAGTCCTTTCAACCCACTTGAGATTGAATGGTAAAGTAGTATATTTTTTAAAAGTTAGCTGCGTAATTTACACTTGTGGAAGCCGCCAGTGAGAAATAAAGAATGAGAACATTGCGAATTAGACAACGGGAGACTGTCTGCATCTCTATCAATTCTGAAGCCTGAAGAATGATCCTTCAGCAGTTGTTGTAGTTTAACCGCCCATGGAGAAACCACTGATGATTACACATGCACAGAGTAAAAAGAAACAGAGAAAGTAATGTTAGGAATTGAATCATATATTCTGTACTTAAGATTCAAATTTCAAATAATCTGCATGTGGGCATGGGTTTAAATCTAAAGTTTAATAAAAAAATTCTTTTGGAAACAATAGTATCGGTCAGAAAATCAAGCAGTAACCGAAGATTATCATGTTTCTTGTCAATAGGAGGCCTGTGATGCATAACCAGTAAAAGATTACAATATAAAGTACTATAATTGTCTGCTAACCTGTGAGCAATCTAAAAAGCAGTAGGACAAATGTCAAACCATATATTCCATTGTGTAAATCTATCAATATCCAGGCTACATTTGATTTTGATAAAGATTTCTAGAAAAGCAAAGAAACGGGTAGTTGAAGAAAAAATTCATCCACCGTTAGATTGCCAATAGGAAGTAAAAAACCGAGGGTACCCACGAGAAATTGCCAATGGAAAACATCTGGCAATAATGGGAGGAAAAATAAAGTACCAATAAATAATTGAGAACCATTTATTGAAAACATATGCTGTTGCAACCTTAATTTAAATAGAGCAAGTTAACTATCATTCAAAGCAATTGTCAACATCTGAGGATTGTCGTTTGACAATAATTTAATGTTTTGGTTTACAGCCATTTGTCACGAACTTTAAATTCCTAACAATGGTTTGCCAAATTATCATGTCATATTTCTATGGATTATGTAAATTGAAGTGTCTATATGGGAATAAAATTCTCATGATCAATTTCACTCTACTTAAATATCATCCATTTCAATGGTCAAATAATCAATATCAATTTTACATTTCACTCACAATAAAAAGTGTTAAATATTTGTCCTACTTTTATTGGCCAAAATTGACCTTTGATTGTTGATATTTAAGAACAGCCAATAAATTCGGGTTCAACAAAACCCAAATATAACAAATTGGCAGTGAAATTAGAGTGAAATACTCAAAATTGAGATAGACAGTTTATACAATAGGGCATGTCAACCACCTAAACTGAAGAGAAGAAAATAAAATGATTGTCCAAGATATGAATGTTGGATCAAAGAACACCTTTTTCAGATGGATATCTCTCAAGATGAGAAAAAACTAATGCAAAATTAGGCAGTATCAAAGAGGATGCACGCTGGTAAAGTGTGAACATCTTGTTGAGGTTAAAGAAAAGCAACTATAACAATGTTAAGTTTTTAAAGCTGTAACATATGTGCAGAAGCACTGTAAAGAATCGAAGAGGATAAAGCTTGGAGAAGAGAGAATTAAAAGAGGTTTACTTCAGAAATTTGGAAAGCAAACAAACAAATCCCATATTTCTATGCACTTTAATATTTTGTTTTCTATCAACTTCAGGCAAGCTAAAACTTTCTAGAATTAAAAGAAATTTACTTCAGAACTTTGGTAAGCAAACAAACAAATCCCATATTTGTATGCAATTTTATATTTTGTTTACTATCTACTTCAGGCAAGCTAAAACATTCTGGTTTGAGAGAGGCAATACTAAACCATATTGTCCAAATCTGAAACTATGCTCCATCTAATCTTCTAGCTCTGAAATAATCAGCCCTTATCCCCATGGAATACAAATTTTTTCCAAATTTTTAATAGAAATGGTCCAAATCTGCCGTCATTAAAGTTGGAGATTCAAATAAAATATTAGGAAGCTAATTTTAAAGCTAGGATCATAAAGCTCAAGTTTACAATGAAAAATACCAGTAAACATGTGTGAGTTTTATATTCTAAGATAATGGCGTTATTGCTTAATTATACACAAAGGAAAAACAACTATTTCTATTATTTTCAGGCACTCTTTGCAATTACAGATAGCTTTGGTTTTAGAAGATCGGTTAATCGCAATTTCTATTATATGAATTAAGCATAAAATTAACAATCATATTAACCCATAATGTATTTCATCCAAACTTTAAAAATAAAACTGCATTATCGATAATGAGCTCAAATAATATTGCAAATCCAGGATTTCATCGCTTCACTTGATTCAATATAAAAATAGCTGTCTAACCCTTCCGTTTTTTAAGCCTTTGATACGAGCAATAACCATGACACTCGAAAAAATTAAAAAATATACACTTAAATTTATCATAATTATTGACATAATTTTTTTGACATATTAGAACTAACCATTTAATAGCAATATTACTCATATTAAATCTTATATTTCTGGGAAGATTAAAATAAATAAAAAGAAGTTGGATTATGTTTAGGATTTTAAATAATTTTATTTGGATTGGGAAAAAACAGTATATTAACTAATTTAAAAATATATTTGATTAAATGGAATTTATAATTTATAATAATGTTGAATGGACAAGAGTCTGGTTTTAAATAATAAAAATAATAACTTAATTAAATATCATAACTTAATTAATTTTAAAGGGTTTTAAGCCGATAAAAAGCAAAACAATTGGGGTATCTATGTTTCATCAGTGTTCAAAAATATAATTTATTTAAGAATTTAGAAGCTTTGTAATCTATAATAATAATAAAAACATTTTTTTAGGGGAAAGAAAATACATGTTTTGGAAACAATTTATTTTTGAATTAAAAGTACTATTGATCCATGTCTAATCTTATATTTTTATTTTTAAGAGTTATATGATATGGAAGATAGAAATAATAACTAGCACTTTCTTTAAGAGGTGCAAGGGTTTCATGGATAGGAAAATGATGATATTAGTAACTTAGATTTTATTTTTCAAATTATTGATTTCTCGTGAAGATTTGATTTGTTGGAAGATTTCACTTTTTTGAAAATGACTTAATGACAAGTTAGAAATCTATTTTGATTGGTGAGACAAATTTATGACCAAAGGCTAACAATAATATAGCCTATCCACTAATAATAACCAACAAGAACAATATAATAATATGTTATATAATATAATAAACAAAATTACTTCATTAAAATATAAAATATATTAATATTTAGTAAAAATTATAAAATCAAAAAATATATTAATAAGATTCCATATTTTTCATTAAAAAAATATTTAAAATTAGATTATAACTTATAATAATATAATCTATAATTTATAATAAATTCAATCTTATCGTTATCAAATCAATACTCTAATGCTATTTTACCCTCTTACCCTCTTACCGTGGACTAGTAGAAATTTCATTTTAAAAAAGGGGTTTTCTTAGACTAACAATTCAAGCACTTCATTCTATAAACATTTTATGGTATTACTTTTCTGTGTGTTGGTGCATGTGTATGTGAGTGTATGTATGTATATGTTAAGGGGTTAATATACATATAAAGGATTTATAATTATATTACTATTTAATATTTTATGATATAAATTATATTAATACAATTTGTTTATAGATATTATTTGTTGATAAGTTAATTGTGGGTTTTATATGGGGCCTACTCTCAAAGATAAAATTTTTTATTACAACTTGGTCTTAAATTCAAGATTAGTCTAATAAAGAAAACAAGAGACTCCATTAGATACAAGTCACTCAAATATAGTTAGAAAACTACACAAAGAATATTGAACACTCAAAATGTTATCCATCTTATTCTTCTTTTGAGATTTTAGGACCATTTGAGAGGAGTTCTTCTTTCTTAGGAATTTTGTTGATAAACCACAATAGTCCAAACACCCTCTTCTATGGCCTCCTCTCTTAGGTCCAAGATAGCTTGAGAAGAGGGCCTCTAAATGGTAGGAGGAGAAAAATATTAGGAACTAAAGAAGGGGGACTAGTAGGTATAAGGTTAGGTGTGTTTCATGTGGATGATGAAGTGTAGACAATATTGATAAATAGTTAGGAATTAACATTTTTATCTTACACAAATGGACATGGAGAAATACTTATCTAGTAATGGGCTAGTATTTCATAGGTCTAATAACCTATAATATTATTGTGAAATTAAATTTAGAATAGGTTTTTCATATAAATGGTGGAAAAATGCATATAAAAATGTATTAAATACAAAAAAGGCAAGATAAAAAAAGGT
Source organism: Cunninghamia lanceolata (assembly GCA_027924645.1). Lineage (NCBI taxonomy): Eukaryota > Viridiplantae > Streptophyta > Pinopsida > Cupressales > Cupressaceae > Cunninghamia > Cunninghamia lanceolata. The sequence goes on along the minus strand of BSBN01001807.1, from coordinate 17,851,661 downwards.
ATAAATAATGTCACAGAAAATGAGCAGTTTGTATACATAAGTTTATATAGTGAACCTATTGTGAGTAGCCACAATAGGAAAATGAAACAATTGTTCTACTAAAGGCACTAAAGGCTACCCCACAATCCTATAAATAGATTTTTGAGAGGACACACAATGAGAGACTACAAAAATCACATAAATAGAAGGAGCACTATCAAAATAGATAATTATTTGATAAGAAATACAATACCATAATAAGTCATCCATATTAATATATTTACTATAGAGTGAAAACAAGTCCATATACAGCTACACATTAAAAGGTGGTGGTGATTGTTTCAATAATCTTTATGCCTAACAATTAGGGTTGGGTGGGACTTAAGAAGATTAATGCATAAAAAGACTATCAAAGTTATTTAACATAAATATTTTTAAATAAAAAATATATATATAAGATTTATAAAAAACATAAATAACAATATATATTAGAAATAAGTTATTTTAATTTATTTTTTCTTTTAATAAAGATAAAAAAAAATCAATAATATTTATAATTACTTACAATATACCTTAAATATTTTTTAAAAAAGAATAAAAATATTTATAAAATTTTAATAATCTTAATACAATTCTTTATCAAAATTTAATGTATGTTAAAGACTATTTAACAAGCTTTTAAAAGAATTAAGAACATTAAAAAAAATAAACATTTAGGTTGTGCTAATAATAATTTAGATGAGAAGAAATATCCTATTAAGAAGAATGTTATAAACTATATTCTCTCTTTGAAAATATGTCCCAACAAGATGAGCTTACATATACAATAAGTAACTTTTTCAAGACCATTTCCATTAGTCACTAAAGTTAACTAAATGTGAGTTATGAAACCTATAATAGTACAATAGTTTGTAACAATGGGCTATAGTGGCATGAAAAGGTGTTATATACTAACTCAATTTTACATGTTTGTTATTTTTCAAAGCTAAATTTGTGTTCTAAATGTTGAGTTTATCTATTGGAATATAATTAAAATGAAAAGATGAGCAATAGAATATTGAATATATGAAGTATTGTATATTTATAAGTTTAAAAAATAATAAAGAGGAAGATATAAATTTACAATTTCATAAAAACTTACAAATTAATATAATCTTGAATGTTTTATATTGGAGGAAGAAATTTCCGTATTATTTTTTTTAATTAATTTTTTTATAGAGTATTATTGTTTAGACAAACCCAACTCTTCAATTATCTAATTTTTAATTATTTTTAACTTTACAAAAAATAATAAGGTTCAATTGATCCTCAACATGCAACTAAAAATAAATTTTGACCAATAAAAATAAGACAACTATATACAACTTTTTAATATAAATAAATTATAAAATTACTATTTAGACATTAAAACATATACTATATAAATAGAGTACAATACAATACTCCATATAACCATTAAAACATATGATGTTTAAATAGAATGCAATACACTACCCAATATTCACACGAGATCCCTAACTGTCTATTTCCAGTATACTAACGGTTGGGCGTTTCTACCGGCTTAAGTCATAAATAAAAAGGATGTTAATCCCATCAAAAGAAACTGGAGGTGTTTGTCTTTATTCACATAGACTGGTAAGTACTTCTTTACATATCATGCTCTCGTACTAGCACAAACTTTTCTGGTTCTAATTTAGATCTTTATCTTTAAATTTATAAAATAAAAATTCTGCACCTCCACTCCGAGTTGTTCTAGAATCGAAACTCATTTATAAGCTGTCTACCATTAATAGTGAAGTTTTGAAAACTGGCTTCACTTTTCAAACTAAATAGATAAATTAGGGTGGATTTTTTTGTATAGGTAAGAAGAAGAAGCTTTAAAGAAAGTAGGCTGTAGTTTAGAGAGTGAGAGATTTAGACCTAGATGCATATCCATGTGCATTGGGGTTTCCTGGAAGCTTACTTTTCTTTTTCCTCTTTAACTTAAAATAGTAACCCAGGATAATTAAATAGTTATATGAAAACGACAAGTCACAAAGTGACGAGGGCGGAGAGGGGTAAAATGTTGTTACAGGGCTCTCAATATGTTGTTTTACAACTATAATGTATTATTGTACTTTAGACAGCTTTCTCGAAAGCTACCTGAATAGTTTGAGCTTGGAACAGAGATGTACCGTCTCTCCAAACGAGAAAGTTGAATGATTCCGTCAAACACGTGGAAGTTGAGGATTTTCGGTATCTAAAATAACTGGATTCAAATTTCAAACTTGGGAGCTTTCACGGATTATAAGATGGCAGGATTTGGTTGAGTGCAATAGAATCGTACCCTTTTTGGGGGGGGATTATTCCATATTCTAGACTGGTGGGCTACGATCTTCCGGTTCAAATCTGCAGATGATCCGAAATTATTAAAGATGAAGGATAACTTGCACGCGAAACTAATGGAGAGATACTGTAATTTAGAAATTTCAGATCGTTATAATGGGTTTTTCTCTGGTTATAATGGTTTTCGGAGCACGGAACCATTTTATATGGCTTTTAAGAGTCCCGTTACGGAAGAGCTTAAACAGTTGTCATCGGCGCAGAAATTTTGTCGAAACCTGTAGACTGATCGATTTTCAATTGAAATCTTATTATCCATAACATGGACAACAGTATAATGAACCAGTCAAAAGAGGAAGTCGAAATATTTAGAGGTCGAAAATTCAGAAAAACAGTGGGCACACAAGGCTGTTCCCCGTTACAGTTATCCAAAGGCAGCTGGGGCGCATAGTTTTATAATCTTTGGATTCCTAAGACATCGCTTACACAGTTACTAATGCTTTGGCGTTTCGGTAGATGGAATGTTCACGTGAAGCATACTGTCGATAGACAGAACTAGGGAACCGTATTCGAATATTATCACAGTAACAACAACAAGGTTTATCCTAGTCACCTAAGCATTTTAAAGTCCAAGTTACTCTATTACCACTATTTAATTAACGTCAACGTTGGGTACGAAAGATAGAATCTCTGGAAACGGATGACAAATCGATTCTCAAGCCTGTTCGAGTAGCAGGGAAAGCAACTATTCGTGAAACCTGTACACTGTTTTGTACCATTGTGTGGCACAGTCGATGAATTGGTTTTTTTTTTGGTTAAGTCAATTCACAGACGCTTCCAGGTTGAGATATCAATTAGAGCTCAGTTCGCAGATCTAGAGACCTTAGACAAGGTGATAAATTGGAGCTGTAATCAATAATGATTTTTATTATAAAAAGACTTTTTTCTTTTGCATAGGAAATGCTAATTCAGAATACTTGAATAAGCAAATTATTTAAAACAATTGTTGGTAATCATACAAGAACTTACCCGAGACAGCACGATAACCTGTATTAATCTTAGAGGAACAGTGGGCAATGGTGCTGGTTCTGCTTCTGAATCAGTGGTTTCGAGTGAAGTTGATGAGAAAAATTAAATGGATACGGCGGCATCCCACGATCTTACAGGTTATTGGACATGGTTGATAGGAAATGACCGCAATCTTTAAGCTCTGTGGTTGTTGAATGAAGTTGTGTTTATGCCTGAACTAAGTGAAGTGAAAGTGGCTGCAAGCTCATGATCCCGCTGGGAGAAAGTCCTTCCGTGTATTCCTCCAACTTGCACTCCGCCAACGCCTAGAAAATCTCTGGTTAATCCTTCTGCTGACCCATCTTCGTTTCTAGCTGCAGGATTGCCCATACCCATTCCCCCTTGTATCATCATCATCTCTTGTGAGCCTCTCTGAAGAGATTGTTCAAGGCTGCCCTTAACAGGATTCATATTGGCTCTAGCAGGAATCATATTCAAGGGTGAGAAGGTCCCACAATCTCCCATGCTTGCCCCAAAAGCAGATTGCATGGCATTCAAGCTTCCTGCAGTAGTAAGCCCACTGCCATCCCCAGATAAAGAATTCATCAGATCATGAATGCCCACATTCTCTGATGATCTGGTGCTGCCACTGAATGACTGAGTGCGTTGGAAGTTGGAACCACCTTCGGCTACTTGATGATGATGATGATCCATTGTCCCTTTCATGAAGGGGTTCGAATTATGAGACCCCTGCAAGCTAGTATTAAGCATTGGAACTGCTCCTTGGGCTCTCTGGTGGTCTTGAGCTGTTCCTTGCCATGATAATCCCAGACCCGCTGAAGTAGAATTTGATCCAGGCATGCCGAATCCTCTGAGTAAGGAAGAACTGCTAGAAGTTGCACCCATTTGTGCAGCTTTCTGGAGCAAGGCAGTTGCAGACATCTGGGCACTGTGCCCATGCTGTTGGCCACTGTAGTTCATAGAACTGGTATTAAGGTTCCCGCCGTCATTCACATTATTGTTACCAGAAGATGAGCTACTCATCAATCCAGAGGATGTTGATAAGGAAAGCCGAGCACTAGCCGTGCTTCTGTCTGTCCAGTTGGCGACTCCTGCTCCTCCATAGTTTTCATTATTTCCAGCCTGCTGTAGATTGGAAGGAGGAGCATTCATGGGGGCCGATGTGAACAGATTGGAATAGAGGCTTCCAGAATTAGACGATGGCATGGGTAACAAAGCAGATAAAGGCTTTGGCCCTTGAGACTCATCATAGTCTGAAGACCCAAACATGTTTTTGTGGGGCTGATTGAAAAACCCAGAAGCTGCCACCTCCATTGGATTCATACTGCCCCCTCTAGTGGCCTGTTGATCTCCAGGACCTTGTCCTAACCACAACGAGAGCCCAGGCCTGGAGTTCATCTCCCCAGATGATACTGCATTGTTACCGAATGATTGTCTAAAGAATGATGGATTATACTGTGAATCTAAAGCACTGGCTACTCCAAGTCTTGACATATTACTTCTGCCAGGTGAAGGAGGAGCCCCCATTACATGAGACATTGCAGCAACTGTTCCTCCTTGCCCAATGGCTAAAGGATTATGGATTTGGCCACCTTCTGTAGTTATTCCACCAGAAATTCTTGCGCTTTCTTCAGCCAAGGCGTCACAGAAAGCCCTGTGGGTGATGAAGCTGTCTCTCCTGTGCACAGAGAAAATGTACAAATTGAGGTCTCCCCTAACTAGTGAAAGAATCTCCATGTTGCAAATTTAGCATCCACAGTACCCTGATTTTTAATAGCTTGCAAGTCATTCGATTTAAAGACAAAAAGGTAAGAAAATCTATATGCGCAAATGAAGTCGATTGCCAAACCCATGAACAGTAGTATTGCACATTGAATGCATCAATAAATGCTAATATAAACCTAAATCATATCGAAGGAGTTTATACATTGGTTGGCAGCTGCGAACGTCAGAAACTTCTGGGTGGCATAATTTTATCAACTTCAGACGACAAAACGAATAACAGCATATGGATCTAGCTTAGCTTCACTTAGTCTATACAGCTTAGGATTCAATTTTGAAAGAAAGACAATACACAGTCATGACTGTAAAGGGTCGACAGCAGCTTATTAGCAGATGCAAGGTCTTTAGATGACTCTGCCAAGGAAATTAGACAAATTTACTATTGAAATGAAGCTGTACATCAAAATGTTCGCTAAGTTTTTGTTCTTTTGCTTCGCCATCGTATCAACTGCTCCGAGACAAACTACTTAAGGAGAAAACTGTGTGTAAACAAAGTTCATTGTTTTTGATCTATGAGACTGTAAATCAGATGATATAAAGAATGACGGCATAGATTTCATTGGAAGACAAAAAAGACTTACCTTGAGAAAAGAGTTCCGCAGTCGCATCTGTACTCTCGGGTGCCGCAGGTTTTGGAATGGGCTTTCCAGTCGGATTGGACAGCGTATCGCTTGGAACACTTATCGCACTTCCATTTCTTTTCGCCATGTTTTCGACAGTAGTGCTTTTTGATTCCGGTAAGGTCGCCGAGTGCCCTGGATGGATCATGATGCACGCACGATGTCTCGGGGCATATATACACTCTCTTCTTTATCTCTTTGCTCGTTCTCTGCCGCAGCTTCCATGGCAGATTATGCCCTCGCCTGTGAAGTTGCAGGTTTTGATCCCTCTGGAAGCCTTTGTTGCAGATTTCACACACGAATCTGTTTGTTGCCATCAATGTCTTGGGCGATAAAGCTACAACTTCGGCTTCTGGGTCTGCAAATACACAGCCGCCGTTCACAAATGTAATCAATAGCCTCAACTTACAAGTTAACATTTTCGAAAATTTGAGGAAAACGAAAAGACAATTACCTGGAGTGCCTGGGAGGTTCCGTTTTCTCTTCACTGGGACCTGCGGGCTAGGGTTTGATGCGCCGCCTCCTCCTGTAGATAGCATGTTGTTATTTCCAGATGAAAAGCTCGCCTCGCCAGTCATGCTGGACATTATTTTCACAAGTTTCTCCTCAAGATCAGCTTCGCTGGGGTTCGAACTTCGATACTGCGCTCCGAAAGCTGAATCAGCTCACGAAAGGGATTAAAAACGAGCTGAACGAAGAATTCTTTTATTTTCCTCCTCCTAGCTATCGGAAATGTTTTCTATTTCCTAGATTTAGGATTCTTCTGGTTCTCGATGAGCCCTAAACACACTTGTTAGACTAAAGTCGATTCTTCTGGTTCTCGGCAGCTTTAGGAATCGGTCAATAATGGCCTGCAGCAGGCCTGCGCCTCCCGCATCATGAACAGCTTACGATCTTCCAGCTATCCAGATCAATTTCTTGCCAAACACAAGGGAGAGAAAGAGGAAACTGTTTTGCAGGTTGTGGGTTTGCAGAAAATTTGAACAGGTATACCCTTGCCAGTCCTCAATGGAAATAAATCTGAGGTTGGTAATAGACAAACCTCTAGTTTCGATTCTCAGGATTGTAATCCTTCCAAGCCTGTAAAAGGGTTTTATGGATAAAACCAAAAAAAAGCAAAAGGTCGGTTACACACGGGGCCACCGCCCTGTTGTACCCCGTCCTCCACTTTGATGGCTTCAATCCGTGCTCGCTCAAAATTCAGATCATGTCAAAACAGCTACACTCTCAGACTAAGTAAACCAATTTCAGTATCAGAGACAGAGACTGAGACTGAGACTGAGACTGAGACTAAGACAAAGATAAGACTCTTCTCCTCCACGATTACCAAACCTTAGACTAAAAACAACAGAAAGAAGATCAAAACGGGAAAATCCTTCCCAAAGTCGAACCCCAGATCGGAAATGACAGAAAACCAAACAAAAAAACAAAAACTTCAGAAAACAACGAAACAGAAGCAGCAGCAGTTAAAACTTCCCCAAGGAGAAGGAATGGAGTCCAAATGAGATAAGAATATATGTTCCCTTGTTTCTTTCCTCACAGTCTTCTTCTCCTCCAACACCAAATCACTGTAGTCATGAAATGGAATATATTTGTGTCTAGATATAGATAATTGTATTTCCCACCACAACAACTAAAAGGCAAAGCTATAAAAAAGATGATAGTAAGTAACTAGTAATGGTATGATGATGACGATGATGAGGTCGTAAAGGAGTCGTCGCCTTTCCCGGAGGAATGATTAACCTATTATTAAGGCCACCACCACCATACTACATTGACCACCACAAAATTAAATAAATAAACCACCTTTCAAAACCCTAACTACATTTAGTAAATAATAGACGCGCGCTGTCCACTCAAATTTGACCAATTCCAGGTAAAAAAATACTTTTAAAACACACCATTCCATCGTCACAGTGGCGGTCTCGGTTGGAATTAGCCAAGTTGTAACGTGGTGAAAGCGAAATAAGCCAAACTCTCTCGTTGCCTCCAAACACAACAAAACTTTGTTCCAACTTCCAAGTCATGGCAATTAATATATATAATTTTGAATCCCCTTCCATGCTCACACGTGTGGGCTGCATTACAACGCAGGCCGGGAAGAAAGTGGACTCAAGACTTGAATAGTTATGAAAGTTGAGTACATAGTCGGAAAAGGAAAGGCTGCCGTTTGGTGTAATTTTGTGCGCGCTCTATGGACACCTATTTTTATATACAGCAAAAGGAATAAGTTTGTTGGTTGGGATGAGGATAAGGAGAAGACGGTAAAAAGATGTCGGGTGGGTGAATTTTTTGAGAGAAGAGTCTTCGTCTGCTTGCGAGCTGACTTAACAAACAAAGCTTTGAAATTTTACCTTGACCTGAATTGCTAGGCCATTATCTTGGAAGGCCAACCAACTTATACCTTTTTCGCCTTGTATTTTACCTCTTTTCACTTGTTTGGCTCTATGCACCTCGACCTCGGCTCAAACCCACCTATTGTATATTACAATTTGATGTAACATTCTCATATATAAAATGTATAGATCCAACTGGAGAATAACTCAAATTCCATAAGCGTCCGACCATATACGACAATGCCTCTCTCAATTTCAATGCAAATACATGTTGCTCTAACTAATGTTCTTAAAAAACTATTCTTTCTCCGTGTGCAACTCACTTGTTGACAGATTTAATTTGCCCACAACATGTTACGAATAAGATATGTCCAATACGGATCTCTAGCATTAAATCAAATGGTAGACCAGGGAATAATGACCATGTTCATCCGGAATGCTTTACGATGTGAACTGTTGAGGAAGGCTTAGATATATATATATATTCTTCTTTATATTTATACATATACTCACTAATAATAGCTTTAGTCTATGTTTGTTGGGCATGTGTTCAACAAACCGGCACTACTCTTACTCGCCTTCGTAGTCTTCTACAGTCAAAACTCCGTTTGAATTTTGGAATAACAGTTGTATGTTAACGTTAAGCTCTTATGTGTATGTCCACACACATCTATTGTAACCGTTGGTTAGAATAGCCGATATTATTTTGAATTCCGCTCTCCAGTAACATTCATCAACGTGTATATTCCATGGGCACACAATATTCTTTAGCAAATATTATTTTGAACAAGATCATCAATCCTTAAGATTTATTCTGACACACCACAACGCTCGTGACTAGAGCACAATATCGCTAAGAATACGGTGGTCACAATTATTTTAAATATATTGTTAACAAGGTGTTATTACATGTCATGACCCAATTTCTAACGGTCAAGACCTCTGGGAGCGGAACCCCTCAAATCATGAACCCACCACCTTTCTCTCGCTGATATATATATATAAATTTCTAATGGTCAAGACCTCTGGGAGCGGAACCCCTCAAATCATGAACCCGCCACCTTCTCTCGCTGATATATATATATATATATATATATATATATATATATATATATATATATATATATATATATATATATATATATATATATATTCAATGGAGGATTTTTTTGATGGAGATCATCCACAAGATCATTTTTGCTACGTGATATTGAAGCACGACTCTTAGGTTGAACCTCTTCAGCTAAGAGTCAAGGACTAAGGGGTAGCCATTGCGGCAAATTTGTTGACATATTTTTTTATAGAGATCATCCACAAGATCATTTTTGCTACCTGATATGGGAGCACGAGTCTTAGGTTGAACCTCTTCAACTAAGAGCTAAGGACTGAGGGGTATCCATTCCACCAAATTTGTTGAAATAGTTTTTTTTAATGGAGGATATTTTTTTTTATGGAGATCATCCACAAGATCATTTTTCCTACTCAATACGGGAGCATGAATCTTAGGCTGAACCTCTTTGACTAAGAGCCAAGGGCTGAGGGGTATCCATTCTCCCAAATTCGTCTGGGGCACGATCCCAACCTCATCCCTTATGGTGTCGGGGGCCTTGCACTCAACAAGACTTGATCCTTGGTGGGCTCATTTAGAACCTTTCAACTTCACTAACAAACCAAGGGCCCTTTGACAATGGAGGATTTTATATCATCGTGAAGATGGTTTTGCTACTTGATACAAGAGTATGAGTCTATGTTGATACCTCTTGAGTTGAAAGCTAAGGACTAAGGGGTATCCATTTTGTTGGGGCATGATTCTAGCCTCATCCCTTATATTTCATAACTCCGAGGGTTTGGAACCTTGGTGGATAGTGTAACCAAGGAACAAACCATCACCCTCACCAATTGTGCTTCAACAACTTAGGGATTTAACTTTTTTTTTTATAATTATGTTTATATTTAAAGTTTCACCTTACTTTAACATTTAGGGTGTGATTCCACTCCATTTGTTTTTCTGTAAATTAGCACATATACTAGTTTTATAAATTAATATAAATGGACACTTATTCATATATAGATAGGAATATTATAGCAACTACTTTTTCCAAAAAATTGTATTGGAGAGTAATAAAAAAGTTTAACCTCGAAAACCCTACTTTAATTTAGTTCTAGTTTAATAAACAAACAATACATAAAATCAAATTAAAATACATAGAGTTGTGATTAAATGTAAATTATAAGAAAAAGATTAGAGGTGTTTAGCCATTTAATGTGATTGCCAATTTTTTATTCTCTCACTTAGAAATACACTTTGATAGATATGATAGATTCTTGTTCTATTAATGAAGTAGTGTTTTTTATGATAGGGACAACCTAATGGTGAGACTTCTAACTCTAAAGATTGTAGCATGCCACATGACCCTATCCTTCTTACATGACCTTGTTTGTTGTCTTTATTGATCTAAAATTTCTACTTGCCTGTGCACTTATACCTATGTCTAAAAAAATTGTCGTGCTAAGAAGCATTGTGAGGGCTTCATTAAAGGTAGAAGGTTGATGACCTTGACTTCTCTTGATAGTGATTTAAACCCATAAGAAGTATATACATGCTAGAATACATGCCCCATGTGCAATGATGGTGTCTACATAATTTTCCTTTTGATGCTCACTAATTCAATGATCTAGGGTGATTTTCATTTGTGGACCTTGACTGCTATAGAAGATAATACTAAAAATGATCTACATTATTCCTTAGTCACCTAAATTAGCATATTTGTTGGGTGACTTGATGTTCTAATGGAAACTTCCCAAAACAATCAGCTCCGTTAGCAAGAAATATAATTTTAAAAATGTGGATTAGGCCATGTTGTGTAACATATTATTAAGACAAGGTCACACCATGTGGTGTAGTCTTGCATAGAGAAATTTGATGAAAAATGTTTGGTTTAGACTATGTGAAAGTTTAGTGGAAATTAGATAATGGGTTCAACCATAAGTATCAGTTAGAGTGTCAAATAAGTCAAATTAAGGACCGTGCTAATGTATTTACAACATATATGCAATGTGATGCAAAGTTCGAAGATGGGAAAGTGTAGGGTATGCAATTTTATAGCTCATAATTTACCCTATTTTGTGTACATATATATCTACATGAATCATGCATACTAAAGTAAAAATATGCAATAAAAGAAATAGCAAGTAGACCTAGGATACAATAATGGATGATGCCTTGTGACCTTCACGTTCCTAGATAAAATTAACATATTTCAAACTTGGACACAAAATGTCATTCTTTGTACCTAAGAAAACCAACATCTTCCAAATATATGTAAACAAAAGGTCAATAGTTGTACAAAAACATTAGTGCACATAAACACTCATAATCATCATAAAAAATCAATAAATGTGTAGGCGAATGTGTGGTAAAGGTAAAAAGGTGGTGCAAATGGATTCATGACATATAATGCAATCATGGAATTGTGCCATGTTGACCCCCACCAAGTGTACAAGCATGGTATCATATAAAAAGGTGAGTGCATAAATAGAATCATGATGTATGAGGAAATATTGGATTAATGACCATGTTGGCCCACATGATGCATACATGCATGTAAAGTTGAGATTAAGATTAAATTATGAAGCATAAGGAAATCATGGATTTATGATCATGTTGTCCCCCATGACATATGCATGCATAAAACCACATACAACTAAGACTAAATGGGATAATGATGTATAAGGATTTCATTTAGTTGTGACCAAGTTGGTCCCATCTCATGACCTCCTCCTAAGACATGAGGATTCTAAATTTCGATTGGTTGATTTTCATTCTTAGTACAATTATTATGGTGTTATTTTTTATATTCATTACTTAAGATACACTTGTATAGTTATCATGTTGAATTTCCTAATATGAACTAGCTTTGATTATATATCATTATTATTGATCTAAATTACATGATTCTAACTTGATTGACTAATATGGAAAGTGTACATGTATTAGAAGTATTACTTTTCATACAAGATTACTTTGACATTTATTTTGATACTACTAATCAGGTAGCTATTTTATAGTGTATGATGCAAGTGTCTCAAAATGGAAGTTGTGTGTTAAAGGTGAAATGCATCATAAGATTAGGCATCATTTGGATGATTTTATATGTTATACCACCTTAAAAATACCATAGCATTAGGTTTGTGTTGTCATTATGGTCTTGTATCATTTTGACTCAAAATGGAGTCTAATGTTAGTCCTAGCAGGTATGGTTCTTATTTTTCACTTTTTCTTGGCAAGTTTAAGTGTCTTCTTCTTCACTATGTTAATAACTTTTTCATTTGAATATATATGGATGTACATCAAGTCACCCCACATGAACAAGTCACAATTTAGAAGGAGTGCTAGCATAATTGTATCATTGGTGTAAAGGTTCCTTGCTCAAAATCTCAACAAATTTTCAAAGACCTGTATCTTGCTTTGGTAAGGGGCTCTATGAGGACTAAAAAGGTAATTTATTCAAGTTGGTCCAAAAAAGTAGTGTTATAGACTACCTCACTAAATTTGAGGAGGTGTCCAATTTGACTAAAGATATTTCAATTTATACTCTTTGTAATTGCTTTATTTTGAGCTTGAAACTTAATATTCAAGTAGAGGTTAATATTACTACCATGGCTTTATGGTCAATGCTATTATTATAGATAGAATGGTTAAAGAGAAGATTGAAACACACAAAAGAGCTTCCTACTTATCTTCTAAGTCTTTCAAGTAGATGAAGAACACCTTTAATTGAGTCAATAAACTACCCACTATTCATAGATTATCTTGAGATGAGTTAGCAGAGAAAAGGACCAAATGAATATGTTTCAATTATGATCAAAAGTGGGAAAGAGAAAACAAATATAACAAACAATGATTGCATCTCATTGATTTTGTGGGACTACAAGTAGTGACACTAAGGATGACCTTCTAAAGAGGAACATGAGATAGACTTACTAGATAATGTGGTAGTAGAGGATGTGCTAGTATCTACAATGATGCTCTAGTAGGATTCTTTTCACCTCAAACCCTCAAAGTCATTAGTGAAATCAAACACAAAAGGGTTTTGGCACTAATTGCTAGAGGGAATATCTCAATTTACTTCTTTGCAATGACCAAAATTGCATACACTACACTTTTTCCATTACAAATTATCATTATTTTAGTGTTCATTCCTATAACATGTTCCTAGAGCTCATTTATCCTATCCTTATCCTTTTACCGAATTTGAGTGGTAATGGTTGCTATGTTTTTGAGTGTTTATATCTATTATATGTGTTTAAATATGTTTCCTATGGTCATTTTATTTTGTACCTTTATATTACAATGCTAATTATGACTTCCCTCAAATGACAACATAACTTTGTAGACGTCAGTGAGGTTGCATTGTTGTACTATGATAGTATGACTATATGATTTAATATAATAGCCAATTTGGTGATCTCTCAACTTCATTTATCTTGTAACATCCATTTGACTAGGTTCTATCAAGTTTGCAACCAATATTCCTTAACCTCTTGATTAAAAATAACCACCTTAGTGACTATTGGGATTCTATTTCATTCCTTGCACACATTAAACTATTTAAAGCTTTTGATATTATATGTTAGTTGGTGTGAGACTTTCTCTCTAAAATCAAAAAATTATAAGATTTACTACAACATTCTTATGTTCTTTTAGAGCTACAACACTACTACAATGCATCCACCATTGTGAGATTTCATTGTTGTTCATGGTTTCTTGTAGACTTTCTTGTAAACTTATGAGTTTATAGAGGCACCATCTATTCTCTATGCCTAAATATTTCTTGAGGAAGACAATTTATAAGATAAAAACTTCTCCTCACTATCCATGGGAGACATATCTTCTTAACTTCCTTGAGCTAGAATCATATTGTCATTTTTCATACTTAACCCTCCTCTATTTTACTTCTTCATTTCTAAGTTCATTTGGATTTTTATAAGGTTTTCATTGTATTATCTATATGCTGAAAGACTAGTGCTTGAATAATTATCCAGTTTACTTTGGAATATATTTAAAGCCTATTATTAACACCATTGGATCATTCTCCATTCTTCATATTCCTCTTAAATACATACAGGATAATTAGAACTTATATAGACTTAAGTTGCTAAGTGTTCATTAACTTTCCCATGGATGTCAAGAAACTAAATACTAGCATGACCATTTAGAAATCTCCCTAGAAGTCACACTCATTTTCTTTATCCCAAATAAATGTACCATAGTGAATGAATTGCATAGAAGTTTTGTGTCCCTAACTCTCCTTTGCCTTATTTTTTATTAATCTCCTAGATCATTTCCTTTTTTGATGCATATTTATGTCATTCTGGCCATGGTTTAATAACTTTATTACCATATTTCAATATCACTGTGTGTGTGTTTTGTTGTTATTAGAATAGGCTTATTGTATTCTATCCATACAATATGGTTCTAAGAATGGAGGACCACAATGGACTTTGATGCTAGTGTAGTTGTGTTGTCATCCATGAATTGTGTGGGCACCTATACCACATTTTCTTCCTAAAACTTCCTCTAGATTTTGCATCTTCTAGGTTCCTATTTTTGTCTTCATTTTTCAAGATATAGTATTATGTTCTTGGTTATTCCAAATTTTCTTAGCACATGTTGACAAAAAATTACAACCATGAGGTTTGAATTGTTTATGTCAGGAAGTTAACCCCAAGGCAATGTAATAAGAAGGAAATTAGAATAGTGTAGTAGATAACATATGCATAACATCAAGATTCACACAATCATAAATATTCATGGACACAAGGTAGGTATGATCATATATTTATATCATATACTATTCATACAATGTAGATTTTTTATTACAAGCATATATATACACATCACATATGCTTATATCTATAGTTTTCTTCCTTTCATCTATTATTGTCCCACCCCTTTCCCTGTGGTGAGATTGAGTTCTTATGTAGCCTTCTCCTAATATGTGTATGTGTCCTTTTGTGGGTCCTTGTGTATTTCCATCCCTAAAGAGGTACCACATGATGTTATTTTCTCTTGCAGTGGTATTTTGGTAACTATTGGTTCATTCTATATGCAACTCCTAACTTGCTAACATCTACCCAAGACCTAAACCATTTCCATGTCATCAAGAGATCTTTCATTGTAAAAATGGAGGTGTCATATCAAAGTTATTTTCTTTGCCTACTAAGATAGTAGTTGTTGGTAGGTAATCTTCATCTATTCATATGTATCATCCCATATTTACACCATATATTGAATTATTTGTGTCATTATTGAAAGGTCCACACTCCTCTATCTACAACCATTAGAGTAGCTAGTTCTGTGAGTACTAAAACCATGGCAGGCCTATGTGGTGTTCTAATGATGATAAAGAGGTTCCCAATCATAGCCACATAGGATTTAATTACACTCCTCTTAGTTTTTTCACTCTTGGTGACATGCCACTTATGCTTTTCCCCTCCTTGACTAGCTTCTTCAACCCCCAAATTGAGTTTCCAAATCTCACATTTTCCTAACAAGACATTTTAGATACTCTTCTTAGGGTCAACCCCATGACTTTCAAGGTCACCCAAGTGACCTATCCTTGAGTTTTAGGGTCTCCTGGGTGATCATAATTGGAAAAAAAGGGTGACCTTGGTCCTAAAAGGGGCAACCCTCTCATTTTAAATTTATGATTTAACTCATAATTTTATCTTTTCTTCTTGATTTTTAGTCCATTTTTTCATGCCAACTCATCCTTTTTCTTTATCTCTTTCTATTGTGAACTCAAGAACAAATCTTATCTTTTCTAATTTGTTTCTTTTTTCTCATTGAGTTCACTCTTGTTTTCTTTTAGTTTTCTAAGTTAATTTTCTTCTTATCTCTTTGATTATTCATGGAATCATTCCATTTCTTCTTAAGTTAACTAATTCTTTCAATCTTATCTCTTCTTATCTTCCCTCCCATTTCTACCTATAAATAACTCCTCATTCTGGGTGAAAGCACAAAGATGAGTATAGATTTCATGGAAGTTTTCCGTGGATGGAAAATGCTGCTTGGAACAGGTGCCCATTTAGAAAATAATGGGTACCTATTTAGGAATAGGAGCAAGAGCTGAAATGGGTGTGCATTATGAAATGAGTTCCCATTTATAATCAGGCACTTGAAGCTAAACAAGCACCCTTTATGGATCAGGCACTCGTAAATGAAATGAGTACCCATTTTGAAACAGGTACCTATTTTTGAAAAGTATATTTTTTTAAAACCAAGCCTGCAACTTCATTTTAATAGCTACAAGATGTGGAAAAGCAGAGAGGACGATGCCAAAAATGGGTACCTGCGTTGGATGAGCCCACCTCCCACCTCTAGAATGTCCCTGCCTACTCCAAATCAAGTAACGACTACGAGCTCGAGCTGAAATGGGTGTGCATTATGAAATGGGTTCCCATTTACAATCAGGCACCTGAAGCTAAACGAGCACCCTTTATGGATTAGGCACTCGTAAATGAAATGAGTACCCATTTTGAAACAGGTACCTATTTTTGAAAAGTATATATTTTTTAAAACCAAGCCTGCAACTTCATTTTAATAGCTACAAGATGTGGAAAAAGCAAAGAGGACGACGCTAAGAATGGGTACCTGCATTGGATGAGCCCACCTCCCACCTCTAGAATGTCCCCACCTACTCCAAATCGAGTAACGACTGCTCCAGGTTGGTTGCCCATCAATTTCTACTATTTTTCATTATTTTTTTGCCTTTTTTATTTTTTTTGTTTTTACAATGTTAAACTGTGAATGTTAAAACCTTAATTGAAAAAAAGTGATAAACTTTAATTCATAAACTGTAAACTTTTAATTCAGAAACCATAAAACCTAATTCATAAACACTATAACGTAAAACCCTAGTTTATAGACACTAAAACCTAATTCATAAACTAGGGTTTCATAAACTGTAAACTTTTAATTGTAAACTTTTAATTCAGAAACTGTAAAACCTAATTCATAAACACTAAAATGTAAAACTCTAATTCATAATTACTAAACCCTAATTCATAAACTAGGGTTTCATAAACTAAACTGACCTATTCTAAAACCTAAATGACTTATTAAACCTAAACCTAAAACTTAGAAACTTCACTTTACTATGTTTAAATCTTTAATTTAAACATATGGACATCTATATATAATATTTGTAAACAGTTATGCCCACATGACAATTCCTCCATGAACTACCTAGTTTGACAAAACTTCTAGGGTTTCTTTCATATAGGCTTAACAATAAACCTTTAGGAATGATATTTCAAAATCATTTAAAATTGTCTAGGGGAGAGGACCCAATAGTTGAGCACCCTAACTTCACGCCTCTCAAAATCATACGTGGTGATTTCAAATCACTCCAAAACTTTTACAGTAGCTTACTTGGCAAGGCCCCTACTTATAAATAAGTTATCAGGGCCACATCATCAAATATGATGCCATAGTAATATGCTTTTTGTTGAGGTGCCAAATAGTTCCCCCCAAAAAAGGGTGGTATAGGTGTGCATTAAGTTATGTTTTGTTAGTGGGCTGATGTGGCATCGCATGATTGGTTAAAGTCATTAAATTATTAGTACTTATAGTACAACACTAACAATCTTAAAGTCACAACTACTAGTACTAAAATTTTAAAAATATTGGGCCTTAAATGCACATATACTATCTCACCTATTAGGTCTTTTCCCCTATATAGACCTTGAACTAGTTATACACTATAGGCTTATTCTTCAGGTCTTCATGGCTTTTAACGTTCCTGATGAGTCTCATAGTCCTAATTTAACCATTTGTAAAACTCCTTTCATGAAGATAAAAATAGGTACAAATTAGACAGGATAGGACCCTAATATATTTTTGTAGACCTAACCTAGAAATGATTTATTAAACCTAAACATAAAACCTAGAAGTCACTTTATTATGTTTAAAACCTAAAACTTAGTTCGATGGTTGATTCAAGCATGTATTTATCATCTTGGATATTTAAACATAGTTGCCTAATGGATATAGAGTTGTTTAGGAGTGGTGAGAGGCCAAAGACTTTAATAAAAATTTGAATACTCATTTCTTGGATATCATTTATAGTGTAATAATAGTTTAGGTTTGAAAAGCTCTCCTGATTCAATTATATAACTTTCCAAACATCTCTAGATATCAAGTTGAAATTTTTGTATTGTTTAGAAAATCCTATTAGTATGCTCAAATATTGTACATTTGTATATAATGTATAAATGGAATCACATACATAAGAATGTAAAATTGTGTTCATATTTTGGTGCATATGTAAATATTTATTATCTTCTCAATTCAGGTCTTGTAGGTATTTGTAGCCAATATCGACATGAACTTAGTGAGATGTTTAGGAGTTCATAATACACGAGTTAGGTTGCGAACAACCTAGTTGTTATTGAATATTTCTCTTTAATTGTCTTCTTTTGAAAACCTCAAGGAAACATTCCTATGTTTGGGAGAGCCCAAAGGAGAAGAAGAGGTTCCCATTCTAATGAATTGGTGTACTATTGTCCACTCATTAATCATAACCTCTAGGATTAGGACTTCTATTGATATTCAAGGTTTGTGGACATGCAATATATTAAGTAAGAATAGGGCTAGTTAATTATTTTTAGAATTTTGATTTCTACGAACATTGCATTTATAGGAAACAAAATCAACTTAAATTTTACCAAAACAGGAAATGGTAACATGGCTAGATGGAATGACATTAAGGCTATACATTAAGATTTTAGGAACGGTATATTTCATAAGATCATTTGAAATTGTCTACATGCATACATACATACATACATACATACATACATACATGCATGCATGCATACATGCACAGTAAAATATTATAGGACTTGCTAAAATAATGTTGAGAAGATAGGACATGAGTTCAAAGATTGACTAAAATAAAACACAGTTTAGGAAGGATAAACATGGATTAGGAACAAAATAGGAAATGATTACATGACTAGATGGAATGACATTTAGGCTATACAATAAACTTTTAGGAATGATTCGTAAACATAAATTTTGATTCATTGAATGTCATGATTCTTAAACATAAATTTTGATTTACATTTTCTAACAAGTTTAAATTTTGAATGCATGTATATGTTAAATTAAATGTAAAATTAAATATTTTAATGTATTGTTTAAACCATGAAAATTCATATATTTCCAAGTTTTCAATTAATATGTATATGTATATGTATATTTAAACATATGTTGTACATGCAATTTAATATATATTTTCAACTCCTAATTTGATTTTTTTTTTTTGTAATTGCAGCTCTACTTGTAGATCTTATTTGTACACATGTTCGATCTAGCCCAAGACCCCCCCAGGACCCCCCACCCTAACCGTTGCCGCCGCCACCACCACCACCACCACATGATGAGGCTTAGTTGCAAGAAGCAATTGATGAAAATATACAAACATTGCAAGAAAAAATCAATTTCTTGCAAAGCCAAATCCAAACCCCACCACACATTTCATGGTTCGCATCTATGATGAAAAATATTATTGATTCAGTGAGATCTATTCAAATGGATCTAGACACATTCTGCTCATGGCAGGAAGAGAGGAGGCAGTTTTATGCAGATGGTCTCTCATATAAAGAGATCAATGATTTACATATTACCAAAAATACAATTGCTCCATATTTCATTGATCCCTCCACAGGCAAACAAATACCACCAAATAAAGAGAGAATTTCAATAAGATGGTGCACACATCAATAGATAGCTGATAATTATTGGGAGTGGTGGTGGATGGTCTTTAACCACCTACCTCATGGTAAGTTTGAGGTTTCATTTTATTTTTTGAAAAACTTATGGGCGGAGTTTGAGATGGGCAAAAAGCCCAATTATTTTCATATGAGATTATTTCAGGGTGTGGGTGGTGGAATGCCACAGCATAGACCAAGGGCATGTGTCGATCCAAATTGACATTTTCCCCCTGTACCTATTGTCCCTTCTCCACCCTCTGTTCCTGTGCCCTTTCACCAGCAAACGATCGTCTCGACACTCGGAGTGTTATCGTCGCTCTCAGGAAACTTAACTGACCAAGCTACCTGCTTGGTAGATGAAATCAATCTTGGAAAGCTTACAGAGCCTAGAGGAGCATCTGGTGCTAGTCCTAGCACATCACAACCATTGACACCATTGTAGTCCACACTGCATTATTATCAAAATTGTATTATTCATGTTTTGGTCCTACATTTTCTTTGAAGGAGGAGTCATTTGTGGCTACATTATTCACTCCTATGGACTCAGTATCTATGCCACATTTAATAAAACTAAATTTAATACAAATTAATAGAGATCCAATTATCAATTATCAATCTTTTTAATAAATTTTAAATATATTAATAAACATGTTGATTGGTTCATATGACTCCATCAACTGTTGCCACTTCATCATGGCTGGACCATTTAGTGTCAACAAAAGTAGAGATGGGTAGACCTTATACGGTCAAGGTATAAAAATTAGAACCTCTAGAGATTATTTAATTGGATATATCTATTTTAATAATATAGAATTTAATATGCAAATGTGATGAACCTTTTTTCTAATTTAAAGAAGATGGGAGGTCCTAGCACTTTTGTGTCAAACCAACCAAGTCATCTAAAACTAGTGGCAACATCATCTATGTAGGAGCCTTCTTCATATTCCATGGTTTGTATCTTAAAATTGTACATTAGTTTAAATGTGAATTTCTAGTATAATTTCATGATATTAAATTCATGTCTTTAAATTTGAATTTATATATGCATGTTCACATATATATGTAGGATGAGATTAGTATAGGTGCAGGCTCAATTAATCCTATCATTGATGAGCCTGCATAGATGCATGAGTCATCTCTCATATTACAAGTCCTATAGTTAAATCCTATGTCATTTCAAAGTCTTTTGTATCATTCAACCTTGCATTTTGTATTTATACTCTAGCCTAATTCATGTGTTTTATTGAAATATAGGAATTGGTGACATAGACATTTACTTTGTCAGAATCAATACCATCTATTGTACATGAGCATGAGAGGAGAGATGATGAGCCCGTTGTGGTATGCTTAGACATTTTCAAGTTTAGATTTAAAAATTTAATTTGATGGTTTTGGTTTTAAATATTTGATTTAAATAATTAGGATGCATTTTTTACATTAAATTGATTTGAAGCTTCTTTTTCTTGTACACAGCTTGAGCTACCCTCTGAGTCACATGGGACCAAAAGGCATCTTGAAATGGATGATGATCAAACTTAGGGCACACATATGTATTAGATTGTTTGTTTTATGAGGATTATATGACTATTTCAATATTGACTGGACATATATGTTTTGTGACTATTTTACTATTTTTACATGGAATGTTATTATGTCAGTATTTATATCTAATAGACTATTTCATCTAGACTAGATTTTACTATTTATTAAATGTCCACTATATGCATCTATAGTCAAACTTTAATTTCATATCTCATATTTGACACATCAAATTATCATGTGTTTAATTGTAAAATTATAAACTACTAATTCTAATTGGATAAGAGAAAAATTTCAATTGATTTAATTTATTAAACATTTATTAGATACAGACTAGGTTGGATATTCATACACACTAATTGTACCTATCCTTTAAATTTACAAAATAAAATAAAAATTAACTTTGTTGAGCTAGAATGAATATAAATAATTGGAAAGTCTATGGGAAATTGACCATGGGCACTAAATATTAAAAATATTTATTTGTTAAAAGATAGACCTTATTCTAGTAATTTATATGGTTCTGCTTGGATTTACATGAGTCAAATGTTGGGACTTGTTGAATTATAATTGAGTTAAATATTTAGGCAAATTTTATTGATTAGATTTATCAAGAGTAACCATGTTTAATCAATTTATTTAATCTATTAAACATTTCATAGATCGATACCTTCCCTATAAATTTACAATTTAAGAAATTTAAAAAATTAGAAAAATTTAGGTTTACCCTAAATTATATCAAAAGAAAAATAGAGAAATACCTAACCTAAATATAAAAAGAAAAATAGACAAATGCCTACTCTAAATTGTTATATATATATATATATATATATATATATATATATATATATATATCATCAAGAGTGCCAAATAATAACTTAATCAATGCATTAATTGGTTTTTCATAACTTCTCTATACAAGAAAAAGAGCTTCCCTTAGCTTCAAGAAATATAAATATTCTATACAGACAAGGCCAACCACGTGAAGGTGGAAGCTCATGTGGCCTCACCTAAGACCTAAGACACATGTATTTTAGTAGACATAAGACACCTAAGACACCTATTGTATAGTATGTATCAAGATTTTATAGACATAGTAGACCTAAGACACCTTTAGACACCTATTATGGTAGACCTAGTTGACATATAGTATCTACCTAAGACACCTAGATTAAATTATACCTTATTCTAGTCTCTAGATAGGTAATTGATATATAGTATCTACCTAAGATAGCTAGATTAGATTATACCTTATTCTAGTCTCAAGATAGGTAGTTGATATATAGTATCTACCTAAGACACCTAGATTAGATTAAATACCTTTTTTCTAGTCTCTAGACCTAGTTGACATATAGTATACCTAAGACATAGGTAGAGACACCTATTGTAGTTAGAACCCAAGACACCTAGAGACACCTAGATTTTATACATTATTCTCTAAGTCTAGATCTAAGATTTAATACTTGACACCTAGAAGTTGAAGACTCTAGATATTAAGCATGTGTAGAGATATCCTTGTGCAACAAGAAATAATAGCTTGAAATCCTTTCAACACTGCATGTGATTGCAAAAACAAATCTAGAGGTCAAGCCATGATGAAACATAAATAAAAATTTAGAACCTAGAGATCATTTTATTTAAAGATAGAATTTGTTAAGAAGTTCCATTGAAATTACAATGAAAGGAAAGAACTATTGAAGAATAATTTACAATAATTAATAGTATAGGTCTAGTGAATACCTGAAATAAATTGTATTTGAAATTTAAATAATAATTAACACCTTCTATGTTTCCAGCCTCTGTTATGACTGCAAAAACATCTCTTGCACCATGTAATGAAATGTAAAAAAAAATTAGAATGTGTCATGATCTTTAAGAGAATTAGGAATATTAATATGAAGGCTTAAAGGGAGTTAAGAGGATGGCTTAAGGGGAGATGCATGCTAGTAAATCAATTACCTATAAATATACTTAATCCAAAACTCACATTCTAATAAATACCTAATTAAACTAAATCGTACTTACCTAACTTATGGAACATAGCTAGGGGATGGCTTAAGGGGAGTTAGAAGATGGATTAAGTGGAGTTAAGAGGATGGATTAAGGGGAGATGGAATTAAATGTAGTATTTATTAGGGTTAGCCAGAAGAAGATATCAATTAAATGCAAATAAACATTAAACAGAGGAATGGAAATACGCAGAAATAATAATAGCGAGAGACAAGTTTTTAACATGGTTCACACAAACTTGGGCTACATCCACCAAACAAAGAGTCCAATATTATTATCCAGTAAATCAAACCAATTACAATTAGCAATCCCTTGCAACTCAATACCGCTGCAAAATGCTACAATACAAATATCAAAACCCTAACCCTTAGCCGCTTTTTATCAAGCTTTTTGTCGGTTGCAAAATAGGGTTTTCTTATGTCGGTCAATGAAAAAATTAACTCCCGATGCATTATGAAATAATAAAAACCATGTGAGGGAACATGCCAAGGGCACTACCTCTGGACCCCGCAAGAGGCGTTGCCCCTTGACCCCATCTTGGGGGCGCTGCCACCAAACCCCCGCAAGGGGCGCTGCCCCTTGACCCCGTAGGAATTTGGGGGGAAACCGCGCCGATAAAAGTGGGGTAAATATAACCTCCGAGTCTGATTAGGCTCCATATAACAACAGTATTTTTAATAAGGATATGTATGCACTAACTTATATCATTTAACTATATTGAAGTTATTTTAAACTAAATCCTAAGTTTACCTCTTATGGAACATAGCTAGGGGATGGCTTAAGGGGACTTAAGAGGATGGCTTAAGGGGAGTTAAGAGGATGAATTAATGCAAGATGGAATCAACTGTAGTATTTTTGGTAAGGGTACATGCACTAACTTATATCATTTAACTATATTGAAGTTAATTTAAACTAAATCCTAAGTTTACCTAACTTATGGAACATAGCTAGGGGATGGCTTAAGGGGACTTAAGAGGATGCTTAAGGGGGGATGGAATCAATTAAATATCAATCATATTAATCCTAAACTCACACCTAGACAAAGATTAAAAGTTTAGAAATTATTACATACCTGTTAACCATTTAAAAAATTTACTCCATTGTACCATCTGCATCCTCTCTCTTTTGTAATGCATTTATGATTACCTCATGCTCTTCCATAGAAAGTGTCCATAAATCTTTTGTGATAGGTCTCCCTTTATATCTCACTAATTGTATATTTGTTACCACAACCAGATGGGAGTAGTACAAAATTTTCTTGTCTTTCATAATCTTCAAATGCAGGTATACCATTCCTCCTTATCAGATATTTGCGTAGCCAAGTTCCAACAACAACCACATAACCTATTGGTTACTCGAAGTTATCATCATCTACTCTAGGTTGTAACAACTTCTATTTTACCTCAACACATTGAGCCAACCAATACTATGTTTCCTCTTCATTACCCTTGGGAGCAACAACAACATACACATTTCCTGTAAAAAGCATTCAAATTCAATGTCACAAAAATATACATGCATAAATATACAATTAAATATAGATTGCAAAAAATGTATCGAAAAGAAATATTGAATTAATGTACCTTCTTGTAGAAGGTCTAAAATATCATCATAGTCATCTGATGCTTGCAAATGATCATCCTCCTCAAATGTTATCTCATTTTAATTATGTGTTTGTAGAGGTGTTAAGGATCTTTGTTGCCATTCTTCAACCCAATCTATATTTTCACATGCTTCCCACTCACTTGCGATATAAAACTGACAAAAACATATGAGCTCCCTAGTCCATATAGTTCATGTGTTTGCATTTGAACTCTTAAATGAATGCCATTTTTTTGATCCACTAATTATATCACAATCATATCGGTGAGGAATGTTTTCTTCTTCAACCAACTAAAAAATTATTGATCTTTAGGGTTCTCACTTGATCCTGTAGTCACTTTTGTATTACACCAATCCATAATCACACATGCATCTTGAAACTTTGTTGCATCATGAAATTTTAGTTTCTCCCTAGAAAGATCCCTTTTCACACATGCTCTAGCTCCATCATGTTCTCCTTTACCCTGTCCAACTTCAAAGAAACTCCACATATGTTGGATATTGCTTTCTTTATGGGCCCTACTTCACCAATAAAACATTCGAGCATTTTTGAATTGCCCTATACAATTGTCTAAACATATGAGATGTTGTGTCATCTATATTTTTCTTTCTTTTAAGTTGCCATTAAATACTTTGAAACAATACTACACAAACTCTGATGAATGTAATCGATTATCACTCACATAGAAATGGTTAGTACTCCCTCAAATTTTTCCTATCATCTTTTGTATTGTCAACTACACGTCTATATACAATATGAAAAAATATGGCCACCTATACTGAGTTATAATATTGTGACTGAATCTCCTCTTGTGGAGCAAGGGTATAGTTTTTTTGCAAATTCAACCACTAAAAGTACAGTTCCAATTGGAAATGTGTTCTTACATCTATGGAATTGTTCATCAAGCCACCAAGCATATTGAGAGTGTTTCATATATTTATACACAATGTTATTCTTGAACTCTGTGATGATTGCATGTACACTACTTTTTTTTGTGACTAACTCACAACGCTTTCCAGTTTTTCCATCCTTTAATGGCTATTGAACATTGGTGAACCTCTTCACATCCACTAATTGTTGTCCAAAATCATGTGAACTACTTTCATGCGTACATTCTTATTACAATGAAAGGTTACCATATCTATTGCATTGTCCAGAAACACATGGTTTTGAAAAAAATAATTGCATGTCCATTGTTTCACAAAGTAAACTTGTTATGAAATCCTTAATTGTTGTAGCTGGCATATTAATACCACATTCATGCATAATTTGGTTATTATGCCAAGTACATCATATATATCAAAAAAATATCATAATAATAATGAAATTGCACATGAGTTTTACAATAACAAGAGATTCATTGCTTATTAATCCTGACATACCAAGGTTTACATTTCTCAAATGATCTTTGACTTATACTAAATTTTCTATAACTGAATCATCTAGAAATTTTCTATATAATTTTGTTTGTCATGTCTAAAAGATGTTTTGGATTAGGATCATGATTTTTTGACCCCACCATTAATTTCAAAACATCTATAGCATTTGATGAAACCCTTGTATTATCATGCCAATATTTTTCAATCAAAGACCTAATTTCATTATTTAATTTCATGTCAAACATTGCGAGTCTACCACTAAAAGTCCAACATTGGTTGGTTGGATCCTCTTCAATACTTAGTCTTCTCTTTATTGTTCTTCTTAAAGTTACAACATGCACATTTAAATATCCACTTATCTTACTTATATTCTTTTTTTCAGAACTAATTTATTAACTAAAGCAGTTGTTATTGATCAATGTGCTACATTCTTATCCTTAGATTGACTATCTTTTCCAATATAACCAATAGCATTAGCAACACTAGACATAACTTGTTCCATTGAATCATCCACTTTTTGGGGTTTTACAAAAATGCCTAATTTTTTCATTACTTTTCTCATTTTTGACATTATCATCAATTCTATTACAAGTTGGCATTGAAATCCAAGAGGTTTTCTATAAAAAAAAAAAACTATTTGTATAATCTATTTGCATGGATTCTATTTAGTGTGAAAAAAGGGGAAGCAAGATAGAAGACTTCAAGTCCCTTACTTTCACACACTAAAACATTAGGGAAGCAAGGGATGAGTTTTGGGATAAACTACTAATTTCCAATGTTCCCTTTTCCTGTTAATTATGTTTGTGTGACTATTTGAATCAGGTTTTATAAGCTAGTCTCTCTCTCTCTAACAATGAAACCCTAATTTTTCCAATCAAACTATAATAACTTAATTTCTGACACAGATGTGAATGAAATAATTACAAAAATGTAGAGGAAATAGTTCAAAGACATTGTACCTAGAAACTGAGGAGCTGTTGGACTACGGCATTAGTGGTAATGTCCCATAAGTTTCTAGATGTTAGGCATTTCTACAACAACTACTTCACAATCTCTAGAGGCTTTTGGATCCTAGATAAATCACCCAATTGGACTAGGGTGCTAGTGGTAGTGTCCTAAAAGTCTTACAATCTTGAAATCCAAATTCTGTGATGACTATGTCTGTAATATCCGCCTTCTTGTCGCTCCTTTCCACTGGATCTTGACAAATGCAACCTGTACATGTAAAAGGAGGAGAAATATGGTTGTGGCTATATAGGATCTTGCCTCAGTCAAGCCCTATTTTTGGTATTCCTACCTCAACAATAGCCGAAGATAAAGATCTGCAGATCTGTGTGTTCATCTAACAAATGTGCATGCATAAACATAAAACCATAGATGACTCAAGCATCAAAGAAAGATTAACATTTGCTTCACTCAATGAAAAAACACAAATTCACCTCAAGGAGATGAAAACAATGAAGACTTGCATGAACAAGAAGGTGAATCAACAATGTCTATGGAGGATCTCCAAGCTCGATGTTGGAGGCTTCAACCCTTCTCCCGATCATGCAAAAGGTGTACAAACCCTGGGAAGAGAAAGATAGTCTCAAGATCTTGATTCCTAATCTCCATCCATTGTCTCCATGATAGAAAATTTAAATAACTTTAAAGAGATTCAACAAATCACTGATCTTCAATGGCAATTTTGGTAGAGTTTTGGAATAATGTTTGCATATAGATTATGTGTAATAAAATGATTTTCAAATGTCTTTAAATATCTAACCTTAGGAATTTCAAATTTTAAAATAAGATGTTGACATCGCATTAAAAAGAAAAATTTGAAAATGAAATCCTAGAGTGCACAGCGGGAGCTGACATCCCTCCAAAATTTAGGACCCTGAGAAATAGGGCAAGACAAGGGTGCTAGCGCCCAAGTCCAAGCCCTAATTTCCCGATCCGAACTACATTAAGGAGGTTAGGGGATCCCAAATCCAAGTTTGTTTTTCACCGCCAGTCTTCAGTTATTCCAAAATACAACATTCTTCCAGTTAGACCTAGATCAGTTAGGGTTTAGGAAGGTCTGAAATAAACTAGGTTGAAAGGTCACCAAAGGAGAGGAGCTAAACTATGGGAAATTGTGCCATTCCATATAGGAAGATAATTACTAACACAACATTTAGTCCCCACTTTAGTGGCCATATGACTATTGAAATGCACAAGACAACTGAGAGGGTGGGTGAATTAATTGTAACCAAAACTTAACTTCTTATAAGCATCAACACATCAACCACTTAATCACTGCTA
The DNA here is from genome assembly GCA_027924645.1 of Cunninghamia lanceolata. Lineage (NCBI taxonomy): Eukaryota > Viridiplantae > Streptophyta > Pinopsida > Cupressales > Cupressaceae > Cunninghamia > Cunninghamia lanceolata. The sequence continues at coordinate 17,822,995 of BSBN01001807.1, read as the reverse complement.
TTATGATTTAACAATGAAAGCATGAAATCAAAAACTTAAGCACATCCACACATGATACACATGAGACACCAGATTTTTTACGTGGAAAACCCAATGAAGGAAAAACCATGGTGAGGGTTAACTCACAATATAAATGATATATCAAAAATACAATAGGGCTGACTGCCCAAAATTCTCACTGCAAAAAGAAGGGGCTCACTGCCAAAGAAAGAGGCTCACTACCAAAGGGGCTCACTACCTGAAGTAGAAGAAGATAGAAGAAGATAGTTACAATGAGAATGGATCCCACAGCAACTAGGAATCTACCACAAACTCCACTGAATCTATTGCAGCCTCTCTACATCAAAAATATATTCTTTACTGCACGTGCTATCATACCATTCGGATCACACCTACAACAAATAATGATTCTCATCTAACCATTTTCATCTATCTCAATAACTTCACTCAATTTCCTGATCATCTAACTCATATTTATACATCCGTAATCTTGGAAACAATCTTCAAGGATGACACAAACAACAAACTTAACCAATATTCAAATTAGGTATGGACCTAAACATTCCCGTGGTGGAAAGGAATGAATGTGGACAACACCACACCTTAGCAGGGACTCAAATGCAATCTTCCATGCAACAAAATGCTTTCACAAACTCCAAAGCATAACCGTAAGCGGTGAAACCAACCAGGTCAGCCAAAACTGGTGTTGACACTAAGACCTTTAGGAACACACTTCAACCACGATCTGAACTACACTTTGTAGACCAACAAAAAGTAGGAACATGGTCTAGAAACATCCACAAGCATGTTACAATCACCAAGAACTTCTACGTGCAACCTCCAAACACTCTATCTAGAAGATTGTTCAAACTGAACCACTTAAGCATTACTGTCAACCACTATCACAATGAAAAGATTGCTTGTGGAGCAAAAAATCACAAACCACTTCAACTGAAGACACATAACATCATACCAAACTTAAGTCTAGAACCAAAAACTATATAACTTAAATGCAGAGAGATGCGAAGCATAATACATTCTCCTTGTCACCATTGAATACTCAAAAAAATTAGTTTTTACTCTGGTGAATAAAACTCACTCAAATCTTCACACCAAAGGCTCAAAATTGAGACATAGCAACTACAAACATCCCTTAACATAAATTTCAAACCATAGAAAAAAATATTCAATCTACAGGATATGTGGAGAAAAACACTACACTTTTCTAGGAGATAGAATAATTTTGCAATTGTGCTAACTTCTTAAACACTTGCTCAACCTCATCCAAATAACTTCCTTAGATGCTGACCTTAGGTGTTGACATCAATGACAACACTTACTACTCATACTTGCAACAATGAAACTACATGCATATGCAACTAAAGGAAAATAAATACATTAATCATGAAAAGGATACTGTAGAGGATGCTGAAATGTTGTCACAAAAGAGGAAGAAGCCCCCAAGTTTGTAATCCTACAAGACCATAAAGTTAGGAACCACAACTTGCAAAGGAACACTTGTCAGAAAATTAAAATCAAATAAACTTGTAGGGTAAGTGCAAAAAGTTGGGGGGCCAAAGGTGGCCAATTTAAAAAAAAAAAAATTAATACATAACGCGAGCACGTTATGGTTTGGTAATGATGAGCCTAAGACTTGTCAAAACCAAACCATAACATGCTCACATTATAACATGAGTGCGTTATGACTAACTATAAATTAAAGAAAAAGAGCATTTGTGCTCATTTCATCTCTTTGTTTTCCTCTACACCTGCAGCCTGCAAACCCTAAGAAGCGCGCTTGCATTTTGGAAAAGTTGATTCAACACCAAAATCTTACCGATTCATTGCCAAAATGACGCCACGATGTTGAGTAGGCCAAAGGAGTGAGTTTTATTTGTTATTTTGTTTGAATTTGTTTTTAAATAGGTAGGTTTGAGTTGATTTTTTATGTAAATTTTGTTAATTGTCAGGAAATGTTAATGCACCTCCTCCTCCTCCTCCTCAAAATCCATAAAATCTTGAAGAGAAAATACCTGCCGAACAACAAACTCCTCCATCCATTCCTCGACATGCCCCTGGAACACAAGAAAATCTAATGGGGCAAATCAAAAACAATAAAAAAGAAATTGAAGACATAATTGTAAGGTTGAAAGATCCTTCCACTTCAACCTTGCATAGGTCAATGCTTGCTAAATCTCCTGAATCTATGTTATCAAATGTAGATTCAATTAGCAAGCAAATATCTAGTTGGACAGATAAGAGGAGAGAATTTAGAGACTATTATGCAGACAAGCTATCATATGAAGATGTGAAAAAATTACAAATTACAAAATTAGACTTGTGTTCCATTTTCACAAACCCACAAAGAAATCAACCTCCACCCATTACATGCAAGAGGTTCCCTATCCATTGGTGCAACAACCAAGCGATAAGGGACAATTTTGGGTAGAGGTGGTGGATGGTTTTTTACCATCCTCCATGCAATAATAATGAGGTCCCACAATACTTTTTGAGGAAACTCTACTGCGAGTTTGTCCTCAATAAAGTGCCAAACTATTTTGATATGCGGGACTTCTAGGGTAGAGGTGGGGGGTCAGTACAAGATAGACTAGGGGCATGTGTTGACCCATAGCGGGCAGTGAGATGAGTAATCAACAGACTAGCCCATGAGCATGTTTCTATTCCTTCCATTGTGAAGGAAAGTGTTGAGGTCGATACACTTCAGTCCATTAGTGCCTTGACCCAGAGCAACATAGAGCATGTCAGTTCTATAGCACAGCATGGGTTGGGAGATAGTGCAAGGAGTAGGGTCCCACCCCATGCTTGTCAGACTTGCGGGTCAACCTGTGGCTATGACCCCATGGATAGTCAGGATGCAGGTGCATAGGCTACATCTGCAGCTGAGCAGATGGTGATGATAGATACCCTCTTGAGTGAGACTTTCGACCTTGATACTCATGTAAATATTAGCAAGTTTATTGAATTTAATTTATTAAATTTCATTTTTGAAATGCAAGATTAACTAATTTAGTTTGATGATTTTAATGAAATTTAAGGGTCATAGCGTTGATGTAGTTTTCAGTGGTTCTCCACTTGCATATTACAGTACATCATCTACTGTCAGGGTATGTAACTAGTAACAATTATAAACATTACATGTGAATAGCATCATTATATGAATGGTATTCTAATATCTGATTTTGGATGTTGAATAGGTTAATATTGGAGATTTCACGGCAACACCTACCAGCGGTGGTGGACTTCAAAGCTTCATGGAGGTAATAAAATAAATAGTTTAATGAATGAATTGTACTTACTAGATTTTTGTATGTGACTTGTGTGCTTTATTGTGTGTACTTCCATGTTTAGATGAATGTGTGTGTATGTTAGGAGCCATTATTTGCATCCCTATTATAGTTTTCATAATTGAATCATGTTGTTTTATTTCCAGATGATGCAGGCTATGGAGACACCTCCCAATGTTCATAGGGCAATGGAGCATGGTGTGACCTCTGCGATTCATAGTTCGATGGCATTGATAGGGGTATGAGGTAGATTAGTAAATTTCAATTTACATTCATTATTATAGTTGTTTATTTTTGAAAAATCAAAAGATTATTGATTTGAAGTTTAATTTCTATCTGGATGGTTTCTATAGGACATGACATCACCACGACTTATTCCTGCTGTTGAGGCAAGTGAGGAGACAAATTAAATGGTAGCGGTAAGTGATTTTTTTTAAATGTTTAATTTTTTATAACATGTAATTTCTATATATTAATGTCTATACTTTTTATTGTAACAGCTAAAGATACAGGAAGAACTAAATAGGAGGAGCAGCTCTTAGGTTTGTAGTAGACCACCCACATATCTGTCTCCATCCCCTAGAAGATCAAAGGCTGCTCATGATCTATTCTCTTCACCAGCCAGAGGGGAATGACTTTTTATTGTGTTCCTTTGTTGTATGCCTATATGGCATTTGTGGACATATATTTTGTATTGCATATAGTTGACATTGTATGCCTATATGGCATTCTTGTAAGCCTATATGGCTATTTTGTATATATGTTATACTTATATCAATAGATATTGATGTATGCCTATATGGATATTTGGTTAATACAAATCTTTTTTATTGATGGCGTCTATACTTGCATTATAAATCCACGTTTGAATGGATATTTGTAGATGGCTACTTCAAATATTTAAAGTCCAATTGTATTACATAGGATGTTTGTTGATCCAATAAGCTAGCTATTATTATTCAAGTATCACCTAAACCTCATTTTGGAACTAAAAGATAAAAGTTGTATTTTAAAAAAAAATGAATAATCATGTTGAACATAAAATATTCATATTCTTTATGAGTTGCTCAATTGAAAATATTCAAATGAGTATGTTGATCCATATTCTTTATGAGTTGGTCAATTGAAAATATTTCTTAATTTCTTGTTATTATACCATATTGGGATGCAAAGAGTATGTTTGCTATTTTGAATAAGATAGTCAAAATCATATGCTTATGAGCACCTGATGACCATTGTGGTTATTAAATGTAATTCCTCTTGCATATAAGGTGAGGTTATGAGATTACATTGAGTCTTACCTAATTTTAGTATGCAACATAACATTGGGGCTATAGGCTTCCATAAGTCATACCTCAGGGATTTTCAATTTTAGGCACAAATTTGCTTTAAGACCTTAGGCGCATTTCTCTACTTGCACAACCTCAAAACTCTACCTAGAACTCAAGGTACCTTTCATCATCCAAACAACCTCAAAATTGTGCCTTGATATTGAAAGGATGTTTCAAAGTATAAAGGAGGGTGCCTTAAGGGAGGCAATTCATCTTGATTATCAAAGTTGATCAAACACATCAAACTGAGCATCATACCTCTAGGTGCATTTTTACCTCTCTCTAAACTATCCATTTTGGCGCCTTGATGTAAAGTGAAGTCTAAACTTAGTGAAGATTGCGCCTAGAAAGATATCACCTTGGATATGCACCTAGATTCATCCTAGATCATCCATTTGTGCCTAAGGGTCAATATAACATAATATAACTTAGGAATACTTTGAAAATTGTCAAAAGAAGCCTAGGCACCTTTTCTTGTCTCCGCCATCCATTTTGGGCGTCTAGAGGAAAATGAACTTCAAATCACTTCCAACTATAGCACCTAGTGTTAGAATCTTCAAAATGACTAAATCTTACCAAAGGAAGTCTAGGCGCCTATTGTCACTTGGATCATCATGAATTAGTGCCTAAGTGGAAGGAGAATAAGCATCTTGTATAGAGGTGCACTTTTGTATCTAAATAACCTCATTTTGACACCTTGAAGGAAGATGTTCTAAATCCTAAGATCTAGCGCCTAAATGTAAAATGGTCTCCTATAGGTTTGAACAAGTGATTGAAGCCATCAAATTGCCAAGAAATGAGCTAAGTATACTAAGGTGCCTTTTCTTGTCTAAACTATCCATTTTGTCACCTAGGAGGAAGGAGATTCAACATCATGAATCAAGGCGCCCTTTGCCATCAAAACAACCTCACATTGGTGCCTTGGAGGAAATCAACTTAAAACTACAAGTCTTGGAGTTTTTTCATGTTTTGATGATGTCTTTTGAGAACAATTATAATGATTGAAGGATGAGGTGGGTAAAAAGTCTTCATCTAGCTTAGGCGCCCATTCAATATTTAGTTTTTTCACACACCTTAATCTGCGCCTTGACTTGGAGGAGTTAGTTTATGCTTTAAAATGATTTATATGTGTTTATATGATTCAATATTTGTCACTAATTTAATATGCCAGTACAATGTAGCTCAGACTGTTTCGACATGTTTGGGTACAAAATAGGACCATACCTAGCCTAAACGTACCCATCCAGATGCATTGGAACTGTTGGTTTGGCCACACAAGGAGAAGAACAAAAGTTACACCCCTTTCCAACTTTACACTGCCTCCTTCTGACGATTTTTGGGGCAGTAGAAAACTTTTCACCATGGAAAAATGCCTCAGAGATATAAAAAATTGAGAGAGGTTATTGTAGAGACACTCTACATGATCATGTTGCCTTAGACATAATGTTTCTAAGTGACATAGTTTTTGAATAACATCTCATCAAAGATTGCTACCTTTTTGCACTTTGGACTCTTCAGGGATATCATCGGTACAATGTAACTCAGACTGTTTTGGCATGTTTGGGTAAAAAATAGGACCATGCCTAGCATAAATGTACCCATCCAGATGTGTTGGAATAGTTAGTTTGGTCGCATTAGGAGAAGGACAAAAGTTACACCCCTTTGCAACTTTACACTACCTCCTGATGATTTTTGGGGTAGTAGAAAACCTTTCACCATGGGCGAATACCTCAGAGATATAAAAAACTGAGAGAGGTTATTGTAGAGGTACTCTACATGATCATGTTTCCTCAGACGGAATGTTTCTAAGTGACACAATTTTTGAGTAACATCTTATCAAAGATTACTACCTTTTTGCACTTTGGACTCTTCAGGGATATCATTGGTACAATGTAGCTCGGACTATTTTAACATGTTTGAGTGAAAAAAAGGACCATGCCTAGCGTAAATGTACCCATTTAGATGTGTTGGAATAGTTAGTTTGGTCGCATCAGGAGCAAGACGAAAGTTACACCCCTTTGCAACTTTACACTACCTCCTTCTGACGATTTTTGTGGCAGCAGAAAACCTTTCACCACGGGCAAATGCCTCAGAGATATAAAAAACTGAGAGAGGTTATTGTAGAGACGCTCTACATGATCATGTTTCCTTAGACATAATGTTTCTAAGTGACACAGTTTTCGAGTAACATCTCGTCAAAAATTGCTGCCTTCTTGCACTTTGGACTCTTCAGGGATATCGTGGTACAATGTAGCTCAGACTGTTTCGACATGTTTGGGTGAAAAATAGGACCATACCTAACGTAAATGTACCCATCTGGATGCATTGGAATAGTTAGTTTGGTCACATCAGGAGTAGGACGAAAGTTACACCCCTTTGTAACTTTTGCCTCCTTCTGACGATTTTTGAGGTAGCAGAAAACCTTTCACCATGGGCAAATGCCTCAAAGATATAAAAAATTGAGAGAGGTTATTGTAGAGACACTCTACTTGATCATGTTTCCTTAGACAAAATGTTTCTAAGTGACACAGTTTTTAAGTAACATCTCGTCAAAGATTGTTGCCTTTTTGTAGTTTGGACTCTTCAGGGATATCGTTGGTACAATGTAGTTCAGACTGTTTTGACACGTTTGGGTGAAAAATAGAACCATGCCTAGCCTAAACATACCCATCTGGATGCATTGGAACTGTCAGTTTGGTCGCATCAAGAGAAAGACACCAAAAATGCAAAAGTTGCTTTGTGCAACTTGACAACATTGACACTTTTTTGCAACAGGACTCAAAGACTCAAACTGACCCCAAATGACTCAAAGTGACTTAAAAATAAATGAAATAGTCTTAGAAGACCTTATTACATACCATTAACTCAATCAAAACAAAATTTCATTTTTTGACCCCTCTTGGAGGCATGACAACCTAGGTGCCCCTGCACCATTAGTGCAATTGAAGTCGATAAAGTTTTCCTATTAAGAAAAAGCGCTTCCCTTAGCTTCAAGAAATATAAATATTCTATACTGAAAAGGTGAACCAAGTGAAAGTGGAAGCTCATGTGGCCTCACCTAAGACCTAAGACACATGTAGTCTAGTAGACACAGGACACCTAAGACACCTATTTTCTAGTCTCTATCTACCTAGTTGGCATATCGTATATACCTAAGACATAATTTGGTGCAGGAGCACCAAGAAGACTAAGGTCTTGAGTTCTCTTGTTTTTGTTGTTCATTTTTTTTTGTGGATTCAATAAGGTCTTGGAGCCAATTCTCATGTTGTAATAAGGGCTATAATGCTATGTTTGTAATAAGCCATTATACAATCATACATTATAGAGGAGGTAGTCATAAAGTCTTAAGGGGAGTCATGTAAAACCTCATGTTGTAAGCCTTACAAAGGCATGTCAAAGTGTTAGAAAGGCATGTCAAGTCTTATCAAAGTTTTAATACAATTATCAAGTGTTTTGAAGGCTTCACTAAGCCTAAACAAGACGCTGCAGTCCTAATTAGGACAGTTGCAACAATGGCAAGTAGTTGTTGTTTTGAAACTGACAGGGTAGTTTGATGGTGGAAGAACAGTTATACACCTTCCATCAAACCCAAATTCCTCTCAATCCATTGTATATACTTTCTAAGACTTTGGAATTGGAGGAGAAGTCTTGGAGAAGTCTTTTGGAGGAGAAACAGTAATAAAAACTCAGAAATTCTACATTTTCTATATAATTCTGCTGTAGTAGTCTTTACCTTGTTTCTGTACGGACAGGTTGTGAAGGACTATGGTGGTTACATGAAACTAGAGTGAGTTGACATTCATTTGCATCTAGTTTGGCATCTTGAAGCAATTCTAGAGTAGAGTGAGACTCATTTTCTGGAAAACAGTTTAAGAAACCCTTATCTAGGGTTTTGGTAAGAATCATGCATTTTTTGGCCATTCCACTGATTTGATTCACTTTTGATCAGTGGAATGGGTTGTAGTAGGTCTGTTCTAGTATACTATGATGAATTTTTGGTAGGAAATCTAAGGAGAAGAAGTTTTCTTTGAGGAAACCTAACAAAACCATGTGTTAGGTGATGTTTAGAGACATAGAGCAGGAACCATAGAGGCATTTTTTGGAACAATAGATTGTAGGAGGAAAAAACCCACAAAATTCATAGTTTTGGCATGAATACTAAGTGCTCAAGTCATTGGTTGAGTTCTGTGTGTGAATTTAAGGGGGGTCTCTTTGTATTTTAGGCCTAATTGGGGCTCTAAGTTATTGAGAGGAGTTATAGGTTAGGGTATATCATCCAAAACAACATATACCTAGTTTTAGATATGTGATAGGAAGTCCAAATGGGTATCTATTGGTTGTCCAAGTTCTATGTTTAAAGATTTGTATCAAAATTTATTAGGACTGTTCTCCTTTTTTAGGGCTACAAGCCATTTCTTGGGTTTGTGAAGGAAGTGTTAATACTGAGTTTGGTCTGCCTTTGGCAATGATTGGAATGGGTCCCATAGCATCTGAAATCACCTTTTCCATGAAGAATTTAGAGTCTCTAATTAATGTTCCCACTTTTGTATAATGATCATGAAATTTGGGCTTTAGAGCATAAGGAAACCTTGTCTAGTTTCCCATCCTCCAACTATCCCATTGCCTCTACATCACAATTAGAGACAACTATTATCTAGTTAGAAACCAAGACACCTAGAGACACCTACATTTTATACATTACCTAGATTTTATACATTATTCTTAGGATCAACTTCATCCATCACTTAGGTCTAACCCTATGAAGCATAACATGATGATGTAAAAATGTGTATATGTGTAAAAGTGCAACGGAAAATAAAAAAAGACAAACCTTACAAATTAATGTGCATACTTACAACTCAATGTAACATGACTTTACAAAATCAATGTGAATACTTACAAAATAATCCAATGAACCATCCAGGTTTGCTCTACTCTTTATTGTGTCAAGTATTGCATCATGATCAGACTCACGCACCTTCCACAAGATTTTGTTCAAAAGTCTACCCCGATACTGTATCAAATGAACATTAGATGCCATGACAAGGTTCAAGTAATGAAGAATCTTCTGATGTATGTCAAAGTCCTGAAACAACCAAACATTAACACTCTTATGTGGGTACCTTCTAAGCCATGTTCCAGTAATAACCACTGAGCCTGTAAGGTATTCAATGTTTTCTCCATCTGTAACTGGGGCCTCCAATTTATTTTTGGCCTCAACACAATGACATAAGTAATAATATGTTCCCTCTTCATTATCTTCATTTGCAATAACTGCATATACGTGCCTTAAATTGATATGTGTAGCAAATTAGATGAAATTAGTCAACATTACAAAAACACTACAAAGTAAGATGACATTAGCAATTTCAAAAACTATGCAAATAAATATATTACCTAGTTGAACTGGATTTGATATGTGGTCAAAGTCAACTGATGATTCCATCTATGTTAGTTCCAATGCCGTCGGGGGTCGATACATGTCAAGTGGGCTAAGATAACTTAACTACCATTCATCAACCCACTCCTTTGACTCACACTCATCCCAGGCTTGAATTGTATAGGAAGAACAAAAGCATGACATCTTTCACGTATTGATAGTCCATGAACTTGCAATTGAGCTTCTGAAAGAGTGCATCTCATTTGATCCTGTCAATGTACAATAGTCCTCATATGGTGCAATGTTAGTATCATCTATCAACCAAAAAAATCTACGAACTGAAGAATTGCCTTCATTACCTGGACCCATGGAAGCATTACACCACTCGACAATCAATTTTGCATCTGTCAACTTTGCACTATCTTTATACTTTAACTCTTCTCATGCTATGAATCTTTTGATACATGCTCCTGCACCATCATGCTTCCCCTTTCCATGCCTGGCCTCACAAAAGTTCCACATGTGTTGAATACCTATAAAATTATGCATCCTACTCAGCTAATAGAAATTCTGTGAGTTCTTGAATTGTGATGCACAGTTATCTGACCATATGATATGCTAATTGAACAATATGCCCCTTCTAGCCAAAACATTGTAGAACACCTAAAAGAAACCTTGGACGAACTCCGTAGAATACATGCAATCATCACTAATATAGAAATTATACTCCCTTATGATCTTTCTATCATTCTCTGTACTATCATTTGCATGAATGAATGCAATGTGCACAAATATAGAAACCTGTGTGGAGTTGTAATATTGTGATTGCACCTCACACTGTGGCTATAGACTGTAGTTCTCTACAAATTCGATGACTGAAACAATGCTACCAACCAGAAATGTGTCCTTGCATAACTTGAATTGCAAGTCCAACCATCGAGCTCTATGGGCATGTCTTGCATACTCATACACTATGTTGTCATGAAATATAGGCATAAACTGATACATTGGAATCTTTTCAATAACCAATTCACACATCTTTGCTTCTTTACCATCTTTTGTATTGTACGCCACTATTTTATACTTGCCAAACTCTACTAGTTTGTTTCCAACTGCATGTGTTCTTTCCATATGTTCACATACTGGCAAATGTTGCAAGCCACCACATCGATGACATGTGCCATCCAAGTATAATTTCTTGTAGAATATTTGACCTTCCTCTCTTTCACATAAAATTCTTGATATGAAGTCTCTTGAAGATGTTGGTGGGGCACGTATGGCACAACCTTGCAAAACATTGTTAGTATGCATATCTAAACATATAGACCTATAAACATCAAAATGGTTAGAAAATTCAATATGTAATCTACAACAACAAGTAGTGCATGTGTGATTTATCTTGACATAGAAAGGTTTTAGCATTTCAAAATATCTTTGACAAATTTTAATTTGAGGATACTTCTCTAGAAATTTACCATAAAACTGTGTTTGAGTCTCATCCAAAAAATGCTTTGGATGTGGCTCATGGTTTTGACTACCGATTCTCCTTCTACCACATCTCTTTGATTCAGAGATAACCTTGTGTAATTCTTCCAAAAGTCTTCAATTAGTGATCTCAATGCTTTAACAATTGGTTTATTTTTTCATGGTAGTCTCCCTGAGAACGCCAATAATTCATTGGCATTAGTGTCCTCATTTCTTTAGCATCTTCCAACAACTCTTGATAAAGTTTTCCTATTAATTCTCAATTCTTGACTCGTCTTTCTAATGAGACGAGCTTTCCTCATTTGACTACTCACTATAGTCGATGTAATCACATGCTATGTTGCATTACTATCTTTTGTGCATGAGGTGTTACCCACACTCTCATATGCACTCATTAGATTCTTGACAATAGATTTTTCACTTGAAGCCTCTGATGTTCTTAACCCAAGAATCTTCATGATGGACCTATACTTTATACTTCACATCATTTCAAGGAATAGTTGACATCTTGCAGTCTCATTTAATTTTTCAAAGAACAATCTCCAAATCTTATGAGCATATCTTCTACAAGTGCGTTTTGGAATCTTACCTTCCATTGGTTGCAAAATATTCTCATCAATATCAATCAAATATTTTGGCTTTCTATGCAAAATTCTAGGTGGTGTTAAGTTAGATAAATTCATCTCAACATTAGGAATTTCATCAATATTTAAATGAGATGGGCTATATGGCATACCTTCGATCGAAGATGGAATAGATGACATACCTTGAGGTTGAGGTGGGAATGATGGCGTACCTCCTTCATCACATGTGAGTGATGATGTACTCTCAACTTGAGATGTGGTAGATGGTGTCCCTACATGTTGACTTGCAGTAGAGGACGTGTCTCCAACTATGGTATTCAAATCTCTCCTAGCACGAAGTTTTTACATTCATTCTCTTTGTGATGGTTGTGGTTCCTCTTCAATTGGCATGTCTTCATTTATCCTGTCCAATTTCCTCTTCTCACGAAGTTCCCTCATAGCCACTACTTTCTTTGCATTCTTAGCTTCTATCTCTTCCTATGTTGGTTTAATTCTTGATCGTTTCCTCGGCATGATGGAGAATTTGTCTGTAGCATGATAAAGAGACCAATATTAGTTCCTAAGAAATAAATCCATACAAATAACTAAAATATATGTCATTCAACCCTTCATAGTAAATGTACATACAATCATCATGTAAAAGAGTAAATGTCACTCAACCAAAATAGGTACAAAGCATACAAAGAAAATTATTGTAGCCATGAAAAGAGTACATGGGACTTCATGCTTGAAAAGGTTGAGGCAAACCCAATTTGACATGTTTGTTGTTACTAGGGCTACTAGGATTTGGAATTGAGAAGGTGTTTTGTTGGTACTAGGGATACTAGGATTTGGGTGGCTTGTGAAGGAATAGACAACAATTGTTGTGTCATGTACATGTACAAATCATCATGAATAGGTGTATAAGGTATATCCTAGCCCAAGATATGTGCATACAAATCATCATGTCATGTGCATACTTGTATGATCTTGGCACCTATTCATTTGTATTTTAACTTGTTAATATGACAAGATAATAGTGGGATTGTATTTTTTTATGTTGTAAGGATTTATTCTTGTATAGTTTGACATCATGGTATGTTACAGTCTATTTGTTACACATAATTAATAAAGAGCCCAAGTGTAGAAAATATACATGGCATCATGTGAGATTGTAGGTTGCTTTCTTGATTGGGAATGTGTCTATTTTAAACATGTATGATAAAGCATGATAAAGTAATTCAAATAGAATTAAGGAAAATCTAAAGAACATGCATGTAAAGATTTGACATACCTAAAAAATGAAGATTCGAATGGAGAGAGTACCCAATTATGTAGTATTTTTTTCTTCTTGCATCAAACTCCTCAACAATTTGAGTTTTTCACCACTTGCTTCATTTTCAATGTTAAATTGAATAACACTCAAATATAATTACTAACAACAATACTATTAACCAATCTATAATGTTAAATTCCTAAAATTGAATCACAATTAACATTGCAACACTACAAAAATTGAAAATTGAATAGATATATATCAAACTTGGTGTGAAAACTATGTTATTTCCTCCTTCTCAAGTTGGCAAAGTAGAATAGGTGGTGGAAAGATCATGCAAAGGTGGTAGAATGTGTAAAATGTGCATGTGAACTTCCCAATAGCATGAAAGTACCTTTTTGTCAGAGCACATGCATAATCAGCATGTGGGCCTAGATCATGGGGGTCAACCCTTTTTTACCATTTCTATAGCAGGACAAAATGCAAGTGTGTTATAACACTCTCACATTATAACGTGCTCATGTTTTGTCCTGCTATAGATTGATCCATAAATATTTGTGCCTATCTCACCTTCGATGGCACCTTAACAATATCTCACCTCTAGTTCCATTAGCTCATGTTCTATATCTCACTTATCTCTCCCCCTCACCTCTCTACCTCTCTACCTCTCCCCTCTCTATGTCTCTCAGTCGCTCCTTATCTACCTCAACCCTAAACCTTATCCCTAAACCCTAATCCCTCAACCCTCAACCCTAATCCCTCAACCCTCAACTCTAATCCCTCATCCCTAAATCCTAAACACTATCCCTATTCTTAAACCCTCAATGGACTCGATACTATACCTTAGACCCTAATACCTTATCCCTAAACCCTCCAACCCTATCCCTAATCCTTATACCCTCGACACTCTACTTTAACCCTAATCCTTTGACCCTCAACCCTATCCTGAAACCCTCAACCCTCGAACCTCAACCCTCAATCCTCAATGTCAAACCCTAATCCCTCAACCCTTAACTCTAAACCCTTGACCCTCAACCCTATCCCTAAACCCTAAAGCCTCAACCCTCAAATCCTAATCCCTCAACCCTTCACTTTAATCCCTCAACCCTAAAACCAATCCCTAAACCCTCAACCCTCAACCTAAAACCTAAACCCTCAACATTCAACCCTATCCCTAAACCCTAAACACTATCCCTATTCTTGAACCCTCAATGGGCTTGATACTATACCTTAAACCCTAATCCCTTATCCCTAAACCCTCCAACCCTATCCCTAATCCTTATACCCTCGACACTCTACTTTAACCCTAATCCCTTGACCCTCAATCCTATCCCTAAACCTTCGACCCTCAAACCTCAACATCAAACCCTAATCCCTCAACCCTTAACTCTAATCCCTCGACCCTTAACCCTATCCCTAAACCCTAAATCCTAAAGCCTCAACCCTCAACATCAAACCCTAATCCCTTAACCCTTCACTCTAATCCCTCAATGCTAAACCCTATCCCTAAACCCTCAACAGTATACTTTAAACCCTAATCCCTCAACCCTTAACCCTAAACCTTATCCCTAAACCCTAATCCCTCAACCCTTAACTCTAATCCCTCATCCCTAAACCCTAAACACTATCCCTATTCCTAAACCCTCAATGGGCTCGATACTATACCTTAAACCCTAATCCCTTAACCCTTAACCCTAAACCTTTTCCCTAAACCCTAATCCCTCAACTCTCAACCCCTATCCCTCAACCCTCAACTCTAATCCCTCATCCCTAAAACCTAAATGCTATCCCTATTCCTAAACCCTCAATGGGCTTGATACTATACCTTAAACCCTAATCCCTTATCCCTAAACCCTCCAACCCTATCCCTAATTCTTATACCCTAGACACTCTACATTAACCCTAATCCCTCGACCCTCAACCCTATCCCTAAACCCTTGACCCTCAGACCTCAACCCTCAACCCTCAACCCTCAACGTCAAACCCTAATCCCTTAACCCTTAACTCTAATCCCTTGACCCTCAACCCTATCCCTAAACCCTAAACTCTAAAGCCTCAACCCTCAACCCTCAATGTCAAATCCTAATCCCTTAACCCTTCACTATAATCCCTCAACCCTAAACCCTATCCTTAAACCCTCAACAATATACCTTAAACCCTAATCCCTCAACCCTCAACCCTAAACCTTATCCCTAAACCATAATCCCTCAACCCTCAACCCTAATCCCTCAACCCTTAACTCTAATCCCTCATCCCTAAATCCTAAATGCTATCCCTATTCCTAAACCCTCAACGGGATCGATACTATAACTTAAACCCTAATCCCTTATCCCTAAACCCTCCAACCCTATCCATAATCCTTATACCCTTGACACTCTACTTTAACCCTAATCCCTTGACCCTCAACCCTATCCCTAAACCCTCAACCCTCAAACCTCAATGTACTCAACCCTCAATGTCAAACCTTAATCCCTCAACCCTTAACTATGAACCCTAGACCCTCAACCCTATCCCTAAACCCTCAACCCTAAAACCTCAACCCTCAACACTTAACATCAAACCCTAATCCCTCAACCCTTAACTCTAATCCCTCAACCCTTAACTCTAATCCCTCAACCCTAAACCCTATCCCTAAACCCTAAACACTATCCCTATTCCTAAACCCTCAATGGGCTCGATACTATACCTTAAACCCTAATCCCTTATCCCTAAACCCTCCCACCCTATCCCTAATACTTATACCCTCGACACTCTACTTTAACCCTAATCCCTCGACCCTTAACCCTATCCCTAAACCCTTGACCCTCGAACCTCAACCCTCAACCCTCAATGTCAAACCCTAATCCCTCAACCCTTAACTCTAATTCGTCAGCCCTCAACCCTATCCCTAAACCATAAAGCCTCAACCCTCAACCCTCAACATCAAATCCTAATCCCTCAACCCTTCACTCTAATCCCTCATCTCTAAACCCTCAACACTATACCTTAAACCATAATCCCTCAACCCTCAACCCTAAACCTTATCCCTAAACCCTAATCCCTCAACCCTCAACCCTAATCCCTCATCCCTCAACTCTAATCCCTCATCCCTAAACCCTACACACTATCTCTATTCCTAAACCCTCAATGGGCTCGATACTATACCTTAAACCCTAATCCCTTATCCCTAAACCCTCCAACCCTATCCCTAATCCTTATACCCTCAACACTCTACTTTAACCCTAATCCCTCGACCCTCAACCCTATCCCTAAACCCTCAACCCTCGAACCTTGATGTACTCAACCCTTAACGTCAAACCCTAATTCCTCAACCCTTAACTCTGATCCCTCAACCCTCAACCCTATCTCTAAACCCTCAACCCTAAAACCTTAACCCTCAACACTCAACATCAAACCCTAATCGCTCAACTCTTAACTCTAATCCCTCAACCCTAAACCATATCCCTAAACCCTCAACACTATACCTTAAACCCTAATCCCTCAACCCTAAACCCTATCCCAAAGCCCTAATTCGTTAAACCTCAACCCTAATCCATCAACCTTCATCCCTAATCCCTCATCCCTAAACCCTAAACATTATCCCTATTCCTAAACCCTAAATGGGATCGATACTATCCCTCAACCCTTAACCCTTAAAACTTGAACCCTAAAACCTATCCCTACACCCTCGACACTTAACACTATATCTTAAACCCTAATCCCTTAACCCTCATCCCTAAAGCCTCAACCCTAAATCCTTAAACCTTCAACCCTAAACCCTATCCCTAATCCCTGTACCCTCGACACTCTACTTTAACCCTAATCCCTTGACCATGAAACCTATACCTAAACCCTCAACCCTCAACCCTCAACTCTCAACATTAAACCCTAATTCATCAACCCTAAACCCTAATCCCTCAAACTTAAACCCTATCCCTAAACCATCAACCCTCAACACTATACCTTAAACCCTAATCCCTATCGCTCAACCCTTAACCCTTAAAACTTAAACCCTACCCCTACACCCTCAACACTTGACACTATATCTTAAGCCTTAAACTCTCATCCCTAAAGCCTCAACCCTTAATCCTTAAACCTTCAACCCTAAACCCTATCCCTAATCCCTCTACCCTCGACACTCTAACCATAACCTTGACATTAAACGATAATCTACCAACCCTAAACCCTATCCCTAAACCCTCAACCCTCAACACTATACATTATACCCTAATCTATCAACCCTAAAACCTAATCCCTCAACCCTCAACCCTCTACACTATACCTTAAACCCTAATCCCTCATCCCTAAACCCTAAATGCTATCCCTATTCCTAAACTCTCAACCCTAGACACTATACCTTAAACCCTAATCCCTTATCCCTAAACCCTAAAACCTATCCATAAACCCTTGATGCTCAACACTATATCTTAAACCCAAATCCCTTAACCCTCATCCCCAAAGCCTCAACCCTCAATCGTTAAACCTTCAACCCTAAACCCTATCCCTAATCCCTCTACCCTCAACACTCTACTTTAACCCTAATCCCTTGACCATCAACCGTACCCATAAACCCTCAACCCTCAACTCTCAACATTAAACCCTAATCTGTCAACCCTAAACCCTATTCCTAAACCCTCAACCCTCAACAATATTCCTTAAACCCTAATCCATCAACCCTAAACCATAATCCCTCAACCCTAAACCCTATCCCTAAACCCTCAACACTCAACACTATTCCTTAAACCCTAATCTCTCAACTCTAAACCCTAATCCCTCAACCCTAAACCCTAAACCCTATCCTTAAACACTCAACTCTCAGCAAGTTATACCTTAAACCTTAATCCCTTAACCCTCAACCCTCAACCCTAATCCCTCGTCCCTAAACCCTAAATGCTATCCCTATTCATAAACCCTCAACCCAAGACACTATACCTTAAACCCTAATCCCTTACCCCTAAACCTTAAACCCTATCCCTCAACCCTTAACCCTTAAACCTTAAACCCTAAAATCTATCCCTATACCCTCAACAATATACTTAAGCCCTAATACCTCAAACATCAACCCTATACCTTAAACCTGAAGCCTACACCCTCAAACCCTCATCCCTAGACCTCACCCTTATATCCTAAACCTTGAATATTGTGCCTCAACCCTATACTTAAATTAAACCTAAACCATACATGCTCTCAACCCAAGTCACCCTATGCCTTATATACCCTCAATCCATAGCGTAAACCCTAGACCCTAATCCCCATGCCTTACACACTTAATCTTATACACTCAACAACCTAAATATTAACCCTCAACTGTAACCCTCAATCCTCTACCCTCTACCTATTACTTAAGCCCTAATCCCTCAACCCTCAACCCTCAAAACTATACAAGCTCAGGTCCTTATATACACTAAACCCAAAACACTTACATACATACATGCATACATACAAACATACATAAATACAAAGATGCATACATACAAGCATGCATACATGTACATACATACAAGCATGCATACATACCTACAAGAATAGATATAAACATCCATGAAACATACTTATGAAATTTGAACATATCTAATTCAAAGGAAGACATAATGCGAGTGCGCTAGTCAAACTGGGAAAACACCGGCAAACATGCAAAAAAGCAAACAAGCACAACATAACGCGCTCGCGTTATGTTGTGCTTTGGGAATCCCAAGCCTTGGGCTTGGGATTTGCTTTGGATTTCCAACCCAAAGGCTTGGAGTGCCTTTTCAACATCCACAGACGTGTTTTTGCAGATTCTTCAAGATTTCACATAATTTTGCTCGTGCTAACCCTCATATTTGCACGTGTTTCAAGATCAAACAAATCAAACACCTGGGTAATGTTAGGCTTTCTCTTAGCTATTTAACAATGTAATTTTTTTCACATTTTGACAATGTTAAGCCTTTCATCTTTAATTTCTTTTGTTTGTGTGTCTAGTTTTGGGAAAAAACCACTATTTGGTCTTTTTTATTGTAAATTAACCATTCATTGAAATTTTAAAAAAAATACATATTTAGAAACTAGACTCCATTCTACACATATTAAAAAAATAAAAAATGATTTTCAATTAGTTTTCAAAATTTATAGGGGTAGCACGGCCAAAATTCTATTTTTTAGGATGTGTCCACTTTGAAAATTAGTAAAAAATCAAATATTCATCAAAAAATTATCAAAAAAATTGGGCATAAATTACATGCTGTTAGCTAATTTCTCACTGAAGTGATTTTAAAAATACCAAAAAAAGTTAACCTTTTGAGGGAGCCACAAAACATGCTATGTTATGTTTTTTTGATAGAAACAACACCAATTTCTATGGCTCCCTCTTTTGAACCCCTTAATCTATACCATTTTTTTTTTTAAATTAGTAGTTTAGAAAGTAGACTCGAAGCACTATGAACATTGTTTTAGTTGCATCTCCAAATTTTGAGCGTAACTATGCTCAATTTCTCATCCAAGGCCAGCATTTCCTAATTTCAGAAAAAAAAAAGTGGCCACTTAAGACCCCTTTTTGGCCCCCCATCTTCTTGCACTTACCCTACAGCCACCATCGATAAGTTAGTCCATAAACACTAAGGGGGTTGAGTGATGAGACATGATGTGGGAGGAATTTGAGGGAGATATATGCCCCACCTTGTTTTTGCTTTCTTAGTCTGAAAAGTAGAAATAAGGAGATATCTACATGCGTCGATTTAAAGGAACCTTGATGAGAAATGCATTATGAGGGTTGTTTGGACAAACAAAAACCAAGCACAACACATTGGGTAGGATAAAGAGTGGAACCAAGATTCCAATGTGACAGATGGCGTGACAATCTGAGTTTGATAGCTCAAGATAGAGGCTTAAGAGTGAAACTGTTCAATTTTGCACCTGGATAGTGATAGAAATTCTCATCCACTTACTATATGTAAAGGGAGTTGTCACTTTTCACTATTCATTCTTACTTGTCATTGCATAGCGGAGAGAAAGAGGAGGAAGAGATCGATGATGCCGAATCGACGTTCATACCAGCTTCCGTGACTTGAGATGCTCTAAGCCTGAGTGGCAGAGAGATGTTTCGAGGCTAAGGTAGATTCCTAATCCTTTCTTGTGCTATCATTCATTCTGTTTCTTTTAGGTTTTGTCATTTTCCATGCCATTTAAGACATTCTAAACAAGGGTGCCCAAGTCCACTCAAGGTGCCTAAGTCCTCCTGGGGCACCCTAGTCCACCTAGGGTGCCCAAGTTTGAATTGGGCACCTAGGTCCTCTTGGGGTGCCCAAGTCTAGAAAGGATAGAGCACTGATTGCTATTGTATACATTAGGTGATGATTTTATGCTTGTAAACTAATTGAACTTCTTATTGTTTGTATCATGTAGGTTGTTTCCAGGATACGAGAGCATACAGGCGATCACCTAATGTTACTGCTTTGAGATCACATCAGTACCACGACCAATGTAGAGAGAGGCCACTTGCAGTTAGTAGGGCTCTGGTGGGTGTTTGATATGCCCATAGTTAGATTTCACTCTAGTATGTTGATGGCACTGATGGAAAGGTGGAATGCAGATACTTCTACATTCCATCTACCTATAGGGGAGATGACTATCATGCTAAAGGATGTCTGCTAGATCCTACACCTGCCTATAAGTGGGGAGATAGTGAGGTCGTAGAGCATCGCTCAACAGAGTATACACAAGAGAGTTAGGTGTACTATATGTGAGGCCTATTTAGTTCACTCCCTTAGTTTGCTTATTTCATATTTACAGTTGATGACATTTAGACATTTGGGGACTGTTGATCCTAATATGCAGATTATCTAGACTATATTCGTTTATTTTGGTTAGCTATGTTTAGTGTGTTGTGATTTTACTATATCCTAGTTTTGATTCACTGATGATGATTAGACATATGATATGCACTTTGATGATATTAGAGATGTTAGTTGTGAAATCATTATATGGAATTGCTATGCAATTTTGATCTTGAGATAATATATAGAAATACAATTATGAATCTTAATTATGATGTGCTTTTTATAATGTTTAAATGAATTATATGATGGTGTGAGTGTTTGTATTTCCTTGCTTCGGCTATGATTTATATATGTTGGATTAATCTGTTTGTTCAAGTGTGCAGGTTATTTTCTAGACCATGGAAAATTAGAGATCAATCTCACACCTAATGTGTTCCTGTGTTAGACTGATCCATTCACAAGAGGGACAAGGATCATGTGTGATTGTATGGTGTTTTCGTAAATGTCTGCATTTTATTATTTGCCCTAGATTTCATCCTTTTATATTATTTAAATGATGTGTTATAAAATATGTGTTTTAATTTACACCACTTAGTGTTTTTTAATTTTGTAGCCATTTTATGTGAATTTTTACCTCCTAAGGTGTTTACTATGGGCTAAAATTAACCCTAGGTGGTACCCCTAGGGTCTAGGGCATTTGAGCATGCCAAACCCTAGGGTTACCCCTGTCTAGTCACCTTAACCTTGGGTTAATTAAAAGTGGCAAAAATTCAAATTGGATAAGTGTGGGAGATGAGTCACACCTTGAAAGAAGACACAACTCCCTTTCCAAGGCATGGAATTCCACCACCTTGAAGACTCCCAATTGTGTGGAACCTTCCTCCAATGCTCTCACACATGTGTGAGAGCATCTTGGAGTGAAGGGGCTCCCTTTGGAGAATAAGGTGATGACATGTGTCATCCCTTATCCTCTTGGAGCCCATGTGGGAGATGCCACCTCTCCACCTTTGCTCTCACACATGTGTGAGAGCACATGTGGAGAGGGTGAGGTTTGAATGGATGGGAGGGTGACACATTTCACCCTCATATTCCTTTTCCTGTGCAAGTGAGATGGGAAGAGGACGGTGAAGGTGACATGTGTCATCTTCTCATTCCTCAAGGCTTTGGAAGGAAGGCTATTTTAATTCCTCTTTGAGGGGGGAATGGGGTTCTTGTTTTTGCTTATTTTTTCTATCTTTGGAGGGATTTTGGAGGATTGGAGGCTTGGAGAAAGATTGTGGGCTCTTCTTCAACTTCCATCCATTGTTGGGTTCTTAAGGTAAGCCTCATGGCATTTTACCCTTCCTTATGCTTTGTTAAATTTTGGTTGTGTGCTTGAAATGCTTTGGGTGTTTATTTATTTCTTGTTGTGGGCTTTTTGGGTGTTTTGGGATGAGACTACCAAGCTTGGTGTGTCCATCCACGTGTGGGGTGGGGGAGGAGTGAACCTCCTCAAGGTCACCCTCTTGGTATTGGTATTTTTGTGGCCTTGAGGGAAAGATATTGGAGTATGGAGTATCTTTGTTTGGCATGACTGCCATGGTGAAATTCATATATTCATGGAGTTATCATTTTGGGCTTGAGGCCTTATTTTATGTTGAGACCTTGGGATTTTTGTGGAGTGATCCTCTTGAGTCAAGTGATGTCCACTCCCCTACCCCCCTCAAATCCATTTGTTATAGATTTTGTGATGTTCAAACCTATGTGTGTTCTTCTTATTATTGTGTGATTGTTTATTGTTGTGTTGTGGTTTGAGGCCCGTGTGAAGATCGACCTCCAAGCTCGGGGGTGACCCACTTGTAGGTCTATGGTAGGGAGGAGAGTGTTTTTAGTGGCTTGGATGTTCCTCCATTGTTTAGTTTCTTGCAGGTTTATTTTTGGTGATCCTTGGAGCTTGGGAGAGGTCATATTAATTGTTTGTGTTGTAATGTTATTGTGGCTACTTGAGAGCCATGGCCAAGAAGGGCGTATTTGTGGTTGGACAAAAGAAAGGAGAGAAATTACTCTCATAATATGTATTGTTTGAATGATTTCAATGTTATATTCCATCTTGTTGTGGTTGCAAAAATGTAATATGTGTTGTTGTTTTTATTCCAAAATATTGTTGTGTGAAGTGAAATAAATTCTGTACATTTAAACATAAGGAAAAGTTTGAATCTATGTTGCTATGAGAAAGTTTTGCAGTGGAAAAATACATTATGTTTGCTGATTTGTTTTATTATGATGCTGTGTGAAAGTTTGCAAAATGGAATATATATCTATGTTGCTATTTTAAGCTGCAAAGGAAAATATATTATGTGGTTGTCTTTAGATTATCGTGGCACAAAAAAAAATATATAGTTGTTGGTTATTTAAAACATAAGGAAATAATAGAAGCTGTCATTGTTGTTTCAAAAAGAAAATAGAAGGAAAATTACTCTTCATCTCTAAAAAGAAAAGCAGGATTGAGTTAATTCTATAATGGTATTATAATTCTGTTTATGTTCCTTTTGTGTTATTAAACAGTGAGTGAAAAATAAATTAGAGATTTAATATATTGCTAATAGAAAAGATATATAGGGTGAATGTTAAAAATTGTATATCTATTTAAATGTATAATCTATTATATATGTTGTAAATATATATATATATATGTTACATATATATATATATATACTTAAAAAAATCAAGTACTAAGTAAAAACTTCCAACGGAGGCATCAAAACCTAACATCCATTTTTTAGGACAGTCGCTGTTATGTTTCACCGAAGGTTACAATGTTTTAAAATAATGAAGAAGGGCAGGAAGGACACACTAGCTGTCGCAGCCCCCCGCCATCGTGGACTATGCGCTTAAGATAGAGGGGTGGAGGACGGATCCCCTACCCACTCCCCATTATACAGTGGGGGGTGGGTGGGAGGTTTGCCCCCTACCAAATGTTGTGCTCCAAACTTGTAGTCATTGCTCAGCATTAACACCTTCGCTACCAGTCATGGTTCCACACTCTACCACTACCCTGGTTCGGCCGCTCCTGGCCATAACACCTACAGTATATTTTCCCCTCTCTACAATTTGTAATAAATATCATTATATATATAATGATATTTATATATACAGTGAGTACACCTCATTGAGGCATTCATTCTTGGCTGCCATGCTTGCAGACCTGCAAAACAAAAATAAGAAAGGAGAGAAAATGAGAGGAGAGGAAAACAAAATGAATGAGAATAGAAAAGAGATAGAGTTAAGGTTAGAGCTTTGCCCTTAAGGAAATTAGTTTTTTATTTAGAGAGCTTTTAGGGCTTGGGTAAGTTTTATATTATTTTCCCTAGAGAAGTGAGGATTTAACTTAGTTTTAAATTGGGAGAGATGGGTTCATGTGAACCCATGTCTCCCCTTTGTTCCCTTTTTATTATTGTTTTGAATTTGAATTTATCCTTTGGGCAAAGTTTTTAAAGGGGGTGGAATTCTTCTTTTCCTTTTTTTTTTCCTTTAAACTATTTTGGGGAAATTAATTTAACTTAACTTGAACCCTTTAGTTTGCCTTGGGGAAATAGTGTTAATGTGAAACTTTGAAGGGGAAATAATTAAATAATTATGGGAACATTACTCCTTTTAATTTTTAAATAGCAAGGGGTTATTTTTCTAAACTTTAGATTTTTATTATTTTAATTAGGAAGCTTGTCGATAGTGTCATCAAATAAATCTATATTAATCTAAGGAGATTAGTTAACGATATTGTTTGGGCAATATTTATTCCTCCTAGTGTGGTTAGTAAAATTAATTAATTATAGTAAACCATGGAGGACTTTGGTCAGAAAACTTTAATTAAAATAATTCCCAATTATGCCCAAGAGGCGTTATGCTACTAGAATTTTTCAGGATTTAGAGATGCAAAATTAGTTAAATGAATTAGTGCATTGATTTATTAAATTATCGTTTGCGCATAGTAAAGTGTGTTTTGATGAGATATTATTTAATCTTTTTATGCTCTAGCATTAAGGTCTTGATTTTGACACATGTTGAATCATGTCACTAATCTAGGAACCTTGGGGTTCTAATTCAAATCAATGCTAATCCTAATGGCGGCTCTCTTCGCGTCGCATGAACCCCCTTAGTAGGCTACCATTGTGTAGGGGTTGCAATAGATACTTGTAACACCTGCCTTTTGATTGATAGTTTTACACCTTATACGTATTGCCACCGAGCATGCTGAAGCATGCTAGGGGGTTCCTAGGGATGCGTAGAAAAGTTTTTGATATTTCATGTCATGACCACATGACAAATGTAGACATGACACATGTGTTTCATGTCGTGACCACATGGGAAATGTGGACATGACACTATCTAGGCCACGCAATCTCTCGAGTAGAGTGTGGGCACATTCAACTTTAGTTACTAGAGCAGGGACATGCTGACATCCCTCTGATTTAGAGGATTATGATTGTTACAGTAGCATTGGCGGTTGCACCGGATGGATGAGGCACTCACCTTCATGGGGGCTGCATTCACACTATCAGGGTGATGGAGGAGTAGGGGACAATCTACGTGTGGGGTCATAGTATGCTTGCATACCTCTACCACGAGTTGGGACGGTATGTCCATTATGAGGCACAAGGATTGATGTGTTGCACATTACTACAGGTCTCAGGCTTTGAGCATATTAGATGCACGTAGCCTATAGGTTTTCCCATAGAGCCAGTGTTTACCTATCCATGAGTCCACACCTATCCTCTTGTCAAATGCTAGAGACATGATGATTTAATGTACTAGAGAGTTGTATTTGATAGATTGCAGCCCAACGATATCATCTAGAGACCATATTGTAGGTATATAGCATGGCCAGGTCAGTAGAGATAGTTGGCAAGGATGTAGAGGGATCAGCTGATGGTCAGTCACCTTGATCATATTGTTGTCTGGTTTTACTTTGATAGCATGATAGTTTAGATGCCGCTAGGATGTACCTATAATGTGTTCGAGCTACACGTGCTCTGTGCATAGTACAATTAGGGTGAACAACACCTGACGAATGACATTAGCAAATGTATAGCAGTTAGTGATGATGATGGTATAGAGGATGCAGAGCCAATATCTGATGCAGATGATGTCAGAGTTACCTGAGCATATCAAATATGGTGGCAGGCAATGTGACTTCCTATATATCTATCTAGTCACTCTATAGGTGATCCTTGACCCTGGGTCAGTAGTGACACAAGGATAGAAGATGACATTAGTGACTTCATAGGATACTATGATTTAGATGATGATGATGAGGATGATGATGATGAGGAGGAGGAGGAGGTCCCATCACGGTACATCGTCAAGGTGAGACCGAGGTAGACATCAACGAGGAAATCGAGTCTCAATCACAGTCAAGAGTTCATGGTCCAGCCCCTATGGATGTGAGCATATTGAGTGAGGGGAGATTAGTAGTCATATGCCCCTATCTATAGAGTTAGCTGCAAAGCTAGTCACACCATCAGCTATCTAAGGTCCATCTTGGTGAAATGGAGATTCAGGTAGGATGCTTTTTATGTATAGATGCAGTTATTTGTGATTATTTATTTATGATGTCTATATGAGGTATTGATATCTATTTTGTTTCCTTGTTGCAGTTGGGATAGACGCATGGTGACTTGGAGAGTTGTGTCATAGCAGATATAGTTCGAGCCGATGCGGTCAAGTAGTGGGTGTGGATGAGATACTTGCCACAACCATCCACAGGGTAGCATGCAGAGATATTTATGCTTTTTGTGAGATATAGGTTATCAGTGGAGTCAATTTTAGATCAAGCTATCTAGAGAGCCCAGTGTGTAGAGATGGTGCTCTAGAAGCTACGAGATCAAGCTACTGCAGTACCTGCACCCAAGGGAGATCCTATCACGAGTAAGATCTTACTTCTTGAGTTGTACCAGGCAAGAGCTGACATGTATAGGCTCTAGGTAGAGCTAGAGAGAGCCACATCTGAAAGGGATCCATATTAGCAGATATATCGAGAGTCACATGATGAGATGCTAGGACTGAGAGGAGAGATCAGGGGGTTACAATTGTGGAGTGTCTCAAGGAGTCATTGGCGATCCATAGCCACACATGGTCAGGCTTTTGTCACATGCACACCATGAGGTCCTGAGGGCATAGGTGACTGAGGTTCAGCTATGTGATGTATATTATGTATTACGACATCCCATTTTGATGTACAGGATAGTGGATTCTGACGTATATGTAAACTAATGATGATCTATATATAATGTTTTTCTATTGTTGTTTTTTAATATTGTCTAATCTATCACATGTGATTAATGCTAATGTGATATTTAAACAATTGTTTGTAGAATATAAAGTAAAAAGCACAATTATTAATGAATTTCACACAACCATTATTCTATGCTTACTCAGTTAATACAAAGGTGATCGTTAATAGAACATGTTTAAACAAGATACAATAATGATTAATCGAAAAAGATGTTATGTTAAATGAATTAAAACAAAATAATCATATCTTGTCAAAATTGAACATAAACTAACTAATAAGTTTTTCTTATTAAACTAACATCTATCATATAATCTTAAGCATGAAATTTCTTGAGGTGCATAGCATTAATAGGTTTTTTAAGCAACATACCTTTTTCATTGGCTAGCTTATACACTCCTGATCCAAAGGTTTCAGTAACAACATATGGTTTGAGCCAATTAGGGTTGAACTTTCCTTTTTCTCCAGGAGGTGCATTCATGTTGTGTTGATTCTCATAAAGTACCAAGTCTCCAATGTTGAATGAGTGGTGTATGACACATTCATTGTACGATCATTGTATACTCTTTTGATGGGCCTTAAGATGCTCAAGAGCATTAATAAATTGTTCATCTAGTATCTCAAGTTGTTGTAATCTCTTTTCTCTTTCCATGGCATCATCAATAACATCTCTCAAGGAGACTCTTAATGAAGGAATTTCAAGTTCCAAGGGCATGATCGTGTCAATGCCATAACCAAGATTATATGAGGTAGTTTTAGTAGTCGTATGAATACTTGCTCTATGAGCCCATAATGCATAGGATAATTGAGTATGCCAATTTTTCTGATTCTTGTTAACATTTTTTCATAGAATTTGTCCTATAACCTTGTTTGAAGCTTCTACTTGGCCATTCAATTAAGGATAATAAGGTGTAGAGAAGCAATGTTGAATGTGATATTTTTATATAAATTTCTTCACATCCTTGTTCTTGAATGACGTGCCATTGTCAGAGACCAAGGAAGGTATACCAAATCAAGAGATTATGTTATCTTGTATAAAACAACAAATTATGTTAGTAGTCGTGGATCGTGAAGGGACATCTTTGACCCACTGTGAAATAATCAGTAGCAGTGATAATAAATGTATGTCCTTGAGAGGAAGGTGGAGATATTTTACCAATTAGATCCAAGCCCCAAATAGAAAATGGCCAAGGTGACACTTGGGCACAAAGTTCCTAGCCATGTGCTCAAATTAAATGTTGATGTTGTTGACATTGCGAGAACTTCTTGACATAAGCAAAGGAATCTTGTTCCATGCATTGCCAATAATATCCCATACGTATTAATTTTTGTACCAATGATTTTCCTCCAAAATTTCCTCCACAAGCACCAGAGTGATCTTCTTCTAAAGCTATCAGAATCTTTGAATTACTAAGACATCAGAGAAGGACACCATTATAACTTTGTCTATATAAGACATTAGATAGAATGATATATTGCACTGCAAGTTTACATAAGTGAACTCAAACATTTTTAGATGTTGTATTAGGGATGGTTCCATCATGCAAATAGTTGAATATATGGGAGAACCATTCATCAGATTTTATATCACAATGGAGATCAAGACTTGCAACTACACGATCTTCTACGACCAGTGTTTTAAGGTTGTGAATTTGATAAAGATAAATTCGTTAGGAGAATCGTCAGGTGATATAAGGGAAGTTACACTTGCCATTGCATCCACATGTCAATTGTCTTTCCTTGGAATAGTATCAATTAAAAAGGATGTAAATCACTTTAATAAAGATAAATTAAAATCGTGATATTGAGATAATTTGTCTTCTTTAGCTTGATATGATCCATTTATTTGTCTTACAATTAGTTGTGAATCACCATATATAGTGAGGTTTTTAATGTTTAGAGCCAAAGTGGCATGAATTCCTGCTATAAGAGCTTCATACTCAGTATTGTTGTTTGTGCATGAGAAGTTTAGGCGGTAAGACATAGGAATCAACTTACCTATAGGGGGAACCAGTATGATACTAGCATCAGAGCCAATTCGACATCTTGATCCATCAAAATACAATTCCCATTTATCTTCCTTATCAATAGCTAAGATTTGATCATCAGGGAATGTCTCCTAATTTTGTATAGCAAAAGGAGAGGGTGCCTCATCTAAATTGTCAGTTAATGCTTTCCCTTTAATCACTTTTTGAGATATAAACATGAGATCAAATTCAGATAACAATATAACCCATTTAGCAAGGCGACTGAAAAGATCTGTTTTAGCAAATAGATGTTTTAGAGGATCAAATTTTACCATTACATGTATCTCAACATTTAAGAGATAATACCTAAGATTTTGTGTTATGAAGACAAGAGCTAAGCATTGTTTCTCAATGATAATATATCACACTTCATAACCAAGCAATGTTCGGCTAATGTAATATACAACACGTTCCTTGCCTTCAATATTATGTTGTTCTAATAATGCTGCAAGGACATTATTAGATGCTGAGACCTGTAAAGTATAAAAGGTTTATCAGAAACAACAAGTTGTAAAACTAGAGGTTTAGCAAGATAACTCTTTAAATCTTCAAAAGCCTTATGATATTCTAAATTCCATTGAAATTTTGAATCCTTCTTTAGTAGTTGAGTAAAAGGGTGATTCCTATCGATGAGCTATGAAACAAATCAATGAATGGCCTATATCTTCCCTTGTAAACTATGAAGTTGAGATATGTTTTTAGGTGCTGGCATGTTAACAATCCCATCAATATTTTTCGTATCTACTTCAATACCACGATTTGAAACTATGAATCTTAACAGTTTCTCAATGTCGACACCAAATATGCACTTACGGGGATTTAATCACATGTTGTATTTCTTTATTTGTTCAAGGATCTATCAGAGAGTCACAATATGATCTTGGTGATTAATAGACTTTGTCAAGATGTCATCAACGTAGTCTTCTAAAATGTTGTACATGTAATCATGAAATATAAGAGTCATAGCACATTGGTAAGTTTCTCTAGCATTCTTAAGTCCAAACAACATGACTACCCAACAAAATGTTCCCCATGGTGTTATAAAAGTTGTTTTATATTGATCATGAGGGTTTATAAAAATTTGATTATATCCTTAAAATCCATCCATGAAGTAAAGTAGTTCATGGCCTGCTATTGAATCAACAATCATATCGATGTTAGGAAGTGGGAAATCATCTTTCAGAGATGCAAGATTCAAGTCTCTAAAATTGGTACACATGTGAATACAACCATCGGGTTTAGCGATAGCCACTATATTTGAAATCCAAGGTGAATAGTCAATAGGGTGGATAAAGCCAACTTGTATAAATTTTTCTATCTCATCCTTGACAAGTAACACAATCTTAGAATTAATCATACAAATCTTTTGTTTGAACAACTTAGCATATGGTTTCAATACAATATTATGTGTTACAATTTGAGGATCAATACCAAGCATATCTAAATAGTTCCAAGCAAACAATTCAGAAAATTCATGTAACAATTTTGTCATATCTTTTTTTTCTTCTACACTTAAGCAATCACCTATAGGGATAACTTTTTCAGTGTTATCTTTCTCCATGAAAACATCAACAGTCTTTCCATTAAGTAGAGTACTATGGTCTAGGAGAATGGGTGAATGTGGTAACTCTTCAAATTCTTCTTCAGATTTTAGATTAGTATTTATCATGTTAACAAACTTTCAAAAATATGTAGCACTATTCAAACAATAAGGCAATCCACATTTCTGATGGTAAGGGGGAATATTGTCGTAAGCACCTAAGAATTCAATTATCGCTTCATCTATTGAAAAGACATCTAAGGGGATCTCTCTTGGAGGACAATTAGTGTTAATCATATTAGGGAAGATCAAGTTAAGCATATATATTGTATTCACATTAAGAGTAAGATGTCTATGGGCTTTAGATTCCCTAAAAGGGTTATATCCAATGCCACTTGAGTAATGTTGTGAAGCAGATTCTATAGGTACAAGAATCCCTTGTTGATTAATACCACAACCATTACCTACATAGTCACAATTCTTATAAAGGATCTGAAATTTTCCACCATAGAGAGAAGCCATTTATTTGAAAGAAGGTGGGGCTTCATAAGTCTCATAATCTATAGTGTAAGTAAGAGTATTATTTGTATTTGTTAGATGAGATTGATGCAACACTTGATGTTTTAGGAGTAGAGTTGTTAATTTTATAGTCACCTGTAGAGGGAGATGTAAGATCTAATGAACCCCAATTGTCACCAAGAAATGAATTCAATTGTTTGGACTCTTGTACAACATTGTCTGTGGCAAGAGGGGTTGATGAGTCAACTTTTAGATTGTTTAAGATCTTATATTGGACAACTTGCTTTTGTGATTCAATTTGTAAACAAAGATCTACTTTAGGATCAATATGAATAGTATAAAGTTTATCTTTATGAACAAACTTGATTCAACGATGAAGGGTAGAAGGAACTACCCCTAGTGCATGAATCCACAGTCTACCAAGAATCATGTTGTAAGATAAAGAACAAGGCATGACATGACTCATGGTAGGTAAAGTTACATGCCCAACTTGTACAGGTAAAATTATAGCGCCTACGGTTTGTCTTCCAACATTATCAAAGCCATAGATACTTATCTTATCCAATTTAATTAAAGATGTTTCAAGTTTAATCTTATGTAATGAATTGATGCCACAAACATTAAGAGCTGATCCATTATCAATCATAACTCATTTAATTAGTTTCTTGTTTAATGTAATGAATATAATCAAAGGATCATAGTGATTTTGAACTCCAAGAGATGGCAACTCATGTTGTTGAAATAGAATGTCTATTTTTGTTGCATTCATACAATCTATAAGAGCTGCTACATCATTAGGTTTGATAGCAGGTGGTACAATCACCTTTTGTAAAGCTTCTTGGAGCATTCCATCATATGTTTGTGAAGTTTGTATAAGTTCCCAAAGAGATAACTTAGCAGAAGTAGTACGAAGCTACTGAACAAGATCATAATCTTGACCAACCTTTTTTTTTAAATGAGGTGCTTGAGGAAGTATAGGTTGAGAAGTTGGTAAAGATATTGGAATGCTTAATTATTGTTTGTCTTGTTTGTTATTTTGAGTATTGTATGTATGAGCAACCACAATATGACTAGGTTGTTGTGAATTTTGATGTGTTATCTATTTAGCATAGTTATAAATCTAATCAGGAGGTTGGGAAGAAGGTGAAAGACCTCTACTAGTTAGCACTAGTTTAGAAGGAGGTTGAACCACATATAAACACAAAGTAACCACTATTTTTTGTTTCATAGGTTCTTCTTGAGTTTTAGGAACACAGATTGCATTTACAAATCTTTGAAATGATTGTTTAAGAGTCGTAGTGGAATGGTCAATCGAGATAAAATCCTCAAGGGCTTCATATTATAACATATTGAAGTCATCACAACTAAACGACTCATCATACACATGGAAGTCTTACAAAAAGTAATCCGACATTATAACATGCTCAAATCAACTCAAGACTTAAGTGTAAAGTGATTAAGCATAAACTCTGTGAAAATATAATAGAATAACACTATGTAACACACAAAGTTGTAATTTGAAACTCTTTTAATGAAAGGATAAAGGAAATCACTCAAGTTTCAATATATGCACTTTCACAAAAGAGGATTTGCAATCTAAATATCTTTTAGGAAAACAAACTAACTCAGATCTGATGTTTAAAAGGATGCAAATTCTTTAGAGCATGGGTTCACCAAAATGTTTAGTCTGAAAAGTGGGGAAACAAGATAGAAGACTTCAAGTCCCTTACTTTCACACACTAAAACATTAGCGAAGCAAAGGATGAGTTTTGGGATAAACTACTCATTTCCATTGTTTCCTTTTCCTATTAATTGTGTCTGTGTGACTGTTTGAATTAGGTTTTACAAGCTACTCTCTCTCTCTAACCATGAAACCCTAATTTTTCCAATCAAACTATAATAACTTAATTTCTAACACAAATGTGAATGAAATGATTATAGAAATATAGAGGAAATAGTTCAGAGATAGTGTACCCAGAAATTGAGGAGCTGTTGGACTAGTGCGTTAGTGGCAATGTCCCATAAGTTTTTTGATGTCAAGAATTTCTGTAATAGCTACTTCACAATCTCCTAAGGCTTCTAGATCCTAGAGAAATCACCCAGTTGGATAGGATGCTAGTGGTAGTGTCTTGAATGTCTTGCAATCTCAAAATCCAAATTATGTGATGACTGTGTCTGTAATATCTATCTTCTTATTGCTCATTTTCGCTAGATCTCAACAAATGCAACTTGTACATGCAAAAGGAGGAGAAAGATGGTTGTGGCTATATAGGATCTTTCCTTAGTCAAGCCCCATTTTTGGTATTCCTACCTCAATAATAGCCCAAGATAAAGATCTATAGATGTGTTTGTTCATCTAACAAATGTGCATGGATAAACATAAAACCCTAGATGACTCAAGCATCAAGGAAAGATCAACAATTTCCTTCACTTAATGAATAGACACAACTTCACCTCAAGGATATGAAAACAATGAAGACTTGCATGGACAAGAAGGTAAATCAACAATGTCTGTGAGGATCTCCAAGCTTGATGTTGGAGGCTTTAACCCTTCTCCTGATCATGCAAAAGGTGTACAAACCCTAGGAAGAGAAAAATAGTCTCAAGATCTTGATTCCTAATCTCCATCCATTGTCTCCATGATAGAAAATTCAAATAACTTCAAAGAACTTCAATAAATCACTTATCTTTAATGGCAATTTTGGTAGTTTTCGCATAAAGTTTGCTTATAGATTATGTGTAATAAAATGATTTTCAAATCTCTTTGAATATCAAACCTTAGGAATTTCAAATTTCAAAATAAGATGTCGACATCATGTGAAAAACAAAATTTGGAAATGGAATCTCGGAATGCATGATGGGAGCCGACATCCCTCCATAATTTAGGACCCCTGGATATAGGGTAGGACAAGGCCGCTAGCACCCAAGTCCAAGCCCTAATTTCCCAATCAGGACTAGCTCAAGGAGGTTAGGGGATCCCAAATCCAAGTTTGCTTTTCACCCTCAATATTCAGTTATTCCAAAATATGACATTCTTCCAATTAGACCTAGGTCAATCAGGGTTTAGGAAGGTCTAAAATAAACTACATTGAAAGGTCACCAAAGGAGAAGAGCTAAACTATGGGAAATTGTGTCATTCCTTACAGGAAGACAATTTCTAACTATTGTCACATGAAATTGCACCCTGCTTGAATGGGACTCCAAGAATTCCAATGACACAATGGGGATGATCTCTAAGTGTGGGACCTTGCTAAATGAGATCAAACCTCTAGAGAAGGCCGGCTTCCTTGTCTAGTTATCACCTAAAACTACTGTATTTCTGGGGTGAAAAGGGGAAGAAATGTACTGAAATGAAAGATAAAGCAACAACAATTAAAACATGAAAGGGTGATACACCAGACAGATTTAAAGAACCCTTACAAAACTAAAGCATGCACAACACGATTAGATACAACAAGCAAATATACATAGATCAGATGATTCTAATAGAGGTAAGAAGCAAGATGATTGAGAGGAATAAGAGATATTCACAGATAACCATATGCAGATTCACACAGAGATAGAGAAATCAGCAAAAGGCATGATAGCTTGCATATATCTAATGAAAGGCAAGGTTACAGCATGAAAAGTACTGTTTGGAAATAGGGAGAATAGGATGCTCCAAAAAGTTTTCCAACCCTTGTTACATCATAAGCCTCAACTTATATAGCATTTCAAAAACCAACCTAGGTCGGTTACCAAATCCACTCAAGGAGCTGTAATCAAAAAATATCTTCCTGAAGAGACATCTAGCTGATAGGAGTAATGGCGCCAAAGGATCTAGAACAAGGGCAGGTGGAAGATATTTAGAATCATTAATGCGAGCAGCTCTGTCATCGATCTGATCCTTAGAATGGCGGAGGATAACCTAACATTGAATGTGAGTAGCTGCTTCTGATAGTTCTTGACCTCCTGTGCAGCAATGAATGCAAAAAATATCTTCACCAACTCAAAAAGGTCGCCATTGAAAAAGGTCCACCCGACCGACATGCAGATCCAACTCCAAAAAACCTTCTAAAGAATTCCCGCCAAAATGTCATCATCATGATATTTTCAAATTACTACAAGAACTGATATCCCACATGCACCCGGAGAAGATGTCTCCATCACTTTATAAGCTAAGCCGTGAGCATACATAATTTTGGTGCTTTTGCTCCCGATGGAATCATCATAAGTCTCATCATAGGAGTAATGGCGCCAAAGGATCTAGAACAAGGGCAGGTGGAAGATATTTAGAATCATTAATGCGAGCAGCTCTGTCATCGATCTGATCCTTAGAATGGCGGAGGATAACCTAGCATTGAATGTGAGTAGCTGCTTCTGATAGTTCTTGACCTCCTGTGCAGCAATGAATGCAAAAAATATCTTCACCAACTCAAAAAGGTCGCGATTGAAAAAGGTCCACCCGACCGACATGCAGATCCAACTCCAAAAAACCTTCTGAAGAATTCCCGCCAAAAATGTCATCATCATGATATTTTCAAATTATTAAAAGAACTGATATCCCACATGCACCCGGAGAAGATGTCTCCATCACTTTATAAGCTAAGCCATGAGCATACATAATTTTGGTGCTTTTGCTCCTGACGGAATCATCATAAGTCTCATCATCATCCTCCTTTAGCATGATATCTAGTTGCTCTAAATATCACCCTGATATTTGAAATTAGCCCTGATGCGAAATATCCTCCTGATGGAAATATCTTGATATAAAATAGCACCCCCATGTTTGAAAATCAAGATGACGTTAGCAGGATGTCGGGGAGGAAAGATCCTCCTGATCATGTTCATACAACATACCTCTTCATATCTAGGTGACGTCATCAGCATGTTAGAGTAGGGTGATATTCAGAAGTAAGAGCGATATTTGTAAGGTACCTGATATTCAGAAATATCACCTTGATCCTGAAGAAACTTGATGATGATACAACCTCATCGGCATAAACTGATGCATCAGAGGAAGCTTCTCCTGCTTTGCTGACCTCATATGTCTCGCTGATGATCCAGATGATCATGAACACAAACATCTTGATGACATCATCATCATGTTGAACATCAGGATGATCTTCGAATGCTAACTAGTGTTAAGGAAAATATGACCCCCTTCGGGCCTTGACGGCATCATCATGATATTCAGGGCAGGATGATATTTCGCAAATATCACCCCCCACAAAATATCAGGTTGCACTGTAGCCTAATCGTAAGATCGGGGTGATCTTTGGAATATGATTGATATTTGGAAATATCACCCCCTGCAAAAGCATGAAACTGTGAAACAAGCGGACATCGCCCTGACATAGAAATGACATCAGCAGCATGTTGGGTGATCCAGCAAACATGAAGTAAGAAGAAAATAATATCAAGATGATCTTAACAAAGATCACCCGATATTCAAATGTGATGACCCCTCAAAAGATCAGGTCATACTTAGAAATTTCATAGCACCAACATCAGGATGATATTCAACTAAGACCACCTGATATTCAAAATATCACCCCAATATGAAATATCCTGTTGGCACAAATATGATGACCTTCACAAGAAAGATGATCTTCCCCCAGAATGGATCCAGATGACGTCAGTGGCATATGACTTAGTTTATCACTGTAGTTACCATGATGTTATCGTCATGTTATCAGATGGGGGGATAGTTGGAAGATAGGGTGATATTTGTAATATTGGGTTATGATGGTGACGTCATTGTCACATCAGGGTGATATTTGAAAGGAAGGATGACATTCAAAAAATCACTCGATGTTCAAAATATCACCCGATCTTTAAAATATGACCCGATGTTAGAAATATGATATTTATGGACTGGAAGCTAAGTCTGGCCTCTAACATCCAACTGAAAGTTATGTTCTTTTTTAACATAGACATCAAGGGCTTTAAGATATTTGCAATATCAGGTATGAACCTTCTCAGAAAGTTAATTCTGCCATGAAGCACTGCAGTCCCTTCTTATGACTAGGTAAGGGCAATTGCAAAATGGCCTTTATTCTCTCCTCATCTATGGTAATACCCTCCTTTGACACAACATACCCCAACAACTTGCCCTCATGTACAACAAAAATGCATTTCTTTGGATTGAGGGATATCCCAAACTCTCTGCATCTTTCAAAGACTAGCCTTAGGTGGGATAAATGCTTAAATGCATTCTTAGAGAAGACTGTTATGTCATCCAGGTAAATCAGCACTAGCTTATACATCAGGCCCCTAAAGGCCATGTCCATGGCTCTTTGAAAAGTAGAGCCAGCATTTGAAAGGCCAAAAGGCATCCTCCTGTAGGCCATAGCACCCCACTTGGATGTGAAAGCAGTCTTGAATTGGTCTTCTTCCTTGACTAGCACCTGGTTATAACCAGAAAATCCATCAAGCAAAGAAAACCTTTCTGAGCCAGCCACCACCTGCAGAAGTTGTTCCATTGAAGGCAATGGGTAGTGGTCTTTTAGGGAGGCTCTGTTGAGGTCTTTGAAGTCAACACACAACCTAATCTCCCCATTTTTCTTCCTCACAAGTACAAGGTTAGAAACCCAATAAGTGTGCTTGATTGGAAAGATGATCTTCCCCTCAATCAGCTTGGTTAGTTCTTTGATCATCAGGGGTTCTAGCTTTGGATTCAGAGGTCTCTGTTTCTACCTCAAATGTTTTATACCTGGCTCTAACTCTATGGTGTGTTGGGGAATATGAGGATCAAATCCATTTAAGTCTGCATAGTCCCAAGTAAAAACCTCTTCAAATTCTTTACAAAGAGCAATGAAAGCTCTTCTGTCCTCAGCTGAGCAGATTTTACCAATTTTGAGGAGTCTACCCTTGAAAACTTCTAGCTCTTCGTAATGCTCCTCCTTTACCTGCATACTAGTTTTTGTCTTCTTCTTTTGATCATCAGTGCCAAAAATAGATTCCAAGGTGACCAATCCCTTGGGCAGCTTATTGGTTCTCAGCTGAATGACTTGATCATTGTCATACTATTGTTTGAGTTTATCCTGATTCATTATGGAAAACTCATCTTCCTCTAATAGGAACCTCAGGATCTGTTCATCACTGTCAAAAACTTGCCAGTGGATATTATTATCAGGGATAGAAGACCTAGAAATTACTTTTACATGAGGCTGAACCTTCTCCTTTTGAATATCACTGGGGATATCAAATTGAGCCCCAATTGAAGCTAATCTGTCAGCATGACGGTTCTGACTCCTTGGAATGGAGATCAGATTGAAAGCATCAAACTCTTTAATCAAATTCCATACCCTGTGTTTATAGCACTTTAGGGCATCACTTTTTGTAAGGTGTAGTCCCCTCACCTAATTCACAATGAGCTTGCTATCTCCAAACACCTACAGACAGCCAATCTTCCTCCTTCTTGCCCACTGTAGACCTTGGATCAACCCTTCATACTCAGCAGTGTTGTTAGTACAAGAAAAGACAAAATGAAAAGCAGCATAATAATTTTCACCTTGTGGTGACACAAGCATTGCACCACCACCAGATCCATTTCTGCCCCTAGAGCCATCAAAATACATTTTCCATACCTCATCATGTTGCTCTACCTGCTGCTCTGCTTTCTTCAGAAGACTTGGTATTGTTGTTTCATGTTCATGCAATACGTACACTCCCAGGCTAGTTTCTTGGATATGTCCCTCAGGATCATCCACAACATTTTCAGAGGCCCACTCCTTCAAGAGTACCTCTGATATGCTCTCAGCTTGTAGTTCCTGAGCAGCAACTAGTTCAGGGTCATCAGAGATAATGCAATTTGCATTAACAACACTGGGTGTGTAAGGCTCTATGTGATAGTCTGAAAGTAACTTAGATTTCAAAGTTACTTTGGTGCCATATCTAGTCCTGAAAAACATGTGGGACCAGTCAGAAGATAGATATCCTCCTATTTTGGCTGTAAATTCCCTTGATAAGCACATGGCAAAATGAGGAGGCAAATCTATTATGAACACCTCCTGTGAAATAGAAACATTGGGGCAGGCATGTAGGGTGAGACCTAAGTCTCTTATGATGACAAATATACCATCCAACTGGAGTGCACCTTTCTCAAGTGGCTAGTATCTAAGCCCTAACTGATCTGCAATCTGCTTAGGCATGACAAAACTGCTTGCTCCACTATCCACCATGCAATTGTACACTAATTTGTCCACAATTATCAGTGATACATAAAAAGGAAGAGGTTTGGCACCCTGATTGGGCTGTTTGATATCATCTTGGGATGAATTAGCAAGAACAGTCCTATTTAAGTCAACAGTGGTATCATTGGATACCTTCAAATCAGACAAGGTAGACTGCAACGTCTTCTTTTGGCCAGAGATGGCTAAGGAATCCCACATAGACATGGTTACATTCATCTTTTTCATGTTTTCAATAATATTGAAAGGTGAAGAGGCACCTACCTTCTGACTTGACTTTGCAGTATCAGCCTACAAATGAGGCATCTCCCTTGCTGTTGCTGGTGTACTTCTTTGCAAGATGCGAGGAATATGGGATGTGGAAGCATCAGCATGTCCTCTAGCTTTGCTTACTGCTAGCTCAACCTCATAACCCCTATTCTTAGCCCTTGTATTGGCAGCAACTGGACTTCTATCACTGTTTACCCCATAGAATTCTCCTTCCTGCCAATTCATGAAAGCAGAATCATTTTGAGGTTGCTCTTGTTGTTGTGCAGCTGCCACATTTTGTGCCATCAGGCTTGATTTAAGACTCCACTTGAATAGGCTACCTGATTGTGTGGCATATGGCATGGGACACACCAATCATAATCAACTGCAATGTTATTTTGAACAGGGACAAGGTCCCTTGCTGCATTAACTGGTGCTAGATTGTAAGGTTGAGAAGGCCTTTGGTTCATATTTTGCCTGACACCTTGGTAGTTGTTCTGATAAGGTGGCCTATTGGCCTGGTAAGGTTGACCCTGCCCCTGATATGCTTGGTTCTACCCCTGATATTGTTGTTGATAAGGCTACCTCCTTGAGACTGTTGCTTCTTAATGTTTACTAGATCATTCCCAAAAGTCTACAGAAGATTTTCTATTTTTTGCTGGCTACTTTTTATCTCCTTTAGCTCTTGAGATGAACTAGAGGCAGTAGGTTCAGAAGTGGAGGTACTTGGTAATGCTGTAACAACAAGTGTAGGGACAAAATATGGGGTGGATAAAGGCATAGAAGCCTGGATCTCAGGGAAGATGGGCATAGGGGGCCTAGGTACTATTTTTCCAGCCTGAATTAGATATTCTCTGCTCTAATGGCTATTTCATAGGCATCAGGTAGGCTTACACCTCCTAGTGATTGTATCATCACTGAAATATCACTATTTAAAGCTTTCAAGAAATATAAGAATGCATACTCAGCTAGAAGTCTTACTGTGGTAGGGATTCTATCCCATGTCTTCTAAAATTTGAAGTTGAAGTCCATCATTAGTTCCTGAGGAGCTCTCTTTATGGTGGTCATCTATTCCACCAATGACAGATTATCTGATTTATCCTGGAACTGCTTATTCAGCTTGTCTCCTAAGTCATCCCAGGTTCCTATAATCTGTACTGGTAGACTTCTGAACCATTGTAATGCCTTTCCTTTGAATGAGGCAACTAGTAATTTGATGGCTACATTCTCTTGTGTTACATGATGTACTCCACATAGAGAAGCCACATCTCTTATGTGTTCAATAGGTGTAGTTTGGGTTTCCCCTGTGAAATAGGGCAAGATCTTCAAAGCTGCCATAGGTATGGCATCATGTACTACTAAGTTCAAAGGGCTTCCCCCATCAAAAGCCACAAATGGCTGATTTCTTGCCATCTGAGCAGCTGGAGGTGGGTTTGCTTGAGTTGCTACAAGGACTACGGAGGCAACTAGTTTGAAATTTGGTGGAGTTGACAATGTCCTCTTAGAATAGGGAGTTCTTACTACAGTTCTACTCTGCCTCCTAGGTGGAGAAAGCTATAGATAATAAAATAGCTTGAACTTGAACTCCTAGTTTGTATCCTTTTCATAAAAGTAGATCAGCAGAACTGGTTTGCCTGATCTTCTTCAGTATGAGTTGCCAGATATGCCATTTTTAATCTCCTATAGGTTAGAAAATCACTGGTTGCACATCAAAACTAGTAATAAGAGTTTGTATGGTCCCACCGGGTGTGCCAGAAACTATTGTCACATGAAATTGCACCCTGCTTGAATGGGACTCCAAGCATTCCAATGACACAATGGGGATGATCTCTAAGTGTGGGACCTTGCTAAATGAGATCAAACCTCCAGAGAAGGCCGGCTTCCTTGTCTAGTTATCACCTAAAACCACTGTATTTCTAGGGTGAAAAGGGGAAGAAATGTACTAAAATTAAAGATAAAGCAACAACAATTAAAACATGAAAGGGTGATGCACCAGACAGATTTAAAGAACCCTTGCAAAACTGAAGCATGCACAACACAACCAGATACAACAAGCAAATATACAAAGATCAGATGATTCTAACAGAGGTAAGAAGCAAGATGATTGAGAGGAACAAGAGATATTCACAGACAACCATATGCAGATTCACACAGAGATAGAGAAATCAGAAAAAGGCATGATAGCTTGCATATATCTAATGAAAGGCAAGGTTACAGCATGAAAAGTATTGT
The DNA here is from genome assembly GCA_027924645.1 of Cunninghamia lanceolata. Taxonomy (NCBI): domain Eukaryota; kingdom Viridiplantae; phylum Streptophyta; class Pinopsida; order Cupressales; family Cupressaceae; genus Cunninghamia; species Cunninghamia lanceolata. The sequence goes on along the minus strand of BSBN01001807.1, from coordinate 17,780,913 downwards.
TTGGAAATAGAGAGAATAGGATGCTCCAAAAAGTTTTCCAACCCTTGTTACATCATAAGCCTTAGCTTATATAGCATTTCAAAAACTAACCTAGGTCGGTTGCCAAATCCACTTAGGGAGCTGTAATCAAAAAATATCTTCCTGAAGAGACATCCAGCTGACAGGAGTAATGGTGCTAAAGGATCTAGAATAGGGGTAGGTGGAAGATATTTAGAATCATTAATTTGAGCAGCTCTGTCATCGATCTGATCCTCAGAATGGTGGAGGATAACCTAGCATTGAATGCGAGTAGCTACTTCTGACAGTTCTCGACAATTAGGCGGTAGAGAATAGACGGGAGATGAAGCGGTGGTGGGATATTTTGGGCCATCAATGCTAGTTGTGCCCTCCTGTGCAGCAATGAATGCAAAAAATATCTTCACCAACTCAAAAAGGTCACCGCTAAAAAAGGTCCACCTAACCGACATGCAGATCCAACTCGAAAAAACCTCCTGAAGAATTCCTGCCAAAATGTCATCATCATGATATTTTCAAATTTCTACGAGAACTGATATCCCACATGCACCTAGAGAAGACACCTCCATCACTTTATAAGCTAAGCTGTGAGCATACATAATGTCAGTGCTTTTGCTCCCGACAGCATCATCATAAGTCTCATCATCATCCTCCTTCAGCATGATATCCAGTTTCTCTAAATATCACCCTGATATTTGAAATTAGCCCTGATGCGAAATATCCTCCTGATGGAAATATCCTGATATAGAATACCACCACCATGTTTGAAAATTAGGATGACGTCAGTAGGATGTCGGGGAGGAAAGATCCTCCTGATCGTGTCAATACAACATACCTCTTCATATCCAGGTGACATCATCAGCATGTTAGAGTAGGGTGATATTTGGAAGCAAGAGCGATATCTGTAAGGTACTTGATATTTAGAAATATCACCCTAATCCTAAAGAAACCTAATGATGATACAACCTCATCAGCATAAACTGATGCATCAGAGGAAGCTCCTCTTGCTTTGCCGACCTCATATGTCTCGCCGATGATCCAGATGATCATGAACACAAACATCCTGATGACATCATCATCATGTTGAACATCAGGATGATTTTCAAATGCTAACTGGTGTTAAGGAAAATATGACCCCCTTCGGGCCTTGACGGCATCATCATGATATTCAGGGCAGGATGATATTTTGCAAATATCACCCCCCGCAAAATATCAGGTTGCACTATAGCCTAATCATAAGATCGGGGTGATCTTTGGAATATGACTGATATTTGGAAATATCACCCCCTGTAAAAGCATGAAACTGTGAAATAAGCAGACATCGCCTTGACATAGAAATGACGTCAGTAGCATGTTGGGTGATCCAGCGAACATGAAGTAAGAAGAAAATAATATCAGGATGATCTTAACAAAGATCACCCGATATTCAAATGTGATGACCCCTCAGAAGATTGGGTCATACTTAGAAATTTCGTAGCACCAACATCAGGATGATCTTCAACTAAGACCACCTGATATTCAAAATATCACCTCAATATGAAATATCCTATTGGCACAAATATGATGACTTTCGCAAGAAAGATGATCTTCCCCCGAAATGGATCGGGATGATGTCAGTGGCATATGACTTGGTTTATCACTACAATTACCATGATGTTATCGTCATGTTATCGGATGGGGGGGATAGTTGGAAGATAGGGTGATATTTGTGATATCGGGTTATGATGGTGACGTTGTTTTCACATCAGGGTGATATTTGAAAGGAAGGATGACATTCGGAAAATCACCCGATGTTCAAAATATCACCCGATCTTTAAAATATGACCCGATGTTAGAAATATGACCCGATATTAAAAATATCACCCGATCTTAGAACATCAGGGCCTGACCAGATGATGACCCCACATAACTTCCTCCTTTCAGCGAATATCAGGGTGATGTAAAAAGCAAACTTGCCTATTTTTCTAAGCTCTTTCACATGGTAAGCCTCTTCAGGCAAGCTTCAAATTTTAAAATTAGGTTAAGACCTCAGGATCACAAATATGGCTTCCATGGGGATATGCATACTGACTGATCCTGCTTGAATTATTTTGACTCTTGCTAGAGGAAAAATAGGTCAACACTAACATAACAGGTTCAAATTTGTCTCCAAGATATCTTACCATGAAGATCCTTCAAAACATTACTTTCAATTTGAAAAAAAAAACATTTTCATTTTCACACATACAATGGTTTTCATTTTCATTTTTTATTGTCTTGTTTGTAGTAGAAGCATTTATCTCAACAATGTTATATCCAACTTGCTTCAAATCATTAATCTCATTATCATTCAAGGGATTTGAAGACATACCTAGATTCATTCTTATACTTGCATTTTCCATGTTCTTTACCTCTTCCACATTTACATACTCGACATTCACTTCATCCATATTGGTCTCTTCAATATTTGCCTCTTCAATGTTCTCCTCCTCACTGTTCTCCTCTTCAATAGTTATCGAACTAGATGCTACATTATTCTTCATTTTTTTAGTCCTCTCTCTCCTATCTCTTTGTTGTTTTGCCTCTTTCTCTCAATGTACTTCAATTTCTTCAACTATCATAACCTTCATCTTCTTTTTTGGTTGACGTTTATTTGATTCCATGATTGCCAAAATGTGTTGGATCCCTTCTTAAAAAAATATGAAATACAAATAGATGTAGATCCTTTGTTCAATATGATATTTGTTTGATCTCTCTAAGAAATTGAATCCTTCTAAAAAATGGATTCTCTACTTCATTCCATCTAAAAGTGCTCCTTATGATTGAATCCCTATAAAAATTGCATAAAATATGTCTCGTTGAGAGCTTGAATTAACACTTTGCATATAAAAAGTTGTAGAATTCATCGTTATCAGTGTATTGGTAAAAAGGAATGTCTCTCCAAGAAATTTAATCCCTATAAAAAATGGGTTTTCTACTTCATTCCATCTGAAAATGCTCCTTATAATTGAATCCCTGTAAAAATTGCATAAAATATGTCCAGTTGAGAGCTCGAATTGACACTTTATACATTAAAAAGTCATATAATTTGTTACTATCAGCCATATTGGTAAAAGGGAATATTGCAGAGTATCATTTGTACTACCAATTTATAAAAAAAAAATGGCTAAATAAGAAACGAGTGCCTATTTCAAAACATGTACCCATTTTTAAAAATAACAAGTACCTATTATTTTTAAAACATGTACCTATTTCTTATTATTTCAAACTTGCCACCCGCCAATTTACATTAGTTTTAGGCATGGTAAAGGCTTGGAAACCCAATCCTAAGCCTTGTACCTACAACCAACCTACAACTAGGAGACAATGAAAACAATGAGAGAAAACACTAGTTTCTCCGTTGTGGTTGACGACTTTTTTTTTTTAGAATATTTTAACGAAATTAAAACCCATTGTAGATTTGAAAGTCTAGTTTTCAAATATGTATTTTTTTCTACTATTGAACATAATTTTCTATTTATTATTTATTTTATAAACAAACTAACTCATTAGCTTGAAATAACATACATTACTATTTTTTAATAACTTTTCATTTTGAAATTTTCTTGAAAAAAAAATTATGTTTGACCAATCTAGACATCATTCTCTACATGATGAAAAAAAAAATAGTGAATTGATTAGTTTATCTCCAACTATGTTGGGCATACACAAGGGGTTTTAAAAAACACTAATTAGGGCAATTAAAAAATTAATAAGAAAAAATATATTTATCAAAAAAATTACAAAAAAATATCCTGACCAAAATTCAACATCTTGTCGTACACATGCATGCTTTCGCTAAAAGACAGGGGACTTCTAAAAAGTCACCTTTTGTACATCCAATAAAAAACCAACTTGCATCATCTAGGTATTAGAAAAAATTACATATTTGAAAACTAGAAACAAAATCCTACATTTCTTATTTTTATATCATCTTAATATTTTATGTGCAAGTACTTCAAATTGTCACTCCAAGTATGAAAAAATTTGAGAAATAAGAAAAACACTTACACTTTTTGGCCAAAAAGTGTACTCTTCTTCTTGCACTTACCCTTCTTCATTATTTCTCATGTACTTTAATCACTTTCATTCACACAAGCTTATTTACAAGCTTCTTCACATTCGTTTTCAAGATTTTTTCACAAGCATTGAGCCTTTTGCATTCAAGTTTTAGTTTAGATAACTTCATAGTCTAGATATCTCATAGAAATCTACACATCCTCTTCTCATCTCAAAATCATAAGCTTCTTCATTGGCCTTTGAGCCTCTTAGTTTATTATTTTAGTTTTTGTAAAGATTCAAAGCTTTCTCTTTTATGAGATTGTTTTCATGCATTCTTTGCTTAAGCTAATCTTATGCATATCATCCCCTCTATCATTTTATTCTTCCAAAAAGATCACACATTCCTTCTTTAAAATTTGTTATTGCTTCTTAGCTACTTTTTAACTCCCTTACATCCCTGTTTTTATCCCTATCAACAAGAGTAGGACTCCACTATTGTAGATGAGGAGATGGTTGCCACATGACCTTTGAGGACATAGCCTAGCACTAGGGCTTATTATTATAGGTTCTTTATCCCTTTACTAGTAATTAGCTCACATGATGGCCATGAGGAAGTAAAACATTGTTTTGTCTTTCTCTTGATAGTATTTAGAGTTAAAATAGAGTTATTTTCTTTCCTTCCTTTTTGTTTTCCTTAGAGTAGTTACAAATTTAAATTAGAAGCTTGAAAACTCAAAAAAACAAAAACATAGTTACATTGCATTAGGGAAAGCTATATAGTTTGCATGCATATTTCCCTTCCATAGTAAATCAATCATCTTTAAAAATTGGGAAAAGAAAAGATTACATTCATTTATGATTAGTTGGACAAGAAATTGATTTTAAACATTTGGAAACTCAGAACTTTCAATCCCAAGTGGTTTAGTCATGAGGTAAAAAATGTTCAAATTTCATTCAAAAACAAACATCAAAGAAGACCTCAGTTTCATCATGATGCATAGAAATCAAACATAGGAAAACATCAAGGAAACCCTCAGTCTTGTCATGGGGTACAAAAGTTCACAACAATTGAACAAACAATATAACATAACAACTCTATTGTCACTTGCAATGTTCTTGTTCCACACAAAGAGAGTAATCAATCCTTTACTCCTACCTAGCTATTTTTCCATAGAAAGGTAAGATTGATTTGGCTAACACTTTTAGCAAGGGTGCAGTGCATGTGCTATTTGGAGTCTAACTCACCTTTTTTGTGTCTGAGTCACATTCTAGTTATCACATAATTTGGTAAACCTAATGTGAAGAGTAAACCTTTTTAGTTGAGCTTTTTGAATTTCCATTTCCTTAATCCCATTTCTATCTTCATCCTACTTTCAATGCCACCTTGACCATGTTTTGGTGAAACTGACATGAATTACAAAAGCTTCTATGAGAGACTCTTCATGATCTTGGTGCTTTAAAAAATCATTTAGGAAGGGCTCTTTTTTGTTTCCTCATGTTTTTGACATTCCACTTTCTTTCACTTCCATGTTCATCTCATTTATTTTTTAGTGTTTCTTGGGTCCCCAAAGTAGGAAAAAGTCACATAGAGTTCAAGGAAACTTCCCCTTTAATAAAATTAGCATACCTTTCAATCTAATAGCTCTAATATCAAATAAATTAGCTTTTGAAGACTCAAATTTAAAGGGCATCCAACAAAAGCCCAACAACTTCTTTGTTTTTAACAATATAACATATAAGGACATGACCATTCAAATAAATCAAGGAAAAACATATTGAGGGAGAATTTGATTTAAGATCCACCAACAAGATTAACACATAACAAGCTATAGGAAAATGGTCACCTAAATAGAAAATGAGGTGAGTCATCTAGAGAAGAACTTATAAGAAAATTCAGAGGCATGAGAAGCCCTTCCACATAGCTTATCAAACTAAAATATTTGTGGCACATGTCAAGTGTCATAAAAAAGTTAAACTAGGAGGCAACCCAAAACTCCCCCATATAAACTTTCATTCCTACAACACAAGTAATGAAGCATTTAGCCTCCCTTTTTGTCATCACTCAACATGATATGTTTTTGTTGGCAAGAGACACTGCTAGAATTCATAAGTGTTGTCATTGATGGCAACAAAGTAGATCCCACACATCCGCAGTGCATAAATTACTTATACCGGAAGTCAGATTAAAGATAGGATGATCCGATAGTCAAGAATAGAGCATATGATAAGGTCTGACAGATTGGGTCCAAAACTCTCTGATAGTGAAACCCATCATGTTATGGATTTGGGTGAGTAATAAGGGGTATCTGAACTACTTTACTCCAGAGATTTAGCCTCTGATGACAAAGCATATGAAAGATATGAGCATCTGAGTATCAGACTTCAGTTAGACAATGTAGACAGAGAAATAGCTAGCCAATAGGGTATCAGACCTTAATCTGGATGTGCAGAAGGTGTTGATCAAGTAACATGAGGTGTTATATGATTTTGGCTGACTTAGGTAAAGATTTCTATGCCTAAGATTTGGTGTGCATCATCTATCAAGTATGAATTCAGTCAACAGAACAGTATCTTTCAAATATCCTAAGTATTCTTGTTGCTGACTAGAAAGTTCATTGAAATCCGTGATGCGAATATATATACCTGATGGATTCAAGCTTGTAAGTGTAAAGTAGTGATATGTGTATGGATTAAGTGTGAAGAAAAGCAGAGAGAAGTGTGTAGGCAGTAATCCAAGCCCAAAATGTGACAAGAGAGTAATACTAAGTAGAGGAAGAATGAAGTGTGCTAGATCAATATACTGAGCCTAACTAGAACTAAACTCTTGCATATGTGGATGTTGTTCATTAGTTCAAACACATTATTATCATATGTAAGTCTCTAGTAGGTAGTGATCCTCTTGTGAACAGTGTGCTTGGGCAGTGAGCCCTAATAGTCAAGTGTCATTTTGTACTTCTTTATTCTTTTAACAGAGAATACAATCTTGGGTTAATCACCCTATGGTTTTTCCCGTAACAGAGTTTCCACATAAAAATCCTTGTGTTTGCACAAAAGGAACTTTGTGCAAAGGACCTAGACCATGCCTTTGTAAGAAGGCCATGTGGACATGTACAAGAGGCCATGCCTTTTTAAATTTGGGGGAATGGAGAAGATTTAATGAATATGAGATTAGGATTTAGGTTGTGCAAGTGGGGGATTAGGCTAGTTAATTAGGTTTAGGTGACCTAATCAAAACTATAGAAAATAGGGAATTAAATAAATATAAATATTTATTTAATTCATGAGATGAAAAAAGGGGATAATAGATAAATTAAATTTATCTAATTTTTAGACTATAGAGAAAGGGGATAAATGATTAATAAATCATTTTGGCTAGGGATAAGTATCGATGTAGGTACTGATGCAGATACATATGAATAGTGATTTTTACAATACAATATTGTAAAAACATTGATTGAAGGGGATTTGATCAATTAACAATCTAAACATGTGTTTATTTAGTTAATTGTGGAGAAAAGGTAGTTTAGGGGTGTCTAGAGATGATTAGTGATGGTTTAGGGATGGATAGGGATGAATTAGGGATGTTTAGGGATAAGACAAAGAGTGGATGAATAATGAATGAATTTGGGGAACCAAAATGCCAACAACTATCCCTCAAGAATCAATGAGCAATTATACAACATGTTGCAAGTATGAGTAGTAAGTGTTTTCATTGATGTCAACACCTAAGGTCAACATCTAAGGAAGTTATTTGAATAAGTTTGAACAAGTATTTGAGAAGTTAGTACAAGTGTAGAACTACTTTATCTACCAGAATAGTACACTATTTTGCTCCACATATCTTATAGATTGAATATCTTTGTTTGTAGTTTGGAAGTTATGTTAAGGGTTGTCTGTAGTTGCTATGTTTCAAGTTTGAGCCTCCGGTGTGAAGATTTGAGCAAGTTTTGTTCGCCAAAGTAAAAATTATTTTTCTATGTATTTAATGGTAACAGGGAGAATGTATTCTGCTCTACGTTTCTCCGTATTTAAGTTTTACAGTTTGCAGTTCTGGAATTAAGTTTGTAATGATGATATGTGCCTTCATTCAAAATAGTTTGTGATTTGGTGCTCCACAAGCGATCTTTCCTTTATGACAGTGGCCAACAGTAATGTCCAAGTGCTCTGATTTGAAGAATCTTATGCATACAATATTTTGGGGTCGTATGGAAGTTCTTAGTGATTGTAATGTGCTTGTGGATGTCTCTAGATCATTTTCTTGTCTTTTGATTAGTTTGTAAAGTGTAATCTAGATCGTGCATGAAGCGTGTTCCTAAAGGTCTTAGTGTTAACACCAATTTTACCTGACTTGCTTGTTTTTACTACTTGTGTTTATGCTTCAAAGTTTGTAAAGTGTGTTGTTGCGTGGAAGATTGCATTTGAGTCCCAACTAAGGCTTAATGTGGTTTGCATTCATTCTTTTCTTTCACAAATCTATTTAGGTCCAAACCTATTATATGTGTATGTCGACCTTGGAGATTGTTCTAATGGTTGATGATTGTAATGCCAACCTTTATGTTCATTCCAAGGTTGATGAATTGTATAAATACATGTAGTAAAGTCGTGAATGATAGATAAGGATGCAAAGATGCAAAGATAAGTATGAAGTGAAAAAGTAGAGAAGAGCATAGGAAGCTTATTGTGCTTGAGTGGAACTAAACCTTAGCATAGTGTAGATGCTACTATATTAGTTCACCAACTCTAGTAGTGAGCCACCCATTGGTAGTGAGCCACTTCTTTTGCAGTGAGCATTCTGGGCAATGAGCCTTGTTGTAAATTTTGCTATATCTTTTATATTGTGAGCTAACACTCACTATGGTTTTTCCCTTATTAGGTGTTCCATGTAAAAATATGGTGTCTCATGTGTTGAATGTGTGAATGTGATTAAGTTTCTGATTATATGCTTTCATGGTTAAATCATAATCAAGTGGTTAATGTGTTGATGTTTGAAAGAAGTTAAGTTTTTCTACAACTGATTCACCCCCCCTCTCAGTTATCTTGTGCATTTCAACAATTGGTATCAGAGCAAGGGTTCCTCAAAAGAAAGCCTAATAGCTTGAGGTAGATTCATGATGGCACACAAGAAAGAGTCTCTATACTTTGATGGAACGAATTATGCTCTCTGGAAGGTACAAATGCAAAGTCATCTTATTTCTCTTGGTTATAATGTTTGGAAGATGGTAGAGAAAAAGTATACTATTCCTAAAAATGGTCCATCAGATGAAGATGAAGTCAAATAGTATGAGTTAAACAAAAAATCTAGAGATGATCTATTAAATGCCCTATCTAATATAGAGTTAGTGAAAGTTATGGATTTGGAAACTGCTCATGAGATCTGGGATAAGTTGAAAAATTTGTATGAAGGAGATGATTTTGTAAAAAGTACAAAATTACAAAATCTAAAGGCAAAGTGTGAAGCCTTGAAGATGAGTGATGATGAGAACATAACAATCTACATGCAAAAGGTTGATGAAATTTTCAATGGAATCAAAGGTCTTGGAGGAACTATTAATGAGGATGGCATTGTGCTGAAGATTCTTAGGTAATTGCCTAAATCTTATAGCCACAAGGTGTCAGCAATTGAAGAAGTTATGAGTGTGAAAAAGATTACAAAAGATCAGTTGCTCAGGAAGCTTACCACTTTTGAGATGAGAGAGTTTGGTGATGCATTGCCAAAGACTGAGACTGCTTCTAAAGCCAACACTTTAGAAAAAACTTTAACATCTCCTAAATATGTTGTGGAATCAAATGATGACCTTGATGAGATTGAAGCCAACTTTGTGGACATAATACAAAGAGGTATCGGTAAGTTCAAGGGAAAATTACCATTCAAATGCTTTTCTTGTGGTAAGATTGGTCACTATGCCTCCAGGTGTCCAGAGAGAATTGGGAGAGGTAAGAAGAAATTCGAAAGTAGACCTAGGACTATAAAGAAATGCTATTATGTTAGAGATCTTGATGATGATGGTGTGACAGTTGATGAGTCTGATGATACTAGTGCAAATTAAAGCTTGTTTATTGCTATTAAGAAAGAACCTGTGTCTACTAATCTTGCTAGTTGTGTGAAGGAAGAAAAACTAGTGGAAGAGAGTGCCCTGTCTGTCTGTCAGGATAAGAAAGATAAGGATGAGTGGATTATTTACAGTGGATGTTCACATCACATGACCAGCGATAAAAGTAAGTTTGTAAGTCTGGAAAACTATAATGGAGGACTGGTTAGGTTTGGGGATAATAAAGCTAGAAAGATTTGTAGAAGAGGATCTATTTATTTTGATGGTAAGCATATCATAGATGCTGTGCTATATGTGAAAGGTTTAAAGCATAATGTTTTAAGTGTTGGTCAGATGTGTGACAAAGGATATGATCCAAGATTCAAGGATAATGGATGCAAGATCATGGAAAGCTCTAGAACAATGATTGCTACTGGTAAGAAGACAAACGGTAATGTTTATCATTTGAGAGGAACTAATGATTATTGTTTTTGGCTCAGTCAAATAAGAGTTGGTTGTGGAATAGAAGGATGTGTCATATCAATTTTGACAACTTGGTGAAGATAAGATCAATACAACCTGTGAGAGATCTGCCTAAGCTTGTGAAGCTTGCTAATACTATTTGTAAGGAATGTCAATTGGGGAAACAGACAAGGACAAGTTTCAAGAGTAAAGAGCAATTTTCTACTAGATTGCTTGAGTTGGTGCATACAGATTTATGTGGTCCTACAAGAATAGGAAGTCTGCAAGGAGACATGTACTTTATGTTACTTATTGATGATTATTCTAGAATGACATGGGTCACTTTTCTAAAAGAGAAATCAGAAGCCCTAGACAAGTTCAAAGCTTTCAAGGAAATGGTTGAGAATGAGTTAGAATTGAGGATCAAATGCTTAAGGTCTAATAGAGGAGGTGAGTTTACATCAAATAAATTCAACATTTTCTGTGAAGAGCATGAGATAAAAACACAGTTGTCTACTCCTAGGACTCCTAAGTAGAATGAAGTTGTTGAAAGAAAGAAAAGGACAGTTCAATAGGCTTCTAGGTCAATGATGATGGAGGCTTATCTACTGGAAGTGTATTGGAGAGAATCTATACATACTGATGTCTACATTCAAAACTAAGTCCAAGTCAAAGGTAATGGTACTAAAACTCCTTATGAATTGTGGTATGGAAGGGTTCCTATAGTGAAATATTTCAAAGTTTTTGGAAGCAAATGTTATATCAGAAGAGATGAAGAGTTAGGCAAGTTTGATGCTAGGTGTGTTGAAGGAATTTTTTTTGGATACTCTACTAAGAGTAAGGCCTACCAGTGATACAATAAGAGATTGAAAAAGGTCATTGAGAGTGCTAATGTGAAGGTTGATGAAGATGGGGAAATAACATCAGATCTAAGTGGCTATGAATCAGATGAACCTGCTATTACAGTCAATGAAGAAAAGGTGGAATAAAAGGATAGTCAAGAAGAAAAGGCTCTGGAAAGTGTTGTTAAGACTCCCAGGTATGTAAGGATTAATCATTCTGAAGATTAGATAATTGGTGACAAAAGAAAAGGGGTATTGACAAGGAAAAGAGTTGCATAGTAACATGTGAACTACTGTTTGATTTCACAAATTGAACCTAAGACTGTAGGTGAAGTCTACAAAGATGAAATTTGGGTAAAAGATATGGAAGAAGAGTTGATGCAGATAGAGAAGAATCAAAATGGGGAATTAGTTCCTAGACCTACTGACAAGAATGTGATTGGAACTAAATGGGGTTTTAGAAATAAGATGAATGAAAATGGAGAAGTAGTAAGAAACAAAGCAAGACTGGTATGCAAAGGATATTCTCAGGTTGAAGGTATAGACTTTAAGGAGACTTATGCTCATGTGGCAAGCATTGAAGCAATAAGAATGTTTATGGTATTTGTAGCACATAAAGATTTCAAAGTGTACCAGATGAATGTAAAATTTGTATTATTGAATGGAGAACTAGAAGAAGAAGTTTACATTGAACAACCTGAAGGATTTTAGTCATCAAATCAAGCTGACATGGTATGAAGATTGAAGAAAACCCTATATGGACTCAAGAAAGCTCCTAGAGCCTGGTATACAAGATTGGATAAATATTTTTTACAATTAGGATTTAGCAAAGCTACCGCAGACAGTAATCTCTACTTCAAATTTAATGGTGATCAGGTTTTGATTGTTGTAGTCTTTCTTGATGATAGTATATTTGGAGGCAATGAAGGAATGTGTAAGAAACTTGCAGAGGAAATGCAAAAGGAGTTTGAGATGTCTATGCTTGGTGAAATGAATTTCTTTCTAGGACTACAATTACTCAATTAGAAAAAGTAATTTTCATTTCTCAGTCCAAGTATGTGAAAGAGTTGTTGAAGAAGTTTTGAATGGAGCATTCTAAGCCAGTATGTACCCCTATGGTAACTAGTTGCAAGCTAAGAAAGAATGATGAATCACCTAAGACAGATGAGAAAAGTAGAGGTCTATGATTGGAGGGCTACTTTATCTAACCCATACTAGACTAGACATAATGCATGCAGTCTATCTTTTGGAAAGATTTCAAAAAGATTCCAAAGAGTCACATGTGATGGCAGTCAAGAGGATGATGAGGTATTTAAAAGGCACTTTAGACTATGGATTGTGGTATCCCAAAAATATTGATTTCACTCTTAGTGCTTATATAGATGCAGATTGGGTTGGAGATGCTGATGACAGAAAAAGTACAAGTAGACGTGCTTTCCTCTTGGGTAACAAATTGGTTTCATGGCTAAGAAAGAAGAAAGAATTAGTTTCTTTGTCTACTATAGAAGTAGAATATATTGTTGTAGCATGTTGTTGTACTCAAGTGCTTTGGATGAAGCAAACATTGAAGGACATAAGAGTTGTGTTTGAAAAACCCATTTCAATCTTTTGTGACAACACAAGTTCTATAAACATTTCAAAGAATCCAGTGATGCACTCAAGAACAAAGCATATATCAATAAGGTATCACTTTTTGAGAGAAAAACTAACAGAGAATGAAGTAAAGATGGAATATGTGTCTACCAAGGATCAAATTGCAGATATTTTTACAAAGCCTCTGCCTAAGTATACTTGTGAGTATCTTAGGAAAAAGGTAAGGGTTATTACCCCTCCTCTAAACTAAGATGCATAGAAAATGTATCAGTCTAGTGGTATCCAAAGTTTCATCTTTTGATTTGGATTGATGTTTTGAATGCTATCTCTCAGGGGGAGGAGGTAGATATTGTTGATATGAGTTCCTAATAAAGAGTACTAAGTGTTACAGTGTTGTTGATAGGGGGAGTAGTTCAGTATCAATAAAGAGAAAGAAAAGGTCTGGCACCCTTTGACATTGATGTCAAAGGGGGAGAGATGTTCATGTGAAAAACCTAAGGAGAAAGTTGCAGTCAAAGAAAACATAAAGTAAGGGGGAGCAAAGAAGCAAAGCAAGTTTGTATGTCTTGATGGTTTTTCACATCATGTGTTGCCATCAATGACAAAGGGGGAGATTGTTGCAAGTATGAGCAGTAAGTGTTGTCATTGATGTCAACACCTAAGGAAGTTATTTGAATAAGTTTGAACAAGTATTTGGGAAGTTATTACAAGTGCATAATTGCTTTATCAACTAGAACAGTGCACTATTTACTCTGCATATCTTATAGATTGAATATCTTCATTTGCGGTTTGGAATTTATGTTAAGGGATGTTTGTAGTTGCTATGTTTCAAGTTTGAGGCTCTGGTGTGAAGATTTGATCAAGTTCTATTCACCAGAGTAAAAATTAGTTTTCTGTGTATTTAATAGTAACAGGGAGAATGTATTCTGCTCTGCATTTCTCCACATTTAATTTTTACAACCTATGATTCTTGAATTAAGTTTGTAATGATGCTATGTGCCTTCATTCAAAATAGTTCATGACTTTGTGGATCTTTCCTTTATGACAGTGGCCGATAGTAATGTTCAAGTGCTCCAGTTTGAAGAATCTTATGGATAGAATGTTTGGGGGTTGTGCAAAAATTCTTAGTGATTGTAATGTGCTTGTGGATGTCTCTAGATCATGTTCCTACCTTTTGATTAGTCTGCAAAGTGTAATTTGGATTGTGCATGAAGCGTGTTCCTAAAGGTCTTAGTGTTAACACCAATTTTAGCCGACTTGGTTGTTTTCACTACTTGTGATTATGCTTCAAAGTTTGTAAAGCATGTTGTTGTGTGGAAGATTGCATTTGAGTCCTAGCTAAGGCTTAGTTTGGTCTGCATTCATTCTTTTCTTTCACAAATCTATTTAGGTCCAGACCTATTGTATGTGTGTATGCCGACCTTGGAGATTTTTCCAATGGTTGATGATTCTAATGCCAACCTTGATGTTCATTCCAAGGTTGATGAATTGTATAAATACATGTAATAAAGTCATGAATATTAGATAAGGATGCAAAGATGTGAAGATAAGTGCGAAGTGAAAAAGTAGAGTAGAGTAGAGGAAGTTTATTACACTTCAATGGAACTAGACCTTGGCATAGTGTAGATGCTACTATCTTAGTTCACCAACTCTGGTAGTGAGCCACCCATTGGCAATGAGCCACCCCATTGGTAGTGAGCCACTTCTTTTGTAGTGAGCATTCTAGGCAGTGTTCCCTAAGGCAGTGAGCCTTGTTGTAAAATTTGATATATCTTTTATATTGTTAGATAACACTCACTGTGGTTTTTCCCTTATTGGGTTTTCCACATAAAAATTTGGTGTCTCATGTGTGAATGTGATTAAGTTTCTGGTTATATGCTTTCATGGTTAAATCATAATCAAGTGGTTAATGTGTTGATGTTTGAAAGAAGTTAAGTTTTTTCTACAACTGATTCACCCCCCCTATCAGTTGTCTTGTGCATTTCATCAAAATGATCATTGCAATCCTTATCAAAAACCTTAAAATTATAATCATGATAAATATTGATCAGTTCACAAGAGAAGGGGGTATGATATCAAGTCATGTTAGGAGTACCATCACTTCATATCAAGAACATATTCCCATACCCTCCAGATGAAGGAAATAGTCTCAAAAGTTGGCAAAATACCTTAGGCCTTATAAAATTAGATAAAGATCAAGAAGTTTGTCTTACCCAAGGACCAAAATAGAAAAATTCCACCCCTAGTGATTCAAAATCTTCTCACATACTAGAACTTCTCAAAAGTTCTACTCACAAGAATGATCATATCAATGCCTTAGATTTAGGCCATATAGTCCAGACCACTCCAATGAGAAGAATTCTTCTTCAAAATTCAATTTCAAAAAGTTACCCTTAGACATAGACATAGCTAAATATGGTGATCTACCCCTCTACCTAATAGTTGGGTGAGTGCGAGATCATGATGGGCCAAATAGTGGCAATGGAGAAAAAACTTGCTGGATGAAAAAGTGCAAACATTTAGACCAATATTTAGATTTGGATGGAAAGGGTGTTAATATTTCTAGCTCAAATATGGATTCCCTCCTAAAATGCCTTGGGATTACCTCATATTTAGACAAGTGGGAGTCCCTAAACTTGCCAAAGAAACTTGCAAAACCACCCATTTAGTGTTATCTTAAATTTTCCACAATTTCATTCTTGAAGCTAACAGAGTTTTTTGTAACTAAATTTAATCAAATGAAAAGGGTTTATAGAGATAGCTATTAAGATTCTAAAAATATAATATATGCCTCATAATAATTTAATAGGTAATTGATAAAAAGTGTGTAAATCTCAAAACACAACATAAAATGCACATATAAAATAGGAACGTTCTTTTATTGATTTGGACAACCCATTACATTACAGAAGCTCAAATACAATAAGAGGATGAATCCTCCACAAGCTGCAACACATTACAACTTCCTATCTAAAGACTCTAGAATCTTTTGCCTTTTTGTAACCCCAAATCAACTAGGGTTTCTATTTTCCCACCTATTCTTGACTCTACACTTTCTCCCTTAGCTCAACTACTTCCCAAGGTTCCCAAAAATAGTCATAAATAGCCATTTTGGCACCCTCCAGCCAAAAATTTGAAATTTACAACTCCCTCCAAAAATAGGTCAACTTTCGGGAAGCATAACTTTTGATCCGGGTGTCCGATTGATGAACTGTTTGAAGTGCCAGAAATCTCACCAAGTGAACTATCACGCCAAAAATTTGTAAATGGATTTCTATAAACTTTTTAGAGTGTTAAGGGATGTTTTAGTGCATCATATTTGATTTCAAAACTTTTCAGGGGACCTCACAAAATTGAAACTTTAATATCTTCAAATCCAAACATGATCTTGAGCTAAAATTTACCAAGAATGCTTATTTGACTATTCCGAAGCTTTGGGGAAAATTTCAAGCTCAACCTCTTCTCTAATAAAGACTTACTAAAAATAGCAAATTCTGGTATCCTTAGCCCTGTTGGAAACTTTGAAGGTTCTGAGTCATTATTCAAGCAAATGGCTATCCAAAAACA
Organism: Cunninghamia lanceolata; assembly: GCA_027924645.1. Lineage (NCBI taxonomy): Eukaryota > Viridiplantae > Streptophyta > Pinopsida > Cupressales > Cupressaceae > Cunninghamia > Cunninghamia lanceolata. Next base: position 17,764,385 of record BSBN01001807.1, on the reverse strand, counting down.
CAAATTTAAAAAAAATGAAAAGAAAGTCATCAATTTTGAATCAACATTGTTTTTGGGTGATGCAAGATTGCCCTTACACCTCTAGATGCTCCTGCGTCAAACACCTAGGGTAATTTCAGAACTGACCCCATCACGTCTCAAGAGTTAGAGGGAAACCAAGATGGATAACCTCAGCCTTAGATAACCAGGATGAATCTTCAATAGGCATTCCTCTCCATTTAACCAGGTACTCTTCATATTGCATGTTTCTTGTGCTTCTACCCACATGGCTATCCAAAATTTCTTCAATCTCCTCCATTTCTGAAGTAGCTGCCATAATACTCCACTGTTCTTTTGTTGGTCCATCCTTTGTTCCACCTTTATGATATTTTGTTAAATTAGCAATGTTGAACACATGGGAAATGTTGATCCCACTCGGCAACTCTACCTCATATGCATTTCCTAAATCATTCTTCTTCATAATCTTGAATGGTCCAAATTTCTTCATTTTCAACTTATTATATGTTCCAACTAGAAACCTTTCTATTCTCAAGTGAACCATGACTTCATCTCCTACCTGGAATTCCTTATATCTCCTCTTCTGATTTGTATTAGCCTTGTACTAAATATTCATCTTATTAATGTGTTTTCTCACCTCTTCATGCAAATTCTTCTGGTGTTCTGTAAAGTCTTTGGCTTTAGCACTTGTTTTTTCTCCCTTGTCTAGCTTCCTTAACTCTAAAGCATTTCTTGGTCTATTCCCATATACAATCTGGACTGGTGATTTACTAGTACTCATATTGACAGAATTGTTGTAAGCAAATTATGTCTGTGGTAAAATCAAATCTCATCCCTTGGGCTTATCTCCTACTAAGCATTGTAGTAGGTTACCTAAACTCATATTCACCACTTCTATCTATCCATTAGTCTGTGGATGGTGTGCAAAACTAAACTTCAAATATGTCTTCAACTTCTTCCACAATGTCCTCTAGAAATAACCAACAAACTTGGTATCTTGATTTGAAACTATGCTCTTAGGTAGACCATGTAGTCTCACCACATCTCTAAAATATAATTCTACAATATGAACAACATCATTAGTCTTCTTACAAGGAATAAAATGTGCCATCTTTGAGATGTTAGAGTAATAGGTTAATTACTTAATTAATTTAGTCATACCGATTAATTAATTAAGTCACCTTTACTTTATTTCACTTTTTTTAATGCACTGGTAGACTTTTGAACGTGACTGGCGACACTGGTGCGACACGCCCTCTAGCTCCACGTGAATGCTTTTGCCCAAAGCAATGAACTGGTGAGGCCACAACATAGGGGAACTCATCCCCTAGTAAGAACACTTCAAACCCGTGAGCTCGTTGGCCCAGCGAAGGTGTAAAGCCTGCGAGCTCATTGGCCCAGTGAGGGTTTGAACTCTGGTGGCCGCCACTACAACTAAGTGACTTAACCATCCAACCACGTCTTTATCGGCAACTTTATTTAACTTAACCTAAACTTAGGCACTTTAATAATTTATTATTAATCCTGGGTTCTCTCTTTTAGGGTTTCGATCACCTTTTATAAGGATTGATCTTATTGTACTTATTCATTCTTTATGCATTTTGCTTCAGGTTTGTAGAGCACCATTATTATGCCACTTGGTCTCCTTTGTGTGACAGGTTATTTGCTTGCAGGTGTTCATTGGGATATGTGAGGTTGGTTTATCAACTTCAACATGGTATCAAAGCTCCAGATCTATAGCTTCCTATTCATTTTTTGAGGGATCTTGCCTTAAAGAAACATTTTAGTGCCTCTTGAGTCAATTTGGACCTCACCATTGCATCTAGAAGGTTCAAAATAGTCAAGATTAACCTTTGTTTTGTTAATTTTGGTTATACGGTGCCTGATCTACGAGGGTTTGAAGTTTGAGAGGGTTTCCAGATCCAGAGGGTACGTGCAATTTTGGAGCATTTTCGGCCCAAGTAGACCTCACCATTGTGTTTAGAGTGCCCAAAACCCCCAAAATTGACTATAAAATTGTCAAAATTAGACACAGTGACTCCGGGAGGCAAATTTTTTTCATTTCTAGGTCGTATAGCCTGGGATGACACAAAATCCAATAAAAAAACTAAAAAAAACATAGAGTTAAAGGCGTTGCAGTCTATTAACTGCTAGTGGCTAACCTAACCACCAGGCTTCAGTCCAAACCCCTTTTGGAGTAGTTTTGGTATTTTGGCCATAACATTTGCATTCGAACTCAGATTTTTGAAAATAAAATATTACTGAAAAGCTGGTCTTGAGACTAATTCAGTGGAGCAAGTGATTTTTCCTAGTTTTGTGTTTTTGTTGCATTTATTTCTAGTCAAAGTAATATCTTCATTTATGTGCTCCTGGAGGCATAACTTTTTCATATGGACTCTGTTATTTGAAAATGAATAGGTGTTGGGAAGGTATTCTAGTGCTCTTTCCATATCTATAGAGTTTTTATTAGAAAATTTACGAGGTATTCTTTATTCAGTGTGTCAATTTTATGGCTTATGTTTAATAGTCTCGACATTTTAGCACCTAGAGAAGTTCTGTTTGTTTTGTTGGGCTTCATTTATCAACATTAATACATATTCTGATTGTTGAACTCTGATCTAATTTATTTGAGGAGATATCATGGTTTTTGGTATATGTGGTCCTTTTTAGACATTGTGAGCTTCCATTGTAAGCACTTTTCATATATAAACGCACCGAAATAAAGTGTCTCAGCATTGTACATGTATTCTTGAGATCTTGGACATCATTTTGTGCCTTATTATACTCACACTATGATATAAAGTGCCATGGGGGGTTGGTGTTTGCCTTTTGTTTTTCCATCACACCTTTGTCATGCGTGTGTTCCTTGGTTTGCACACCCTTTTATTTGCTGGTACTTATTGTGTTGTTACACAACATGCCCCATTTTGCCTTAGCAAAATAGGGACCCAACCTTTTTCTTTCTTCTGCTTGCTTGTCTTCTTGATTTGGGCAGTTTGGTAAAATTTAGTGTCACCTTTGCCTATGCATGTGCATCACAAGGAGAGGTCAGTTGTCCAATTTAGAATTTGCTATCATAAACCTCATAATTAGAAAGAGTACAAAATTCAGAGCAAGTTTACCTTTTGAATCACCCTCATATTGTTGAAGGATAGAAAGTTATGCTAAGTCAAAGATGGGTCAACCCAGATATTTCCCATAGGGTCATATTTCTAAATATCAATCATATTTGTTTAGATGACTCTGACTTAGAAAAATCACCCAATGTCCATCCAATCCTTGATATACGAATGTCAAACTTAAATAGGGATGAGTATCTACCCATCATAAGCCTCATGTATTTTACGGGGGGGGCGGGGGGGGGGGTCATATTTCCTAATATCCGTGATCTTACAAAATATCACCCCCTTCATGAATATGACTATGACATCATTTAGTTCCAACGAATGAAAGAGATCACCCTGATGATGATGTAATCATTGCACCCAATCCACGAAGGGTCATATGTCCTAACATATGTCATATTTCTTAATATGACAATGACATCATCATAACCTAATAACTGAAAACATAGATGGCATGATGATGTCATCATGATCTATCCCTAGGGAGGTCACATTTTGAAATATCCCTCACTATAGCAAAATGACCATGATGTCATCTTTCAAAAATAGTTGTTGAAGTCCATATGATGATGATGTTACCCATGATTCACGAGTGAGGAAGATATTTGTGGTTATCAAAAGACCCAGATATTTTTGAATATCCCTGATCTTTAACTTTATGACCTGATCTTGCTTAGTAGTCAAAGGTTGACCATATCACCCTCATCTTTAGTAAATGATTATCTCACGTAGAGGGGGATCATATTTTCAAATGTCCCTGTTAACCGAAAGATCACCCACTGGCATTAAATTCAAGTCAAAAGGTAGGTGGAGCCCCGTTGGTTTCAAATACAAATCTAACACTTGGCAACATCTATGAACTTCATGCGGATGATCAACAGATTCAATCAAAATTGCGCATACACCCTAATTTGTCCCATTGATTGGTTTAAAAGTAAAATTTAGGGATTATTTACATTTATCCTGTGACATTTGAAATTTTTAGATTTTTGAAAGTAGGCACCTCACAGTCATCTACTTGTGTAGCATGACACTCAACTTAAGGGAATGAAATAGAAGATACAGTATACTCACATCTTTCCCGTTATTAGTCATATAATCAAAAGGGGGGAAAATGAATATCAGGTAAGTAAAGTAAAACCCTCACCATTGTCATTTACTATAAATTACTAGGTAAATAGTTCTTTATTAGGTTAATCTGCATGATGATGCATGGAATAAATTAAAATGTTGAATAGTGATAATGAAATGCATAATATCTTTGAGCTCCCCATACAAACACCCTAGGGTAAGAAATGCATATTTCTATTGCTGGATTTAATGGAGGTCAGGAAGAACAGATCCAACTCTAAGTTCTTGAATCCCATGTTTGTATAGCCTAAGGGGGTAGGATTTAGATATGGTGTGATAGATGATACACATCAAGGGAAAACAGAGTTGGATGCATGGACAAGGAGATTAGATGATGATACTGATAATCCTATACTAGATAGGATATTCACAACTGGTATGTGGCACACCACCGAATTTCCATATGCAATGGAGGCCACTGAGCTAGTGCTGGAATGTGCTAGAAATTATAGCCTTGAGAGTAGAAGAGTGGAAAAACATGTCAGAGTGTATGTTGACTTTTCAATCAAGGGCGTCACTTCTGCATTCAATTTACCTATGGGGAATAAAGTGGTTAGTGTGAACCTAGGTAAGCTAGAGAAATAGTATAATAATAATAAGAAAGAGGCTAGGAAAATCATGTAGCAATGGAGGGCCAAGAACAACACATACACAGCTTTGGCTAAGTTACCAGTTTACTTGTACAAATTTGACTTTGATGAGGAGTATCAGTATATGATTGCCCTGTTAAGCAAGATGACTGGCAGACAGGATGTTGACAACTTTTAAAATTGGATGTATGGGATCATCTAGATGGTGCTATATTTAGACAACAAGCCTCTCTAGGCCAAGATCATTAGTGATTGTTTAGATAAAGGGATGAGAAAGCTAGGCGACAAGGCTTGTATTTTCCATATGACCTCTTATGTTGTATATATATGTGCTTCCCGAGGCACATTTAATGCCTTACAAATAGTGGGCAAGGTTGGAAATAGCACCGGTGATGTGAACATTTGGGACCATTATCCAAAATTATAGAGAAGAGCATATCTCAAAGATTATAAATTGGTAAATGACTCATTTTCAATGCATTTAGTCAGAACCATGGAGGAGGACAGAACTAAGAGATTGAGCATGGAGGTTCAAGCCATTATCTATAAGCATGGGGCTTGGTTTATCTAATTCCCCACCTTCTCATACATAAGAATAGAAGGATTTGAGGGGCAGCCTCTCATGTTGCCAAGATACCCCACTGATAGGGTCATATTGATGGAATTTGTTAGACAAGTATCTACTTCAGTTGAAGCACACATAGAGCAGAAAAATATTCCTCTTGTATTGTTCCTAGTATACAAGGGTTGGTATTTATGCCATGACAGACATAGCATTAAGGATTCTATTGGAGGATTGAAGCTCATGCATCTGCAACCATTTTCTATAGCTAGGTCATATGACCCATATGGAAGAATGAAGAAGTTATTGGGGAAACCAATACATCAAAAACATCTTGAAGACTATTGGACTGATCGTGATGATGAGGCAGAGGTCAGAAGAAGAACTTATCAAAGACTCACTCTCAACCAAATCCAGACCTTTGACTGCATTGTAGTGCCTACACAGCTACATGATGATGATGGAAAGATAATGTCTAGTGAATATAAAGATAAAAAGGTGTATAATGACACCATCTTAGCTCTTGATCTAACACTACCAGAAGAGACCTCATTTTATCAAATAATGCGGGGAGTCATCTAACTAACCCAGAGTTGGGTGACTACTAAAGTTAATAAATTGAAGAAGAAGGGTATGGTCCTTACTGTTGATAATAAAACTAAAAGACAAGAGCTATCAAAAGAAGAATATGATGATTTTCTCATTGAAAAGAGGAAATCTAATGGAGAGAGACTACCTGCTAAAGAACAAAAGCCATCATGCAAGGGTAAGAAGGCTGATCCTGAGTAGCAAGGGGTGGTAATTAAAAGGCTTCCATTAGAAGGTGATGGGACATCAACATCTACACCCACATCTACATCACAACAATCCCCTGATAAGCATAAAGGCAAGAGGATACTAAAGCCTATTCCTGAAAATGTAGAAAAACAACTATAGGATGAACCAGAGGAAGAAAATCCCTTGGAAGAGGAGTAGTTGGATAAAGGACTTGGGGATGATGATTTATTAATAACAAGTAAGAAAAGAAAGAAAGTGCTGCAAACACCTCCACCAAAGAAGAAAAGAACGACAATGAGGGGAAATGTTAGCACTAACCCTATCATATTAAGGGGTGCAGGTGGTTTGACTTTCATGAGGGAATTACAACATGAAGTCCCCATTCCTGAAATAATTCATTTTAAGACTGAGAAGATGGAAGAGCAGAAAGAAAAGGAAATGCATATGGTTGGTAAAGGGTCCCCCTTTCCACTTGTTAACACTGTTGAATTGTCTGATGATGAGGTAGTTTAGGATGTGGCTGTTCAGCATATGGAGACCTTAGTTGCTAATACTAAGATGACCTATCATGGGACCCCAATGGCTCAAAAGGTGACTAGCTAAGAGAAGGATGAAATGGATGAAATAGAGCAGGATAACACTGAAGAAGTAGCCCAACAGATAGGGCTAGCTAATTTGGTAGAGCAGGTTACTAGTCCTGCAATGATAGATTTAACTTACGAGGGTGATATGAGTCAGAACAAGAATGATGATCAGCCTTGGGAGCCTAAAGAAGCTGAAAATACAATGCATACAGAGACTGGTGATATGGCACTTGATCAAGGCAAAGGTCAAGATAATACACCCATAGGACAAAGACAATCAGAGGCACAACTTCAAAATAGAGGTGATGAACGTAATAATCTAGGATTAGAAGAGAAATCAACTGAGAAAGAGGTGAACTTGGAAGAAGCTAGTGCTTCTAAGGATGAAGAGCAGAGTTTAGCACAAGAGGAAAACTAATAGAAAGAAACATAAAAGATGACCAAGGGTGATCTAGGTGATCCCCAAGGTCAAAATACATAGTCTTCCCAAGAAGACAAAGTGACACATGGTGAGCAAAATTAGAATATTCAAGAGACTCCCAAGGAGAATCTACAAGAGGAGGTGCAAGATCAAGGTATGCATACTTTACAAAATCCTCCACCTCAGAAAGAAATACCTCAACAAGAGGTACATCAACAGAAGTCCCCTCATGAGAATTTACATGAGGAAGAAATAAGAAAAGAAAATTCACCACTGAGGGCAGGGCCTGATACACAGTCCCAAGATACTCAAAGTAAGGAGGGTGATCATCAAAAGCCTAAGGGTGATGTTCCTTATTGGTTGCAACAAGAGGCAAATTTGCAACAAGTTGATGAAGTGCAGTACTGTGATGTTTCTACATTGTTTGCGGGAAGCATGATTAATACAAGAAGAAAGGCAAGGCTGACATCTAGAATAAGAAGAGACCCTACTATAGGTAGGAGAATATCATAGGTAGCCTTACCTACAGTCGAAAAGGAGAAAGGCAAAATAGGCCTTGAAGAATTTCAGATCACTAATATTGATCTAGGTTTTGCAAATGAGGACCAAGAAGGTTAGGGAGGTAAAGACAGTATTGATTCTTTGACCCAAAGGGTGAAAAGAGAAAAGGATAAGAATAAGAAACATAAAGAGCACATTGCTCAATTGCATTCTTTTATTAAAGGACTATTTGATCCTAAGCATACATCTGTTAGTCCAACCACTCCATTAACCATTATATCATAAGAAGAGGCTACATGATTAGATCTGATGAAGCATAAGGCACAACTAATGGATAAGTGGTTCATATCTTCTATTTTTGAGGCTGAGGTAGTAGTGAAGACCTCCTTAGAATGGTGGAATTCTCTTAGTGATTTGAAAAGAAAGGTGGATAAACTGCAAAAATGAAGTAGGCAAGATATCCTTCAAATTAGAGAAGCACCTAGATGCTTTGAGTGAAATGAAGAGAATTGATATATAAATACTTATTAGTAACAAAATAATGGATAATAACACTTCCCAGCTGCTCAGTACTTAGTATGAGGACACTAGATTTGAATGTGACATTTTGAAGAGATGCAGTGGTAAACTCAGGGACATAACTGTCAAATTGCATAATCTAATGGCACAAGAAGCAGAAACCCTAGAGACACTAGAAGGAAAGGTAGAAGGGAAGATAGAAAATCAAGATGTTGATTTTGCAATTGAAGGTTTCCACGACAACTTTAAGAAAGCTACAGAGGATCCCCTACACCATTTGACAAAAGAGGTGATAAATAAAGTCATGAGGATGAAGGTCAGGGTGGAAACATACAATGAAACATTAAACATCAGGAAGAGTAAAATGGATGCCTTTTAAGTGAAATTTTATTCCCACAGGCATGTAGTGATAAAGGCCAAGGTCCAAGATGGAGGTGAGATTGATAGAATAGTGCAGTCATATGAATCCATCAGGGCAACCATAAAGGTACATATAGGGGATGATCTGCATCAGAGTGATAGTGATAATGAAGATGATGATGATGATGATGATGATGAGGTGTAAAATGATGGAGAAGAAGAAAGTGAAGAAGAAAAAGGAGATGAAGAGTATGTAAAGATGCATGATAATAGAATCATATGCATGATCCACTTGCAAGCGAATGAGTCTTGCTAGATAGTTGCTAGCTGGCAAATTGTGCCACATATGCGGATATTGACTAAATCAATGAGTGAATGTTAACCATTGATCTGAATAGATAAATCTTGACCATTGGTCATTTGTAACCACCTTCTCACCTTATTCTATAAAAGGGGATGGAGTGCACTCTTTAAAGCATTAGAAACTTAATTGAAATTAGATTGTTAAAGCATTCAGGACTGATTTCAAAGTTTTGTGAATGCACATGTCTTTTGAATACTTAATGAAAGAGAGGTTGTGTTGATTACAAATTATTGTAAATCTTGAGTAGTTAATGAACGAGATCTAGATATATGCATTGATTAGTTGCATCCCTTAGAGTGCTTGTCAGTCTACATGTGTTGTTTAGATTCCTTGTTCCTTTGAAGTTAGCATAAACCATACCTAACTGTGGAACATCCTAGTAAAATTATGGTTTGATTTATTCTCTTCATGACTGTATTTGGAATGTATGTGACTCAATAGCTAAAGGTTCACCAAATTTAGAAGTATTTCTTTTAATTTTCTTTAATTTCATTACAAATCACCTTCATAATTGCAAATAACATACAATCTAAAGCAAATAAACATGAAATATGCCTATAACTCAAATACTTGAATATATAGAGCATATTTTGAGTAAAAGCATGTCAAAATGATAAATATCATGCAAATACAGATGTACATCAATGATATACATATAAATATCTTCTTATAGACACATTATTTGAATGAATGCACAGTGTAGAAGCATAAAACAAGTTCATGACAATAAATGCTTAGAAGAATTGATCAAACTTATGAATGTACAACCATAATCTATGGATCATAGTAGAAATAACCTTATTTTTAAAGTAAAGTTACAGGAAACAGATGCAGAATCGATCATCTAGACAATGTAAGACCCCTTGAAATGGAAAAGAGCATGTCACATCAACCTCTGAGTAACGTCAAAAGATCATGACCTGATCAATGGAGCCTTAGAGTCATCAATTTGTTCCAAATTGATTGTACTTTTCAAGATAATAAAGGTTTGTTGTGCAAATTTTTATGCATTTTGTTATGACTAACAATCTTCATCAACATAAATTGGTGCTAGAAGGAGGGCGTTCATTCTGATTTGGAAGGTGAATCAATTGTATTTGTGTATTCATGTGTTAGAAATGAGTTAACCTTCTCAAATATCATCACAATTGTTCATGGTTTGAGTGTTCTTGCAAAGATTTCCTTGTTTTATATTCTTTCATATTTGTTCATCATAAATATTTCATAATTGAGCATAGACATTTCGAACTTTACAGTCAATTCTTGCAATCTTTGAAAATTGAGTCGTTGTTTGGGTCTTCTTGTTGAACCTTTGCTATAACTTGCTTGTGTTTCTTGATATCCTAATATCAAGGTCCAGAAGTCTGGTATTTGCTCATATTTACAGGTTTTATGCAAATATTACATATGAAAGGAAACTAGTTGTGTAGAAATTGCTTCCTACACTAATCTAATGAGGAGAGGTCTATGCAAATTCAATTTAATCCTTATCACTATAGCAACATATCTAACAGAGATATTACAGCAATACACAAGAACCAGAAAGAAGATAGAAGAAGAGAGACAAAGATATACGGTGGGGAAAACCCTTATCGGGTGAAAAATCCCACACTCAAAAACCTGCACAATGTATTAACAAATCTGAGAGAATGTTTACAATACACTTGCAAGGTAAGATTCAATGGTCTTTGACACTTGTGTTTGGAGTCAATCTGGCAGCATAACAGTACCTGTAAACCTATAATACAAACTCCATCTCCAAGCACCTGTTTATATAGAAAATACAAGGCAAAATAGGTCCTATTTTGGGATGGGTATCCAACTTGGCCTCATGGCCCAAAACCCACACCTAGGAACACTTGGTCAACATTGTAAAATGTGCCTAACACTTGTCCACAACTCCCATCCCAAAGGGGTCACCTATTTCCAAAATGGGCTATGACAAATGCTCTTATGACACTTACGACCGTCATAGAATCTATCATAGCAGTTGCAACTTACAGATGTAAGAGAATCTATCATACACATGCTATAAATAGCATATTCTCATATAACATGTCATAGTCCACCTTGGGGCACCCAAATATGTCTTTTTTCAAAGATGCTTCATGACACATGTCCTCACCTATCTTACAAACTTCTATTTCTGACTCTTACATGTCATAGATTCTATCATAGGAATCCGTCATAACTGTTTCGGTCAATATTCCCTTACACAACATGGAAGATGCCGACACATGGAAAAATGCTCCTACCACAAAGTGGCATGCCTATCTCCTCATCGTGCCACATCCCACAATATGACAATATAGAATTTACAAATATTTACAACAGAGGCAATTAAATAATAAATACAAACATTAATAATGTAAGGAATTACCAAGGTTGAGACACCTTAATTCCCAACATTCTCCCACTTGTCAAACACCTTGTAAGAGCCAATAGAAAAAACAAGATTTAACTGCTATAGGCCGAGAGGCCCATAGACTCTAAACACCATATAAACTTCTCTATGCCCACTGGTTTCGTCAATGCATCTGCAACATTCTTCAAAGTATCTACCTTCTCCAAATTTACCTTTCCATCCTCAACCATGTCTTGTATGAAGTGAAACAGAACATCAATGTGCTTTGTTCTAGCATGGAAAGTTGGATTCTTTGCAAGACAAATTGCACTCTAACTGTTACAACTGATCATGATATGACCTGCATCAACACCAATATCGAAACACAATCTCTTAATCCAAATGGCTTCCTTACAATCATGAGTTACTGGTATATACTCAGCTTCTATCGTGGACAAAGCAACAATAGGTTGTCACTTACTCATCCAACTAATAGCACCATCGAATAGTGTAAACACATAAGCACTGGTGGATCTCTTGCTGTCAATGTCACCTGCCCAATCTGAATCCACAAATCAACAAATATCAATAGAATGTGGAGGTCCTAAAATATTACCATGATAGAAAATGGAATACTTGGAAGTACCCCTCAAATATCTAAACACTCGCTTAACTGCATCCCAATGAACTCGTCCAAGATTAGACATAAATCGACTAAGGACTCCCACTACTTGGACAATGTCTGGTCTTGTGCAGACCATGGCATACATCAAACTGCCAACAACACTAGCATAAGGTACTCTGCTCATGTCCTCCACCTCACTAGGAGATTTTGGACAATCCTTAATACACAACTTTGTCCCCAGAGAAAGAGGAACAAACAATGGTCTACAATCTGTCATGTTGAACCTATCCAACACAGTCTTCATATACTTACTCTGGCTTAGCCAAAGTTTTCTATTGGTTCTATCTCTTTTGATTTCCATTCCTAGAATGTACATGGCTGCCCCTAGATATTTCATTTCAAACTATGCTAACAACTGATATTTAAAATTAGAAATCATATTCTTACCCTTCCCAATGAGAAACATATCATCAACATACAGTGCAACAATGAGAATACGATCACCATCAAACTTATAATACACACAGTGATCTAATTTCAATCTCACAAATCTAATTGACAACACAAAGGCATCAAACTTCAAGTACCATCTCCTAGGGGATTTCTTCAAACCATACAAAGACTTCTTAAGTTTGCAAACCAAATTTTCTTTACCTTTCACCATGTAATGCTCTGGCTATGACATGTATATTTCTTCCTCCAAATCACCATGAAGGAAAGTTGTCTTCACAACCACCTATTCTGCCTCCAAGTCATAAGCTCCTATGAGAGACAACAAGAATCTAATGGATGTCATCTTTACAAGAAGAGAGAAGATCTCACCATAATCTATACCCCCCACTTGTGAATACCCCTTCATAACCAATCTGGCCTTATACTTCTCAACACTGCCATATGCACCAAATTTCTTCTTGAACACCCATTTGCATCCAATGGGTTTTCATCCAGGAGGCAAAGGCACCAAATCCCAAGTTTGATTCTTTTCCAAAGAAGCCATTCCATCCTCCATGGCCTCCTTCTAGGAACCTACATCTTTCATGTCCATAGCCTCTGATATAGTTCTAGGTTCATCACTATTAGTAAGCAAAGCAAAAGCACAACTAGAATCAAGCAATGTAAAACCAAACCTTTCAGGTTGCTTTCTTATCCGTGTAGACCTCCTCAAGAGCTGAGGTTGAGGTTTAGCTTCTTCATCTGAGCTTTTAGAGTTGTTAGAGCTCTCCTCATCATCAGGTCCAACATTGTCTTTCTGTTCAGTCTTCTTAAGGGTGAGAGGAAACTGAACAACATCTTCTTTCTTTTCTTTTTCTTCTGGCTATAAAACAATGGAAGAACGTGTAAGATCTCAGAAGATGACACTTCTGCTATACAACACTTTTTCATCCATATGGTCCCAAAGCTTGTATCCTTTCACACTGACACCATAGCCAATGAAGATATACTTAACATCCTTGTTCTCCAATTTTGACCACTTCTCCCTAGGCACATGTGCATATGCCTCAACTAAAAACATGAAGATGCCTTATTGAAGGCTTTCTAGAAGACCACACCTCCATGGGTGTCTTTCCAACAAGAGATGATGTAGGAGATCTATTAACAAGATAGCAAGTAGTGGCAACAGCTTCAGCCCAAAACTTTTGTTCTAGGCCAGCTCCACTAAGCATACTCCTAGCCTTCTCCATCAGTGTCATGTTCATCCTTTCTGCAAATCCAGTTTGCTGCGGAGTGTATGGAGTTGTCTTATGTCTTTCAATCCCAAGTTCCTTGCAATATTTATCAAATTCTGTAGAACATAACTCACCACCATTGTCAATTCTCAAACACTTAATCTTCTTACCAGTCTAATTTTTAGCAAAGGCCTTAAACTCCTTAAACTTACTATAGACTTTAGATTTGCTTCTGAGAAAATAAATCCATGTCCTTCTACTATAGTCATCTATAAAAGATACAAAATATATAGATTTTGATAATGAAGGAATATTAATAGGACCAAATGCATCAAAATGAACAAGGTCCAACACACCAAAAGACTTGTGAGAACTCAAGTAAAACTAAACACGGTTTTGCTTTCCATAAATGCAATGTTCACAAAAGTCAAACTCAAGATTACAATCATCTAACCCCTCAACGAGGTTTTTATTTTTCAGGGCACGCATACCCTTCTCACCAATGTGGCCAAATCTCTTATGCCATAGCATTGTCTTTTCAGTAAGAAGTTTAACTTCCAAGGCATGATTACAAACATTAGAACTAGAAACAATAGATCTCTTAACTACTCATTTAGATAGTGGGGATGAAGTGATTGTTGCCCTCTTCTTTGAAATAGAAGAACTATTGCATTGTGAAATGCATGCCTCTAGCTGAAATAGAGTACCTCTCCTAGTACCCTTAGCAAGCACCATAGCTCCTCTAGTCATCTTGCATCCTTCTTTCAAAAAGACAACCTACACACTTGTATCATTCAAACTACTTATAAAAAGTAGGTTTTGTGCTAAGCCTGGGATATGCATAACCCCAGAGATCCCCTTCACTTGACCATCAGGGAATCAAATAGAGACTCTTCCATGACCAACAATCTTCAGATGAGAGTCATCACCCAAGTACACCTTTCCACCATCAAAATCCTCATACTTAGTAAACCAGTCTCGATGCGAGGTCATGTGGAATGATGCACAAGATTTAATCAGCACACATCATCAGATGCATGGGTTGCCAGGGCTGCGATGAAAGCATCACCATCATCTTGTGATTTGTCAGAATCTAAGTCAGGATCTTTCTTCTTCTTCTTCTTCTTCTTCTTCTTCTCTTTGCATTCCTTTTAGAAATGCCTAGATTTACCATAGTTCCAACAAATAGCCTTGGACTTTCCAGGAGATTTGCATCTCCCACAGGATTTGGATCTACCCTTCTCAGCTTTTTTGTCCTTCTTTTTCCCTTTCTCCTTGGGTCTTCCACAAACTACAAAAGCCTCTTTGGCTGCATTAGAAGACTTTCTCTGCATCTCCTTGGATAACAGTGAAGAAACCACTTCATCCATTTTGAATGTAGATGTGGTGCTTCTAATAGCCATGACAAGGTGATCCCACAAGTTTGGGAAAGAACAAAGCAAGATCACACATCGATCCTCCTCCTCCATTTTTACACCAATAGATGTCAATTGTGCAACCAGCATGTTAAAAGTAGTCATATGTTCAGTAATAGATCCTCCATCCTCTATTTGAATAGAATACAGCTTCTTTCATAGAAAAATTTTATTAACTAGGGATTTGGCTTGATACACATCTCCCAACTTCTTCCAAAGCAAGGTTGTAGTTTTCTCCTCATGGACATTTAACAACACAGAATCAGGAAGACTAAGTCTTATGAGACCCTTAGCCTTCTAATCCTTGAGATCCCACTCATCTTGTGACATTGTATCTTGTTTAGTTCCATTAACACTTTCCCAAAGATCTTGGTCTACAAGCATGTCTTCCATCTTGAGCTTCCATAGCTCAAAATTAGTGCCATTGAATTTCTCCACTTCAATTTTTTTGGATGTGCTTGCCATCTCCTTGCTGCAATAGAAATTAGAATACTCTGCACAAACTCCCACTCAACTTAAGATCAGCTCAAAAAACCCCTACCCAACAACTAGGACCAAAGGTGATGAAGCTCTAATACCAACTGAAAGGAAACTAGGTGTATAGAAATCGCTTCCTACACTAATATAATCAGGAGAGGGCTATGCAAATTCAATTTAATCCTTATGACTATAGAAATATATCTAACAGAGATATTACATCAATACACAAGAACCAGAAAGAAGACAGAAGAAGAGAGACAAAGATATACAGTGGGGAAAACCCTTATCAGGTGAAAAACCCCACTCAGAAACTTGCACAATGTATTAACAAATCTGAAAGAATGCTTACAATACACTTGCAATGCAGGCTTTAATGGTCTTTGACACTAGTGTCTGGAGTCAATCTGGCAACATAATAGTACCTTTAAACCTGTAGTACAAACTCCATCTCCAAGCACCTATTTATATAGAAAATACAAGGCAAAATAGGTCCTATCTTGGGATGGGCGTCCAACTTGGCCTCATGGCCCAAAACCCATGCCTAGGGACACTTGGTCAACATTATAGAATGTTCCTGACACTTGTCCATAGCTCCCATCCCAAAGGGGTCACCTATTTCCAAAATGGGCTATGACATATGCTCTTACGACACATACAACCATCATAGAATCTGTCATAACAGTTACAACTTATAGCTATAAGAGAATCTATCATACACATGCTATAAATAGCATATTATCTTACAACATGTCATAGTCCACCTTGGGGCACCCAAATATACCTTTTTTCAAAGATGCTTCATGACACATGTCCTCACCTATCTTACAAACTTCTATTTCTAACTCTTACATGTCATAGATTCTGTCATAGGAATCTATCATAACCGTTTCAGTCAATATTCCCTTACACAACATGGAAGATGCTGATAAATGGTAAAATGCTCCTACCACAAAGTGGGATGCCTATCTCCTCATGTGAAGACAAAATTACAAGTTGTCATATTCCATGTAGGATTGACACATCACCGTGCCACATCCCACAATATGACAAGATGGAATTTACAAATATTTACAATATAGGCAATTAAATAATAAATACAAACATTAATAATGTAATGAATTATGAAGGTTAAGACACCTTAATTCCCAACAGCATAAATATCCAGTTAGTTTTGGATTTTGATCATAAATATCTCCTTTGTTTGGTTAGTTCAGTTGATCTTTACAGCAAACCAAGTCAAATTTCCACAAATTTTCAAAATCCTAGCTCACAAGCCAAATACCAGGTTTAGATCTGGTGGAATTTTTAAGGAATTGCCTATCTGTGGACTTAGACCTAGAACTATAGACATTCATCACACTCCTAGTTCAAGACATCAGAATCTTCACCAAGAAATACTCCAATAGCCCCTACTGAATTGCAAACACCTTCAGGACCACCTGTTACCCCTCAAGTCCAACCACCACCAGTCACAATGTCATTCTTTACTGCTAACTCACCTTTGACCTTCAATGCATATCATCCTTTACCTAAAAATCCTAATAAGATTTGTCCTAAATATCATCCATATCAGGATGTCGATGATCACATCAGAACATTCAAGAAAGCTTGCTATAGAGCAAGGATTGAACATCAAGATATGGTATGCAAATTATTTCCATTTTCCTTAAGAGAAGAAACATATAATTGGTATATCAGTCTTGGTCAAGGTTTAGTTTGTTCATGGGTGGCCTTGGAGAAAGCCTTCAAAGATAGATTTAAGATACCTATAGATCCTTCAATGAATTATCACTTGTTTGCCACAATCAAAAGATTTGAAGGAGAACCTATTGCTAACTTTAATGCTAGATTTCAAAAGATGCTTTCAAAGCTGGTAGCTCCTTATATTGTAGTAGATGAAGCTGCTAGGAGTATATACTATTCAGCCTTGGATCCCCTAACTTCTATTTTCATAAGGAGGACACATCCTAATGTCACAACTCTGGCAGGAGCTTTTGAAGAAGCTATAAAAGTCAATCAGCAACTAATCCCTACTCCAACACCTAATATTGCCTTCCCTACACATCCTACATACCCTGCATACCTTGCTCAACAGCAAACCAATAGAGTTATGATACCACCAGCTATAACGCCATGTCCTTTGCAAGTACCTCCACTTAGCATTATGCCACCTCCAAATGGAAATGGTTAGATAGTGCAATATCTAGGTCCTTTACAAGTACCTCAGGATGTAGGACAGAATAATAACAATGGTTCTTCCTTTTTCAAACCTCAGATAGAGAATGTAGTAGCCAAAGTCCAAGAAGAAAAGGAAGAAATTAAAGAAATATCAACACAGTTAAGAAAATTGACAACTGAAATCACTCATTTGAGAAGTCAGAATTTCTATTCTCAACCAAATCAAAATAGAGGATATAACAATGACAGATCAGGATATCCTGATAGGGGATATAACAATGATAGGAACTACATCAATAACAATAACAACAGTGGTAATAATAATGCCCCTAGACAACCTTGAGTGTGGAACACTAGGACAAACAATGGTTCCTTGCTATCACCCATAGATAATCAACCTCCTAGTGAACCTAAGAAGACCACCAGGGTGAGCCTAGAAAAAGAAGCCCTTACAAACGGGTGTAGAATCCATAACACCAATGCTCATGTTGAGTTAGATTGTCCTCAATTTAGGATAGCAGCTAGTATCTTTCAGGTTGAGGTATCAAATACTATAGGTAACCCTCCTTTTGTTGAAGGAAATGAAATTGTCCCTTGTGGATATGACTCTGCCCTAGTATTGGAAAGTTTTACCAATCATCCTCACCATCAAGTAACTTCATCCCATGAGAATTATGCCCTAGCATGTGAAGAGTCAGCCATGGTTTTTGAAACAAATTATGTTTATCCTTTTGAGGATGAGAATGAACCATCAGTTGAACATGAGGAAGTACATGCCTATCAATAGTAATATCAAAGTAGAGACAATTATAACCTTCAAGAATAATTCAAACAGACCTTCTAGTCCCTTGACCACATCTTTGCCTCCAAACAATTTTAATACTCCTCCTGATCCAAAGGCAAGTAATAACCCTAGATTTCCTAAGGTTAATGCTCAATACTTAGCACCACAAAATGTAGTGGCAAAAGCTAATAACTAGCCTCTTGAGTATGATAAATTGGTTACCTACTTAGCAGATGAAATGAAAAAGATCAAAATCAGCTTGTCATTGTTAGAATTACTTAAAACCCCAGCTATTAAGAAGGCATTTATGAAATCCTTAGATGACCCTACAACAAAAGAGGATAATCATCCCCTTAATTCAAATCAAACTTTGAGTAAAGATCATGCAGCTAAGGATACTAATGTTAAACACAAAACTTTAGCTATGGTCCAAGCTGCTGAAACTTCACACATGACTCTTTATAGGGATAAGACTAAGTTGTCATGCCTGCATTTCCCATGCAGTCACGACACACAACACACGTGTCATGTCCACATTTTCCATGTGGTCATGACACAAATTATGAAAAAGATTTCTACCTATCCCTAGGAACCCCCTCGCATGCGTCTGCGTGCTCGATGACAATACGTATAAGGCGTAAACATGTCAACATAATTCAGGGAGGTGCGTTGTCCCACGCAGTCCCCTACGTGATGGTAGCCATCTAGGGGGTATGCGACATGAAGTGTGTCGCTTTTAGGGTTAGAATGATTTCAAATCCAAACCCTAATTTTCCTAGGTGTGAAGAGGGTTTCGTCTGTCTTGAAAACTAACCCTAACTCAGATCAAAAATGAAGTCGAAATAAGGATTAAGAAATGGCAGCATGATGGACGCATGATTAAAGTGGAATGGTGAAATAAAATTAATAAAATATTGTAAAATTAAAACCCTAGAAATCTAGGAAAAATTTGACAGCATAACACGTTTTTCAATAATCGAATTAAAAATTTAAAATAAAACTCTAATAAGTAATTAAATAAAATTTTAATAATAAAAATCTAAACTTAAGAACAAATTTAAAATAACAAAATAAATATCCTACCAAGGTCAAATAAATCGACCTAGCATAAAAAGATTAAAAATTTGAAATAAAAAATAATAAAATAATAACAAGACGCCAAATTTGGTTTTTAAATTTGAGTCCGTTAATAAATATAATTTCGTTATTACATTTATTAATGAACTCAGAATAATAGAGAAGGGAAGAGGTTAATATACTCATTCCTGTAAAATAATAGTAAGATTGATAAATAATTAAAAAGATAAAATCCCGCAAGGGAAAAAATAAAAATAAATATCCCAACCAAAATAAATTAAATCCAAGGGAATACTCTTCCCAACTTAACAAAAATTAATCCCCCAAAATAAAATTAATTCACAAGGTAATAAAAAAGAAAACAAAATGCAAATCCTCATTTAAAATATAAATCAATTAAATGATCACAAGAGAAGAAATAAAAGAAGGGCAAAATAGAAGTTTGAAAATAAGGAATAAAACAATTCCCTCACAACTCCTCTCAATAAATATTATTCCAAAATTGAAAAGCCCTAATCTCTAATTTAAAATTGGTTATCTAAAAGAAGCCCTAATATGTATTCTATTATTTTCTCTTGTTTGGTTTCCCTAATCCTCTAACTCATTCATTCTTTCTTGTTTTTTTCTTCCTTGTTTTGTTTTCCTCTTGTTTACAGGTTAGGGTTTTGAAATGTAAAACATGGAAGCCATGAATGGAGGCTACCTCTCATGGAGGTATTCTTGTGAATATGCATTAGAGTGTATTCCCTTTTTATTTAAAAAAAAATAGCAGAGTGATATATATATATATATCAGTATTTATATATACATATCAAGATTTATATAGTGTCATTGATATACACAAGTTTCATGTTGCAGGGTCAGAAGGACTGGTAGAGGCTAAGTGGTGACCATGGCAGTGGCACATAGGGTTTGATGGCGGCAGTGGACGGGGTGCAGACTGTGGGAAACTGCGGAGGAGTGAGAGAGGGGAGTGAGCACTGAGGGAGGGAGCTTAAGGGGGAGTACGGTGCTATGGGTTTGAAAGAGACAGTGGGGTGCATTTGGAGGGAAGGTTTGGTGTGGAGAGGGGGCCGTGCCTCCCCACACCAAGGTTATAGCAGAGGCAGGGGGCGGCGGTTGGGCCGTCATCCCCTGCTCCCCTTTATTTTAAAAAAAAAAAAACACCAACAATAACGCTGGTGCTAGGGTTTCGGCCTTAAAATTTTTTTATCACAGTTACCTTTTTTAAATATATTTTTTTATAACTTTATTTCTTTTTTTCTGTAAAATGTAAACTCTATACTGTCAAAAAAAAATCTAATGGATGGCTGTATATATATATATATATATATACACATATACATATAGTTACACACCTATATTATATTCCCACTTTCATTCATTCTATATATATATATACACATATGCACTTATATATATTTGCATATATATTTATATGTGTATATATATAGTTCAATAAATACAGTAGATCAAATTTCATTCCTCTTTTTTTTTATAACAGTAGATAAATAATAACATAAATAACAACAAGTTGAGTGAGCAAACAATATATATATATATTCCTCTATATATATGTTTATATACATTTAACTAAAAACAAACAAAACTACTATCTTCACAATGGCTTAAATAACAGAAATATTATCTTTCAGTTTTATAACATAACTAATTCAGTAGCATTTTTTTCTTAAAAACATAAATAAACTTAGATATCTCTATTTTTTTTAAAGGAATATAATAAGGTAAGATATGCATTTTATCTAAGTTTTCCTTTTAATAGTTCAACTTCCAAACCAGTAACTAATAAAATGAACTTTTAATGCAACAAAAACAAGAAACTAATTTAACATCTCTCTCTACCTTATGTATGAAATAAATTATATACAACTATTGATGCTTTTTTTTTTGGTAAAGAACAACGACATAAAATACAAATAACTTCACTTGCACTTCTCAAAATACCCAACTCCACAACATAGAGAATGAACAACATTGAATAAAATAAAAGGAATGTTTACATTTCAATACTTTTTACAACCAACTCAAAGGGTATAATAACTTGATAAAAATAAATACAATAGGACCCCAAAGGCCATGGCTCAAACAACCAACACAAAAGATTATAGTAACACAAAAATGGACTTCTCAACAAGCTCCATTTCCCATAAATGCACCTGCAAATAAGACACAACAAGGAGGAAAAACCCAGCCACTTCAAAATGCCCTCCTCCCTACTATAGACCCGCAAGTGGGTCACCCCCGAGATAAGGAGGTAGGGATTCACACGGTTGTAAACATACCACAACAAGCACCAAAACAACAACACAAAAAACAACCCCAAGGATAAGCACATAACACAACTCATAAAAATGAGTTCGATGGGAGTAGGGAATAGACCCCTCTACTTCAAAGGCCACACCAAAATACTAAAATACCAAGTCTCATGGCCTCAAGCCAAAACCTCCATATACACAACTCCTCAAATATCTCAAAATAAACTTCCATGGCACTCTTGCCATTCAAAAATAATCTCCACAACAAGTAAGAAGCCCTCAAGACATAAATAACACAATATGGGAGTGACCTCAAGGAGGTTCCTTTCCCCTAGCCCAAACAAGTTGAGCCTTACCTCCAAATGGAGGTACTCTCACCAAAATCCCATCCCACATAAAGAAAATGAAACAACAAACAACAAAATTACAAACACATCACAATAAAATAAGCAGTGGTAAGGAAACATAGTCATGAGGCTTACCTTCAAAAGCCCTATTATGGAAGCACGTTTGGTGATGAGCTCCAAGCTTCTCCAAACCTTCCAATCTCCAAGAATTCCTTGAACTTCCCCAAAATTGCTCAAAAATAGAAAGAAACTCCAAAATGTAAGAACCCCACACAACTCAACAAGAGGAGGTAATATAGGCCATCAATTTTGGCCTTGAGGAATGAGAAGGTGACACTTTTCACCTTCTCCTTCCTTATCCTATGCCACTTGCAAGGGAGAGGAAGTGTGAGGGTGACAAGTGTCATCCTTGAATTCCATCTCAATCCTCACCTTATCCACTTGTTCTCTCACACATGTGTGAGAGAACAAGTGGTGAGGTGGCATTCTCATTCAAACCTCCATGAGGATAAGGGATGCCATATGGCATCCTCTTATTCTCTAAGAGAGCCATCTCCCTCCAAGATGCTCTGACACGTGTGTGAGAGTCTTGGAGACCTCCCAAGTCCTCATAGGGAAGGGATTCCCAAACTTTGGGAAGAGAGATGAGTCTTTCCCAAAGCATGACTCATCTCCCACCTTATCTAATTTTAAATTTCGTCACTTTGACTAAACCTTAGTTTAGAGTGACCAAAAGTGAGTTAATCCAAGGGTTAGTTAGTCAAAATTGACCCTAGACCCATGGGTAACCACCTAGGGTAGATTTTGGGACACTAAGATTCACATAGGGGGTTATAAATCCACTTTAAATGGCATCAAAAATAAAAACAATTACCAAGTGGTGTAAGTAAAAAAAATAGCATCAAAATATGATCAAATCGAATCACCATATGTCTAATCAATGTCATATCAAAATTAGGAGATATAATCAAATCTGTATAAGGAAACCATAGTCTCTAAAAGTCTAATAATGTCATCAACTAAAATACATAACGATCAAAATAAGGAAGGAAAAATAATCGGCCTCACATCCTCCCCCCTAAGACTAAACTTCCTCCTTGAAGTCATCAAAAAGGTGAGGATACAGTGCCCTCAAACTAGCTGCATCCTCCCAAGTCACTGTGACCTCATCATAATGATCCCACTGGACCCTAACCTGGTCTAGCTCTCGACCTCGAAGGCCCAGCGTCTGACGAGCCAATATGCAAATTGGCTCCAAAGCCAATTGTCCATCCACCTCTACTTATAGAGCACTCTAGTCTAGTACATGAGATAAATTAGATATATATAGCCTCAATACAGAAATATGAAAGACATCATGGATACGTGACAGGCTAGGTAGCAACGCTAGACGATAGGCAATAGGTCCTATCCTCTCCAAGATCTCAAAAGGTCCTACAAACTGTGGTGCGAGCTTATAGCCCTTTCCATAACAGATTGGACTCTTGTGTGGCTGCACTCTAAGGAATACCCTATCACCCACTAAGAAGCTTTGATCAGTCCTCTTAGCATTGACACACTTCTTCTGTCTATCTTGTGCCTTCTGAAGTCTCTGCCTAATCAATGTGACCTATTACTCCATAACCTGAACTGACTCTGGACCAATGGCAACCCTATCCTCTATCCAATCCCAAGTCAATGGTGTCCTGCATGGTCTGCCGTATAAAGCCTGAAAAGGAGGCATACCTAACGAGCTGTGATGCCCATTATTGTAGGCAAACTCAACCAGATACAGATACTCCTCCCATTTAGACTGATGGTCCATAACATACATATGAAGCATGTCCTCTAACACCTGATTCACCTGCTCTGTCTATCCATCTGTCTCAGGATGATAAGCGGAGCTAAAGTTGAGCTGTGTGCCCAATGCCTGTTGCAAGGCTCTCTAGAATGCTGAAGTGAATACATAATCCCTATCCGAAATGATGTGGTGAGGTACTCCATGTAATCTCACAATATCATCTAAGAATACTCTCACCCTACTGGAGCATTGTACGTCATGCGTACAGGTGAGAAATGCACCACCTTGGTGAACTTGTCAACTGTCACCATGATGGCATCATGGCAACACGAAGACATAGGAAGACCAACAATAAAATCTATGGAAATGGTGTTCCATTTCTACTTAGGTATCTCATGTTGGTATAACAGACCCACTAGATGCTGATGCTCAGCCTTGACCCTTTGGCACTCAAGGCATCAAGAAACAAACTCTACAATGTCCCATCTCATACTTGCCCAATGGTACAACTATCATAGGTCGGTATGCATCTTCGTCACCCCCAGATGTGCCATATATGGTGCTTTGTGAGCCTCTGATAACACTACAGTACGTAGGTCACCTGTGCGGGGTACATAGATGCGCTGTCGATGACGAAGTAACCCATCTACCTCAAGTGAATAGCCTACAAACTTGCCCACAAGGGCCCTCTGTGAATTGATCGCCTACTACACCTCAAGAAACCACTCATCCTCTGGCAGATGCTGAATAATGCATCCTCTCAAGTCCACACTCAGAGTCAAGGTCAAGAGCTCATGGTGCCTCTGACTCAATGCGTCAGCAACCATGTTCTCCTTCCCTTTGATGTAGTGGACATCAAAGTCATACTCGCAAAGAAACTCCATCCAATGCTGCCAACGGGCATTCAGATTCGGCTACGTAAAGCTATACTAAAGGATATGGTGATCTGAATGGAGCTCAAAGAGACGACCCAGTAAGAAATATCTCCAACGAACTAGAGTATGAACCACTTCTGCTAACTCCAAGTCATGCGTGAGGTAGTTCAGCTCATGGGTCTTGAGCTTTCATGACTCATACGCAATCGCTCTACCACCCTACATAAGTATGGCTCCCAATCCCTTAAGTGATGCATCTGTACAAACCATAAAATCTGCTATAGGATCAGGAACCACTAAAATGGGAGCACTGGTAAGACGCTCCTTAAGGACCCCAAAGGCCCTCTCACACTGCTTAGCCCATAGAAAGCTCTTCCCTTTCTACTGAAGGGAAGTGATGGGGTGCACTATGTGAGAAAAACCCTCAACAAAGTGACTGTAATAACCAACTAACCCCATAAAACTCCTGACCTCTGTCACACTGGTGGGTGTTGGCCAATCCCTAATAGCCCTGATCTTCGATGGATCTACAGAGATTCCATCGCCAGATAGGATATGCCCTAGATATTGTACCTCTATCCTGAAAATGCACACTTTGCCAACTTCCCATAAAGATTCTACTCCCTCAAACACTATAGAACCTGACGTAGGTGCTCCTCATGCTCCTCCTCGGTCTGTGAATAGATCAAGATGTTATCAAGGAAAATGATCACGAACTGACCAAATAGGTACGGAGCACCCCATTCATGAGACTCATGAACACTACAGGGGCATTCGTCAAGCTGAAGGGGACCACAGTGAACTCATAGTGGCCATATTGAGTCCAGAAGGTGGTCTTATGGATGTCTACCTCTGTGATATGTAACTGATGATAATCGGACTTCAGGTCAATCTTAGAGAACATCCTGGCTCCTTGTATCTAATCGAAAAGATCGTCAATCTTAAGAAGAGAATAATGGTTCTTCACCGTCACCTTATTCAACTGCCTATAGTCCATGCACAATCAAAGAGACCCATCCTTCTTCTTCATGAAGATGATAGGAGTGCCCCAAGGTGAAATGCTCAGTCGGATGTGCCCCTTCTCAAGCAAGTCCTCCAACTGTAACTTGAGCTCATGTGTGGTCATCCTGTAGGGTGCATACGACACTAGCTCAGCACCTGACACTAAGTCAATGTGAAAATCTACCTCACGACGGGGTGGCATCCCTGGTAACTCTGCTGGAAACACATCGGCAAACTCTCTAAGGATGGGATGATCATCCAAAGATGCCTCAAGCTCGTCATCTAATATGTCACTCACTGTGATGGTGAACATCTGGCATCCCTTCCGCATGCAGTGCTTAAGCTACTAAGTCGATATCATACGCACTATTGTGGGCTTCTGCATGCCTACTATCTCAACTGATGTATCGTGATCGTCTAAGTAGCTAATCACCTTTCGGTGACAATCTAGCTTGGCTCGATGAGCTGCAAGCCAGTCCATACCCAACACCACATCGTAGGATTCTAGTGTCATAACTCTAAGGTCACATACTATGGCAAAGGGTCCCAAAGAAATCTCGCAATCATGGACTAAGGCATCTACTATCATCTTGGCCCCTGAGGCCAACTCAACCACCCACCTATCACCCTGCCTAGAGGCCACTAGCCTACAATGCTCCACTAATGATGGATATATGAAAGAGTCAGTAGTACCAGAATCAAAGAGAATAGAAATGGGGATACCCCGTATCATACCTGACGCTTGAAAATTAGCCTGGCGGTTATCAACTACTACAAACATACGGTGGGACCTACCCACATCTCCAATAGTCTGCTCAGATCCTCCTGCACGAGGCTATCCCCCTACTATAAAATATTGTGGACACTCTCTAGTTAGGTGTCTAGCTCCACCACAAACATAACATGGGCCCCTAGCTTGTACCTGTCTAGTTTGAGTCCTACTTGACTGCTGATGTCTTAACCTACTAGTGGACCCCTATGAACCCCTATATGACTAC
The DNA here is from genome assembly GCA_027924645.1 of Cunninghamia lanceolata. Lineage (NCBI taxonomy): Eukaryota > Viridiplantae > Streptophyta > Pinopsida > Cupressales > Cupressaceae > Cunninghamia > Cunninghamia lanceolata. The sequence continues at coordinate 17,737,606 of BSBN01001807.1, read as the reverse complement.
TGTGACCTCACGGGTCCCACAGGTGGTCCCTACTGCCTCTGATCTCTGTGCGGGCCCTACTGCTACCAACCTCTATTATGGCCCCCATGTGCCCTTTGCTGTGTCCTAGCTCTCTACTGCTACTATGGCTGTTGCTGTTGTGGGGGCCTAGGAGGTAAGGGTGCGGAACTAAATCCTCCTCTATGAGGTGGCTGTGATGGTCAATGAAAACTCCGCTGATGCTGCTACTACCCATGATCCTAAAACTGAGGGCATGAACTCTGCCCTCATCCCTGTATCTCCTCAGCGATATATGCCTTCTCAACAGCATCACTCAAAGTCTTGGGGTCTGCCATGCGAATAGGCCCTGCTATGCTGTGGTTCAGTCCTTTGATAAACTTATGAACTAGGGATTTCTCGTCATGGAGATACTTTGCATATCGGGACAACTTGGTAAATCTAACCCCATACTGTGCCATTGTAAGTCCCATCTGCTGAAGGTCATGAAGGTCGTCTATGCGACGCTGCTTGTAATGATCTGATAAGTATCGCGCATTGAAGTGCTCGATGAAGGTCTCCCATGTGAGAGTGTCTAAGGATAGGTGGCACTTGCACTTCTCAGTGCACCACTAGGTAGTTACTACATCTCGCAAAAGGTGTACTACTACATGAGCCTTTGTGTTTCCCTCGTAAGGGTGCAATGTGAAGCATCTATCTAAGCTGATGAGCCAGGCCTCTGCCTCAGCTCCCTCTATGGTCCCGATGAAAGTAAGAGAGTTTAGCCTCAACAAATCCCTAATGGAATCTCCTCTGTCTCTATGCCCTCTGATAGGCTCATCTGTGTAATAGTCATAAGGTCTGTGAACAATGTGCTCTACTCATACTGCCTCATTACACCTAGCATGACGTGGAGGGCTCCTTCTATGGGCCCTGTCGACCTAACCAACCTCCTCTGTCGTCGTCTCTGGCACCTCAACATAAGGTTCCACATGTGGTACCCCTCACGGCTCAACATGGGGCTCCACACATGGCTTGACACAGGACTCTACTCGTGGCTCCACGCATGGCTCCTCTCGTGGATCCTCACGGGGCTCAACATGTGGCTCTATGCGTGGCTTAGCTATGGCCGATGGAAGCCTATCTAAAACTACCTGTAAAGCCTGTAATATCTGTGGCCCAATATCTAGTAGGGTTGGTGGTGCCTGCAGTACCTGTGGGTCCGGCTATCCGTATCCCTCAGCTGAAGAGTCACTATGCACCTCAGTGGATGCAATGCGGTGGGACTGTGCTCACTGAACTCATCGGGGAGGCATCCTACAAAAATAAGGTAACCACAAATTAATCAAAGTTGTAGAAATAATAATGTACCCTAACAAGCCCAGTGTTTAAACATAGGCTCTGATACCAAATGTCATGCCCGCATTTCCTATGTGGTCACGACACACAACACACATGTCATGTCCACATTTTCCATGTGGTCATGACACAAATTACAAAAAACTTTTCTACCTATCCCTAGGAACCCCCTCGCACGCATCTACGTGCTCAGTGGCAATACGCATAAGGCGTAAACATGTCAACATAATTCGGGCAGGTGTGTTGTCCCATGCAGTCCCCTACATGATGGTAGCTGTCTAGGGGGTATGTGACACGAAGTGTGTCACTTTTAGGGTTAGAATGATTTCAAATCCAAACCCTAAGTTTCCTAGGTGTGAAGAGGGTTTCGTCTATCTCAAAAACTAACCCTTACTTAGATCAAAAATGAAGTCGAAATAAGGATTAAGAAATGGCCACATGATAGACGCATGATTAAAGTGGAATGGTGAAATAAAATTAATAAAATATCATAAAATTAAAACCCTAGAAATCTAGGAAAAATTCGACAACATAACAAGTTTTTCAATAATCGAATTAAAAATTTAAAATAAAACTCTAATAAGTAATTAAATAAAATTTTAATAATAAAAATCTAAACTTAAGAACAAATTTAAAAATAATTTAAAATAACAAAATAAATATCCTGCCAAGGTCAAATAAATCAACCTAGCATAAAAAGATTAAAAATTTGAAAAAAATAATAATAAAATAATAACAAGACACCAAATTTAGTTTTCAAATTTGAGTCCGTTAATAAATATAATTTCGGCATTACATTTATTAATGAACTCGGAATAATAGAGAAGGGAAGAGGTTAATATACTCATTCCTGTAAAATAATAGTAAGATTGATAAATAATTAAAAAGATAAAATCCCGCAAGGGAAAAAATAAAAATAAATATCCCAACCAGAATAAATTAAATCCAAGGGAATACTCTTCCCAACTTAGTAAAAATTAATCCCCCAAAATAAAATTAATTCACAAGGTAATAAAAAAGAAAACAAAATGCAAATCCTCATTTAAAATATAAATCAATTAAATGATCACAAGAGAAGAAATTAAAAAAGGGCAAAATAGAAGTTTTAAAATAAGAAATAAAACAATTCCCTCACAACTCCTCTCAATAAATATTATTCCAAAATTGAGAAGCCCTAATCTTAATTTAAAATTGGTTATTTAAAAGAAGCCCTAATATGTATTTTATTGTTTTCTCTTGTTTGGTTACCCTAATCCTTTAACTCATTCATTCTTGCTTGTTTTCTTCTTCCTTGTTTTGTTTTCCTCTTGTTTACAGGTTAGGGTTTTGAAATGTAAAACATGGAAGCCATGAATGGAGGCTGCCTCTTGTTAGATCTAGGGCACACAACCAAGAGGGGGGGTGAATCAGTTGTACAAAAACTTGCTTCTACTTCAAATACTTGATTCTTCTTTGTTAGTTAGTAGCATATCAGTTAACCATACATGAAAGCATAATGCACAAATATAGGAGCAGATAAACATCAACACATTGGACACCAAGATTTTGATGTGGAAAACCCGGTTAAGGGAAAAACCATGGGGTGATTAACCCAAGGATTTTTCTCTATTAGAAGAATAAGAAAAATGAATGGCACATGCCAATTAGGGCTCACTACCCGAGCACACTGCTCACAAAGAGGCACACTGCCTACAAGAGACACACTATCTACAAAGTGATAAGAATCACAAATTTAAACTGGAGATTGACATCTTTACCATGTCTAGATTAGTTCCATTTAAGCCCGAGATACTTCTGCTCTGCCCTTCGCTCTTTTTCTATACCACACTCATCCACTCCATGACACACTTTGAAATGAACTCACAAACCTTTATTTATACAAGGCATCGACTTAGGAACAATCATCTAAGTCGGCAATCATCCATAAGAGCATTCGCAAGTCGACAATCATCCACAAGAACATTCGCAAGATGAATAACTCATCCTGTCAGTCAGTCTGAATAAGAATATCTTCATCTGGAAGAATATCTTCAATTTCAGGCTCTAACACTAATGTGGATCGACAACACAACCTCAACATGACCCAAGAACCTTCACAAGCTTGCCTGAATGACCAGGTACATCTGCACTTCTTCTATTCACAGGAATATCTTCTCCTCTTCATCCGTAATTTCAAGAACACAGTCTATCGTGACTGTCAAACTGAAACAAGTTCTTTTAGACCTCCAAACTTTGTACAAACCAAGATGACACATCACAGGGACATCCCAAACACTCTTTCCAATCCGCAGAGTCTGACAATGCACCTCCGGATCTCACCGGACCTTTATGTAACACTCTGTCCCTCCGGAGCATTTCCTTGAACTGGTTTTACTTGACCGATCACAACTTTTTCATATCTTCATGTGGACCTCTAAAATCTTAGCTAGATCATCTCAGGACTCATATCTACAAACCCTTTAATCCGCATCCTCTAATCCTCAACCCATTGAGTACATTTGCCTTCTTCTCATCACTATTCTTCACTATTCCTGATTGAGACTAATTTTCTCAATATCCTCAGCACTCAGCTCATCCAAACCTTCTTACCAATGCAGTATGAGTATGTTGACATCAATGACAACACTGGTTAACCTCATACTTGCAACAATCTCCCCCTTTGTCATTGATGGCAACATAAGATGTGAAAAACCATCAAGACAAGAACTTCTCTTTTCTGTCACAGCTCCCCCTATAAGCAACAACTTTTCACATGTCTTCTCTTCCTTTATTGCTCCCCCTTTGATCATCAACCACTTGTTTTTCACATGTCTTCTCTCCCCCTTTGACATCAATGGCAAAGGGCTCATACTTGCACTTGTAACATATCAGAATCATACCAGCTACTCCCCCTTAGTAGCAGCTCCCCATCATCAATCTAGATCACAAGATATGACTGTGATATCCACCAGACTGATACACATCAGTGCATCCTAGTTCATCACCGGAGGGGCCATGACCCCTAACTTCTCCCTAAGATACTCAAAAGAGTCTTTGGGAAGAGGTTTAGTAAAAATATCTACAAGTTGATCCTTGGAGGGCACATACTCCAATCTGACTTCACCCTTGTTCACTTGTTCTCTCAAAAAGTGAAATTTGATAGATATATGTTTGGTCTTAGAATGCAATACTGGATTCTTGTAAATATTTATTACACTTGAATTATCACAGAAAATTGTGATAGGCTCCTCATATTCTACTTTCATGTCTCTTAACATTTACTTCATCCATAAGATTTGAGTGCAACTGCTTGCTGCTGCAATATATTCTGCTTCAGTTGTAGACAGAGATATTACCTCTTGTTTCTTGCTTAGCCAAGAAACCAATCTCTTTCCCAAGAAGAATGCTCCACCACTAGTGCTCTTCCGGTCATCCACATCTCCTGCCCAATCTGCATCTGTATATGCATGAAGAGAGAAATCCTGATCTCTAGGATACCATAGGCCATACTCAACTATCCCCTTTAGATATCTAAAAATCCTCTTGATTGCCATAACATGAGATTCTCTAGGGTCAGCCTAAAATCTTGCCACAAGACCAACAACCTGCATTCTATCTGGTCTAGTCTGAGTGAGATACAATAATCCTCCAATCATTGATCTGTACTTGGTCTGATATGTCTTAGGAGAGTCATCATCTTTGCTCAACTTACATCCGGTTGCCATAGGAGTGTTCATTGGCTTTGAATCTTCCATTCTAAATTTCCTCAACAATTCTTTCACATATTTGGTCTAAGAGATAAAGATACCTTTCTTTGTTTGAGTAATTTGTAGACCCAAAAAGAAATTCATTTCACCAAGCATTGACATTTCAAACTCACTTTTCATTTGATTTGTAAAGGTTTTACACAAACTATCTCTTCCTCCAAAAATGATATCATCAACAAATACTTCAACAATCAAGATGTTTTCATTATCTATTTGGAAATATAGATTATTGTCAGCAATACCTTTATTAAAACCAATCTGCACAAGATGCTTATCTAACCTTTCATACCATGCTCTTGGGGCTTGCTTCAGTCCATACAGTGCTTTCTTCAATTTGTAGACCATATCATCATGATTAGACAATTGAAATCCATCTGGTTGTTCAATGTATACTTCTTCTTCCAAATCACCATTTAGGAAGGTAGACTTGACATCCATCTGATATACCTTGAAGTCTTTGAAGGAAGCATATGCAAGAAATAATCTGACTGCTTCAATTCTTGCTACCGGAGCAAAGGTTTCTTCAAAATCAATTCCTTCTATTTGAGAGTAGCCTTTGCAGACCAATCTGGCTTTGTTTCTGATTACTTCACCAACCTCATTTAGTTTGTTCTAGAAGACCGTTTGGTTCCAATCACATTCTTGTTTCTAGGTCTAGGAACAAGATCCCAAGTGTGATTTTTCTCAATTTGTATCAACTCTTCCTCCATTGCTTTGGTCCAGTTTTCATCATTGCAAGCTTCATTTATTGTCTTAGGTTCAATCTTTGAAATCAGACAATATTCATTTGAATTTTGAGCAATTCTCCTCCTTGTTTGTACCCCTTTGCTTTTGTCACCTATGATCTGATCTTCAAAGTGATTTAAAGTTACATACCTTGGAACTTTGGGAGTCTCTTGCACTGTTGTTTCTTGATCAGGTTCATTTAGACAAACCTCTTCTTCTTGATTTACTAGATCAGTCTGAATCTGACTTTCAGGAAGGCATTGAGTTCCTTGAATCAAAGCACCATCCTGATCATCTTCATCATATTCATAAAACCTTGAGGGCCTCTCAATTCCTTCATCAACCTTCACATTTGTACTTTCTATCATCTTTTTCAGTCTCTTATTGTAACACCGGTATGCTTTGCTTTGAGTGGAGTAACCCAAGAAAATTCCTTCATCACTTCTAGCATCAAACTTTCCTAGATCTTCATCTCTTTTGATGTAACACTTGCTACCAAATACTCTGAAATATCTCACAGTAGGAGTTATACCAAACCAAAGTTCATAAGGAGTCTTACCAGTATTGTTTCTGATTTGAACTCGGTTAAGAGTGTAGACTGTAGTGCTGATAGCTTCTCTCCAAAACATCTGAGGAACATTTGCTTCCATCATCATTGTCCTGGAAGCTTCCTGGATGGTCCAGTTCTTTCTCTCAACTACTCCATTCTGCTGTGGAGTCTTAGGAGTAGACAACTGTCTCTTTATGCCATGCTTCTCACAAAAGTCTATGAATTCACTGGATGTGAATTCACCACCTCTATCAGACCTTAGACACTTCAGTTTTAATCCGGTTTGATTCTCTACCATAGCCTTGAAGATTTTGAACTTCTCAAAGGCTTCTGATTTCTCTTTCAGAAAGGTAACCCACATCATTCAGGAATGATCATCAATCAGTAACATGAAATATCTATCACCTTGCATACTCTTGATTCTTGTCAGACCACATAAATCAGTATGAACTAATTCCACTAATCTGGTAGAGGACTGATCTTTGCTTTTGAAAGAGACTCTGCTTTGTTTACCTAGCTGACATTCTTTGCACAAACTATTTGTAGGTTTCACTAATTTTGAAAGATCTCTTACAACCTGAATATTGCTTATCTTGATGATGTTATCAAAATTTACATGACACATCCTTCTATGCCATATCCAACTCTGATCAACTTGAACAAACAGACAACTTTTATTTGAACCAAACAGATGGAAGATATTACCTTTTATTTGAGTACTGGATGCAATCTTAGTTCCGGAGCTTTCAAAGATCCTGCATCTTCCATTTTTGAACTGGAGATCATAACCTTTGTCTACTAACTATCCAACACTGAGAAGATTGTGCTTCAATCCTTCAACATACAGTACATTACCAGTTTTGCTCTTTCCATCAAAAGAAATAGTTCCCCTACCTTTGATTCTACCTACAGAATTGTCACCAAACTTTACCATTCCTCCTTCATACCTTTCTAAATCTAAGAACTTGTTCTTGTCACCTATCATGTGGTGAGAGCATCCACTGTCAATAACCCAATCATCCTTTTCTTCAACTTGGGCAGCCAAAGCTCTTTCTACAACCTTATGATTGACAGATTCAGAGGATATTGGTTCTTCTTCCTTGATGGCAATAAACACCCATTCATTTCCGGATTTGTCTCCTATCTCTGATTCATCATCTGTTACTCCTTCATTATCAGCTTATTCATGAACATAATAATAGTTCTTTTGGAATCTTTGTTTGTTGGAGTTTGACCTTGCAGATTTTTCTAGACATCTTGAAGCAAAATGACCAATCTTATTGCAGTTGAAGCACTTAAAAGGTAACTTTCCTTCATACTTACCAGATCCTCTTGGCAATCTCTTTGCAATGAGGGCTTCAAGATGAGCTATTTCTGCTTCTTCCTCTTCCATGTCTTTCCTTTCTTGATCATACCATGACAGCTTCCTTGAAGAGTTTTCTCCCCGATCAAATCTTTGTTTGCCTTTCACATAGGCACTGGCTTTGAATTTAGATTCAGTCTTGGGGGGATCATCTCCAAACTCTGTCATTTCAAATGCAGCCAGTTTGCCAGCCAATTGCTCTCTTGTAACAGTTGCATGGGCTCTGAATTCATCAATGGCAGTAACCTTGATCTTGTAGGCAGCAGGAAGGGATCTGAGAATCTTGCAAATAATTTCATTTTCATCCAAAACTCCACCGACATTCCTGATTCCACACACCAGCTCATTCACTCTTGGCATAAAAGTAGTGATATTTTCATCATCTCTCATCTTCAATCTTTCAAATTTCCCTTTCAGACTTTGCAACCTTGCACTCTTAACAAACTCATCTCCTTCATGTAGAAGTTCCAGTTTAACCCAGATTTCATATGTAGTTGGTAGGTCAATGACATTTGAGAGCTCTGAATCATTCAATGCACTTAGAAGAGCTTCTTTGGTCCACAAATTGTTTTCAACATCTGTGATTTCATTTAAAATTGTCAGACCACCCTGCGGAGGTACATATGGTTTTGAGACCATGGCTAAGTATGCTTTTCCCATACACTCCAAGTGACATTTCATGCGACCTTTCCAGAGAGTGAAGTTAGTTCCATCGAACTTCGGACTATCCTTCTTGTATGATGACATCCTGGATCTCCTCAAGTGGTTAAGCTCCTTTTAGAGGAACTTGGCTCTGATACCAATTGTTAGATCTAGGGCACACAACTAAGAGGGGGGTGAATCAGTTGTACAAAAACTTGCTTCTACTTTAAATACTTGATTCTTCTTTGTTAGTTAGTAGCATATCAGTTAACCATATATGAAAGCATAATGCACAAATACAGGAGCAGATAAATATCAACACATTGGACACCAAGATTTTGATGTGGAAAACCCAGTTAAGGGAAAAACCATGGGGTGATTAACCCAAGGATTATTCTCTATTAGAAGAATAAGAAAAATGAATGGCACATGCCAATTAGGGCTCACTACCCGAGCACACTGCTCACAAAGAGGCACACTACCTACAAGAGACACACTGTCTACAAAGTGATAAGAATCACAAACTTGAACTGGAGATTGACATCTTTATCATGTCTGGATCAGTTCCATTTAAGCCCGAGATACTTCTGCTCTGCCCTTCACTCTTTCACTATACCACACTCATCTGCTCCATGACACACTTTGAAATGAACTCACAAACCTTTATTTATACAAGGCATCGACATAGGAACAATCATTTAAGTCAGCAATCATCCATAAGAGCATTCGCAAGTCGACAATCATCCACAAGAACATTCGCAAGATGAATAACTCATCCGGTTGGCTAGTCTAAATAAGAATATCTTCATCCGGAAGAATATCTTCAATTCTGGGCTCTAACACTAATGTGGACTGACAACACAGCCTCAACATGATCCAAGAACCTTCACAAGCTTGCCTGAATGACCAGGTACATCCGCACTTCTTCTATTCACAGGAATCTCTTCTCCTCTTCATCCGTAATTTCAAGAACACAGTCTGTCATGACTATCAAACTGAAACAAGTTCTTCCGGAGCTCCAAACTTTGTACAAACTAAGATGACACATCACAAGGACATCCCAAACACTCCTTCCAATCCGTAGAGTCTAACAATGCACCTCTGGATCTCACCGGACCTTTATGTAACACTCCGTCCCTCCGGAGCATTTCTTAGGACTGGTTTTACTTAATCGATCACAACTTTTTCATATCTTCATGCGGACCTCTGAAATCTTAGCTAGATTATCTCAGGACTCATATCTACAAACCCTTTAATCCGCATCCTCTGATCCTCAACCTATTGAGTACATTTGCCTTCTTCTCATCACTGTTCTTCACTGTTCCTGATTGAGACTAATTTTCTCAATATCCTCAGTACTGAGCTCATCCAAACCTTCTTACCAATGCAGTATGAGTATGTTGACATCAATGACAACACTGGTTAACCTCATACTTGCAACACCTCTCACGGAGGTATTCTTGTGAATATGCATTAGAGTGTATTCCCTTTAAAAAAAAAAAATAGCAGAGTGATATATATATATATATATATTAGTATTTATATATACATATCAAGATTTATATAGTGTCATTGATATACACAAGTTTGATTGATGCAGGGACTTCCGGGGGTCATAACTTTTGACTCGGATGTGGGTTTTCTATGAAATTTTATAGGTGGATGCATTATGAGGTGGCCAGTGGTTTCCCAACCCACCCTAGTCAGTTGGACCTCGTCTTCGTACTTTTTCGGGGCTTGAAACTTTCATCTTGGCCCTCAAAATGGCAAATTAGTGTTATTTTCTAGTTTTTTAAAAGTTGCTTTTTTTAATAACTCGAAACTCATGTTTCAAATTTAGGATGTTAGTTGGTTTTTCGTCCTACCTTAGCTTTATGAGTTTTTTGGGAAAAAACTGGATTCTTAAGATATGATTGTAAAATTACCTAAAATGGCAAAATCTGACAATTGTCAAAATCTGCCAAAAAAGGTAATTTTTTGTTTTTTTTGTTTTCTTAGATATAAGAGAGTTTTCTCTCATTGTAGCAAGAGAGTTGATGAATAGAAGTTTTGTTATGTTTCAGCTTCCAAATCTTTGTCTCTCATGTTTAATGGCACAATTCTGTTGAGTGTATGTTGTGTGCTGCATCATTTGGCATCAGAGCAGGAAGATGGCTGGGAGAGGAAGAGGAAGAGGTGGTCTTGCATAGATGCATAGAGAAATGCAAAATTTGTAAAGGCAAATAGCAGAAATTACAACATAGATGGAAAACCAAAGACTGGGTAGAGGAGGAGATGAATCTGATGAAGAGATAGGTCAAGGAGGTGCAAATCAAGATACAAAACATGAAGAAGAAGAATTAGAAGGCATGAGTTTTGAAGAGAGGATGCTTAGGGCCTTAGAAAGAAAAAATGAAGGGATCAAGGTAGATGTTTCAAATTATGCAGGTAGTCTTAAACCAGAAGAGTTGATAGACTGGTTGAATGGCATGAGAAAATTTTTTGAATGGAAATCCATGACAGAAGAGAAGAAGGTAAAATTTGCATGCACCAAATTAAAGGGTCATGCAATGATTTGGTGGGATCATCTTCAAAAGGAATGAACAAGGAAAGGCAAGGATAAGATCAGGACATGGAATAAAATGGAGAAGAAGTTGAGAGAAAAAATTTTGCCCATAGATTATGCGCAAACCCTTTTTCGTAGGTTTCAAAATTTAAAGCAGAACCCCTCTTCTGTGCAAGATTATACAAATGAGTTTTATACACTGTCTATACGTATAGAGCATCAAGAAACTGATGAATAGATGGCTACTAGATATGTGAATGGCTTGAAATTTTCTATTCAAGATGAATTGAGCATACATCGACTCAACAATATGGAAGAGGCTTACCAATTGGCTCTAAAGGCTGAAGAAAAACAAAACAGACAGTACCATCAAAGGAATAGAGGAGGAAGAAGGGGTACATCAACCCCATTTCGGGGAGGTTCAAATTATGGTAGGGGAGAGCCATCCCATGGTTTGGAAAAACAAGTAGACACTCGACAAGATCCTCCGAATCAAGAACATGGAAGGGGATTTCAAAGAGGTAGAGGTTATGGTAGCGGTAGAGGATGGGAAAACTAGAGAAGGCCTTTCACTTGTTTCAGATGTGGAGAAGAAGGTCATAGGGCATTTGAATACTCAAATTATAACATGCAAGAAAGAAATCAAGGAGGACAACCTAGGGTGAACATGGTTCAAATGCAACATGAAGTGGAAGGGATAGAACTGGAGGTTCCACCAGATGTGGGAGAAAGTCTCATGATGAGAAGAGCAATGGTGATTCCAAAGAAGGAGAAAACACAAGCCAAAAGCTCTGATGGTTCATGGCTTCGAACCAATATCTTCAGAACCATATGCACTTCGGGTGGCAAGGTATGTCAAGTCATTGTTGATGGAGGTAGTTGTGAAAATATGGTTTCTAAAGAAATGGTAGAAAAATTGAATTTACACTGTGAAAAACATCCTCATCCATATCGCATTGCATGGTTTAAAAAGGGAAATAAAGTCACTGTTGATAAAAGATGCCTAATTAAGTTTAGCATAGGGAAGATCTATTAGGATGAGATATGGTGTGATGTTGTCCCAATGGATGCTTGTCATGTGTTATTGGGAAGGCCATGGCAGTATGATAGAAAAGTTATGCATGATGGAGAGAAAAACACATACACCTTTTGGAAAGATGGTGCTAAGGTGATTTTATTGCCTCTCAAGGATGAAGGAAAAGGTGAGACCATGTTGTCTGAAAGAGATCTTGTTAAAGAAATGAAGGTGACAGGGTGTTGCTATGCATTAGTAGTGAAAAAAGGTGAAGAGGAAGACATTTTAGTTCCCCCAGAAGTAGCCGAGCTATTGAAAGAATTTGTTGATGTTTTACCTAATGAATTGCCTGATGGTCTACCGCCAAAGAGAGATATTTAGCATCATATTGATTTGATTCCAGGAGCAACTCTACCCAACCAAGCAGCTTCTAGGATGAATCCAACACAACATGCAGAGATGAATAAGCAAGTAACAAAACTCATAAGTAAAGGTGTGGTGAGAGAGAGCATGAGCCCATGTGATGTACCTGCATTGTTAACCCCAAAAAAAGATGGAACATGGAGGATGTGCACTGATAGCAGAGCAATTAATAAGATTACCATCAAGTATCAGTTTCCTATACCTCGTATGGAGGACATGATGGATGTCCTTGTAGGGGCTAAATATTTCAGTAAGATTGACCTACGAAGTGGCTACCACCAAATCTGGATTCAAGAAGGGGATGAGTGGAAGACAGCCTTCAAGACTGGAGATGGATTATATGAGTGGATGGTTATGTCATTCGGGTTATCAAATGCACCTAGCACATTTATGAGATTGATGAACACTATACTATGCCCTTACATTGGTAAGTTTGTGGTAGTTTATTTTGATGATATTTTAGTATTTAGTAATAGCAAAGAAGAGCACCTACAACACTTGAGGATCATCATTGGTGTGTTAAGGAAGGAGGAGCTCTATGCCAATTTGAAAAAGTGTAGGTTCATGCAGGACAGTTTGGTTTTTTTAGGCTTTGTCATTTCTAAAGATGGTGTCAGAATGGATCTAGAAAAGGTCAGGGCAATTCTAGAATGGCCTAGTCCAAGCAGCATCACAGTGGTAAAAAGTTTTCGTGGCTTGGCCACTTTCTATTGAAAGTTTATTTAAAATTTCAGTAGTATTGTAGCTCCTATAACAGATTGTACCAAAGGGAGGGAGGTTGTATGGACCAAGGATGCTGAGGAGAGCTTTAAGTACTTGAAGAAAAAGGTAACAGAAGCACCTATACTTGCATTGCCAAATTTTGATAAGGTATTTGAAGTAGAATGTGATGCCTCCCATGTGGGAATAGGTCTTGTGCTTAGCCAAGTTGGCAAACCTATAGCTTTCTTTAGTGAAAAGTTGAATGTAGTGAGAAAGAATTATTCTACTTATGATTTGGAATTTTATGCAATTGTTCAAGCATTGAGGCATTGGAGATATTATCTAGTTCCCCAGGAGTTTGTATTGTTTACAAATCATATTGCACTGAGATACTTGAACACACAGAAAAAGTTGAATAGTAGGCATGCCAAGTGGGTCTCTTTCTTGCAGGGTTACAACTTTGTGTTGAAGCATAAGTTTAGAAATCAAAATCAGGTTGCAGATGCGTTAAGTAGGTGTGTTGCACTTTTGACCACAATGGAAACTGAGGTGATTGGTTTTGATGCCATCAAAAATTTGTATGTGTTTGATGATGACTTTTGGGACATTGTGGAACAATTGAAGGCAGCAGTATCTGGTAACTTGGATCACTTTCGGGGTGAATATTTTATGCAAGATGGGTATTTATTTAAAGGAAAACAATTATGCATACCAGCTGGCTCTATGAGGGAAAACATTATCAGAGAATTTCATAGTAGTGGGTTGGCTGGCCATTTTGGCAAGGACAAGACAATAGCCTTGATAGAAGATAAATATTATTGGCCAAAGATGAAAAGGGATATAACTAAGTATGTAACAAGGTGTAGAATCTGCCAAGTGGCTAAGGGACATTCACAGAATATAGGGTTGTATATGCCCTTACCAATACCAGCTGTACCATGGACAGATTTGAGCATGGACTTTGTGTTGGGACTTCCACATACTCAATGAGGTAATGACTTGATTTTTGTAGTTGTTGATAGATTCTCCAAGATGGTTCATTTTATTGCCTGTAAGAAAACTAATGATGCAACAAGGGTCGCAAAGTTATTTTTTTTAGAAGTTGTTCGACTACATGGTGTTCCAAAGACTATTACCTCTGACAGGGATACCAAATTCCTCAGTCATTTCTGGAAGACTTTATGGAAGAAGATGGGGACCAAGTTACAGTTTAGTAGTGCCTATCATCCTCAAACAGATGGGCAAACAAAGGTAGTCAATTGGAGTCTAGGAAATTTGTTGTAGTGTATTGTTGGAGAAAAGCCAAAACAATGGGATTTGGCATTACCCCAGGCCGAATTTGCCTATAATAGTTCTATTAACACATCAACATGAAAGTCCCCTTTCCAGATTGTGTATGGCAGGAATCCTCAGGGTGTTTTAGATTTGGTATAGCTACCAATGAAAGATAGGGTCAGTGATGATGGGGAAGCATTTGCAGAACACCTTCAACAGTTGCAGAAAGAAGTGAGACAGAAGTTGCAGGACAGTAATGAGAGGTACAAGAATTCAGTGGATACTTGTAGGTGACATCAGACATTCAGTGAAGGTGACTTAGTGATGGTATATTTGAGAAAAGAGCTGTTTCCTACTGGAACATATCACAAGTTGAAGTACAGGAAAATTAGTCCTTGTAGAATTACAAAGAAGATCAATGATAATGCATATGAGGCTAGTTTACCAGATGATCTCGATATTTCTCCTGTGTTTAATATTTTTGATTTGTATGCATTCCATGGTGAGGATGATGATGCAGATAGTCAACTAGAGGTGGCATGGCACAATCACATTCCCCATAAGAAGGAACAGATCGCACAGGTTCTTGATAAGAACACTATCTACACTCGGCAAGGGCGTTACAACAAGTATTTAGTACAGTGGGATAGATTGCCACCAACATATAGCACATGGATTATAGAGTGGGAAGTACAGAGGTTAGATCCAGTCAAATTGTAGTAGTTTGAAGACACTCACTTGCAGGAGCTGCGTTCTTTTCAACCAGAGGAGAATGATGCAGGGACTTCCGAAGGTCATAACTTTTGACTCAGATGTGGATTTTCTACAAAATTTTACAGGTGGATGCATTATGAGGTGGCCAGTGGTTTCCCAACCCACCCTAGTCGCTTGGACCTCATCTTAGCACTTTTTCGGGGCTTGAAACTTTCATCTTGGCCCTCAAAATGGCAAATTAGTGTTTTTTTCTAGTTTTTAAAAAGTTGCTTTTTTTAATAACTCGAAACTCATGTTTCGAATTTAGGATGTTAGTTGGTTTTTTGTCCTACCTTAGCTTTATGATTTTTTTGGAAAAAAATTGGATTCTTAAGATATGATTGTAAAATTACCTAAAATGGCAAATTCTGACAATTGTCGAAATCTGCCAAAAAAGGTAATTTTTTATTTTTTTTGTTTTCTTAGATATAAGAGAGTTTTCTCTCATTGTGGCAGGAGAGTTGATGAATAGAAGTTTTGTGTGGTGGTGGTGGAAGGGGCACAGACTGTGGGAAACTGCGAAGGAGGAGCGAGAGAGGGGAGTGAGCACCGAGGGGGGGAGCTTGAGGGGGAGTACGGTGCTGTGGGTCTGAAAGAGATGGTGGGGCATAGTTTGGAAGGAAGGTTTGGTGTGGGGAGGGGGTCATGCGTCCCCCCACACCCACGGGTGTGGGGGGAGGCACGACCCCCTCCCCACACCAAGGTTACAAGAGAGGCAGGGGGCGGCGGCTGGGCAGTCGTCCCCCTGCTCCCCTTTATTTTAAAAAAAAAAACCAACAATAACGCTGGTGCTAGGGTTTCGGCCCTAAAAAAAGTTTATCATAGTTACCTTTTATATATATATATATATATATTTTATAACTTTATTTCTTTTTTTCTGTAAAATGTAAACTCTATACTGTCAAAAAAAATCTAATGGTTGTATATATATGTATATGTATATGTATATGTAGATGTATATATACATGTGCATTCATTTAAAACACAGTCCACTTAATGTATATATATATATATATACATACAATTACACACCTATATTATATTCCCACTTTCATTCATTCTATATATATAATATGCACTTATATATATTTGCATATATATTTATATGTGTATATATATAGTTCAATAAATACAGTAGATCAAATTTCGTTCCTCTTTCTTTTCTTTTTTTTATAACAGTAGATAAACAGTAACATAAATAACAACAAGTTGAGTGAGCAAACAATTTATATATATTTCTATATATATATATATATATATTCCTCTCTCTCTCTCTATATATGTATATATACATTTAACTAAAAACAAACAAAACTACTTTCTCCACATTGGCTTAAATAACAGAAATATCATTTTTCAATTTTATAACATAACTAATTCAGTAGCATTTTTTTAAAAAAAACATAAATAAACTTAGATATCTCCATTTTTTTTAAGGAATATAATAAGGTAAGATATGCATTTTATCTAAGTTTTCCTTTTAATAGTTCAACTTCCAAACCAGTAACTAATAAAATGAACTTTTAATGCAACAAAAACAAGAAACTAATTTAACATTTCCCTCTCTACCTTTTGTATGAAATAAATTATATGCAACTACTGATGTATTTTTTTTTGTAAAGAACAATGGCAGAAAATACAAATAACTTCACTTGCTAACTCAAAGGGTGTAATAACTTGATAAAAATAAATACAATAGGGCCCCAAAGGCCATGGCTCAAACCACCAACACAAAAGATTATAGTAACACAAAAATGGACTTCTCAACAAGCTCCATTTTCTATAAATGCACCTGCAAATAAAACACAACAAGGAGAAAAAACCCAACCACTTTGAAATATTCTCCTCCCTACTGTAGACCCGCAAGTGGGTCACCCCTGAGCTAGGGAGGTAGGGATTCACACGGTTGTAAACATACCACAACAAGCACCAAAACAACAACACAAAAATCAACCACAAGAATAAGCACATAACACAACTCATAAAAATAAGTTTGATGGGGGTAGGGAATGGACCCCTCTACTTCAAAGGCCACACCAAAATACCAAAATACCAAGTCTCATGGCCTCAAGCCAAACCCTCCATATACACAACTCCTCAAATATCTCAAAATAAACTTCCATGGCACTCTTGCCATTCAAAAATAATCTCCACAACAAGTAAGAAGCCCTCAAGGCATAAATAACACAATATGGGAGTGACCTCAAGGAGGTTCCTTTCCCCTAGCCCAAACAAGTTGAGCCTTACCTCCAAATGGAGGTGCTCTCACCAAACTCCCATCCCACATAAAGAAAATAAAACAACAAACAATAAAATTACAAACACATCACAATAAAATAAGCAATGGTAAGGAAACATAGTCATGAGGCTTATCTTCAAAAGCCCTATTATGGAAGCACATTTGGTGATGAGCTCCAAGCTTCTCCAAACCTTCCAATCTCCAAGAATTCCTCTAACTTCCCCAAAATTGCTCAAAAATATAAAGAAACTCTAAAATGGAAGAACCCCACACTCCTCAACAAGAGGAGGTAATATAGGCCATCAATTTTGGCCTTGAGGAATGAGAAGGTGACACTTGTCACCTTCTCCTTCCTCCTCCTATGCCACTTGCAAGGGAGAGGAAGTGTGAGGGTGACAAGTGTCATCCTCCAATTCCATCTCAATCCTCACCTTATCCACTTGTGCTCTCACACATGTGTGAGAGAACAAGTGGTGAGGTGGCATTCCCATTCAAACCTCCATGAGAATAAGGGATGCCATATGGCATCCTCTTATTCTCTAAGAGAGTCATCTCCCTCCAAGATGCTCTCACATGTGTGTGAGAGTCTTGGAGGAAGATCCCACACACTTGGGAGTCTTGGAGACCTCCCAAGTCCTCCTAGGGAAGGGATTCCCAAACTTTGGGAAGGGAGACGAGTCTTTCCCAAAGCATGACTCATCTCCCACCTTATCTAATTTCAAATTTCGTCACTTCGACTAAACCTTAGTTTAGAGTGACCAAAAGTGAGTTAATCCAAGGGTTAGTTAGTCAAAATTGACCCTAGACCCATGGGTAACCACCTAAGGTAGATTTTGAGACACTAAGGTTCACCTAGGGGGTCATAAATCCACTTTAAATGGCCTCCAAAATAAAAACAATTACCAAGTGGTGTAAGTCAATAAAAATTATACAACACTTAATATTAATTAATTAAACAAAGGGGTACTAGGCTAAAATGATAAAATTAAAACAAGCACTTAAATCAACACTCAATTTCAAACATGATCTAGATCCCTCTTGGGAATGGATCGGTTTCACAGGAAATAACATATGTGTGAATTCTACCTCCAATTTCCCGTTGCTTGGGAATGTAAACCTGTATATCTTGATCAAGTGTCAATCATATCATAAATAATCATAGCCGAAGCAACTAAAATTAAATTCATGCCATCGAATACAACAATAATCATCTATAACATAATTCTAAATTAAACTACATTTTTCTATCACATGTCAATTAATCATCATCACATAAATAACTAGAAATCACATCACAAAACATCATCTAATATATCTCGTATGTCAAATCACAAAATAGCATCAAAATATGATCAAATCAAATCACCATATGTCTAATCAATGTCATATCAAAATCAAGAGATATAATCAAATCTACATAAGGAAACCATAGTGTCTAAAAGTTTGATAATGTCATCAATTGAAATGTATAACAATCAAAATAAGGAAGGAAAAATAATCGGCCTCACATAAGTCACCTCCATTTCTCCTTACCATAAGGATGTTTATTAAGAATTTACATAATTGCTTAGTGGATTCAAGTGCATCTACCAACGTAATGCCATTGTCTATATGTAATGCCTTAGGGTTACATCCTACCAAGTCACTAAAGAAGGTGACATAGATAGACAAGACTGAGGTAAGTGTTGTAGGAGAGTTAACTCACATTCATATGCAATTAGCATAAGATCCAAGGATTCAATACTACATTGACATCCAACTAGTAGATATCCCTGACACATGGAATCTTGCTTAGGAGGGATTGGTCAAAGACACTTAATGGATACATGTCGATTGATTTTAGTCACATGTGTCTACCTTGGAAGGGGATTCCCAATCAAATTAGGATAGATACTGAACCCTGGATGAAGCATATGATCACTAAATATAATAAAACCAATAAAATCATGTATGTGGATGTAGAAGCTAGAGTTTATACCATCAGACCCCAAACAATCAAGATAGAGGAGATCCTCATGTATGATATTCATGTTCATAGGGATGATCTCCAAGATGATAGGGCGATTATAGAGTCTGATCATAGTTCAGAAGACAATAATGAAGTAGATCATTTTAGAAATTTTGAATTGTATTTGTCTAAAGAAATGCAATGTTGTCGAATGCTAAATATGTCTAATGAAGATGTTTTGATTGAAGGATGGTGTATGTTACATGATGAGGCACATTTTGGAAAAACTTGTGATGCTTGTTTAGACATGATGGAGCTAGAATAGACATGTAGGAAAAAGGGATTATCATCACCAAAAGTAAGTCATGCAGATAGTCATAGTGATACTAACTCTTGTTCATCATCTGCAGATACAGAAGAAAGTACATATCAATATGAAAGCTACATTCATAGTTTAGAAGAGATCCTGGTGTATAATGAGAATATTTCCAGTAGTGAAAACAATATCATGCCAGGGACGGACTATTTGATTGAGTCAGATTATGAAGTATATGATGAAGATAAAGGAAGTAATTTGACTAAGTTTGAGGAGTTTTTATCAAAACAAATTCAGAGGATGTTTCTACAGCATACTCCTCCACATAATCCTCTAATTGAAGGTTGGTGTAGACTACATGAAGCACCACATTTAGAGACTACTTGTTCATTATGCTTGCACATTTTTAAAAAGAAAGAGATGCTTCATTCAAAGGATCATTCTCCTGATAATAAGGAAAACAAGTATCAGCTTCACATCGGTCAGAGAAAGTTAAAGTAGAGAAGAATGAGTCACCAAAAATGAAATGGCTATTAGGTGGTGTAGCTACTAGAGCTAAAATTAAAAGAAAAGATCCTAACAAACTTTTAACTGAAGATAAGCCATGGATCCTTAGGTTTGATGCATCTAAGTCAAAACAAGGAGCTGGAGTAGGAATAGATCTCATTGATCTAGGTGGAAAATCCTATTTAGCAGCATATAGTTTACAATTTCCATGCACGAATAATGTGACAGAGTATGAAGCTTTAACTCATGGGATATTGTTTGCACTCAAGAAAAAGGTAAAGATTTTGCATGTCTATGGAGACTCATAATTGGTGGTAAGACAAGTAAGAGGAATATACTCTTGCAATTACAAAAGATTGTCTAATTACATACATAGGGTATGGGATTTAATAGAAGACTTTGATGCATTCAACATCACCAATGTGCCTAGAAAAATGAATCATAGAGCAGATGCCTTGGCTCAAGATGCAAGTACTTTGAAGCCATTATCTATATCTAGTTTAAAGATGTTTTCAATTGAATTAATATCAGTACCTTTTGTACCAGATAATGTCACCAATCTCCAAGTGTTTGATGATGACCAGCACATTTTGGATTTTATATCAAATAGAGGTGTTTGATGCACAGATCATAGATGAAAGAAATGTAGAAGATCATACTTGGGAAGAAGAAGAGATCATGGATCTGCCTAGTAACAAGATTCCCAAGGGGATGATAGAATTAGAAAGAGCATTTGATTTAGACAATATGCTAAAACAGAAAGATCTTCCAAGGACTGATGGAGGAGAATATTCACCAGTTAACATAGGACAAAAGGAAGAAAAAAGGAATGTCCTGATTGGCAAGGTTTGTCCAAAAGAAGAAATGGAAGGGATAACCCAAGCACTTAAGGATTATGTCCATGTTATCACCTGGACATATGATGAGTTGAAGACTTATGATACCTCAATCATAACCCATACTATACCATTAAAACCAAATGTCAAGCCTTTTAGACAAAAATAGCGACTGGTTAATGCCTTGTTGGAATCCATCATCTTTGAAGAAGTAAAGAAACTTCTCAATGCCAGGATCATATTCCCAGTGAGACACTCCACATGGGTGGCCAATTTGGTTCCTGTGAGAAAGAAACATGGTGATATCAGGTTATGTGTATACTTCAAAAATCTAAACAGAGCTTCTAAAAAAGATAACTATCCTTTACCTTCACTGGATGAAGTTCTACAAATAGTAAATGGTGCACAAATGATGTCATTCTTGGATGGTTTCTCAGGTTATGACCAGGTAATGGTAGATAAAATAGATAGGCTAAAAACTGCATTCACTACCAAGTGGGGTATATTTACATATAGGCACATGCCTTTTGGATTAATAAATGTTGGATCCACCTTTCAACGAGCAATGGATATAGCATTCATGGGTCTGATTGGTAAGTGCATAGCTATATATATGGATGACTTGATAGTTTTCTCCAAACATAGGGGTGATCACGTAGAGAACCTCAGAAGTGTGCTCAAAATGTGTGAACAATATGGTATATCCCTGAATCCCAAGAAATGCATATTCGGAGTAACCACGAGTAAGTTACTAGGCCATTTGATAATAGAGAATGCGATCATCATCGACCCTGCAAGAGTGGAATCAATCATGAAGCTGCAGTTACCTAGAAGCAAGAAAGAGCTTAAATCTTACTTTGGAAAGATAAATTTTCTTAGGAAATTCATTACTAGCTTTGCAGAGATTGTCAAGCCATTGAATGCAATGCTCAAGAAGGATGCCAAAATTGAGTGGACTCCTGAAGCCAGAGTAGCTTTTGAGGACATAAAAAAAGCCATATCTGATGCCCCTATTCTGATCAGTCCAGATTATATAAGAGATTTTTACATATATTCATTTGCTTTAGAGCATACATCTGCAGCAATATTGACACAAAGAAATGAGGCTAAAGAAGAAAAGCCTATAGCTTTCATGAGCTACCCATTCAAGGATGTAGAGCTTAGATACATAGATGTTGAGAGACAAGATCTTGATTTAGTCCGAGCAGTCAAGAAATTTAGACACTACATTTTGAGAAGTAAAATAATTGTTGTAATACTAGATGCAACAGTGAAAATGCTCCTAATGCAAACTGAGCCTGGTGAAAAGAGGGCTAAATGGATAACAGTCCTCCAAGAATATGATATGGGCATAACACCCATGAAGTTAGTAATAGGACAAGCTTTGAGCCAGATGATATCAGAAATTGATCCTAACATCATGAGCCAACAATATGTGGTAAACACTAGAGAAACTGAAGAATGGTATTCAGACATCAGGCATGTTTTGATTACTGGAAGATGCCCATCAAAATTGCAAGCCGCATAGAGGAGAGCCTTGAAAATAAGATCACTGAAATATATGGTAAAAGGAGGGATCCTTTTCAAAAGGAACTATGAAGGAATATATCTCAGATGCTTAGAAAGGCAAGAAGCAGATAAAGTGTTAGTAGAACTGCATGATAAGTTTGGAACTACACATGGGTCACCTTTAGCTACTGCTCATGCTATCCTAAGAGTGGGATACTATTGGCCTACTATCTTCAAAGACACTGCTGAACATATTAAATGTTGTCATACATGTTAGGTTATAGATAACAGAAAAAGATATGATGCTCAACCCTTGCAACCAGTAATGGATATGTGGCCATTTTCTCAATGGGGCATGGATTTCATAGGACCCATCAATCTTCCATCATATTCAGGCTATAGGTATGTCTTGACTATCACTGATTATTGTACCAAGTGGACTGAAGCAGTCAATAGTAAGACATGAAATGCAGATGATGTGATCAAGTTCTTGGAAAGCAACATAGTGACTAGGTATAGAATTCCTTATGCTTTGGTATGTGATAATGGACCTGCTTTTGCATCACTAAAACTATCTAGTTGGGATTTTGATCATGGAGTTATCTCGAAATTCTCCTCAAATTATTATCCTTAAGGGAATGGCTTAACAGAGTCCACAAATAAGAATTTATTGAATATAATAAATAAATTGATAGAGAAGAACCCTAGGGAGTGGAATACCCTATTAAAATATGCCTTGTGGGTGGATAAAACTAGGATGAAGGCTACATTAGGAAATTCTCCTTATTAGTTAGTGTATGGGGTGGATCCCATCCTCCCTATTAACCTAAAGATCCCCACATTGCAATTCACACAAGAATATCTAGTCATAGACAACAAACAAGAAGTTAGGTTACTTCAGCTCATGCATTTAGAAGAGAAAAGAAATAGAGCAATCGATCATTTTTCTAAACATCAGGCTATTGTCAAACATTGGTTTGTAAAAGAGCCAGAGTTAAAGATTTTAGGATTTTAGATCTAGTCCTTATGTGGGATAAAGCACATGAAAGAAAAGGTGACCATGGCAAATTTGACAAACTTTGGATAGGTCCTTTTCAAATTTTAGAGATCCTAGGAGATAGTACCTATAGACTTAAGACTCTAACTGGTAAGGATGTTCCATTACCAGTTAATGGATAGTTCCTCAAACATTACTTCCAAGCTTAAATAGGGAAATGTAAGTAATTTGTATCATAATGCGCATATTGTATAGTTGTTTGGACAGTTTTTGTTTTGTTTGTGTGTTTGTTGTTTTTTGTGTTGAGTCTTTGTTTTGGTTAGTCATGATGATGCATCTTATCACCCCAAGAAACCAACCAAATTATTAGGATTCAAGTGATGAGAACAAATTTCTATATAGGTTATGACTCATTTTGAGGAGTATCTTCGATCAGGTCTGTGATATCCTTTTCATCATGGTGCTTTTTCTTAATTAAGGAGATTTTCACAATGACTCACCTAGCTTCCTTGGGTTAGTTGAACACATTAGTATAGATGTTAAGTAAAAAATCTAAAGGGACTCCCTTGCAACCATTACAATCTCCAACCTAAATCAGCAAGTGATCACACTTTGCATATTGAGCTTACTTGATGATATCATATGAACAAAAAGAGATGAATATTGAAAATCCAAAAGGATAAAATTAGACCATCTAAGTAACTCTACCAGGGCTATAGACACCTGCTGGTAGTGGGGCTCTACTTAGGGGGATTGTACATATAACCTTTTTGGGGCTATGGACGTATGTTGGCAACAAGGCTCTATCCCAGCTAGCTATGAGGGATGAATCCCAAAATATGTAGCTTAATGCCAGTTACTCATGTTTTCAACTTACTTTCAAGATGAGGATAATTAATCATTTGCACACACTTGATCCCTTACTAGAACTGTTGCAATAGTGAACATCATATCATTTAGAAAGGTCATAATACTTATGCTCGGAAAGAGTTAAAATACTATGTTAGAATGTGATCCCATCACTTGAATCATCTAAATTTGGTTGTCTTCTTTGGTGGAAAGTTGTTGTGTGGTTACATAACACACCCCATTTTGCCTTAGCAAAATAGGGACCCAACCTTTTGCTTGCTTCTACTTGCATGTCTTCTTGCTTTGGGAAGTTTGGTAAAGTTTAGTGTGTCACCTTTGCCTATGCATGTGCATCACAAGGAGAGGTCAGTTGTCCAAGTTAGCATTTGCTAACATAAACCTCATAATTGGAAAGAGTGCAAAATTCTAAGCAAGTTTTCCTTTTGAATCACCCTCATATTGTTTAAGGATAGAAAGTTATGCTAAGTCAAAGATGGGTCAACCCAAATATATCCCATAGGGTCATATTTCCAAATATCAATCATATTTGTTTAGATGGCCCCGACTTAGAAAAATCACCTGATGTCCATCCAATCCCTGATATGCGAACGTCAAACTTAAATAGGGATGATTATCTACCTGTCATAAGCCTCATGTATTTTGTGGGGGGATCATATTTCCTAATATCCATGATCTTACAAAATATCACCCCCTTCATGAATATCACCTACACGAATATGACTATGACGTCATTTAGTTCCAACTAATGAAAGATATCACCCTGATGATGATGTAATCATTGCACCCGATCCACAGAGGGTCATATTTCCTAACATCTGTCATATTTCTCAATATGATGATGATGTCATCATAACCCAATAATTGAAAACATAGATGGCATGATGATGTCATCATGAGCTATCCCTAGGGAGGTCACATTTCAAAATATCCCTCACTATAGAAAAATGACCATGACATCATCTTTCACAAATAGTTGTTGAAGTCCATATGATGATGAAGTTACCCATGTATTCACAAGTGAGGAAGATATTTGTGGTTATCAAAGGACCCAAATATTTTTGAATATCCCTGATCTTTAACTTTATCACCCAATCTTGCTTAGTAGTCAAAGGTTGACCATATCACCCTCATCTTTAGTAAATGATTATCTCGCGTAGAGGGGGGTCATATTTTCAAATATCCCTATTAACCAAAAGATAACCCAATGGCATTAAATGCAAGTCAAAAGGTAGGTGGAGCCCTGTTGGTTTCAAATACAAATCTAACACTTAGCAGCATCTAGGAACTTCATGCGGATGATCGACGGATTCAATCAAAATGGCACGTACACCCTAATTGTTCCCATTGATCAGTTTAAAAGTAAAATTTAGGGATTATTTACATTTACCTTGCGACATTTGAAATTTATAGAGTTCTAAAAGTAGGTACCTCAAAGTCATCTACCTGCGGAGCGTGACACTCAGCGTAATGAAACAAAACAGAAGATACAGTATACTCCATTCTTTCTCATTATCACTCATATAATAAAAAAGGGGGGAAAGCAAATATCAGGTAAGTAAAGTAAAACCCTTTCCATTGTCATTTACTACAAATTACCAAGTAAATAGTTCTTTATTAGGTTAATCTGCATGATGATGCATGGAATAAATTGAAATGTTGAATAGTGATTATGAAATGCATAATATCTTTGAGCTCCCCATACAAACACCCTAGGGTAAGAAATGCACATTTCTATTGCAAGATTTAATGGAGGTCAGCAAGAACAGATCTAACTTTGAGTTCTTAAAACCCATGTTTGTACAGCCTAAGGGAGTAGGATTCAGATACGGCATGATAGATGATACACATCAAGGGAAAACAGAGTTGGATGCATGGACAAGGAGATTAGACGGTGATACTGATAATCCTATGCTGGATAGGATATTCATAACTGGTATGTGGCACACTGCCATATTTCCATATGCAATGGAGGCCACTGAGCTAGTGGTGGAATGTGCTAGAAATTATAACCCTGAGAGTAGAAGAGTGGAAAAGCATGGCAGAGTGTATGTTGACTTTTCAATCAAGGGCATCACTTCTACCTTCAATTTACCTGTGGGGAATAAAGTGGTTAGTATGAACCTAAGTAAGATGGAGAAAGAGTATAATAATAATAAGAAATAGGCCAGGAAAATCATGTACCAATGGAGGGCCAAGAACAACACATACACAACTTCGGCTAAGTTACCAGTTTACTTGTACAAATTTGACTTTGATGAGGAGTATTAGTATATGATTGCCCTGTTAAGTAGGATGACCGGCAGAGAACATGCTGGTAACTTTAAAAATTGGATGTATGTGATCATGCAGATGATGCTATATTCAGACAACAAGCCTCTCTGGGTCAAGATCATCAGTGATTGTTTAGATGAAGGGATGAGAAAGTTGGGTGGCAAGGCTTGTATTTTCCATATGACCCCTTATGTTGTATATGCATGTGCTTCTCGGGGCACATTTAATGCCTTGCAAATAGTGGGCAAGGTTGGAAATAGCACCGGTGATGTGAACATTTGGGACCATTATCCACAATTATAGAGGAGAGCATATCTCCAAGACTATAAATTGGTAAATGACTCATTTTTAATGCATTTAGTCAGAACCATGGAGGATAGAACTAAGAGATTGAGCATGGAGGCTCAAGCCATTATCTATAAGCATGGGGCTTAATTTATCCAATTCCCCACCTTCTCATACATAAGAATAGAAGGATTTGAGGAGCAGCCTCTCATGTTGCCAAGATACCCCACTGATAGGGTCATATTGATGGAATTTGTTAGACAAGTATCTACTTTAGTTGAAGCTCACATAGAGAAGAAAGAGATTCCTCCGGTATTGTTCCTAGTATACATGGGCTGGTATTTATGCCCTGATAGACAAAGCATTAAGGATGCTATTGGAGGATTGAAGCTCATTCATCTACAGCCATTTTCTATAGCTAGGTCATATGACCCATATGGTAGAATGCAGAAGTTATTGGGCAAACCAATACATCAAAAACATATTGAAGACTATTAGACTGATTGTGATGATGAGGCAGAGGTTAGAAGAACTTATCAAAGACTCACTCTCAACCAAATCTAGACCTTTGACTACATTCCAATGCCTACACAGTTGCATAATGATGATGGAAAGATAATGTCTAGTGAATATGAAGATAAAAATCTGTATAATGACACCATCTCAGATCCTGATCTAACACTGCCAGAAGAGAGGTCTCATTAGATCAAATAATGTGGGGAGTCATCTAACTAACCAGAGTTGAGTGACTGCTGAAGTTAACAAATTAAAGAAGAAGGGTATGGCCCTTACTGTTGATAATAAAAAGAAAAGACAAGAGCTATCAGAAGAAGAATATGATGATTTTCTCATTGAAAAGAGGAAATCTAATGGAGAGAGACTACCTACTGAAGAACAAAAGCCATCACACAAGAGCAAGAAGGCTAATCTTGAGTAGCAAGGGGTGGTTATTAAAAGGCATCCATCAGAAGATGATGGGGCATCAACATTTGCACCTGCATCTACATCACAACAATCCCCTGATAAGTAGAAAGGCAAGAGCATACCAAAGCATGTTCCTAAAAATGTAGAAAAATAACTATAGGATGAACCAGAGGAAGAAAATCCCTTGGAAGAGGAGAAGTTGGATAAAGGACCTGGGGATGATGATTTATTAATAACAAGTAAGAAAAGAAAGAAAGTGCTGCAAACACCTCCACCAAAGAAGCAAAGAACATCAATGAGGGGAAATGTTAGCATTGACCCTATCATATTAACGAGTGCAGGTGGTTTGACTTTCACGAGGGAATTACAGTATGAAGTCCCCATTCCTGAAATAATACATTTTAAGATTGAGAAGATGGAAGAGAAGAAAGAAAAGGAAATACATATGGTTGGTAAAGGGTCCTCCTTTCCACTTGATAACACTATTGAATTGTCTGATGATGAGGTAGTTCAGGATGTGGTTGCTCAGCATATGGAGATCTTAGTTGCTAATACTAAGATGACCCATCATGGGACCCCAATGGCTCAGAAGGTGACTAGCCAAGAGAAGGATGAAATGGATGAAATAGAGCAGGATAACCCTAAAGAAGTAGTCCAACAGATAGGGATAGCTAATTTGGTAGAGCAGGTTACTAGTCCTGCAGTGATAGATTTAACTTACCAGGTTGACATGAGTTAAAACAAGGATAATGATCAGCCTTGGGAGCTTGAAGAAGTTGAAAATACAATGCATATAGAGATTGGTGATATGGCACCTGATCAGGGTCAAGGTCAAGATAATACACCCATAGGACAAAGATAATCAGAGGCACAACTTCAGAATAGAGGTGATCAAGGTAATAATCCAGGATCAAAAGAAAAATTAGCTAAGAAAGAGGTGAACTTGGAAGAAGCTAGTGCATCTAAGGATGAAGAGTAGAGTTTGGCACAAGATGAAAGCCAACAAAAAGAAATAGAAAAGATGATTGAGGGTGATCTAGGTGATCCCCAAGGTTAAAATACACAATCTTCCCAAGAGGACAAAGTGCCACATGGTGAGCAAAATTAGAATATTTAGGAGACTCCTGAGGAGAATCTACAAGAGGAGGTGCAAGATCAAGGTATGCATACTTTACAATTCCTCCACCTCAGAAAGGAATCCCTCAACAAGAGATACATCAACAAAAGTCCCCTCATGAGAATTTACATGAGGAAGAAATAAGAAAAAAAAATCACCATTGAGGGTAGGGCCTGATACATAGTCCCAAAATACTCAAATTAAGGAGGGTAATCATCAAAATCCCAAGGGTGATGTTCCTTATTGGTTGCAACAAGAGCTAAATTTGCAAGAAGTTGATGAAGTGCAGGACTTTGATGTTTCTACATTGTTTGCAGGAAGCAT
Organism: Cunninghamia lanceolata; assembly: GCA_027924645.1. Taxonomy (NCBI): domain Eukaryota; kingdom Viridiplantae; phylum Streptophyta; class Pinopsida; order Cupressales; family Cupressaceae; genus Cunninghamia; species Cunninghamia lanceolata. The sequence continues at coordinate 17,708,388 of BSBN01001807.1, read as the reverse complement.
GATTAAACCAAGAAGAAATGCAAGGCTAACATCTGCAGTAAGAAGAGACCCTACTATAGGTAGGAGAACAACACAGGTATCCTTACCTACAGTCAAAAATGAGAAAGGAAAAATAGGCCTTGGAGAATTTTAGATCACTGATATTGATTTAGGTTTTGCTAATGAGGACCAAGAAGGTCAGGAAGGTAAAGACATTATTGATTCTTTGACCCAAAGGGTGAAAAGAGTAAAGGATAAGAATAAGAAACATAAAGAGCACATTGCTCACTTGCATTATTTTATTTAATTATTAATTGATCCTAAGCATACACCTGTCAGTCCAACCACTCCATTAACCATTATATCACAAGAAGAGGCTACATGATTAGATCTGATGAAGCATAAGATACAACTAATGGACAAGTGGTTCATGTCTTCTATTTTTGAGGTTGAGGAAGTAGTGAAGACCTCGTTAGAGAGGTGGAATTCTCTTAGTGCTTTGAAAAGAAAGGTGGATAAACTATAAAATGAAGTAGGTAGGAGATCCTTCAAATTAGAGAAGCACCTAGATGCTTTGAGTGAAATGAAGAGAATTGATATACAGATACTTATGAATAACAATATACTCGATAATAACACTTCCCAGCTACTCATTACTTGGTATGAGGACACTCAATTTGAATGTGACATTTTAAATAGATGCAGCAGTAAACTCAGGGACATAAGTGTCAAATTGCATAATCTAATGGCACAAGAAGCAGAAACATTGGAGACACTAGAAGGAAAGGTAGAAGAGAAGATAGATAATCAAGATGTTGATTTTTTTGTTCAAGGTTTCCACGACAACTTTAAGCAAGCTGCAGAGGATCCCCTACACCATTTGATAGAAGAGGTAATAAATAAAGTCATGAGGATGAAGGTCAGGGTGGAAACATACAATTGAACATTGAACAACAGGAAGAGTAAAATGGATGCCCTTCAAGTGAAATTTTATTCCCACAGACATGCAGTGATAAAGGCCAAGGTTTAGGGTGGAGGTGAGATTGATAGAATAGTGCAATCATTTGAATCCATCAAGGCAACCGTAAAGGTACATATAGGGGATGATCTACATCAGAGTGACAACGATAATGAAGATGATGATGATGTGGAAAATGATGGAGAAGAAGAAAGTGAAGAAGGAGATGAAGAGTAATTAAAGATGCATGATAATAGAATCATATGTATGAACCACTTGCAAGTGAATGAGTCTTGCTAGATAGTTGCTAGCTAGAAACTTGTGCCACATATGTAGATATTGACTAAGTCAATGGGTGAATGTTGACCGTTGATCTGAATACATAAATCTTGGCCATTGGTCATTTGTATCCGCTTCCTCACCTTATTCTATTAAAAGGGATTGAGTGCACTCTTTAAAGCATTAGAAACTTAATTGAAATTAGATTGCTAAAGCATTCAAGATTGATTTCAATGCTTTTGTGAATGTACATGTCTTTTGAATACTTAATGAAAGAGAAGTTGTGTTGATTACAAATTATTGTAAATCTTGAGTAGTCAGTGAATGAGATATGGATATATGCATTGATTAGCTGCGTCCCTTGGAGTGTTTTTCAATCTGCATGTGTTGTTTTCATTCCTTGTTCCTTTGAAGTTAGCATCAACCATACCTAGCTGTGGAACATCCTGGTAAAATTATGGTTTGATTTCTTCTCTTCATGACTGTATCTGGAATGTATGTGACTCAATAGCTAAAGGTTCACAAAATTTAGAAGTATTTCTTTTAATTTTCTTGAATTTCATTACAAATCACCTTCATAATTGTCAATAACATACAATCTAAAGCAAATAAACATGAAATATGCCTATAACTCATAAATAATTGAATATACAGAGCATATTTTGAGTAAAAGCATGTTAAAATGATAAATATCATGCAAATATAGATGTACATCAATGATATACATAAAAATATCTGCTTATCGACACATTATTTGAATGAATGCATAGTGTAGAAGTACAAAACAAGTTCATGATAGTAAATTCTTAGAGGAATTGATCAAACTTATGAATACAACCATAATCTGTGGAGCATAGTAGAAATAACCTTGTTTGTAAAGTAAAGTTACAAGAAATAGGTGCAGAATCAATCATCTAGACAATGTAAGACCCCTTGAAATGGAAAACAACATGTCACATCAACCTCTGAGTAATGTTAGAAGATCATGACCTGATCAACGGATCCTTGGAGTCATCAATTTGTTCCAAATTAATCGTACTTTTCAAGATAATAAAGGTTTGTTGTGCAATTTTTTATGCATGTTGTTATGACTAACAATCATCATCAACAATACTTTCATGTTTGCACGTTCAGATGTTCTTGTTTCTTCTACATGCACTTCTTGCTTTCACATAGTTTCAATATACCTGTTATGGCTCTCCCTTGTCTATATTATGGGGGGTTTCTACTATTGGTGTTGATGCTTTCTTGGTTTCAAGTTGGAATGAATTATGTATCTAGTACTTGTTTCTATGTACTAGGTAGATCCAGTGGTACATTAGTGGCCGGTTACCCATGCATTTCAATGAGATGGAGCATTTACCATATGGACACTCTTGCATTCCTTTTGTGGAGGCAACCTTCTATTTTCACTTGACTAGTTCTTCAGGCCTTTGGTACTCATTCCATTTGTATCTTCAAGTTTAAAATGTTTTGCCTTTGTTTACCATCTGATTTGAGTAATGCCATTGAGGGAACTCATGCAGATTTGTGTCTTCTTGATCTTGATCTTCATCATGTTTTAGAGGAGGTTCTTCTTTCAGCACTATAGCGGTCAGTCTTCGACAGAGTTTACAGGTTCTTCATGCTTTAGTGGAGTTCTTCATGTTCCTATTCTTTTGGGACACCTTTTGTGGAGGCTTCTTAGTCCTTCACTCTTTCTCTCTCTCTTGTAGGGAGTTTTGTTCTCTCTTTTGGGGAGGAGTTTTATCCATGTGGTTTTCTCCTTTTCTCTATTTGTGAGAGACTCTTTTGTACATGGGTACCTCATTAGGCCTAGTTGTTGGGACCCATCATTGCTTTCATGCATTTTGTCCTTAGTCTTTTAGCTTCTCCCTAAGTTCATCTTAAGGGGGGTGTTAGAGTAACAGGTTAATTACTTAATTAATTTAATCATATTGATTAATTAATTAAGTCACCTTTACTTTACTTCACTTTGTAACATTGGATAATATGCCCTTGGGGGCTTTTCCCTCATAAGGTTTAGCTCTCGGGTCTCTTAGCTACATTTAGGACATCTTACATCATATTTTGACATCCTGATGAGATGATCCCTAAGTTTCATGACAAATGAAACCTAGGGGGATTCCTTGAACCTAACCCTGCCCAAAATAAAGAGGAAGGACTTGGGTGCCCGCACCATAGTCTTGCCCTATTTTGGGTCAGTCCTAAATTTTGGATGTCCACTTATGACTATTATTTGGGTCCTATTTTGACACGATAAGTTTGAATTATGAAATTCTTGGTGGGAATGTTTGTAATTGAATATAAAAGCATGTTTAGGCATTCATTTGTAAAGTAGATTTCAACTAGATGATTACTAGCAATCTATTGTGTTCTAAAGGTGATTCAAGGCTTTCATTGTGTAGCAAGAGCAAATTTGTGTTGTCTATGTGTTTGTATTTAGAGATTTGAGCAATCATCTCCTCATGGCATGAAGAGCTTCTTCCTCCCATGAGATCTTCACTACAAGGTGACATCATTTGTGTTTTTAAGTATTTATCATTTGGTTTTTGCCTCTGCCTCACAAGGGCACACACTCTCTATCTAACAATGGTGTTCAAAAGACTTAAATGTCTCTCCGGGGCTTAACTGAGGTAAGCCTCTAAACACCACAACCCCCTCCCAAAGTTTTCATGATTGCAGGTTATAGGTTGAAGATATAGACAAAGTGAAGTTGTAGGAGGGTACAAAAGAGTCTTAGAATTGTAGATCAGAGAAGATAATAGCTCCTTGGACTAGGGCGCCCACTCATTAGTCCTTGAAGTTCTGTGAAGGAAGAACCTTTGGTACAATAGGAGCAAGTTACAGATATTGTTTGTAGATCCTAAGAAAAAATAGGACCTTGGACTTGGGCACCCTCTCTTTAGTCCTTGACTATTCTACTTCTGAACCTTGAAAATAGGTGCATAGTTATTTGTCATTTTACATCTTTCTATAGCATTATTTTTTTATATTCGTCTGTTTGCTGTCGTATTTGCATAATTAGGGTTTTAAGGTATAATTGAGCATAAGAGAATATAATTGGCAATCAAATCATAAAAATCCAAGTTTCCCTACATCTCATAGTGATCTAAGGTATGATAGTGCATGGCCACTTGGCCCTAGGTCCTTGAATGAAAGGGTGAAAGGAGGATACATACACAAAACTACCAAAAGCTCAACTATCCAAATTCCACCCATTACATTTTGGTGAACCCATATTGTTGGACTTGTTTACACCTTACTGAGTGTTTTTCTTTAGATTTACTATGATTTCATTAATTCATAGTGTCATTCATCTTATTGCATTGGAAAACTTTTAAAAAAATAGAAAAAATAGAAAAAATTTACATTTTAGGGTTTGCATGTTGCATCAATTAATTTGAATTTCATCAATTTTTTTTTTTTTTGCATTAGATCTGATTTAAATTACAGAAAATTACAAAAATTCAATATCTTGCATTGCATTTTCATCATAAAATTGCTAGGGTTTTGTTGAAAATTGTGAATTTTGCATATAACCTAGTAATTCCAAAATCTAGGGTTTGTAGGTAAAATCTTGTTTCTAATTTTTCTACTAATCTAATACACTCATTAAAATTTTCATTTGGCTGTAGTGTTGCATTTTAGTGTAAATTTGCATTTAGATCTCAAAAATTTGCTTTTTTACATAGAAAATTTCAACAAAAACTGGCATTTTCATTGATATTTCCTTAGATTTGCACTTGCATATTGCATGTTAGGGATTGGAAATAATTTTCAGATCTGAGAGAATTTAATTTTCATAATACATCAGCTTGTAAAACATACATATAGCATTTTACATCAAGATCTCAAACCTAGGGCTTGAAAAACATTGATTTTCACTAGATTTGGCCTTATTGACTCTCTAAATTTGCACTATAGGAATGTTGTAAAGAATATTTTTGCACTATTTGGATGATATTAGGAGTATTATCTTCTTCCCCTCCTAAAAATCTTTACAACACTTTTCTATTGGCCTCTTGTATTGAAAATTTGGTGAAAATTGTACATTTTTGTTATTTTTGCCCTAGGGTTTGGCCTAGTTTGCACCCTGAGCATGTTGTAACAAATTTTATGCTTCTAGGTGACTGATATCATTGCTATTATTTTCTAAACCTCCTAAAATTCTTTAGACACCCCTTTTTCTAGGTCTTGGAATTGAAAAATAGTAAAAAATTGCCTATTTTTGCTATATTTTCACTAGGATTTAACCTTGAGTGGCACTATAAGCATGTTGTGATGGATATTTTAGCATTAGGTGGTTGTTATTACTGATATAATTTTCTTTCCATCATAATTTTCCTCACAACACCCTTTGTCATGCTATTTTGCATTGAGATTTGGTGAAAAAATCCCATATTTTAGTGTATTTTCACTAGGTTTTGGCCTATCATCACCTTAGATTTGCATCAACAGTGTGTTGTGATGGATATTACTGATGTATTCGACTGATATAAAAAATATTATTTTTTGTCCCTAATCAATTTCCTTACAACACCTTTGCTTTCATATATTTGTGTAATCAATGAAATCAAAACGAAGGTTATAATGTAAATCAAATGCATAAAACAAACGATTATACCTTCCTTCTGACTCACGGATCCATGCGGGAAGGAGCTTGCACCAACATAGCTCCTCATATTTTTCCCAAATGATGCAAGATGTGGATTGCTTAATGTATACAACACAATGTAGATGAGAGACAAGTGGTTTGATGCCTGATTAAGATGGAGATGGGGAATGGCTAGAGTGATTTTGGCAGAGGTTTGATGAGATGAGGAGATTGTGGAGTGATTTTGGCAGAGTTCTGATGCATGAAGAGGTCTCTCTCCAATGGCTTAGAGAGGGGTCCAATTTATAGAATTTTGGAGATGAGGATGGAGGGTGAGGATTCAATTGATGAGATCAAGGGCTAGGAATAAAACTGAATCTTTTATTCCTAGTGGATGAATTAAAAATTTTCATTTTGGGAAGAGTGGAGGATAGTGGATGAATTATAAATTCATTTTTGGGAAAAGTGGAGGATAGTGGGGGACAACTAAATTTTAAATTCAGTTAGTGGAGGATAGTGGGGGACAACTGAATTTTAAATTCAGTTAGTGGAGGATAGTGGGGGAGCACTGAATTTTAAATTTAGTTTAGTGGAGGATAGTGGGAGACAACTAAATTTTAAATTTAGTGAGTGGATGATGAGGTAAGCAAGGTTAATTAAGTGTTATCTTAATTAACTTAAGTCTAGGTTAATCAGATAAGCATGATTTATCTAATTAACAGGGATTAGGGAAATGGATAAATCAACTAAATAAATATTAGAAATATTCATTCAATTAATAAGATAGGGTTGTAAGATTAAATGGATTAATTAGGTGAATTAATTGATCACCAGGGATATGCAGATGGGGAGAGTGGATTAGTGTAGAGGTATAGGAAATTGGTTTGCAGAGCAATCCAATTTTTGGTGTCTACATTTGCCCCTCTTTGAGATGGTGTTGAGGCTAAGTAACATCATTTCAAAGAAGTCAGAACATAGAGATGGATTGGATAGAAAAAAGATTTTGGTTTGGAAGAATAGGGTAAGGTTTGGGGATAAGATGCCCCCTCAAGAGGATAGGCAGGTTGCAAGAACACATTTGTGCTGTCAAAATGGATGGAACATATTGGTATGAAAGGATGATGATGTTCGGAGATGACTAGTGGATGATCATTGTGCTGAAACTGATTTAGAGCCATCCTATGTTTGATATAGCAAAGTGGATATGTTCACCAAGGTATAGAAGACTAGGGTGATGATGTTTATCCAACATTTGCATGGACTAGACATGCAGACAAAGGGATGATCTCATGCATGTCCAAGATAGTACAACCTTGTCTAGACAAGGGAAGGGGACTCATAGCATAAGCCCTTAGTACACAAAAGGTATGATGAACCTTAGATGCACAAGGAGATCAATATGCTAGAATTGACCCTATGATCAATCAAGATATGAATACTAGCTTGGAGTAATGAGACCAACCCATAAGCACAGCATACAAAAGCAAGACTATGCCCCATTCTAGATGTTTTCGCCACATACCATGATATAGTAAGATCAAGGTAGCTTTGATGTGATCTTCGAATAGGACAAAAGATAAAAATCAAAAACCAAAAGACCAACGAACCAAACAAGTAACCATTGTATCTTTTGCCAAAATGGATGATGATGTGATAGATGCTGCCTATCGTAGGAAAGATATATCCTAAGGTAGGGAGTGATAGATGATTTGATGATGTTGTGATGATTGGATAGATTCTGCCTATCGTAGGAACGACATATCCTAAGGCAAGAATCGATTGATGATTGGATCATGTTTTGTTGATGTAAGATTGGCTCAAGATATGATGGTGACAAGTTATGGTTGATGCTGATTTGATAGTTGATGATTTTTGATAAGGGATGATGCTTTGATAGGTGATGTGATGCTTGGATCTAGTGTAAGCTTATTGAGGATAGATGTGATGATGATGTGGGATGATGATAAATGTGACAATGATGAGAGTGTGATGGAGCAAGTTTTATTTGTGTGATGGACAGATTATTTTTGGAATTTTGTGTGTTTTCTATTGTTTTTGTATTTTTTGATTTTGTGATGTTTTTGTATTTTTTGATTTTGTGATGTTTTTGAATTTTTTGATTTTGTGATTTTTTTGTATTTTTTGATTTTGTTATGTTTTTGAATTTTTTTATTTTGTGATGTTTTTGAATTTTTTGATTTTGTGATGTTCTTGAATTTTTGGATTTTTGAAAAGGAATGGTTTATTATGAGATGGTGGCATTGGATTGTGTGTGGATAACTTGTATGCTAGATACCAATGACAAGGGAACACCAAGTCTAGAGGTGAAAGTGATGGGGTTGGATAGGGGGATTGGATAGCTGACTCATGATAGATGAATGGACAAGTGATAGGGATGTGTGTTAGATAGATGGAAGATAAGGATGAGGGGTAGGATAGGTATGCATGATATATGGATGGGGGATTGTAGGATTTTCTCCAAGGGCTAAGTTGCAAGGAATCATATGCTCCAATGTCTAAAGAATTTTGCATGATGGGCTCATGTGTGAATGGATGGTCTTTGCAATAGATGAATGGAGGATATACTTGGAAAGGAAGTATGCCAAGAGGTCTCCAAAGCATGTTGTTGATACTTTGCCCCTTGTCTTCATCAAGATCTAAGGTGGGAGATATAGTGGATAAGAATAGGATAGGATAAGGATAAGACAGTGTATAAGATGTGCAAGGATATTATGGATGTGGATGAAGGATACAGTTTTGCCCCCAAGTGTAGGGATACAAAATGGATGGAGAAGGGATTACGCATGATGCCCACAAGGGGTTTTCATCAAGGTACTTGCCCAAGGTGCCACAAGGAGTGGTTTTCACCATTGGATGGATTTTTTCTCTTTACTATTTTCTTGATTTTTTTTTTTTTGCTTTTTGGCTTTTTTGACTTTTTTGATGGAAGGGGGACTCTAGCGTCTGTTTCCATAGCAAGTAAAAGATGGTCCCATATTGGATAGCATTATATATGATGATTGCATGGATGTTGGTAGATAGGAGAATATGGAATGGAATATGGATTATGGTGTGTATAATGTGGATTATGCAAAAGCATGGACCATAGGAATGTGATGGGGAAGATATGTAGGATAGTGAACGAAAGATGGATAGATGAGGGTATGTGGGAATTGCAAGTGGTGGAGGGGAACCAAGACCAATGGTGGCACACACCGTGTTTGATTTTGAAGCCTATGTTTTGGATGTGGAGTTGGGAGTAATGGGGATCGAGATGGGAGATTTTTGGATGGTCGATTTGGGGTTTTAGGGACTCAAATAGACTTAGACTTTGGGGCATTTTTTGATGGGGAGTGGGATGTTTGGGATTTTGGGCTAGATTGGGATGTGGATGCCTCATTAGAGTTTGGTGCTTTTTGTTTAGGGACCCACACCATTTTTGTTTTTTCTTTTTCTTATGATGGTGTGGGATTGGATAGCCTTTTTGATTTTTCATTTTGATTGGAAGGGATAATATCCTTAGGCTTTTGTGCTTTATGAGTTGAGGCATTCAAATTTTTGAATCCCATGGATTTGGGAGAAGCTTCATGTTTGAAAGATGTGTGTTTTTGTTGGTCTTGATTCAGGATTTTAGTGGACTTATGGATGGAGGCGTAAAAAGTGGATTTTTGGATAGATGGATGAAGTGATTTGATGATTGGGATACTAGGAGTTGGGAGGATGGGAGGATAAGAGGATTTGTTGATAGGGATGTTGGGAGTTGGTAGGATAGGAGATAAAGTGTATTTGATGGGGATATTTGGAGTTGGAAGGAGTGGAGGTAAATTTGATGGGGGGAGATGGATGGTCACATGCTTTTGCAAATGGTAGGATGATGGAGGAGGGATGGCGACATAGGTTTTGGGAGTGCGATGAGATGCACCATGTTTGGGATTGGATGAATGGATTTTGGAAGGTGGATGGATGGTATCAACTTTTGTAGATTGTTGTTCTTGGGATGCATAGCCAAGGCCATGTGAGGATGGATGGAATGTGGAGTGGATGGGCTCCAAGATGCCTTGTTCATGAAGGCCTAAGCCTTTGCCTTGATAGTTCATAAGTTGGAGCATGCGACATGCAATGGGATGTTTGGTGCTTTGGAAACAAGACGTGAGTCCCTTATTTGTTGGAGAAAGATATGTGATAGATGGAAGTTTTTCACCTCCTATGAGGGGTTTACCATGGATGAAGGTGCTTTTTCCAAGTGGATAAGGGGATGGATTTGGGATGGGATTGGTAGATGGAGGTGAAGGATTAATGGGGGATGGTAAAGGGGTGGTAGAAGTTGATGGGGGATCAATAAGGTGATCCATAGATGGGAGGGGATGGGGGATGTGATTGGATGGGATGGTTAGATCTTGATTAGGAGAAGGGGTTGATGTTTCAACATGCTTTTGATTTGATCCTTGGCATGGCTCATGGGTTTGGATAGAAGTGGGAGTGACTTGGATAGATGTGGTAGGTGCTTGGTTGGATGTGATAGGTGTTTGAATTATGTGTTCTTGAACATGGCTACATGATGGTTCTTGAGTTATGATAGGAGATTGTTCAAGAGATTTGGTGGGTGTTGGATTGCATGAGGGTGTTTGATTCCTTGCTAATAGCCAATGGATGACATCCTTCATGAGTGTATGGGTGGAAGAACAATATAATGGATGGATAATGATGGTGGATGGTGTAGAAATAGGATTGGGATTGGATAGGTGGGTGATAGGATTAGGTAGTGATGGTTCGTGGATGGGTTCAAGGATAGGTGTGGGATTAGATGGTGGAGGCCACTCTAGATTGGTATCTCCCTTGTCAAAGGTCATTAGATCTTGCCTAGGATAACTTGGACTCATTTGATTTATGTACAAGGGACCACTTGGACTTGCATGTGCTTCTTGTTGCAGAGGTGGATTTGGGCTCACTAGTGCTTGTTGGGGAGGCCATTGATAGTCTTGGTAGCTAGGTGTAATGGTAGGATATGTAGATGAAAGGTTTTGGGGTTGGTATGAAGTTGAGGGTTGATATGAGGATGATGGAGGTTGATATGATGGAAGTTGATATGAGGTTGAAGGTTGATGGGAGGTTGATGGTGTGGATATGTAAGATGTAGGTTGGTATGAAGGTTGAAAGAATGACGATTGATATGATGTGGATGGGGATGATGTGTAGGGTGTTTGTTGATATGACGGAGATTGGTATGATGTCAATGGTGTGGATATGTAAGATGTTGAAGGTTGATATGATGAGGGTTGATATGATGAAGATGGGGGAGGGGTTTGGGATTCTCTAATGATGAGGTGTGCTAAGGGATGATCTTTAATGTCATTTTTGAATTGTTCCTTAGCATTAGGATCCATGTTCGCATAGACTTTTCTAATTCTTTGTATTTGTTGTATTGATTCATAAAGATCTATTTTGTGGGAGATAGTATGGGATGATGGGGGATGATTGTGATGTTGAGGATCAAATTTTCAAGACCTTAGGATTATTTGATTTGATTTGATTTGTTTTGATGAATGGTTCTCTATGCTTTTGATAGACTAATGATCTTAAGCAAGAGGGTTGATTGGGTTGATTTGATTAGGTGATCAATTAAGGTCTTGATTTTTGATTGGGTTGATTTGGATTTAGATTTTGATAATGATGTTGGGGGATTTGGATAATGATTGGGATTGATGTTGATTTTGGATTGGATTTAGAAGATTATGGATTGATGTTGGTTGGATTTTGGATTTGACTTGGATGAGATGGGAGTAGAATGCTGTTGATGAATTGGATTAAGGGTGATGCGAATGATTAGGATAAGATTAAATTGAATGATTTGGATGATGATGTGGATAAGGTAGGTGATTAGGATGATTAGGATAGATGAGTGATTGGGTTTGAATGTGTTGGAAGAATGAGGTGAATGACTTGTCTTATGTATTTGATGTTTATCTTGATTTGGCAATGTTTAATCAAATGATCACATGTACAAACAAGAATCACTCACACAAGACACAAGCAATTTTGAATTTTGAATTGGAAGAATATGATGATGAAAACAAGCACATGTGTAAGACAAATCAACATGCCCTAATGCCTAGTTTGATGGGGTATGGCCAATGAGGTTTGGTCAATGTTTAGACGAGGTTGACTAATGATTTGAAAGTGAAATCCTGTCACACATCTGGGAGAAGGGGGTAACCCACCCTTCACCTTCACTTCCCAAAGGTAGAAACTTCTTTGGGGCTTAGCCAAGAGTGACAAGATTCTAATTTCAAAGAGGGTGTCTTTCGATTCAGCCTTAGATGAGGTCGTCCCTAGGGGTGATGAAATCCCCTATCAGGCCTCCTAGGAAAGGGATTGACAAAAGTGAATCAAGTGAGGTGTTTTTGATTTCCAAGATCACCTTGCGGTGTGAGGAGAGAGCATACACACACCCACTTGATTCACACTTGCAGTTGATTAATTGCCCTTAGAAAATGAAATGTGTGAAAGACACGTCAATCAATGGTTCTTTTTAGCCCAATTTCAAGGTGTGATTGAAGACACTGGTTGATTTTATGCCCAATTTCAATGTGTGATGATCAAACAATGTTCATTTTATACCCAAACCAAAGTGTGTTTGCAAGCAATGATTGAGAGATAAAGGATGAAAATGGAGGCACCTGATTAACTTGCTGTCCAAATTGATGTAGATGTTATTCCTGCTGCTGTTCCAGCCTCGAATGGTCACCTGTAAGTCACAAGAACAAGAACGGAGCAAGTAGACTAGCCAAGAAGATTGTGATGTGAAAATTGATAATATGATAAAATTTGATGAAAGATGAACTAATATAGGAAAATAGATTGCATGAACAGAAAATTTAGAAAATTCTATGCGGTTTGAAAAAAAATTTCGTTAAAAAATGATCAAATTTGCACAAGTTATGATGATTTGAAGTTTACAATGAAGTTTGACTTTGACTACGAAAAATGGCTTGATAAAGGTATAGTCACCTAATAAAATCCTCACAACTACGAAGTGCTCGGAGCTCTCTTTCCGATGAGAGTTTGTTTGCTCGATTTTGCCTCCGTGTGTGAAAGTTATGACAATTTGAAAAAAATAGCCTCCTTTGGGTTTGAGGGGCAAAAAGGCCGGCCCTAACTGTCAAGATAAACGACTAGTGGTTTTTGAAATGCTGTTCACATGGGTGGTCAGTGGAGACTGGCGGTTTATACTAGCAGTTAAGGTTGTAGGCAAAGCCCCTGGTCACTCATATGACCAGGGGTTGGCCGAAGGCAAAATTAAAAAAGGATTTAGATATAAGGGAGCTAATGGTAAAACCCCCTTCTCACGTCGAAGGAACTAACAAAGCCCCCGCCAATGTGACTACAACTAATACTGAGTTGTCGGCGATTAGGGTTTTAGGTTAATGGCAGTTTGTGGTGAGTGGCAGGTATGGTCTCCACAGGAAGCGACGACTGAGGTGGGCAGAGTGGTTTAGGGGGGGAACGGCGTGGCGGGAGGGGCGAAGGATATGGGGAGGGCCGAAGGGGGGGTGGAGATGGTCGCATAGGTGGAGGGAGTCTGCAGGGCAGGGCCGAAGGGAGGGGAGGCGGTGGGATCTCGGGCGGTGTGGGAAGGGAGGTCTGGGAGGGTGCTGCGGGAAGTGAAGCAGGGATGGCAGTGTGGATGAGCAGCAGCGATGGGGTGGCACAGGGGCTGCGCGGGAGAAGCAGGGTTGTGGCAAAAGGGTGTCAATTGGGTGGCAGATGGGTGATTCAGAGGTGGCAGCACGGAGTGGTTTAGAGAAGCGGTGGCGGCGCTTTAGGATTTCCTTCAAATTTTGACCATTAAACCTTCATAATCAACCTTGAAACCTTCAAATGAAACCAGATACCATAGCATACAGATGTGATAGATTAGTAGGCAAGGGGTACGGTTCCGTACGGTATGGATCCATATGGTACGGACTATACCCTAAAAAATTTTCAATTTTTCTTTAAAAAATTTTCATATAACCTAGGCAAGTTTACTGTCAAAATTCACAGAAACAATGACCTGATCACCATAATGCAGTCCATTTCTACCCAAGATGAAACCTACAACACTTTACCTCCAAAACTTGACAAAAACTATTAGAAAAATAAAGATTTTGACAAGCAACCTTCACAAAACGACGATGAGATCTGCAACCGAGCATGCCAATGTAATCAATGAAATCAAAATGAAGGTTATAATGTAAATCAAATGCATAAAACAAACTATTATACCTTCCTTTGACTCACAGATCCATGCGGGAAGGAGTTTGTGCCAACATAGCTCCTTAGATGTTTCCCAAATGATGCAAGATGTGGATTGCTCAATGTATACAACACAATGTAGATGAGAGACAAGTGGTTTGATGCCTGATTGAGATGGAGATGGGGAATGGCTAGAGTGATTTTGGTAGAGGTTTGATGAGATGAGGAGATTGTGGAGTGATTTTGGCAGAGTTGTGATGCATGAAGAGGTCTCTCTCCAATGGCTTAGAAAGGGGTCCAATTTATAGAATTTTGGAGATGAGGATGGAGGGTGAGGATTCAATTGATGAGATCAAGGGCTAGGAATAAAAGTGAATCTTTTATTCCTAGTGGATGAATTAAAAATTCTCATTTTGGGAAGAGTGGAGGATAGTGGGGGACAACTGAATTTTAAATTCAGTTAGTGGAGGATAGTGGGGGGACAACTGAATTTTAAATTCAGTTAGTGGAGGATAGTGGGGGACCACTGAATTTTAAATTCATTTTAGTGGAGGATAGTGGGAGACAACTAAATTTTAAATTCAGTGAGTGGATGATGAGGTAAGCAGGGTTAATTAAGTGTTATCTTAATTAACTTAAGTCTAAGTTAATCAGATAAGCATGATTTATCTAATTAGCAGGGATTAGGGAAATGGATAAATCAACTAAATAAATATTAGGAATATTCATTCAATTAATAGGATAGGGTTGTAAGATTAAATGGATTAATTAGGTGAATTAATTGATCACCAGGGATATGCAGATGGGGAGAGTGGATTAGTGTAGAGGTACGAGAAATTGGTTTGCAAAGCAATCCAATTTTCGGTGTCTACAATTTGCATTGAAAAAATGCAAACAATCAAGCATTTTAGGTCATTTTTACATATAGTTTTGCACTTATCATTGGCATATCTTTTGAAAAAAAAATTAAATATGATTTGGCACTCATGGCCTCATCCTCTCAGTGCTCTTTGGAATATTTACATGCATATATCACAAAATTTGAAAATCTTTACAAATTTCTTAGTATGCATCTTTATGTCATTACCTATATACAAGCTATGTATCACAAGGACATATTGGTGTCATCTTCCTTCAAAATCCTTGACTATGTATCTAATTGTAACAACTTCATATCTCTCATCAATACATACCCTTGGGTAGTAGAAGAACTGATAAAACACACTTTGAATGAAGAGCATGACACTTCTCATAATAGCTTGGAATTACTAGCTGAAACATATGGAGATGATATTGATAATGACTATGAGAGTGATAATGAATTCACAAGCTACCCTACCACTTCTACAACTGAACATTCAGATAACTTAGATGAGAAGACTAGGGTTAGCTCTAGTAATTCAAATAATCCTCCTATCCAAAGTGTCGCATTAAGGGATTACATCCTGACAACGCAACATTGCTTTGACTATCTTGACCTATTTGGTGTGATTGATGTGGATAAGGAACAATTTCATAGACCACCTAGTCCATTAAGAGATGATATTTATGTTGAGGTCCATCCTTCATTATCCCTTCAAGATCGAGAAGTGATCAAAATACATTAGATAGATAAATGGAACAACCTGCACCTCTTTCTACCATTTGGATTTGGGAGGATGATGACCTCCTCGATGATGGCCTCTAGCATGAAGACCCTACAGGTAAGTATGTCTAACCCTTTATCTCTCTCATGATGTGCTTCCCCTGTGATGTGTTATGTGTTGTTTAGGCCTCCTAGGATGACCCTTGATTCTCTTGTAAGGTCTGGGATACCAGGAGACTGCCTCTATTGTGACCTTCTTCTATTTGTATCATTATTCTTCTATATTGCCTCTCTCTCTAATTTCATTGTTGTGTGTTGTGTCTTATGGACATAGAATTGCAATTGGTGACTTGGGGGCACCCTCCTATGTGACTATCCCTAAGACACTTTTTCTCCTCTCTTATTTATTGTTTCCCTTCCTCTAGTGTTTCTATCTAGCGGGTGGATAATGAAAAACATTTTTATTGATGCGGACCTAGCATCCCTTTAGTGAGAAATAAAAAATTGGACTTAGTTCCTAATATGACAATGGTTGTATATCTTATCTGACGCTTGGCTAGTAGAAGCACTCATGCTCTCTACGTAGTGATTTTGATGATGTTTATATCTCATTTAGAAATCATAACAATACTATTCCTCTGTGTATTTTATCTATCTGGAATCTTGCATGCCTCAGATTTCATATGTATTATCATGATTATGTAGAGACTAACATGTTTCTTGCAGGGATGTGTTTGTGAGAACATGTGGCGATCGTAAAGTACATGTCACCTCCGGGGGGCATGGGATTTTTGAAATTTTGTGTTCCCTTGTGTGTTTTCTTCCTACCTTAACGTGCTTGATATCAATACCTGATATCAACCACCTTAAGGTGGGGGCATATATAAGGTAAGTTGTCTATTGTAGATGTTAGCAATGTGCTTGTCCTTAGGTACAGTTTAAAGACTAGTGTGATGAGTACTTCTTGCACTATGAGTTTGTTTGCAATCAATCAATCAATCAATCATCTTAAGCCCTCTGCAGAGGCAGGGGTGGTGTATCTCTTGTGGAGAGTGCCCATCCTGTCATTTTCAAAAGTCCTCTACGGAGGCAGGGAGCAGTTCTGTGACTAACTCAACCCTTAAGTGTGTCTTCAGTAATTGTTGTGGTGAAGCCCAATCGTCGGTGTGTGTCTATAATGTGCTTGAGATGGTGTTGACCCTAGAAATAGGAACACTTTGTCACTTGTCTGCTATGTTTTCTCTGTCTTCAAAGTGTGTGTGTTTGGCGTGCTTACTTTGTTTG
The DNA here is from genome assembly GCA_027924645.1 of Cunninghamia lanceolata. Lineage (NCBI taxonomy): Eukaryota > Viridiplantae > Streptophyta > Pinopsida > Cupressales > Cupressaceae > Cunninghamia > Cunninghamia lanceolata. The sequence continues at coordinate 17,691,471 of BSBN01001807.1, read as the reverse complement.
GCGTGTTTGTTGTCCCATGTGCAATTTAAAGACCTACATGATGAGTGCATCCTGCATTATGGGAGTTTTGGTGTCTTGCGTGTGTGTTGCCCCATATATGCAATTTAAAGACCTACGTGATGAGTGCATCCTGCATTATGGGAGGTGTGTTAACTTTCGTTGTACTTGCATCTGCATTTCATATATATGAGAAAAAGAAAAGAAAATAAATCATTCATGTCTTCTATGCATTAATTATCTTCTATACATCTATTGTATTCTCCGTGCTTTATGTGACTATAACTGTCTTCTCTGCATTTTGTGCGCCTATCATTGTCTTCAATGTGTCTGGCAAGTCTTCTCCGTGCTTGGCCTGTTTGTTGTGTTTGTTGACCATACTTCAATTTGTAGGTATTGGCCTCACGTTTATACATACATTAAATTGGGGGCTAAATGTAACATCAAAAAATGTCCCCTTGGGGGTTTTTCCCTCATAAGGTTTAGCTCTCGGGTCTCTTAGTTGCATTTAGGACATCTTACATCATATTTTGACATCCCAATGAGATGATCCCTATGTTTCATGACAAATGAGACATAGGGCAATCCCTTGAACCTAACCCTACCCAAAATAGGGGGAGGACTTAGGTACCCACACCCTAGTCCTACCCTATTTTGGGTCAGTCCCAAATTTTGGGTGTCGGCTTATGACCGTTATTTTGGTCCTATGCCAACATGGTAAGTTTGAGTTACAAAATTCTTTTGTAAACTAGATTTCAACTAGATGATTACTAGAAAGCTATTGTGTTCTAAAGGTGATTCAAGGCTTTCATTGTGTACCAAGAGCAGATTTGTGTTGTCTATGTGTTTGTATTTACAGATTTGAGAAATGATCTCCTCATGGCATGAAGAGCTTCTTCCTCCCATGAGATCTTCACTATAAGGTGACATCATTTGTGTTTTTAAGCATTTATCATTTAGATTTTGCCTCTACCTCACAAGGGCATGCACTCTCTATCTGACAATGGTGTTTGGAAGACTTAAATGTTTCTCCGGGGCTTGACTGAGACAAGCCTCTAAACACCACAACCCCCTCCCAAATTTTTTATGATTACAGGTCACAGGTTTAATCTACAGACAAAGTGAAGTTGTAGGAGGGTACAATAGAGTGTCAGAATTGTAGATCAGAGAAGAGAATATCTCCCTGGACTAGGGCACCTACTCATTAGTCCTCAAAGTTTCGTGATAGGAAAACCTTTGGTACAACATGAATAGGTTGCAGATCTTGTTTACAGATCCCGACAAAAAATAGGGCCTTAGACTTGGGCGCCCACTCTTTAGTCTCTGACTATTCCGTTTCTAAACCCTGAAAATAGTTGCACAGTTATTTGTCAATTTACATCTTTTTGTAGTAGCATTTTCTGATATTCATCTATTTTCTATTGTATTCGCATAATTAGGGTTTTAAGGTATAATTGAGCATAAGAGAAGATAATTGGAAATCAAATCATAAAAATCTAAGTTTCCCTACATCTCATAGTGATCTAAGGTATGATAGTGCATGGCCACTCATCCCTAGGTCCTTGAATGAAAGGTTGAAAGGAGGATACACACACAAAACTACCAAAAACTCAACTATCCAAATTCCACCCATTACACACTTAAGCTAAACTTAGGCACTTTAATAATTTATTATTAATCCTAGGGTTCTCAATTTTAGGGTTTTGATCTCATTTTATAAGGATTGATCTTATTTTACTTATTCATTCTTTATGCATTTTGCTTCAGGTTTACAGAGCATCATTATTGTACCTCTTGGTCTCCTTTGTGTGACAGGTTATTTTCTTGCAAGTGTTCATTGGGATCTATGAGGTTGGTTTATCAACTTCAACTCAAGAATCTATCCACCACCACAAAAATGGAATCATGTCCTCTTTGTGTCCTTGGTAAACCAAGAACAAAATCTATACTAATATCATCCAATGGCTTATCTGGTATAGGTAATGGCTGATATAGACTTGTATTCTGACTTGTTCCTTTTGCCATCTGACACACTCTACAACCCTGCACAAATTTCCTCACATCTTGCTACAACTATGGCCAATAATAATGCTCACCAATAATAGCAATGGTCTTATCTCAACCAAAGTGTCCATCTAATCCCCCACTATGCTTCTCCTTAATCAAGTTTTCTCTCATGGAACTCCTTGAAATGCAAAACTGGCTTCCTCTAAACAACATGCCATCTAGGATTATGAAATCTAACCATTTTGTCCTATCCAATGTAACAGGTTTCGAACAAGCTTTCAAAGTCTCTGCAAAATCTGGATCTTCAAGATACAAACTTTTGAGTTCATCGAACCCAAAAACCTCTATCTTCATTTCTATCAACAAATTTTACTTTCTACTCAAGGCATCTGCAACTCTGTTGGACTTCCCACTCCTATGCTTCAAAACAAAAGTATAACTCTGCAAAAACTCAACCCATTTTAAGTGCCTTTGATATAACTTTCCTTGACTGTTAAGATATTGCAAAGCCTGATGATCAATATATAAAACAAACTCTTTTGGCAACAAATAATGTCTCCATTTCTTCAAAGCCTAAACTATAGCATAAAACTCTTGATCATAAACATAATACTTTTTCTTGGCATCATTAAGTTTCTCACTAAAATAGATAATGAGCTTACCTTCTTGACTCAAAACAACTCCTATAGCACTGCCACTAGCATCACAATCTACCTAAATACCTTATTGAAATCTAGAAGTGCCAAAGTAGGTTGCTCTGTGACTTTCTGTTTCAATGTATCAAAGCTCTTAGCTACTCCTGTAGTCCATCTAAACTCTTTTCTATCCCCTCTCATTGTCTTAGTTAGGGGTACACAAATGCTACTAAAATTCCTGATAACTTTCTATAAAAAACTTGCCAAACCATGAAAAGATCATACCTCTATAGCACTTCTTGGCGTAGACCATTCAATGATAGCCTTTACTTTTTTAGGGTCCATCTTTAGACATTCCTCTGAGATAAAAAAATCCCAAGTATACCAACTCCTTCTTTACAAAACTACATTTCTTCAAATTAATCAATAAATTCTCATCTCCCAGCTTCTCTAAAACCCTTCTGATATGCATCAGGTGATCATCCCAAGTCTTACTGAAAATCAAAATGTCATCTAAATAAACAATAACAAAACTTCCCAAAAAATATTTCAATACCTCATTCATGAGCTGCATGAATGTGCTCGGTGCATTGGTTAGCCAAAATGGCATCACTAACCATTTATACAAACCCTCCTTTGTCTTGAAGGCTATCTTCCATTCATCTCCTTCTATGATTTAAATCTGGTGATACCCACTCTTAAGGTCAATCTTCATAAAGTACTTGGCTCCACTCAAACAATCCATTATGTCATCCATTCTAGCCAATGGAAATCTATACTTGATCGTGATCTTATTGATGGCTCAAGGATTTGTACACATTCTCCACATTCCATATTTCTTTGGTGTTAGTACTATAGGTACTGCACATGGACTTAGGCTCTCCCTTATTAGTACCTTCCTTAATAGCTCATGAACTTGTATGTTCAATGCTTCATCCTCTATAGAGTCATTCTATGGGTTCTCTTATTTGGCAAATTGGCTCCTGGTATCAAATCCATTTGATGACTTATCTTCCTTACCAGTGGTAAACCTTTTGGTACATTATTAGAGACAATATCCTGAAATTCTTCCAATAGATCTGAGACTTTTGTTGGTACATCTTCACATTTCTCTTAACTAATCTTATGAATCAATGCAAAGCAATGATGCTCATGCTTCATAACCTCCAAAAATTTTCTACCATCTACCAAGCAAATTGTGGTAGTACTACATACCTTTTCTTCCACCTCCTTCAAGGGCTTCAACTTATGACGAAATCCATGCTTTGTTAGGGAATATGTGTTTGCATGGCCAACATGGACAGTGCACCTATCATACTGTCACAACCTACCCAATAACATATGACATTCATCCATCAGTATGATTTCACACAACACCTCATCATGGTAGTCACCAATCTTGAACTTGACTAAACACTGTTCATTGACCAAAGCTCTATGTTCCTTCTGCAACCATGCAATCCAATATGGATGTGGATGCTTTCTTCTTGTCAACTTCAACTTGTTAACCATCTCCTCTGAAACAAGATTGCTAGTGCTTCCACTGTCAATAATAATATCACAACACTTACCTTCATATTTGCACCTAGTATGGAATAAGCTCTTCCTTTGATCTGGTTCCTTCTCCTCATTCAACAAGGTTTTTCTGACAACTAGGGTTTCTCCCCTTTTAGCATCTTCATAATGCTTAGGCTGTGCATCTTCATCTACATGTGTAACTCGTGCATTACCTTCAAGTCTTCAGTTTGTCCTTCCTTGATGTTGTAGACACTCGTATGCTTGATGTCCTTCTCCACATTGGAAACATGTTCCTCTAAACCCTCCTTTTACAGGTCCTTGCCCAGGCCTTCCTCTTCCACTTTGCTCACCATTGTTCTGGTCACGAGGGCGGTAGGCATTATCTCCTTTATGATTTCAACTAGTGCTAGATTCTTCACTTTTCTTTTGATCTTCATTATGGCCTCCATAGGATCTTTTGCCAGTCCTTTCACCTTGACCTCTTCCCCTTTGTTTTCTTTTGAATCTTTTATTCAGCTCATCTTCCACCTTCAGGGAAAATGGGTATGCATCTTCTATGGTGATCATTCTGACCAGGCTCAACTCCTTTTGAATACTTGGCCTTGACCCATTAATGTAATGGGCTACCTTCTCCTTGTTGGCCTCTACATGACCAGTCCTGATAGTAATCTTATAAAAATCTTCTATATACTCCTTAATAGACTTGTTACTTTGCTTCAATATCTCTTGCAACTTCTTTAGCAACTCCATCTCATAGTCCACAAGAATGAACCACTTCTTTAATTTTTCCACCATCCAATCCCATCTGGTAATCTTTTATTTTCCTCTCCTATTCCTTTCTAACTGGACCTCCTTCCACCAAATACTAGCATGACCCTTCAACTTTGTTTTTACAAACTTGACCCGATCTAGGTCCTCCACATCTTCATACTTGAAATATTCCTCCATGTTATTGATCCAATCAATAAGCTGCTCTAGATTCAAATCTCCATTATAGGTAGAAACTTCAATCATAGGCCTCTTTCCGATCTTTGAAATGGCCCTCAACAACCTAACTTCTGCAAGGTCTACTGCAGCTTCTTGTTCTTCCTCAGATAGCTCTTCTTCAGCTTCATCCTCACTTTCTTCTCTTGTTCTCAGCTCAAACCCTCTTCGTATCTCCTCTTGCAATGCATCAATTTGGATTTGTAGGGATCTAAAACCCTCTTTTGTCAAAGCATTTCTCCCAACATGGTTTCTTCGTGGTGTTATTTTGATCTCTATAGAAAACCCACAACCTTAGGTCCTAGTGCAAACTGCCTCATGGTCAGCGATATGTCTACACACTTAGGAACCCTCGCTCTGATACCACTTGATAAAGGGGGGTAAATCAAAAAACACACAACAATAGAAAATGCACATAGAAAATAAGAATGTTCTTTTATGGATTTGGACAACCCATTACATTACATAAGCTCGAATACAATCAAAGGATGAATCCTCCATAGGCTGCAACACATTATGGCTTCCTATCTCAAGACTCTGGAATCTTCTGCCATTCTGTAACCCCAAATCAGCTAGGGTTTCTATTTTTTCCACCTATTCTTGACTCTACACTTTCCCCCTTATCTCTACTACTACCTAGGGTTCCCAAAAATAGTCATAAATAGCCATTTTGATGCCCTCTAGCCAAATTTTTTAAATTTGCAACTCCCTTTAAAAATAGGTCAACTTTCAAGAAGCATAACATTTGATCCGGGTGTCTGATTGATGAACTGTTTGAAGCACTGGAAAGCTCATGAAGTGAACTATCATGCCAAAAATCCATAAATGGATTTGTGTAAACTTTTTGGGGCATTATGGGATGTTTTAGTGCCTCATATTTTAATTTGGAACTGTAAAGAGTAAAAATTTGGATGATTAGTTTTTGGTAGTTTATGTGTGTATCATCCTTTCACCCTTTACATTCAAGGACTTTGGGTTGAGTGGAAATGTACTATCATACCCTCAGCTACTTATGAATGTAGGAAAACCTAGATTTGTATGATTTGATTGCCAATTATGCTCATTTATGCTCAATTATACACCAAAACCCTAATTATGCAAATACGAAAGCAAACAGACAAATGTTAGAAAATGCTGCTATAGAAACATGTAAAATAACAGATAAATGTGCACTTGTTTTTAGGGTTTGGATCAGAATAGCTAGGGACTAATGAGTGGGTGCCCTAGTCCAGTGCCATGCATTTCATTGGGATCTGGGAACTTAGTCTGCAACTTGTTCCTATTGTCACAAAGATTTTTCCGTTGCAGGATCTGGAGGACTATTAAGTGGGCGCCCGAGTCTAGGTCCCTATTTTTAGTTTTGATATGTGATTTTGATACTCTACAACACTCCTCTACAACTCCACTTTTCCTACCTCTTCAACCTGTAACCTACAATCACGGGAAAATGGGGAGGGTGTTGTGGTGTTTAGAGCCTTGCCTTAGTCAAGCCCCAGAGAGACATTCAAGTCTTCTGAACACCGTTCTCAGATAGATAGTGTGTGCCCTTGCGAGGTAGAGGCAAAAACCAAATGATTAATGCTCAAAAATGCAAAAGATATCACCTTGTAGTGAAGATCTCATGGAATGAAGAAGCTCTTCATGCCATGAGAAGATGATTCCTCAAATATGCAAATACAAACACATAGACAACACAAATCTACTCTTGCTATATAATAAATGCCTTAAATCACCTTTAGAATGCCAAAAGATCACAATTGTCTGCTATTAATCATCTAGTTTACAAATGAATACCTAAACATGCTTATGTATGCAACTACGAACACTCCTGCCAAGAATTTCGTAATTCAAACTTACCGTGTTGGCATAGGACCCAAATAATGGTCACAAGCTGATACTCAAAATTTGGGACTAACCCAAAATAGGGCGGGACTAGGGGTGGGCACCCAAGTCCTCCCTCCCTATTTTGGTTAGGGTTAGTTTCAAGGGATCCCCCTAGGTCCCATTTGTCATGAAACTCAAGGCTCACTTCATCGGGATGTCAAAATATGATGCTAGATGTCCTAAATGCAGATAAAAGACCTGGGAGCTAAACCTTATGAGGGAAAATCTCCCAAGAGGACATTTTTTGACATTACATTTAGCCCCCACTTTAATGTATGTATAAACGCAAGGCCAATACATGCATTAAAGTATGGTCAACAAACACAACAAACATGCCAAGCACAAAGAAGACACACCAAACACATTGAAGACAATGATAGGCACACAAAATACAGAGAAGACATTTATAGTCATGTAAAACATAGAGAAAACAATAGATGCATAGAAGACAGTTAATGCATGGAAGACATGAATGATTTCTTTTCTTTTCTTTTTCTCATATATAGGAAATGCAGATGCAAGTAAAAGGAAAGTAAACACACCTCCCATAATGTAGGAAGCACTCATCACATTGGTCTTTAGATTGCATATATGGGGAAACACACATGCAAGACACACCAAACCTCCCAAAATGTAGGAAGCACTCATCACACCGGTCTTTAGACTACATATGGGGCAACAGACACACCAAACAAAACAAGCACACCGAACACACACACTTTGAAGACGTGGAGAAAACATGACACACAAGCGATGGAGTGTTCCTATTTCTAGGCTCATCACCATCTCAAGCACATTATAGGCACACACCAATGATTGCACTTCACCACAACAATCACCGAAGACACGCTTAAGGGTTGATTTAGTCACAAAACCGCTCCCTACCTCCCAATGAGGACTTTTTGAAAATGATAGGATGGGCACTCTCCACAAGAGATAAGCCACCCCCACCTCCATAGAGGGCTTAAGGTGATTGATTGATTGATAGAAAACAAACTCAGAGTGCAGGAGGGACTCATTGCCACCAGTCTTTAAATTGCACATGAGGACAAGCACATTGCTAACATCTATGATAGATAGCTTACCTTATATATGCCCCCACCTTAAGGTGGTTGATATCATGCATCGATATCAAGCACGTTAAGGTAGGAAGAAAAAACACAAGGGAACACATACTTTCGCAAAGCCCATGCCCCCCAGAGGTGAGATGTACTTTAGGATCACCAAATGTTCCCACAAACACATCCCTGCAAGAAACATGTTAGTGTCCACATAACCATGATAAACAACAACATCAATGCATATGATTAATTACACAAAGAGCCAAGGTTATACTACAAATTTGGAGATCGAGGATAACCGTGGGGATATATCATAAAAATCTCAGAACTGAGTGTCACCAAGGCAAAATTAAAAGACAAACAAAGTGCATGGAGTAGTAGTATTGTTAAGGTTTGTAAGCGAGATAAAAACATCATCAAAATCACTACATAGAAAGTATAGAGTGCTTCTACTAGCCAAGCATCAGATAAGATATAGAACCCCATCGTCATATTAGGAACTAAGTCCAATTTTTGATTTCTTGCTAAAGGGATGCTAAGTCTGCATCAGTATAAATATTTTTCATCATCTGCCCGCTAGATGGAAACACTAGAGGAAGGGAAACAATAAATCAAGAGAGGATCAACAAGTTTCTTAGGAGGGTGCCCCCAAGTCACCAACCACAATGCTATGTCCATAACACACAACAATGAAATCAGAGAGAGGCAATATAGAAGAATGATGATACAAATAGAAGGAGGTCACAACAAAGGTGATCTCCTAGTATCCAATACCTTACAAGAGAGTTAGGGGTCATCCCAAGAGGCCTAAACAACACATAACACATCATGGGGGAAGCACATCATGAGAGAGATAAAGGGGTAGAAATACTTACCTGGTAGGATCTTTGTATCAGATTTTTGAACTTGCAAACCTCTTGCAGAGGTACTCAATCATGTTGAGTGAAAAGTTTGAGTGGTTCTTATGAAAGTCTTGTTTATTATCATATGATATTTGTTCCTTAGATCTTTGTTTAAATGAGACTTTTTGTTGCTTATGAGGGGGAGAACCACTATTATTTCTAATTGCTGATAGTCTTCTTACTCTTTTCTGATTTTTAGCGAGTTTTTGTTGTTCATGCCATCTAACACAGTAACAAAAATCATCATGTACCATCTCACTCATCTGTATTGTTTGTTCTTCTTATTTTTCTGATGTGTTTTTGTTATCTCCCAATCCTATATAGGATAATGGAGGATGAACATTAGCATAAATCCCATTTCTTCATGGATGATGTGGGTTATCCAACTTTTCTTTATCCACTTCAATCATACCCATGATATTATCATAGTCTAAATAGTCATCATCCTCCACTTCCACTAAACCTTGTTCCAACATATTGATATCAGTATGCTTAGGGAAAGGATTAGTGAAGATTTGTAAATTCTGATTTGACAAAGCAAGTGACTTGTTTCCGTTATCATTCACACTCAATACCTATATAATATTTGAATCAATGAGGTCTTGTATTTCATGTTTTAAATGCATACACCGTTCAGTGTCATGTCCTTGTGTTCAATGAAAATGACAAAAGGCACTAGCATCAAAGTAAGGTCCTTGTACTCTACTAGGATCGATAGGCTTAATTGGGGGAAGCTTCAGAATGTTATTACTCGTAGCTTGATTCATGATAGAATGATAAGACTCAGATATCGGAGTAAACTTTCTTGGTTGATATGATGCTTTCTTAGGATTAGTGATAGCAGACACATTAGAAAAGTTATTTGTATTCAGTCCATTAATCTTGATGAAACTCCTATTATTATTATTCATCTTAAAATTAGTTTGTGACAATCCACCCATGGATGGACCAACTTGAGCTAATGAGTTTTGGTTTCCATACTGACTAGACGAAAGTTGATAATCACAAAGGGCAGTGCATAAATGTTGGAAGGAGTTATACTTCATTAAGAGAATCTTATCATAGATATTAGGTTGTAGATTAGTGATAAACACCTTCTGAACATCCTCATCTTTCATCTGATATTGAATTTTCATATATAAAGGTTGATACCGACTAATAAATTCTATTAGCTTCTCTTTTGAACCTTGCTTACAATGAACTAAGTCAATCAAAGAGACTTGAGGTCCAATGTTTGCTTGAAAATGTTGTAAAAATTGATCAATCAACTGCAAAAAGGAGTGTATTGAATTTGGAGGCAAAGAGAAAAACCATTTTAAAGCAGTATCTTTGAGAGATCACGGGAAAGTTTTGCCAACAAGTCCTCTTCAAAATAAAAATCGCTACACATAGCTATGAATGCTTCCACATGAGTATTAGGATAACTTTTTCCACCATATTTTTCAAAGCAAGGAGTCTCAAACCTCTTGGGCATAGGAGTTCTCAAGATTGCATAGGAAAGGGGATTATGTACATGATATGTTGGTATATTAGGTTGCGAAGAATTTGTCAAATTCATTACCTTTTGTTGTAAAGCAGTCATGCCCTGCAAAAGTTGGTTGAGAATGACATCATTGGGAGATGTGGTTTGCTGTGAGGAATTGGAACCAAAGTGAGGAGGTGATTGAGCCTGAGATGTGATAGGCGGAGGCTGCAAACAAGTCAACAGTGGTTGGACATAATGGTAGGTGGTAGGTGGTTGAGAATAACTATATGTAAAGGGATGTTGGGAATAAGTGGGATGAAGAGGTGGTTGAGAGAAATTATTCATAGAAGAGGTCCCCTTAGGAACCAAATTCTGATAATTAAATCCCACATCTTTGTAATTAGTACCATTAGATACCCCAATACCAGTGGTAGCATTACTACAAGCGTTCACATCAGTTGTTAAGATCGTTGATGTAAATGTAGATATTCTCATAGTCAGTATAGGTACCAATACTTGAGTATGAGATGGTGATAAAGTGTTATTTATCACTTGTGCACATTTGGTTAATTGCGTAATGTTGGTTTGTACAATATGTACTAAACTACAGATTGCATTAACACCATCTTGTCCCTCTTTTATCAATTCTCTTATGTTATGAATTGCAGGAACAACTTCTTCAGCTATCCTCTCATTTTCTATAAATGATTGAAAATCAGCTAGCTCTTTATCAAGTTTTTCTATTTTCTCATTAGATAAATATCTTGTCGCCTCAATAGTATCATTAACATCATGAAAAGTTTGTTCTTCCATTGTACTTGTGATAGGTGTAATATCTTGTAGCATTTGTGTGTCTCCTTTTGTAAAGAAGGTGTTCAATGTAGCCACTTCTTCAAGAGCACTAGATCCCATGTGTCTTATGCTTCTTATTAAAGGAATATTTCTCTTAGGGCAGTGAGTTATGACTCATGCAGCAATATGCACAAACTTTAGGCACACGATATGTTTAAATGCTTGTTTTTTGTACCTTTTAAATGCAAATATATGAAAGGATAGGTGTTATAAAGATTTTGATCAGGGGAAGAAAATAATATGTCTAATATTAGTCCAATACAACAATAATATCTATCAAAACACACTCTTGATGCAATTCTAAGATGATGACTAGTCCAAATCTAGTGAAAATACACTAAAATATGCGATTTTTTCACCAAATCTCAATGCAAAAGAGCATGAAAAAGGGTTTTATGAGGAAAATGATGATGGATAGAAAATTATATCAATAATAACAGCCACCTAATGCCAAAAAATCCATCACAACATGCTTATAGTGCCACTCAAGATCAAACCCTAGTGAAAATATAGCAAAAATATGCAATTTTTCACAATTTTTCAATTCCAAGACCTAGAAAAAGGGGTGTTGTAAAGAATTTTATTCGATGCAAAAAATAATAGCAATGATATCAGTCACCTACAATCATAAAATATTTTACAACACACTTGGAGTGCAATCTAGGTCAAACTCTAGGGCAAATATAGCAAAAATGTGCAATTTTTCGCCAAATTTTTAATACAAGGGCTCGATAACAAGGTGTTGTAAAGATTTTTAGGAGGGGAAGTAGATAATAACCCTGATAATAGCCAATTATTGTAAAAAATATTTTTCACAACATGCCTATGGTGCAAATTTTGAGAGTCGATAAGGCCAAATCTAGTGAAAATCAAGGTTTTTCAAGCCTTAGGTTTGAGATCTTGATGCAAAATGCTATATGAATGTCTTGTAATTTGTTTTGTGATGAAAATTACATTCACTTAGATCTGAATATGATTTTCAAACCCTACCATGCAAAATTCAAGTGCAAATCTAAGGAAAAATCAAAGAGAATGCTAGTTTTTGTTGAAATTTTCTATATAAAAATGCAAATTTTTGAGATCTAAATGCAAATTTGAATGAGTGACTAAGATCAATTGAAAAATATGAAACAATATTTTACCTACAAACCCTAGTTTTTATAATTACTAGGTTATATGAAAAATGCAAAATTTCTAACAAAACCCTAGCAATTTTATGATGAAAATGCAATGCAATCTATTGAATTTTTGTAATTTTCTATAATTTAGCTCAGATCTAATACAAAAATCAGAAATTTGATGAAATTCAAATTAATTAATGCAACATAGAAACCCTAGAATGCAATTTTTTCAAATTTTGTAAATTTTTCAATTTTTTTTGTAAGTTTTTCAATGCAATAAGATGAATGATGATATGAATGAATGAAATCAAAGCAAATCTGAAGCAAAACAATAAAAAAGGTGCAAAAAACTCCAATAACACGGGTTCACCAAAATGTAAGGGGTAAAATTTTGGATGATTGGTTTTTGGTAGTTTATGTGTGTATCCTCCTTTCACCCTTTACATTCAAGGACTTTGGGTTGAGTGGCAATTCACTAACATACCCTTGGTCACTTAGGAATGTAGGGAAGCTTGAATTTGTATGATTTGATTGTCAATTATGCTCACTTATTCTTAATTATACATGAAAACCATAATTATGCAAATATAGAAGCAAACAGATGAATATCAGAAAATGCTGCTATAGAAAGATATAAAATGATAGATAAATGTGCACTTGTTTTCAGGGTTGGGAAGTGGAATAGTCAGGGACTAATGAGAGGGAACCCTAGTCTAGTGCCATGCTTTTTGTTGGGATCTAGGAACTCGGTCTGCAACCTGTTCCTGCTGTCATAGAGATTTTTCCGTTGCAGGATCCGGAGGACTAATGAGTGGGCGCCTGAGTCCAGGTCCCTATTTTCAGCCTTGATCTATGATTCTAACACTCTGTAACACTCCTCTACAACTCCACTTTTCCTGCCTCTTCAACCTGTAACCTGTAATCATGGGAAAATGGGAAGGGGGTTGTGGTGTTTAGAGGCTTGCCTTGATCAAGCCCCAAAGAGACATTCAAGTCTTCTGAACACCATTGTCAGATAGAGAGTGCATGCCCTTGTGAGGCAAAGGCAAAAACTAAATGATAAATGCTCAAAAACACAAATGATATCACCTTGTAGTGAAGATCTCATGGAAGGAAGAAGCTCTTCATGCCATGAGGAGATGATTGCTCAAATATGCAAATACAAACACATAGACAACACAAATCTACTCTTGCTACTTAATGAATGCCTTGAATCACCTTTAGAATGCCAAAAGATCACAATTTCCTACTAGTAATCATCTAGTTTACAAATGAATGCCTAAACATGCTTATATATGCAACTACAAACACTCCTGCTAAGAATTTCGTAATTCAAACTTACCGTGTTGGCATAGGACCCAAATAATAGTCACAAGCCAACACTCAAAATTTGGGACTGACCCAAAATAGGTAGGACTAGGGCACAGGCACCCAACTCCTCCCTCCCTATTTTGGTCAGGGTCAGGTTCAAGGGATCCCCCTAGGCCCCATTTGTCATGAAACTTAGGGCTTATTTCATCGGGATGTCAAAATATGATGCTAGATGTCCTAAATGCATTTACAAGACCCATGAGCTAAACCTTATGAGAGAAAAAGCCCCAAGGGGATATTTTTTGATGTTACAGGAACTTTTTAGGGGACTCCAAGAGATTGAACCTTTAATATCTTCAAATCCAGACATGATCTTGAGCTGAAATTTACCAAGAATGCTTATTTGACTATTCCAAAGCTTTGGGGAAAATTTAGGGCTCAACCTCTTTTCTGATAAAGACTTACTAAAAATAACAAATTCTAGTATCCTTAGCCCTATTTGAGACTTTGAAGGTTCTTAGTCATTATTCAAGCAAATGGGTATCCAAAGAAACAAATTTTGAAAAGAAATGAAAACAAAGTCATCAATTTTGAATCAACATTATTTTTGGGTGATGCAAGATTGCCCTTACACCTCTAGATGCTCCTGCATCAGTAATTATTATTAATTTTCTACTTACCTATGTCTAATTTCCATATAGATATATATATTGAAAAACATCCATAACTTTCAACATATTAATCCTTTTTTAAATTCAAAAGATGCGTCACATTCTAGGATTTATTGGGTATACATTAAAATTTAAAATTTTTGATTTCATATATTTTTGACCAACTTAGGTTCGCTGGAAAATTAATTTTTAATATTCTAAAAAATTCACATTAAAAAAATCATAAATAATTATTTATTTACTTAAAAAATTAAAAAAAATATGTGTCACATCCACTCATGTGTCCTTTACTTAAATCCAAATCATGGAGGAAACATATTATCTTTTTTCATACTTAGGTTGGCTAGAATGACACATACTTTTTATGTTTTTCTAAAAGCTTTAGTAGTCCTTCATTGAAATATCCAATTTCCACCAAAATATTTTTAAAACTTTCAAAGAAAAATTAGTATCCCATAAACTACATTCAATATATTACAACTTTTATTTCTACCTTATTTCTAGATTGTGTAGATAACTCATTCAATTTTTGACATGAAGTTACTTAAGTCTATTTTTCACATTTACATTGCCACTTAGGGGTAGTGTTTTGCCCATTGTATATCGAAAAATTTGGATTTATAAATGGAAATGATCAAACAATTGAAATGCATAACCTAAGCCCAAATAATTCAATACCTCGAAGATGCAAGATGAGCTTGATTGATTGATCGCTTTGTTGTGTTGGTTGCTCGATTCTGCAGCATAATGTTGATAAGGATGCAAGCTAGATGGATTGAAGATGATGGATAATGGCTTGAGATAAAAATTTAGCAGAGTGAGGTTGCATGAAGAAGAATCATCCCTTCTCTTCTCTAATCTCTTCTCTAATGTCCTCTCTAATGTCTCAAGAGAGGCTTTCTTGATAGGAAAGGCTTGATTCAAATGGATGGATAGGATCAATTAGGGCTTTAGATGAAATGGATGGATAGGATTAAGTTAGGTTTCCTTGCACATCAAGAAATTGTAGTCACGTGACATGTGGCAAGGGAAGATAAAGCTTAGGTGTGCTTGTGTAGATAAATACTAAAATTAGGTCCCATTAGTTGTGCATGTGAAAGATAAAAGTTGTAACACATGATTGACTAGACAAGTGTTGGAATGTGGTGAAAGGTGAGGACAAGTGTTGGCTTTATAAGTAGAGGCATCCAAATGTTTATTTTGGAATCCCATGGGGTGGGTGGAGTGGATGGAATGATTGGAAGCTTCATGTTTAGGCGATGTTTGCTTTTGTTGGCCATGATTAGGGATGTAAGGATACTTATGAATGATAAGTATGTTAGGTGTTGGAAGCAATGGTAGCAAGGTGGATAGAGGGATATTTGGAGTTGGTAAAAGTGGAGGCAAAGTGGAGGGTAGAAGATGTATGGTCACATGCTTTTGACATTTATAGGGTGATGGAGCTGGAATGGCAACATATCTTTTGGGTATATGATAAGGTTTGCGATAGAAAGTGGTAGGTTTAGGATGCCTGAAGGGATTACCAACATCTTGGCCTTGTTTACCTTGGGGTGTGTATCCAAGGCCATATGAGCATGGAGGACCGTTGACATGGTTTGGCTCCAAATACCTTGTTCATAAAGGCCTAGACCTTTTCCTTGGTAGTTCATGTTTTGGAGTATGCGATGGACAATGGGACTTGATGTGCTTTGAACATTAGACTTGAGCTCATTATTGGATGGAGAAGGTGAAATGGATAGAGGTTGTTTTTTTCCTAAGGAAGAACATTCATGGACAAAGGTTGTAAGACCATTAGGACATGATAGTGGATTTGAAGTGGAATTGATGGTGGATGTGGAAGGAGGATCATTAGGATCTTGATTAGCATTGTGTTCACTACGATCCAAGTTATTTATTTGATCTTTTATGCTTACTTGGGGGACAAGTGGATGTTTTCTCATTATGGATAGGGCTAGATGGTGGATGACTAGGAGCAATGTGGATATCTTGCTCATGGATAGATCCAGGATTATGGATAGGATTAAGGTGCTCATGGATAGCTTCTTCATAGGTATCATCTTGATCATAAAGAAGGTAAATGTTATGGATAGGTTGAATTGGGATAGCTTGCTCATGAATGGTGGTTGGGAGATGGATAGGATCAAGTGGCTCATGGATAGATTCATCATTATGGCTATCATCTTGATCATGGACAAGATACATGTTATGGATAGGTTGCATAAAAGTGATTTGATCCTGAGTTGGACTAGAGCTTAATGTTTCCACATGCTTAGGATTATGCCTTTGACATACCTCTCGAGTTGCTTGAATGGAATTGGATGACCCTTGGATAGGCTCTTGGTCAACAACATGAGAACATGATGACTCTTGACTTGGATTCATAATAAGAGACTCTTGAATAGGCTTGATGGCTTGTATGTCACATGATGGGCTTGAAGGGTTAAGAATGTTAATTGAGGGCTCTTAGATAGGCTCAAGGATAGGTTGACCACATGATGGGATTATAGGATTGGACATGACCTTTGGAAGTTCTTTGGTAGGCTCATGAATGGGTGCTTGACATGGGGGTAGTTTATTCCTAGCTAGTGGCCAATGGATCACATCCTTTGCAAGGGTATGTGTAGATGGGCAATATAATGGATGAGTAATAATAGAGGATGATGTTGTAAGCGTAGGACTAGGATTTTGATTGGATGGAAGGATAATGGAGTTTTATGGATTAGGATGCGGACCAGATGGGTGTGACACATGTGATTGGGATGATGTGGCATGATTTCTTATTGTATGTTGATACACCTTGTAAACAATTGGGAAAAACATGGGGCATGTATTTGTATCATGGCCTTTGGTCCTATGGTATGCACAATAATCATGTTCATCATATGGACTTTCTTCACATGGTTTGACTTCAGGAAGTTCAATGAGTTTTGCTTCAAGCATTCTTTGTAAAACTATCTTAGCTGCATCCTTTGGTGAAGGATTAGAATGACATGGTGATGAAGGTAATGGAGGGATTGATGGTTTGGAAGGTAGAGGGATTAATGGACTAGGAATGGGATCACATGGTGGTGTTGGGATAGGACTTGTTGGCTCATGTGATGGCATGTGATTGGATGGTGGAGGCCACTCCCTTCTCAAAGGTTATTAGATCTTGCATAGGATAACTTGGACTCATTTGGTTTATGTACAAAAGACCACTTGGACTTGGATGTGCTTCTTGTTGGAAAGGTGGACTTAGGTCTATCAATGGTGCTTGATGGTCTTGTTGAAAAGGTGTAATGGTAGGATATGGAGACAAAATATCTTGAGGTGGACTCAAAGTTGAGGGCATTTGATCTTGTTGCCAAGGTTGACTTGTGCTCACTTGTTGTATGAAAGTGGGTGGATATGTTGATGTGGCATAGGTTGATATGGAATTGTCATGATAGGTGGATGGATTAGGTTGGTGTGAAGTTGAGGTGGGTGACACATAGGGTTGAGGTGGAAATTGTGGAGGTTGAGATTGTGTTTGGATTTGTTGTTGTGATATGATTTGTTGTTATTGGAATTGTCGAGTGGGTTGTTGTGATGGTTGGAATTGTTGAATTGGTTGATGTTGTTGTAGTTGAATGTGTTGATGTGATGATGATGGAAGAGTTGCATAGGATAATGATTGTTGTGCTATGGATTGATATGGATAAGGGTTGTGATAGGTTGATAAAGGGTTGATATGACATGTGGATGAATTTGTTTGATATGAAGTGGGATAAGTTGATGCAGAATTGATTTGATGTGTGGATGGATTGGGTTTTGGACTTGTCTCATCCTCACAAGTAAAGAGATGGCCTCCTCTAAGTATAAACTTGGTCTTAATAGGAGAGGCTCCTTTAATTGTGATCTTGGGCTTTGGTTCACTTTCATGATTTGGATTAGGAGGATAGCCACCTTTAATTATGACCTTGGGTCTTGGTTTATCCTCATGATTTGGATTAGGAGGAGGGGTTGCTCTAATTGTGACCTTAGGTCTTGGTTTATCTTCATGATTTGAATTAGGAAGAGAGGCTCCTCTGATTGTAATCTTGGGCTTTGGTTTTATTTCATTGTTTGAGTTAGAGGGGTAGCCTCCTTGAATTGTGATTACAGGCTTACGTCTTGTCTCATGATTATAAGGATAACCCCCTTGAATTGTCACCTTAGGCTTGGGATTTGTCTTAGGCTTGTGATTTGTCTCATGATTAGAGGGATAGCCCCCTTGAATTGTCACCTTAGGCTTGGGATTTGTCTCATGATTAAAGGGATAGCCCCCTTGAATTGTCACCTTAGGCTTGGGATTTGTCTCATGATTAGAGGGATAGCCCCCTTGAATGATTACGACCATCTTGACAAGTATTGACTAGGACTAGGTTGATGATGATGTAGAGATGATTTGGAATGAGTATGGATGTGACTAGGATATGTTCAAAATAAAATTGATTTGGTTATGATTAGGATATGATGTGGAATGACAAAATTGGGTGATGTGGATGAAATGTTGGATGAATTGTTTGTGTTTGGTGTTTAGAGCTTGATTTGGCAATGTTCAAACAAATGATTATGCATATACACACATGAATCACTCATGCAAGACACATAAGCAAGTTTTTGATTTTGAAAATGAAATGTGATGATTAAACAAGCACACATGGAAGACACATCAACAAGCCTTAATGTCTAGTCAAGTGAGTATGGCTAATTAGGTCTTAGGCTAGATTGCACAAGGTTGACTAAGGATTGAAAGCGAAATCCTGCCACACAGCCAGGAGAAAGGGGTAACCCACCCTTCACCTTCACTTCCCAAAGGTATAAAGTTCTTTGGGGCTTAGCCAAGAGTGACAAGATTCTAACTCCCAATGAGGGTGTCTTTTGATTTAGCCTCGATTGAGGTCGTCCCTTGGAGTGGTGTGTCTCCAAGTAGGCCTCCTAGATAGGGTTTACAAAAACAAACAGTGGTTAATTCCCCTTTAGAAAATGAGATGTGTGATCAAATAGTTCAAGCACTTGCTCTTTTTAGATCCAAAGCCAAATGTGATGGAAGACAGTGGTTTGTTTTAGCCCAATTTTTTAATGATGTGATGGCAAACAATGTTCATTTTAATTCCAAAGTCTAAATGTGTGATCAAACAAGATTAAGAGATAAAAGATGAAATGATTGCACCTGATACAATCACTTTCCAATTTTCTATAGATGTCGATGCCAATGCTGCTCCAGCTCCTTAGATGCCCTTACAAGTCACCAATTCCAAAAAGAAACAAGTAAACTTGCAAAGAAGATGATTACATGAAAAATATGAAATCTGAAAATTTTGATGAAAATGATTTGATAAAAAAGAATGGATTTCACAAACAGAAAATTCAGGAGATTCTAAGAAATTTGAAAAAAAGTTTTGCTGAAAAATGATCAAAATTGCTCAAGTTATGCTCAAATGAAGTTTGCAATGAACCTAAACTTTGACTGATAAAAAAGCCTAAAAAATGGTATAGTCACCTAATAAAAGTGGTACAGTTGTGAAGTTTGTCCTCCCAGCTTTCCAACGAGTCTTTGTTTGTGCGATTTGGCCTCCGTATGTGAAAGTTATGATAGAAACACCAAGATACACAATGACAGCTACCAAAAGCAAGTTACAGTTGCCAGATGCGACCAACTGTTTATCAAAAGCAACCATTGTTTTACCACAGACGAGCCCTTGCAGATCAAATGTGACTTGAAAACACCTAGATGTGACTCCTGTAGGCTTATAAGCGATGAAGAAAAGCCCAAAGCGATCGATTTTGGCCTATAAGCGACCTGTATCTGCAAAACGACAGTTGCAACAAAAACCCTATTCTGCTAAAGGCGAGCACTGTCAAACCTAAAGCGATGTCGTTATTTCAAAAGTGGCTATTGTCCATTCAAAAGCGATGTGGATCAGGTCAAAAGTGACTACTGTTCATTTAAAACGATGCGGATCAGATTAAAAGTGACCACTGTTATCACATAAGCGATCCGATATATGCATAAGCGATTACTGTTAGGTCATAAGCGAGCAACACAGTTAAAAAGTAACCGTTAACAGGGTAAAAGATCAAAGACACACACGTGAGTTCTATTGAGACAAAAGTGATGCGTATCATACCAGAGGCAATCATTGTCGGTGTAAAGGCGATCCAGAAAACACCATAGGCGGCTGATTTCAGTGTAGAAGTGACATGGATATGCAAAAAGTGGTAGATTTTTGCTCAAAAGCGATGCAAAAAAGGATGGAAGTGATAGATAATAGCTCATATGTGACTAAGAAAAGACAAATAGCGACTAACAATAGCCCAAAAGTGATCTGGAAAGTTTCAGGTGAGAGATTGTAGATAATAACCATATGCGACCAAGTTTACCAGATGCAATCAGTTTTTTGTTCAAAAGCGAGCTGAATTTTACCAAAAGCTTATGACTGTTTGTTCAAAAGCAAGCCAAATTTGACCATAAGTGATTGCTGTTTGATCAAAGGTGAGCTGATTTATCCCAGGCGACTGCTGTTTGATCAGAGGCGACCTGAATTACCAGAGGCGCATTTTTGTAGTCTGGTTATTGTTTTCTTTGCCAAATGCTCTATTTTTCATCAAATTTAGCCAAATTTGTACTCAAAATTTATGGAAATGGCCTCCCGAATGAAATGGTGAGGTTAGATTCATGATAAGAGATAATATACATACATTTTTAGCCAAATCTTTACAAACTAGGGTTAGAAAAATGCAAATTTTTGCTACAAAAGCTTGCAAAAATGAAAGATTGGCACTCCAAGAGATCTAAAATTCATAAAAAACAACTCAAACAAGAGAGTTAATCAAGGACGTGAGTCCCACCAGGCGTGCCAAAATGTATATCAAAAAATTTGGATTTATAAATGGAAATGATCAAACAATTGAAATGCATAACCTAAACCCAAATAATTCAATACCTCGAAGATGCAACATGACCTTGATTGATTGATCACTTTGTTGTGTTGGTTGCTCGATTCCGCAGCATAATGTTGATAAGGATGCAAGCTAGATGGATTGAAGATGATGGATAATGGCCTGAGATGAAAATTCAGCAGAGTGAGGTTGCATGAAGAAGAATCATCCCTTCTCTTCTCTAATGTCCTCTCTAATGTCTCAAGAGAGGCTTTCTTTATAGGAAAGGCTTGATTCAAATGGATGGCTAGGATCAATTAGGGCTTTAGATGAAATGGATGGATAGGATTAAGTTAGGTTTCCTTGCACATCAAGAAATTGTAGTCATGTGACATGTGGCAAGGGAAGATAAAGCTTAGGTGTGCTCGTGTAGATAAATACTAAAATTAGGTCCCATTAGTTGTGCATGTGAAAGATAAAAGTTGTAACACATGATTGACTGGACAAGTGTTGGAATGTGGTGAAAGGTGAGGACTTAATTCAAATAAAATATTTGAATTAGTTGGGATATGAGTTGGATATTAATTAAATAAATAAAATTTATTTAATTAATTGAGAAGTTGAATAAGATGAGATAAGATATGATGTGGAAATTAATTAAATAAATAAAATTTATTTAATTAATTGGCTTAATGGAATAGGGAAATTAGGACAAAATGCTACAAGATGTCTAGGATAATGTTTTAACAAGGTGTTGCTAGATATAGACAAAGTTGGGACAAATTTGGGTGTCTACACCCATCATGATTCTGCATTCATCCACTCCAAGTTCAAGACTATTCTGTTAAACATGTCATGATTGATGGCAAGTCTACAATCAATGTAGTCTCTCTCTATCTCCTTCAAAAAATGAGTTATGATAAAAATCACATCACACTAGCAAATTCAATCCTTAAAATTCATGATAACATAAACATTTAAACAATGGGAAAATTAGTCTTCCTATCACATTAGGCTTCACAATCCTTCAGACTAAAATTTACGTTGTGAATCAACAAACCACCTACAACATGATCCTAGGGAGACCTTGGATTCATAGGATGAGGGCCATCTCCTCCATGTTATCTAAGGAAATCCACTCCTTCCACATGGGCAAGTCCCAAATAATCAAAGGAGGCCTTGATCCTTTTATCATTTATAGATATAAACAAGCTAAAAAGAAAGGAAGTGCCATTAAAACTACTATTGACCCAAGAATTAGATTTTTTTAAAAAGGAGAGATATCCAAACAAATCACAACCATCATTACAACTTCAAAATTTACAAGCAAGGGGAAAATATGAGATTTCTCATTTGATTCTCATTCAACAAAACATTATACTCCCTTCAATTTAATAGCCTTCCATGTAGAAAAGACAAGATTTTCCATAGAGACCTTGATATCAAAATGGTTAAGATCATCACCACTAAGGAAAAAGAAGAACTATAACCCACACTAGAACTAGGAGAATCACAAAGGCATCAATTGCCCCTCAAATGTTTAAAGGCAACCTATTCACAACTAATGAAATTTAATAAGAATAGAAAAATATAAAGCTAGGGGTAAATCATCAAAATGTGAGTAAACAAACCTTCTCACTAAATTCAAAGATATTTTCACACCAAGCCTTTGGTTATCCTTGCAAGGACTTTTAGATGATGGAGGATATCAAACAACTAATTCAACATAAAAAAAACAATACAATAAGAAGCTTATCCCAAAACCATTCAAAATCAAAGACCTCATACTCAGAATACACAAAAGAGTTGTGAATTTATACTAAAATGGATAGGTACAGACATAGTTAAGGAAGATGTCAAAAATAATGCTTACCTCTTGAGCACAATGGAAGGTGAAGAATACTATATCTACAAAATCCAAAAAGCTAAAACTTTCATAGCTTGCATTTTTTCATTTTTTTCATCTTTGCACTTCTTAGTGACTCACTCTTGTTTGATTTTTAAACCTAGCAAGGAGTCCTAAGATTGTCAAGTATAAGTTGTCCCTTCTAATTTATAGTGATTCCTAAAAACCATCACTATCCATTTCCCTTTACACACCCAAAATTTTTTAAAGGAAGTAAAACTCTAAGATTTATACTTATTCTAATATTAACTAACATTTAGTCAAGTCTAAACAAAGTGGGTTTTCAAACCTACAATATCCAATAGCAGCGAGCGCACAAGTGTGATCAATTTCCTTTGGTAGGGGGTAAGTCTTATGAGTTAATTACACTTGTAGTTATGTTTAGTCCCTTACATGCCTTATATATACTTTGAAGATAAGCACTCACTTCTTACTAGTAGCATGAGGTTAGTTTGAGGGGGTTGAATCTCTAAGCCCACATTTGTACATAGTCTAGTTTTTGGTGATGAGTGCATGTATCTTAACAGTTGCATGAGGTTAGGCTATCACGGTGATGATAGAAAAAAGCTCACAAAGTGGAGACCTAAAAGGTTGAAGCTCTAGGAAGTGGCTAAACAAAAAGAAAATGGAGTTTACAAATGAAGCACACACACACACAAACTATAGTAACTAAAGATTCTATCTAGTATTCTAGGGCAAATCCTTGCTAAATGATAAATCCAATTGTTCACCATCTTTAGGCCTAAATCTAATAGGTACCCAAAAGAATTGTCAACCTATTTGTGTTGAAATATAGTCTAAGTGTTTGGTCTAGATAAAGATCAATGTTTATCCTTTTGTGCAAACCAAATATAAAAGTTGTTCCATATCCATTTCATATTCCCATTTGATTCCCAAATCATATTCCAAAAATATTTAGTAGGTCACCTTGTACTAGGTCAATCAGTAATCCCCTAGGTTTTAATTCCTACTTAAGAGAAATCACAATGTTTGTCCTATATGCATATCATTTTATAAAACAATAAAACATGTCATTATATCATAAAATTCACATAAGAAAAAAAATCATAGTGTTCTACATTTCCATCTACACATGGATATAAAATGTATCCATATTGCATACCTTATAAATAGGAAAGATAACAAAAACAATAGAATCATAATCCATGTTTGATCATCCTAGAACCTCATAAGCATGATAATAACACAAACAAAAACTCTAGCCAAGCGTATGAACAAGAGGGAAAGTGAAGAACAAGATGTCAATTGAAGCTACATATATATCTCCACCAATCAGTTCTTGTAATAATAGGTGCATTATAATAAATGAGTACAAGTCACTCCTTTAATGAAGTCTAAAGAGAAAAATTGTGCACTCAAATGTGTACGCCTTCCCATGCAAGGGTGAAAGTATAAAATTTATTAAATAAACATAGGTCTCTCAAGGACCTCAAAGTTTCCTACAAGAAAAGAACTAGCTTAAATGTTCACAAATCTTTATAAAAATCATAAAAAATAGAAAATTGAGAAAACCCTAAAATTTGTGAAAATTTTCAAAAATCCCTAAAAGTAAAAAAGTGCCTTCACAAATTTGTAATAAAAAAGAGTTTATTATTATACTCTTTATAGTAGCATGTGTCTATGATGTTTTCTTTAGACTAGGCTTTTTCTCTCATATTTTTATGTCTTCTTTATCATCATTGCATGTTATTATGACAAGGCAAGCAACTCAAGTAAACTCACACATATATGATATGTTTGTTAGAATAAATATAATATATGGTTTACATTTAGTTAGTCTATAGCTTATATAAATAAAATAATGTTAGTTTTGGGAAGTTATTTACCGTAAGAAGTTATGCATGGGAAAATAAGGCTTTAAAAAGCCATTGTATTGTATTGTAACATCATTCAAAGAAATTGATATTTCATATGTTTTGCTTTCTGTAATTTGCCCTACCATATTTAACATGGTATCATAGCACTAAAAAATCATGTGCCTATGTGTTTAAAGGTATTTGAAGGAGAGCATTCTAGTTAGCTGGTTGTAGGAGAATAAAAGGCATATATAGAAGTGCATTTGAAGGATGTTTGAAGAAGCAACATATGTGAAAGTCATTTTGAGCACTACATCCATTTATTTCCATGTGTGCAAGTAGCTGTAATAGAATAATATGTTGAGTATAATTTGTTTGAAGGAATAATATGCTCCAGACATATGCAGAAGCATTCCAAAGGAGGGGTCATTATATTTAGAAATCCACATTGAATGAACACGCCAATCCTTGTGTATAAAGTTGCATTGTCTTGTTGCATATAAGGAAAGTTATAGCATACTTCAAGAAGTTATTCTTAGATCCTTTATGGTATAACATATGCTCAAGGTTGTGCATGAAAGATATAAAGAATGTTGTGTGAAGAATGATGTGTGAAGTCATGAGGAACTGATACATGTGAAGAAGGTGTTTTGATTCCTAGTAAACTGGTATGAGTATGGAAAAAATGTGTGTTAGAAGTGATGTAACATTTGAGAAGTTATAAAGAGAGAACATTGATTGATAAATGATGAATCAGATGTTGTGCATGGCAAGTTGGCCTCAAAATCTCACCTATTGTGGTGTTTACAAAAATGGGATTTTTCAAGATGATACTCGCACTTGTATCTCCCATTAATGTGTTTTGTGATTAGTTTTCTATGTATTAGAAGCGACACTTTAGATGTATTGAAAGAGTTTAAATATCTATACATTGTGAAAGAGGAAGAACTTTTGGAACTTAAATAGGGTATTAGGGTTTCATCATAATGGTAATGGTGGCATCTGAATAATTGAACACATTGATTATAGCAAACTTATATTTGAAATTCTATAGAGAAGTGAGTAATTTTGTGTTTGTCGTTGTTGTCCTATTGAGGATATTGCAAGTGATTAGTGTTCCGGCATGTGATTAGTATGGTTAATAGTTTCCCCTCATGTTTTATGGCTTGGATTTTTTTTAGCATTAGTAGGATTTATATGTGGTGATGAAATTTGTGGAAGTTTCAGTAAAGGAGTTTATGGGTTATAATAATTTTGTATCATTTTGAATATATTTCTTTATAAGGAGTTATAAGAATTTTATTTATGTTTTTATTTTTTGTAATTGCTAATACAAGGAGAAATAAGTATAACATTTTTGAAATTACATGCTTTGGAGTGATAAGGCGTTATTTTGGTCATATTGTAAAAAGGGTGCATTATCGGTTGAATCTGACATCTTGTTATCTCATGGGTTTTACAAATATGTTTGAAAGTCTTGTTTGTGCTTTCAAGACCATCCATGTTAAATCTATTTGGGCTCTCAAAAGATTGGGTGAATAAAGTGTAAGAGATTAAATTAGAGGTTGAAGGCAATCGAGGCAAGAGGATCTTCATCATCCTGAGCTAGCTTCTAGCTCAGGGGTGATTATTGCATGAGGAGCACCCATTTTCTATTTGTGTTCCTTCATGGAATGAGGGGGGCTTGGAAGTTTGTGGCAGTATGTGTGGATAGTGTAACTTCTGAAATAGGTGGAGTTAGTGTATCTGTATACTCAGTTTGTGGATAGTGTAATCTCTGAAATAGGTGGGATTAGTGTATTCACAGTGGAGTTTGTAGATAGTGTAATCTCTGAAATAGGTGGGATTAGAGTATTCACAATGGGTCAGTTGTGTTGTAAAACAGAGGAGGGAGTGTTTCCACAACACTGGAGGAGGCATTTTGACACACTCAGAGGAGATGTGAACTTTCAAAGGAAAGTCATTGTCTCATTGTGCAAGGAGGTTGGGAACACTTTATGTTATCTCATGTTGTGCAAATGTTTGCAGGTTCTCCAGTCAAGAGATCGATGGCATCAGTCTGGTGTTTCCTAGGTGAGCAAGAAGGATTAGTGAAGGTGCTTCATCAAAGTCTCTAGAAGGGTTACTATGATCAACTCTTACAGTGTTCTGTCATTTGTTTGAGTCAATGTAATAAGGGGGGGGGAATGTTGGTTTTATTACATGTAAACCTTAAGGGGGGGTGTTAGAATAAATATAATATAAGGTTTACATTTAGTTAGTCTATAGTTTATATAAATAAAACAATGTTAGTTTTGGGAAGTTATTTCCCGTAGGAAGTTATACGTGGGAAACTAAAGCTTTAAAAATCCATTATATTGTATTGTAACATCATTCAAAGAAATTTATATTACATATTTTTGGCTTTTTGTAATTTGCCCTACCATATTTAACAATGTTTTCTCATCTCCCTTCTAGTACTTACTTTGAGATTATCATATATTAGACTTATAGTTGAATTAGTTTATATTTTAGGTCTATATGTGGGAGAATGACTAAGGTAAGATCCATTCTCTAGGAATGGTACCTACCTTTCATGTAGGCCACTATCCCCAAGGGGGAAAATATGTAAGTACTAAAATCATGTTAGTCCTATATGGAAGTCTGATGGTAATAAAGAGGTTTCTTATCACAGAAATGTAGGCATGAATTACATGATTCTTCTTAGTAGTTTCACTCTTTGTGGCATGACCCTTGTGTTTATCCCCTCCTTGCCCATCTTCTTCAACCCCCAAATTGAGTTTCCAAACCCCACATTTTCCTAACAAGCCATTTCAAATCCTCTTCTTAGGGTCGACACTTTGACTTTAAAGTACACTTTGGTGACCCATAATTTAGTTGAAGGGTCTCCTGGGAAACCATAACTAGAAAAAGGGTAACCTTTCTCCTAAAAGGGGTGACCCTCTTGTTTTTGGATGTGTGAATTAACTTGTAATTTTAGATTTTCTTCTTAATTTTTGGCCCATTTTTCATGGCATTTTTTAATGCCAACTCATCCTTTTTCTTTCTTTCTTTCTATTGTGAACACATGATCAAATATTATTTTTTCTAAATTGTTTCCATTTTCTCTTTGAGCTCACTTATATTTTCTTCTAGTTTTCTTCTTATCTCTTTGTCTATTAATGGGTTTGTTTCCATTTCTTCTTGAGATAATATAACTAATTCTTTTTATTTTATCTCATCTTCTTTTCCCATCCATTTCTACCTATAAATATCCCTTCATTCTTCATTATTTCTAATGTTACAATCACTTTCACTCACACAAGCTTCATTACAAGTTTCTTCATAAGCTTGTTCAAGGTTCCTCATAGGCCTTGAGCCTTTTTCTTTCAACTTTTAGTTTAGATATCTCATATAAATATACACATCATCTTCTGATCTTAAAATCACAAGCTTCTTCACAAGCCTTTGATCCTCTTCATTTATTTCTTTTAGTTTTAGTTTTAGTTTTTGCAAAGATTTTAAGCATTCCCTTTAAGAGGTTTTTTTCATGCATTCTATCCTTAAGCCAAGCTTATGTATAGCATCCCATATAGCTTTTTATGCTTGCACAAAGATCACACATTCCTTCTTATTTCAAATTTTTTATTGCTTCTAAGCTAGATTTCCAATCCCTTACATCCCTATTTTTATCCATGTTACTAAGAGGACCCCACTACTATAGAGGAGGAGACTGTTGCCATAGGACCTCTAAGGACATAGCTTGGCACTAATGCTCATTATTACAATTTCATTTTTTCCTTACTAGTAATTAGTTCCCATTTTGCTCTTGAGGAAGTAAAACATTATTATGTCTATCTCTTGATAGGATTAGAGCTAAAATAGAGTTATTTTCTTTCCTTACTTCTTGTTTTTCTTAGAATAGGTACAAATTTAGATTAAAAGCTTAAAAACTCAAAAAGCATAAAAACATAGCTACATTTTATTAGGGAAAGCCATATAGTTTGCAGCATGCATATTTCCTTTTCACAGTAATTAGATCATCTTTAAAA
Organism: Cunninghamia lanceolata; assembly: GCA_027924645.1. Classification (NCBI taxonomy): domain Eukaryota; kingdom Viridiplantae; phylum Streptophyta; class Pinopsida; order Cupressales; family Cupressaceae; genus Cunninghamia; species Cunninghamia lanceolata. The sequence goes on along the minus strand of BSBN01001807.1, from coordinate 17,662,427 downwards.
ATTTAGAAAAGAAAAAATTCCATTTGTTTATGATTAATTACACTAGAAATTTATTTTAAACATTCAAAAACTCACAAATTTCAAGCCCTTAGTTTCATCATGAGGCATAAAACATTCAACTTTCATTTAAAACAAAAAATAGAGAATCCCTCAGTTTCATTGTGAGACATAGAAGCCAAAACAACATTTTCGAACATTCAAAATAGTAGAATATAGGAAAACATCATGGAAACCCCCGATCTCATCATGAGGTACATGTAACATAAAAAATTACAGACCCTTGCAAATTCACACGTTTCACAACCACCTTAGTGCTTATGCTTTCTCTCTACATTATAGGCTAAGGTTTGTTTGATTTAGGCTTCTTTCTCTCATTTTCCTCAATATTCATTATGATGCTTAGATGGTCATATGATTCTAAGGCATCATGTGTGACCAGGAACTAGTTTTTCCTAGACTTGAGCACAACATGCTAGCATCCTACATCCTTTTCTGCCAGGTGACCATTCCTAAGTGTTACCACATGTGTCTAGTGACCATGAGACTTCTCAGTAATACCTTATATGGTCATAGAACATCTCTCAAGAAGCTATTTCAAGATTCTTTCCCTCTCTTGGTTGATTTTGGGAAGATTTTGGAAAAAAACTTCTATTCTCATGCAATCTCTCACACTCTCAAGCTCACAACTCTCTTGGATCTATAATATTGCTTGATGAATTCAATCTCTATAGAAGCTACATGAATGTTTGTACTCACTTTGTGATGTTGTATCTTCTTGGTTAGCCCTTGGATGTTTTGGATCACTCTTGTGCTCATTGAGGAAGCTCTATCTTGTTGGGGTTTGAACTTGTGCATCATATTTAAGCTCTTGTTAATTTGTAGCTCCCTTCTCTTCATCAAATTAGTAAGATCATTTATTGTATTTCTCAATACTTTTTCATTTAAACCTGTTTTGTATAGCATAGCTCTAGCATGGTATAGAACACCATATTTTCTTTCCATTGTTATGCTTCTTTTTCATATACTAGGGAAGTAAAAAATTTTAGTTTACTTGTTTTGTCACTACTCTTACCTTCCTAGATGCACTTAAGATAGGAGCACACACTTTCATTTACTTTTAGTTTTATACTCTTTTTCAATCACTAATTGTGGAGGTAGGAATATTGAACCTAGGAATTGATTAAGGCAAGTTCATAAGCAGCCCAACCATTCTCTCTCTTTGTAGGTATTTTGGAGAAGAGGACTTCAAAATTGCATAGAGGTTTTGTTGTTCTTCCTCTTTCCCTTTTATTTGTGTGATTTTCATAGCATAGGTGTTTCCTTAATAAAATTGGTTTTAATTAAAGTTCTTTTTTACCTAGATAATGTTGGGTATATTTGGTGTTGAAATCTATATTGTACAGTTTTCCTAGATTTGTATGGACTAGCACATTTTTATTTTTGGAGCATTTTAGACTCTAGCACCCAGCGTAGACGTCCTCATGACACACTATCATCTATGGTAGTGAGCTCATCCTTCTAGCTTCAAGTTTCATTTTCTTATCTTTTTCTACCTCTGCTATCTTTTTTCTCATTTTTGTATGTAGTTCAATTTTAGCAGTTTTGTTCTTTTCCCTTCATAGTCAAGCACTTAGCTTGTTATCTTTCTTTGAGTGGGACACATAGTGGTTCTTTTAAGACCTAGAGTAGGTTCTTGAACATATAACACATTAGATAGTAGAATCCTAGTGTAGTGTTTGTGAATAACTCCCTTTATTGAAGACGTCTAATTAAGGAATAGTTTTTCCTACAATACAGTACACAAACACAAAAATTCAAAAAATAATACAACACAACCACTCCATTATCACTCATGATGTTGTTCTTCTGCATGAAGAGAGTAATCATTCCTATTCAACCCTACCTACTTGGTTTTCCTTAAAAAGGTAGGAGTGATTTAGTTGACATCTTTAGCAAGGGTGTAGCGCATGTGTTGTCTAGAGTTTGACTCACTTGCATTGTGTCTAAGTCACATTCTTGTTATCAGAGGTTCAATCTTTTAGAGAATATTGGATAGAATTTTATAAGTGGATGTTTACCTCTAACCCCATCTCCTTCATCCATGTTATTGGTTTCATTCTTTGTTTTCTTAGTTGGTTGTGTTATATTTGGATATTTTGTAGTTTTCATTATGATCCATCTAAGTCATCCATGATATTGTAGTTTCTTGAGGTTTGTAGAATTTGAGCTACTATGGTTTCTATTTGAGTCTTCTGGGCCATGGTGATTTATGGCCAGTTGGTGTAGTAATTGTATAATGTAGAAATGTTACCACAAGTATCCTCTAATTTAATTATTTGTCAGTTCAAGTCCTTTCAACCATTTGTCCACTTCGATTATGATCGACTTAGTTTCTCATTTTTATATTATGCTATGATTTAATTCTTAATATTCTATTTTCATACTCCCAACCACTTAGCTGATTTAGCAATCCCTATATTGCTACTTCTAATTGGGTTGCTAGTGCTACTGATGAGTCTATTTGTATCTATGGTTGTTTCTAATGTATCTTTTGGACATATTCTCCATGCCTTCTTATAGTGTGATATTTTTATGCATTAGGTCATATTTTTTAATATTGGTAAATGCCTCTCCTAGATCTATCTTCTATATTGGTGATATCTATGTGAGGTCAATCTAGGGTCCTATAGAAGTATGCGTGAGTACATTTGAACTTTCTTTCACTATAGAAGTTAGTTTCTTGTTCAAGATAGGGAAATGGAAAAGGACTACAAATAGAAAGGGAAAAAAAGAAATGCTATACCTTCATGTCCTCAAACATGCATACTCCTTGATTGGATGGGAGTGATGCACCCAACTCACTTAGCTATGTAGTTGTAGGGGTAAAATAATATGTCGATTGCTTAAGATTTTACCAGCATAATAGTACAATAATGGAGCTAAGTGGATAAATGAGCATGAGACTACTTGGTAAAAAAGAATAGTGTAAGTAAAGCCTTGAGGTGGACTTATATTTATAGATGGAAGTTGAATTGGGATGGAGGGCTGAGATCTTGTGGTGAGGAGGTCAAATAGGAGAAGGAGGTGGCATTGACCAATGAGAAATGGAGGAGGAATGGAGGGTTTGGATTGAACCCTAGAGAATTATTGATGGGTGTTTTAGCATGCAACAATGTAGGTGAAATATGGGGTATCTCACCTCTCTTGAAAGGAGTCTAAACTTAAGAAACCTAGAAAAGACTGCCCCAAGGTTTTTACTCTCAGGTCTTGACTTGTGGAATGATTCAATTGAATATGTGTTTTGCTATTCTAGTCAAGAAGACTTACATGCAATGTTGGGTTTTATAAGATATGAAAATAATATGTATGATGAAACACTAAGTGGTTCAGACTGTGAAGTCTAAAATTTTATCAGTTGTTGATCAATGAAGTGTTGCTTTGATCTAAATCTACAAATCCTTTAAATAAAATGTAGAAGGACGAGGGAAAGAGGAATGAAAGATAAATCCTAAGTACAAATCACAATGAATGAAATTACTAAAAATAGACAGATGCCCTAAAAACCAATTTCTTCTTAATCAGGTTAAACTGCAATGCTATAGAAACAATGTAATCTTCAAACGTAACCAACTATTTTCAAGTTACGTGAATTCATTAAACACCCAATTACTGGTGCAACTTAATCAATGTTATGCATCCTGTAGATTAGATAATGCAACCAAGGTAAAATACTAACTAAATACAATAAATACAAAGTTATACCTCACATGCACAACCTAATCCCATCAAGGGAAGAAGAAGCTTTTGCACCCAAAACAAGCTCCTAGACCAAGATGATCCCTAGACTATGGATTTTAATGTGAAATGCTCTTCAATTGTGCAACTCACTATCCTAACTCAAGAATGATTTTGGCATTATGACTTTGCATGGAATTGGATGATGAAAATGGCTTGGGAGAGGTTCTATTTATAAATTTTTGGAGAGGATTTTGATCCAAAGGTGGAGATTGATTTGAGAGATCAATGGTGGAGGATAAAAGTGATGTGGAGGGCCTAGATTTAATCTTGAATGGATGGAGGGCTAGGAATAAAAGTGATTCTTTTATTCATTTTGGGAAAAGGGATATTAAATAAGGTTGGGTGAGATGGATTATTTTTGAATTAAAGATTCATATGGGGGAATGGAAATGAATTAAAAATTCATTTGGGGAATGTGAATGAATTAAAAATTCATTTGGGGAAGAGGAGAAATAAATGAGGTATGGGGGTGTAAGGAGAATTAAATGTGATGTGGGATGTTTATAAATAAAAAATTGACTTATGTGGATTTAATTCAATTTTTTATTTGGAGGATGTGGGGAAGGGTGTTAAACAAGTTTTGACCACCCAAATGAAGGAGTTACGATTAATTCAACAGAGGTTTTATTTAATTAATCCTAGGACTAGGATGAGGTAGGCTAGGGTAGGCAATTAAATAATAGCTATTTAATTATTTAGGGTAGGGATAGGTCAATTATAGGCTGAATTAATTAGTTGATCATGGTTTTAACTAATTAACTAGATTTAGTGGAAAAGGGGAAATTGATTTAATAAATATTGCATATTTATTAAATCAATTGGCTAAGGCTTGGACTATTGAATTAATCAAATTAATTCAATTTTGGGGATAAAATGGTGTGAATTTGGTAAATGAAATGGGTAATTAATCAAATAAAATTTAATTAATTGATTATAAGGGAAATTGATATGTTTAGGGATGTCGGGAGCCAGTTTGATGTTTAGAAGACATTTTTAGGTGTCTACATTTGCCCCTCTTTGACGTGGCATCCGGACCTAGGAAGGAAGTGGCGTCAGGTCGAAGAAAAATATGCCCCAACTGCCGAGAGGGAATAGGATGGATAAGGGATGCCCCCTTGAGAGGTCGGTGGGAAAATAAGAATTTTCTGGGTGATTTCTCGAAAAGGATGTGATGGTAGTGAAAATCGGATAGGGGATGGCAAAAGAGGAGGACGAGAAGAAGAATGGAGGAAAAAGGCTAAGATTTGCACCCTAGAGGGAAGAAGAAGGGGTGGAAGAATGACATGGACCACTATATTAGGCAAAGTGGGCCCTTAGAGTGCCACATTTGCACCCTTTGACTTTGGAGAAGAAAGGACGAAGGAGAGATGGCTGATCGTAACCCCCAGTTCTTGCGACTTTGACACATCTCTGAGCGGTTCCGAGAGTTTGGTCAGGCACCAGGCGCTGGACCTCCAGTAGGGTCTAACCCTGTCTTTGTAATTTTTCATTTTGCGTGCATGTTTTTAGGGTTTTAGGGTGGGGGATGGGAGCGCGTAGCGCCATCGATAAGGAAGATTAGCGCCATCTTCTGGACTGGTGCTATCCGCCCGGGTAGGGTAGGGCGGTTTTGTCGCCATTTAGTAGCCAAATTGGTGCTATCCTCCGGATCAGTGCCATTGGTGAGAAGAAGGATTTTGGAGCATTGTAGCGCCAAAATAAGGTTAGGGTAGCGCTATCCTCTAAAATAGCGCTATCATGTGAAATGGCGCTATTTTGGCAATTGGCGCGATGAAGTGGGATGGTGTCAGAAGTTAGTGTGGCACCATTTCTCAAAATGGTGCCAAAAGGAATGCATAGTAGCACTATCCTGGGTTTTAGCACGAAAAGGGGTTTGGATTGGCGCTATGGTCTAGAATAGAGCAATGAGGTGGAATTAGTAGTGCCATTCTGGGAGTGGCGCTTAAGGTCATGTATTTTAGTGCCAAGTATGTTGGCTTTAAGACAGCAGAGGAAAGGGGGTGTTTGTAGAAAGAGAGAGTTTAATAGGTTAATGTCTAACTAGAAAATGATGGATGCAGGATATAGAGCGATTCATATTGCAGTCGCGAGAGCGATGAGTTCCCACTGTGATAGCATTATTCGATGGTTTTGATGATGCCACGAAGGAGCGGTTAGTGAGCTTGGGGCTGCTGATGGTGTTAGGTATGCCAGTTCTGCGAGCTCATAGAGCTCTGATGATAGTGATGGTGGAGCAATATCGCTCGAAGACTTGCAGTTTTCTGTTACCCATAGGAGAGATTACCATCACACTTGAGGATGTGTATCGCATCCTCAAGCTGCCTATCTGGAGCCAACATGTTAGATATGACATGAAGAGAGGGCGGAGTGCATTAGTTAGGGTGTTTGGTGCAGATATTCTGGTTCTCTCTCAGAATGAGAGGGAGATGGACTATGAGGGGACACTGGCTGCGGGTACAGATCCATTTGCCTTATTCCTATGCACGTTGATCGAAGGCATCGTGATGCCTGATAGGCAAGGCAGGGGTTTTTCAGTTGGCTAGGGTGGGATGATAGAGGGGATGGTGATGCATGGGACCATCTATGCATGGGGACCAGCTATGCTAGCGCAGTTGTATCATGAGATGCATACAGTTGCCTATTTGCATGATAGAGCATTGTCAGCTGGAGTTACTCTACTTCACGTATGGATCTGGGAGCATATCCTAGTCTTGAGGCCGACATGTGGGTACTATCGATGGCAGTTTGAGGCCTTTGTATTTTTATATCGGGATGCAGAGTACACATATACTGGGTAGGTGTGGTATTGGAGGAGGATGCCGGATGACGTGATTAGTGTGACCTATCGATCATATATTAGGTGCAAGCCATGGCTAGATGATGTTATTCATCTCCCTCTTGTGTTTCAACAGCGGTTTCTAATGGGTCGGGGAGACCATATGATAGACATGTATCTACCCTCATGGGTCATGTGATAGTTTGGTTTGGTCTAGGATATGCCACAATAGATGGTGATATTTGCACATACTCCTCGGGATGCGGCCCATTGGCCCGCAGCCATACAGCCATAGGTTGCCCTAGTAGATTTTGCAGTGCTTTGACCAGTACAGTGGGATTGGAGGAGCACGGTGAGGGATGTAGGGACCATAGCTGCTTATGATATATGGTGGCATATGCATCATCCTACTCGGTTGACAAATCCAGCAGAGGAGGCAGGAGGTTCAGAGGGCGATGATCCAGATGGTGGAGATGACCCTAATGGGGAGGATGTTGTGGAGGGGGAGGTGATCATTGAGGACTTCCTTGTGGAGGTTGGGGATGATGGAGAGGAGAGAGTGATTGGGAGGGATGGCCAGTTAATAGATGTGCTAGTGGCAGTGGTAGGAGGACAGGGACAAGCGCAGCAGGTTCCTACGCAGTAGGTTCTAGCACAGCAGGGTCCTGCACAGCAGGTTCCGGCATAGCAGGTTCTTGCATAGCAGGTTCCGGCACAGTAGGTTCCAGTACAGCAGGGTCCTACACAGCAGGTATAGGTGGGGTTAGGGCAATAGCCTAGAGGACCTCAACGATGCGGGGGGCACCTACCTCCACCATAGGTAGTGCAGCAGCAGGCAGTTGGGGGGGCAGCAGGCAGCAGGGCAGTAGGTAGGTCCCTTAGGGACAGCTAGGGAGGTGGAGGGTGAGAGGCTTACACGTCATCAGAGGTGACACGATGAGGAGGAGGATATGGAGACCTTGAGAGCACAGGTGGCCAACCTGGAGGAGTCACTAGAGAGCCATGAGGCAGAGTTGGTGCAGTTGCGGGGGGGCCTGGTGTTATTAGATGGGGTAGATGGATAGGTAGCTACATTGCAGGCACAGTTGGCCCAGGCACAAGGTGATATAGGGGTGTTGACCAAGGAGCAGGATGCAGCACTTGGCAGGGCATAGCAGGCGGAGAGTGCATTAGGCATTCTACAGGCGTCAGGGATGGACTTGCCCTAGTTTTGATAGGGATGCAAGCTCAGTTGTCTCAGGCACAGACATAGACCTATCAGTTGCAGACACAGTTCAGTTAGGCCCAGGGGTAGCTGATGCAAGTACAGGGGGATTTTACAGAGGCTAGTAGGCAGATGGAGTATTATAGGGGTTGTATTACGCAGTCGTGCCAGCAGAGTAGTGAGCACCGAGTTATAGCTAGGTTAGTGGATCGAGGGCATCAAGATCTCATAGGTCAAGGTCTATTCAGTCCATTCAGCAGACGATGCCACCTCCCTCAGACATACCCCAGTAGGTTCCTCAGGTGTGGGCACAGCCACCACCATAGTCACAACTGCCGACAGGGTCACAGGCTCGGCCAGGATCAGAGTCTCCCACTCCATCCGAGAGGGGATCGTCTATGTGATAGTTATATCATGATAGCCCTTGGAGGCATTTTGTATCAGGACACTTTTTTTTTTTATGTATATATGAGCGATGTACACTTTTTGTAGTGATTTGATATGATATGATGCTTATGGATGTGTTATTTCTTGATGGATTTTGTATGTTATGGATATGTTATGTGTATATGATGATGATGTGCATATGTAGCTAGAGGTTTATGTGACTAAGTGGTTGATGAAATGTGATGTATATTGGTGCAACTAAATGATCCTGGAATGAACCTAATTATGATGCAAACTTAAATGGATTAAAATGAATCTAAAATGACATGCAATTCGAGATGGTTTAAATGACACTAAAATGACATGCAAAATGGAGTAAAATGAATCTAAAATGACATGCAAAATGGATTAAAATGGACCTAATATGAGATGCAATGATGGATTAAAATGAATCTAATATGAGATGCAATGATGGATTAAAATGAATCTAAAATGACATGCTAAATAGATTAAAATGAATCTAATATGAGATGCAATGATGGATTAAAATGAATCTAAAATGACATGCAAAATGGATTAAAATGGACCTAATATGATATGCAATGATGGATTAAAATGAATCTAAAATGACATGCAAAATGGATTAAAATGGACCTAATGTGATATGCAATTAAATGATTATGTCATGTAGCTAAATGATATGCATAGATGCAGTTGAGGTGATATGTGAGGTGGTCCAGTCCTGATACACATGATGTTCATTGTGTTGACCCTGAGTGGGGAGGCTGTGGGAAAGGGGATTAGGTGGGGAGAGGATAGGGGTGTATGGATGGGTGTGGGTAGGATTGGGAGTGTCTAGAGGCTGGGGGGTTGGGGAGACGAGAGGGTTGTTAGGTCGTAGGACACCACGTCATTTGAGGGCAAATTTATTTTAGTTTGGTTAGTGAGAGGGGGGGTTTGTGGGCGATGGGGGAAAAATGATTATTAAATCTAGGCCGAGATGGGATAGTTGATTGAGTGATTAGGATGATGACTTTGAGCTAGTAACAGTAGTTGCACAAGATTAATTGAAAGCATTTCTTAGTTTAATGTAGCAATGTAGGATATAGCTCACAAAGGTATGAAATGACCTAGGTGATGATGTATACCCTACGATTGCATGGACTAGACCCACAAACAATAGGTTGATTTCATGCATGCCCAAGGTAGTATAATCTTGTCTAGTTGAGGAAGGGGACTCATAGTGATGAGTGCAAATAATGCATAAAAGGTTTTTGATGCCTGTATATGCAAATGGGACACACCATGCTAGAACCGACCTAGACTTCAAGATATGAATACTATTGTTGGAGTAATGAAACCAACCCACAAGCACAACATGTAGAAACACTGACGATGTCTACTCCAGGTGCTATCCGCTACTTATCATGATATAATGAGATCAAGGTAGCTTTGGAGATGTCTTAGAGTGAGACAAAAAGATAAAAATTAGTAAGCAAAAAGACCAATGAAAAGATACAAATAGCCTTTGTGTGCTCTTGCCAAGAGACGTGATGGTAGAATGATATATTGTTGTCCATTGTAGGAAAGATATATCCTAGGACGCAGATCCATTGGTGCTGATTAGAGAATTGTTGGAAGATGGGCAAAAGAATAGTCTGGCCATGTGTAGGATTATGGTTGGTATGTTGATTGATGATTTTTGCATTGGGGACCATGTTTCAAATGTATACGTAGCATGTGTATCGTTTATGAGATCCAGAAAGCTCAGTAAATGGGGGGAGCATCCAACGGGGTTGATGGGTGCATCTTAGATACCTGAGTACTGGAAACATCCTTCGTATTCCAGACTGCCTACATACCCTGTGTCCACGGGATCAAGGTACTTTTAAGATGCAGGTGAAATGAATATGTAGTTCTGGCAAGACTTGATGATGTGGGAATGGTTCAGGATGGGTTTGATGTGATGAAGATTGATACATGTGTGATGATCGTGATGAGATGTGTTATTTTTTGGGGTTTTCTACATTTTCTATTGTTTTTGTATTTTATGATTTTACGATGTTTTTGGATTTTTTTGGATTTTGTATGTACAAAGGGAGCTTACAAGGATCCTCATTCCATGGGTTGGCCTTGGGATGGGATAGGATGGTTTGGTCGATAGGACTTGCTGTGTCGGAATTCCAAGCCATGGGAGGCATTAGATATGGAGTGATGTGATAGAAAGAGGATTTATTAGATGGTAGAACTGGCCACTAAGCATGGCGCTTGAAACAGGCTTTCACCATGGCACTTATCCAAGGCATCACCGAAGTGATTTTCATCATTGGAAGTTTTTTATTACACTGATTTTTCTTGATTTTCTAATTTTTTTTTGGTGCTTTTTTTATTTTTTTGATTGTTTTGATTTTTTGACTTGGGGTATCAGATGGGTTATGCATAGAATTTCTTGAGATGCAGGATGTTCATTGGCTCATCTAGAGGTTACCCCTCAGGTGTTGCAAGCTGATATGCTCCTGACCCATAATCGCCGGTGACAACATAAGGTCCTAGCCAATTGGGCTCAAACTTTCTTTGCTTTGGATGCTCTTGTAGGTTCTTCTAATTTTCCATTAGGACAAGATCACCTACCTCAAATTTTCTGGTTCTGATCTTTTTGTTATAGCTTCTTCTGAGGTAGTTTTGGTATGCCTGTAAGTGATTCAATGCATTCAGGCATTTCTCATCTAGTAGTTCAAGTTGATGCAACCTTGCGACACAGTAGTCCTCATCAGAGATAATGTTTTGTAAGGACACTTGGAGAGATGGGAGCTCGACCTCTATAGGTAAAATAGCTTCAAATCCGAATACTAGCGAGAATGGGGTGGCTCCTGTAGGAGTGTGGATGCTTGCACGATAGGCCCATAGGGTGGGGTTGAGTTGGAGGTACCAGTCACGGCCAGCTTCGTTGACTATTGTCTTGAGAATGTGGAGGATGGTTTTGTTAGAAGCCTCTGCTTGACCATTGCCTTGGGGGTAATACGGTGTGGAGAAGTGGTGTTTGATGTCAAATTTTTCGCACAAGTTGCAAACTTCTTGGTTTTTGAAGGGCTTTCCATCGTCAGTGACGATAGAATGGGGAATACCATATCGGCAGATGATATAGTGGAGGATGAATTTTGAGATTTGGATGCCGGTGGTGAAGGTGAGTGGTATTGCTTCCACCCAATCGGTGAAGTATTTGGTAGCAGTGATGATGAATTTATGGCCATTGGAGGATGGAGGATGTATTTTCCCTACGAGGTCAAGTCCCCACTATGAAAAAGGCCATGGCATGGTGATAGGTTGCAGCTCCTGTGCTGGTGCGTGGATGAGATCGCTGTGTTGTTGGCATGGGAGGCATTTCTTGATAAACTTGTGGGAATCTTGTTCCATTGTGGGCCAATAATATCTGGTCCTGAGGATATTTTTAGAAAGGGTGGGTCCACATGAATGCGCCCCATAGATGCTGGTGTGTACCTCTTCCAAGACTACCTCGGCTTCCCTAGAGTCTAAACATCATAGAAGCGTACCATCAAGACTCCTTTTGTATAATGTATCACCTATAAGGATGAAACGAGAGGCTTGACGGATGAATGATGTTCTTTGTGAGGTGGACAGATTAGGGGGAAGGATGTTGTCATGGAGATATAGGTATGTTTCTTTGTACCACGGGGACAAGGGACCAATGACTTCGCACACTAGTTCAAATTGAGGAACATCGTATGCTGGGATAGGGAGTTCTTCAATCAGGAACTCGCATTTCTTGTTGTCCTTCTTCATGTCTACCAGAGATCCGATAGTTGCCATGGCATCTGCTGCTTTGTTATTGAGTCTTGGGATTTGCTCAAAGTGGATGTCTTCGAAGTAATCTTTGAAATCATCGACCATCTTTTTATAGGGAAGGAGCTTTTCATCCTTGGTTTTGTATTCATTAGTGACCTACCTGATGACCAGTTGAGAATCGCCGTACACCAGTAGCTTTTCAATTTTCCATTAGATGGCCATGCGGAGACCTGTGATGAGGGCCTCATACTCTGCTACATTGTTGGTACATGGAAATGTGATCTTGAAGGATTTAGGGATTGTGTCTCCTTGAGGGTTAATAAACAAGATGCCTACCCCCAAGCCCCTGTGGGTGTATGATCCATCAAAATACATCTTCCGTGTGTCTATGGCTGGTGTGATTGTGAGGATGGCCTCGTCTGGAAAGTCTGCAATTGTAGAATGTTCTGCAGGGATAGGTGCTTCAGCTAGCTGATCTGCTATAACCTGCCCTTTGATAGCCTTTCTCTCAGTGTATTCAATATCAAACTCTGTTAGAATCATGACCCATTTAGCCATTCTGCCAGTAAGAGTAGTTCTGTTTAGGAGATATTTCAGTGGGTCGATCGTAGCAATGAGCTTTATCTTGTGATTGAGCATGTAGTGTCTCAACTTTTGGGACGTAAAGACAAGGGCTAAACATGCTCGTTCAATTTGTGTGTAATTGAGCTCATACGAGATCAAGGTGCAACTAATATAGTAAATGGCTCTTTCTTTCCCCTACTTGTTGAGTTGTGCTAGCAAGGCTCCGATGGCTGTCTCTGTTGCAGAGATGTAAAGTAGGAGGGTTTGCCTTGCCTTGGTGGAGTTAGTATAGGAGGATTAGCTAGGTATTCTTTTATTTGGTTGAAGGCACTCTGACACTGAGTGTTCCAGATGAAGGCTATGTCTTTTCAGAGTAGATGCTGGAAGGGTTGGCATTTATCCGCAAGTTGGGCAATGAATCGACGGATAGATTAGAGTTTTCCCCGTAGGCTTCACAGCTGTTTCAGTGTTTTTGGAGTTGGCATCTTAGTGATGGCCTTGACCTTTGTGGGATCCACTTCAATTCCTCTTCTCGAGACTATGTATCCCAGAAGTTTGCCTGAGGTGATGCCGAAGATACATTTCTTTGGATTCAAATAGACATTGTATTGCTCCAACCTATCGAAGATCTTGGCCAGCACCTCTAAGTGTTCTTCTCTGGTCTTTGATTTTCCTAGCAAATCATCCACATAGTCTTCCATGACATGGTGGAAGAGGTCATGGAAGATGACGATCATGGCTCTTTGATAGGTGGCTCCTGCATTTTTCAGGCCGAACGGCATTACCACCCAGCAATATGTTCCCATGGGCATATAAAGGCCGTTTTATGCTGATCCTCTTCAGCAATTTTCATCTGATTGTATCCTGAGAAACCATCCATGAGGGATAACATTTCATATCCTACTGTGAGATCCACTATCATGTCGATGTTTGGTAGTGGGAAGTCATCTTTCGGGCAGGCCTTGTTGAGATCCCTGAAATCAGTACGACAGTAGATTCGGCCATCGGGTTTAGCAACTGGTACAAGATTTGAAACCCATTCAGGATAATCTATTGGGTGAATGAACCCAACATCCAGTAATTTCTTGAGCTCAGCTTTGATGAGGAGAGCCACCTGAGGATTCATTTTCTGAAGCTTCTGTTTGATTGGTTTGGCATCAGGGTGTATTGCAAGGTGATGAACCACCAACGTGGGATCTAGCCCTGGCATGTCTATGTAGGTCCATGCAAAGTTGTGATTTCTACGTGTGAAAAAGGACAAGAAATTCTCCTATTCCTGTAGGCTAAGAGATTCTGCTCTGTATGTGATTTTTAGCTCTTCTTCTATTCCAAGGTTCATTTCCTGAGCTAGTTCGACCAAGATGGGTGATCTGTTGGGATAGACTTTATCTATCTCAGGGAGGCCCATGCTTCCATCTCCTGGTGCCTCGTGGAGGTTTTCACCAGGAGATACGTCATTTGTTTTTACTATCTTAGGATCTGATACTGTTGTGGAATGGTTTTCACCATCAAATCCATTTGTTCTTTTTGTGTTTTTGTGACTTGAAGCAGGGGTTGTCTCCCTGAAATAGGCATTTGGATGGAGTTCCATTATGTACCCTGCTCGATGATCTCCCAAAGGGAAGTGATCTCTTACCCCCATCATTTCGGTGATGGCCTTGTCATTAGGTGCGATGTCGAAGACAGGAGGTCCCCATTGGTCCCAATCAATGAGGTTGGGGTAAACTAGTGGCAAGTCATTGGAAGATGAAGGGAGAGTGGTGACAGAGTAAATGGTACAAATGGATGAGTTAAAGAAGTCAACAAAATGGCTAAAGGAGTCTTGAAGGTCCACTTTGTTAACATTGTCAATGTCTAAGGAGGCCGTAGTGACCTCGAATAAGATACACTCGCCGGTAGTGAGGATGTGTTGCGGTTGACCATACCCTAACCCTTGAGTATAGGGATTCTTTGTTGCTTGCAGTGGTTCTATGATTCCCTGTTCATGAAGGCCTATACCGCCTTGTCCTTTATAGCCCATGCTCTTAACAATTTTAGAACCTTTGCCCTAGATTTATGTGGGAATTGTGGGGGCTTCTTGTTCCAGCTCCTCATCTTTGTAAAGCCAAGATGAGATATCATCAAGTACATCCTGATCCAGGAGATGCTTCCTCTCAAAGGTGGGCAAGGGTTTGCACTTGATAATGATTGTATTGGCTGTCTCTGTTGTTGGGATGCCAAATGTCTTAGGATTGGGTAATGTGCCCACACAAAAAGTGCCATGTAGGTCATACTCCCCACATCCCATGTCGGATAGCTTGATCTAAACCTCAAGTGGTGGAGTTGCTTGGGATGAAGTGGAAGCGATGCTTGCGGGTCGATATATGAGTTTGATGTTGTTGGTGTGGCTTTGACGATGGCTTTATTATATGGGCAGAATGTTTGGTTGTGGCCTTCTAGAAAATTGCAGTATTGGAAGGGGTGAGGGTCAGCATAGACTGTGACTTCTGTGCCGTTGTGGGGGAATTTGATACATTGATGGAAGGTGGATGGGATGGCTTGCATAGCATGAATCCATAGTCTACCGAGAAGGATGTTATAGGGGAGATCAAGATCTAGAACTTGACATTTTGTTTCAAGGATTTTCGGTCCTACCTATATGGGAAGCTTGATAGTACCTTTAGAGAGCCGTTTGGTATCATCGTAGCCTTTGATCGTAATGCACTCGCTGGTGTCAACAACCACATCGGAGTACCCCAAGTGTTTTAACAATTTTAGAGTGCATATGTTGAGGCCAAAACCACCATCTATTAAGACTCTTTTAATGGTGTGCTTGTGGATGCGGACTTCGATGTGCAGGGTGTCGTTATGTATGTGATTAGAGGCGGGTAGGTCCTTTTCTGAGAAGGTGAGATGATGGGGTGAGGTGATGTGTCCTACCATGGCTTGGAATTGAGACACATGCAAGTCGACAGGGACTTGTGTTTGTAAGAGTGCTTTGCCTTGGATGTCCTTATGCATGGGTGATGTGTGGAGTAACTCAAGAATGGAGATCTATGCAGTTGTCTTTCCTAGGTGTTCTAGGAGGTTATATTGGTGGGTAGGTGAAGGACGTGTGGTTGGACGAGGCGGTTGGGGATCAGATGTAGATGTGGGAATTTGATCAGTGAGGGGGGCGGTGCAGATAGATACATGGCCATGATGGGTTGTGATAGCACAATCGGGTGCTTGTGCCCGAATGGTGATTGTGTTGACATGGTGGGATGAGGGTTCGATGTGGCTGACAATGGAGTCATAGGATGCAGGTGGTGGGGTTAGCATTTGGTGATGGTGGGGCACTTTGATTGAGGTTGACAAGATTTTGGTCTATGAGGTCTTGAATGCAATGTTTTAGTTGCATACAGTCAGCTGTTTTATGGCCCGCCACGCGGTGGTATCCGCAGTAATCATTTTCAATATACAATGCTGCTTTGAGTTCATTGTCTTGATGTGGTCGAATGGGGGGGAGTGTGACTACTCCTTGTTTGAGACATCTATCAACGACATCCTCGATGGGCTCTGCTAATGGTGTGAAATTTCAGCAAGGTTTGCGTGGTTTATTTGGCCCTCTTGGGTTATTTACATTTGTTGCATATGTATGTGCAGGTGTTTGGTTTTGGATATGTTGGATGGCTTTCACATTCGTGACACCGTCATTTAGATTGTTCTTATTCTTCTCCCAATAGTGTGATTTATCATTGGATTGTGTGTTGGTATTGTTGTTTGTGTTGGGGGGCGTTATTGGATTTGTAGTTGTTGTTGTTGTTGGACTTATGGTTGTATAGTTTGATGGAGCCCTTGGCAATGAGGGCATGTTTGATGGTTGTACCTTTGTCGATGACCTCTTCAAAGGTAGATGCACAAAGAATTTGTAAGTGAAATCCTAGTTCCTGATTGAGATTGGCCACAAACATGGTGACAAGTTGTTTTTCAGGAATAGGCCATGGGAGCTTGCTTGCTAACCCCCTCCACCTTTGTAAAAAAGAAGCGAAAGCTTCTTCATTCTTTTGTTTGGTGTTGCAGAGGTCGGTCATAGACACCTCATGTTCAAAGTTGTAAGAGAAGTGGTTGACAAACTTCTCTACAAGCTTAGGGAATGTTCAAATTCTAGGTGGAAGATGGGCAAACCATTCAGTGGCTTGGCCGCCAAGGCTTCATGGGAAGAGTCTCATAAGATATGTGTCATTGTTAGAGACCTCTAGGCAAGTGATATAGAACTCCCTAAGGTGATCCCTAGGGTCTCCCTTTCCCTTGTATTTGTCAAATTTTGGCGTTTCAAAGTTTTTGGGGAAAGGGGGCATGTACAATGTGCGGTCAAATGGGTAAGGGCAAATATCCTCAAAAGAATAGTATTTGCGTTTGCCCCCAGTTTGTAGCTCATCCACCTTTTGTATTAAGCCTTGGAGGATGGTGTTGAAATCTTGTGGTTGTTGTGGTGGGAATGTGTAGGGTTGTTGGTTGGTGAGATATTGGAGGTGGGGTGGGATTTGATGTTGGAGATTGGTTTGGTTGAGAGGTTGGTATTGCCAGTTGGGGTTCGGATTGATTGGTGCCTACTGTTGTTGGTAGGCGTGTAACTGATGGAGAATGTGTGGTGGTATTTAGTGATTGGGATTATGTAGATTTGATGACGTTATGGGATGATGTGTGTACGTGATGTTAGATGGAGTGACGTTGGGTATGTGGACATTGGATGGGTTAGATGTGTTGCGAGGTTGTTGTGAGAATAGTTGTCGTAGGTATGCAATGGTGTGAGGGTTTGGTGGGGGCACACTTGTGGAGGTACTTGCTTGCATGATGTTGCCTTGTATGCCCATGGTTAAAGTGGAAGGGTTGGTGGTAGTAGAGGTGATGACGGGTTGGGAGATGGTAGGGATAGCAGTGCATGTGGGAATTGTAGATGTGGTAGTGGTTGAAGTTGTGGAGGTGGTAGATACGGTAGGTGTTGACGTTTGATAGATGGTGGGTTGAGTATGTGATGTAGATGCTTGGATATTTGATGGGGTAGGGACGATTATGGAAGTGGATGGTTGTGATGATGTCGTGATGGGGGGAAGTTGAGCACCAATTTTGAGAAGATGATCAAGATATCGAATTGTGTCTTACCATAGGATTCTATCAAGTAGGTCCATGTTGTCAGTGTCTTGCGTGAAGCTCAAGACATCTAGATCATCTTGTGGAATGATGGGGATGTTTTGTGTTGGTGGTGGTGGTGGGGGTGGTGATGGTTGTGATTGTCGTAAGTAACTGAAGGGATTTTTGTTGGGACCATATGGGGGGATGAAGGAATATGTAGGTAGATTTGGATTGATGGGTCTGTTGTAGCTATCAGTGTTGGGCATGCTAAATTGCCATTGTTCTGCCATTTCTTGGTTCTTTTTGCTTTGTGATCTCGTGATGGGCATGCACATATCTACAGTTGATTTCTAGACATAGGATGAGATGGGGATGGAGACCTTAGAGGATCAGATTGATTATGTTGGACCCAAAGATGGATGTGGTAGTGAGGTGGAGTAGAAGAGACGATATGGTGGAAGATTAATATGTATTTCTAAAGGATTTTATCCTAAGATTGATACAAATGGATGGTATTGATTTTGTACAAATTTTGGACCAAGATGAGGGATGATGATGTTTTCTTTGATGAAAAAGGTGTTTTGATTGTGATGTTTGTTTTTGATTGACGAGGATGATAGGGAAAGACTTGATGGTCAATAAGTTGAGCTTTGGACAAGATCTAGATTTTGGCACAAATGGACAATTTTCTCTGTTTGGGGTAGACTAATGACCTTACACAAAGAGGGATGATTTATTTTCTTGAAAGGTAGACTAATGACTTTTCAAGGAAAACGTGATGATAATGATGATTTCTAGATCTAATTTTGGCTCAAAAGGATGACAAGCTTTTGGTTGGTGACTTGTTGATGGGTGTTCTAATTTGTTTTTAGATTTTTTGGAATGATTTGTTTTGGTCCAAAGAGATATGCAAGAAAAAGGATTAGGGGTGGAAATGGATGGATTTAGGCTAATTATGATGTGGTAAAGGGGTCCAACAAATGGTGGTGATTGATTCTCTAAGGTCCAAGAAAAGGTGGGATTTTGGAAAGGATTTGGAAGAAAATATGGATTGACTGTTGTCTGATTTTTGGGGGAATGAGTATGGATTATGACAAAGTAGATGGTGGAGATCACAATGGAATATTTCTTAGTTTTAGGCAAGTTGATCTAAGAATAGCGCCAATCCATGGGTGAAATGGCGCCACAATCAAACAGATATGGTGCTAAAACAGGGCAGACAAATTGTGAAGGCAATTTTTTGGATTTCCTTTGATGGGAATTTGATCAAGTTGTTTTCAATGTCTCTTGGCAAGTTGTTTGTGAAAAATTAAAGCACTTTAACACATATTTGAACGCAAAACAACCAATGATTTTTTGTTTGTGAAAAATTAAAGCACTTTAACACATATTTGAATGTAAAACAACCAATGATCTTTTGTTTGTGAAATGACGTATGATTTTGTTTGAACAAGCACTCTTTCACAACCTAAGGTGAGAATGTGACAGTATTTGTTGAATCCCCTAGCTGCGCCTATTCAAAGTGGGTAGCTCCAAGATCTTGGTAGCACCGGCCCATCCTTACAATTGCACACACTTCTCATGCATACCAAGATCCAGGTTTCTTATAAGGCTTGTCCCTCACCAAACCTTTAGATTGTCCCTGCTACCTTAGCTAAGAACTGCATGAATCAGGGCCGCTTCAAGGGTTTCCCCTCTGCATCAACAAATAGAAGGATTTTGGCTTGCTAAATAATGGTTCGTAGTAAGGGCATCCATTCAGGTGGTTATACATGCGGCAGTGCTACTCTCTGTTATGGAGTCTCCCAGCCTCCAAGGGTTACGCCTTGGAGGGTTTTGGGGGAGGTTGGCTATCGGTATAACAAAACAACACCTGTCGCTTGAGACTTTCATCCCAAACACCTTATTTTATCTAGCGTCTTGGAAGAGCTTGGCTTTAGCTTGATGCCGCTTGTGTCATTCCCACCTTTTGAAGCGGGGTGGCAAGCCCTCTAAGAATTACAAAAGCAACACAATCATGACAACACTTTTGATCCCCAAGTTCATCAAAAGATGCGCGGGGAGAGCATATGTGTTCCCTATGATTGTATCACACTTAACATGGTTTATTTTAGATCTTTTGGATTAAGTTAGGGGTGATTAATGCAAAGTGTTGTGAGAAGTTTTTGATTCCCAAGATCACCAAAGGGTGTGAGGGAAGAGCATACACTTCTCACTCTACTTGACACAACCACGAAGACACTTCACACAAGTATTTTTGATTGTCTTGATTAGATGCGTGAGAAATGCAAGTTTGTTGTTCTTTTTATCCAATGATGTATTTTGATGCAATTTGTTTGTTCCTTTTAAGCCCAAATTTGAAATGTTTGATTTGTTGGCACACACATCATTTTGTAAATTTTAGAGCACCAAAACTTAAAGTGTTTGACACACACACAAAAGAGATTTGTTTGATTTGTCTTATTCAATTTTATAACACCAAATTGAAGTGTGATCTAACTAGGATGCCAAAAGAAAGGTTCATTTTAAGTCCCACATGAAATGATGTTGTGCAAGAAAAACTAAAAGAACCCTGCAAATAGTTTATTAGTATCTTGCAAAAGGATGATAAGAACCTACAAAAACCCTTGTCAGCACATGCACAGACCGCAAAGTCAGTTTTCCTAAATAGCGCTAAAATAAATATGCATAGGTGCCACTGCGGGTAGAACAACCCGACATATAAAAAAGGTGCTAAATGAAAATATGGCGTAACACACTAAGTCTAAAGCGCTATACAATATAGCACTACTTAACTAAATAGTGCTACTGACACCTATGGAAGGCGCTAAAATAAACATGGCACTGAAACAGTTATACAAAGGCGTCATTGCGCAGTTGGTCAGAGGGTCTAGAGGACGCGCAGATAGCGCCAATCTGAACAATAGCGCCAAAATGAGGAACTGATGCTTCTCTTTCCTTTCTTCAAAAATTTGCCATAACCTCCCCCTATAATTCCTGGTTTTTCTGTAAAACAGAGAGCAAATGACAACAGAAAACGATAGGAAGAGCAATCAAGAGCACGTGAGTGATGTTAGTAAGGAAAAAAAAGTTGCGCAGAAATAGCACCAAAACCTGGGTGAGATAGTGCCACTGCATAGGGTGGATAGTGCTACACCTGCAAAAATCACGTCCTCACACCAAAACTCACAAACAAAGATTAGATTTGGACCTTGTGGGTCCCACCGAGCGTGCCAATGTAGATTAGATAATGCAACCAAGGTAAAATACTAACTAAATACAATAAATACAAAGTTATACCTCACATGCACAACCTAATCCCATCAAGGGAAGAAGAAGCTTTTGCACCCAAAACAAGCTCCTAGACCAAGATGATCCCTAGACTATGGATTTTAATGTGAAATGCTCTTCAATTGTGCAACTCACTATCCTAACTCAAGAATGATTTTGGCATTATGACTTTGCATGGAATTGGATGATGAAAATGGCTTGGGAGAGGTTCTATTTATAGATTTTTGGAGAGGATTTTGATCCAAAGGTGGAGATTGATTTGAGAGATCAATGGTGGAGGATAAAAGTGATGTGGGGGGCCTAGATTTAATCTTGAATGGATGGAGGGCTAGGAATAAAAGTGATTCTTTTATTCATTTTGGGAAAAGGGATACTAAATAAGGTTGGGTGAGATAGATTATTTTTGAATTAAAGATTCATATGGGTGAATGGAAATGAATTAAAAATTCATTTTGGGAATGTGAATGAATTAAAAATTTATTTGGGGAAGAGGAGAAATAAATGAGGTATGGGGGTGTAAGGAGAATTGAATATGATGTGGGATGTTTATAAATAAAAAATTGACTTATGTGGATTACCAAAATGAAGGAGTTAGGATTAATTAAACAGAGGTTTTATTTAATTAATCCTAGGACTAGGATGAGGTAGGCTAGGGTAGGTAATTAAATAATAGCTATTTAATTATTTAGGGTAGGGATAGGTCAATTATAGGCTGAATTAATTAGTTGATCATGGTTTTAACTAATTAACTGGATTTAGTGGAAAAGGGGAAATTGATTTAATAAATATTGCATATTTATTAAATCAATTGGCTAAGGCTTGGACTATTGAATTAATGAAATTAATTCAATTTTGGGGATAAAATGGTGTGAATTTGGGAAATGAAAGGGGTAATTAATCAAATAAAATTTAATTAATTGATTAGAAGGGAAATTGATATGTTTAGGGATGTTGGGAGTTAGTTTGATGTTTAGAAGACATTTTTAGGTGTCTACACATCCAAACTTAGTTTAATAAATTTGGTTCAAACTAACCATACAAAGTTACTTACAATTAACAAGAAACAAATGGTATGAATCAGAGCATTCATCAGATATCTAAAGCATTCATTCAAACTATAATTGCACTTTATCTAAATCTAGGTAGAAATGAACCATGAAATCCAAAATTCAATAACAATAACACAATTTACAGAAACACCTAAAAATATGCTTTGTATTAAAATTTCAGTAGGGTCTCAACAATCCATTGTTCCAACCTTACAAAGAGAGAATGATTGCTATTATATAGAGGATCAAGCATACCGAGTTTTACAATGAATGGTGAGGATTAATCCAACACCAAGGGCTCAGATTTGACAACATTTAGTTTGGGCAATTGGGTAGTTACAATCCAAAAATTGATTTTGTCCTTTAGGAAAAATAGGGAAATACAACTTTTGGACTCAATATAATAGGAAAAAATTATATCTTTTTGAGTTGTCCAAAAGGAAAATTCTCTTTTACAATGTGAAACAAGTCAAAGGAGAGTGTGGCACATTTTGTAGTGGTGGCAGCCTTGCTAGATTTGCCATTTGACTTATGCCCCACTGATTCAACTCAGCTATTCATTGTCATCCACTGTCACTTTATTCTTCTCTCCCTCCTTTTTCCTGTATGCCATCAAGGCCTCCAATGATGGATTGGTTTCTTCAGGAGCAGGATCTTTCACAAAATTTATTTGAAACTTGAGGGTATCAATTGATCTAGATAAGTTATGATACACTACAAATTTTACTCTTCTACCCTTCTTGAACTCTTTAAATTCTACCTACAGGCTACTTGTAATATTCATATCTATTGTGTTGTAGGACAAAGCATCTCCTTGTTGCAACAAGACCAGTTGTTTCTTACACTCCTGAGTGTCAATAGGGGTAGTGTCATCAAGATATAAACCTATTGAAGCACGGAGAAGATCATTGAAGCTATAAGTAGCTTCTTAAAGTTGATTCTTTGCAGACTCTCCCTCAATCTTTACTTTACCAAAAATATCCCTTCTTAACATAAGCATTTCCATCTAATGGTCAGGTATGTGTAGCTTTTCCTTTGCCTGAATGTTCTCCTCAAAGAGAACTTCCTCTAAGAGCTTGCTCATTGCTAAAATTTACGGATGAATATGTGAATAATAATCTTCATAGCCCTCACTATCCTCCATTATTTCCTCCCATTCATCCTTGAGAGCACAAAAATCCCTATGTATTTTAGTAAGTTCATCGATTATATCACAACCCTCTATATATATCTTTATTATCCATTGTCATGTTACTAAAGCAAGATTTCTTATGTTATCAAAATCTTCTAATTCTTCCTTTGAAATAATAGAAGGAGCAATGGCAGTACCATCCTTTGTGTGCATTGGCTTGATCAAATAATTGACACAAGCACAAAGTTCCTCATTTTTCTACTTGAGATGCTTCTTGGTGAGCTCATCCTTATTCATCCTATTTGTAATGTTTGAAAAATGATATTTGAATTCTTTTATTTCCTACACTTTGGTAGTAGGACTGAGGTTTATTATGGAGATATTGTATTCCTATGGCCTAACATCTTTTTTATTCACCTGTGGAGGAGGTACTGCAATCATAGCTACCCTTGATCCTGAAGCATCTTTGTATGTTCTTGATTGTACTTTTTCTTTCTTATTCTTTTTTGTCTTCTCAAGCTGGGCAAGGAAGCTATCCATAGGTCAACAACTTCAATTTGAGGTTGTTCTCCTTGGTGCCTCTACTGCAGCCAATTTGGGGATGAAAAAAAATGTGTAGGAGACTTAGTTTGGTCTCCCTCTTTATTCAAATAATTATCACCATCTGTAATTACCCCTTCACTTGCACTGTCTTCCCCAGGAGTGTTTGCATATGCTTTTGGAGGAGATCCTATTAGTTCTAGCTACTTTCCCACATCCTACTCAACCTTATCAAATATAGTATGGTCTGGCTCATCTTGAGGTGGACTATCATCAATATTAACTATCTCCATAGTGCTTAAATTCAAAGGAGGACTATCTTGAGAATCTTGTATTTACACCTCCTCCTCATTGATTATGTTTAGTTTTGCATAGATCTTTTCAATTCCCTCTAGCAGGGGCACCTAGGGAGATGGGGGCTTAGGAGTATTCTTAGCAGTCCAGAATGGATGGGTTAAGCTGTTGTTTATTGTCATCAATGAATTTATTGTTGCATCTGGTAGTTATACCCTAGAAAGGTTTGAAAATTCTATAAAACCTAAGGAAGGTTAAATGGAATGATGGGGAAAAATTAGAGGAATGATAATGGGCCTAGAAAGGTTGAGAGGTGGCAAAGAGAAGGATGGTGGAGATAGGTGGCAAGGAAGAAATTGTGAAAGGTGAAATAAATGGGATGGAAGAAATGGAGAGTGGAATGGGAAAGGAAAGTGGAGGTGATGAGGAGACAAGAACATCAATGGAAGTTGAAGGAGGAAAAGCTGAAGGGGAAGAAGAGGGTGTAGTTAGGATAGCAATAGGAGAAGGTGGCACAAAAGATGCAATAGAAAAAATAGGAGAAGGTTATGAGCTGATACTAGGAGTAGTAGAAAGTACTTCTATAACTAGAGGGTCTTGCATAATTCTAAGGATGGGATCTTTCTTTGAGACTTTAGCCTTCTTCACTTTTGATCCCTCTACATCTCTAGTTTATGTAGGTTTTCTTTTAGATGTCCTTGTTTGAATTAGGAATACACCACCCCCCATTACTTTCCTCTTAGGCCCCTTAATAGCGTTACCCCTTCCCTTTTTATCTACCAAGGGCAAGTCATCTTTAGTATCCTCATTGTTAGCACTATCAGCATTATCCCGTTGGGCTGCCTCTTCTGGAACTGCATGCTTTGGCTCCTCAACCTCAAGAGGTTCATTATTTTTGTCATCACTTTATCTTTCTTGTTGAGGGTCTATGTATGTTAAGGATACTCTTGCAACAATCAGTTGAGCTACTTGTGTTCTTACCCAAAATCTACTTTATTTGATTAGGTTTTTCATAAGTTCCTCAAGGGAACTATCTTCTACCTCTACCCAATTTGATGGCGGGATTGGCTGACCAAAAGCTCTCCTCCATTTAGCCTCTTTAATCACCACTCCATCATCAACCAATTGATCTAGTGTTGGGGCAATCTAGAATCTCTTAATGAAATCCAAAGATAATCTTGAACATTGTCTTCTCCTCACCTCATGCGCATAAGTACAATTGGCCCGAAAGTCTTCTATGTGCTCCAAATGGAAAAGCTTCCTTCTCACTTGTTGTCCTAAAGTACCAAAGGGATCAAAGTGTTTGCGATCTTTGTAGAAGATTAGGCATAGTTGTTACATCTCAACATCTAAGTACTCTACTGCACCAATTGTGATACAAGTGAATAGTCCTCTGCCCAAGACAATAGGAAACTTCATGGTAGCTCTATGCAAATGCTTGAGCATATTATGACATACACATAATTGTTTTGTCAATTCCAACAAAACTACCTTGTCAATTGGATATTTAGGTAGCCTATAAGGGCATCCTTTGAATCCCTATACTCAAAGGTATGTAAATTTTAGAAATTGGACATACCACTTGCCATAGTTCTCAATTACATTGGTGACCTCTAGGGATATCCTCCTTGACATATCACCCTACAACATTTAGGTGATGTGCATGGTAAATGAATCATTCACCCCTTTGTAATGCACCAAAGATTGGACCAGCTGCAACTGTGGGTAACAATCATATACTTTCAACTTGCCATCTACATGTCCAACTGTCCCTAGTTGAGAAAGCCTAGGATAAACAAAGTTTCTAGCTAGCATATGTACTACATAAGCGAACCAATGGAAGATCCTAGTCTCATTCAGGGCCAGGAAACCCTCATGGATATTATCACTTGAGATGAGCCCAATGTCGTTTCCTATTTCCCTTCATGATCTCCTTAATATATCCAAATATCCATGGCTCAAAATTTTATGTAGTAGGTAATCCCATAATCCTACTCAATAATGTGACCAAGTATCCTATCTCATCCTTGAAATCACTCCTATATAGTACATGACGTACTTTGGACATTGTTGTCCTCATCTTCTTCATCCATGTGTGAATGATAATCCTCCTACAAGCCTATGGTCCTTGGTCATACATCGCTTTATTTTTGGCCTTAGTGACTATAGTCAAGGTAGGATGTGGATAGATATCAAAGGCCTCTTAAATATCTTCCACAATGAAGCTTGCAATTACTCTCCCATCTTGTGTTACTACTGACTTAGTGGGAGCATGATATCTTTCAGTACAATCTACAATCAATTTTTGATATTGAAATTAAGTAGGAAAGGATGTAGCATGGGCAATACCGTTGTCTCTAATCCTTCTTACCCAATTAGTTAGATTGTCCCCAAAGATCATCAACTTGAAATAATCTAGGTCAATATGACATAAGTCAATATCTCCTATGTTGCTCCATCTTGAAGTGATCTAGGAAGTGGGAGGAATGCCCTTGAACTCATACTTCATGGTGGTAGCTCTAGTAGACATTTATCTTGCAATGCATTGCCTTAATGAATACCCTAATTGAATACTATTCAATATGCCTTGTTCTATCAATTTGGTTAGGAATTCTACATGAATCATCAAAACAAGACCTTTGCATGGATTCCTAACATAAATTTTCCATTTAGGCATAAAATCTAATCAACTATAGTAAAAAGTGGACATCTTCCCTCCTACTAGATGTTAGCATACAATACCATATAATTCAATCTTTACATCAAATTGTAAGAAATAAGGCATTTAAAATCAACTAAATGATACAAAAAGACTTAGTCTAAGGTGGGCAATTGGACTTGTTCAAGATGCATTAGGTATTTGTACCAAAAGTGGGCTCAAGGTCATACATAGGATGAAGGAAGGATTTAGGCTTTTGCAGGATAAGAAGGGTTTTATGCCCATGTAGGACATATCCTGCACTTGATGGTTTTAGCACTAGAGAGCCTCCTTAGTCGGAAGCAGGTGAATGATGATTCATAGGATATGTGGTGAAAAAGGTCCTTACTAGACATGTCCTACATGTTTAAGTTTTAGCTCAAATGGATTTACTCTATTCCAAGTGGGTACAAGATGTGGTGCTAGACAAAGAGCACAAAAATACCCTTACCAGATAAAATGAGAGAAACACCCTTGACTGGATATGTTTGGTATCTGGTGAAACTCTCTCAATGGCCATTTGATTGTATAGAGAGGTAAAGCAGATGAATTGGCATCTACTAGACTAAGCAAGGAAAAGACCCCCTATGGGATATATCCAATACTCATACAGATTCCTACAAATAACTGAAGTTATAAATGTCGATGATCTAGGTGCACCCAAAAGGTTCTATAGGACAAAGCAAAGGTTTGTGCCTCTAGTGGATAATGTCCATTAGAGTTGGGAAATCTTTCACTTTTAATTTCCTTGCTTTAGGGTACATTTCCTACATAGTTTTTTGAACATTGATAAAAGTTATGTTTTTCTTTTTAAAAGATTTATCACGTATAGTGTATTTCTTATGCAAAACAAGCTTATCTAAAAAAAGTTGCATCGATTTAACCTAGAATCAAAGATTCGACACACAAACCAACTTACAAAAGAAACTATAAAATCTCAACATATAAACCCTATATAAATAAAAAGAAAACTGAAAGAACTAGGGTTTTATAGTTTATACCATTCATCACCATGAATCAAAAGGGAACCCTTTACCCAATTTCAATAAAATTCAAACAAGACATACAAATAGCAATTCAACTATGAACCCAAAAAAGAAGGAAAAAGGGATGAATTGGCTCAAATTAGAAAATATAGAGTGGACCTTAAGTCGACACTAAATCCTTCAATCACCCTCGGAGAGGTTTCAAATGCAAGGAAAATCAATGTACAAATAGCTAATATCGCCAAGAGCTCTAAATGATCACAAGGTTTTGGATACAAATGATAAAACAAGCTAGGATTTCAAGTTTTATGCCCCTGATAGAAACACCATAAATGCTTCTAACAAATTGATAGAGTGGTGAGCACTCAAGATGCAGAAGCAGAGAAAATGGACAAGATAGGATATGCTGGGAAAAGGGTCTACCAGATGATATCCATCAGCAAACAAAAGTCTTACAATATCTTGTAAGGGTCAAAAGAACCACTTTTCCTCTAAAGGCATTTAACTAAACATAAAGCGGAGCTACAAGGGGTCACTAAACATATCCTGCAATGTCTACTTTTAGCACAATGTCTTGTAGGAACTAGATTTAGCACAAAGTAATCTTCCCTCCATACAATCACACATAAAACAACCCAAATCCTTTTTAAAATCTAACATGAAGATAAAAGTGAACTCCCAAAAGATCAATTCATCACAAATGCCAACTTTGAAACAAATCCTCTATTCAAGGCATGACTTTCACTTTGTCACATCACAAGGAAGGAAAACTAAGACTCAAACCAAAGCAAAAGAGGGGGTCTCAATTTGATAAAATGGGGGTGTGTGTGCAAGGAACAACAAATGGTGACTATACTGGGGAAATGGTCTAGAGCATTTCTAAGGCAAATGACAATTACAAACCCAAAACTAGATCTTTACAGTTTTTTAAGTCAAATTATCCTAACACTATTACACATCTTTACAAATTTTCAAGTCCTTTTTTCTTTTGCTGAGAGATGAGGTGGACATTCTCCATATGTTAAGAAATAAGAAATATGGGAGAACCATTCATCCTTGACTCCAGCAAACAGTACTAGGTGTAAATCCCCTGATTCAATGGTTTTATTTGTAGCTATCAACTGACATAAACCCCTACCTCTTACTAGCTTGGTCAACTTGATTTCCAGGTCATACTCTTGCACCTTAGCAATCCATGTTCCTCTCCTATTGTAACTAATATCTTGTTGAGTAAGAATACATTTTATTGCAGGGTCTAGAATGAAAATTGTGGTATACGAATGTAAAATATAGAATCTAAATTGTTTCACATCTTTAACCACTACATAAGCATGTTTATCAACCTAAGAGTAGTTGTGTTCATGCTTTTTTAATGGAATTCTCATAAACACAATAGGAGATTCAATTCCTTGATTATTTTTTTGTAAGAGAATGGAAGATAATGTATGTTCAGAAGCATAACTGTAGATCCATGTCCCCATTCATCAAATTGGCTAGATTGAATGATGGAATGATGTGCTGTGTACCTCCTAGTTTTTTCACACTTATGGGCACCAACTTACACATTTTTTCCATCAAGATTGTGAATCCACCACCATGGCACCATGATGATTTGGAAGTGCAACTCTTTGCTTGTTCTCTATAAATTTGTGTTGTCAAATTCTATCAATAGAAATAGATTGTAGACAATAATTATGGTCCGAAGCACAGAACTAGATCTAAAATGTGAAAAGCTTTAATTTTGGCTCTCCTATCAAACCAATGTTTCATGATGCCCTGATGCTTGGCAAAATTCTCAATAGCAACATCTCATTTTTCCTCTAAATGTAGTAGCTGTGTCAAGCGAGTAGAAGTTTTGTCATTAGACTCTATGTAATCTTGCATAAACTACAAGACATGTATCCTCAAATATATGGGAAACATAGGTTCTAATCCATAAACCAAGTGATAGGGTGACATTCCTAAAGCAGCCTTGTTTCTTATCTTATCATCCCATAAAGCAAACCTCAACTAAGTGTACCATTCCCTAGGATTCTTGTCAAGCAATCTTTTGAGGACATCCAATAGATTCTTATTTTTGGATTCAACAACACCATTACCCTGGGGATAGTAATTGGGTGAGAATTTCAACACAATTCCATAATCAAATGAATAGTTAAAGAAAAATAGTGATGAAAATGCATGACTATTATCACAAACGAGAGAAAATGGACAACCAAACCTTGTAATAATATGTTCTTCAATAATCTAAGCTATCAAGTCCTACCTCTATTGTACAATGCTTAAATGCCTAAGATTCAGACCACCTAGTGCAACTTAATCAGTCGTGATAAGAATATACCTGTGGCGTACAGAGGAAGGTGGATTGATCATACTGATAAAGTTGAGCCCCCATTGTGCAAAGGGTTGTACATCTACAACAGGTTGCAAAGACATTATAGGATTCCTTTCTCTTGCGGCAGTAGTTTGACAGACATGATAGGTCCGAACATGTGTATGAGCATCTCAAAAAATTTAGGCCAGTAATACCCTACCTAGAGAATTTGGTTTGCAATGGATAAATGAGAACCATGTCCTGTGCCAAATATTTCCCAAAAACTTGCCAAAAACTCAAAAAATTCTAGTTTGTTGAGGCATCACAAATAGATTCCTTCATGATTCTTCTTGTATAATACTGATCCCTCAACCATAAAACTACTACTCTTTAACCTCAAAGCCCTTCACTGGATGGAATTCATATGAATAGGACATTGTTGATTAAGTAAATAGAACAAAATGTCACTGTACCAATCATCTTTAGATATGTCTTCTAATACATACTACTGAGAAACTAAGCCTGGATCAATCTCTGCCATTGTTCTAGTGAGGGCATGTCCTCTTACTATTTTCATTGGTTGTATTTCTAAGTCAAATTCTTGTAATATTGTGACCCACTTTCCTCTTCATTAGTTCTCCTAACTCATTCTACATCAGCAATGATTTGATTGCAGCATCAGGAACAATGGTTGTCACTTTACTTCTTAGGATATAATGGAAAATTTATTTACTACCTTCACCAAAGCATAAGCCTGATGAAGGCAATTGGATATTCAGTAGTAGGACCTTTCTTTTGAGTCAACATTGTTGCACATGTGTGTTCTAAAGTGAAAGAATAGATATAGAAGGGCAGAGTATAATCCGGACTTACAAGCACTAGAGCATTTGCAATAGCTTTCTTGATTTCTGAGA
The DNA here is from genome assembly GCA_027924645.1 of Cunninghamia lanceolata. Lineage (NCBI taxonomy): Eukaryota > Viridiplantae > Streptophyta > Pinopsida > Cupressales > Cupressaceae > Cunninghamia > Cunninghamia lanceolata. The sequence goes on along the minus strand of BSBN01001807.1, from coordinate 17,631,582 downwards.
AGGATTTCTTCGTCTCGAATGTCCAGTCAATTTTAGCATCTTGTTTTTGTTGCAAACAAGGCAGATAACTAAGAGGGGGGATGAATCAGTTATCTTAAATATCTTAACTTTCTTTTCTTCTTTAATATTAGTGCAGCATCAAAACATAAGAGCATACATAATCATGAGAGAAGAAATAAAAACAACACACATAACACAAGGATTTTTATGTGGAAAACCCTGTTAAGGGAAAAACCACGGGGTGACTAACCCAAGATTGTATTCTCTGTTAAAAGAATAAGAAGTACAAAATGGCACTTGCTAATTAGGGCTCACTGCCCGAGCCCACTGCTCACAAGAGGCACACTACCTACAAGAGACTCACTATCTACAATGTTTATGGAATGTAACCAAGTGTTTGAACTGATGAGAGGCATCCACATATGCTGAGGTTTAGTTCCGGTTAGGCTCAATATACTGATCTACTGCACTTCATTCTTCCTTTGCTTTAGTGCTATTGTTCTGTCACATACCGGACTTGTAATGCTACTTCCACTCTGCTCTCTACCTTATCTCACACACTATTTCCACACACACACACACACTTCTTCATACCAAAATCCATCTGGTATATATATCCACACCAAGGATTTCAACATCTTTCTAGTTGGCAATCAGAATACTCAAGATATTTCAAAGACACTGATCTGTCAGCTCAATCCATGCTTAATATGTGATGCGTATCAAAGACATAGACCTAGAAGTCATCAATCATGAATGATCCCTCAAAAAGCTTGATCACCATCAGTTTCTCATCCGGATTAAAGTTTGATGCTCTGTCGGCTAGTTCTTCCTTAGTCTACTCTGCCTGTCAGGAACCTAACACTTAGATGCTCATATCTTTTCACTCATTCATTACCAGAGGCTTATTCTATGGAATATAAGTAGACATGATACTCCTATTAACTTTCCCAAGTCCGTACTTTGCTGAGTTACACCCTTTGAGAGATCCAGACCTGATTGTCAGACCTTGCTGCATGCTCTATTCTTGTTCACTAAACCAAAACTTCTTTGATCTGACTTTCGGTAAAGGCATACTAAGCTCTACGGATGTGTGGGATAGACTTTGTTGCCATCAATGACAACAATCATGAAGCCACACAGTGTCTCTTGCCAACAATCTCCCCCTTTGGCATTGATGGCAACACTTAGTGAAAAATGACTAAGTGTCATAGCAAACTCCCCCTTGGCTGATGCTCTGTCTTATGTACACTTTTATCGGAGCTCCCCCTTAGCTGGATTCCACATTTTTTCACTACTTCTCACTCCCCTTTTGACATCAATGGAAAAGGGTGGAATCCGCACACCAAAATTTATAAAAATCAACCTATATATAGCCACATAAGTATATGTACATGTTGTACTTACATATACTTAAGTATATCTGCAAAAGTGGTCTTCAACTAGACAAATTTTGTTGCCCAACTCTGTTTCATCCTATCCAAAATTGAGATGTGACCACTCAACAAAAATGCAAGAACTTCTGCCCTTCTCAAGTCTGTCGGATCACTAGTTCGGGCTATGGTCTAAGCATCAATTAAGGCCTCATGCATGGCCTCTAACTTGGGGATAATTATCCCTCTTAATTCACTCATCCTACTTATTGTATTCTTCCTCTATTTTTCATGCCTCTTTATTTCATTTATAATGGTGATGCCCTGGCACTCTTGATTCATTATAGATGTGGTGAGGGGATCAAAGTTATGAGATAAACTTGACAGTTTATCTTCTTGTTCTTTTACCTTCTTTTCAATATCCTCTGCTACTTTATACTAGGATAGACAAAATTTATATATTTCTCCACCATATTTGAGAGCATTTTCTAGGCTCTTTATGCCAATGTCCAGGGTCCTCCTATCATTAGTTATGAGTCCCTACACTTTAGTGAATCTCTTTCCCAAAAATTCTTTCTAGACTTTCTCTTCTACTGATTTCTTCAAAGAATCAAAATGGGTGCTAACAGAATTAAAAAGAGATTTCAAATTGCCGGATGAAGAGGCTGAAAGATCCTTTTGGAAGAATGGCATGATCTTCTCTAGCACACTGGATGCAATCTCTATTAGCTCACAGTACTCCATGTGGGACTTTAGAAGCTTTTCTGTTGCTTTAGCTTGAGCAAAAGATGCTACTTTCATTGTCTGGACCAGAGAGAGGGAGTCAAAATTGAGTGGTCCTTGAAATAGTTCCAGTTCATCTATTTTCATCATCTCTTTGGTCAAGAAGTTTTTCACTGCTTCTGTAGTGTCTCTTGCCGAAGACAGAGTCTTATTTCCTTTTGCATCCTCAGAACTGTCATTAGAGATCTTCCTTGTGTGTTCTTCTTCTATTCCCTTTTCCTCCTCTGCTTGACTCAATTTCTCCTCTTTTCTTCCTTCTCCTTTAGTTCCAGAGTTTGCAGGGGTTTCCAGAAGAGAGATGTTTACTTCTTCATGGACTTCCTCTTCTAGAATAGAGGAATTCAAGTTCTTAGTCTTTTTCCTCACCTATCTCCTTTGACTCTTCTACATTTTTCTTAGTAGATTCTTCTTTTGATGTACTTAATCCTTTGAAATCCATGACATAAGGTTCTTCATCTAATTCCTCTATGATAGGAAGGTTGAATCTTTTGAAGGCATTTCAAAGGATATCTTTTGTTTCTTTTGCCACCTAATTAGTCTCCCCAAGCATAAGTTTGTTCATTCTGGCTTTTCTCCAAAACTCATCCTTGCAGTCCTTAAAGATCATGGTCATTTGTTTTGGAGTAATGGAAGGATAGAGCTAAATTGTAATCTATTCCCAGATCTCTAAATCCTTTTCCTTGGCATTGTCCTTTCTTAGTTCAAGTACCTTCTCTAGACTTTTGGGAATTAGAGAGATGATTTCAATGAATGCTTTATTATAAATGTTTAGGTACTTAACTGTAGCTTCTTCAAAGATCCTTTTGTCTGTGTCACTATACTCATCATAAAATTCTATCATTGGTTGCAGATTCCCATCTACAGTGACTACCTTGATGACATCATCAATAGAGAGAGTAGGCCTTTCAACAAATTCTTCTACCTCTTCTTCTTTGTTTTTACTGGCAAAGGATTCCCCTGATGTTTTCTTCTTCTTCTTCTTCATTTTCTTTACTTCCTCATCTGACTCTATTTCTTCATCATCCTTTTAGCTTATGTATGACCTTGTGGCCTTTATTTTCATTCTCTTCTTTCCCTTTCTAGATGTCTTGGCTTCCAGTTTGGAGGATTTTGAGCTCTTAGAGGTGGTAGGTACAGAACTCTTTGAGGATCTAGTTCAAGAGGGGACTTGTGCCAGAACACTTTCTTTTTCTGCTTGTTGTCTCTCTTTCTCTACTCTTTCTACTTTCTCTCTGTTTACATCAACTGCCTCCTTTGATATGCCATATTTCTTGGCAATTTCTTCTACTTCCCTTCTCACTTTCCTTTTTATCTCTGGTTGTCTCTGTTCAACATGTATTTTTACACTCAATTCTTTATAGGTTCCAAACCTTTCTGCCTCAGGGTCCTTTGGCTGACTCAGTAGGTGTTGAACATGTAACTCCAAAATTTTCTGATCTACTTCGTAGCCCATTGGCATAATCCAGACTATTCTAGGCTCAACTACCTCCATTAGGCATTAATTAGTGTCCACCATGAAACACACTATATCCTTGTATTTTTCAACTATAGATTGGGGGATTCTTTCTCTTGCCTACATCATACTTCGAAAGTTCTTGAAGTATCCCCAAAGTGTTGTACTTTGAGCCTTGGCATCACCAAGCCCATACATGTAATCTCTAATTTGTATGGCAACTGGTCTGTCATTTTGCCATATCCAACCACTTGATCCGGGTAGCTCATTCATATAGTAAAAGAATAAACACAGTATTAGCCACCATACTTAAATGAGTTCTTCTTATCCTTCTTTATTTTCTACAAGTTTTCTAATAGTTGGTTGAGAAGAAGATCACATAGGTCATAGTTAGCATTTTCCCTTAGCATTTGATATGTAGTATATATTGCAGTTCCAGACACAGAATTCTCCCTGTTGGAATGATATATTTTATAGCCAATTATCATAGAGGCAAATTTGATATCCGGATTTGTGATATCTTCTATTGTTATTGCTCTCTTGTCAAACTTTGATCTGGTAGCCTCACTTACTATCTAGTTCTTGACAGATTTGAGAGCAGGCAACGCACCGAATGAGTACAATCTAGTTACTGCCCTAATAGAATCTTTTGTTATCTTGAATGGCCTCATCAACCACATGAAGTTGTCATGTATTCTCCTAAGAACATACTGGACCCATTCATCTTCTGCAAAATAGGGAAAGTGGATGCAATGTCCAAAATGTTTGTCCTGGAGGGCCTTGTATTGAGGTTTAAGTTCAAATGTTTCATCTATTAATTGTTTGTGATAGATATCCATTAACTTGGATTCCCCAAATTCCTCAATATTGGCATGTATGTATACCCTAACATCTTCTACGTGCAGAACCCCATGCAGAATGCTAGAGAAGGCGCCTAAGGGATCAACTTCTAGGGATTTGTAGGGGTGTTTCTTGAACTTTGGGTGTGGCCTATCAGTGATCTTAACAACATTTGGAGTAGCCATCTTCAAAAGATTCAGAGAGAGATATTCAAAGATGAAAATACCTTTTTACACTTCTAGGGTTCACAAAATGAGCCGAGAAGATCGTTGGTTGAATTGGATTCTGTGGTTGATCTTTGAGAAGGTTGAAACAATCTTGATGCAGAGCTCTTCCTTTCTTCTTCTCGAATGCAAATGTGCAAATGACGATTAAAGAAACCTTTTTATCTCTGTGCAAACCTTAATTTTGCACAACTTAAGTTATTCTGGTTCCCTTGTTCTTCCTTGTTCTGAGAGAGATCTTTCTGAATCACTGAGGTGCACTTGGAATCAATTTTAGCTCTCCTCCAATCAAGCCATTTATCCACAAGTCAAGATATTTTAATTTTGAATCATACTGGATCTAACTGTGAGAATCCTACTTTTACCTGATGGTTGTCAAACTAGATCAATCTTGGATTATTAAACTTTTCAAAACTCCTTGTTGATCTTTCATATTTTTACCGAAGGTTATTTAGATATTTCTCTAAGGACCCTTTAATCCGCAACATTCCATGTGCCAAATTTAGGCACCAATTGATTGGTTGGGGGAATTTATTTTCTTTTGTGACTCCCCCTGAGCCAGAGCTCATCTATTTAGTTTTTGGAAGGAATATTAGCACCAGATTCTGGTGCAGATCTATCCCCAACATTTTTTGTACTTCTCTTCACCCAAATCTTGTTCATCTCCCTTTGAACTTCATCTGCATTCACTTTTCCTTTTCCTTTGTCTTGATTTTGATTATGATGCACCGGACCCTTTTTATCTTGATTCTTATTTCTATAGAATTTGGCAATATGACCGGATCTATTACAATTGTAGCAAACAACATTTCTTTGCATATGTGATTGATATCCTCTAGATCTGCATTGATTAGCCATATGTCCCATTCTATTGCATGCAAAGCATCTACCATTGAATGAATTGTTTATTTGCATATTTCTGCATTCATGAGATTTGTGACCATACCTTTTGCAGTTGAAACACTGTTTGGAGAAGGATGAATTAGTCTGATTCATTCTTCTTAAGCACTGAGTTGCTTTATGACTGAAATTGTTGCAATTGTAGCAGTATCCATTAAAGGATGGATATCTTTGAGCATTTGGTTACTTTACTAGAGGTCTTCTAGGCCCGTTCCTTAGATTTCCTGATCTAGAGTTTTTCTGATCAGATCCAAAGCTTTCACCTTTCTCATATCCCAAGCCATGCTTGTCATCTACCCTCTTTTGGCTTTCAAGAAGAACTTCAAGTTGAGCAAAGCTTATCTTGAATTTCTCTTTGTATTCATTTCTATTTGAAGATCCCTTTTAAGAGTGTCTATCTGATTCTCAAGTTGTTCTTCATTATTTCTAGCTTCTTCAAGATTAGATTCTAGATGTCTAATTATTCTATCTATTTTGTGGCAGTCCTCTGACTTCTCTTTGAGAGATTGTTTTAGATTATCTTCAATTTTCCTTTCTCTTTAATTTCTTAGGTGAATCTCATAACCCCTAATTCCATTTCATTTTTAACCATAATGACCTCTTTTGATAGCTTCTCACATAGCTTGTTTTTCTCATTCAGATCTTCATTAGTATCATTGGCTTCACTTTGACTTGTTAATTGTTGAAGTAGTTCCTTTCTCTTTTTCACAAAGATAATCAATTTTTATTTTAGCTCATTTATGAAATCATCAGCTTGTTTGAGTCTTTCTCTTAGGTTAATGACTTCAGAGTTGGATTGCTCAAGATCATCTAAGGCAGATTGAATTTGTTCCTTCATACCATACATATCCATTAAGATTCCCAGATCTTCCTCAAGCTGTTAGGCTCTATTTAGAGAAACTTAGCTTTGATACTAATTGTTGGAAACAAGACAAATAACTAATAGGGGGGTGAATAAGTTATCTTAAATATCTTAACTTTCTTTTCTTCTTTAATATTAGTGCAGCATCAAAACATAAGAGCATACATAATCATGAGAGCAGAAATAAAAACAACACACATAACACAAGGATTTTTACGTGGAAAACCCTGTTAAGGGAAAAACCATGGGGTGACTAACCCAAGATTGTATTCTCTATTAAAAGAATAAGAAGTACAAAATGGCTCTTGCCAATTAGGGCTCACTTCCCAAGCACACTACTCACAAGAGGCATACTGCCTACAAGAGACTCACTGTCTACAATGTTTATGGAAGGTAACCAAGTGTTTGAACTAATGAGAGGCATCTACATATGTTGAGGTTTAGTTCTGGTTAGGCTCAAGATATTGATCTACTGCACTTCATTCTTCCTCTGCTGTAGTGCTATTGTTCTGTCACATATTAGACTTTTAATGCTACTTCCACTCTTCTCTCTACCTTATCTCACACACTATTTCCACACACACACTTCTTCATATCAAAATCCATCTAGTATATATATCCGCACCAAGGATTTCAACATCTTTCTAGTCAGCAACTGGAATACTCAAGATATTTCCAAGACACCGATCTGTCAGTTGAATCCATGCTTAATATGTGATGTGTATCAAAGACATAGACCTAGAAGTCATCAATCATGTTAGACAATCATGAATGATCTCTCAAAAAGCTTGATCACCATCAGTTTCTCATCTGGATTAAAGTCTGATGCTCTGCCGGTCAGTTCTTCCTCAGTCTACTCTGCCTATCAGGAACCCAACACTTAGATGCTCATATCTTTTCACTCATTCATTATCAGAGGCTCAATCTCTGGAATATAGTAGACATGATACTCCTATTAACTTTCCCAACTCCGTACTTTGCTAAGTTACACCCTCTGAGAGATCCAGACCTGATTGTCAGACCTTGTTGCATGCTCTGTTCTTGTTCACCAGACCAGAACTTCTTCAATCTGACTTCTGGTAAAGGCATACTAATCTCTGCGGATGTGTGGGATATACTTTGTTGCCATCAATGACAACAATCATGAATCCACGTAGTGTCTCTTGCCAACAGTTTCAACATGGCATTCGATGGCTTGACAATCTCAACAAACCTAGTTATAAATTTTTAGATGAAATTGATCTTTCCAAAGTATGACTTGAGTTCCTTCTTTCTAGCAGGTGAATTTTAAGAATAGATTGAACTCTATTGGGATCTATTGATATGTACCTTCTTCAGAACTAACATGTCCCAACAATTTTCCCTCAGTCACCTCGAAGATACACTTCTTGGGGTTAAGTGAAATACCATAGTCTCGATAGTGTTGTCAAACCTTCCTCAGATTAGAGATGTGATCTCCCCTCTTCTTAGAAAATATGGTTGTATTACAAAAAATTTGGATAAAATAAAAGATAAACAATAACATGCAAATTACCGTCTTGCCCAAATTTCATGAATACCTCAGATATCTTGAAATGATGGATGCATGCATTGTTCGAACGATTTGATTGTTGATTGCTCACAATCTACAACATAAATGATGAGATGAGATTGATGAAGAAAGATAGGTAGATTGATGGATGAGGTGGAATTTTAGTAGAGTGATGTCACTTAGGAGATTTTATCCATGCCAAATCGCTTGGAAATGGATCAATTTATAGGTAAGATGAGAAAATGGAAGGATAAAGTTTCCATTTTGTGAGTGATAATTGAATTGGAAAATTGCACTATGCAACTTGGGAGAGAAAAATCGAAGGTGGATGAGTGATTTGGGAGATGAATTAGAAAGTGAATCAAGCTCACTCAAGAGATAATTAGAGTCATCTCAAGAAACAAAGATGGAAGGTGGTCTCAATAATTTAATATTATTTAAATTATAAGAAATGTGAGGATAAAAGTGATAAATAAAATAAAATAAAATATTTATTTTATTTTATTTAAGAGGACAGTGGACTAGATACATAAATAAGATTTATTTATTTAATAATGTGAGGGATGGAATAAATTAAATAAATGTTATATTAATAATTTATTAGAGGAAATGTTAGGATAGCGAAGGGGTTATGATGGCGACATGGGTATCTAGGGAAAAAAATGCTACAAGATGTAATGTTATGACAAGGTGGACATTTTTGGATGTCTACATTTTTCCTATCTTTGAGATGATGTTCGAGATGATGAAATTTGTGTTGAGTAACATCATTTCAAAGAAGCTAAGGTATGGATAGAGTAAAAAGATGATGATAGAAAGATAGGATGATGATGGGATGATAGGATGATGATGCCCCCTCGAGAGGATAGGTGGGTTGGATAAACATGGGTAGGCTCTCAAAATGAAATGGATTGGTCAAGGAAGAAAGATGAGGAAATGGAAGAAAGAGATAAAGGATACGTTATGCTGCAATGAAAGTGAGAAACCATATGTTTGATATAGCGCAAGACGTTATGCACTAGGGTATAGGACCAAGGTGACAATTTGTCTCATGCCCCAGTGTAATACAACCTTGTCTAGATACAAGATATGATTATTAGCTGGGTTGGATACAGATGTAAATGCAAGACAAAAAGATAACACACACAAAAAGCAAGCATGCACAAATGATACAAAAACAAACAAGGTATTGCCCCTGTCAAGTTGCAAACTGATGATTAATTGTTGATTGACTTATTATGATGATAGATAGTGTTTTCATGATGGGGAATGATGTATCCCTAGATCAACACAAGGATGATTGATTAATTGATTGGGTTTACAACAAGGATAGGATCAATACCATTGATTGGTTGGATAATTTGACAAGATTGATCAACTTGGTTGGTATGGTTTTAAGGATTGATTTGCATTTGGATTTATTACTTGCATGATTGGAAGAAGTGATTGATTGGATTTGAGGAAGGGATTTGATTGGAAAGAAGTGATTTGAAAGATTGATGAATTGATGAAGATAGATGATAGAAGAAGATGAGAGATGGAAGAAAGAGGAATATTGCCTATGCCTAAATTTGGACACTTCCTTCGTACTCCAGACTGCCTACATACCTATGTCCATGGGATCAAGGCACTTAATGATAGAGATGATATGTAGTTTTGATTTTGTTTTATTGATGATGATGATGAAAGGTGGATTGATTGATCAAGTTATTGATTGATTGTTATTGATTTCGATTGATTAAGAGATTGGTTTGATTTGATTTGGTGATTTGATTGGATTTGTTTTGATGTGATTATGATTGATTGAATTGAATTGATGTGATTGATTTTATTTGATTTGATGAATGATTGTTGATTGAATGATTGGAAGAATTTATTTGGTGAATTGATTTGGTATGATTGTTTTGATTTTTGTTGGATTTTATGATTTTTTTGTATTTTTTGGGAATATTTAATTTTTTTTAATGTATTTTTTCAGGACATTTTATAGTTTTTTAGTTTTTTTAGGGCATTTTATAATTTGTTTTGTGGATTTTTTCAAGTCATTTTATAATTTTTTAGATTTTTTCAGGGCATTTTATAATTTTTTGGATTTGTTCAGGGTATTTTATGATTTTTTAGGGCTTTTTATGATTTATTTTGCATTTTTCAAAGCTTTTTATGATTTTTTTGGATTTTGATATGTTTTGATTTTTTATGTTTTGATATGTTTTGGGATGTCAATGGACTTACAATTCAAGTAGCCTTTGCACTAGATACCAATGACAAGGGAGAAAACAAGTCTAGGTGCAAGGAGGTAGGTAAGTAGGATGGATGAAAGGATGGGAGATAGGGAATGAAAAGCTCATGATAGATGGATGGATAAGAGGATAGGCCAAAGGGGAATAGGATTGAAGACTCGTGATAAATGGATAGATATAAGGATGCGTGATAAGGGGTGGAAAGGATGTATGTGTAAGACAGCAAGGATGTGATCTCAAAGGCTATGTCACATAAGAACATCTTGCCCCATTCTAGGTAATATGCTTAGGATTTTCATGACAACACTTATGACCATAAGACTCATGCTAGGATTAGGCTTATGACAATAGGATGGTGATAGGATGATAAGATGGATTGGTTTGAAAAGGATGGAGTACATCAACAAATAACCAAAGCAAGTTTCAACATTTTGCCCCCAATCTTTATCAAGATTAAGATGAGGAAGGGAGGATGAATGGGTGCAATGGGATAGGTGTATGTGGTGATGGATAAGGATGGTAGGGTAGGATATGATAAGATAGATTAAAAATGATATGGCGGATGAGACAAGGTACCCCCAAGTGTAAGTGACATAGAAGATCAAACCTACACATGACAACTGTTTGCTAGGTTTTCATCATGGTACTTATCCAAGGTGCCTATTTGCCAGGTTTTCATCATGGTACTTATCCAAAGTGCCTGTTTACTAGGTTTTCACCATTAGATGAGGGATTTGTCTTTACTTTTTTTTCATTTTTTTTTCTTTTGTTGATTTTTTTATTTTTTGATAGGATAGATGGATATAGATGGGAGGAACTCAAGTGTCTAGCTCCATGAAAGGTGATAGTCTTGCTAGATGGATGTTGTGACATGAACCATGTCAATTGTGCTCATAGATGTTGGTAAGGGATTATATGAAAGATGGATTAGGTGGATAGTGAATTATGATATGGATTATGAATGGAGGGATAGTGGATTATGATGTGGATTATGACATGGATTTATGCATGGAAGATGGATGGAAGGCTTATGCAAAAGAATGTACCATAGGGAAATGATGAGGAAGATATGTAGGATAATGGATGAAAGGTGGGGAGATGGAGGTATGTGGAAATGTTGTGGGATGGAAGGGAACCATGACCAACGGTTGCACACACTATGATAAACATTGAAGATTTTGATGGGATGGTGGGGTAGGAAGCAATGGTGTTTTTCGCTTAGAGGATGGTTAATGGAGTGCTTTAGGGACCCACATAGACTTAATATTTTCATGTCTTTTATTTTGCTTCTGGGATGAAGGAATTTAAAACTTTTAGATGGAATGGGATTTTTGAGAGGTGGATGCCTCATTTGACTTGATGGCTTTTTTCTTAGGGACCCACACCTTTTTCAAATTTACTTTGAGGTGGGTGGTTGTATGCAGCTTTAGAGATGGATTTGAAGTAATTGCTTGCTGCTTGGGGACCCATGCAATTTGAGTTTTTGACTTTTCTTGTGAAGGTATGGGTTTGGATAACTTTTTGGATGGACTTTACTTTGATTTTTTGCATTTGTATTCTAAGGCATGAGGATCTTGAGGATTGTTTGCTTTATGAGTGTAGGCATCCAAATTTTTGTTGTTGAATCCCATGGGTATGGTGGAAGTGAGGTTGGTGGAAGCTCCTTGTTTAGACAATGTGTGCATTTGTTGATCATGATTAGGGTTTTTAGAAGATCTATGGGTGGATGGATAAGGTGTTGGAAGTAGTGGAGGCAAAGTGGATGGAGGGATGTTGTGATTTGGAAGCAATAGAGGTAAAGTAGATTGTGGAAGGTGTATAGTCACATGCTTTTTACATTTGTAAGATGATGGAGGTAGAATGGCAACATATCACTTAGGTGTATGATGGGATTTGTGATAGGAAGTGGTGGACTTAGGAGGAATGGAGGAAGTACCAACATCATTAGATTATTGTCCTTGAGGTGTGTATCCAAGGCCAAATGAGTATGGAGAAACCTTGACATGGATGGGTTCCAACATTCCTTTTTCAAGAAGGCCTAGGACTTTACCTTGATGGTTCATATTTTGAAGCATACAATTGACAATGGGACTAGGTGTAGGTGCAACACTAGACATGAGTTCCTTATTGGGTGGAGAAGGTGAGATGGTAGACAATGGTTGTTGTGCTCCTAGGGAGGAACATTCATTAATTAGGGTGGATAGACTAATAGGACATGATAGTGGATTTGAAATGGACTTGATGGTGGATGTGGAAGGATCATTAGGATCTTACTTTTGCTCATTATTATCCAATATATTGGTTTGATCTTCTACATTTTGTTTGGAGGCACATGTCTCATCATCAGAAGTGGAAGCTTGTGCATTAAGGTTAGATGGAGGATGGATAGGAGAGATTTGGATATCTTGCTCATGGATGGGTATGGAATTATGGATAAGATCAAGGTGCTCATGGATAGCTTCTTCATAGATAATTTCATCTTGATCATGGAAGAGATAAATGTTATGAATGGGATGAATAGGAAGGATTTAATCTTGACTTAGACAAGAGGTTGATGTTTCCACATGCTTAAGATTATGCCCTTGATATAACTCTGGAGTTACTTAAAAGGAAATATGGGGCTCTTGGATGAGTTTAATGGGTTCTTGGTATTCATTCATAAGAGAGTATGGTGGACTTTGACTAGGGATCATGATGGGAAACTCCTCAATAAGGTCGATAGCTTGTGGTTCACATGGTGAGGTTGGAGGAATAAGCATGGCATTTGAAAGATTTTTGATAGGCTCATGAATGATTGTTTGACATCGGGATGGTCTATTCCATACTAATAGCCAATGGATCACATCCTTTGCAAGGGTATGTGTGGATGAGCAATATAGGGGATGGATGATGATAGTGGATGGTGTTGTAGGCTTAGAAGTAGGATTTGGATTGGATGGAGGGATAGTGAGGCTAGGTCGATTAGGATTTGGATTGAATGAAGGGATAATGTGCTTGGATGGATTGGAATTAGGTGGTGCAGGAGCACCTACCTGACAGCTGGCCTCCATGAGGCAGTTAGTTTGTTTTAGGTCTGGTTAATGTTTCCAAGAAGGTCTTATAAGACCAATGCATGTAATAAGGTCATGTTGACCATACTTTACTATTTTTAGCTAGGTTGTTAGGACAGCTGTTATGCTGTATGTCCGATTGGATCTCCCAGCCGCCTGGAGAGATTTCCCAGCCGCTGGGAATCGAGTGGTAGTACTCGCAAGCAGATCCTATTTATGCAATAGGATCAGTTGGTTTTAGATATAGATATAGATTGAGAAGTATTGCAGATCATCGATCAGACTTTGCAGGGAGTGAGACAGAGAGAGGAGAGACAGAGCATTGTAATTGCATCTTTTGAAATCAATAAAGAGATCCTGTTTGTGTTCATTCTCTGTTGAATTCCATTGTTTAATCGTGTGGCTGTTCTGGTGGTTGCATGGATTCGCTGATCCATTCCACCGGTTGATTCGTCGAATCGGTGGAATGGCTATGTACAGTAGTTTAGGATTTAGTCTGCATTTTGTGTTTGTTTGCATGCAGGTGTGCAGGATCGTAGTCGAGAGGTGTTGAGAACCCTAGCATGGGTATGTGCTAGGTCGTGCTGGTTGTTAGAGTCTGGAAAGTTGTCCAGGAAGCAGATCGGGTCACCCCAGGAGGTTTGGCGGATCAAAATTTGCTAAGGTTGGAAATTTGTCACAACGGCATCATCAGGATATTTCTGTGTACATCCTGTAGTTACTTCAGGCGTCATCTGAGTAGATGGAGGTGAGCATGATGCAATCGTTTGCATAAGGTGAATGCGTTTTGGGGTGATCATCATCAGGTGTTGCCGAGGAGGAGCGTATCGGCATAAGGTAGAAGATCGAGTTGATAAAACCATCGCGGGCCGATAATGTTAAGTTTGGCCGACAGCAGGATATTGGAGGAGCTGCATGTGACGTCATCGTCATCAAGATAATCGTCATCAAGATATCGGGGTGACGTAAGCATCGAAGGAAAGGTGCGTGAAGTGTCGTCATCAGGATATATGGAGGGAACCAGATATTTTATATCCTGCTGATGAACATGATGTTGAACATCATGATGCTATAGAAAGCGTTTGGCGGTAAGATGAACAGTGAACATCAGGAGGATGTTTGTGCTTGCCAGATATGATGATGCTGCCGATAGTCGGATATGATGATGCTGCTGACAGGCGAAGGGTCGAAGGTTTGTCTGCAGGAGGATATCGGTCGGCAGAGAAAATATGATGATGCTGACAGTGTTAAGGGAAATATGATGATGATGATGATGGGTTGTAGACATACATGCTGTATGTCAAGGTTTTAGTGTGGATGCCTCTGCATCATAGTGGTATCAGAGCTCAGCAAAAGGTCTGGGCTGTTGTGTGTTGATTCTGTCACCGAAAGGGCAGAGGTAGAGTTGATTCTGTCACTAAAAAGATAGAGGTAGAGGAGTGAGAGGTTGACAAAATGCCTCCGAAAGGTAATGGTACTGCAAGGGAATTGCAGGAGATGAAGGAAAAACATGCCAGAGAGATGAGGAAGATGAAGGAGCTTGCTAAAGCACTTCAAGCCAGGCTTGTAGCCCTGGAAAAGAACAAAAAGAGAGAAGTGGAAGACAGTGAGTCAGAAGAAGATGAAGATGCTGTTGAAGAGTATGAAGAGGTAGCTGAAGAACTGAATGCTGAAGACCAGAGATTTGCAAAACTGTTAAAGGTAGTGCAGAGTGGTAAACCTAAGGTAAAGGTTGATGTTTCCAAGTATAATGGAAGTTTGAATGAAGATGAGTTACTGGATTGGATTGCTGCACTTGATAATCACTTTGAATGTGAAGATGTTGCTGAGGATCAGAAGGTAAAGATTGCAAAGACCAAGTTAGGAGGTCATGCTTTGGTATGGTGGGATTATGTACAATCCGAGAGAAGGAAACAAGGAAAGTCAAAGATCACTTCATGGGATAAAATGGTAGCAAGGATCAAAGGTAAATTCTTGCCCAAGGATTATGAAATTCAGATGTTTAAGAAGCTGCAATTTTTAAGGCAGAAGGAAATGGATGTGAAGGCATATACTGAGGAGTTTTATAAGTTGAGTATGAGATCTGGTCATCATGAGAATGAGGTAGAAAAGGTAGCTAGGTACTTGGCTGGTTTGAGATTGAACATACAGGATGAGTTAGTTTTAGCCAACCCTAAGAATGTGGAAGATTGTTACCAAATGGCAATCAGGATTGAAGAAAAGATGAATAGGAGACAAGATAAGTCCATGAGAGGAAGAGGCAGCAATATGAGGGGAAGAGGATTAGCCCCTACAACAAGGCAAACCAATGAGGGTCAAGAAGACACTGATAAAGGACAGGGACAGTCTGATTTCAGAGGTGGATGGAAAGGTAATAGAGGCAGATTTGGAAGTGGTAGAGGTTCTACTACATTTTTAGGAAAGTGTTACACCAGTGGTGAGTTTGGTCATCCATTTTTCAAATGTCCAGAAAGCAAAGGTTCATCATCCAGAGATGATAGAACGAATGACAAGAGAGTACAACTTGTGCAAGAAGAGAAAGTAGAGCAAAGTGTGCAAAGTTTCAACACTTATCAAGATAGAGTTCCTAACAATTATGGATATCCTGAGGAGGGAGAAGCATTGATGCTAAGGAGAATTAGCTTGCAGGCATCAAAGGATATGATGCAAAGAAGAGCTCTTTTCAAGACCACATGCAAGAGCAAAGGTAAAGTATGTAAGGTTGCCATTGATACTGGTTCAACAGACAACATGGTCTCTCAAGAAATGGTGGATAAACTGAATTTGGAAAGGATTCCACACCAACACCCTTACAAGGCATCTTGGGTGAGTGATAGTCAATCACTTTTTGTCTATGAACAGGCATATGTGGATTTTCAGATTGGAGCATATTAGGATAGAGTTTTGTGTGACATTTTGCCCATGGAATGTTGTCACCTACTATTGGGTAGACCATGGCAATTTGATAGGAGGGTACTGTATGATGGGTATGCTAATACCTACACCATCAAGAAAGATGGGAAGACTATTATGTTGATGCCATTGCAGGAAGATGCTGCAGCACAGGGGGCAGCCCAAATCATTTTAGTGGGAAAGAAGGAATTTGTGCAGATGCCTATAGGAGCAGGCATAAAGGTAGTTGAGGACACTACAGGGAAAGGAGTTGTTAAGGACAATAGTTTGAAGAAAGTTTCAGTTGTGACTGACAGAGGTCAGCAGCAGGTTCAGACACAGGTTTGCAAACAGCAACCAGTTGAGAGGAATGACAAGGATGTTGTCATAGTTGGGACTATTGTTTGTCCTATAAAGGTTGAAAGAAAGACAGAGTTGAACATTGCAGAAGTTCAAGAGGCAGTTCAGACAGAGGTTCTGGTCAGACAACCTGACAAACACAAGGTATGTGAGAGAAGGGCCTACATTGAGAGGCATGAGGCTTTACTTGCAAGAAAACAAGTTACAGTTCAGAAGTCTTGGAGCAGCCGAGAGCCAGCAGAGGACAAAGCTAGAACAGGTCAAGACATTGCAAAGGCAAAGTGTAAAGGTGGAGGACTTCCACAACCTAACTCATGGGACATGAGTTCTTTTCTGTTTGGGAGTATGGTGTAGGAGCACCTACCTGACAGCTGGCCTCCATGAGGCAGTTAGTTTGTTTTAGGTCTAGTTAATGTTTCCAAGAAGGTCTTATAAGACCAATGCATGTAATAAGGTCATGTTGACCATACTTTACTATTTTTAGCTAGGTTGTTAGGACAGCTGTTATGCTGTATGTCCGGTTGGATCTCCCAGCCACCTGGAGAGATTTCCCAGCCGCTGGGAATCGAGTGGTAGTACTCGCAAGCAGATCCTATTTATGCATTAGGATCAGTTGGTTTTAGATATAGATACAGATTGAGAAGTATTGCAGATCATCGATCAGACTTTGCAGGGAGTGAGACAGAGAGAGGAGAGATAGAGCATTGTAATTGCATCTTTTGAAATCAATAAAGAGATCCTGTTTGTGTTCATTCTCTGTTGAATTCCATTGTTTAATCGTGTGGCTATTCTGGTGGTTGCATGGATTCGCTGATCCATTCCACCGGTTGATTCGTCGAATCGGTGGAATGGCTATGTACAGTAGTTTAGGATTTAGTCTGCATTTTGTGTTTGTTTGCATGCAGGTGTGCAGGATCGTAGTCGAGAGGTGTTGAGAACCCTAGCATGGGTATGTGCTAGGTCATGCTGGCTGTTAGAGTCTAGAAAGTTGTCCAGGAAGCGGATCGGGTCACCCCAGGAGGTTTGGCGGATCAAAATTTGCTAAGGTTGGAAATTCGTCACAACGGCATCATCAAGATATTTCTGTGTACATCCTGTAGTTACTTCGGGCGTCATCTGAGTAGATGGAGGTGAGCATGATGCAATCATTTGCATAAGGTGAATGCGTTTTGGGGTGATCATCATCAGGTGTTGCCGAGGAGGAGCGTATCGACATAAGGTAGAAGATCAGGTTGATAAAACCATCGCGGGCCGATAATGTTAAGTTTGGCCGACAGCAGGATATTGGAGGAGCTGCATGTGACGTCATCGTCATCAGGATAATCGTCATCAGGATATCGGGGTGACGTAAGCATCGAAGGAAAGGTGCGTGAAGTGTCGTCATCAGGATATATGGAGGGAACCAAATATTTTATATCCTGCTGATGAACATGATGTTGAACATCATGATGCTGCAGAAAGCGTTTGGCGGTAAGATGAACAGTGAACATCAGGAGGATGTTTGCGCTTGCCAGATATGATGATGCTGCCAATAGCTGGATATGATGATGCTGCTGACAGGCGAAGGGTCAAAGGTTTGTCTGTAGGAGGATATCAGTCGGCAGAGAAAATATGATGATGCTGACAGTGTTAAGGGAAATATGATGATGATGATGATGGGTTGTAGACATACATGCTGTATGTCAAGGTTTTAGTGTGGATGCCTCTGCATCATTAGGATTGGATGGGGAGATAGTAGGACTAGATGGATTAGATGGTTGGTGGGTCAATAGACTAGGAATGGGATCGCATGATGGTGTCAAAATAGGACTAGTAGGCTCATGTATTGGCATGTGATGAGATGGTGATGGAGGATGTTTATAGGATGCTTTCTCTAGGTTGGTATCTCCCTTGTCAAAGGCTATTAAATATTGTAGCATAGGCAGACTTAAGGATACATGGTTTATGTACAAAGGGTTATTTAGACTTGAGTCAAAGGTTATTAGGTCTTGTAACACATGTGGACTTAAGTCTATTAGGTCATGTTGCAAAAGTGGACTTGGGTTGACTTGATTTATGTGCAAAGGACCACTTGGACTTGGATGTTCATTTTGTGGGGGCCATTGTTAGTCTTGTGAATGTGTTTGATGAAGAGATGAAATGGTAGGATGTGTAGGTAAAAGGTCTTGGGGTATGGTTTGGTGTGGATAATGGTTGATATTGGAAGAAGTAGGCTATGGTGATGTGGCATTGTTATTGGAATATATAGGATAAGGTAATGTGGAGTTGTTATGGAAAGATGTAGGATAAGGTTATGTGGAAGTGATTTGAAATGCAGATGGATTAGGTTGATAAGGGATAAGATAAGTTGATGTGGAATTGCTATGGTATGTAGATGGATTAGATTGGTATGAAATGGAAGGGGATGCCACATAGGAATGAGGTGGAATTGGTTGGTGTTGAATGGATAAGGGATGATGATGTACTTGTGGGTTTTGACTAGTGGCCACAAGGTGTAGTAGTTGTGCTATAAGATGTTGCATTTGAGGTGATTTTCTTGCTTGTAGTTTTGGAATCATGTCTTGGGACCTTTGAATGGTCTATTGGTCTAGAGGTTTTAGCATTCGATGAAGTAGGTCAATGAAGTCTTGTGCTAGGTCCTCTAATGTCAACATGATGTAGAATGATGTGGATTGGATTATAAAGAGGATGAATGTGTAATGATGACGTTAGATGACTTGGATTGATCAGGATGGGGTTGATTGGATGACTAGGATGATAGGATGATGTGATTGGATGAAGTGTAATGATTAGGATGTGTGTTATGACAAGTGGATTGAGGATGATGTGGTAATATCAAACACAAGATATTACATACACATGCATGCACACCAAACACAATGATCAATGTGTACACCCTAGGCTAGGCAAGGATAGTATCTGTTGGGTTCCCACTTTGGTTTCCCCAGCCACATCTACTTATGGTGTATAGCTCTAGGAACTTGGACCATGGGCTCCCCCTTACAGTGCACTCACTTCTCAGGCACACTAAGTTCCAGGTGCTCAAGATGCACAGATCTTGAGGTACCTTGCTATCTCTGCCATAAGCTACAAAAATGTGGGATGGCTATCAGAGGCCTAATCAGTTGTCCTCTTGTGCCAACAAATAGGGGGTTTTTGGCTGCTACACAGAGGTTTCCAGTAAGGGTTTTTGTTCGGGTGGATATACATGCAGTGATTCGCTCCATTAAGGAGGCTTCCCAGCCTATAGAGGTTAGACTCTTTAGGATTTTGGGGGAAACATTCATTAGTATAGCGGAATAACACCTATCATTTGTGAATTTCATCACAAATGTATTATTTATATAGCAGCTTGGAATGGCTTGGATTTAGCCCATTTCCACTTGGGTCATATCCCTTCTCACAATGGGAAGGCAGGCCCTCTAGTGTTAGCAAGAGTTTCTCATGAACGTTAGATCTGTTGGATACATGGGGGAGAGGATACTTCTATTGCTAAATTGGGTTACACTCAATCTTAGCAAGCAAACAAAGAAAATAAAGCAGGCATGGAGAAAGTAGAGTTCATTTTAAGAAGCAATTTGAAGTGTTCCTAATTTAGTAACAAAAAAGTTTCTTTGACCACTTGGATCTATGAAAGATAAATCAATAGTTTGTTTTCTCCATTCTTTGACATGTGTGTTTGACAAGCTGCACTGATAAATCATTAGTTTTCAAGAAAAACCATAGATTGAAGCCTGAAAAATAGCTAAACTTTGACTATAAAAAGAGCTGATAAAATGACAAGATTACTTAATCAAACCTACTCCATTGTGAAGTACGTAGAATTGCCTTTCCAATGAGTGTTTATTTGTGTGATTTGGATGTCGTATGCTCTTGTTATGGCAAAAAGAAAAAAAATACCCCCCTTTGGTATGTTTGAAGAAAATAGGTTGACTTATTTGGCTTGTTGTTTGACTTTTTGATGTTTTGCTATTGATTTTTAATCACTAATGTTTTGTAAAATTTTGGTCACACGCATGTTGTGGTTATAATCTTATTTTGAATAGTTCAAGATATGCCTCACCCCCCTTTTAAAATTCAACTCTCAAAAAGCTACAACCTTAGACTTAAAAATAAATTGGTACTTGATTCTTTTTACTATTCGACTTGTGGTCGAGCCCAAAAAGCATACACAAGGATTAGCAACTATGTTTTAGATGGTGGTTGACAACACACAAAATAACATAAAATGCAAGGAGTCGAGGCCTTGAGGCTTGGTCAAGGGTTGGTGGAAGGTAGGTCGAAGGGAGATAGGTCGAGACAAAAAGGTAGGTGCAATCGACAACATGGGTCAAGGAAGTTGAGGATATGGATTTTAATGAAGACTATCAACTGAAATACTTGGTCACCATTCCCGATCAAAGACTCTCGTCGGGGTTTTAAAATTGGCAAAGATGAAACTATGATGTGAGAGTCATCCGCCAAAGAAAGGTTTTTGCTAACTATTGGGATGAAAGGCATCGGTATGTAGAAGATAGCGACTATGAAGGAGGTCACCAAAATATGTACCACATTACTCACAAGAACTACAACAAGATTAAGGGCAGTGGATAATCCAAAAAGTTGGCGACCTCAACAATGGGGGTGGCGACTTAGAAAAAATTTGACATCAAGTATGTTTAAACGTAGGTGGAGCTCAAGGCAGTGGTCGACTAAGCTTTTAAATGGCATTAGAATATATAGAGGTCAATGTTTTCTAAAAGAATGACAGAGGGATTCCAACTGCGACGAGCTTCAAAGATAACATTGAATGGTATGAAGTTAAGATCGATAGGAAAAAGCACTGCGAAAGGAGATTAGGATTTTGAGCCGGGTCGACAAGATTCTTTATCAAACGATCAGTTAGAGATTTTAACAGGGTGAAAAGAGTTGGAACCAGGTGGCGACCAAAGGCTTTTAATCATAGATAGGGTTTCTTATCAGGGATTTGCAAGATAACACCAGTTGACAGAGAGCTTAAACACTGCAAATGATGAAACTAGACCAACAAGGGAGCAAACCAAAATTCCACAACATGATACCAGGACATGCAATGCTGAAATTAGACCCAATGGTAGATCCATATTGTACGGATCCGTACAGTATGGCTGCCAAACCGAAAAATTTCAAATTTTTCCAAAAATTTTATTGTGACAAATTATATGCAAATTTATATTCTAGGAGCTTGGAAGTGGCCTCCTAGACATATGGCACTGTCCATTTTTTCCCTGGAGATCACATGCAACAAATCACCTTCAAAACTCGACAACGAGGGTTAGATGAAAACACAATTTTTTATACCAAAAATCTGCAAAAAAGATTGAAAGAAGTGCGTTCCATCAGGCATGCCAGAATGTATTACGAAAAATGTGGATAAAATAAAAGATAAACAATAACATGCAAATTACCTTCTTACCCAAATTTCATGAATACCTCAGATATCTTGAAATGATGGATGCATGCATGTGGATTGTTCAAATGACTTGATTGTTGATTGCTCATAATCTGCAACATAAATGATGAGCTAAGATTGATGAAGAACGATAGGTAGATTGATGGATGAGGTAGAATTTTGGCAGAGTGATGGCACTTAGAAGATTTCATCCATGCCAAATGGCTTGGAAATAGATCAATTTATAGGCAAGATGAGAAAATGGAAGGATAAAGTTTCCATTTCGTGGGTGATAATTGAATTGGAAAGTTTCTATGCAACTTGGGAGAGAAAAATGGAAGGTGGATGAGTGATTTGGGAGATGAATTAGAAAGTGAATCAAGTTAGCTCGAGAGATAGTTAGAGTCATCTCGAGAAACAAAGATGGAAGGTGGGCTCAATAATTAAAATAATTTAATAGTATTTAAATTATAAGAAATGTGAGGATAAAAGTGATAAATTAAATAAAATAAAATATTTATTTTATTTAATTTAAGAGGAAAGTGGACTAGATACATAAATAAAATTTATTTATTTAATAATGTGAGGGATGGAATAAATTAAATAAATGTTATATTTATTTAATTTATTAGAGGAAATGTTAGGATGGTGAAGGGGTTATGATGGCGACATGGGTATCTAGGGCAAAAATGCTAGAAGATGTAATGTTATGACAAGGTGCACATTTTTGGGTGTCTACAATGGTTAGTTCATCCATGTAGATTATAATGCATTTTCCAACAAGTCCTTTGAAGGCTATATCCATTCCCCTCTAGAAAGTTGCACCTGCATTACTTAGGCCAAATGGCATTCTACGATATACGTATATTTCCTATTTACACTTGAAGGATGCCTTTAGTCTATCAGCATATTCAACCATCACTTGTTTATATTGTGAATAACCATCTAGGAATGACATCATCTAAGATCCATTAACAATTTGTAGTACTTCATCTAGTGATAGAAAAGGATAATTATCCTTCTCTGAAGCTCTAATCAAATTTTTAAAGTTTACACAATGTAATTTCAACATTCTTCTTACAAACTAGTACTAAATTGGCCACCCATGTTGAATTTCGTACTAGAAAAATGTGTTGCAAAGACAGTTGCCCTTGCACCAAAAGATTGACCTATTAATGCCTGATACAACTGGTAGAGTTAATGAATCCATGGGAGGTGGTTAAGCCTTGTCATGAACCCAAGTGTTGCGCTACATAGTACAAGGAGATCAAGGGCGCACACCTTGAAACAATCCCCCCCAACACAAGAGAGGGGTTTGAAACCATGACCCAAGATTTGATACCAATTGTTGCAAAGATACTTGTTGTTACACCAAAAGATTAACCTATTAATGCCTAATACAACCACCAGAGTTAAGGAATCCATGGGAGGCGGTTAAGCCTTGTTGTAGTGGGTTTACAATGCTAGGTAAACTTGGTGGTAAGCATTCAATTCAAAGGAATCTCCTACTAAACAGTCCACTATAACTTCTTGAAAAGACCTCATCAAATTATCAACTAGGGCTTGTAGACTTGTGATGGTACTTACACTATATGTGCTTTCAGGGATCAGATTATATAACCTATCTACTAAATCAAGATACTTATAAACAAGGGAAAGTAATGCTACTACAACTGCTACAGATATTTTATAATGTAAAACTATAACATATTAAGGAATGAAATTCTTACTTGTTAATGACAACTATTCCTATCCTTTGGAGTATCACAAACTAATTGAACTAAACACCTCTAAGAATCTAATGGATCTTGTATTCATAAATTAACTGCTACAACAATTAAAACATATAAGAAATAAAGTGAAGATCAGTTATCCTAAGTGGACCTTGCTTAGGTGACCGCTTCACTATTTAAACTCAAATCTAACTCTTTTAGATAAACACAATCATATCAACTCCAACATATATATGCACAATCTTTTCAAATCACATACAATCTAGATCAACTATAATATTCATATCTCATGATCAAATAACATTGCACACATAATCCAGGAAAGATTCAGATAGCTAGATCTGTGGTAGAACAAAAACTATTCAAAATTGAACTTAAAAAACTAACTTCTATCTCAACCACTGAACCATAATATACGTATGAGAGAGTTATTCAAGTAGGTTTCTTAACTAAAAATATAAAAATAGTACTCTGCATGAACTAGAGTGTAATGAATGCTAACAATAACAATAGGAAAAGAAGGAAGGAAGTGTTCTAACAAAACTAGAACTCTTTGCTGAAACAAGGGAACATGGGTCGATTGAATCGGTCCCATTAGTCTTAAAATTGTAATAGAGTCCTCCAAGATTCCAATCACCTTTATTGATCACCTAACATGATGTGTGATTCTCTCCATTGAGTGTCCTTGGCCATGGTTACTACACTTAGTCAATACTGGAATCTCCCCTGCTCTGTACCTAGAAATGTTGTGGCTGTGGGCTGCACCCTATAGCTGCTGCAGGTGACAAACCTCTCTCCTTTAGCTATAAGGTTAGTCCATGAACATGTACAAAATACTAACAACCAAAATCAACACAAACATTATCAATAATCCATACATTCCCACATATAACATACAATTTCATCATATCATAATCATATCTCCATATACTAATTAACCAAGTTCAAGTCTGCATAATGATCGTAGAGGATAACATAACATAGGGATATACTTAAAAAAATGTCTGGGAATGTCTTTTAACTTGCACAAAAATAGAATAAAATGGGTTAATTAATCACATTCATCACACCCCCCAACTATCCTTTTGCTTGACCTCAAGCAAACCACTAAGGTTGTAGGTTGTAATATAGGGTGATCTCCTTGAGCCTGCTCCAAATAGAAGCCATTGTTGTGTGCCAACATGTTCATCTTGGAGACCTCTACTTTCTCACTCTCTGTACTCCTCCTCCTAGTCCAATGTGGTACTGGATACAAAAGCATAGGGGGCTAAAAAGTAAGTGGTATCTAGCTCAGTGCTTGTCCCTTCACAATGTCCATATATTTCTTGACCCTTTCAAACATGGCCATGAAGTTGTGGATAGAATGGGGTTCCTTCTTGTGTAACTCTGGAGTCAACCTATTCCACTAGTCTTGTACATGTTGGTGAGAATGATGGGTGAGCCCTACGATTAAGTTTTGAATCCCGTCATAGTCTTGTAGCCTCAAATTCATAATTTTTCTCCCCACACCCTTGTGCTCTAATAGCTACTACCATTCTACAATAATAAACTCAGGGATTTCATATTCCTTTCTGATTGGAAGGACAATAGACTCCTCTCTTTCTGTGTAAGCTTGTATAATGTCCCCTCTCAATTTGTCATTTCTAAAGTAAGAGGTCAGTGCCCTTACCTACAAATTCCTTACATAGATTAATGGATTCCACTCAATATCTCCTGACATAACATAATTATGTAAATAAAATTCACATAACTAATCTTGTTCATCAAGTGTTGAAGTAGCAAAAACATTGAGGAAAGCCATTTTCTCACTCATGTCAACTAGTTTATTGCTGATCAATCTATTAAATTGGAAACTGAGAAATTTTTCTTGAAGAAACAAGGCATAGGTCCTAGTTGGTGGTCTACATTTGACAATCTGAGCAGCCTTATCTGCTACTTCCTCCATTCTTACTTCTATCTTCTGCAACTCTATATTCTTCCTTTGTAGTGCCTTATTATGTTCTTCAATCATGGTTTCCTTTTCTCTTTTCCATTCTTCTTTCTATTCACTAAATTCCTAAGTAACCTTCCATAATTGATATCCTAAGGATACAATTGTATAGCAAGTTAGAGGTTTAACAATAGGGATATTCTTTTATTTGGTTGCTAATTCCTTATTCCTTATAGCTACTATGGCCAGCTCTACGAGGGCATCCAATTTTGATCTCTGACCAGAGGTGTTAACCCTTTCTTCCAACTCATGTATCCTTTCCTCCCTCTCTTTGTCCTTCTACTCATAGGCTTTGATCAATTCTTCTAGTTGTTTTATTCTATCAATAGATTCCTACCGTTCTCTTCTTATATTCATGTCCTCAAGAAACAATTCCTCATCCTTTAAAGATTATTCATCACCACCTTTGATTTAGACTTAGAGGTAACTGACACATACCATTTTCTTTTGATGGGGGTTTGCATATTTTCGGTCACATTATCCCCTAATTCATGATCACTCTCCACTGCTACCACATCCTCCTTCTCTTTTCTAGGTTTCTTAACAATACTCCCTATAAAACCCTTCTCTCTAAGGTGATGTGAACACCTTACTGGTGTGGATTTCCCTTTGGACCTTTTTGCAAGCTTAGAAGAGGAACCATTCTTCTCTTTCTTAGTTCTTGGTGTTTTGGTGCTAGGTGTCTTACTAGAGGATAGAGCCTGATTGTTCTCTTCTTCTAGGATTTGATTCTCTTCAGGACTAGTATGGGTTGATCAGATACTACATTTGGCATAATTGGCACATCCTATTCTCCTATCTACTATATACTGTGGGTAGATGATGCAGTAGGTGAATTCTCTGGTTATACTAGCTCATTAAGGATATCATTGATATTTCTACATTTTAAGAAATGTTTCTAGGGCAAATTTGGATACTGCATCCTAAGACTTCTCTTGACTAACAGAGTAACTAGGCAATCATGGGATAATGATGATCTTTTTTATTTCCTTTGATATTTATAGCTCATTGTTTTTAAGAAATTGTAAAGGAAATTAGGCACATTATGTTGGCAAGAGACACTACTATGATAAATGACTGAATGTTGTCATTAATGGCAACAAGGCAAAGGGATTCAACTAGAATGGAAAAGAGACTTTACTCCAGAAGAATAAATGACTAAGTATGGTTAGTATGTAGAGTAAGTGTCAGAGATTGGGTCAGTATGCCTTTGTAGTTGAAGATAATTATATGCAGTTCAGGTATGTTGTTCATAGATACCTAGTGATCACATGTTCCAGTGTTCAAGTCCTGACTTCCTTCGGAAGTCATATGGTAAAATATCTAAGTCCAGGTGAATTGAGTCAAGTCAGGAACAATCCACAGTACTAGACTAAAAGGGTCCACATTCCTCCATTGTGGCATATTTTGGTGTGCAGTTCTGAAGGTTTGCTAAGAGGCCAATGATGAATTTTGGGTATGATTTTTAGAGTCTAATATAGTCTACAGTAGAAGTTATGATGTGATAGTTGAATTGGTCAAATGTGCTCTTAAGGAACAAGACAACAGGCATGTTAGATCTATTTGTGGAGAAGATATATTGTTTGAACAATCAATCTAAGTGGTTGAATGTTTGGTGCTGGCCTATATGAAGACTAATGTATGTATTTTAGGATCCGCATTCATGTTGGAGCACAAGATAAAGCTGACAAGGTACAACACTTGTATACACATTTCATGTTTGGGTTGCCGACCAGATTGTGAGATGAATCTTATTGCGGATATATATATTCGATGAATTTTGGTGTTGGATGCATGGATGTGTGTGGAAAGTGTGTGAATTCAATATGTGTTTAATATTAAGGTAGTTTATAGAGTAGAAAAGGATAATAGGGGCAGAAAACATGAGTATATGTAAAGCAGAACAGTAAAGAAGGACAGACAATATGAAGACCTTTGAATCTATATATTGAGCATATTGGTACTACATTTCAACATTTTGTAGATGCACCTATAGCAGTCTTGTTTTGGCAATGAGCCAATCCATCTTCCATCTTCTCTTGTATCTTTCAGGCAGTGAGCCTTTTTGTAGTGAGCACTTCTTGGACTTTGAGTTCTTGGGTAGTGAGCCTTTATGTAATTTGATATTACTATCATAATATATTGTGAGCTAACACTCATTGTGGTTTTTCCCTTTTTGGGTTTTACACGTAAAATCTTGGTGTCTATGTGTTATAAATTTGTGGTTGCTCCTCTCATGTTTACATTGCTTTCATGTTATTGAATTTGGTAAGTAGATTAATGAATGTGTGATTAAAAAGGTTTTAAGAATACATATTCACCTCCCCTTTGAGTATTCTTTGCATTCAACAATTGGTATCAAAGAAAGGTTCCTTGGAAGAAGCTTAATAGCTTAAGGAAGATCTGGAAAGGTGTACACATGGAAGCTAGAAGATATTTCACTAAAGCCTCATATGAAAGCAATGATGAATTACAAGCCACTCTTGAAGATATTAAAAAATCTAAAGCTCAAGGTAGAGATCTGAAGGATAACATACAAGAAGTTGATGAATGCATTCTAAAGTGAAAGGAACAAGTCAAGAAGTTCAAATAAAAATTCAAGGAGGTTAGTGAACAATTGATATCAACTAATGAAACCTTGGATGATTTGAAAGTAAAAGTTGTAGAAAGAGCTAAAGTAGAAGAAGATCTAAATTTGTTGTTAACAAGAAAGTTAGAAGAATGTGATAAACTTGAAAAAGAAGTTGTAAACCTAAAATCAGATCTGGAGAAGGCTAAGAGATATGAAGGAAAGTTAAAGATAAGTTTTACAAAGCTTGATGAGATGATTTCTAGTCAAAAGAGTTCAGATGAAAAGAAAGGGTTGGGATTTGAAAAAGGAGAAAGTTCTAAATCAAGAGAAGAAAACCTTGAGATGAAGAAAAACAAAGGCAACTAGTTCTAGAATCAAAGAAGAAGACCTAGAAGACCTCTGGTCAGACATCCAAATGCTCAAAGGTATCCATCTTTCAATGGCCATTGTTTGAATTGCATTAAGTTTGGTCATAAGGCTACTCAGTGTAGGAGTAGAATGAATTAGAATGTTCCATCATTCTCTAGTTAATGTTTCAATTGCAAGAAGGTTGGTCATAGATCAAATGAATGCAGAAGTCTAGTTAGGAATAGATCTAACTATGGAAGGAATACTCAAACCTTCAATGGAAAATGCTTTGCATGCAATATATTTGGACATATGGATAACCAATGCAAATCAAGAATGAATTCAATCAATAGAAGGAATCAAGGACAGAGGAATGTGGTATTCTACAATTACAATAACTATGGGCATATTGCAAAATTCTATAGAAGCAAGAAAGAGAAAAGAAACTATCCTGCAAAGAAGATGAAAATGGAATAGAAAGAAGAAATTGGTAAAAACAAGATTGATCCGTTGGAGATCAAAAAGGAAATGAGAAAGGTCTAGATTAAGAAGGATGTGAATGAGATTAAGGATGGATCCGCACCAGTTTCTAGTGTAGATACTTCCTCTAGGAAGTATATTGGGAGCTCTAGCTCAGGGGGCGCTATATTAAAAATGCAAATCCCCCAGCCAGATAGTTAGTGCTAGGGTTTGGCATGAAGATGTGATGTAAAGATTCATATGACAGATCTTTTGAAAATAATTTTCGAAGAAAAGAATCAAATGCGAAATATTGCAGAGCAATCTAGATTAACTAAGTTTAACAAGAGAAGTTTGACAACTTTTTGAAAGACTGCATTTATGACATCTTAGGTTTTCATATCAAGGGATAAAAAGGAACCCATTTGACATACAATTCACTTTGCATTCAACCTATCAAGTGTCTAGAAGAATTAAAGTAAGATTCCAAGCGTCTACAGAGATTTGCAAAGCGATTCAAAACAAGTCGATCCAAAGCGAGGAAAACCCTAATTCAGTGAAAAAGGTAATTACAGCTTGAAAACCTTACTATGAATTTATCTGAATCTTTGCAAAGATGGCATCTCCTCAAGTAGTCAATATCACTGAGATACCATGGCTAAAGTTTAAGAAATATCCATACAAATCAACAGAGGTCGATCCTAATGGTGCATTTTTAGAAATTCCATTTGGTGTAATGCATGTGGAAGATGTTAGGGCATAGATTCACGTTGCTCTTGAAGAATTTGGGACAATAGGTTTGACGATCTCTATCTGAACCATCTAAGTCATGGCAATTTTGATCTGAAGGAAGAATATAAGGCACTAAGTGAGAAGAAATTCATTCAGTACATAGAATTTCCAACATTTATAGAAGATGAATGGGTCCAGTATGTCTTAAGCAAGATACATAATGAATTCATGTGGCTAGAAAAACCATTTATGATCATGCAAAGGATGCAATAAGGGCCGTAACTGGATTAAATTCCATTGGAATAGTACCTGTGCTAAAAGCTGTGAAAAATGATACAATGATGATGGCAACCATAACCAAATTTGACAAAAGGGCTTTAACAATCAATGACATTGAAGACCATGCAGTAAGGTTTACATCTATGGTAATTGGATACAAAATCTACTTTTCAAATTGGGAGAACTCTGTCTTAGGTACTACTATATACATAGCCTATGAGATGATTAAGGAAAATAAAGACTATGATCTTTGTGAATTGCTCTGACAATAACTAATGGAAAATCTAAAGAAGACAAAAGAAAGCAAGTATCCCTTCAAATTTGGTATGTTGATAATGAGCTTATTTTTCTATTTTATGCAAGAATTATCAGGAATGAAGTTGATATGGTCTAGCAGTCAACCAATTGTAATTCAAATTAGAAATCACCTGAGGATCGTATGAAACAAAGATGAACAGAATACAACTCTATGGGGTTATTTTAATAATTTTCAAAGAGCTATGTATTCTAGACAAAGGATACCTGAATCAATTGTTGAGAGATATAAAAATGACATATTCTTTATCATCAATAAAGATCAATGTATGATGGAGACTGTTGAGCCTAGAACAATTTGGATTATGCCAATGGGGTATGAAGTGGATGCAGATGTATTAGATAGTTATGCCAAGCACATGTTAAGCAAACCTAATGATACATCTGAGCCAAGATTTGGCACTTATGAAGAATTATCTATAAAAACCCATGTTTAATTAAGGAAACTTGAAACCCAGAAAAAGATGATGAAATTGGTGGAGGAATATGCTCAGAGCATAGGGATTACAAAAGAAGAAGTTGCCAAAATAAGGGCAAGAATAGCTAAAAAATTAAAGGAAGTTAATAAAGCTCTGGAAGCCCATAATGTACAACAAGAGCCTCAAGCAGAAAGGGTTGCAGATGAATCAGTCAAGGTTCTAAAAGAATCTGAAGAAAAGACAGAGAAACCTATTGTAACAAGGAAAAGGATGAGAGGTTTAGTCCCTACAGGAACTACATCAAAAATCTTCGGTCTGACCTCATCTGTTAGTGTAGAAGTACCCACCACGAAGCCCACTAACATAAGTTTCAAAAGATAGAAAACCAAAGTTCATAGAATGTATGTTAGTATAGGAACTGATGAGGAAGAGACAGAGTCAGATGAAGAAGTGAAGAAAATGAAAACTGAGGCCACCAAAGCCTCTAGGAGCAACAAGAAGAAACCCTCCAGTGAGGGTAGAACTGAGAAAAGGCCAAGGCAAGATAAGTCTCAGACAAGAGAAGCCACTATAAGTATTCAAGATCTCCTAAAAGCCATAATAATTGATGGAAATTTTAAACCCATAGCTCAAATGTATGATGGGTATGATGATCCAAACAAGAGGATCATTGAGACTGATGTCGTTAGATACTTGGACATCTATAATAAAGCCCTTATTGAGATCATTATTGATCTTCCAGACATCTTGGGTAGCATAATGTATGCAAGAAAGGAAGCTGCTATGGCTAAGGATGCTGAACTCAAAGAGTATACACTAATACAGTTATGTTCGAAGATCACTCCATAAGAAAAAGCAAAAGTCTCTAAAGTGTTGTTTAAAGAATTCAAAACAAAGAAGAGGACGAACACTCTCATGTAAGATGACATTGAGAAAGTGGTGAAGGATACTGAGGAAATCACTTTGAGAGTGTTAAGAAAGCATCATCTTCCAACTATATATGATAGAGCAGAAACAAATGTTGGAATTGATACATTTATTCCTAAGGAGAACATGGATCAAGGATTGGAAAGAAGCAATGAAGAACCAAAGAAGAGAGATGATCTAGTCCCTGCTACTAGTTTGAATATGGCTGTTAAGGATCAATCCAAAATAAGTATTCCTCCAAAACAACAAACTAATGATCAAACAAACAAGGAAAAGATTGAGGAACAAAACAAAGATGATGATTAAGAAGAGGAACAAGCTGAAGAAAACTCTACATTAGAACAAAAGAATGATGCAAATGATGTCATAGATTTTGATCTTCTTGAACAAAACCAAGAGGGAGAAATCTATGGTATAGTAAGAGACACTGCAGAATCTATCGATGAATTCTTGGAAAGGGAAAAACAAGACTTGGACAAACCTTAATTTTTGCAGGAACTAATAAATTTAGACTCTATGTCCCCTGTGCAAAAATTCAAACTAGTGTTAGTTGTTCAAGCAAAGGCATAGGAAGAGTTGATCAAAACACATATACATGATAATGAGCTCATTGGGGCAGCATCTGATGTGTTGGAGAAGTTGATGCCTTAATACCAGAAAGATACATCAATGTCATCAGCTAATCATCTTAAAAGTATGATAAAATCAATCAACAATCATTTTGAATCCTATGAAAAATTTGTAGAAACAAAAGTCAGAAAAGTGTTTGGTGAGAAAAGACTAGCTGAATTGAAGACGATGTTAGCAAATGACAAAACTCTACAAGACAATGGAATAAGAGATATATAGAGTACCATTAAAGTAGCCTATGATTTATGCAAAAAAAAATTATTATGGCTGGAAGCCACAGAAGAATTAGACAAAAAGATCAAGGATCTGAAACTGTAGCTGTCAAACTTTTCTAAGTCATTTGATCCGGTAGTTGAGTTAGTTAGCAACAAAGAAATACAAGTGATCAATATCCATAATGAGTCAAGTAATCTGGTGAACAAGAGGGATCAAATGAAAAAAAAATGTGTCAGTTGAGAGGACTAATAAGTCCTAAGCTAGCCTCAATGTCAAATCTTGCAGCAGAAGCACTACAATCAAAAACCCAAATTGACACACCCTCTGATATACAAAAGGCAAAAAAATTGGTCTTTATTATAGACAACCATACTCAAATTTTGGACAATGCTAAGAAGAGTTGGGATAAAGAATTAGTCCAAATCCAAATCATTTTCAAAGACATCCTACAACCCACAACAAATTAAGTTGAAGATTGTATCTGTACATATGCAGTAGAATATGAATGTGATTGTAGTTTTTGCAAATTTTGACACATTTTTGACCGCTGTACATACACCTTTGCCATTGATGTCAAAGGGGGAGAAAGAATTAGTAAAAAATGGGCAAACACCTAAGGAGGAGAAGAAAAACAAAGTGCATACAGTAAGGGAGAGTAGACAAGCATTTTTCACTAAGTGTTGCCATCAATGCCAAAGGGGGAGATTGTTGGCAAGAGACACTGCTATGATAAATGGATGAATGTTGTCATTGATGGCAACAAGGAAAAGGGATTCCATCGACATGGCAAAGAGACTTTACTCCAAAAGAATAAATGACTAAGTATGGTCAGTATGTAGAGTAAGTGTCAGACATTGGGTCAGTATGCCTCTATAGTTGAAGATAATTATGTGGTTCAGGTATGTTTTTCATAGCTACCTAGTGATCACATGTTCTAGTGTTTAAGTCCTAACTTCCTCCAGAAGTCATGTGGTAAAATATCTAACTCCAGGTGAACTAAGTCAAATCAGGGACAATCCAAAATACAAGAGTAAAAGGGTCTGCATTCCTCCGTTGTGGCATATTTTGGTGTGCGGTTTTGAAGGTATGTTAAGAGGCCAATGATGAATGTTGGGTATGATTTTTAGAGTCTAATATGGTCTGCAGTAAAATTTATGATATGACAATTGAATTGGTCAAGTGTGTTCTTAAAGAACAAGCTGACAAGCATGTTAGATCTATTTGTGGAGAAGATATATTGTTTGAACAATCAATCTAAGTGGTTGAATGTTTGGTGCTGACCTATATGTGTAGGAGTACAAACAACACTGAGAGGGGGGTGAATTAGTGTTGTATCTAAAACAATATTTTAGATCTTATCAAAACTTGACAAATAACTTTATCAAAGAGATGAGTTAAAAACTAAATGTTCAACCATGAATTCACATAAGACATGAGACCAAGACACAAAAGATTATATGAGAGGAAAACCCTCCTGGGGTAGAAAAGCCTCTCAAAAATGCCTCACTGACTTAAGTATGAAAATCAACATATACAAGGCCTCACTGGATGATCAATGTCTCACTGACAAATCAAGGTCTCACTGATCCATACAATCAACTTGATTACAAATCAAAATCACCTCAAGGGATTACCCTGATTCTCTTTTGCACAAGACCTTATTCCTTCTTAAACTATCACCTGACAAACTTTCTCTTGGATACAATCTTTTCAATCTGACAAGAAATCAATATTTAAATATCTCTGCAATTATGATTCCTTCAAGTATTCTCCCTTGCAAACACAACTCACTTGAATGGAATTCAAACAACAAATACTGCTAAATCTATGATACCCTACACAAAATCTCATCAAACCTCATGAGACATATAAACATACCTCTCAAAAACTCAAATCAATGATCTCAAACTCCAAATGTGTCATATAGAACTCATAAAAGAAATTTATGGCCCTCTTTCATCATAATACTTCAAAAACTTGTAATCAGTCTTCTATCTCTATTAACATATAAAATCCTTCACCAAATTGTTAAACCCATATAAATATTGAAAGATACATCCTTTTTCTTCATTAAACTTCGATCTAAACTTTTAAAAATAAAATTTCCTGCTTTTAATAAAATTCACTAGCCCTCATGCTCACAAAAAAATAGAGAAGAACCATTCTTTTTGGCTTTTATAATAAAGTACCCATCAAATTTAGTAACTAAAAGTGACTGGTGGGTTTCATCTACTTTTTAAACCATGACCACCTGATCACCTTTACTGCCAATCTACCTTTTTAACTTCGACCGCTCGATGAGATCTCCCGCCATAAGCTTTTAAAACAACCTTGTGCCACCAGAGCCCCTAGGATATTGAGGCCGGTCACCCCATGAGACAAAGACCATTAATAACAACTTAAGTTAATTTTCACCTTTTAAAGTTGGTCAACCAAAAATTAGAAATAAAGTTTCTTTTGTGAGGACTAGGGTATACTTTGTAGCTCCTAGGGTTTATAAAATTAAACAAAGATGTAGGGTTCCAATAGATATAATTAACCTTTCAACATGAGGATTTTGATCTTAATTTCCTCCTGATGAAAGTCAATTGCTAGTGACACCATAAAAACCTAATCATTTTCCTAAAATATCCATGAAGCATCTGCTTGAATAGAGAACAACATAACACTTTACTAGCCATTTTGGAATTCTTGTATCTTCTCACAACATGAATAGATCACCTGCAATAACAACATCCAACTTCTACATTATGAACTCAGAGTATTCAAGGAAGGCAAAGACATTTATATGAACACACTAAAGTCCTAAACCACCAAAATGATCAACTCCAAACAACAAGATAATGGGTAACATCAACATACATCATATCATATACCAACAGTTTCAAGGATCATAGTATAGCATGGAAATGTAACATGATAACATGATATCATATGCCAAGTATAGCATGGACACCATGAGAGTATCAACTGATCCAACTGTCATAATATCATCAGGAGATCATGAGATCATGAGAGCATATCAACTATCATATACCAAGAGATCTTGAGAACATGTGCCAAGCACATGTCAATTGTATGTGCCAACTGTTCATAACATTAGAGCATGTGATTGTCATCATAGTACCACAACATTCCCATTACCATATAGAACTGATAACCTCTATCCTATAGAGCATAGTAAGTACCACAACCAACATGTTTGATGTCTCTAATGTCAGATGAATAACATCATGAAGCAACTTCTAATCCTTGTAAAAAAATGATCAAGAAGACAATAAGCTGATACATTCCATTCAACTATCGAAGTAAGATATGTTAAGATGACAACATGAATGCACAAGAACATGAAGCCACCATCATACTATTTTAACATCAATGAAAAGACAACCATGTGAAACCTAACAAATCTCCCCCTTTATCTTTGGCATTGATGTCAAAACACATAGCCTTGAGACATTTGGCATTGAGGACCATTGGCAACCCATCGACAAGCAAACAAATCACCTTTTCAATTTGTTTTCAATCTATCTCCCCCTTTTTGGCACTCAATGACAAAGACATCATGCCTCTTTTGCTGACAATGTACTAATGCACCAAGACTTCTAATATCAGATTGCTGACCCCATGTTTCATATAATATATACTTTCTTCACTGAGTAAGAACTAAATACATAGAAAACATATACTGTCACTATCCTCTGTCAAAAATTTGTAGTCAAATGAACACTGTCCTATCTCCAACTTTGCCTTTAACATTTGTATTGCATTGATATCATTGTCATGTAGGTTACTATTACTGCTATATCACTATCAATATGGCATATACATGGTAAATACAACTAATGACCAGTAATATATCTGTCACTGACCATTATAATTGATGCAAAGACTATCACATAGTCAATATAGTAAGACTGATGTAGGGACTATCATACAGTCATCATAGTTAGATATTTGCATAAAAATAAAGAAGTTTGGATTGATGATTGTCACCATAATAGCTTGTGTTCTAACCACGACAGTTGTAAGAATATCAACATTGACAAACCTGAATTCTACACCAAAATGAAGCAAAATAGCTCTGCACCTTATAAAAAAACTATCCAACAACTTACTGAAACTTTGAACAAAAAAAACTACAAGATAATTAGATTTTAGGACTTCATAAAAGTACAAACAAACACTCCCCCTGAATCCAACATTATTATGAACTCATTAAAGAGAGGAAAGAGATAAAACCTCAAGCCTCTATCTCAAGGATTCAAACACCTCTTTAGGCAATGGTTTTGTAAAGATATCAACCAATTGATCATTTGTATGTACATAATCTAACACCACTTCATTTACAATCACCTTTTCTCTTAGAAAATGATATATGATGGCAATATGCTTAGTCCTAGAATGCATGATTAGATTCTTGGACATATTAATGGAGCTTGTATTGTCACAAAGAATAGATACAGGTTTAGCTACCTCCACTTTGATGTCTTGGAGTGACTGAACCATCCAAAGCACTTGTGTACAACATGAAGATGAGATAAATAGACACACTCTTTCTTCTTACTGTGCCATGCTACCAATCTACCACCAAGAAAGAAGGCTTCTCCACTTGTGCTCTTCCTATCATCAAGACAACCTATCCAATCAGCATCTATATATGCAAGAAGA
Organism: Cunninghamia lanceolata; assembly: GCA_027924645.1. Classification (NCBI taxonomy): domain Eukaryota; kingdom Viridiplantae; phylum Streptophyta; class Pinopsida; order Cupressales; family Cupressaceae; genus Cunninghamia; species Cunninghamia lanceolata. The sequence continues at coordinate 17,594,373 of BSBN01001807.1, read as the reverse complement.
GTGAAATCATTGTGTCTAGGATACCACAGTCCAAAATCAAGAGTACCCTTAACATATCTAAAAATCCTCTTAACAACATTTAAATGAGATTGTTTAGGACATGCTTGAAATCTTGCAACTAAGCAAACTGCCTCCATGATATTAGGCCTAGAAGCAGTTAGATACAAGAGGCTGCCAATCATGGATCTATACAAGGACTTGTTGGTGGTGATGTTACTCACAAGCAAACATAGAATAAAAGTTACACAACCCTTACTCATCTTGAAAGATACGATGAATTTAAAGAATTCATGATCCCAAGTCTCCGTTGATTAGTTCATAATCTTCTAACTTTACTAAGTGGTTGATGTGTGTTGCTGTTAATCATTCAGGGGCCTTACGTAGATCAGTAGATTCTGCTTCTACAACAATGCTTTCATACAAAGGGGGTTACTCCACACAATATTCCTTCAAATGATGTGTCTAAGTGGATATACGCAATGAGTTCTACCCTTATTTGTGATTCTTGGCATGATATTTTCAAAGGTGCATGCATCTAGCTCAAAAGTATGCTAATGATATTCAGTTATCTATGGGATGTCAGCATATTTTTCTGTTCTGCTTAATATTCATCATGATGTGCAGTTATGGAAATGATTTCTATGAAATTAAAATGAGAAAAAAAGGTTAGAGAATGAGATTCCTAAAATTACTTGACTGAGATCACTGATCCACATACATGTTCCCATATAGAAATGAAGAGAAGAAAACTAGAATCATACTTCACCAAGACATTCCACAAATCTGCATGATCTAGTGCAAATCTTCAAGGGAAAGTTGACAACAACATGCAATAGAATGAAAGTGCTTCTAGTTGAACACATGATTCATCATTACATATCAAAAAATCAACTTGAAGAGTACTTAAGGTTTACAATCAAGATGTAATCTAGAGCTTCATCTCCACTTAGTATGCTAAAGAACAAGTACATATACAATGATCTAGAGAAAGAACCTTGATGTTTCAATAATTCAATCCTCACTAGTCTTAGCAATCCGATCTCCTACATGAAATTGCTACAGGTCTGATTTTTGTATGATTGACCTCTCCTTTTTAGAGTGAAGGGGCTGAATATATGTCTCTATTTTCCCCCTCAATACTGTGCCTAGGAAACCCTAGAAAATCAATGGCCTCTATCCTAAAGTGCAGCATCAAACGGTGGGGAATGAATCCCACCAAAACCTGAGCAGCATGCCCATATCGAGCACCACTCAAGCAATAATGTTTCCACCTACAGTCTCCTCTGTATTGAAAGCTTTGTCTCTTCCTGGTGCATTTTGCGACCTCTCGGGATCCAGTCTGCCGCCTGGGATGTCCCCTCCATTAAAGCTCTGTCATATCTCTACCTGCATGCCATTAGGTTCTGAAATGGATTGAAAATCCCCCTGCCTTACTTTTCCCACCTTTTTTGTATCACGATTGCATGTCGTCTTGATAATTGGCATGACCATCCTCAGTCGAAGTGAGTGAAAAATGTCTCATTGACCACATCTTTCTAGCTGATACACCTCCTTTTCTTACCTGCGCAGCTGCGGTCATCATATAGAAGTTAAGCATCATCACTTGAATAACCAGCAAGAGGATAAATATTTGTATTAAATCATGCTTTGAATGTGCAAACAATATATATTGGGTCATGAATCCATGAGAATCTGCATGCACATGAGTATTTAATCCCTTTTGATAACCCTTTCAGTTCCGCCACCTGCATGTAGATTTCTGGACACTTTCTTCACTAAGTCAGGATATGATGGTGATGTCATGATCATGGACAAGCTTTGTTACAAATGTGAGAGGATGACACCACAGTCATACCGAAGGAAATCAGGGTCCAAGAAATATGATCCCAATGAAAAAACTTTGAAGAATATCACCCTAAGGAAAGATGACGTCACGGTCATGTCGAGCTTTGTATATCGGGTCATGTTTTTAAGATTAGGGGATGTTCGAAATATGACCCCCACGATTAAAATGACCTCCCTCTCAAAAGATCGGGGTGACGTTAGTGGAAGGATGATTTTGCTTGAACATTGCATTAAACTAACTTCACTGTCATGTTGTTAAAAAAAAGGAGGATCGTTGGATACACACCTCCGCGAGGTAAAAGGATGATGACATCAGCATCATATTGATCTCCTTTGTTCATCGGGTTTAGATGATGTCATCATCATATTGGCACTGGGGTGATATTTGAAAGATTAGGGGATCTTTGAAATATCAGGTGATATTCGAAATATGACCCCTGTAAAATACATGAAGTTGTATTGACTGGCAGATACAGTTACCACATAAAATTGATGTCTAGAGTTTATGGACCAAAAGATTATTGAGTGATAAAATAGGATCGGGGTGATCTAACATAAGATGATTGATATTTGAAATATGACCTCCCCCCCTAGAAAATTAGGTTTGACCAAAACTTTGACCCGTCATAACTTGCTTACTTGGTCAAATTTTAGGGTGATGCAAAAGGCAAACCTGCCTAAAATTTTACACTCTTTCATATAGCAAGCTTCTTGAGGAAATATTTGGACTTTGAATTTTGGGTTAAGACTTCAAGATCACAGATGCACCGGACATGATGCACATACACACTGAATGAAGCTGCTTTTTTACCATTACCGTCCAGAGCAGAAAACAAGGGAGCAAGCCACAACAGGGGTCCTCATTTTGCTAAGGAATAAAATGGGGCATGTTGTGAACATCACAACTAGCCACCAAACAAAACAATCAAAAATAAAGATCATTAGAGGAAACTACATGAAATAAATTCATAACTTCCAACTGTCTTTTCTACAAATCATCATTTAACTTGAGACTCAATGTATTCAATAAGGTGCATGAATTTTCCTTTCAGTTTAAGTAGGTGCATGTGATAAATTATCCTCATCTTGAAGATTGGTTGACCAAACTAGTGACTGATATTAGCCTACGTAGGTGAGGATGTTCCCTCATAGCCAATTGAATAGAGCCTTGCTGCCAGCAGGCATCCATAGCCCCTACAAGGTTATCGTTACAATTCTCCTAAGTAGAGCCCCACTGCCAGCAAGCGTCTATAGCCCTGATAGAGTTACTTAGATGGCTTAACCTGGATTTTTAGTAAAATCTATTTTATTATTTTATATATTTTTTGTATTTGATAGAAACTTCATAAGATATTGCAGTTGTAACTTCATGATGCAAGGAGTGGTCACTTGCTGAAATTAAGCTGAGAATTGTAATAGTAGCAAGGGTGACCTCTAATTTTTCACCTAATATCTACACTGGTAAGTTCAACAAACCCAAGGATTTTAGGTGTGTCATTGTGAGAAACATTCCTTGAATACTCAACCCATTCTTATTGAATACAAAATTTCACAAGTCAGCTGACTTTCTACATTCATGACAGTCACAACAAGTTATGTATAAATCTCAAACAATTAACTTGAATGATTTGAATTTTCTATTATTTTCAATGGTTGTTAGTCTACTCCTTCATACTCTAAAACAAAATAAAGATCCTTGCTGAGGAAACACAACAAAGCAACCAAAACAACAGGACAAAATAGACAACTATACAACAAAAGTACACCATGATACACATGACTATCATGGTGCTACTTCAGGCTTGAAAATAGTGTTTGAGGAACTGTCCATTAACTGGTAATGGAACATCCTCACCGGTTAAGGCCTTAAGCCTAAAGGTGATGTCTCCTAAAATTTTAGAAATTTGAAAGGGACCTATCTAGAGTTTATCAAACTTACCATGATCACCTTTCCTTTCATGTGCTTTGTCCCACATCAGGACTAGATCTGAGACTCTGAAAGCCTTAATTATGGCTCTTTTTTCAAACCAACACTTGACAACAACCTGATGTTTAGCAAATTGGTTAATTGCTTGACTTCTTTTTTCATCTAGGTGCATCAACTGTAGAAACCTAACTTCCTATTTATTATCTATGCCCAAGTATTCTTGTGCAAATTGCAATGTAGGAATTTTCAAGTTAACATGGAGGATGGGATCTACCCCATATACTAAGTGAAAAGGTGAATTTCCTAATGCAGCCTTATTCCTGGTTCTATCTACCCACAAGGCATATTTCAACAAAGTGTTCCATTCCCTTGGATTCTTTTCAATTAATGTCTTTATGATGTTCAATAAGTTCTTGTTTGTGGATTCTACTAATCCATTCCCTTGGGGATAGTAGTTGGAGGAGAATTTCAAGATGGCCCCATAATCAAAAGCCCAACTTGATAACTTAATTGAAGCAAAGGTAGGTCCATTATCACATACTAAAGCATATGGAACTCCATACCTGGTCACTATATTTCTTTCCAAAAACTTAATGACATCCTCAGCATTACATGTCTTACTGCTGACAGCTTTAGTCCACCTAGTACAATAGTCAATAATAGTTAAAACATACATGTGGCCTAAGGATGATAGAGGATTGATAGGTCCTATGAAGTCCATTCCCCATTGAGCAAAGGGGTGCACCTCCACCATTGGCTGCAAAGGTTGAGCAGCATATTTTTCTCTATTTGCAGTAACCTGACACATATGACAACATTTGATGTGTCTAGCAGTGTCTTTAAAAATTGTGGGCCAATAATACCCTGCCCTGAGGATAGCATGAGTGGTGGCTAAGGATGATCCATGTGCAGTCCCAAATTTATCATGCAACTCTGCTAGCACCTTATCTGCTTCTGATCTTTCTAGGCACCTTAGGTATATCCGCTCATAGTTTTTTCTTGAAAAGGACTCCTCCTTTCATCATGTACTTCTGTGACCTTATCTTCAAGGCTCTCCTTTGTGATGGCTGCAATGTTAAGGGACATCTTCCAATGATCAGGATGTGTCTGATGTTTGAGTACCATTCTCCATCTTCCTTTGCATTCACAACATACTGCTAGCTCAGGATATTAGGATCAATATCTAATATCCTCTAGCTCAATGCCTGTCCTTCTACCAACTTCATGGGTGTTATGTCCATATCATACTCTTGGAGGATAGTGATCCACTTGGCTCTCTTTTCTCCTGGTTCACTTTGCATTAGTAACATCTTTACTACTGCATCAAGTACTACAACAATCACTTTACTTCTCAAGATGTAATGCCTAAATTTCTTGACTGGTCGAACTAGGGCAAGTGCCTATCTTTCAACATCCATGTACCTGAGCTCTGCATCTCTGAATGGGTAGCTCATGAAAGCTATAGGCATTTCCTCCTTTTCTTCATTGCTCTTTGTCAATACTGCTATAGAAGTATGCTCTGAAGCAAATGAGTAGATGTAGAAGTTCTTGGTGTAATCTGGACTGATCAGAATTGGAGCATTTGAGATGGCTTTCTTAATGTCTTCAAAAGCTTCTCTAGCTTCAGGGATCCACTCAATTTTAGCATCCTTCTTGAGAATGGCATTCAAGGGTTTGACAATCTCTGCAAAGCCAGTGATAAACTTCCTAACAAAATTAATCTTATCAAAGTAAGATTTGAGCTCCATCCTGCTTCCAGGAAATTGTATCTTCATGATGGACTCCACTCTGTTAGGATCAATGATGATCCCATTTTCAGTTATCAGGTGGCCTAGTAATTTCCCTATGGTCATCCCAAATATGCACTTCTTAGGATTCAGGGATATCCCGTACTATTCGCACTTCTTCAACACCTTTCTCTGGTCCTCTATCCTTAGAGAAAACTGTTAAGTCATCCATGTATATGACTATGCATTTACCAATCAAGACTCTAAAGGCTATGTCCATTACTAGTTGAAATGTGGCTCCAACGTTTATCAACCCAAATGGCATGCACCTGTAGGTGAAGGTCCCCCACTTTGTGGTGAATGCAGTCTTTAGTCTATCTATTTTGTCCACCATCACCTGGTTGTAACTAGAGAAACTATCCAAGCAAGACATCATCTTGGCACCATTCACCATTTGTAGGACCTCATCTAGAGAAGGTAAAGGATAATTATCCTCTTCAGAAGCTCTATTTAGTTTCCTGAAGTCCACGCACAATCTGATGTCACCGTTCTTCTTCCTTACTAGGACTAGGTTTGCCACCCACGTGGAGTGTCTCATAGGAAATATGATCCTAGCATCAAGAAGCCTCTTAACTTATTCAAAGATGTTGGGCTCCAGCAAAGCATTGATAGGTCTTTGCTTCTGTAGAAAAGGCTTGGCATCTAGATTCAAAGGTATTGTATGGGTGATGATTGACATGTCATGTTTTTAGGTCATCATACGTCCAAGCAATGACATGGATATAATCTCTAAGAGCGTGGGTTATTCCTTCTAACTCTTCCTCTGTGTAGACCTTCCCAATCAGAACGTTTCTTTTTTTATCACCCTGTCCAATGTCAACCTGTGAGTACTATTCTTCATCAGCTTTTGGAAGATCCTTCTATTTCAGCATATTATCTAGATCAAATGCTCTTTCTAGTTCTATCATTCCCTTAGGGATCCTATTACTAGGCAGCTCCAGGATTTCTTCCTCTTCCCAGACATGATCTTCTATATTCATTTAATCTATGATCTATGCTTCAAAAACATCCCTGTTGGATATAAAATCCAATATATGTTGATCATCATCAAATACTTGGAGATTAGTTACATTGTCAGGCACATAAGGTATTGATACTAATTCAACTAAGAATCTTCTCAGACCAAATATGGACAGAGGTTCTAAAGTACTAGTAGCCTGGGCCAAAGCATCTGCCTTGTGATTTTGTTCTCTAGGTACATGGGTGATATTGAATGCATCAAAATCTTCTATTAAGTCCCATACCCTGTGTCTGTAAGTGGACAATTTCTTGTAATTATAGGAGTATATACCTCTTACCTACCTCACAACTAATTCTGAGTCTCCATAGACATGCAGAATCTTCACCTTCTTTTTAAGTGTAAACAGTATCCCATGAATTAGAGCTTCATACTCTGTTACATTGTTTGTACTGGGAACTGCAATCTGTATGCTGCCAAGTAGGATTTTCCAGATGGGTCAATGAGATCCACTCCTACTCCAGCTCCCTATTTTGACTTGGATCCATCAAACCTAAGGATCCATGGCTTATCTCCATCTAAAAGCTTGTTTGGGGCTTCTATCTTCCTTTTGGCTCTGGCAGCTACACCATTGGATATCCACTTTAATTTCAGTATCTCAACTTGCTTGGACCTCACCTTATCATCCTTATGGGAAGATGATATTTCTTCTTTTCTCTTACCATCAGAAGGAACGTCATCTGGACTGGGCGATGTCTACCTTTTCAAAATATGCAGACACAATGAACAAGCAGTTTCTGAATGAGGTGCTTCGTGTAACCTGCACCATCCTTCAATTAAGACATCGTGAGGAGGTCTTTGCTGCTATGTCATTCTTTGAATCTCTTTTGATAAAAATCCTCAAATTTGGACAGATTGCTGCCCCTATCCTCATAAGATAACTCATAATTTGATCACTCCCAGGGGTGATTTTCTTCTTGTTTTTTACATTACTCTTGTTGCATACCAGTATTTCTCCTGTTCCTGCAGAAAACAAACAAAAATCAATCTCGCCATCACTACCTGCAGAACTTACCACTGATGATGATGAAGAAGATGCCTCATTGTATGCTCATTCCAGCTCAAACATGTCTAAACATGCATCACAAGTCCTTTCAGAATGTGCCTCATTATGCAACTTGCACCATCCATCGATTAGAAAATCATGAATAGGTACATCTAACAAGTGGCATCATTGCACCTCTTTAAGCAAATGCATATCAAAATTCTTGAAGTGATCTACCTCTACTTCATTTTTAGGGTCACACTTAGATTCTAAAGTTACTTCATCACCCTAAGGGTTGTCGTCATGATCATGCACGTCAAACATCAGGATCTCATCTATGCTGGCAGTTTGGGGTCTAATGGAGTAGACTCCAGGTTCCACATCCACATACATGATCTCATTAGTTTTATTATATTTGGTGATCATGTGTTTCATACGGGGTTCAGCATCTATCCTTATTTGATTTGGTATCCCTCTCCAGGGCAACCACATATGACTGAAGTTAGTTGACATGTATCCATTAAGGGTTTTTAACCAATCCCTGCTGAGTAACATCCCATAGGTGTCAGGTATCTCAACTACCTGAATATCGATGTAATACTAAATTCTGGGATCTGATGCTAGCTGCATGTGAATGTGAGTCAGTTCTCCTATAACGCTCACCTCTATTTTGTCCAATTGTGTCACTTTCTTTAATGATTTAGTAGGGTGTAACCCTAAAGCATTACATATGGAAAAGGGCATTACATTGGTAGATGCTCCTGAGTCTACTAAACAATTGTGTAAATTTTTACTGAACATCCTTATGGTCAGGAGGAAAGGAGGTGACTCACTCTTGTCTTTGTACAGGGTCATGTGGGAAGTCCCTGCAGCTTGAACAGTAGCTGAAGTTTTAGGTTTGACATTAACATCCCTAGCAGCATGATCTTTACTACCTGATGGACCCGGGGTGTGACTATCTTCCTTTTGAGCAGGATCACCCAATGATTTCAAGAAAGCCTTCCTGATATCAAGGATTTTAAGCAATTCTGACAATGGTAGGCTGATTTTAACCTTTTTCATTTCATCAGTCAGATATGTGACCAACATGTCATATTCAGGAAGTAGGTTTGTAGATTTTGGTGTTGTGGTCTGTGGTGCCAAATATTGAGCATTAACCTTGGGGAATCTAGGGTTATTACTTGCCTTGGGATCAAGAGGTGTATTGAAATTGGTTGGAGGTAAGGATGTTGTCAAAGGACCAGTAGGCCTACTTGAGTTATTCCTCAAGTTGTAGTTATGCCTACCCTGAGGTTACTGTTGATAAGTATTAACTTCCTTATGCTCAGTCGATGGCTCATTCTCATCCTCAAAGGGAAAAACATAGTTAGATTCGAAAGCCATGGCTGATTCCTCACATGTTGAGGTGTAATCCTAATGTGAAGTTGCTTACTGATAAGGATAATGCATGAAGCTTTCTAGCACCAAGGCAAAATCATATTCATAGGAGACAATTTCATTTCCCTCTCCATAAGGTGGATTTCCTGAAGTACTGGACACTTCAGCTTGGAAGATACTGGTAGCAATCCTAAATTGAGGATAGTCTAACTCTGCATGAGCATTGGTGTTATGTATCCTGCACTAGTTGGTAAGTACTACCTTTGCAAGGTTTACTCTAGTGGTCTACTTAGGTTCACTAGGAGGCTAATTGTCTAGGGGTGATGGCAAGGAACCATTGTTTGGCCTAGTGTTCCACACTCTAGGTTGTCTAGGAAGATTATTGTTGCCATTATTGTTATTGTAATTATTGTTGTACCCCCTATCTAGATAATTAGGTCTATCATTGGCATAACCTCTGTTTTGATTTGGTTGAGAGTAGAAGTTCTGACTCCTCAGATGGGTGACCTCAATAGTAAGTTTCCTTAACTAATCTAATATTTCTTTAATTTCTTCTTTCTCTTCCTGAACCTTGGCCACTACATTCTCTGTCTGGGGCTTGAAAAGGGAAGATCCATTGTTATTGTTGGATTGTTCCACAGTCTGGGGTATTTGTGTTTGTCCTGGATACTACAACATCTGGCCATTATCATTTGGTGGTGGCATGATACTGAGTGGGGGTATCTGCAAAGGGGATGGGATCACTGCTGGAGCTAGCATGGCTCCATTGGTCTATTGGTGAACAAGGTATGTAGGGTAACCAAGAAGTGTAGGGCAGGCAATATTTGGTGTGGGAGTAGGAGCCAATTGTTGACTAACTTTGATAGCTTCTTCAAAAGCTTCTGCTAAAGTGGTTACACTAGGATGTGTTCTCTTGATGAACATGGAAGTTAAGGGATCTAAAGCTAAGTAATAAATGCTCCTAGAAGCTTCATCTATTACAACATAGGGAGCAACTAGCTTAGACAACATCTTCTGGAATCTAGCGTTGAAGTTTGTAATAGGTTCTCCTTCAGATCTCTTGATGGTGGCAAATAAATGATAGTTCATTGAAGGATCTATAGGTAGCTTGAACCTATCCTTGAAAGCCTTTTCCAAGGCATCCCATGAACTGACTGAACCCTGACCTAGACTGATATACTAGTTATAGGCCTCTTCCCCTAAGGAAAATGGGAATAACCAGCATACCACATCCTCATGTTCAATCCTAGCCCTACAACAAGCTTCTTTGAACATTCTGACATGATCATCCACATCCTGATACAGATGATACCTAGGACAAATTTTATTAGGATTCATAGGCAAAGCATGGTATGCATTAAAGGTCAGAGGTGACTCTGCAACAAAGAATGACATTGAAACTGGTGGAGGTTGGACCTGAGGTATGACAGGTTGAGGCTGGACTTGAGGTGTGACAGGTGATCTTGTAGGTATTTTAAAGCCAATAGGGGTTATAGGAGCACGATCTAGTGAAGCTTCTGATGCACTAGAATTAGGAGTGTGATGAATGTCCATAGTTCTAGGTCTAAATCCCCTGATAGGTAGTTCTTCAAAGAGTCCACTAGATCTGGACCTGGTATTTGGCCTGAAAGCCAGGATTTCTCAATTTTTTTAAGGAAAAAAGTTGGCTGATTTATGGCAAGATTTTGAAACTAACAGGATGTTTAAGCAATGTCTGCAAGAATCTACAGTCTCCTTGTTGGTCCTCCTTCTAGCGCTATTTTATGTTAGTGGTGATGTTACTCACAAGCAAACATAGAATAAAAGTTACACAACAACCCTTACTCATCTTGAAAGATATGATGAATTCAAAGAATTCATGACCCCAAGTCTCTGTTGATTAATCTGCTGACTTTACTCAGTGGTTGATGTGTGTTTCTATTAATCATTCAGGGGCCTTACGTAGATCAGTAGATTCTTCTTCTGCAACAATGCTTTCATACAAAGGGGGTTACTCCACACAATATATTCCTTCAAATGATGTGTCTAAGTGGATATATGCAATGAGTTCTACCCTTATTTGTGATTCTTGGCATGATATTTTCAAAGGTACATGCATCTATCTCAAAAGTATGCTAATGATATTCAGTTATCTACAGGATGTCAGCATATTTTTCTGTTCTGCTTAATATTCATCATGATGTGTAGTTATGGAAATGATTTCTATGAAATTAAAATGAGAAAAAAGGGTTAGAGAATGAGATTCCTTAAATTACTTGACTAAGATCACTAATCCACATACATGTTCCCATAAAAAAATGAAGAGAAGAAAACTAGAATCATACTTCACTAGGACATTCCACAAATCCACATGATCCAGTGCAAATCTTCAAGGGAAAGTTGACAACATGCAATAGAATGAAAGCGCTTCTAGTTGAACATAGGATTCATCATTACATATCAAGAAATCAACTTGAAGATTACTTAAGGTTTACAATCAAGATGTAATCTGGAGCTTCATCTCCACTTAGTATGCTAAAGAACAAGTACATATATAGTGATCTAGAGAAAGAACCTTGATGTTTCAACAATTCAATCCTCACTAGTCTTAGCAATCCGATCTCCTACATGAAATTGTTATAGGTCTGATTTTTGTATGATTGACCTCTCCTTTTTAGAGTGAAGGGGCTGAGTATATGTCTCTATTTTCCCCCTCAATATCGTGCCTAGGAAACCCTAGTAAATCAATGGCCTCTATCCTAAAGTGCAGCATCAAACGGTGGGGAATGAATCCTACCAAAACATGAGCAGCATGCCCATACCGAGCGCCACTCAAGCAATAATGTTTCCACCTACAATCTCCTCCGCATTGAAAGCTTTGTCTCTTCCTAGTGCGTTTTGTGACCTCTCAAGATCCAATCCGCCACCTGGGATGTCCCTGCCATTAAAGCTCCATCATATCTCTACCTGCATGACATCAGGTTCTGAAATGGATTCAAAATCCCCCTGCCTTGCTTTTCCCTCCTTTTTTGTATCACAACTGCACATCGTCCTGATCATTGACATGACCATCCTCAGTCAAAGTGAGTGAAAAATATCTCATTGACCACCTCTTTCTAGCTAATGCACCTCCTTTTCTTACCTGCGCACCTGCGGTCATCATATAGAAGTTAAGCATCATCACTTGAATAACTAGCAGGAGGATAAATATTTGTATTAAAACATGCTTTGAATGTGTAAGCAATATATATCGGGTCATGAATCCATGAGAATCTGCATGCACATGAGTATTTAATCCCTTTTGATAACCCTTTCAGTTCTACCACCTGCATGTAGATTTCTGGACACTTTCTTCACTAAGTCAAAATATGATGGTGATGTCATCATCATGGACAAGCTTCATTACAAATGTGAGAGGATGACACCACGGTCATACCAAAGGAAATCGGGGTCCAAGAAATATGACCCTGATGAAACAACTTTGAAGAATATCACCCTGAGGAAAGATGATGTCACGGTCATGTCGAGCTTTGTATATCGGGTCATGTTTTTAAGATCAGGGGATGTTTGAAATATGACCCCTGCGATTAAAATGACCTCCCTCTCAAAAGATTGGGGTGACGTCGGTGGAAGGGTGATTTCGCTTGAACATTGCATTAAACTGACGTCATCGTCATGTTCTTAAAAAAAAGGGGGATCGCTGGATACATACCTCCACGAGGTAAAAGGATGATGACGTCAGCATCATATTGATCTCCTTTGTCCATCAAGTTCAGATGACATCATCATCATATTGGCACTGGGGTGATATTTGAAAGATCGGGGGATCTTTGAAATATCAGGTGATATTCGAAATATGACCCCCGCAAAATACATGAAGTTGTTTTCACTGGCAGATACAATTACCACATAAAATTGACGTCTGGAGTTTGCGGACCAAAAGATTATTGGGTGATAAAATAGGATCGGGGTGATCTAACATAAGGTGACTAATATTCAAAATATGACCCCCCCAGAAAATCAGGTTTGACTAGAACTTTGACCCATCATAACTTGCTTACTTGGTCAAATTTCAGGGTGATGCAAAAGGTAAACTTGCCTAAAATTTTACACTCTTTCACATGGCAAGCTTCTTGAGGAAAGATCCAAACTTTGAATTTTGGGTTAAAACTTCAAGATCACAGATGCATCGGATATGATGCACATACACACTAAATGAAGCTGTTTTTTTACCATTACCATCCATAGCACAAAAACAAGGGAGCAAGCCACAACAGGGGTCCTCATTTTGCTAAGGAGTAAAATGGGGCATGTTGTGAACATCACAACAGGACTGTTCCACCTTGGGTGAATCATCATTTTTGCTTAGTTTATAACCTATTTCCATAGGAGTACCCAGTGGTTTACATTCATCCATTTGAAACCTCTTAAGAATTTATTTGGCATATTTGGTTTGTGAGATGAAAATACCATTTTCAAGTTGAGACACCTATAAACCAAGGTAGAAATATAATTCTCCCAACATAGACATTTCAAATTCTGACTTCATGATGTTAGGAAATGAATGGCTCATATCATCATTATTACTTCAAAAAATTATATCATCAACATAAACCACTACAACTAGGATATCCTCACCTTTGGTAATATAGTACAAATTTATATCTATCCCACCTTTAGTGAATCCTTGATCTTGCAAGTACTTGTCTAACCTATAGTACCATGTTCTCGGGGCTTGTTTCAAGCCATACAAGGCCTTTTTCAATTTGTATACACGGTTGGATTTGTTTTTGCATTCAAAACCTTCCGGCTGGTCCATGTAAACTTCTTCTTTAAGATCACCATTTAGAAAGGTTGATTTAACATCCATTTGGAACACCTTGAAATTATTATAAATTGAAAACGCTAAGAACATTCTTATTGCCTCTAATCTAGCCACAGGTACAAAAGTTTCATTAAAGTCAATCCCTTCAATTTGAGAATAACCTTTGCAAACCAATCTATCTTTATTTCTAATAACTTTACCTTTGTCACCAAGCTTGTTTCTAAACACCCACTTTGAGCTAATAACATTTTTACCTTCAGGTCTTGGCACAAGTTCCCATGTCTTGTTCTTCTCTATTTGATTCAATTCCTCTTCCATAGCTTTAATCCATGCTTCATCCTTGCTAGCCTCTACATATGTTTTTGGTTCCATTTATGATATTAAGCACATATGTGCATAATTACTTGCAGCATCAAGTCTTCTTCTTGTTAACACACCATCATCTTTTTCTCCTATTATCAGCTCTTTTGGATGATCTCTTTGCAATTTTTTTGAAGAAGTTTTGGCTTTAGATTCAATAGATTTTTCAAGAGTCTTTTCTTTCACTTGAACCTCCTCTTCCTTTTCTGAAAGATTTTTTTCTTCTTTGTTTTCAATCAGGTGCACAAATGGCTGCAACTTCTCATCCACCTTTACATTAGTGCTTTCTATCACCTTTTTGAGTCTCTTGTTGAAACATTTGTAGGCTTTACTATGTGTAGAATAGCCTAGAAAAATTCCCTCATCACACCTAGACTCAAAACTTCCTAAGTTATCACCATCTCTCTTGATAAAGCATTTACTACCAAAAATTTTAATGTAACCAACATTAGTTGTCCTACCATACCATAATTCATTAGAAGTATGGTTATATTTTACCCTCAGTTGAACTCTATTTAGAGTGTATACCGATGTATGGATAGCTTCCTTCCAATAAGTATTGGGCAAATTAGCATCATGAAGTAATGTCCTTGCCATCTCCTTCACAGTCCTATTCTTTCTTTCAACCACTTCATTTTGTTGTGGAGTTCTAGGAGTAGAAAATTATCTTTTGATCCCATGTTTCTCAAAACACTCTATGAACTCCTTGGATATATATATACTCTCCACCATTGTCTGATCTTAGATATTTGAGTTTGAAATTAGATTCCCTCTCTACCATCTTCTTAAAGACCATAAATCTATCAAAGGCTTCTGATTTGTCTCAAGAATGTCACCCTGGTCATTCTAGAAAAGTCATCAATAAAGAGCATAAAGTATTTTTCACCACCTAAGCCTTAGTCCTTGTAGGACCACACAAGTCTGAATGAACAAGTTGTAGAGGCTTAGAGGAAATATGCTTTTTAGATTTGACGTTGACCTTAGTTTGCTTACCAAATTGGCATTCTTTGTAAGTTGTATTATTTGGTTTGGAGATGTAAGGCATATTCCTTAGATTTTGATGTTTGCTGATTCTCTCGAGATTATCAAATTTTACATGGCCAAGTCTCCTATGCCATAGCCAACTCTCCTCAATTTGACCCATGAAGCAAATGTGTCCATCTGCACTTCTATTTTTAGTCTCATGTAGATTATATATGTTTCCACTTGTTTTTAATCCTTCTACCACAACTTTTCCTAATTTCTTTTTGATTTCACAACCATGAGTATTAAATACAACACTGAATCCATTATCACAGATTTGACTAACACTCAATAGATTATGCTGCAAGCCTTCAACATAATAAACATTATGTAAAGGAGTCTCATCATCTAAAAGAATAGTACATTTTCCTTTGATCAAAATGCAATCATTATTGCCAAACATGACTAATCCTTTAGTAAGGTATTCAAACTTGATGAATTTTCCTTTGTCTCCTATCATATGATTAGAACAACCACTGTCTATAACCCACTTATCCTTCTTTTTGCCATGAAAAGCAACTTGAACAATCATAGCTTCAATTTTCTTACTCATCATCTTAGGCTTCCAAACAAGCATTTTCTTATCAGCATTTGAAGAGTACCTTTTGAAAATAATATTCATCCTAGCTTGCTGCACTTGTAGATTAGGTCTACAGAATTTGGCTATATGCCCAAAATTTTTGCAATTAAAGTATCTTAATCCTTTTAAGAACTCAAAAGGATTTATTCTCAAAAAAAGTTCTCTTCTTCTAAAATCAGACCTGCACTCATTTGTTTTGTGCCCATACTTGTTACAACTAAAATAGTAACCAAGGAAATGCATATTATACTTGAAAGTATTACTTCTTTTGAAGTTTACTACTGTTACAATACTTTTTTGGTTGATGTTAGCATGTTGAGAACTATTAGTGTATGAGCATTGTGCTTCCTCAAACCCTAGAACTGATTTGTCTTTGAAACCTTTTTATTTTTCCAATAGGTCTTCAAGTTTATCACTGCTGCTACACATATCAAGTCTTCTTCTTAGAGTCACAATTTCAGCTTCAAGAGCATGACATTCTTTAACTTTGGCATCAAGCTCCTTACTTGTAACATCAACAACCCTTTTGTTCTCCTCAAGACACAATTTTAGGTCAGAAATTTGTATTTCATAATCACTAACCTTGCTGATCAAAATTTCATTGTCCTTTTGAAATTGATTTCTTTGTGCAATTGTCTCCTTCTTGAGATTTTTTACCATACCAAGAGCACACTTCAATTCACCTTCAAGATCAACTACTGCTTCTTCATTTTTAGATTGAACTTCACATTTTTTATTCTGATTTTCATTTATAACAGCCATGAACAAAGTTTCTGTGCCTTCCTCAAGTGACTCCTCTGAATCATTGTCAGTTATATCAGCATTTTTTATGAACAAGCTCTTCTTCTTTTTAAAGTGAACCTGTTTCTTCTTGAATTGTGTCTTATTTTCTTCTTCATCACTATCCAAATCTTTATATGGACAATTTGTAGCATAGTGTCTTATTCTTCCACATTCAAAGCATTTAAATGGAAGTTTCCCTTTATATTTTCCAGTTGACCCCATTTTCAGTTTGCTAACAAATGAAGATTCTTGATCCTCATCCAATTCTTTTGAATCAACCTTTACTTCCTTTTCTTTTCTAATTGATTTGAATTCAGATTCTTTACTTGTAGGAGTATCACTACATATCCTCATCTCAAAAGATGTGAAGGTACCATGAAGTTCATCAAAGGTCACTTTGCTCAAATCCCTCTCCTCTACTGTAGACACTTTTGATTCATATTTAGGAGTTAGATTCCTCAAAACCTTAGTTACAACAGTGTTTTCTTCTAAGATATCACCCAAGCCCTTAATAGCATTAAAAATCTCTTGAACTCTCAAGAGATAATCAACCACCTCCTCATCATCACTCATCTTAAGACTTTCAAAATTTTCTCTGTAAGATTGTAATGTTGCCTCTTTGATTTTGTCATCTCCTTGATGGATATTGGATAGTTTATCCCATATGGCTTTAGTTGACTTATAGTCCATGATTTTGACAAGTATCTCATTTGACAATCCACAACATATTGCATTTTTGGCCTTAGCATTGTTTTCATATGCCTTGTTCTCATCAGGAGTAGACAGAGGAGTTGTGGCTTTATACTTATTTTCTATAGTAGCATACACACCATATCCCAAAGAAGACAAATATAATTCCATTCTATACTTCCAGAAAGCATAATTAGACCCATCAAATAAAGGTGCCTTGTATGTTAAAAATCCTTCTTGACTTCCCATGATTAGTATTCCACTTATAGGACATACACAAGTTAATTAAGCCTCTATTGGGAACTAGACACTGATACCAATTGTAGGAGTACAAACAACACTTAGAGGGGGGGGTGAATCAGTGTTGTATCTAAAAAAATATTTTAGATCTTATCAAAACTTGACAAATAACTTTATTAAAGAGATAAGTTAAAAAATAAATGTTCAACCATGAATTCACATAAGACATGAGACCAAGACACAAAAGATTATATGAGATGAAAACCCTCCTAGGGTAGAAAATAACTCAAAAATGCCTCACTGGCTTAAGTATGGAAATCAACATATACAAGGCCTCACTAGCTTAACAATGTCTCACTGACAAAGCAAGGTCTCAGTGACCCATACAATCAACTTGATTACAAATCAAAATCACCTTAGGGGATTACCCTGATTCTTTTTTGCACAAGACCTTATTCCTCCTTAAACTATAACCTAACAAACTTTCTCTTGGATACAATCTTTTCAATCTGACAAGAAATCAATATTTAAATATCTCTACAATGATCTCTGCAATTATGATTCCTCCAAGTCTTCTCCCTTGCAAACACAATTCACTTGAATGGACTTCAAACATCAAATATTTTTAAATCTGTGATACCTTGCACAAAAGCTCATCAAACCTCATGAGACATATACACATACTTCTCAAAAACTCAAATCAATGATCTCAAACTCTAAATGTATCATACAGAACTCACAAAAGAAATTTTTGGCCCTCTTTCATCATAATACTTCACAAACTTGTAATCAATCTTCTATCTCTGTTCACATAAAATCCTTAAGAAAATTGTTAAGCCCATATAAATGTTGAAAGATACATCCTTTTTCTTCAATAAACTTTGATCTAAACTTCTAAAAACAAAATTTCATACTTTTAATAAAATTCACTAGCCCTCGTGCTCACAAAAAAATAGAGAAGAGCCATTCTTTTTGTCTTTTATAATAAAGTACCCATAAAATTGAGTAACTAAAAGTGACCTTTGAGTTTCATCTACTTTTTAAACCATGACTGCCCGATCTCCTTTACTGCCAATCTGCCTTTTTCACTTCTACTGTCTGATGAGATCTCCTGCCATAAGCTTTTAAAACAAACTTGTGCCACTAGATCCCCTAGGATATCGGGGCTGGTCACCCCATGAGACAAAGACCCTTAAGAACAACTTAAGTTATTTTTCACCTTTTAAAGCCAGTCAACCAAAAATTAGAAATAAAGTAAAATTTATTTTGTGATGGCTAGGGTATACATTGTAGCTCCTAGGGTTTATGAAATTAAACAAAGATGTAGGGTTCCAATAGATATAATTCACCTTTCAACATGAGGATTTTGATCTTAATTTCCTCCTGATGAAACTCAGTTGTTAGTGACATTATAAAAACCTAATCATTTGCCTAAAATATCTATGAAGCATCTGCTTGAATAGAAAATGACATAACACTGTACTAGCCATTTTGGAATTCTTGTATCTTCTCACAACATGAATAGATGACCTACAATAACAACATCTAACTTCTACATTATGAAATTAGAGTATTCAAGGAAGGTAAAGACATTTATATGAACACATTAAAGTCCTGAACCACCAAAATGATCAACTCCAAACAACAAGATAATGGGCAACATCAACATACATCATATCATATACCAATTGTTTCAAGGATCATAGTATAGCATGGAAATGTAACATGATAACATGATATCATATGCCAAGTAGAGCATGGACACCATGAGAGTATCAACTAATCCAACTATCATAATATCATCAGGAGATCATGAGATCATATCAAACATGAACTGTCATATACCAAGAGATCATGAGAGCATATCAACTATCATATACCAAGAGATCATGAGAACATGTGCCAAGAATATGTCAACTATATGTGCCAAATGTTCATAACACTAGAGCATTTGATTATCATCATAGTACCACACCATTACCATTACCATATAGAACCGATAACATCTATCTTGTAGAGCATAGTAGGTACCACAACAAACATGTTTGATGTCTCTAATGTCAGATGAATAACATCATGAAGCAACTTCTGATCCTTGTAAAGAAATGATCAAGAAGACAATAAGCCGATACATTCCATGTAACTGTCCAAGTAAGATATGGCAAGATGACAACATGAATGCACAAGAACATGAAGCCACCATCATACCATTTTGACATCAATGTAAAGACAACCATACTAAACCTAACAATATGAAGACTACTATATGTATTCTTGGATCCACATTCCTATTGGAGCAAAAGATCAAGCTGACAAGGTACAACACTTGTATACACGTTTCATGTTTGGGTTGCTGACCTGATTGTGAGATGAATCTTATTCCAGATTTATATACTCTATGGATTGCGGTGTTGGATGCATGGATGTGTGTGGAAAGTGTGCAAATTCAATATGTGTTTAATATTAAGGTAGTTTGCAGAGTAGAAATGGATAATAGAGACAAAAAATAGGAGTATATGTAAAGTAGAGCAGTAAAGTAGGGTAGACAGTATGAAGACCTTTGAATCTATATACTGAGCATATTGGTATTGCATTTTAGTATTTTGTAGATGCACCTATAGTAGTCATCTTTTGGCAGTGAGCAAATCCTTCTTCTATCTTCTCTTCTATCTTTCTGGTAGTGAGCCTTTTTGCAATGAGCACTTCTTGGATAGTGAGTCCTTAGGCAGTGAGCCCTAAGGTAGTGAGCCTTCATGTAAGTCAGTATTGCTATCATAATATATTGTGAGCTAACACTCACCATGGTTTTTCCCTTTTTGGGTTTTCCACGTAAAATCCTGGTGTCTATATGTTATGAATTTGTGGATGCTCCTCTCATGTTTACTTTTCTTTCATGCTATTGGATTTGGTAAGTGGATTAATGAATGTGTGATTAAGAAGGTTTTAAGAATACTGGTTCACCCCCCCTCTCAGTATTCTCTGCATTCAACACATTAACTACCCTATTATGATGAACATGGATTAAAAATTTGAAATGGATAGTGTATAACATAGATTGCCTACCATCATAGATGAGGTATTTGATAATGTACACAATGCAAGAATCCCACAATTCTAGAAGTGATAGCCTTTTAGTGCCTTGAGATGTAGATTCCAGTTGCTCCCCTTCTTCACTAAATTCATCTCTTGCAGCTATTGCATCTGGTTTGATGGGGAACTATTCACCATTTCTAGGTAAACCTGATAGCTCAGCAACTGCTACTTTTGAAGCATCCACTATCAGTCTTTTTATAGTGGCTTCATCATGGTAAAGTGAGGTTGCAAACTATCTAGTTATACCTTCATCAAATTATGTGAGTTTTAGGAAATAATCAATCCATCTTGCCTATGTCAAGATTGGTAGAGTTAATTTATCTTCCAGTACTATATCATGCACTGTAGGTTCTCATCTGATGATGTCTCCTCCCATACTTCCAATTCTAAATTTAAATTCACCACAACCCATTTCTACAACCCTTTTGTATATTTTCTTTAGTCTTTAAGTTCAATAACCCATGCTTCCAATAACCCCCTATATATTCCCTTGTTGTATAATGACAGAATGAACTATCAAACTAACTTAAATTGACTCAGAACTATGGTAAATCAGGAATTTTAGCATGGAAGCATAGCAGATAATTTAGCAGACAAATTGGCAGAGTAGTCATAAAAATGAAACAAAAATGAAAAAGAGGCTGTATGTTGTGTGTATAACTGACAATGGCGAACAATCATCATTTTGGACAAAAACACTATCCCTCCCCCCAACTAAATTCTTGAAGTGACCTCAATTCAAGTCTGTGTATGGAAAGGAGAAGGATAAAAGTATATGGATACAAGATTACAAATGATAATTTCATAATATTAAATGTGAGCATATAAGGAAAGATTGAGATATCTGTGTCAAATAATGGTAAGTTAATATTGTACATGTTGGAATGAGATGAACTAGACTTCATGTGAGCTTGGTATTGGAAAATGTGTATGTAGCTTAAGTTCGATAAGACATAACTTATTATTATGAAGAATGGTGGAATGACATGCCAATATGTGTGAACAAGCTAATGTAAGTTGCATGTGGTGTGATGATGAATGATGGATGCATGTGCTCAAAAAGTGGAGTGCATGGCGTGAAATTTGAATTGACGAATGGATAGTTGCTGCATGTGAGTGGATGGATAGTTGTTGCATGTTCACCTCCAACACATCCCACTATAATATGATGGCAATGTGGAGTTGTAGTCTTCAATAAGTCCCTATAGTCATTGACTTGGTCTTCATGAAGATATGAACATCGGTGATGTGTGTGCATGTGAAGAAAGGAAAGAAATTATACCTAAGTGACCTTGGCAGGTGAGCTATATAGCTCACCTACTGAGTCACTATGATTATTGGCAGGGTCTTCTTCTATGTTACTACTAGGTGATGATATAGCAGTATTTGGCTCATGGTTAGGAATAGAACATTGATTTAGAAAATCATCCCTATTTGCTAGCCTAGTATAGAGATTTAATTGATGTCCATTAACCAATAATGAAAATCTGACATCATCTATTCTCTGAAGTTTGACGGCTCCATTAGAAAACACTTGGTGAATTTCATAAGGTCCTAACCATCTAGATTGAATTTTTCCTTTATGATCTTTGTACTTTGAATCACATAATAGATCCCAGTGAGCTACATGAAATTCTTTTCTTTTAATATATTGATCATGCCATTTGGCTCTCTTCTTTTGAAGAATTTCTATGTGGTTCATAACTGCCATTCTGATCTCATCTAATCCATTTAGAATTTGAAGTCTTTCCCTTTGTGTTACTATTAGATCCATGTCAAGTTCTAGGGCAGTCCTTAGTGTCTTATACTCAAATTCAATTGGTAAAACTGTTGCTTTACCATACATTAACTCATAAGGTGTGAAACCAATTGTTTTCCATGTAGTTCTATATGCCCACACTACCTCTGGTAGTCTATCTACCCAGTTCTTCTTGTGAATGTTCAATGTCTTTGTTAGAATATTCTTAATTTATTTTTTTGTAACTTCCACTTGCCCATTAGCCTGAGGGTGATAGGGTGTGGACTTCCTATGCCTAACTTCATATTCTTTGACTAGTGTTGAAATGAGTTTGGAAGTGAACTGTGGGCCTTGGTCAGTGACAATTTTTTCTTGGTGCTCCATATCTAGTGAAAATTTCTTCATACAATAATTTGGCTACATTCCCATCTCTAGAAAATTGGAAAGCCTTGACTTTAACCCACTTGGTTAGGTAATTAGTGCAAACTAAAATGTACTCATTATTAGAAGTTGGTGAGATTGGCCCAATGAAATCTAGTCTCCACTTGTCAAATGGTGCTAGTGCTATTTGGGGTTGCAAAGGCATCTCATCTAATCTTGTTGGTCTACCCATTCTTTGACATTGGTCACAACTCCTTGTATACATGATTGCATCCTTATGAAGAGTTGGCCAATAATAGCCTATGGTTAGTATATTGAATGTTGTCCTCTTGGCTGCAAAGTGACGCCCACAGGGCTCATGATGACAAGATTTTAGGATGTCAAAGACCTCATTTTCTCTTATGCACCTTCTCATAATATGATCTGGACCAGTGTAGAACACATAACCAGGAATCCAGGAATATGGAAAGATTTTATGCACTAATTGTCTTCTTTCTCTTGGAGAGAAGTGTGATGGAATCTGCTCTACTACCAAATACTTAGCAATATCAGCAAACCATGTTGTATGTAAACTAAGAGCAAACAAGCATTCATCTAGGAAAGATCCATCCACAACATCTTCTTCCATTTGTGTAGGTAATCTAGACCAAAAAATTTCCACCACATTAGCTTTTCCTAGTTTATCTAGTATTGTGATATCAAACTCCTGTAGTAAAAGAAACCATCTGACTAGTCTACCCCAACCATAGGCTTATTCATTAAATATTTGATTACAGTATGATCTGTGTGGATAAATACTTGGTAGCTAGTGATATAATATCTAAACTTGTTGATAGCATAGACAACATCCAACATCTCTTTTTCTGTGACAGTGTAATTGAGCTCTACCCCTTGTAAGTTTTTACTAATGTAATAAATAACATACTCTTTAGTACCTTCTTTCTATCCCAATATTGCCCCTATAGAAAAATTAGAAGCATCAGCATGTATACAGAAGGGCAATGTCCAATTGGGTCCTCTTAAGATAGGTGCTCTTGTTAGAGCTACCTTTAGTGTATCAAAAGAGTGCCGACATTCTGTGGTCCAGTCAAATTCCATGTCCTTTGTGAGTAGAGAAAATAAAGGTGCTTCTAGTTTGCTAAAGTCATGTATAAACCTTCTATAATAGCCTACATGGCCAAGAAATCTTCTGACATCTTTTGGCTTTTATGGTACAGGAAGTGTAGAAATTATCTCCTTCTTGTTAGGATCCACCTGAATACCATCACTGGATATGAAGTGTCCAAGAACAACTCCTTGAGTCATCATCATAAAGAATTGTTCATGACTGAATGACAAATTATGCTCTTGACATCTTTTTAGGACCTTTTCCAGATTACTGAGTGCTATCTCAAATGTGTCTCCATAAGTGGTGAAGTCATCCATATAGATCTCCATAGAATCATGAGCATAGTTTGAAAAGATACTTAGGAATTGCCTTTGGAAAGTGGCTGGGGCATTGCATAATCTAAAAGGAAGGACAAAATAAGCATATGTACCCAAAGGGCAAGTAAATGTGGTCTTATGCTAGTCCTCTGGAGCAATTTTTATTTTTTTATAGCCACTAAAGCCATCTAAGAAGGAGTACTTTTTACCTGCTAGGGAGTCAAGTACTTGGTCAATGAAGGGTAGTACAAAATGGTCTTTTCTAGTGGCTGTGTTAAGTTACCTGTAATCTATACATACCCTCCACTTGCCTCCTTTATTAGGGACAATAACTAAAGGTGACACCCATTCGCTGTCAAAAATAGGGTAAATAAAACTAGCGTCAAGGAGTTTTTGGAGCTCATTTTCAACTATGTCTCTTAAGGAAGGATTCATTTTTCTTTGTGGTTGTCTTATGGGCTTGAAACCATCATTGATGTAGATCATATGCATGCACAAATCTGGATCTATTCCTATCATGTCATTATAATCCCATTTAAAATATGATGCATGTGTCTGCAATATAGTGTGCAAGGAAGTCTGTTGTTCTTCAGTTTGGGCATTATTAATATTCAGTATTTTGCCTGGCATGATTTCCAATGTCTTAGAAGCTAGATGGACAGATGAAAGTTCACATCCACTAATGTTGGGAACATATTCTGGAGGTAGTAAAGAATGGAAGAGTTGGGGCAAATCCTGTGAGGAATGTGTAGGTATGATATTATGTAATGGATCTTGCAGACATGATAGACAATCCTTTTGTTGTGGGTCCCTACCACAATGGTTATGTATAATGTGGTCAATCAAGTCATCCTCATCTTGGGTTGCTAACAAAGGGCTGTGTTCTATCATCATGAGAGTTTGTAGGGAATAGCAGTCTTCTTCCTCTTCTAAACACTCCACCGAATCTGCAGAACAAGATATTTCATTTCTAGATCTCACCGGACCTATCTATATCACTCGATCACCTCTGAACATCTGTTAGAACCTATTTTTCTGAAGTGGCTATAACTTCTTCAGATCTTCATGTGGACCTCTTAGTTCTTTACTGGATCATCTTAAGACACATATTAACAAACTATTTAATGCGCATCCTCTGATTTGCATCTTAGCTGGGATCTTCACCTCACTGTCTTCACTATTCTTCTCTGTTCCTGATAGGACTAATTTTCTCAATATCCTCAGCACACAACTCATCCAATCCTTGACATCAATGCAATAGGAGTATGTGGACATCAATGACACCACCGGTTAGGCCCATACTTGCAACAATCTCCCCCTTTGTCATTGATGGCAACATATGATGTGAAAAATTATTTTAACCATCAAGACAAGAACTTCTCCTTACTGACTAACATAGCTCCCCCTATCAATAACAACCATTCACATGTCTTCTCTTCCTTTACTACTCCCCCTTTGATCAGCAACCACTTTTGTTTTTCACATGTCTTCTCTCCCCCTTTGACATCAATGGCAAAGGGCACATACTTGCATCACTTAGAATCATATAGACTGCTCCCCCTGAGTAGCAGCTTCCTATCATCAATTCGGACCACAAGATATGACTCTAAGATCCACCAGATTGATGCGCATCAGTGCACCTTAATTCAAAACTGGAGGGGTAATAACCCCTAACTTCTCCCTGAGATACTCAAAAGAGTCCTTAGGTAGAGGTTTAATAAAAATGTCTACAATCTGATCCTTGGAGGGCACAAACTCCAATCTGACTTCATTCTTGTTCACTTGCTCTATCAAAAAGTGAAACTTGATGGATATATGTTTTGTATTTGAATGCAACACTAGATTTTTTGATATATTTATTGCACTTGAATTATCATATAAGATTGTGATAGGTTCCTCATACTCCACTTTGATGTCTCTTAGCATTTGCTTCATCCACAATACTTGAGTGCAACTGTCCGCTGCTGCAATATATTCTGCTTCTGCAGTGGATAGAGATATTGCCTCTTGTTTCTTGCTTAGCTAAGAAACCAATCTTTTCCCTAAAAGAATGCTCCACCACTGGTACTCTTCTGGTCATCCACATCTCCTACCCAATCCGCATCTGTATATGCATGAAGAGAGAAATCATGATCTCTAAGATACCATAAACCATACTCAACTATTCCTTTTAGATATCTGAGAATCCTCTTGATTGCCATGACATGAGATTCTCTAGGATCAGCTTGGAATCTAGCAACCAGACTAACAACATTCATAATATCAGGTCTAGTTTGAGTAAGATACAGTAGTCCTCCAATCATTGACCTGTACTTTTTTTGATCATCCTTAGGAGAGTCATCATCTTTTCTCAGTTTACATCCAGTTGCCATGGGAGTATTCATTGGTTTTAAGTCTTCCATCCCTAATTTCTTCAACAATTCTTTCACATATTTGGTTTGTGAAATGAAGATTCCTTTCTTTGTTTGAGTGATTTGCAGACCCAAGAAGAAATTCATTTCCCCAAACATGAACATCTCAAATTCACTTTTCATTTGATTTGCAAAAGTTTTGTACATATTATCTCTTCCTCCAAAAATGATATCATCAACAAATACTTCAGCAATCAAGATATTTTCATGATCAATTATGAAGTACAAGTTACTATCAACAGTACCTTTGTTTAAACCAATCTTCAAAAGATGCTTATCCTATCTTTCATACTAGGCTCTTAGGGCTTCTTTGAGTCCATACAGTGCTTTCTTCAACTTGCAGACCATATCACCATGATTAGACAATTGAAATCCATCTGGTTGCTCAATGTATACTTCTTCTTCCAAGTCAGCATTCAAGAAGGTAGACTTGACATCCATCTGATATACTTTGAAATCCTTGAAGGCAGCAAAAGTAAGAAATAATCTAACTACTTCAATTCTTGCCACCGGAGTAAAAATTTCTTCAAAATCAACTCCTTCTACTTGATAATAACCCTTATAGACCAATCTGGCTTTGTTTCTGACCACTTCACCATCTTCATTCAGTTTATTCTAGAAGACCCACTTAGTCCCAATCACATTTTTGTTCTTAGGTTTGGGGACAAGATCCCAAGTGTTATTCTTTTCAATCTGAATCAATTCTTCCTCCATTTCTTTAGTCTAACTCTCATCATTACAAGCTTCACTTATTGTTTTTGGTTCAATTTTTGAAATCAGACAGTATTTCACTGAATCTTGAGCAATATTTCTTCTTGTTTGAACACCTTTGTTTTTGTCTCCTATAATCTGATCTTTAGAATGATTCAATCTTACATACCTGGGAGTTTTAGGAATTTCTTACACTTCTAATTCTTGAATAGGTTCATTTAGACCTGTTTCTTCTTCCTATATTTCAGGGTTCTCCATATCAGTGTGAATCTGAGCTACAGTTGGGGCTTGTTCTTCTTGGACTGAGACATCATCCTAATCATCTACTTCATACTCATAAAACCTTGAGGGATTATCCATGCCTTCATCAACCTTTACATTTGTACTTTCCACAATCTTTCTCAATCTCTTGTTATAACATCGGTATGCTTTGCTTCAAGTAGAATAACCCAAGAATATTCCTTCATCACTTCTAGCATCAAATTTGCCAAGGTCTTCATCTCTTTTAATGTAACATATGCTACCAAAGACTCTGAAATACTTCACAGTGGGAGTGATGCCAAACCAGAGTTCATAAGGGGTCTTACCAGTATTGCTTCTGATTTGTACTCAATTAAGAGTATAGACAATAGTGCTTACAACTTCTCTCCAGTAGATCTGAGGAACATTTGCTTCCATCATCATGGTTCTAGATGCTTCCTGGATGGTCTAGTTCTTTCTCTCCACTACTCCATTCCGCTATGGAGTCCTTGGAGCAGATAACTATCTTTTTATCCAATGTTTCTCATAGAATTCTATGAACTCTCCAAATGTGAATTCTCCACCTCTATCAAACCTGAGACATTTTATGTTTAATCTGGTTTCATTCTCTACCATAGCTTTGAATATTTTGAATTTCTCAAGAGCCTCAGATTTTTCTTTCAAAAAAGTCACCCACATCATTTGGGAGTCATCATCAATTAATAACATGAAGTATCTATCACCTTCCAAACTCCTGACTCTTGCTGGTCCACATAGATCAGTATGTACTAAGTCCAACAATTTGGTAGAAGATTGTTCCTTACTTTTGAATGTGACTATGCTCTGCTTACCCAACTGTCATTCTTTGCATAAACTATTAGTAGGTTTCACCAGTCTTGGAAGATCTCCTATAGCCTGAGTGTTGCTTATCTTGATGATATTATCAAAATTCACATGACACATTCTCCTATGCCACAACCAACTCTGATCAATTTGAACAAATAAATAACTTTTTCCAGTACCAACCAAGTGGAAGATATTACCTTTTGTTTGAGTACCAGATGCAATCTCTCTTCCAAAACTTTCAAAGATCTTACATTTTCCATTTTTGAATAAGAGATCATATCCTTTGTCCACCAACTATCCAACACTGAGAAGATTGTGCTTTAGACCTTCAACATATAGTACATCAATGGTTTTGTTCTTTCCATCAAAAGAAATAGTTCCTCTACCTCTGATTCTGCCAGCAGAATTATCACCAAATTTTACAACTCCTCCTTCATATCTTTCAAAATCTATGAACTTATTTTGTCACCATTCATATGGTGGGCGCATCCACTATCAATGACCCAATCATCCTTTTCTTCAACTTGGGCAGCCAGAGCTCTTTTTATCATTTTATGATTGACAGATTCAGAGGGCATTGGATCTTCTTCCTTGATGGCAATAAACACCTAGTCACTTTTGGATTTGTTTCCTGTCTCTGATTCATCATCTGTTACTCCTTCATCGTCATCATCTTCATGAACATAGTAACATTTCTTTTGGAATATTGATCTGTTTGGATTTTCCCTTGAAAATCTTTTCGGACACCTTGAGGCAAAATGACTAATCTTGTTGCAGTTAAAACATTTGAAAAGCAATTTTCCTTCATACTTACCAGATCCTCTTGGTAGTCTCTTTGCAATGAGGGTGTCAAGTTGTTCAGCTTCTAATTCATCCTCTTCCAGATCTTTTCTTGCTTTCTCATACCAAGATAATTTTCTTGAGGAACTTTCTCCTAGATCATATCTCTATTTGCCTTTTGTAGAGTAACTAGCGTTGAATGCAGATTCAGTCTTGGCAAGTGCATCACCAAACTCAGCTAACTCGAATGCAGATATCTTACCAACCAATTGATCCCTTGTGATAGTTGTTAAGGATTTGATTACCTCAATAGCAGTAACTTTGTGTTTATAAGCAGGAGGTAAGGATCTAAGAACTTTAGCAACAATTTCATCTTCATCTAATACTCCACCAGCACATCTGATGCCACAAACAAGCTCATTTACTTTTGTCATGTAAGAAGTGATATTCTCATCTTCACTCATCTTTAAGTTTTCAAACTTTCTTTTCAGACTTTGTAGCTTGGCACACTTAACATATTTGTCTTCTTCATATAGATTTTAAAGCTTTGTCCAAATTTCATAGGTAGTCTTCAAACCCATAACATTTGTCAACTCTGAATCAGACAAGGCACTCAGTAGGGCTTCTTTAGCTCAAAGATTATTCTCTACATCTTTGATTTCATTTAGAGTTGTAGGGCCATTTGTTGGGGGAACATATTTAATTGAGGTTATGTTCCAATACTGATATCCCATGCATTGTATGTGACATTCCATGCAGATTTCCAAGAAGTGAAGTTTGAACCATCAAACCTTGGACTATCCTTCTTGTAGGTCGACATTTTTGATCTCCTCAAGCAGTTAAGCTTCCTCTAGAGGAACTTATCTCTAATACCAATTGTTAGTTTCAAGAAAGACAACTGAGAGGGGGGGCTGAATCAGTTGTCCCAAAACTTTCCTTTTATTAACCACTTAAATCCTTCTTGTAATTCAACAGCATAATAATAAATCAATCAAGGAAACACAATGCAATAATTCAAGAGAAGAAACATGTTAACACATATGACACCAAGATTTTAATGTGGAAAACTTGGTTAAGGGAAAAACCACGGGGTGACTAACCCAAGATTGTATTCTCTGTTAAAAGAATAAAAGGAACAAAATGGCACATGCCAATTAGGGCTCACTACCTGAGCACACTTCTCACAAGAGGCCCACTGCCTATAGGAGACACACTGTCTACAGAATAATAAATATTACATACTTGAACTGAAGAATAGCATCTTCAGCATGCTTGAGTCAGTTCCATTTAAGCTCAATACTTATGCTCTGCTTTTCGCTCTTCTCCTATCTACCACTCTCTCATCTTCACCAAGATTATTTTTGAAATGACTTCACAATTCTTATTTATACAAGACATCGACTTTGGGATAATCATCAAAGTAGGCATACTTTATTTTATTACAGAGAAAATACACAAATACAACTTGACTTATTTCAAGAGACTTCACGCAAATCACCACTCTATTGGCCACACATATCTGGGACTTCAATCTTCTTTATGGAACACGCCATCCTTCGTAGAACATCTTCAAGATCATTCGTAAGATGTGTAAATCATCTAGTCAGCCAAGTTGAGGAAGAACATCATCATCTAGAAGTAATTCTTTAATTATAAGCTCAATCTTCAATGCAGACCACCAACACAAATTGGACACAATCTAGAGACCCCCACAAGCTTGTCTGACTCACCAAGAACATCCACACCACTTCTGATAACTGAAATCATTCTCTTCTTCATCTGGAATCTTAAGAACACAGTCTGTCATCACTGTCATATTGAAATAGATGCTTTTGGACCTCCAGACCATGAACCAATTGAGTTGTCAATTCACATTGACTTCCTAAACAGTCCACCAAATCCCTAGAACAAGATATTGCATTTCTGGATCTCATCAGACCTATTTGTGTCACTCTGTCACCTCTGAACATCTGCCAGAACTAGTTTTACTGATATGGCCATAACTTCTTCAAATATTCATGTGGACCTCTCAAATCTTTACTAGATCACCTTTAGACACATATCTACAAACCCTTTTATGCGTATCCTCTGATCTTCATCTTAGCTGGGATCTTCACTTCATAGAGATTGACTATCTTCATTGTTCTTCTCTATTTCTAATAGGACTAATTTTCTCAATGTCCTTAGTACACAACTCATCCAATCCTTGACATCAATGCAACAGGAGTATGTTGACATCAATGACAACACCGGTTAGGCCCATAGTTGCAACGAATCCTTCTTCTTTCTCCCTAGTTTCTTAAGGCAAAGGTCTATCACGGTCTTCATGTAGATTGGGATGTCCTTGATAGCTTGGATGAGGGGTATCTTGATACTAACATTCTTAAGTTGGCTCAGTAAGTTTGTCTCTACTTGGGTTGGATGTTTTGAAATGGCTAGTCATTTAGGGAAATGAGGCTCTAGATTGGAAATAGTTTGGCTTACCTGATTTGATTAAGGTTCCAGACATGAATTTTCTAATGCCTCATCCATGGGATGTTCATCCACTACCTTAGTGATTTAGGGAGATGAAGGTCCAACTAATGTTTTCCCTGACCTGAGGTGGACATCACTCACCTCTACCCCATAAGTGGGATATTTAATATCCTTGTTAGTGTATGCCTGTTGAATAGACTTGTTATTGGGGTTAGGTGTAGGTTGGACAAGTATTTGTGGAGCTATAGGACTAGATGAATTTGGCATAATGGCTTGTTGTTGAGGTTGAGGAGGCGGTAAGAGTTGTGAATAATTCATGTTTTGGTTTTGCCACTATTGTCCTTTTTGCCATTGCAGTTTCCATTGATTTTGCATTGGGGGTTGTAGTTAGAGCCTTGGAAGTTTTGTTGGAGCCATACAATGGGATGCTACTAATTCTAGTTTGGCTGAAGATTTTGCCATTGCTAAGGGTTTTGCCATTGGTTTTGTTGGCTAAGGCTAAGGGTTTCAACCAGAGAAATTTTGATGTCCTACTGGAAATGATGCATTCAAAGTTAAAGGATCTTATAGCATACCTTGTCTTTGCTACCATGGTTTCCTTTGTGCAACATAGTATAGATGGCCATGTTCTCCTTCAACAAGCTAAAAGTGAGGTTTCTCTAGTTTATCTTCTGCAGTACTGGTCACTCTCCTGCATTTACAATTAGCTTTTCTTTGTTGATAATTTGGATAGTATTCAGTGAGTATTGAATCAGCCTCCTCCTACTTCTTCTTCAAGTGTAGAGTATCTAGTTGAGTGGCTAGATGACTAATGATATCTTCTTTCATGTTGGTCAACTGGTTACTCAGTTCCACTCTTGAAACTGAATTGGATGCCTTACCAATGGTGGCTACTCTCTCACCCCTTGTTCTCCTGGAAAAAGTCCTTGAGTAGTTTTTGCAATCTTTACAGACATATCCAAAGGGTAATTGATATATATCCCTTGCCCTGATAAGATTAAGGGCATCCATGCAGTCATCATTGACTTCTCTCAAGAAGACAAGCTTCAGAGATTCTTCTGATAATCTAGTCTGTAGATTTTTCTTGAGTCATAACTGGAACCTCTCCACATAGTCCTCCAATGGCTCATCTTCTTTTTGAGTCATCCTGAAGACACCATCTCTTCTTTCAACACCTCTACAATAGTCTTGGTATTTATCCAAGAACTTTGTCTTAATTGTATCCCAATCTAGAATATCATCCTTTCCTAATCCCATAAACCATCTTAAAGCAGCATCCTTCAATGTGGCAGAGAATAGCTTGAGCCTATGAGAATCAGTGGTGAAGTCATAACTCCTACAAAGGACATCAAACTCAAATGGGAATGTCTCTAGATCTTTAGTCACCAAGCCATAGAAGATAGACAATGCTGAAGGAGGTATATTCTTCAGAGTAGTAGCCCTTTCCTGGCTAGTGATAGGAAATTCAAACATCACCTTTCCTAGTGGATCATCCACTGCATTAGCCATGTTGAGGAAAGTTCTTTCTGTATTATTAGTAGATGTTGATGAGAGGGAAGATTCTTCTTCAGTAATACCCTTACTCTGATCAATAAAGTCACCAATCTCTACTGTAACTTGTTGGGTTGATGGAAGGAACCTTCCGAAAGTGTATGTATATAACTTTGTATAGATCATGCACAATGTTAGTAACCTTTTTGGTGGTTGGTGAAGTAGAACCTAAGTACCCTATCCTTTGAAAAGCAAAATGTGACTAAGAAAGATAAAAACTAATAGGGACTAATCTCTAAAAGTAGCACCATCCCTGGCAATGACACCAAAAATGAAGTGTCTTTACAATGCTAGGTAAACTTGGTGGTAAGAACTCAATTCAAAGCATTCTCCTACTAAAAAGTCCACTATAACTTCTTCAAAAGACCTCATCAAATTATCAACCAGGGCTTGTAGACTTTTGATGGCACTTACACTATATGGGATTTCAAGGATTAGACTGCATAACTTATCTACTAAATCAATCTTCTTATAAATAAGGGAAAGTAATGCTGCTATGACAATTGTTCCTATCCTCCGAAGTATCACATACTAATTAAACTAAACAAATCTAAGAATCTAATGGATCTTGTATTCATAAATTAACTGCTAAAACAATTAAAACATACAAGAAATAAAGTGAAGATCTGTTATCCTGAGTGGCCCTTACTTAGGTGATTGCCTCACTGTTTAAACTCAAATCTAATTCTTCCAGATGAACACAATCTTTTCAAATCACATAAAATCTAGCTTAACTATAATATTCATATCTCATGATCAAATAACATTGTATACATAATCCAGGAAAGATTCAGATAGCTAGATCTATGGTAGAACAAAAACTATTCAAAATTGAACTTAAAAAACTAACTTCTATCTCAACCACCGAACCATAATATAGGTATGGGGGAGTTATTCAAATAGGTTTCCTAACTAAAAACATAAAAACACCACTCTGCATGAACTAGAGTGTAATAAATGCTAACAATAACAACAAGAAAAAAGGAAGTGTTCTAATAGAACTAAAACTCTGTTGAAACAAGGGAACATGGGTCGATTAAATCAATCACATTAGTCTTCAAATTGTAATAGAGTCCTCCAAGCTTCCAATCACCTTTATTGATCACCTATCATGATGAGTGATTCTCTCCATTGATTGTCCTTGGCCATGGTTACTGCACTTTGTCAATACTGGAATCTCCCCTTCTCTGCGCCTAGAAATGTTGTGGCTACAGGCTACACCCTATAGTTGCTACAGGTGACAAACCTTTCTCCTTTAGCTACAAGGTTAGTCCATGAATATGTACAAAATACTAACAACCAAAATCAACACAAACATTCTCAATAATCCATACATTCCCACATATAACATACAATTTCATCATATCATAATTATATCTCCATATACTGATTAACCAAGTTCAAGTCTACATAATGATTATAAAGGATAACATAACATAGGGATATACTTAAAACATTATCTGGGAATATCTTTTAACTTGCATAAAACTAGAAGAAAACAAGCTAATTAATTAGGCTCATCACTTGTCATGAACCCAAGTGTTGCGTTGCACAACACAAGGAGACTAAGGACGCACATATTGCAACAAAATGATCCTAGCTGCTAACAACTTCTTTACCTCCTGAAAAATTAGAGGTTCTAGTAGGGCATTGACATGTCTCTACCTCTGATGAAATGGTTTGACTCCTGGTTTCAGTGTTATTGTGTGAGTAATGATGGAAGTATCATATGTTTTCAAATCCTCATAACTCTAGACAATAGTGTCATGATAATCCATTAGAACTTGGATGATTCCTGCACTCTCTTCTAGAGTACAAACTTTACCAATGAAGACATTCTTGATATTGTCATTAGTCCCCAAGTTATGTGGGTCACACTTTGTCCTAATAGAATCAGTTTGTTTTCTTTGGGCTCCTAACTAGTCATGATCAAATAGTCTTTCTAGCTTAACCATCCCTTAGGGAATAATATTAGTCTTGAGATTTAAGACACCTTCCAAATCCATCTCAACAGCTTCAGCTTCCTCCTCATCTATAACCTGAGAAGCAAACACATTTGAAATTGTGAGAAAGTTAAGGATGTGTTTGTCATCTTCAAAGACTTAAAAATTGGTGACATTGTCAGGCATATAGAAAGTATGTAATGTCCTGTACTATACAAGAAATTCATTAAAATAAATTTAATTTTGATATGGATGACTCCCTCAAACAACAACAAATTTTAATACACTCAAACAAATCTATGCCGACTTCTTGATTATGGCTAACTACATTTATATGTTGGCTGACTTGGCACTCCTTTGGAGTTTGAACTTAAATAAACAATATTAACTATGACACAGACCTCATTAATCAAGTGCTCCCTATATAATCACCTCACAAAAAGACAAATGATTAACATATTTAAAATGGTGTGATTGGTTATGAGAAGATATAAAAATTGTGAAGAGGTGTGTGTTATCAAGAGTCATCTTCATTACAAATAGTTATATCCACTCTCAAATATTTGAGATGTTATGTATGAAAAGGAGATGAATGAAATGATGTTAAGCCTACCAAATCAAACCCTCCTTTCACAATAACAGTCAAGGAAAAATTTGAGCCAAATCACAACCAAGTGAAGGTGGACTTAGCTACAAACTTTGTGCTCTTGTTTGATATGGAAAGATATGATTTAATCAGGTGTTTTTATCAAACCCTGGATAAATAATAGACAAAACCCTATTTTTATGATAAATAGAGCATAAATTTCAAATCGTGATAGATACTAACAATTCAGAAGAAGCACTGACATTAGTGAATAGAGTAGAACCTGATTCTAGAAGTAGAGATGTTGAAAGACTATTGTGCCCATGCCCAAGTCCTTAGAGTGAGAATTTGCCAAAGGTCAAAACTGAGAAAATGCTCCAGAGAGTGCCTAAATGTTGTATTAAGAGCTTGATTTTTTGGGAGGACAACTAGAGGACCACGGGGAGAGCACCCTAGTCCAGTACAAAGGAAATTCCCAAAACTCAAAACTAAGAAGATGATGCAGAAAACCTCTTGATGCCAGATTCAGGGCATGATTTGTCAGAAAGACACTGGTGCCCATGCCCTAGTCTACTACAAAGGAATATTCTATAGATTATTCTAGATCATGAACCTTTATCCCTTACACTACTTCTCTACACCTGCACTTTGCTAAATCCCACACCTATAACTTGAAATCACAAAGAGAGGAGTTTGGGGGTTGTGGTGTTTAGGAGATTGCCTCAATCAAGCCCTAGAATGTCATTCAAGTCTTTCAACATTGTTATTAGATAGAGTGTGTGCCCAAGGCAGGGAAGAGGCCAAAGCAATGATGAAATAAAATGATTGAAACACAAATAGATGTCACCTTAGAGGTGAAGCCCTCATGGAGATGAAGATCTTTCAAATAATGAGGAGATGGATTGACGAAGTTAAATCTGTAAAAAAAAACACAATAACAACACAATTCTTCTATGCAACACAATGAATGCCTTGAAATCCCTTAGCTCAATATCACAAGTTCACATTATCCATCTAGGTGTAAAATGAATACATAAACTCAATTGTATATGCTTTCCCGCTAACATTTGTAATTTAAATTGAAAAGGCCAATAGAGGGAAACCTTTTTAAAGGTCTTATGCTGAGACATTAATATTTTAAACCCAACAAATCAGCCTAAACTTGGGCACGGGAGCCCAAGTCCCAACGCCATTTTTGGTCATGCTTAAGAACTTAAAACTGGCCCCTAAGCCCCATTTGACATGGGTTTCTGGGGAAATTGCTCTAGGATAAGTATTAAGCATTTAAAGTGTAAACATGGGGACCTAGGAACTAAATTAACTAGGAGGTAAAAAGGCATGAGGTTACTTTTTACTCCATAACATTTAGCACCCACTTTAATGTATGTTGATCTTACGATTCTATACATGCATTAAAGTATGGTCAAAGCATATCAAACACATCAAACATACCAAACAAATAGAGCTAAGGCATACCCAAAGGTTGGAGGACTATTTATAGGCCCCAATCTTAGGTAAGCACTAGAAAACACATTGAACACATGCAAGACACAATGAAGATAGTAAGAAGCATGCAAAACATGGAGAATACAATGGAAGCATGTAATACATGAAGAAGACGTGAGAGTAGTCACACAGTACATGAAGTATACATGGTGAGAAGACATGATTAAGAAAATACATACACACACATATATATCTAAATAAATGATGGGGAGGGAGGTCATCGCTATTTACCACCATAAAAAAACATGCAAGACATGCGTAAAACACACAAGGAACACTAGAAACACAAAGAAGACACGCAAAAATCACACATAATACATGAGCGCTGCATAGTACATCATCGACATACTACACGTCTTATACACAACAAACACGAGTGATAGGGAGGAGAAAATCCCTGCACCACTATCTAAAACATGTCAAATACACCTGATGGTTGAGCTATGCTACCACAACCACTAAAGACATACTTAAGACTAGATAATTCAAGATCCAACCCCACCTCCGCAAAGGACTTTGTATAAAAGGATGTGCCCTAGCTCAAGAGATACACCATCTTGCCTTTTGTAGAAGGGCTTTGTGTAAAAGGATACACACTAGCTCAAGAGATACGTCATACTACCTCGCAATCATGGCTTTCTTGCTTGTATTTTATAAGGATGCAGACTATCTCAAAAGATCCATCATCCCACCTTGTGGTGAGGGATTTAAAACATGCTTTGTTAGTGCCAAAATAATCAGACATATACCATTATGTATACCCCCACCTTAAGGTGGTTGATACCACTTACCAATATGAAGAACATGAAGGTAGAGTTAAAACATGCAAGGGAAAAAGAGCTCTTGCAAAACCCATGCCTCGAAAGGTGACATGTGCCACGATTGCCGAATGTTCCCACAAACACATTGATATGATTTGCTAAGAAAATCAATAAGAGATAAGGTTAGAACATCTTACTCCAAGATAATAACCAAATCAAATCATGAAAGCTATGCATAAATTAGATTACATGAAAGAACCAAGGCTACACTTACAATTTTAGAACTAGGTATAGCCTTTGGGCTTATACTACATGTATCTCATAATTGAGTGTAACAACAAGGTCAGATACAAAACTCTAACATCAAAAAATGTCCCATTGGGGGCTTTTCCCTCATAAGGTTTAGCTCCCAGGTCTTTAAAGTGCATTTAGGACATTTTAATTCATATTTTAGCACCCTGATGGAATGAGACCTAAGTCCCATGGAAAATAGGACCTAGGAGGACCCCTTGAGCTGTACCCTACCTAAAATAGGGGGGATGACTTGGGCACCCGCGCCCTAGTCCTACCCTATTTTAGGGCAGCCTCAATTTCTGGGTGTTGATTAGTGACCTTTATTAGGTCCCTTTGCCGACATGGTAAGTTTGAATTTCAAATATCTTGGCAGGAGTACTTGTAGTTGCATATAAAAGCATGCTTAGGCATTCATTTGTAAACTAGATTTCAACTAGATTCCAACTAGCAAGCTATTGTGTTCTCAAGGTGATTCAAGGCTTTCTATTGTGTTGCAAGAGTAGACTTGTATGTTTTATGTGTTGATATTTGCATATTTGAGCATCAATCTCCTCATGGCATGAAGAGCATCTTCCTCCATGAGAGCTTCACTACAAGGTGACATATCATTATGTTTTTATCATTAATTTCTTTAGTTTTGGCCTCTGCCTCACAAGGGCATGCTCTCTTTGTCTGACAATGGTGTTCAGAGACTTAAGTGTGCTTCAGGGTTTGACTGAGGCAAACCTCTAAACACCACAACACCCAAACCAAGTCTTGTGATTGTAGGTTACAGGTGTCACATTTGGTAAAAGTGGAGTTGTAAGAAGGAGTGACAGGCATCAAGGATTTGGGATCTGAAGGAAAGACAAACAAAGGAGCACTTCTGGGACTAGGGTGCTCACTCCAGTGTCCTCCGCAGATAGATTCCAGAAAATAGAAGTTACAAGGCTGATCAGTGTCTGAAGGAGGTATAGATTCCCTGAAAAAGTAGGTACCTTGGATTTGGGTGTCCACTCCAGTGTCCCCAACTATTCCGCTTTGGAACCCCGAAAATAGGTATTCTGTAATTTGGCATTTTACTCCCATCTACAAGAGCTTTTTCCGTAATTCATTAATTTGTTGTCGTATTTGCATAATTAGGGTTTTAATGGTTAATTGAGCATAGGAGAAGGAAAAATTGATAATTAATTCCTTGATCGAAGCTTCCCCTCATTTGCAAGTGACTCTAGGGTATGATAGTGCTTGCCACTCAACCCTAGATCCTTCAATGTTAGGGTGAAAGGAGGATTTTAACATCTAAGCCACAAAAGATTAACAAATCTGTTTTTACTCTAAACATTTTGGTGAACCTGTGTTATTGGACTTAAATTAAAACTTGCTAAGGTTTTGTCTTCATATTTGGATTGATTTCATTCATTCATTTGGTCATTTATTTTATTGCATTGAGAAAAATTCAAAAAAATTGGAAAATTGGAAAAATACAAAAAAATTGTATTGTTTGGCTTACTAAATTGCATCAATTCTTCCTAAATTTTCCTAATTAATTATTTTTGCATAAGATCTGATATAAAATACAGAAAAATCTAAAAAAATCAGAAATTTACCTTGCATTTTCATCATTTAATTGCTAGGGTTTTGTGGAAATTTTGACAATTTTTAGATAACCTAGTAATTTCAAAAATCTAGGGTTCATAGGAAAAATCTTTTATCAGATTTTTATACTAATTTTAGAGGCTCATTCAAATTTTTATTTGAATTTAGTCTTGCATTTTAGTGTGAATCTGTATTTAGAGTTAAAATATTTGCATTTTTTCATGGAAAATTTCAACAAAAACTAGCGATTTTGATGCATTTTCATTAAATTTGCATGGGCATTTTGCATGTTAAAGCTTGAAAATCATTTTCATATCTGAGATTAATTCAATTTCATCATAAATCAGACTTCAAATCATTGACATAGCATTTTATCCGAAGATCTCAAACCTAGGGCTTCGTAAACAACAATTTTCACTAAATTTGGCCTTATCGACTCTCAAAACTTGCACCATAGGTGTATTGTGAAAGATGTTTTGGCATTATTTTTCTTTCATCAGGGTAATAATTTTCTTCCCCTCATAAAAAATTCACAACACTCTTTTAACGGGCTCTTGGAGTGAAAATTCAATGAAAAACTACACATTTTGGCTATTTTTGCCCTAGGGTTTGGCCTAGTTTGCACTCCAAGTATGTTGTGATCAATTTTATGGATTGAGGTGACTAATATTATTGATATTATTTTTTGTACCTCCTAAAATTCCTTACAACACCCTTTTTTCTAGGTCTTGGAATTGAAAAACCGTGAAAAATTACATATTTTGCTATATTTTCACTAGGGTTTTACCTTAAGTGGCGCTACAGTCATGTTGTGTTGGGTATTTTTGCATCAAGTGGCTGTTAATTCTGATATTATTTTCTTTCCATCAACATTTTCCTCACAACACTTTTTGTTGTCCTCTTTTGCATTTGAATTTTGGTGAAAAAGTGCTTATTTTGACATATTTTCACTATAATTTTACTTGGCATCATCTTAGATTTGCATCAAAAGTCTATTGTAAAGGATCTTATTTCTGTATTGGACTAATATTAGACATATTATTTTCTCCCCCTGATAAAAGAATCCTTACAACACCTTTTCTTTCATATATTTGCATTGAAAAAGTACAAAAAAAATCAAGCATTTTAGGTCATTTTGAATATAGTTTGCACTTATCCTTTGCATACTCTTGGAAAATTGTTAAAATCTGATTTTGCATTTCATTATGGCATCTTCATGTTATTCATCTCTGAAATCTTTACATGAGTATATCCTAGATGTAAATTCAAATCAAACTTATAATCTCTAACTTGGATATTTTCTGAAAGTTGGATATTTATATAGCAAACTTAACTTATTACTTTCTATTGTATTTTAGATGTAATTTCCACTTCTCATACACTTTCAATTTTTGTGTCGATACATGGTACTGCAGGGCAAAGACATTGATATAAATATGTGAATGACGGTAGGAGTCACATCTGTGATAGACGTGTCTCCTCAAGGAGTCACGCCTATCATAGGTGTGACATTGTCACCATTTGTATTGTAATCTGTTTCACCAATTTTAATAGTTACTAATCACCGTTTAGAATGCAGAAGATGTTTATGCTTTGGTAATATATCATTCGATCATGCCATATTGATATTTATCTTAACATACCTTATATATTAAGTATGAATATATAAGTAATATTTAATATTACTTATATATTCATATTTATTATTATGTTATCTGATCGAAGCTACAAACAACTCAACACTCCCTATCAATTATCTGATCTATAATGAATTACTCAAAGTAATTTAATATCACATAACTCATGATATATAGTATCACCTATCTCGTGATACGTAGCATCACCTACCTCATGATACTAAAGGATATACTATACTCGAGAACATTACATTCTCCTTATATATATCCCAGTTATGGTATGTGCACTAACATTAAGTCACATAATGTCTACCATGACTTAATCATGATAACTCCATGATTCATACCAATATCAAGTCACATGATATCAGTCTAATGAACATTATAAGATCGTCACCTTATAATGTTAGGTACAAGTGTAGATTATCCAAAAAATTGTCACCTTTTGGAAATAAACACAGAATGGGTAGGCCCATAATGTCATAGAGTCACACATATGACACAAGATGTTTACACATTAAACATCTTTAATATATTAGTACAAATCAATTAGAATATTACATTTCAATCATACCAAGATTTTTCCTGAAGTATTCAACTTTCACCTTGAGGAGTGGTTTAGTAAGAATATCTACAGTTTGATCTCCTGTACTGATATACTCCAACTGAATCACATTCCTTTCCACCATATCACACACTTAGTGATGAGGAATCTCAATATGTTTAGGTCTATCATGGAATACTGGATTCATGAATAGCTTAATACAACTTTGATTATCGCAGTGGATGATAGTTGGTTTCAGAGGTTTACCAAATAATCCCACAAGCAATTTTCTAAGCCATACTACCTCTCTAGCAGCCATAGAAGCTGCAATATATTTGGTTTCTATAGAACTCTGAGAAATTGAAGACTATTTTTTGCTGATCCATGATATCATTGCTGACCCTAAACTGAAACAACATTTGGAGGTGCTCTTCCAGTCAGTTACACTTCCAGCCCAATCTGAATCTGTGAATCCATGTAGATCTAAGTCAACCTTTTCATACTTAAAGCCATAATTTAGAGTACCTTGAAGGTATCTCATTATATGTTTCACAGCCACAAGATGTATCTCCTTGGGCTCACACATAAACTGACTTAAGGCATTTACAGCATAATAGATATCAGGTCTGGTATTGACCAAATACATCAAGGATCTAATTATCTGTCTATACAGAGTGGGATCTACCAACGGAGAATCTGCTACTACTTCCTTCAATTTATGAAGATTTGTTTCCATGGGGGAAGACATAGGTCTACATTCCATCATACCAAACCTTTTTAATATATCAATTGTGTACTTCCCTTGGTTTAGAATAATACAGTTTGATTTCTGCCATACTTCTAGTCCAAGGAAGTAGTGTAATAGACCTAAGTCCTTCATGTCAAATTCTAAAGCTAGATCTTTCTTACACTGATCAATAAGGTGATTTTCTCCTGTAATCAATTGATCATCAACATATAATATCAATATTAACATATCACCTTTGCTTTGTTTGAAGTAGAGATTTGGATCTGCATCATTCTTTGAGAAGCCTAATCTCAAGAGATAACTATCAATTCTTTCATACCAGGCTCTGGGGGGGCTGTTTAAGTCCATATAGAGCTTTCTTTAATTTACATACATGGGATCCTGCATTGTGAATCTCAAATCCTTCGGGTTGCTCTAAGTAAACATCTTCTTCAATGGTTCCATTTAAGAAAGCAGTTTTTACATCCATTTGATGGACTTTCCACCCTTTGGCTACTGCAATAGCTAGAACTACCTTGACTGATGTATATTGAGCAACTAGAGCAAAGGTTTCATCGTAATCAATTCCTTCCTTTTGTGAAAATCCTCTGGATACAAATCTTGTTTTATATTTCCCTATACTGCCATCTACAGCATGTTTGATTTTAAATAGCCATTTTGAAGAAACAATAGATTTCCCTTTTGGTCTAGGTACTATATCCCACACATCATTCTTCAGGATGGATTGATACTCCTCTGTCATGGCATCCTTCTATACTTGGTGCTTAAGAGCTTCTATAGCACTAGAAGGTTCTAATTTAATGAATTCACTCATTAAAGCTACATAACTAGAGAATCTCTTAGG
This sequence comes from Cunninghamia lanceolata, assembly GCA_027924645.1. Lineage (NCBI taxonomy): Eukaryota > Viridiplantae > Streptophyta > Pinopsida > Cupressales > Cupressaceae > Cunninghamia > Cunninghamia lanceolata. The sequence continues at coordinate 17,550,865 of BSBN01001807.1, read as the reverse complement.
TCTTGTGCTTTCCCTAAAAGTCCCTGATGGAGTGGCATAATTTTTAGCTTCTTACATTGTTTTGGTGGCCCAGAGTGGTCTTTTCTTGGGATTTTCTAGTGATATGATTTGTTCATGGTTTGCCTCTTCCTCAGGATACTCCCTCTAAAACTCAGGTGTAGGATGCTTGAGTTGGAAGTTTGAATTTCTGACTCAATATCATTTTTGGCTCTTTTGAAAGCTATGGCTTCCTCAAAAATCACATCTCTGCTTAGTTCAATCTGTCTTTGACCAGGTTTATATATTCTATAAGCTTTGATGTTTCAATATAGCCTATAAAGATTCCTTTTCTCCTAGAAGGTTCTAGCTTAGTTCTTTTCTCTTTGGGCACATGAATGTAAACAAGGACAACCAAATATCCTTAAATGACTTATGTTTGGTTTTGTACCAGTGAAGGCTTCTTCAGAAGTTTTGTCATCAATATGAGAGTGAGGACATCTATTCTGTATATAGACAGCAGTACTAGATGCTTCTGCCCAAAGTGAAGTGTCTATGTTCTGATCAAGTAACATAGCCCTAGCAGCTTCTACAATGGTTCTATTTTTTCTTTCTGTAACTCCATTTTGTTGAGGATTATAACGTACAGTGAACTCTGATGCAGAGCGAAACACAACGGAAGCTAACTAACAGGAAGGAGCTGCCAACAATACCAACAGCATGATAAAAATCCCTATCGGCTCAGCATCATCATCATGTTTCCTAAAAACACCAACAGCATCATCATATTTCAGACGCTCACACTTATCCTCCTGCCGGCTACTATTCATCTCCTCCGCCAGTCGCCTATCATCATCATCATGATATTCAACGGGCGCAAACATCCTCCGGTTGCACTGTTCATCGGGTGCCAAACACTAGCGGCATCATCATGGTATTCGACACCACCTTCGTCAGCAGGATATCCAAATATCTGGTTGCTCCAAATATCCTGATGACGACAACTTAACACCTTCCCTTCGATGCCCCGCTACCCGACGATACAAGCAACAGCATCATGATCTAATTTATCCGGCTCCCTCGAAACCTCCTGATGATGTTTCACAACTTCCTACCGAGAGCCTACGCCGATGCCTAAACCCTTAGCGACGACATGATCAATATGCATAGGGGGATATCTCAATATCCTGATGACGATGATGTTATATGCGGATGACGATGACGTCACACAATATCCTGATGACCTCTTCAACACTTGTTCACAAAAACTAAACTTTCACACCCGCATCTGCTAGCGATACGCGGATGATGAGCTTCTCCGAGAGATGATCCTGACTGCGATATATACACTGAGTATATATCCAACTCAAAACATCCTGATGCACTTGCAACTTGCAAACTTCAACAGTTTCACGACCCGATCCTGATGGCGATGCATTCGCAGATGACGATGCGGCTTGCTCCGGCTGGAAACGCACATGCAGACTCCTGTGTATCTGTCCACTGCATGTAAACACTCAGAACCGCTCTATTACTCAAAGATAATGTGACGACCGGGCCGGAACACCTTCAAACCAAAATCTAACAGTTTATCTTTCTATACCTAGCACATGAGGATGCTAGGCTGATTCACAGCATGCTCCTAACTGATCTCTTGAACAATGCAATGCATAAACAGAAAACACAAATGCAAACTAAGCTATAATACAGGACCATTCCACCGATTTGTAGGTTCAACCGGTGGAAGGGTTGAAAGTACCCATCAACTTGTAAAACGGAAAGGAAATCAACACAGATACAACTGATACAATCAGATAATGCAAAAGATGAGATCTTATTCAATTGAAATCCAAATGTCCTGCTTTTACAATTCTGCATCACAATATCTGGACTGATCACCAGTACAGCATACCACCAATACTACTCTCCTGAACATAACATCTATCAAAATCAATGTGAATTCTGTCTAAACCCTAACAGATCGAAGGTATATATAACAAAGTCCTTCGAGTACTACCAACTCACTTCCCAGCGGCTGGGAGCTTCCAAGCGGCTGGGAGAGAGGACAGCTCAGATAACCTTATCCCGATCTCTAACTGCCTACACATACTCCTATGCTGATCTAATACATAGCATCGGTCCAATGGACCTTATTACATGATAAAGTCAAACATACTAAAAATAGGCTATCCTGTCATCATGCTGATAATTATCCTATATCCTGATCATGTATGTCATCATGCGGACCTATAACAAACTAACTGCCTCAAGGAGGCCAGCTGTTAGGTAGGTGCCTCTGCACCAAACTCCCTCTTAATCCCAGTGTTTTTACAAAAGTCTTTTAAAATGTCTGAAGTGTATTCATTCCCATTATCTATTCTTAAAGTTTTGATTTTTCTCCTGGAAGAGTTTTCAGTAATGGATTTGAATTCCTTAAATCTTTTAAGGATTTCCTGTGATTCTTTACATTTAAGAAAATAGATCCATGTCTTTTTAGAGAAGTCATCAATGTAGATTACATAGTATAGAAATCCAGCTAAGGAGGGTATAGACATGGTTCCACATAAATCTGAGTGGACTAGTTCTAATACTTTATTTGTTTTGCTAGAACTATTTTGAAAGGACCCCTTTGTATTTTTCCCTAAGGCACACCCCTTGCATACCCCTGAATTACATTGTTTGAGTTTCAGTAACCTTGTAACTAGTCTTTCCATGGAAGATAGGGCACGAAAATTTAGGTGTCCTAGTCTTCTATGCCATATTTCATTAGAGTCTGCAATTTCATGAATTAGGGCTTGATTTGGTTTTGTACATAACTCGTACAAGTACCCTTGTCTATGACCTATGGTTTTGGATTTCTTAATAGTAGAATTCTTTGGCCATGCCAATACTTTGCTATCCATAAAGGTCACCCTATACCCATTATCTTCAAGTGCAGATATGGAGACTAGGTTTCATTTGATGCCTGGGACAAATAATACTCCAGTAAGTTGGATGGAGATGCTAGTCTTTAATTTGAGGGTGCATGTGCCAACACCCTTGACTGGATGTACAGAGTTATCTCCAATTGTTACTTCTTCGTCAGTCTCTTCTACCATGGTGTCTAGTAGTTCCCTGAACCCTGTGATGTGTCTTAATGAACCACTATCTATAACCCAGGTGTTGGATTTATTTAATACTTGGTTTGAAAGTGCAGAGTAGAATACATATTTCTCGAATTCATGCTCCTTTATTTTGGCATAAGATGCTTATTGTTTGGTTCTGTCAGGACATCTGATTTCATAGTGTCCATATTGGTCGCATCTGAAACATTGGATGCGAGAAATGTCTTTCTTGAATGAACCTTTCTCATGATAATTTTTCTTCTTCTTGAAGTGTTTCTTCTTCTCTTTCTTTTGAGAGTTTGTATTTAGAACATGAAGGTCTTCATCTATATTTTTCTGTTTTGACCCTTTCTTTGTCTGTCTAGATTCTTCTTGAAGACAATCTGATCTTAGGTAGTCAAATTTTGGAAATTTGGACCTTGCACTAATGCCTTGAACAAATGTCTCCTGGGAATTTGGGAGACCATCTAGAGCAATAAGTGTTAGTTCCTTGTTTTCAATTTGCTACCCAAGTGTTGATAGTTGATCCCTTAGTGTAGATATTCTCATAAAGTATGCATTGATAGATTCTCCTTTGTTCATACTTATATGACTTATTTCTCTCTTTAGGGCCAAGGTTCTGCTGGAGTTATTAATTTCATAATTGCCTTCAAGTCACTTAAACATATGATATGCAGTCTCATGTTTTGTCAGAATCAGCATGATATGATCTCTAACTCCATCAACTATGATTTTCATGGCTTTGTCATTTCCTTCAATCCATGTCATTTTATCAGGATCATTCTCTGGTTCCATTTTATTTTCTCTCATAAATGAATCAACTTTATTTCTTTTAGTATCATCATAATTTTGAATTTCCATGATGAGAAGTTATTTCCTCCTTCCAATCTATCTTTGAATCAGATTGTTGCTGTCAATTGAGAAATGAGATGTATTAAATCTAAATTTCTCAAGTTTGATTTTCTGCCTGGATTCTGCTTACCTTGGCTCTGATACCATGTAAATTCAAATCAAACTTATAATCTCTGACTTGGATATTTTCTAAAAGTTGGATATTTATATAGCAAACTTAACTTATTACTTTCTATTGTATTTTAGATGCAATTTCCACTTCTCATACACTTCTAATTTTTGTGTCGATACATGGTATTGTAGGGCAAAGACATTGATATAAATATGTGAGTGATGATAGGAGTCATATCTACGATAGACATGACTCCTCAAGGAGTCACGCCTATCACAGGTGTGACTTTGTCACCGTTTGTATTGTAATTAGTTTCACCGATTTTAACAGTTACTAATCACCGTTTAGAATGCAGAAGATGTTTATGCTTTGGTAATATATCATTCAATCATGCCATATTGATATTTATCTTAACATACCTTATATATTAAGTATGAATATATAAGTAATATTTAATATTACTTATATATTCATATTTATTATTATGTTATCTGATCAAAGCTATAAACAACTCAAACTAGATTTGGAAAATTTTACTAATTTCACTAATGAGAATCCTCAGGTTCTAGAACACATAGCTTATATCAGTGGTATTGATGCTTCTATATGTTCTCCATATGAGTTGCAATTACCTTGTTATACACATGATTTTAGTAGCTTCACTTTACTGATAGGAGCATATCCTTTGATATTAGATGATTTAACCAAATTCATCTCTAGGAATACTCATGAGAAAGACGAGAGTGAAAAGCCCTTTTCCACCATATAGTATGATGATGATAGTGATGATGTACCATACTCTCATCCCACTGTTCTCCTTGGCTAAGATGTAGCATTCGTGGATGATAAAAGGCCTCTCACATTAAATCCTTTAGGGATGGATATTGGGTGCAATCAAGAGGAAAACAATGTTAATTCAATAATCGTTAATGGACTTCATGGCAATATTCCTAAAATGATTGTCTGAGGGGCACTTAGTGCATCCTCTTGCTTAAAACCGGTGATTATAGTTCAAGGTGTTCAAAATAAGTTACAACAGCCACACCATAATGTGATTGCTCATGCATACAACACCCATAATAACTAGAAAAGTACCAAGCACTGCATATGCCTGTCTCCCTTCCATGTTCTCAACCTATGCTCCCTCAACCACCTTGTCTTACTCATAAAAGTGGTCGAGAGTATGATCTTGTTGAACAGCTTCGCGCTACTTTAGCTAAGATCTCTCTTTGGGATTTAATACAAACATCACCTACATACCATGGAATGTTCCAAGAAGCTTTGCAAAAGGTGATCGTCCCATCTACTGCTAAGCCTAATGATGTAGCAGCCATATTGGATAGTATGAATGCGACAAAAACAAATATTCTCTTTCAACCACAGGAATTACCATCCATTGAAGTTCAAAACCAATATGATCCTCTTATAATCTTTGTCACAATAAATAGAACATTGGTAAAATGAGTTATGAATGATAATGGATTGGCTCTTAATGTTTGTTGCATTGACTTATTACATAAGATTAAAGTTGATACATCTGCCATCAAACTGGAACTGTTGAGTATCCATGGTTTTGACAGTGTTGGATGACAATCCATAGGTACTATACCTTTACTTATACAAGTGGGACCTATGAGTGTGCCTACCTTGATTCATGTCATGCCTAGTTCTTTATCTTACAACATGAATCTTGGTAGACCTTGGATTCATGCATTGGGGGTAGTCCCTTCCACCTTGCATCATTCAATCAAATTTATATTCAAAGGTAAACTTCATACTATTCATACTGATCCTGAACTAGATAACTATTTGCATATTGAAAAGCAGAACCCAGTTCACAATCATATGATCTTAAACAATTTGTGAGGTGATCCACCAATGACTAATGTTGTGCAAGACTCTCAACCACCGAATGCACTTGGTGGTGATGATTGGGGTTCATTAAATTTTAATCCTTGTGATATAGGGGAACATAAACTTAATAACCTCAACACATCAAAAGTAGCATCAATCTCGTCTAAGCAATCTTTTGAAGCATTTAAGAACAATAAATTCTCCTTGGTTGAAAATAAAGACAATACTCTAACTTATACTACAAATTATGATACCTATGAGGCTTCACCTTCTTCTAAGGAACTGGATTCTCTATATGGTCATTGATTTTAAATTTTGTACAAACATAATGACTATGTAGGTAAGGGATGTGGTGTAAATCAACAAGGAATTCAAGTACCTATAGAATCTGCTTCAACACATTACTCAAGCGGCATTGGATATAATCCTTTTAAAGAAAAGAAATCCTCTTGTTGTCCTAAACTTAATACAGTATCAAAACAACATGACAGATATCCTATATATGTATGTTCTTAACGATGGTGCTACTAGTTAAGTATTTCTAACCCATTATCTCTCTCATGATGTGCTTTCCCTGTGATGTGTTATATGTTTTTTAGGCCTCCTGAGATGACCTCAAATTCACCCGTAAGGTTTGGGATACTAGGAGACTGCCTCTGTTGTGACATTCTATTTGTATCATCATTCCTCTAAAATTGCCTCTATGATTTTAGTGTTGTGTGTTGTCTTACAAACATAGCATCGTGGTTCATGACATGGAGGCACCCTCCTACATGACTGTCCCTAAGACACTTGTTTCTCCTCTCTTATTTATTGTTTCCCTTCCTCTAGTGTTTCCATCTAGCGGGTGGATGACAAAAAGCATTTATACTGATGCGGACCTAGTGTCCCTTTTGAGAGAAATCAAAAAATGGACTTAGTTCCTAATATGACGATGGGGTTGTATATTTTATTTGACGCTTGGCTAGTGGAAGCACTCGTGCTTTCCGCATAGTGAATTTCATGATGTTTCTACCACATTTACAAACCTTAACAATACTGCTGCTCTGTGCACCTTTGTTTGCCTTTGAATCTAGGCTTGGCAGTACTCGATTCACAGAGCTTCATGATATAGCCCCATGGTTATCCTCGAACTCTGAATTCATTATATAACCTTGGCTCTTTGTGTGGTTAATCATATGCATTGATGTTGTTGTTTATCATGATCTTGTAGACACTAACATGTTTCTTGCAGGGATGTGTTTGTGGGAACATTTGGCGATCGTAAAGTACATGTCACCACTGGGGGCATGGGCTTTGCGAAAGTTGGTGTTCCCTTGTGTGTTTTCTTCATACCTTAATGTGCTTGATATCAATAACTGATATCAACCACCTTAAGGTGGGGGCATATAAGGTAAGCTGTCTGTTATAGATGTTAGCAATGTGTTTGACCTCAGATGCATAGACCTACACCAGAGTAGTGCATCATGCATCCTAAGCTTGTTTGTAATCAATCAATCAATCATATAAGCCCTTTGCGGAGGTGGTATATCAAGCATATCCTTTTTCTTAAGCCCTTTGTAGAGGCAGGGTTGGTGTATTTCTCATAGTAGATTACATCATCCTATCATTTTCAAAAGTCCTCTGCAGAGGCAGGGAGTGGTTATGTGACTAACTCAACCCTTAAGTGTGTCTTCGACAATTGTTGAAGTGAAGCCCAATCATTGGTGTGTGCTTGTAATGTGCCTGAGATGGTGATGAGCTTAGAAATAGGGAACACACCATTGCTTGTCTGTCATGTTTTCTCCTTGTTTTCAAGTGTGTGTGTTTTGGCGTGCTTGTTTTGTATGGTGTGTTTGTTGCCCCATATGCATAGACCAGCGTCTTGAGTAGTGTTTTGTGCATTTTGGGAGGTTTTGCATGTATTGCATGTGTGTTGACCCATATGCAGAGACCATCGCCATCGAGTAGTGCTTCCTACATTTTGGGAGGTTTGTTTACTTTCCAGTACTTATATTTGCATTTCATATATATGAGAAAAAGAAAAGAAAGATATCATTTTTGTCTTCCATGCATTAATGTGTCTTTCATGCATTAACTATCTACTCTGTGTCCTGTGTAACTGTAATTGTCTTCTTCGTGTTTTGCATGCTTGTTACTGTCTTCTATGTGATTGGCGTGTCTTCTCCATGCTTGGTGTGTTTGTTGTGTTTGTGACCTTACTTTAATGCATGTATGGGCCTCATGTTCATACATACATTAAAGTGGGGGCTAAATATAACATCAGAAAATGTCCCCTTGGGGGATTTTCCCTCATAAGGTTTAGCTCCCAAGTCTTTAGAGTGCATTTAGGACATTTTAGTTCATATTTTAGCACCTCGATGGAATGAGACCTAAGTCCCATGGAAAATAGGACCTAGGAGGACCCCTTGAGCTGTACCCTACCTAAAATAGGGGGGAAGACTTGGGCACCCGTGCCCTAGTCCTAACCTATTTTAGGGCAACCTCAATTTTTGGGTGTTAGTTAGTGATCATTATTAGGTCCCTTTTCCGACACGGTAAGTTTGAATTTCAAATATCTTGGTGGGAGTGCTTGTAGTTGCATATAAAAGCATTCTTAGGCATTCATTTGTAAACTAGATTTCAACTAGATTCCAACTAGCAAGCTATTGTGTTCTCAAGGTGATCCAAGGCTTTATATTGTGTTGCAAGAGTAGACTTGTATGTTTTATGTGTTGATATTTGTAGATTTGAGCATCATTCTCCTCATGGCATGAAGAGCATCTTCCTAAATGAGAGCTTCACTACAAGGTGACATATCATTGTGTTTTTATCATTAATTCCTTTGGCTTTGGCCTCTGCCTCACAAGGGCATGCCCTCTTTGTCTGACAATGGTGTTCGAAGACTTAAGTGTCCTCCAGGGTTTGACTGAGGGAAACCTTTAAACACCACAACCCACAAACCAAGTCTTGTGATTGCAGGTTACAGGTGTCACATTTGGGAAAATTGGAGTTGCAGGAAGGAGTGGCATGCATCAAGGATTCAGGATCTGAAGGAAAGACAGACAAAAGATAACTTCCCGGACTAGGGCACTTGCTCCAATGTCCTCCGTAGATAGATTCTAGAAAATAGAAGTCACAGGGCTGATCAATGTCTGAAGGAGGTCCAGATTCCCTGAAAAAGTAGGTACCTTGGACTTGGGTGCCCACTCCAGTGTCCTTGACTATTCTGCTTCAGAACCCTGAAAATAGGTATTCTGTAATTAGTCATTTTACTCCTGTTTGCAAGAGCTTTTTCCGTAATTCATTAATTTGTTGTCGTATTTGCATAATTAGGGTTTTAATGGTTAATTGAGCATAGGAGAAGGAAAAATTGATAATTAATTCCCTGATCCAATCTTCTCCTCATTTGCATGTGACTCTAGTGTATTATAGTGCTCGCCACTTGACCCTAGATCCTTCAATGTTAGGGTGAAAGGAGGATTTTAACATCTAAGCCACAAAAGATTAACAAATCCATTTTTACTCTAAACAAAAACCATCCAAAGTGCATGAAGGAAATTGAGTGTATTACAAAGTTTTGTTACAAAAAATATGACAAAATGATACATCACACGGAGTTATTCTACTAGTCAAGTGTTGATATATATCAACCCCATCTTCATATATGGACTAGGTCCATTTTTTCTTACTTGCTGAAGAGACATACTGTCCTTATCAATATTTGTTTGTTTTCATCATCCACCGACTAGGTAGAGCCACAGAAGAATGGAAATAATAAAAATGAGAGAGGAGATAAAGTGCCTTAGGATCACCATGTAGGAGGATGCCCCCAAAACACCCTCCGCAATGATAGGCCCCCAAGGCAAGACACACAACAATAAAGAAGAGGAGAGAGGAGAATAGAAGAAGTGAGATACAAATAGAAGAATTTTATGGTAGAGGCAGTCTCGTTGTATCCTTGACCTTACAAGAGTATCAAGGGTCATCCAAAGAGACCTAAACAACACATAACACAACATGGGGGAACACAACGCAATGCTAACATCATATATATCTAGGAGGAGGGAGAAATACTTACATGGTTCAATGGGATAGTTCCTAGTGGACAATCCATGTCTATCAGCTTAGGATATATCATATTTGTTGATATTGTATTAACATTAAGTTTAGGATGACGATAAGCTTTGTTGGGGTTCAAAGAATGGTATACAATATAAGCTGTGTAGTTAATTCTAGCAGCTTGTAAAGGTACTCTAATTCCTTGTTGGTTTACACCACAACCATTGCCTACATAGTCAAAAATTTGGTACAAAATTTGAAATCCACAACCATAGAGAGAATCCATCTCTTTAGAAGATGGTAAGACCTTGTAGGTCTCATAATCTGTAGTATAATAGTATTGCCTTTATTTTCTACCAAGGAGACTTTGGGTTTCTTAGGTGTTTCCAAAGATTGCTTGGATGAGATCGATGTGACTTTTGATGTGTCAGGATTAGAGTTATTAAGTTTATATTCCCCAGTGAAGGAAGGAGTACAATCTAATGAACCCCAATCATCACCAAAAAGTACATTCGATGGTTTAGAGTCTTGCACAACATTATCTATAGAAAGATGTATTGATGAATCAACTCGTAAGCTATTTAGACTCATATGATTGTTAACTTGTTTTTGTATTTCAATATGTAAATATCTTTCTAGCTCTAGATCCACTTCGATGGTGTGAAGTTTATTTTTGTAAATGAACTTTATTGATCGATGGAGGGTACACGGAACTACCCCCATGGCATGAATCCATGGTGTACCAAGAATCATATTATATGAAAGCGAACTAGGCATGATATGGAAAAGGGTAGCTAATGTATTAGGTCCAACCTTTATGTGTAAAGTTATGGTATCCAGGGATTGTCTACCAACATTATCAAATCCATGAATGCTAAGCCTATCCAGTTTGATTAAAGAAGTGTTGACCTTGATTTTGTGTAGCAAATCAATGCCACAAACATTAAGAGTCAATCTGTTGTCAATCATAACTCTCTTTATCAACTTTTTTATCTATTGTGACAAAGATTACAAGAGGGTCATGTTGGTTTTGAACTTCAGTTGATGTTTATTCATGTGGTTGAAACAGAATATCCATTTTTGTTGCATGCATACAATCTAATAGAGCTGCTACATCATTTGTCTTAACAATAGGTGGCACTATCACCTTTTCTAAAGACTCTTGGAGCATTTTATGGTATGTAGGTGATGTTTGTATGAGTTCCCAAAGAGAGATGTGAGCAGGAGTAGCACAAAGTTGCTCAGGTTGAGAAGATAGAAGAGAGACATGCACATGTGTTGCTTGCTCACTTTGATTGTTATTATGGGTGTTGTATGTGTGAGAAATCACATTGTAATGTGGTTGTTGCAACACATTTTGAACACCTTGATTCCTTTGAGTGATTTGTCTTGTATAGTTTAGAATGTAATTCGGGGGTTGAGGTGTTTTTCTATCACCTTGAACTATAATGACCAATTTTAAGAAAGAATGCGCATTAGATTCCCCTTGCACAATCATCTTAGGAATATTACTACACTTTTCTAGTAACCCCTTAGTGGGTGGAAGAAACCTATTAAAGGTAATTGAATAAACATTTCTTTAATTCTGATTAAGCTCGACATTCATCCCTGTAGAATTTAATGTGAGGGATCTTTCTTTATCCACCAATGCTTCATCTTTTAAAGGGAGAGAATTGGAAAAAAGAGAAAAGGAATTGTTTATGGTTTGATCTTTAGTGACATCCAATTGAATAGAACTTGAACCAAAGGAGAGCTACCCAAGGTCTTCTCATCCTTAGAGATATCCAAGGGTCTTGAACATTCATCCAAAGAAGGAAGATCAAAGGTATTCACTTCCTTAGGGATGTCCAAGGTGTTTGAACATTCAACAAGAGGAGGAATTGTCCATAACTCATGGAATCATCATCATCATCATATATTTTAGATATTAGTTCCAAGCCATTAATAGAAGAACTTTCACACTCATCTTTCTCATGAGTCTTCATGGAGATGTATTTGGTTAGATCTTCTAATACCAAAGGGTAAGTATTAATGAGAGCTATGAAATTGTCAACATTAGATACATAATCAAGGATTTCAGATAAAGAGAACTTAAATATATCCTTATGATACATGGATTGTATATGAGTGAGAACATGAGGATTCATATTAAGGAATTTGTAGAAATTTTCAAAGTCTTTGATATATGCATGTAAAGATACCAAATAGGAATGAGATCAAAATGCCATAATAGAATATATTGGAATATTAATTCAAAATAAGATCTTTTCATTTATCAAATATAACCAATATGAGAGACTTTTGTACACCACAACACTAGTTTAAGGACACTAGGTTTTTGAAACTTATTACCAAGAACAAAAACACACTAGTTTAATTAAAAATGGAGTGATTAAGATGGAAATAGTGCTGTACAAAAGGTAATATAGACCACCTTTAAGATTTCTTGCAAAGAAATGTTAGAGAGAGGTTAAATTGTTTATGTTGAAATACATATTGTGTAATTACAAACATGTGAAATTTTCAAAGTATGAAATGATGCAAAATTTTCAAATGAGAAATAAAAATGTGATTTAAATCATTGCTAGAGCTCCATTTAAATATGTTTATGATAGCAGAAAAATATGAAATGAGATTTTGACTACAAACCCTAGCTTTTGGAATTACTAGGTTATATGAAAATTACAATTGTTTTAAAGCAAAACCAAAGAAAATGAGATATTTAAATGCAAGATGTGATATGATACAATGATGACTGATTGTAATATGGATTAGATCTGATGTAAATATCAGAAAATTAAATATTTTTTTATGATATGCAAGATAAAATAAGTAAAACTATGTCTTAATCCAAGACTAAATTGCTTGTTTTTTTTTTAAATTTTTTTCAAATGTATACTAAATGTTTCAATGCAAGATGATTAATATGATATGAATGAATGAAAGAGCTAATTACAATACTCAGCAAGATGTAAGTTCAATAAAAACACATGTTCACGAAAATGTTATTTATGAAAAGGAGATGCATGAAATGATGTTAAGCCTACCAAATCAAACCCTTCTTTCACAATAACATTCAAGGACAAAGCTAAGCCAAATCACAACCAAGCTAAGGTGGAATTATCTACAGAATTTGTGCTCTTGTTTTCTATGGAAAGATATGATTTAATTAGGTGTTTTTATCAAACCCTAGATCAACAATGGACAAAACCCTAGTTCTATGATAAATAGAGCATAACTTTCAAACCATGATAGATATGGACAATCTAGAAGAAGCACTAAGATCAATGAACAAAGGAGAACCTGATTCTAGAAGTAGAGATATTAAAATACTATGGTGCCCATGCCCAAGTCCTTGGAGTGAGAATTTGCCAATGGTCAAAACTAAGAAAATACTCTAGAGAGTGGCTAAATGTTGTACTCAGAGCCTAATTTGTCAGTAGGACAACTGAAGGACTATGAGGTGGGCACCCTAGTCCAGTATGGAGGAATTTCCCAAAACTCAAAACTAAGAAGATGATGCAAACAATGTCCCAATGCTAGATTCAGGGCTTGATTTGTTGGAAAGACATTGGTGCTTGTGCCCTAGTCTGCTACAAAAGAATATTCTACAAATTATTCTAGATCTTGAAACTTTATCATTTACACTACTTCTGTACACCTGCACTTCACCAAATCCCACACCTATAACCTGCAATCACAAAGAAAGGAGTTTGGCGGTTGTGGTGTTTAGGAGCTTGCCTCAATCAAGCCCCAAAATGATATTCAAGTCTTCTAATAGTGTTGTTAGATAGAGTGTATGCCCACAGGAGGGAAGAGGCCAAAGAAATGATGAAATAAAATGATTGAAACACAAATAGATGTCACCTTAGAGGTGAAGCCCTCATGGAGATGAAGATCTTTCAAATCATGAGGAGATGGATAGATGAAGCTAAATCTGTAACAAATAGACACAATAACAACACAATTCTTCTCTGTAACACAATGAATGCCTTGAAATCCCTTAGAACAATATCACAAGTATGCATTATCCATCTAGGTGTAACATGAAGACATAAACTCACTTATATATGTTTTCCTACTAACATTCATAATTCAAATTGAAAAGGTCAATAGTGGGAAATCTTTTTAAAGGTCCTATGCTAACACATTAAAGTTTTAAACCTAACAAATCAACCTAGACTTGGGCATGGAAACTCAAGTCCCAATGCCATTTTTGGTCATACTTAAGCATTTATAACTAGCCCCTAAGCCCCATTTGACATGGGTTTTGGGGGAAATTGGTTCAAGATAAGTATTCAACATGTAAAGTGTAAACATAGGGACCTAGGAGCTAAACTAGGAGGTAAAAAGGCATGAGGTTACTTTTTACTCCATAACAGAAGATATATAAGGAAAGATAAGGAGGAAGGTTGGAAAGTAATGATCAAGACTTATTATTTTGAATATAAGAAAGAAGAAATAGATACAAAAGGATAGAAAAGGATATCTGATTTGGAATATAATAGTAGAAACAAATATTAAGGGAGAAAGGAATATATATATCATCAGTGATATATTCATAACTGTTATAGTAGAAACATTATTGATAACAATAGATTTGGAATCCCTTAAGAGGTACATATATCAATCATACTGGTGCAGGAGCACCTACCTGATAGCTGGCCTCCATGAGGCAGTTAGTTAGTTTAAGTCTTGTTAATGTTTCCAAGAAGGTCTGATAAGACCAATGCATGTAATAAGGTCATGTTGACCGTGCTTTACTATTTTTAGCTAGTTTGTTATGATAGCTGTTATGCTGTATGTCCGGTTGGATTTCCCAGCTGCTTGGAGTCGAGTGGTAGTACTCGCAGGAGATCCTATTTATGCATGAGGATCAGTTGGTTTTAGACATAGATGTTGAGAAGCTAGATTGCAGGGAGAGAGAGACAGAATATTGTATTTACATCTTTTGAAATCAATAAAGAGATCCTGTTGTGTCAATTCTCTGTTGTGAATTTCATTGTGTGACCGATTTACTATTTTGGTGGTTGCATGGATTCGCTGATCCATTCCACCAGTTGATTTGTCGAATCGGTGGAATGGCCATGTACAGTAGTTTAGGATTTAGTCTGCATTTTGTGTTTGTTTGCATGCAGGTGTGCAGGATCGCAATTGAGAGGTGTTGAGGACCCTAGCATGGGTATGTGCTAGGTCGTGCTGATAGTTCGAGTCTGGAAGATCGCCCTGAAAGTAGATCGGGTCACCTCAGGAGGTTCGGCGGATTGGAAATTCGCTAAGATTGGAAAATCCATCACAACGGCATCATCAGGATATTTCTGTGTATATCCTGCAGTTACTTTGGGCGTCATCCGAGTAGATGGGGGTGAGCATGACGCAATCGTTTACATAAGGTGAATGCGTTTCGGGGTGATCATCATCAGGTGTTGCCGAGGAAGAGCGTATCGGCATAAGGTAGAAGATCGGGTTGATAAAACCATCGCGGGCCGATAATGTTAAGTTTGGCCAACAGCAAGATATTGAAGGAACTGCATGTGACGTCATCGTCATCAAGATAATCGTCATGAGGATATCAGGGTGACGTAAGCATCGAAGGAAAGGTGCGTGAGTTGTCGTCATCAGGATATATGAAGGGAACCGGATGTTTCATATCCTGCTGATGAACATGATGTTGAACATCATGATGCTGCAGAGTGTGTTTGGCGATAGGATGAACAGTGATCATTAGGAGGATGATTGCGCTTGCCGAATGTGATGATGCTGCCGATAGCCGGATATGATGATGCTACTGACAGGCGAAGGGTCGAAGGTTTGTCTGTAGGAGGATATCGGTCGGTAGAGAGAAAATATGATGATGCTAACAGTGTTAAGGGAAATATGATGATGATGATGAAGGGTTGCGGACATACATGTTGTATGTCAAGGTTTTAGTGTGGATGCCTCTGCATCATAGTGGTATCAGAGCTCAGCAAAAGGTCTGGGCTGTTGTGTGTTGATTCTGTCACTGAAAAGACAGAGGTAGAGGAGTGAGAGGTTGACAAAATGCCTCCGAAAGGTAATGGTACTGCAAGGGAATTGCAGGAGATGAAGGAAAAACATGCCAGAGAGATGAGGAAGATGAAGGAGCTTGCTGAAGCACTTCAAGCCAGGCTTGTAGCCCTGGAAAAGAACAAAAAGAGGGAAGTGGACGACAGTGAGTCTGAAGAAGATGAAGATGCTGTTGAAGAGTATGAAGAGGTAGCTGAAGATCTAGATGCTGAAGACCAGAGATTTGCAAAACTGTTAAAGGCAGTACAGAGGGATAAACCTAAGGTAAAGGTTGATGTTTCCAAGTATAATGGAAGTTTGAATGAAGATGAGTTACTGGATTGGATTGCTGCACTTGATAATCACTTTGAATGTGAAGATGTTGCTGAGGATCAGAAGGTAAAGATTGCAAAGACCAAGTTAGGAGGTCATGCTTTGGTATGGTGGGATTATGTACAATCTGAGAGAAGGAAACAAGGGAAGTCAAAGATCACTTCATGGGATAAAATGGTAGCAAGGATCAAAGGTAAATTCTTGCCCAGGGATTATGAAATTCAGATGTTTAAGAAGCTGCAATTTTTAAGGCAGAAGGAAATGGATGTGAAGGTATATACTGAGGAGTTTTATAAGTTGAGTATGAGATCTGGTCATCATGAGAATGAGGTAGCAAAGGTAGCTAGGTACTTGGCTGGCTTAAGATTGAACATACAGGATGAGTTAGTTTTAGCTAACCCTAAGAATGTGGAGGATTGTTACCAAATGGCAATCAGGATTGAAGAAAAGATGAATAGGAGACAAGATAAGTCCATGAGAGGAAGAGGCAGCAATATGAGGGGAAGAGGAGTAGCCCCTACAACAAGGCACACCAATGAGGGTCAAGAAGACACTGGTAAAGGACAGGGACAGTCTGATTTCAGAGGTGGATGGAAAGGTAATAAAGGCAGATTTGGAAGTGGTAGAGGTTCTACTACATTTTCAGGAAAGTGTTACACCTGTGGTGAGTTTGGTCATCCATTTTTCAAATGTCCAGAAAGCAAAGGTTCATCATCTAGAGATGATAGAATGAATGACAAGAAAGTACAACTTGTGCAAGAAGAGAAAGTAGAGCAAAGTGTGCAGAGTTCAAACACTTATCAAGGAGATAGAGTTCCTGACGGTTATGGGTATCCTGAGGAGGGAGAAGCATTGATGCTTAGGAGAACTAGTTTGTAGGCATCAAAGGATATGATGCAAAGAAGAGCTCTTTTCAAGACCACATGCAAGAGCAAAGGTAAAGTATGTAAGGTTGTCATTGATACTGGTTCAACAGACAACATGGTATCTCAGGAAATGGTGGATAAACTGCATTTGGAAAGGATTCCACACCAACACCCTTACAAGGCATCTTGGGTGAGTGATAGTCAATCACTTTTTGTCTATGAACAGGCATATGTTGATTTTCAGATTGGAGCATATCATGATAGAGTTTTGTGTGACATTTTGCCCATGGAATGTTGTCACCTACTGTTGGGTAGACCATGGCAATTTGATAGGAGGGTACTGTATGATGGGTATGCTAATACCTACACCATCAAGAAAGATGGGAAGACTATTATGTTGATGCCATTGCAGGAAGATGCTGCAGCACAGAAGGCAGCCAAAATCATTTTAGTGGGAAAGAAGGAGTTTGTGCAGATGCCTATAGGAGCAGGCATAAAGGCAGTTGAGGACACTGCAGGGAAAGAAGTTGTTAAGGACAACAGGTTGAAGACAGTTTCAGTTTTGACTGACAGAGGTCAGCAGCGGGTTCAGAAATAGGTTTGCAAATAGCAACCAGTTGAGAGGAATGACAAGGATGTTGTCATAGTTGGGACTATTGTTTGTCCTATAAGAGTTGAAAGGAAGATAGGATTGAACATTGCAGAAGTTCAAGAGGCAGTTCAGACAGAGGTTCTGGTCAGACAACCTGACAAACACAAGGTATGTGAGAGAAGGGCCTACATTGACAGGCATGAGGATTTACTTGCAAGAAAGCAAGTTACAGTTCAGAAGTCTTGGAGCAGCCGAGTGCCAGCAGAGGATAAAGCTGGAACAGGTCAAGACACTGCAAAGGCAAAGTGTAAAGGTGGAGGACTTCCACAACTAAACTCATGGGACATGAGTTCTTTTCTGTTGGGGAGTATGGTGCAGGAGCACCTACCTGACAGCTGGCCTCCATGAGGCAGTTAGTTAGTTTAAGTCTTGTTAATGTTTCCAAGAAGGTCTGATAAGACCAATGCATGTAATAAGGTCATGTTGACCGTGCTTTACTATTTTTAGCTAGTTTGTTATGACAGCTGTTATGCTGTATGTCCGGTTGGATTTCCCAGCTGCTTGGAGTCGAGTGGCAGTACTCGCAGGAGATCCTATTTATGCATGAGGATCGGTTGGTTTTAGACATAGATGTTGAGAAGCTAGATTGCAGGGAGAGAGAGACAGAATATTGTATTTGCATCTTTTGAAATCAATAAAGAGATCCTGTTGTGTCAATTCTTTGTTGTGAATTTCATTGTGTGACCGATTTGCTGTTTTGGTGGTTGCATGGATTCGCTGATCCATTCCACCGGTTGATTCATCGAATCGGTGGAATGGCCATGTACAGTAGTTTAGGATTTAGTCTGCATTTTGTGTTTGTTTGCATGCAAGTGTGCATGATCGCAATCGAGAGGTGTTGAGGACCCTAGCATGGGTATGTGCTAGGTCGTGCTGATAGTTCAAGTCTGGAAGATCGCCCTGAAAGTAGATCGGGTCACCTCAGGAGGTTCGGCGGATTGGAAATTCGCTAAGATTGGAAAATCCATCACAACGGCATCATCAGGATATTTCTGTGTATATCCTGCAGTTACTTTGGGCGTCATCCGAGTAGATGGGGGTGAGCATGATGCAATCGTTTGCATAAGGTGAATGCGTTTCGGGGTGATCATCATCAGGTGTTGCCGAGGAAGAGCGTATCGGCATAAGGTAGAAGATCGGGTTGATAAAACCATCGCGGGCTGATAATGTTAAGTTTGGCCGACAGCAAGATATTGAAGGAACTGCATGTGACGTCATCGTCATCAGGATAATCGTCATCAGGATATCGGGGTGACGTAAGCATCGAAGGAAAGGTGCATGAGTTGTCGTCATCAGGATATATGAAGGGAACCGGATGTTTCATATCCTGCTAATGAACATGATGTTGAACATCATGATGCTGCAGAGTGTGTTTGGCGGTAGGATTAACAGTGATCATCAGGAGGATGATTGCGCTTGCCGAATGTGATGATGCTGCCGATAGCCGGATATGATGATGCTGCTGACAGGTGAAGGGTCAAAGGTTTGTCTACAGGAGGATATCGGTCGGCAGAGAGAAAATATGATGATGCTGACAGTGTTAAGGGAAATATGATGATGATGATGAAGGGTTGC
The DNA here is from genome assembly GCA_027924645.1 of Cunninghamia lanceolata. Classification (NCBI taxonomy): domain Eukaryota; kingdom Viridiplantae; phylum Streptophyta; class Pinopsida; order Cupressales; family Cupressaceae; genus Cunninghamia; species Cunninghamia lanceolata. Next base: position 17,531,473 of record BSBN01001807.1, on the reverse strand, counting down.
GGACATACATGTTGTATGTCAAGGTTTTAGTGTGGATGCCTCTGCATCACATACCAATTCCCAAGCAATACAATTGAAATAATAGGAGGTTAGTAAGTAGGAAATGATGGCCCTTTCCATGGTTGATGAGATGGTAAAGTGTTGATAGGCCCCTTCATCAAGTATGCTACCCTGAGTTTAGTGCTCAAGGGTTGGTAGGCTTATGAGTGCATCTTATCAAGCACGCCACCTCAGGGTGTGACACTCGTGGACTGGGAGGCAATTAATTTCTTCTAAGATTGATCAAGGAATCTTATCAAGCATGCCACATCGAGGTGTGACACTCGTGGGTTGAGAGGCAACTTAGTGCTCCTAGGCTTGATCAAGGAGGATGGTCGACCTCTAAGTTGAACTGAGATATGTTAGATGAACTGACCCCTTTCATGCTCTCGATAATATTATTACTTACTAACACTCCAAGAAGATTCAATATGTGATTGGCCTAGGGAATTGTTTTATGTATTGAACTAAAATTTATTATGCTATGATGATTTGATCGAATTATTTATGTTATAAAGTATTGATCTCAGTAATAATTATGCTGTGATAGATGAACTTAATATGACTAATAGATTAATTTAATATGAATAATTCTATTAACTAGTTATTATCTAATTTATTGATCTCTAATATTTCTAATGTCCTTTTCTAGTGATTATTATTGTATACAGGTAAAGAAATCTAAAATATCCTAAAAGGGGACATTACAAGTGGTATCAGAGCTTTGATCCTGCTAGCTTGTAGATAAAAGATAGTATATGACAACAAGCCAAATAACTCAAAGGGAATGTGAGAGAGAGAAAGAAGGAAACTTGCAACAGGTAATAGCCCTACCTGAAACAATACAATGAGTGAAGAATTGGGAAATGTATTGAGGGCTTCCATGGAACACAATGAAAAATATCTCAAGCTCTCATGGACCAAAATGAGAAGACAACTCAATTACTCCTATAAACCATCCAAAATATGAACAACACAATTAGAACTCTTAGACCCAACCAAGTTAAAGGGAAGGATGCCCCTCTAATCATTCTGAAAATAATAAAACTTCTTTAGAATCAACACCTAGAGCAACATGACCTGCATTCTTGCCTAGTGAGGAATAAGAAAGAGAAGAAGAAAAGCCCATAGAATCAAATGAGATTGAGGAATTGGTCAAAGCCTATTCCAAAATTGATCATGAAATTAGAAAAAATATCCCATTAGAGACTATTGTGATATAAGAACAAGAAATACATCAAGGAAAGATAAATGGAAACCTAATAACAAATTACAAAAAAGCTAAGTAGGATAAACCTTAAAAATTTTGATGTCTTAGGAGAATTCATGACATGAGAATGTATCCAAAAGCTTGACATATATATTTCTCAAGCCTCATGACCAAGGAAGATGCTCTTAAATTTTCCACTCTACACTTGAGAGGGGTTGCACATGAATGGTGGCATCATGGGATTATCACACAAGGACACCAAAATGTTGTAACATATGATGAATTTACACAAATACTCATCAATTGATTTGATCTAAAACATCCCCAAAGGCATTTCAAAGAATTAACACAATTGAAACAAAAGGGATCCATAAAAAATTATGTGGCTGAGTTCCAAAGAATTTTAGTCATGGTGCTAGGTGCCAATGAGGGAAGGCTCACTTACATGTTTATAGAAGGGTTGATGGAGTCTCTTCATGGTTTGGTGGGAACTCTTGATCCAAAAACCCTCCAAGATGCAATCTAGAAAGCATTAAGATTAGAAGCCACAACAGTTAGGAACAAGACATACTTCAAGAATGCACCAATTAAGCAACATGAAGAACCATTTCCCCAAAATAAGACTTGGTCTCCTAAATCCAACACAATTGAAGGAACCAAGAATTAAATTATAAGGGAATATGTTTCATATGTAAAGAAAAATGGGATCTAGGTCACCAATGTGCAAAAAAAGGATGAGTACACAACCTAAAAACCATGATAGCTGAGGAATGGGTGAAAGAAGAATTAGAACTTGAAAGGAAGAAATTGAAACAAGATGAAAAAGAGTTTTCAAGTGGTACATTAGCTATACTTTCAGGGGCACCCAAATACTACCCATTTAGAGTTCATAATGTGCTACAAGGTCAAAAGGTAACCGTGTTAGTCGATAGCAGTGCTACACATTACTTTATTGATGAGGGACTAGTAATAAAGATGGAATTAAAAGATGAAGAATTGGAAGGGTTCAAGGTAGTCATGGCGGATGGATTCACTACCCCTTGCACACAAAGAGTTTTGCAACTAAGAATTACCTTGGGTAGACACCAAATATGTGAATATTTCTATTTGGTGAACATAGGTGATTCAGATGTGGTTTTGGGCATTCAATGGTTACACTCATTAGTTAGATACTATCAAGACTTCCAAAAGATGGAACTGTGTTTCCAACATGATGGGAAAGAAGTGGTAATACAAGGTATATCAGATGGGTCTCCTAGGGTTGTATCATCAAAAAGGATGCAGAGAGCATTTAGACATGGACAAGTACAAGATGGTGGATAAGAACATTCTATACAAAGACTAAATATACCTCATTCTAGGATCAAAGATCAAGATGTCATTTGAGGATGAGAGAAAACTTTTCTTAAGTTAGGGGCCTTACAATTTACTGACTCTTAATTTCATTGTTGAGAGATATTGGGAAATACAATTATATGAAATAGAAGGATATTAGACAATACATTATCCTCATACTTTAGAAAAGGTTCTCAACCTTATGATCTTAAAGGGCCATGTTGGCGGTTGGATAGAGACAAGTAGACTAATAACCATTCTTTAAGGAGGATTGATTTCGGATGCTAATTACTTGAGGAGCGTCCTAGTTGTGATTGCTTAAGGAAAAGAAATCTTGGGTGGGGTGGTCTGTAATGTCATGTACTATGGAAGGAATTCATTAAAATAAATTTAATTTTGATATGGCCGACTCCCTCAAACAACAAAAAATTTTAATACACTCAAACAAATCTCGGCTAACTTCTTGATTATGGCTGACTACCTTTGTATGCTAGCTGACTTGGTGCCCCTTTGGAGTTTGAATTTAAATAAACAATATTACCTATGAGGCTGACCTCATTAATAAAGTGCTCCCTATATAATTGCCTCACTAAAAGACAAATGATTAAGATATTTTATGAGAAGATATAAAAATTGTGAAGAGGTGTGTGTTATCAAGAGTCATCTTCATTACAAATAGTTGCATCCACTATCAAATATTTGAAGATATATAAGGAGATATAAGGAGGAAGGTTGGAAGGCAGCGATCAAGACTTATTATTTGGAATATAAGAAAGTAGAAACAAATATAAAAGGATAAAAAAGGATTTCTGATTTGGAATATAACAACAACAACAAATATAAAGGTAGAAAGGAATATATATATCAGTAGTGATATATTTATAATTGTTACAATAGAAACATTAGTAATAACAACCGATTTAGAATCCCTCAAGAGGTACATATATCAATCATACCAATTCCCAAGAAATACAATTGAAATAATGATGTAGGAGCATCCTAGGTTCTAGAAAAATCTTGCATCAACCAAAAACATTTGTATTTTCTTTTATTTTCTTTTATTTTTGAGTTCATTTCAATTCAATTCAATTTAGTTCAGTCAGTAGTAGTTCCATCATTTTCTACCGCATTTTGTCATGTTTGCATTTTAGAGTTTGCAGAGCAGGACTTAGCATCTAGGCATCATCATACACCTCATATCCAAAATTTAGATCATTTGGATCAGTTTCTAGAAAGATATCCTTATCAGAAGATCAAGTGTTTTCTCAAAATAAAGCATTCAGATAGTCTCAGACAGTCAGCTAAAGGAGAAGGTTTATGGAGCACTTCCATAACTTGTGAAGCAAATTGAAGCATATAACATAGCACATTATGATCATATAGACCTTCCTTGAGGTCTGCACCTTGATTCATTCAATTGTGGAGGATTTCCATATGTTCTGGGCTGACCTAGTTGCTGCTACATGTTATATCTCTTTCATTGGAGTTTGTAATCTTTCTTGGCTAGCCTAGAGGATTCTTCCAATCTAGAGATGATATATAATCATGAATTAGATGTATAGGAAAGTAGTAGTTAGAGTTATTTAGTGATAGATAATTCTAGAGTTAGATTTTCTTCTGTAAGGCACTTCAAAGCCATATCTTACACATTGGAGAATCAAGCCTTTAAGCCCTTATTTTGTAGCCCACATGTTGCTACATGTAATCATTTTGAATCTATGATATACTAAACATTTGAATCACTCTTTGCATTCTATATTTGAGTTGCTTCTGTTGTGTTTACTCTTGTTGTATGGCCTGGATAGTTCACTCTGTGAACCCCCCTAACCGTGACTGCATCAAGTGTTATCAGAGTGAAGATTTGAATCCTTTGAGAGAAAAGTTTTTGAAGGCATTATGTAAGATCTTGCTGTGAACAGATCACCAAACCTAAGGTAGACTACCTGTGTTGTCAACGGATCATCGATTGTGAGGTAGTTGTCACCTTATAGCTCGATCACTGAATTTGAGGCAGTTACACTTGATCCTATGAAGAGATGCCACTGAGGAGAATACCTGCTATTGGTACTATGGCTAGAAGGATGGATGAGATGATGGAGATGATGAAAAAAATGCAATTTTGATTGGATGATGTTGAAGAAGATCAAAGAAGAGGACTTACACCTTGAACTATGGTTGAAAGTGATGATGAAGAATTTTAGTCTATTGATCAAAATGAAGAAACCCTAGAAGAAGAAGAAGAATTAGATCAAGTGATTAATGTTGAGAGCTATTTTGAAGGTTGGAAAAATACCTAGAGTGGATGTACCAAACTATACTGGAAATTTGAATCCAGAGGAATTGATTGATTAGATAAATGACCTAGAAGAATACTTTGAATATGAGGAAATTGAAGATCCAGAGAAGGTGAGATTTGCAAAGACTAAGTTGAAATGACATGCTGCTATTTGGTGGAAATAAGTTTAGTTGGATAGAAATAGGAGAGGAAAAGAAAAAAACACAAAATGGGATAGAATTGTGACAAAGTTGAAGAATCAATTTATACCTACTGACTATGAGTTGGAACTGTTGAAGAGATTGCAGAACCTGAGACAAAAGGAGAAATATGTGAAGGAGTATACTGAAGAATTTCATAGGACGATTATAAGGACAAGACATAGTGATGAAATCAAGGATAAAGTGGCAAGATGCATCAATGGACTAAGATTAAACATTTAAGAAGAACTATGTTTGGTGAGGATGACAACCTTGGAAGAAGCATATCAGTTTTCCCTGAAAGTTGAAGAAAAGTTGAACAAGAAGCATGAGCAGAGATAGAGAGATAGAGGAGGCAAATTTTAGAGAGGTAGAATATTTTCTGGAGGAGAAAGATCATATGCAAAGCAAAGAAAATAAGATAGCATGCTCAAGAAGGAAGACAAAGATAACAATTCATACTGAAGAGATGACAAAACTTTCTACTGCAGAGGGAATCATAATTCATAGAAGAGTGAAGGGTACAGGAGAAATGAAAGAGGGTTTGATAAGAGAACATTCAAAGGACCCTATTTTAAGTTTGGAGGTGAAGGACACAGAGCATTTGAATGTCATTAGGGAAGTACAAGAAAAAAGACAGAATAGTGGAAGAGCAACTTATGTAGAAGAAGAACCTATTGGATCACCTAATTCAGTTGGTAAACCTAAGAAAGAAGAATCACTAGTCATGAGGACAGCACTATTTCAAATAGAGACAAATAAGGAACCATCGTAGAGGAAAAGTTTGTTCCTAACCAAATGCAAATCATAAGGTAAATATTGTAAGGTTGTAATTGATAGTGGTAGTTTGAATAATTTGGTTTCAGAGGAGGTGGTGACTAAGCTGAACCTCGAGAGATTGAAACACCCTAAGCCCTATCAAATAGCATGGATTCAAGATGATCACAAGGTACTAGTGAGTGAACAATGTTTGGGAAATTTTCATATAGGATCTTATCATGATAAAGTATTGTGTGATATTATTCCTATGGATGTATGTCATATATTGTTGGGTAGACCATGGTAGTATGATAGAAAAGCTATACATGATGGGAGAAATAATACTTCTACTATAACATCAAATGGAAAGAGAATTACCTTGATTCCTTTGGAAGATGTGTTGGAATTAGGCCAGACAACTCAGAGGGGGGGTGAATCAGATGTCCCACAAATTTAACCTTTTCTAACTTTAATCTTCTTTCACAACTTACAAACATATTAATGATGTAAACATTAAAGCATGAATCAACAACACAAGAGCAGAAACAAAATGAACACACTTGACACCAAGATTTTTAACATGGAAACCTGGTTAAGGGAAAACCATGGTGGGGGTTAACCCACAAGATTTGTACCCTGTTAAAAGTGCTTGAAAGAAATGGGAAGACACTTGCCTTCGGGCGCACTGCCTAGAGCTCACTGCTCAAAGAGGATCACTGCCTACAAGAATTTATGTTTAATACAGAAAGATTTAACTAAGAAATAGCATCTTCATCATGCCTGGTTCAGTCTCATTGAAAGCTCACAAAAACTTCTACTCTGCCCCCAAACACTTCTTCACCATCTCTTCATCCTTTACTTCTCTTATTATTCTACTTCTCCTCTCTTCTACTCTACCTTTGTACCTTTCTTATAATTTTATCATTTTCGCACAAGGACACAATTCCACAACTCATCAACAAGTATTTATATGCTTCATCAACCTTGGAATGAACATCAAGGTCAGCTTCAATTAATGCAGATCACTATATCATCGGCCAAACATTGCTAGGGCTTAAATCTTACTTGAACAATATGCCACGCTCCAAAGAATTGCTCTAAGATCATCTGCAACACACTTGAATCATCTAGTCAGCCAAGACTAGGAAAAATAGCAACACTAAGGAAGAAATCTTCAACAATGATCTCAATCTTCAATGTAGACCTCCAACACAGTAGGGACACAATCCAGAGACCTCCACAAGCACATTGAATTCAGCAATAACATCTGCACTACTCCAAATCAATAGAATCACTTGCATCTTCATTTGGTGCCGTAAGAACACTGTCTACCATGACTATCACACTAGAAGGATTGCTTGCGGACCTCCAAACCATGAACCACTTGAGTTGATGACACACACTGACTTCCCAAACATGTCTCTAGATCCATAGATCATTCTATCTTTTCTGAACACTACAAAACCCAGTTCTAATTAGTTAGCCATAACTTCTTCAAATCTTTATGCGGACCTCTCAAATCTTAACTAGAGCTACTACAGACAATCCTCTACATAGCCATATGTTCCACGTACTTAGATTTTCATTAATTTTTTCAATATCCTCAACATTTCAATCTTCTAACCAGGTAATAAAATAGGATACAGTTGACATCAATGGAAACAAGGATATGTTGACATTAATGACAACATGACTTAGGAACCTATTTGCAATAATCTCCCCCTTTGTCATTGATGGAAACATATGATGTGAAAAAATGATTTAACCATCAAGACAAGAACGTCTCCCCCTTTCTCTTATCACACCTGCAACCATTTTTCTTTATAGCTCCCCCCTTTACTAGTAACTAGTTTTGCACATGACTTCTCTCCCCCTTTGACATGAATGGCAAAGGACACATATTTGCAATATTTTCTCCCCCTTTTTGTTTTAGTCTGATCTCCAAAATTTGCATACTGACTACTCCCCCTGAGTAGTATCTCCTTAACATCAATCCAGATCACAAGATATGACTGTGAATTCCACCAGACTGATGCACCCTAGTGCATCTTAGTTCTGATTAGGAGGGGTAATAACCCCTAACTTCTCTCTGCGTACTCAAAAGTATCCTTGGGTAGAGGCTTAGTGAAAATATCCATAATCTAATCCTTTGAAGAAATAAACTCCAATCTAACTTCATTCTCATTAACCTTCTCTCTTAAGAAGTGAAACTTGATTGATATATGCTTTGTCTTTGAATGCAACACCGGATTCTTTGAGATGCTTATTGCACTTGAATTATCACAGAAGATTGTAATAGGCTCCTCAAACACAATTTTGATGTCTTTCAACATTTACTTCATCCACAGAATTTGAGTACGATTCTTTGTTTCTGCTATATACTCTACCTCTGCAGTAGACAGAGATATTGCCTCTTGCTTTTTTCTCATCCAAGAAACCAATGTCCTTCCCAAGAAGAATGCATCACCACTAGTACTTTTCCTATCATCCACATCTCTTGCCCAATCAACATCTATGTATGCATGAAGAGTGAAGTCATTATCCTTTGGATACCATAAACCATAATCAAGTATCCTTTTAAGATATCTAAAAATTCTTTTGACTGCTACAACATGGGATTCTCTAGGATCAACTTGAAATTTAGCAACAAGTCCAACTACACTCATGATATCAGGTCTGGTCTGAGTCAGATAGAGCAGTCCTCCCATCATTGATCTATACCTTTTCTAATTTACCTTAGGGGAGTCATCATCTTTACTCAACTTACATCTAGTTACCATGGGTGTACCCACTGGATTTGAATCTTCCATTCCAAACGTTTTCAACAATTCTCTCACATACTTAGATTGAGATATGAAGATACCTTTATCTGACTGAATGATTTGCAGACCTAAGAAGAAATTCATTTCAACAAACATGGACATCTCAAATTCACTTTACATCTGATCAGCAAATGTTTTGCACATACTGTCATTTCCACCAAAAATGATATCATCAACAAATACCTCAACAATCAGAATGTACTCATGATCAATCTTGGAGTAAAGATTGCTTTCAACAGTGCCTTTACTATATCCTAGCTTTAGCAGATACTTATATAATCTTGCATACCATGCTCTTGGGGCTTGTTTGAGTCCATACAATGCTTTCCTCAACCTACAGACCATATTTCTCTGATCAGACAACTGAAATCCTTCTTATTGCTCAATGCAGACTTCTTCCAATTCTCCATTCAGGAATGCTGACTTGACATCCATCTGATAGAACTTGAAAACTTTATAAGTAGAAAATGCAAGAAATAATCTGACTGCCTCTATTCTTACCACTGGAGCAAAAGTTTCTTCAAAATCAATTCCTTCCACTTGAGAATATCCTTTGCATACTAGCCTTGCTTTGTTTCTTACAACTTCACCATCTACATTTAGTTTATTCCAGAAGACCCATTTAGTTCCAATCACATTTTTGTCTTCAGGTCTAGGAACAAGATCCCAAGTGTGATTCTTTTCAATTTGCATTAATTCTTCCTCCATGGCTTTTACCCAATTTTTATCATTGCAAGCTTCACCTACTAATTTTGGTTCAATCTTTGAAATCAAACAAATCTCCCCTTGATCTTCAGCAATTCTTCTCCTAGTTCGAACACTGTTATTTCTATCTCCTATGATCTATTCTTTAGGATGATTTAGTCTTACATACCTAGGAGTTTTTGGATTTTCTTGAACCTCTGTTTCTTGAGCTTGTTCCTCAACATCTGCACTATCCTCTTGAGTCACTGGATTTTCCAAATCAATCTAGATTTGAGTCTAGTTTTGAACTTGCCTTCCTTGACTTTGACTTTCATCTTGATCATCGGAATCATATCTCCAAGACCTGGAATGTCCTTCTTTGCTCTCATCAACTCTAACATTTGCACTTTCGACAATCATTTTCAATCTCTTGTTAAATCACCATTATACCTTGCTTTGAGTAGAGTAACCCAGAAATATTCCTTCATCACTTCTTGCATCAAACTTGCCTAGATCCTAATGTCTTTTGATATAGCATTTACTACCAAAAACTTTGAAATATTTCACAGTAGGAGGATGACCAAACCATAGTTCATAAGGGGTCTTTGATCTACACCCAGTCAAGAGTGTAGACAGCAGTACTCTCAGCTTCTCTCCAATAGACTTCAGGAACATTTGCTTCCATCATCATGGTCCTAGTAGCTTATTAAATGGTCTAATTCTTTCTTTCCACAACTCCATTTTGCTAAGGAGTCCTAGGAGCAGATAATTATCTTTTTATTCCTTACTTTTCATAGAATGAATCAAACTCACCAAAGGTAAACTCTTCACCTCTGTCAAATCTCAGAAACTTTATCTTCACACCAATCTCATTCTCCATCATGACTTTAAACACTTTAAATTTTTCAAGAGCTTCTAATTTTTATTTCAGGAAGGTTACCCACATCATCCGGGAGTAATCATCAATCATCAACATAAAATATTTGTCTCCTTGCACACTCCTAATTCTAGCAAGACCACAAAGATCAATATGCACAAGTTCCAACAATCCACTTGAAGATCGTTCTTTACTCTTGAATGAAGTTCTATTATGTTTACCTAATTGACATTCTCTACACATGCTATTAGTAGGTTTCATGAGTCTTGGAAGATTTCCTATAGCCTGAGTGGAACTTATCTTGACAATGTTATCAAAATTTACATGACACATTCTCCTATGCCAAAGCCAACTCTAATCAAATTGAGCAATCAAGCAACTTTTAACATAACTACTTAAATGAAAGATGTTACCTCTAGTCTAAGTACCAGATGCAATTTTAGTCCCAGAGATTTCCAAGATGCTACATTTTCCATCCTTGAATCGAAGATCATAACCCTTGTCAACCAATTGTCCAACATTGAGAAGATTATGCTTCAATCTTTCCACATATAGAACATCATTAGTTTTATTCTTACCATCAAAAGAGATGGATCCTTTACCATGGATTCTTCCAACTGAGTTGTCTCCAAACTTCACAATTCTACCTTCATATTTTTCAAAGCTTACAAACATACTTTTATCACCAGTCATATGATGAGAACATCCACTATCAATTACCCATTCATCTTTCTCTACAACCTAAGCAGCCAAGGCACTTTCCACATTTGCACAACTAGCAGATTCAGTAGGCACCAGATCTTCTACTTTGATAGAAATGAACACCCAATCACTTTATGTGGAACCTCCATGATTAGATTCATCATCTGTGACTCCTTCTTCACCTGCTTCTTGGACATAGTACCATTTCTTCTGAAGCCTAGGTCTGTTAGGGTTTGGCTTTGAACCTCTCTCCAAACACCTTGAGGCAAAATGACCAATCTTATTGCAAGAAAAACATTTGAATGGCAACTTTCCTTCATACTTACCATATCCTCTTGGCAATATTTTGGCAAAAAGGGCTTCAAGTTCATCGAACTCAGTTTCATCATCTTCAAGATCCTTCCTTGTCTTGTCAAATCTGTTTGATCTTCTTAAAGAGCTTTCACCTGGATCATATCTTTGCTTTCCATGAATACTGGATTTAAATGTAGATTCAGACTTAGGAAGAGAATCACCAAACTCACTCATTTCAAATGTTGAAAGCTTACTAACCAACTGATCCCTTGTAACAGTTGTCACAATCCTAATCTCTTCAATGGCAGCAACTTTGTGCTTGTATGCTGGAGGTAAGGATCTGAGCACTTTGGCAACAATCTCTGATTCTTCCAATACTCCACTAGCACTTTTGATACCGATCACAAGTTCATTCACCTTCTACATGTAGGAAGTAATGTTTTTATCTTTGCTCATCATCAATCTTTCATATTTACCCTTCAGGATTTATAGCTTGGCACATTTGACATATTTATCACCTTCATACAGAGTTTCCAGCTTATTCCAGATTTCATGAGCAGTTTTTAATTCTAGGACATTTGTCATTTTTGCATCAATCAGGGCAATTAGCAATGCTTCTTTAGCTCAAATGTTGTGTTCAACATCCTTGAGTTCATCTAGAGTTGTAGGGCCATTCTTTGGAACCTTATACTCATCCTTAGTTATCAACCAAAAGGCATCACCCATACATTGCAAGTGACACTCCATGCACTTCTTCCACAAAGGGCAATTCATTCCATCAAACCTCAGATTATCCTTGTTGTAAGTCAACATGTTGGATCTCCTTAAGCAGTTAGGCTTCTTCTAGAGGAACCAACTCTGATACCAATTGTTGGAATTAGGCAAGACAACTGAGAGGGGGGGTGATCAGTTGTCCCACAAATTTAACCTTTTCTAACTTTAATCTTCTTTCGCAACATGCAAATAGATTAATGATGTAAACATTAAAGCATGAATCAACAACACAAGAGTAGAAACAAAATGAACACACTTGACACCAAGCTTTTTAATGTGGAAACCCGGTTAAGGGAAAACCAGGGTGGGGGTTAACCCACAAGATTCATACCCTATTAAAAGCACTTGAAAGAAATGGAAAGGCACTTGCCTTTGGGCACACTGCCCAGAGCTCACTGCTCGAAGAGGGTCACTGCCTACAAGAATTTATGTTTAATATAGAAAGATTTAACTAAGAAATAACATCTTCATCATGCTTGGTTTAGTCTCATTGAAAGCTCACAAAAATTTTCTCTAACCCCAAACACTTCTTCACTGACTCTTCATCCTTTAATACTCTTGTTCTTCTACTTCTCCTCTCTTCTGCTCTGCCTCTATACCTTTCTTATGATTTTTATCATTTTCACACAAGGACACATTTCCACAACTCATCAACAAGTATTTATATGCTTCATCAACCTTAGAATGAACATCAAGGTCAGCTTGACTTAATGAGGATCACTATACCATCAGCCAAACATGGCTGGGGCTTAAATCTTCCTCAAACAATACGCCACGCTATAGAGATTTCTCTAAGATCATCTACAACATGCTTGAATCATCCGGTCGACCAAGACTGGGAAAAATAACACCAAGGAAGAAATCTTCAATAACAAGCTCAATCTTTAATGTGAACCTCCAACATAGTAGGCACACAATCCAGAGACCTCCACAAGCACATTGAATTCAGCAATAACATCCACACTACTCCAAATCAACAAAATTACTTGCATCTTCATCTAGTTCCTTATGAACACTATCTGCCATGATTGTCACACTAGAAAGATTGCTTGTACACCTCCAAACCACGAACCACTTGAGTTGATGACACACGCTAACTTTCCAAACATGTCTCTAGATCCACAGATCATAGTGTTTCATTTGCAGAGCAATCCAGACCAATTCCCTATCACTCTATGTCTTCTAAACACTGCAAAACCTAGTTCTACTAGGATGGCCATAACTTCTTCAAATCTTTGTGCGGACCTCTCAAATCTTAACTAGAGCTACTACAAACAATCCTCTACGCATCCATATGGTCCATATACTTAGAATTTCATTAATTTTCTTAATATCCTCAACATTTCAATCTTCTAACTAGGTAATAAAATAGGATACAACTGACAGATCAATGGCAACAAGGATATGTTGACATCGATGACAACACCACTTAGGCACCTATTTACAACAAGATGAACCTAAGGGTCAATTATGTGGGAATGCTAGGATCTATTTGGTTGATGAAAGGAAATTTCTAGATGGTTTGAGACATGAGAATATGTGTTATGTTTTGATTCCTAAGAAGCCTGTAACCCTAAAGATAGAGACTAAAGAATCACAACTAGACGAGATAACTGAATTACTGATAGAATATGAAGAAATCATATCAGATAATGTACATAAAGGATTGCCACTAATCAGGAGTATCAGTCATCACATGGATCTTATACCTATAGCTAGTTTGCCTAACAGAGAAGCACACAAAATGACACCAATAGAGAATGAAGAGTTGAATAGATAGATACAAGAATTATTGAGGAAATGTTTGATCAGAGAAAGATTGAGTCCTTGTGCAATACCTACAGTGTTAGCACCGAAGAAGGATGGAGAATGGAGGATGTGTATTGATTCTAGAGCAATGAAAAAGATCACAGTTAAGTATAGATTCCTATTGCCTAGGATGGATGACATTATGGATTGTTTGAGTGGAGCAATGTATTTCACAAAGATAGACATGAAGAGTGGATACCATCAGATTAGAATTAGAGAAGGAAATGAATGGAAGACTTCTTTCAAGAAAAATGAAGGATTGTATGAATGGTTAGTGATGCCTTTTGGATTGACTAATGCATCAAGTACTTTCATGAGATTGATGAATGAAGTTTTGAAGAAATTCTTGGGTAAGTTTGTTATTGAATATTTGGATGATTTTCTAATTTTAAATAAGACAAAAGAGGAACATTTGTGGCATCTGAGACAAGTATTGCAAAGGTTGAGAGAAGAGAAGTTGTTGATAAACATCAAGAAGTGTAGTTTCATGAAGGGACAATTGGTATACTTTGGATTTGTGATTTATGTGGCATGATTGAAGATTGACCCTAAGAAAGTTAGAGCAATTATTGAGTGGCCAACACTTGAGAGCATAGGAGAAGTCAGATCATTTCATGGGTTAGCTAGTTTCGAAAAGAAGTTCATCAGAAATTTTAGTTCAGTATGCATACCTATGACAGAGACAATGAGGGGTGACAGAAGGGACTTTAAGTGGACATCAGGAGCAAATAAAAGTTTTGAATTGTTAAAGTAGAAGGTGATAGAATAACCAGTGTTAGCATTACTAGATTTCAATAAGGTATTACAAGTAGATTGTGATGCAAGTGGAAATGCAATAGGAGCAATGTTAAGTCAAGAAGGTAAACCAGTAGCATATTTTAGTGAGAATTTGAATGATGCAAGAAGAAGAATTTAGTTTATGATCAGGAATTATATGCCATAATTCACACCTTGAAGAAGTGGACACATTATTTGTTTCCTAAGGAATTTTTGTTTTATACAAACCATCAAGCTTTGTAGTAACTGAACAGTCAAGGTAAGTTGAATCAAAGAAATATGACATGAGTAGAGTTCATGTAGAGTTACACTTTTGTATTTAAGCATAGAAGTGGGAAGTCAAACAAAGCTGTAGATGCATTAAGTAGAAGAAGGAATTTACTGACAGGGATGAGAGTTGAAGTATTAGGTTTTGAAGAATTGAAGCACATGTATGAAGAAGACCTTGATTATGTAGAACCATGGAAAGCATGTAAGTAACCTGTTGTGACAGATAGAAGTAAGTGGTTGGACTATTTCATTCAGGAGGATATGTTGTTCAAAGGAAATCAGTTGTGTATACCTAGGATTTCAATGAGAGACAATTTGATAAAGGAGAAGCACAATGGTGGATTGGTAGGACATTTTGGAATTGATAAGATAGTGGCTTTGGTAAGTGAATATTATTTTTGGCCTTTGATATATAAGAATGTAAGGAAGTTTGTACAGAGTTGTAGAGTATGTCAAGTTGCAAAAGGAAGTAGCCAGAATATTGGATTGTACAAATCTTTGACAGTACTGGAGAGATCTTGGGAAGACATAAGCATATATTTCATATTAGGATTATTGAAGACACAGAGAGGAAATGATTCTATACTTGTAGTGGTGGATATATTTTCAAAGATGGTACATTTCATACCTTGTAAGAAGACAAGTGATGTAGTTCATGTGGCTGACCTATTTTTCAGGGAGATTGTGAGATTGCATGCATTATCTAAAAGCATAGTTTCAAACAGAGACACAAGATTCCTTGGATACTTTTGGAGGACACTTTGGAAGAATATGAAGATAGATTTGAAGTTTAGTTTAGCATTTCATCCATAGACTGATGGATGGACAAAAGTGGTAAATAGGAGTTTGGGTAACTTGTTGAGATGTTGGGTAGAAGAGAAGGTAGGAAATTAGGATCTAATTCTATCACAAGTAGACTTTGCATACAATAATTCATTGAATAGGAGCACATGAAAGACACCATTTAAGATTGTGATAGAAACTAACCCTAGAGGAGTAGTAGAGTTGAGAGATATCAGTACAAAGAATAAAAGAAGTGCATAGGAAGAAGAATTTGCAGGACACATGGAGGTAGTGCATAATCAGGTTAAGAAACATTTGGAGGAGATAAAAAATGAGTATAAGGAGCAAGAAGATGAGAAGAGAAGACACAAAGAATTTTTAGTTGGTTATGAGGTAATGATATATCTGATAAAAGAGAGATTTCTAGTTGGGACATATAACAAGTTGAAGATGAAGTTTGGACCATGTAGGATACTCAAAAAGTTTGATTCAAGAAATGCATATGAAGTGGAGCTACCAAAGACATTGGGTATATCACTCATTTTTAACATTGCAGACCTATATCAGTATCATGAAGGAGACTCAAGTGACAACATTGAAGAAGACTTGAAGAAGTAGTTACCACAACAAGCACCAAAGAAGATTGAAGACATCTTGGACAACAGAGTTGGATGTAGAACCAGAGGAAATAAATACAAGGAATATTTTGTAAAGTGGAAAGGTAGACTAGAAGAAGACTCATCTTGGATTTCTCAGGTTGAGGTGGACCGTTTTGCTTTTCCTCTAGCCCTAGCAAAGTGAGGGAATAACTTTTTGAAAAACCCTAGATGTCTGATGCAAGAGCATCCCAGGTTGCAGAACAATCTTACATCAACCAAAAATATTTGCATTTTCTTTTTTTTTCTTTCATTTTCTAGTTCATTTCAATTTAATTTAGTTCAGTTCAGTCAGTAGTAGTTCCAAAATTTTGTACTACATTTTGTTGAGTTTGCATTTTAGAGATTGCAGAGTAAGACTTAGCATATAGACATCATCATGCACCTCATATCAAAAATTTAGATCATTTGGATCAGTTTCCATAAAGATATCATTATTAGAAGATTAACTCTTTTCTCAGAATTGAGCATTCAGATAGTCAGCTGAAGGAGAAGGTTTGCAGAGCACTTCCATAACTTGCATAGAAAATTGAAGCATATCACATGATACATTATGATCATATAGACCTTCTTTGAGGTCTGCACCTTGAGTCATTCACTTGAAGAGGATTTCCATATGTTCTAGGATGACCTAGTTGCTGCTACACATTACATCTCTTTCATTGGAGTTTGTAATATTTGTTGGCCGACCCAAAGGATTCTTGCAATTTGGAGATGATATATAATCATGTATTAGATGCATAAGAAAGTAGTTAGTGATAGATAATTCTGGAGTCATATTTTCTTCTGTAAGGCACTTCAAAGCCATATCTTACATATTGGAGAATTAGGCATGTGAGCCCTTGTTGTGTAGCCCACATGTTACCAGAATGTAAGCATTTTGAATATATGATATAATGAACATTTGAATCACTCTTTGCATTCTATATTTGAGTTTCTTCTGTTGTGTTTACTCTTGTTGCACGGCCTGGATAGTTCACTCTGTGAACCCCCAAACCATGACTGCACCAAATAAGAAGAGTTTAGTAAGTAGGAAATGATGGCTCTTTCCAGGGTTCATGAGATGGTGAAGTGCCGATAGGACCCTTCATCAAGTATGCTACCTCGAGTTAAGTGCTCATGGTCCAGGAGGCTTATGAGTGCTCTCGAGCTTGTTGAATAGTGGAATTCATGTATCTTATCAAGCACACCACCCCGAGGTGTGACACTCATGGGATGGGAGGTGATTAAGTGCTCCTGGGCTTGATTAAGGTATCTTATCAAGTACTCCACCCTGAGGTGTGACACTCGTGGGCTCAAAGGCAACTAAGTGTTCCTAGGCTTGATCAACGAGGATGATCAGTCTCCAAGGTGAATTGGGAGATGTTAGGTGGATTGACCCATTTCATGTTCTCAAAAATATTGTTACTTACCAACACTCTAAGAAGATTCAATATGTGATTGGCTTGGAGAATTGTGTAATGGATTGAACTAAATACTAATTATTGTATGATGTTTGATCTCATTATTTATGGTATGAATTATTGATCTCATTAATAATTATGCTATGATAGATGAACTTAATATGAATAATAGATGAATTTAATATGAATAATGCTATGAACTAACTATTATCTAATTTATTGATCTCTAATATTTGTAATGTCCCTTTCTAGTGATTATTATTGTATATAGGTAAAGAAATCTAGAATATCCTAAAAGGGGACATTACAAAGTAGGAACCAATTCCACAATGAATTTCTTCAAATCAAACATGGCTAGAGGTTCGAAAGTACTAGCATCTTGTGCTAACACATTGGCAACATGATTCTATTTTCTTGGGATCAACTGAATATTAAAATGCCATCAAAACTCTATATAAGATCCCAGACTCAATTTTTGTAATAGCCAAGCCTTTTGTCATGACATGAGTATCACTTCCTCACTTGTTTGACCACCAACTCTAAATCTCCAGAAACCTAAATTACTTGAACTTTCTTTCAAACAATAGTCAGTACCCCATGTACTAATGAATCATACTTAGTAACATTGCTTGTGCAGAAGAACTACAATCTATAGGAAGGAAGATATGATTCTCTAGTACGACTAATGATGTAGTCAAGGTAGGAGGGTCCAATGAAGGACTGTCCAGCCTTGCAGCCTTAAACAAATAACACCATGATTATAACAAAGATGTAATAGAAAGATACACATAACAACAGAATGATAAGAGATACTCATAAACACATGACACAAGATTTATCTTGGGAAAACCCTCAAAGGGAAAAACCCATCTTTCAAAGATCACTTCTCATTATATTATAATTCCAAACCTCATTACATATTACTCTAGGGTTTTTCATTTGCTAGGACATAGCCCAGGATTACAAAAGATTCATACAACAACATTCTCCCATGTCTTCTTTTTCTCTCCTTCTCTATTCATTTCTCTGTATCTTCTTCTACTCTCTTCTTTATCTTTTACTTCTATTCTGTTGCCTTCCCAGATCAAAACAATTCATCTTCTCGCATCATATCTTCACACACTTTGTTACTCTTCATCATTTCCTTGAAAAAATCTTCTATTCTTCATTTATATCCTCAGCAAGACTTCAAAACATTATCTTGTAAGCCTAATTGCAACATGCAATATGAAACATGTAGGAAACAAGTAGGTCAGCCTAAAACATATGGTATTGGTCTGCAAGAGGATAAAAATTGGTGCGGTTCTCTGTGAAGGTTAGCTAGTTCTGAAATTACCTAGAACAATGTTCCATTAGGCTCTACAAGTCATGGAATTGCTCCACAAATCCATTAGGATTCAACTAAACACTGACTGCTCTGCTCTAAGAAAACTGATGATCATATGATATCGATAACTTTAAGCAGACAAATCCAAATGACATAAATTTTGAATATGATGTAGATAATGATATGTAGGTGCTAATTCCTGCTCTACATGCTATGATGTGAAAATGTAGTAAAATGTGGTAATCTCCAATGTCTCTTCTTGGAACTCTACAACTCAACATTAACTGTCCCCAATGCACTGAATGACTTTTGGATGCTCCTGCATTAGACTCTCAGGGTTAATTGAAAAGTGAGCCTCTTCACTTTTTCCTGAATTCTATTAGAATAATTATTGTCTCTTAGGATATGTTTGGCATTCTATTCACATGTACTTGCAACTGCCTCAAGGTCAGAGGTCTATTCAAGTCATCCATACAAATTGCCTCAAGTTCGTTCTCACTTCCGGTGATCTAAATTTGGTACTCTAGTTACAAATCATTGGACTTCCTCAATGGTCTATAGTCTGAGTAGGTCTCCTTTGTAGGTTGCTTCAAATTCTTCACTTTGTGGTGGTCTAAGGTCGACAGTCTAGCTACAATGTTGCAACTACCTCTCAATTCAGCGCTCTATTGTCAAACACTTGTAGGCTACCTCAAGATTAATACCAACTTCAATCAATTAAGAGTCAAATAAACTCAATATCCCACAACACTCTGGAATAATCAATTTACTTCCTTGATTCAGTCAATACATGCTTGAATTACCTCCGCGATACTTTCTATCCTCCATTTCTAGATATAATTCCTTCTATACACATCAAAATCTTACAGTTTCTTCTTAGCATACACTACTCCTATACTTCTCTTTGTTCCTACACCCATATTTCTTTTACTCCTGTCTAATTTACTTCTTCTGATAGAACTCCTTTTCATCCCCTCTTTCTTTGCAATATGAACTTCTCTTTCTTGTTATGCTCCACACATGTGTACACAGACTTTCTCTTGCACTAGTTTCTCAGTTGTTTAGTCTACAACAAAATTCTCCTTAAGATCAATCTCTCACCCTCTTCTAGTTTCTCTATTGAACTTGATGATTCAATAGGTTCTTCTTCCTTTACATAATTTATCTCTGCATTATTCACTACTTTAGTAATATCCTCTAGGTAGCATTCAATGCTTGATGCTTTTCACCCCCATACTTGAAAATAGGTTCCTCTCCTATCAAATCCCCTTTCATCTCTCTTGTATCCTTCTTTGTGGTAAGAAATATGGCTTCCTCTACTGTTGCAGTAGAAACTCCTATCATCTCTCCCCTTATTGTATGAATTACTGTCCTTGTTTTGCTTTGCATGTGGTTTTCCTTCTCCACATCTTGATCCATATCCTTATTTTCCTCCAAAACATGAATACGTCAATCTATACAACTCTGTGAACATACAAGTAACAGATTTCCAATTCCTTCTGTATACAATCTATCATAGACTTTCTCCTCCGCATGTTATCCCAACAAATCTTTTCAGAGTGATTCCTTAATGTAGAGAACTTACAAGGGTATAGATCCCAACACATTTCATTTCCATGTCCATGTCTATTACAGTAAAAGAAATGCATACCTTTCCTTTAATGAGTTGATTTGTTTGAACTTATGTTGCAAGTATGTGCTAATTAGTGTTGTCATTGGTGTCAGTTGTATCTTCTAATGTTGCTATTGTTGGTTGATTCAGTCATTGTGTTAAGGTGATTTGAATGGCTTACAGAAGTGTTGATGATACTAGTATATAGTTCTTGTTGCTAGGTTTCCAAGATCTTTTGAGAAAATTTGATAAATACTGAAGACAGTGTTGTGAAGAAGTATTCTAGCTTACAAGATATTATCCAAGTTTTTTCTCCGTATTTCTTTTGTGTTGAACACTAGAGTGTGAGATTTGAATATGTTTTAGAGAATTGGTTGAAGATCTAAAATCTAGAATTTGGTGCTCTGGAATTCTATAATTTGAGAGTTATGTTCACCAGTTTGAAGACTATCCCTGGTAGTGTTTGCAGTATGACTGTGAGAAAGTATTTTTCTCTGCATTTCTCCGCAGTTTAGTTTTTGGTCTTGTGGTTCTGGATATGTGTTCATAAGGTCCATATCTATGTTCTATTAAAAGGACTTGTGATTTGGTTCTCCATAATGTAGTTTTCTTAAGTAGCAAAGCTTGGAAGTGTTGGTTGTGAGCAGTCTATGAACTATCTTCAAGTGAGAATTGTTGTAGCTAGATTTGTTAGCTCCCAAGTGATTTCATGTTTTCTGTGGATGTTTCAAGATCATGTTAAAGACTTGTTCTTGGTCCACAAGTTATGGTTGTGTTCTTGAAATTGTGTGCCTAAGTGTTCTTGGTGTTTATACAAGTTTAACCAACTTGGGTGTTAACACTAATTGTGGATGTGCTTCATGAATTGAGGAAGCATGTTGAAACATGTGAAGATGTTTTTGTTAGATCTAGGGCACACAACTGAGAGGGGGGGTGAATCAGTTACACAAAAACTTGCTTCTATTTTGAACACTTGATTCTTCTTTGTTAGTTAATAGCATATCAGTTAATCATTCATGAAAGCAAAATGCATAAACACAAGAGTAGATAATCATCAACACATTGGACACCAAGATTTTGACATGGAAAACCTGGTTAAGTTAAAAACCACGGGGTGATTAACCCAAGGATTATTCTCTGTTAGAAGAATAAGAAAAATGAATGGCACATGCCAATTAGGGCTCACTGCCGGAGCACACTGCTCACAAGAGGCACACTGCCTACAAGAGACACACTGTCTAAAAAGTGATAAGAATCACAAACTTGAACTAGAGATTGACATCTTTACCATGTCTAGATCAGTTCCATTTAAGCTCGAGATACTTCTGCTCTGCCCTTCACTCTTTCGCTATACCACACTCATCTGCTCCATAACACACTTTGAAATGAACTCACAAACCTTTATTTATACAAGACATCAACTTAGGAACAATCATCTAAGTTGGCAATCAACCATAAGGACATTCGCAAGATGATTAATACATCTGATCAGCCACCACAAGAACATTCACAAGATGAACAACTCATCTGGTTGGCTAGTCTGAACAAGAACTTCATCCAGAAGAATATCTTCAATTCTGGGCTCTACCACCAATGCAGACTGACAACATAACCTCAACATGATCCAAGAATCTTCACAAGCTTGCCTGATTAACTAGGTACATCTGTACTTCCTCTACTCACTGGAATCTCTTCTCCTCTTCATCCAGAACTTTAAGAACACAGTCTGTCGCGACTGTCAAACTGAAAAAGATTCTTTCAGACCTCCAAACTTTGTACAAATTAAGATGACACATCACAAGGACATCCCAAACACTCCTTCCAATCTGCAGAGTCTGACAATGCTCCTCCGGATCTCACCGGACTTTTTTGTAACACTCTGTCACTCTGGAACAGCTCCCGGAACTAGTTCTACTTGACCAATCACAACTTTTTCATATCCTCATGCGGACCTCTGAAATCTTAACTGGATCATCTCAAGACTCATATCTATAAACCCTTTAATCTGCATCCTCTAATTCTCAACCTATTGAGTACATTTACATTCTTCTTATCACTGTTCTTCATTGTTCCTGATTGAGACTACTTTTCTCAATATCCTCAACACACAGCTCATCCAAACCTTTTTACCAATGCAGGATGAGTATGTTGACATCAATGACAACACTGGTTAACCTCATACTTGCAACAATCTCCCCCTTTGTCATTGATGGCAACATATGATGTGAAAAACCATCAAGACAAGAACTTCTCTTTTTTGTCACAGCTCCCCCTATCAGCAACAACTCTTCACATGTCTTCTCTTCCTTTACTACTCCCCCTTTGATCATCAACCACTTGTTTTTCACATGTCTTCTCTCCCCCTTTGACATCAATGGCAAAGGGCTCATACTTGCACTTTTAACATATCAGAATCATACCAGCTGCTCCCCCTTAGTAGCAACTCCCCATCATCAATCCAGATCACAAGATATGACTGTAATATCCACCGGATTGATGCACATTAGTGCATCCTAGTTCATCACCGGAGGGGCCATGACCCCTAACTTCTCCTAGAGATACTCAAAAGAGTCCTTGGGGAGAGGTTAAGTAAAAATATCTGCAATCTGATCCTTGGAGGGTACATACTCCAATCTGACTTCATCTTTATTCACTTGTTCTCTCAGAAAGTGAAACTTGATAGATATGTGCTTGGCCTTAGAATGCAAAACTGGATTCTTAGAAATGTTTATTGCACTTGAATTATCACAGAAAATTGTGATAGGCTCCTCATATTCTACTTTCATGTCTCTTAACATCTACTTCATCCATAAAATTTGAGTGCAACTACTTGCTGCTGCAATATATTCTGCTTCAGTTGTAGATAGAGATATTGCCTCTTGTTTCTTGCTTAGCCAAGAAACCAATCTTTTCCCAAAAAGAATGCTCCACCACTGGTGCTCTTTTGGTCATCCACATCTCCTACCCAATCTGCATCTGTATATGCATGAAGAGAGAAATCCAAATCTCTAGGGTACCATAGACCATACTCAACTGTTCCTTTCAAGTACCTAAAAATTCTTTTGATTGCCATAACATGAGATTCTCTAGGATCAGCTTGGAATCTTGCCACAAGACCAACAACCTGCATTATATCTGGTCTAGTTTGAGTGAGATACAATAATCCACCAATCATTGATCTATACTTTGTCTGATCTGCCTTTGGAGAGTCATCATCTTTGCTCAACTTACATCCGGTTGCCATAGGAGTGTTCATTGGCTTTGAATCTTCCATACCAAATTTCCTCAACAATTCTTTCACATATTTGGTCTGAGAAATGAAGATCCCTTTCTTTATTTGAGTAGTTTGCAGACCCAAGAAGAAATTCATTTCACCAAGCATAGACATTTCAAACTCACTTTTCATCTGATTCGCAAAAGTTTTGCACATACTATCTCTTCCTCCAAAAATGATATCATCCACAAACACTTCAACAATCAAAATGTTTTCATGATCAATTTTAAAATATAAGTTACTGTCAGCAGTACCTTTGTTGAATCCAATCTACACAAGATGCTTATCCAACCTTTCATACCATGCTCTTGGGGCTTGCTTCAATCCATACAATGCTTTCTTCAACTTGTAGACCATATCATCATTATCAGACAATTAAAATCCATCCAGTTGCTCAATGTATACTTCTTCCAAATCACCATTTAGGAAGGCAGACTTGACATCCATCTGATATACCTTGAAGTCTTTGAAGGCAGTATATGCAAGAAATAATCTGACTGCTTTAATTCTTGCTACCGGAGCAAAGGTTTCTTCAAAATTGATTCCTTCTATTTGAGAGTAGCCTTTGTAGACCAATCTGGCTTTGTTTCTGATAACTTCACCAACCTCATTTAGTTTGTTCCAGAAGACCTATTTGGTTCCAATCACATTCTTGTTTCTAGGTCTAGGAACAAGATCCCAAGTGTGATTTTTCTCAATTTGCATCAACTCTTCTTCCATTGCTTTTGTCCAATTATCGTCATTGCATGCTTCATTTATTGTCTTAGGTTCAATCTTTGAAATCAAACAACATTCATCTGGATTTTGTTAGCAATTTTCCTCCTTGTTTGTACCCCTTTTCTTTTGTCACCTATGATCTAATCTTCAGAGTGATTTAAAGTTACATACCTTGGAACTTTGGGAGTTTCTTGCACTGCTGTTTCTTGATCAGGTTCATTTAGACAAACCTCTTCTTCTTGATTTACTTGATCAGTCTGAATCTGACTTTCAGGAAGGGATTGAGTTCCTTGAATCAGAGCACCATCCTAATCATCTTCATCATATTCATAAAACCTTGAGGGCTTCTCAATTCCTTCATCAACCTTCACATTTGTACTTTCTATCATCTTTTTCAGTCTCTTATTGTAACACCGGTCTGCTTTGCTTTGAGTGGAGTAACCCAAGAAAATTCCTTCATCACTTCTAGCATCAAACTTTCCTAGATCTTCACCTCTTTTAATGTAACACTTGCTACCAAATACTCTAAAATATCTCACAGTAGGAGTTATACCAAACCAAAGTTCATAAGGAGTCTTATCGGTATTGTTTCTGATTTGAACTTGGTTAAGAGTGTAGACTGCAGTGCTGACAGCTTCTCTCCAAAACATCTGAGGAACATTTTCTTCCATCACCATTGTCTTGGAAGCTTCCTGGATGGTCTAGTTCTTTCTCTCAACTACTCCATTCTGCTATGGAGTCCTAGGAGTAGACAACTATCTCTTTATGCCATGCTTCTCACAAAAGTCTACGAATTCACCGGACGTGAATTCACCACCTCTATCAGACCTTAGACACTTCAGTTTCAATCCGGTTTGATTCTCTACCATAGCTTTGAAGATTTTGAACTTCTCAAGGGCTTCTGATTTCTCTTTTAGGAAGGTAACCCACATCATCCGGGAATGGTCATCAATTAGCAACATGAAATATTTATCACCTTGCATACTCTTGATTCTTGTCGGACCACAGAGATTAGTATGTACTAATTCCAACAATCCGATAGTGGACTGATCCTTGCTTTTGAAAGAGACTCTACTCTGTTTACCTAGCTGACATTCTTTGCATAAACTATTTGTAGGTTTCACCAATTTAGGAAGATCTCTTATAGCCTGAGTATTGCTTATCTTGATGATGTTATCAAAATTCACATGGCACATCCTTCTATGCCATAACCAACTCTGATCAACTTGAACAAATAGACAACTTTTATTAGAACCAACTAGATGGAAGATATTACCTTTTGTTTGAGTACCGGATACAATTTCAGTTACGGAGCTTGTAAAGATTCTGCATTTTCCATTCTTGAACCGGAGATCATAGCCTTTGTCCACTAACTGACCAACACTGAGAAGATTGTGCTTCAATCCTTCAACATATAATACATTACCTATTTTGCTCTTTCCATCAAAAGAAATAGTTGCCCTACCTCTGATTCTGCCAGCAGAATTGTCACCAAACTTTACCATTCCTCCTTCATACCTTTCCAAATCTAAGAACTTGTTCTTGTTACCAGTCATATGCTGAGAGCATCCACTGTCAATAACCCAATCATCCTTTTCTTCAACTTGGGCAGCCAAAGCTCTTTCTACAACCTTATGATTGATAGATTCAAAGGGTATTGACTCTTCTTTCTTGATGGCAATAAACACCCATTCATTTCCGGTTTTGCTTCCTATTTTTGATTCATCATCTGTTACTCCTTCATTGTCATCTTCCTCATGAACATAATAGCATTTCTTTTGAAACCTTTGTCTATTAGTATTAGACCTTGCAAATCTTTCCGGACATCTTGAAGCAAAATGACCAATCTTATTGCAGTTGAAGCACTTAAAAGGTAGTTTTCCTTCATACTTACCGGACCCTCTTGGTAGTCTCTTTGCAATGAGGGCTTCAAGTTGAGTTGTTTCTGCTTCTTCCTCTTCCATGTCTTTCCTTGCTTGATCATACCATGACAGCTTCCTTGAAGAGTTCTCTCCTGGATCAAACCTTTGTTTGCCTTTCACATAGGCACTGGCTTTGAATGCAGATTCAGTCTTGGGGGGATATCTCCAAACTCAGTCATTTCAAATGCAGCCAGTTTGCTAGCCAGTTGCTCTCTTGTGATAGTTGAATGGGGCTCTGAATTCATCAATGGCAGCAACCTTGATTTTGTAGGCAGCAGGAAGGGATCTGAGAAATTTGCAAACAATTTCATTTTCATCCAAAAGTCCACCAGCATTCCTGATTCCACACACTAGCTCATTCACTCTTGGCATAAAGGTAGTGATATTTTCATCATCTCTCATCTTCAATCTTTCAAATTTCCCTTTCAGACTTTGCAACCTTGCACTCTTGACAAACTCATCTCCTTCATACAGAAGTTCCAGTTTAGTCCAGATCTCATATGCAGTTGGTAGGTCAATAACATTTGAGAGATCTGAGTCATTCAATGCACTTAGAAGAGCTTCCTTGGTCCGCAAATTGTTTTTAGCATCTGTGATTTCATTCAGAGTTGTCAGACCACCCTGTGGAGGTACATATGGTTTTAAGATCATGGCCAAGTATGCTTTTCCCATACACTCCAAGTGACATTTCATGCAACCTTTCCAGAGAGTGAAGTTGGTTCCATCGAACTTTAGACTATCCTTCTTGTATGACGACATCCTGGATCTCCTCAAGCGGTTAAGCTCCTTTTAGAGGAACTTGGCTCTGATACCAATTGTTAGATCTAGGGCACACAACTGAGAGGGGGGGTGAATCAGTTGCACAAAAACTTACTTCTTATTTTAAACACTTGATTCTTCTTTGTTAGTTAATAGCATATCAGTTAATCATTCATGAAAGCATAATGCATAAACACAAGAGCACATAATCATCAACACATTGGACACCAAGATTTTGATGTGGAAAACCCAGTTAAGGGAAAAACCACGGGGTGATTAACCCAAGGATTATTCTCTGTTAGAAGAATAAGAAAATTGAATGGCACATGCCAATTAGGGCTCACTGCCTGAGCACATTGCTCACAAGAGGCACACTGCCTACAAGAGACACACTATCTACAAAGTGATAAGAATCACAAACTTGAACTGGAGATTGACATCTTTACCATGTCTGGATCAGTTCCATTTAAACCCAAGATACTTCTGCTCTGCCCTTCACTCTTTCGCTATACCACACTCATCCGCTCCACAACACACTTTGAAATGAACTCACAAACCTTTATTTATACAAGACATCGAGTTAGGAACAATCATCTAAGTCGGCAATCAACCATAAGGACATTCGCAAGATGATTAATACATCTGGTCGGCCACCACAAGAACATTCGCAAGATGAAGAACTCATCCGGTCAGCTAGTCTGAACAAGAACTTCATCCGGAAGAATATCTTCAATTTTAGGCTCTACCACCAATGCGGACTGACAACATAACCTCAACATGATCCAAGAATCTTCACAAGCTTGCCTGATTGACAAGGTACATCCACACTTCCTCTACTCACTGGAATCTCTTCTCTTCATCTGAAACTTCAAGAACACAGTCTGTCGCGACTGTCAAACTGAACAAGGTTCTTCCAGACCTCCAAACTTTGTACAAATCAAGATGAAACATCATAAGGACATCCTAAACACTCCTTCTAATCCACAGAGTTTGAAAATGCTCCTCTAGATCTCACTAGACCTTTTTGTAACACTCTGTCACTCTGAAACAACTCCCAGAACCGGTTCTACTTGACCAATCACAACTTTTTCATATCTTCATGCAGACCTCTGAAATCTTAAATAGATCATCTCAAGACTCATATCTACAAACTCTTTAATTTGCATCCTTTGATTCTCAACCTATTGAGTACATTTGCCTTCTTCTTATCACTGTTCTTCATTGTTCCTGATTGAGACTACTTTTCTCAATATCCTCAACACACAGCTCATCCAAACCTTTTTACCAATGCAATATGAGTATGTTGACATCAATGACAACACTGGTTAACCTCATACTTGCAACAATTTTTAGATCC
The DNA here is from genome assembly GCA_027924645.1 of Cunninghamia lanceolata. Lineage (NCBI taxonomy): Eukaryota > Viridiplantae > Streptophyta > Pinopsida > Cupressales > Cupressaceae > Cunninghamia > Cunninghamia lanceolata. The sequence goes on along the minus strand of BSBN01001807.1, from coordinate 17,502,836 downwards.
AAGCTAAGATGGGAAGTGTTCTACATTCTTTCCTTTTCTCCATTGGAATTTTTAGATCCAGGCCTAATTTGAATTCTATATTATTTCTGACCTTGGAGATTGTTTCAAAGATTGTAGAGTGTATTGCCGACCTTGGTGAATATTTCAAGATTGATGTTGATATAAATAAGTGTAAAAGATTTGTGTGTATGTGTGCATACGCAAGGATGGTAATGTTTTGTTGTTAATTTGAATCAGAGGTAGTAAGGACTTTCATGTGGTAGAGAACCTAATGTAGTGAACAAAAGTTATCTACAATTTTCAGAGAGGCTATGAAGGTTATGTTTATTGTGCTCCATTGGAACTAAAATTAGGCATGTGGTAGATGCTATCATATTAGTTCATGGCAGTGAGCCACCTCTTCTCTTCTATCTTTCTTTCTTAGTGGGCAGTGAGTCCACTTGGACAATGAGTCCACTTGTAGTGAGCATTCTTTCTTTTGGGCAATGAGCCCTTTGGCAGTGAGTCTTTTGTAATTTGATATTGCTACTACTTTAGATTGTGAGCTAATCCTCACCATGGTTTTTCTTTTTTAGGGTTTTCCACATAAAAATCTAGTGTTCTCTTGTGCATGGTGTTGATGTGATTAAGTTTCTATTATCTATTTTCATGTTTAATGTTCATACAAGATTAAGGATTTAAGTGAACTGATTTGGATGTAATTATATTTATGAGGGTTTGAAATTTTTGATACAATTGAATCACCCCCCCTCTTAGTTGTCTTGTGCATTTAACAATTGGTATTACAGTGAGTTTCCTTTGAAGAAAGCTTAATAGCTTGAGGTATATTTGAGATGGCACACAGGAAGGATGCTCCCTTGTTTGATGGATCATACTATGCACTCTGGAAGATAATGATGGAAGCTTTTCTAATTTCTCTTGGTTATGATGTTTGGAAACATGTCAAGTTATATTATATTGTACTTATAGGTGGATTAAATGTTGAATATGAAATCGAAGTTGCAGAAATAGATGGTAAGGAAAAAAATCTCTCTTAAGTAGACTTACTAATTCTGAATTGGTGAAAGTTGCAAACTTGAAAACTGCTAATGAGATTTGGACAAGGTTTGAAAGTGTTTATGAAGGAAATGAGAAGGTCAAAAGATCTAAAATGTAGAATTTGAAGCTCACTTATGAGACCATGTGTATGTCTAAAGATGAAAACATTGCAAGATACTTACAGAAGATAGATGAGGTTGTCAGTGGCATCAAGGGACTTGATGGAAAAATAAATGATCAAGAAGTAATATTGAAGGTACTTAGAACTGTTCCAAAATATTATAGTCATAAGGTGTCTACTATTGAAGAATTACAAAATTTGAATTAGTTTACCAAAGAACACTTGCATGGAACCCTAACTACTTTTGAAATAAGAGAGTTTGGCACAAATGGTGGAACTACAAAAGATGAGACTACTTTTCAAGATGGTAAAATAGAGAAGACTATTGAATTAGATCTAGAAGACTTTGATGAAGTGGAGGCTAACTTTGTAAGAAGGATGAACAAGGGTACTAGTAAAGTCAGTGGTAAGTTACCCTTTAAATGTTTTAGTTGTGGAAAAATCTATCATGTGCTTCAAGGTGTCCAGATAGAGCTCTGAGAATCAAGAACAAGGAAAAAGGTAAATCAGTTAGGAAAAATTACAATGAAATTATTTCTAATGATGATTCTAACTTTGAGGATGATAAGGATAATAAATGATTATTTATTACCATAAGAGATGAAACTGGTTCTGCTTACCGTAGAATCTGTGTGAAGGAAAAGAGTCTAGAAGCAATCACTAACCCTAAAGATACTATTATATCTACTTTTCATGCTAGGAGTGAAAAGGATGACTGGGTCATTAGTAGTGGATGCTCAAATCACATGACATGTGATAAGAACAAGTTTATTAAACTTGAAAGTTTGATGGTGGAGTAGTAAGGTTTGGTGGTGAGGAAGCTAATAAAATTTATGGAAAAGGTTCAATTAGTTTTGATGGAAAGCATAACACTGATGATGTCCTTTATGTCAAAGGTTTAAAGCATAATCTCTTGAGTGTTGCATGGATGTGTAGTAGGGGTTATAATCTTATATTCTAGGGTAATGGGTGTGAGATCAGAAAATGCTCTAGAGCAGTAATTGTTGTTGGAAAGAAGACATGAGGTAATGTGTATCATCTTAAAGGCGGTGTCAATTTCTATCTCATGTCTTAGATCAATGAGAGTTGGCTATGGTATAGAAGATTGTGTCACATTAACTTTGATAGCCTGATAAGGATAAGTTCAATTCAAGTTGTAAGAGATCTGCCAAAGATAACAAAGCCTATCACTATTGTTTGTAAGGAATGTCAGTTTGGAAAGCAAACAAGAAGAAACTTCAAGAGCAAAGTTTAGTCATCTACTGGATTGCTGGAGTTGGTTTATACAGACCTTTGTGGTCCTACAAGAGTAAAGATTTTTCAAGGTGATAGGTATTTTAAGTTATTCATTAATGATTACTCTAGAATGACTTGGGTTAATTTTCTTAAAGAAAAATCAGAATCCCTAGATAGGTTTAAATCATTTAAAGCAATGGTTGAAAATGAACTGGATATGAAAATCAAATGTTTGATGTCTGATGGAGGAGGAGAGTTTACTTCTAATGAGTTTAATGTGTTTTGTGAGAATCATGGTATAAAGAGGTAGTTATCTGCTCCTAGAACTCTACAACAGAATGGAGTGGTTGAAAGGAAGAACATGACTGTTCAAGAAGCTGCAAGGACAATGATAAAGGAAACAAATCTACTAGAAGTATATTGGAGAGAAGAAATTCATACTGCTATCTACATACAAAATAGAGTAGAAGTGAAAGAAAATGATACAAAGACTCCCTATGAGCTATGGTATGGAAGGATTCCTAGTGCTAAATACTTCAAAATTTTTGGAAGCAAATGTTATATTAGAAGAGATGGAGAACTAGGAAAGTTCGATGCAAGGTGTGATGAAGACATCTTTCTTGGATACTCTACCAAAAATCAAAACTTACCAGTGCTACAATAAGAGGCTAAGAAAGATTGTTGAAAGTGCTAATGCCAAGGTTGATGAAGACATACAGAAGTTCTCAGAGATTAATGGATATGAATCAGATGAGTCATCTTGTGGAGACGAGAAAAAGACCAAAGAGAAGCAAGTGTAGTTTGAAGTTCAAGAAACACTGGAAGTACAAGTTAAAGAACAAGAAGCTTTAGAAATAGATCTTAAAACTCCTAAGTATGTATAGAGGCATCACACTGAAGATCAGATCATTGGTGATAAAAGAAAAGGTGTATTGACAAGAAGCAAAGTTTCTAAAGAACAGGTAAACTTGTGTTTACTTTCTAAAGTTGAACCTAAAATAGTGGTTGAGGCATGCAAGGATGAATACTGGGTTAAGGCTATGGAAAAAGAATTGATGCAGATTGAGAAGAATCATACTTGGGAACATGTCCTAGGACCAAAGAACAAGAATGTGATTAGAACTAAGTGGGACTTTAGGAACAAATTGAATGAGAATGGAGAAGTAGGAACAAAACAAGACTTGTATGTAAAGGCTACTCACAAGTGGAAGGAATAGACTATGAGGAAACTTTTTCTCTGGTGGCAAGACTAGAGGCTATTAGGTTATTTCTGTCTTATGCAACACATAAGGATTTCAATGTATATCATGGATGTGAAGTCTACTTTTCTGAATGGTGAGTTGGAAGAGGAAGTATATATAGAGAAACCAGATGGATTTTAGTTATCAGACAAACTAGATATCATATGTAGATTGAAGAAGGCATTTTATGGACTGAAGAAAGCTCCCAGAGCTTGGTATGCTAAGTTAGATAGGTATTTTTTGCAGCAAGGATTCAGTAAAGGGTCTACATATAGTAATTTGTACATCTAGATAAGAAAATATCAAATCCTAATTATTGAGGTATATGTGAATGATATAATCTTTGATGGAAATGAAGGTATGTGTAAGAACTTTGTATATGAGATGCAAAAAGAATTTGAGATGTCAATGTGTGGCAAGATGAACTTCTTCCTTGGGCTGCAAATTAATTAGACATATAAGGGAATTTTCATTTCATAATCAAAGTATCTCAAGGAATTGTTGAAGAAGCTTGGGATGGAAGATTCTAAACCAGTTTGTACCCCCATGACAACTGGTTGCAAGCTGAGCAAGAATGACGAATCTCCTAAGGCTAATTAGAGCAAATATAGGTCAATGATTGGAGGAATTCTATACCTAACTTCTACCGGACCAGATATCATGCATGTAGTCTGTCTTGTGGCAAGATTTCAAGAAGATTCTAGAGAGTCACATGTCATGGCAGTGAAGAGGATATTTGGGCATTTGAAAGGCACTCTAGATCATGTTTTGTGGTATCCTAAGAACAATGACTTCACCCTGAGTGCCTACATAGATTCAGATTGGGTTGGATGTGTAGATAACAGGAAAAATACAAGTGGTGGTGCGTTCTTTCTTGGAGATAGAATTGTGTTGTGGCTAAGCAAGAAGTAGGATTCAGTATCCATATCTACTACAGAAGCAGAGTACATTGCAACAGCATCATGTTGCACATAGGTGCTATGGATGAGATAAACTCTAAAGGATATCAAAGTTGAGTATGATGATCCAATTGTTATTTTCTATGATATTTCCAATGCCTTACCATTTTAAAGAATCTAGTGATGTATTCAAGGACAAAGCATATTTCTATCAAGTATCACTTTCTAAGAGAGAAGGTTGTAGAGAAAGAAGTGAAGCTTGAGTATGTGCCTACGAAGAATCAGTTTGCTGACATATTCACCAAGGCTCTTCCTAAGGATACATTTGAGTATCTTCAGGAGAAGTTAGGGGTTATTACCCCTCCTTCTTTGAACCATATCCATAAGGAAATGCATCAATACAATATAATTCAGGAATCATTCTTTTCTGGACTGATTATGGAGACTACTTCTCAGGGGGTATAGGTAGTGGCATTAAAGAGAGTTCCAGTCACGGGGAGTAAGAGTTAGTATAGGATGGTGTGTACTCCTAAGGGGGAGTATTTAGAGTACTTAATAATAGTGCAAGTATGTGCAGTATCATATTCAGGGGGAGAAATCTTGAAAAAGTTGTGTCACCCTTTGCCATTGATGTCAAAGGGGAAGAGAGTTCATGTGAAAAACAAAGGGAGAGAAGGAGAGTAATATGCATAAAAGAAAGGGGGAGAATGAGATTAGTGCATAATTGTGTAATGATGGTTTTTCACATCAAATGTTTCCATCAATGACAAAGAGGGAGATTGTTGCAAGTATGTACTAATCGGTGTTGTCATTGATGTCAACATGTTTGTGTTGTCATTGGTGTCAACTATATCTTCTGATGTTTCCATTGTTGGTTGATTGAGTCTTTATGTTAAGGTAATTTGAATGGATTGTAGAAGTGTTAATGATGTTAGTATATTGTTCTTGTTGTTGGGTTTCCAAGTGCTTTTGAGAAAATTTGATAAATATTGAAGACTGTGTTGTGAAGAAGTATTCTGGCTTACATGATACTGTCCAAGTTTTTGCTCCACATTTCTTCTATGTTGAAGACCAGAGTGTGAGGTTTGAATATGTTTTAGAGAAGTGGTTTAAGATGTTAAATCTAGAATTTGGTGCTCCAGAACGTTGTAGTTTGAGAGTTATGTTTACTAGTTTGAAGACTGTGCCTAGCAGTGTTTGTAGTGTGACTCGGTGAAAGTATTTCGTTCCGCATTTCTTCATAGTTTGGTTTTTGATCTTGCAGTTCTAGATAAGTGTTCATAAGGTCCATATCTATGTTCTATCCAAAGGACTTGTGATTTGGTGCTATAGAATGTAGTTTTCTTGAGTAGCATAGCTTGGCAGTCTTGGTTGTGAGTAGTTTGTGAACTGTCTTCAAGTGAGATTTGTTGTAGCTAGAATTGTTGGCTCCTAGGTGATTTCATGTTGTTCATGGATGATTCTAGATCATGTTAAAGACTTTGTCTTGGTCCATAAGCTATGGTTGTGTTCTTGGAAACATGTACCTAAGTGTTCTTGGTGTTTACACAAGTTTAGCCGACTTGGGTGTTAACACTAATTGTGGATGTGCTTTGTGGATCAAGGAAGCATGTTGAAGAGTGTGAAGATTATTTTAGGCCGAGCTAAGGTATGAAGTGTTCTACATTCTTTCCTTTTCTCCATAGGAATGTTTAGGCCTAGACCTAATTTGAATTTTGTATGTTTGCCGACCTTGGATATTATTTCAAAGATTGTAGAGTGTATTTCTGACCTTTGTGAATGTTTCAAGATTGATGTTAATATAAATAAGTGTAAAGGATTCATGTGTATGTGTGCATGGACAAGGATGGTAATGTTGTGTTGTGAATTTGAATTAGAGGCAGAAAACACTTTCATGTGGTAGAGAACCTAATGCAATAAGAAGAAGTTATCTATAATTTTCAAAGAGGCTGTGAAGGTGATATTTGTTGTGTTTCATTGGAACTGAACTCAAGAATGTGGTAGATGTTATCATATCAGTTCATGGTAGTGAGCCACCTCTTCTCTTCTATCTTTCTTTCTTAGTGGGCAATGAGTCCACTTGGATAGTGATTGCACCTGCAGTGAGCATTCATTCTTTTGGGAAGTGAGCCCTTTGACAGTGAGCCTTTTGTAATTTAGTATTTCTAGTACTATATATTGTGAGCTAATCCTAAACATGGTTTTTCCCTTTTAGGATTTTCCACGTAAAAATCTAGCATTCTCTTGTGCATGGTGTTGATGTGATTAAGTTTCTTCTATCTGTTTCCATGTTTAATCTTCATAACAGATTGAGGGTTTAAGTGAACTATTGTGGATGCAATTATGTTTATGAGGGTTTGAAATTTTTGATACAACTAATTCACCCCCTCTCTTAGTTGTCTTGTGCATTTAACTGTGACAACATCCTTACCTTTGATATATCCAAGGCCTTCATTTCTTGATCTCATTGATATATCCAAGGCCTTCATTTCTTGATCTCATTACTAGCTCGATAGGCTCTGTAATTCCTTGCTGATAATTTCCCAATCCTTTCCCATCATATCCCATTCTTTTCATGATTTTTTAACCAACATTGTCAACACCATCACCAACAATTGCAGATTCAGTTACATTGTTATATTCAATCTCACCATCTAAAGAAGATTCTGTGGTATCACACAAATCATTAGTATCACAAAGTTTAGGCTTAGATCTTAGACTTTCATTCTCTTCCCTGCATGCTACAAGTGACTGCTCCAATTGATTAACCTATTCTTTCAATCTAGATATTTCACTCCCTTGTAAACTGTTTTCCTTTTTTAACTTCTCCAAACTTTCTTTCAAATCTATGTTCCTCTTTTCAATCTGACTGAAAAATTTGCATCCTTCTTCCAATTCTTCAAAACTTCGTTTGACATACTCAAACAACTTCATCTTTTCTTCTAATTCTTCATTCCTCCTTTTTCTTCTCCTAGTTCCTTTATCTTCTCTTTCAACTTTGAGTTATACCTTTTGATTTCACACAATTCTTCTTCTAGAATATCCTTCTTGCATATTAGGTTTTCATTTTCTTTCTTCATGCTTTTTCCAATCTTCCCCATTGAAACAAATCGTACAAACAACTTAATGTGAAAAGCTTACTTGGATCTTTCTTGCCTTGATCTATCTTCTGTGTTGATTCTTGTTACACTTTATGGTTTTGCATGTTCTTCCAACACTTTTTATCTTCTCCACAGATACAACCATCCCAATAGATTCACAACCTTCCCAACAGAATTGCAACCCGATATGATACCACTTGATGCAGTCAAGGTAGGAGGGTCCAATAAAGGACTATCCAGTCTTGCAGCCTTAAACAACAGACACCATGATCATAACAAATATGTAATAGAAATATACAACTAACAAAAAAATGATAAGAGATACTCATAAACACATGACACAAGATTTACCCTGGGAAAACCCTCAAAGTGAAAAACCCAGCTTTCAAAGATCACTTCTCATTATATTATAATTCCAAACCTCATTATATATGCATCTAGGTCTTTTCATGTGCTAGGCCATAGACCGGGTTTACAAAAGACTCATACAACATTCTTCCATGTCTTCTTTATCTTTCTCCTTCTCTATTCACTACTCTGTATCTTCTTCTACTCTCTACTTTGTCTTCTACTTTTGTTTTTCTACCTTCCCAAAACAAAACAATTCATCTTCTCACATCATATCTTCACACACTTCATCACTCTTTGTCACTGCCTTAAAACAATATTCTATTCTTCATTTTTATCCTCCACAAGCCTTCAAAACATTATCTTGTCCACCTAATTGTAACGTGCAATATGAAACGTGTAGGAAACAAGTAGGTCATCGTAAAACATATGGTATTGCCCTGCAAGTGGATAAGACTTGGTGTGATTCTCCATGAAGGTTACATAGGTCCAAAATTACCTTGAATAATGTTCCATTAGACTTTGTAAGTCATGAAATTGCTCTGCAAACCCATTAGGTTTTAACTAAACACTGACTACTCTGCTCCGAGAAAACTAATGATCTTCTGATAGCAATAACTTTTAGCAGATAAATCCAAATGACCTAAATTTTGAATATTATGTAGATAATGATATGTAGATGCTAATTCTTGATCCGTACACTTTGATGTGAAAATGCAGTAAAATGTGGTAATCTCCAATGTCTCTTCTTGGCACTCTACAACTCAACATTAACTATCCCTAATTCACTGAATGACTTCTGGATGCTCCTACATCAACTAATTAGCTCAAATCCAACACCATCTCCTTGCATGGACTTCAATCCATCAAAACATAATGTCCAAACCTAAGGTTCTAAACTTTGTGTATTACCAAAAACAACTAAAGTCTGTTTGGCCTATAGTTTTAGTTTTTCATTATCCTAAGGCAATAGCCAAATCTTCTCATTATCTGATGTTGGTGATAGTTTCAAGCACCTTTGGACCTACTACAATGCTTCTCCACATAGTGAACACTTGAATTTTAAATGAGACACATTGTGGATGCGACACCAATTTGGTAATAATAACTCTTCCATGTGTATCTTTTTTCCCACAACTAATTGATCACTCATAAACTTAGTTACGAAGTCCCTAAACACTTCAAAGATCCAAAGTTCTTCATTATAAGAGGATGTTGGTAAGAGACACTATGTGGCTTCATGAGTGTTGTCATTGATGGCAACAAAGTCCATCCCACACATCCACAGGACATGGTATGTCTATACTGGAAGTCAGATTGAAGAGTATTTTAGTCCACTGAGCAAGAACAGAGCATGCATCAAGGTCTGACAATCAGGTCCAGATCTCTCAGAGGAAGTATCTCAGTAAAGTGCAAACTTGGGGAAATCAAGAGGAGTACCATGATTGATACATTCCAGAGATTGAGCCTCCGATGATGAAAGAGTGAAAAGATATGAACACCTAAGTGTTGGGTTCCTATTTGGCAGAGTAGACTGAGGAAGAACTGACCGGCAGAGCATCAGACCTTAATCTGGATGAGATATTTATGGTGATCAAGTTTCTTAAGGGATCATTCATGATTGGCCAACATGATTGATGACTTCTATAAGTATCTCTTTGATACGCATCTCTTGGTAAGCAAGGATTCAGCCGACAGACTAGAGTTTGGGAAAATATTGAGTATTCTAGATGTCGACTAGAAAAATGTTGAAATCCTTTGTACGGATATATATACCAGATGGATTTCAATGTGAGGATGTGTGTGGTGTGTGATAGTGTATGAAGAAAGGCAGAGATAGGTGTGGAAGCAATAATACAAGTCCGGTATGTGATAGAACATCAACACTAAAGGAGTGGAAGAATGAAGTGTAGTAGATCAGTTTATTGAGCCTAATCAGAACTAAACCTCAGCATATGTGGATGCCTCTAATCAGTTCAAACACTTGGTTACATTCTTTATACCTTGTAGATAGTGAGTCTCTTGTAGGCAGTGAGCCTCTTGTGAGCAGTGTGCTCGGGCAGTGAGCCCTAATTGGCAAGTACCATTTTGTACTTCTTATTCTTCTAACAGAGAATACAATCTTGGGTTAGTCACCCCGTGGTTTTTCCCTTAATAGGGTTTTCCATGTCAAAAACATTGTGTTATGTGTGTTGAGTTTATTTTTGCTTCCATGGTTATGTATGCCTTTATGTTTTGATGTTGCACTAATTGCTAAAGAAGAACAGAAAGTTAAAATAATTAAGATAACTGATTCACCCCCCCTCTCAATTATCAACAATTGGTATTAGAGCTAAGTTCCTCCTAACAAAGCCTAACAACTTGAGGAAGATCTAGGAATCTCAATGGATATGTATTGTATGAGGGAACAACTTCAGTCTATCCTAGATGATCTTGAGCAATCTCACTCTGAAGTTAATAACCTAAGGGAAAGACTCAAACAAGATGATGATTTCATAAATAAACTCAAAGAAAAATGAAGTATCTCAATGAAGAAAAGAAAGGAACTGCTTCAACAATTAGCAAGTCAAAATGAAGCCAATGATACTAATGAAGATTTGAATGTGAAAACCAAGTTATGAGAGAAGTTATCAAAAGAGGTCATTATGGTAAGACATGAAATGGAATCAAGAGTTATGAAATTCACCCAAGAAATTGAAGAGAAAAGAAAAAGTGAAGATAATCTAAAACAATCTCTCAAGGAGAAGTTAGAAGACTACCACAAAATGGATAGAATAATCAGGCATCTAGAATCTGATCTTGAAGAAGCTAGAGACAATGAAGAACAACTTGAGAATCAAATAGACACTCTTAAAATGGATCTTCAAACAACAAATGAATACAAAGAGAAATTTAAGATAAGCTCTGCTCAACATGAAGTTCTTCTTGAAAGCCAAAAGAGGGTAGATGACAAGCAAGGATTGGGGTATGAGAAAGGGGAAAGCTCTAGATTCGGTCAGAAGAACTCTAGATTAGGAAATCCAAGGAATAGGCCCAGAAGACCTCCGATAAGGCAACCAAATGCTCAAAGATATCCATTCTTCAATGGATACTGCCACAATTGCAATAACTTTGGTCATAAAGCAAATTAGTGTAGAAGAAGAATGAATTAGAATAATTCATCCTTCTTCAGACAGTGTTTTGACTGCAAAAGGTATGGTCACAAATCTCATGAATGTAGAAATATGTAAATGAACAATTCATTCAATGGTAGATACTTTGCATGCAATAGAATGGGACATATGGCTAATCATTGCATATCAAGAGGATATTAGTCAAATCTACAAAGAAATGTTGTTTGCTACAATTGCAATAGATCCGATCATATTGACAAATTCTGCAGAAGTAAGAATCAAGATAAAAGGGGTTCGATGCATCATAATCAAAATCAAGACAAAGCAAAAGGAAAAGTGAATGCAGATGAAATTCAAAGGGAGATGAACAAGATTTGGGTAAAGAGAAGTACAAAAAATGTTGGGGATGGATCCGCACCAGAATTTGGTGGTGATATTCCTTCCAGAAACTAAATAGATGAGCTCTGGCTCAGGGGGAGTCAAAAAGGAAAACAAATTCCCCCAGCCAATCAATTGGTGCCTGAAATTGGCACATGGAAAGTTGTGGATTAAATGGTTCTCAAAGAAACATCTAAATAAGCCTTGGTAAAGATATGGAAGACCCATAAGAAGTTTAGAAGAGGTTAATCATCCAAGATTGATCTGGTTTAATAGTCATCTGGTAAGAGCAAGATTTTCACAGTTAGATCTGATAAGATTCAAAATCGAGGAATCTTGATCTACGGATAAATGGAATGATTGGAGAGAGGTAGATAGATTGTCAATAATCACTGAGAATAACTCTAAGTGCATCTTAGTGATCCAGAAAGACCTCTTAGGACAAGAACAAGGCAACCAGAATAACTTAAGTTGTGCATTTATTACAAAAGGGAATTAGGGTTTGCAAAGAAATAAAAGGATTCTTTTGTTCATCATTTGCACATTTACATTTGAGAAGAAGGAAGAAAGAGCTCTGCAACAAGATTGCTTCAACTCTATCAAGAATCAAACGCAAAATTTGATTCAACCAACGATCTTTTTGGCTCTTATCGTGAACCCTAGAAGCGTAAAAGGTATTTTCCACTCTTGAATATCTCTCTCTGAATCCTTTGAAAGATGGCTACTCCAAATGTTGTCAAAATCACTAATAGGCCATGCCCTAAGTTCAAGAAACACCCTTACAAATCTCTAGAAGTTGATCCTTTAGGCACCTTCTCTAGCATTCCGCATGGGGTTTTGCATATAGAAGATGTTAGGGCATACATTCATGTAAATATTGAGGATTTTGGGGAATCTAAGCTGATGAATATCTATCACAAGAAGTTAATAGATGAATCATTTGAACTCAAACCTCAGAACAAGGCCATCTGGGACAAGCATTTTGGACATTGCATCCATTTCCCCTATTTTGTAGAAGACGAATGGGTCTGGTATGTTTTGAGCAGAGTGCATGACAACTTCATACGGTTGATAAGGCCATTTAAGATTACAAAAGATTATATTAGGGCAATAACTGGATTGCACTCATCCAGTGGGTTACCTATTCTCAAATCGGTCAAAAACCAAACTGTAAGTGAGGCCACCAAATCAAAATTTGACAAAAGAGTAATGACAATAGAAGATATCACTAATTCGGATATCAAATTTGCCTCCATGATAATTGGCTACAAGATATATCACTCCAGCAGGAAGAACTTTATTCCCAGAACTGCAATTTATACTACTTATCAGATGCTAAGAGAGAATGCAGATTATGATTTTTGCGAGCTTCTTTTGAGCCAACTATTGGAAAACTTGCAAAAGATTAAAAGGGACAAAAAGAACTCATTCAAATATGGTGGCCTGATGCTATGTCTCTTCTTTTACTATATGAATGAGCTCCCTGGATCCAGTGGTTGGGTATGGCAAAATGATAGACCGGTTGCCATCCAAATCAGAGATTACATGTATGGGCTTGGTGATGCCAAGGCTCAAAGTACAACACTCTGGGGATACTTCAAGAACTTTCAAAGTATGATGAAGGCTAGAGAAAGAATCCCCCAATCATTGGTTGAGAAATACAAGGATATAGTGTGCTTTATGGTAGACACTAATCAATGCCTAATGGAGGTAGTGGAGACAAGGATAGTCTGGATTATGCCAATGGGGTATAAGGTTGATGAGAAAATCCTAGAGCTACATATCCAACACTGCTAAGTCAACCCAAGGACCCTAAGGCAGAAAGGTTTGGAACCTTTCAAGAGTTGAGTGTGAAAATTCATGTTGAGCTAAGACAACCAAAGATCAAAAGAAAAGTGAGAAGAGAAGTAGAGGAAGTGGCCAAAAAATTTGGCATTTCTAAAGAAGTAGTCGATGCAAATAGAGAGAAATTAGAAAGAGCTGAGAAGGAGTGATAAGAAGTAGGGAAAGAAAGTAATCTAGTGCAAGGTCCCTCCCAGACCAAATCCTCCAAAAGCTCTACACCTGCCACCTCTGAGAGCCAAAAAGCCTCTAAACTAGAAGCTAAGACATCTGGAAAGGGTGAGAAGAGAACAAAGAAAAAGGGCACAAGGTCATATACAAGTCAAAAAGATGATGAAGAGACAGAGTTAGATGGGGAGGTCAAGAAAATGATGAAGAAGAAAATATCCAATGAATCCTCTACCAGTCAAGGCAAGGAAGAAAAGGTAGAAGAATTTGTTGAAAATCCTACTCTCTGCATTGATGATATCATCAAATCAGTCACTATGGATGGGAACCTGAAACCAATGACTAAATTTTATGATGAATATAATGAAGCTGACCAGAAGATCTTGCAAGATACTACAGTCAAGTATCTTAACATTTATAATAAAGCATTCATTGAGATCATATCTCTAATTCCCAAAAGCCTAGAGAAGGAACTTGAAATAAGAAAGAACAATGCTAAGGCAAAGGACCTAGAGATCCGGGAACAGATAGCTATTCAGCTCTACCCTTCCATCACTCCAAAACAAATGAACATGATCTTCAAGGATTGCAAGGATGAGTTCCAGAGCAAAGCAAGAATGAATCATCTTATGCTTGGAGAGACTGACAAAGTGGCAAAAGAAACTGAAGACATCCTTCGGAATGCCTTCATGAAATTTAATCTCCCTGTTATAGAGGACATAGATGATGAACCTACTGAGAAAAATGTAGAAGATCCAAAGGAGATAAGTGAGGAGAGGACTAAGGACTTGGATTCCTCTATTCTGGAAGAGGAAGTCCATGAAGAAGCAAATATCTCTCTTCTGGATCCCCCTACTGAATCTAGAACTAAAGCAAAAGAAAGAAAAGATGAGAAAAATAGTCAAGAAGAAGAGGTCAAGGGAAGAGAAAAAGACCAAACAGAGAAAACCCCAAATGATAGTTCTGAAGCTGCAGAAGGAAAGAAGACTCTGTCTCTGGCAAGAGACACTATAGAAATAGTTAAAGATTTCTTGACCAAAGAAATGATGGAATTAGATGAACTGGAGCTATTTCAAGGACCATTCAATTTTGATTCCCTCTCCCTAGTTCAGACAATGAAGATAGCATCCTTTTCCCAAGCAAAGGCAAAAGAAAAGCTTCTGAAGTCTCACATGGAAGACTGTGACCTAATAGAGATTACATCCAGTGCATTGGAGATCATGCCATCCTTCTAGAAGGATCTTTCAGCCTTTCATCCGGTAACTTGAAATCTCTTGTTAATTCAATTAGTACACATTTTGATTCTTTGGAGAAGTCAGCAGAAGATAAAGTCTAGAAAAAGTTTTTGGGAAAGAGATTCTTCAAAGTAAAAGGGCTAATAACAAATGATAGGAGAAATATGGATATTGGGATAAAGAGCTTAGAAAATGCACTTAAAGATGGTAGAGAAATATATAAATTTTGTTTATCCTGGTCTAAAGTGACAATGGATATTAAGAAGAAAGTGAAAGAACAAGAGGGTAAACTATCAAGTTTATCTCAGAATTTTGATCCTCTCACCACATCCATAAAAAACCAAGAATGTCAGGCTATTTCCATTCTAAATGAACTAAAGAAACTTGAAAAGGAAAGGAAGAATGTAATAAGTAGGATGGGTGAACTTAGAGGGATAATTATCCCTAAGTTAGAGGCCATGCATGAGGCCCCAATTGATGCTCAGACCACAACCTGGACTAGTGATTCGATAGATCTAAAGAGGGCAGAAGCTTTTGCATTTCTGTTGAGTGGTCACATCTCAATTTTGGACAGGATGAAGCAGAGTTGGGCAACAAAGTTTGTCTAGTTGAAGACAACTTTTGTAGATATACTTTAGTATATGTAAGTATAACATGTATATATATTTATGTGGCCAAGTATAGATTGTTTTTGGGAAATTTTGGTGTGTGGATCCTACCCTTTGCCATTGATGTCAAAGGGGGAGTGAGGAGCAGTGAAAAATGTGGAATCTAGCTAAGGGGGAGCTCTGGAAAAGTGTACATAAGAACAGAGCATCAGCCAAGGGGGAGTATGCTATAACACTTAGTCATTTTTCACTAAGTGTTGCCATCAATGCCAAAGGGGGAGATTGTTGGAAAGAGACATTGTATGGCTTCATGAGTGTTGTCATTGATTGAAACAAAATCCATCCCACACACCCATAGGACATGGTATGTCTATACCGGAAGTCAAATTGAAGAGTATTTTGGTCCGGTGAGCAAGAAACAGAGCATGTAGCAAGGTCTGACAATCAGGTCTGGATCTCTCAGAGGAAGTATCTCAATAAAGTGTGGACTTGGGGAAGTCAATAGGAATAGCATGATTGATATAGTACCATGACTGATACATTCCAGAGATTGAGCCTTTGATGATGAAAGAGTGAAAAGATATGAAACCTATGTGTTGGGTTCTTGTTTGGCAGAGTAGACTGAGGAAGAACAGACCGACAGAGCATCAGACCTTAATCTGGATGAGATATTGATAATGATCAAGTTTCTTAAGGGATCATTCATGATTGGCTAACATGATTGATGACTTCTATAAGCATCTCTTTGATACACATCTCTTGGTAAGCAAGGATTCAGCCGATAGACCAGAGTTTGGGAAAATATTAAGTATTCCGGATGCTGACTAGAAAGATGTTGAAATCCTTTGTGCAGATATATATACCAGATGGATTTCGATGTGAGGATGTGTGTGGTGTGTGATAGTGTGTGAAGAAAGGTAGAGATAGGTGTGGAAGCAATAATACAAGTCCAGTATGTGATAGAACAACAACACTAAAGGAGTGGAAGAATGAAGTGTAGTAGATCCATTTATTGAGTCTAATCGGAACTGAACCTCAGCATATGTGGATGCCTCTAATTAGTTCAAACACTTGGCTACATTATTTATACCCTGGAGACAGTGAGTCTCTTGTAGGCAGTGAGCCTCTTGTGAGCAGTGTGCCTCTTGTGAGCAGTGTGCTCGGGCAGTGAGCCCTAATTGGCAAGTGCTAGTTTGTACTTCTTATTCTTCTAACAGAGAATACAATCTTCGGTTAGTCACCCCATGGTTTTTCCCTTAATACGGTTTTCCACATCAAAAACATTGTGTTATGTGTGTTGAGTTTATTTATGCTTCCATGGTTATGTACGCTTATATGTTTTGATGTTGCACTAATTGCTAAATAAGAACAGAAAGTTAAAATAATTAAGATAACTGATTCACCCCCCCTCTCAGTTATCAACAGAGGAGTCATCATATGATTGAACATATACCTCTGTATTATCTTGTTGTCTATCTAGATGTGGCTCATGATGACTACCACTATCAAGTACTAGTACTTCTTCCATCTAATTTATCTTAGGAAGATAGACTCCCAAATCCACTTTAGAGTACAAAATTTCATTTGTCTAGTTGTACTCGGTTATCATATGCTTCATCTTTGGCTCTCTCTATGCAAATCTGATTGGCAATACCTCTCCATGATAACAACATATGATAGAAATTGGAGGCCATATAGCGATTCAATGTTTTTGACCAATCCCTACTAAGTAACATACAATAAGTATCAGGAATATCTACCACTTGTATGTCTATGTACTATCGCACTCATGAATCTGAGCCCAACTGCATATGAATTCAATTAAATTCTTCAACAACTCTAACCTCTGTTTTATCTAACTAAGTGACTTTCCTAGAGGACTTGGTAGGAGTGAGTCCCAAGGCTTTGTATATGGACAGTGGTATCACATTAGTGGAGGCTCATGAGTCTACTAAGTAGTTGTGAAGGTTCTTACCAAATATCCTCAAAGTCAGTAGGAAGGATGGAGATTCCCTTTTCTCTTTGTATAATGTGACCTACTGATCAGTGTATGAGACATGAACTTTATCTTTTCTCTTATTTTGGACATCCTTCTATGAGGTATCTTTTCAAGTAGGGTCTGACTTAGCTTGCATTCCAATGTCTTGGTGGAATGTTGTCCTTACTTTAGAAATCTTCATCAGCTCAAAGATGGACAAACTAACATTAATCTTCCTAAGTTCATCAACCACATCCTAACCCAATTTGGATACATCAGACCTTTTAGATGATTCTATAGTATCATGTTGAACAATGACCTGAGGTACAACCTTGGGTGGATCAGGATTATTAGAGGCCTTAGGATTAGGAGGAACCTGGTAATTGTTTGGAGGAATAGACATAGTGAAAGGTCCCTTTGGCTTATTACTTCTGAGGTTATAAGGTGCTTTATTATACTATTGATAAGCTTGTACTTCATCAACTTCTTCCTTAGGTTGGTTGTCATCTAGGAAAGGGAAAACATAACTTCCCAGTACTAGGGCAGTGTCATACCTTTTAATGGGCACCAACTTATACACCATAGGTGGTGTGGTATCTTTTCCATCAACATTCTAAGCCTCCCTCTGGAAGATGCTGGATGCAATGTGAAAATCGTGACAATCTAGTTCTGAATGGGCAGTATTGTTATGAATTCTACATCATGAGGACAGGGCAGCTTCTACCAACATCACTCATTTCAGAGGCCAGTTATCTGCATTTTGAGAATCTAAAGGTGATGAAACACCCCCATTGTTTAGCATAGTGTTCCATGTTCTATTTGGTTTTTGATAATTTTGGTTCTAATTATGATTTCTCTACTATAAATATGTGTTTTGATTCCTGACATGAGTCACTTCAGTTGTAAGCTTCTTCATTTGCTCAAATAGTTCTCTAATGTCATCTTTATCACCCCTAGCCTTAGTAGTTGTAGCTTCAAATGATTGAAGGAATGGGATTTGGATTGGGGGTAATTTTGATATGGGAGCTCTAGGATGTACCACTAAAGCTTAGGTTGCAGTTGGTACTGGAATAGGGTTAATCACAAGTGTATGATTAGCCAAAGCTTGATTAATTAGTTGCATCTGATTTGGCATGGCTATAGGACCAATATGATTGATAGGGCTTGACCTAAGCTATCCTATTTCTATATTAACTTTGAGTGCTTTAGTGTAATCTTCCACCAAGGTGGTTATCATAGGAGCCTTCCTCCTCACAAACATTGATGTCAACCTATCTAAAGCAACATAATAGATAGGTAGTGCAATAGTTGTAACAATGTTGTATGGTGCCTGCAGATGATACTAGGTCTTGTGAAACCTATCATTAAAAGTTTTTATCAACTCATGATTTATCCTCTAGATCTTCACAAAAGACCGATAAAGATAAAAAAGGGATGTTGGCATCCTGAATCGATCCAAAAATGCACCCTTAATGACCTACCAAGAATTAATAGAAGTTGCAGGTAAATTAGCAAACCAATAGTATGCTTCATCATGGAGAGAGTATAGAAATAATCTACAGGCCACATCTGTTGGAGTATAGGACAACACTGAGAGGGTGGTGAATCAGTGTTGTCTAATTTTTAAAATCTTTTTGCACCTTTTAATTTACAAGACAAAGAGAGAGAAAGACATCAATAAAATGTTAAACACAAATGCACAAGTATGATAATGAAAAGCATGAATCAAGACTTGTGAGTAAGCCATTAGAAAACACACACATAGAGGCAAATCATAACACAAGGATTACTAGAGTGGAAAACTCTCATGGGGTAGAAAAACCACTCAAAATTACCTCACTAGCTTATTCAAAACCTCACTAGTTACAAATAGGTCTCACTGACCAAGGAAGCTTCACTCGCTTTACAAAATGCCTCACTGGTATACAATGTGTCTCACTAGCTGATACAAGTGTGCATAAGAAAACAAATTAGTTCAGGGGGTTACCCTAATTCTCTACAACACATTACACTTCACAACCTTATATCTCCTTTTGTCAATACATACTTCAAATACAACCTTTTCAATCAACAAAATCAAGTCTCTTTTATCCTCTATGTTGAAGTCTCTAAACATCTATATTTATATTGAAACATTACTCTTGAAACCTATACAAAATGTATATTCTTCAAACCCTCTTATTCACCGAAAATATCATTTCAATTTGTACCATTTAAAACCACACCACTCAACCTCATTTTTCAACACCTGCATATATATTAGATTTTAAACAATAAGACCTTTGATCTTCCATCTTCAATCCTGTCTACATTTTCATCATCTTCAAAAATCCATCCACTTGCAATAAGAAAGACTTTTCAAATTCATTTTCTCTCTGATTCATTTTCCCTCTATGAAGAACCTACAAAACCAAAATAAGATCAAATTCATATTCTTTGTATGACCATTTCCATTCATAAATAATTTGCAAAAATAAAATTATATTTCTTTGTTCATTTGCAAGAAGTCTTTTCACATTCTTCTTCCCATTTATCTTCATTTTCCCTTCTCATAAAAATCCTTTACAAACTCCAATCTACAACAAATAATCTTCAATCTGAAAGAATATCATCTGTAAATAAAGTCTTCAAAGAATTTTAATCATTTTGCCCCTGTAAAAAAATTTCTCTCCATAACACTTCAATAACCCCTTCAATTTCATCTTCTACAAATAAATTCAAAAATAAATCAATCTACCTTTTGAGAATAATATCTCTCTATCATTTTTATTAATATCTTCCTTTAAAAGAAACTCTTTATATTCCAAATATATCCTTCCTTTTCTTCGTACTGTATGAGAGATTTAGAAAAATAGAAAAAATCTTCATAAATATCTTCTTGAAAATCTCAAGAAAATTTGCTTTAAAAACTTCTTAAAATATCCTTTTAAAAGACTAAAAATAGCCTTTCTAAAAAGCTTTATGTGTAGTCAATTAAATTGTGATGTTCACGGGGACATCAATATGCAGGCTCGGGTGAGGGACTCTCATTTCAAATTATCACCATCGATCTTCTATTTCGCACTCACAACAATTTAAACACAACCTTTGATTATTCGTTTGGCGCCCAATGACATATAAGGAGACTGACAAAGTTGGTTGAACTAGGAGAGATGGCTGGTTAGTCCATGATGTCAACCGCTTCATGTTGCCACTTAAGTGGTGGTCTACCTGCAATAGAAGGTCAATGACCAAATAGAACGAAAAGGTAATTTCTTAAGACGGGCAGTGAATAAGGTCTTTTAGAAAGCACTTAAGGAAGTTAGAAAATAGGATTTCAACAAGGTTCAAACATTAAACCCTAGAATTTGAACAACCTTTCTTAGGACTTTAACTAAAACTCAAACAATGTTGTAAGCATTTTGTCATGATCTGCATCAAATTACATTTTGTGTCATCTTGACATTTAGAAGATATGCATTGTGGACATCCCTAAGTCATCAAATGAGAGTTTCATCTTCATCACAAAATACTCTCAAGTAAATCAAATCATCAACTTATGCAGACACAAGAGTACATTCTAACGTAAAGATTATGAAGATATATTTGAAATGAATCATTCATCTCCACCTTTATGAAGTAACTTTTTGAATGTCTTAGACATATATGATAACTCTCTGCATGAATCACCCTATGTGAATGATAACCAAGAATACCATGATTGTGAGAAATCTTTTGTGAGTATCCTTTTGATGAAGCCAAGTAAGCATGAGCATGATATGAACATATGATTCATGAAAAATGAGTTGTTAACCATAAACATAATGACTTGATCCTTTGAAGCATCTTGATGCTTACTTTTGTATAAATCTTGCACCTTGTTATGTCAACTCTTATCAACTTGAACATTCAACCATACTTTAATCAAATATCACAAACCCTTGCTCAAATCAGACATTATGAAATCAATACATGAAGCATGGAGGATATATGATCATGAACCTTCAAACTGACTCCACAAATCTATCATCTTATGAACACCATAACATGAGAAAAACACACCAAGATAACATCTCTTTCATGTACCAAGTACCAACATTTTGTCACCTTGACCTACTAAACAACTCAAGATCTTTTTGACATCAATTACAATCAATCTCCATCAACATCCTCATGTTGGATTCACATAATATACAAATTACCCTCAAAGATCTTTATGTGTTCATCTACAGTTCGTTGAAGATCATTAGGGTGAAATTTAGAACACAACTTATCAGGATTCTTTGGCATGTCATGATAATTAGCAAACTATATTAGAGAAGGGTTTATAGCCAACCAAGCCATATTGAGAAAAATTACTTGAAATGTAGTGGGATTACTAGGTATGTATTGCAATCTTAGAGTTCTAGGTATCCCTTGGTCTCTTCTTGTCCTCCTAAACTATGTCAAAAGAAAAGATCTTCCCCAATTGAGTTGGACCTTGTGTGTCTCTATCTAGTCCCCAACTTAATTTAACTAGATTAGAGGGGATTGGAAATGAATGAAGCAATGTCGGCCCTCCTTCTAGCACCAATCTATTGATAAGTGTTTTAGAATGCAACAACATAGGTGAAATATAGGGTATCTCACCTCTCTTGAAAGGAGTCTAATCTTAGGAAACCTAGAAAAATTGCCCCAAGGTTTTTACTATTAGGTCTTGACTTGTGGAATGACTCAATTGAATATGTGTTTCATTGTTCTAGTCAAGGGGACTTACATGCAATGTAGGGTTTTATGAGATACGATAGCAGTAAGTATGTTAAACCTCTTCTCCAGAAGAAAGAACATAAATAAGAATAATCAGGTAGAGATGAAGAAATAGGTATAAAAAGCAGATCTAGTAGAGATCAAGAAGGAGATGAATCAAATTTGGGTTAAGAAGGAAGTGTAGGAAGTCAAGGATGGGTCTGCACTAGACTCTGGTGCTAGTACTTCCTCTGAGAAGTAAATTTAGAGCTCTGGCTTAGGGGAAGCTTAAATGCAAAATCCTATCCCCCTAGCCAAAAGTGTGGTTCTGGTATCTGACACGAAGGTATAAGCTAGAAAACAAGAAAAAAAAGCTTTTGGAGAAGATTCCGACAGAAAAGAATCTAATACAATGAATTGCAGAGCAATGTTGATCGACAGAGGAGAGTAGAGAAAGGGTTTGATAGCTTTTTGAATGAAGCATTTATGGTGATTAAATCTTGATGAAAAGAGAATATAAGCAATCCATTTAAAAGAAAAATCACTTTGCATTCAAACTTTCAAGTGACTAAAGTGATCTGAGAAGCGAGCCAAAGCAAATTCAAGCGTTTGGTGAAGAAACCCTAACGGAGGCAAAAGGTATTTACCATTCTCTCTTTTGAAAAAAAAATTATTTTTTGAGTTTGTAAAGATGGCTACCCCTTAAGTAGTTGAGATAACAGAGAGGCCCCACCCTAAGTTCAAGAAACATCCCTTTAATTTGTTAATGACTAATCCGGATGGTACATTTTCTAAGGTTCCACATGGTGTTATGCATACAGAAGATGTTAGGGTACACATACATGCAAACCTAGAGGAATATGATCAAATGAAATAGAGAAATTGTACTTGGATGAGCTGACTACTGTTAACATTGTGTTGAAAGAAGAATATAATGTTTTGGCACATGAGAAGAACTTTGATACCTGGTTAGATTTTCTGATATTCTTAGATGATGCATGGGTTAGATATGTTCTGAGCAGAATTCATGATGAATTCTTTTGGCTTGATGTGCTTCACATGATAACAAAGGATGCTATGAAAGCAATAAGTGGCATGTGCTCTATCGGAAAAGTCCCAACCTGAAAAACCATGAAGAACAATACAGTAATGCAGTTAACTGGTGTAAAATTTGATAAGAGGGCACTAACTGTGAATGACATTATGGATCCGGCAGTTAGATTTGCATCAATGGTTATTGGGTACAAGGTCTATTTCTCCAACAAGGAGAACTCAGTGTTTGCAATAGCCATATACATAGCATATGATATGGTTAAGAATAACATAGACTATGACCTATGTGAGTTGGTCCTAGAACAACTAATGGAGAACCTGAAAAGAAACAAACGAGATAACCCTGAGTTTGTTGTATGAATTACAAATCACAACTATTATAGACACTAATGGGGAAGAGCAAGTTAACAATGTTGACAGTTCTAATCTTGCTCAGGAAGTGAATATTGAGTAGAGCATGGACCAAGGCACAATCACTCCTCCGGAGAGTTCATGAAAGGATGAAGAAATGAAAGAAACTAAAAAAGAGAAGAAGTCTGAAGAAGCAAAGATGACATCTAATGAAAAGGCATCTAAGGAACAATAAGGGAAAAAAGAAGAGGAAAATTAACAAGTGATGGACATTCTTTCTCTAGAACTAGAAATGAATGAACAAGAGCATAGTCAGGAACCTCCTCCAGAGAGTCAAGATACCAAAATGTCTCAAGTTGAAATAAAAAGAGACATTGCTGATTCATTAAGGGATTTTTTGTTAAAACAGAAGGAAGCAAAAATTGAAGACACATCTGGACTATTGCAAGGTCAAATAAAATTGGCAACCATGTCTCCCCTACAGAAATTGAAGTTAGGTATTGTTTAGTGGTAAAAAGAGGTTTTATGTTTTGGTTTAAGTTTCAAAGGCAAATCCTCCCTTCACACCAAACATTCAAGGGTGTATCAACCGAGTTGAATCTCCACTAGTAGGAGCATTCATCTATTAGGTTAGGCTGCCCCTTGGAATGATGCAGAAGTTTAGATGTATCACACAATATTTCAATTTAATGCTCAGTTTCACTTAAAACCCTACATAAACAAAATAGTAAGAAAATTATCGAATTACGGCAAATCCTTTCAGACGAAGGTGAAGGACTAAGATATTTAACTTACTATTTTTCAAAGTCTAGTCAAGGAAATAGGGACTAATACCTATTCCAAGATACACTTTTCATCACGGAATCTAGAACTTCTCCCAACACTGATCTCTACTGTATCTTTCATTTCTACCTCAAGAAAAATGGAGGACACAAGGACTAACGCCCTTGTCCCGAAATGTTCACTGGAGTCCTCTATTTCTCAGATCCTGAATCTCTATTGTCCGCAACCTCCTTTCCGCAACTCCACTCTGTGAAACTCAATATCTGTAACTTGCAATCACAAAGGAGTGTTGGATGGGGTTGTGGTGTTTGGAGACTTGCCTCGATCAAGCCCTAAAGAGACATTCAAGTCTTCCAAACACCGTTGTTAGATAAGAGTGTGTATCCCAATGGGATAGAGGCAAAATCCTAAATGATAAATGATTGAAAACATAATAGATATCACCTTGAAGTGTAGATCTCATGGAAGGAAGATGCTCTTCATGCCATGAGGAGATGGAGCCAACTCTGCAAATACAAACATAATAACAACAAAGTACTACTCTGCAACACAATGAATGCCTTGAATCACTTTCACAAAATCACAATTCTCATCTAATTTTCATCTATTGTTTGCAAATGAAACCTAATCATGCTTATATATTCAACCACAAAGATTCCCGCTAAGAATTTCGTAATTCAAACTTGAGATGTCGGCATAGGACCTAAATGATGGTCATAAAACTGACATTTAAATTTAGGGAAGGACTAGGGCACTAGCACCCAAGTCCACCCTGCTATTTTTATTCAAAGATCATTAAAATAGCACCCCCTAGGTCCTATTTTCCATAAGACTTTAGGGTTTTCTCATTGGGAGTCAAAATTAACATGCAACATGCTCTAAATGTAATTTAATGACTCAAGAGCTAAACCTTAAGAGGGAAAAGCCCCCAAGAGGACATTTTCTGACATAACATTTAGCCCCCACTTTAATGTATGTATAAATGCAAGGCCAATACATGCATTAAAGTAAGGTCAACAAACACAATAGACACGCAAAACACAAGGAAGATAGTAACAGGCACACAAAACATGGAGAAGACAGTTACAGTCATGCAAAACATAGAGAAGACAACATTGAAGACATGCAAAACACAATGAATGCAGTGATTATTTCTTTTTCATTTTCTCATATATAAAATGCAAATGCAAGGAAAGTAAACACACAACCCAAAATGTAGGAGGTACTCATCACCACTAGTCTTTAGACTGCATATGGGGCAACAAACATGCAAAACAAATCTAAGAGTGAAGGAGAGACTCATCACCACCACTCTTTAAGACTACACTTGAGAACAAACATGCCATACAAATCAAGCACACCATACAAATCCCAAAGCATAGGAGGGACTCATCACCACCGGTCTTTATACCATGCTTGGGAACAAACATGCCACAACACACACACATAGAAGACACAAAGAAAACATGGCAGACAAGCCATGGAAGAAACCTATTGCTATGTTCACAACCATCTCAAGCACATTACAAGTATACATCGATGATTGGGCTTCACCACAACAATTGCCCAAGACATGCTTAAGGGTTAAGATAGTCTTAGATCCACTCCTTGCCTTTGCAAAGGACTTTTAGAAAATGACAGGATTGTGCAATCTCCTCAAGAAATACACCATCCCTGCCTCTATAGAGGGCTTAAGATAAAAATGATATATGTGATATCCCACCTCTGTAGAGGGCTTAAATGATTGCAATAGATTTAAGTTTTACAAACACACTTTGCTAGCATCTAAATCAGACATCTTACCTTATATGCCCCCACCTTAAGATGGTTGATATTGTGTACCGATATCCATCACGTTAAGGTAGGAAGAAAACACACAAGGGAACATGAGCTCTAGCAAATCCCATGCCCCCTGGAGGTGACATGTACTTTACGATCGCCAAATAATCCCACAAACACACAATTCCCTTCAAGAAAAGGTGTTAGTATCCATATAATCATGATAAACAACAATGCATATGATCATTCACATAAAGAACCAAGGAAAGAAAGATTCAAGATAAACAAAGTGCACAGAGCAGCAGTATTGTTATGTTTTATAAGTGTGATAAGACAACATCAAGATCACACAGAGTGATTCTACTAGCCAATCATCAGATAATATATATCAACCCTGTCATCATGTATGGACTAGGTCTATTTTTTATTTCTCTCCGAAGGGACACTAGGTCCGTATCAGTATAAAATGTTTTTCATCATTCACCAGCTAGATAGAACCACTAGAGGAAGGGAAACAATAAATCAAGAGAGGAGAAACAAGTGCCTTAGGGATAGTCATGTAAGAGTGTGCCCGCAAGTCACCAACCACAATGCTATGTCTTAGTATAGGAGCACCTCTAGATACAAGAATCTGAAACATTCCTTACATTTTATGTTATGTCTAAATGCCGTATTGTAAGGCCTTCGTGCCATGATGGAGTAGTTGTATATGTTTGTAAATGAACTGGGCGAAAAGAGTTGTAACTGAACAAAGATTGTAATCGTTTGGCAAAGGTGGTTGTAGGCAGTTTGCCTACCATCTTGTAACTGCCAACGAGTGTGAGTTATTAAATAGTTGAGTCTGTATTTGTCAAATGGATAGGAGAGACAGAGAGTCGAGGGAAATTGTATGTATATTCTGAAGTAGAAGAAATAAATAAATTTTGTGTTTTGGTCTAATCACAGGAATGTAGATTGGAGTCATTCCACTGGTTAAGATTTCTTTGAAATCAGTGGAATGACCTCCATGTTGTTAGTTTGTTTTCTGTTTGGTAGGAATTAGTTGTTTTTTGTGTGTTGTTCGGTTACAGAGGTTGGTGAGGAGCTTATTGGGTTAAGAATCATGTGATTTCAGTTAACATGCATTTTATGAGTATATTGCATTTGTATGTTAGGAACATTTTATGTGTATCCCATAGATGTATGAGAAGAGACAATTTGTGTATATAGTGCTAAAGTATATCAGTTGTACAAATTGTGAGTATCCTGCAGTTGTATGTCAGGAACAATGTGTGTGCGTATCACATTTGTATGTGAGTATCATTTTGTGTGTATCCATCAATCGTATGTCAGGGTTGTATGTCACAAATGTATGTTGCGAATGTGCATTGGGAATGTCCATTGAATTAGATACAAGTAATGACTGGCCGTATCAGATCAAAGCGAGAGAAGATACAATGGGTGACTGCTGATAATAGGTCATGTAATGTATATACAAGTAGAAGGCATCGATTCCATCGAGAAAGACTTTGGGAGTCACAGCGAACGACAGAGTTATGCCGATAGAAAGCATATCGGAGAGAACAAGGCGGAAGTCTCAGCAAAGAGTTCAATCCATCGGTGTATCAAGAGTCTAGATTAAAGTTTGGCTGAAGAAGCAAGTCTGGCCGACAGAAGAGAGGTGAAGGTTCATTGGAATGAATGATTGTATCAGTAGAAGAATTTCTAAAGTGGCCGATGGCAGATTATCTTGCCGATATGAGGAATATGAATGTTTCGGTAATGTATGGACCTAACGAAGGGGTTTTGGAAGGTGATTAAGCTTTAACCCTATGTATTGTGGGTTGATGGATATGTTCACCCTATTTTAAATGCTTCCACTGTGTTGCTCTGCATCAAATTAGTATCAGAGCTGGCAAAAGTTTTGGCGAAAGATTTGGGTGGTGTGTATTTATTTCCTATCATTAAGAAGGCAGGTGAAGAACTGAAGGAAAGATAAAGAATTGTGACCATTATTTTGTGTTGTTAAGTTGTTTGGTTGCAGGTGCTTGTTCCATCTAGCTACAAGAAGGAGGTTTCTGACGTTGTGTGTGGGTAGATGAGGATGAGGTCTGTCATGACCATTCTCCAATAGAGATTTGACTGGAGAAGGATGCAGAGAGAGGCCATTGAGGAGAGAGTGGTAGGTGCATCACCAGGATCTGCTGTTGGGTAAGATGGATGGTCTGTTGAGTTGATGAGTTGGTGAGTTGTAAGGCAATGAAAAAGATCGATACCTGACTAAAGAAGCACTTGATGTTGCAGCCTGAAGAGTACTCCACTGATGGGAGTAGGAGGAGCCTAAAGAAGCTCTGAAGTTGATGGTAGTTTGATTTTTGTTGGTTGGTTGGTCACTGTTCTATTAATCTAAAGATTGGAAGCTGGAAGCTAAAGAAGATGAAGCCAGACAGATGTAGAAAAAGGAAGTTTTATGTTACAGGTACATTTCCAAGGGACTTGGAAATCTTGTTGGTTGGTTGTATGGTGCAAGAGCACCTCAAGATACAAGAATCTAAAAGATTCCTTACATTTTATGTTATGTCCAAATGTCATATTGTAAGGCCTTCGTGATAATGGAGTAGTTGTATATGTTTGTAACTGAATTGGGTGAAAAGAGTTGTAACTGAACAAAGATTGTAATCATTTGGCAAAGGTGGTTGTAGGCAGTTCACCTTCCATCTTGTAACTGCCAACGAATGTGAGTTTTTAAATAGTTGAGTCTATATTTGTCAAACGGATAGGAGAGATAGAGAGTCGAGGGAAATTGTATGTATATTCTAAAGTAGAAGAAATAAATAAATTTTGTGTTTTGGTCTAATCGTAGGAATGTAGATTGGAGTCATTCCACTAGTTAAGATTTCTTCGAAATTAGTGGAATGACCTTTGTGTTGTTAGTTTGTTTTCTATTTGCTAGGAATTAGTTGTTTTCTGTGTGTTGTTTGGTTACAGAGCTTGTTGAGGAGGTTATCAGGTTAAGAATCATGTGATTTTAGTTAACATACATTTTATGAGTATACTGCATTTGTATGTCAGGAACATTTTATGTGTATCTTGCAGATGTATGAGAAGAGACAATTTGTGTATATACTGCTAAAGTATATCAGTTGTACAATTTGTGAGTATCCTATAGTTGTATGTCAAGAATAATGTGTGTATATATCATATTTGTATGCAAGTATCATTTTGTGTGTATCCGTCAATCGTATGTCGGGGTTGTATGTCGTAAATGTGCATTGAATTAGATACAAGTAATGACTGGCCGTATCAGGTCAAAGTTGGAGAAGATACAATGGGTGACTAGTGATAATAGGTCAAGTAATGTATATAAAAGCAAAAGGCATCAAGTCCATCGGGAAAGACTTTGGGAGTCACAGCGAATGACAGAGTTATGCCGATAGAAAGCATATCAAAGAGAACAAGGCGGAAGTCTTAGCGAAGAGTTCAATCCATCGGTGTATCAGGAGTCTAGATTGAAGTTTGGCTAAAGAAGGAAGTTTGGTTGATAGAAGAGAGGCAAAGGTTCATCGAAATGAATGATTGTATCGGTGGAAGAATTTCTGAAGTGGCCGATGGTAGATTATCTTGTCGATATGAGGAATATGAATGTTTTAGTAATGTATGGACCTAATGAAGGGGTTTTGGAAGGTGATTAAGATTTAACCCTATGTATTGTGGGTTGATGGATATGTTCACCCTGTTTTAAACGCTTCCACTATGTTGCTCTACATCATGTCCATAAGACACAACACACAACAATGAAAATAGAGGAGAAGAAATATAGAAGAATGATCATACAAATAGAAGAAGGGTCATAACAAAGACAGTCTCCTGGTATCCTTGACATTATGAGAGTATCAAGAGTCATCCTAGGAGGCCTAAACAACACATAACACATCATGGGGGAAGAACAACACAGAAGGTAAAGGGTTAGAAATACTTACATGTAGGGACAATTGGGCTAGCGGTCATTATGGATCTTGATCTTTACTTTAATGGTTAAAGCTTTATCTCTTCTTCTCTCTTTCACATGTTCATGAGCTTGTGAGGGTATCCTTCTAGGAAAGGTGTTTATTTATGATGGTAGAAAGAGAATATTGTAGTTTTCTATGTCGGTTAAATGCGTTAATGCATGAGCTTCAATAGTACCTATTCCAGTTGAGTGAGGTTGTTGAGGAACCCGAAAAGTGCCCATTTCAGTCCATTTATAGGGTGTTGGAATACCTTGGGTTTGAGGGATAGTTTGTTCTTCAATGTCATGCGAATTTTCATTGTTTTCCAATGTATGTGAAGGTTCAGGTAAATGTGTATGATCTATTTCTTTGTTTAAGATGTAGTTGAGAAGTTCTTGAACATCAGTTGGTAAATATTTAGTTTTAGCAGGTTGAAGCAAGTGTTCACAAAGAGAATCTGCATCATCCAATGCTTCATCATGGCCAAGGAGAGTAGGAAGGGATGGTAGAGTAGTGTTAAGGAATGTAACAATGATATCTTCTTCTTGTTCCAAAATATCATCACTAAGTGGGGTTATGTTGGGACAAGTCTCTTTATTCGATGAATCACCTAGTGCTATATCATTCTCATAGGTCTCAAAAAAATGTCCATTATGTCATCATGAAACGAAGGGAGAGAGGGAATGATGTTTTCACTACTACTTTCCCCATGGTTATTTTAAGAAATTAAATTAGTGAGGTTTTCCAATATTGAAGGGAACACACCCACAATAGTGAGGAAGTTTTCAAAATAGGCTATTGTTTGAAGGATGTCACAGGTAGTGCTTACGATCAAGTCAATACCATATATGTATGTTATTTGATGCAATAATTGAGGATGTTTATCAGTGAATTTTCAAAATTTATCATAATTCATAATGTACTCAAATAAATCTTCCAAAGATGAATGATGAGAAGAATCCATGAATGCAAGACTATGTATGAATATGACCTAAAATACTTGATTTTTCAACTTTTTTCAATGCAAATGAATGAAAGAAGAGGTGTTGTGAAGAATTTAAAGAGGTAAAGAAAATAATATGCCTAATAACAGTCCAATGATACATAAATATCCTTCACAACATGCCTTTGATGCAAGTCTAGAGTGATGACAAGTCAAAACCTAGTAAAAATACACCTAAAATAT
Organism: Cunninghamia lanceolata; assembly: GCA_027924645.1. Lineage (NCBI taxonomy): Eukaryota > Viridiplantae > Streptophyta > Pinopsida > Cupressales > Cupressaceae > Cunninghamia > Cunninghamia lanceolata. The sequence goes on along the minus strand of BSBN01001807.1, from coordinate 17,471,706 downwards.
GTAAATTTTCACCAATTTTCAATGTAAAGGCCTAATAGAAATGGTGTTGTAAGGAGTATGAGGAGAGGAATTAGATAATAACCCTAATAAAAGCCAATTAATGTACCAAAATCCCTTACAACATGCTTGTGATGCAATTCTAGAGAGACGATAAGGCCAAATCTAGTGAAAATGCAATGTTTTCAAACCCTAGGCATGAAATTTTGCAAGAAAACCACTGTGATGCAACACTACAATTAGAAATAATTCATAATGAGTGTTTGAAAAGGGTAGTAAAATATGAAACAAGATTTTGACTACAAACCCTAGCTAATGCAAAACTAGGTTTTTATGAAAAATACACAATTTCAAGCAATTTTTATCAATTTAATCATAAAAATGCAATGCAAATGAATACTAAATGATGAATTTATGTAATTTAAATAAGATCTAATGAAAATGATAGAAATTTAATGAAATTAAATGCCAATTAATTCAAATTATGCTAAAATGCATGCCTAAGATGCTGATTTTTTCAAAATTTTCAATTTTTTTTGTAATTTTTCAAATGTAATAAGATGAATGAATTAAAATATATCAAACAACACTCAGAAAGGTGCCAAAAAGTCCAAAAACATGGTTTCACCAAATTGTTTAGGGGTAAAAAGATGGGTTTATGATTTGGGTTAAGTTTCAAAGGCAAATCCTCTCTTCACACCAAACATTCAAGGGCATATCAACCGAGTTGAATCTCCACTAGTAAGAGCATTCACCTATTAGGTTAGACTACCACTTGGAACAATGTGGAAGCTCAGATGTATCACACAATATTTCAATTTAATGCTCAATTTCACTTAAAACCCTAAATAAGCAAAATTGTAAGCAAATTATGAAATTACGGCAAATCCTTTCAGACCAAGGTGAAGGACAAAAATATTTAACTTACTATTTTTTAAAGTCCAGAAGGTGGAACAATCAGGGGCATAGGGACTAATGCCCTCATCCAAGGTACACATTTCATCATGGAATCTAGAACTTCTCCCGACACTGATCTCCACTATATCTTTTGTTTCTGCCCTGGGAAAAATGGAGGACACAGGGACTAACGCCCTTGTCCCGAAATGTTCATCGGAGTCCTTTATTTATCAAATCTTGAATCTCTGTTGTCCGCAACCTACTTTCTGCAACTCCACTCAATAAAACTTGGTACTTGTAACCTACAATCACAAAGGAGTGTGGGAGGGGCTTGTGGTGTTTAGAGGCTTGCCTCCATCAAGCCCCAGATAGACATTCAAGTCTTCTAAACACTGTTGTCAGATAAGAGTGCATATCCCAGCGGGATAGAAGAAAAATCCCAAATGATGAATGATTGAAAACACAATAGATATCACCTTGAAGTGTAGATCTTATGGAAGGAAGATGCTCTTCATGCCATGAGGAGATGGAGCCAAATCTGCAAATACAAACACAATAACAACAAAGTACTACTCTGCAACACAGTGAATGCCTTGAATCACTTTCACAAAATCATAATGCTCATCTATTTTCCATCTCTCATTTGCAATTGAAACCTAATCATTCTTATATATGCAACCACAAAGATTCTCGCTAAGAATTTCATAATTCAAACTTGAGATGTCAGTATTGGACCTAAATAACGGTCATAAAACTAATATTTAAATTTAGGACATACCCAAAATATGGTAGGACTAGGGCGCTAGTGCTCAAGTCCACCCTAAATTTTGTAATTCAAACTTGAGATGTCAGCATAGGACCTAAATAACAGTCATAAAATTGATATTTAAATTTAGGGCAGACCCAAAATACAACAAGACTAGGGTGCTAGCGCCCAAGTCCACCCTGTTATTTTTGTTCAAAGATCATTAAAATAGTACCCCCTAGGTCCTATTTGCCATAAGACTTCAGGTTTTTCTCATCAGGAGTCAAAATTAACATGCAATATGCTCTAAATGCAATTTAAGGACCCAGGAGCTAAACGTTAAGAGGGAAAAGCCCCCAAGGGGACATTTTTTGATGTAACAAGTACAATGTTCCAAGCAACTACCCAGGAAGAAATAATAAAGTCTCACATGGAAGATAGTGAGCTACTTGGTGAAACAATAAAATTTTTTGAGAAGATCATGCCCGGAGTTCAGAGAGATAGAACACTAAATCCCATAGCACAAATGAAAAAGCTTATGGAGTCTATGAATTCCCATTTTGAGTCATTTGAGCAATCTGCAGATAAAAAGGTAAGAGCTGAAATGGACAGTAAGAAATTAGTTGAGCTAAAAGACTAGTATAGATATCTTAAATACATCTATCTAAAAAATTGCCGAGAGATATCAATTTGAAGCTATTTTATTTACTTCACATTACAACTATTTTATTTACTATATACATGATTTTTATTAATTATTTAATTATTTAAGGTTGATATCTTGCCCATCAAATTTTCAACTAAATTAACAAATAAAAAAATATCTCAAATTAACAAATCAAATTTTAACTTTTTATGTATTATTACACTACTAAAGTTTTTATATAAATTAATTAAGATTCAAACCTAAAACATGTATAAAATTTTGGTTGAAATTATTTCTAACATTACACAAAAAAATTACAGCCCTTTTCTTTCATTTAATAGATACAAAATAATGTTCCATGTTCTAACATTTTTTTGACCTTCATTTTCTATTTTTTTGAGTTTTATTTTGTTTCATGCTAGAGGCCATAGGCTTTGTAGAAGGGCTTTACAAAATTGTAGAAAAAATAATGGCATATCTTTGTTTTACCTCCTCCTTTTGGAAATATCATGTTTATTATTAAATATTAATATTTTATTTTCTTATTAAATATTAATATTAAAGAGATATTAATTTGAAATTATTTTATTTACTTTTAATTATTTTATTTTACTTCATTTTACTTCAAATTGATATCTCTGTACATTTTTTCTTCACTCAACCCTATGTCCATCAATTTCTCAACTATAATTAATAAATTAAAAAAATCTCAAATTAAGAAATCAAAATATTTTCTTTCTTAACCCATAAACTTTTTTTCACACTTTTGAAAATGAGAAGAATGATGATTATCCAAATCAAAATATTTTCTTTCTTAACCCATAAACTTTTTTTACACTTTTTAAAATGAGAAGAATGATGATTATCCAAAGTTGTCCATATCTTTATTTTAACACGCTACTTATTTTGGATTTATAATATTTATTATTAAATATTAATAATTTGACATGTAAATGAGCATCAATTTTAAAGTAAAAGGTAAGTGTTTTTTTTAACACACTCGCGCCATTACACTCCACCCCTTGTTGGCATTGTAGAATGCCTCTCGACATTAATAAAGCTTCTCAAGATAAAATTTTGTTAGATAAAAGTGTAGAGTATGCACAGTTAGTCCTTAAAGAAGCTAGTGAAATGTATCAATTTTGTCTTACATGGTTGGACAAGACTAAGGACATAAAAGATAAAATAGATAGATGGGAAGCTCAAATAATGAAGATATCTACAACTTATGACCCGACAATAGATGCTATTAGCAATCAGAGGGCATAAGTTGAGACTATTCATTCTAATATACATAAGTTGCAGACCCAAAGGGAGGTCATAAAGCATAGACTGATTCATCTTCGGGAGGTAGCAAGTTTTAAAATTGCATCACTAACCAAATCAATGAAGCCCCTGCTACAGTGAAGAAAGCAGAAGAGTTTGTGTCCCAGATTAATGGGCACATACTAGTTTTGAGCAATGCTAAGACTAGTTGGGATGAAGAAATGGTGGAACTAAAAGTAATCTATAAAGATGTTCTTTTGGAACAACAGTAAGCATTTTGATTTCACTTGTATATATGCGGAAAGTAGAAAAATAGTTTTGAAATTTTGGCAACTTGTAAATATCTTTGTATCATACACCTTTGCCATTGATGTCAAAGGGGGAGAATGAAGCATGTGAAAAACACTTGGAAAGTAAGAAGAGAAACATGAATATTAGGGGGAACAGTGTGTAAAGAGTAAGGGGGAGTAGTATAACAATTTTTCATAGCAAGTGTTGCCATCAATGCCAAAGGGGGAGATTGTTGGCAACTTGGCAAACATCACTCAGAGAGATACACTGTTGGTATGATGGTGAATGATTGTGCATGATGTTCGAAGATGTTGTCATTGATGGCAACAAGGAAAGGAATAAGGTTGAGACAAATGTTTTGGTTCGATGAAAAAGACTTAGTCATTTTTGACTAAGTGTTGGTAGTATACAGGAGACAACAACAGAGTAGCAGTATAATAGATGGCATTGGTCCACAGTTGAAGATTAGATAATATGGTTCTAGTAAGTTGTTTGTAGTCCTTTGATGATCTTATATTCAATTTTTTAGCTCCTGATGAGTACCGAAAGCATACACTCAAATAGACTAAGTCCAGAAGAACAAAATACACTATGTTTCAGAGAAGAACACTCATTTGATTTGGTCTGCATTCCTTCACTATTGCATATCTTGTTATGTGGTTTTGAGGTTTTGTAAACACATGTATGTGAAGTATCTAAATCTAGAGTTGCAAGTTTTGAGTTCCACCGGAAAGATAGTTATGGGTGCCTAAGTATCCCTACTTGGTCTAACAAAACTTGACTATGACAAAGCATGTGTTCTTGTGGTCTGCATTCTACCACAAAAGAATATTTTTCTTTGTAGTTCTTGAGGTATGATATATGATATGTGAAGAGTCTCTAATATGGATTTGATCAGGTTTTTTTCTACGTAGTGGAAGATGTAGTCTGACAGTTGAACTGAAATAGTGACAATCTGTGGTTAAGGCTAACATGACAATATGATGTGTGTGCAGTAAGTTTTGTTGTTTGAAATATTATCCTAAGTGATTATATGGATGGAGCTAATATATGTGAATATGATTCAAGTGTTGTTTTGATCCGCTGTGTATTTTGGTAAATGTGACTACACGCTACATCTTAGTATGCCGACCTAATGTGGAAATTTCAAATGTTGTGGATATAAATATGTGATCAAATTCAGTGTTTGGATGGAGTGTGGTACGAATGTGATTGTAAATTTGATGTTTGAAGAATCATAAGGGAAACAAGAGCAGAAGAAGAGAGATCTTGTTTGATGTAGAAACAAAATAGTGAAACAGGGTAGTCAAAGATAAAGAGTTTTGAGATAGTATTTTAGAGCTTCATTGGAACTATAACCATGCATGTGTAGATGTAATTAGAGCAGTTTAAATTTCCAATGAGCCCCTTCTTCTTTATTTCTTTCTCTAGGCAATGAGCCTTCTTGTAGTGAGCACTTCTATTGGGCAGTGAGCCCTAAGGCATTGGGCCTCTATTGTAATTCCCCGTATTGTTCCTACATAATATATTGTGACCTAACACTCACCATGGTTTTTCCCAGTTTTGGGTTTTTCATGTAAAAATCCTGGTATTCATGTGTGATGGTTTGTGGTTGTTTCTTCTATGTTTAATTTGATTTGTTATTGCATGTGGTAAATGGATTACTAGTTTAATAAGTAAGAGGTTTAATAAAGTATTGATTCACCCCCCCTCTTAGTACTGAAGCCTTAGCACCATTTCTCTGGCGGGGGATGAAAGATTTATGTTAAAGCTCCCCTGAGCCAAAGCTCTCAACTTAGTTTCCAAAGGAAACATCTACACCAAATACTAGCATAGCCTCATCATTCACCTTATTTTCTTCTTTCTTATTCTAGACCTTGTCCATTTCTTTCTTTATCTCTACCAGATCCACATTCTTCACTGGATCACTCTTCTTCACCAGATCAACCTTCACATTCTTACTTCTGCAAAATTTAGCAATATGACCTAATTTGTTGCATTCATAACATCTGACATTTTGAACAAGCTTACTTCCATTCATTCTAGATCTATATTGATTAACCTTATGCCCAAATCTACTGCATGTATAATAGTAACCAATGAAAGATGAAACCATCATACCCTTATTGTAACCATTCATCATCTGATTTCTACATTCACTAGCTCTATGACCAAGTCTTTGAGATGTAAAACATTGACCAGAGAATGATTAAACATTTTGATTCATCTTGCTTCTATATTCCATAGCTTTATGTCCAAATTTATTACAAGAGTAGCAATAGACAGAGTACCTTTGTGCAACTAGTCATCTGATAGGTGGCCTCTTGGTGTTTTTCTTCTGGTTTTGGACCTATCTATTATTAACCTTCTTGACTGCAACCTTCTTTTGGTTATTGTTCTTCTTCTTACAATTGTTTGAAGTTTAATATGTCTTTAAATTTTCATCCTTTTCAAATCCTAATCCTTATTTATCCTTAGGAGCCTTTTGATTTTCAATCATTTCATCACTTGTAGTATGGAGCTTTTCTTGAATTTTTCTTGTTGATTTTTTGCTTTTTCCAACTCAGTCTTTAAGACCACTATTTATTGTTCAAGCCTTGAGCATTCTTCAGATTTTCCTTTTAGTTTTTCATTTAGGTATTCTTTGATTCTTTTTCCTTCCTCAATTTTGTATTTTTAGAATGGTAATTGTCTCATTTTATTGATTGATCTGTTCATTTAATTCCTTGTATCTTTCTTTGAATTTCTTTTTTTGTTCTCTCAATGTCTTGATGCATTCATCTGCTTCCTTAATATTTTCTTCCAGATCTCTATTCTTACATTGAACTTTCTCCAAATATTCAAGGGTTGATTCAAGTTCTCCATTCATGTCAACTATGCAATCTTCTTGAGTAAATTCTACAGCAGGAATTTCTTCAGGAGGGATAGGATATTTCCTAGGTTCCATGTGTTCACACTTCAAGATCTTCGTTAAGTGGTTAATTTTCTTCCAAGGAACCAGGCTCTAATACCAATTGTTGAACACCTAGAATACTAAGAGGGGGGTGAATCGGTATTCTCTGAAACTACTTAAGCATTTAAACATTCATTCCACATAGCATATTTAATTTACAATAAGAAAGGAAAGCATGAAATCAACCATTAAAGCACATAACACATGAACACCAGATTTTTATGTGGAAAACCCAAAGAGAGAAAAACCATAGTGAGGATTATCTCACAATATATTAATAATGCTATAGGTTAAGGTTGATACAATTGGTGGACTCACTATCCAAAAGAGAATGCTTATTGCAGGTAGCTCATTGCCAAAGGACTCATTATCCTAAATAGAAAGAGATAGAAGAAAGGGTGGTTCATTGCCAAATATGAACTGCTAGTAATGCATCTAACTAATGCTAAAGATATAGTTCCACTAAAACTTAGAATACTAAATCAATACACTTCATCGTCACCACAATCTCAACTTATCCTTCTCTACATTAGATTTCACTCACACACTCACACTTAACTCCTTTACATCGCATACACTCACACTTACACACAAGAATTCAATCTTGTATATATACCGCACTCAAGAAAAAACTAACAATTAGGTCAGTGTGGACCTAAAATAGTACCCACTTAGTAGATCAATACATACTCAACCTCTGCAACACACAAAACTCATTACGTTGGCACTTAAAATGACCTAATAACAAAATTTACCAACTGTACACCCACATTCAAACACATAGACCACCAACCTCTATGCCATTTGGAATATACACACTACTGACACCTTTCAACCTTCCTTCATAAACACAAAGCTAGATCCAATCTGCGGAGAAGTACGGATTCAACAAAACATATGTACTAAACTAGTAAACGCCTGTAGTTGCCAGTCTAAACTACTGTTACTCATAAATTCCACACCAGGAGCCAAAACAAGATGAAACTCTAGAATTAGGTTACTCTAACATCAAACAAAATTATCTCAAAATTGCAGAGCAAGATCTTCTATAACGGACCAATGCAGACCCAAAAACTGGATGCCCTGTATAATGGAATACCTATATTAACACTTAGTCAATTTCCATAACAACCAACTTTACTGGATCAAATTTTTTTGTAAAATTGCCTTTCATAATCATCCTCAAACATGTTCAAGCCATCCAAACTGATATGCACAAGGGTTTGTGTACCAAAATAAAATGTTGACATCAATGACAACACTACAATGCATGACTATCTAACTTGTGCTCATACCACATGCTTATGTTGCTAACAAATGCATCAATGAAAAACTCCTTATTCCTCCAACACTTTCATTCTTTCTTGGTCTTAAAATTGCTCAATAAAACAAGGGTATCTTTATTTCACGAGCTAAGTATGTCAAGGAGATGTTGAAAAACTTTGGTATGGATGGCTACAAACTAGTAAGTACACCTATGGTAACAAGTTGTTGTCTTAGCAGGGATGATGAGTCACTTCAAGATGATTAGACTCTTTAGAGGTCCACGATAGGAAGCTTATTATACTTGACTGCATCAAGGTCAGATAATATGCCAAAAGTTTGTATGGTGGCTAGGTTTCAAGCTGATCCAAAAGAGACACATGTGAAGGCTATTAAAAGTATTTTCAGATACTTGAAGAGCACATTGGGCTATGGAGTGTGGTATAAAAAGGGAAAGGAATTCTCTCTAACTACATATATAGATTTAGACTGGGTTGGCAACATTAATGATAGGAGAAGCACAAGTGGTGGAGCTTTCTTTCTAGGTGATAGATTTGTTTCATGGTTAAGAAAGAAGCAAGATTAAGTCTCTCTGTCAACAACAGAAGCAGAATACATAGTTGTAGTATCTTGTTGTACTCAGGTGTTGTAGATGAAGCAGACATTGAACGATATCAAGGTAATATATAATGAGCCCAGACTTATTCTGTGTGATAATACAAGTGCCATCAACATATCAAAGAATCCAGTGATGCAGTCTAGAACCAAGCATATATATATTAAGTGCTACTTCTTAAGAGAAAAGGTTACAAATTAGGAGGTAAACTTGGAGTATGTCACCACAAAATATTAGATTGGAGATATTTTTGTAAACCCCTTCCCAAGGAGACTTTTGAGTATCTTAGGTAGAAGCTAGGAGTGATGGCTCATCCTTCTCATGTCTAATTGAATATATGAAGCATGTGTCTAGGGAGAGCATCTCAAATATCTATTCTTAAGCCCTGGAATATAATAAAAATTCCCCAAGTGGAGTAGACATGTATGTGGAGCTCATGATGCCCTTGATGTTAAGTAGAAGCATTACACAAAGGGAGAGCTTTACAGATAGGGGAAGTATCACAATAAAGTAGAAGAATCACATTAGAAAGGAAGAGAAGTATGTTACTTCCCTTTTCTGTTGATATCAAAGGGGGAGAGATATAGTAAATGGGGAGAAATGTAAAAGAAGAGAATTATGTTTGTGTTGCTAAAAATGACAAAAGGAGGAGATTGTTAGAAATGTTTTAATTGATGTTAGCTGCATGAGATTGTTGGAAATGTTTTCATTGATGTCAAGTACATGAGATTGTTGGAAATGTTGTCATTGATGTCAAGTGCATGAAATTGTTGAAAATATTGTTATTAATGTCAAGTGCATAGACAAGACTATGATGAGTAATGTCAAAACAATGTCAAAGAACCATTATTACTGGAATCAATTGTTCCTGATTGTCTACTACATTTGCAAAAGTCTGGAGATGCTTGTGGTATTTTTCTAAGGTTTGTTCCTTAGATGTAGTGTTAAACTATCTTTATTCTCGGTGCCGCATTCTACCACAATTAGATTTATGGTCTCACAGTTGGAAGGATGCATAACGAAATTCAAGAGACATTCTTGATCCCAATTTTAGGAGGCTTGAATTGTTTGAAAGATATCCAGAGGAGTCAGAGTGAAGAATGTGTGACTGGTTACATGAAATTTAAGAGGGATGTCATGGGAGACTACCACATTCCATCACAATTAAGTTTCTAGGTTCACAGTTTGGAATATAATCAAATGTAAACATGTTATACTCCCATTTTATAATATATGAAATACAAAGGAGAGATCATGAAGTGATAGAATGAAGTTTGTGTTCGCTGGTTATCTATACAAATGTTTTAATGGTTATGCTAGATAAATGAAATGTGTGCTAGTAAGACAAAGCATGTGAAGGTGGCATGGGACCAAGGGAGCTCATGGGATGAAGTTCATAACATGAATTCACTCATATGTTACCGTATAAGATCTGAAGTCAAGCTAACTACATGTTACATGAATTAAAGCTTGATGGCCGACACAAATTATCTTGGAGAGATGTGTCAAGTGGTTCTAAGCTGACATTGTGATATATATATATATATATATATATATATATATATATATATATATATATATATATATATATATATATATATATATATATATGAAAGAGTGTATAATGAATGAAAGATGTGGCAAGTTATGAGAAATACTTTTGTATGGATAATGTGCAAAGGGCATGAGTAGAATATAATCCAGGATTCACATAGGATGTATCTATGTCTGTATGAGAATATTGTTTTATTAAAAATTGTAGAGTAGAAGAGTTGAGAAGTATGTGATATTACATAATTGAATGCATGCAGAATGAACTTGATCTTATTTTCAACTGTTTGAAGTTGGTGCTTCATAATCTGAGTTAGTGCTCAGTGACTGGGTTGGTGCTCAGTTTTTGATAGGGATATTAGAGCATCTTTTAGGTTGGTGCCTACATATCAGTAAATGGGACTGGTGTCCTCTTGCGTTGAAACACCTATGGGTTCGTGCCTACAAAATATTTGTAGTACAATATTCTTATTGTGACACTAGATTTGGATAGTAGATCCGAGAAACTTTTCTCATCATGGTTTTTCCCTTCTGGTTTCCAAGTAAATCTTGTGTTCTCTTGTGTGGATGTGTGGATGTGTTTATATCTTGATGTTATTATTGATGCGGTAAAAATATTGATGTTGTAGTAGGTGTAGACACCCAAAATTGAAAAATCAGGAAAAATATACTGAAGGTGTAGATAGAAGGTTTTGAAGTTAAATTTTGTATATATACTGATTCCCTCCCTCTCAATATATCTATGTGTTCTAACATTATGTGGGGAAACTGTTTTAGGAGAGAACCCAACCTCAAAACTCAACTCAATATATTATTCATAAATATTAATAGGATTACAATATACTTGCAAAGAAAGCTTTCATGAGAATATCTCCAACTAGAGATCTGAAGACAACTCAACATCTATCATACTCCCACACATAGCCTCTATCTCAAGCACCTGATATAGAAGAGATACAATATAGGAAATCATCAAATGGTATTACAAAACCATGAGCTAAAACCACTCAAAAGTGGCACCCAAATTATCTACCAATAAAAGATACCTTATGATGTGTCAAAACACTCATCAACATGTGTATCTTGCTTTAACAAATCTTTTGTATATCTGACACATTTTTATAATTTCTATTATGGAAGGCCCAACTTTAGGAGGCCATAACTTTTGATCTAAGCATCCGATTGATTAACCATTTGATGTGTTGGAAAGCTCGTGAAAAACTGAAGCTCTTAAAATTTTCCCATTTAGGGATAGTTTGATTTTTAGTAAATGTTGGGCCATTATAAAACCTCTAATTGCCTCAAAATTGATTCCAAAACTTTTTTCTTGGACCTCAAAACCTAAAATTTTAATATCTTGAAATCCAGACATGATCTTGGGTTGAAATTTACCAAGAATGTTTATTTGACTATTTCAAAGCTTTGGAGAAAATTTCAGACCCAACCGCTTCTCTGATATAGGGTTACTAAAAATAGTAAGTCCTAGTATTCTTAGCCTTTTTGAAAACTTTGAAGGTTTCAAATCATTATTTAAGGAAATGGGTATCCACATAAACCAAAATTATAAGAAATAGAAAAGAAAAACATTTTTTTGGTGATGCAAGAATGCTCTACACCTCTAGATGCTCTTGCATCACTATTAAACAACCTCAAATATAAAAAAATATGTTGAGGTTAGTCAATAGAAGGTTCGGGAAGTAGCCCATGAAGAAGTCCTTAGGAAGGTACCCTAGCAAGAAGCTCCAGTTTCAATTTTACAACAAGAAAATGAAATTAATTTATAAGAAAATAAGGAGGCTACCCTCCAAGATAGTTAAGAAGAACAACTAAAGAAGGACTAGAGTCCAAGTACTAAACAAGCTGAAATACAAAGCAATGTACAAATAGTTGTTATTGATACTCCTATAGGAGAGTTCTATAAAGATGATTCACAAATTTCAATTGAATAGACTGATAAGTCCTATGATCAACAAATAGATGATGCTTCACAAGTGCAACAACAAATTTCTCCACAATATTAAGTGGTGGAAATAATTAATGATTATTCTTTGGTCCCATAATGGTTATATGTAAAAATTCAACAAAGATAACCAATAATAAAAATTGCATCCCTATACTTATCGAGTGTGATGTCAAATATCAATATACCTAAAGGGAGAAAGAAGCTTAGAATTATATCTACAATAACAAGGGGTGCCATAGGGTCTAGGAATGCCCAAATTTCAACTCCAATAGTAGATAAGGATGGTAGTGATCTCTAGGCTAAATATTATCAAATAAATACTATCAATCTAGGGAAATCTACCCAAGCTCAAAAGATCCAAGATGTTCAAACTACAATTTCTTCAATTGTTTCTAGGATGATCGAAGTTGAAAAGATCAAAATATAGTTGAAGGAGCAAGTTGTTGAACTATACGAATGTATAAAGCATCTAGTAGCTCCTCTTCAGCAATAGGATGTAACAATAACACCTCCTATCATTCTCTCATAATTTTATGAAGTTACAAAGTTGAAGAAAATGAATCATGTGGCTAGAACAACCTAAGATTAGATATCTAATAAATCTATGATCATTGTATCCAAGTAGTCAAGGAGGTTGTCAAAGTATTGAATGATTTAAATAAATTGAAAGGAAAGATAGAAGAAATGCAGGATGAATACAAGTCAAATTTAGAAAATCATTCTCAAATCCTTCTATTGACACCTTCAAATTTTGCAAATTTGAAGTGTCTATACTCTTTCTAGGTGTCGACAAAGGCTAGGTCGACATACTACTCAATCTACCCTAGGGGCCACCTTCGCCGATTAAAATCTTGCAACTCTGAAGTCATCTTGCAAATCTAATTGGTGGAATGTTTTTTGGAACATATGGTAAAGTTCTTACTCAGTTTTGTGCTTCCAGGATGAAGTTTGATGGGGTGATTAATTCTTTTCTGACTGTGATTGAGCTAAAATTGGCATTCTGGAAAGTTGCAAATCTTGCAAATCTGAGGACGACCCATTTCTTGATTTGGTCTCAAACTTCTCCAGTTCTAGTTTATCAAAATCAAAGACAACATGATGCATTATTTTAATGCATCTCAGTTGCAGCGAACTCATCCGACTGGTCAGTTTCCAAAGGAGGTCCCAAAATTCTTTTAGCGATGCGAATTCTTAGGAAATGGGTTTTCTTTAAATAATTGATAACAGCCCTGTGCAAACTTTTGTGGTCATTGGATGTCATGTTCTGTAGTGAAAAAATGTCATCTACCCGGTAGGACAAATTTGAAATTTGCCAAAGTATAAAAATTAAAATGCAAATATTAAAATGGAATATTAATAAGCATTTTAATAAAGTTGGAATGAAGGTTTTAGGGCAAATGCTATCTTAAAGTTTTACTTCAAACTTTGGATAAAGCTTTTAAGGAAAAAAGAGAGGCAAGATGGTGCATTTTGCACCATCACAGCCCTCTCTGCTGTGTAACTTCAGACCCCTGCGATGGTGCGAAATACCCATTGCAGGGCATTTTTTGACCTCATTCCTCCTTTGCAGGGTTAATATCAATTTTTCATTCGCTTATGGGGCGATTTTGACAGATTTAGAGTAGTTCTAGGTAGATTAATTGTAGTTCAAAGTTTTTGAATCACTTTTTTCTCTTCAGGCAAATTTTTTGAGGTATTTTAAGGCCAAAAAATGTTGTTCCAGGCTGTAAAATCTTCCTATGATCATTCCTAATGCATTGGCAGGGATTTTAGGCACATCTACAATGGTTTTTGGCTGCCAAAAGGATGAAGAAAACCCCTGTTTCATGAAAAACAACCCAGTTGTGAGTTTTTTTGGGCAAAATTAGGGTTATAAAAGTTTTAATATAAACATTTTATAATGTTTATACATTGCAAAAGGCAAAGCAATAGAAATAAAGTCCAAACTCAAGCATTTCACACCATCGCATGAGTTTTCTAGCTGCTCCCTGACTGTTGTGTGATGGTGTGAAATCACCACCTCTGTGTAGTTTTCAACCTACTTTCTCCTCTGTGACGTGGTTTAAGGATTTCCTTTGCCATTGGAGCCATTTTTGGAAGTTTTCTAGGCTAGGTTCAAACAGAGTTTTACTGATGGAGCTAATAATCACGTTTTTTATTTTTAAGGCAAGATTTGAGGGTGTTTTTGGGCTCAAATTTGTTGTTTTATATCTAGAATTCATCCCTGGACCATTCCTCATGCTTGGGTAAAGGTTTTATGCCTGTTTATGAAGATTTCAAAGTGCCAGAATGGCTAAAAATGCCCAGTATTGGCAAAAAAGACCCAGAGGTAATTGATTGAGCAAAAATTTCAATTGGATGTTGTTGCAATGATCTTTCTGTGGCAAAGTGCGATGAAGGAGATGAAGAAGGAGGTCCCAAGTCACATATTGCATTGGTGCAGAGAAAGGAGGAGTCTTTAGCTGCCATGCAAACTTGGGAATAAGTGAAAAATATAAAAAACTAAAAGGGGAAAATTAAACATATTTTATTTATTTAGTCTTCTCCTCTTTTAATGTAGAATATTATATTTCCCAATGTATTTTTGGAGGCAAAATCTAATGAAATATCTTACCTACTTCCATATTGTAAATAATTTTAGGGCAACATGTTCTTGTGCCTTTTTAGAATATGTTGTTCCTCATTGTAAAAGGGGGCTAGACTTTGAACACAAGGTGTTCACCTGTTGGGGAAATAGCATTATGTAGGAGCAGATGTTTGGTTCTAGGTTATAGATTGCATTCTTGTCTTGTAAGTGAATCATTTTCTATATGGCAGTGTTTCTATTTAGGTTGAAATCTATGAAAAACACTTTGTATTGTGTATTTTTTGTAATTGTCTCCATGAATGCATACATTTTCCTCTTAAGCAAAAACATTAAGGATCTTTGAGTTTATCTATTCACATTTGTTGCTTTCATTCAAGCAATGAATTAAAAATGCTTTAGATGGGATATGGAGGACTGTGTATTCTTTTAGGTATTTATAAGTAGAGTTACAGAAAATACTCTTTCTTGGGTCATTGTTGCAAGATAACAGTGATTTCTATCAAGCCTTCTAGATATGAAATTGTACTATCATTAGGAAACATTTGCATGGGTTGAATGTTTGACTCTGTTACCCAAAACAAGGCACCAATCTAGAATTTTATTTGCCCAAAGGTCCAAGAAATCCAACAATTTAAAAGCAAATCATTTGAAACAAACCATTTTATGTTTTATTTTGTTTTAGGTTAGGTTATGCATGTTCTCATATTTAACTAGTGAGATAGTCCAAGAATATTGCCAATCGAGGGTTTATCCAACAAATCTTGGTGCATGCCTAAGAACATTTTGCCTGGTATCTAAAAGCTAAATCTTTTTGTTGTGAATGAGGATACCCCCTAGGTACAGCAGAACCTAAAGTGCAGGGGAGATAAGTGTAAACAATCTCCCGTCTTTGTTGGCCAAGTCCTACAGTAAACCTAATCATAAGAATTGGCAAACCTTTAGGGTTTACTGTCTACTGATTTGGGGACCAACACCTTCCAAGAGTGGAAATGATGTGTAATTTACAGATAGAAATGTTGATAAAAGAGAATATTATTGATGATAAATCTCTTGGGATATCATTCATGTGGGTAGAATTGATAAAATTTAGGAAAGAGATTGTGGATAAATCGTTTGTATGGATGGAGCACCTTAAAAATGATATATAAGATATTCAAGGTGACATATTTAGTATGATCCATCACTTGACTAGGTTGTTCCTAGATTCTACTATGAAACTCCATATTGATCAATTCAAAGGCCAACTGAAGAAAATTGTGATGTCTAGATTGCATGAATATCTAGATTCATCCAATGCTACATGTATGAATGAATTGTTGGACCTGAAGTGTACAATCAAATAATTCTTAAAGAAAACACCCAGAAGGAAGGTCTCATACAATTTTTTTCAACACCTATGGTGCACAAAGATTTAGATTTGAATTTGCTGATGAACCCAATCTAGATTCTCTCAATCCTACTCTCAATGATTTAATGGATTACAAAAGAAAATAACAAATGAAGGACCATATCACTATAGAAGATGACATGTCAGAATAAAATCCATTCATCCATCAAACTTGTTCACACTACCATGTGTGAACTAATTATTTTCAATATTAACTTCAATTTGGGCATCCACTTTGGACTTCATGCCATTTCTTTCTTTTTTTATATTTTTGATAAATAGATGACTTGCTTTTGAGAGACTATTTTGTCTTTTCATGGAAAAGGAAAAAGTGAAATATTACCCAAGAGGTTGACCTATTATGGAGTTTTAAAATTTATAAAAATTATGGAACGTTTCATGTAAGTTTGTTGCAAATGGGAAATAAAGATATATTTGGCCCCAAACATTTAATTCTAATTTAATTTAAGCCATTGGTGAAGGATGAATCCTAGCCATTCAAATGTACATACTAAGTGCACTTTCCTCCTCTACAAAAGGTAGTCACTTTTCTTTGTATAAGGATATGGAATTGTTGATAATGGTCATAATTTTTAAATTAATAGAAATAGTTTACTTCATGATTTCTAATCCTTGTATTATTGGAGATTGTTAATATTTGTTGAGATTTTGCTATTAATGAAGGAATTTGAATTCATGGTTCATTTTCATTTAGATGTTTTTTTGTGGCTTATGAATGAATGTTTATAAGTATTTGATGGATCTTCTATCTTCATATTGCTAGTGATTTGCTAATTGTAAGTTGCTTTGCATAGTTAACTAAACATTCTTAGTTTTGTGTTCAATTGTGAGATATCTTGTTAGGATCCACTAGTATTGAGTGTATAATAAAATCTGAAAGGAAGCAAGGTATGTAGGAACACTTCCTACACCTATCTAATAAGGGGAGATGTATGCAAATTCTTTTTAATCCTTACAATTGCAACAATGTTAAACATATAACATAAAGATTACAGCAGCAACACAACACATAGAATAAGAGTTGACACAAGATGTACATGGGGAAAAAATTTTCAGGTGAAAAACCCCACACTCTAAAACTTGCACAATGTATTATCAAAACAATAACAATTTGCAATACAATTGCAATGCAACTTCTCCCAAGAGTCTTCAAATGTTGTTTCTGGAGTGATTCCAGTAGCATAACAGTACCTGTACAAACACTATGCATCTACAACTCCAAAACTCTACAATATATAGAGTTGCAAGGCATAAACAAGAAGCTTCTAGAGATGGGCATCCATCTTGGCCACATGGCCATTTACACACTCAAAGGACACTTGTCCAACATGTTTTCAACTCTTACATTTGTCATAACATTACAAGTAGGATGACATGTCACAATGCCACCTTATACTAAATGATAAAATAGGATGTGCAAGTAAATACAAATTAGGCAATAAATAAATACACAATTAAAATATCAATGCTAGAAAATTGCAAAGGTTGAGACACCTTAATTCCCAACATTCTCTCACTTGTCGAACACCTTGTAAGAGCCAATAGAAAGACAAGATTTAATTGCTAGGGGCCAAGAGGCCCATAGACTCCGAACACCATCTGAACTTATCTGTGCCCACAGGTTTCATCAATACATTTACAACATTTTTCAAAGTGTCAACCTTCTCAAACATCACCTTCCCATCTTCTACCATATCTCAAATAAAATGAAATTGAACATCAATGTGCTTTGTTTTGGCATGGAAAGTAGGATTCTTTGCTAAGCAAATCACACTCTGACTATCACAATGGATTGTAATATGTCATGCATCAAAACCAATGTATGAACATAACCTCTTAAGCCAACTGGCTTCCTTACAAGCATGAGTTTATGCCATGTACTCTACTTCTATCGTGGACAGAGCAACCATGGGTAGTCACTTACTCATCCAACTAGTAGCTCCACTAAACATAGTAAACACGTAGGCACTAGTGGATCTCATGTTGTCAATGTCACCTACCCAATCAGAATCCACAAATCCATGAATACTCACATAATGAGCTAAGGTCCTATAGGATAACCATGATAACATATGGAATACTCAGAAGTACCTGCAAGTATCTAAATACTCTCTTCACTACATCCCAATGTACTCATCCAGGATTAGCCATAAACTAACTAAGGACTCCCACTTCTTGGGCAATGTCTGGTCTTGTACAGACCATAGCATACATCAAACTGCCAATTGCACTAGCATAAGGTACTCTACTCATATCATCTATCTCAAAAGGAGACTTTAGACAATCATCAATAGATAACTTTGTCCCCATCGTAATAAGAACAATCAACGGTCTACAATCCACCATAGTAAATATCTCCAACATGGTGTTAACATACTTACTCTAGCCTAACCAAATTTTTATGTTTGCTCTCTCTTCTAATATCCATCTCCAAAATGTACCTGGCTGCCCCTAGGTTTTTCATTTCAAACTGTGCTGACAACTAAGACTTTAAATTAGAAATCAAACCTTTACTATTCTCGATTAGTACCATATCATCAACATACAATGCTATAACGAGAATGCAATCATTGTCAACTTTGAAATAAACACAATGATCTGATTTAGATCTCAAAAATCTAATACTCAACACAAAGGCATCAAACTTTTGGTACCATATCCTAGGTGATTATTTCAAACCACACAAAGACTTCTTTAACTTGCAAACCAGATTTTGTTTACCTTTCACCACGTAGTGCTCTGGCTGTGACGTATAGATTTCTTCCTCCAAGTCACCATGAAGGAAAACTATCTTCACATCCATTTGTTCTACTTCTAAGCCATAAGATACTGCAAGAGATAACAAGAACCGAATAAATGTCAACTTTGTAATAGGGGAGAAAATCTCATCATAATCAATTCCCTCCACCTAAGAATACCCCTTCGCAACCAATCTGGTCTTATATTCTCAACACAGCCATCTGCACCAAATTTCTTCTTGAACACCCATTTCCATCCAATAGGTTTCCATCCATCAGGCAAAGGCACTAGGTACCATGTCTTATTCTTTTCCAAAGAAGCCATCTCATCCTCCATGGCTTCCTTCTAGGAACCTACATCTTTCATGCCCATGGCCTCTCTAATAGTTCTAGGCTCATCAGTGTTAGAAATCAAAGCAAAAACAAAACTAGAATCAAGCAATGAACAACCAAACCTCTCAGGTTGCTTCCTATTTCATGTGGATCTCCTCAAAGGCTAAGGTTGAGGTTCTTCTTCCTCTTCTGAACTTTCAGAGCTGCTAGAGCTCTCCTCATCATTAGGTCCAACAGAATCTTTTGGTTCAGTCTTCTCAAGGGTAGTAGTAAACTGAACCACATCATCTTTCTTTTTTTTTTCTTCTAGCTGTAAAACAAAAGGTTAAGGAGTTACCTCTCTGAAGATAACACTTCTTCTATAATACTTTCTTGGCCACAGGATCTTAAAGCTTGTACCCTTTCACACCGACACCATAGCCAATGAAGATACACTTAACTATCTTGTTCTCCAATTTTGACCTCTTCTCCTTAGGCACATGTGCATATGCCTCACAACCAAAAACATGAAGATGTCTCAACAAAGGCTTCTTACTAGGCATCACCTCCATAGGTGTCTTTTCAATGAGTGTTGAAGTAGGAGACCTGTTAACCAGGTAACAAGCAGTGGCTACAGCTTCAGCCCAAAATTTTTGTTCAAGGCCAGCACCACTAAGGATACTCCTAGCCCTCTCCATCAACATTTTGTTCATCCTCTCTACAACTCCATTTTTCTATGGGGTGTATGGAATTGTCTTATGTCTTTCAATCCCATGTTCTTTACAGAACTTATCAAACTCTACAGAACAAAACTCACCACCGTTATCAGTTCTCAAACACTTAATCTTTTTACCAGTATGATTCTCAACAAAAGCTTTAAACTCTTTGAACCGACTAAAGACTTCAGATTTGCTTCTAAGAAAATAAATCCATGTCCTACTATAATCATCTATGAATGATACAAAATATAATGATTTAGAAATCGAAGGAACATTCACAAGACCAAACACATTAGAATGGATTAGATCCAACACACCAGAAGACTTATGAGAACTAGAGTAAAACTGGACATGGTTTTGTTTTCCATATACATAATGTTCACAAAAGTCAAACTTGAGATTACAATCATTTAAACCTTCAACAAGGTTTTTATTTTTTAGGGCTCTCAGACCCTTCTCACCAATGTGACCAAGTCTCATATGCCACAACATTGTCTTCTCATTTGGATGTTTCATTTCCAAAGCATTGGCACCCTTAGGTACCCAGAAAGAATGGCCATCAGAAGTTGAAGTAACGCACCTCTTTGTTGCTGGTTCCAATGGTGAGAATGAAGAATCTGAAGCTCTTTTCTTTGAAATAGAAGAACTATTGCGCTGAATAGTTCATGCATCCAGCTGAAACAGAGTACCTCTCTGAGTACCCTTTGTAAGCACCATAAATCCTCTCATCATCTTGCATCCTCCATTTGAAAAGACAATCTACACACCCACATCATTCAACTTACTTACAGAAAGAAGGTTCCATGCTGAACCAGGGATGTGCAAAACTCCATTGATCGCCTTCACTTGACCATCAGAGAATCAGATAAAGACTCTTCCATGGCCAACAATTTTTAGATGAGAGTCATCACCCAGGTACACCTTCCCACCATTGTATTCTTCATACTTTGTAAACCATCCTCGATTTAAGGTCATGTGGAAGGAAGCAATGGAGTCAATCAGCCACACATCTTCTGATGCATGGGTTGCCAAGGCTACAACAAAAGCATCACCATCATCTTGTGACTTGTCAGAATTGGAATCAGAGAAGTTCTTCTTATTTTTCTTCTTCTCCTCTTTACACTCCTTTCAGAAGTGCCTAGATTTACCATAGTTCTAACAGAGTGCCTTGGACTTTCTAGGAGATTTGGATCTCCCACAAGATTTGGATTTTACCTTTTCAACTTTCTTTCTTTTTCCCTTTCTCTTTGGGTCTACCATGAACCGCAAAAGCCTCCTTTGTCGATTCAGAAGACTTTCTCCACATCTCTTCAGAAAACAATGAAGATACCACTTCATCCATCTTGAAGGTAGTAGTAGTACTCCCAATGGCCATGACAAGATGGTCCCATGAGTCTGGCAAAGAACAAAGCAAGGTCATGTAATGATCCTCCTCCTCCATCTTTACACCAATGGAAGTCAACTATGCAACTAGCATGTTAAAGGTATTCAAGTGATCTGCAACTGATCCTCCATCATCCATCCTTAGAGAGTACAACTTCTTCCTCAAGAATAACTTGTTTACCAAGGACTTGGCCTGATAAACATCACCAAGATTCTTCCATAGCTCTTTTGAGGTCTTCTCTTCATGAACATTTAACAAGATGGAATCAGCTAAATAGAGTCTCACAAGACCCTTAGCTTTTTGATCTTTGAGATCCCAGTCTATATAAGCCATTGATGTTGGTTTTGTGCTGGATATAGCTTCCCATAGATCTCTATTAACAAGCATGTCTTCCATTTTGAGTTTCCACAACTCAAAATTGCTGCCATTAAACTTTTCCAAATCTATCCTTCCGGATATGCTTGCCATCTTCTTCCTACAACAAGATTGTAGAATACTCTACACAGACTCCCACTCAATTGAAGATCAGTACAAAAAACCCTACCCAACAACTAGGATCAAAGGTGATCAAGCTCTGATACCAACTGAAAGGAAGCAAGGTACGCAAAAATGCTTCTTATAAAGATCTAATAAGGGGAGATGTATGCAAATTCTTTTTAATCCTTACAATTGTAGCAATGTTAAACATATAACATAAAGATTACAATAGAAACACAACACACAGAATAAGAGTTGACATAATATGTACGTGGGGAAAACCTTTTCAAGTGAAAAACCCCACAGTCTAAAACCTGCACAATGTATTATCAAAACAATAATAGTTTACAATACACTTGCAATGCAAGTTCTTCCAAGAATCTTCAAATGTCATTTCTAGAGTGATTTCGGTAGCATAACACTAATTGTACAAACACTATGCATCGACAACTCCAAAACTCTACAATATATAGAGTTACAAGGCATAAACAAGAAGCTTCTAAAGATGGGTTCCATCTTGGCCACATGGTCATTTACACACTCAGAGGACACTTGTCCAACATGTTTTCAACTCTCTTAAATCTGTCATAACATGGCAGATTTGACTTCCCAAGATGGAGTGCTCTAAGGCTAAAAATAGACTATGACAGATGCTCTTACGCATCTTACAACTGTCATAAATCTGCCCAACATAAAAACCTTAAATGTTGTAAGAGAATCCATCAAAGAAGACTAAATATAGTAAATTCCTCTTACAACATGTCATAGCCCAACTTGGGTGCCCGAAGATGCCTTTCTCTCATGCAAAGATACTCTCTGACACTTGTCTACACTTGTCATAGGAATCTCTATACTTGGCTCTTACACGTCATAGATTCTGTCATACACAATAACACCTCTGTCATACTACAAGATGCCAACACATGGCAGATTAGTGCCACCTCAAATGGGATGCCCAAATCCACATGTGTTTGACTTGACCATCCATGTCATATTACAAGTAGGATGACCTGTCACAATGCCACCTTATACTACATGACAAAACAGGATGTGCAAGTAAATACAAATTAGGCGATAAATAAATACACAATTAATATATCAATTCTAGGAAATTGCAAAGGTTGAGACACCTTAATTCCCAACAAAATCATTTCATAATATGAAAATCAATTTTCCTTCCATTAAAGATTACACTATCTTTGTAGCATTGTGATACATCTAGTTAAACAAAGATTGGTTTATTTGAGGTTTGTCTATTCACATTTCATGTCATAAGCTATGGGAGTTTGTAGTTAGGAAATTTTACAACCCATCCCTTTATTGCCCATCTTTTGAATTTTTTTATATAAGTAATTAAAATAGGTTACATTTTAGGATCATCATCATTGAATATTGAAAATCATATGAAAATATATTGTTTCCAACTATATATTGTATTTAGATTTAAGACCTATGAAACATCTTAGGGTTTATAAGTGATCTCATAATTTCTTATATTTAGACAAAAAACTATCCTCATGTTCCAGTAGATAATTTTTTAAGTCTCTTTGTGTGTAGACAACAAAGAACATCAAAAAACTAGGTTATCTTGTAAGGCCAATAGCTAGCTGGAAGAGGACTTGGGGTAGTTATTTTTAAATTTACTGGGATTTGATTCCTTTTAGGAGAGATAAAGTACTTAATATTTTATCTAAGTTGTGTCTTGCCAAATGACTCATCAACAATATATATGGTCACTATGATTTTACTGTTACCTTTTTGGTTGACTAGTGTGCCTACAACCTTTATGAATTTAATGAACAACATTTTCATGTATTATCTAGATCATTTTGTGTTGGTTTTCTTGGATGATATTTTTATTTTCTATAAATTGTATGAAACATGAATAACACCTTATATTAGTACTAAAAAGGTTAGGAGAACTTGAACTCTTGGGTAAATGATCTCAATTCACATTTTCAGGCAAAGGTGCATTATTTGGGTCATGTAATCTCAGGAAAAGGGATTACTATGGATCCCAAAAAGATTTAGGCCATAATATAGTGTCTAGATCTAAGAAATATTAGTGAAGTTAGAATCTTAATAGGTCTAGTAGGTTATTACTCTAGATTCATGAAGAATTTTGCAAGAATTGCCTTTCCTATAACTTCCTTTCAAAGGAAGGGCAAAAATTTTGAATGCACTACAAAGTGTGAAGCAAGTTTTTGTGAACTAAAATGGTTGGTCATGGTTACTCCTATACTCCTTATCCCTAACCTAAATGGTTAGTTCATTATGTGGACTAATGCATCTTCAACATGATTGGGAGGTATTTTGACCAAAAATGATCATGTTGTGGTTTATGAGTCATGAAAACTTAAATACCATAAGAGGAATTATGCTACCCATGATTTTGAGTTAGATATCATCATGCACACTTTAAAGTTACAAAAGAATTACCTCATGGATAAAAAAATTTATTTGAAAATAGGCCGTTGTAGTTTGATTTATATTTTTGTCCAATAAAAGATGAATGTATGCCCATGTAGATGGCTATAATTGTTCTAACATTGATCTTGACATCATATATGTCAAGGGAAAATAAATTTTTGTGACGGATGTATTGAGTAGATATAAAAACTTGGTTGGTGTATGAGGACTACATTTTAATTTAAGGAAATTATCCTAGAATAGTATAAAAAGAATCTTTTATACTTATTAATTTATGATTTTTTACGTGAAGAATTAGAGAAATATGGCTCTTAATTCAATGTGGATAAATTACTAAGGTTTTGGGGATGTATTTACATTCTTGAAACAACAAAAAAATAGGAAAATGTTGTTTTTTTGGAGGTTCACAAAGCTCCATATTCTACATATCATGGTGTGGGTTAGATGCTAAATTTTTTGAAACAAGTTTTAATAGCCTAAGATTAACACTAATGTAGTTCATTTTTTGGCTAGGTCCTTGGAATGTTAGGAAGTTAAAGTGGAACATTGACAGCCTAGTGGTATATTGTATTCTCATGACATTCCTAGTCACAAGTGGTCTATGATCAACATGGACTGTATTTTTTGATTTCCCAAAAATTGTTTCAAGCATTATACAATCTTGGTTGTTGTCACAAGATAACTAAAGTTGCTCATTTCATTGCTAGAAATGTGCATATCAATCCTACTATTCTAGCATCTAAATTTATGAAATATATGGTACTTGATTGTATGAAATTCTCTATTTAATCATTTTAAAGAATGATAAGTTATTTATCTCACATTTTCTAACAACTTTAGGGGTGACATTTGGTACTAAGTTGAATTTTAATTCTTCCAATCACTTAGAGAGTAATGTTCAAACTAAGAAAGTGAATCAAATTGATGAGGAAATGTTGGTAATGTACAAAATAGACTATCCTACTAAGTGGGAAGATTTCCTTCACTTAGTAAAATTCTCTTACAGTAATTCTCACCATTCATCCATCAAGATGGCACCGTTTGAGGTAATCTATGGTAGAAAGTGTAGAGCACCTCTTAGTTGGGACATTATCAAAAACAATGTAATATTTGGTATATAGTTATTTCATGAGTATTATGGGTAGATTTAGGTAATATGGTAGAGGGTAAAATTAGCTTTATATAGGTAGAAAATTTATGTAGACTCAAAAAGGTAACCTCACAGTTACAAATCTTGGCAAATTGCTTCTTCACTTTGAAAACCACATGAAAAAAATTCAACAAATCCAAGAAAAGTTTGAATCCAAGGTTCCTAATCCAAACCAAAATAAAGCCAATCCTTGTAATCCCAATCTGAGAGAACATTAAATCATCTTAATTTTAATTCAAGTCATTCCATCCTTAGAAGATCCTAATTTATAAATCCCATAATCCTAAATCATCCTAGGACATTTAAATTCAAAATCCAAATTTCATCCTTAGAACCCTAGACCACTCCTAGTTCCTAAATAAACTATCAAAATTCATCCAATAAATCAAAATCATTATAATTCAATCATCCAAACAATCAAAATTCAAAGCATAATCTACCCAAGCATGACAGACTAGTTTGACAAGTTCATTTAGAAATCTAGTACCTCATTCCAAATCCAAACACAATACATGGCAATTACAAATCCAATATATTTTGATCAGTCCCCTCATCATATCCAATCCAAAAATAATGCCCATAGAAAACCCAAAAATTAAAGTTAAAGAAAATTCATGTATCCATCAAATGAACTCCTATATCCAAAAAAACTAAAAATCCCTTTGCGAAACATACCCATGCAAGACCAAAAATTAAAGTAAAAGAAAAATCCATGCATCTATTAGATGACCTCCTTTATCCAAATGATGATGATGAGAGCCTTGTAGATCACGATGAGTATTTTTAATGTAACCAATTGTCCAAGAATTCCTTTAGTAATGATGATGATGATGAGAGCCTTGTAGATCAATAGGAATATTTCAATGACCCCATAACTAGCTATTCCTCAAGCACACATTGCATATCTATTTTTCATCACCATGGTAACTTTGACAAGGGAAACACCATTCTAAGACAAGGCCATCAAAACCAATTTATTTCTAATTTTCAAACCCTCAAAAATCCAATCGATGCATCATCCTCTTATGTAAGTCCATCATCGAAACCTTCACAAACCCATAAAAAATTGAATCAATAACCCAATTAATCATCTATTCCTGTATTATCCAAATAATCTATAAAGGATTATATCCAAATACTACTAACAAAGGAATACCATTGTAATAGAAAGAGAAAAGTTGATGCAGGAGCATCCCAGGTTGTAGAGTAATCTTGCATCAACCAAAAATATTTACATTCTTTCTTTTCTTTCATTTTAAGTTCAGTTCAATCATTTGTAGCTTCAACATTTTGTACCACATTTTTCTGCATCTTCATATCAGAGTTCACGAAGTAAGATTTAGCTTCTATACCATGTCAGCTACATCATATTTAGATTTCAAGTGATTTGGATTTGTTTCCTGAGGGTTATCACTATCAAAACATCATCAACTTTCACAAAATAGAGCATCCTAGCAATCAGTTTAAGGAGAAGGTTTGTAGAGCACTTCCATGACTTGCAAAACCTAGTGAAACATCATACATGTCACATAAGGACTAGATAGACCTTCCTTGAGGTCCACACCAAGTTTCATTGATTTGCAGAGCAATACCATGTATTGTAGACTAACCTACATGTTTCTACACGTTACATCTTTCATTGGAGGTTGTAACCTCTTTTGGCTGATGCGGAAGATCAATTGAGCTAGAAGATGATATATATAGATCTCTTAGATGCGTTAGGAAGTTAGTAATTTTAGAAAGTAATTTAGAGTTCAATTTTCTTTCTGGAAGGCACTTCAATTCCATATCTTGCATATTTGTTGTAACCCAGAAAGTAGGCTTGTGAGTGCTTTGATTGTAGCCCGCATGTTGCCAACATATAAGCATTTTGATTGTTTAATATATTAAGAATTTGAATCTTCCATTGCATTCTATATTTGAGTTGTTTCTATTATGTTTACTCTAGCTGCATGGTTTGAACAGTTCATTCATTAAACCCTCCTACCATGACTGCACCAAAAGTTGAGGAGTCTTGCAACACCTCTAATCCCATGTCATCATCCTTTGTCAAATACAAGGGTTTTGTTGGAAATAAGGTTATAGATGCAAGATCTATTTAGGTTTCCCAAGAACCTCTTAGCACCACTCCCACCTAATCTCAAGTGACATAATGCAAGAATATTAACAACCTAAAAGCTATTAAGCCCAATCAAGATCCCCCTAGAGCTTCTATCCTTGCAAGCTAACCTATTTGAGAAGGTAAACAAAGACAATCCATCAAATCCAAAATCCACAATATCCATAAAACCCATAACCATCAAAGGTCTCTCGCAATCAATATCCAAGAATCAAGGAGTATATCTATGAAATTTAATTGCTAAAGAGGATATCAAAGCCAAATAATGTACACATACATCTTGTTAAAGAATCAAATAAGGCTATGTCAAGAGATTGTTCATGTTGTGTGGTTACACAACACACCCCATTTTTCCCTAGCAAAACAAGGACCTAACCTTTTTTTTTTCTTTGTTTCCCTTTTTCTTTCCCCTTTTATTTTTGGAGTGGTATGGTAAAAGCACTATCAAGCAGTATGTCTAAGCCATGTTGTAGGTGTTAGTAATAATTTATGTTTGGGGTTTTGAGTGAGGTGTCTTCCCTAAAAATCCAAAAAGTTCTAATATTTTGGCCTTTGCAGTACTAAAAATGCATCTCACCTTGTATGCTCAAGGTCAAAATATGCAGTGGCGGGTCGAGAAATCTCCATCGGCCCCTGAAAATTGATAAAAATGGGTCACAGGCGTTCCAGATGCATATTAGGTCACAGTTTTCAGTTACTGTGATTGTTTCTTGTAGTGGCTATGAGGGTCTCTTGTTTCAAACGCCGCGGGGTCCTGCCAAGTGTCGAGTCCCAGTTTTTTGTTGCGCTTTTGTTTTTGAATGTAGCTTTAACGCAGATGGCGCCACGTTGCAGAGGCTGTTTCTCTTTTGTTTCTAAGTTACTTGCTGCGGATGACACCACATGTCAACTTCTGATAGAGTTCTGCCAAAATTTCAATGAAGTTTCTTTTAAGTTTCATGAAGTGTTGCAGACCCTGCCATGTGGAGGCTTCCAAGAGACCCTAAAGTTTCACAGCTTCCGTCGGTGTTTCTAAAAGTTTCATAGTCTCTGCCAAGGGCTTCACAGACCCTTTAAATGTTTCCTTTTTGTTTCATGTTTGGCATAGACATGGTGGGTCCTTGTGTAGAGTCCCTGCTACTGTGGATGATGCCAAGTGGTAGCCTCCGCCGAAATGTTTCAAGAAAGTTTCTCAGTTTCTTTGATGGCCACGGAACCTACCAAGTGGTGGCCTCTGTTTGAAGTTTCGAGAGCCCCTTTTTAAAGTTTCAAATGTGTCAGAGCATGCCACGTGTTGAACAGCGGGGGCAGTTTCTTTATGTTGCAATGAGCACACGGAAGGCACCGTGTGTCCCTCGTGGTTGCTGCGGAGCGTGACAGCTATCGGCTTCCACGAGCTATTCCTTCATGTTTCAATGTCAAGCGAGGTTGGAGGTGGGACCCAGTTTTAAGATACAGCTCCGCGAAAGGCACCACGTGGCGGCCTCCGCGGGAGTTTCAAAAAAGTTTCTAACTGTTTCAAGCGAAGTGCGGAAGGCGCCAAGTGTTGCAGTCCGCGAGGTTTCTATAAAGTCTCTTTGAGTTTCAGGAGACCGCGGAACCTGCCAGGTGTCATTCTCCATGGGAGTTTCTTGAAAGTTTCTAAGATGTTGCGGACAACGCCACGTGTCCCTTGTAGTTGCTGCGGAAGCTGACAAGTGTCAGCTTCCACAAAGGTTTCTTTTTGTTTCAAGGTGTGGCGAAACATGGAGGTGGGGCCTGGCATAAATATTAAGTGTGGTGGATTGTGACATGTGGCAGAGGGTCCCGAGACTTCTGACTGTTTCTCTTAAGTTTCTATATGTTTCAAGGTTAATACGGAGCCCGCCAAGTGTCGATCTCCGCGAGAGTTTCAGTAGTGTTTCAAATGAGACTCTTTTGTGTTTCAAGAGGGTGCAGAGCCTGCCATGTGTTTGCCTCCACCTAGCTTCTGAGGGAGCTTCTATGGGTTTCAGGGGTGCCGCGGATCTTGCCACGTGGTGGCTTCCGCATGAGGGTCTGGCAGTAGACTCTTGGCGGGAAAAAATTAAGGAGAAGGAAGAGGAAAGGTAAGCGATGACCCAGCATTGGAAACTTGAGGTGCCTATGTGGCACAGTTTCGTTGGCTGGTGACTCTTCAATAGTTTTTTGACACCATTGATCTCTGTGACTAGGTTTTTGATCGACGGCTAGGTTTTAATCTTGCTGCGATGGGTTTTTCCCGCGTTTGCAACTATTTTTGGCGGGAGAAACTTGTTGTTGCTGCATTCTAGGGGCTACAGGTTGGTGAAACATTAATGGCGATTGTACAAAGGTGTGGGTCAATGATGGACAGCTCAACCACCATTTTTATGATGCATGTCCCTGGGCGGCGGTGCAGATCTTGATTTTGACCTATTCCTTGTCCTTCTCTGGCTTCTCCATGATTTGTCCCCTATTGCATTTATGATTTTTGAGTGCCATTTTTCTGATACTGTGTATCTGGCAGGATTTTTGGCCTCTAATGTAATTAATTTTCTAGGTCCATTCTCTTGCTATTTAAGTAGACTCTGGACCCATTTTTAAGGTTGTTGAAAACTAGACATTTTGGCTCTGTAATGAAATACATCTGGTTTTGGTCGCTCTATGCAGTGGATTTTGTGAGTTTATGAGTCTCATGCCTTATGTTTTGTGCATAAATTCATTGGTTTCATGCTGATTTAGATGAGTAATGCTATATTGCATGTGTTTTGTTGTCTGTCTCCTGTATTGAATATGCTTTCCTTTTGAATCTGGATATCTAAGGGGTGTCTTGGGTTCTGGGATATAGGTTTACTATATTGGATGCTTGATCTCTTAACTTCTGTTCAAGGGATAGATTAAACTGTTTTCAGGTTAAGTATTGAGGAAAGTATATTGCAGTAAGGATATCATACGTAGAGATGTATAAACACTCTGTTCTAGGATATATTTGTAAGGCAAATATGATGAAATCCCCTTGAATCTAGTCTTGTTATGTTTATGTTGAACATTTGCATGTGTATGTCTATGACTCCAAGCCCTGGATAGGCACCAATCTAGCTCTGTGTTGAGGTTATACACCAGGTCCAGGTTTGCATCCAACCATAAAATCAAAATCAAACTCCAAAACAACCATTAGGATAGTAGAATTAGTTTTAGGATCCCAAGTCCTCTATATACAACTGAAAATAGGCCCAAAGCTAGCCCCTTTGCTCTTATCTTGCAGTTTTGCTCTAATTACAGGAGGACTTATCTGCTTCATGTCAGCATCCCAGCCTTTGTATGCATACTCTCATGGATGTTGAGTAGGGAATACCCCCCTAGGTTTTGCAGAGCCTAAAGAAGAAGAGGAGATAAAAATAGAGTCTATCTCCTATACTGTTGGCCCCTGGCCTAGAGATCATGTTGATCATTGATGGCTACCTTGTAGGGAAATTTGGGAATAAGCATCCAGTCTGGGAAAAAACTAACAGTAGGCATGTCAGGATCTTGATTTATGGGTCAAAAATTTCAAGTGTGATTTTCTCCCTCATGAAGCTTATCAAGGGATAGAGAATTAAATTTTAAGCATGTTTGCCTTCTGGATCATGTTGAAATTTGTTAAAACAAAGAACTTATGCAAGGCCAAAGCTTATTCAATAGGCATGGATATATCCATATGGATATTCACATTTACTTAATGTGCATATTTACACTCGATATCCTCACATTGGTAATATCCAAATAAACTACCCTGACCAAGAAACCTATGAAATGTTAAGTAAAAGGTAAACGTAGAAATCCAATCTCGATATCCATAGAGGTGCACCCATCAAGTTTATTATAGCATGCAACTAAACCGTTGTTTGCATGGATTTTCACGGTATGGATATTTAACCTTAATATCTAGAAATTTCTTAATGTCCACATCCGTGGAGTGAACATTCATATACTCATTAATATTGCCACTTGTTCTTTTTTACTTTTCAACTGGAGAGTAGCCTATGGACATTCACATAAATACTTAATATTTGGATCTTTTAATGTGCTTATCTGAATGACATCATCCAATTTCATCCGAAGAAAGTGTTTTACAATGATGACATCATCTAGACATTCAAGGGTAGGATATTTCACAAACCTTAATTTCTATACATTCTCTAATATCTTGAAGACGTCACCCTTTGTCATTCTTAAGAATCATTTCAAGAAGCTGACATCATCCAGACATTCAAGTTTAGGGATACTTTGTGAGTCCTAATGTCAAGACCTTTTTGAATATCCATATCCCTATCGATTATAGACTAACAACCTCCTGCAATCTGATGAAATGACACCACATGGCATACATTTGACTTTCCAACATGGACATTTTAATGTCATCTCATTTGAAAGCAAAGGTAAATGCATTATGATTTTACGTCCTGATATCCACCCTTTGGTCAAACTTTGACCTAATGAATGATGATGTCATATGGATATATCTATATGAACATTCCAATTTACAAGCATATTACTAGAGTATTCATATGCACATATGTATATCCAAACCCGCATTTAATGTTGTGAAAAGAAGTCATTGACTTTCAAAATTTTCAAATCAATATTTGTCATTTGTAGACATCTCCTAAGCCACACAAGAAGACATCCTTGCGCTCCTATAGATCAACATTAATTAGGCCCTAATTTCATATTTTAACACACAAAAGGTAAAATTGGATCATTTTCACGCTACCAAAGCATTCAAGGTGATAATTATAGAGTTCAAAGAAATCTTAAAGTGATTTTATAGCGACCCTAATCATAAACAAAGTAGTACAGATGAAGAATGGTGAACTAAAAAAAGTGATAGCCAGACAAAATAGAGGATATTTGGACACATTAATCAGGTTTTGAATCCAAAAAATAGGTATGTAAAAGACAAATTCCTATCCTTTGTTTGTCGTATGTTTATAGTATAATGTAAGATAAAATTCATAGTTATGGTAAATGCATTCACATATGAACATGTTTATTCTATGGGAATGGTTAAGTCAAGATATTTTTGATAATCAAATGTCAAAATGATAAGGGTAGCATAGTTTAAAATATGCATATCTGTTAATTGCAAGACAAGATGCAAGACCACACGAATAGGAATGATGTAGAGTTCAAGAACCCCATGTTCCCAGTTACTGGGGCAATAGGCCCATGATTTAGAATGGTAGGGGATACACATTCTAAGAACATAGATTTGAGTACCTGTACTGCTAAGATGAATGGAGGAGATGGAAACTCCATCCTACAGAGGATTATCAACTTAGGCATGTGGAATGCAATTGGATTTCCGTATGTGGCTGAAGCGAGAGAGCTATTTATGTCTTCTGCATAAAATCACAATCCAGTCAATAGAAAAGTGGAGAAGCAGGGAAGGGTATGTGTGGAATTTTTAGTCCAAGGAATTATAGGAGAGTTAATGATTTCATCACCATGCATCTGGTCTGACTCATGGAAGGTGAAAGAGTAAAAAGAATGGGCAATGAAGCCCAAGAAGTAGCTACAAGAAATGGGGCTTGGTTTATACAATTCCCTACCTTCACATACATGTGTATGGAAGGATTTGAGGTACAACATTTTATGCTCCCAAGGCATCCTACTAATAAAGTGGTACTATTGGAGCTGACAAGATAAATCATACCCTCTTATAAGGAATATATGAAGAAGATTAAACGAGGCAATATCATGTTCCCTTTTATTATTGGGTGGTATGTATGGGGATCAATAGATGGGGCTAAACAAATAGAGGCAAAGCTACATATATTGCATTTGTAACTATTCTCCCTGGCCAAGTATTATGATCTATACAATAGGATGGAGAAATATGTGAACTAGAAAGTGAAACATGAATTACATTTAGAGGCCTACTAGGCAGATTGCATGAATGAGGTAGAAGTAAGGAAAAGAAATTACCAAAGACTTACCCTCAATCAGATTAAGACACTAGAGTGTTTTGATATCTCCTCACAAATCAACTCTGATGATGGAAAGTTGATGGATAAAGAGTATGAGGAAAAATAGATATGCAAAGAATCTCTCTCTCCTCCAGATGGAAGCCAAGCAGAAGTCACATCCATAGAGTTGATCACAACCAAGGTCATAGAATTCACCAAGAAGTGGGTAAATCAAAGACTGGCTAAAATAAAGGAAAAGGGAGTGGTAGTGATAATTGAGAAGAAAAGGGAAAGAAAAGATCTAGGAGAGAAAGAATTTAATGATTACTTGATCCAAAAGAGACAAATTATGGATGCCAAGCTAGCTAAGATAGAGTCTTCTAAGGTAGTTGGTGAAGAGTTTGTTAGGTCTAAAAAATGAAGGTTGTTAACCTTAAGAGGATGTCAAGCTCTCTTAACGCTTTTGGCTAAAGAAATAGGGCTGATATGATTAAAACCCCCTTCTCTTTAGGTTCTTCCAGACCTAGGCGAGTGTACCTTGATGGTTAATGCAGATTTTTATGACCTTAGTGATCTACTCATAGTGGCATATGGATGTGAAATAGATGTAAGGCTGTAATTATTCCTATTACTAATGTGTGAGATTCTAAATATGTGAATAAGGTCTTGAAATGGCATTGTGTAATGAACATTGCCTAATTCTATTAGGCTAATGGGGTCAAGCTTTATATGATTTGTAGATTTATCTTATTTGGCTTAACTTCAACTACCTAGCACCTTTTTGAATGTTCACACTTTGTGTAAACATGCAGGATTGTTGGCTATTAGATTCTTCTTTAAAATCCAATTGACATTTCGCCAAGTTGCTGTGGTTGTTTGAAAGGAATTTAATTCTACTTTGAAGGAAACTAAATAAGATGACTTATATAGAGGATTTTAACTCAGGGTAGAGACCAATAAATGTGAATCACTTAGATGGACTTAAATAAAACTTCATGTAGAAACCAGTCAAGCATACCACATAGAGACAACAAATTTTCCTTGATAAATCTAGTTGTTTTAAATAACTAGAAAAATTCAATGTGGAGATAGTCAAACAACTCATAAGATTGAATATCAACAGAATAGTAGAACACCATAGATTTAAACCATCTTGCCCATTATATTATTAAAATATCATAAAAGTTTTGTATCTTGCTTCTAAAAATATGACTGAAAGAAATATTAT
Organism: Cunninghamia lanceolata; assembly: GCA_027924645.1. Classification (NCBI taxonomy): domain Eukaryota; kingdom Viridiplantae; phylum Streptophyta; class Pinopsida; order Cupressales; family Cupressaceae; genus Cunninghamia; species Cunninghamia lanceolata. The sequence goes on along the minus strand of BSBN01001807.1, from coordinate 17,437,060 downwards.
AGTGTATAATAATTGTTCTGTGAATGATGATCTATTTGAACATGGCCTTGGTTTCCCCTATATATGGGAAGCAAACAAGCTTCAAGCCACAACATCATGACTATTCCAAAATAAAACCTTTTCAAATAACTAACAATTTGATAAAAAGCATAATTAAGAAATAGATAAAGGAAATACTATGGGCACTTTGCATCGATCAAGAACTAAATCTATTAATCATCATAGAGGACCCATGACCACTAGCCTAGTAAGGTTCTCCCCTCCAATGTTGTAGTACCTGATGAAATATGCTTTGGTCATCATTATTGCTAAAGCATTACATTGATCGCAAAATATCGACAAAATTTCATTCTCATTTTATCTGACCCCTCTATGTTGCTCTAGCAATGAACAAATTTATCTTAGAGATGTGATCGATGTACTCCTAAGTAGCATAAGTATCTATGGAGATTATATCACTCATTGCAAATTCCAAAGTAAAGATCTTATCTAAACATAGATGTGTGTTTTCTATCACTCTATCCTCATTATTGATCTTTTCAAGAGCTATTGGCAATAACTATGCCAATTTATTTTTCAAAGTGTCATATTCCTATAAATTACCCTCATTGTCAAAGAAACTAGGGAATGCCATATCGAGATGTAGATAGAAATTACCAAGGTCCTTGGTTAACAAAGTGTTGTATTTTTCATGCTCATTGATATGTTCATCAACACTTGTTTTGGTTTTTAGTTCCTCCTTCTCTAGCATCATGAGGTGCAATCTCTTATGCTTGTGGTAGGCACTATGTGTTCTCTTGTGCAATTCCCATATCTTACCACTATTTCCCATCATTTTCTCAAATCTCTTCTTAATCAGTTCTAAAGCTATGTTATATTTAGCAGCTTTCATCTTAGTTTCCAATTGATCACTCGTCTCTTGGAATTTTTCTGCTTTGACCTTCCCATAGTTGGTATTACCTCTAGCCTCTACTACTTTTTTATTATCTTGTAAATAAGGTGAATAGATTCTTGATAATGCTGGCAACTTGTCTTTATAAGTGGAAACCTCTTGCCTCAATTTTACATTCTCTGCTATGTATGCATTGTTTTTCCTCATCAATTACTCAACTTGAGCCTTTGTGAATTTGGCAACATTTACATTCAGGTTGGTTGTATCTATTGGGTTAGTGTCATCAATTCTTTGCACAAATAGATGGCCAAAAGCTTTATTTAGGTCATCAATTATCATAGGTCTTTTATTTGAAGGGTATAAAGCCCATATCAGTAGGGTAGCATTATCTGGATTAAAACCTGACCCACAAACAATTTTGCCTATTCCTTCAATACTCAACTGTATTTTCTTATCCTAATTTCTACTAAAACTATAAAAAATAATAGCTGCAGTCATATCCCATCTAAATACTAGCAAAACTCTTGCTTCTTCAAGCAAAGTTCTCCCCTTTTCTAGAGTCATGGTTTCTATTGCTTTGTCAATTTCTATCTAGAGTTCTTTTAATGCCTCAGTTTGTATTTTAGCAGTAATATTTTTCATCTTTTCTTGCCTTGTTTACCTTTGAACTCATACAAGAAGGCTTTAAATTTAGGGGTTTTGATAAAATTGTCATCTGATACAAATTTTCTACTTGCCAAATGTCTTATATGCTTTGATAATTCATCAGAGGCTTCCATCATGACTTTTTCTTTGTCCACTGGTTCAAAGCCCTGTATACCTTCATCTCCACTTTCAAGTTCTTCATCCTCTACAATGTTGGTAATAATAGAGAAGCTGATATCTGATGTGGGCTAAGGGGAAAGATGACTCAAGGGAACCTCATACTCAGCTTGTGTCTCCCTGATATTCTTGCATGTTTTTTCAAAAACCTAGGAGGGACATCCATAGTCAACTCTGATGCATGTACAATTAACACATTCAATCTTTCTACATGATCATCAATTTCTAGAAAAGATTCTTTATAGTTGGAGTTTTGGGCTACCCTCCATGCCTCGACTAACATTACTTTATGATACAAATGTATCTTTTCAATTGTACAATTTTCATCAACATTCCTAATCAGATCATCATCTACAAAGAGGGTATGCTGCTATGTTTTCAACTTCTGACTTATTTTGACATGATTTATAAAATGCTCAGGGTCAAACTTCTCCCTAGCACTCTCTTTAGGCATTCCAAAATGATCTAATTTCTTCTCAATTGCTTCATACCCTTTTTCAAAAAATGCAGTAAAGTCTCCAAAATGCAAGGTACCCTGCATAAAAGATTATTTATTATGATTCTTCAAATGCATAAAATCAGAACAGGCTAATTGCCTCACAATCTCTAAATATGCAATTCTGCCAGGGCAAGTTTTTGGGATCAAGAATGGTGCTCCTTCATATCCAAAAACTCTAATTTTCATGCAATCACTGTAGGCATACCAATCACCCCAACTGTGATTGATTTTCTTGTCCTTATCCATATCTTTAGGTCTGAGAAATTTTTGTATGGTAGGTGACAAATTATAGTTGCATGGATGATCTAATAAACCATATAGTGGCTTTACAAGTATTCTTAAAAGTACAAGTAGTGTGATTTATCACATCTACTATTCTAGATGATTCTCCACATCTATATGGGCTTAATATCTTCATTTCTATCCAAATCCCTGACCTTAAGACATTCATTCCATAAGCCCATGTTCTACCCTTCAGATAGAATAAGATGCATAAATTTAACACTTCCCCTGTTACCTTTTGCAACCACCAAATCATTATGGAGATCATTTGTGAGGTACTCAGCATAATATGATGGTCGAGCATCTAGGCTCTGCATATCTGTAGTCAAAACCATTGGTGCTATTTCCATAAATGTAGGGGCATCCAAGCCTAACACTTGACAAATGGAATAATAAGTGTATCTGAAATATGGCTCAAACAAGTCAACAAAATACAAAGGATCTTCCACCCTAGAAAACACTCTGAGATGATTGTTCTCATCACGAGGCCAATGAAAAGGCAACCTCCATCTTTTATAACTATTACTCAAATTATGGTATTCATTTAGGAGGTCACTAATCCTAAATTTCATATCGAGACTTGTATCTAATTGAAAAACCATTGATATATAATCCCTGGTGATAGGAATAAAACCAGACCCATTTTTTAGTTCAATCATATGGGTTTGTGGGTTGTAACTATTTGCCAATGCTTTAAGAAATTCCACATTCACAAATACATTAGGAACTACCAATTTCCCCAAGTTTAACCTCCATGGATTTGAAATAGGTTTATGTCTATACATTTTCCTGTAGTGATATATAAACACGTCATATCCTCTTATAGGGGTCCATGAGTCTCCTACTCGTATTTTCACATCTTCTAATTTTTCAGCATGGGGATTCAATTGGGCATTTCTCTTAGATCTCTATCCAGATCTTGGGCATTGTTCCATCAAATCCTTATTCAAATGTCTCTCCTCTATTTTTTGTCTCTTTTTAGGGTTCTCATTTATGTTTTCCATTATATTTTTGTGTTTATGATTCAACAAATTTATGTGTATTTTGTAAATTTAGACTTGGGCTTGGGGTACTTACTATTGTTATATGGAGCCTAATCAGACTCGGAGGTTAAATTTACCCCACTTTTATCAGCATGGTTTCCCCCCAAATTATTTAACAAGGTCAAGGGGTAGTGCCCCTTGCGGGGGTTTGGGGGCAGCACCCCTTGCAAGGTCTAGGGGCAGTGCCCCTAGCGTGGTCCCTATCGTGATACAGGGAGGGGTCGAGGGGTAGCGCCCCCACGGGGACTCGAGGGCAGTGCCCCCAAATCTTCAAATGAATTCTTTTATTTTATAAATGTGTTGGGAGTTATTTTTCTATTGGCCAACATAAAAAAACCCTATTTTTGTAATTGACATAAGGCTTGATAAAAGAAGCTAAGAGTTAGGGTTTATGTTGATGTATTGTAGCATTTTGCAGTGGTATTGAGTTGCAAGGATTGCTGGTTATACTTAGTTTGATTTACTAGATAATAATATTGGACTCTCTGTTGGTGGATGTAGCCTGGGTTTGGGTGAACCATGTTAAAACTTGTCTCTCATTGTTATTATTTCTGTTTATTTTCATTCCTCTATTTAGTCTTTATTTGCATTTAATTGATATGTTCTGGATGCAATCCCTAACAAGTGGTATCAGAGCAGGTTGTGTTCAATTATCGTTTGCAGGAAGGTCTCACGGTTGAGTGGGAGTCTCACAGTTGAGTGGGAGCAATGATAGACTAGGGTAAATTGAAGGTAGATAAATTCAATGGGCAGAACTATCAGTTATGGGAGATGCAGATGGAGGATTATCTCTATTAGAAGGATTTATGGAGGCAGTTGGAAGGAATAGACAAGAAACTGGCAACAATGACTGATCAGGATTGGAATCTTCTGGATAGAAAGGCACTGGGAATCATATAGTTGTGCCTGGCACCATCGATGGCATTTAATATAACAAAAGTGAAGACAATAGATGGTCTAATGAAATCTTTGGATAAATTGTATGAAAAACCCTCAACCTCAAATAAGGTATTTCTCATGAAGTGTTTGTTTAATCTGAAAATGATTGAAGGTGGATATGTGACAGATCATTTAAATGAGTTTAATATGATGATCAGTCATTTAACTTCTATAAAAGTAATTTTTGATGAAGAGGTGAGGGCTCTCTTGATATTATGTTCCTTGCCAGAAAGCTAGAATAACTTCATAATGGTTGTAAGTAACTCTGTCTCTGGTTCGAATACTTTAAAATTTGATGATGTTGTTGGTGTTATCCTTAGCGAGGAAATGCGATGGAAAAGTTCAGGTGGAGCCACATCAGGTAGTGTTTTGAATGCAGAAAGCAGGGGCAGATCAAAGGAAAGAGGAAAAGGTTTTGGAGGTCATGGGAAGTCATGAGGAAAATCAAAGCATAACAAATCCCAATCCAGAGGACAGAAGGATTGTTGGTACTGTGGAAAACTAGGTCATTTGAAGAAAGATTGCTGGTCTTGGAAGAATAAGAAGAAGACAAACAAGAAGGTAATAAGGAGGCAAATGTGGTAAGTAATAAATCTAAAAATAATGCTTTTATTCTTTCCCTAGATAATGTTGATGATTCATGGGTTTTAGATTCAGGGGCCTCATTTCATGCTACGCCCCATAGAAGTTATTTTCTTGATTATGTCCAAGGGGACTTTGGGCTGGTTTATTTGGGAGATAATGGACCCTATCAGATTGTTGGAAAGGGAAGAATCAAGATTAAGTTATAGAATGAGAATCATTGGCTACTACAAGAGGTAAGGCATGTTCCAAGGCTAAGTAAGAATTTAATTTCAGTAGGGCACCTAGCTGATGAAGGTTGCATTGTTACATTTACTAACAAAAATTGGAAGGTTTCAAGAGGTGCCTTAATAGTAGAAAAAGTGAAAGTAGGCACCTTATATCTTTGTACAAGTCATACTATTCCTTCTACTTTAGCTGTTGTAGAGAAAAAACAAATAGGTTCAGGAACAGTTGCTGCAGGTTCATAGGAAGAGACTGAAACAATTGTTGTAGGTTCTGAGACAACACTATGGCATAACAGACTTGGGCATATGAGTGAAAAAGGTATGAAGGTACTTCATTCTAAGAAAATTTTACCAAGTCTTAAATGTATTAATATGGATTTCTATGAAAGTTGTGTGTATGGCAAACAAAAGAGTTAGTTTTCTCAAGGATGGGAAGCAAAAGAAAGATGAAAAGTTGGAACTTGTGCATACATATGTATGGGGACTAGCTCATGTATCTTCTCTCAGTGGCTTTTAGTATTATGTTACATTCATAGATGATACAACTAGGAAGGTTTGGATTTATTTCCTTACGCAAAAATCTAATGTATTTGAAACATTTAAGAAATGGAGAAGCTTAGTTGAGAATGAGATAGGTAAAAGATTAAAATGTCTCAGATCTAATAATGGTGGTTAGTATTGCAGCAAAGAATTTGAGGATTATTGTTCCTTTAATGGAATTTGTAGGCAAAAAATGGTTCCAGGGACTCCACAAGAGAATGGAGTGGTTGAATGCATGAATAGGACAATAATGGAGCATGCAAGGACCATGAGATTTCATGTTGGGCTATCTTTAAACATATGGGTAGAGGCTATCAATACTATTGTATATTTAATTAATAGAGGTCCTTCAGTTCCTTTAGGTTGTGGTATTCCAGAGGAAGCATGGACAGGTAAGAAGGTGAGTTATTCTTTTCTCAAAACCTTCAGATGTGAATCATTTGCACATGTAGATTCTAAAAATAGAACCAAGTTAGATGCAAAATCAAAAAAATGTACCTTCGTTGGACATGGCATTGATGAATTTAGTTATAGGCTTTGGGATTTTAAAAATCAAAAAATTGTGAGAAGCAGGGATGTTGTATTCAATGAGAAAGTGTTGTACAAAGATTAGTTGCAGTAGCATGAGAAGAAAGAAAAGGATTATGTGGTTTTGGATGATACTCTAGATAGTGATGTTCTAGTGGTTCCTCATGCTCCACAACAGCAACAAGAAATACCACAAACTCTAGTGAATGTTAGACGGTCAATAAGGCTAAGTAGACCTCCTGAAAGGCTCTCTCCCTCTTTGTATTCTATTTTGTGATAGATGTTGGTGAATTGGAAGGGTATGATGAAGCCATGCAGGTGGATACAAAGGTTTAGTGGAAGCTCGCAATGAAAGAAGAAATGGACTCCTTGCTAAAAAATTAGACTTGGGAATTATGTAAGTTGTCTACAGGTAAAAAGGCTTTAGCAAACAAATGGGTTTATTGGTTGAAAGAGTAAGATGGAGGTAAGAAAAGATTTAAAGTCAGGTTAGTTGTAAAAGTATTTGCACAGAAAAAAGGTATTGATTTTGATGAGATGTTTTCTTTAGTTGTTAAGATGACTTCTATTCGTACTATTTTAAGTATTGTGGTTGCTAAAGATTTACATTTGGAACAACTAGATGTGAAAACTACCTTTCTCCATGGTGATTTGGAGGAGGAGATATATATGGAATAGCCCTAAGGATTTGAGGTCAAAGGTAAGAAGAAACTGGTGTGCAGATTGAAGAAGAGTTTGTATGGCTTGAAACAAGCACCTCAGCAATGGTACTTGAAATTTGATAGTTTTATGGCTGAGCAAGGCTACAAACGGTGTAATTCTGACCATTGTGTTTATTTTAAGAGGTTTAATAATGACAACTACATTATTTTATGTTTAAATGTTGATGACATGCTTGTAGAAGGGTCTAACAAGGATTACATAAGAGAGTTAAAACAATAGTTAGCACAATTATTTGCTATGAAGGATTTGGAGGAAGCAAAACAAATCCTTGGTATGAAATTTGCAAAGATAGGAAGTACAGAAAATTGACTCTATCTTAGGTAGATTATGTTGAAAAGGTGTTGCAGAGATTCCATATGGAGAATGCAAAAGCTGTCAGCACACCTTTGACTAGTCATTTGAAATTGACACAAGAGGTGTCCAAAGACACAAGAGGAGGAAGAAAAAATGTCCAAGGTACCATATGTTTCAACTGTAGGAAGTTTAATGTATGCCATGGTATGCACTAGACTAGATATTGTACATGTTGTAGGAGTCGTAAGCAGGTATATGAGTAATCCCTTATTGGAGCATTGGAATGCGGTAAAATAGATTCTTAGATATTTGAGAGGTACGTCCAATAAACACTTATGTTTTTGGAGCTCTAATACTAATTTAGCAGGTTATGAAGACTAGGATTTAGCAGGGGATATTGATACCAGGCGGAGTACTATAGGTTATGTCTTTACTGTAGGTGGGACAACATTGAGTTGGATCTCGTGGTTGCAAAAGGTGGTTGCTTTATCCACCATGGAGGTAGAGTATGTAGCTGCAACAGAGGTTAGAAAGGAGATGATATGGCTGCAATCTTTCATGGAAGAATTAGGCAAACAATAGGATAATAGTTATTTGTTTACAGACAACCAGAGTGCCATACATCTTGCAAAGAATTTTGCCTTGCATTCAAAGACCAAACACATATACTTGAGGTATCACTTCATTCGATCGGTGTTGGATGATGGATAGTTACGAATGGAAAAGATACATACAACTGAAAATCTAGTAGATATGTTTACAAATACAGTAACAGAGGAGAAGCTGAGCTCCTCTTCAACTTCAGTTAGTCTTCAAGACTGAAAACAAAAAATCAAAATGGTGCTTATTTCTAGTGGGAGCTATAGGGTCAGCAATGTTATGATTAGTCTCCAAGTGGGAGATGATATGTTGTGGAGTCTAATCAGTCTCCAAGTGGGAGATTGTTGTTATATGGAGCCTAATCAGACCCAGAGGTTAAATTTACCCCTACTTTTACTGGCATAGTTTCCCCCCAAATTATTTAATGAGGTCAAGCGGAAGTGCCCCTTTGCAAGGGTTTGGGGGTAGTTTTTCTATTGGCCCACATAAAAAAACCCTATTTTTGTAACTAAAATAAGGCTTGATAAAAGTGGCTAAGGGTTAGGGTTTCTTTTGATGTATTGTAGTATTTTGCAATGGTATTAAGTTGCAAGGATTGCTAGTTGTAATCAGTTTGATTTATTGGATAATAATATTAGACTCTCTATTGGTGGATGTAGCCCAGGTTTAGGTGAACCACATTAAAACTTGTCTCTCACTGTTATTATTTCTATGTATTTTCATTCCTCTGTTTAATCTTTATTTACATTTAATTGATATCTTCTGCATACAATCCCTAACACTTACTTGAATAAGCTTCTTCTGGTTTTTGACTTACTTCCTTTAGTCACTTGTTGTCTTGATTTTCTTTGACTGTTCAATGATTTCAAAAATCTTTTGGAGATGGGTTTTTCTATACTCGGCTCTGGTTCATTTATGGCATTTTGTGGCAAATTTCATATCAAGGAAAGAGTAATTAATTCATTTGAATGTGAGTCGTCTGATCTATGCCAGCTAGTCTTGTCAACAACTCATCAGAATGATGCCATTTTCTTTCCTCGATGTTCTTTTATTTCCCTTTTTACTTCTTTCAGGATATCGGAATGACCCCAGATGGTGTCATACTGATATTGTGATGTCCTCTCGAAATCTGCTTTATGCATAATTACTTTGATATTTGCATGATCTCCTTTCACTTATTATGTGATTTTTGCTTTTTCGGGGGGACTATGAATCAACTCACTTCGACATCCCCAAGTCTCTTTGATATATTTTCCATGCCTTTTATAAATATTATCGGTGTATCGGCAAGACTGGAAACTATGTTATTCCAATATCCTAGAGTCCCCTCAAAATGCTTTATTTTTAATCGATATTGCTTTATCAGCGAGATACATGTAGGTGTCATGCTGATATACATTGGTCCCTTCGATATGTTTTTGGTGTTTCAGAATATCGAAGAGACTTGCAACTGACTCATTCTAATAACCCCCAGTCTCTTCAAAATTTTAGTTCCTTTAATTTTCTGAGGTCAGCCTGATATGCAGATAAATTGCATGTTTGTCCTTTTACCACTTTGGATTAGTGAAGAGACTCTAAATTGAGTCCTCTCGATATGGTAGTCTCCCATTGATATCCCTTGTACGACTTTATTAAAGGGACCTTAGGGTCAGTTTTAATTATATGAAATTGTTTTTCCCGTATGACTTCGTTCTTTTGGGTAAAGATGACAAGTCATAGATTTACTAGGGTTAAGACTTAAGGCTGAATGGATATACTATTTTGAGCAAAAAAAATTAAAATGGTATTCTAGGGATGGTAATATGGGGGGAAATAGGTTTTCTCACAAAAAAATTTTGGGGTTAAAATTTAGTTCTAATAGTGGCTCTGGCTGGGGATGAATGGCCATGAGATCATTGCAAGAATTCATAAAATATTCTCTAGAACGCAGACCAATGGGGGTGGGAGGGTGGCAAATGGAAATCCTAATCTACTATGCATGGAAAAGAAAAGTTTTCAAGAGAAGAAATATTTTAGAAATTGTCCATGCACTAGCAATTCCTGTACTTCACCATTCATATTATGTAGGTAATAAGAATCTTCACCACATTTACCAGTGATGATAAATGGGCCCACCCATAATGCCTCAAACTTATCATGTTTTCCTTTGTCATGTCCTTTGGCATTCCACATTATACCCATGTCATCCACCTTGAATTTCCTTTCCTTGGCCTTTTTATCAAATAAGTATTTCATCTGTAATTGCATTTTTTTAAGTTTGTTCCTAAGCTTGGGCCCTTATTTCATCTAGTTCAGCTAATTGTTCCATTCTCTCTTCCATGGGTTCAGGAACATCTGTCTTCTTGGAGAATAAATTTATAAACTAGTAGAAGATGATGTATAGGAAGGATAGCTTGAGCACCATACACCAATTCAAATGGGGATTTTATGTAGCCTTCTTTATACTAACCCTATCTTCCCATAAAGCTAATTTTAGTTTTAAATCCCATGCTTTCTTATTATTTTCTAACATTCTTTTAATTGTCTTTAGGATGCTTTTGTTGCTTGACTCTGCCTACCCATTGGCCTGTGGATGATATGGGGAGGCATATGAAATTATTATGCCATAGGATTCACATAATGTTTTGAATTCATCTGATCTGAAGCACATGCCATTGTCTGTAATGAGTCTCATAGGAACTCCAAATCTAGTAATGAAATTATCTAATAGAAAATTAACCACCACTTTACTAGTGGCTTATCTAGTCAGAATTGCTTCTATCCACTTTGTAAAATAATCTATAGCTACCAGGATGCATTTGTATCCACCACTGGATTTTTTTGCAATTCCCCATTGATGAAACAGAGCTTCAACTTGCATTGGTCTTAATGGTAAGGCTCCTTGGTAGTTTAATTTGCCAAAGAAATTTTGACAGGCTTCACATTTTTTCACATATCTATGAGCATCCTTAAAGACTTCAGGCCAGTAGTATCCTGCTCTCATTATCTTATGAGCAATAGTCTTTGCTGAGAAGTGCCCTCTACACATACCTTTATGCATTTCTTGTAACATCTTCTCAGCTTGTGTTTTATCCAGGCATAAAAGTAAAATACCATCTCTATTTTTCTAGTATAGATCTCCATCCATGAAGACATATTTTGATGCAACAAGTTTCAAAGTTCTTTTTTGATTATCATTTAGGCCTTGAGGACACTTCATGTTCTTAAGATAATACATTACATTGGCGTACCAAGGTGTATGCTCAATGCTTGCAATAATGTTATCCTCCTCTTGTATGTTGCAAACTTGTGCAGCCTCCAAGTTTGATTCAGCCATCAAATTGACCAAACCCTGACCTCTAACAAGCTTGGTGATTTGGATGTCAATGTTAAATTCCTGGATTCTATTGATCCATCTACATCTTCGTTATGTGACTTCATTCTAGATGAAAACATCCTCCACCGCAAAATTTGTTTGGTACATAGGCTATCACATGAGCTTCAACCAAATATGGCATGAATGCCTTCACTACTTTCACTAGGGCATAGGCTTGTTTCTTAGTAATGTCATAGTTCAACTCTGCCCCCTAAAGTCATTTACTAAAAATGAGATGAATTGTTCATATCCTTATTTATTCTTTTGCAACATCACAGCCGCCACTATATGAAAAGATGCAAAAGAGAATATTTGGAATGGCTTATCAAAATATAGGGATTTCACTATAGGAGCCTCTTTAATAGCTTTCTTAATGGATGTAAATGCATCAATGGCCTCTTTAGTCCAATCCACCTTTGCACCCTTCTTCAACATTTTTTAAACTAGCTTGAGAATTTCTGCAAAGTTTGATATGAATCTCCTGACAAAATTTATTTGTCCAAAGAAAGACTGTATGGCTTTTACATTTTTTGGAATAGGAATCTTATCAATAGCCTCTACCCTTTTAGGATCGATCCTTACGCCATGCTTTGAGACTATGTCCTAGTAGTTTTCCTTTTGTCATGGCAAAAAGGCACTTCTTTGGATTTAGAGAAATACCATATTCCAGAGCCCTGATGAAAATTTTCTCTAAGTGTAAACAATGGTCTTCTTCTTTTTTAGAGTATGTTGTAAGATCATCCTAGTAGACTACCATTATTGTGTTAATCAAATCAGCAAAAGCTACATCCATGGCCCTCTAAAATATTGCCCCAACATTTGTAAGGCCAAATGGCATTCTCACATAGACATAGCTACCCCAAGGTGTTGTAAAAGCAATCTTATACTGTTCTGATTCTTTAACCTTTACTTGGTTGTACCCAGAGAAGCCATCCATCATGGACAATAATTCACATCCTATCACTTGTTGTAACATGGTTTCCATGTTTGGAAGGGGGTAGTTATCTTTTAGTGATGAGATGTTCAAATTTCTGAAATCTACGCACAATCTTATATCACAATTCTTTTTTCTTACAGGTACCAAGTTCGATACCCATGAAGAATGTCTAATTGGTTTGATAATACCTCCCTCTCTGAGCTTCATAAGTTCTTCTTGCATCTTAGGTGCAAGTGTAGGGTTTATAGGCCTTTGCCTTTGTCTGAATGGTTTGGCATTAGGTTTCAATGGTATTTCATGTTGAAATAAGTCTTCTCTATATGCCTTAAGATCATCATAGGACTAGGCAAACACATGTTTTTATTTTCTGAGTAGGGTTATAAGCATTTCTCTAATTTTTGGTTTGATCCTTTTCCCAATGTAAACCTTTTTAGGAGCTATCTCTATTCCCAAATTAATCTCCTCAACATCCTTGAGATTAACTATTGCAATCTTTAGATTATATCTATCCTATCCATCAAACACTCTTTCCAGGGCTACAAGGCCTTTGAGTATTTTGTTTGTTTTGAGCTGGACCACTTCTTTCCCAAAAAGGGTTTCCTTTCCATTTATTTCTTCCACAAATGCATTGAAAACAATCTCTTGGGATTCATATTGGTCTACATAAAGAATGAACTTAATCAGATCTTCATCATCATTGAATACTTACCAATTATAAATGTTATTAGGGATTGTTGGCCTAGTCTTGAATTCTACTTCTGCTATTCCTGATAATGTAATATCATCTCTTTTCAGGGCCACATTTGCTAAGAAATCTTCCATTATGTTTTTGGACCTTTCTATCCAATCTATAGACAATGCATCAAAGAGTTCAATGGTGTCCCAAACAACATTTCTATATTGCTTCAACCTTTTGTTCTTTGATGGATATTTTGCCCTGATTTGTGAAATAATTAATTCAGTCACCATATACTACTAGTAGTTTGATTCCATGTCTTAGGGAAATGTTCAAACCCAATAGCAATGCCTCATATTCAAAAACATTGTTAGTGCATTCAAATGTGAACAAAAATGAATATTTGAATGTCTAATACAGAGGTAGAGGCAGCACACAAATGCAAGGTTTCATTTACCACTTGATTGTTCACACATTGTCTTGATTGTCCTCTTAGAATGCATTGCTTTAAGACTACGAAAAGATGCCATTTCATGGTTTGAATGCATAATCTACCCACCAAACCTCCCAACCACCTTGGACCACACAAAAATGACCAGGGGTTACTCACCAAACTCATAAAACAACTTAATAACTTGTTATTCCTATTGTCCCTTCACAACTAGGTCAACATTGCTTGTAGCCCTTGGAATAGAGTTTTTGGGGCATAACTTGTAGGGTAGGTTTTTTTGGACCAAAAGCCTCAAAAATGGACTGTACCTATTGTTCCTAGGCCTAATTAGGACAACAAATGAAGTATTTTTGGCATAACTTTCATAAAACAACTCAAAACCATGAACTAAAACCTGTTTTGAGTACTTAGTATCCCCTTACATAACATATCTTTCATGAAGGTATGTTTGTTTTGTAACATAAGGCCTTAAAAATGACTAGTAATTTTGGTAATTTGCCTAATTAGGTCACTTTTACAAAGGAGGTGCCTCAAGATCACCAAATTTTTACCAAAACTCAATGGAAAGTCTTTAGTTATGTATTAAAACATAATAATCCACCATTTTTTTGGCCAGGACCCTTACTTATCTCATCAAATTCAAACATGCAAATTAGAAACCCTCATTCTTCCTAAAAAATAGGAAATTGCAGCAATAAGAACGTTTCAAAACACCAAGAAAACTCTTTTTTTTCTCCACAAGTGAATAAATATTTTGAAGGACTTCAAAATATTTCATTCCACCATTTTGTGCCATTTTTGTATGGTTGTGGCACTCAAAAACATATTTTTTTCTCTAGGACTGTCAAAACCTAGGTTATTAGACTATTTTTAGTAAAATGAGCATAAAATCCACAAAATATGATACTAGACCATAAATATATATGAAAAAGAAAGGTAATCCAATACCCCATCCAACCATGTATGTTTCAGGGTGCTATAGGGCCATATCATTCTGTACAAGTGCAAAGAACAGAAAAAAATGCAGAAAATTTGTGAAAAACAGAGTTAGAACAACAAAAAGAATCATTTTATCTTATTTCCTTCATCCCAAAAGCTTCATATCCTTTTTCCATGACCTGTATGTCATATAAAAAGCATGTTTTACAATATATAACTTCACTCCACTCCTCCTCCATCTAGAAAACTCAAAAAGAAAGGCTAAAAAATAGCCTCTCCACTAAGGCTACCAAAATAGAAAATACTAAACTTAAGCAAAAACTTAAAGACCCTAGTCCTATAATTACCCCCACTAAAAAAATGCCTCAAATAGGATTTATTACAATAATGAATGGTCTTTTAAGACCTTATTTTATACAAAACTCAAAACTAAAGCCTAGATTTTAATAATTGTCCACCTTTGACAAATGGTGCTCCTGCACCATACACCCCAACATAGAACTTTTCCAAGTCCCTTGGAAAGAATTTATCAATTTGTCTCCATTATGCTTTACTTGTCTCTAACCTTCATGCTTTCCTTCAATAGGTTCACCTTGCTTTGGCTTTTCACTGTCTTTGTAATCCTTGTTCTTGTCTTCTTTTGAAGCTGGCTTCCTGTTGTCATATAGTATTGTCATCTTCTTCTGTCTTTCATGCATAGTTCCATGCTCAGTACCCTTTGCCTCTTCAAGTTTTTCTCTGTCATCCTTACAAAAGTTTGTACCAATGCATTTAGTGGTCTCTGTTAGACTTGTACCTACCTTTTTCACTGTCCAACCAGCATCACAATTCACTATCCTTCTATTCACTGCCCTACAAACTCATGTTTCAACATCACTAGGTTGCCTTTATACATGTTTCATCACCATAGGACACATGACTATCCCTATCAATATGCCTTCTTGTACTTCAAACTTACTCTTGTCTGTACTAACTTGAGATATCATGCCACATTCTTCCTCTTTCCATACAAAAGCATTCTTCTTCATCTCTATCTGCACATTGTGTTTTTCTTTCTCATTTGTTGTCCCAACAACATCAAACTGTGACTTGGCTGCAAATTTCACACTATCACCTTCCTCATTGCTCACATATTCTTTTCTCCCTATCATGATGATCTCACCTTGCTCTCTTACCTCTTCAACCAATGGAGTTAGAATGAATGATCTCCCATCCTTTTCAAAGTTATATGTATTTTGTCTCCCATTATACATTGTTGACCTATCAGACTGCCAAGGCCTTCCAAGTAAAACATGACAACAACTCATAGGTAGATTATCACAAATGACTTTATCTCTATATTGACCAATTTGAAATTCAACAGTAGCTTGTTCACTCACCAAAATGGTTTGATTTTCACTAACCCAAGACACTTGATTATGTTTTGCTATAGGCACTCTTTGCATGTTCAATTTGGCCACCATATCACTAGATACCATATTATCAGTGCATCTAGAATCAACTACTACTTTACATACCTTATTTTTGCATTTGCAGGTTGTCCTAAACAAGGCTCTTCTTTGAATTAACTCTTTCTCCCTGGATGTCTTCAAGAGTTGTCTTCTCACCATCAATGATTCACCCACCTCTAGTGTAGCATGGACACTTTCTCTTTCATCTTCATGTACAATTTGGACTCTCTTTTCACCTCTTCTTTCACCTCCACTTGAAGTGAAAGGAAGCTAGGTGCACGGAAAATGCTTCCTAGACTAATCTAATGAGGAGAGGGCTATGCAAATTCAACTTTTTCCTAACTATTACAGTAATGTTAAACCATTAACATGAGATATTGTAGCAAAACACAAGAACCAGAAAGAAGATAGAAAAGAGAGAAACAAGATATACGTGGGGAAAACCCTTACGGGTAAAAAACCCCACACTCCAAAACATAGCTCAAATGTATTACAGTAAACAATAACATATTACAATACAGTTTCAGAGCCAATGCTCTTTCAGGAGTCTTCAAATGTCGAATCTGAAGATATTCCAGCAGCATAATAGTACTTGTACCAAAGTTATCTATCTCCCATCCAAGCACCTATTTATATAGAGTTTACAAGGCAAATATGGAACCTTCTAGAGATGGGCGTCCATCTTGGACTCATGCCCCAAAACCCACGCCTAAGGACACTTGTCCAACATCCCATCCCGAAGTGGGCGCCTGGTCCCAAGATAGGTTACGACAGATGCTCTTACGCACCTTATAGCTGTCATAGAATCCATCATATACTGACTAAAAATATCATATTCCTCTTACATGTCATAACCGCCCTTGACTGCCCAAAGATGTCTTTCTCTTGTGCAAAGATACTCACCGACACTTATCATTAATTAAAAAACATGTCATAACTGCCCTTGCTGCCCTTGGACCCTGTAAGGGGCTACACCCCTTGACCCTGTCTTGGGGGTGCTGCCCCCAAACCCCCATTAATTATTCAATGGGGAAACTACAGCTGCCAAAGTCACCAGAATTTACCCTGCTACATATACACAAAGTGGTGACTATGCCAACTCAACATGGGATAAATAAATACAACATTAGGAATTTGCAAAGGTTGAGACACCTTAATTCCCAACATGAAGTAGTACCAATCTTATCAAGGCACTTATAGGCTAGATGACCAAACTCACCACAGTGATAGCACTTTCTAGTAAACACATTTGAACCTCTTCCTTGATCTACATATATCTACTCCTAAAACTTGTTCTTCCACCTCTCCATACTCCTCTAGACTCAGGTGCTTATTCTTTACTCTTATCAGCATCTTCAAAATCTTCTTTGGATTGTCTTGGTGTTGAAAATGTACCTCTTCCCCTAGAAGTACTATCTCTTCCTCTTGTTGACTTCTCTTGTCTCCTCTTAAGTTTTTCTTCTACTCTTATTGCCATTTGAAAACATTGTTCCACTATTTTTGGTGCCAACAAACTGATTTCATCTTGAATGTTATACCTTAGGCCATTGAGATATCTAGCACTCTTTCTTCCTCATCCTCCTCATGCTTTGTCCTTATACTTAACCTATAAAACTCCTCAGTGTATGCTTACACATCTAAGTCCTTTTGCATAAGATTTTATAATATTTTTAGTAATTGAACATTATAGTCACCAGGAAGGAACTTACCTTTCAGTTTTGCCTTCATTTTCTCCCAAGAAGTGATCTTGTTCTTCCCTTGTTTCTATATTTCCTCTTGCACAAAGTTCCACCACAACAAAGCATGTCCTTTCAGTTTGGTTTTAGCTTTCCTCACCTTGTGATCTTCATCCATCTCTTCACTTTCAAAGTAATTTTCCATGGCTCCTATCCAGTCTAAGAGCTCTTCACTATCTAATTTGCCTCCATACATTGGCAAATCCATTTTTCTATGTCCATCACCTTTCACAGCTTTTAAAAACTTTACCATCCTCACATCCTCTGGATGCAACTCTTCTTCTTCACCAGAAGTTTCTTCTTCTTCTTCAGACTCACTTTCACTCATGGTGCCTCCAACTTTAGACTTCAATGCAGCAATCTCCTTCTTCAAGGCTTCTAGCTTTCTAGCCTGTTGATCAATCTTTCTTACAACTGAACTTCCTTTAGGAGGCATCTTGACTTCTCAGATTCCACTTTGCTCAAACTCAAACCTTCAACTCTCAAGAGACCTACTTCCTATGCTCTGATACCACTTGATGCAAAGGCAGAGGCAGCACACAAATGCAAGGTTTCATTTACCACTTGACTGTTCACACATTGTCTTGACTGTCCTCTTAGAATGCATTGCTTTAGGACTAGGAAAAGATGTCATTTCATGGTTTGAATGCATAAGCTACCCACCAAACCTCCCAACCACCTTGGACCACACAAAAATGACTAGGGGATACTCACCGAACTCATAAAACAACTTAGTAACATGTTGTTCCTATTGTCCCTTCACAACTAGGTCAACTTTACTTGTAGCCCTTAGAAGAGAGTTTTTGGGGCATAACTTGAAGAATCTATGACAAACCCATGAAAAAATTACCTTTTTGAATACCCATTAAGCCCTTCCACAACATATTTAACATGAAGGGTAAGTTTCTTTGGACCAAAAGCCTCAAAAATGGACTGTACCTATTGTTCCTAGGCCTAATTAGGACAATAAATGAAGTATTTTTGGTATAACTTTCATAAAATGACTCAAACCAATGAACTAAAACCTTTTTTGAGTACCCAGTATCCCCTTACATAACATAACTTTCATGCAAGTATGATTGTTTTGTAACATAAGGCCTTAAAAATGACTGGTAACTCTAGTAATTTGCTTAATTAGGTCACTTTTACAAAGGAGGTGCCTCAAGATCACCAAATTTTGACCAAAACTCAATGGAAAGTCTTTAGTTATGTATTAAAACAAAAGAATCCACCATTTTTTTTATCAAGACCCTACTTATCTCATCAAATTCAAACATGCAAACTAGAAACCCTCATTCTTCCTAAAAAATAGGAAATTGCAGCAATTAGAACGTTTCAAAACACCAAGAAAACTCATTTTTTTTCTCTAAAAGTGAATTAATATTTTGAAGGACTTCAAAATATTTCATTCCACCATTTTGTGCCATTTCCCCATGGTTGTGGCACTCAAAAACATAAAATTTCTCTCTAGGATTGTCAAAACCTAGGTTATTGGACTGTTTTCAGTAAAATGAGTATAAAATCCACAAAACATGATACCAGACCATAAACTTATATGAAAAAGAAAGATAATCCAATAACCCATCCAACAATGTATGTTTCATGATTCTAAAGAGCCATACCAGGCTGTACAAGTGCAAAGAACAACAAAAAATGCAAAAAAATTGTGAAAAACAGAGTTAGAACAACAAAAAGAATCATTTTATCTTATTTTCTTCATCCCAAAAGCTTCATATCCTTTTTCCACAACCTCTATGTCATATAAAAATTATTTTTTACAATATATAACTTCACTCCACTCCTCCTCCATCTAGAAAACTCAAAAAGAAAGGCTAAAAAATAGCCTCTCCACTAAGGCTACCAAAATAGAAAATATTAAACTTAAGAAAAAAATTAAAGACCCTAGTCCTATAATTACCCCCACTACAAAAATGCCTCAAATAGGATTTATTACAATAATGAATTGTCTTTTAAGACATTATTTTATGCAAAACTCAAAACTAAAGCCTAGATTTTAATAATTATCCACCTTGGACAAATGGTGCTCCTGCACCAGTCTTGCCTGTTAGTGAGATGAATACTACTCCTGCCCCATTCCCTTCTTTACTACATGCACCATAAAAATAAATTCACCACACACCATTCTCATCTAATTAAGCCTCTCTTTATATTGGTTTGGTGTTATGTAACTCAGGCTATGATTTTCAATCCTGAAACTCCCAAGATCTACATCACAAAAATAATTCATCTGGTTTGGATCCAAACGTTCTATTATATTTTCATATCTTGGCTCTCTACACAACCTGAATTCCTTCCCATTCATTGGTATTGTAGCATATGATAAATCATGTTGGACATTTCATCCTACTGTAGTAGTCCATTGTCTAGATAGCAACATACCATAGTATAGTGGAGTATCTATTACAGTTATATCAATTCTGTAGGTAGCTTCAAGACATGAGGCTAACTTCAGTTCTACATCTCTCATGATTCTAACAACTGGAATAGATCTGTTGTCCATTGCATAACATTTACCATATGTTGTATCTACCCACAGGCCTAATTCTTTCATGAATGCTATTGGAATGATGTTTATGGCAGCTCCAGAGTCAATCATGCAATTTCTTACCAGTTTGTTATTGATTAGGAGTGTTATGTAGAATGGATCCACTTGGGAAGGCTTCTTTGTTATCATGTCACCAAGATAAATTTTTGGAGTTCTCATGACCTCTTGTCCAAGATTGTTTATTTTGTTTTCTAGCCCCTCTTTGTTTTTGTTATGACTTTGTTGTTGATTTGGTACATTAGAAAACAACTTGAGAGCATTGTCCCTATATTCATCTATCTTTGCCATTTCCATTAATGGTACTGATATCTTGATTTGGGACAATGCTTGTGTTATATCAAATGAAGGAGCAATGGTGATCTATTCTATTTTTTCTTTATTGGGGCTTTTCTCTTCAGATTGCTTCTTACTGTCATCCTTCATCTTATTGTGCTCAATCTTGGATGTTTCCTTATGTTTATTTTTCTGAGTTTATCCTTTCTTCTAATTAGTTGGGGCATCCCTCTTATGATTTGGTTCTTTGATGAACATGCCTCTAGGTGTTCCCTGATCTGCATTTATGGTTCTATTCCTCATATTGTAATTATTTCTATCTTGAGCTACAGCAACAATTATAAGAGCTCTTTTCTCTTCCTCAATAGGTTTTCTTAACTAGAACTATGGGACCATATTGGATACATAAGTGGTTCCTTCATCATTATCTTCTTGATTAGAGAAGACCTCTTGTTGAACCATGTTAACATTATACCTCTTGTTTCTCACATCATATTCAAACCCATCTTCTTCAAAGGATGAGTACTCTTCATCGATTAAGTGAGGCCTCATTTCCAACATATTTATAGTATGATCATCCCTGTCCTGATCATAAGATATTTCATTTTCTTGCAATGATTGGGATACCACACAACATTTAGGTAAATGGGGCAGGTTACATGCCATACACCATGGATTACTTTCCACTACATGTGTCTGATGTCCCTTTAAGGGATAAGGGGTGTCCTTACTATAATTCTGCTTCTGTTTGTTATGCACAGGCTTCCCATCCTTCCAATTAGTGTTGTAAGGCATATCATATAACCTAGGCCTTTCATTTCTATAATAGTTTGCTTTCCTAGTTTGATGGTTATTAGGGCTTTGTGGAATTATGATATTTTCCCTTTTACAAAATTTTCTAGAAGCTTTTCTATTGTTTTCAATATTCACAGTGGCCTTTTGAGCTTTTGCAAGAGTCACATGAGCTCTATTTTGGAGTTCATATCAAATTTTAGGGTCAAAGGCCTTTAAGTATAGAGCCAGGGCCATACCATTAGGAGGTTTCATTTTAGGAGAAATATTGTGATATATCTTTGAAAACCTTTGGTTGAAATCCACTACTGTCTCATTGTAGTTCTTTTGAATGCTTGTTAATTCATGTATAGAAAAATTTGGATCAGAATGAATCCCATACTACTCTTTGAACTGATCTTTAAAGTATTCAAAAGAACTTATTGAGGCATCAGGCAAATTTTTCTACCAATCCCTAGCATCTTCAATCAGAGATAGCACAAATAATTTCATCTAGACATCTTCATATTGCACTTCATATTTGTCCATAATTGTTCCAAAGTTTTTGATGTGTTCATTTGTTGCAACAACATTATTTCCAGAAATGTTGGGACTGCATTTCTCAAATCATTATCAATGGGATTAGGACATATTTGAAACGCAGACAAATCCAACTACCTGTATCTGTTTATATTGAGAGGTCTTTGTAGGTTTTGGTTTGGCTGATACTGTTGGTGGTAATGGTGAGGTGCATATTG
Source organism: Cunninghamia lanceolata (assembly GCA_027924645.1). Taxonomy (NCBI): domain Eukaryota; kingdom Viridiplantae; phylum Streptophyta; class Pinopsida; order Cupressales; family Cupressaceae; genus Cunninghamia; species Cunninghamia lanceolata. The sequence continues at coordinate 17,415,176 of BSBN01001807.1, read as the reverse complement.
CTGTATATTATGGTGTGGATTTACATTTGTATTTTGCTAGTGAAGTGGAACATGCTGCTGACTAGGAGGTGGGTAGGTATTAGCCATATGTTGTGAAGCAATATGAACATTTTGTGTTCGTGGTGGAATGTTCTACTACACATAACTAGTATTACTTGGATTATGTGGTGCTCTTGAAGTATTTGTACCACTTGCATTCTAATATGACCCTTGTGAATTGCTTGTAAGAACATGCCCACTTTGCTTTATGGGGAGGTACATACTTTGAGCTACTTGCTATACTTTAAACATTATTTGTTGCAACTCTTGTTTTACTCATTCTTCCTCTTCTTTTAGCTTGGCTAGCCTAAGCTCTTCCTGTAAACTCTGTAAGTCTTGTTGCACCTCATCAGCATTTCTTGTGTCCTTTTGTGGATTTTCTTGATTTTCTATGGGCTCCATCTAGTTAATAGATTCATTTTGAAATCCCCACCCTCCTGTAGTGACATTTTGTACTCATATTCATCTTGCATTTGTATCCTTTCCTATTCAAGTTGTGCCTCAAATTCAAGTTGCCTTTGAGGGTTAGGTCTGTATTGGTCTAGAGCATCACCAAATCTATTTTGTTTAGACTAGGCAAGATTACTTTTTGATTGGAGCCCTTCATGGAATTCTGATTCATACAAAGGAGTAAAGTTGTTATGTTTTATTATAGGCTTCTGATGTATTATCCTGGGTATTCTGGTTATTAGTGCATTCAAACTGACTTGATATCCCAGTCTTCTTAGTAGGGACTTTTAAAGGTGGGGATGATTACAACTTTTTACCATTAGTTTTGGATCTCCTACCATCCATGTTACAAGAGATTATGACACTTTAGTACATAAGATGACTTGAATTTTTGTGTAGAGTCACCACCTCTCTTAAAAGAAGTGATTAATCTTTTGGGTTTTTCTTCACCAGCAGAGTTACGATGTTAACTTTCTGACTCTATTGATATGGTCTCCTACCAAGTTTCCTTATGTCTCCCCAGTAGAGTCGCCAATTCTTTTAGGTCTCAAAAATGCATGTTGTTAACCTTAAGAGGATTCCAAGCTCTTTTAATGCTTTTGGCTAATGAAACAAGGATTATATGATTAAAACCCCCTTCTCTTTAGGTTCTACCAGACCTAGGTGGGTGCACCTTGATAGTTAATGCAGATTTGTATGACCTTAGTGATCTACTCACAGTGGCATATGGATGTGAAATAGATGTAAGTCTGTAAATTATTCCTATTACTAATGTGTGAGATTCTGAATATGTGAATAAGGTCTTGAAATATTATTGTGTAATGACTAGTGCCTAATTCTATTAGGTTAATGGGGTCAAGATTTGTATGATTTGCATATTTATATTATTTAGCTTAACTCTAACTACATGGCACCTTTTTGAATGTTCACACTTTGTGTAAACGTGCAAGATTGTTGGCTATTAGACTCTTCTTTAAAATTCAATTGATCTTTCTCCAAGTTATTGTGATTGTCTAAAAGGAATTTAATTCTACTTTGAAGGAAACCAAATAAGACAATTTATTTAGAGGATTTTAACTCAGGGCAAAGATCAACAAATGTGAATCACTTAGACGGACTTAAATCAACTTCATGTAGAAACCAATCAAGCATACCACACAGAGACAACAAATATGCCTTGATAAATCTAATTGATTTAAATAACTAAAAAAATCAATGTGGAGATAGTCAAACAACTCATAAGATTGAATACAATAGAATAGTAGAACACCAAAGATATATCCACATATTTAAACCATCTTGCCCATTATATTATTAAAATATCATAAAAGTTTTGTTTCTTTTGAAAATATGACTGAAAGCAATATTATAATGTATAATAACTGTTCTTTGAATGATGATCTATTTGAACATGGCCTTGGTTTCCCCTATATATGGGAAGCAAAAAAGCTTTAGGCTGAAACATCATGACTATTCCAAAATTACACCTTTTCGAATAACCAACAATTTGATGAAAAGCATAATTAAGAAATAGATAAAGGAAATACTATGGGCACTTTACATCGATCAAAATCTGAATTTGTTAATCATCATAGAGGACCCGTGACTGCTAGACTAGCAAGGTCCTCCCCTCTAATGTTGTAGTACCTAATGAAATATGCTTTCCCCATCATTATTGCTAAAGCAATACATTGATCACAAAATATTGACAAAATTTCATTCTCATTTTATCTGACCCCTTTATGCTACTCTGGCAATGAAAAATTTTATCTTAGAGATGTGATCGATGTACTCCTAAGTAGCATAAGTATCTATGGAGATTATATCACTCATTATAGATTCCAAAGTGAAGATCTTATATAAACATAGATGTGTGTTTTCTATCACTCTATCCTCATTATTGATCTTTTCAAGAGCTATTGGCAATAACTATGCCAATTTATTTTTCCAAGTGTCATGTTCCTGTAAATTGCTTTCATTGTCAAAGAAACTAGGAAATGCCATATCCAGATGTTGATCAAAATCACCAATGTCCTCAGTTAACAAAGTGTTGTATTTTTCATGCTCACTGATAAGTTCATCATATTCCTTAAACACCTATTCATCAACACTTGTTTTGGCTTTTAGTTCCTCCTTCTCCAACATCCTGAGGGGCAATCTCTTATGCTCTTGGTAGGCACTATGTGTTCTCTTGTGCAATTCCCATATCTTACCACTATTTCCCATCATTCTCTTAAATCTCTTCGTAATCAGTTCTGAAGCTATGTTATATTTAACATCTTTCATCTTAGTTTCCAATTGATCACTCTTCTTTTGGAATTTTTCTACTTTGACTTTCCAATAGTTCGCATCATCTCTAGCCTCTACTATTTTTTTATCAACTTCAAAATAAGGTGAATAGCTACTTGATAATGCTAGCATCTTGTCTTTATAAGTGGCAAGCTCTTGCCTCAATTTTGCATTCTATGTTATGTATGCATTGTTTTTCCTCATCAATTGCTCAATTTGAGACTTTGCAAATTTGGCAACATTTACATTCAAGTTGGCCATATCTATTGGGTCAGTGTCCTGAATTCTTTGTACAAACAGATGGCCAAAAGATTTATTTAGGTCATCAATTATCAAAGGTCTTTTATTTGGAGGGTATAAAGCCCATATTAGTAGGGTAGCATTATCTTCATTAAAACCTAACCCAGAAACAATTTTGTCTATTCCTTCAATACTCAACTCTATTTTCTTATCCTGATTTCTTTTGAAACTATAAAAAATAATAGCTGCAGTCATATCACATCTAGATAATAGAAAAACTCCTGCTTCTTCAAGCAAAGTTCTCCCCTTTTCTGGAGTCATGGTTTCTATTGCTTTGTTAATTTCTATCTAGATTTCTTTTAATGCCTCAGTTTGTATTTCAAGAGTAATGTTTTTCATCTTTTGTCTAGCTTGTTTACCTTTGAACTCATAGAAGAAGGCTTTAAATTCAATGGTTTTGATAAAATCGTCATCTGAGACAAATTTTGTGCTTACCAAATGTCTTATATCCTCTGATAATTCATTAGAGGCTTCCATCATGATTGTTTCTCTATCCACAAGAAGCTCATACTTTCCAATCATAGGTTCAAAGCCCTGTATACCTTCATCTTCACTTTCAAGTTCTTCATCTAGTGCAATGTTGGTATCAACAGAGAAGCTGATATCCAGTGTGGATTGAGGAGAACGATGACTCAAGCGAACCTCATAATTAGCTTGTGTCTCCTTGATATTCTTACCTTTTCTTTCAAAAACCCCAGGAGGGACATCCATATTCAAATCTGATGCATGTGCAATTAACACATTCAATCTTTCTATAGGATCATCAATTTCAAGAAAAGCTCCTTTATAGTTGGGGTTTTGGGCTACCCTCCAAGCCTCGGCTAACATTACTTTATGATACAAATGTCTCCTTTCAATTGAAGAATTTTCATCAACATTCCTAATCAGATCATCATCTACAAAGAGGGTATGCTGATATTTTTTCAACTTCTTACTTGTTTTGACATGATTTATAAAATGCTCAAGGTCAAACTTCTCCCTAGCACTCCCTTTAGGAATTCTAAAATGATTTAATTTCTTCTCAATTGCTTCATACCCTTTTTCAGAAAATGCAGTAAACTCTCCAAAATGCAAGGTACCCAGCATAAAAGACTATTTATTATGATTCTTCAAATACATAAAATCAAAATAGACTAATTGCCTCACAATCTAAATATGCAATTTTGTTAGGGCAAGTTTTTGGGAGCAAGAATGGTGATCCTTCATATCCAAAAATTCTTCTTTTTGTGCAATCACTGTAGGCATACCAATCACCCTAGTTGTGATTGATTTTCTTGTCCTCATCCATATCTTGAGTTCAAAGAATTTTTTCTATGGTAGGTGACAAATTATAGTTGCATGGATGACCTAATAGACCATATAGTGGCTTTTACAAAGTATTCTTCAAAGTACAAGTAGTGTGATTTATCACATCTACTATCCCAGATGGTTGTCCACATCCGTATGGGCTTAATATCTCCATTTCTATCCAAATCCCTGACCTTAAGACATTCATTCCATAGGACCATGTTCTACCCTTCATATAGAACAAGATGCATAATCAAAGAATAGTTCATAAATTTAACAATTCCCCTATTACCTTTTGCAGCCACCAAATCGTTATGGAGATCATTTGCAATGTACTCAACATAATCTGATGGTCGAGTATCTGGGCTCTACACATTTGCAATCAAAACCATAGGTGTTATTTCCATAAATGCAGGGGCATCCAAGCCTAACACTTGACAAACAGAATAATAAGTGTATTTGAAATATGGCTCAAACAAGTCAACAGAATATGGGGGATCTTCCACCCCAGAAAACTCTCTGAGATGATTGTTCTCATCATGAGGCCTATGAAAAGGTAACCTCTATCTTTTATAACTATTAATCAAATTATGGTATTCATTTAGGAGGTCCCTAATCCTGAATTTCATATTGAGACTTGTATCTAATTGAAAAACCATTGATATATAATCCCTAGTGACAGGAATAAAACCATGCCCATTTTTTAGTTCAATCATATGGGTTTCTAAGTTGTAACTATTTGCCAATGCTTTAAGCAATTCCATATTCACAAATACATTAGAAACTAGCAATTTCCCCAAGTTTAACCTCCATGGTTTCGAAACAAGTTTATGTCTATACATTTTCATGTAGTGATATATAAACAGGTCGTATCCTCTTACAAGGGTCTATGAGTCTCCTACTCGTATATTCACATCTTCTAATTTTTCAGCATGGGGGTTCAATTGGACATTTCTCTTGGTTCTTTATCTAGACACCAAGCATTTTTCTATCAAATCCTAATTCAAATGTCTCTCCTCTATTTTTTGTCTCTTTTTAGGGTTCTCATTTGTGTTTCCCATTATATTTATATGTTTATGATTCAATGAATTTATGTGTATTCTGTAAATTCAAACTTGGGCTTGGGGTAGTTACTTGAATATCCTTCTTCTAGTTTTTGACTTACTGCCTTTAGTCACTCACCGTCTTGACTTTCTTTGACTGTTCAATGATTTCAAAATTTTTTTGGAGATTGGTTTTTCTATACTCAGCTCTAGTTCATTTATGGCATTTTGTAGCAAATTTCATATCAAGGCAAGATTAATTAATTCATTTGAATGTGAGTCATATGATCTATGCCAACTAGTCTTGTCAACAACTCATCAAAATGATGACATTTTCTTTCCTCTATGTTCTTTTATTTCCCTTTTTATTTCTTTTGGGATATCGGAATGACCCCAAATTGCATCATTACCAATATTATGATGTCCTCCTAAAATCTACTTTATGCATAATTACTTTGAAATTTGCATGATCCCCCTTTACTTATTATGTGATTTTTGTTTTTTCAGGGGGACTATGAGTCGACTCACTTTGACATCCCCAAGGCTCTTCAAAATATTTTCCATGCCTTTCATAAATATTATTGTTGTATCGACATGACTGGAAACTATGTTATTCTAATTTCCTAGAGTCCCCTTGAAATGCTTTATTTTTAATCGATGTCACTTTATCGGCAGGACACATGTAGGTGTCACACTGATATACATGTTGAAAATTGTCAAACAACTGAGAGGGGGGGTGAATCAGTTGTCCCCAAAACTCAAACACTTCTATACTTAAACATTAAACACTTATCCACACTTATTATGATTAAACAAAGAATGCATGAAATTAGAAGATTAAACATAGATTCAACATCAAACATAAGAGACACTAGATTTTTATGTGGAAAACCCCAAGGTTGGGAAAAACCATGAAGAGGATTAGCTCTCAAAATATATTGCAATCTTTGAAAATTGATGTTCAAGCTTGGTAACTCCACGGGCCCAGAACATACTGGCTCACTGCCATGAATTATAGCTAGGTCTAGCAAGCTCACTACCTCAACCCTAAACCTAGAAAGATTACAATAAGGGATGTTAAACCCTACTAGTGGCTCACTACCAAAATCACCATCTTCTTCATCTCTGAGATTAATACATTGAAGTACAATAGTTCCTCTGCACTTCTCTGCCCTACTCTGCCTTATCTTCTTGCCCTTTTTCCTTATCTTCCTATTTTCACACAAGGACACCTTTTCCATGACTCAATTACAAGTATTTATACACTTCATCAACCTTGGAATGATCATCAAGGTCGGCATTACAATCATCAACCATTGGAACAATCTCCAAGGTCAGCATTACAAACATTTAAAAAATAGGTCTTGACCTAATACATAAATATGCTAAGGAATTGTAGTATAGATGTATACAGATCACACCATGCCTTAGCTAGGACTCAAACATGATCTTCCATGCCATAACATGCTTCCACAATCTTCAAGGGATCTCCATAATTATTGGAATTAACGAAGTTGGCTAAGACTACTTGCATGCTACGTTATCTAGGAATAATCTTCAAACACGATCTCATTTCCTTAACATAGACCAATGTAAAGGTAGGAACATGATCAAGAGGAATCCATAAGCACATTGAAATAATCAGGAGCAACTACACAAACACCAACCACTTTATTCATGAGATTCTTCACACTGAAGCACATGAACTTCATTGTCTTCAACTGTCATAAAAGAAAGATAGCTTGTGGACCACCAAAACATGAACCATTGCAATTATAGGCACTTATCATCATCCTATACTTTCCTTTAGAAACACAAAGAAAAACACTCTAATGTGGAGGAATGCAGAGTAAAATACTTTCTCCCTGTCACCAAAGAATAATCAGAGAAGGTAGGTTTTACTTTGGTGAATGCAACTCTCTCAATTCTTCACACTAGAGGCTCAAACACAAGATTTAGCATCTTCAATCATCCCTCTAAATAACTTCCAATCTGCAGACCAAGATCTTCAAGCAACAAGAAATGTGGAGTAATCTACCAGACTGTTCTTCAGCATACAACCCACTGTCTATACTGCACTTCACTGTAACTCACTTGTTTCTTCCAGACAGGCCAATTTTCTCAATATCCTCAACATACAAATCTTCTAAACAAGTAATGGAAGAGGACATAGTTGTCACTAATGACAACAAATATATGTTGACATCAATGACAATGTGCCGATTAGGAACATACTTGCAACAATCTCCCCCTTTTTCATTGATGGCAACATATGATGTGAAAAAATGCAACAGCCATCAAGATAGGATTCTGCCCCTATCTCTTTACACATCTGTACTCTTTCTTTCTAAGTTTTTCACATGAATTCTCTCCCCTTTGACATCAATGGCAAATGGAACATACTTGCACTCTTTTGTTCTGATTCACTTTCTCTTCTAAACTCTGACTACTCCCCCTGAGAAGTAGCCCTAAAAGCATCAGTTCAGATCTAAAGGAGCACCACCGGACTGGTACACTATTGTACATCTTAGTTTAGAGAAGGAGGGGTAATAACCCCTAACTTTTCTCTGAGATACTCAAAAGTATCCTTAGCTAGAGTCTGGTAAAAATGTTTGCAATATGGTCTTTTGTAGATACATATTCCAACTTGACTTCATTCTCTATCATTTTTTCCCTTAGAAAGTGATATCTTATGGATATGTGCTTTGTCCTTGAATACATTACTGGATACTTTGATATGTTTATGGCACTTGTATTGTCACAAAAGATTGCAATTGGATCTTCATACACAACTCTGATGTCCTTTAATGTCTATTTCATCCACAACACTTGAGTAAAACTACATGTTACTACAATATATTTTGCTTCTGCAATGGATAGAGATATTGAGTCTTATTTTTTTCTTATCCAAGATACCAGGCTTTTTCCCAAAAAGAAAGCACCTCCACTTGTACTTTTTCTGTCATCTACATCTCTGGCCCAATCTGCATTAGTGTATGCACTAAGAGTGAAATCATTGTCTCTTTGATATGACAAACCATAATCCATTGTGCCTTTCAAATATCTTAGAATTCTCTTGATTGCCATCACATGTGACTGCTTAGGCTTTGCTTGAAATCTTGCCACAAGACAAACTGCATGCATTATGTCAGGTCTAGTTTGATTTAGATAAAGTAATCCTCCAATCATAGATCTATACCTTTTTTGATCTGCCATAGGTGAATCATCATTTTTTCTCAACTTACAACTGGTTATCATGGGAGTATTTACTGGTTTAGAGTCTTCCATCCCAAACTTCATTAACAACTCTTTCACATACTTAGACTGAGAAATGAAGATACCCTTATCTGATTGATTTATTTGTAGACCTTCATTTTCTCCTAAGATAATGTCATCAACAAAGACTCCAACAATAAGGATTTGTTCATTATTTATCTTGAAGTAGAGATTGTTGTAGGTGGTACCCTTGGTGAATCCTAACTATATCAGATACTTATCCAATCTAGCATACCAGGCTCTAGGGGCTTGTTTTAACCCATACATTGCATTCTTTAATCTACATACCATGTAACCCTAATGTGATGATTGGAATCCTTCCAGTTGTTCAATATAGACTTCTTCTTCCAACTCTCCATTCAAGAATGCAAATTTTACATCCATTTGATATACCTTAAAATTTTTGTAGGCCACAAATGCCAAAAACATTATTATAGCTTCAATCCTTGCCACTAGTGCAAATGTTTCCTCAAAATCTATTCCTTCAACTTGAGAGTATCCTTTGCATACCAACCTTGCTTTGTTTCTTACTACTTCACCATTCTCATTCATCTTGTTTCTGAACACCCACTTGGTACCAATTGCATTTTTATCTTCTAGTCTGGGAACAAGATCCCAGGTCTGATTCTTCTCTATCTACATCAATTCTTCTTTCATAGCCTTTACCTAATTCTCATCATTGCAAGCTTCATTCACAGTCTTAGGTTCAATATTGGAAATCAGACAGAAGTTTACTTGTTCTTCTGTAGTTCTTCTTCTGGTCAGAATTCCTTTACTCTTATCTCCTATGATTTGATCTTTAGAATGATTAAGTTTTACATACCTTGGTGTCTTGGTAGCACTTTCCAAAGCTTGATCCTCTTCATCTAAGTTGTCTTCATGCTGCACCACTTTTGAAACATCTAGTTTATCTGATTCATATTAACTTGATTCTGGAGACCTTTCCTTTCTTTCATCAACTTTGACATTTGCACTCCCAATGATCTTATTCAGACTCTTATTATAACACCAGTAGGCCTTACTCTTGGTTGAGTGGCCAAGGAAGATTCCTTCATCAAACCTAGCATCAAACTTGCCTAGATCTTCTTCTCTTCTGATATAACATTTGCTACTAGAAACTTTAAGATATTTCACAGTAGGAACTTTACCATACCGCAATTCATAAGGAGTCTTAGAACTGTTACCTTTGACTTGGACTCTGTTTAGGATATATACAATAGTGTGAATTGCCTCTCTCCAATATACTTCTAAAAGATCAGCTTCCTTCATCATGGTTCTAGTAGCTTCTTGAACAGTTATGTTCTTTCTTTTAATGACTCCATTTTGTTGTGGAGTACTAGGTGCAGATAATTGTCTCTTTATCCCATGTTCTTCACAAAATAAATTGAATTCATTTGATGTAAACTCTCCTCCTCTATCAGACCTTAAACATTTGATCTTCAAATCCATCTCATTTTCAACCATTTCCTTAAATGCCTTGAACTTATCTAGAGCTTCTAATTTTTCTTTCAAAAAAGTAACCCAAGTCATTCTAGAATAATCATCAATAAGTAACATGAAATATCTATCTCCTTGCAAACTTCTTACTCTGGTAGGTCCACACAAATTTGTATGCACCAGCTCCAGTAGTCCATCAACTGATTGGTCCTTGCTTTTGAAACTTGTTCTTGTTTGTTTCCCAAATTGACATTCCTTGCAAATAGGATTAGCAGAATTCAAAAACTTAGGCAAATCTCTAATAGCCTGTACAATACTTATCTTCATAATGTTATTAAAATTGATGTGACATAGCCTTCTATGCCATAGCCAACCTGCATCAGTCTAAGCCAACAAACAATAGTTATTAGTTCCTTTCAAGTGATAGATATTACCTCTGGTCTTCTTACCAATTACAATGACGGTTCCAAAGCTTTCCCTGATCTTGCATCCATTGTCCTTGAAGCTTAATTCATAACCTTTGTCACACATCTGACCCACACTTAAAAGATTATGCTTTAATCCTTTCACATACAAGAGATCTTTGGTATTATGCTTTCCATCAAAAGAAATAGATCCTTTTCCACAAATCTTACGAGTTGTATCATCTCCAAACCTAACGAATCCACCATCATATCTTTCCAAACTCAGAAAATTGCTTTTGTCACTAGTCTTGTGGTGAGATCAGCCACTATCAATAACCTATTCATCTTTGTCTTCAACAACTTGGGAAGCCAAAGCACTTTCCACCAATTTTTCATTCTTCACACAGCTGGCAGGATTAGTAGACACGTGTTCTTCTTTAATAGCAATAAACAAGCATTCATTACCAGAAGTACTAACATTGACTGGTTCACCATTATCTGATACTCCTTCATCATCATCAAAATCTTCAACATAATAACATTTCTTTTGGATCCTAGGCCTGTTCTCATACCTCTTCTTATTTATTTCAACTCTTTCAGGATATCTAGAAGAAAAGTGGCCTACTTTACTGGAGGAAAAACATTTAAAAGGTAATTTACCTTTGAACTCACTGGATCCTCTTTGAAGTCTATCCACAAAGTTGACTTCAATTTCATCAAACTCATAATTTCATTCTACCTTTTACTTTTCTGATCTGGAGGTTTTCCCAGAAGTACTAGCTTTGCAGGCAGTCTCTACTTTTGGTAGGGAATCACCAAACTCTCTCATTTCAAAGGCAGTAAGCTTACCAAGCAACTGGTCTTTGTCAATAGCCTTTACTTGCATAAATTCTTCAATTGTAGCTACCTTGTGACTATAGGACTTTGGTAGTGATCTGATAATTTTCATCACAACTTCCTTATCACCGAGAGTTCCCCCCATACCTTTTATTCTGGTGACAAGTTCATCAACTCTTTGCATAAAGGTTGTTATGTTTTCATCTTCATTCATCTTCAAGCTTTCATATTTCACTTTCAGACTTTGTAGCTTGGCCTCCTTCACAGAATCATCTCCCTCATATAGATTTTTTATCTTTTCCCATACCTCATTTGTAGTTTCAAGATCCACAACTTTTGTCAATACTGAGTCATTCAATGAACTTAACAGAGCATCTTTTTCTTTAACATCCACTTCATATTCCTTGATTTTGTCTTTAGTCATCAAACCATTTTGAGGCAAGGTGTATTTTGTTTCTGTAGCTTTCCATACTTTGTAACCAAGACAAAGAAGATGACTTTTCATTCATGCCTTCCAAAGAGCATAATTTGTCCCATCAAAATGTGGTGCTTCCTTCTTATAAGACATTTTGGATCTTCCTCAAGTTGTTAGACTTTCTTCAGAGGAACCTATCTCTGATACCAATTGTTGAAAAGTGCCAAACAACTAAGAGAGGGGGATGAATCAGTTGTCCCAAAAACTCAAACACTTCTACAGTTAAACATTAAACACTTATCCACACTTATTATGATTAAACAAAGAATGCATGAAATCAGAAGCTTAAACACAGATGCAACATCAAACATAAAATACACTAGATTTTTACGTGGAAAACCCCAAGGTGGGGAAAAACCATGGAGAGGATTAGCTCTCAAAGCAATCTTTAAAAAATGATGTTCAGGCTTGGTCACTCCATGGGCCTAGAACATACTGGCTCACTACCATGAAGTACAACTAGGTCTAGCAAGCTCACTGCCTCAACCCTAAACCTAGAAAGATTACAATAAGGGATGTTAAACCCTACTAGCTACTCACTGCCAGACTCACTACAAAAATCACCATCTTCTTCATGTCTGAGATTAATACATTGAAGTACAATAGTTCCTCTACTCTGCTCTTCCCTGCTCTGCGTTATCTTCTCGCCATTTTCCTTATCTTCCCATTTTCACACAAGGACACCTTTTCCATGAGTCAATTACAAATATTTATACACTTCATCAACCTTGGAATGATAATCAAGGTTGGCATTACAATCAGCAACCATTAGAACAATCTCCAAGGTCAGCATTACAAACATTTACAAAATAGGTCTTGACCTAATACAAAAATATGCTAAGGAATTGTAGTATAGATGTATGCAGATCATGCCATGCCTTAGCTGGGAGTCAAACATGATATTCCATGCCATAACACGCTTCCACAATCTTCAAGGGATCTCTGCAATTACTAAAATTAGCCAAGTTGGTTAAGACTGGTTGCATGCTACATTATCTAGGAATAATCTTCAAACAAGATCTCATTTTCTTAAGGTAGACCAATGTAAAGGTAGGAACATGATAAGGAGGAATCCACAAGCATGTTGAAATTATCAAGAGCAACCACACAAACACAAACCACTTTATTCATGAGATTCTTCACACTGGAGCACATGAACTTCACTATCTTCAACTGTCATAAAAGAAAGATAGCTTGCAGACCACCAAAACATGAACCATTGCAATTATAAGAACTTATCATCATCCCAGACTTCCCTTTAGAACCGTAGAGAAAAACACTTTAATGCAGAGGAATGCAGAGCAAAATACTTTCTCCCTATCAGCAGAGAATAATCAAAGAAGGTAGGTTTTACTCTGGTGAATGTAACTCTCTCAATTCTTCACACTAGAGGCTCAAACGTAGGATTTAGCATCTTTAGACATCCCTTTCAATAAATTTCAATCCACAGACCAAGATCTTCAAGCAGCAAGAAATGCGGAGTAATCTATCAAACTATTCTTTAGCATACAACTCACTGTCTATACTGCACTTCACTATAACTCACTTGTTTCTTCCGAAAAGGCCAATTTTCTCAATATCCTCAACATACAAAGCTTCTAAACAATTAATGGAAGTGTACATAGTTGACCAATGATAACAAAGATATGTTGACATCAATGACAACACCGATTAGGCACATACTTGCAACAATACATTGGTCTCTTCGATATGTTTTTGGTGTTTTAGAATATCGAAGAGACTTGCAAATGACTCGTTCCAATAACCCTTAGTCTCTTCAAAATTTTAGTTCCTTTTACTGCTTTGGATTATCGAAGAGACTCTTAATTGAGTCCTCATGATATGGTAGTCTCCCACCGATATCCCTTGTATGACTTTATTAAAGGGACCTTAGGGTCATTTTTAATGATATGGAAATATTTTTCTCTGATGACTTCGTTCTTTTGGATAAAGGAGACAAGTTATAGATTTACTAGGGTTAAGACTTGAGGTTGAATGGATATACTATTTTGAGTGGAAAAAATTCAAATGGTAGTCTAGGGATGGTAATATGGCGTGAAATAGGTTTTCTCACAAAAAAATTTTGGGGTTAAAATTTTGTTCCAACAGAGTTCACCTTTGAAAATATTATAGTGGCCGCCATGCCCTCCCCTCCAATAAATGCACCTATCCTAGCCATCACCATCACTACAAGACAAGTGGATGAGCCAAAAGATATGTATGAGGACATTGAGGAAGACAAAGAACAAGTAACTATGTAAAAAGGTAAGGATGTGTTGGAAGGGATGAACATCCCTAGACAAAAGATAGGATAGATACCCATGATGAGGAAAGCCACCAATGTACATCTAGATTTCCTGCTCAAAGAGGTGGAAGAACCCACTAAGATGGAGAAGATGTTTGTTAGGAAGCAATATATATTAGGGGCATCCACATCAACAATAGTCCAAGGAGATGTAGTAGCACCACCCAAGAAATTGCAACATAATGTGTCTATCCCAACTATAATCCAAGTTAAAAATGAATTTGCCAAGGAAGCAAAGGAAGAAAGAGAAGAAGAAATGAAGAGTATGGCTAATCAGCCCTTCCCCCTAAGTAAAACCATTGATATGACATATGATGAAGTGACGAGATATGTGATGGCCAATCCTATTGAAACCTTGTTGAGGAATACTACACTAACACCCCAAAGAACTCCACAAGCATCACAAGATGTCAGGGATGCAAATGAGCCTGGATCTATGGAGGCAATGGTGCATACTATGAATTTGGATGTGTTGGTGAGCACTATTAGAAGCCCAAAGATCATTGATTTGGCATATGATAGGGAAAGTGATAAGGACAAAGATGAGGCTCTGGATAATGTGGGAAGTAAGGATAATATAGTTGAGGATATGGATATCCAGATCGAACAGCCAGAGAAAAATTTCTAGACAAGTGAAGGACATAGTGAGGCACAAGAAGAAGAACAACAAATAGCCATATCTGGATATGAAGGTCCAAATGACAAAGGTAATGGAGAAGAGACAAAAGAAAAAGAAACATGAACCGATCAAGATGTACATCTGGATGTTCTGGAACATGATCATCGAGGGGAGCAGAGTATGGATATTCCTAGTATCCAAGACAAACAAGATGCATAGGATCAGGATATGGGATGTTCTAAGGATATCATGTATATGAGAATAAGGAAAATGTAGATGTATGTGCATGATGACAAGGAGCTAGTAAAAGAAGCATCACAAGATGAGGATAAAGAATCCAAGGAAGATGAAAAGGATAAAGACCAACAACAAGTGAGCATAGAAGCTCCAAAGGACAAAGATATAGATATGCATGATGCTCACATTGAGCAAACATGTCTACAAGGGCTAGGACCCAATGTACCAAATTGGTTAGCATATGAAGTAATTCAACCTCCTAAGCTAGACTCTTCAAATTTTGATATTCAATCATTATTTTCACTTGAGGCTACAAAGCCTAAGTGTAGAGTGAGGGCAACCTTAGAAATAAGGTGGGACCCTGCTATAGGAAAGAGAATATCTCAATTGGTTGTACCTAGGGCTGATAAGAACAATGGGGGAATCAGTGCAGGTGAGTTTTAAATGACCACCATAGACCTGAGGCATGCAACTATAGATCAGGATGTCCAAGAGTTAAGGGAAAGTTAAGAAGTAGTATCAGCCAAGATCGTGAAAGGAAGGGCCAAAAGAAAAGAATATAAAGGGCAAATTGCCCAATTACAGGCATTCATAAAAGGATTGGTCACCCCTTCCAATATTCCAATAGCAACAACTACACCATTGGCACTGGTGTCATAGTAGGAAATAACTAGGTTGGATGCACAAAGGCACCAAGTTCAAGTGATGAATAAATGGTTCTAAAGATTCTTAAAAGAAGGAGAAGTAATAAGTACATCACTATCCAATTGGGATATGCTTAGCCATATGAAGCGCAAAGCAAATGCATTGAAGAAAGAGGTTGGATAGAGGTTAGTTCAAAGTAGCCAAGACCTGAAAATGCTTAGGGATATGAGGAAGGTTGACGATCAGATCATTATAACCAACAAAGTTTTGACCCTCTAAACACTTCCTAAAATGGACCTCTGGGTAGAAGGCATAAGGTTTGAAGTATCCATTTTGAAGAGATGCAGTGCCAAGGTAGTGGTTATTAGCATAAAGGCTCATGAACTTTTGTTAGAAGTGCTAGCAATTTTGGAGAGGTTAGAAGGTGTATTAGAAGGTAAAGTTGGAAATCAGGATGAACATGATGCAATTAAGCCATTTAAGGATAATTTTAGCCTAGGAATAGAGTTTCCAATCCAACACTTTTCAGAGGATATTATTCATAAAGCAATGGATATGAAGTCTAAAATAGATGCATATAATGAGAAGTTGGATAACAAAACTAGTAGATGGATAGCCCTGAAGGAATAGTTGTAAGCTCAGGAGCATGCCAAGGAAAAATCTAAAGTGCAAAATAGAGAAGAAATAAATAAGACCATCAAGGCATATGAATTTTCCAAAGGTATGGATATAGGGATCCAGATTACTGAAGGGTCGACAAAGGAGGATATTGATGAAGATATTGAATAAAAGGACCTTTGAAGACTAAGTTAAAGATGTTGGGAACATTCCTCTTTTGCAAATTGTCCTCCACCAATGATTGCCAACTGGCAATCACATGCCACTAATCCTGAGTGTTGATCTTTGTCATGGATTTCTAATCATTGGATCACATTGTAACAGACATGGACCTTGTTCTTTAAAAGGTCATGATTATTCTTTTTTGAGGGAGATTGAATTGATGAACTTGTGAACACTAAGTGTACTATTTTGTAACTTTGTGATTCCCCATGGTTCTTTCTCAAGATCAAGTGTATATGTGCATACTTTTAGAATATTGAATGATAATGGAGACTTAGATTACTACCTAATTGTAAATCTTGAGTAATCTTGTGGATGATTTCTTGATATGTTACTATGAATTGCTGCGCTCCTCAAAGGTGCATTCAACTAGTGCATATTTTCATTGTCCTTCCCTTTGAAGATTAACACCTACCATGTGTAATTGTGGACTGTCTTGGTGAAACATGGTCTGGTTTGTTTTCTTTTCATGAAAGTATCAAATTTACATGTGGATCATTGATCAAACATCAGTAATTTTAGAATTTTAGTTTGCATTCATTTTATTTCATTTTAATTTCATAAATAACTACAATCAAGAGCAAATAATGCTCAATTTTAAGCCATTATAGTAAATACATGTTGATTTGATGCAAATAGTAGAAAATCTAGAGGTGATATAGAAGAAGTTGCAATAATAATGAATATCATGCAAATAATGGCAAGAAATTTTTAGATACACACATACATATACATTCTTTATGGGAATTTGAGGTGTGGAGGTTGTTAGTTCCCAAATTAGCAAAAATTAAACCCTAAAGATTTGCCACTTCTTATGATCAGATTTAATGTGAGACTTGGCCAACAAAGATGGGAGATTGTTTGCACTTGTCTCCCCTGCACTTTAGGTTCTACCACACCTAGGGGGTATCCCTCATTCACAACAAAAGATTTATCCTTAACTAACTCAGGGAAAATGCTCTCAAGTATACACCAAGATTTATAAGATAAAACCCAGATTGGCAGTGTTCTTAGACTATCTAGCTAGTTAAATTTGAGAACATACAAGATCCTAACCAAAAACAAAAAGAAACATAAAATGGTTTCAATAATTTGTTTTTAAACAATTGGGTTTCCTAGACCTTTGGGCAAATAGATTCTAGATTGGTGCTTTATCTGGGCAGTAGAGTCAAACTAAGCAATGTAGGTGCTTTCTTATGACACTCAAAGCTTCATATCCAGAGGACTCACAATAATATTACTTCCTTACAGTAATAAGTCCAAGAAAGGGTTTTCCTATAACTCTACTTCAACAAACCCTAATGCAAAACATCACTTCCTATGTCTTACTTATAGCATATTTAATCCATTCCTTGAATAGAAGCAGTAAAATAGGACATTCAATACAACAAATATGCATAAGTGAACTCCAAAATCCTTGATTCCTTCATTCACAAAAGAGATACTTACATTCAAGGAGACAGTTGCAAGAAACACACACATATATAGTGTTATTCATCTAATTCAATCTAGAAAAAACAATGTCACTCAAAAGTTTACTCACTTACATAGCAAAAAATGCCCCTATAGCCCAAAATCCAGTCACCATCTCCTATAGAAAAGTACTTCCCAAAATGTACATAGCTTCTGTCCAAAGCCCAGAAGAACTCCCCCTTGTAGAATGGCCCTGAATTCCTTTTTAAAGGAGCAACAAGCTTCCGGCCACCTACATTCTGACAAAAACTTGATGAAAAAACAAATGGATCCTTACAGATTTTTATGAAAATACTTAAATCCTCAGTTAACTAAGTAGTTGAAATAGTCAAATTTTTTGAAGAGTAGACTTCGACTAGATGAGTAGATTTGATAGCCTAACCCTAGTCATGCAACAAATTCATTAATGGTAGATTGAAAGCATGTGTAATTGGCACCAACAGACAGCTGCCTCGAGCTTAAACCTCGATCATAGATTCGAGCCACCTACTATTAGTGAGATCGACAGTCGTGAGCTCCTCGTCAAGTTTGAAAATCCACGTCCCCCACTGTTGAAAAGTCCTCCACTAGTAAAACGAGCCATGATGTACGTAATCCTTCCACTAACTGCCTCACTCCCTTTAACCAACATCAACACTGTTATCACTGGGAATTGCACCCATATGCAAAGCTGGGCGAAGCACTACAATTCCATGTAACATGGGACTAATCTCAGGTTGTGGTTGACCTATGATGAGATTAGACCTCCAGGTTGTGGGCTGGTTCACTTCAAATGTTCTATTGAGATGTATGTTTTTTTATTTTTTGGGAAAAGGGGAAGAAAGAAACTAACTGAACTCTAAGTGTAAAATGGTGATGTACCTAATATAGATAAAAAATGCAATCTGATTCACAATGCTTTCTCAGAAATCTGACTTCTCCACAATCCAGACTTGGCATAAATATCACAAATGATTCTAAGGAAAGTTTGAAAATAGGTTTTATGAAGGAAATTATTTTTTCACAGCATAAAAAGACTATTTCTGGTTAACACAACCTAAGACCTGTGATGAATTTATGCTTTAATGCTGTAAACAATGAGGTGAGACAATAATTTGAAGGTTTAATAATAAAACACAACAAAATTGCATCAAAATCACTTCAGCATTCAACACTAAAAGGAAAGCTAATTCAACTGATCTGAAATAACAAAGGAAATTTTGCAAAAGACAAAAGATAACCTGTAACCTGCCAATCTCTCAATAAAACTATAATAGTGAGCTATAAGAATTCTCCAATCTGTCTAAATCAAATGAGAATCAAGAACTAGCAAAAACAAACTTTTTCTTTACAATAAATAGGCTTTCTCTCCCAAGAGGCATGCAAAAAATAAGACTTGTAGATAATTGCCTCTAAAAAAACTCATTCCCGAGCAACCTAAAAAATCCTCAAAATTAGGGTCTAAAACTGCCTCAAAATGAGCAAAATAGTTTCAATTTGTGCCTCTCCATGTGTTTGACCAAAATTTTGACTAAGGACCTTAAAATACTCGTAAAAGTCATGCAAACCCCTCTAGGTGGCCTAGTTAACTCAACTAATCAATTTGCATGATTTGGCATGAGCAAAATTGATTGTGAGTAATACTAAAGTAATAATATATTACTCTATTATTGGTTACAACTTGTCTATTTTTGATTTTACAATTTGTGGAAAATAATAAAGTAATTTATAGAATATTACTTTATTATTTATTCACAATTAATTAATGTGTAAAATCGTGCATGATTAGAAGAAGAAGAAACTCCTTATCACTCCAATACATTTGCCTATTTTACAAAAATAGGACTTTAGGAAAAATACACATTTCCTTATCACTCCAATATAGTGTGAAAAAATAATCTCTCTCTACAAGGAAAATAAAAGGACCAGTCACTTCTGTAGCACTTCATGCACAAGACAAAACTTGCATAAACATCCACTTCCTAAATCTCCTTATGTCCTCATATACAATAATCAAAGTTAAGGAAGGAAACTAACTCCATCATGCAACTTGTCCCCATGCATAAAAAACCATTATATGTTGCCTTCATCAATGGTACCACCATGTAATTTCCATATCACTTATTATTCATATGCTATATCTCATCCATGCATAAAAAAATTTACCCCTTGAACCTCCATGTATCTCATATGCATAAAATATTACATCATTAAAGATGCTCACCTCAACCTATCTGCCACCTTTGCAAACTTTTTATCCATGCATATGTCATACAACATCCATCACCTTGGCTATCAGCCACCATGCATAATATTGAGATCCATCCTTGGATGCTTGGGCATAGAAAAGGACCTAAAGATGTATCTTGTTATGTCTCCACCATTCGACCACTAAGGAGATCCATCATGCATAGTCTTAAGGCTTGGAGCCTCCCCACATATCATATTTGGATAAGGTAATAATTTGGTTTTTTAAGTAAAAAAAAAACCCTAATTTTGCTCATTTACTCATCTTTTTGTTTTCCTTCTTTTTGAGCTCTACAAAATGCTAGCCGAGGGTTTGAAGTTGCTCCATGTTGGCTCTAGTTTTCTCCCTTACTGTTTTGAATGCATCGTTGTTGCCATGAACTCCTCACTAGTTGGAAGGAAGGTAAACCTCTCTTGTGTTCGTTACAAAGCTTTTGAATGCTATAGTTTTTACCTGTATGGCCATGACCTTTTTTCTTGTTATAACAGTCCTTACTATTTGTGTAGTCTTTTAATGTCCTCATTCTTTTACTGTGTGATCTCCTTCTCAATGGTTTCTTGTAGTATATTTGGAATTTTGAAGCCATTGTGAAGCCATGAAGACCCTTTTCTTCTTTGTAAGAAATGAGGTGAGCATTTGCTATCCTCTCTATAGTTTCATTCTTTTGATGTCTTACTCCTTTTTGCATGATAATCTATAGATGGTTGTGGGTACTATGTTTTTTGAAAGGAAATGCCAAGTCTCTGTTGGCCATGGTTGTATCTACTTTTATCTTGATGTGTTCTTCACAATACAGAAACCTGAGGCTTTTTTTGGAGTTTTGGGTTAGGGTTTAAAATTCTTTTGCATACCCAGAACCTCTACCTGCCATGACTATGCTTGTCTTTGTCAATAGGCAAAGAAATGTAACTCACTTGGAGGATTTGAAAGTTATGATGTTAGGGTTTCAACTTCAATATGCACAAAAATTCATTATATGCTATGGCCATTGTTTTACTTGATCACCTCCTCTGTTTTGTAAGAAATAAAAGAACTAGTGCATCTATGAAGAAATTCTATGAATTTGACATATGGGTATATATTCCTTCTTGTTTCTTGCTCTTCTCTGTAGGTCATGACTGTATTGTGGCATCCTCTTTGAAATCTCTCTTTGAGCCTGCAAGAACATCACTAGGGTTTCGACTTCATAAGGACTGGTGGTATATTGCTTGTGTAGCATCAATTGGCTGTGCTTCTATTTCTTACTGCTGGCAAGAGTTAAAGGTTTTGAAGTTTTGGAAATGGGTTTTCTTGCTCTTGATGTACTTCTCCTTTATATTTCTCACCTCTTTTGAGACTGCCTCATACACATTTGCTAATGATTTACTTGCTTTACATCTCACTGTGGATGATGGGTAGAAGCATGTGTTAATCTCTGTCATGACAGTAGTCTTTTGGTATTTTATATGATAGTTTGACATTTTACCTTGATCTACACCATTATAGCAACACTTGTATCATATTGTAGGGCTTTTCTGTAGACTATCTTTTTGGATTGCATGAGCAAAAATGATGAACTATGTGGCTGTATCATCATGACTACATGAATGTAGGATTGTCTTAGCAATAAATGGATGTATATCACGGCATAGAGATTAGCTATCCTCTTCTTTATTGTTATCTCTTAACTGTATATGCAATGATGTGTATTGGATAACATGTAGTCTTGTTTTTTTCCTGCTATTTTTTCAAGGCTTAAGTAGCATAGATATATCTCTTTATTTTATCTCCTATGATATGCCTTCATGAATCCAATATCTATAGATAGTTGTTCATGTCTTTATCCTTAGTCATACTTCTCTGTAGGTGGGCAATGATCATTACTATGTATCATGAATGCTTCCTGCTCATTTAAACTAATTCATAGGTCACTTCTATGCTTGATCTGCTGATGTTGACTGTACTGGTGATGATGACTGTACTGGTCTTTGCAATGTGTTTTTTTCTTTATGTCATCATTATATCCTTAGACTGCACCTACTCTTTGATTACATCTTGCATGAATGTAGTCTCTCCTTACTATGTTGCATACATTTCTAGGTGCATCCTCTATAGCTTGTAACTCCATTCATAACGGTTGTTGTGTCTTCTTGTAGCTTACAACTTGCATACTGTATTGTATCTCTATATTGATTTATCTTCTGTAGCTTGCAAATACATTTATAATTTTCTTACATTTGATCCTAAAGGTCAACTTGATTGTTATGTTTGAGACCCATGCATTGTGTTGGGATATATGCTTGTATTACATACTTCAACCTTGGATGCTTGATTGTCTAAACATGGTATTCCATTTTTAATGCAGCATTTGATCTTCATATATCTTTTGATGGTTTGAAAACTCTAGGGCAATGGTGGCAGCCCTTTACAAAGTTTATATCTTCTTCTTCAAATGATTGTACATACTCTTTGATTGCATCTTGTGGAGTCTTATTTGATGGCAGTCGAGTTAACATAGAGATTAGGTTGTCTGTGTCCCATTTATCTATCTGTTCATGTGGCACTATTCTATCTGCTTCTTATGTGGCATTGTAATTTTGAAATGTGATATAGTTGTTTTAAACTTGATCATCTTAGATAGTATGAAAACAACATAAAACATACCTGTTATGCAATGATGTTTCATCTCTCCTTTTTCATAATGAGATGACTCTTCATGAGACTTGTTTTGCAACCTTTACACAAGTTCTTGTAGCTTCTTTGCTCTGTCTCTCTTCTTTATCAGGCACATATTCTGAAAACTTGCCCAACTCTTGAGATGACTGTAATATGATTTTTTCCGAACTTGTCTTTTTGTTAATCTTGATTCAATTGTATAGTTTTGATTTGTCCAATCAACTATAATGATGTCATGATGACATTTTCCTTGTGTAAGTTGATTTGATGATGCATGATATAGCATAGAATGATGCATCATGTCTTTCCCTCTTGTACTCTTTTCAAAAGAAATGAAAAGAAACATGCTAGGCTCAACCCTTGTGGGAGCCACATTTAATCCACATGTTTATTTGTCTTCAAGTCAGCAACAAAATTTGTCCTATACCTGCACAGTGAACAAACAAGTTAGCATAAAAAGTACTTGATAGCATTGATTGATCTCCTTCATGATTTCTTCTTGCTCTATATCATTATCTGATCTGAATTCTTATCTGAATGCATGATGCGAAAAGTAGATGTCTCTGTTTGATAAAAGCATGTGATAACTTTAAACATCCAGAGCACTAACAGGGCTATCCCAAAATTTTTTGTAGGTTTCAACTGGATTGGTGACTTGGATGGAAGCGTGAGGACTGAAGACCTTGAAGACCAACTCCAACAACAACTTCCATCATCAGGCAATGATGGATGTTTAGATTTATCATATGTTCTTTCTCTTTTCTTTTATCAAATAGATACATAGCTTGCACGTCTACAATTGCTCAATTTAGTTATTCCCACGGCTTGTGTGGGACACATTTGAACATTTCTTTAAAACATGATCAATTAGTTTCTGTGATGCATATGATGTATATGTATTTCCTTTTTAATCAATGCATGAGATAAAGCAATAGATACCTGGATATATGTTCAAAACATAACATGAAATAATAGTGTAATACAACATCTTTCTCTCTTTTATTCAAAACTGATTAATCTTAATAATCAATTTAACTTATAACTCCTGAAAAAAATAAACTTTGTAGAACAACTGTATCTCCTTGAATGATTAAGCCTTTGATGATTAACTCTTTTGTCATGATAACTTATCAGTCCTAGTTGGACTGATGGGTTATCCTGACAACTGGATCCTCTTTTCAACTTTGTCAAAGTGTCAACCATTCAAGAATGCATAACCTTGAAGTTTTCTATTATTCATTCTAAACAATTACACCTAGGTCCAACTAATTTTTAGTGTGAATAGAAAAATTAGTAACATTTCTGGCGATCTCTCAGGGATGTTTGCCTACTAAACAGTTTAGAACCAGTAGCCTTGCTTTCTCATTGGGCATAGAGTCATTTATGCCCTGAACTTAGAAAAATTCTGCAACTCACACTAACTAAAACACCAATAGCAACTAATTGAAAACTAAAACTACAACTGATTTGCTTAAAACATAACTAGCTACATGTGCAGAAGCACTTCTTGGAAACAAAATAACAAAACTAAAACTAACTGTGCAAAAGCAATTATTTGTAGCGTAAGGCTGCCTTACTTAGTAACATAACTTGAGGTGAATCCCGTTAATTGGGATTGGCAACACCTCACCATCTAACTTAGCAAGCTAAAATGCATTGTTTTGCTTACAATCTGTGATTATATATGGTCCATCCCACATTACATCAAACTTTGTATGATGTCCTGGTCTGCATTTCAATTCATTCCACTTGAAAGGTAAATCTCCTTCTTTATAAACCCTTGGTACTTCTCTTCTATCAAAAGTCCTTTTGATTTGGGCCTAGTGTACCTCCAATGTTTTCAAGGCCTCCTTTCTAATCTCTTCAAGTTCAATCAGCTGTGCAAGCCTGATTTCCATTGGTTGTTCTTCAAGTAACTCTAGCTCTTTTATATAGCTAAGTGTTGGCAACTCCACTGTTATAGGTAACTTGTCTTCTTTTCCATATGTAAGCATGTAAGGTGAATTACCTATTGATCTTTTAGGTGTAATCCTATCAGCCCATAGTGCTAACTTTAATTTATCATGCCAAGACCTCTGATTCTCATCAACTATTTTCTTTATAATCTTAATCAGATTTTTCTTAGTTGATTCAACCTATCCATTACCTTGAGGGTAATAATTTGATGAAGTATTCAAGAATATGTTATTTTTGATAGACCAATCAGATATTCTTAATCCAATGAATGCTAAAGCATTATCTAAAATAATTGAGTTAGGAGTTCCAAACTTGCACACTAGATCTTGATAAAAATTTAGGACTGATGTTTCATTAGCATCTTTCAAAGCAACTGCTTTAGTTCACTTAGTGAAATAATCTGTAGTAGTCAAAATCCACTTGTGTCCTTGGCTTGAAGGTGGATTGATAGGACAAATGAAGTCCAATCCCCACTTGCCAAATGGTTGTTCCACTTGAATTGGATGGAAAGGCATTGTTACCAGCCTTTGTTTACCTAAAAAAACTAAACATTTAATACATTTCTTTACCCATTCATGAGCATCCTTGAACATGTCAGGCCAATAGTAACAAACCCTCATAATTTTCAAGGTTGTTGTTCTAGCTGCAAAATGACCTCCAACAGGTCCATCATGAAATTCTTCTAGCATCTTTTGAATCTGATCTGGTTGTACACATCTTAATAAAACATTGTTAAAATCTCTCTTGTATAGAATTCCATCAATTATTGCATAAGGGATTTCTTGAAATCTGTAATATCTTCTTTTAGATCTATCCAGGCCATGTGGGTAGTCACCAGTGTGTAGATAATGAATCATATCATGTATCCAACATGTAGGGGGTCTGGAACAACAACTGTTTCATTGTTTTGAAGCATTGTCTCAGTCTCTCCTTCAAGTTCCTTGTTGTATCCTTCATTACTGCAAGCTGGTCACACAGTCCTTTGCCTCAAACCAGCTTAGTTACCTTAATTTGTATGTCATATTCCATGACCTTTGTTATCCAACCTGCTCTCTTATCATTTAAATCTTTACTGAGCAAAAATTCTTTCATTGTTGGGTGAACAACCATTAATTGAATTTGATTATTTGAAAGCATCTATTTGAATTTCTTTAAGCTCCTAATAATAGCTAATACATGTTTTTCAACAAAAGAATACCTTACCTCATAGTCATGCAAAACCTGGTTGAAAAATGCCACAAGTTGTTCTATTCCTTCACTGTTTTGCTGACATAACATTGCCGATATAGTATCCACACTACCAAATGCATATAAAATGAAGTCTTTATCAAAATTTGGATTTACCAAAGTTGGAGCAGCAGCAAGTGCCTCCTTTATTTATTCAAAGCTCTGCTTTCCTTCTTTGGTCCAGCTGAAGGGAATATTCTTCTTCAGTATTACTATAAGAGGTTGTAAAAGCGCTGCTATGTTTGGAATAAACCTTCTTACAAAGTTGATTCTTCCCAAAAAGCTCTGTAAGCCTTTCTTATGTGCAAGAAGAGGTAATGCCAGTATTGTAGTAATTCTTTCAGGATCAATTGATATTCCATCTTTAGACACAATGTGTCCCAGCAGTTTGCCTTCATGAATAGAAAAAATACTTTTCTTTAGGTTTAATGATACTCCAAATTCTCTACATCTCTCAAAGATTAGTCTTAAATGATGAAAGTGATCCTCAGCTTTTTTAGAAAAAATAGTCACATCATCTAAGTATACAAGCATAATTTTATTAATCAGGCCTTAAAAAGCCATATCCATTGCTCTCTGAAATGTTGTACCTACATTTGATAAGCCAAATGGCATCTTTCTGTATGCTAGTGTGCCCCATTTTGTGGTAAAAGTTGTCTTGTATTGATCTTCCTCTTTCACAAGAATTTGGTTATAACCTAAATAACCATCTAATAAAGAAAATCTCTCTGATCTAGAAACAATTTGCAATATCTGTTCCATAGATGGTAAAGGATAATAATCCTTCAAAGATGCTCTATTTAAATCACGGAAATCAACACATAATCTAATTTCTCTATTTTTCTTTCTAATAGGAACCAAGTTAGAAACCCATGAAGTATGTTTGATAGGAAAAATGATATTACCTTCAATGAGTTTATTGAGTTTTGTTTTCATGAGTACTTCTAGTTTGGGATTCAATGGTCTTTGGTTCTATCTGACAGGTTTAGCTTTGGGTTCTAGCTCTATTGTGTGTTGAGCTAACTCAGGGTTGAAAACTTTCAGATCTCCATATTCCCATGCAAAAATTTCACTGAACTCTTGACAAAGCTAGATGAATGCTTGTTGTTCTTGTTTTGTACATATCTTCCCTAGATTGAGCAATTTTCCTTTAAAGATCTCAATAGGTTCATAATGTTCCTACTTTATTGACAAGCTAGCCTTGTCCTTTCTTACTTGATCATCAGTATTAAAGATAGATTCCAAGGTCACCAAGCCCTTAGGTAACTTATTTGATCTTAACTAAAGTATTTGGTCATCATATTGTTGCACAAAATTCTGCTAATTACCTACAGAAAATTTAGCTTCTTCCATTAAGAAATTTACAATCTGATCATCACTATCAAACACTTGCCAAATGATATTATTATTTGAAACTGATGGTCTAATAGCAACTTTGACATATAAAGGAGAGTGAATATTCTTCATTTCAGCAGGAATATCATATTCAACTCCTATAACAGCTAGTTTGTCAGCTTGCTTATTATCAGTTCAAGGTACAAATATGAGATTAAATGCATCAAACTCTTCTATCATGTCCCAAACTCTATGTTTGTATAATCTCATAAAGTCATTTTTTGTAGCAGTAAGGTTTCTGACTTGTTTAACCACTAACTCACTATCTCCAAGCACTTTTAAACATTTGATTTTTCTTTTCCTTGCCCATTCTAATCCATGAACTAAAGCCTCATATTCAGCTGAGTTGTTAGAACAACTGAAAGAAAATCTGAAAGATGAATAATATTTCTCACTCGTAGGAGAAATTAAAATAGCTCCTTCTCCTACTCCTACCTTGCTCCTAGAACCATCAAAAAATAGTTCCCAAACATCATTTTCAGATTCTATAGTTTGTTGTTTTTCTTCTTTAATCAAATTTGGAATGGCTGTATTATTTTCTTGAATCATGTACACACCAAGACCAATCTCATCCATGTGCTCAAATGGATTTGTTTCATGATTTTCTGCTGCCCATTGGTCTAGAACCAAATCTAGAATTCCTTCTAAAGGTGTGTTTGGATCTTGGACAAGAATTAGATCCTCTTGATAAAAAATGGGAAGATTTGTATTTATAGAGCTGGGTGTGTAAGGTTCTAAATGGTCTTTTGCTAATGGTTCAGATTTGATTGTAACCTTGGTTCCATATCTAGTTCTGAAGAATAAATGTGTCCAATCAGATGATAAATACACTCCTAACCTTGCTATAAAATCTCTGGATAAGCAAATGGCAAAGGTAGGTGGAAAATCAATGACATAAATGTCCTGGTATATAACAAAGTTTGGATAATCATGTAGAGTAAGGCCTAAATTTTTGAACATTCCAACTGTACTTACTTCAGTTCCATCCATTTGTACAACACCTCTAACAATAGGTTCATATTTTAGACCTAACTTATCAGCTAGCTATTTTGGCATGACTAAACTGCTGGCCCCTGAATCTATCATGCAATTATGTACTAAATAATCACCCACAATCAAAGTGACATAAAATGGTGGAGGTTTGCCTACTGGTTTAGGTTGTTCTATTCTTTTTTCTGTTTCATTTGCAATCATAATCTGAGGTTGATGTGATTTTTGTACCTCATTTGACAAAGGCAACTGAGATAGAGCATTTTGTAGCAAGTCTTTTTGTCCTGGTATGTGTAAAGCATCTAAAATAGACATGCTTACTGTTGTCTTTTTCATATGATCCAAAATATTAAAGACAGAACCACTAACCTTTTGTTGTACTTTTGGGACAGCAACCTTTGGGTGGTCTTTTGTTGGCTGTCTATTTTTTGTAGTTGGCTATCTTCACAAAATGTGCAAATCTTTTGATATAGAGGCTTGATTTTGCTCATTCTGAGTTGTAGAAACTGTATTTTTCCCTTTATCAGTTGGTTGTGATACATTTCCAACTTGTTGTCTTGCAGTTTCAGCCTACTGATTTGTGTTTCTAGACTGTTGCTGCAAGTCAACAGCTCTCTTTTTTGATCTTGTGTTCACTGCAATATTCGTAAAAGATTGCTTTTGACCTGACAATTGATTTACACCACAAAATTTATTAGCCTACCAATTCATTAAAGCTACATTAGGATTAACATACTGAGGTTGAGTGTCCAGTTGGTTGTTTACATCACTTGCTAAATTTTTAGCAGCAACATAGTTATTCTGTACCATCAAAGCTTGACTTACTATTCCATTTGGACAAGTGGCCTAATTATGAGGCTGATTACAGGGATAGCACCACACATATTCCTGAACCATGTTGTTCTGTATAGGCACTATCTCTTTTGATGTACTAATAGCATTTGGATTGTATTTTTGGTTTGGCCTATTCTTGTAATTTCTTCTTTGACCCTGATAATCTGCCTGATAACCAGGTCTATTTGGTTGGTAAGGGGTTGCTTAGTAAAGTCTGTTACTCTGATTTGTTTGAATTTTTAGGCTCACTAAGTCATTACTCACATTCTGCAATATTTTTGCTATGCTTTGCTGATTTTCTTTCAGCTCTCTAAATTCAGAATGAATCAGATCTGTATTATTTTGTGTGTTTGTTGAATAACCAAAAGATGGTATTGCTGAAATATGTGGGGCTGAAATTGGTATTAAAGGTTGTATATCTGGAAAGATTGGCATTGGGGGCCTAGGTCCTATCTTACTAGCTTGTATTGAACTATTTTCTTCTCTTATTGCAATATCAAAAGCAACTGGTAAAGTTACCCCTCCCATGGATTGTATCATAACATCAATATCTAAATTTAATGCCCTTAAATAATACAAAAAAGCATGTTCAGGTGATGGTTTCACTATTTTAGAAATTCTATTCCATGTTTTTTGAAATCTGAAGTTAAAATCTGTCATTTGCTCTTGTGGAGCCCTCTTAATAGTAGTGATTTGTTCAACTATTGATAAATGATCAAACTTGTCCTAAAATTGCCTATTCAAAGCAGCACCTAATTCATCCCAAGATCTAATTGAATTTGCTCTTAAGCCTCTAAACCATTGAAGAGCTTTACCTTTTAATGATGCTGCTAGCAACCTAATTGCAATGTTTTCCTCAGTGATGTGGTGAATAGCACATAGAGATGCCACATCTCTGATATGTTAAATGGGCATAGTCCCATCTTCTCCTATAAAACTTGGCAAACTTTTCAACGCAGGCATTGGTATGTCATCGTGCTGATTTAAATTCAAAGGGCTACCTCCATTAAAAGACACAAAAGGCTGATTCCGAGGTGGTGGTGGATTTCTTCTACCTCCACCACCTCCTCCACCTCCTCCTCCTAGTAAAGACATTGGAGTGGATAAAACTTCAGCTGGTGTTTGGACTGAAACTTCTTGAGATATTTCTCATAAAATAGGCTTCTCAGTAGTAAACTCGAGAAGAAGTGGTTCCTCTTAGAAAATAGGGATCTATTCTTCTGGGCTTGCTGGTGGGGAACTTTAAAATTCTATTGATGAACTTGCAAACAATGGATTCTGATGTGAAGCAAAGTCAAGATGTGTACTTGGCAGATCTGTAATAATTGATAAATCTGTTGTGTTAGCCTCTTTTTCTTCTTTTATTCTCCTTTTTGATGGAGATAACTAATTATGCTTCTTCTCAAAATTTTTACTTCACCTTGTTTGGTATTTTTTCATAAGCTGCAGGACTTGATCTGAAAAAACCAAGTATTAGAGTCGCCAGGTATTGATAAAAAAACCTCTAAAAGGCTGGAATTCTGCTGCTCATACCAAAACAGCAAAAGAAATAAGTCCTTTTCAAACTAAAAGTTAGTTCAAAGAGTCCCACCGGGCATGCCAAAACCTGTTACCATTGAGAATTGCACCCATATGTAAAGTTGGCCGAAGCACTGCAATTCTGTGTAACATGGGACTAATCTTAGGTTGTGGGTGCCCTATGACGAGATTAGACCTCTAGGTTGTGGGTTGGTTCCCTTCAAATGTTCTATTGAGATGTATGTTTTTTTACTTTTTTGGGAAAAGGGGAAGAAAAAAATAACTAAACTCTAAGTGTAAAATGGTGATGCACCTGATATAGATAAAAAATGCAATCTGATTCACAATGCTTGCTCAAAAATCTAACTTCTACACAATCCAGACATGGTATAAATATCACAAAAATGATTCTAAGGAAAGTTTGAAAATAGGTTTTATGAAGGAAAATAT
This sequence comes from Cunninghamia lanceolata, assembly GCA_027924645.1. Classification (NCBI taxonomy): domain Eukaryota; kingdom Viridiplantae; phylum Streptophyta; class Pinopsida; order Cupressales; family Cupressaceae; genus Cunninghamia; species Cunninghamia lanceolata. The sequence continues at coordinate 17,383,968 of BSBN01001807.1, read as the reverse complement.
TTTTTCACAACATAAAAAGACTATTTCTAATTAACACAACATAAGACCTGTGATGAATTTATGCTTTAATGCTGTAAACAATAAGGCGAGACAATAACTTTGAAGGCTTAATAATAAAACACAACAAAACTTCATCAAAATCACTTCAGCATTCAACACTAAAAGGAAAGGTAATTCAACTGATCTAAAATAACAAAGGAAAGCTTTGCAAAAGACAAAATATAACATGTAACATGCCGATCTCTCAATAAAACTTTAATGGTGAGCTACAAGAATTCTTCAATCCATCTGAATCAGAATGAGAATCAAGAACTAGCAAAAATAGACGTTTTCTTTACAATAAATAGACTTTCTCTCCCAAGAGGCATGTAAAAAATAAGACTTGCAGATAACTGCCTCTAAAAAAACTCATTCCTGAGCAACCTAAGAAATTCTCAAAATTAGGGTCTAAAACTACCTCAAAATGAGCAAAAATAGCTTCAATTTGGGCGTCTCCATGTGTTTGACCAAAATTTTGACTAAGGACCCTAAAAATACTCCTAAAAGTCATGCAAAACCCTCTAGGTGGCCTATTTAACTCAACTAATCAATTTGCATAATTTTGCATGAGCAAAATTGATTGTGAGTAAATAATAAAGTAATAATATATTACTCTATTATTGGTTACAACTTGTCTATTTTTTATTTTACAATTTGTGGAAAATAATAAATTAATTTATAGAATATTACTTTATTATTTATTTACAATTAATTAATGTGTAAAATCATGCATGATTAGAAGAAGAAACAACTCCTTATCACTGCAATACATTTGCCTATTTTGTAAAAATAGGACTTTAGGAAAAATACAAATTTCCTTATCACTCCAATACATTGTGAAAAAATAATCTCTCTCTGCAAGGAAAATAAAAGGACCAGTCACTTCTGTAGCACTCCATGCACAAGACAAAACTTGCACAAACATCCACTTCCTAAATCTCCTTATGTCCTCATATACAATAATCAAAGCTAAGGAAGGAAAATAACTCCATCATGCAACTTGTCCCCATACATAAAAATCCATTATATGATGCCTTCATCAATGGTGCCACCATGCAATTTCCATATCACCTATTATTCATATGCTATATCTCCTCCATCCATAAATAAATTTACCCCTTGAACCTCCATGTATCTCATATGCATAAAATATTGCATCATTAAAGATGCTCACCTCAACTTATCTACCACCTTTGCAAACTTTTTATCCATGCATATCATGTCATACAACATCCATCACCTTGGTTGTTAGCCACCATTCATAATATTGAGATCCATCCTTGGATGATTGGGCATAGAAAAGGACCTAAAGATGTATCTTGTTATGTCTCCACCATTCGACCACCAAGGAGATCCATCATGCATAGTCTTAAGGCTTGGAGCCTCCCCACATATCATATCGGCCTCTTGACTTTAGAAAGAAATAATCTCCAAAAGGTTGCTGTTGGCCACCATGTGTTATGATTTCTAGAAAGGTCTTGACCCCATGGTAGATTTGGATAAGGTAATAATTTGGTTTGTTAAGTAAAAAAAAACACTTGAGTGAAAAGAAACTTTGACCAAAATAGGGAATCAACCCTAATTTTGCTCATTCACTCATCTTTTTGTTTTCCTTCTTTTTGAGTTCTGTAAAATGTTCGCCGAGGGTTTGAAGTTGTTCCATGTTGGCTCTGGTTTTCTCCCTTACTATTTTGAATGCATCGTTGTTGCCATGAACTCCTCACTAGCTGGAAAGGAGGTAAACCTCTCTTGTGTTCGTTGCAAAGCTTTTGAATGCTGTAGTTTTTACCTACATGGCCACGGCCTTTTTTCTTGTTATAATAGTCCTTACTGTTTGTGCATTCTTTTAATGTCCTCATTCTTTTACTATGTGATCTCCTTCTCAACAGTTTCCTGCAGCATATTTGGAATTTTGAGGCCACTGTGAAGCTGTGAAAACCCTTTTCTACTTTGTAAGAAATGAGGTGAGCATTTGCTATCCTCCATATAGTTTCACTCTTTTGATGTCTTACTCCCTTTTGCATGATAATATGTAGATGGTTGTAGGTACTGTGTTTTTTTACAAGAAATGCCAAGTCTCTATTGGCCATGGTTGTATCTACTTTTATCTTGATGTGGTCTTCATAATACATAAACCTGAGGCTTTTTTTGGAGTTTTGGGTTAGGGTTTAAAATTGTTTTGTATACCCAGAACCTCTACCTGCCATGGCTATGCTTGTCTTTGTCAATAGGCAAAGAAATGTAACTCACTTGGAGGATTTGAAAGTTATGATGTTAGGGTTTCAACTTCAATATGCACAAAAATCCATTATATGCTACAACCATGGTTTTATTTGATCCCCTTCTCTATTTTGTAAGAAATAAAAGAACTAGTGCATCTATGAAGATATTCTGTGAATTTGGCATATGGGTATATATTCCTTCTCATTTCTTTCTCTTCTCTGTAGGTCATGACTGTATTGTGGCATCCTCTTTGAAATCTCTCTTTGAGCCTGCAAGAACATCACTAGGGTTTTGACTTCATAAGCACTGGTGATATATTGCTTGTGTAGCATCACTTGACTGTGCTTCTATCTCTTACTGTTAGTGAGAGTTAAGGGTTTTGAAGTTTTGGAAATGGGTTTTCTTTCTCTTGCTATACTTCTCCTTTCTATTTCTCACCTCCTTTGAGACTGCCTCATACACATTTGCTAATGATTTACTTGCTTTATATCTCACTGTGGCTGATGGGTAGAAGCATGTGTTAATCTCTGTCATGACAATAGTCTTTTGGTATTCTATATGATAGTTTGACATTTTACCTCCATCTGCACCATTATAGAAACACTTGTATCATACTATAAGGCTTTTCTGTAGACTATCTTTTTGGATTGCATGAGCAAAAATGATGAACTATGTGGTTGTATCATCATGTCTGCATGAATGTAGGACTGTCTCAGCTATAAATGTATGTATATCATGGCATAGAGATTAGATGTCCTGTTCTTTATTGTTATCTCTTAACTGTATATGGAATGTTGTGTATCGGATAACATGTACTCTTGTTTGTTTCCTGCTATTTTTTCAAGGCTTAAGTACCATAGATATATCTCTTTATTTCATCTCTTGTGATATGCCTTCATGCATCCAATATCTATAGATAGTTGTTCATGTCTTTCTCCTTATTCATACGTCTCTGTAGGTGGGCAATGATCATTACTTATTCATACTTCTCTATTCATGTCTTTATCATTATTCATACTTCTCTATAGCTTGCAACTTGCATACTGTAATATATCTCTATATTGATTTATCTTCTATAGCTTGCAAATACATTTATAATTTTCTTGCATTTGATCATGAGGGTCAACCTGACTATTATGTTTGAGACCCATGCACTGTGTTGGGGTATATACTTGTATTACATACTTCAACCTTGGATGCTTGATTGTCTGAAAATGGTATTCCATTTTTAATACAGCATTTGATCTTCATATATCTTTTGATGGTTTGAAAACTCTGAGGCAATGGTGGCAGTCCTTTACAAAGTTTATATCTTCTTCTTTAGATGACTTCACATACTCTTTGATTACATCTTGTGGAGTCTTATTTGATGGTAGTCGAGTTAGCATAGATATTAGGTTGTCTGTCTCCCATTGCTCTATCTGTTCATGTGGCACTGTTCTATCTGCTTCTTATGTGGCATTGTAACTTTGAAATGTGATATAGCTATTTTAAACCTGATCATCTTAGATAGTATGAAAACAACATGAAACATACCTATTATGCAATGATGTTTCATCTCTCCTTTTTCATAATGAGATGACTCTTCATGAAGCTTGTTCTATAACCTTTACACAAGTTCTTGTATCTTCTTTGCTCTGTCTCTCTTCTTCTTTACCAAGCACATAATCTAAAAACTTGCCCAACTCTTGAGATGACTGTAATCTAATTTTTTCTAAACTTGTCTTTTTGTTAATCTTGATTCAGTCGTATAGTTTTGATTTGTCCAATCAATTGTAATGATGTCATGATGACATTTTCCTTGTGTATGTTGATTAGATGATGCATGATATAGCATAGAATGATGCATCCTGTCTTTCCCTCTGGTACTCTTTTCAAAAGAAATGAAAAGAAACATGCTAGGCTCAACCCTTGTGGGAGCCACATTTAATCCACATGTTTATTTGTCTTCAAATCAGTAACAAAATTTGTCCTATACCTGCACAGTGAACAAACAAGTTAGCATAAAAAGTACTCGATAGCATTGATTGATCTCCTTCATGATTTCTTCTTGATCTATATCATTATCTGATCTGAATTCTTATCTGAATGCATGATGCGAAAAGTAGATGTCTCTATTTGATAAAAGCATGTGATAACTTTAAACATCCAGAGCACTAACAGGGCTATCCCAAAAATTTTTGTAGGTTTCAACTGGATTGGTGACTTGGATGGAAGCGTGAGGACTGAAGACCTTGAAGACCAGCTTCAACATCAACCTCAACCTCAATCATTAGGCAATGATGGATGTTTAGATTTATTATATGTTCTTTTTCTTTTCTTTTATCGAATAGATACATAGCTTACATGTCTTCAATTGCTCAGTTTAGTTATTCCTAGGGCTTGTGTGGGACACATTTGAACATTTCTTTAAAACACGATCAGTTAGTTTCTCTATTGTATATGATGTATATATATTTCCTTTTTAATCAATGCATGAGATAAAGTAATAGATACTTGGATGTATGTTCAAAACATGACATGAAATAACATTATAATACAACATCTTTCTCTCTTTTATTCAAAACTGATCAATCTAAATAATCAATTTAACTTATAACTCCTGAAAAAAATCAAACTTTGTAGAAAAATTGTATCTCCTTGAATGATTGAGCCTTTGACGATTAATTCTTTTGTCATGATAACTTATCAGTCCTAGTTGGATTGATGGGTTATCTTGACAACTAGATCCTCTTTTCAGCTTTGTCAAAGTGTCAACCATTCAAGAATGCATAACCTTGAAGTTTTCTATTATTCATTCTAAACAATTACACCTAGGACCAACTAATTTTCAGTGTGAACAAAAAAATTACTAACAGACACATGGTGCCATCTCATGGCATCACAACCGAAAATAGCTCACCACTAAATTGCCCTGCGCAGGTGTGCAAAGGCCTCCATGCATCCACCTTCTTCATTTACTTTTATTTCTTTACTAAGAGATAGCCACGTGTCACCATATCACGACTGCATAGAGGGAAGATGATGTCACTACTGACACGCTATGACACCATGAAGTGCAACCATATGGCAATATTTTACCCCTAATAAGACTTAAGATTCAAAATTTGGGATGCAACGGGCTACAGAGGGTAAAAGCTAGGACATGGGGTTGGTCACCTAATGAAAACAAAGGATCCAAGTTATAACTTGGACGACTGGGGACCCACTAGAGATGGTGAGCATAGACTTAAAAGATAAAGCGCATGAAACTTTGGGACAAAAAAGCTTAGGGTTTTAGGGGTTTAAGGGAATAAAAATGAAGACTTGCAGACCCTACTTAAAACCCTAGACCAAGGTAGGCACCACTAGAGGTAAAGATTAGTTCAAATTGAGATAGTTTCAGAAGAACTAATTAAAGTTAGAAAGATCATAAGAAATAGTCTTAGCTAAAGGTAGTTTCAAAAGAATTGATCAAACTTAGGAAAAACTGACACAAATATATGGAAATCCTAGCTAAATATTATTATATTTAACATAAATTATTGAAGATATATGCAGATCAAGTAAAATAGGATAAGTATTTGTGAATACTAACAAGATTCCTTGAAGAAATACATAAGGCCCCTAATGGAAACAACATATCATGTCAAACTCTGAGTAACAATAGGATTGTCATGACCTGACTCATGGAGACTTGGAATCATAAATTCTTTGAGTTCATTGTATTCTTCAAGATAAATGAAGGTTTGAGTGAAACTTTAATTTCTTGTTGTTTTGCATAACAAATGCATCAACAGGATTTTGGTGCTAGAAAGAGGGCTAGATCACTAAAATTTAAAGGATTTCCTTATAATGAAGAAGAGTCTGATTGCATTCCTATAAAGAATTGCTTCAAAATTTCTCAATTCAATTCAAAGCTTATGTGTTTCCACAAAGATCCTATCCATACTCAACAATTTGAAGAGTCTGACTGCAAATATCTCTTCCTTGAGGATAATTGGTCAGATATTTAGAGAGAGTTGTCAGAATTCTAAACTTGAACTAAAAGCTTTGCATTATTGCAAAGACTTCCTAAATATCTCATTATCTAGGATAAGTGACTACAAATATCCATTTCTACAAATGATTCACCCATATCTTTGTGAAGAGTCCGTCTAAATCTTCAAAGTTCACTTAGATTTGTTGAGTTGGCTTGCTGACCTACTACTAGGTCAAGATCCATTAGATCTTTGTAAGAATCACCCGCTATGAGACCTAGATCGCATTCAACTAGTTTCCAACCTAGGCTTACCATCCCTACATCACCAATAGTCCTGATACCACCAGTAGCACCTATACAAGCCTTGATGGCATTCTTCAATGTTGAGACACCTTTCTATTTCAATGCATACAATGATCTACCAAAGAACCCTAATAAATTGTGTCCCAAGTACCATCCATGTTAGGATGTAGATGATCATATATGGATATTCAAAGAATCTTTCTTTAGAGCAAGGATACAACATGAATATGTTGTTTGCAGACTATTCCTGTACTCTTTAGGGGATGAAGCATATGGTTGGTATGTAAGCTTGCCTCAACGGTCTATTAGCACCTAGTTGCCGAAGGCAAATGCATTCAAAGCTTGATTTAGGATCCCTATAGATGCGGCAACAATGTATCATCATTTTCCTGCAATCAAGCAGAGTGAGGGTGAATTAATTATAATTTTTAATGATCACTTCAAGAAGGCGTACTCCAAGTTACCAAGTCCTTATAATATACCTAAGGATGTTGTCATGCTAGTATATTATTTTATCCTTGATCCTCTAAGAGAAATGTTCATAAGAAGGGAAAATCTTGCAATCACAACCCTAGTTGGTGCATATGTAGAGGTAGTTAAAGTTAATACTAAAATGAAGCAAGTAGGACATAGTCCTCTACATAATCTAGGACTTCTTGCTTTCCCTAATTAGATGCAACAAATCAACGGAGCCCTAATGCCTCCTACTTTGATGGCTAATCCTTTACAAGTGCCACCACTCAGTGTAATACCTCCCCAAGGGAATGGTCAGATGATTCCACATCCAGGACATGTGCCTGTAGATACAAGACCAAATAGTAATGGTAGTTCCTTCTTCTAGCCTAGTTAGGACAATGCAATGAATAAGCTACAAGAAGAGAACAAAGATTTGAAAGATATAACTGCTCAGTTGAAGAGATTAACCTGTGAGGCCTACCTTTACCTCACCTTATATTTTTTCTTACAATATTTATTTGATGGATTTTATGATGGATATGTACACATTTGGGGACTGATGATCCCGTATTTAGACTTTCATTACTATATCTTGCTTTGATTAGTCAGATGATTTATGCTTTGTGGATGTTTAGATCTTATGTTAGATTTAATTTGATGATATGATGTTTAAATGATTTGTTTAATTAGGTGCTATTGGTATGTTTATTGATGATGAAACTGATGATATATTTTACATTATGTGATCTTGATTATACTTGTGAATTGTGAATGATTTGAGAATCATGTAAATGTTAGCATGTGGTTATTATTGATGTTATATGTGTTTATGAAATCATGTGCATGTTATATGTAGTTCACTTCACTTCGGCTATATGTACCATGTGCTATTAATGGGTTTGTGGAACTGTGCAGGTAATTCTCCATGCCCATGGAAAATCAAAGGTCAGACAATAACCATATGTTATATCCTTGTTAAGCCAACCTAGTCCCTAAGATGGACTAAGGTCATTTGTGTTTGAGAATGATGATTATGTTGTATTTGATTTATGATATTTTGTAAGGTTTACCCCTTTTTAATTTATCTCCTTGATGTGTTGTAAAGTTGTAATGTTGGGTTTGCACAATTTTTAGTGCTAAATGTTTTGAGCCCTTTTCATGTGGATTTATGTGTTCCCAATTGTTATTATTGGTCAAATATTGACCCTAGGTCATACCCCTAGGGTCTAGGGCCATTCATAGCATGTTTAAACTTGTTTTAGCTCTTGTTTGGTCACCCAAACATGGCCCTTGATTCAAGTGACGAGTTTAGGAGATGTGAGAGGTGGTTGGCATGTCACCATCTCACCTAACCTAACCTCACTTACTTAGGGTAAGGTTACCCTTGCCTCAAGTTCTTTAGAAGCTTCTTGAATCTTCTCATATGTGTGAGACCTCTTCCTTATGCTCTCACACATGTGTGAGAGCATATGTGGGGAAGAGTGTAGCATAGTTGAATGAGAAGCTTCCCTTGTGTGTTCCCTTCTCCCTATGCTCTCACACATGTGTGAGAGTATTTTTGGGAGAGTGTGTAGCTTTGTGGAATGGGGAGATGACAAGTGTCACCTCCTCATTCTTGTACGGTTGTGAGGAGGGTTATGTGCATGGAGGAGAGGAACCTTCTCATCCATTAGGGCTTGTAAGCAAGCCTATTTATCTCTCTCTTGGAGAAAAGATGAGGGTTCTTTCTTTTTGCATTTTTATGTTTGTGTTGGGGAAGGAGAGAAGGTCTTGAGGAGACTTGAAAGATTTGGGAAAGACTTGTGGAATTCTCTTCACCAACATCCTCTACACTTGAAGCTTGAGAGGTATGCTCTCAAGCCTTCAAGCCTATTTTCTTACTTGTTTTTCTTATGCATTATGTATGTTTTATGATTTTATGCTTATGTGATTTTAAGTTGTGTTTGTAGGTTTCTTGGTGGCTTTGGAGAAGTTGGAAGTTGGAAAGTGATCTATGAGGCTTGTGGTTGTTAGTAAAATGTAAAAGATGGCATTGATATGCCTCTTCCCTATTGGGGCTTGTAATAGTTAGTGTATTTGTTAGAGTCAAACCTCTCTTAATCTACTCTTGTTGCACTAAAAATATTTGTATACACATTATTATTATCAAGAATATAAATGGGTTTTGATTCTTTAAATATTCTTGTTCCTAATGTACACTCCATGCTATATTTGAGTTGATAAAACCAGTAGTAAATCTTTCTCTCTCCCTCTCAATTTATTTGCTTATGTTAACTTGCAAAAATAAGGAAAAATATATAGGTACTTTTGCTTATATTTGGTAAATAGAAAAATGTATTTCTCCCTTCTATGGTTTAAAGAAATTAAATTAAGATTATTTTTATTTACTTCATCTTTTTGTGTTAGTATATATATATATAATCTTTTGTTTAAAGAAAAGGAACATGGGGCCATCTCGGCCTATGCAGGGCATGGGGCCATCTCAACCTACATAGGGCGCAGGGATGTCTTGACCTACATAGGGCATAGGGCTGTCTCAACCTATGCAGGGTGCAGGGCCATCTCGGCCTATGTAGGGTGCAGGGCCAAGCGGCCTATTTCTTTTACGACAAGGATTTTACATATATGGGCGGAGTGGGGTGGAGCCCTGCCCCCCATGGAATTACTTCAGGATTTAAACCCCCATCGAGCCACATTTCCCTTGTGCTTTTTTTTTAGGGCTTGCGCATTGGCGTTGGCCTCCATGGATCCTCTCAGCCTTAAAAGATTATTAAAACATAAACATGCTCTATGCTTCTCTTTTAGTTCAGCTCTGTTTTATTTATCTCCTTGTTCATTTTATAATAATATATGTGTATGTGTGTGTACACATTTTCTAATATTTTACCACACCAGTTTGTGTGTGTGTGTGTGTGTATTATAGGTCAAATTTTATCTCTTTGTCTAAAAAAAAGAGAGAGACTCAGCAGGTTAGAAATTTTAAAATAGAGACTTATTTCCTTTTGTATTAACTTTATATGAATAACTTAGAAAGATTTAAGCCAATTAGTAATACTATATAAAAAAATGAAGACCATTCTAACCTATGCTTTAAAAAAATAGAAAATGGGGGAATAAAATTAGATAAACAAAAATAGATGTTAGAAAGAGAAGCTTTAAACCTGTAGGAAAACAATGTTAGAGAAATTTAAAGAAAACAATTTGACTTTCCTTGCTTGGGAAGATACCTTCCACTTGGGGAGGTACCTTCCATCCCACTTGAACTTTTTGGAGAACATGCACCAATAAAAGAAAACCAATATTAGAATGAGAGCAAATGGGAAGTTCTCGACAACTTATAATTTCTACCTAGGGTTTGGTGCCCTAACTTTTGGAGATGACTTAATTAACTAAATTAACCTTAATTGGTTTAGTGTGCTTATCCAAACCCACTTGGAGTGTGGGAGCCCTTTTTTATATTTTGTGTGTCTGCAAGTAATTAAATTATTTAGTTAATTGTTTTATGTAATGTGTACTTTTTAAGTGGGGATAAATTGTCCTTTATGTTGAATATATTAAACAAATCTTATTGCAATGCCTGATTTCATTATAGTTTATGATGGATTTAAATTATAGATATAGTCACGTTTTTATATTTGAATTAAAATAATTGGGAAGGATTTATAGTTAATGATATGCATTTAATTTATTTAAATTTTGAAAGGGGTTAGGGTGTAGAATTTATTTTAAATTATTTTGCAAACCTCCTATAATTGATGAGATGGGGTTATGCTGTCGAAATCACTATAGGAATTATTCCATTTGCACCCATTATGCTATCAAAATTTCTCTAGACTAAATGGGATTAATTGTTGAGTTTAGTTTGATTATTTTCTCCTAATTGCATTATATGCTTGATTAATTGCTTTAGTCAAATCTTGTTTTTAGTATTAATTTAATGTTAATTTTTTTAAGTTGATAGCTGTCCTAAGGTTAGATTTTGAATTACATCGAAATCATTCCACCTCATATAGAAAACTCTAGGGTTGGATCCTAAGACAAGAACCAACCCTCTTGGTGTCACTTTGTGCAATGTATACCCCCTTAGTGGGTATCACCTCATAGGGATTGCAAATTAAGATCGCAATACCTCAATTTTGATTGACTTCCCCACCTTCGGGCGACGTGCCTAATGTAGGGTGTTAGCGCAACTACGTTAATGTGTGTCACCGAGCACGTATGTTGCAAGTGAGGGGGTTTTTTGAGTCAGGTGGGAAGATTTTTGATAATACATGTCATGACCACATGGCAAATGTGGGGATGAGATTTGGTATCAAAGCCCAAGTTTAAACATTGGGCATTGAAGGCACATTATTTATTCCACAATTTTATTTTAATTTTAGGCACCTTGTTCATGTAGGATGCCACCTAGATCAAGGAGAGGGCACTCATCCACTAGTGAGTATGGAGGAGCCGATATAAAAGATGCTACACCATCTAAGGACCAGGTTCCGATAGCACTCGACATTGGCCCTAAGATTCTTCAGGCTTTGCAGGCAGTGTTAGTGAGATTGCCACCAGTCGTTAACAAGCTGCATGTAGAGATTCTAGTCACTACCACTGAGGATGGTGCATCACTTCATAGGGAGCATAGTAGGAACCCTCCATGTCATGAGGATCATGAGGAGGAGGTAGTGGTGGAGCAAACTCATCACGACCCATTTGGTTATGGACAACAAGACGAGGTTGATGCACCCATTCGTGGACACCGAGACCATAGAGACCCCATCAAAGATTTTCTTAGGCTGAACCCACCTACATTTGTGGGGATAGTAGAGGGATCAGAGGTTGAGGCTTGGCTCATTAGTCTAGATTGGTGCTTTGTGTTGTGTGGAGCAACACAAAAGCACGTGTCGCAGTCCATTTATTGTGCAACACTGCAACAACTCGGTGGCACATGGAGGAGCACAAACACTGCCTATCCTTGGACACACTTTCTTGGAACACCTTTCTTGAGTGCTATAACATGCAATATCTTTCATAGCACTATAGGAAGCATTGTATAGATGAGTTCCATGATCTACAGTAGTGGGGTTTCACATTTGCATAGTATGAGTGCAAGTTTGTGGAGTTGTCACGTTATGCCGAGTATCTACAGGATGAGAAGCTTCTTGTTAGTAGATTCATCAGAGGCTTGAATCCTAGCATAGAAGGACCTATTCGCATGGTAGACCCATGGACTATGAGCGAGGTTGTCAAGAAAGTGCTTATTGTAGAGGAGGTCCACGGGCGGGGCCATAGGTCATGTCCACAGTTTCAGGACTGTAGTTAGCATCAAGACCAGGGTTTCCATAGACCCCAACCACCTCATAGGGGTAGTTTTAGGTCTGCATCTTTACATCCTAGACCTCCACAATAGCAGTAGTAGCAATATCAGCAGAGGCCACAACTACAGCAGAGAGCGCAGGGTGGTCCCAATTGAGGGTGGCATTCGTAGGGTCTGCAGAGAGACCAGCATCAGCAGGCACTAGCTACTAGACCAGCTAGGTCACAATAGTCCTTTAGAGGGTCAGAGAGTAGTATAGGATGACCTGGAGTGCAGCAATCCAGTCAGACTCAGTTAGTGCATGTTTAGACTCAAAGACCTTGTTATGTATGTTGTGGCGCAGGGCACTTGGCTAGAGAGTGCCCACAGGGATTCACCGTAGGAGGACAACATGCCAATAGTTCTGAGTAGATATTTGGAGATGTGGGTCAATCTCACCGAGTATTTGTAGTGGTTGATAACTGCCAGGCTAGCTTTCAGGAATCCATGATAGAGACTCCAGGTACTATTGTGGATGTTCCCATTATTGTTTTGTTTGATTTCGAAGCCACGGACTCCTTTATTTCTCCATCATTAGTGGAGTGTTGTAGGCTGGTGGCCTCTAGGCAGGATGTTAGGTGGGAGGTTGAGTTAGACACATGGGCCAAGATGGTCATAGATTCAGTGGTTAGAGACTATGAGCTTACACTTGGAGCCTTCACTACAATTGTAGACCTTAGGTTCATACCCTTAGGATCTTATGGCATGGTGTTAGGCATGGATTGGCTTGTGGCTCATAGAGCCAAGCTTGATTATCACTGAAAGGTGATAGATTGCCTTGATGACCATGGTACAACAGCAGAGATAGTGGGAATTCAGGAGCCCACAGTAGTATGTATGATTTATGCTAAATAGCTTAAGCACTATATGCGGAAAGGATGTTAGATGTTTGCGATCACAGTCAGTGATAGATCAAAGCATGAGCCTGAGGCTTCACTTGCTAGCCATCCCATCCTTAGGGAGTTTGTAGATGTCTTTCCACCTGAGCTTCCAGGGATGCCACCTCACAGAGAGGTAGATTTTCACATAGACCTTGTACCAAGTGTCGAGCCAATGTCTCGTGCACCTTACAAGATGACCACACATGAGCTTACAGAGCTCAAGCTTTAGCTAAAGGAGTTGCTAGCAAAGGGGCACATCTGACCTATTGTCTCACGTTGGGGCACACCAGTCATCTTTGTGAAGAAGAAGGATGAGTCTCTTCAACTATGTATGGATTATATGCAGCTGAATAAGGTGACGGTGAAGAATTGTTATCCTTTTCCTAGGATCAACGACTTGTTTGATTAGATGTAGGGAGCCAGAGTGTTCTCTAAGATAGACCTAAAGTCTAGTTACCATCATTTACATATTTTAGAGGTAGATATCCATAAGACCACCTTTCAGACTCACTATGGTCACTATGAGTTCACCGTGGTACCCTTCCTTTTGCCGAACGCCCTTGATGTATTCATGAGTCTCATGAACAGGGTGTTTCACACATTCCTAGATTGGTTCGTGATCATATTCCTTGATGACATATTAGTATATTCGTAGACTAAGGAGGAGCATGAGGAGCACTTGCACCAGGTTTTCTAGTGTTTGAGAGATTAGTAGCTTTATGGCAACTTGGCGAAATGTGCCTTCCTTCATACAGAGGTTCAGTACTTGGGTCATATTCTATCTAGCAATGGTATCTTAGTAGATCCATAGAAGATTAGAGCTAATAGGGATTGGTCAGTACCTACCAGTGTTACAAAGGTTAGGAACTTCATGGGGCTAGCAGGTTATTACCGACGGTTTGTTGAGGGTTTTTCTAGGATAGCCCATCATATTACTTCTCTTCAACAGAAAGGGAAGAATTTCTTGTGGACAGAGCAGTGTGAGAGGGCCTTTGGGGTCCTTAAGGAGTGTCTCACTAGTGCTCCTATTCTTGTAGTACCTGATCCAGTAGCATAGCTCATGGTATGCACTGATGCATCTTTAGAGGGACTAGGTGCAGTCTTTATGCAGGATGGTCGAGCGATCATGTATGAGTCGCGAAATCTTAAGACCCATGTACTGAACTACCCTACTCATGATTTTGAGAGCTTGCAACAGTGGTTCATGCTCTTGTTAGATGGAGACACTTCCTCTTAGGATGTTATTTTGAGTTACACTCTAACCATCACAGTCTTTAGTACATCTTGACGCAGCTGAATCTAAATGCCCACCAATGGCATTAGATGGAGTTCTTATGTGAGTATGAATTTGATGTGCATTACATCAAAGGGAAGGAGAACATGGTTGCTGATGCCTTGAGTTGGAGGCACCACAAAATCCTAACCTTGAATTTGAGTGTGGACTTGAGAGGGCACATCTTGCAGCATCTACCTGAGTACGAGTGGTTTCTTGAGGTTCAATGGGAGATTTAGTCACAGAGGGTCCTTAGGGGCAAGTTTATAGGATATTCTCTTGAGGCAAATGGACTTCTATGACATCAATTTCGCATCTATGTTCCCTTTGCAGGTGATCTTTAGTCAGTGGTATTATCAGAGGCTCATAGAGCACTATATGCAGCACATCCTGGGGTGAAGAAGATGCATGCCAATTTGAGATAGTTGTATCATTAGGCAGGGATGAGGTGCGATATAGTAGAGTTTGTAGCTCATTGCCTTGAGTGCTAGAGGGTCAACCCTGAGCATCAGCATCTAGTAGGACTACTTTACCTTCACGAGATACCGAAGTGGAAATGGGATACCATTTCCATAGACTTCATAGTTGGTCTACCTTTGCCATCTTGTTGTCATGATGCCATCATGGTGACAGTTGACAAGTTCACCAAGGTAGCACACTTTTCACCGGTACGCATGATGTACAATGCACTTGCAGTGGTGAGGGTCTTCTTAAATGACATTGTGAGACTTCATGGAGCACCTCATCGTATCATATCAGACAGAGATTCAGTGTTCGTATCAGCTTTTTGGAGAGGATTACAGCAGGTGTTGGGCACTCAGCTCAACTTTAGTTTAGCATAGATCACCTTGAGATAGATGGGCAGACTGAGAGGGTGAATCAGATTTTAGAGGACATGCTTCACATGTATGTGATGGATCACTAGTTTAGATGGGAGGACTACCTGTATCTAGTTGAGTTTGGCTACAATAATGGGCATCACAGCTCCTTAGGTATGCCTCCCTATCAGGCCTTGTAAGGCAGCCCTTGCAGGACTCCTTTAAGTTGGGGCAGTATTGAGGATAGAGTGGCTATTGGACCTAAGTTGGTACAGGATATGGATTAGTAGGTCACCTTGATTAGGTAGCATTTGTAGGAGGCACATGATCTCCAAAAGAAGTATGTTGATGCCAAGAGATTGGATCGGAGCTTCTTGGTGGGCGACAAGGTGTTCTTTAGGGTGTCGCTGCATAAGAGTCTAATCCATTATGGAAAGGGCTCTAAGCTTTCACCTCAATTTGTTGAACCATTTGAGATTTTGGAGTAGTTAGGACCTGTAGCTTACCGTCTTGCTTTGCCACCTAGCCTATCGTGCATCCACGATGTGTTTCATATATCTTTGTTAAGACACTATATTTTTTATATGGTTTATGTTTTAGATTAGGATGCCTTATAGGTTGAGTCAAATGGGTAGCTAGCTTTGGAGCCAATTCACATCTTGGCTCATCAGACGCTGGGCCTTCGAGGTCAAGAGTTGGACCAAGTCAGAGTTCAGTGGGACCGCTATGATGAGGTCTCGGCTACCTGGAGGATGCTACTAGATTGAGGACACTCTACCCTCACCTCTTTGCCGACTTCTAGGAGGAAGTTTAGTCATAGGGGGAGGATGTGAGGACTACCTTTAGCTTACCTTATATTTTTTCTTACGATACTTATTTGATGGATTTTATGATGGACATGTAGACATTTGGGGACTATTGATCCCGTATTTAGACTTTATTACTATATCTTGCTTTGATTAGTTAGATGATTCATGCTCTATGGATGTTTAGATCTTATATTAGATTTCATTTCATGATATGATGTTTAAATGCTATGTTGAATTAGGTACTATTGGTATATTTATTGATGATGAAATTGATGATATATCTTACATTATGTGATCCTGATTATACTTGTGAATTATGAATGATTCAAGAATCATGTAAATGTTAGCATGTGGTTATTATTGATTCTATATGTGCTTATGTGATCATGTGTGTTATATGTAGTTCACATCACTTCAACTATATGTACCATGTGTTATTAATGTGTTTGTGGAAGTGTGCAGGTAATTTTCCATGCCCATGGAAAATCAGAGGTCAGACAATAACCATATGTTATATCCCTGTTAAGCTGACCTTGTCCCTAAGATGGACTAAGGTCATTTGTGTTTGAGAATGATGATTATGTTGTATTTGATTTATGATATTTTGTAACGTTTACCCATTTTTAATTTATCTGCTTGATGTGTTGTAAAGTTGTAATGTTGGGTTTGCACAATTTTTAGTGCTAAATGTTTTGAGCCCTTTTCATGTGGATTTATGTGTTCCCAAGTGTTATTATTGGTCAAATATTGACCCTAGGTCATACCCTTGGGGTCTAGGGCCATTATTAGCATGTTTAAACTTGTTTTAGCTCTTGTTTGGTCACCCAAACTTGGCCCTTGAGTCAAGTGACGACTCTAGGAGATGTGAGAGGTGGTTGGCATGTCACCATCTCACCTAACCTAACCTCACTTACTTAGGGTAAGGTTACCCTTGACTCAACTGCTTTAGAAGCTTCTTGAATCTATTGATATGTGCGAAACCCCTTCCCTATGCTCTCACACATGTGTGAGAGCATATGTGGGGAAGAGTGTAGCATAGTTGAATGAGAAGGTGACAAGTGTCACCTCCTCATTCATGAGAAGCTTCCTTTGTGTGTTCCCTTCTCCCTTAGATGCTCTAACATTTGTGTGAGAGCATTTGTGGGAGAGTGTGTAGCTTTTGGAATGGGGAGATGACAAGTGTCACCTCCTCATTCTTGTGGGGTTGTGAGGAGGGTTATGTGGATGGAGGAGAGGATGACAAGTGAGACCTTCTCATCCATTAGGGCTTGTGAGAAAGCTTATTTATCTCTCTCTTGGATAAGAGATGAGGGTTCTTTCTTTTTGCATTTTTATGTTTGTGTTGGGGAAGGAGAGAAGGTCTTGAGGATACTTGAAGGATTTGAGAAGGACTAGTGGAAAGCTCTTCACCAACATCCTCTACTCTTGAAGCTTGAGAGGTATGTTCTCAAGGCTTCAAGCCTATTTTCTTACTTGTTTTGCTTATGCATTATGTATGTTTTATGATTGTATGCAAGCTTATGTGATTTTAAGTTTTGTGTTTGTAGGTTTCAAGGTGGCTTAGGAGAAGTTGGAAGTTGGAAAGTGATCTATGAGGCTTGTGGCTGTTAGTAAAATGTAAAAAATGGTATTGATACATGCCTCATTCCTATTTGGGCTTGTAATAGTTAGTGTATTTGTTAGAGTCAAACCTCTCTTAAGCTACCCTTGTTGTACTAAAAATATTTGTATATGCCTTATTATTATCAATAATATAAATGGGTTTTGGTTCTTTAATTATTCTTGTTCCTAATGTACACTCTATGCTATATTTAAGTTGATAAACAAGTAGTAAATTTCTCTCTCTCCCTCTCAATTTATTTGCTTATGTTAACTTGCAAAACTAAGGAAAAATATATAGTTATTTGGGCTTATATTTGGTAAATAAAAAAACGTATTTCTCCATTTTATGATTTAAAGAAATTAAATTAAGGTTAGTTTCACTTACTTCCTCTTTTTGTATATATATATATATATATATATATATATATATATATATATATATATATATATATATATATATATTAGAGTTGTTTTTATTTTGTGCTCAGTTTTTTTATGACAATGGCATTTTTTCTTTACTAGTGAAATATATATATATATAAAATTAATCATACTTTTTTTATATACTATAAAATTGTGCATATGAGTTTTGAATTATTTAAAAGTTGCTTTGAGATCAAATAGGGTCAACTAGGGTTTCGGCATATCTTTTGTTTAAAGAAAAAGAAATTGGGGCCGTCTCGACCTGCGCAAGGTGCAGGGCCATCTTGGCCTACGTAGGGTGCAAGGCCGAGCTGCCTATTGCTTTTACAATAGTGGTTTTGCATATATGGGAAGGTGGGGCGGAGCCCCGCCCCCCATGGAATTACTTCAGGGTTTAAACTCCCATCGAGCCACATTTCCCTTGTGCATTTTTTTAGGGCTTGTACCCTAGCATCGACCTCTATGGATCCTCTTAGCCTTAAAAGATTACTAAAATATAAACATGGTATGTGCTTCTCTTTTAGTTTGGCTCTATTTTATTTCTCTCCTTGTTCATTTTATAATATATATGTGTGTACACATTTTCTGATATATTCCATTACTATATATTTTGTAATATCTTTCTATGTAAAATATCTTGCCCCTATGTATTTTACCACACCAGTTTGAATATATATATATATATATATATATATATATATATATATATATATATATGGGTCAAGTTTTATCTCTCTGTGTAAAAAAAATCTCCTTAAAAAAAAGAGAGACTCAGCAGGTTAGAAATTATAAAACAGTGACTTATTTCCTTTTGTATTAACTTTATATGAATAACTTAGAAAGCTTTAAACCAATTAGTAATACTATATAAACAAATGAAGACTATTTTTAACCCTTGAAACCATTCTAACATGTGCTTTCAACAAATAGAAAATGGGGTAATAAACTTAGAGAAACAAAAATAGATGTTAGAAAGAGAAGCTTTAAACCTGTAGGAAAACAATGTTAGAGAAATGTAAAGAAAACAATTTGACTTTCCTTGCTTGGGAATATACCTTGGACACTTGGGGAGGTACCTTCCATCCCACTTAAACTTTTTGGAGAACATGCACCAATAAAAGAAAACCAATGTTAGAATGAGAGCAAATGGGAAGTTTTTGAGAATTTACAATTCCTACCTAGGGTTTGGTGCCCTAACTTTTGGACATGACTTAATTAACTTAATTAACCTTAATTAGTTTAGTGTGTTTAACCAAACCCACTTGGAGTGTGGGAGCCCTTTTTAATTATATTTTGTGTGTGTGCAAGTATTTAAATTATTTAGTTAATTGTTTTATGTAATGTGTACTTTTAAGCGGGGATAAATTGTCCTTTTTGTTGAATGTATTAAACAAATCTTATTTCAATTCCTGATTTCATTATATTTTATGATGGATTTAAATTATAGATATAGTCACATTTTTATATTTGGATTAAAATAACTAGGAAGGGTTTATAGTTAATGATATGCATTTAATTTATTTAAATTTTGAAAGGGGTTAGGGCGTAGAATTTATTTTAAATTATTTTTCAAACCTCCTATAATTGATGAGATGGTGTTAAGT
Organism: Cunninghamia lanceolata; assembly: GCA_027924645.1. Lineage (NCBI taxonomy): Eukaryota > Viridiplantae > Streptophyta > Pinopsida > Cupressales > Cupressaceae > Cunninghamia > Cunninghamia lanceolata. The sequence goes on along the minus strand of BSBN01001807.1, from coordinate 17,364,232 downwards.
TGTTGAAATCACTATAGGAATTATTCCATTTGTTCCCGTTATGTTGTCGAAATTTATCTAGACTAGATGGGATTAATTGTTGAGTTTAGTTTGATCATTTTCCACTAATTGCATTGGATGCCTGATTTATTATTTTAGTTAAATCTTGTTTTTAGTATTAATTTATTGTTAAATTTTTTTGTTAAGTTGATCATTGTCCTAAGGTTAGATTTTGAATTACATCAAAATCGTTCCGCCTCATATAGAAAACTCTAGGATTGGATCCCACGACAAGAACCAACCCTCTTGGCATTGCTTTACGTGATGTATACCCCCTTAGTGGTGTTGTTCTCAAGATCAGTTGCACTCATTTTTGTAGACAACCCCTACGAAACTTGTCCATGTCATAGTCTACACTCTAAGTTTGCAAATTGAGATAGGTTCTCTTCGCCTCATGCGAATTCATGTAACACAGCAAAATAGCTTGTGACGTTTCTTTTAAGTTGATTTTTTGAGATTTGTGAAGATCGTTCAAGTTATGAGCTTGTCAAAATATCAATTTTGATCATTTTAAGGTGTTAGTAAATTTTTAATTCTTCATGTGTAAAAGTGGTCAAAACTACTGCTCTTGCATATCTTTGATGTTTTAATGAGCAATGCTGACCAAAATTGCCGCTTCTACATGCTTGTCTTGTTTCTTTATTGACATGCACGAGTGGCAAAAATCGCTGCCCATGCATGTCCCTTGTCATAGTTTAATGTGTAAAGGCAGTCATTATTGCCGCTCTCACATATGGTTCGATAACATGTAATGTCAGAAGTTTTCACCAATCAAACATATCTCCTAGTAAATCAATGAACTTAAAGTAGCATTAATGGCACTTGTGCCATGTCTAATGCAAACTTTAAAACCTTGTTTTAAATCATTTTTAATTCATTTTGTTTTGTTCATTTCTTATTTTCAAACCTTTTAATTGACTAGCGAATCCCTCTTGAGATCGTTTTAATCACATCAACTGCTCGATTGGATTGGATTTTGACTTCGCGAAAGTGTTTAGGTTTTGGTTGGCTTTTCCAAGTAAGCCATTATTTTTGCTTTCCTTCCTTTTCTTTCCTTTAATTTTTTATTTCTTTTAAAATTTACCTGAAAGTAATTGTTTGTATTTCCTATATATGTGATTGTTTTCATTTATAAATCCTTGTTTCTTTGTTTATGTCTCTGTGAGTTGTTTTCATCGAAACCCTAGTTTTAAATCCTAGGTTTTTGTTGTTTTCATTTTTCTTTAAGGATTTCTATCAGATTTTGCAAGTTTCCTTATCATTACTAGGAAGATTTTAATATTAGATCTCACTTAGTAGCAGCAAAAGTCACCGTTTGTAAAAACTTAGAAAATCCCTTACATCCCTGAGCGGTCATATCTACCGCCCAAACATTAAAACTTTAATCTTTCCTGTGTAAGTAGAAGCAGTTAAAACTACTGCTTATGCACTTGAAATGTTCTATACTTATGTGTAAAGGTGGCGAAATTGACCGCCCTTACATGTAGCAAACTTGCAAACTTTCACATGTATGCGATGTCGGCAAGTTTTGCCGCTTTTTCAAAACCTTGTATATCCCCTGTGTGTAAGCGGGTATTTCCACTGCTTAAACATGTATGCAAACTTATTTTTCACCCTCATGTAGGGGTAGTCAAATTGACCGCCCCTACATCAAACTTGAATATTTTACCTCATACATACAAAGGCATCCCTTTTCACCAACCTTGCATGATAAATAAATGATCCCTCAGGCAGGAGAGGTCATTTTGACCATCCATGCATATTTTTCCTGAATTTTTGCTAACACTAGGAAATTTTCTTTTCAAAGCCTATTGGCCTGCTTTCGTCCATTTCGTCGACTTACATGCTCTCTAGCCCTTTCAAGAATGATCCCATGTTCTTGATCATTAGTTTGCAGTAACCCTAATTTGCCAATTTTTCCCCTAACTTCGAGATCATGAACTTTTGCAGTTTCTGCAAGTAATGGCTGAAAATCACAAGTTTCTTCCTGTAGAAGAGATGGTCGATGCCTTTGAAAAGATGATCTAGAAGAACTTTGAAAATGAATGATTTTCAATTGCCACAATAGATAAACTCCAAGATTATCAATCAACCCTTGATAATTTGAAAGACAATCTTAGGAAACATGAAAAGGTGATAAAGGTGGTGAAAGATACAATCGTCAAGCCTCATGTTGTTTCAAATAGTATAGTTGAATCCGACATTTATGAGATGGGAACAGTAAAGGTCATGTATCATAATTTCCTGAAGAAGAATGATGGTGGCAGCTAAAAATCTTTCTTCATGCCTTAGTTTATATTCAATTTTGTATATGCAATTTGTATTTTGTTTTGGACCTATTCACATGTATTTTTCCAAAATGTAATTACATGTGAGACAAAGGAAGTCCCAAGTCAAATAGGACTCTTTTGTTGAATAAGTCAAAGTAGTTAGATTTTTCCTATTTTTGCTCCAGGCCTCTCCCTATAAATAAAGAGGGCCTCTATTGTAAATATAATCTTTTATCTTATGCAACAAAGTGCTACCCAAATTGTGACTCAGCTTTGAGACTTTGTGTTCAAATTGTATGATCAATTCCAATCAATAAAGAAGGCGAGTTTTGATATCAAACTTTGTGTTGAATCAAATTTGTATGAGTGAGGATGTACATATGGCATTTTTTCTGATTTCTCTTGTTGATTGATTGGATAAAGTGGTGCTTGGTTATTATGATTGGAGGATGTTGAAGATAAGTTATATAAACTTTGTTTTATATTATTTACTTAAATCTATGTGTGTTGAAAGTGTTTCTCAGTGGAGGATTATAAAGACTTTGAGCTTGTAGTTGTTAACTTTGTACATGAATCGTGTTGAGGACTTGTAGACTCTATGCTATGATTTTCAATTAAATTTGAGTGGATCAGTGGTATTGTTAGTTGACAGACTTTGTGCTCCAACTGGTGATACAGTTACTTTTAACATCTTTTTGGGGATAATTTGAAGACTTGTGCTCAAGATTATTCGCTTGGTTTGAGAATCTTTTTGTGAAGTGAGTTGAAAGACTTTGTGCTTCAACTCACAAGAATATTGGTAATAACTATTTATGTTAATATTAGAAGTGTAGAAGCATTATTGAATATTACTGTGAAACATTGTAAACATCTTTTCTGAAAGAAGAGAAAAGGATGAATGTTACACACCCTCGAAGTTAGTATTTAGTGTAAATAAGTTTGTAATAGTTAAAAGGGAACCTCCCCTTGCTGAGAGGAGATATTTATCTCATCACACTGTAGTTGATATAACCATTTTGTCGTTAGTTAGCTAAATGACAAAATAGTCACCCAACAGTTTTTGGCTACTCTACTGGGGATTGAACGCTCAACCAAGAGCCTCTTGCCTTTGGTTGAAGCATACCAGTCTCATCTTTGTGTAATATATTTTTGTTATATCTGCTCTAAAGTTTTATTAAGGAATATGGTTGTCCTAGGTCCATGGGGAAATGCATTTGGTCATTTGAATTTGACTTAGCCTCTACATGAATTACCTCGGGGTTCATGTAAGAACTTTCCCAAGTTCTATGGGGATGGTAAACAACATCTAGATGAGCACATTGCAGCTTTCCACATTGCATGTGGTGTTCTTAGAGTTGAGTATGAAGATATTTTTATGAGACTGTTTGTAGAAACACTCCAAGGTGTTGTAGCTGATTGCTTCTATCACCTAGCTCCTGGAATTGTCACTGGATGAAATACACTTTGAACTCTGTTTGAAGCCAGATTCAAGCTAGCACAAGATGTTTACGCCTTGTTGGCCCAACTTACTCAAATGAAAAAGGAATCGCATGAGCCCATGCGTGAGTTCATGGAAAAGTTCAATAAGCTAAAGAATAGGATCCCAACTGTTTCTCAACCTACAACTGAGAACCTAAAATGCTTCTTCATCAATTCACAATTGCTGGAAGTAAGTTTTCTTTTACGAAGAGCAGCACCAGCTGATCTTGCAATTGCTCAAAATTTGGCAGTTGAAGTGGAGGATGATTTGATCTTGGCAGGAAAGTTGAAGAAGGATTTTGTTAGGCCTAGTGGGCAGCCCCCTTTGGTTTTATCTTCTACAAGCACTATGGATCCTATAGTGCAAAAGTTGGATGATGAGTTGTTAGCTCTAAAAAAATAGGTGTCATAGAGTTTGTCTAGTCCCCTCTACAAGGACATACCAAGGGGAACCTTTCCTAATGCTCTGAATTACCAAGGTAATGCTTCAAGGGAATAGAATCAAAACAAGTTTCCTCCACAACAAGGAATACTTTCTTTGGAAGCACCACCTGTGAATGTAGCAATCTTCTATTATGAATCAGAGAAAGACAATCTTCTTCAATTAGAATACGATCAAGGAGAAGATGATGCTAATCTTTTCACAGAAAGTGAAGAGAAGTTAGCTGGCGACTCCACCATCATGTTCCTAAACTTGGAAGATGAGATGGGGCAAGAAGAAGTTACTTTTGATGAATCTGATGATGTTCTCACATGGTCACAGAATCAATCTGATTATAAATATGTGGCTAGTGACAACCAAGTAAGTACATTAGATCTTCATCCTTCATCCCTAGTTCCTAAGACTAGTACCCCCAATGTGAAACCTCAAGATGAGAGTTTTCTGTCTTCTGTAGCAAGTCCATATCAACTTGTTGATATCATAGATCATGCTGAGGAGACAAAGATTCAAATGTATGAGACAAGAATACCTATTAAGTGTATTATGCAGGAAGTTCATCTTGAAAGGGAAGTAAAGTACACAGTAACAAAATATGAGGTTTTAAAAGCTCATATTTTCTTTGAGTTTTCTGATACAGGTACTTATTTCTTGACCATTGATAAAGATTCTGAGTCATTGGATAATGTTTCAAATAAGGGTCAAGAAACAGATGGATCATTCTCTTCAAGTGAAGGAATTTTGTAGCTGAAAGGAAATAAAATTTCCAAAAGACTGGTTTCTCCGAAGAAACCTTTTGATGAGCATGATCGCTTTGTCAAACGGTGATGACAGTTGGGACTGAATTCATTAGCAAGAGTGGGACAATCCAATCTCGATGTGGAAGAAGATCCTAGAATGGTAAATACTGGGAAAAGTTACTCTTTCAATAGTAAAAAAAAAGATGTGGAACATCTTTTCTACTACCTCACAGCAGATATCATCTGAAGCTTTTCTCAAAGTGAAGCGACAGATAAGTTCGTGTATTTTTGTATAGTTTTTGTGTCTTTTTATTTTTAGTGTTTTTATGTTTTTGTTTTTGTTTCTTTTTGTTTTGGTAGCTTGACTCTAGGGCCCAATGGCATGGATGAAGGCACTTAGAGACTAGATTCTTCTCCCTTTGATCATTTCAAAGAATGATTGAAGGAAGTTCCCTAGTTAGAGCCAACTGTTGTTCTCAAGATTAGCTACGCTCATTTTTGTAGACAACCCCTACGAAACTTGTATGTTTCATAGTCTAAACTCTAAGTTCACAAATCAAGATAGGTTCTATTAGCCTCGTACAAAGTCATGTAACACAGTGGAATAGCTTGTGGCATTTCTTTTAAGTTGATTTATCGAGATTCGTGAAGATCGTTTAAGTTATGAGCTTGTCAAAATATCAATTTTGATCATTTTAAGGTGTTAGTAAATTTTTAAGTCTTCATGTGTAAAAGAGGTCAAAACTACCACTCTTGCATATCTTTGATGTTTTAATGTGCAATGTCAGCCAAAATTGCTGCTTCTACATGCTTGTCTTTTTTCTTTATTGACATGCATGAGTGGCAAAAATCACCACCCATGCATGTCCCTTGTCATAGTTTAATGTGTAAAGGTGGTCATTATTGCCACGCTCACATATGGTTCCACAACGTGTAACATCAAAAGTTTTCACTGATCAAACATATCTCCTAGCGAATCAATGAACTTAAAGTTGCATTAATGGCACTTGTGCCATGTTTAATGCAAACTTTAAAACCTTTTTTTAAATCATTTTTAATTCGTTTTGTTTTGTTCATTTCTTATTTTCAAACCTTTTAATCTACTGGCGAATTCCTCTTGAGGTCGTTTTAATCACGTCAACTGCTTGATTTTGTTGGATTTTGACTTTGTGAAAGTGTTTAGGTTTTGGGTGGCATTTCCAAGTAAGCCATTGTTTTTACTTTCCTTCCTTTTCTTTCCTTTTGTTTTTATTTCTTTTAAAATTTACCTGAAAGTAATTGTTTGTATTTCCTATATATGTGATTGTTTTCATTTATAAATCATTGTTTCTTGGTTTATGTCTCTGTGAGTCATTTTCATTGAAACCCTAATTTTAAATCCTAGGTTTTTCTTGTTTTTGTTTTTCTTTAAGGATTTCTATCAGATTTTCCAAGTTTCCTTGTCATTACTAGGAAGATTTTCCTGTTAGATCTCACTTAGCAGTGGCAAAAGTCACCATTTGTAAAAACTTAGAAAATCCCTTACATGCCTGAGCGGTCATATCTACTGCCCAAACATCAAAACTTCAATCTTTCTTGTGTAAGTAGAAGCGGTTAAAACTATCGCTTATGCACTTGAAATGTTCTATACTTATGTGTAAAGGCAGTGAAATTGACCGCCCTTACACGTAGCAAACTTGCTAAATTTCACATGTATGCGATGTCAGCACGTTTTGCCACTTTTTCAAAACCTTGTATATCCCCTATGCGTAAGCAGGTATTTCCATCGCTTAGACATGTATGCAAACTTATTTTTGTACCCTCATGTAAGGGCAGTCAAATTGACCTCCCCTACATCAAACTTGAATATTTTACACCATACATGCAAAGGTGGCCTTTTCACTGACCTTGCATGATAAATAAATTATCCCTCATGCAGGAGTGGTCATTTTGACAGTCCATGCACATTTTTCCTAAATTTTTCCCAACACTAGGAAAATTTGATTTTCAAAGCCTATTGGCCCACTTTTGCCCATTTCCTATAGCCCTTTCAACCATGATCCCATGTTCTTGATCATCAGTTCTTAGTAACCCTAATTTGCCATTTTTTCCCCTAACTGCAAGATCATGAATTTTTGTAGTTTCTACAAGTAACGGCTAAAAATCACAAGTTTCTTCCTGTAGAAGAGATGGTCGATGCCTTTGAAAAGATGATCCAGAAGAACTTTGAAAATGAATGATTTTCAATTGCTACGATGGATAAACTCCAAGATTATCAATCAACCCTTGATAATTTGAAAGACAATCTTGGGAAACATGAAAAGGCAATAAAGGTGGTGAAAGATACAATCGTCAAACCCCATGTTGTTTCAGATAGTACAGTTGGACTAGACATTTATGAGATGGGAACAGTAAAGGACATATATCATAATTTCCTGAAGAAGAATGATGGTGGCAGCTAAAAATCTTTAATCATGCCTTAGTTTATATTCAATTTTGTATATGCAATTTGTATTTTGTTTTGGACATATTCACATGTATTTTTCCAAAATATAGTTACATGTGAGACAAAGGAAGTCCCAAGTCAAATAGGACTCTTTTGTTGAATAAGTCAAAGTAGTTAGATTTTTCCTATTTTTGCTCCAAGCCTCTCCCTATAAATAAAGAGGGCCTCTATTGTAAATATAATCTTTTATCTTATGCAACAAAGTGTTGCCCAAATTGTGACTTAACTTTGAGACTTTGTGTTCAAATTGTATGATCAATTCCAATCAATAAAGAAGGCAAGTTTTGATATCAAACTTTGTGTTGAATCAAATTTGTATGAGTGAGGATGTATATATTACATTTTTGCTGATTTCTCTTATTGATTGATTGGATAAAGTGGTGCTTGGTTATTATGATTGGAGGGTGTTCAAGATAAGTTATATAAACTTTGTTTTATATTATTTACTTGAATCTATGTGTGTTGAAAGTGTTTCTCAATGGAGGATTATAAAGACTTTGAGCTTGTAGTTGTTCACTTTGTACATGAATCATGTTGAGGACTTGTAGACTTTGTGCTATGATTCTGAATTAAATTTGAGTGGATCAGTGGTATTAGTTGACAGAATTTGTACTCCAACTGGTGATATGGTTACTTTTAAAATCTTTTTGGGGATAATTTGAAGACTTTGTGCTCAAGATTATTCGCTTGGTTTGAGAATCTTTTTGTGTAGTGAGTTGAAAGACTTTGTGCTTCAACTCACAAGAATTTTGGTAATAACTATTTAGGTTAATATTAGAAGTGTAGAAGCATTATTGAATATTACCGTGAAACATTGTAAACATCTTTTCTAAAAGAAGAGAAAAGGATGAATGTAACACACCCCTGAAGTTAGTATTTAGTGTAAATAAGTTTGTAATAGTTAAAAGGGAACCGCCCCTTACTGAGAGGAGAGATTTATCTCACCACATGGTGGTTGATAGAACCATTTTGTCATTAGTTATCTAAATGACAAAACATTCACACAACAAGTGGCTATCACCTCATAGGGATTCTGAATTTAGATCGCATTTGTTTAGGGTAAAATTGAGATTGTCTAGTTTTTAAGTGTTTAGATGTTTGAATCCTCCTTTCACCCAATACATTCAAGGATCTAGGGTCAAGTGACAATTCACTATCATACCCTAGATCACTATGAGATGTAGGGAAACTTGGATTAGGGTGTTTAATTATCAAATTTCCTTCTATCATGCTTAATTGATCATTAAAACCCTAATTTTGCAAATACGACTATAAACAAAAGAATAACATAAAAGCTCTTGTAGATGGAAGAAAAGTATCAAATCACATAGTACATATTTTTGGGGTTTTGAGGCAGAAAATTTGGGGATAAAATAGTGGGCGCCCAAGTCCAAAGCCTTACTTTTTGTCCAAATCTGAAAACTTATTCTGCAACTCTTCCCTATTGTCTTAGAGATTTTCCTGTCATGGAAGTTGGAGGACTAATGAATGGGTGTCCAAGTCCAAGTGGTTGTTTTTTCTTCTATTCTACAATTCTGACACTTCAAGATGCCTTCCTGTAACTTCACTTTTCCAAGCTCCACAACCTGTAACCTGTAACCATGAAAACTTTGGGAGGGGGTTGTGGTGTTTAGAGTCTTGCCTCAGTCAAGCCCCAGGGGACACTTAAGTCTTTGGACACCATTGTTAGATAAAGAGTGTGTGCCCTTGTGAGGCAGAGGCAAAAAACAAAGGAAATGATGATGAAAACACAATATAATGTCACCTTGTAGTGAAGATATCATGGGAGGAAGATGCCCTTCATTTCATGATGAAATAGATGCTCAAATCTACAAACACAAACACATAAACCACACAATCTTGCTTTTGCAACATAATGAAAGCCTTAAATCACCTTGAGAATATCATAGCTTGCTAGAAATCATCTAGTTTACAAATGAATGCCTAAACATGCTTATATATGCAACTACAAACACTCCCGCCAAGATTTTTGTAATTCAAACTTACCGTATCGGCATAGGACCCAAATAATGGTCATAAACTGACACCCAAAAATTAGGACTGCCCCAAAATAGAGCAATACTAGGGTGGGGGCACCCAAGTCCTTCCCCCTATTTTCAGTAGGGTTAAGCTCAAGGGGTCCTCCTAGGTCCCATTTGTCATGTTACCTAGGGCTCATTCCATCGGGATGCCAAATTATGAAGTAAGATGTCTTAAATGCATGCAAAAGATCCAGGAGCTAAACCTTATGAGGGAAAAGCCCCCAAGGGGACATTTTCTGACGTTACATTTAGCCCCCACTTTAATGTATGTATAAACGCAAGGCCAATGCATGCATTAAAGTAAGGTCACAAGCACAACAAACATAGCAAGCATGGAGAAGACACACCAATCACATAGAAAGCAGTAACAAGCATGCAAAACATGGAGAAGACAGTTACAGTCACGCAGAACACAGAGAAGACAGTCAATGTATATAAGACATATTAATGCATGGAAGACATAAATGATATATTTTCTTTTCTTTTCCTCATATATATGAAATGCAAATGCAAGTACTGGAAAGTAAACAAACCTCCCATAATACATGATGCACTCATCGCGTAGGTCTTTTTATATATGGGGCAACACCAAGCAAGACATGCAAAACCTCCCAAAATGCAGACTGTATATGGGGCAAATGCAAATTGTATATGGGGCAACAAACACGCCAAACAAAGCAAGCATGTCAAACACACACACTTTGAAGACACAGAGAAAACATGGTAGACAAGCGATGGAGTGTTCCTATTTCTAGGCTCAAAACCATCTCAGGCACATTATAGGCACACACCGACGATTGCGCTTTGCCACAACAATCACCGAAGACATGCTTAAGGGTTGAGTTAGTCACAGAACTACTCCCCACCTCCATAGAGGACTTTTGAAAATGCAACCCCACCCATGTCATGGAGACACCTTACAGTGAAAAGGAAGCATGGCATACAATCCCACCCACATCATGGAGATGTCTTATGGTGAAAAGAGGTATGATCTCAAAAGTATACAACCCCACCCACATCATGGAGATGCCTTATGGTGAAAAGGAGGTATACACAATATATTTCAAGATAGATTGGTTGATTGCAAACAAAATTAGGATGCAAGAAGTACTCATCGCACTAGTCTGCACCTGAAGACAAGCACATTGCTAACATCTATAATAGACAACTTACCTTATATATGCCCCCACCTTAAGGTGGTTGATATCATGAAATGATATCAAGAACATTAAGGTAGCAAGAAAATACACAAGGGAACATAGACTTTCGCAAAGCCCATGCCCCCCGGAAGTGACATGTACTTTACGATCACCAAATATTCCCACAAACACATCCCTGCAAGAAACATGTTAGTGTCTACAAATCATGATAAACAACAACATTAATGCATATGATCAACCACACAAATAGCCAAGGTTATACTATGAATTCAGAGTTTGAGGATAACCGTGGGGCTATATCACGAAGCTCCCCGAATCGAGCACCACCGAGGCTAGATTCAAAGACAAACAAAGGTGCATAGAGGAGCAATATTGTTAAGGTCTGTAAATGTGATAAAAACATCATCAAATTCACTACACGGAAAGCATGAGTGCTTCCACTAAGTGTCAGATAAGATATACAACCCCATTGTCATATTAGGAACTAAGTCCATTTTTTTATTGCTCTCAAAAGGGACACTAGGTCTACATTAGTATAAATGTTTTTCATCATCCGCCCACTAGATGGAAACACTAGAGGAAGGGAAACAATAAATAAGAGAGGAGAAACAAGTGTCTTAGGGACAGTCACATAGGAGGGTGCCCCCAAGTCACCAACCACAACACTATGTCTGCAAGACACAACACACAATAATGAAATCAGAGAGAGATGCAATTTAGAAGAATGATGATACAAATAGAAGAATATCACAATGGAGGTAGTCTCCTGGTATCCTAGACCTTACAAGAGACTCAGGGGTCATCCCAGGAGGCCTGAACAACACATAACACATCACGAGGGAAGCACAATCCTTCTCTTATGCTTAATTGACCATTAAAATCCTAATTTCGTAAATACGACTGTAAACGGAAGAATAACAAAAAAAGCTCTTGCAGACAGAAGCAAAATATCAAATCACAGAGTACCTATTTTCAAGGTTCTGAGGTGGAAAAGTCAAGGACAAAAGAGCAGCAGCCCAAGTCCAATGCCCTACTTTTTGTCTAGATCTAGAAATTCAGTATGCAACTCTTCTCTCTTGTCCTAGAGATTTTCTCATCATGAAAGTTGGAGGACTAATGAGCGGGCGCCCAAGTCCAGGTGGTTTCTTTCCTTCTATTCTGCAATTCTGACACTTCAAGATGCCTTCCTGTAACTTAACTTTTCCCAGCTCCGTAACCTATAACCTACAACCATGAAAAATTTGGGAGGAGGTTGTCATGTTTAGAGGCTTGCCTCAGTCACGCCCCGGAGAACACTTAAGTCTCTGAACATCGTTGTCAGATAAAGAGTGCGTGCCCTTGTGAGGCAGAGGTAAAAACCAGAGGAAATGATGATGAAAACACAATATAATGTCACCTTGTAGTGAAGATATCATGGGAGGAAGATGCCCTTCATTCCATCATGAAATGGATGCTCATATCTGCAAACACAGACACATAAACCACACAATTATGCTCTTGCAGCACAATGAAACCCTTGAATCACCTTGAGAACACAATAGGTTGCTAGTAATCATCTAGTTTACAAATGAATGCCTAAACATGCTTATATATGCAACTACAAACACTTCCACCAAGATTTTCATAATTCAAACTTACCGTGTTGGCATAGGACCCAAATAACGGTCATAAACCAACACCTAAAAATTGGGACTGCCCCAAAATAGGGCAAGACTAGGGCGCGGGCACCGAAGTCCTCCCCACTATTTTGGGTAGGGTTAAGCTCAAGGGGTCCTCCTAGGTCCTATTTGTCATGTTTCCTAGGGCTCATTCCATCGGGATGCCAAATTATGAAGTAAGATGTCCTAAATGCACATGCAAAAGACTCGGGAGCTAAACCTTGAGGGAAAAGCCCCCAAGGGGACATTTTCTGACGTTACAACATTATCTCAATTTTGATTGACTTCCCCACCTTCGGGTGATGTGCCTAATGTAGGGTGTTGGCCCAACTACGTTATGTGTGTGTGTCACCGAGCGTACATGTTGCACACGAGGGGTTTTTGTGAGTGAGGTGGGAAGATTTTTGATAATTCATGTCATCACCACATGGAAAATGTGGACATGACATGTGGTTATCATGTCATAACCACATGGCAAATGTGGGCATGACATAACCACTAAGGTTACACAACTTAAAAATTAGAGTTTATATTCATAGATCAATGTTTAGAATCAACAAAAGAGAGGATATTTGGATAAAGTATATAACATGATAGAAGTTATAATAATGATAGAAGTTATGGTAAAAATGCCCCTAGACCACCTAGAGTCTGGAATACTAGACCTAACAATGGCTCTCTACCTTCACCTTTAGACAATCAGGCACCTCTTGAACCAATGAAAACTACAAGAGTCAACTTAGCTAAAGCTGCACTAAATAACTAGTGGAGAATCCACAACACTAGTGCACATGTAGAATTAGATTGTCCCCAGTTCAAAATTGTTGCTAGTATATTCCAGGCAGAAGTGCAAAATACAGAAGGTGAAGGGGATTCTTCTCAAGGAAATAAGTTGGTTCCTATGGGTTATGAATCTGCAATGGTCCTAGAAAGCTCTATGCATCACCAACAGCAAATGAATACGGTGCATGAAAATTATACTCTAGTTTGTGAAGAGTCAACATTAGCATTTGAGACACATGTTTTCCCTTTTGAGGATGAGAATGAGCCAGAACTAGAGGCAGATGAGGTCCATGCTTTTCAATAGTACCAAAGAGGTCATAATTATAATTTGAGGAGTAATAATAATCGTCCACCTAGTCCATTGACCAGTTCAATTCCACCAAACAATTTCAATACTCCTCTAGATCTGAATGCTGGCAACAATCCAAGACTTCTAAAGGTGAATCAACATCTTTTTGCATTGTCTACAACTGTAACAAAAGGTATGAATTAGTCAACTAAATTTGATAAGTTAGTTACATATTTAGTTGATGAAATGAAGAAAATCAAGATTAGCTTATCTTTGTTTTAATTATGTAAGACCCTAATCATAAAGAAGGTTTTCCTTAAGTCCTTAGAAGAACCTATAGCAAGGGATGACATACCTAGAAAATTCCCTGTCAAAAATCCTATACCTAGGGATACTCCTTTCAAACATAAAGACAAAGGTCAATTACATACTACAGATGTAGCCCAGGTAGCATTATATAAAGAAAAATTTGAATCACCTCCATTCCTCCTTACTCTAAGGATATTTGGAAAGAATTTACATAATTTAGATTCTGGAGCATCCACAAATCTTATGCCCCTCTCTATATGCCAAGCATTAGGTCTTTCTCCTACTAAATCTCTAAAGAAAGTCACTTAGTTGGATAAATCTCAGAAGTCAATGTCATAGGTGAACTAACTCATATCCATATGCATTTAGCATCTGACCCTAGGGTGCAACATTTCATAGATATTCTAGTTGATATTCTTGATACCTACAGTATTCTCTTGAGTAGAGACTGGTCCAAAACCCTCAATGGATATATGTCCATTGACTTTTTACACATGTGGTTTCCCTGGAGAGGTATCCCTAACTAGGTCCATATTGAAGTAGAACATCAGCTGAAACATATGATCACAAAGTATCATCAGAACACTGAGGTGTTATATCTTGAAGTAGAACCAAGAGTATATATGTTAAAGTCTCAAGGAGTCAAGATAGAGGAAATACTCATGTGCATGCATGTACATGCAGATGATAAGAAAGATGAATTCATGCCTAGAGCAAGTGTATTAGTAGAACCTGGCCAAGATTCATCAGATGAGGATGAATCTAATCATTTTCATGAGTTTGAAAGGTACTTATCCAAGGAAGTTCAAAGGTGCTAGTTGCGGGGGATATCTTTTATGGATGTGCTTATGAAAGGATGGTGTAGATTGCATGAAAATTCACATTCAAAAAACACCTGAATTTTATGTCTTGACATGGTTGAAAAGGAAAAAAGGATATGTTTGAAAAACAAGCAATCATTGCCATATGTGATTGAGAAGTCTAATATAGATGAGAATAATCGCTTGTTACTTCGTTAGAATGTGGGAAGACATGAAGAAGAATCAGAAGAAAAGACTATAATATCTTAGGATAAAGTATATGAAGACAATCAGTCCATAAAAAGAAAAAATATCAATGGGATTGATAGTCAAAAATAATAATATCTAGATGTTCCAACTTCTCAAAAGCAACCAAAGGTGATCAAGAAAGAACCACAAAGGATCAAATGGATATCTGTAGGAAGTGCTTCTCATGTCAAAAGAAAGAAAGAAGGTCTAGATAAAGATACACCAAAAGAGAAACCATGGATACTAAGGTTTGATGGATCTAAGTCTAAGCATGGTGTTGGAGTAGGGATAGATTTGATTGATCCGCAAGGAAAATCTTATCTTGCAGTATATAGGGTCTAGTTTCATAGCACTAATAATGTGGCAGAGTATGAAGAATTGATCCATGGCCTACTTTTTGATTTAAAGAAAAGGGTGAAGATACTGCATGTGTTTGGAGATTTAGAGTAAGAAATTGTCCAATTACAAACACAGGGTGTGGGATTTAATTGAAGGATTTGATGCCTTCAACATCACTCATGTTCCAAGGAAACATAATCAACATTCAAATGCTTTAGCCATAACTACTAGTACCCTAGAGCCATTGACAGTGTTAGGGCTTAAGAAATTCTCAGTGGAGTTAGTGTCAGTGCCATTAGTACCTGACAATGTGATAAATTTCCAAGTTTTTTAAGTTGAGCAACACATTCTTGATTTCATCACTAGTAGAGACATATTTGAATCTCATGTGATATATGAGCATAGTCTTGATGATCAGACATGGGAGGATGAAGATATTATCAAGATACCCAATAAAAAAATCCCCAAAGGAATGACTAAGATTGAGAGAATGTTTGATCTGGATAATATCACTAAGAAAATAGATTTGCCCAAAACAGATGGTGGCAAGTATGAGCCTATTAATATAGGTCAAGATTAGACATTATAAATATCCTCATGGGAAAAGCATGCATTCTAGTGGAGAGTGAAGGGATAATTTAGGCCTTGAGAGATTATATACATGTGATAGCATGGACATATGATGAGTTGCAAACATATGATACTTCAATCATTACTCACACTATACCACTAAAGTCTGATGTCAAACCATTCAGACAGAAGCAAAGGCCAGTGAGTGCCTTGCTAGAATCAATAATATGTAAAGAAATCAAGAAGATTTGAATAGCTAGAATTAGCTTTCCAATAAGACACTCTACATGGGTAGCTAATCTAGTACCTGTGAGAAAGAAGAACGTGGACATCTGTTTATGTGTAGATTTCAGGGATCTAAACAAAGATTCAAAGAAGGATAATTATCCTCTCCCCTCATTAGATGAAGTACTCCATAAGGTCAATAAAGTACAGATGATGACTTTCTTATATGAAGTCTCTAGATATAACCAGGTTATGGTAGATAAGATCGATAGATTGAAGACAACATTCACCACCAAGTGGGGGATATTCACATACAGGAGCATGAATTTGGCTTGATCAATCTAGAGCAATGTTTTAGCATGCTATGGACATTACCTTTGGAGGGTTAGTGGGTCAATGGATCATTATTTACATGGATGACTTAACAATATTCTTGAAACAGAGAGATCATGTTGAAGATTTGAGAAAAGTACTCCAAAGGTGCGAAAAGTATGGTATCTCTTTAAATCCTAAGAATTGCATCTTTGGCATCACTACTAGTAAGCTATTAGGACATTTAGTGTTATAAAATGGGATTACTATAGATCCAGATCGAGTAGGCTCAATCATGAAGCTTCAATTACCATCAAGTAAGAAAGAGTTGAAATCTTATTTTGGGAAGATAAATTTTGTCAGGAAGTTCATAACTAGATTTATAGATATAGTAAGTCCATTGAACACCATGTTGAAGAATGATGCCAATATTGAATGGTCTCTAGAAGCCAAGGAAGCCTTTGAAGACATCAAGAAAGCAATAGTTGATGCCCCAATGCTAAGTAGCCCTGATTACACAAAAGATTTTTAGATATACTCTTTTACTTCTATTCATACTTGTGCAGCTGTGTTGACCCAAAAGAATGAGTTCAAAGAAGAAAAACCAATAGTCTTCATGAATCTTCCATTCAGCGATGCACAAATAAGATATCTGGATGTGGAGAGACAAGCTCTTGTTTTGGTAAGAGCCACAAAGAAATTTAAGCATTACATCCTAAGAAGCAAGTTGATTGTTGTGGTGTATGATGTAGTAGTTAAGATGCTATTGATGCAAAGTGAGTCTAGTGAGAAATGATCCAAGTGGATTACCATTTTCTAGGAATATGACATGGAGATCACTCCAATGAAGTTATTTAGGGGGCAATCTTTGACCCAAATGATTGCAGAAACTAACCCAAATCTAATCAATCAACAATATACATTATACTCCAATAATCAAGATGACTGGTATTCTAGTATTAAACATGTCATGATCTTAGGAAAGTCTTTGAACCATATGAAGCCTTCTTAGAGAAGGGTGTTAAGACTAAAATCCTAGAATTATATGATGAAGGGAGGGATCTTATTCAGAAGGAATCATGAAGGGATATACCTTAGTTGCCTTGATAGACTAGAAGATGATAAGGTTTTACAATAATTACATGATAGGTTTGGAACAACACATGGATCCTACCTAGCTACAGCACATAAAAGCCTCAGGACAGGATATTATTGGCCCATAATTTTCAAAGACACTATTGACATAGCAAACATTGTCATACTTGTCAAACAACCACCAATAAATAAAGATATGTTGCACAACCTTTGCAGCCAGTAATGGAGATGCACCCTTTTGCACAATGGGGGATGAACTTTAGAGGAGTAATCAATCCACCATCTTTAGCTAGGCACAGGTATGTTCTAATAGTTACTAATTATTGCACTAGATGGACAGAAGCGATTGGCAGAAAAAACATGCACCACGGAGGATGTGATCAAATTCCTAGAAACCAACATTATCACAATATTTTGAGTTCCCTTTGCCCTAGTATGTGATAATGGGCCTACTTTTGCTTCATTAAAATTTTTCAATTGGACTTTTGAATATGACATAACCCTGAAGTTTTCATCTAACTATTATCCTCAGGGAAATGGATAAGAAGAATCCACAAATAAGAACTTACTAAACATTATCAAGAAATTGGTAGACAAAAATCCTAGGGAATGGAACACCCTACTGAAATATGCATTATGGGTGGATAGGAAAAGAGTAAAAGAAGACCTAGCAACTCTCCTTACCAATTAGTATATGGAGTGGATCCAATCCTACCAATAAATCTAAAGATCCCCACTCTTGAATTCAAACAAGAATACTTGGGTCTAGATGACAAGTTAGAGGTCAGATTGTTGCAGCTCGTGCATCTAGAAGAGAAGAGAGATAGAGCTATAGATCACTTTTCAAAACATCAAGATTGTAACATCCACATTCTAAAAACACAATAATATAGAGAAGTTACCATGGAATAAATTCAACAAGGTAAAAAATGAGAGATAATTTTTCTTTTATTTATCATATAATCAAGTAACGACAAATAGCAAGAATCTCTTACATAAAAAATATGACATATTGTCTTTCTCAATTACAAGTATCTGCATAAGTAATTCAATTACATAAACAAATTTGGAAAGATCACTACTTCTGAATATCTAACATCTTTATCATAAGCCTTGGCATGTTTGCTACTGGAGAGAGAGAAAGAGAGCATCTTTCAAGTGTTTTACCTCCATCCACAGACAAGAGGTCTCCAACACATCTTCCACATAGGAAGTGGCCCTACCCTTCACGAGGAATATAGACCAAAGGTGACCAGTGGTAATTTGTCTTCCGAGTACATAGTGTTGTATCCTACATAACTCTATCAACCATACAACCCTAGATACCCTATAGCTAAGTATGATTTTCTGATAGGTTATGCAATCCAGATACAGTGAACTGACAATGCATACAGAAAATGAATGCATTACTTTGGCCAAAGTATTAATATCAATAACGTTCATATTGAACATGGTCGAAACGTTCATATTGAACGTGGTCGAAAAGTTCACCCACCCTAACTCAACTTGGATATTGTCATATTCTTACAATTTCATTATCACCAACTATGTTTACATGTATAGTTTTAACATATTTCCTAGCAATGGTCTACTTGACTTAGATGATTTCATATAGATATAACTAACTATTTGTTTCCATATTCAATACTAGGGTTTTCATTGCAACCTTTAATAATTCTGATGTTTCAAAATAATCCTACCTCATAACTATGAGACTAAGGTTTAAAAACAACCCCTAGGTTTACTCAATCAAGATTAAGAATAATATAGTTTAGGAAAAGATATTACCTCCTACACAATGGAGTATGAGTACCTTCTTTTTCCCCTATTGCGATATCATTGTTAATCATAAAGTTTATAGAATATATAAATATATATGTTTCCTTACTATGCAATATTCAAGTTTAGACTTCTCTATTCCCATCATAATGATTTACAACAATATTATACTTATCATGATTAATATAATAGGTAATAAAGATTGCCCTATGGTTCTTATTTCTCTTACCAATCTATTCCTGGTTTCCCATCCCTCGACTAGATAAAATGGTTTTCCAAAGATAACTAAGAATCTAGGGTTTGAATAGAATTTGTTTTGACATATAACTAAACAAAGAATGTTTTAAATCAATATCAACCTAGCTTAATGATTAAACCATGTTAATCATAGCTAAAGAGTATACCTACCAAAGTTTCATTTTGCACTAAAAACACCGAATGTCTTTTTCCTGATTAAACTTATAAGATCATAGTTGATCTGCTATATGATAAATCACAATCATCAAAGTGACTGGTTCAAGCTTATAAGGCTCATAATAACTATAGAAATAACCTTATTTGGGCATGTGAAAAGCAATGATCATACTGTCACTACACAGTAGTTTTTACATGATAACAGTTTTAAAAACATATTGTGTGTTTTTGGCTCATGGTGTTCTAGTTTCAGAATCTAATGATATTAGGATGCATCGGCCAATAAATCTCACTTGATGCTATTGAATGTCTTGTATGATAACAAGCAGTTTACTAACAACACTACCTATCACTTAGAATAATGATTCTAACATAGTCAACACCATTGGTTTTGAATCAAAAACACATCGAATTCTATGATGTAGTCTTACTCACAATTCGAATGACTACATACAAAACACAATAGTGAATATCACATAAGAAATTTGATTCCACATTGATTATAATGCACAATATGTAGAAGAAGATAACCTGATAGGCGATGGCTATAAAGGATGACTAAGTTTTTAGACTGCGAACTCCTCAAGACATTAAAGGCCGATGTATATTTCCTTCACAAAGACGTTTCTTCACACCTGCTACCCACATCGAACCACTTTAAGTATGACACCAACCTCTCGACTCCCATAGAGTCATTCTCCTTATAGGTTGTCTACCATGACCCCTAAAGAGTCATTTCTTCATTACTGCCCTGGATTTAACAGTTAGAAACATAAGTATACATGAACAATCCACTAAAGCTATGGTTAAAACTGAATCCTCGTAAGATGTATGGTTTAATGTTGAGAGGTTGGTGACTTAGCATGGAGAATGTGGTTTAAAACACCATGAATTTCTCTCAAGAGGCTGACAAGCATTAATACCATTTATTTGATCATTTAGTGATCACATTGGATAGTCCGATCCATCACTTGAGACAAGAAAAACATTCCTATGAATATGCCTATGGCTGCTCCATGATTGAGCAAGCGATTAATAATCTTGAGATATTAATCTCAAGTTGATATTTATATATATATTCATATATATTGAAGTAATGGTTTATCATGACAACTACCTTACTTGATCATTTATGCTTTGATCAATATATGATAATAATAATAATAAGTTGAAAGGCTTACGAATAATGTGAAAGGGTCGACCTTGTCTCCCCTTCATAGACTCTTGTTAAATCACATCAACTTGACTTGATAAGATCATCATATGATGTTTTGATATGAACAATTTAACCTTTGATGACTTAAGGAAGCTAACACAACAATTTTGTGACAATGTCGACATAAGATTTACGTTGATCATAAATAGACATTGTTTTACTTTGAAGACGTCATTTTCTTTTACAAAAGACAATGTCGACACATACGACTAACCTAGAAAAGAATCAAAAGATATCAACTACTTGTCGAATAGACTCAAGATTTATATTGGCAAAACATGACTTACCTCTATTGATATTGGTTCACATTTTGTTAAACACTTATACTCGTTTTGGCAAACAAACACCTATAACCCAAGGTCTATATTTCTCTCCTTGAAAGATACTCTCTCTTTTCTCTGAGAGTCATCCACAACCTGTAATCCTGTATAAAACTTGAAATCAATAGATTATGATTAGTGCATCATTATTCAAACAATAAACCAAATCTTATAATACAATTATTAAATCGATAAAACATTTGCATTACCATAATTCCATAAATGCCATACAATAGAATCTATTTTTTTTTAGTGATATGAATCTAAACATCAAAATAGATTTACTTATGTTCAAGTAAATGTAAAAAGTATTAGCAAGAAAAAAATTGGGGATGTAACATATCCTTCCCCTAAAGATTCATCGTCCTCGATGATATAAAGTATCAAAATGTAACTAAAAGCAAGTTCATTATTTTTCAACTAGTAAAAGTATTAAATAAATGAGGAAACTTCTGATAAAATTCATGGTAGGCCTCCCATGTAGTATTTTCCTTAGCATATTGGTCCCATTGGACCTTGCACTACAAGACCTCTCTATTATGCAAGCGGAGCTTGCGTGTTTGTAACACTTTGAGTGGTTTGATCATGACCACCCCTAGGTCCTTCATCTGTAAAGAATTTCAATTTAAAATATGATTATCACCTGCAATATATTTCCTTAAATAAGAAACATGAAAATCATTGTGCATTTTAGACAAAGCTGGCGGTAGAGCAATTCTGTAGGCAACTAGATTGATCACTTTGAGTACTTCAAAGGGTCCCACATATCAAGCAGCTAGTTTAGAAGACTTCCCATACTTAATAGAACTTTTCTGAGGTTTGACCCTCAAAAGAACTTTCTCTCCAATAGAGAATTGTCTTGGTACACGCTTGGCATCTGCATAACTCTTTTTCCTATCATTGGCTTTTGCCAATCTTTTTCTGATTAGCTTAATTTTTTCTTCCATTTCTGCTAGCATTTCCAGTCTAATGCTAATCTTATCTTCTAGCTTATCCCAACTTATAGGAGTTCGACATCTTCTTCCATACAATGCTTCAAATGGTGCCATCTTGATAGCGGAACGATAGGAATTTTTGTAAGCAAATTCCACAAGTGGTAAGTATTCTTCCCACTTATATTGCTGATCCATTTAATACATTCGCAACAAATCTTCCAAAACTTGGTTAACACTCTCAGTTTGCCCATCAGTTTTAGGATGATAAGCTATACTCACATTGAGTTTTGTCCCTAGTGCAAAGAACAAGGTTTGTCAAAACCTTGATGTTATATGCGCATATCTATCCGAGATAATCTTTTCAGGGAAACCATGCAATCTAAACACTTCGTGAACAAATTTGCAGGCTAACACTAGTGCCCCATCAGACAAATTCCCTGGTATGAAATGTGCTACCTTTGTGAGTTTATCAACCACAACTAAAATGGCATCGTGTCTATTCCTAGACATAGAAAGGCCTTGAACAAAATCCATAGTTATAACTTGCCATTTCCACTCTGGTACATCATGCAGGTACAATAATCCTACTGGGTGTTGATGTTCTTCTTTAACCCTCTAGCATTCTAAACAACTTGCTACAAATCTTGCAGCATCATTCTTCATTCCTTTTCAAAAATAAAGAGGTTAACATCTACTAGAAGTTTGGTCACTCCTAGATGTCTGGAGTATGGTGTGGTATGAACTTCTTACCATACTAGATTCCTTAATTCAGCTGAGTTAGGAAAATACATTCTACTTCTAAACCTCAATAGTTCATCTGACTCAAATAGAAACCCATCATACCTTGGGTCTCTAGGATTAACCTCTAGAGCCTACTTAACCTGCTCATAATATTCATCACTAGAAAAATTTTGTAGCACTAAATATTTAAAATTTCCATGAATAATGACAATTGAAGATATATGTCTTCTACAACTCAAAGCATCAGCTACTCTATTCTCTTTTCCTTTGATGTAGTTTATCAAAAAATTCATAGTTATATATCAATTCTAACCATCTCCTTTGTCGAGCATTCAGATGTGGTTGAGAGAAAATATACCTAAGACTGATGGTCTGGTTCAAGTACCAAGGTTTTCCCTAACAAATAGTGCCTCCACATTTGCAAAGCATGAGTAACTGCTGCCAATTCAAGATCATGTGGTGCATAATTTTTCTCATAGGATTTTATTTTTCTAGACTCATATGCTATCACTCTCCCATCTTGCATGAGCACTCCTCCTAATCCTTCTCTTGAGGCATCTATTATTACCTCAAACTGTCCTTCAGGGTCAGGAACCTTCAAAATTGGAGTTGAAGTTAACTTTCCTTTAAAAGATCAAATGCCTTCGAACATTTGTTTGTCCATTCAAACCACTTTCCTTTCCTTTGTAGGGAAGTGATTGGACTAGAAATACTAGAGAAATTTAAAATACACTTTCTATAATAACCATCCAGGCCCATGAAACTATGCACTTCATGCACATTTGTGGGTATCGGCCAATCCAGAATAGCTGTAATTTTTTTAGGATCAATAGATATTCCATTTCTAGATATAATATGCCCTAGATATTCAATCTCCTTCCAGAAGAATGAACATTTTGACAGTTTTCCATATAACTTATGTTCTCTTAACCATTGCAGAACCAATTGTAAATGTTGATGATGTTCTTCTTCATTCTTAGAGTAAATAAGTATATCATCAAGAAAGACTAGAACAAACATGTCTAAACAATCTCTGAATACACCATTCATGAGGTTCATGAATGCAGTAGGGGCATTCATCAAACCAAATGGAAACACTGTGAACTCATAGTGCCCATATCTGGTTCTAAAAGTAGTCTTATGGATATCCTCATCTTTCAACCTTAACTGATGATATCTCGATCACAAATCAATCTTTGAAAATGTTGCAGCTCCACACATTTGATCAAAGAGATCGTCAATACGTGGCAAAGGATATTTGTTCTTTAAAATTTCTTTATTAAGCATATGATAATCTATACATAAATGAAGAGTTCCATCCTTCTTCTTAACAAAGATAACTAGAGCACCCATGGTGAAACACTGGGTCTAATCAAACCTTTTGCCAACAATTCTTGTAAATGGGCTTTCAATTCCATTAACTCCGTAGTTGTCATATGATAGGGTGCTTTTGATATACGCTCAGATCCTAGTTTAATAACAATTACAAAATCAAAAACCCTCTTGGGAGGCAGTCCTGGAAATTCTTCTAGAAAAACATCTTGAAAATCCTGAAGAAAGGGGCACTTTTCTTCAAAAGTTGAACTAGGGCTTTCTAACCCTTCCTCCACTTGTTCCATTTTAACTACAAAAAATTGATAACCTCTTTGTCTAACCCTTTTCAATTGCTTAGTAGAGATAGGTCTAATCTCAACTTCTCTTTGAATTCCTTGGATTTGGGTCTGATTTCCCAAATCATTTAAGCATTCAACTATTTTTGAAAAATAGTCAACCTTAGCTCTATGCTTCCATAACCAACTCATTCCTAGGATTACATCATAGGAACCTAAGGGGGCTACATATAGATTTACTTCCATTGAGAAACTAGGGAGATCAATCTTGGCCTCAAACAAATATTGCTCTACCTGAGCCTTAGATTGGTTAGCGTATTCTACTGACCAAGGTTTAGACATGAACCCAACTTTTCTAGGAAACTTATTTAAAATTCTAGGAGAAACAAAGATTTCAATCATGTATCAATCAAAATAGATATAGGGACTCCAAACAAAGTACTTGTCATTTCAATGGGTGTAATTTGATACTCTGCTTGACGATTGTCGAGAGCTGCATGAATCCTTTCCTAGAAAGCTTCTTGCTGAGTAGGTAGTGCAGTACCTCTTTGTTGACCATTTTGATTCTTGTTTGGGCAATGATTAGCATAATGGTTGACTCCATAAGTAAAGCATCCTCTAATGAGTCCCCTATTATCTGAAGTCTTTCCATTCTAATCCACATTCCTTTTGTAATTACCATTCTTCTTCTCATTTCTAGGTCCACCCCTATTTTTCTGAGTTCCTTTATCTTTTCTCTTGTTCTCATAGATCTTATCATTTCTTCTCTTGAATGATTGGTTAGTAGGAGTTCCATTAAATCTCTTGTAGTTTCTATCACGATAAGCTGAGATGGATTTCATCTTTTGTTCTTGCTTGATCACCTTCTCGTACACTTGATCCATTGTTGTGGGACCATGTACGTCCACCTCTCCACCAATTTGAGCTTTTAAACCCATGATGAATTTTTTGATTTTGAATCTCTCATCTTTTTGATATTGAGGCACATATTTCAGAAGTCGGGAGAATTTTTCTCCATATTCCACCACTGTCATGTCTCCTTGTCGGAGATTCTAAAAATCAGTCAATTTCTGATCAAAATAAAGTTGTGGTAGAAATCTTTTGTGAAAGAGCTCCACAAACTCATCCCAAGTTACCCTTAAAGAAATTAAGTTCAATTCCATCTTCTTATTCATCCACCACGTGGAAGCTTCTCCTGCCAGTTGGAATGCTCCCCAAACTACCTTGGTTACTTCCAAGTAATTCCTTATCTCGAAATACTTTTCCATTTTTGTCAACCAAGCTTCCACTGCATCTCCAGTCACCGTTCCATCAAATTTTGGTCGAGTGACCTTCTTCATATCCTTAGAGAGTTCTGAGGTCAGTCTATCCCTTGCCTCTTTATGAGGTTTTGTACTGTTACTTTGCTCTTCGTGATTCTCTCCACTTTCTCCACGAGAGTTTTTGCCTCCTCCCTTGGAATTCCCTTTATCATCCACCTTCTTTTCCAAATCACCTAGTCTTTTCTTAATTTCCTCAAGCATGGTTATTATCTAGTCCAATTTATTATTTGGTGGGTGGTTTTTCTCTTGACTTCCTCCTTGGTTAGTTCTTGTTTGAACCATGTTTATCATTTTTCTCACACTTGAGAATATTGAGTTGTCTATTAGTTCATGATTATAATGCATCCCATTAAATCAAAACATAATAAACTCAAATCAAACAATAGTTTGGTACAAAAACAACTCTTCTTTATTTATTTCATTTCAAGAGTAAAGAACATTCTTTATTTATACAAGAAATGACTTCAAAGTCGTGCTCATGACGAGTATATCCTTCAGATTCATTTTTAGATACATAATCTTGAGGTATATAACCTTCTGACTTACTATCGGACCTAACTTCTATGATCTCAATAGATGGGGGTATGCGGGGATCTCGTCTTACCATAGTTGTATCCTCATCTGACATATATGCTATGATTTTAGTAGTGATCTTAAATCTTTCAATGTTTTCCTTTCTCACTCGTTTGATTTGAGTTAAGGCATTCGCAAGGGTTTCAGGATGACTTAACCATATGTCACTCTCATCATTAGTTCCCTCAAAAGTTTTAATAATGGCTTCACATTCTCTTTTTGCTTTAAGGAAATGTTTACTCCCATTAACAGACTTTCTCGCTGTCTTCTTAAGATGTACCATCCTAGCACAGAAAATTTTAAACATTAGCTAACCGCATAATGTTGACTACAGGGAAGCATAGTGGTCTCATAAGCCCTATTACTAAACCTGGTAGCTCTGATATCATATGTAACATCCACATTCTAAAAACACAATAATATAGAGAACTTACCATGGAATAAATTCAACAAGGTACAAAATGAGAGATAATTTTTCTTTTATTTATCATATAAGGGTAAGTGCAAAAAGATGGGGGCCAAAAAGTGCCCAAATGGTTTTTAAGAAAAACAATACATAACGTGAGCACGTTATAACATGCTCGTGTTATGAAGTACTATAAATAAATAAAAAAGGGTTTGCATCTCATTTTATTTCTTTTTCTCCACAACTCCCGCAATCTGCAAACCCTAGAAAGCGCGCTCGCGTTTTGGATTCCTCAATTCAACATAAAAATCTTATCGATTCATCGCCAGAATGCCACCACGAGGTCGAGCATGCCAAAGGAGTGAGTTTATTTTTTTTTTGTTTGAATTTGTTTCTAAATAGGTAGGTTTGAGTTGATTTTTGATGTATATTTCATTAATTGTTAGGAAATGTTAATGCACCTCCTCCTCCTCCTCAAAATCCATAAAATCCTGAGGAGGAAATACCTGTAGAACAACAACCTCCTCCATCCATTCTTCGACATGCCCCTGGAACACAAGAAAATATAATGGGGCAAATTGAAAACAACAAAAAGGAAATTGAAGATATAATTGCAAGGTTGAAAGATCCTTCCACTTCAACCTTGCATACGTCCATGCTTGCCGAATCTCTTGAGTCTATGTTATCAAATGTAGATTCAATTAGCAAGCAAATAACTAGTTGGATGGATAAGAAGAGAGAGTTTAGAGATTACTATGTAGAGAAGTTGTCATACCAAGATGTGAAAAAATTACAAATTACAAAATTAGACTTGTGTTCGATTTTCACAAACCCACAAACAAATCAACCTCCACCCATTACATGCAAGAGGTTCCCTATCCATTGGTGCAACAACCAAGCGATAAGGGACAATTTTGGGCAGAGGTGGTGGATAGTTTTTGACCATCCTCCGTGCAATAATAATGAGGTCCCATAATACTTTTTGAGGAAACTCTACTACGAGTTTGTCCTCAATAAAGTGCCAAACTATTTTGATATGTAGGACTTCCAGGGTAGAGGTGGGGGGTCAGTACAAGATAGACCAGGGGCACGTCTTGACCCACAGTAGGTAGTGAGATGAGTAATTAGCAGACCAGCCCATGAGCATGTTTCTATCCCTTCCATTGTGAAGGAGAGTGTTGAGGTTGATACACTATAGTCCATTAGTGCCTTGACCCAGAGCATCATAGAGCATGCTGGTCCTATAGCACAGAGTGGGTTGGGAGATAGTGCGAGGAGTAGGGTCCCACCCCATGCTTGTCAGGCTTACGGGTCAGCCTGTGGTTATGACCCCATGGATAGTCAGGACGCAGGTGCATAGGCTACATCTGCAGCTGAGCAGATGGTGATGACAGATACCCTCTTGAGTGAGACTTTCGGCCTTGATACTCAGGTAAATATTAGCAATTTTATTGAATTTAATTTATTAAATTTCATTTTTGAAATGCAAGATTAACTAATTTAAATTGATGATTTTAATGAAATATCAGGGTCATAGTGTCGATGCAGTTTTCAGTGGTTCTCCACCTGCATTTTACACTAGATCATCTACTGCCGGGGTATGTAACTAGTAAACAATTATAAATATTACATGTGAATAACATCGTTATATGAATGGTATTCTAATATCTAATTTTGGATGTTGAATAGGTTAATACTGTAGATTTCACGGCAACACCTGCCAACGGTGGTGGACTTCAAAGCTTTACGGAGGTAATAAAATAAATAGTTTAATGAATGAATTGTACTTAGTAGATTTTCGTATGTGAGTTGTGTGCTTTATTGTGTATTTCCAGATGATGCAGGCTGCGAAGACACCTCCCCATGTTCATAGGGCAATGGAGCAAGGTGTGACCTCTATGATTCATAGCTCCATGGCATTGATAAGGGTATGAGGAGGAATAGTAAATTTCAATTTACATTCATTGTTATAGTTGTCTATTTTTGAAAAATTAAAAGATTATTGATTTGAAGTTTAATTTCTATCTGGATGGTTTTTATAGGACATGACATCACCAGGGCCTATTCCTGCTACTGAGGCAAGTGAGGAGATAGATTTTATGTTAGCGGTAAGTGATTATTTTGTTAAATGTTTCATTTTTTATAACATGTAATTTCTATATATTAATATCTATACTTTTTATTGTAACAGCTAAAGATGCAAGAAGAACTAAATAGGAGGAGTAGCCCTCGGGTTCATAGTAGACCACCCACATGCATGTCTTCATCCCCTAGAAGATCAAAGGCTGCCCATGATCTATTCTCTTCACCAGCCAGAGGGGAATGACTTTTTATTGTGTTCCTTTGTTGTATGCCTATATGGCATTTGTGGACATATATTTTGTATTGTATATAGTTGACATTGTATGCCTATATGGCATTCTTGTAAGCCTATATGGCTATTTTGTATATATGTTATACTTATATCGACAGATATTGATGTATGCCTATATGAATATTTGGTTAATACAAATTTTTTTTATTGATGGCGTCCATACTTGCATTATAAATCCACATTTGAATGGATATTTGTAGATGGCTACTTCAAATATTTAAAGTTCAATTGTATTACATAGGATGTTTGTTGATCCAATAAGCAAGCTATTATTATTCAAGTATCACCTAAACCTCATTTTGGAACTAAAAGATAAAAGTTGTATTTACAAAAAAAATGAATCATCATGTTGAACAGAAAATATTAATATTCTTTATGAGTAGCATAGAATGTCAACTATATGCAATACAAAAAAATGAATCATCATGTTATTCTTTATGTTTGAGATCCTGAAAATGACTAAGTCTAGTACCCTGATATCCTGAAACACTAGGATGAATATCCAAGTCATTAGGATGATTGCACCTTGAGAAAAAGTCATTAAGATGAGTGCCTAAAGGAGACTTTCTTAAAAATTCAAACATTGAGCAACAAGCATGAAGGGTTAACGCATAATTTGCAACTCATAAAGCCTCAAAAGGGTGCCCAACTTAGAGAGAGCATTCATTTAAGACAAGGTGCCCATTGACACCTGTTCCACCATAAAAGTGCGCCTAAGGTGGAAGGAGAACAAGCCCTTACTAAGTGAAGCGCACCTATTGTCTAAACCACTTCATTATGGCACCCTAGCATGAGGAGGAGTATATAAGTCAATAGGAAATGGTGCCTAGAATGCAAATGTAGGACTCAGTGGCATTTTCAATAAGCATCAATTCACCTTCAGCTTTCAATAAATACATCAAATTGAGCCCCATAAGCCTAGGCACCCTTTGCCTTCAAAAGAACCTTGTATTGACGTCAAGAGTTGGTCGTATCGGTGTATCAGCAGACCTTGGTTAGGCTTTGCCGATAGTGGTTTATCTTGCCGACGAGTGTGGTTCGAAGTCAAAGACATCGATGTATCAGAAGATAATCCCATCGGCACATCGGAAGAGCAGTTGAGAGATTCGCCAATGAAGGGGGTCACACCAACAGTGGAAATCCATCGGTGTACTAGCCCAATGAGATTAGAGTTCACCGATGTTGGGAGTCTCACCAACGGGTGTGGTCCGAAGGTTGTCATTAGTGAGATCGGTGTGTCGACAGAAGATTTTTTTAGTGTACTGATGGTATTAAGTCCTACCGATAGGTGAGGAACTTAGAGTCTCATATCAGAGTGACAAGGACATCGGTGTGAAAGGATATAAAGTCACCTATAGTGGTCTATTTGACTGATAAGAGTCAATGATGGGATGTTTGTCAGAAGTGAAATCAAACGGAGTCATGGTGGCATTGGCCTATCGGACGATGAAATTTTAAGCTCGCCGATGGTATGTTGTCTCACCAAATAGTGAGTTAGAAGGTTCAAAAGTTGATAATTCTAAGCTTCCACTGTGTGCTCTGCATCAGACACTCATCCCTACTATAGTCTAGCATTCTCTAGTTGTGTTCTCCCCTTTGTTTTTGTGAATGCCTCTGGAAGTAATGTTGAGTTACTTGTGATGTCCTTATTGACTAGTGTTGTTTTGGATTCATGTGTAGTCCTTGTTCCTTATAGTCTATGTCTACCTGGCTGTTTGTTGTAACTTATTGAACCACTATAATTTTGAATATTTAGATTTAGAGGGCATTAGACACCAAAACTTCTTGACCTTTAACAACACAACCTAGAATCAATAGATTTTTGTCCATCGCAACTATTCTAGTCAAGACAAAGCAGCATGTTGATCCTCATTCAATCCAAAGTTCATTAATAGGATTATCTTATCATAATATTTAGGGAAATGACCACCTAGATGGACAATGATGTGAGCTATCTATAAAGAAAATTGCAAGAAGTATAGGAGGCATGAGAATCCCTCCATGTTGTTTATCAAGTTGAATGATCTATGACACATCATGTATCATTAGAAAATATTCTCGAAGAGAAAGCAAGTGAAAATACTCAAAACAACTCATAACAAGGTGGAGAAGTTTAAAGGATGGAGTATGCAACACTTTCCAACCTCATAGCCACACTAGTCCAATGGATCAGGATAATACTATCAAGCATCCACATAATAGTAGATAATCTTATCAAAAGTCACAGAGAAATTTCTAAGGACCAAAGTGTTATCCCTATGACTTGACACATACTGCTTGTTTCATAAAGCAAAGGGACATGATATAAATATTGTTGTTATATGGAGCCTAATCAGACTTGGAGGTTAAATTTACCCAACTTTTATCAGCATGGTTTCTCCCCAAATATTTTCCTACTAGTTTTGGCACCTTGAAGTCTAAGTGTTTTTCTTCAGGATCTAGGTGCCAGTTGAAGGTTGTAGTTGCCAAGAAGAGCACCTAGCAAGAGGAAGTCTTTTAGAGTCTCCAAAACACATCAAACCTTCAAGAGGGAAGTTAAAACATGAATAAGCACCAACTTGTCTAGGCACAAACTCAAGCTTGTTGAGGATACACATGGTGCCCAACATTCCTTGGTGATTTCATGAACTTCAAATGCTTAGAACTGTTCAAGGAATACCCAATGCCCCTTCTTGATGATAGGCACCAAAGTGAGGGTGGAATTGCGCCTTGATGGCATTAGGTGCTATCTAGAGTATGCTACTCCATGGAAATGCACCTTCTTTCTTAGAGTAATTCAAACACTCCAAGGTCTTCAGTGATCAATTCCCCAACTTATGAAATGTCCTCCTTCATTTTAAAACACATTGTAATGCTCCAGAGAGATGACTATACCTAGGCGTCAATCTGGGTTAGAAATGCCTCCAAAGTGTGCCTTCTCTTTCAGAATGCAAAACAAGATCCAAAGGTGCTAATAAACTGAAGCACTTCTTTGGAAAAGTCCTAGAGGTTAAGATGCACCTTGTCTTAATGAGGTGCAACTCTTGGGTAAGAAAGTTTGTAAAGTGCACCTAACTTAGTGAAGAGGTTGATAACTTCTAAACCCTTCCTGGAACTTAGATTGCTTCAACTGAAGATCATCTCGCACCAATACATCACCAAACTTTCAATCACAAGATCAATTCAAACTTAGGCGCTCATTAAGAGTCTTTCCAATGTTGGTGTATCTGATAGGTTAAACTGGCAAGAGATGGTGCCTAGCTTCCTAGACCTTGTTTCAATATGTTTGAGTTCCAAAGTTGACTCAATGGTATCAAGATGGTGCCATAGAGTCTTTGGAATAGTTCCTTAGAGTTTCAAAAACATTCTAACTCATTGAAAATTCCTCCTACATGCTTGGGTACCATTTCAAGGTCTTGGAACCATGATGTAGTGCCTTATTTCTCTAGGCGCCCATTCATGATTGTGTAACTTAAAATTGGCACCTAGAGTGAATAGGCTTTCATCCTGACTTAATACACTGCCTCCTTCTGACGATTTTTGGGGCAGCAAAAAACCTTTCACCACGGGCAAATGTATCAGAGATATAAAAAATTGACAAACATTATTGTAGAGGCACTCTACGTGATCACGTTGCCTTGGATGGAATGTTTCTAAGTGACACAGTTTTTGAGTAACATCTTGTCAAAGATTGCTGCCTTTTTGCACTTTGGACTCTTCAGGGATATCATCAGTACAATGTAGCTTGGACTATTTCGACATGTTTGGGTGAAAAAAAGGGACCATGCCTAGCATAAATGTACCCATCCAGATGTTTTGGAATAGTCAGTTTGGTCACATCATGAGCAGGACGAAAGTTACACCCCTTTGCAACTTTACACTGCCTCCTTCTGACGATTTTTGGGCAGTAGAAAACCTTTCACCATGGGCAAATGTCTTAGAGATATAAAAAACTGAGAGAGGTTATTGTAGAGACACTCTATGTGATCGTGTTGCCTTAGACATAATGTTTCTAAGTTACACAGTTTTCAAGTAACATCTCGTCAAAGATTGCTACCTTTTTGCACTTTGGACTCTTTAGGGATATCGTCGGTACAATGTAGCTCAGACTGATTCGATATGTTTGGGTGAAAATAGGACCATGCCTAGCATAAATGTACCCATCTAGATGCATTGGAATAGTCAGTTTGGTTGCATTAGGAGCAGGATGAAAGTTACACCCCTTTACAACTTTACATTGCCTCCTTCTGACGATTTTTGGGGCAGCAGAAAACCTTTCACCATGGGCAAATATCTCAGAGATATAAAAAATTGAGAGAGGTTATTGTAGAGGCACTCTACATGATCATGTTTCCTTAGATGGAATGTTTCTAAGTGACATAGTTTTTGAGTAACATCTCGTCAAAGATTGCTGCCTTTTTGCACTTTGGACTCTTTAGGGATATCGTGGGTACAATGTAGCTCAGACTGTTTCAACATGTTTGGGTGAAAAACAAGACCATGCCTAGCCTAAATGTACCCATCTAGATGTGTTGGTACAGTTAGTTTGGTCACATCACGAGCAGGACACCAAAAATGTAAAAGTTGCTTTGTGCAACTTGACAACATTGACACTTTTTTACAACATGACTCAAAGACTCAAACTGACCCCAAATGACTCAAAGTGACTTAAAATCACCTTGATTTTGGTGCTCAATGTACATTATAGAGGTCGAGGCAATCCTTATCATTCAAACATCTTAGATGAGCGCATAGGAAAGGAAAAAGCTCTAAGTTTCATCATCATGACCGCCTAATATCAAGAGACTTTAATGGCTCAAACCTTAGCATGGAGTCCTGAGGTGCACTTCATGTCTCGTTTCATCCATTTTGGCGCCCTGTATGTGAATGAAGATCTAAAGGCATGAAAGTGGATGTCATTTTGCAAGAGTTTGGATCATCAAAATTAAAATAAATAAGTCTATTAAGCTTGGGTGCCCTTGGTCTTCTTTTCATTCATTATGAGTGCCTTGGGAGAATGGTATATAGGTCATCATCATGATTGGGTGCCCTTGATCCAGAGTGTTGGAGAGATCATCAAATGGTCTCTAGAGGAAGTAGGGTGAGTTATGAGTTTGGTCGCATCAGGAGCAGGACACCAAAAATGCATAACATGATGATGTAAAAATGTGTATATGTGTAAAAATGTAGGAGGAAATTAAAAAAATGACAAACCTTACAAATTAATGTGCATACTTACAACTCAATGTAACATGACTTTACAAAATCAATGTGAATACTTACAAATTAATCCAATGAACCATTCAGGTCTGCTCTACTCTTTATTGTGTCAAGTATTGCTTCATGGTTAGACTCACGCACCTTCCACAAGATTTTGTTCAAAGGTCTACCCCGATACTTTATCAAATGAATATTGGATGCCACAACAAGGTTCGAGTAATGAAGAATCTTCCGATGCATGTCAAAGTCCTGAAATAGCCAAATATTAACACTCTTATGTGGGTACCTTCTAAGCCATGTTCCAGTAATAACCACTGAGCCTATAGGGTATTCGATGTTTTCTCCATCTATAACAGGGGCCTCCAATTTCTTTTTGGCCTCAACACAATGACATAAGTAATAATCTGCTCCCTCTTCATTATCTTCATCTGCAATAACTGCATATACGTGCCCTACATTGATATGTGTAGCAAATTAAATGAAATTAGTCAACATTACAAAAACACTACAAAGTAAGATGACATTACCTGGTTGAACTAGATGAAATTAGATGCATATACATGCCCTATATTACCTAGTTGAACTAAATCTGATATGTGGTCAAAGTCAACTGATGATTCCATCTGTGTTAGTTCTAGTGCCATCAGGGGTCGATACGTGTCAAGTGGGCTAAGATGACTTAACTGCCATTCGTCAACCCACTCCTTTGACTCGCACTCATCCCAGACTTGAATTGTACAGGAAGAACAAAAGAATGACATCTTTCGTGTATGGATACTTCATGAACCTGCAATTGAGCTTCTGAAAGAGTGCATCTCATTTGATCCTGTCAGTGTACAACAGTCCTCATATGGTGCAATGTTAGTAGCATCTATCAACTAAAAAAATCTACGAACTGAAGACTTACCTTCATTACCTAGACCCATGGAAGCATTACACCACTCAACAATCAATTTTGTATCTGTCAACTTTGCATTGTCTTTATACTTTAACTCTTCTCATGCTATGGCTCTTTTGATACATGCTCCTACACCATCATGCTCCCCCTTTCCATGCCTGGCCTCACAAAAGTTCCACATATGTTGAATACCTGTAAAATTATGCCTCCTACTCAGCCAATAGAAATTCTGCAAGTTCTTGAATTGTGATGCACATTTATCCGACCATATGATATGCTGACTTAATGATATGCCCCTTCTAGCCAAATCATTGTAAAACACCTGAAAGCAACCTTGCACGAACTCCGTAGAATGTGTGTGATCATCACTAATATAGAAATTATACTCCCTTATGATCTTTCTGTCATCCTCTGTACTATCATTCACATGAATGAATGCAATGTGCACAAATCTAGAAACCTGTATGGAGTTGTAATATTGTGATTGCACCTCATGCTATGGCTATAGACTGTAGTTCTCTGTAAAGTCAATGACTGAAACATTGCTACCAACCAAAAATGTGTCCTTGCATAACTTGAATTGCAAGTCCAACCATCAAGCTCTATGGGCATGTCTTGCATACTCATACACTATGCTGTCACGAAATATAGGCATAAACTGATACACTGGAATCTTTTCAATAACCAATTCACACCTCTTTGCATTACAGAGAATTTTTCTGTAACATGATAAAGAGACCAATATTAGTTCCTAAGAAATGAATACAAGATAATAGTGGGATTGTATTTTTTTTATGTTGTAAGGTTTTATTCTTGTATAGTTTGACATCATGGTATGTTAAGGTTTGTTTATTACACATAATTATTAAAGAGCCCAAGTGTAGAAAATATACATGGCATCATGTGAGATTATAGGTTGCTTTCTTGATTGGGAATGTGTCTATTTTAAACATGTATGATAAAGCATGATAAAGTAATTCAATCCGAAATAAGGAAAATGTAAAGGACATGCATGTAAAGACTTGACATACCTAAAAAATGAAGATTCAAATGGAGAGAGTACCCAATTATGTAGTGTTTTTTTCTTCTTGCATTAAACTCCTCAACAATTTGAGTTTTTCACCACTTGCTTCCTTTTCAATGTTAAATTGAATAACACTCAAATATAATTACTAACAACAATACTATTAACCAATCTATAATGTTAAATTCATAAAATTGAATCACAATTAACATTGCAACACTACAAAAATTGAAACTTGATTAGATATATATCAAACTTGGTGAGAAAACTATGTTATTTCCTCCTTCTCAAGTTGGCAAAGCAAAAAAGGTGGTGGAAAGATCATGCAAAGGTGGTACAATGTGTCAAATGTGCATGTGAACTTCCCAACAGCATGAAAGCACTTCTTTTTTGTCAGAGCACGCACAGAATCAGTAAGAAAATAGAGCATGTGGGCCTGGATCATGAGGGTCAACACTTTTTTACCATTTCAATAGCAAGACAAAATGCGAGCACATTTTGTACTGCTATAGATTGATCACATCCTTTGCATTGATTACATCTCTTTCCAAACCTTCCCCTTCAGACTTCAATGACCACAAGGGTTTTGACGGAGAATTTTTCTTGTTTCCTACAAGAGCTTGCCAGATGCTCCGCCATATGATAGGCATAACAATGAAGGGGCAAGCCCTCATAATCAAGTTCTTGATAGAAAATGCCCATCAAGGAAGAAAGATAGATCTTCTTTGGAAGAAGAAGTTCTAGTTTGTGACAAATCCTTATCCAAGCATAAATAGCAGGGGTTCTATCAAGCGATTTACAATCCACTTCCACAAAGTCTCCTGAAGACTTCCTAATTGATTCCAAAACATCCACACCCCAAAACTGGAGAGGCAATCAATAAATCAAACCCATGAATCTACATTTGATGAAAGAAACCCTCAACACTATACCTTAAACCCTAATCCCTCAACCCTAAACCTTATCCCTAAACCCTAATCCCTCAACCCTCAACCCTAATCCATCATCCCTCAACTCTAATCCCTCATCCCTAAACCCTAAATGCTATCCCTATTCCTGAACCCTCAATAGACTCGATACTATACCTTAAACCCTAATCCCTCTACCCTCGACACTCTTATTTAACCCTAATCCCTTGACCATTAACCCTATCCCTCAACCTCAACCCTCAAGCCTCAAGCCTCAACCCTCAAATCTCAACATTAAAACCTAATTCATCAACCCTACACCCTAATCCCTCAAACCTAAACCCTATCCCTAAACCATCAACCCTCAACACTATACCTTAAACCCTAATCCCTATCCCTCAACCCTTAACCCTTAAAACTTAAATCCTATCCCTACACCGTCAACACTTGACACTATATCTTAAGCCTTAAACCCTCATCCCTAAAGTCTCAACCCTCAATCCTTAAACCTTCAACCCTAAACCCTATCCCTAATCCCTCTACCCTCGACACTCTAACCCTAACCTCAAGATTAAACCCTAATCCGTCAACCCTAAACCCTATCCCTAAACCCTTAACCCTCGACACTATACCTTAAACCCTAATCCCTAAGCCCTCAATCCTAAACCTTATCCCTAAACCCTAATCCCTCAACCCTCAACCCTAATTTGTCATCCCTCAACTCTAATCCCTCATCCCTAAACCTTAAATGCTATCCCTATTCCTAAACCCTCAGCAGACTCAATACTATACCTTAAACCCTAATCCCTTATCCCTAAACCCTCCAACCATATCCCTAATCCTTATACCCTCCACACTCTACTTTAACCCTAATCCCTTGATCCTCAACCCTATCCCTAAACCCTTGACCCTCGAACCTCAACCCTCAACCCTCAACGTCAAACCCTGATCCCTCAACCCTTAACTCTGATCCCTCGACCCTCAACCCTATCCCTAAACCCTAAACCCTAAACCATCAACCATTAATGTCAAATCCTAATCCCTCAACCCTTCACTCTAATCCCTCAACCCTAAACCTGATCCCTAAACCCTCAACCCTTCACTATAATCCCTCAACCCTAAACCTAATCCCTAAACTTTCAACCCTTGACACTATACCTTAAACCCTAATCCCTCAGCCCTCAACCCTAAACCTTATCCCTAAACCCTAATCCCTCAACCCTCAACCCTAATCCGTCATCCCTCAACTCTAATCCCTCATCCCTAAACCCTAAATGCTATCCCTATTCCTAAACCCTCAACAGACTCGATACTATACCTTAAAACCTATTCCCTTATCCCTAAACCCTCCAACCCTATCCCTAATCCTTATACCCTCCACACTCTACTTTAATCCTAATCCCTTGACCCTCAACCCTATCCCTAAACCCTTGACCCTCAAACCTCAACCCTCAACCCTCAACATTAAACCCTAATCCCTCAACCCTTAACTCTGATCCCTCGACCCTCAACCCTATCCCTAAACGCTCAACCCTCAACATCAAATCCTAATCCCTCAACCCTTCACTCTAATCCCTCAACCCTAAACCTGATCCCTAAACCCTCGACACTATACCTTAAACCCTAATCCCTCAGCCCTCAACCCTAAACCTTATCCCTAAACCCTAATCCCTCAACCCTCAACCCTAATCCATCATCCCTCAACTCTAATCCCTCATCCCTAAATCCTAAATGCTATCCCTATTCCTAAACCCTCAACAGACTTGATACTATACCTTAAACCCTAATCCCTTATCCCTAAACCCTCCAACCCTATCTCTAATCCTTATACCCTCCACACTCTACTTTAACCCTAATCCCTCGACCCTCAACCCTATCCCTAAACCCTTGACCCTCAAACCTCAACCCTCAACCCTCAACGTCAAACCCTAATCCCTCAACCCTTAACTCTGATCCCTTGACCCTCAACCCTATCCCTAAACCCTAAAACCTCAACCCTCAACATCAAATCCTAATCCCTCAACCCTTAACTCTAATCCCTCAACCCTAAACCTGATCCCTAAACCCTCGACACTATACCTTAAACCCTGATCCCTCAGCTCTCAACCCTAAACCTTATCTCTAAACCCTAATCCCTTAACCCCCAACCCTAATCCATCATCCCTCAACTCTAATCCCTCATCCCTAAACCCTAAATGCTATCCCTATTCATAAACCCTCAACAGACTCGATACTATACCTTAAACCCTAATCGCTTATCCCTAAACCCTCCAACCCTCTCCCTAATCCTTATACCCTCCACACTCTACTTTAACGCTTAAACCTCAACGTCAAACCCTAATCCCTCAACCCTTAACTCTGATCCCTTAACCCTCAACCCTATCCCTAAACCCTCAACCCTCAATGTCAAATCCTAATCCCTCAACCCTTCACTCTAATCCCTCAACCCTAAACCCTCGACACTATACCTTAAACCCTAATCCCTCAGCCCTCAACCCTAAACTTTATCCCTAAACCCTAATCCCTCAACCCTCAACCCTAATCCGTCATCCCTCAACTCTAATCTGTCATCCCTAAACCCTAAATGCTATCCCTATTCCTAAACCCTCAACAGACTCGATACTATACCTTAAACCCTAATCCCTTATCCCTAAACCCTTCAACCCTATCCCTAATCCTTATACCCTCCACACTCTACTTTAACCCTAATCCCTCGACCCTCAACCCTATCCCTAAACCCTTGACCCTTAAACATCAACCCTCAACCCTCAATGTCAAACCCTAATCCCTCAACCCTTAACTCTAATCCCTCGACCCTCAACCCTATCCCTAAACCCTAAACCCTAAACCCTCAACGTCAAATCCTAATCCCTCAACCCTTCACTCTAATCCCTCAACCCTAAACCCTATCCCTAAACCCTCGACACTATACCTTAAACCCTAATCCCTCAGCCCTCAACCCTAAACCTTATCCCTAAATGCTAATCCCTCAACTCTCAACCCTAATCCGTCATCCCTCAACTCTAATCCCTCATCCCTAAACCCTAAATGCTATCACTATTCCTAGACCCTCAACGGGCTCGATACTATACCTTAAACCCTAATCCCTCTACCCTCAACACTCTTATTTAACTCTAATCCCTTGACCATTAACCCTATCCCTCAACCTCAACCCTCAACCCTCAACCCTCAACGCTCAACTCTCAACATTAAACCCTAATTCATCAATCCTAAACCCTAATCCCTCAAACCTAAACCCTATCCCTAAACCATCAACCCTCAACACTATACCTTAAACCCTAATCCCTATGCCTCAACCCTTAACCCTTAAAACTTAAACCCTATCCCTACACCCTTAACACTTGACACTATATCTTAAGCCTTAAACCCTCATCCCTAAAGCCTCAACCCTCCATCCTTAAACCTTCAACTCTAAACCCTATCCCTAATCCCTCTACCCTAGACACTCTAACCCTAACCTCGACATTAAATGCTAATCCGTCAACCCTAAACCCTAATCTATCAACCCTAAACCCTATCCCTAAACCCTCAACCCTCAACACTATGCCTTATACCCTAATCCCTCAACCCTCAACCCTAATCCATCATCCCTCATCCCTAAACCCTAAATGCTATCCCTATTCCTAAACCCTCAACAGACTCGATGCTATACCTTAAACCCTAATCCCTTATCCTTGACACTCTTATTTAACCCTAATCCCTTGACCATTAACCCTATCCCTCAACCTCAACCCTCAAGCCTCAACCCTCAACCCTCAACTCTCAACATTAAACCCTTAACTCTGATCCCTCAACCCTCAACCTAATCCCTAAACCCTAAACCCTAAAACCTCAACCCTCAACGTCAAATCCTAATCCCTCAACCCTTCACTCTAATCCCTCAACCCTAAACCCTATCCCTAAACCCTCAACATTATACCTTAAACCCTAATCCCTCAACCCTAAACCTTCTCCCTAAACCCTAATCCCTCAACCCTCAACCCTAATCCATCATCCCTCAACTCTAATCCCTCATCCCTAAACCCTAAATGCTATCCCTATTCCTAAACCCTCAACAGACTCGATACTATACCTTAAACCCTAATCCCTCCACCCTCGACACTCTTATTTAACCCTAATCCCTTGACCATTAACCCTATCCCTCAACCTCAACCCTCAACCCTCAACTCTCAACATTAAACCCTTAACTCTGATCCCTCAACCCTCAACCCTATCCCTAAACCCTAAACCCTAAACCCTCAACCCTCAACGTCAAATCCTAATCCCTCAACCCTAAACCCTATCCCTCAACCCTCAACACTATACCTTAAACCCTAATCCCTCAACCCTAACCCTAAACCTTATCCCTAAACCCTAATCCCTCAACCCTAATCTGTCATCCGTCATCCCTCAACTCTAATCCCTCATCCCTAAACCCTAAATGCTCTCCCTATTCCTAGACCCTCAACGGGCTCGATACTATACCTTAAACCCTAATCCCTTATCCCTAAACCCTCCAACCCTATCCCTTAACCCTAATCCCTTGACCCTCAACCCTATCCCGAAACCCTTAACCCTCGAACCTCAATGTACTCAACCCTCAACGTCAAACCCTAATCCCTCAACACTTAACTCTAATCCCTTGACCCTTAACCCTTAAAACTTGAACCCTAAAACCTATCCCTACACGCTCGACACTCGACACTATATCTTAAACCCTAATCCCTTAACCCTCATCCCTAAAGCCTCAACCCTAAATCATTAAACCTTCAACCCTAAACTCTATCCCTAATCCTTCTACCCTCGACACTCTACCTTAAACCTAATCCCTCAACCCTTAACCCTAAACGCTATCCCTAAAGCCTCAACCCTAAACCCTAATCCCTAATCCCTCTACCCTCAACACTCTACCTTAAACCTAATCCCTCGACCCTTAACCCTAAATGCTATCCCTAAAGCCTCAACCCTATACCCTAATCCCTCAAGGTCCTAAACTCTAATCCCTTATCCCTAAACTCTAAATCCTATCCCTGAACACTCAACCCTTAACCTTAAACCTTAATCACTCAATCC
The DNA here is from genome assembly GCA_027924645.1 of Cunninghamia lanceolata. Classification (NCBI taxonomy): domain Eukaryota; kingdom Viridiplantae; phylum Streptophyta; class Pinopsida; order Cupressales; family Cupressaceae; genus Cunninghamia; species Cunninghamia lanceolata. Next base: position 17,322,157 of record BSBN01001807.1, on the reverse strand, counting down.
TTATCCACCCCTCTCCTCCCCTATTTGGCTCACTCCCATCTCTACCCTCCTCTGCCTTCAACACTATACATACATACATATAGGCACAGATAGATAGATAGATACATACATACATACATATAGGCATACATACATATATACATATTGCCATACATAGCTACATACATACATACATATAGGCATACATACATACATACATGATTAATAGCCTTGAACATAAAAAAAATTTAAGGGGAACATAACATGAGCACGTTATAACGTGCTCGTGTTATGTCAAACATGACAAACAACAGACTTACGAAAAGGAAAAATGCAAAGCAAACCATAACGCGCTCGCGTTATGTATTGCTTTGGGAATCCCACGCCTTGGGCTTGGGATTTGCTTTGGATTTCCAACCCAAAGGCTTAGAGTGCCTTTTGAATAGTCACAGACGTGTTTTTCCAGATTCTTCAAGATTTCACATAATTTTGTCCGTGCTAACCCTCAGATTTGCACGTGTTTCAACGTCGAACCAATCAAACACCTGGGTAATGTTAGGCTTTCTCTTAGCTATTTGATGATGTGATTTTTTTCACATTTTAACAATGTTAAGCCTTTCATCTTTAATTTCTTTTGTTTGTGTGTCCGTTTTTGGGCAAAAACTACTGTTTGGTCTTTTTTCATTGTAAATTAACTATTCATTGAAATTTCAAAAAAAATTACATATTTAGAAACTAGACTCCATTCTACAAATATTAAGAAAAGAAAAAAAATATTTTCAATTAGTTATTAAATTTTATAGGGGTAGCACGGCCAAAATTCTATTTTTTAGGATGTGTCCACTTTGTAAATTACTAAAAAATCAAATATTCATCAAAAAATTATCAGAAAAATCAGGCATAAACTACATGCTATTAGCTAAATTCTCACTGAAGCGATTTTAAAAATACCAAAAAAAAGTTGACCTTTTGAGGGAGACACAAAACATGCTATGTTATGTTTTTTTGACAGAAACAACACCAATTTTTGTGGCTCCCTCTTTTGAGCCCCTTAATCTATGCCATTTTAAAAAAAAAATAGTAGTTTAGAAAGTAGACTCAAAGCACTATGAACATTGTTTTGGTTGCATCTCCAAATTTTGAGTGTAACTATGCTCAATTTCTCATCCAAGGCCAGTATTTCCTAATTTCAGAAAAAAAGTGGCCACTTAAGACCCCTTTTTGGCCCCCCATCTTCTTGCACTTACCCATAATCAAGTAACAACAAATAGCAAGATTCTCTTACATAAAACAAATATGACATATTGTCTTTCTCAATTACATAAACAAATTTAGAAAGATCACTACTTCTGAATATCTGACATCTTTATCACAAGCCTTGGCATGTTTTCTACTGGAGAGAGAGAGCATCTTTCAAGTGTTTTACCTTTGTCCATAGACCAGTGGTCTCCCACACATCTTCCACATAGGAAGTGGCCCTACCCTTCACGAGGAATATAGACCAAAGGTTACCAGTGGTAATTTGCCTTCCGAGTACATAGTGTTGTATCCTACATAACTCTATCAACCATACAACCCTAGATACCCTCTAGCTAAGTATAATTTTCCAATAGGTTATGCAATCGAGATACAGTGAACTAACAATGCATGTAGAAAATGAATGCATTACTTTGGCCAAAGTTTTAATATCAATAACATTCATATTGAACGTGGTCAAAATGTTCACCCACCCCAACTCGACTTGGATACTGTCATATTCTTACAGTTTCATTCTCACCAATTATGTTTACATATATAGTTTTAACATCTTTCATAGCAATCATCTACTTGACTTAGATGAATTCATATAGCTATAACTAACCATTTGTTTCCATATTTGATACTAGGGTTTTCATTCCAAGCTTTAATAATTTTGATGTTTCAAAATAATCCTACCTCATAACTATGAGACTAAGGTTTAAAAATGACCCCTAGGTTCACTCAATCAAGATTGAGAATAATATAGTTCCAGAAAATATATTACCTCCTACACAATGGAGTATGAGTTCCTTCCTTTTCCTCTATTGTGATATCATTGTTAATCACAAAGTTTATAGAATATATACATATATATGTTTCCTTACTATGCAATATTCAAGTGTAGACTTATCTATTCCCATCATAATGATATACAACAATACTATACTTATCATGATTAATATAATACGTAATAAAGATCACCCTATGGTTCTTATTTCTCTTACCAATCTATTCCTAGTTTCCCATCACTCGACTAGATAAAATGGTTTTCCAAAGATTATTGAGAATCTAGGTTTTGAATAGAATTTGTTTTGACATATATAACTAAACAAAGAATGTTTTAAATCAATACGAACCCAGCTAATGATTAAACCGTGTTACTAATAGCTTAAGAGTATACCTACAAAAGTTTCATTTTGCACTAAAAACACATAATGTCTTTTACCTGATTAAACTTATAAGATCATAGTTGATCTTCTATATGATAAATCACAATCATCAAAGCAACTGGTTCGAGCTTATAAGGCTCATAATAACTACAGAAATAACCTTATTTGGGCATGTGAAAAGCAATGATCATACTATGGCTACACAGTAGTTTTGACATGATAACAGTTTTAAAAACATATTGTGTATTTTCGGCTCATGGTGCTCTGGTTTAAGAATCTAATGATATTAGGATGCATTGGCCAACAAGGCTCACTCGATGCTATCGAATGTCTTGTATAATAACAAGCAATTTACTAACAACACTATCTATCACTTAGAACAGTGATTCTAACAAAGTTAACACCGTTGGTTTTGAATAAAAAACACATCAAATTCTATGATTTAGCCTTACTGGCAATTTGAACGACTACATACAAAACACTACAGTGAATATCACATAAGAAATTTGATTCCAAATTTATTATAATGCACAATATGCAGAAGAAGATAACTTAACAGGTGATAACTATAAAGGATGACCGAGTTTGCAGACTACGAACTCCTCAAGACATTAAAGGTCGACGTATATTTCCTTCACAAAGATGTTTCTTGACACTTGCTACCCACAACGAACCACCTTAAGCATGACACCTACCTCTAAACTCCCATAGAGTCATTCTCCTTATAGGTTTTCAACCACAACTTGTAAAGAGTTGTTTCCTCATTACTGCCCACGATTTAAGAGTTAGAAACATAAGTATACACGAATAGTTCACTAAAGTTATGGTTACAACTGAATCCTCATAAGATGTATGGTTTAACAAATGTTGAGAGCATGGCAACTTAGCATGGAGAATGTGGTTTAAAACACCACGAATTCCTCTCAAGAGGCCGACAAGCATTAATACCACTTGTTTGATCATTATTGATCACATTAGATAGTTTGATCCATCACTTGAGACAAGAAAAACATTCCTACGAATATGCCTACAGCTGCTCCATGATTGAGCAAGCAATTAATAATCTTGAGATATTAATCTCAAGTCGATATATATATATATATATTGAAGTAATGGTTTATCATGACAACTACCTTACTTGATCATTTATGCTTTGATCAATATATGATAATAATAATAATAAGTCGAAAGGCTTACGAATAATGTGAAAGGGTCGAGCTTGTCTGCCCTTCACACTCTTGTTAAATCACGTCAACTTGACTTGATAAGATCGTCATATGACGTTTTAATATCAACAATTTAACCTTTAATGACTTAAGGAAGCTAACACAACAATTTTGTGATAATGTCGATGTAAGATTTACGTTATTGTAAACAAACACCGTTCTACTCTGAAGACATCATTTTCTTTTACAAACGACAATGTCGACACATACAACTAACCCAGAAAAGAATCAAAAGATATCGACTACTTGTTGAATAGACTCAAGAGTTATATTGACAAAACATGACTTACCTCTATTAATATTGTTTCACATTTTGTTAAACACTTATACTAGTTTTGGCAAATGAACACCTGTAACCCAAGGTCTATATTTCTCTCCTTGAAAGATACTCTCTCTCTCTTTTCTCCAAGAGTCATCTGCAACCTATAATCCTGTATAAAACTTGAAATCAACAGATTACGATCAGTGCATCATTATTCATACAATAAACCAAATTCTCATAATACAATTATTAAATCAATAAAACATTTGCATTACTATAATTCCATAAATGCCATACAATAGAATCTATATTTTTCCTTGATATTAATCTAAACATCAAAATAGATTTACTAATGTTCAAGTAAAAGTAAAAAGTATTAGCAAGACAAAAATTGGGGATGTAACATATCCTTCCCCTAAAGATTCATCGTCCTTGATGATATAAAGTATCAAAATGTAACTAAAAGCAAGTTCATTGTTTTTCAACTAGTAAACATATTAAATAAATGAGGAAAATTCTAATAAAATTCATGGTAGTCCTCCCATGTAGCATTTTCCTTAGCATATTGGTCTGATTGGACCTTGCACTGCAAGACCTCTCTGTTACACAAGCGAAGCTTGCGTGTTTCTAACACTTTGATTGGTTCGATCGTGACCACCCCTAGGTCCTACATCTATAAAGAATTCCAATTTAAAATATGATTATCACCTACAATATATTTCTTTAAATAAAAAACATGAAAAACATTGTGCATTCTAGACAAAGCTAGCGGTAGAACAATTCTATAGGCAACCAGATTGACCACTTCGAGTACTTCAAAGGGTCCCACATATTGAGGAGCTAATTTAGAAGACTTCCCAAACTTAATAGAACTCTTTTGAGGTTTGACCCTCAAAAGAACTTTCTCTCCAATAGAGAATTGTCTTGGTACATGCTTGGCATCCACATAACTCTTTTGTCTATCATTGGCTTCTGCCAATCTTTTTCTGATTAGCTTAACTTTTTCTTCCATTTCTACTAGCATTTCTGGTCCAATGCTAATCCTATCTTCTAGCTTATCCCATCTTATAGGAGTTTGACATCTTCTTCTATGCAATTCTTCAAATGGCGCCATCTTGATAGCAGAATGATAGGAATTGTTGTAAGTAAATTCCACAAGCCGTAAGTATTCTTCCCACTTATATTGCTGATCCATGCAATACACTCACAACAAGTCTTCCTAAACCTGGTTAACTCTCTCAATTGCCCATGGGTTTCAGGATGATAAGTTGTACTCACATTGAGTTTAGTCCCTAGCATAGAGAACAAGTTTTTCCAAAACCTTGATGTTATTTGTGTATCTCTATCTGAGATAATCTTTTCAGGGAAACCATGCAATCTAAACACTTCATGAACAAATTTGTGGGCTAACACTGGTGCCCCATCAGACAAATTCCATGGTATCAAATGTTCTACCTTTGTGAGTTTATCAACCACAACTAAAATGGCATCATGTCTATTCCTAGACATAGGAAGGCCTTGAAAAAAATCCATACTTATAACTTGTCATTTCCACTTTGGTACATTATGCAGGTACAACAATCTTGCTGGGTGTTGATGTTCTTCTTTAACCCTCTAGCATTCTAAACAACTTGCTACAAATCTCGTAGCATCATTCTTCATTCCTTTCCAAAAAATAAAGAGGCTTAACATCCGCTAGAAGTTTGGTCACTACTGGATGTCTGGAGTATGGTGTGTTATGAACTTCTTTCCATACTAGATTCCTTAATTCAGCTGAGTTAGGAACATACATTCTACCTCTAAACCTCAATAGTCCATCTGACTCAATTAGAAACCCATCATACCTTGGGTCTCTAGGATTAACCTCTAGAGCCTGCTTAACCTTCTCATAATATTCATCACTAGACAAATTTTGTAGCACTAAATCTTTGAAATTTCCATGAATAGTGACAATTGAAGATATATGTCTTCTACGACTCAAAGCATCAGCTACTCTATTCTCTTTTCCTTTGATGTAGTTTATCTCAAAGTCATAGTCAGATATCAATTCTAACCATCTCCTTTGTTGAGCATTCAGATGTGGTTGAGAGAAAGTATACCTAAGACTTTGATGGTCTGACTTAAGTACCAAGGTTTTCCCTAACAAATAGTGCCTCCACATTTGCAAAGCATGAGTAACTACTGCTAATTCAAGATCATGTGGTGCATAATTTTTCTCATAGGATTTCAATTTTCTAGACTCATATGCTATCACTCTCCCATCTTGTATGAGCACTCCTCCTAATCCTTCTCCCAGGGCATCTGTAATTACCTCAAACTGTCCTTCGGGGTCAAGAACCTTCAAAATTGGAGTTGAAGTTAACTTTTCCTTTAAAAGATCAAATGCCTCCTGACATTTGTTTGTCCATTCAAATTGCTTTCCTTTCCTTTGTAGGGAAGCGATTGGACTAGCAATAGTGGAGAAATTTAAAACAAACTTTCTATAATAACTAGCTAGGCCCATGAAACTACGCACTTCATGCACATTTGTGGGTACCGGCCAATCTAGAATAGCTATGATTTTTGCAAGATCAACAAATATTCCATTTGTAGATATATTATATCCTAGATATTGAATCTCCTTCTAGAAGAATGAAGATTTTGACTATTTTTCGTATAACTTATGTTCTCTTAATCATTGTAGAACCAATTGTAAATGTCAATTATCTTCTTCTTCATTCTTAGAGTAAATAAGTATATCATCTAGAAAGACTAGAACAAACTTGTCTAAACAATCTCTAAATACACTGTTCATGAGGTTCATGAATGTGGCAGGGGCATTTGTCAAACCAAATGGCAACACTGTGAACTCATAGTGCCCATATCTGGCTCTAAAAGTTGTCTTATCAATATCCTCATCTTTCAACCTTAATTGATGATATCTCGATCACAAATCGATCTTTGAAAATACTGCAGCTCCATGCATTTGATCAAAGAGATCATCAATACATGGCAAAGGATATTTGTTCTTTACCGTTGCTTTATTAAGCATACGATAATCTATACATAAATGAAGAGTTCCATCCTTCTTCTTAACAAAGATAACTTGAGCACCCCATGGTGAAACACTGGGTCTAATCAAACCTTTTGCCAACAATTCTTGTAATTGGGCTTTCAATTCCATTAACTCTGTAGTTGTCATATGGTAGTGTGCTTTTGATATAGGCTAAAATCCTTGTTTAATATCATATGTAAAATCAAAAACCCTCTTGGGAGGCAGTCCTGGAAGTTTTTCTAGAAAAACATCCTAAAAATCTTGAAGAAAGGGGTACTTTTCTTCAAAAGATGAACTAGGGCTTTCTAACCCTTCCTCCACTTGTTCCATTTTAACTACAAATAACTGACAACCTTTTTTTCTAAACCTTTTCAATTGCTTAGCAGAGATAGGTCTAATCTTAACTTCTCTTTGAATTCCTTCGATTTGGGTCTGATTTCTGAAATCATCTAAGCATTCAACCATTTTTGTATAATAGTAAACCTTAGCTTTATGCTCCCATAACCAACTTACTCCTAGGATTACATCATAGGAACCTAAGGGGGCTACATACAGATTCACTTCTGTTGAGAAACTAGGGAGATCAATCTTGGCCTTAAACAAACATTGCTCTACTTGAGCCTTAGATTGGTTAGCATATTCTACTAACCAAGGTTTAAACATGAACCTAGCTTTTCTAGGAAGCTTATTCAAAATTCTAGGAGAAACAAAGTTTTCAATGGCTCCTGTATCAATCAAAATAGATATAGGGACTCCAAACAAAGTACCTATCATTTAAATGGGTGTGATTTGATACTCTTCTTAACAATTGTCGAGAGTTGCATGAATTCTTTGTTGGAAAGCTTCTTGTTTAGTAGGTAGTGCAGTACCTCTTTGTTGACCATTTTGATTCTTGTTTGGGCAACGATTAGCATAATGGTCACCTCCACAAGTAAAGCATCCTCCAATGGGTCCTCTCTTATCTGAAGTCTTTCCCTTTATATCCTTATTCCTTTTGTAATTACCATTCTTCTTTGATGGGGCAATTGGAATGGTCACCTCCACAAGTAAAGCATCCTCCAATGGGTCCTCTCTTATCTGAAGTCTTTCCATTTATATCATCATTCCTTTTGTAATTACCATTCTTCTTTGATGGGCCTTCCTATGTCTAGGAATGGACATGATGCTAATTTAGTTGTGGTTGATAAACTCACAAAGGTAGCACATTTGATACCATGGAATTTGTCTAATGGGGCACCAGTGTTAGCCCACAAATTTGTTCATGAAGTGTTTAGATTGCATGGTTTCCCTGAAAAGATTATCTCGGATAGAGATGTGCATATAACATAAAGGTTTTGAAAAACCTTGTTCTCTATGCTAGGGACTAAACTCAATGTGAGTACAACTTATCATCCTGAAACTAATGGGCAACTAAGAGAGTTAACCAGGTTTTGGAAGATTTGTTGTGAGTGTATTGCATGGATCAGCAATATAAGTGGGAAGAATACTTATCACTTGTAGAATTTACTTACAAAAATTCCTATCATTCTACTATCAAGATGGCGCCATTTGAAGCATTGTATGGAAGACAATGTCAAACTCCTATAAGCTGGGATAAGCTAGAAGATAGGATTAGCATTGGACTAGAAATGCTAGCAGAAATGGAAGAAAACATTAAGCTGATCATAAAAAGATTGGAAGAAGCTCCCCATTGGAATGCTCCATTCCTTTTGTAATTACCATTCTCCTACCAATTGGAATGCTCCCCAAACTACCTTGTTACTTCCGAGTAATTCCTTATCTTGAAATATTTTTCCATTTCTGTCAACCAAGCTTCCGCTGCATCTCCAGTCACCATTCCATCAAATTTTGGTGGAGTGGCCTTCTTCATATCCTTAGCGAGTTCTAAGGTTAGTCTATCCCTTGCCTCTTTATGAGGTTCCATACTCTTACTTTGCTCTTCATGATTCTCTCCACTTTCTCCATGAGAGTTTTCACCTCCTCCCTCAAAATTCCCTTTATCATCCACCTTCTTTTCCAAATAACCTAGTTTTTTCTTAGTTTCCTCAAGCATGGTTATGATCTGGTCCAATTTATTATTTGGCGGGTGGTTTTCCTCTTGACTTCCTCCTTGGTTAGTTCTTTTCTGAACCATGTTTATCATTTTTCTCACACCTGAGAATATTGAGTTGTCTATTAGTTCATGATTATAATGCATCCCATTAAATCAAAACATAATAAATTCAAATCAAACAATAGTTTGGTACAAAAACAACTCTTCTTTATTTATTTCATTTCAAGAGTAAAGAACATTCTTTTTTAATACAAGAAACGACTTCAAAAGTTGTGCTCAAGAGGAGTATATCCTTCAGATTCATTTTCAGATACATAATCTCGAGCTATATAACCTTCTAACTCACTATTGGACCTAACTTCTATGATCTCAATAGAAGGGGTATGCAGGGGTCTTGCCTAACCATAGTTGTATCCTCATCTAACATATATGCTATGATTTTAGTAGTGATCTTAACTCTTTCAATGTTTTCCTTTCTCACTCGCTTGATTTGAGTTAAGCCATTCACAAAGGTTTCAGTATCACTTAACCATATGTCACTCTCATCATTAGTTACCTCAAAAGTTTTAATAATGGCTTAACATTCTCTTTTTCCTTTAAGGAAACATTTACTCCCATTAATAGACTTTCTCACTATCTTCTTAAGACGTATCATCTAGGCACAAAAATTTTTAAACATTAGCTAACCATATAATGTTGACTACAGGTAAGCATAGTGTTCTCATAAGCCCTAGTGTTGAACCTAGTAGCTCAAATACCATATGTAACATGCACATTCTAAAAACACAATAATATAGAGAACATACCATGGAATAATTTCAACAAGGTAAAAAATGAGAGAGATAATTTTTCTTTTATTTATCATATAATCAAGTAACAACAAATAGCAAGATTCTCTTACATAAAACAAATATGACATATTATCTTTCTCAATTACAAGTATCTGCATAAGTAATTCAATTACATACACAAATTTGGAAAGATCACTGCTTCTAAATATTTGACATCTCTATAACAATCCTTGGCATGTTTTCTGCTGGAGAGAAAGAGAGAGAGCATCTTTCCAGTGTTTTACCTCCATCCACATACCAGCAGTCTCCCACACATCTTCCACATAGGAAGTGGCCCTACCCTTCACGAGGAATATAGACCAAAGGTGACCAGTGGTAATTTGCCTTCCGAGTACATAGTGTTGTATCCTACATAACTCTATCAACCATACAACCCTAGATACCCTCTAGCTAAGTATGATTTTTTGATAGGCTATGCAATCCAGATACAGTGAACCGATAATGCATGTAGAAAATGAATGCATTACTTTGGCCAAAGTTTTAATAGCAATAACGTTCATATTGAATGTGGTCGAAATGTTCACCCACCCCAACTCAACCTAGATACTGTCATATTCTTACAGTTTCTTTCTCACCAACTATGTTTACATATTTAGTTTTAACATCTTTCATAGCAATGGTCTACTTGACTTAGACAAGTTCATATAGATATAACTAACCATTTGTTTCCATATTCCATACTAGGGTTTTCATTGCAACCTTTAAAAATTCTGACCTTTAAAAATAATACTACCTCATAACTATGAGACTAAGGTTTAAAAATGACCCCTAGGTTTACTCAATCAAGATTAAGAATAATATAGTTTCGGAAAAGATATTACCTCCTACACAATGGAGTATGAGTACCTTCCTTTTCCCCTATTGTGATATCATTGTTAATCACAAAGTTTATAGAATATATACATATATATGTTTCCTTACTATGCAATATTCAAGTTTAGACTTCTCTATTCCCATCATAATGATTTACAACAATATTATACTTATCATGATTAATATAATAGGTAATAAAGCTCATCCTATGGTTCTTATTTCTCTTACCAATCTGTTCCTGGTTTCCCATCACTCGACTAGATAAACTATTTTTCTAAAGATTTCTAAGAATCTAGGCTTTGAATAGAATTCATTTTGACATATAACTAAACAAAGAATGTTTTAAATTGATATCAACCCGGCTTAATGATTAAACCATGTTACTCATAGCTAAAGAGTATACCTACCAAAGTTTCATTTTGCACTAAAAACACCAAATCTCTTTTCCATGATTAAACTTATAAGATCATAGTTGATCTGCTATATGATAAATCACAATCATCAAAGTGACCGGTTCGAGCTTATATGGCTCTTAATAACTACAGAAATAACCTTATTTGGTCATGCAAAAAGCAATGATCATACTGTCACTACATAGTAGTTTTGACATGATAACAATTTTAAAAACATATTGTGTGTTTTGGGCTCATGGTGCTCTGGTTTCATAATCTAATGATATTAGGATGCATCGGCCAACAAGGCTCACTTTATGCTATCGAATGTCTTGTATGATAACAAGTAGTTTACTAACAAGACTATCTATCACTTAGAACAACGATTCTAACATAGTCAACACTGTTGGTTTTGAATAAAAAACACATCAAATTCTATGATTTAGCCTTACTGGCAATTTGAATGACTACATACAAAACACTATAGTGAATATCATATAAGAAATTAAATTCCACATTGATTATAATGCACAATATGCTGAAGAAGATAACCTGACAGGTAATGGCTATAAAGGATGACTGAGTTTGTAGGCTACAAAATCCTCAATATGTTAAAAGATGATGTATATTTCCTTCACAAAGATGTTTCTTTACACTTGCTACCCACAGTGAACCACCTTAAGCATGACACTAACCTCTCGACTCCCATAGAGTCATTCTCCTTATAGGTTTTCAAAAATGACTCCTAAAGAGTTGTTTCCTCATTACTACCCATGATTTAATAGTTAGAAACATAAGTATACACAAATAGTACACTAAAGTTGTAGTTACAACCAAATCCTCATAAGATGTATGGTTTAACAAATGTCAAGAGGGTGGTGACTTAGCATAGAGAATGTGGTTTACAACACCATGAATTCCTCTCAAGAGGTTGACAAGCATTAATACCACTTGTTTGATCATTTAGTGATCACATTGGATAGTTCGATCCATCACTTGAGACAAGAAAAACATTTCTACGAATATGCCTATGGCTGCTCCATGATTGAGCAAGCAATTAATAATCTTGAGATATTGATCTCAAGTCGATATATATATATTGAAGTAATGGTTTATCATGACAACTACCTTACTTGATCATTTATGCTTTGATCAATATATGATAATAATAATAATAAGTCGAAAGGCTTACGAATAATGTGAAAGGGTTGAGCTTGTCTCCCCTTCACAGACTCTTGTTAAATCATGTCAACTTGACTTGATAAGATTGTCATATGACATTTTAATATCAACAATTTAACCTTCAATGACTTAAGGAAGCTAACACAATAATTTTGTGACAATGTCAACGTAAGATTTACGTTAATCATAAACGGACATCATTCTACTCTGAAGATGTCATTTTCTTTTACAAATGACAATGTTGACACATACGACTAATCCAGAAAAGAATCAGAATATATCAACTACTTGTCAAATAGACTCAAGAGTTATATTAACAAAACATGACTTACCTCTATTGATATTGGTTCACGTTTTGTTAAACACTTATACTCATTTTGGCAAATGAACACCCATAAACCAAGGTCTATATTTCTCTCCTTGAAAGATACTCTCTCTCTCTTTTCTCTGAGAGTCATCCATAACCTATAATCCTGTATAAAACTTGAAATCAATAGATTATGATCATTGCATCATTATTCAAACAATAAACCAAATTCTCATAATACAATTATTAAATTGATAAAACATTTACATTACCATAATTTCATAAATGCCATAGAATAGAATATATGTTTTTCCTTGATATTAATCTAAACACAAAAATAGATTTACTTATGTTCAAGTAAAAGTAAAAAGTATTAGCAAGAAAAAAATTGGGGATGTAACAAAGATATTGTCAAAATATGGTTTTATAGAAGAGCCAAAGTTAAAACTTTTAAAATATTAGACCTTGTTTTATCTTGGGATAAAGCCCGTGAGAAGAAAGGAGACCATGGTAAATTTGATAAACTATGGACTAGTCCCTTTCAAATTGCTAAGATATTAGGTGACTGTACCTATAGGATCAAAACCTTAACTCGAGAGGATGTCCCATTGCTTGTCAACAGACAGTTTCTCAAACATTACTTTCAGGCCTAAATAGGGAAAATCAGAGTCATGTATATATGTAAATACTTGCTTGTAAAGTTATTTGTTTGTTTTGTTTTTGTTTTCTTGTTGAGTTCCTATTTTGGTTAGGCAATATGGAGAAACTTTTCACTATAGAAAATAATGAAATTGTTGGAATTCAAGAAAGAATTACAAATTCCCACATAGCTCGTAATTCCTATAATCTTAGGTACTTTGATCCCTGCTATGAAATCATACTCGTCAATAGTAACTTTGTTGCCCAAGGAATCATCACATGAATACATTTAATAGCCTTGGATTGGTTGAAAGTACTAGTGTCTGTATTAAGTGAAAAATTTAAAGATTTTCCCTTGCTACCATTGCAATTCTTAAACTAACAAGTAAGTGCCAAAACCTTGCAAATGAGCTTACAAGATCATATAATATGAAAAACTAAAATAGAAAAGAAAATATTGAAAATCCAAAGAAAAGAAATTCTTTAGGTCATCCAAGTAACTCTATCGGGGCTATGGGCACCTGACTAGTAGTAGGGCTCTACTTGGGAGAATTGCAAAGATAGCCTTGCTGAGGCTATGGACACTTGACTGGAAGCAAGGATCTATCCATGGTTGGCTTAGAGGGTTAAATCCAATCATTTAGCTTAACACTATCTACTATCATTTTCAACCTATCTCAAGAAGAAGCAAATGAATCAAATGCACACATCTGAATTCCTTAGATCATCATATGGTTTTGTTAATGAATATGATCTCATTTGAAGGGGTCAGGATGCTTATGTCTAATAGGAGATGGAAGTTCATGTCCTAATTTGTCCTCCTTTCTTGAATTGATTGGAATTTGGTGGTTTTCTTTGCTGGCAAGTTATTGTGTGGTTACACAACATGCCCCATTTTGTCCTGGCAAAACAGGGACCCAAACTTTTTTTTTGCTCCGTTTCCCTTTTGGTTTCCCATTTTGTTTTTGGGGCGGTATGGTAAAAACATTATCAAGCAGTATATCTGAGTCATGTTGTAGGCAGCTCCGTGTTAGAAATGAAAGCAACACTACTTCAATGGAAATCTGATTCAATATAAATTTCTGCAATCTTTAACTATGTTATTAATGGAGATTGTAACACAAAAACAAAACTATGCTTCATAGAAATGTAAAATCATAAATATGAACACATAACACAATGTTTAATGTGGAAAAAACCCTTTCAGGTAAAAAACTCCACACAGGAAAGTGGCCCAATGTTTGTATTAATCTGAAAATGATTTACAATACAACAACACTTCAACTTTCTCCACCAGTCTTCAATCTGATAGCATTTCGGCAGCACCCAAGTACCTAAAATCTATATTGCAGCAACTAATACATGGCAAATACTTATAGAAACATTTTCTAACTCCTAGGTGTTCACCTTCTCTCTCATGAGATTCCCCAACATGCAAGCATTAAATGCCACCTTACAAGCACCTTCCACTTGTCCAAAAACAACCATGCAAAGGTTGGGTGCCCAAGACTAAATCTGGCCTCTTACAACATCTTATGATGCTTCATAACTGTCATAGATTCTAGCAAAGAGTATCTTTCTAAGATAGGAACCTTGGGCTAAATATAACAAATATACAACTAACATATCCGTCATATGTGTCATAGAATCATAGAATCTTATGGTAACTTGCAATTGTCATAGATTCACTCACCAAACATTATGACAGTTGTCACACATGCCAAAAATAGTATAATCCTCAAGGGAGCATGCCTATCCTCATTTACCATGAGTTTTACATTTGCCAATAGTAAAAGTCACTCCGTAATAACTTTCGGTGACTCTAAAATTACCCCTGCCAGTGAAACTAGTACATCTCCTCATGGATAATTACAAATTACATATAATAAATGGAATAAATACAATATTGGGATTTACAAGGTTAATGGTACCTTATCCCAACACTCCAGATCTTGATTTATGGGTCAAAAATTTCAAGTGTGATTTTCTCCCTCATGAAGCCTACCAAGGGATAGAGAATTAAATTTTAAGCATGTTTTCCTTCTGGATCATGTTGAAATTTGTTAAAACAAAGAAGTTATGCAAGGTCAAATCTTAGTCAACAGGCATGGATATATCCATATGGATAGTCACATTTACTTAATGTACATATTCATACTCCATATCCTCACATTGGTAATATCCACATAAACTACCCCAACCAAGAAACCTATGAAATGTTAAGTAAAAGGGAAACGTAGAAATCCAATCCCGATATCCATAGAGGTGCACCCGTCAAGTTTATTATAGCATGCAATGGAACCATCATGTGCATGGATTTTCATGGTATGTATATTCAAACTTAATATCAAGACCTTTTCTTAATGTCCACATCCATGGAGTGAACATCCATATACTCACCAATATTTCCACATGTCCTATTTGACATTTCAACTAGACATTAGCCTATGGACATTCCCATAGATACTTAATATCTGGATCTTTTAATGTTATTATTCGAATGACGTCATCTAGTACCATCCCAAGGAAGCATTTTACAATGATGACATCATCTAGACATTCAAGGATAGGATATTTCACAAACCTTAATGCCCATACATTCCCTAATATCCTGATGACGTCGCCCTTTCTCATTCTTAAGAATCATTTCAAGAAGCTGACATCATCTAGACATTCAACTTTAGGGATACTTTGTGAGTCCTAATGTATGGAACTTTTTGAATATCCATATCCCTATCCTTTATAAACTAACAACCTCCTACAATCCAATGAAATGATGCCATGTGGCATACATTTGACTTTTCAACATGGACATTTTAATGTCCTGACATTTGAAAGCAAAGGTAAATGCATTATGATTTTTTGCCATGATATCCACCCTCTGGTCAAAGTTTGACCCAATGACTGATGATGTCATATCAATAATCTATATGAACATTCTGAAAACAAGCATATTACTAGAGTATTCATATGCACATATTTATATCCATACCCGCATTAATGTTGTGAAAAGAAGTCATTAGCTTTTCAAAATTTCAAATCAGCATTTGTCATCTATAAACATCTGACAAGCCACACAAGTGGACATCCTTGCGCCCCTGCAAACCAGCATTAATTATGCCCTAACTCTAGATTTTAACACATAAAAGGTAAAATTGGATCATTTTCATTCTACCAAAGCATTCAAGGTGATAATTACAGAGTTCAAAGTGATCTTAAGGTGATTTTACATCGACCCTAATCACAAACAGAGTAGTGCAGACAAAGAATGGTGAACAGTAAATGATCACAGCTAGACAAATAGAGGATATCTAGACACATTAATCAGGTTTTGAATCTAGAAAACAAGTATGTAAAAGACAAAACTCTATCCTTTGTTTGTTGTATGTTTATAGTACAATGTAAGGTAAACTTCATAGTTATGGTAAATGAATTCGCATATGAACATGTTTATTCTATGGGAATGGTTAAGTCGGGATATTTTAGAGAAACAAATGTCAAAATGATAAGGGTAGCATAGGTTAAAATATACATATTTGCTAATTGCAGGACAAGATGCAAGACCACAAGAACAAGAATGATGCAGAATTCAAGAACCCCATGTTCCCAGTTCCTAGGGCAATAGACCCACGATTTGGAATGGTAGGGGATACACATTCCAAGAACATAGATTTGAGCACCTAGACTACTAAGCTAAATGGAGGAGATGGGAACCCCATCCTACAGAGGATTATCAACTCATGCATGTGGAATGCAGTCAGATTTCTGTATGCGACTGAAGTGTGAGAGTTGGTTATTGCTTGTGCACAGAATTACAATCCGGTCAATAGGAAAGAGGAGAAGCAGGGAAGGGTATATGTAGACTTTTCAGTCTAAGGAATTACAGGAGAGTTAATGATTGCTTCATCATGCATCTGGTCCGACACATGGAAGGTGACGGAGCAAAAATGATGAGCAATGAAACCCAAGAAGTAGTTACAAGAAATGAGGCTTGGTTTATACAATTCCCTACCTTCACATACATTCGTATGGAAGGATTTGAGGGACATCCTTTTATTCTCCCAAGGCAACCTACTGATAAAGTGGTACTACTAGAGCTGACAAGACAAATCATACCCTTTTATGAAGCATATGTGAAGAAGAATAAACAATGCAATATCAGGTTCCCTTTTATCATTGGGTGGTATGTATGTGGATCAATAGATGGGGCCAAACAATCAGAGGCAGACCTACATATGTTGCATTTACTCTATTCTCCTTGGCTAGGTATTATGATCCATACCATAGGATGGAGAAATATGTGAACAAGAAATTGAAACATGAAGTACATTTAGAGGACTACTAGGCGGATTGCACAGATGAGGTAGAAGTAAGGAAATGAAATTACCAAAGACTTAAACTCAATTAGATCATGACACTAAAGTGTTTTGATATCCCCTCACAACTCCACTCTGATGACATAAAGTTGATGGATAAAGAGTATGAGGAAAAATAGAAAGACAAATAATTTCTATCTCCTCTAGATTGGATCCAAGGAAAAGTCACATCCATAGAGTTGATCATAGCCAAGGTCATGGAATTCACCAAGAAGTGGGTAAATCAAAGACTGGCTGAAATAAAAAAGAAGGGACTAGTAGTTACAATTGACAAGAAAAGAAAAAGAAAAGATCTAGGAGAGAAAGAATTTGACAATTTCTTGATCCAAAAGAGACAAATTATGGAGGCTGAGCTAGCTAAGCCAGAGTCTTATAAGGTAGCTGGGGAAGAGGGTACCCGCAAGAAACTAGGTCCATATAGGGGAAGTCGCGCGGGAAAAAAAAATGCTGCCAGTAACGGGTACCTGTTTTCAAAGAAACGGGTACCCGTTTAGGAATGGGCGCCTGAGCCTAAACGGGTACCCGTTTAGTAATGGGTACCCATTTAGTAACGGGTACCCGTTTTCAAAAAATTATATATTTTTAAAAAAAGAGCTCTGCGGGCTCATTTTCACCCACAGAGGATGACAGCGACAGTGGACAGCAAGAAACAGGTACGTGTTGTCAAGGACCAGACAAGGAAAACAACAGAGTTTTTTTTGCCCTCTCACCTCCTCCCGCCACCTCGTCACCCTTGAGCTCTTCCAGGTTGGTTCTCTACCTATCTTTAGCTTGTTTTAAATGCTTTTTTTCCTAATTGTAGGGTTAAAATAAAAATTAGGGTTTTATTTGTTATTTAAGGGTTTTACTTGTTATTAGAATTTTGTGATTGTATGTTACTGCAAACCCTAAAACCATGTTACTGCAAACCCTAAAAAACTTAAACTATAAACCCTAAAAAACTAAAACTATAAACCCTACAACCATGTTGTACTACAAACCCTAAAAACCTAAACTATAAACCCTAAAAAACCAAATTATAAACCCTAAAACCATGTTGTACTACAAACTCTAAAAAATGTAAACTATAAACCCTAAAAAACCAAACTATAAACCCTAAAACCATGTTGTCCTACAAACCCTAAAAACCTAAACCCTAAACCCTAAAAAACCAAATTAGTATATGTAATATAATGATAAAAGGGATAAGTTTGAAGATGAAAATGTATCAAGAGGAGGCATGTAGATGCTTCAGTGTTGATGATTAACTTAGGGTACACTAAATGTATCAAGATGAATATTGAGGAATCATGTAAAACTATATACCCTATTTTTTAGTTATGTCATTGTTGGGTATAAGACTATACCCTATCTTTGATATCTGTCATTGTTGGCTATTAGAAGTTCCTGTCTGATATGCCAGTAAGGTTGCTATCACCAAAAATATAAGACATAAAGTCTAATGGACCCAAATCATCTTCTTGTAAAACATTATGATCATTGATTAGGGGTTAATTTTGTGTCACTTAATTGTTAGATATATCGAAATTACAAGTATCCAATAATAGTTAAATGATATTCCTTTACATTTATTTGTGAACCTGACCATAGTTTTCACTTGAGTGTAATGTATATGAACCATATTAAACTCCTAGACTCTTTCCATTCTATGAAATATCACATTATTTAAGGGTCCATATTAAAATAGAATAATATTTGGTCATATGTATTTAATAATGGAATACCAGAAGCCTTTTAAGATCCACATGATACTCACCAAAACTATAAGATATAAATTCTAATGGACCCCAATCATCTTCAAGTGTAAGGCACTATGATCATTGACTAGTGGTTCATTTTGTGTAACACAACTGTTAGATGTATTAAAATTGTATCCAGTAATAGTCAAATGGATTTCCTTTATATTTATTAGTGAACTTGACATTCCATCACCTAGGATTTTATAGTACTGGTTTGGCCTTTTTTTAATTACAGTTCTTAGATCTAATTTCTCACTTTTATCTTTTTCTTAAATAGATTTACCTACGGTTTGCATTCATCCTTGTTTATCTTTTCCTATCATATCTTGATTAGGGTTTGAGCATGTAAATAGTGATATATACCTTTTTGATTCAACCTATCTAGAAGCTTGGATAATCTTTTGTGACATGTGATCCTTCCATCCTTGATACCTTCATGATACATTTAAATGATGGACCAATGAGGATGTGTTTTCTATAGCCTGTGTTGTTCTAGTTATATACTTGTTTTACCTGCTTCCCTTGAGTCCATAGTGTTTATCCAACACGTTTGATGTACTATGGCCATAAGATTTTATGCATGGATTTAAATGTACATTTTATCAGTTGTGGTAAACTTATCCATAAGTTTCATGTAAGAAATGAAAAATAAATTTATAGTCCACTATGGTTTGAAAAAAATTCACTACAACTTTAAACTTGGAATAACAAATTTGCATCTATATTTAACTTCAATAAATAATTTTCTCTTCTCTTGTTTTAGTTTCACAATTAAATATGATTTAGATAACATCAATGTATTAACTAGCACCCAATGGTGACATTTGTAGACCTATGCTAATTCTCATTTAGTTTTGGGTCTGGATTCTAGTAGATGGATTAATATAGTTGCATATCAACATACGGTGTGCGATCTTATATGAAGTTGGGATCATTCCTTGATCCTTCACCTACCCTTAGTTCATTTAAAAATATTGAGGAAAACATTCTTCTTCCCTTGACATCCACATTTTATAGTTTCAAATTTACAATTTAGGGAACTTGACATCCACAATTTAGAGTTTCAAATATAAATTTTAGGGTTCTAAAGTAGATGTTTAGGGCTTCACTTTTCACCTTTTAGGGTATCAAAATGATGTATTAGGGTTTGAAAATTCACGTAATAGAGTTTTAAAATGACATTTTAGGGTTTCAAATTCTCATATTAGGGTTTGGAAATTAACATTTAATTTTCTCTCCTCTTGTTTTAGTTTCACAATTAAATATGATTTAGATAACATCAACATGTATTAACTAGTGCAATGGTGACATTTGTAGACCTATGCTAATTCTCATTTAGTTTTGGGTCCATTCTAGTAGATGGATTAATATAGTTGCATATCGACATACGGTGTGCAATCTTATTTGAAGTTGGGATCATTCCTTGATCCTTCACCTACCCTTAGTTCATTTAAAAATATTGAGGAAAACATTCTTCTACCCTTGACATCCACATTTTATAGTTTCAAATTTACAATTTAGGGAACTTGACATCCACAATTTAGGGTTTCAAATATAAATTTTAGGGTTCTAAAGTAGATGTTTAGGGCTTCACTTTTCACCTTTTAGGGTATCAAAATGATGTATTAGGGTTTGAAAATTCACGTAATAGAGTTTTAAAGTGACATTTTAGGGTTTCAAATTCTCATATTAGGGTTTGGAAATTAACATTTAATAAGGTTTCAAAATGATATTTTAGGGTTTTTACACTTCAGTAGAAGGTAACTCATATTGTTGGAATACAATGTTGTAGTATTGGTATAAATGTAGTCTTTAACAAGGTCACTATTGTTATAAATGTAGTATTGGTAATAAATGTAGTATAAAAGTAGCATGCAATGTTCAATTAAGTCATAATCTGTACCGCTCTTTTGAGACACATGAGAAGCCTATAGTAAAATTGGAGTTAATATAGGAAGAGAAATAGGAATGATAGCAAGCAAATTGAGTATAATGCTATTAATTAGAAAATATAACTTTTCTAAGTTAAGAGCAATAAATGAATAGAAATGAAATACTATTTACAAAATTGAGCTTAACTTAGAACCTATAATGTCAGGGCATCACGTAGACATCTTCATGTCACACCATCACAATTGAGCTTAACTTAGAAGCTAGAAGTAACCTGATTAATAGAGAAATGGGAATCTAATACACTTGGCATGCACTTTTAAATTTGGACTATATATAAGGTGTCAAAATGTAACTTCCATTATAATTTTGAGAAAAATGATGATACGACAAGACCTTGTTAGGTAGAGTGACACCTTGGTGTATGACTAGGACCTAGAACCTGCAACCTTGTCCACTATGTGAATTTAATGATCTAAAAATTTAGACATAGCTTTATGTTGTAATTTTTTGCATAACTTCCTCTTGGTAATTTTTGTGAGATCTTTTTTCTAATTATTCCATATTTTATCTATAAATACCAATTCTATAGTTCAAAAACGCTCTAAAAAATGGTTAAAGAGGAATGAAGTAGGAAGGAGAATATAATATTTTAGGGAAATGTTGGATTAATTTAAGGAGACATTGGTATGAGGCATCATCATTTGATTGAATATTATATGATAAACTTGTGACATGTGTTTAATTTTCAAGTATTACGTGCTCTCTGAATTCATGAATATTTTTAACTAAATCATTTATAGATCTATTCTAGATTAAGTTTAAATTTATAGATATTTGTTTGTAAGTTTTCAATATACATACATACATATATATATATATATATATATATATATATATATATATATATATATATAAATTGTGAAATTATACATTTGTAAGTTTTTTATATGAATTTACATATTTGAAAATTTGCAGGAGACAGATCTAATGGATGACCAGAGTCTAGATGAATTTTTAATAGATGACATTCTTTATGAAACCCCCCCACCCCGTGATCCACCTCAAAACCCCCCACCCCATGATCCACCTCAAAACCCCCCACCCTCTCCACCTCAAAACCCCCCATCCCCTCCACCTCAAAACCCCCCACCCCCTCCATTTGATGAGGCCCGATTGCAGCAAAACATTAATGAAAATATTAATACAATTGAGGAGAACATTAATTTGATTAATAATCAAACTCACTTGATGCCTCCGCATGTGGTTTGGTTTGCATCTTCGATGCAAACCATTATTGATTCTGTTAGGTCTATCGATGCAGAACTAAATAGATTTCAGCTTTGGCGGGAGGAGAGGAGGCAATTCTATGCAAATGGTCTTTCATATAAAGACATCCATGACCTCCACATTACAAAACAAACATTAGCCCCATTTTTTCATCACCCAAAAACTAATCAACCTATAGCTGCAACAAAAAAAAGAATATCAATTAAGTGGTGTACGCATGAGGGGATTTTGAGACATTTTTGGGATCAGTGGTGGATGGTGTTTGATCACCCACCACATGCTAATTGTGAGGTGCCGCTATATTTTTTGAGAAAATTATGGGTGGAGTTTCAATTGGGTCAAAAACCCAATTATTTTGATATGAGAGATTTTCAGGGTGTTGGTCGTGGCATGCCACAACACAGACCAGGGGCATGAGTTGACCCCAATCGACCTGTTCCTCCTGCTCCTATGGTTGCTCCTGTTTTGCCCACGATTCCTGCACCTATTCAGCAGCAGTCAGTTTTGTTGACATTAGGAGCATTGAGTAGACTCTCAGGCAATCTCACTGAACAAGCTGCCCACATGGCAGTTGAATTCAGTGGTGGAGAGCATCATGGAGGAGTCGATGCATCTCAGCATAGAGCCCCAGGCCTGTCAGGGGCACATTTGTGTACAAATTGCAATCAACCATGTTATGGTCCTGCTCCTACATCCACATCAGATGCAGCTACAGCCGGAGTGGAGTCATACTTGGATCTACTATATTTGGATGATAATCCTACACAGGTACATTGACCACATTTTATTAAATATTTCAAGTGTATAATTTGAACATAGATCAAATTTTTTATAAATAATTTAATGAATTAATTTATATAATTATAAACTATTTGTTGTACAGATCTCAAGTCGCTCTAGGGCCACATCACGATTTGATACATTGAGTTTTGCATCGACAGCTGTAGAGGTTGGCACACCTTATGGGGTAAACCAATATATCTTAACCCTAAAACCATATGTTTCTAATTCTAGTTTAATTTTTCTTTTGAAACTTATCAATATTATATTTTAAATTAACAAACTGTGTATAATTAAATAAATAACTATATACATACATGTATGTGAAACACTACTATTGCAGCGAGGCTCAGGTCATGTGGCAGTTCCCATGTCTGACCGACCACTTGGCTCAGGTGTTTCTTCCATTGATCCTCCATCGACAGCTACTATGCCTGAGTATTCCCTGGTGTGTGTTTTAAAAAATTGTACTAAATTTGTACTAAGTTTCTTTTTTTGAGTTTATATAAATTTGTATATGCACCCATATATATGTAAGTGCAGGATGATAGGAGTGAGACTATTGGTCAGGTTGGTACTCAGGGACAAATTCATGAGCCATCTACACATTTTCAGGTCCTAAACTTTACTTTAAAATTTTCTATATGTGCAATTTCTAGGTCTTTTTTTGAGTTTATATAAATTTATATATGCACCCATATATATGTAAGCGTAGGATGATAGGAGTGAGACTATTGGTCAGGTTGGTACTCAAGGACAAATTCATGAGCCATCTACACATTTTCAGGTCCTAAACTTTACTTTAAAATTTTCTATATGTGCAATTTCTAGGTCTTTATATGCTAATTTTAAATTGTAACTTATTTCAAACTTGCTTTATTTGAAATTCTAGCAATTAGTAAGTGAAACTTTTGGTCACGAAGATGAAACAGTTATACCACCTGCACAACAAAATGTGGGAAGTGAGACGGTAATTTAAATGCACACTTTAAAGCCTACATTTAAATATTTAATTTCATATGTCATTTTTAAAATTTTTAAATCTGATTGCAAGTTCTTTCTCTTGTGTGTATAGCATGAGGTAGATCCATCCATTTCACGAGGAAGAAAGAGGCCTCTTTCAGATTTGAACTTGAGTGATGATCATCCCTGACATAGAGTTTTATTTCATAGACTAAACTGTATGATGTGCACATTATTTTTTATATATGCCATTCCAGGACTTTGACTATCTATGTCGAACTTGCTATGACATGTTCTTCTAGATATATTTCAGTATTTCATGAACTGTGATTTGTATTTATTTATATGCTGATGATGAGTAGATGTTTTAAAGTACACATTTCATGGGTCCTACCTAGATATTTTATAGTATTTCATGGACTTATCTAGATCTAGATCTACATGTATATATTATTGAGTATATATGCTTGAATGTAGTTTAGTATGTTAAATATGCTTCATTGTTAAATATGTTAAATATGCTTCATTGTTCACTTCTAGATTATAAATTATTTAATTGAGATGTATGTTAGAAGATTTCTCTCTACTACATTTTTAAATTTTTAAGAAATGATTAAATGCATTATGGTTCAATAGTTTTTCTTGAAATAGTGAACAAAAAGAATGCCAAAAGTTTGGATTTTGGTAACAAAGTGTTTATAGATCCATCTATGTTATATGTGTTATCCCTCTCAAATTTGTCTCACTAGAAATGCCAAAAATGGATTCAACCTTAAGGATGTGATTCTTTTCTAAAATAATGTGTCATTGCCAAGAACATACTACCATCAATACTAAAGAGTTTCTATTAAAATATGTGAATTGAAACACCACATATCATGACATCAACTATTTCATAAAAGTTTGTGATATTCCCTATTATCTCAAACTCCATAAAATATACTATCTATCTTTAAAAAGGTACATACTACAATGACATCAAACATAAACCAATAGGTGTCTTAAGATATATTAGTGGTAGGGAAAATTATAGTGGCCCTTACCCTAGAGTAATAAGTTGAAGTAGTGTTAGAATTACTAATAAACTAAAAAACTTTATCCTAGGGTGGTGGGACATTTATCCTAGGGTGGTGGGACTAATAAACTGAAATTTACACAAGCCTTACAAAGCCTCTACCACTTCCTTGACATTTTTAACATTGTTTGAATTTGATAGGAGGGATTTATGTCACCTCCTCCTCATCTTAATTCTCATAGTAGATAGAATCATCCAATTTAGCATCAAGGTGAAGGTTTATCTTCATTATCGTAGAAATATCCTCCAAGGCTTTGTGCATATGCTCATGCCACACATTGAAGATGTGGAATTTATCTAAGTAGCAATATAGAAATCCTTAGCCTAACCTTCTACCCCTTCAATATCATTGTATAGAAGGTAGATACAAGTAACATTTGATAGCATGGAGGCACAACTTAGGGATTGAGTTGAATGTAACAAAATTATTCTTCCCAACAAATGCTAGATGTCTAGGAGCAATTTAATGATTTCTTCCATTATCTGCCTAGTCTAGAATATAATTACCTATTCTTTTGATATGTTTGAAGGAGATAGATTTAAACTTATTCACCAAGTTTCTAGATTCCAATAGAATAGTTTCCAATAACCACTTGAGCTTCATCTATGCTTTTTCATATGATCAATGTTGATCTTGGAATCTCCTTCCACACTAAGGGATATCTTGTTTAGTTTCCAAGTCATCTTGAGGCCCTGGATATCATGGCCCTAGAATCTACCATATTATTGTTCTTGACACCAAAATCATAAGCTAAGATAGGTAGAGGTTTTCCCTTATCATCTCTTAATAAACATACTCCTCCTACTTCACGAGGATTACCCTTGGCTACCCATCAAAATTTCAAGCTTAATCCATCCCAATGTAGGTGTGGACCAAAGGGTGTGAATATCAACATGGGTATCTCCTTGTTTTAACCTTATTCAAAGCAACCTTGGCCAATTATGGGCCTAATCCACCTCTTCTAGTATGATCATATATTCCTCTTTACCCCAACAATCACCAAGTTCCTAAATGCACCATATTTCTTTAAAATAGTCCAAAATTTGGGATGCATATTCACATTTCAGAAATACATGATGATTGTCCAGAGACTTCCTTAAATGTGAATATGCATCCCAAATTTTGGACTATTTTAGGTTTGTCACCTTTCCCGTTGTATCAATCATTATGCATAGTGAACAATCTATTAACTACCTCACAAACCTAAATTAATTTTGGTGTTACAATTATCTAATGGATAAATTTGGTGTTACAATTATCTAATAGATAAATTTAGGGCACTTTATAACAAGGTAATTTACCTAGGATAAACCTACAAAATCACGATAAAATGATAAGGATGTTAGACTCACCTAGTTAGCCTCAATTGAGATACATGTTCCTTTAAATGATTGTGGTCATCCTTTGATTACAAAACCTTCTTGATATATATCATTTGTATAGTCCTTGAAATTTTATTAATTTGCAACCGAGACTTTGTTATCATCTTTCTTACTTAACCACTATAATAGCCAAAACTTCTTTGGCCTTCAGAAGTTGAATCACATATAGTTTCTCATAAAGGAAAGGAATTAAAGAAGAGATTCCTATGAATATTTTCCCAATTCAAAATTACTTTACATCTTCAACATACCTAGTTCCTAGTGTGGATTTCATATTTGTTTGGTTTAATTTTTTTGAATTATAATATAGGTGTTCTACTTAGGGGACCCATCCTTACTAAATAGTTTAGAAAACATATATAAATGAGTGTGCTAACAACCCAAGACTAGGCATAGCAGTAGAAAGCACAACATCCCATAAAGGTTTCTAAACTACCCATATGCAACTATATATCAATACCCCAATACATATAGCAAGCACAAAATTCCAACACAACTAATAGAAAGCTAAAAAACAAACAAAACACCAAACCACATCAACATCTTTAGGGAGCTTTGGCACTCCCTAATGCATCGAACGTCCCACTCCTCATAGAGAGATTTCCATTTGTTATAGGCCCTATTATGCACACCATTCCCAAACACACTTACAAGCTCCACCAAAAGAACCTTTGGACACTTTGCATTCTCTAGTCCATGAAAGTTGACACATTTCTAGACCTCTACACATTGTATAGAACAAATGACAATTAATCCATAAACTCGGGACCGTAGCTAGATGCCTCACTTCGATACATCACATATGGATTTAAAAATGAGATACTTCCAACTTCCTTTACCTTCAATCAACCACCTCTAATGGCTATCTAAAATGTGTATTAAAAGACTAAGACAACATCTCAAATGTGGAACATTTAAACTTGCATCACACATAAATAAATAGTATACAACACAAGAATTCAAACTTGGGAGAAACTCTCAACTAGGCATAAAATTCTCAAAAGAGTGAGCAATGCTTCTAATGACACTAATTCATAATATATAATGGCTTTTACATAGCCTTAACATGACTTAAATTATCCAAATGCACAATTCTCTAAAATGGATCATGACCTACAACTCCTCTTGCAATGGTGGAGAATGAAGGATGAGAGCTCCATGCATGGGTTCCAAACACCACTTAAATAGTAGTCCAAAATTTTATTGCAACAATCCCAATTGACTTTGCATGCAACCTCTCTTCCAACCATAATCAACTATCTAGTTAGTCATAATGCTTTGAATCTTTATCAACCAACCGGCTTCACAAGCTTTACTGTAAACTTACAACATGGCTCCGGTCTATTTGCAATCTATACCTCTATCAAGGACTCTCAATAACTGTATCAACCTACATACAATCAACACTTTTGCTTTCAAGATGCCACCAACTTTTCTAAGCTTTGTCTCCAAAAGACATCATTCTTTGTGGACTTCAACCATGTATGGCTCTATCTAATACAACCTACTTTAAATGACTCCAACACTATACTAATCACATAGCTAGTTCTGTGCAACAACCAACCAATACCTATATTAAGTCTCTAAGCTCTGCCCAAGCATGTTCAACAAAGTTCAACCATGAATGGCTCTTTGCAAGCCTCCGTCACAAATCTCAAACAATTCAAATCAAGAAGAAACTAAAAGGTTCAATTCAAACAAGTATCCACACAATATAAGCTACAAAACAAATTATCACAATTTGAAATTATTCAAGAAGTAGCATTCAATTCTTGTAGAGAAACTAAATCTTTTAAAGAAGAAACTATCTAAGGAAATTCATTTAAATCTTATCCACACAATATAAGCTACAAAAAAATTTATCACATTTGGATTTAATTATTCAAGTAGTATTCAATTCTTGTAGTGAAACTAACTTTTTTAAAGAAGAAACTACAAAGAAATTCAATTTTCTTATCCACACAATATAAGATACAAATAAATTTATCACAATTTGAAATTATTCAAGAAGTAGCATGAACAATTCTTGTAGAGAAACTAGAACTCTTTTAAAGAAGAAACTATCTAAGGAAATTCATTTGAATCTTATCCACACAATATACTTGATCATCAATTACTATGAAAACCTCTTGACTAACATTAGTTTGACATGACTACAAAATTGATCTACAATTTACATTATGATCAAATCTTGTAGTGGCAATCATGGAAAAATCTACTTGTAGGATACACCTGCAAGAAATAATGAATGTAAATGAGAATGAAAGAATATGTACCAAAAACACAAAATATTAATGCAATATGTACTAAATAACAAAAAAGAGGATACAACTTGACGATGGCTTAAGGGGAGCTAAGAGGATGTCTTAAGGGGATACATAAGAGGATGGATTTAGGGGATGTATACGAGGATTAATTAAAAGGGGAGCTAGAAGAGGATGTCTTAAGGGAATACAAAAGAAGATAGCTTACTTGGAGAGATGTACACTAGTCAATTTACAAAGTATAAAATAAAACTTGATGGCTTAAGGGGAGCTAAGATGACATCTGAATTAAGGGGATGTACAAGTGGGTGTCTTTAGAGGATGGATGATAAATATTTGAGTATATATATATGTAATTACCTAATTTGTGTTCACTTTTAGTTGAAGACTACAAAATTGACCTCACATACTTGTATGGTGATAACTTCTATTGACAATCATGCACATTTGACTACCTGTCTAGGATACACCTGCAAAAAGTAATGTTCAAATGTACAAGTAAATTAACTATATATTTCCATGGGTCGATACAAAATTTAAGACAAGGGGAATAATATAGAAGCTGAAATGAGAATGAAAGAATTTAACTTGGGGATGTAAGAGTATTGTTTACTTACCTGAAAATTTATTCCATTGTACCATCTGCATCCTCATTTTTTTGTAATGCATCTATAATTGACTCATGTTCTTCCATTGAAAGTGTCCATAACTGTTTATTAGAAGGTTTGCCTTGATATCTGACTAGTTTTATATTTGTTGCCACAACCAAATGTGAGTAGTGTATGATCTTCTTATGTGTTTCATAATCTTCAAATGCAGGCACACCATTCCTTCTTATTAGATATTTTCGTAGCCAAGTGCCAACAACAACCACAGAACCTGTTGGATACTCCATGTTATCATCATCTACTCTAGGATGTAACAACTTTTGTTTTGTCTCAACACATCGAGCCAACCAATACTCGGTTTGCTCTTCATTGCCCTCAGGTGCAATAATAGCATAGACATGTCCTACAAAAAAATTATGTAATTCAATAAAATGTGACATATATCTAAATCACATAAACTTGTGGATGCATACATATATAATTAATTATATACAGGATATACAAAAAAATGACAATAAAAAAATTAAAAACAAAAGTACCTTCTTGTACAAGGTCTGAAACACGATCATAGTCATCTGATGCAAACATTTGATTATCATCTTCAATTGTTGTTTCAAGTTGATCTTGTGTTTCTGTAGGTGTCAAGGATCTTTGTTTCCATTCTTCAACCCATTCTGTATTTTCACATGCTCCCCAATCACCTGTAATACAAAATTGACAAAAACATGCAAGCTCCCTAGTCCATATAGTCCATGTGCTTGCATTTGAACTCTTAAATGAATGCCATTTTGTTGATCCAGTTATTGTCTCACAATCAAGTCGAGTAGGAATATTCTCTTCTTCAACTAACCAAAAGAATCGTCGAATTGTAGAGTCCTGACTTGATCCCGTAGATAACTTTTCATTACACCAATCCACAATTGCATGTGCATCTCTAAATTTGGCTATATCCTCAAATTTTAGTTGCTCTCTAGCAAGAGCTCTTTTCACACATGCTCCAGCTCCATCATGTTCTCCTTTACCATGTCCAGCTTCAAAAAAACTCCACATATGTTGGATATTGATTTCTTTGTGAGCCCTACATAGCCAATAAAACATTCTTGCATTTTTGAATTGCCCTGTACAATTATCTGACCATATGAAATGTTGTGTCATCTAGATTCCTCTTTCTTTTAAACTTTCATAAAATTTTATGAAACAATATTGCACAAACTCTAAAGAGTGTAACCGGTTATCACTCAAATAGAAATGATACTCTCTCAAAAATTTTCTATTATCTTCTGTACTATCATCTGCATGTCTATATACAATATGAACAAATATGGCCACCTGCACTGAATTATAATACTGAGATTGAATTTTCTCTTGTGGAGCAAGAGTATAGTTTTTTGCAAAGTCAACCACTAATAGGATAGTTCCAATTGGAAAGGTGTTTTTACATGAACGAAATTGTCCATCAAGCCACCGAGCATATTGGGAGTGTCTGACATATTTGGATACAATATTATCCTTAAAATCTTTGATGAATGCATGCACACAAATTTTTTTAGTGACTAACTCACAACGCTTTCCAATTTTTCCATCTTTTAAAGAATATTCAACATTCTTGAATCTTTTCACATCCACTAATTGTTGTCCAAATTCATGTGAAATATTTTCATGCATACATTCTCCTAACAATAAAAAGTTGCCACATCTATTGCATTGTCCAGAAATACATGCTTTTGAATAAAATAAGTATCCAGTAGATGTTTCACAAAACAAACCTACTACAAACTCCTTAATTGTTTGAGGTGGCATATTAATACCACATTCCTGCATAATTTCGTTAGTATGCAAAGTAGAACGTATATATCGAAAAAGATCATAATAATAACGAAATTGGACATGAGTTTTACAACAATAAGAGATTCATTGTTTATTAATTTTCACATACCAAGGTTTACATTTCTCAAAATATCTTTGGCTTATGGTAATATTAAAAGGTTCTAACACTAAATCATCTAAGAATTTTTTATATAATTCAGTTTGAGTCATGTCTAATAGATGTTTTGGATGAGGATCATGAATTTTAGACCCCACTCGTAATTTTAAAACATCTCTAACATTAGATGGTACCCTTGTATTATCATGCCAATATTTTTCAATTAAAGATTTGATTTCACTATTTAATTTCATGTCATACCTTGGGA
This sequence comes from Cunninghamia lanceolata, assembly GCA_027924645.1. Classification (NCBI taxonomy): domain Eukaryota; kingdom Viridiplantae; phylum Streptophyta; class Pinopsida; order Cupressales; family Cupressaceae; genus Cunninghamia; species Cunninghamia lanceolata. The sequence goes on along the minus strand of BSBN01001807.1, from coordinate 17,290,451 downwards.
GTCTACCACTAAAACTCCAACATTGGTTAATTGGATCGTTTTCAATAGATTCTCTTCTCTTTGCTGCTCTTCTCAAAGTGTTAGGATTTATCTTTAGAATTTCACTTGTCTTACTTATCATTCTTTTATTAGAAGATGATTTATTGACTAAAGCAGTTGTTATAGCTCTTCGTGCTGCATTGCTATCTTTAGATCGACTCTTTTTACCAATAGAATCAATAGCATTAGCAACACTAGATAAAACTTGTTTCATTGATTCATCTTTTTTTTTAGGTTTTACAAATATGCCTAACTTTTTCATTACTTTTCGCAATTTCCACATCTTCATCAATTGCATCATAAGTTGACATTGAAATCCAAGACTTTTTCTATAAAAAAAAATCTTTATATAATCTATTTGCATGAGTTCTCATTTGCCTCCAAGAAATCTTACCAGGAAGATTATCTAAGACATTTCTTTCAATCTCAAATAAAATATTTTCATTTTCACTCCTAAAAGGGATATCATTCTCATTCATATTATCAATAGGTGGGTTTGAAGACATACCTGGATTTGTTTCTATAGTCGTGTTTTCCATATCATTGAAAGTTGGCTCCGAAGACACACCTAGATTTGTTTCTATAGTCATGTGTTCTATATCATTGAAAGTTGGCTCCAAAGACACACCTGGATTTGTTTCTATAGTCCTGTTTTCCATAACATTGAAAGTTGGCTGTGAAGACATACCTGGATTTGTTTGTATAGTCACATTTTCCATACCTTCGAAAGTTGGGTTTGAAGACATACATGCATTTGTTTCTATAGACACATTTTCTTCCAAATTCACCATTTCCGCATTTGCATCATCTACATTCATCCCATCATTTTTACTCTCTTGAATGTCTTTCTCTTCAATACTCATGGAACTAGATGCTTCAATATTCTTCATCTCTTGAATCCTTGCTCTTCTATCTCTTTGCCTTTTGGCTTCCTTCTCTCTATTTGTTTCAATTTCTTGAGGTGTCATTACCCTCCTTTGTTTTTTTCTTTGACGTTGATTTGATCCCATGATTACCAAGCCCTCTTGATAAAATAACAATTGATACTTAATCCAATTTCATAATTGATGTCCTTATTTGAACTTTTGAAGTAGAATTAGATGTAGATCCTTTGTTCCATAGATTTTGAAGTAAAAGGTAGATGTAAAAACAAAAACCCTCTTGCTTTATTCCTCTTGAAAATAGCTCATGCACTTGATTTCACTTCAAAATTATTCATATGATTGACTCCTTTCAAAATCTGAATAGAATATGACCTGTTAAAAGATTCCACAAAACAATTGTAAGTAAAAAAATGCAGAAATTGTCACCGTCGCGTCGTACGTATCAGACTTGCAAGTTGCAGGGATACAGGGAAAGTACTTTTTTCCCTAATATGGGAAATAACGGGTATAATAGAAACGGGTACCCGTTATATAACAGGTACCCGTTATTTAAATAACGAGTACCCGTTTTATAACGGGTACCCGTTATGTAATGCGTACCCATTTTATAATGGGTACCCATTATTTAAAATTAGAAATCTCCGCCGCTTTTTCCCTGACCATTGTTTGGGTTTTAGGCTCAGGATAGGCATGGTTGACCGACCTTAAGCCTTGGACCTGCAAGTTTTTTTCTAAGTACAAAACAAGAAGAAACACTGAGTTTCCCTGTATGGCTGAGGGCTTTTTTTTCTGAATTTTTTTATGAAATGAAAACCCATTACAGATGACATTGTCTAGTTTTCAAATATATAATTTTTTTTTGTTATTGGACATGTTCTTCTATTTATTATTTAATTTATAAGCAAACTAGTCCAAAAACTTGAAATGACAGGTGTTTGTATTTTTTTAATAACTTTTAATTTTTAAATTTTTTTTTTTTTAAATTATATGTCATCAATCTACACATCATTCTTTACACAATTAAAAAAAAAATTAATTTTATGATTTTTTTTGCTCAAATTATGTTGGCCGTACACGAGGGGTTTTCAAAAGTACCAATTAGGCCTAATAAAAAATTAATAAAAAAAAATTATTTGGAAAAAAATTATAAAAAAATATCCTCATCAAACTTCACTGTACTACACATGTTTTCCCAAAAGGATTTTGAAAAATAATTTTATTTAGGTCAAATTATGTTGGTCGTACACATGCATGGTATGGTAAAAAAAAGTGACTTTTAAATAGTGGTTTTTAGAAATGCCTATTGAAAATTAATTTGTATCATCTGGGTATTGAAAAAAATTACATATTTAGAAACTAGACTCTGAGTACTACATTTTATATTTAGTGACTTTTTTAAAGATTCTATTTCTAAGTGCTTCAAATTTTAAGGTCAAATGCGACAAATTTTGAAAATCAGGGAAAACACTTCCACTTTTTGGCCAAAAAGTGGACCCAACTTCTTGCACTGACCCAAGAGTTCACCTTAGAAAATATTACAGTGGCCACCATACCCTCACCTCCAAGAAATACATAGGTATCTTGGCCATCACCATCACTACAAGACAGGTGGATGAGCCAGAAGATACATATGAGGACATTGAGGAAGATGAAGAACAAGTAACTGTGCAAAAAGGTAAGGATGTGTTGTAAGGGATGAACATCCCTAGACAAAAGAGAGGACAAATACCATTGATGAGGGAAGCCAGCAATGTACATTCGGGTGTCCTGCTCAAAGAGGTCGAAGAACCCACTAAGATGGAGAAGATGTTTGCTAGGCAACAGCATATATCAGGGGCATTCATATCAGTAATAGTCCAAGGGGATGTGGTAGCACCACCCAAGAAATTGCAACATAATGTGCCTATCCCAACTATAATCAAAGTTAAAAATGAATTGGTCAAGGAAGCAAAGGAAGCAAGAGAAGAAGAAATGAAGAGGATGGCCGATTAATCCTTCCCCCTGAGTAAAACCATTGATCTGATGGATGATGAAGTGATGAGGGATGTGACGACCAATACTATTGAAAATTTGTTGAGGAATATTGCACTAACAGTCCAAAGAATGTCACAAGCATCACAAGGTGTTAGGGATACAGATGAGCCTAGATCTCTAGAGGCAATGGTGCATAATGTGAATTTGGATGTGTTGGTGAGCACTATTACAAGCCCAAAGATCACTGATTTGGCATATGATGGGGATAGGGATATGGACAGAGATGCCACTCTGGATAATGTGGGATGTAAGGATAATACAGTTTAGGATATGGATATCTAGATTCAAATAGCCAGAACAAAATGTCTAGACAAATGAAGAAGGACATAGTGAGGCACAAGAAGAAGAACAATAGGTAGCCATATCCAAACATGAAGGTCCAAAGGACAAAGGTAATGAAGAGGCAAAAGAAAAAGAAACAGGAACCAATCAAGATTTACATCTGGATGTTCTAAACCAAGGTCACCAAGGGGAGGAGAGTATGGATATTCCCAAGATCCAAGACAAACAAGATGCACATGATCAGGATATGGGAAGTTCTGAGGATATCCATGTGGATGAGAATAAGGAAAATGTGGTTGTTTATATGGATGTACATGATGACAAGGAGCCAGTAAAAGAAGCATCACAAGATTAGGATAAAGCATCCAAAGAAGCTGAAAAGGATAAAAACCAACAACAATTGAGTGTAGAAGCTCCAAAGGATAAAGAGATAGATATGCATGATGCTCACATTGAGCAAATAGGTCTGCAAGGGCTAGGACCTAGTGTACCAAATTGGTTAGCATCTGAGGTAATTCAACCTCTTGTGCCAGATTCTTCATAATTTGATATTCAATCATTATTTTCACTTGAGGCTACAAAGCCCAAGTGTAGAGCGAGGGCAACCTCGGCAATAAGGCGGGACCCTACCATAGGAAAGAGAACACCTCAATTGGCTTTACCTATGGTCGATAAGAACAAGGGGGAAATTAGTGCAGGTGAGTTTTAAATGACCACCATAGACCTGGGGTATGCAACTATAAATTAGGATGTCCAAGAGTTAAAGGAAAGTACAAAAGCAGTAGTAGCCAGGATCATGAAAGAAAAAGCCAAAAATAAAGAATATAAAGGGAAGTTTGCCCAATTACAAGCATTCATAAAAGGATTGGTCACCCTTGCCAATATTCTAATTGTAGCAGCTACACCATTGGCATTGGTGTCATAGTAGGAAATAACTAGGTTGGATGCACAAAGGCACCAAGATCATGTGATGAATAAATGGTTCTAAAGATTCTTAAAATAAGGAGAGGAAGTAATAAGGACATTATTGTCCAATTGGGATATGCTTAGCCATATGAAGCATAAAGAAGATGCCTTGAAGAAAGAGGTTGGATAGAGACTAATTCAAAGTAGCTGAGACCTAACAACGCTCAAGGATATGAGGAAGGTTGATGATCAAATCCTCATAACCAATAAAGTTTTGACTTCCTAAAATGGACCTCTAGGTGGAAGACATAAGGTTTTAAGTATCCATTTTGAACAGATGCAGTACCAAGGTAGTAGATATTAGCATAAAGGCCCATGAATTTTTGGCTGAAGAGCTGGCAATTTTGGAGAGGTTAGAAGTTGGAGTAGAAGGTAAAGTTGGAAATCATGATGAACAAGATGCAATTAAGGCATTTAAGGATAATTTTAGCCTAGTAATAGAAGATCCAATTCAACACTTTTCAGAGAATATTATTGATAAAGCAATGGATATTCAAAGTCTAAAATAGATGCATATAATGAGGAGTTGGATAATAGAACCAGTAGATGGATAGCCCTGAAGGAACAATTGCAAGTTCAAGAGCATGCGAAGGAAAAAGCAAAAGTGCAAAATAGAGAAGAAATAAATAAGGTCGTCAAGGCATATGAATTTTCCAAAGGTATGGATACAGGGATCTAGATTACTGAAGGGTCGACAAAGGAGCATACTGATGACGATACTGAATAAATGGACCTCTGAAGACTGGATCAAAGATGCTGGGAAGATTCCTCTTTTGCCAATTGTCCTCAACCAACGATTGCCAACTGGAAATCACATGTCACTAATCCTAAGTGTTGATCCTTTTCATGGATTTCTGATTGTTGGATCAGATTGTAACAAACATGGACCTTGTTCTATAAAAGGCCATTATTATTCTTTTTCTAAGGGAGATTGAATTGATGAACTTGTGAACACTAAGTGTACTATTTTGTAACTTTGTGATTCTCCATGGTTCTTTCTCAAGATCAAGTCTATATGTGCATAATTTTAGCATACTGAATGATAATGGAGACTTAGATTACTACCTAATTGTAAATCTTGAGTAATCTTGTGCATGATTTATTGATATGCTACTTTGAATTGTTGCACTCTTCAGAGGTGCATTCAACTAGTGCATATTGTCATTGTCCCTTCCTTTGAAGATTAGCACCTGCCATGCGTAATTATAGATTGTCCTAGTGAAACATAGTCTAGTTTGTTTCTTTTTCATGAAAGTATCAAATTTGCATGTGGACCATTGATCGAACATCATTAATTTTAGAATTTTAGTTTGCATTCATTTTATTTCATTTCAATTTCATAAATAACTACAATCAAGTGCAAATAATGCTCAATTTAAGCCAATATAGTAAATACATGTTGATTTGATGCAAATACTAGAAAATGCTGAGGTGATATAGAAGAATTTACAATAATAGTGAATATCATGCAAATAATGGAAAGAAATGTTTAGATACACATGTATAGATACATTCTTTATGGAAATTTGAGGTGTGAAGCTAAAGATTAGTTCAAATTGAAATAGTTTCAAAAGAACTAATCAAAGTTAGAAAGATCATAAGAAATAGGCTTAGCTGGAGGTAGTTTTAGAAGAATTGATCAAACTTGGGACAAATTTACACAAATATATGCAAATCCTAGATAAATCTATTATAAAATTTAATGCAAATTGTTGAAGATATATGCAGATCAAGTGAAACAGGATAAGTATTTGTGAATATTGACAAGATTCCTTGAAGAAATACATTAGGCCCCTAATGGAAATAGTATATCACATCAAACTCTAAGTAACAACAGGATTGTCATGACCTGACACATGGAGACTTGGAATCATGAATTCTCAGAGTTCATCGTATTCTTCAAGATAAATGAAGGTTTGAGTGAGACTTTTATTTCTTGTTGTTGAGTATAACAAATGCATGAACAGTTCCAAAGCATGATCAATCTTATTGGTCACCAAATTAAGATCAAAACATCCAAGCAAATTCCATAAATTGTGCAATAAAATCCCAAGATCAAGAAACCCAAATCAATCCTATCCGTCATCCTACAACTCACCCATCCCATGAGGATATTGTATCCCCCATCAAACACAAAAAAAATAATCATAAAAAACATATTGGCGATCAAGTTGTACAATATCTTGATCATATTGTGCATGAGGATAAGCAAGTCATCCTTGATCACATTGAGAAAATAATTGATCAAGTTCTAACAATCATGAATAAGGAGGAATCTCAAAAATCCTATCAGCTTGGTCCAACCACCTTCGTTTGATTTGGCCTTCTTGAAAATGATCAAATTGAAAGTTTCAATAGGTCCTAGTTATCTAAATATGGATTTGCATCCTATTTAAAAAGTAACAAATATCCTATCACAAGAAAAATATGTTGAATCATGGGCTACAAATGAAAGGGATTAGGCTTGAACCTATATCAGTGTTTGTAGTCATGTATATCAAAAAATTGGCTAAAAACCTCCTATCAAGCAATCTAATGATGATAGCGATCTTCCAAAAATCATTGGCATAGCCCCTTTAATAATCTTACTACCACTAATCCTTTTTACCACCACTTTAGCCATACCATCAACGTTCATCTTGAACAACCTAAACCCGTTGATTGGGACAAACAATATCATACATCATATGAAACAAAGAATTTAAATGAAGGAAAGGATCAAAATCAAGCACCACATCAAAAATATGTACAACATCAAAATTAAGCAAAAAATCAAAATGAATATAAAAGGTGACATCACTCCAAAAATCAAAAGGGGGGGAAAAAGTGATATGGATCCCAGATAAAAGTGCAACAATAGATCCAATCAAAGAAAAATATTGCATGTAAGAAACCAATCAAAAGACATACTTTGTGTACAACATTTTTATATCACTTTCACAATTATTATCGTTCCTAGCATGCAAAGCTTCATGATCTAGTAAGATTGTTGGTCCTAATTCCAACCCCAAATATAAATCCATATCTCTAAAATATAATGCCACCTTCAAATCCAAAATTCCCCCATCCTAATCAAAACATATTATTATTATTTCTAAATTCCAATCCAAAATTCTTTAATCCAAATACCAAAATCTAAAATTTAAATCCAAACACCCAAATGATAAATCGTAAAACCCAAAATCCTAAATCTGTAATATCTTGGTAGCAATGCTTTACCATAAGGGCTATGATGGAACCCTATCAAGATGCTCACATTTAGATAAATCCAACCAAACTATCAAAGAGCATCACAACACCTATGGATTGTACATTAGTGGATCAAACCTAACAAAGCGATTATGCAAGGTAGAATATTATTAGCACATCATGATAGGATACTCTAGGTCAACTACATTATATAGATAGGAACTTGATACTTGATGCAACAAAAATCAAAGGTTATTAGAAAATATAAAAAAATCATAAAAAATAAAAAAATAAAAATAGTAAGGCGAAATTTATTGTCCAAATGTGAAAACCATTGTGATGGTGCCTTAGAAAAGTACCATAATGAAACCCACTCAAGGTCATCATGTGTGAATTAGTTGTCAATGTGACCCTTGTACTTAGGGGCAACCTTCTTCCATCATCCTATCCATCTTCCATCATGTCTATCCCTTCCATCATATGATACCATCCCATCATGCCCATCCATCATATCTACATATCCATTTCACCATACCCAATGCATCCACCCTTCTCATCCTTGAACTTAACAAGGACATGGAAAAAATGTTGAAAACATGCCCTGGAAACTTCTTCATAATATCCAATCTTTTTTCGTAAATATTATAGAATCTTGTCCTCCATTAGTCAATATTGTTGCATAACATCACGAATGACATCCATCAAGAGGGGGCATACTATTTCTAAGTGACATATTCCTTTGATATCGACGATCAAACCATTTCCTATCCATCCATTCCTAAATCTTTTATCCATCCCATATTGAATATTTCCTCCATTCACTAAACACCTATCTCCCATCCATCTCATTATGAATCTCAAGCCCTTGCTCCTTCCATCTAATACACCTTTCATCCTTATCCCTAGACTTGGTTTTTCCTTGTCAATGGTTACACCATTTAGACAATAGTCCTATCTAGTAAAAAATAAAAGACTACCCAACAACCATCCATCAAAATGTAAGTAATCCAAATTGCAATACAATCCTCATAGCAATCTAACCATGCATAAGCAATCCAAATCCATATCATGATCCAACATAACTATCATAGTATAACAATGTGCATACAAGAACAAAGAAGGAAAAATCCAAACTAATGTAGCCAAGTGATTTAGCACCCATCCAAAAGCATCTATAAGATTTGTTCCTTAGTCTTGGTAAAATCCAATCCATGTTCATCCTTAAACAAATCATTGCAAATTTATTAAAATGTATTGTTCCCAAGTCCACCTCCCTTGCATATATAATTTCATGGAGGTGAAACAATCCTTACTTTGTTCCTAGGATATATCATTCCCAAATCAACAAGACTATCATCATTAATCGATCTTCAGTTTTTATCTTGATCAAGGAAAAAATCTTGTTTGTCTTTTCTATTTATGCAAGTGCTTTCTTTCTTGTGTGTTTCTTATTTTTCTTGCATATATGTTATCCTTTGGAGAATTTCATGGCAATAATGTCATGGTTTTTCCATATTATGGTGCATCCTGTCATATGCTACAACAAACACCAAGTTGATCAAAATAGTTGGCATCTTGTGTAAGATTCATAGCATATACCTCGAAACATACAAATAATCACCCACCATCATATCTATTCCACCTATCCCTTCATCATATTCATCCCTTTATTATCAACATTCATCATCTATTGTCCTTCCTTCACCTAATTTGCATATCTTTCATTTGCATGTCCCCACCCCTAACTATCTCTTTCCATCATCACTAATCTACTCCTTCATCCTTTTTCAACCAACTAGAGTCTTAACATACATATTTTTCATTCATCTCTAACCATTTTTACTAATGGTCTATTTTGTCCATTTTGAGAGCACACTTGTGCTCTTCAAACATGCATGTCCTCTCAAGGGGGCATCCTAACACCAAATAGTCTAAAATCAAGGCTCACATTTTGAATCCAAAATCCCTCTAAGCATTAAGTATCAAAACTAATCTTAATCATCCAATCCAATCATCAATCATCATTCATTCAATCCAACCAATCAACTTCAATCAATCAATCAATCTTAAAATCAAAATCTCAATGCTTAGGGCATGTTATCACCAATGTCATCCCACCAAGTGCCTATATCTACTTCCTTTGAAATGACATTTCTTCTTTTAGTCACAATGCCATCTCAAAGAGGAGTAAAATATAGAAACCTAAAATTGACCACATCCTAACATTACAATATAGTTAATATTGCACATTGCCCTCCTAAACCTATTCAAGCTAACATTGTTGATAGCCCTTCTGTTGGCTCCTCTTCATCTGCTAAAAGTAAGTCCAAGCATGAAATTGTGATTCGATAAGTTACTACTGAAAGACCTTTGGAGAATGTGGTTGGTCCAAAGACTTCTATGACTAAGAAAAACCTAGCATTAAACAGAGCCCCGTTTAAAACCCCTAAACCTGTTGAAGCCCCTCTCAGTTAGGAAGTTGATGATAGTTTGGTTGCCCTCAAAGATGGTTCTAGGCAGGATGTTGGTACTAAGCCTACCTCTAAGAGGAATTTTAAAGATACTATTAGCTCTGGAGATAACAAACAAAAAGGGCTTGTCATGTATAAGGAGGAGAAATGTAGCTTAACAGATGTTGGGAAGCTTCTTAATAAAGAGACCGATAAAATGGATAAGGGACATGAAGAAGATAGGTCTATGGAGGATTAAATGGTTGGTGATATTGACAAAGATTCATAGGGTATAGGTTAGAGCATAGGATTTAAATTATTATTCAAATATTTGTTAGTTTTTATCCTATGTAAAAAGTCAAAAACTAAAAGCTAAAAATAAAAGATTAGTTTCCTAGTTATTAGGAGTTTAGATTTATTTAGCTAATGGTTAATTAGTTTTCATAAGATAGCAAATTGTTATTATCTCCACTTCACGTTAAGATTTGGATGATATTCCAAATCCTTTAATTTAGGCATATTCATGCCTATATAATATTGTATTTTTCTCTATAGAATTGTTTCCTAGAAGAACTTTGCCCCTCCAAGTTTCCTGTTGCAGGCAGAGGCAGGGAAATCCGGTGATGTGCGGCATCCACCCCCTCCATTTGGATGGAACAGGACCAAATCCCTCGTCGGTAAAACTCTTTGATTCTGGCCATATTCCTGAGTCCACAAGGCCACTAATGATGTCGCTTTGATAATCCAAATTACTGTTTTGAGCAGATGCAGGAAAGCCGATAAAATCCCATGATCTAGTTGTCATGGTTTTCAGCTTCATGCTCTCCTTATCTAAGAGTTCTTGGACTTGGGATGAAGCCATGGTTCGAGTATTCCCCGCTGGTTCAAAGAGAGGATTTGCCTGATCCGCCTTCACTCACTGCTAATAATGGGTGGCGGGCTCTCTAGCTGCAAGCCCACTAAAGCACTTCCCATAACTATACTTCAACAATCCCTTAGCTGCCTCGAAGCTTCCATATACAGATTTAAGCATTTTAAGGTACGAAGTAGCAGTTTCTGTGTGGAAATTCCCATTCTCTCGTGACGTTATAGAGCCCATGTAGACGACGTAAAGCTTTTTATCTGGCCCTGCAGATTCAGCTGTAGAAAGCATGTGAAGATGGAAGATTATCAAAAACAAAAACATCGAGAGAAGAAAATAGTTTGGTCCCGGGGCTGCCATTGCAACAGTAATTTTATTATTATAGAAAATTATCTTATGGGAGAGTTACAGTTTAGAAAGCCACTTATTTAGAAACCACCTCCACATTAGAAAGCACATAGTAAGGTCAAGCCACTTTGCTATAGGCCTTACACTATTTTTCAGAAGGTGTCCAAAAATGCTTTTCGACTTGATCTTCCATCTCAGTTGAGCATCCATGATGTTATCAATGTTGATCTTCTCAAACACTACCATGAGTTGACACTGGAGACTGAGCTTCCTATCAGCCATCCTACAGATGTTGTTCCTGAGATTCAGCTTCCACTTGATTCTGATCAAGTTTTTGATACAAAGACTCGTGAGACCCGACATGGTTCTACCACTTCCTACTTTGTTGCCAAGTAAGGTCAGCTTCCACATCAGGCCCGTTGGATCTCTTACCATCAACTATCTCACAATTTTCCTTCTCTTTTGAAAGTATTAGAGTCCAATGCCGATATTGTTGGGAGGAATGATGAGGATTCATAGGGTATAGGTTAGAGCATAGGATTTAAATTATTATTTTAATATTTCTTAGTTTTTATCTTATGTAAAAAGTCAAAAGCTAAAAGTAAAGGTTAGTTTCCTAGTTGTTAGGAGGTTAGTTTTATTTAGCTAATCGTTTATTAGTTTTCATAAGATAGCAAATTGTTATTATCTCCACTTCACGTTAAGATTTGGATGATATTTCAAATCCTTTAATTTAGGCATATTCATGCCTATATAATATTGTATTTTTCTCTTCATGTTTTAGTTTATATAGAATTTACATTTTACAAGCCTAATCTAGTTTTCCTTGCTAAGGAACCAAACTTTATCAAATCACAATTAGTTCCTAGGATAAGAGATCTCATTCAAGTATGATCCTCCTAGTAGAGTTAAATCAAGACTCCTTCAGATATGGTTCTTAATTTAACTCTTGAAGCCATAAGCTTGTTGAATCATCTTTATAGTAATATGTACCAAGCATGCCACTTAAATGTTTGTCTAGATTTCCTTGCAAGGATAATATACCTATCTAAAATAAATGATCAATCCAAATAAATTAGGTTTGATCTTCATTTAATTAATTAGCTACCTCCAACACAAAGTGCTCTAAGTCAATGTTAGGTGACTATACTCCTACACACAATAGAATCAGATCAAATTTATGATAAATATTACTAAATAAATTTAACATAAAATTTATTAATCAACCTATTGTAACTGGATTTAGTTCATTTATCTCAATAAATAATTATGATCTCAAACAATATTCATTTGATAATTCATTAATATATTTATATTTATCCCATAAAGCATTACTTTTTATTAATGGGTAGACTAACAAATTTTATTGGCCTGTCATTTATGAGTATCACCATAGGGACAACATAGGTGAATATTATTTTATTTTTATGGAATTAGACCACATGAGTATAAAGATCATTTTCCAATATGCAATACTTGGGAGAGTGATTCTCATCAAGCTCATGTACTAAGGGATTGAAAAGAGGTCATAGGTTATACTAAATGTAGCGAAGATCAAATGATAGTAGGGATGTACAAACATCATTGGATGGGAATACAATCAATTATGGGCACAAGACATGGAGGTGTTAGAGCTCATAAAAAAATTATTATTTTGTTGATCATTGAATCAATAATAATTAAATGGATAGAATATGCTTAGGAGAATAGTAACAAAGATCAATAGAGAGGGGTTTCACCATTGGTTGGTTTGGAGATGAGATGTCACAAAGCAGGACAAAGGATCTTATGACTTTAAGCACATAAGAAAGGCATTATTAGGGAGCTCATCACATAGCATTAGGTGAAAGAATAATTCATTTGACATTATGATCAATAGTTAGAACAATCTTAAGAGATGTTAGAGTTTAAAATGCCTCCCTAATTGTGTCAACCACATGATAAAATTAAAAATAAAAAGTCCACACAACTCTAAGAGGATGATAACATTGAATTATATGAGGAGTGGCATTATTGGATGATTTGAAACCATGTTGGCATGTATGGCGCATATAGCTCAATCATTTATTCACATGTGTGCATGGAGAGGACAACATAAGAAAGATTTTGTTGATAAATGGCATCATAGTGGAGCTTGCAAATAAATCGACTTCGTCCAATGATTGGTTCATGCAATGAAAAAATGAGGATTCTCATATGTTAGAGGGGGATTATGAGAACCACATGATGAATGGATAATATGGAAAGATTAATGGTCCACACAATCCCTTATAGTGTTAGAGCTTGGGAGATCTTCTAGGTTACAAGAATAAACTAATCAAAATTTAATCAACTACTAATGCACACCTAGAGCATTGATATCAATATTTGACATGGTGAGATGCTCCTAGCTATGAACGATCTAAGTTGTCCTACTATGGGATTGAGGTGAGCTTAGCACAACACATATATAATACACTAGGCATCATTTAAATAGAATCATGAGATTAACATATGACGTGGAAAATTAGAGATCTCACACAATATGAATGTAGAACATCACCTTATGTTAGGATAGGATTACATGGGTTATTAGATGAGAATCCATCTAATGGTTCATAAGTAAGTACAAGGAAGAAATAAAGGAGATCATTACTACAAAATGGAAATGCACAAATGAATTCCAATGGAAATGCATGATAAGAACTAAAGTGATAATATTAAAACTAAAGGCTTACAAATTGAGTGATATAGTCTAAAATATATAGGGTTGCAATGAACAATGAATATGATCTCAACTAAAACCTTGGATAGAATGAATGAGGTCCAAGAATAAGATGGAGTTCATAAGCCAAAAGGATGTCTCCTATATCAAAGGCACTGATGCAGGGACTTCCGAGGGTCATAACTTTTGACTCGGATGTGGGTTTTCTATGAAATTTTAAAGGTGGATGCGTTATGAGGTGGCATGTAGTTTCCCAACCCACCCTAGTCAGTTGGACCTCATCTTGGCACTTTTTCAGGGCTTGAAACTTTCATCTTGGCCCTCAAAATAGTAATTTAGTGTTTTTTCCTAGTTTTTTAAAAGTTGCTTTTTTTAATAACTCGAAACTCATGTTTCAAATTTAGGATGTTAGTTGGCTTTTCCTCCTACCTTAGTTTTAGGAAGTTTTTGGGAAAAAACTGGATTCTCAAGATATGAATGTAAAATTACCTAAAATGGCAAAATCTGACAATTGTCAAAATCTGCCAAAAAAGGTAATTTTTTAATTTTTTTGTTTTCTTGGATATAAGAGAGTTTTCTCTCATTGTAGCGGTAGAGTTGGTGAATAGAAGTTTTTTTTCTAGTTTTCCAAATCTTTGGCTCTCACACATGATTAATGGCACAATTTTATTGAGTGTATGTTGTTAGCTACATCATCTGGTATCATAGCAGGAAGATGGCTAGGAGAGGAAGAGGAAGAAGCAGTCTTGCCCAGATGCATAGAGAAATGCAAAATCTGTAAAGGAAAATAGAATAACTTACAACATGGATGGAAAACCAAATACTGGGTAGAGGAGGAGATGAATCTGATGAAGAGATAGGTCGAGGAGGTGTAGATCAAGATACAGAACATGAAGAAGAAGAATTAGAAGGCATGAGTTTTGAAGAGAGGATGCTCAGGGCCTTAGAAGGGAAAAATGAAGGGGTCAAGGTAGATGTTTTAGATTATGTAGGTAGTCTTAAACCAGAGGAGTTGATAGATTGGTTGAGTGACATGAGAAATGTTTTTGAATGGAAATCCATGATAGAGGAAAAAAAGGTGAAATTCACATGCACCAAATTAAAGGGTCATGCAATGATTTGGTGGGATCATCTTCAAAAGGAATGAATAAGGAAAGGCAAGGATAATATCAGGACATGGAATAAAATGAAGAAGAAGTTGAGAGAAAAAATTTTGCCCATAGATTATGCACAAACCCTTTTTCGTAGGTTTCAAAATTTAAAGCAGAACCTCTCTTCTGTGCAAGATTATACAAATGAGTTTTATACGTTGTCTATACATATATAGCATTAAGAAACTAATGAACAGATGGCTGCTAGATATGTGAATGGCCTAAAATTCTCTATTCAAGATGAATTGAGCATGCATTAACTCAACAGTATGGAAGAGGCTTACCAATTGGCTCTAAAGGCTGAAGAAAAATAAAATAGACAATACCATCAAAGGAATAGAGGAGGAAGGGGTACATCAACCCCATTTAGAGGAGGTTTGAATTATGGTAGGGAGAGTCAT
The DNA here is from genome assembly GCA_027924645.1 of Cunninghamia lanceolata. Lineage (NCBI taxonomy): Eukaryota > Viridiplantae > Streptophyta > Pinopsida > Cupressales > Cupressaceae > Cunninghamia > Cunninghamia lanceolata. The sequence goes on along the minus strand of BSBN01001807.1, from coordinate 17,275,141 downwards.
CCCATGGATTGGAAAAACAAGTAGACACTCGATAAGATCCTCCAAATCAAGAATGAGGAAGGGGATTTCAAAGAGGTGGAGGTTATGGTAGTGGTAGAGGATGGGAAAACTAGAGAAGGCCTTTCACTTGATTCAAATGCAGCATGAAGTGGAAGGGATGGAACTAGAGGTTCCACCAGATGTGGGAGAAAGTCTCATGATGAGAAGAGCAATGGTGATTCTAGAGAAGGAAAAAACACAAGCCAAAAGCTCTGATGGTTCATGGCTTCAAACCAATATCTTCAGAACCAGATGCACTTTGGGTGGCAAGGTATGTCAAGTTATTATTGATGGAGGTAGTTGTGAAAATATGGTTTCTAAAGAAATGGTAGAAAAATTGAATTTACACTATGAAAAACATCCTCATCCGTACCGCATTGCATGGTTTAAAAAAGGAAATGAAGTCACTGTTGATAAAAGATGCCTAATTAAGTTTAGCATAGGGAAGATCTATCAAGATGAGATATGGTGTGATGTTGTCCCAATGGATGCCTATCATGTGTTATTGCAAAGGCCATGGTAGTATGATAGAAAAGTTATGCATGATAGAGAGAAAAACACATTCACCTTTTGGAAAGATGGCTCTAAGGTGATTTTATTACCTCTCAAGGATGACAGAAAAGGTGAAACCATGTTGTCTGAAAGAGATCTTGTTAAAGAAATGAAGGTGACAAGGTGTTTCTATGCATTAGTAGTGAAAAAAGGTGAAGAGGAAGACATTTCGGTTCCCCCAGAAATAGCAGAGCTATTGAAAGAATTTGTTGATGTTTTTCCTGACGAATTACCTGATGGTCTACTGCCAAAGAGAGATATTCAGCATCATATTGATTTGATTCCAGGAGCAACTCTACCCAACCAAGCAGCTTATAGGATGAATCCAAAACAACATGTAGAGTTGAATAAGCAAGTAACAGAACTCATAAGTAAAGGTGTGGTGAGAGAGAGAATGAGCCCATGTGATGTACCTGCATTGTTGACCCCAAAAAAAGATGGAACATGGAGGATGTGCACTAATAGCAGAGCAATTAATAAGATCACCATCAAGTATCAGTTTCTTATACCTCATATGGAGGACATAATGGATGTCCTCACAGGGCCAAATATTTCAGCAAGATCAGCCTACGAAGTGGCTACCACCAAATCTAGATCTAAGAAGAGGATGAGTGGAAGAGAGCCTTTAAGACTGGAGATGGATTATATGAGTGGATGGTTATGTCATTCGGGTTATCAAATGCACCTAGCACATTTATGAGATTGATGAAAACTATACTACGACCTTACATTGGTAAGTTTGTGGTAGTTTATTTAGATGATATTTTGGTATTTAGTAACAGCAAAGAAGAGCACCTACAACACTTGAGGATCATCTTTGGTGTGTTAAGGAAGAAGAATCTCTATGCCAATTTGAAGAAGTTTAGGTTCATGCAGGACAGTTTGGTTTTTTTAGGCTTTGTCATTTCTAAATATGGTGTCAGAATGGATCCAAAAAAGGTCAGAGCAATTCTAGAATGGCCTAGTCCAAGCAGCATCACAGAGGTAAAAAGTTTTCATGGCTTGGCCACTTTCTATCGAAAGTTCATTTGAAATTTTAGTAGTATTGTAGCTCCTATAACAAATTGCACCAAAGGAAGGGAGTTTGTATGGACCAAGGATGCTGAGGAGAGCTTTAAGTACTTGAAGCAAAAGGTAACAGAAGCACCTATACTTGCATTGCCAAATTTTAATAAGGTATTTGAAGTAGAATGTGATGCCTCCCATGTGGGAATAGGTGTTGTGCTTAGCCAAGCTGGAAAACCTAAAGCTTTCTTTAGTAAAAAGCTGAAGGAAGTAAGAAAGAATTATTCTACTTATGATTTGGAATTTTATGTAATTGTTCAAGCATTGAGACATTGGAGACATTATCTAGTTCCCTAGGAGTTTGTATTGTTTACAGATCATATTGTACTAAGATACTTGAACACACAGAAAAAGTTGAATAGTAGGCATGCCAAGTGCATCTCTTTCTTGCAAGGTTACAATTTTGTGTTGAAGCACTAGTCTGGAAAGCAAAATCAGGTTGCAGATGCGTTAAGTAGGCATGTTGCACTTTTGACCACAATGGAAACTGAGGTGATTGGTTTTGATGCCATCAAAAATTTGTATGAGTCTGATGATGATTTTTGGGAGATTGTGGAACAATTGAAGGCACCAGTATCTGATAACTTGGATCACTTTAGGGGTGAATATTTTATGCAAGATGGGTATCTATTTAAAGGAAAACAACTATGCATACCAACTGGCTCTATGAGGGAAAACATTATCAAAGAATTTCATAGTAGTGGGTTGGCTGGACATTTTGGCAAGGGATATAACTATTACTGGCCAAAGATGAAAAGGGATATAACTAAGTATGTAACAAGGTATAGAATCTACCAAGTGGCTAAGGGACATTCACAGAATATAGGGTTGTATATGCCATTACCAATACCAACTGCACCATGGATAGATTTGAGCATGGACTTTGTGTTGGGACTTCCACATACTCAATGAGGTAATGACTCCATTTTTGTAGTTGTTGATAGGTTCTGCAAGATGGTTCATTTTATTGCTTGTAAGAAAACTAATGATGCAACAAGGGTAGTAGAGTTATTTTTTTCAGAAGTTGTTCGACTACATGGTGTTCCAAAGACTATTACCTCTGATAGGGATACCAAATTCCTCAGTCATTTTTGGAGGACTTTATGGAAGAAGATGGAGACTAAGTTACAATTTAGTAGTGCTTATCATCCTCAAACGGATGGGCAAACAGAGGTAGTCAATCGAAGTCTAGGAAATTTGTTGAGGTGTATTGTTAGAGAAAAGCTAAAACAATGGGACGTGGCATTACCCCAGGCCAAATTTGCCTATAATAGTTCTATTAACAGATCAACGGGAAAGTCCCCTTTCTAGATTGTGTATGGCAGGAATCCTCAGGGTGTTCTAGATTTGGTATAGCTACCAATGAAATATAGGGTTAGTGATGATGGGAAAGCTTTGCAGAACACCTTCAATAGTTGCATAAAGATGTGAGACAAAAGTTCCAGGACAGTAATGAGAGGTACAAGAATACAGTGGATACTAGTAGGTGACATCAAACATTCAATGAAGGTGACTTAGTGATGGTATATTTGAGAAAAGAGAGGTTTCCTACTGGAACATACCACAAGTTGAAGTACAAGAAAATTGGTCCTTGCAAAATTACAAAGAAGATCAATGATAATGCATATGAGGTTAGTTTACCAGATGATCTCGATATTTCTCCTGTGTTTAATATTTCTGATTTATATGCATTCCATGGTGAGGATGATGTTGAATATAGTCAAATAGAAGTGTCATGGCACCACCACATTCCCCATAAGAAGAAGGAAAAGATTGCATAGGTTATTGATAAGAAAAGTATCTACACTCGGCAAGGGCATTACAACAAGTATTTAGTACAGTGGGAAGGATTGCCACCAATAGATAGCACGTGGATTACAGAGTGGGAAGTGTAGAGGTTAGATCCAGTCAAATGGAAGCAGTTCAAAGACACTCACTTGCAGGAGCTGTGTTCTTTTCAACCAGAGGAGAATGATGCAGGGACTTCTAGAGGTCATAACTTTTGACTTGAATATAGGTTTTCTTTGAAATTTTACAAGTGGATATATTATGAGGTGGCATGTGGTTTCCCAAGCCACCCTAGTCAGTTGGACCTCATCATGGCACTTTTTCGGGGCTTGAAACTTTCATCTTGGCCCTCAAAATGGTAATTTAGTGTTTTTTCTTAGTTTTTTAAAAGTTGTTTTTTTTAATAACTCGAAACTCATGTTTCAAATTTAGGATGTTAGTTGGCTTTTTGTCCCACCTTAGTTTTAGGAAGTTTTTGGGAAAAAATTGGATTCTCAAGATATGAATGTAAAATTACCTAAAATGGCAAAATCTGGCAATTGTCAAAATCTACCAAAAAAGGTAATTTTTTTTTTTTTGTTTTCTTGGATATAAGAGATTTTTCTCTCATTGTAGTGGTAGAGTTGGTGAATAGAAGTTTTTTTTTCAGTTTTCCAAATCTTTGTCTCTCACACATGATTAGTGGCACAATTTTATTGAGTGTATGTTGTTGGCTACATCAGGCACAAATTCAATGATCACAAGTCTAAAATGGACTTGATCATGTTGGGGCACCAATAGTTGGCATCAACAATAAAAGAGGCACTCTGTGGCTAAGTGTGGGGGTAGAGGGTGAATAAAGAGTGGGTAAATAAAAGTGATGAGGAAGGCCAAAAATAAGCATGGGAGAGGGCTAAAGACATGTGAAAGATTTAGGGTATTATATAAGAAGAATGGGTAAAAAGGGTTTCTAGGGTTTAGTATGTTGAAGAGTGTTATTTTCAAAGAAAAAGAGTTTAGGTTTTAAATAATGTAGATATGTTTTGAAATCATTATGTTTTTGAGTTTATGATAAAAAAATTAAAAAAACTAATGTTTAAGAATGTTGGCTTCACCAAATGAAAGATTAAAAATAAGTTATTGTCCTATGCATTTAGAGACTAAATAAATTCCTTCAATTGTATTCACTACATCAAATAAACCTAATTATTTTAGACAAACTATAACAACACATAAACCTAATCTAAATATAGTAAATAAAAGAGTTGGGAATGGAAATTTAAATGAAACTATGCTTCAAAAAAATGAAGGTAGGAAACAAAAAACATGTTTGGTTAGAAAATGGATATTAAAATATAATAAAAAATCCTTTAACAATATGTCCATATAATTTTTTAGTAAGATTAGAAAAGTGTGTGGTTTGAGATACTACTACCTAGCTTGGGGCACTAGTGCATATCCTAGGATATTAGTGCCAAATGTGGGGCATTGGATCCTAACCTATGATGTTGGTTCCTAACTTAAGATATTGGTTTGTTTTTCTAGGCATTTGTGTCTTTGTGTCTAATAGGTAAATAAATCCCTGAGGATGTTCACATTAATTTTCTTATACCTTTTGTTCTTGGAAAATATTGATATTGGTCACCAGTAATGAGATTTGGTCAACTAAAGAATGAGGATAGAAAAGGTTGTTTATGCTATATGGGAAATAGCCTTAGTTCTTTATTTCTCTTGTTCTAGCCTCTATAATAACACTTTGTAAAGTTAGGAGTGTGTGTATCTATAGTGAGGTGAAAATGGTGGTATGTGCTAAAATATTATCTTGATGGTGACTTTCTACACTAGTGGTGTGTGTTTGTGATAGAGATAAAATAGAGATTGAGATAATAGAATATACAAAAAAGAGTGGACTAGAGTAAGGAAAGGATTAAATTCTACACCACAATACAAATGAGGAAGGATTTTGAACTATGGTATAAAGAAGATAAGTAGAATTGGAAAAAACTATCTCAATAGTAAAGATAGTTGGATATATGGAGAGGAAATGGGGAGATGAGAAGTCAAGGTAAAATTTCAAAGTTATGTCACACTTTGGGCCAACTTATCAGCATAAACAAATTTAAGTATTTCCAACTAAAATTTAATTTTGGTGAAACTTATGTTCTATCTAGATTCATTCTAGTTACTAAATTAGATCTAGGCTACAACTTTTCCAATTGGAACCATCCACTAAAAACATATGTAGCATCACTTTAGGGCTCATTTACCAAAAAATGATATTATTTGAAAAACTTGGTGCTCTAACAAATCCTACTCGTGTAAATAATCATTTTAAAAGAATCTAAAAATACCCTTTTGTAGATCAATCAATCTACTTTGTAAAAATATAGTTTTTTAGACATTTCAATTAGTGTTTATATTTTGTGAGCCGATAAGGGCATGGTTCAATGGTTAAGTCGCTCGGTTGTAGTGGTGACCTCCAGAGTTCAAACCCCTGTTGGGTCAACGAGCTCGCAGGATTTACACCTTCGTTGGGACAACAAGCTCATGGGTTTGAAGTGTTCTTGCTAGGGGATGAGGTCCCCCATGTTGTGGCCTCACCGGTTCATTGCTCTGGGCAAAAGCATTCACGTGGAGCTGGAGGACGTGTTGCACCAACGTCACCGGTCACGTTAAAAAGTTTACTAGGCGCATTTAAAAAAAAAAAATAGTGTTTAAATTTTATTTTTTATTTCTACTAAAAGTAGGTCATTAGCACCAAAATATGGTGTCGATTGTCCTCTCAAGAGAAAATAGTAACGTTTATAAAAAAATTTAAAAAAATATGATGCACTAGAGGAGAGATTCCTTGTCAAGATGACATAATTTTTTTTCCTATTTTGGATAAATAATGAAGACAAAAGTTGGCATCCCATCGAAACAGTTGTGTTTTCATTACATGCAACTTCCAAGATTTATTTAAAAATATATTTATCAAATTAGGGAAGAAAATAATCCATGCATTAAAGTTTTGAGCTATGAATAGACAAAAAAAATATAAAAGGAAAATAAATGAAATTTACTATATAAAGTGTGATGTCCCATTCAACCTTATTTTCCAATATTTTATTAACAACTAAATTATAGTGTGAATTTTACAAAATACTACATTTAAAAAATAATAATGGGTGGTGGGCTCTCTAGTTGCAAACCCACTAAAGCTCTCCCCATAACTATACTCCAAAAATCCCTTAGCTGCCTCGAAGCTTCCATATATAGATTTAAGCATTTTAAGGTACGAAGTAGCATCTTTTGTGTGGAAATTCCCATTCTCTCGTGATGGAATAGAGCCCATGTAGATGATGTAAAGCTTTTTATCTGGCCCTACAGATTCAGGTATAGAAAGCATGTGAAGATGGAAGATTATCAAAAACAAAAACATCAAGAGAAGAAAATAGTTTGGTCCCGGGGCTGCCATTGCAATAGTAATTTTATTATTATAGAAATCTATCCTATGGGAGAGTTACAGTTTAGAAATCTACCTATTTAGAAACAACCTCCACACTAGAAAGCACATAGTAAGGTCAAGCCACTTCTCTATAGGCCTTACACTATTATTCAAAAGGTGTCCAAAAATGCTTTTTGACTTGATCTTCCAGCTCAGTTGGGCATCCATGATGTTGTCAATGTTGATCTTCTCAAGCACTACCATGAGTCAACAACAGAGAATGAGCTTCCTATCATCCATCTTGCAGATGTCATTCCTGAGATTCAGCTTCCGCTTGATTCTAATCAAGTTTTTGATACAAAGACTTGTCAAACCCGACATGGTTCTACCACTTCCTACCTTGTTGCCAAGCAAGGTCAGTTTCCACATCAGGCCCATTGGATCTCTCGCCATCAGCTATCTCACGATTTTCCTTCTCTTTTGAGAGCATTAGAGTCCAATGTCGATATTGTTGGGAGCAATGATGAGGATTCATAGGGTATAGGTTAGAGCATAGGACTTAAATTATTATTTTAATATTTGTTAGTTTTTATCCTATGTCAAAAGTCAGAAGCTAAAAGTAAAGGTTAGTTTCCTAGTTGTTAGGAGGTTAGGTTTATTTAGCTAATCGTTAATTAGTTTTCATAAGATAGAAAATTGTTATTATCTCCACTTCATGTTAAGATTTGGATGATGTTCCAAATCCTTTAATTTAGGCATATTCATGCCTATATAATATTGTATTTTTCTCTTCATGTTATTGGAAATGCAAGTTTGCAGTGTTAATATTATGCAGAGATTATTGTCTTATTTTGTAGAATTTAATCTTTGTTTGTTGCTTCTTATTTGATTGTGAGTCCATATCAGATATTCTCATGAAAGATGAGTCGATTAGTCCTCATGGGAAAAAGACTCGTAAACCGACTGCCAGAAGGTCTAGTAGATTGGCAAGGAAACCCACTTCTAGCCTTAAGGAGATGGTGGTTTCTAGCATGACTCTGACCAAAAGGAACATGTTGAGGAAAGCTAGGGGGATGTTGAGAAAAGGGAGGTGACCAATGCTCTTCATGATGAAGAACCTCTTGATGATGATAGGCCTAGTTTGTTTCTGAAGATGAACCTCCCTTACACTGAATTGAAGATGCTTGGAGGAGCAAACTAAAGTCAACAGGGTTTGTGATATTGGTTCTCAAGATGCTGCTGATAATGTAGGTATGAAAGCTAAGCTATTGGAGCTAGAAAGGAATTTCAACATCCTTCCTCGCTTCGCGACCAGGGTCATACACCACTCATCCACCACTCTGACTATCTTATAGGATCTGGAAATAAATAATTATGGGGTTGGAAAAGATAAAATGAAAAACTATGAGGATATGTATGCGCTCGTCATGGAGGACTAGGAACAGTTATTCAACTAAGCCTTTTAGTTGGATTATGTTCTTTTCTTGTTTTTTGTTTATGTTTTGTGTCTTGTTCACTTTCTATCCATTCTTTGTTAGTTGTTAATGCTTTGTTTCTAGTTGTGTGAGCCTATTTTGTGTGCCCTCTAGGCTATTTTGTAATAGGGTTCGACACCCTTGTTTTGTGTTTATCTTTATCAAAAACATTACAATACTAATACCACTTTTGATGCTTTCAAGAGCATCCCAAGCCCATCCTAACAACAATTTCTTCATCCTTGTACTAATTAATTAGATAAACTATATTTATTTAATTAATTGGTACTATCCTTTTAACATTCCCTCCATCATCAAATTAATTAAATAAATCATATAGATATATAATTAAACTAATTTCCTAACCCTTCTCCACTAATTAATTAAATAGTCTTATTATTTTATTAGTCAGTCTATTCTCTGCTAATAAAACAAATCAAATCCTAAATAATGTCCCATCCATAAATAAATTAATTAAAAATTAAGAAATTCACATGAATAACTAAAAGTTTTCTAGATTCATTGAACCAAGACACTCCCACAAAAGTTAAACAAATAATGAGTCTCCACCATCCATTTCTCTACCACGTATTTAATTCTAGATATTTACATAATGATAAGCTCTAGAAGCTTCTATCATTTCAATAATTCTTCTAACTCAATCTCAACCATCCATCCTTTTAACTTTCCCTATTAATTTCTAAACTTTCCCTAATTTGTCTTGAGTTCAATCCTAGCCATTCATTATAATCAAATCTTATCCATCTATCATATCATCCAAACATCTATAAATCAACCCTCATACTCAACCAAATCAAGAGAAAGAGAGGATAATTTATAGGTATATGCTGCTAGTTTGAAGAGCAAACAATATCTCCACATCAAGCATCCAAGAGCATATCCAACACATCCAAAGCTTGTCTTTAGTACTAAGATTTTGATTTTTCATTTTATTTACATTCCTTATTTGCTCTATCTAAAGTATTCATAGGTTTGGAATATGGATCTTAGATTTTCATTAGTTTCTTATTGTTCATTGCAAATCTAGGGTACTATACAGGTGACAAATGTAGTTCATGGCATAATTTATCAAGAAGTGTCCAAATTTAAAACCCTAAGGCATAATCTTGAGTCTACCACAATGGCCTCATTAAAAATGACCATGAGATTTTATACTCCTAGAAAAATCCTAACCAACATTGATGTTGGTGGGTTAAGTGCATGAAGCTATGAGTGTAAAAAAATAACTTCTAGTAAGGAAAGATGGGCTCCGATCCTCTTTCACATTCTTGAAAATATGACATTAAAATTGGCAATAATTTCTCTAGGCTCATGTTTAATAATAGAAAATTGTAGATATGAATCTACCACAATTACCTCATTAAAGTTGTCCATGAGGCTTTATACTCCTAGAAAAATCCTAACCAACATTGATGACAGTGTGTTAAGTGCATGAAGGTATGAGTGTAAAACAACAACTTCTAGTAGGGAAAATGGGCTATGATCCTCTTTCACATTATTGAAAATATTAGATTAAAATTGGGAATTATTTCTCTAGGCTCATGTTTAATAATAAAAAATTGTAGATATGAATCTACCACAAATGCCTCATTAAAATGCCCATGATTATTTATCCTCCTAGAAAAATCCTAACCAACATTGATGTTGGTGGGTTAATTCCATGAAGGTATGAGTGTAAAACAAAAATTTCTAGTAGGGAAAATGGGCTCCGATCCTCTTTCACATTCTTGAAAATATTACATTAAATTGGGAATTATTTCTCTAGGCTCATGTTTAATAATAGAAAATTACAGATATGATCCATTTAGTAAATATTTTCTCTAAAATACTCTTGAATGGGATTTCCAAGCTCCATCCATGAATTAATAGAATCTAAGGAAAGCATGTGAAACCTATCATATAAGCATTGTCATCAACAATAAATAAAAACAACCTGCAAGCCCAACCTTCATGAACAACAATGAAAAATAGTAAAGCATCTTTAAAATCCTTTATATGCTCTTTTGTTATCATTTTACCATTTGGAGAAAATCCTAGAAAAAAATTATGAGCCTTCCTAGGGATATCATAGATGTTCCAAAGAATATTAATTGGGTTAGTTTTAGGTAAGACATTGTAACTAGAAATACAAGACCATTAGAAAACTTAAGATATCATACCAACATATAGCAAAAAGGTTAAGATTAAAACTAGTGAATAACAAAACACAAAGATTTATAAAAACATTTAATTAATTTACTAGATTTTGGTCCAAAAATAAAATCAACTCTCTTTCTAGCACCATTTTGTTGGCTAGTAAAATTGCATGCTAGCATTAGGAGATAGAAAACCATATACTTCAAGTCTTATCTTATGCGTTATGTGAGTGATCTCACACTATTGGTATATCTATGCATGGAACATGATGGTCTTATTATTCCTTAGTGCTCCCTATTGTCCATTGGAGATTGCATCATCATTGTTCATGAGTTGTGCCAAGAATGCTATTACTTGGGTGGTTTATATGCTTTTAGGGAGGTTCTCACAACCTAGTGATCCACATCTAGATGAGAATTCTCTCTCATTCTCTTTTCTAAACTACTTTCCTCTCCTCACTTATATTTTGCATTTTTCCTTTATTTGCTTAGTGTAGGATAGATTAGGAGTAGATTAGATTTTATTTTCTACTTTCCTTCCTAGAAGCATTGGAGAATAATAAACTATTGATCTCTTCTTTTATGTATGACTAACTTACTAGATTTTTAGCAAGCTTACTAATAGACCCCTTGTGAAATAATTACACATTTTCCATTAGGTTGTTTTACAAAAGCAAGACCTAGTGGGATAGAATCTTGGGGAGACTCTCTTTAGTCTTCTTTGAGGATAAAAGTATTGTCATGTTTTTCTATAGGTTTTTGCATGTTAGAGGAGGAAGCACAATGTTCAAATCTCATTTGTCTTTATGAAGTGTTTTTTTTTTCTCGACGAATACCTCCCAATCCTTCTAAGGATGATGAAGGAGGAACCTCATAATAGGGTCAATTTCCTTTTGCTCTAGGAAGTTCTTCTAATGTAGGTTGTTCTTCTCTTATTGTTTCCTGAATAGAAGGACCAGCCACTCAATGTAGTAATTTTGCTTTATATTTTCTATATCCCAAGAAGTTAAAATTTGTTCCAGTTCCTGATTAGATCATGGCCAAAAGTAATCAAGGTTGAAGTGTTGTCTTGTATCCCAAGTCTTATATCTATTGCAAGGAATAGTATGCACTTGTCTGTTCAAAAGAAATTTTACACAGTTATGAATCATTGAAGGGACAACTTTCAAAGCCTTTAACCATGGGTATCCTAATTTTATGCGAAAAAGGTCAGATAGAGGGATGACATTAAATAGTTGTTCTATAGATTTTTCAAATACGTGACGAATAAAGATATCTTCCCAGAAGTGTTTATAAAAGCTCCATTATGTGTCTTAATCATCATATCAGAAGGGTCATAGAAATCTTGATTCAAACCATGTGAATAAAGGAACTCTTCCATTGCCACATTAGCCATGCAATTAGGATCCATAAGTGTTCCATTCATAGGATTTTCCATTATCTTCACAGTGATGTAAAGAGGTCTTTCTGTTTCTATAATTGTTCTATTGTGAGGCATAAATACAATTTCGGGTTCAGGGAACTTTATTTTCATATAAGGCCTAGGAGGGAACCTAGTGTTATTGTTGCGATTAGAAGCCATGTGTATATGTTTTCAAATGGATGTAAAATTAGGTTTTCAAAATATTTTCAAAACTTATGCAAGGAACAAGTGCAAAATTATGTAATTTTATGACCTAAAATGCTTGATTTTTTCACTTTTTTCAATGCAAATGCCTAAAAGAAAGGGTGTTGTAAGGAAATTGATGAGTGGTAGAGAATAATAGGCTATATATAAATCCAATAATGCAGAAATATCCTTCACAACACACCTATAATGTAATTCTATATGCAAAATAAGCCAAAATCTTGTGAAAATGCAAGTTTTTCAAACCCTATTTGTGAAATTAAGGCATGAATATGTGCAAAATGATATGTAAATGAATTTTAATTACATTTGTAATTCAAAAAAACCTCACTCAGATCTAAAAATGATTTTAGAGTCCTATAATGCTCAATGCAAGTGCAATTTTTAAGGATGATGAAGGAAATAATGCTAGTTTTTATTGAAATTATCTAAGTGTAAATGCAAATTTTTGAAATATAAATGAAAACACACACAAAAATGCAACACTACAAACAAAATCAGATTTGAATGAGTGCCTAAGATGAGTAGTAAAATCTGAAACAAGATTTTAACTACAAACCCTAGTTTTTGAAATCACTAGGTTATAAGAAACAAACCCTAGCAATTTTAATATGAAAAATGCAATGCAAAGGATTACAATATGATGAATTTCTATAATTTATATCAGATCTAATTTAAAAATAAAAAATTAAATGAAATAAAATTTAAATTAATTCAAAATGCAAGCCTAAAATGCCAATTTTTTCAAATTTTTCAAATTTTTCATTTTTTTGTAAATTTTCAAATGCAATATGAAAATGATGAATTAAATTAATATAAATCTAAAGTACAACACTCAGCAAGGTGCAAAATTCAAATAAAACATGGGTTCACCAAAATGTTTCAAGGTAAAAAGAGGGGTTTTCAATTTCAATGAATATGTAGGTTAAATCCTCCTTTCACACCTTACATTCAAGGACATAAATCGAGTGAAGCCACAATCTTTGCAAGAGGGCTTTGCTATAGATTTAGTGTCACTTGTAATGAAGAAGAAACATAGAATTTTCTAATTAATTGATTAATTAAAGCTCGATTATGCTTAAAACCCTAATTTTGTAAAATCGTAATTAAACAGATGAAACACGACAAATGCTCGTAGATAGAGATATAATATTTAGAGTAAATACATACCAAACTTTGAGATTCAGGATACAGGAAAGTTAAGGACTAATGAACAAGTTCCCAAGTCCAAGATGCTATTTTCTGTCAGGATCTTTGAAAGTTGTCTGTAACCTATTTATGTCGTTCCAGAGATTTCTATGTTTTGGGATCCAGAGGACATTGGTACGAGTGCCCAAGTCCTGGTCTTGCTTTTCTTCTCAGATTTGTAATTTCAAATCTCTATTATGCTTCCCTTCAACTCCATTTCTTCCACTTTTGCACTTGTAACCTGCAATCACAAAAAAGGGGTTTGGGAGTTGTGGTGTATAGGAGCTTGCCTCAGTCAAGCCCCAGAAGGACATTTAAGTCTTCCAAACACCATTGTCAGATAGAGAGTGTGTATCCCTATAGGATAGAGGCAAAAACCAATTGATAAATGATTGAAAACATAAATAAATGTCACCTCAGAGGTGTAGCTCACATATAGATGAAAATCCTTTAACACATGAGAAGATGAAGCCAAATCTGCATAACAAACACAATAACAAGACAAGTCTGCTCTGTAATAATGAATACGTTGAATGCTCTCAAATCATAAGTGCGCCAAAAGTTCATAATCATCTTCTAGTTTACAAATGAATCCCTAAACATGCTTATATATGTAACTAAACACATTCCCACTTTAATTTCGTAATTCAAACTTGAGACGTCGGCAACGGACACTTATAATGGTCACATAACTGATATTTAAAATTTGGGACCCCGTTAAATAGGTTAGGACTAGGGTGTGGGCGCCCAAGTCCTCAGCCCCATTTTTGAGGCAAGGTCAAGCTCAACACAGTCCCCTAGGTCCATTTTGACATGGGTTTTCATGGATTTCCATCAGGAGTAAAAATGAACATGCATGATTACACTAAAAGGACCTGGGAGCTATTTACATAGGAGGGAAAAAGTCCTAGGGAGACATTTTTTGATGTAACATTTAGCCCCCACTTTAATGTATGCATGAATGCAAGGCCCATACATCCATTAAAGTATGGTCAATGAACACAGCAAACACGCCAGGCACTTAGAGCTAATGTATACAAAAGGATTGAGAAAATATTTCTAGGCCCCAATCTTAGGTAGACATTAGTGTTATCACCCAGTTTTGCACCCTTGCATACAACCGTGAAGTCTCTGCAAACTAGAGTAACATGGGAATGATCTCTAAGTGTGGGACTTTGCTAAATGAGACCAAACCTCTGGAGAAGGCCGGCTTCCTTGTCTAGTTATCACCTAAAACTACTAAATTTTGAGGGGGAAAAGGGAGAGGGAATGCTTGTAATGAAAATGAATAAAAGCTTGAAAACATAAAGGGTGATATACCAGACAGATTTAAAGAAACTTCCACAACACTGAGAAGATGCACAATGTAATCAAATATAGCAAGTAGGTATACACAGATTAGATGACTCTAGCAGAGGTGAGAAGCAATATAATTGAGAGGAATGAAACATTCACAGACAAACCATATGTAGATTCACACAGAACTAGTAAAATTAGTAAAGAGGTAAAATTAACTTGCATATATTCAATGGAAAGGCATGGTTACAGCATATGAAAACCCTATTTGGAAACATAAAAGCCTTAATGCCAAAAAATTTCCAACCCTATTTACAACATTCGAATGCATACTTATAGCATTCCAAAACTATCCTAAGTCCGTTACAAAATCGCTCAAAGAGCTGTCATAGAAGAATATCTCAATCGATGACTGTCCAGCTGCATCAGTTATGGCGTCGAAATCTGGAACTGGGCAGATGAGGAGATATTTTCTAGTCCTTATTGCAGTTGCTTACTCATCGTGCATCTGGAGATGAAATAGTGGAAAGATATTCTTTGTCGTCAATGTGAGCTGCTTGTTCTGTCTGCTATAATGAATGCCCAAAAACTATCTCCAACTGCTAAAAGTCATCACTGAAATATTCATCGTTCAAAACATACATCCTCAGATCTGAAAATTGAAAAATAGACAAAACTCCTAAAAAAAACCCTGCCAAATGAAAGAGGGGACCAAAATATACAACTTTGCCTCTTACAGCAGCTCGAAACTTACAAAAATGGTGGAGATACAGGTGGTCAAACTTTTGGTCAACTACCTGTATATATCACTTTTGCATCTCTGTGTATATCGCTACATCTTGGCGCCTGAATCGACATTCAAAAACTCATTCTGCAACACCTTTGTATGTGCATGGCGCTTTGCATATCAAGCTCTGCATATGCCTTGTATATCTAAAATTGCATATGCATACAATTTCTCTTGTATGTGCGGGCCCCACCATTTGTCTCTCCTCTTCTGAATATGCAAACATACAAGCCACAAACCTGAAAATGACCATTAGCTACTTTTCATTTTTCTGTCGGGTCCGACTTGTATCACCTTTCCCTTGTACATTTCTTTGTATATGCGAATATACAAAACATCTATACATACAAACCAGACCAGAAGCTTGAATGTGCCAGAATTGATTTTCACATCAGATCCGTCTTGTATACCTCTTTTGCATCTTTGGCTTGTATATCGCAATATACAATTGCCATATACATACAAGCCACGGACTTAGCGCTGCATTATGCCAAACTATACCTGTCTTGAAATCCGGCTTGTACATGCTCTTTTGTATGTCAAGACATACAAACACCTTTTATACAAGGCGGACCCGAGAACAACATAGAATAGATTGAAACTTCTATTTAGGTCCAGATTGTATATGTTTCCTTGTATATCGGCTTGTATGTGCGAACATACAAGTCGATATACATTCCACTATAGCATTTGAACCTTTATATGTATATGATATACAAACCTCTTTGTATCTTCACAGGTCCCACCATTTGTATCTTTGAGATATACAAACTCCTTTGTATATTTCTTTGTGTCAACCCTTTGTATCTCCCTTCGAGACACTGTAGCAAATGCACATTTGTTTGTATATGTGGATATACAAACGCAATATACAAACCGTCTCACATACAAGCAGGGTATCTTTGATGGAATATACACGCGATGCATATCTTCATTTGTATATAGCTGATTGTATGTACGAACATACAAAGCAATATACAAGCCCTTTTATGCATACAAGCATGGAATATTCTAAGGAATCTTCAATGTATATTACCTTGTATATTTCAGCCTTTGTATTTTTGGTGAATGTACATCCACTGTAGCACATGTATGTCTGTCGGATTTGTATATTGCATTGCACATTCTTTGTATCTCCATTTGTATATCTGAATGTACAAGCCCCTATATATGCAGACCCAATATACATTTAGCGAATATTCCTAGAATCTGCGGAAGATTCCCGAAATGTATATGCATTTCCTTGGCCCGATATACATTCAAAAAATGTATATAACTCAAATTTTATTTTTTTTTTATATTTCCTAAGGCCGATATAAATTTGCCAGCCCGCCAAACTGTACATTTGAACTGTATGTTGACCAGAACTTTGACCATCAATAACTTCTTTATTTGGCCAAATTTCAGGGTGATGTAAAAAGCAAACCTGCCTATTTTTTCAAGCTCTTTCCAATGGTAAGGTTTTTTAGGCAATTTGGCACTTTTTATTTTTAGGCAACATTTTCCAAAGGATTTTCAAGGAAATACTAGGTTAACCATTTGACTCTGGATAGAGAAAAATGGGATAACATTCTTGGTGACCTCTGTGGGGTGTTTGCCTGCTAAACAAAAGACCAGTAGCCTTAGGCATCCATTGGGCATGGGGTCAAGTCTAAAACATGCTGGAAAACTAGAACCTGCCTCTAAAATACAAAAAGGGAAAAAGGCCTGCATTCTCCTAATGACAATGTAGCCTGTGTAGAAGCACTTATGGAAAGAGAAAACTAAAACAGAAATGAAACCTACTCTAATCCTAAACTAACCAATCAGTCATAACCTTAAACAAAGCCATTAACTGGTTCTTGAAAATAACTGCCTTTCCTTAACAATTTACAATGTTCTTCATGCATGTGGGCAGTTAAAAAGAGGGGAGGGGGGAATGGGCATATAACAAATTGATAAAACACCCCCTTCAACATGGAGATAAACTCACCTATCCACCTGGACTAATTGCTGATGCTGCTAACTCGTGGTGAATAAATGGGTTGATCCCACTCATTTTGATGCTCAACTTCATGCTTAGAGGTAAGCATGACAAGTGGTGACTCCTCTTGATATGTCTCCAGCTGGGCAAGATGTCTGATTGGGCATCCCCTTGAAGGCTTTGGATTGATTTCCCCTTGTTCTGATTCCTTCTCTTCTTGATCTTCACTTGGTATGAAGGTGGCCTCCATTTGACCCTCATGTTGTTGTTGCGTGTGAAACAGCTGACTTGGAACCTCATGGTTTTCTCCTTCTTCCCTCAAAGAATCCAAGAAGGCAGATATAATGTCATCATGGCTGCATTCTTCCTCCTCTTGCTGGTATGAAAACTCTAGCCCCTGTGATTCCACTATAAATATGGCTACCTCCAACTTATGAACAACATGTTCATGATTTTCTGATTTAGGCTCAGAAAATGAGCCGTGCACATGTTTGAAAGAGAAAACTTGCCCACCAAGAAGTTGATATCCCTATTGGATAATAAAGAACAAATCTTCAACTTGCTCTCGTCCATGTTTAGTCTTCTCATTATTTTCAATAAAGCATGGGAGCTCTTCAAGCATATCAGCATAATCAACCTCTTCATCATCTATCATAGGGCAACATGTTTGGCCTTCTTTATGGTTTGGAACCTCACTGTCATGCTCGGCCCCAAACTGCAGCAATTTGTCATGATTTTCTGTGTTCTCTTGTTGCTGCATATCCACACCTAGCTGCTCACTTTCTTCATCTTCAACATAGTCAGGTAGCTCATGAAGTAGGGCAGCATCATCCATTTCTAATGTGACATTAACAATACTCATAGGTGCAACAAGTTCAAACAATTATATCCTTGTGAGTGTAGGAACAAACTACTCCTCATTAGTTTTATCTTCTTCCACCTCCTCTTTTGGCTCATCTTTCCAATTATTTTGATAGACAACAAGTCCACCATTGAGGATTGAAAAAGTATTAGGGAAAGAGGCCTGAATTTCTTCTTGAATTTTTTGGAGGGGAGAGGGTTCTGGACAAATTTGTTCCTGGGGAGTGATAATTTGAGTTTGCACAGGAATAGGGACTTGTGAAGGGATAAAGGCATTGAAGCTTGGAAACTTATGGAGTCTAGGCTGCTCTTGTTCAAATATAGGTTCCTTCAGTGGATGAGACCCTCTAAAACTTGGAATATTCAATTTAGGAGATTTAGGAGACTCATCTTGCTTGAAGCTTGGTGTTCTGAAACTGGAAACCTGTTCTTCGAAGAATGGATTTGGAAATAATAGAGTTCCCAACCCCTGAAAAGGAGTCAACAAAAGCCTCCTTTGCTCTTCTTCTGATAGATGGATGCTAAAGCATGATTCCATTTGTGTATTGGTGGAGGGTCCTCACAGGGTGGGAAAGATGGCCCTTTCCAACTTGGAACCTTCAAGGCAAAAGGCTGCCTAAAACTTGGGATTACGATAGGCCTAGATTCTACAACCTTCTCCTGATTTTGAACTGGTATGAGAGGATTGGCCTTCACAAGATTTGACATTTTACAACCAGGATGGTGGACCCAAGAAGGCTGCCATGACAGCGAAGTTTGAGCCACTTTCATAAATTCACCTTGGCTTGAAGGACAAACTTGTCTGAAGCTGGGAATAGGAGAGAAATTTTTTACTTTGAGCTCTTGTTCTTGAGAAAGCAACTGTTTCATTTGCTTCTCCTTAACTGCAAGTTGCATTTTCAAGCATTCCCCCTCATACACTCTTCTATTTTTTGCCTCCTGCTTTGACAAATAAGCTTGATATGCAAGCTCCTCTTGATGCCTGTTATACTGTGCTTCCTTATCTACCTCTGAAATTTGCCTTTGGAAATCCATTAACCAACTCGTAATGCTACCCAAATCAGTAACATTTTGGGACTGACTAGGGAGGCTACACATTTGATCTAGACTAGATTGGGTTTCGCAAGGCTGACTATAGGTATGAATGGGCTTCAAACAAGGATAAGCAGGAGTGACTTGAAAGTGCCCTTGTTCGTAATTCTAGTTCTAATGAGGCAAAGAACTGTTTGGAGGGCAAAAGTTTGAATTTTCATAGAATGGAGGAGAAAAACCATTGTGGTGTTGATAACTAGACATTGTACGGGTAAATCATGAACATAGGCATGTCTAGGTAATAAATTAGAAACAAATATAGATCAGAGGGTCTGCACACTAGGATGTGAGTTGGAACACCAAATGGAGTCACCAGGTGCTACGAAAACTGTCAAATAACCAGGTGCTTAAACTGGACTATTGTAACCAGCTGATTCGCCATTAGAGTTGCCATGGTGTTGTTTGTACTGCATCCAAAGGCTGATAATACTAGGAGAAACACCAAATCTCTCAGTATTTTGATGATAAGTTCATCACACTGGTCCCACCGGGCATGCCAAAGTTGTTATAACCCAGTTTTGCACCCTTGCATATAGCCGTGAAGCCTCTACAAACTAGAGTAACATGGGAATGATCTCTAAGTGTGGGACTTTGCTAAATGAGACCAAACCTCCACAGAAGGCCGGCTTCCTTGTCTAGTTATCACCTAAAACTACTAAATTTTGAGGGGGAAAAGGGAGAAGGAATGCTTGTAATGAAAATGAATAAAAGCTTGAAAACATAAAGGGTGATACACCAGACAGATTTAAAGAAACTTCCACAACACTGAGAAGATGCACAATGTAATCAAATACAGCAAGTAGGTATACATAGATTAGATGACTCTAGCAGAGGTGAGAAACAATATGATTGAGAGGAATGAAACATTCATAGACAAACTATATGCAGATTCACATAGAACTAGAAAAATCAGTAAAGAGGTAAAATTAACTTGCATATATTCAATGGAAAGGCACGATTACAGCATATGAAAACCCTGTTTGGAAACAAAAAAGCCTTAATGCCAAAAAATTTCCAACCCTATTTACAACATTCGAATGCATACTTATAGCATTCCAAAATTATCCTAAGTCCGTTACAAAATCACTCAAAGAGCCGTCATAGAAGAATATCTCAATCGATGACTATCCAGCTGCATCAGTTATGGCGTCGAAATCTAGAACTGGGCAGATGAGGAGATATTTTCTAGTCTTTATTACAGCTGCTTACTCATCGTGCATCTGGAGATGAAACAGTGGAAAGATATTCTTTGTCGTCAATGCGAGCTGCTTGTTCTGTCTGCTGTAATGAATGCCCATAAAATATCTCCAACTGCTAAAAGTCATCATTGAAATATTCATCATTCAAAACATGCATCCTCAGATCTGAAAATTGAAAAATTGACAAAACTCCTAAAAAATCTGCTAAATGAAAGAGGGGACCAAAATATACAACTTTGCCTCTTACAACAGCTCAAAACTCGCAAAAATGGAGGAGATACAGGCGGTCAAACTTTCGGTCAATTGCCTGTATATATCACTTTTGCATCTCTGTGTATATCACTACATCTTGGCGCCTGAATTGGCATTCAAAAACTCATTCTGCAACACCTTTGTATGTGCATGGCACTTTGTATATCGAGCTCTGCATATGCCTTGTATATCTAAAATTGCATATGCATACAATTTCTCTTGTATGTGTGGGCCCCACCATTTGTCTCTCCTCTTCTGAATATGCAGACATACAAGCCATGGACCTGAAAATGACCATTAGCTGCTTTTCATTGTTCTGTCGGGTCTGACTTGTATCACCTTTCCCTTGTACATTTCTTTGTATATGCGAATATACAAAACATCTATACATACAAACCAGACTAGAAGCCTGAATGTGCTAGAATTGATTTTCACATCGGATCTGTCTTTTATACCTCTTTTGCATCTTTGGCTTGTATATTGCCATATACAATTGCCATATACATACAAGCCACGGACTTAGTGCTGCATTACGCCAAACTATACCTGTCTTGAAATCCGGCTTGTACATGCTCTTTTGTATGTCAAGACATACAAACACCTTTTATACAAGGCGGACCCGAGAACAACATAGAATAGATTGAAACTTCTCTTCGGGTCCGGATTGTATATGTTTCCTTGTATATCAGCTTGTATGTGCGAACATACAAGTCGATATACATTCCACTGTAGCATTTGAACCTTTGTATGTATATGATATACAAACCTCTCTGTATCTTCACGGGCCCCACTATTTGTATCTTTGAGGTATACAAACTCCTTTTTATATTTCTTTGTGTCGACCCTTTGTATCTCCCTTCGCGACACTGTAGCAAATGCACATTTGTTTTTATATGTGGATATACAAATGCAATATACAAACCATCTCACATACAAGTAGGGTATCTTTGATGGAATATACCCGCGATGTATATCTTCATTTGTATATAGCCGATTGTATGTACGAACATACAAAGCAATATACAAGCCCTTTTATGCATACAAGCGTAGAATATTCTAAGGAATCTTCAATGTATATTACCTTGTATATTTCAGTCTTTGTATTTTTGGCTAATGTACATCCACTGTAGCACATGTATGTCTGTCGGCTTTGTATATTGCATTGCACATTCTTTGTATCTCCATTTGTATATCTGAATATACAAGCCCCTATATACATGCAGACCCGATATACATTTAGCAAATATTCTAAAAATCTGCGGAAGATTCCTAAAATGTATATGCATTTCCTTGGCCCGATATACATTAAAAAAATGTATATAGCTCAATTTTTTTTTTTTTTAATATTTCCTAAGGCCGATGTAAATTTGCAAGCCCGCCAAACTGTACATTTGAACTGTATGTTGACCAAAACTTTGACCATCAATAACTTCTTTATTTGGCCGAATTTCAAGGTGATGTAAAAAGCAAACCTACCTATTTTTTCAAGCTCTTTCCAATGGTAAGGTTTTTTAGGCAATTTGGCACTTTTCATTTTTAGGCAACATTTTCCAAAGGATTTTCAAGGAAATACTAGGTTAACCATTTGACTCTGGATAGAGAAAAATGGGATAACATTCAAGAAGACACATCATAGACAAGTCAAACACAATGAAGATAGTAACAGTCACGCAAAACATGGAGAAGACAACAACAAGCATGCAAAACACAGTGAATATAGTGAATGCAGTGATTATGTCTTTTTCATTTTCATATATATGAATGTAAATGAAAGTACATGGAAAGTAAACACACAACCTAAAATGTAGGAGGGGCATTTCACCACACATCTTGAAACTACATATGGGGCAACAGACATGCAATACAAATCTCAGAGTGTAGGAAGGACTCATCGCCACACGTTTTTAGACTACACTTGAAAACAAACGCGCCATACAAATCCCAAAGCATAGGAGGGACTCATCGCCACACGTCTTGAAACTATGCTTGGGAACAAACATGCCATACAAAACCCAAGTTTAGGAGGGACTCATTGCCACACATCTTTAGACTACACAAGGGAGAAAATACACGAAAGACACAAGGGTTGTTGAAATACATCTAAAACATGGAAAACAAGTGATGGAAGTAGCCTATTGCTAGGTTCACCACCATCTCAGGCACATTACAAGCACACCTGACAGTTGGGCTTATGCCACAACAACCACCAAATACACGTTTAAGGGAGGATACACCAAGCCTGCTTACTCAGATGACTTTTAAAATAAAAAGGATGTGCACTAGCTCAAGAGATACACCATCCCCACCTCTGCAGAGGTTTTCAATATGCAACCCCACCCACATCACAGAGATGCCTTATAGTGAAAAGGAAGCATGTACTCAAAAAGTAGAGAACCCCATCTACGTCACAGAGACGCCTTACAGTGAAAAGGAGGTATATGCAATAGATCAATGTATGCAAACACTATTTATTAGTACCAAAATCATCAGACAACTTACCTTATACGCCTCCAGCTTAAGGTGGTTGATATCGTGTACCGATATCAAGCACATTAAGGTAGAGAGAAAACACACAAGGGAACAAGAGCTTTCACAAAGCCCATGCCCCCAAAGGTGACATGTACTTTACGATCACTGAATGTTCCCACAAACACATAGTTTCCTGCAAGAAGAGAGGTTAGAAATATTTCTCTAAGATAATAAGGTCACATCACATGATAAAAAGAAAAGCATGAAATCATCACATAAAGAGTCGAGGCAATACTACAGGTTCAGAATCTAAGTATAACCATGGGGCTATACTGCAAAGATCTCGAAAGTGAGTGTAACTAAGGCAAGATTCAAAGACAAACAAAGTGCACAGAGCATATGTATTATTATAGTTTGTTAGTATGATAAGACAACATCAAAATATCACATGAAGTGATTCTACTAGCCAAGCGTCAGATAATATATATCAACCCCGTCGTCATGTATGGACTAGGTCCATTTCTTATTACTCGCTGAAGGGACACTTGGTCCTTATCAATTTTTTTTTTCATCATCTGCCAACTAAACAGAACCACTAGAAGAAGGTAAATACTAAATCAAGAGGGAAGAACAAGTGCCTTAGGGTCATCACGTAGGAAGGTGCCCCTAGGTCACCAACTGCAATGCTATGCCCCTAAGACACAACACATAACAATGAAAAATAGAGGAGAAGCAAGATAGAAGAATGATGATACAAATAGAAGAAGGGTCACAACAGAGGCAATCTCCTGGTATCCTTGACCTAACAAGAGTATCAAGGGTCATCCAAGGAGGCCTAAACAACACATAACACATCACGGGGGAAACACAACACAGAGGTAAAGGGTTAGAAATACTTACCTGTAGAGACAATTGGACTAGCAGTCATCGTTGAGTAAAACATCATCTTCCCAATCTCAAATATTAGAGGAAAGAGGTACATAAGGTACCATAGCCAAACTTTTATTCTTGTCTTCAAGTTGTTCATTCTTAAGCTCTTCTTGGTTTGATTCAATGTTAGGTAGAATGTTTTCTTGTTGATGTGCATTTCGTTGCTCAAAAGCTTCTTTTCTCTTTCCCCTTTCTTTTGCGTGTCTATTTCTTTTTATCTTGTTGCTTATATCTTCAAAAGTATTGTCATGTTTTTCCATAGGTTTTCGCTGTTAGAGGAGGAAGCACCATGTTCAAATCTCATTTGTCTTTATGAAGTGTTTTTTTTCTTGACGAATACCTCTCAATCCTTGTAAGGATGAAGAAGGAGGAACCTCAACATAGGGTCCTTTTCCTTTTGCTCTAGGAAGTTCTTCTAATGTAGGTTGTTCTTCTCTTATTGTTTCTTGAATAGAAGAACCAGCCACTCGATGTAGTAATTTTGCTTTATATTTTCTATATCCTAAGAAGTTAAAATCAATTCGTGGCTCCAGTTCCTGATCAGATCATGGCCAAAACTAATCAAGGTTGAAGTGTTGTCCTGTAACCAAAGGTTTATATCTATTGTAAGGAATAGTATGCACTTGTTCGTTCAAAGGAAATTTTACACAGTTATGAATCGTTGAAGGGACAACTTTCATAGCCTTTAACCATGGGTGTCCTAATTTCATGTGAAAAAGGTCAGATAGAGGGATGACATCAAATAGTTGTTCTATATATTTTTCAAATACCATGACCAATAAAGATATCTTCCCAGAAGTGTTTATAAAAGCTCCATTATGTGTCTTAATCATCATATCAGAAGGGTCATAGAAATCTTGAGTTTAACCATGCGAATAAAGGAACTCTTCCATTGCCACATTAGTCATGCAATTAGGATCCACAAGTGTTCCATCCACAGGATTTTCCATTATCTTCATAGTGATGTAAAGAGGTCCTTCAGTTTCTCCAATTGTTCTATCGTGAGGTGTAAATACAATTTCAGGTTTAGAGACCTTTCTTTTCATATAAGGCCTAGGAGGGAACCTAGTGTTATTGTTGCGATTAGAAGCCATGTGTATATGTTTTCAAATGGATGTAAAATTAGGTTTTTAAAATATTTTCAAAACTTACGCAAGGAACAAGTGCAAAATTATGTAAGTTTATGACCAAAAATGCTTGATTTTTTCACTTTTTTCAATGCAAATGCCTAAAAGAAAAGGTGTTGTAAGAAAGTTGATGAGTGCCAGTGAATAATAGGCTATATATCAGTCCAATAATGCAGCAATATCCTTCACAACACACCTATAATGTAATTCTATATACAAAATAAGCCAAAATCTTGTGAAAATGCAAGTTTTCCAAACCCTAGTTGTGAAATTAAGGCATGAATATGTGCAAAATGATATGTAAATGAATTCTAATTAGATTTGTAATGCAAAACAACCTTGCTCAAATCTGAAAATGATTTTAGTCATATAATGCTTAATGCAAGTGCAATTTTTAATGATGATGAAGGAAAAAATGCTAGTTTTTGTTGAAATTATCTAAGTGTAAATGCAAATTTTTGAAATATAAATGGAAAAACACACAAAAATGCAACACTACAAACAAAATAAGCTTATAATGTATGCCTAAGATGAGTAGTAAAATCTGAAACAAGATTTTAACTATAAGCCCTAGTTTTTGAAATGACTAGGTTATAAGAAACAAACCCTAGAGCAATTTTAATATGAAAAATGCAGTGCAAAGGATTACAATATGTTGAATTTATGTAATTTATATCAGATCTAATTTAAAAATCAGAAATTAAATTTAAATTAATTCAAAATGCAATCCTAAAATGCCAATTTTTTCAATTTTTTCAATTTTTTTGTAAATTTTCAAAATACAATATAAAAATGATGAATGAAATTAATGCAAATCTGAAGTATAACACTCAGCAAGGTGCAAAATTCAAATAAAACACGGATTCACCAAAATGTTTTGGGGTAAAAAGAGGGGTTTTCAATTTCAATGAATATGTAGGTTAAATCCTCATTTCTGGTGCAGGAGCACCATTTGTCAAAGGTGGACAATTATTAAAATCTGGGCTTTAGTTTTGAGTTTTGCATAAAATAAGGTCTTAAAAGACCATTCATTATTGTAATAAAGCCTATTTGAGGCATTTTTGTAGTGGGGGTAATTATAGGACTAGGGTCTTTAAGTTTTTGCTTAAGTTTAGTATTTTCTATTTTGGTAGCCTTAGTGGAGAGGCTATTTTTAGCCTTTTTTTTTTAGTTTTCTAGATGGAGGAGGAGTGGATTGAAGTTATATATTGTAAAACATGCTTTTTATATGATATACAGGTCGTAGAAGAAGGATATGAAGCTTTTGGGATGAAGGAAATAAGATAAAATGATTCTTTTTGTTGTTCTAGCTCTGTTTTTCACAGGTTTTCTACATTTTTTGTTGTTCTTTGCACTTGTAGGGCCTGGTACGGCCCTATAGTACCCTAAAACATACATAGTTGGATGGGGCATTGGATTACCTTTCTTTTTCATATAAGTTTATGGTCTGGTATCATGTTTTGTAGATTTTATACTCATTTTTCTAAAAATAGTCCAATCACCTAGGTTTTGACAGTCCTAGAGAGAAATTTTATGGTTTTGAGTGCCATGACCATGGGAAAATGGCACAAAATGGTGGAATGATAGATTTTGAAGTCCTTCAAATTATTTCTTCACTTGTCGAGTAAACAAATGAGTTTTCTTGGTGTTTTGAAACGTTCTTATTGTTGTAATTTCCTATTTTTTAGAAGAATGAGGATTTCTAGTTTGTATGTTTGAATTTTATGAGATAAGTGAGGGTCCTGATCAAACAAATGGTGGATTCTTCTGTTTTAATACATAACTAAATACTTTCCATTGAGTTTGGGTAAAAATTTGGTGATTTTGAGGCACCTCCTTTGTAAAAGTGGTGTAATTAGGCCTATTACCAGAATTACCAGTCATTTTTAAGGCCTTATGTTACAAAAAAATCATACCTTCATGAAATATATGTTATGTAAGGGGATAATAGGTACTCAAAATAGGTTTCATTTCATGGGTTTGAGTCATTTTATGAAAGTTATGCCAAAAATACTTCATTTGTTGTCCTAATTAAGCCTAGGAACAACAGGTACAGTCCATTTTTGAGGATTTTGGTACAAAACAACCTACCCTGTATGTTAGATATGTTGTGGAGGGGCTTAATGGGTATCCAAAAAGGTAATTTGTTCATGGTTTTCTCTTAGATTCTATAAGTTATACCCCAAAAACCCTATTCCAAGGGCTAAAAGCAAAGTCGACCTAGTTGTGAAGGGACAGTAGGAACAACAAGTTACTAAGTTGTTTTATGAGTTTGGTGAGTATCCCCTGGTCATTTTAGTGTGGTCCAAGGTGGTTGCGAGGTTTTTTGGGTAGCTTATGTATTCAAACCATGAAATGACATCTTTTCCTAGTCTTAAAGCAATGCATTCTAAGAGGACAGTCAAGACAATGTGTGAACAGTCAAGTGGTAAATGAAGCCTTGCATTTGTGTGCTACCCCTACCTCTGCATCAAGTGGTATCAGAGATAGGAAGTAGATCTCTTGAGATTTGAAGGTTGGAGTTTGGGCAAAGTGGAATCTGATAAGTCAAGATGCCTCCTAAAGGAAGTTCAGTTGCAAGAAAGATTGATCAGTAGGCTAGAGAGCTAGAAGCCTTGAAGAAGGAGATTGCTGCATTGAAGTCTAAAGTTGGAGGCACCATGAGAGAAAGTGAGTCTGAAGAAGAAGAAGAAACTTCTGGTGAAGAAGAAGATTTGGATCCAGAGGATGTGAGGATGGTAAAGTTTTTGAAAGCTGTGAAAGGTGATGGACATAGCAAAATGGATTTACCAATGTATGGAGGCAAACTAGATGGTGAAGAGCTCTTAGATTGGATGGGAGCCATGGAAAATTACTTTGAAAGTGAAGAGATAGATGAAGATCACAAGGTGAGGAAGGCTAAAACCAAACTGAAAGGACATGCTTTGCTGTGGTGGAACTTTGTGCAAGAGGAAAGACAGAAACAAGGGAAGAATAAGATCACTTCTTGGGAGAAAATGAAGGCAAAACTGAAAGGTAAGTTCCTTCCTGGTGACTATAATGTTCAATTACTAAAAAGATTACAAAATCTTAGGCAAAAGGACTTAGATGTGCAAGCATACACTGAGGAGTTTTATAGGTTAAGTATAAGGACAAAGCATGAGGAGGATGAGGAAGAAAGAGTGGCTAGATATCTCAATGGCCTAAGGTATAACATTCAAGATGAAATTAGTTTGTTGGCACCAAAAACAGTGGAACAATATTTTCAAATGGTAATAAGAGTAGAAGAAAAACTCAACAGGAGAAAAGAGAAGGCAACAAGAGGAAGAGGCAGTACTTCTAGGGGAAGAGGTACATTTTCAACACCAGGACAATCCAAAGAAGATTTTGAAGATGCTGATAAGAGTAAAGAACAAGCACCTAAGTCTAGAGGAGGATGGAGAGGTGGAAGAACAAGTTTTAGGGGCAGATATGTAGATCAAGGAAGAGGTTCAAATGTGTTTACTGGAAAGTGCTATCACTGTGGTGAGTTTGGTCATCTAGCCTATAAGTACCCTGACAAGATTGGTACTACTTCAAGTGGAGGTGAAAGAAGAGGTGAAAAGAGAGTCCAAATTGTACAGGAAGATGAAAGAGAAAGTGTCCATGTTGCACCAGAGGTGGGTGAGTCATTGATGGTGCGAAGACAACTCTTGAAGACATCCAGGGAGAAAGAGCTAATTCAAAGAAGAGCCTTGTTTAGGACAGCCTGCAAATGCAAAAATAAGGTATGCAAAGTAGTAGTTGATTCTAGATGCACTAATAATATGGTATCTAGTGATATGGTGGACAAATTGAACTTGCAAAGAGTGCCTCTAGCAAAACCTTATCAAGTGTCTTGGGTTAGTGAAAACCAAACCATTTTGGTGAGTGAACAAGCTACTATTGAATTTCAAATTGGTCAATATAGAGATAAAGTTGTTTGTGATACTCTACCTATGAGTTGTTGCCATGTTTTACTTGGAAGGCCTTGGCAGTTTGACAGGTCAGCAATGTATAATGGGAGACAAAATACATATAACATTGAAAAGGATGGGAGATCATTCATTCTAACTCCATTGGTTGAAGAGGTAAGAGAGCAAGGTGAGATCATCATGATAGGGAGAAAAGAATATGTGAGCAATGAGGAAGGTGAGAGTGTGAAATTTGTAGCCAAGTCATAGTTTGATGCTCTTGGGATAGCAAATGAGAAGGAAAAACACAATGTGTAGACAGAGATTCAAAGAAGAATGTTTTTGTATGGAAAGAGGAAGAATGTGGCATGATATCTCAGGGTAGTACAGACAAGAGTAAGTTTGAAGTACAAGAAGTCATATTGATAGGGACAGTCATGTGTCCAGTGGTGATGAAACATGTACAAAGGCATGCTAGTGATGTTGAAATAGGAGTTTGTAGAGTAGTGAATAGAAGGACAGTGGAAAAGGTAGGTGCAGGTTTGACAAAGACCACTAAATACATTGGTACAGATTTTTGTAAGGCTGACAGAGAAAAACTTGAAGAGGCAAAGGGTACTGAGCATGGAACTATGCATGAAAGATAGAAGAAGATGATGGCAGTACTGTATGACAGCAGGAAGCCAGCTTCAAAAGAAGACAAGAACAAGGATTACAAAGACAGTGAAACACCAAAGCAAGGTGAACCTATTGAAGGCAAGCATGAAGGTCAGAGACAAGTAAAGGATAATGGAGGACAAATTGATAAATTATTTCCAAGAGACTTGGAAAAGTTCTATGTTGGGGTGTATGGTGTAGGAGCACCATTTGTCCAAGGTGGACAATTATTAAAATCTAGGCTTTAGTTTTGAGTTTTGCATAAAATAAGGTCTTAAAAGACCATTCATTATTTTAATAAAGCCTATTTGATGCATTTTTTTAGTGGGGGTAATTATAGGACTAGAGTCTTTAAGTTTTTGCTTAAGTTTAGTATTTTCTATTTTGGTAGCCTTAGTGGAGAGGCTATTTTTAGCCTTTCTTTTTTGAGTTTTCTAGATGGAGGAGGACTGGAGTGAAGTTATATATTGTAAAAAAATCTATTTATATGATATACAGGTCATAGAAGAAGGATATGAAGCTTTTGGGATGAAGGAAATAAGATAAAATGATTCTTTTTGCTGTTCTAGCTCTATTTTTCATATTTTTTCTACATTTTTTGTTGTTCTTTGCACTTGTACAGCCCGGTACGACCTTGTAGCACCCTAAAACATACATGGTTGGATGGGGTATTGTATTAACTTTATTTTTCATATAAGTTTATGGTCTGGTATCATGTTTTGTGGATTTTATGCTCATTTTTCTAAAAATAGTCCAATCACCTAGGCTTTGACAGTCCTAGAGAGATATTTTATGGTTTTGAGTGCCATGACCATGGTAAAATGGAACAAAATGGTGGAATGACAGATTTTGAAGCCCTTCAAATGATTTCTTCACTTGTGGAGCAAACAAATGAGTTTTCTTGGTGTTTTGAAACGTTCTTATTGCTGTAATTTCCTATTTTTTAGGAAGAATGAGTGTTTCTAGTTTGTATGTTTAAATTTTATGAGATAAGTGAGAGTCCTAATCAAACAAATGGTGGATTCTTCTATTTTAATACATAACTAAAGACGCTCTATTGAGTTTGGGTAAAAATTTGGTGATTTTGAGGCACCTCCTTTGTAAAAGTGGCCTAATTAGGCCTATTACCAGAATTACCAGTCATTTTTAAGGCCTTATGTTACAAAACAATCATACCTGCATGAAATATATGTTATGTAAGGGGATAATAGGTACTCTAAACAAGTTTCAATTCATGGGTTTGAGTCATTTTATGAAAGTTATGCCAAAAATACTTCATTTGTTGTCCTAATTATGCCTAGGAACAACAAGTACAATCCATTTTTGAGGATTTGGTCCAAAACAATCTACCCTGCATATTAGATATGTTTTGGAGGTGCTTAATGGGTATCCAAAAAGGTAATTTGTTCATGTTTTTGTCTTAGATTCTATAAGTTATGCCCCAAAAACCCTATTCCAAGGGCTACAAGCAAAGTCGACCTAGTTGTGAAGGGACAATAGGAATAAGAAGCTACTAAGTTGTTTTATGAGTTTGGTGAGTATCCCCTGGTCATTTTAGTGTGGTCCAATGTGGTTGGGAGGTTTGGTGGGTAGCTTATGTATTCAAACCATGAA
Organism: Cunninghamia lanceolata; assembly: GCA_027924645.1. NCBI lineage: Eukaryota > Viridiplantae > Streptophyta > Pinopsida > Cupressales > Cupressaceae > Cunninghamia > Cunninghamia lanceolata. The sequence continues at coordinate 17,243,687 of BSBN01001807.1, read as the reverse complement.
ATGGCATCTTTTCCTAGTTTTAAAGCAATGCATTTTAAGAGGATAGTCAAGACAATGCGTGAATAGTCAAGTGGTAAATGAAACCTTGAATTTGTGTGTTGCCCCTGCCTCTGCATCACTTTCACACCTTACATTCAAGGACATAAATCGAGTCAAGCCACAATATTTGCAAGAGGGCTTTGCTACAAATTTAGTGTCACTTGTAATGAAGAGGAAACTTAGAACTTGTTGATTAATTGATTAATTAAAGCCCGAATATGCTTAAAACCCTAATTTAACATAATTGTAAATAAATGGACGAAACACAACAAATGCTTGCATACAAAGATATAATTTTTAGATTAAATACATACCAAACTTTGAGATTCTAGATGCAGAAAATTTAGGGACTAATGAGTAGATGCCCAAGTCCAAGATGTTATTTTCTATTAGGATCTCTGAAAGTTGTCTGTAACCTATTTCTGTTGTTCCAGAGATTTCTGTGTTTCAGGATCTAGAGGACATTGGTGTGGGTACCCAAGTCCTAGTCTTGCTTTTATTCCCAGATCTGTAATTCTGATACTCTATTATGCTTCCCTGCAACTCCACTTCTTCCACTTTTGTACCTGTAACCTGCAATCATAGAAAAGGGGGTCAGGGATTGTGGTGTCTAGGAGCTTGCCTCAATAAAGCCTCAGAAGGACATTCAAGTCTTCCAAGCACCGTTGTTTGATAGAGAGTGTGTATCCTTGCAGGATAGAGGCAAAAACCAATTGATAAATGATTGAAAACACAAATACATGTCACTGAGTGGAGGTGTGGCTCGCATATAGATGAAAATCCTTTAACACATGAGAAGATGAAGCCAAATCTGCATAACAAACACAATAACAAGACAAGTCTACTCTACAACAATGAATACTTTGAATGCTCTCAAATCATAAGTGCCCCAAAAGTTTATAATCATCTTCTAGTTTACAAATGAATCCCTAAACATGCTTATATATGCAACTAAACACATTCACACTTTAATTTCATAATTCAAACATGAGATGTTGGCAATGAACACTTCTAATGGTCACATAACTGACATTTAAAATTTGGGACCCCGTTAAATAGGTCAGGACTAGGGCGCAGGCGCCCAAGTCTTCAGTCCCATTTTCAAGGCAAGGTCAAGCTCATCATAGTCCCCTAGGTCCATTTTGACATGGTTTTTTAGGGATTTCCATCAGGAGTAAAAATGAACATGCATGATTACACTAAAAGGATCTGGGAGCTATACATAGGAGGGAAAAAGTCCTAGGGAGACATTTTCTGATGTAACAGAAGTGAACAACAAACTAATTAGGAGAGGGGAAATAGTTAGGGGGAGTTTTGATTCAGTCAGACAAGAGAGAACTCCCAATCAGAAATGAAAACAAAAGTAAAATTTAGCTAGAACTAAAAGAGATCATGCATGACAAATGATGATAGGGTCACCTCTTTGAGGAACATGGCCACCCCTTTTGCTAGGGTAGGTTTCCCAGACAACTCTACAACTTAAGGATAGGTCATTTGGGTGACCTTAAGGTCTCTTGAATGACTACAACTTAAGGACAAGTCCCCTAAGTGAACCTAAGGTCTCTCGGGTGACCCTCTAGTTGAGGATCTACAAAAGGTTTTTAGAAGTGCACAAAGTCTTGGAACTTAGTTCAGAGGTTGGAGAAGATAGTTAAGGGGATAAATAAGCTAGAGGATGTGTCATCAAGTGTGAAACTACTAAGAGTAATGTAATTCACACCTTCGAGTGCCATGAGCTGGATCACCAAATCATTATCAGACTACCATGTTACCCCATGACTCCACTAGTAAATATAGATCGAATGGTGTAGTTTCATGAGATAATGGGAAGTATGGTTTTATGGCATATTTGTTTCCTTTTTGGTATTTTTGGGATTTAGTTGTATTCAATTCCAACCCTAGGAAAGATAGGCCTCTATGTTTGTTGGCTACTAGACAGAAGTTATAAAATGGTGGGCTAGGTTTGGTTTAAATCTAGATATCAAAAGCTTGTGAGTTTGGTATATTGTTAATATGTTATGTACTACAGTCTCATAAAAACCTCTGTGTTTTGCATCACTAACTTTTGTAATATTTTTATTATAACATAAAGGGAGTAGATCCTACCCCATATTTCATAAATAAAAAAATCATAAAATAGAAAGAGTTATAAAATGTATAACTTTAATGTTGGAAAAATAAAACTCATTTCATTTCGTTTAATATGAAAAGAGGGATGACGAGGTTGATAGTTTTGTTTCAAGGGTTTATCATGATCCTCCTTTCACCACTAAAAATTCAAGGACATTCAACCGAGTAGAGAACTCTACTACAGATCTCCTATCACTTAGAACATAGGGGAAGATTGGAATTGTGTGAATTTGTTGTTCAATTAAGTCCAATTATACTCAAAACCCTAATTTCATAAAATCGTAAATAAATGGACAAATTATAGAAAATGATCGCACACAGAGATATCAAATGACAACCAAATACATACTAGATTTTGAAGTTTAGAGTGCAGTAAAGTCAGGGACTAATGAGGAGCACCCTAGTCCACTGTACCTGCTTTTGTCGGGATCTCTGAAGAATGTCTGCAACTTGTTCTTGCTGTCACAGAGATTTCATTGCTTTGGAATCCAGAGGACTAATGAGCGGGCACGCAAGTCCAAGCCCTAGTTTTCTTCTCAGATCTGTAATTCTGACAGTCTACACTGCTCTCCTGCAACTCCACTTCTTTCACTTCTGAAACCTGTAACCTGCAATCACAAAAAAGTGGGTTGGGGTTGTGATGTTTAGAGACTTGCCTTAATCAAGCCCCAAAGAGACATTCAAGTCTTCTGAACACCATTGTCAGATAAAGAGTGCATATTCCTGTGGGATAGAGGCAAAATCCAAATGATAAATGATCAAAAACACAATAGATATCACCTTGTAGTGTAGATCTCACATAAATGAAGGCTCTTCAATCACATGAGAATATGAAGTCAAATATGCAATCACAAACATAATAACAATGCTCTGCTCTTGCAACAATGAATGTCTTGAAATCATAAGTATGCCTAAAGTTCACAATCATTTTCTAGTTCACTTCTAGATTTCAAATGAAACACTAAACATGCTTATATATACAATTACAAACATTCCCGCTAAGAAATTCGTAATTCAAACTTGAGGTGTCGGCATAGGACCTAATAACGGTCATACAACCGACACATAAAATAGGTGGACTGACCTAAAATAGAGTAAGACTAGGGCGCGGGCGCCCAAGTCGTCCCCTCTATTTCAGGTAGGATTTATGTTAAGCTCATCCCCTAGGTCCTATTTGCCATGAAACTTCAGGGTTTTCTTATCAGGAGTCAACATTATCATGCAAGATGCTCTAAATGCATTCTAAAGACCTGGGAGCTAAACCTTAAGAGGGAAAAGCTCCCAAGGGGACATTTTCTGACGTAACACGTTCAACTTATCCACTATAATTATAATTATAATAAGCATGTAGTATTTATAATCATAATTTAAAATGTTCTAAAAATCTTAAATCATGGTGATGCCTTCTACCTCCTTTAGACAAAACTAACATGTAAGATGTATTGTAGTATGTAGCAAATGCAAGATATTTATATCTTTGTTGACAAGTATAATTTTGGAATTGTTTGCAATAATATCAACTTTCCCTATCTCTAACTTTATACTCTTTCCAACAAAATTATTCAAAAAATACATAAGTTATAAACAAATTAATATAATAAAAAATTTGTATTGTAAGAAATAACAAAAGGAAACAACCACACAAAATAACAAAAATTATGGTCTCACAAAAAAATCATCTTAATTTATCAAACAAAACTTGAAAATATATTTTAAAACTACACATTAAAAAATAAGTGTTTAAATGAATAACAATATTGAAAGGCCCTACATTCTAGTTTAACCTAAGGAGATTAAAAGTCAATTTATCTTATAAACTAAAAGAAAGATGTCTATATAAAAAAAAAAATGTATTATTATTTAAATTTTTTTGAAAATGTCCTTGTCTAATTTCCACAATCCATTTAAAACAAAAACAAATATTATTTTTTCTTTAAATATATTTGTTCCACGATTATGAATAACCCCTTAAAAAATAGATAAATAAAACTAATGATATTTATCTTTTAACTATCTTACAAAACATTAAAATAAATTTTAAAATTATACATTAAAGAAATCAAAATTTTACACAAATAACATTATTGAAAGCCTTTACATTCCACTTAAAGCTTACAAAGTTAAAAATCATTTTTTTTTACAAACTAAAACATACATATAATTTTTTAATATTTTTTTATTTAGTTACATTTTTCTCATCTCCACAACCCATTTACAACAAAACAAATGATACTTTTTCTTTGAACTTCAATCCAATCGTACATATTTGTTCCATTGTTTTAAATAACCCGTTAAAAGGGGTAGAGAAACAAAACTAGTAATAATAATAATTTTTATCTATTATAATACCTACTCCCTCTGAATACTAATTTATTACTATAATACGCATGCTGGTAGAAAAATCAAACAAAGAAAACTGCAAGAGAATATGCGTGCTCTGTACGAAGGTGACGGACTTTGCAGGCACGGTGGGCCCAAAGCTGACGTGTAGTATTTCACCATACCGTGTTTGTCCACGTCAGCACTGCTGTCAATTAACGGGAAAGCGACGGTTGCCGTCATGACCTGTAGACCATTCAAATCTCATGAGCCGTCAACGTCTGGCACATTAAATACTCTTGCAGAAAAACAGGAGGTTTAGTGTCAATTGCACGTGATGTCAGTGGGCGGTTACCGGAAGCCGCCCCGCGATTTGACGGCCATTACTTACATAGTGGACGGTAGAAAAAGTTCGTTACCCTGATTTATATTATCACCTAATATGAGAAATTAAGATATCATCTTCACATGACTTTTCCATTTTTGGATAATTAAAATATTAATTAATTTTCCATCAGTCATACACCCAACCTAATTAGTTTATGCTTCCTCTACATGATTCTCACCATGCCTAGGTTTCCTCATTCGCATACGTAAGAAGTGTCATATGAAATATTCTTCAAGAAAATAGCCCTTATGGAGCCTATGTTAGAAAATTTTGACACATAATAAAAATGTAAAAATGAAGTAACAACCACCCCCACCTCCCATCTTAGAAAAATCGAAACCAACCTAGTTATGATGATAGTTACCCCTATGTACAACACTTCCACCATGGACCCCAACATGTCCTTGGCTTCTGCATTGAAGGTGAAAAGGTGCTTCTAAGGGAGGGTGGTTTGGTTGTTGAAAGAGATGTAAAGCAATTGGTGAAGGTTGCATATGTTCAGTTCACTAAATTATGTAACATTTTTTTGTCAAGCTATTAGTTTTTTTTCCTATATGTTAGTGAGGATGACCTTGGCTTCTTATATTACTCTTGACTTTGCATTCATGTTGTAAATTTTAACAAAATATTATTTTTTAAAGATGTAGAGTATAAATTGAGTTTTCTCAACTTTAGTCACCACCTCTCTAGTTCTCGTGAATGGATAAGTTCATTTGTCTTCTCTACAAGTTTATTCATCGTAGGATAGTACAATTCAAAGTTTTCTAGCATGTTTGTCTCAATTAAATATAGATCAAGTTCCTCCTTGTAAACTTTTAGCAAATCTATGGAATCAATACATTTAAAGAGTGTCAAAGTTTCATCATCTTGTATTAAAGTCAAGGATCATCTTGTTTCTAGTGGTCATGCCTTGTTTATATAAGTGAGCCACCCTACTATTAAGCCACTTTGCATTCACTCCTAGCATGCTATGCGTAAGGGAACATTAGTGTTAATAATCTCAATGAGAAGAGTAATTCTAAATAGAATAGATCCAACTATGCAATAGAATAGCAACACGACTAATAATAACACAACACACCTGTAGTAACACTAGATTTGTACCTTGGGAGTCCCTTTTTGAAAAAAAACCCAACAAGAAACACAACACCTCTATGATATATTATCTAAAGAACAAGATTGCAATATACAAAGAATTTAACTTTTGCTCAAACAATTCCTTCACCCTATCAAATCTGACAGCATGCACCTTTTACAGAGCATGTCCTTAGTACAATATGCATTCTTAAAGAACCTCTTCTCAATAAACTCTATGTTGCTCTCCTTCATGTGATCAATTCAAAAGCATATGGTAACCAATTGCAACACCATGTAACCACACATTCATTGCCATGCCTTTTCAAGATCCTACCACAACTTGATTCTAGAAGAATTCCAACGACAGTTCCTTATCACCACAATCACTCACAAACCATCAGCCCAAGCACTCTATTTATAGGTAGGAGAGAAAATAGAAACCATCAATGATTTCACAAAATAATGAGTCCATGTGTCAACTCCCAAGGTGGGCACCCAAGTAAGGCTCTAGACTTTCCCTAAGAGTTATTTAAACTTCCAAGACAATCCTCGAGTGACTCTTCACATCCCCTAAGGGTCTCTCCACAAGCCATGGCTTGCTCATGTGACCTCTCTTTCTCCTATTCAACACAAGAACTCAATGTGACTTTTCACCTTCTATACACTTATCCCTATGTGACCCCCATAGACATTTACAATTCCAATGTTGCATGCAACATTTTCTAGGAGAAATAATTCTAACACTAAGTGTGGTGTCGCACCCTAGGTGGAACACAACTTATAACAACATTTAATTTTATTACAGTAGGTTTATAGTAACCACCTTCCTAACAACAACATTACGATATCATTACACAAGGTGTACAACACACCTTCCCTAGTTCATTCTTTAACATGTTGTATACATTGCATAAGGATCAAATAAATGAACTAATTTTCATCTTCAACAATCTAAAGATCCACTAGGGTATCACCTATGGGATAGATTCTCTCATTATCATCTTCAACACCTTAAAGATCCATAGTAGTATAGCATAAGTGATAGCTTGTCTACTTGTCATCTTCAACAACTTGAATAACTATTAAGGTATCTCCTAAGAGATAGCTTGTATTCATGTCATCTTCAACAACCTAAAGATTTGTTGAGGTACCACATAAGAAATAGCTTATCTATTGATCATCTTCAACAACCTAAAGATCCACTACTCAAGATATCTCCTAAGAAATAGCTTGTTTGTTTCTTAAAGATCTATTGAGGTTTTGCATGACACATAGTTTGTTTTGACTTTTTCCTGGCCCTTTGATGTGTCACTTAGGTGGCAACTTGTATCCTTGTCCTCAAGATATCTCCAAGGAGATTCTTGTATTTTCCTTATCCAACTCACTACACCACCAAATAGGTTAAACACATAACCACTAATTGGAAAGGTGGATGTACAAGGCTATATGGATGCAAACTAGGCAAGTGATGTAAATATTGAGAGAAGCATGCTAAATCAATGCATAAAAAGCAAAGAACACATGACATAAAATGTGTTTCAATCAACCCCCCTCAAATATATTCTAGGCAACAAGTGATAGTGTAGTTACATCAAATTTGCCATCAAAAACTACTTATAATGATGTTGTTACAACAATTTTGCATGTGCTACAATTTTTTTGTAAATAGAAAATTTAAAAAATATATATTTTCCTTGATACAATTTCATGGAAATCTAATTTAAAAATATTTTGTTCTGTGAAAATGTGCATTTTAAAAAATAACGCCACAAAGAAGGATCCCTAGATCAAAAGATACAACCTCTCAAAGATTGGTGTCATTGTCGTGCATCTAGAGCAATCTAGCAAAAAAATAAATCTTTTGCAAGGGATGTGACTGCATGTAATACCTAACCCACCTACTAATAATTATCAATCCCAAAAAAATTGTTGTTAGATCCATGAAAAATAAGGCCTAAAAAAGTGTGATCACTTTGGAGAGGATTTGACAATCAAATGACCATCAAATTTAAACTAGTAGTTTTGATGGAGGACAAAGCAAAAAACAAAAATCACTACACATATGAAGGAATTTTTTTTTAAAAAAATCACTACACCACACATATGAGTGTGCTACGAAGAAACATATGTTTGTTTAAATTCATATTTTTTGGGTTTTTTATTTTAAAAAAATATATATGCATATACATATATGGGTGACAAAAAGTTTTATTTTCTTATAGCAATCAAACCAATACATAGCCCAAAAGATTAGAAAATAGGGAATGTTTTTGTTTTAAAAAGATTGTGAGAAAAATATTTTTTTAAAGGTTTTTAAAAACATTGAAAAAAATCAAAATGAAGGGAAGCAAGGTTGGCTTGCAACACACCCCTATGCCATGCTCCAAGGGTTGTACCACACTCCTATGACATGCCCCAAGGGAGGCACCCCCCAAAATGGGGTCCATGACTTGTAGGCAACATGTCCCTTCGAGAGGTCATGCCCTACGAGGGAATAAATTCCTTTGGTTTGGGTGGCCAACCCAACTAATATATTTTGGTGAACTCATAATAGTGTGTCCCACTTGTGGGACATGTGAAGTTTGAATGGTGAGTGGCAAAAAATTGCCAAACAACTCTTTTTGAAAGTGAGTCAGAAAACACCTTTGAATGAAGGTAATCCTTCATTCAAAGATAATTAACTATTTTAATACTTTCTAAAGTTAGCCAAGTACCTTTGAATGAAGGTGCTTGAATATATTCAAACGAAGGTGCTTATTCACCCTAGATTGCCTGATTTTCCTTAGAATTTAATGTTTTAAACCTTGGGTTGGACTACCAAATGAATTCAGCATGACATGATAATTTGCAACATTGTAGCCCTCAAAGCAAGCTTTCCAAAAAATATAATTTTGAATATATTTAATTTAATTATTATATTTATTTTCTACTTTCTAGTGAACATAGGGTTTTCACCAAACATCAAGGTCTTTGTTTTACACATGTGGAAAAATAAAAAATAGAGAAATTATATTTTGAAAAATATTTGTGCACTATGTATTGATGTTCTTGTTTCAACCAAAAAATAAGTTAATTTGGACATATACAAAAAAAGTTATGCATTATGGAATAAAACTATGTCTAAATTATAATTAATCTCATATCAAAAATTAAAAAAATAAAATATGCAACAACAGAATACAAAAAAAGTATGTGCACACTAGATATTAGTTTTACCAATCTATGTTCAAGAATTTATAATTTTATCCTTTTTGTAAAAAATGTGTTAAATGAATAAATGTCACTTGTTAAATATACTATTAACTATAAAAAAAAGTTATTAAAAATTATGCAAGAAATGACACAAATTATTTTTTAAAGTTTAAAAAATATAACTATTTAGAATCTACACAAAATCTCAAAAATCACTAGTTCACGTCATCATCATATTCTTAATAGTTTAGTTGCTATAGGTACCAGAAAGTGAAAATTTGGTTAAAAATGTTGATTTCAATGTCTCACTTAGGCGAAAAGGTGGGACACATTATTGTGGGATCACTCTTTTTAAAGTTTTTTTAATATCTGTTTTGTTAGTTTCTACTTTTATGGTTAAAATTTTTAAAATGATAGAAGGTCCTTTCAAAATATATTATCATTTTTAAAGGGTAATTTTTAAAACTATATAATTTTTTTTAGATTTTTTAAATATTTAAAAAAAATAAAAAAGAAAACAAAACAAGAAATATCATGTCTTTTAATTTAAGTTGATAGAGGAAATGAGAGTTGTGGAGTCATTGGACCTCCTTTTCTAGTGAAACAATAGGTGTTCTTGACATTTTAGAGCCTTCTAGATGCACTAGCACAAACAATTTTATCCTAGGAAGCTCCAAAACCACAAACTTGAAACCACATCCTTTCTTGATGTGGATGAACTAGCCTACCAACACATAGATGACTTATGTCATAAAAGTGGGTAAGAAATGAAAATGGTTAATCAAATGATGGTATAATCAAAATTTTAGATTTGCATACTCCGTTAACAAGCTTTCATTTGTAGTACCTTATTTTCCAACATTTGGTATTAGAGCTTTGGTTTTGTTGAGAAAGGGATGCATTTCTTAAAGTGTTGTCTTTTTTTCCTGCATTGGGAACTTTTGACTTGAGTTGTTTTGTAGATTTATACGTGATTGAAACCATGGCCTCTACCTCTTGTCTAGAGATTGACAGGTTCGATGACATTGGGTACAAGTTATGGACATCAAAGATGGAGAATCTCTTAGAAGAGAAGGATCAGTGGAAATTTGTTGCAAAGGAAGGATCAAAGGAATGTTTGATAAAGATTGGAAAAAGGTTGAACAAGAAGGTAGGAGGAACCATTTGATTATGTCTTGCAGATTCTATCCTCTTGAATGTCTCAAAGGAGACCACCACATTTACACTATGGTAGAGGATAAGTGATATTTACTAAACCAAAAGTCTAACAAATAAAGTGTATTTCAAAATAAATATGTTTAAATTCTTTGAAAATGAAGGATGGCACGAGTCTATTGTAGAACATTTAAATGCCTTAAACTTGATTTCAAGTCACCTAGCTTTAGTAGATGTTAAGCTTGGAGAAGGAGATAATGTGTCTTATTGCTTTGTTCTTTTCCTGAATCTTGGAAAAACTAATTCTTGCTATTAGTGATAGTGCTATAGAGCCAAAGATGGAATCCCTTATTGCTACCTTGCTTTTAAAGGAAATGAGGAGAAAATCCATGGATGAGGGTTCAAAGAATGCCTTGGATGTTCAGGGAAGGCCATATGACAAAGATGGGTCTAAAGGGGGTTGAAAAAAATCAAAATATAGATCCAAGTCAAAAGTCTGGTCCAAAACCCCTAGGAAGAGTAAAGTGTTGGAACTATGGAAAGAGAAGACATGTGAATAAGGAATGTAGAAATAAAAATAAATCCTACAATGATTCCTCTATAAAGAAATCTTCTGCTGATGGTGATAATGATGCATTGTTAATTTATACTAACACTATTAGTGATTATGCTTGGCATATTAACTCATGAACTACTCCTACCATATGACTCCCCATGAGAAGTGGTTCTTGTCATACAAAGCTTGCAATGGAGGATAATTTTTCCTTGGTGAAAATAGTACACATCAGATTGTTGGTAAGGGAAATGTATAATTGTGTTTTAGAGAAGGAAGAGTGAAAATTCTCAATAATGTTTTACATATTCTAGGACTTGCGAGGAACTTACTTTTTGTATCCAAGTTGAATGATTTTGGAGCATAAGTGACATTTGATAATTTTGATTGTATGTTGGTGAGAGGAAATTTAGTGGTAGCTAGAGGCTCATGATGTGGGACTTTGATGAGTATTGATTCCTCCACATTGTGTAACTTTGTCAATGTAACTAACATTTCTAAAATTACATGTACATTGTGGCACTAAAGTTTTGGCCACATTGGTGAAAAAGATCTTTGGAACCTTATTAATAAAATGGTTGATGGTATTTCTATTTATTTTGTTGAGCATTTTGATTTCTATGAACATCATGTGTTTGGTAAATAGAATAAAGGATATTTCCCCTATGGAAGTTATAAAGCTAAGAGATGATTAGAAATCATTCATTTGGATGTGTTTGGTCTAGTGGATGTGAGTTCTATGGGTAAATATTAGTATTATGCCACTTTTACTGATGATTTTTATAGATACACCTAGGTGTATTTTCTTCATTATAAATCTAATTTTTTCTCCAAGTTTAAGGAATTTAAGGAACTTGTAGAGAAGTAGTTAGATAAAAAAATAAAGGTGTTAATATCTAATAATGGTGGTGAATATTGTTCTAGGGAATTTGATGGTTTTTGTGAACATGTAGGTATTGTTCAATAGAATACTACCTCTACATGTCACATCAAGATGGGGTTATAGAGAGAATGGAGCAAGCCTTAATGGAAAGAGCTAGAAGTATGTTAAGTGGTACACAATTAGATTAGAGATTTTGGGAAGAGGTTAAGAGTACTACTTGTTATCTCATAAACTGATCTCTTTGTCTGGCTCTTGTTGAAAAAAAACTCCTTATGAAGTGTGGATAGGTAAGAAACCTTCTAATTCACATTTAAGATTATTTGGTTGTGAGGATTTAATTCATGTGCCTAAAGAAAAGTGATCTAAAATGGATCTAAAAATACATAAATACATTTTTGTTGTTTACAATTGTTTAGGTGAAAATTGGATTTATTTAATTTAGTGTTGTTAGATGTTTGAATCCTCCTTTCACCCTTAACATTCAAGGACCTAGGGTTGAGTGGCAATGCACTATCATACCCTAGAGCACTATGAGATGTAGGGAAATTTGGATTAGAGTGTTTAATTATCAATTTTCCTTCTCTTGTGCTCAATTGACCATTAAAACCCTAATTTTGCAAATACGACTGTAAATGGAAGAATAACAAAAAAAGCTCTTGCAGAGAGAAGTAAAATATTAAATCATAGAGTACCTATTTTTGGGGCTCTGAGGAGGAAAAGTCAGGGACACAGGAGCAAGCGCCCAAGTCCAAGGCCCTAGTTTTTGTCGAGATCTGGAAACTCAATCTGCAACTCTTTCCTACTGTTCTAGAGATTTTCCCATCACGGAAGTTGGAGGGCTAATGAGTGGGCACCCAAGTCCAGGGTGCTATTTTTCCTTCTGTTCTATAATTGTGACACTTCAAGATGCCTTCCTGCAACTTCACTTTGTTCAGCTCCTCAACCTGTAACCTACAATCATGAAAACTTTGGGAGGGGGTTGTGGTGTTTAGAGGCTTGCCTTAGTCAAGCCTCAGAGGACACTTAAGTCTCCAAACACCATTGTCAGATAGAGAGTGCGTGCCTAGGGAGGCAAAGGCAAAAATTCAAATGAAATAATGATGAAAACACAATATAATGTCACCTTGTAGTGAAGATATCATGGATGGAAGATGCTCTTCATTCCATGATGAAATGGATGCTCAAATCTGCAAACATAAACACATAGACCACACAAATCTACTCTTGCAACACAATGAAAGCCTTAAATCACCTTGAGAACACAATAAATTGCTAGTAATCATCTAGTTTACAAATGAATGCCTAAACATACTTATATATGCAACTACAAACATTCCCGCCAAGATTTTTGTAATTTAAATTTACCGTGTCAGCATAGGACCCAAATAACGGTTACAAGCTAACACCGAAAAATTTGGACTACCCCAAAATAGGGCAGGACTAGGGCACGGTACCCAAGTCCTTTCCCCTATTTTGGATAGGGTTAAGCTCAAGGGGTCCTCCTAGGTCCCATTTGTCATGTTACCTAGGGCTCATTCCATCAGGATGCCAAATTATGAAGTAAGATGTCCTAAATGCATGCAAAAGACCCATGAGCTAAACCTTATGAGGGAAAAGCCCCCAAGGGGATTTTTTTGATGTTACATTTAGCCCCCACTTTAATGTATGTATAAACGTGAAGCTTAATACATGCATTAAAGTATGGTCACAAACACAACAATCACGCCAAGCACGGAGAAGACACGCCAATCACAAGAAAACTGTAACAGGCACGTAAAACATGGAGAAGACAGTTATAGTCACGTAGAACACGGAGAAGACAATAAATGCATAGAAGACACATTAATGCACAGAAGATAGAAATGATATCTTTTCTTTTCTTTTTCTCATATATATGAAATGCAGATGCAAGTACTAGAAAGTAAACAAATCTCCCATAATGCAGGAAGCACTCATCACACTAGTCTTTATACTACATATATGGGGCAACACACATGCAAGACATGCAAAACCTCCCAAAATGTAGGAAGCACTCATCGCACTAGTCTTTAGACTACATATGAGCCAACAAACATGCCAAACAAAGCAAGCATGCTAAACATACACACTTGAAGACACGGAGAAAACACGGCAGACAAGAGATGGAGTGTACTATTTCTAGGTCCAACACCATTTTAGGCACATTATGATGTAGAGGCACTTTGGATAGGAGGAAGATGGACAAGTTGACTAGGTTTGCACTACACCAAAAAGCCCAAATTTGAGGTTCTTCATACAAAAGTAGGAACAACAATTAGGGGCCCAGATTTCTTTATGGAAAAGGTGTTTAGGCATGCATTGGAACCCATCCTATGCATTGGAAAAGGTAGGTCAAACTCAAAAATGGTACTTCCTTCACAAACCCAAGAAATGGCTTGTAGCCCTAAAAAAGGAGAATAGTCCTAATAACTTTTGATCCACTTCAAATGCAATTATTAGACAATCAATAGATACCCATTTGGACTCCCTATCACATATCTAGAACTATGTATGGGTTGTTTTGGATGGAATACCCCAACCTATAACTCCTCTCAATGACCTAGAGCCCTAATTAGGCCTAAAATACAAAGAGACCAACCTAAAAGTCATGCACATAATTCAACCAATGACATGAGAATTTAGAATACATGCCAAAACCATGGATTTCATGGGTTTTCTACTCCTACAATCTGTTGTTCCAAGAAATGTCTTTATGGTTCCTCCACTAGGCTTAATACATGGTCATATTAAGCCTTTTCTAACAAAACTTGCAACCACCAACTCTTCCTCTCCTGCAAGCACCCAAAACACTTGAAATGCAAATGATTACATCTATCCCACTAGTCTTATGGCCTTGAAAGATAGTGGGATGGTTATTCTTCCATCGTTTGGGACAAACCCTTGGTTAGGTTTTAGTAAGACTGTTTTAAAGGAAACCCTTATATCTCCCTACAATGCAACTTTCAAGACACTAAAACCACTTCCAATGATAGATAACTATATATCCTAATTAATCAAAACATGAGGAAATGGAGACAATCCTGTACCTTCACATGGTACGGTATGAGGCGGCGTACTTCTTTAAGGAAAACAAAAATCTCTATGGACAGTCCAAGATCAAATGCTTCTGAGTTGTCTCCTCTTCAATTTTATAACCTCAATCCAATCCTAAGTGAGAGTCACTTCACCATATTTCATTTCCAAACAACTCAGGACTCATGACAATACCGTACAACAGAATGGTACAACTCGTGTCTTCAGAAAATACAAAAAACAACAAATAAATGGTGTTTGATTGTTTTGAAACTTCTTGCATTCTATCCAATGATCATATTCAAGGTGTTTTTAAACTTATATGCACCTTGACTAACTCCAAGAAGGTAGTTTGTTCGATGGGAAGGTTTACAACCACTTCTTCCCATCAAACTTCCTTGATAGTTTGCAACTACAACTTCCTACAACTATTTACCAATTTTGTCCTTACATGTTTAGGACTGTTTAGGCCTTAACAATTGCCTTCAAACATTTGGAAATTGTATTAAACCTTTGACATAACTTTCTAACACTTTGGCATGCCTTTGTAAGGCTTACAACATGAAGTGTTACATGACTACCTTTTATGGCTTTATGACAGCCTCCTACATGACAGCAATATGTAGATATTTGGACATAGTCCTTATTACATGAATGGTCTTCTAGGACCTTATTGGAGAAAGACAACAAAATGAACATCAAAACAAGAGAACTCAAGACCTTAGTCTTCTTGGTGGTCCTGCACCATACTCCTTGGGTGGAAAGAGAACTCAAGTCTCTTGAGGAAGTAGCTCAACAATTATGACACCATGCTTCAAGATGTCTTCTTCACTCATCCAAGTGGCATCTTCAATGGGTGAGCCACTCCATTTGACAAGGAACTATTTGTATGTCTTCTTTCTAGTCTTCTTCAAGACCTTGGTGTCAAGAATGCATTCCAACTTCAATGGTTGATTGGGTGGAAGACCCTTGACCCAATCTTCATCTCCTGCTACTGTCATATCTGCCTCTAAATCTACATTAGGATCACCTTTGAAAGGAAACAAGTCTGAAACATTGAAGATAGGAGAGATGGCCGAGCCTTGAGGAAGTTCAATCTCATAGGCATTGGGCCCAAATTTGTGCACAATATGGCATGGTCCTATCTTCTTCATGAGGAGTTTGGTTGGCTGTCCCTTTGGAAGTCTTTCCTTCTTCAAATGTACCATGACCAAATCCCCAACCTTGTATTGTACATCTCTCCTTCTCTCATTGGCTTTCTCTTTGTACTTATCATTATTCCTTTGAAGAGTTTCTTTGACATTATCATGGATGTCCTTCATGGCCAATGTAAAGTCTTCACCTTGAGCACTTTTTCTTTCCAATTCATGGAGATCTCTTAGTTCAAGAATACCTCTTGGATGAATGCCATAAACAATCTCAAATGGACTCCTTCCTGTGCTCCTATTGGTGGAATCATTATAGGCAAACTCAGTTTGAGGGATGATCATATCCCATGCCTCTCCATGTTGTTTGGTAAGACACCTAAGAAGATTTCCCAAGGACCTATTCTCCACCTCAGTTTGGCCATTAGTCTGAGGGTGATAGGCTGAAGTAAATGACAATTGAGTACTCAACTTCTTCCACAAAGTGTGCCAAAAGTGGCCTACAAACTTTGGATCCCTGTCAGTCACAATGTTAAGAGGCAAACCATGGATTCTAACAATTTCTTTGAAGAACAAACCAGCAATGTGAGAAGCATCATTAGTGCATTTACATGGCAAGAAATGAGCCATCTTACTGAATCTATCCACCACAACAAATATACTATCAAAACCTCTTTGAGTCCTAGGAAGACCCAAGACAAAATCCATGCTAATACTTTCCCATGACCTATTAGGAATAGGAAGTGGCTAATATAGACCACCATTAGATGAAGTACCCTTTGCCCTTTGACAAATACTACAACATTCAACAAATTTTCTAATATCTGATTGCATTTTAGGCCAAAAATAAAACCTCTTCACCTGATCCAATGTTTTATCCAACCCAAAGTGACCTCCTAGTCCACCACAATGTTTTTCCTTTATGATGTTCTCCCTCATGGAACACCTAGGAACACATAGTTGGCTGCCTTTGAACAACAACCCCTACTGCAACAAAAACTCAGAAAAATCAGAATGATAAGAGTCTAAAAATTATGAACAAACTTCATATACCTCCTTGAAATCTTCATCATCCTGATACATATGTTTGAGAGCATCAACCCCTACACTTTGCAACTGAATTTCTTGAACCATACACACCCTTCTACTCAATGCATCTGCCACTTTATTGGCCTGCCCCTTCTTGTGTTTGATTGAAAAAGTATATGCTTGGAGTTGGTCAACCCATTTCATATGCCTATGATTGAGCTTCTCCTATGAATTCAGAAAACTAAGTGCATGGTTGTCAGTATAAACAATAAATTCTTTAGGCAAAAGATAGTGCCTCCATTTTTTCAAACTTGTACCATTGCATACAATTCCAAGTCATAAGTAGAGTACTTTCTCTTAGCATCATTCAATTTTTCACTAAAGAAAGCAACAAGCCTGCTTTCTTGACTTAGGACAGCCCCTATAGCAAGGTTGCTAGCATCACATTCCACTACAAACAACTTGTTAAAGTTGGGAAAAACAAGAATGGGCTATTGTTGTGCAAAACAAGAATGGGCTGTTTGTTTCAGAATTTCAAAAGAATCATTGGCTGCCTTTGTCCAAAAAAACTTACATTTCTACCCCCCTTTGATGGTATCCAAAATTGGTGCCCAATTATGACTAAAACCCCTTATGAATTTCCTATAAAATGTTGCCAAACCATGAAAACGTTTCACATCACCTGCTGTTTTTGGAGTTGGCCATGACAAAATGGCTTCTACCTTTGTTGGATCCATCTTCAAACTACCTTGTGAAATCACAAAACCAAGATAGGTGTGTTCTTCCTTCATGAAGACACTCTTTTAGATTTGATCATCAATTGTTCATCATGCAACTTCTTCAAAACCTTATCCAAATGTTGCAAATGCTCTTCCTTAGTCCTGCTGAAAACAAGAATGTCATCCAAGTATACCATAACAAATTTGCCAATGAAATCCTTCAACACTTCATTCATGAGATGCACAAAAGTACTTGGGGCATTAGATAGACCAAATGACATCACCAAACACTCATAAAGACCCTCATTTGTTTTGAATGTTGTCTTTCATTCATCCCCTTGCTTTATCCTAATTTGATGATACCCACTCTTAGGGTCAATCTTAGAAAAGTATCTAGCCCCTCCCAAATAGTCCATTAGGTCCTCAATCCTTGGCATAGGGAACCTATATCTTATGGTAATCTTGTTAATGGCTCTAGAATCCATACACAATCTCCATTTACCATCCTTTTTAGGGGCTAGGACTGTTGGGACAGCACATGGGCTAAGACTCTTTCTTACCAATCCCTTATCCAACAATTCTTGCACTTGCTTGGCAATCTCTTCATTTTGTGAAGGTGTCATCTTGTAGGCTACTTTGTTTGGCAAAGTAGATCTCGGTATGAAGTCAATTTGATGGCTTATGTCCCTAATAGGTGGCAACTCATTAGGCATTTCTTCTACCATAATCCCCTTATACCTCTCTATCAATTGATGCATCTCCTTAGGAACCTCTTCTTTACTAGGATCATGCAAGCTAGGACTGTTTTTAGACTTCAAAATCATAGCAAACCCTTGGGTTCCTTCCTCCTTAAGGGTGTCTAAAAAATATTTACCACTCACAATCATGACACTTGACCCAACATTCTTCTCTACATTCTCATCAGGCAATGGATCCATTCTATATTTTCTACCATTCTTGGTTATGATGAAAGAATTAGTTTTACCATCATGTTGTGATTGAACATCATATTTCCATGGACGTCCTAATAGCAAATGACAAGCATCCATGGGAATTACATCACACAAAATCTTATCTTTATATTCCCCTATCTCAAATTCTATCCATGATTGTTCATCTACCAAAACTTGTTGCCCCTAATTCAACCATGATACTTTATAAGGACTAACATGAGGAAGTCTTTTCAATTTCAACTTGTCTACCATTTCAATGGAAACCAAATTTTCATTTGAGCCTGAATCAACAATTACCTTGCAAATCTTACCATAGGCCTTGCATGTTGTCCTGAACAATGTCTTCCTTTGAGGGGTTCTTGTGTTTGAGGCACCTTCAACATGGTTCTTCTCATCATCAAACTTTCTCCTTCATGGACTGGGGCTACACTTCCAATTGGAGAGTTGACACTTTGGCAATCTTCCTCTTGGATCAATTGGTTCCTTCTCTCTCTTCCATGAGAGCTTGAGGCTTGCTTTTCAGGACACTTGAAGGCTAGATGTCCCACTTGGTTGCAATTGTAGCACCTTCTTGTGAAGACATTAGGACCTCTCCCTAGTCCACCAAATCTACCTCTTACATTAGGCCTTCTTCCTCTAAAGCCTCCTCTAGAACCTGATTCTCCACTTTGCTCTTGGGAACTAGATTCCCCTTGACTTCTTTGGGATTGATTTCTGCCCCCAAAACTACCCCTACCTCTGAAATTTCTGCCACCTCTTCCTCTATTTTGTTGCTCACCTTTCGTCTTCAATTTCTCTTTAGCCATTAATGTGTGAGGCCTACTTTTCACTCCCTTATATTTGACTATCTATTTTACTGTTGGTGATACATTTAGACTTATAGGACTGTTGATCCCAAATTTTTGGACTATTAGACTTTATGTTGTATGTGGATTGTTATGTTGTATGTGGATTGTTATGCTTAGCATGTTTATGATATGTTTAGACTTGGAAATTGATTCATTGACGCTGACTTATGATTTATATTATGCTATTATTTGGATATTATT
This sequence comes from Cunninghamia lanceolata, assembly GCA_027924645.1. Classification (NCBI taxonomy): domain Eukaryota; kingdom Viridiplantae; phylum Streptophyta; class Pinopsida; order Cupressales; family Cupressaceae; genus Cunninghamia; species Cunninghamia lanceolata. Next base: position 17,224,005 of record BSBN01001807.1, on the reverse strand, counting down.
CATGTGATGTTAGTTAGAAATTTGTTTTGTGATTTAATCTTGGGAATGGATGTTTGAAATGCAGAATTTAGAATCTAATTGTAATGTGACTTCCTTGATGCTTATATGGATATGTGATGTTGTATGCGAGTGTATGTTTCAATTTGCTTCGGCTATTATATATATGTGGAATTACCTTTTCTTTTGAGTGCGCAGGTATTTCTAACAAAGCCACATAAATTGGAGATCATCCCACACACGGTGTTGTTTTCCCTTGTGAAGCCGATCTAGTTCCAAGAGGAACCAAGATCAACCATGTGCATGACGAGTTTCTGTAATGTGTTGCATGTTGTTAGTCGGGCTAATTCTACCTCTCTTTTATTTTGAATTCAAATTGGTGTTGTAATAATATTGTCTTTTGAATTTCATTTTTTTTAAGTTATAATTTTTGAGACCCCTTTTCATGTGCTTTAACTCAACCCTTGGTGTTCAAAATGGGCTAAACTTGACCCTGGGTTGTACCCCTTGGGTCTAGGGGCCTTTTTGACTTGGGTAACCCAAGGTAAACCTCCATTTAGTCACTTTAACTTCACCTTGAAGTAAAGTGACGAAAATGGAGGCATGGGAGGGAGAGAATGAGTGGGACAACACTCAACCTCATCCTTTCCTCTTCCCTAGGTTGGGAAGTCTCCAAGACCCCTCAATTATGGAGGACTTTACTCCAAGTCTCTCTCACAATTGGTGAGGGTACCTTGGGGTTGTGTGGTCCCTCTTGGGAGGAAAGGATTGGGGGCACATGTGGCACCCATTCCCTCTTAAGCTCCACTTTTTTCTCCCACATGTTCTAGGGAGGACAAGTGGAAGGGAGAGAGACTTGGGGGATGGGTGAGTGACATGTGTCACCACCCATTCCATGGGTCTTTCTTGTAGTTGGGAAAAGGGGTGAGGAGGTGACAAGTGTCACCTCCCCATTCATCAAAGTTGATGGGAAGAGCTTATTATAATACCACTTAGAGAAGGGTAGGGGGTTGTTGAATTTTTGGCAAATTTTATTGATTTAAATTTACTTTGGGGAAAAAGTTGGAGAGAGTTTTGTGGCTTATTTTGGAGAAGGAGTTGGAGGAGCTCTACATCAACCATCTACCAAATTGGACTTTTTAAGGTTGGTTTCAAGGCTAAGGCCTTCCCTTATGTATTTTTATTTGCTTGTGTGATGCTATGTGTGAGTTCTATTTTTAAGTTTTATTTGTTGTTGTGGGGAAAAATTGTAAGGGTGTTGTAAGAGCCTCTCCCACTTGGGAGAAGATGCTCAACAAGTGTGAGGTGGGGGAGGAGTGAACCTCATTGGGGTCATTTCCTTGATTTTGTGGTGTTGTAGCCTTGAGGGCAATATGAGACTATGTGCAATATGTGAAATGGCTTGAGAGCCAAAATAGAAGCTTTGTGGAAATTATGTTTAAAAGTGTTGGCTTGAGGCCTCGAGAGGAAATTGTATTGGGATATTTGTAGGAGTGGCACTCTTGAGTTGAGTTTTGTCCACTCCCCTACCCCATTGAACTCATCCTGAATGAGTTCTTGTGTTGTGTTAACCATGGGAGTAAATTTGTGTTTGGTTGTTGAATGCCTTGTTGTGATGTGGTATGAGTTTCCAAGTGTGTGGATGACCTCCCTAGCTCGGGGGTGACCCACTTGCGGGTCTATGGTAGGGAGGAGAGCAAGTTGTTGTGGCTTCTTTCCCCTTCTTCTGATATTGCAGGTTCATTGGAGCTAAGTTTGTGAAGTTGGAAAAAACACCATTGTTTCTTGGAGTTGATATCCTATCTCTTTTTAGCTCTTGAGAGAGAGCTTGGCCTATTTAGGAGTTTGTATCATTTGTTAGTTTTCAAAGAGGAGAACATTGTTCTCTCTCTTGTTGTAAAAGTATATTTTTTTTATTTGTGTGTAAGCTATTTACATTTAGAATAGAAATTTAAAATTTGTTGATTATAATGCTTATCATTCAAAAAAATGTTGAAGGAAGAAAGTTTGGTTTTAAAAGTTATTTATTTGTATGTTTATCCTTGAAATATCAAATAGGGAAGTTGTGGTTTTATTATTGAGGCAAACATGAAGTTTGTATTTAGTTCTTATGAGAAAGAAAATTAGTGGATGTTATGTATTAGAAGTATTTACTCAATTGCATTGTTCGTTTCTTTAAAAATTAAATATGTTCTTATATTTTAATATCAAATAAACTGTGAATTGAATGTAATAGTGCTTTTTCTATGTATATATATATATATATATATATATATATATATAATATTGAATAATTCTCATTAAAAATAAAATTACACAGAAATAGATGGAAAGCGTTTCCTGACTGGTTCGCAGTTTTTTTTAAGAAATAAAAAAAAGTATATGTGGTGGGGGGGGTTCGAACCCCCCCACCGTTCACTGTTTGTTACATTGGGTGTGGGGAGGGGGCGGAGCCCCCACCTACACTCCACTATGTGGGATGTGGGTGGGGGCTCTGCCCCCTCCCCACACTCCCCACTCTACGTTCCCCGCGGGCCACACACACCCCCCCAACACTATCCGCAACCCTCTCCATGCCGTCCTTTCTGCCAACGACGCCTCCTGCTCTACAACCTCTGCTCCCCTATCACCACACCTCTGCCGCCGTTCTCAAACCACTGTCAGCCTTAAACACTATGGCCTCCTTATTGTCACCCCTCTGCCACAATCCGCTGCCGCTGCCCTAGCAACACCACTCCTTGCCTGCCATAAGATTTGGGATTTTAATAGAAAAAAAACATATATAATATTTATATTAATAAAATCCAAAGTATAACAATATACTCATTAAATATATATATTTAAATGCCATCATATGCATTTCATATATGGCCTCCATTACAACCTGCAACACAACCAAAACAAAGAATGAGAGAAGAAAAAAAAGAAGAGAAAAATAAAGAGGAGAAAATAATAAAGAAAATGAATTTCAAAAATAGGGTTAGGGATTTTTACCCTTAAGGAAATTATAATTTATTGTTGGAAGATTTTAGGGCAAGGAGAAATTAAAAATTCTTTTGAAATTTAACTTCCCCTCTTTTATTTATTTTGTTCATTTGTTTAAGTTCTGAATTTATAAAGGGGATTTGAGATAAATAATTCAATGGGTAATCCCTTTTCCTTTTTAGAGAGTTATTTTTATTTGTTAGTGGTATGATAATTTATAGACTAGTTTATTATTAGAGAGATTTTATATTTTATTGATTTTATTAAATTTGATTATTAAAAGGAAATTTAATTATTTTTAATTGATTTTTACAACTAGCTAATTGATGAGATGTTTTTATTTAAACCCTTGTCTTCAAACCTAACTTGACGAGTACGATTTAAACTACATTGTAATTAATTAAATTTGTTAATTAAATTTCCCCAAATGATTAAGTGTATCCTAGTAAACTTTTAAACTTTGAAACCTAGTAAACTTTTAAAATGAAGTTAGTGTAAGTGTATCCGTGATCTGATCTACCAAGAAATTAGGAATAATGTAAAGGATGCAGTGATAACTCTGATTGATAGAAAATGTGAAGAAGAACAAATTGATCGAGCTTTGTTGAAAAATGTTATAAATTATAGAAAATGTGAAGGAGAACAGATTGATCGAGCTTTGTTGAAAAATGTGTTAAATTATAGAAAACGTGAAGGAGAACAAATTGATCAAGCTTTGTTGAAAAATGTACAAATTAACTTATTCAACTGATCTACCAATTCAACTAGTGAGACGTAGGTAATACTAAACCCAACTAGTAAACCTTTCCATCAAAAAATTAGTTTTAGTACAATAAACCCTACTCACGCCTATGAGGCATTATGGTGCCGGATTTACAAGAATTTAGGGTTTAGCTAGGTTAGTAGAATTTAACCTTATTTGGGATTATAGTATTGTTTTTTGCTGAGTATCGTCATTTGATTTTTGTGTTATATTATATCCTCTCATGCACTTGATTTTGGCTATTGATTTTGACTTACGTCAAAATCCCTTCATTCACATAGGTTAACTTAGGGTTTCGATCGTTGATCCTAACCCTATTAGCAACGTTAACCACGTTGCTTCGACCCCCTAGTTGGCCTTCATTGCGAATGGTATGTGCATGTGAATGCATTACCCCACATTCATCTATCATGTTTATGCCTTAAGCGTAATGCCACCGAGTACGCTTATGCATTCGAGGGGATTTCTAGGGTAGTGTGGAATTTTTTTTTGATATTTCATGTCATGACCACATGACAAATGTGGACATGATACGTGTGATGCATGTCATGACCGCATGGGAAATGTGGGCATGACATAATGCCACTTGAAAGCATTTTTCCATGGTTTCAGGGGTTAATAAATTGATTTCATCTTGAATATTAAACCTCAAACTATTTAGATACCTTTCCACTTTAGCTTTTTCATCCTCCATGTACCCACAATGAAGAGTGTATTTGTGAAACTCCTCGGTGTAAGTGGCCATATCCAAATCTCTTTGCTTGAGATTTTGCATCTTCTTGTAGATATACACCTCATAGTCTGATGGAAGGAATTGAGACTTGATCCTCTCCAACATTCTGCTCCATGAAGAGATCATACTCTTCCCATTCTTTACCCTCTCTCCTTGGGTGTAATTCCACCATGTAAGGGCAGCGTCTTTGAGTTTAGTTTTTGCAAACTTTACCCTCTTATTTTTAGGAACTTCTTTGTATTCAAAGTAGTTGTTTAGAGCCTCAATCCACTCCATAACTTCATCAGCATTCATCTTCCCACTGAGCATGGGAATCTCCATCTGAGCCTCTGAAGAATCCTTGCCAATTGCCTTGATGGCTTCAAGGAAATGCCTTTGATCAGCTGGTACCTCTTCCTCTTCTTGCTCTTCTTCTTCTTCCTCTTTTTCTTCTTCTTCATCAGAACCTTCATCTATTCTCTTCCCTATCCTTAATGCCTTCAACTCTTCCTGGAGTTCTTCCTTGACTCCACTTTTGACTCTCTTCCATCTCCTTGAACTTCTTGACCACTTTAGTGGTCATCCCCTTTGAAGGCATATTGCTAGCCTCTCCTTCACTCTCTTCTGCTGACATATACTAGGCCTTACACAACCAACAATAGAACATTTTATGGCTCTGATACCACTATGATGTAGAAGTACTTTGGATAGGAGGAAGATGGACAAGTTGACTAGGTTTGCACTACACCAAAAAGCCCAAATTTGAGGTTCTTCATACAAAAGTGGGAAAAACAGTTAGGGGATCAGATTTATTTATGGAAAAGGTGTTTAGGAATGCATTAGAACCCATCCCATCCATTGGCAAAGGCAGGTCAAACTCAGAAATGGTACTTCTTTCACAAACCCAAGCAATGGCTTGTAGCCCTAAAGAAGGAGAACGGTCCTAATAACTTTTGATCCAGATCTTCAAATGCAAATCTTAGACAATTAATAGATACACATTTGGACTTCCTATCACATATCTAGAAATGGGTATGGGTTGTTTTGGACGGAATACCCCAACCTATAACTCCTCTCAATGACCTAGAGCCCCAATTAAGCCTAAAATACAAAGAGACCACCCTAAAACTAATGCACAGAATTCAACCAATGACTTGAGCATTTATAATACATGCCAAAACCATGGATTTCATGGGTTTTGTACTCTTACAATTTGTTGTTCCAAGAAATGTATCTATGGTTCCTCCTCTAGGCTTAATACATGGTCATATTAAGCCTTTTCTAACAAAACTTGCAACCACCAACTCTCCCTCTCCTGCAAGCACCCAAAACACTTGAAATGCAAATGAGTACATCTATCCCACTAGTCTTATGGCCTTGAAAGATAGTGGGATGGTTATTCTTCCATCGTTTGGGACATACCCTTGGTTAGGTTTTAGTAAGATTATTTTGAAGGAAACCCTTATATCTCCCTACAATGCAACTTTCAAGACACTAAAACCGCTTCCAATGATAGATAACTATCTATCCTAATCAATCAAAACATGAGGAAGTGGAGACAGTCCTATACCTTCACATGGTACGGTCTGAGGCAGTGTACTTCTTTAAGGAAAATAGAATTCTCTATGGATAGTCCAAGATCAAATGCTTCTGATTTGTCTCCTCTTCAATGTTATAACCTCAATCCAATCATAAGTTAGAGTCACTTCACCATATTTAATTTCCCAACAATTTAGGACTCATGACAATACCGTATAGTAGAATGGTACAGCCTGTGTCTTCAGAGAATACAAAAAACAACAAAAAACAATAGTTAAATGGTGTTTGATTATTTTGAAACTTCTTGCATTCTATCCAATGATCATATTCAATGTGTTTTTAAACTTGTATGCACCTTGACTAACTCCAAGAAGGAAGTTTGTTCAATGGGAATGTTTACAACCACTTCTTCCCCATCGAACTTCCTTGACAGTTTGCAACTACAACTTCCTACAACTGTTTACCAGTTTTGTCCTTACATGTTTAGGACTGTTTAGGCCTTAACAAGTGCCTTCAAACATTTGGTAATTGTATTAAACCTTTGACATACCTTTCTAACACTTTGACATGCCTTTGTAAGGCTTAAAACATGAAGTGTTACATGACTACCTTTTATGGCTTTATGACAACCTCCTACATGACAATAATATGTAGATATTTGGACATAGTCCTTATTACATGAATGGTCTTCTAGAACATTATTGGAGCAAGACAACAAAATGAACATCAAAACAAGAGAAATCAAGACCTTAGTCTTCTTAGTGCTCCTGCACCATATTACAGGCACACACTGACGATTGGGCTTCACCACAATAATTGCTGAAGACATGCTTAAGGGTTTATTTAGTCACAGAAGTGCTCCCCGCCTCTGTAGAGGACTTTTGAAAATGACAGCATGATGCAATTTGCTCTAATAAATACACCATCCCCGCCTCTATAGAGGGCTTAAGAAAAAGGATATGCTAAATATACCACCTCCACAAAGGGCTTACATGATTGATTGATTGCAAACAAACTTAGGATGCAGGATGCACTCATCGCACAGGTCTTTAAACTGTACCTAAGGACAAACACATTGCTAACATCTACAAAAGACAACTTACCTGATATGCCCCCACCTTAAGGTGGTTGATATCATGCATCGATATCAAGCATGTTAAGGTAGGAAGAAAACACACAAGGGAACACAGACTTTTGCAAAGCCCATGCCCCCCTGAGGTGACATGTACTTCACGATCGCCAAATGTTCCCACAAACACATCCATGCAATAAACATGTTAGGGTCTACAATATCATGATAAACAACAACATCAATGCATATGATTAATCACACAAAGAGCCAAGGTTATACAATGAATTTGGAGTTCGAGGATAACAATGAGGCTATACCATGAAGCTCTCCGAATCAAGTACCACCAAGGCTAGATTCAAAGACAAACAAAGGTGCACAGAGCAGCAGTATTGTTAAGGTTTGTAAATGAGATAAAAACATCATCAAAATCACTATGTGAAAAGCATGAGTGATTCCACTAGCCAAGCGTCGGATAAAATATACAACCCCATCGTCATATTAGGAACTAAGTCCATTTTTTTATTTCTCTCGAAAGGGACACTAGGTCCACATCAGTATAAATGTTTTTCGTCATCCACCCGCTAGATGGAAACACTAGAGGAAGGGAAACAATAAATCAGAGAGGAGAAACCAGTGTCTTAGGAATAACGTAGGAGGGTGCCCCCAGGTCACCAACCGCAATGCTATGTTCGTAAGACACAATATACAACAAAGAAATCAGAGAGAGAGGCAATATAGAAGAATGATGTTACAAATAGAAGGTCACAACAGAGGTGATCTTTTGGTATCTCAGACCTTACAAGAGAATTAGGGGTCATCCTGGGAGGCCTAAACAACACATAACACATCACGGGGGAAGCACATCACGAGCGAGATAAAGGTTAGAGATACTTACCTCTAGGGCCCCTACCAAGCTAGAGGTTGTCTATAAGCAGATCATCATTGTCATCTTCCCACTCCCTAATGTTGGAGGAAAGTGGGGCATAAGGTATCATAGCCAAATTCATGTCTTGTTCATCATGTTGTTCGTTGTTAGGATCATTTTTGTTCTTTTGAATGCTAGAATCAATGTTTTCTTGTTCAGAGGCAAGGTTTATAGCATAAGCTTGTCTTCTTTTTCTTCTTTCTCTTGCTTTTCTATTTCATTTTCTTTTACCACTTATCTCTTGTAAGATAGGGCTATCCTCTTTCATAGGCTTGTGCAATTTAGAAGATGAAGCACCAGGGTCAAACTTCATTTGTTGCGGTGGAATATTTTGTTGTCGACAATGACCTCCTGATCCTTGTAAGGATTTTGGGGGAGGAACCTCAGCATAGAGACCTTGTCATTTTGGTCTAAGATTCTCTTCACATGGGGATTGTTTATCTTTTGTCATTTCTTGTATAGAAGGATTAGGTATTTCAGTTTTATCCCAAAAATAATTCAATATGTAATGCTTTTTCTCAACCAAATGCTTATATTTGTTGTGAGGGACGGTAATCATGCATCCATCAAAAGGGAATTTTAGACAATGGTGTATTGTTGAAGGGATAGCTTTCATTTCTTTTAGCCAAGGATGTCCCAATTTAATATGAAAGAGGTTAGAAATAAGGAAAACATCAAACCATTGTTCGACATGTTTTCCAAATAGTGTTACCAATAATGATATCTTACCCAAAGGCTTGATAAAGGTTCCCTTATGTGTCTTAATCATCATGCTCGAGAGGTCATACGAACCTTGCATTAATTGATGTGAAAAGAGGAACTCTTTAGTGGAAACATTAGTCATGCAATTAGGATCAATAAGAGTTCCATCCACGGGGTTTCCCATTACTTTCACAGTGATGTAAAGAGGTCCTTCCTTGTCTCCAACTGTTCTATCATGAGGTGTAAACAAAATTTCAGGTTCAGGTGCTTTTCTTTTTATGTAAGGTCTAGGAGGGAACCTATTATTGTTGTTGTGATTAGAGGGCATGTTTATATGCTCAAATTAGATTTGAAAGTTTTTCCAAAAGTATATCAAAGCCAAGTGCAAAACGATATGCCCTAAAATAGCCTAAAATGCTTGATTTTTGTACATTTTTCAATGCAAATAAGTGAAACAAAGGGTGTTGTAAGGATTTTTGTACTTTTAGGTAGGCCATGGCAATTTGATAGGCAATCATTATATGATGGATATGCTAACAAATACACCATCAAGAAGGATGGGAGGACTTTTGTGATGACACCATTGCAAGAGGATGTTGAAGAAAAGAATGCAGCCAAGGTCATCTTGGTGGGTAAGAAAGAGTTTGTGAAGATCAATGAAGAAGAGACAAGGAAAGTTGAGGATACCTCAAGGAGTGGGGTTGCTAAAGATAAAAGTTTGAAGGTGGTTTTAGTTTTTAATGATGGAGATCAGATGGTGATGTATGAGATGGAAAGAAGGAGATGCTATCATAAGAAGGTCAAAGAGCAAGTCTACAAGCAGCCACAAGGTGGTTGGAAAGAAGGAGATGCTATCATAGTAGGGACCATTGTTTGTCCTCTAGAGCCAACAAGAGTTGAAAGACAATCATATTTTGCCATGGCAGTAGTACAAGAAGCATCAACCAAGGTTTTGAATGCAGGTGTTTAGGCAGAGATGACAGTAAGAAAGAATGGCAAGCAAAGTATAGGTCTGGTTGCAAGCACTCACTCATGGCAAGGTGTGCGTAGAGCCTACAATTCCAGACATGAGATTTTGATTCCATGGAAGCAGGTTATAGTCCAAATATCATGGGGAAGACATGAGGCAGCAGAGGATAAAGGTGGAGCAAGACACATAATTAACTCATGTGGCATGAGTTCTTTTCTAGGTGGGGTGTATGGTGCAGGAGCATCTAACACAAGGTGGCCTCCATGAGGCATTCAACTTCATGTTTTGTTGATGTTTATTTTTGTTGATTCCAATAAGGTCCTAGAAGACCATTCATGTAATAAGGACTATGTCCAAATACCTATTACTGTCCTAAGGTATGTAGAAACAATAGTCATGTTTGTAAGCCTTTATTAAGGCATATAGGGACAGTCATATATTTCATGGTGTAAGCCTTTTTGGCATGTGTAAAAAGGTGATAGAAGGGTCAAAGGTTTAATGACATTGTCAAAGGTGTTGACAAGTCATAAACCATTGATGCATTATGTTGGAGACTTGTAATTAGTTTCAATGTTAAAACAAGACAGTTGCTGTCCTAACCACAGAGTAGTTGTAGAAGGGAAATTCGATGGTTATGCAAGTTCCATCGACCACAACTGCCACTAACTACTCCAAGGTAATTGTAGAAGGCTTCTTTAAGCCTGCTAATGATGATTGTAAATAGAGAAGACATTTTTTATTGAAAGAAACAACAACAATAACAAGTTTTCTGCCTTTTTCTATATTTTTTGCAATAACAGACTGTACTATTCAACTGTATGGAATTGTCAAGAGTCCCAAATATGTGGGATAGATAGAGGGGTGGATTTAATTCCAAACAAGTCTTATTTGGCATCTTGATATGTATTAAGGATTTTTCTACAAACAAATTACTATGACTGCCCATTGACAGAATTCTATTTTTTCTGAGAAATTCGCCTCTATAGGCCGTACTGCAGAAAGGTACAAGACTGTCATCATTTCCTCATGTTTTGATTGATCATCATATTGAGTTGTATATAATTTGAAGTAGGTTTGGTGTCTTGAAAATTGCATAATAGGGAGTTATAAGGTTTCTTCTAAAATTGGTTTGTATAAACCTCCTCTAGGGTTTTGATAGGAAGACATGTATTCTTTTTCCATTCCACGGATTTTATCTATTTGTGATTAGTGGGATGGATGGTGGTAGGACTATATTAGCATTTTATTGTGGTTTTTTGGTAGAGAACTTGCAGAGGAGGAGTTTTCATGTGTTAGGTGATGTTTAAAAGCACATTGAAGGAACCATAGGTGTATTTTTGGGAACAGTAGAGAGTAGAAGTTTAAAACCCACAAAATCCTTTGTTTTGGCATGCATTCTAAGTGTTCAAATCCTTGGTTAAGTTCTAGGCTTGCATTCTATAGTAGTCTCTTTGTAATTTTGGCCTAATTGGGGCTCTAGGTCATTGACAGGGGTTATTGGTTGAGGTATTCTGTCCAAAACAACCCATGCTAAGTTTGGGATATGTGATAGAGGGCCATAATGGGTATCTATTGATTGTCTAAGATTTGCATTTGAAGACCTGTAGCAAAATTAATTAGGACTGTTGTCATTTTCTAGGGCTACAAGCCATTTTTGGGGTTTGTGAAGGAAGTACCAATCCTGAGTCTAGTCTGCCTTGGTAAATGGATGGAATGAGTACCATAACATCCCAAACCAAAATTTCCATGATGATCCTTGAGTTTCTTTCTTCTCTTCCCACTTTTGTGTAAAGACCTTTGATTTTGGGCTTTTGAGTGAAAGAGAACCTTGTCTAGTTTCCTATCCTCCAACTATCTCATTGCCTCTACATCAGAAGAAGAGGATTTAGGTGAGAGTTCTGAGTAGGATTATCATGTAGAGTAACATGAAGAATCTCTTACTCCACCTTTGAGATGATCAACAAGATAATAGAACCTATTTGATAGGTATAGCCTACCAAATTTTTGTTGTATATTTTCTTTGTTATGTACTACTGATGAATTGAGATCTTTTAGGGAGGATCTCTTTTTAGAGGTTAGTGAGTCTTGGATGTAGGCCATTTAGGAGGAGATGATAGCCTTGGATAGATTTGACACATGGGATCTTGTAAATTTTCTTGAGGGAAGAAATCTCATTGGTTGCAAATGGGTGTACAAAAAGAAAATTAGAGTAGATGGTTGGTTAGAGAGGTACAAGGCTAGATTGGTGGCTAAGGGCTACTCCCAAATAGAGGGAGTTGATTTTAGTGAAATTGTCTCACCTATTGCTAAATTATCTTCCATTAGATTCTTAGTATATATTGCTACAACTTTTGATTTTGAGATTAAGTGAATGAATGTTAAAACTACTTTCTTGCATGGGGATCTTGAAGAGGAAATTTATATGTGACAACCAGATGGGTTTGAGATAAAAGATGGGAAAGAAATTTTGGTTTATAGGATAAAATGGTCTTTGTATGGTTTGAAAAATTACCTTAGATGTGGTATCAAAAATCTAATGCATTTTCTTTGAAGTTGGGTTTTGTTAGAAGTGAAGAGGATCTCTATGTTTATATTAGATGTATTGATGATCATATTCTAATTATTTTATTGTATGTAGATGACATGTTGTTTATTAGTAATAGCAAGACAATGATTATGGAGCTCAAAACTCAGCTTTCTAGTGCATTTGACATGAAGGATTTGGGGTAAAAATTTTCATTTTGGGAATAGAAATTAGTAGGGATTGAGTTCATAGAAAGCTTTAGCTTAGTCAAAGTAAGTATGTTCACACAATTTTGTGGTAGTTTGAGATGCATAATTACAAACCAATTAATATTCCTTTACCTATAGGCACTAATCTTTCATTGGATATGTGTCCTAACTTAGATGGTGATGTAGAGGATATGTATAATGTTACTTATGCTAGTGTTGTTGGCATCTTGATGTATGTAATGGTTTGTACTAGACCAAATATTGCCCAAGTAGTGGGAGCTCTTAGTAGGTTTACATCTAACTTGGTAGAGAGAATTAGACTCATGTCTAGAGGCTATTTAGACATTTGTGAGGGACTTCTAATTATTATTTATGTTATCATGGTTCTAATGATGTGGGAAAGTCATTAGATATATAGGGCTTTGTTGATGTAGATTGGGCTAGTGATTTGGATAGTCAAATGTCCACTAGTGGCTATGTGTTTTCTTTATTTAACAATGCTATTAGTTGGATGAGTAAGAGGTAGACCATGATTTATTTTTATACTACTAAATCAAAGTATATGGATACTACACATGCCTATAAAGAGGCATTATGGTTACAAAGACTATGTTTAGGAGTTGGTTTACTGGATGTGATAGTTAGAGTGTTATCTATTTGGAAAAGAATGTCACTTAACATGCTCATACCAAGCATTTTGATGTACAATATCACTTTGTTCATGAGATGGTGGAGAATGGTAAGGTCATGTTATAGAAGGTTGACACTTGGGAGAATGTTGGAAATTCACCTACACAACTAGTGAGCATTATGTACTTGATTTATTATGGTTCCTCTTATGTCATTTCAATCTATAATATCAATTGGGAGAATGTTAAGATAGTGTGAGATTTAATTACAATCCTAATCTATAATATCACATCTTCAACTTCCTTGGAATGGGTGCTTAGATGCCCATGTAGTTGAGAGATATTATTATCTTATTATTCTCACAATTGACTTGAAATATTAGTTGTAATGGCATTCAAAAAGGATGGAGTATGATGATGGTAATTATAAATTTATTAGAGCTCATTTATGCCACTTTCCCATTGCTATGTGCTATATGGGGAAGTGGAGCATCTTCTTCATTATTAGATGGGTCCCACATGTGTATTGGTCTCATATTGGAGTGCCATTTTTGGGGGAAGAGTACCAATGAAGTGGAGTGGCCAAATATGGTTGTGAGTTATGTTTCCTCTTCATGGATGCATTGATTTGTCACATAGGTGAACTAGGTTTTTTCCATACAATGGTTTAGGTGGTCTTGGTTTCAGGAATCCACTAATGGTTTCCTCTCAACTCCTTTTTATATATTGTACATAGGTGCTACTAAAATGTTATTAGATTGAAGGGAGAAGTTTGTTGATTATGTACTCTTGGTTTGCAAATTAATATAGACTTGTGCTCTCTTTGGTGGTGGAGTTTTTATAAAAAAGGGTTTCTCCATGTACATCTGGTGTCATGTGTTTGAATCTTATGGTTTTCTGATTTCTCATTTTTTGATTTATACTTTCATACATTCATTTTATGGTTAATCAAATGATGGTACTATCAAAATTTTACATTTGCGTACTTATTTAACAAGATTTCATTTGTAGTAGTTTACCCTATTTTTTGACAACACACATGTACATGTCAATAGTATCATCTACAATAAATTTAATCTATTTTCCTTATGTTCCAAGGTTTGGATAGACTATTTTACATAAATTGGTGAATAAACACATGGCCCATTAGTGAGTGGGACACACTATTATGATTTAGTATGAATGTGTTTAAGCCTCGATAGGAATAGTATTAGCCATGTTTCACATATACCTCCAAATCTCCATCTAAATAGTAAATGGATTGACTTGTAAATAAATATGTGCTTACACTCTTGCAAGTGGATAAGGGTCACCTACCACTTTGAATTTTAAATAGAAACATGATTGTACACTTGCAAGTGGATATGATCCATGATTGCAAGTAGCATGTGGGCACTCAACTATGGTTTAGTTTATTAACTTGAGTTATGGGGTGATCCCACAATACTATGTTCCACTTTTTAGCTAAAGTAGGACATTGAAATCAATATTTTTAACCGAATTTTCACTTTCTGACACCTATAGCAACTAAATGGTTAAGAATTTGAAGATGATATGAACTAATGATTTTTGAGATTTTGTGTTTAGATTCTAAATGTATTTTTAAAAAAAATTTAAGAAATAATTTGTGAATTTTTTATGTAACTTTTAATAACTATTTTTTTATAGTTAAGAAGATTTTTTAAAAGTGACGTTTATACCATAAATCATAACTTTTTTATAGAAAGGATCAAATTATAAAATTTTAAACATAGATTTGTAACACTAATATCTGGTGCATAGATATTTTTTCATAATTTTTTGTTACATATATTTTTTTAATTAATTTTTGAAGTGAGATTAATTATAATTTAGACATAGGTTTATAGCATACAACATAACTTTTTCTATATGTACCAAATTAACTTGTTTTTTTTTGAAACAAGGACATCAATACCTAGTGTGCAAATATTTTTCATAAATATTTTTCTTTATTTTTTATTTTTCCATGTGTGTGCAATAGAGACCTTGATGTTTGGTGAAAAACCTATGTTCACTAGAAAATAGAAAATAAATATAATAATCAAATGAAATATATTCAAAATCATACTTTTTTTGAAAGCGTATACTAAGAGCTACATACTTAAAAAGTAGAATTTCTAAATGACTTCATTTTATCCCCCAAAAGGTGAAACAAAATTGGTTTTTTGTCAGCATTTTGATAGGTGCGAAGGAGACTCCATCAAGGTTTTGATTTAAGACTAGGGGGGTTCTTTCCAAGGGCGTTTGATCTAAGTGGTTTTATCTAACCCCCTTCAATTAAACCCCTTTAGATGGAACCCCTCAAGGATTAAATCATTAATTTTTCTAAAAAATATGTGATTTCAGACAAAAATCAAGATGTCCCAAGTTTGGGACTCAGTATTGTGGGATCACCCTAATATGGTTATAATAGTTAATCTTATCTCATTATTTTACACTAATATAACTCAATAGGGCATGAATTAGTGTTTTAGAGGCTCAAGGGGATATATTTGAAAATTTTTGTAGGGACACTAGCATTAGGGGGCTCTGGTGTGCTTGAGGAATCTAGACTCCAACTTTTAGGTGAATTTGGTGATAGAAAATGATGATTGATTCATTTATGAAAAGATCACTAGAGATGTATTTAGGCCTATAAATTAGCAAAGTGATACCTAGATAACGACTATGGGAGTGGACACCAAAATGAGTGCAAAAATGTAAGCTAAAGATTGTGAAGTATACAATTTTTTTTTATCTTGTATTTGCTCCCACTTTAGTGATCTAATGGAAATAGGTGAAGAAGTATGCTAAATTAAATACATTGCATAAATTATTGAAATAAAAATGATATAAAAGAGCTCATTCTCCTTGGACCTTTTTTCACTTTCTTCCTTTATTCCAACTTGTACTCTAGATCTACGATGCATCCACATAAGAAGAAAGTAATTATTATTCATTATAGAATATATAAAAGCATATGGAAAAGAAGATAGTAATAGAATAGCATTTACTATCCACATATTGAACCTAGGAAGGGGAAACAAATTGGGAGAACCATGGGGGATCATGTGGATAGGAAATAGAATAATGCAATAGGGAATGTAATGGCTATGCAAGTGTTACCTTGGAATATGATTGGAAATGAAGGTTCTAATAATATGATAGGTCATATAGAAGCATTTTCAAAGATTTATGGAAGTTTCAAAAGTGAAGTAAGATTGGGTGATAATAAAGTAATTGAAATTTGTGGGAAAGTAAAAATGGATATAAACACTAGATAAGGAAAAGTAGAAATTGTTGATGTATACCACTCACCACAACTAAGGCATAATTTGATGAGTGTTAATTAGCTAGTTGAGAAAGGACTTAAATTTGTATTTGATGATAAATTATGTACTACATGATCTATGATAAGAGACAAGGAGGAAAGATGATTGCTATTGTAGAGATGATAAATAATTAAATGTTCCCATTAAGAATTAAAGTAAGTGAACCAAATATTTGTCCTATGACTATTGAGGATGCAAGTTGGTTATGGTGCCAAAGTTATGGACATCTTCATTTTTAGGGATTACATATGTTGTATTAAAGAAATATGGCACATGGTTTACCAAATATTCAAGCAAGAGGAAAGCAAGTGTGAAAGGGCTATGCACTTGGAAAAAAACCATAGGGATAGGTTTCTTATAAGCACATGGAGAACAAATTATCCATTGGAGCTTATTCATTAGATTTGTGTGATCCTATGTCCAAGGCAAGCATGGGTATAAAAAATACATGATTACATTTATTGATGACTTTAATAGATAGATATGGGTTTATTTTTCAAACAATAAGAGTGATGCTTTTTAAGCATTCATAATGTTTAAAGTTGTGGTAGAAAAAGAAATTGGAAGATACATAGTGTTTAAGAATATATAGAGGATGTGAAATTTGCTCAAAATAATTTAATAAATTTTGGGAAAGGAGTGGAATCAAGAGATAGTTAACAACACCTTATACACCACAATAAAATGGAGTGGCAGAAAGAAATAACTAAACAATAATAGAATCAACAAGAGATATTCTAGAATAAAATAGTATGGATAGAATGTTTTGGGCTAAAGCATTTGACACTATTGTTTACATCATGAATAGGATCCCAACTATTGTGATAAGAAATAGGACACTATATGAAGCTTGGTATGGGAGAAATACTATAGTGGAACACTTGAAAGTATTTAGTTTTTCAGATTATGTTAGCATAAATGATGAGAAAAAAAATTAGAAGCAAAGAGTGAAGCATGCATGTTTATTGGTTATAGTGCATAAAGAAAATCCTACAAGTTTTATTCCCCTCAAGGCAGAAAAAATATTATGTCAAGAGATTCTTTATTTGTTGAAGGAGGAGTCTATGTAGACAATATGAAGAAAGAAAAGGAAATGGTAAGCCAAGGAATAGTTTGGGATCAAGAAGAAAAAGCTAAAAGTTCAAGATCTATATCTTGAGTTCAAGCATTGTTACACAAAGTAAGAATGTAACTCAAACTCAACCTTCAAATATAATGTTAAATTAGAATTTTGAAAGAATGTTGACAAATCAAGTTAGAGAAAGAAATAATGATGAGGAATTTGTTAAATTATTGATATGGAACCTACCAATTTTCAAGAAGTAGTTGGAAAGAAAGAACGATTTAAAGCAATGAAGAAGAGATTAATGCTATGGATGGAAACAAAACATGGGAGCTTGTAAAGACACTAAAAGAGAAACAAGTGATAGGAATAAAATGGGTCTACAAGACAAAGCACAAGAGTGATGGCATCATTAAAAGATACAAAGATAGATTGGTTTCAAAAGGAAATGCTTAAAGGTATGGTGTAGATTATGAAGAGACCTATGTACCTATTGCAAGGAATGACACTATTAGATTACTATTATCATTAATAACATATAAATGATGGAAGGAACACCAATTAGATGTGAAGAGTGCATTTTTGAATGGATACATTAAAGAGGAAGTATATGTGGATCAACCATAAGGACTTGAAGAAGGCAAAGAAGGATGCATTTATAGGTTGAAGAAAGTGCTCTATGCTTTGAAACAAACACTAAGAGAATGGTATTCAATTATTGATACATCATTCTTAGTTTATGCTTATGTAAGAAGTAAGAATGATCCTACCCTATATTTCAAGAAGGAAGGGAATGAAATTACACACACACACACATACATATGTATATACATATATACATATATATGTATATATATGCATATATGATGTATACACACACATATATAACTTATATATAACATATATGTATATACATATGTATATATATACATATACATATATGTATGTATATATATATACATATACATATATGTATGTATATATATATACATATACATATATGTATATATATATGTATACATCATATACATATACGTATATGTATACATATATCTGTGTGTATATGTGTATACAAATATACACATATGTATACATATATATGTATATATGTATATGTATTTACGTATATGTATAATACATATGTATATATATGTTTACATCATATATATATATACACACATACATGTTTATACATATATATATATATATATATATATATATATATATATATATATGTATATATATGTGTACACACACACACACATATATACATTAAAGAGGAAGTATATATGGATCAACCATAAGGGTTTGAAGAAGGCAATGAAGGATACACTTATAGCTTGAAGAAAGTGCTCTATGCTTTGAAACAAACACTAAGAGAATTGTATTCAAGTATTGATACATGATTCTTAGTAAATGCATATATGAGAAGTAAGAATGATCCTACACTATATTTCAAGAAGGAAGGGAATGAAATTACACACACACATACATATGTATGTATACACACACACATATATACATATACATATATGTATGTATATACATATACATATATGTATGTATATACATATACATATATGTATATAGATGATGTATACATATATACATATGTATATACATACATATGTATATACATACATACATACATACATATACATATACATATGTATGTACACATATATATGTATGTACACACACATATATATACATATGTGTATGTACATGCACACACACACATACATACATATATATATACATACATATATACATACATACATATATATCCACATATACATATACATTTATATATATGTGTATGTATATGCATATGTATATATACCTATAGATATATATGTATGCATATGTATATGTATATATACCTATATATATATAGATATTTATGTACATACATATATATGTACATATATATACATCTACATACATATATCCACACACACATATGTAAGTATATATGCATATATACATATATATAAATATGTATGTATACATATGTATACAAATATACATATATACATATACATGTATATGTATACGTATACACATATACATATATATACATATACATGTACATGTACATGTATACACACACACATATAAGTTGATGATTTAATCTACATAGGAAGCTTAAACATGATGAAGAAATAATTGAAATAGGTAATGAGGAAAGAATTTATAATGAATAATTTAGGACTTATGCTATATTTTCTTAGCATGGAGGTACACCAACCTCATGGTAAGATCTCCATTTGTCAAGCTAAGTATGTGTAAGATATGTTGAAGAAGTTTAATATGTGAGATTGTAAAGGAGTTGATGAACCAACTGGAGTTGGAGAAAATTTGACAAAATAAGATGTATCACCAAAGTTAGATGAAAAGAAATACAAGAGTGTTATTAGTGTAGACATCCAAAATTGACCATGTCGTTACAACACTTCTACATCATCTAATCATCCACCCTCCTAACACCACCTTATGTCACCTTGTGATACATGTATCCTATTTCCTAAATTAATTAAATAAATTATATTTATTTAATTAATTTAAATCTATTTTCCCCATCACCTAGATTAATTAAATAAATTATATTTATTTAATTAATTAAATCCCTTTTCTCCAAACACCCAAATTAATTTAATAAATTACATTTATTTAATTAATCCATGACTATACCTTAATTAAATAAATTTTATTTATTTAATTAATTTTATCCTCCAACATCATCTTTTTCCAACAATTGATTAAATAATGAAATTATTTTCCACTCGTCCTCATCCTCATCCTCTTGCCACAAATAATAAATGATTGTCTCAAAAGTCAAACTAAATTTTCATCTCCACCACTTATCTCATACTACATCTCTCAATCTTATCCATTCACTATGTACGGATGCCCTAGAAGACCTAATCCTCCACCTCTTAATCTTAGGCATCCATTGCACCTCTTAATCCTAGCCATTCATCTTATTATCCAACTATCTATAAATCAAGCATCAATCAAGCCATTATCATCTATCATTATTATGTAAAGTTATGTTGTCAAAGTGAGCAACCAACATATAAAAGAGATCTATCAAATATAATTGGAGGATTAGCATTTTCATTACAATAAGGGCAATTAAGGTAATATTGTTATTTGTTGTTTCTATTTGATTACTTGAGCTCTTGAGTTATGTTGAAGATGGAATACGTTCTTTGATGCATTGTTCCTTTACATTCCATATTTATGCATACACAATTAGAAGTTTAATGTATTTGATAGCTACAAGGCCAAGTATTATGTTTGTAGGATGATTGATTTCAAGGTATTTAAGTGAACCTCCATTGAAGAATAATTGTCATTACTTTCAGAATATATACACTTTACACCTTTAAAAGAAACATGCAGAGTGCGGTCATGGATGACATGTTTATACCATTCATAGTTGTAAAATAAAAAAACTTCCATAGTAACAAACTACATGAGAATAATCTTGTTAATTATATTAGAGACATATTAAGATGAGTCAATTCATGAGTATAAATAGAATAAAAAAGCTTGTAGGAAAACTTGAGATGGAATAAAATCATCTAGGATTTACACCATTTTTGACAAAATTGTAGGAAAGTGAATGAATTGTTTCAAAGGAAGTCTTTTTAGAATATAGAACACAATAAGTTCTTTGGGATATCCATAAAAGGTTATATTTTCCCATATTTTACTCGACCTTGAATTTCCACTAGCTAGCTTGGACTGAAGGGGCTTGGATTGAACCTCTAGATCAAACGGGCTTGGATCAAACCCCTAATACATTAGATTATTTCAACATATAAGGAGGTCTCCCATTTGGTTTTTGAGAAGAAGTGCAAAAATGAATGGCCAACCCCATCTTTTGTAGGAATAGTTTGAAGGGGCTTTGATTGAATCCTATCCTACCACTACATTCCAAGGGTGTACTAGCTAGGTTTGATCGAACCTATCCAATTTTGAGCATGATTCATCTTCATATTTTTCATTTTGGCCCAAAAGTGGGACTCACTTATGTGCTTTCAACCCCTTGCAATACTTGCAAGCATAGACAAAATTGTAGTAGTCAAGGCATTACAAATGGATGAGATTTCTTCAAAAGTTCCATCTAAGTGTCAAATATGGTATTAAGACCAATTTTTTTATTTGTTGTAAGTAGTTTGTTTTTTTTGGATATTTTTATTAGGAAGTGTATGTGGAATATTATGAATTTTTTGTATATTTCAATGAGGTATAATATCCATACACAATGGGAAAAGTGAAGGGTTTGAGCCTCATCATGAATGCTACCTCTAGGAAGGACTCCTATACAAGGTAGGTAAGTTTTGTGTGCCAAAAGAGTAAATGATTTTGGTTATGAGGGAAGCATGCATATCACACATGGATAGACACTTTGGAGTGAATAAAATAGTAAGGAATCTATAGCAATATGTCTGTTGTCCATGTCTTCTAATTGGTATTGCAAAGTGTATTTGTATTTATCAATTGTGTAGTGGCCCGACTAGGTTCAATAATCAAAATTTGGGGATATACTAGCTATTACCCATGCCTAATAGGCCTTGGGAAAGTATTCCCATGGACATTTTTGGAGGAATTACAAGGACTAATCATGAGAACGACCTTATCTTTGTGATTATGGATTGTTTCAACAAAATGTATGTACTGATCTAGCTTGTAAAAAGACATTTATGAGATATGATGTAGTATAATTCTTCTTTAAACATGTTTGTATACATTTCAAAGTTCTTGAAATAATTATGTCTAACAGGGATTATAGGTTTTTGAGAAATTTTTGGTGCACATTATGGGAGAGAATGGGCACAAATCTCAAATGATCTATCACCTTCCATCACCAAATGGATGGATAGATAAAATTTAGGAACAAAACATTGGTATGGCTACTAATGGGTTGTAATAAATGGCATCCTAAGGTTTGGGATGAAAATTTAGTGTAAATTAAACACTTGTATTACAAGGTCATCCATTTTTCATTGAATCTTTCACCTTTTGAGGCTTTTTTTTGTTTTATGTAGCCACACCCACTTGATATTTGTTTGAGATAGTTAATGGGATATAAAATATGGATTTTAATGTCAATAAATCTCACAATTTTTTGATTAAAGGTAAAAGATGTTTTTGAAAGGGCCTCAACCCTTAAAGAGTAATAGTCTTAAAAAATAGCATAAAAGAAAAACAAATGTATCTAATCTATAGAAAAAAAACAATCCTAATCGACATACAAAAGGAAATAACAAAACCATAAGACTTAACATAGAAAAACATTAAGAGGCACAATAGGCATCCTATATAAACAAAACCCAAGGCTTAAAGTTGTTCCGACATCACAACATCTTCCCAATCCTCATGTATGGTCTCAAGTTGCCTCACCATAGATTCAATATCTGCCTACTCATTTTATTTATTTCTTTGGATTTTGGTCCTCAATCTTGGCCTTGTATTCCCTTGTACCATGTGGGGTTTCACTTGATCCTATAGAATCTTTATACTATTAGCACTATTTTGAATAGTGGTCTTGCTAAAATCTGCCACCTTTTACAAGTGTACCTTAATTTCATGTAAGTCCTCCAAAAGAGTGAATCTATCCTCATGCATTGACATGTATTCATTTCTATTATTAATCTCTTTGATGCTGTTTCATTAGTTGGAGTTAAGTTTCTTTGTTTCCTTGGGGATGAAAACCTCTCTGTCAATTTTATTTCTTAGTAAAGAAGTTTTGAAGATAATTTTGTTCATCTTTAAATGAAACTATTTCATCATTTTATAGTGAGAAACACCAACCTTATGCATATCAATAATTTTTTTAGTTAAAATAGTGACCACAAGTGCAACAACCTTAATTGAGGAAGAGGAGGAATTAGTATGATTAGGGTTAAAGGTACGGTCCCCCAAAAAAATTCATTTTTAAATATATTAGGATCATCACCACTCATATCTATTATAACACCCTTACCCTTCCCCTTATAGAGAACCTCCTCATGTTCATCCTATAAGGTAGAGTCTTCTTTTAGCATATATTTTTTACCCTTAGCTGTAGAAATATGGCTATTGGAGACCTCTCCTTTGTCTTCATCCCCCTACCACCACTAGGGTTAATAGGCAGGTCATTTAGAGACTAGGTTTCAAAGAGAAAGGCTTTTTTTGGAACAGGGATTTCCATACCCAAAGATTTATTGTGCTTCTTTTGAGGGGGCTTAGAGGGATAAGAGGGGGTGGTGGAACTAGAGAAGAGGGATTAGAAGTGATAGCATGGTTGATAATCAACAAGATTACGGCTTGGTGCAAGGGGTGGCCCTAATTCCTCTTTTAAATTCTAGGATAGAGTGTTCCAAATAAGACGAAAGGAATAAAGTAAAGCTAACAAGTAGGAATGGTGGAAATGATAAAGTAGAGCCATATGAAATAGGTAAATAGGTTGGAATCTCCCTTTTAGGGTGACATACCTAATGTGTTGGAGAACCCTTTGTCCCATGGATATGGAAGAGAGGTTCTAGTGAAGACATTTTGGATTTGAACTTCAACCATTCCCCATCATACAAAAATGAGGAGAGCACCTCATCCTTATTTTGCATGTCCTTATAATTTTTCATTGAATCTATAGAAAATCCCATGACCTACATGATCAATTCCACAAGCACCTCAATCTCCACACCCCTCATTTTAACCACCCTAGAATCCTATCTTCTTGCTAATTTGATAAACATAGTGGGGTCATGGTCATGTAGCCATTTCATAAACTTTATGGGGCCACCATTCATAAAAACTTTCCACACCTTGGTATTTCATTTTTCCAATTCATAGGAGTTGGGCTCCACTCAATTTCTCTCACCACCCATGAAGATTGAATTTTGATTTGTTCTAGGCCTAGGAGGTGCCTAATTACATCTGATAATAGAGGGGCTACCAACTTGATACCAATCTACATAGTTCTCCTTTTTGGAAGGAAATGCATAGTAAGGGTAGAAAGGTTCTTGAAAATCCAAGAAACTTGCCCTTGAATATTGATAATTCTCCCATACTTAAAGTATAAATTGTGGTGGGAGCTTGAAAAATAATTTAACAAATTTCATTTTTGATGGCCTCCATAGGTATGGAAACCCCATTCTCCCATTTAGAATATCCTTTCTTAGAAACACCCCAAATAGAAAATAAATCATCCACCTGGTAGCCTTATTGGCAAATGTTTTGAATTTTGATATTATTGAAAGAATCCAAAAGTCTGATAGAGTCTTTGCTTAAGTGATTAACTATCTAGCAAGGAGAATGATGTTTTTTAAGGCAATTGATAATATTTAAGCAATCCCCTTCTACTTCTAGTTATTGAATTACCATCTCCTTGGCGAGGGGGATGCCATGAAAAGTAGTGTGATGGGGAAAATGGATTAATCAGTTAATGATAATAAAACCCAATACACTAATGAAATCTGAAGGAAAAAGAAGATTTTAAACAACAAATAAATGATACTCACACCTTTACCTTGCGTCTTCCATTATTTGCATATCTCTTCCTGACCTTGATGATGATGAAGCCCTCACAAGTGAATGCTCCCTTGCTTGTTGAAGGTGACAAGAATGGAATGGCTGACATATTTTGTGTGATTGAAGATGAGCTTCAACACACTAACAATGGAGGATATGAAATGCTTATGAGGATGGGGGTGCCAAAAATGTGCCTGTGTTTCTGCAACATAAGTTAGCTCAAACGATGGAACATGAAATGAAGAATAGGAGGGTTGTATTTATAGAGTTGTGTGAGAGAAGATTAATGGTTGAGAAGAAATGAGAAGATCAACGGAGGAGGATGGTTGAGGAACACACAACAAATGGAAGAAAGACATGCATCATTCAAAAAGCAGCTTTGTTGAGTTAACTCCTCTCTTGATGAGGATGAGATTTGATTTTCTTAAATTAGAATTTATTTTTCTAATTTAAAAGAAAGTTTGCTTTAACGATGCTTTAAAACTGCTTTTGCTTTTGTATGACAAGAGGAAAGTATTTTTAGAAGATAAGAATGATTTTTGAAGATAAGAAAGCATAATTAAATAAAAAGATTTATTTAATCATTTTGTAGATAATTGAGAGGAATAAATAAAATATAGAAATATATTTTATTTTGTGGAGATTTTTAAAGAATAAAATAAAATATAAAAATATATTTTATTTAGTGGATATTTAAGATTTTATTTAAATAAAATTTGAATTTTATTTTAAATTTGGAAGAATAAAAGATTTTAATTAAATAATTAAAATTATTTAATTATTCAGGAGAATGAAGTTGATGAAAATGAATTTAATTAATTAAATAAAATGTAATTTATTTAATTAAATGAGAGGGGATGAATCAAATAAATAAATAAATAAATTTATTTATTGATAGAAGAATGTGAATAATGAAATAAACTTTTAAAATATTTATTTAAGTAGAGTCATGCCATTTTTAGGTGTATACATTTTGTCCCTCTTTGATGCAATGTGTTTTATCATGTTGTTTCAAAGAATAAGATTGTTTGAAAATGATACATGCCCCAGTTTGCCCCTTGTACAAGTTTAATGACAGATGCTCCCTCGGGAGATTGGATGAGGAGATGGTAGAAAGGCGTGAGATGAACAATCTCATGATGAAGAAGAGGAGAAACAGGAGAAGAAATGCTTGGATGTAGAAGAAAGATGGTGAATAATATGTGATGCAAGATAAAATGATGACATACACAAGAAAGCAAGCAATAATGCACAAATGATACAAGAACAGGCAAGGTATTGCCCTGGTCAAGTGGTAAACCAACGATATAGATCGATGATGTCTAGTGTTAGGAATAAAACATGTCGTAGAAGACTCTGGGTCTGGTTTCGACAATGCAACATCCTGTCTAAGACATTTGATATGATAACAATATACAACAGTGTTGTCATGGCGGGGAACGATATATCCCTAGAGCAACATGAAGGATAGTTATGACTGATTAATATGGTTTACGACAAGATTAGGATCAAGACCACTAATTGTGATTGGATAATTTGACAAGATTGGCTTGACTTGATTGGTATGGATTAAGGATAGACTTGCATTTTGATCACTGCTCGGATTGACAGCTAGAATTGTTGATGAGAGACATGAAGACAAATAGAAATTTGATCGATAGAAGAATGACTTGATAGAAGAAATGACAAGCTTTTGTAAACATTGATTCACTGCATTTTGGATCTTATGTGGATTGACAGCTAGAACTGTTGATGAGAGACATGAAGACAAATAGAAATTTGATCGATAGAAGAATGACTCGATAGAAGAAATCACAAGCTTTTGTAAACATTGATTCACTGCATTTTGGATTTTTATTGGATGGGATATGGAGAAACACAATCGGATATGGATATGGATATGAACTGCAATTAGATATGGTATGGATATTTGTCATCTTGATATAGAAAGTATTTTGAAGTGCTTATTTCATCATTGGGCTTTATAATGTTGTAAGAAAATACAAGCATCTAGGTATAATTAAACCGAGATGACCTGAGTATTACTTACATGGATTTTGGTATAGCAAGTTAATACAAGCATCTAATCAAAATTGAATTTAGATGACCTGACTATTTCTTGTGTTTCAACAAACAAGGATTGTCCCTTTTTCATGTTTAGATCTCTGAAGTCCTCGATGATCTTTTACTGATCATGTTGTTAGACAGAAGTCATCACATTACTAAAGTTTGATCCACAAATAGAAGACAAAGAAAAATGATTATGCCCCCATCATAGTATCTCTAGCTTTTGGCATCCTTGAGTAGCATAGGAAGACATAATGACAAAAATCCAAGACTTTGTAAGTTAACCTGTTCACAAAACATTTTTGCATTAGATGTGTCTTTTTGCCATAATTGATATAGAATCAGTCTGAGTGTTTAGATATAGTGTTCTATTTTGCTTTGGATAGGTTGATGTTTTGCATCAAGATTTTTGCTTTTGGGAAGCCTACTTTGCTATGCGTGCATGCTTGGTGAAAGGGTGCGGACACGGATGGATAGAGGGATGGACGACAAGAGATGGACCAAATGGGTGGCGAAGCCTTGGGGGCACATTGATAATGGCCTTGCCTACGTGACGACGCAAAGGCAACGTAGTTTGGGGTGAACCCTAATGGACCTAAGATATGGATCAGATGAGACATGATATGGACCAAATATGGATTAGATATGGAATAGATAACATTGATGACAGAGGCCATGCTAGGCTAACATTGTGGACAGGATACTAGATAAGAATTTTGGATAGCCTTAATGCTAGATACTAATGACAAGGGAAACACCACAGATAGGTAGATGGATGGGTGATAGGGGATCAATGGTAGGGTAGGTAGAAGGAAACAAGAATGTGATCTCCAAGGACTATGTTGCATAAGAAAAACATGCCCCATTATAGGTAGAATACGTAGGATTTTTCATGACAATGTTTATGACAACAGGAGGATGAGAGGATAATGAAGGATTTGTGTGGTTTTGGAGGGATAAGGTATGTCAAGAGACATCTAGAACATTTGTCAACATTGTGCCCCCAATCTTTATCAAGATCAAAAAATAGAGGAAAGGAAGATTTAGGATGGATGGACATGATAAGATAGGTATGTAATGGATAGAAGGATATGATAGGAAATGGTATGGAAGGAAATTGATAGGAGAAGAGTGATATGTCGATGAGACAAGGTGCCCCCAAGTGTAGGTGACGTAGAAGATCAACTTACACATGACGCCTGTTTGCCAGGTTTTCATCATGGTACTTATCTAAGGCACCTGTTTGCCAGATTTTCACCGTTGGACGAAGGGATTTCTCTTTACTTTTTTTTTTTTGAATATTTGGATAGGATAAGGTGGATATGGAAAAGGAGAGACTCAAGTATCTAGTTCCTTGAAAGGTGATAGTCCCACTAGATGGAGGCTGTCGCACGGACCATGTCTAGTGTGCTCATAGATGTTGGTAGGGGATTGCATGAAAGTGAGATGGAGAATGGTAGATATTGGATTATGGAAGGTACAATAGTGGATGATGATGCGGAATACAGAAGGACTTATGCAAGGATGGAAGGAAGGTTTATGCAAAAGCATGGACCATAGGATGAGGAAGATATATAGGATAGTAGTGGAAGGGAGGGGAGATGGAGTTGTACAGAAGTGTTGTGGAATGAAAGGGAACCATGACCAACGGTTGCGCATACCATGATAAACATTGAAGCTTATGATAGGCAAGTGGTGTGGGAAGCAATGGAGATTTTTTCTTGGTGGATGAATGATTTATGAATTTAGGGACCCACATAGACTTAGAATACTTCTGATTTTTGTTTGTCATGTGGGATGGAAGGATTTGATACTTGTGGATGGCATGGGAGAAAGTGGATGGTTGGGATGCTTTAGAGGTGGATGCCTCATTTGACTTGATGGATTATTGCTTGGGTACCCAAACCATTTTGTTTTTAGATAGTACCTGTGAAGGTATGGGTTTGGGTTTATGCAACTTTTGTGCAGCTTTTGGAGTAATCATTTGTTGCTTGGGGACCCACACCTTTTTCAATTTGGCATTGAGGTGTATGGGTGTATGCAGCTTTTGATATGGATATTTCTTTGATTCTTTGCTTTTGTATCCTAGGTCATGAGTACTCTTAGGATTTTTGAATTTATAGGTAGAGGCATCTACATATTTGTCATTGAATCCCTGTGGGATGGTGGAAGTGAGGTTGGTGAAAGCTCCTTGTTTAGACAATATGTGCATTTGTTGGCCATGATTGGGATATTTAGAGGATTTATAGATGGATGGATAAGGTGTTGGAAGAAGTGGTGGTAAAAAGCATGGAGGGGTGTTAGGCTTTGGGAGTAGCGGAGGTAGATTGGATGGTGGAAGGTGTATGGTCACATGCTTTTGATAATTGTAGGATGATGGAGGTGGAATGGCGACATATGTTTTGGGGATATGACAGGGTTTGCGATGGAAAGTGGTAGACTTAGGAGGAGTGGAGGAAGTACCAACATCTTGAGATTGCTCACCTTGGGGTATGTATCCAAGGCCGTATGAGGGTGGAGGAACATTGATATGGACGGGCTCCAAGATACCTTGTTCATGAAGGCCCAAGCCTTTACCTTGATAGTTCATATTCTGGAGTATGTGGTGGATAGTGGGATTATGTATAGGTGCACTAGCAACGAGTTCCTTATTGGATGAGGAAGGCGAGATAGCAGATAATGGTTGTTGGTGGTCTAAGAAAGAACATTCATGCATGAAGGTAGTGAGACCAAGGATATATGGTGGGGGATTTGTAACTTGGTCAATAATGGAGGTGAAGGATCACTAGAATCTTGATCATCATTATGCTCTTTAGGATCTAAGTTATTGGGTTGATCATTCATGTGCACTTGGGAGGCAAGTGTCTCATCAGAGGAAGTGAAAGTTGTTGGATCATGGATGGGATTAGATGGAAGAGGGATAGAAGTAATGGAGGTTTCTTCCTCATGGATGGGCATGGGATCAAGTTGTTCAGGGACATTTTCTTCATAGGGAATATCTTGATCATAGAATAGATAAAGGTTATGGATGGGTTGGAGTTGGATTTCCTTCTCATGTATAGGATCAAGTTGCTCATGGATAGCTTCTTTATCAAAGATAGTATCTTGATCATAAAAAAGATAAAGGTTATGCATGGGTTGGAATTCAATCTCTTGTTCATGTATAGTTGTTGGGAGATGGATAGGATCAAGTGGCTCATGGAGAGGTTCATTATTATGGATATTATCTTGATCATAGAAAAGACACATATTATGGATAGGTTGCATGAAAGTGATTTGATCTTGACTTAGACTAGGGGTGGATGTTTCGACATGCTCTAAGCTACACTCCTGACATAGCTCTTGGTCTTCTTGAATGGAAGAGGATAGATCTTGGATAGCTTCTTGGTTGTCATCATGGATGTTTGACAGACCTTGACTTTGGTTCATGGTAGGAAGTTCTTCGATAAGCTCAAGGGGTTGCAGATGACATGAAGGGGTTGTAGGATTTGACATGGCATTGGAAGAATCTTTGGTAAGGTCAAGGACCAGAATTTGGGGACATGGTTGACTCTCTGCTAGTAACCCTTGGATCACATCATTGGTAGGTGTATGGATAGGTGAATGAGGGGATTTAGCTTTCTCCCTAGCTTTTCTCTGGTTGTATAAATTTGGAAAACATTTTTCCCACCACTCATCTAATTCTTTTTTGGTCATCCATTTAGAGTTTGAGGAACTAGATGGTGGTGTTGGTGTAGAACCGGTATGCTTTGGGATATGTGTCTTATAAGATAGTGAAGGAGGACTAGTAGACGGGGTGGTATATGATTTCTGACTTGAGGTGTTTCTTGCCTTGTCATGAGTATGGGAAAAGGATGTACGATTTTGGGGTGAGGCCTAGCTAGTACTGGCACGTTTAGCTTGCAAGATTGCCATTTCTTGTTGTAAGACTTGGATTTGTTGAGAAAATGCTACACAATCTTGGGGCGAGGGACCTAAGTTTATTTGTAATTGCAGATATTGGAGTTTTTGACCAATATATTCTAATTTGTTTGCCATTGACATAAGACTGGAAAAGCTTACTGGTTTAGATGCGTAACAACAAATGCGTGGAAACAGAGGATAAAAGCTCTATAAGTTAGATAAAATGCGCTAGTCTGGTATTTTTCAAAAGTGCTACAATAGAGTTTATATGTGCTAAAAGTCGGATCAAATGCGCTACAGGTCATGACAAATACGTAATTCTAGCTTTTGGTCTGAATTTGTAGAATTTTGGAATGTTTTCAAGATTCTTCTTCTTTTTTTGGGTTTGAAAACTTGGTGTTTTTGAGAATTCTAATGTTCAATTATGGTAAAGATACAGCAAACACATAGAAGTTCTCATGATTTTTATCTTTTGTTATTTTTTTGTATTTTTGGACTGTTTTGACTAAAAAAACAAGTACAACCTAGGTTGGATAGAACAATATTTGTTGAATCCTCTAGCTGTGCATACTCAAAGCATGTAGCTCCAGGATCTGGTAGCACCAGCTCCCCTCGACGGCACTCACTTCTCACGCATACCAGATCCAGGTTTCCTTAGGCTCGTACCCCCACTGAACCTTAGGATTGTCCCTGCTACCTCTACTAAGAGTCACATGAATCGAGGCTGCTTCAAGAGCTCTGCCCTTTGCATCAACAAATAGGGGTTTTTGGCTTACTACACAATTGGTTCTTAGTCAGGGCAACCGTTCAAGTGGTTACACATGCGGTGGCACTACTCTTCATTGTGGAGTCTCCCAGCCTCAAAGGGTTATGCCTTAGAGGGTTTTGGGGGAGGTTGGCCGTCGGTGTAACACAACATCACTCATTGCAGGAGGTTTTCACCTCAAACACAATTTATTTTAAGTGGCTTGGTAGGGCTTGGCTTTAGCTTGTTACCACTCAGGGTCATTCCTACTTGGATAGGCGTGCATCCAAGGGCAGGCCCCCCTAAAGGTTAAACAAATGGAATGACAAGTTTGGCACTTTGGTCACCTAGTTAAGGGGAGAGCATAAGCCTATTGTCATTCACAGTCACATAATACACTGGTTAATCCAACCCTAGTTAAAAGTAGAAAAACTAAATGGGCTACTCTACTTATACACTCACACAGTTGTTAACTTGGAAGTGGTTAAGACATAGCAATGTTCATTTTCTTGTTTGTAAGATAGCAGTGATCTAACTAGGAAAAGAAATTAACAATGCAAAGATAGCAATGGGTTAAGTTACTTTCCATCCTAGTTAGAGACTGTGGAATTTGCATGCATGCACTTGTTTACTTTTCCCCTAATTAGTCTAAATGAACTAGAGAAAGCAGCTAAATGATCTAATCCAACCACTAATCTTGCAAAAATGAATGTTAGCTCAAACAAAAAATTAGATGAAAACCCTAAAACCACAGTGCAGGACAGAAGCATCGCTATGCAGTCTAAATGCGCAAAAACAGAGCTAGCATGCGTCATTTTACATATGCGCTAAGACAGGTGTCAAAAGCGCTATAAGAAGAGATATATGCGTTAAACTGATAAAAGCACCGTCAAGAAGAATAAAAATGTCATAAAGGAAGGTAGGTTGATCCCTTAGCTCAAATCTAACCTCACCATTTCATCTGGAGGGGCATTTCCATAAATTTTGAGTACAAATTTGCCTAGATTTCATGAAAAATAGAGCGTTTGGCAAAGAAAACAATGTTCTAAAAATTTACTACAAAACAGATGCACTGTAGGATGTAACATATGTGTTGTTTTAGAGGTCAGATGCGCTGAAACAGAGTGTATATGCACCATTATAGAGGTCAAATGTGCCGAAACAGAGTGTATATGTGCCAGATGACCGCAGGCATCGAAACAAAGGACAGAAGCACCGTTTCAAAGGTTAGATGTGCTGAAATATTGTATGCGTCGAAACAGGGGATAAATGCATCACTTTAGAGAGTGCATACGCTAGAGGATCCTATTACAAAGCTTGTACGAAACCTGTACGGACTTGTCACTTAGAAAAACTTAGTTTTTGATTAGTTAGAGGGGCAAGTGCCCCACGGTGGGCACCAAAATATGATGGGGAAAATGGATTAATCAGTTAATGATAATAAAACCCAATACACTAATGAAATCTGAAGGAAAAAGGAGATTTTAAATAATAAATAAATGATACTCACACCTTTACCTTGCGTCTTCCATTATTCGCCTATCTCTTCTTGACCTTGATGATGATGAAGCCCTTAGAAGCGAATGCTCCCTTGCTTGTTGAAGGTGACAAGAATGGAATGGCTAAGATATTTTGTGCGATTGAAGATGAGCTTCAACACACTAACAATGGAGGATATGAAATGCTTATGAGGATGGGGGTACCAAAAGTGTGCCTGTGTTTCTGCAACATAAGTTCGCTCAAATGATGGATCATGAAATGAAGAATAGGAGGGTTGTATTTATAGAGTTGTGTGAGAGAAGATCAATGGTTGAGAAGAAATGAGAAGATCAATGGAGGAGGATGGTTGAGGAATGCACAACAAATGGAAGAAAGACATGTCATTCGAAAAGGAGCTTTGTTGAGTTAACTGAGTTAACTCCTCTCTTGATGAGGATGAGATTTGATTTTCTTAAATTAGAATTTATTTTTCTAATTTAAGAGAAAGTTTGCTTTAACGATGCTTTGAAACTGCTTTTGCTTTTGTATGACAAGAGGAAAGTATTTTTAGAAGATAAGAATGATTTTTGAAGATAAGAAAACATAATTAAATAAAAAGATTTATTTAATCATTTTGTAGATAATTGAGAGGAATAAATAAAATATAGAAATATATTTTATTTTGTGGAGATTTTTGAAGAATAAAATAAAATATAAAAATATATTTTATTTAGTGGATATTTAAGATTTTATTTAAATAAAATTTGCATTTTATTTTAAATTTGGAAGAATAAAAGATTTTAATTAAATAATTAAAATTATTTAATTATTCAAAAGAATGAAGTTGATGAAAATGAATTTAATTAATTAAATAAAATATAATTTATTTAATTAAATGAGAGGGGATGAATCAAATAAATAAATAAATTTATTTATTTATTGATAGAAGAATGTGAATAAGGTGTATACAAGTAGTGCTAGCTTTCACAAAATGATTGGTTTGTATTCCAAGGTGGATGGAAAAATCATCTATCACCCTTCCATTGTGATCTTTGATAATTCCACTAGCACTTGAAGGGACCCCATATTTCCTTTAGAGGCATCAACAAAGTTCATAGAGAAAGTGAGGCAAATGTACCTCAAGGTTCAAGAGAGACCAAATGAGTCTCAACTTAGGTATAAAGGATGACAAGATCAACATATAATAGAGCATAAATTTCATGCTAGAAACATGATTTGGTTCTACTTGCGAAAAATAGATAGAAAGGGCCTTGATGGAAATTTAAACCCTTATAGTATGGTTCATTCCATATCATTGAACAATTATAGTAGAATACATTTTGTTTGGAATTGTTAGAATATATGACAATATTTTCAATGACAAATGTTGATTAGTTGCAATTTTTTGAGCCTTATATGCTAGATGAAAAGAAACATGATGTTGTAATTCCTTTCTTTGATGATTTTACACTTTAACAAATGTATGATTTGGAGGAATATGGCATTCTAGACAAGAAGGCGAGGCACACTAAGCAAGAAGAATGAGAAAAATGGTTGAATGGAGAAAAAGGGTAGTTCCTAAATAAGGCCAAGTGATTGTCTCAAGAGGATGTGGGAAAGAAGTTCCCACATGTTACTATGCTCTAAGGCTTTTGGGGACCAAAACCCCCTAGTTAAGGAGGTCTGATTTGAAATTTTGTTGAGATGTTTAGATCAAGAAGGTTCCACAATAAAGAACATGTTACAAGTACACTTACCACTATGCCCTTCACCTATATCTTGCATTCAGATGTGTAGTTCACTTATGGCTATAATAACCCTTAATTAAGTTATATTATCTTTTTTATAGCTCTATATAGGTAGTATGGTTAGTCTAGGTGGCTTCATGGCATGACTAGGGTGTATATAAGAGGTAGTGGTTAGTATATAATCATCATATAATCTTGTTCTTATTAAATAATTTTGGAGGTTACCCCCTCAAAGTGCCTTATTATTATCATGTATTGGAATATATTATATTATCATGCATTTCTTATTATATTGTGTCTTGTGTAACTAATTTTATTATCAGTGTTATCTAAGATTTGATTTGGGCAAAAGTGTGGATGAACCTCTAATTTTTAAGATTCACTTATATCTTGCAAACTTTTGCAAATTCATCTATAAGTTTTTTATTGAAGTTGAAGAATCATTCAAGAACTTGCTACAATCTAATTTTTAATATTTTATGATCATTATTGAGTGAATTATTGTGAGTTTAGGTCTTTTCATAAATTTACCCTATAAGCTACAATTCATGGAATTTTTTTATCTCTATTTATTTTTGGAAAGATCACAAAAATTAATTGTAGGTATAATCTTCATACTTTTCTCTTTGGGGCCAAAATAAATTTGAAATTATCTAGTCAAAGTTTGGTCAATGGTTAAAATAAAATTTTGTATTGTCAATCCTTAGCATGACAAGGCTACAAATTAGAGGTAGAGGCAAAAATTACTGCACATTGGGGAAAACTCCTATAAAAGGATATATATTTGGATTTGGATCAACTTGGACTTTTAATATGATGTCACCTTTATTAGATGATAAAGTATACCATTTGGAAGAGGGTACACACAACATGTAATTTTAAATAAAAGGATACATGTGCCACTTGGAAGAGGGTATTCATAACATGCAATCTTAAACGAAAGAAGAAATTCATCATCTAGATGAGGGTATGCAGAAAATTTAATCTAAATTGAAAGGATAAATGCTTGTAACTAATGCACTTTTGTCATCACTCATAGATTCCATCAATAAGTTTTCAATCTCACAACCAACTATACAACTTGTCCCCAATGTTCCCATGTAAATTAGTGTGGACATTGTTAGGACAACCTAGTCCTAATACAAAATTTGTACATCCTCAACCCATGCATAACACTCATTCTAGACCTAAAAAC
This sequence comes from Cunninghamia lanceolata, assembly GCA_027924645.1. Classification (NCBI taxonomy): domain Eukaryota; kingdom Viridiplantae; phylum Streptophyta; class Pinopsida; order Cupressales; family Cupressaceae; genus Cunninghamia; species Cunninghamia lanceolata. Next base: position 17,187,922 of record BSBN01001807.1, on the reverse strand, counting down.
CTATTACCAAAAGTGGAGATGCAAAAATTTGATGGAAAGGATTTGATCACCTAAATTAACCAAATAGATTTTTTTTTATATATCCATCAGATACTTTGTGGATACAAGGCCATAATAACATCCTTATCTTTAGAATATAAGAAACTTATTTGGTATAGATGGTTGCATGTAAAGTATTCATAAATGGTAAACTCTCACCAAGTGCACATGATACTTAAAAGGGGTGTGCCTTTACCATTCACTCAAAAACCATGCAAGGATAGGGTTGTGACACAATTCTTTTCATTCAAAGAACTCAAAGGTTCCTACACCACTAGATATGAATGTAAATATACATTGTAATTCAATATTTTATGGGGTTATCTCAAATTGATTGCCTCCAAAAAGATATCATATCATGTTATTTCATCCTAGATAGAGTTACTAGAGATTGATAAGGAGGGATTAGTAATTTTGGAGCCTACACCAATCCTCTAGACACATAATAAGATGCTATAGATGAGCTTGATTATAGAGTATCTAATTAAGTGGAAGAATTTGGCTAGTGAAGATGCAACATGGGAGGATGTTTAACACATTCTTGTAGAAGCATCCTAGGATCATCAACATTGAGGACACCATTGGTTTAAGGAGAGGGCCATGCTACACCCTTAACCTATAGTATGCATTGGGATATTTGTGGCTAACTTATGGCTAGCATAATCTTTAATTAAGTTATATGATCATTTCTATAGATTTATATAGGTAGTAGGGTCAATCTAGGTGCTTTCTGTGGCATAAGTAGGGTATATATAAGAGGTAGTGGTTAGTATAATTTATTATCATATTCTAAATTATATTCTTATTGAAGACTTTTGAAGGTTGCATCCTCAAAGTGGCTTATTATTATTAGCAAGTATTGGAAAGTGTATTCTATTATATTCTCAAGTATTTCCTATTACATTATCTCTTATGCAAGTAATTTATTACACTTATAGCAAGGTGTAGGTCACTTACAAAAATGTTGTAGGTGTTTGGTCATCTTGTATGTGTCACCTAGAAATTAAACCTAAAATGGTTCTTTTGACTTCTAGATGCTACAAGATCATTTGTGAGAGAAATTATAGTATTGTGTAGGTCATTTGAGAGCATTTCTTTTGTTGGAATCTTAATTTTTAGGTGATTTATTTTACTTTCAATAATTATGCAAGTGCAAGAAAGGGTGCATGCTAAGTGTATTTTTGGAAATTGGTTCTATGGGCACCTTGGTGATGGTCTAGAACATCATCATGATGTTCATGGAGTCAACTATCTAAATAAATAGTTGTTGGAGATCAGTTGTGGGTAAACAATAATAACTAGAAGGTTGTTTAAGAAAAAAACAATTTAAAAGAGACAATTTTGTCTCTTGTAAGTGGTGTTATGTTTTTGTCTTGGCTACATTTGACCCTCATAGTTGGGCATTTTTTTTAATGTGCCTGGTAAACTTTTTAACATGACCAGCGACGCTGGTGCTACACGCCCTCCAACTCCACATGAATACTTTTGCCCAAAGCAATGAACCGGTGAGGCCACAACACGGGGGACCTTATCCCCTAGCAAGAACACTACAAACCTGCGAGCTCGTTGGCCCAGGGAAGGTGTAAAGCTTGTGAGCTCATTGGCCCAGTGGGGGTTTGAACTCTGGTGGCCGCCACTACAACCGAGTGACTTAACCACCAAACCATGCCCTTATCAGCAACCCTCATAGTTAGGCATTAATAGTTGGGGAAACAAACATTTATTTTCATTAGTAGGGTACTCATTTTCTTTGGAGCCACAACAACTCATATTCCTTTGGTGGGTGACATACCTTCTTCTATGATGGTGGTTGTTATGACCTGGTAGAAGGTTGATCTATCTTTGACATTGTTTTTTCTACAAGACAGTTGGAAAGTTACAAGGGGAAACCATTTTTATGCTAAGAAACCATTCCCCTTCCATGTCCAGGCTTGATTGGGAGAGGATTTAGAGTACTAGATGAGATGATTAAGGGCTGGTTAGCTCATGGGATGTACTCTCATTACTTGTTCAAATAGGGTATAAGGTGTACATGGTTTCTATGTGGAGTAGTTGCAAAGTGGAGGTAGAGGAAATCATATAAATATTTCTCATAACTCTCCATATTAACCATTGTAATGGTATGATATCAATGTAATGGCACTAGAATAGTGAATGGGATACTTGTAGCATACCCTTCCTTAATTTTCTCTCCCATTTGGGTTTTATTTAGTTAAAGATTTGTGTTATGTGTTCTTGTATATCATATGCCATCTTTATTTGTTCATTTCCTTTTGGTTAATTCAAAACTTTATGTTGTTGCATGTTGATAAGCTATTGGGTGTAGTGATGCAGGAGCATCTCAGGTTCAAGAGAAATCTTGCATCAACCAAAAATATTTTGCTTTCTTTTCTTTTCTTGCATTTTAGTTGCAGTTCATTCATTTGTAGTTCAACATTTTCCACTACATTCTACTACATCATTATTTCACATCTTGCAGAGAAGGATTTAGATTCTACACTATGACATCTATAAGATATTCATATTTCATGAGATTTAAACTTGTCTGCAGAGAGTTATCGCTAGCACAAGATCAACATAACTCACAGAACAAAACAATTAGCATTCAGTTTGAGCATACAAGGTTTCCAGAGCATTCCCATGACTTGTGGAGCCTAATGGAACATCACACAAGGAAATAAAGGATAGATAGACCGTCCTTGAGAACCACAACACATTTCATCCATTTGCGGAGAAGTACCATGAGTTGTAGGCTGACCTACATGTTTCATCATGCATTAGGGTTTGAGACCTCTTGATGCCAATGTGGAGCATTCTTGGAACTAGAATATATAAGCATTCACTAGATGCACTAGGAAGACATCTAATACGATATAAAGTTCTTAGTCTTTAGAGGTGAATTTGCTCAAGGCACTTCAAAGCTATATCATTCATGTAATCTGTATTCTGTCAGAGGACAAGCTTGCAAGTCCATTTCAGTCTACATGTTATTGGCATATGAGAATTGTAACTATCTAAGATGTTAAATAAAATAATCTTCCACTGCATTCTATTCTTGTGTATTCTTGTGTTGTTTCCATTGTGTTTACTCTAGCTGCATGGTTGGACAGTCCATTCTCTGGACCCTCCATCCGTGACTACACCAAGTGGTATTAGAGTGAAGTTTGTGAATCCTTTGGGAGTGAAGGCATTTCAGAACATGTTGTGGTGAACAGAGTGCTAACGTTAGGTAGTCTACACAGTCTACTTGTGTTTGTCAACATAGTGGATTGTGAGGTAGTTGCTACCCTATACAGTTAGATCACTGAATTGAGGTAGTTGCACTAAATCCTAGGAAGAGATGCCTCCAAGGAGGATGCCTGCTATGGCCAATGTTGCTAGAAGAATGGAAGAAATGATAGAGATGATGAGAACAATGAAAGTTAGATTGGATGATGTAGAAGAAGATAGAAGAAGAGGACTAAACCCTAGACATGAAGATGAAAGAGATGATAATGAATTTCAAGCTATTGACCAAAATGAAGAAGCCCTAGAAGACGAAGAATCAGATCAGGTAAAGATGTTGAAAGCTATTTCTAAGATTGGTAAGATATCTAGAGTGGAAGTACCAAACTATACCAGAAATTTGAATCCTAAGGAATTGATTGATTGGATAAATGACATGGAGGAATACTTTGAATATGAGAAAATTGAAGATCTAGAGAAAGTGAGATTTGTAAAAACTAATTTGAAAGGACATGCTACTATTTGGTCGAAATAAGTTCAATTAGATAGGAATAGGAGAGGAAAAGAGAAAATCATAAAATGGGATAGGATGGTGACAAAATTGAAGAATCAGTTCATACCTACTAAAGTTATGAGTTGGAATTGTTGAAGAGATTGAAAAACCTAAGACAAAAGGAGAAATCTGTGAAGGAGTCTAGTGAAGAATTTTATAAGATGATCATAAGGACTCGACATAGTGAAACAAGCAAGGAGAAAGTGGTGTGGTACATAAATGGACTGAGGAGAAACATTCAAGAAGAACTAAGTCTGGTAAGGATGACAACAGTAGAAGAAGCATATCAATTTGTGTTGAAGGTTGAAAACAAGCTGAATAAGAGACATGAGCAAAGATAGAGAGGTAGAGGAGGAAAATTTTAGAGAGGTAGAACATATTCCAGAGGAGAAGGACCATATGCAGAGAAAAACAATGAGAGTAGCCCATACCGGAAAGAAGACAGAGACAACAATTCATACTAGAAAGATCACATGAGTTTCTATTGTAACAATAGAGGGAATCATAATTCTTACCACTATGAAGGATACCAGAGAGAGGAAAGAGGATTTGATAAAAGATCATTCAAAGGAACCTGTTTCAAGTGTGGAAGCAAAGGACACCGACCATTTGAATGTCATCAAGAAAGTACAAGTAAAAGAATAGAGAATAGTGCAAGGGCAACATATGTAGAGGAAGAACCAGTTGGATCACCTAGTTCAGTGGGAAAGATGGAGAAAGGAGAGCCATTAGTCATGAGGAGAGCTTTATTCCAAGCAGAAACAACTAGGGAACCACCGCAAAGGAAAAGTTTGTTTCAGACAAGATGCACATTAGGAGGTAGTTGTAAGGTTATCATTGATAGTGGTAGTATTGATAATTTGGTTTTAGAGGAGATGGTGACTAAGATGAACCTAGAAAGATTGAAACATTTGAAGCCCTACAAGATAGCATGGATTCAAGATGAGCACATGGTGTAAGTGAGTGAACAATGTTTGGTGAAATTTCATATAGGATCTTATGTTGATGAGGTATTGTGTGATATTATGCCGATGGATGTATGTCATATATTGTTGGGGAGACCATGGCAGTATGATAGAAAAGAAATACATGATGGAAGGAAGAATACTTATACTATAACATCAAATGGTAAGAAACATATCTTGATACCTTTGGAAGAAGAGCCTAAAAGTGAAGTATGTGGAAATGCTAGAATCTATTTTGTGGATGGGAGGAAATTTTTGGATGGATTGAGACATGAGAACATGTGTTTTGAATTGATCCCAAAGAAGTATAGAAACTGCTATCAGAAAAGAAGAATAACCACCATCGGAGGAGATAACTAAACTGTTGACAAAGTACCAAGATATTGTATCGGAGAATGTGCCTAAAGGATTGCCATCAATCTAGAGTATTGGTCATCATATGGATCTCATACTTGGAGCTAGTTTTCCTAACAAAGTAGTACATATGATGACACCAATAGAAAATGTAGAGCTAAATAGACAAATACATGAGTTGTTGAGGAAAAGATTGATCAAAGAAAGTTTAAGCCCATGTGTGGTACCTATAGTACTAGTACCAAAGAAAGATGGAGAATGGAGGATGTGTACAAACTCTAGAGCAATCAATAAGATCACAGTTAAGTAGCTTTCCATTGCCAAGGATGGATGACATTATGGATTGTTTGAGTGGAGCAAAATATTTCACAAAGATTGACCTAATAAGTGGATACCATCAGATCAGGATCAGAGAAGGAGATGAGTGGAATACTGCATTCAAGACAAATGAAGGATTGTATGAGTGGTTAGTCACATCTTTAGGATTAACTAATCCACCAAGTTATTTCATGAGATTGATGAATGAGGTTTTGAAGAGATTCCTGGGTAAGTTTTTTATTGTCTACTTGGATGATATTATGATTTTAGTAGAACAAAGGAAGAACATTTGCAACATAGTAGACAAGTACTTCTGAGAGAAGAGAAATTATTGATAAACATCAAGAAATGTAGTTTCATGAAGACAAAACTAGTATATTTGGGATTTGTGATTTCTGTGGAAGGATTGAAGATGGACCATGAGAAATTTCAAGAAATTGTTGAGTGGCCAACACCTGTGAACATTGGAGAGGTAAGATCATTTCATGGATTAGCAAGTTTCTACTAGAAGTTCATTAGAAATTTCAGTACTGTATGCACACCAATGATAGAGACAATGAGAGGTGACCGGAAGGATTTTAAGTGGACATCTAGAGCACATAAGTGTTTTGAGTTGTTGAAGTAGAAGGTGACAGAGCAACCAGTATTAGCATTACCAGATTTTGACAAAGTATTTCAAGTTGATTGTGATGCCAGTGGAAATGCAATAGGAGTAGTATTAAGTCAAGAAGGGAGACCAGTAGCATATTTCAGTGAGAAGTTGAATGATGCAAGGAGAAGATATTCAGTTTATGATAAGGAGTTCTATGCAATAATTCAAGCCTTGAAGAAGTGGAGACATTACTTGTTGCCAAAAGAATTTGTGTTGTACACTAACCATAAAGCTTTGCAGTATTTGAATAGTCAAGGTAAGTTGAATCAAAGACACATGAGATGGGTAGAGTTCATGCAGAGTTACACATTTTTATTGAAGCACTGGAGTGGAAAGTCAAACAAAGTTGCAAATGAACTGAGTAGGAGAAGTTTGTTGACAGAGATGAGGGTATAAGTACTAGGTTTTGAACAACTAAAGCATATGTATGAAGATGATCTTGATTTTGCGGAAGCATGGAAAGCATGTAAGGAACCTATTGTGATAGATAGAAGCAAGTGGTTGGATTATTTTATTGAGGAGGATATGTTGTTCAAAGGGAATCAATTGTGTATACCTAGGAGTTCAATGAGAGATAATTTGATCAAGGAGAAGCATAGTGGAGGATTAGCAGGACATTTTGGTATTGACAAGACAGTAGCCTTGGAGAATGAACATTATTTTTGGCCTTAGATACACAAGGATGGAAGGAAATTTGTTCAGATTTCTAGAATATGTCAAGTTGCAAAAGGGAGTAGTCAAAATACTAGATTGTACAAATCTTTGATAGTAATGAAGAAACCTTGGGAAGACATAAGTATAGATTTCATATTAGGATTGCCAAGAACACAGAGGGGACATAATTCTATATTTGTAGTAGTGGATAGATTTTCAAAGATGGTTCATTTTATTCCTTGTAAGAAGACAAATGATGTGGTACATGTTACTGACCTATTTTTCAAAGAGATTGTGAGATTGCATGGATTACCAAAGAGTATACTTTCAGACAGGGACATAAGATTCATTGGATATTTTTGGAGGACATTGTGGAAGAAGATGAAGACAGACCTAAAGTTTAGTTCAACATTTCACCTACAAACATATGGACAAATAGAAGTGGTAAACATGAGTTTGGGTAACTTGTTGAGATTCTTAGGAGGAGATAAGGCAGGAAATTGGGATATAATTCTAGCACAAGTAGAATTTGCATACAACAACTCAGTGAGCAGAAGCACAGGGAAGACACCATTTGAAGTTGTGACCGAAGTACAACCTAGAGGAGTTACGGAGCTGAGAAACATTAATATGGATAACAAGAGAAGTGCAAAAGTAGAAGAATTTGTAGGATACATGGAGACAGTACACAATTAGGTCAGGAAGCACTTGGAGGAGATGAACAACAAGTATAAAGGACAAGCAGATGAGAAGAGAAGACATAAAGAATTTTTTGTTGGAGAAGAAGTCATGGTATATCTCAGAAGGGAAAGATTTGCATTGGGGACATACAACAACATGAAAATGAGAAAGTTTGGACCATGTAGGATTCTTAAGAAGTTTGATTCAGGAAATGCATATGAAGTAGAGTTACCAGAGATATAATTTGGTATATCACCTATATTCAACATTGTAGATCTATATCAGTATCATGATGGAGAATCAAGTGACAACACTGGCAAGGGATTGAAGGATTAGTTACCACAACAACAACTGGAGAAGATAGAGAACATTTTGAATAACTAAATTGTATGCAGTACCAAAGGCAAGCAATCTAAAGAGTACCTAGTTAAGTGGAAAGGAAGACCAGAGGAAGATTCATCATGGATTTCTCAGGCTGAGGTAGATCACATTGGTTTTCTTCTAGCCTGAGCAAAGTGAGGGACTCACTTTTCAAAAAACCCCAGGTGTCTAATCTGTAGGAGCATCTCAGGTTCAAGAGAAATCTTACATCAACCAAAAATATTTTGCTTTCTTTACTTTTCTTTCATTTTAGTTACAGTTCATTCATTTGTAGTTCAACATTTTCCACCACATTCTACCGCATCATCATTTCATAGCTCGCGAAGCAGGATTTAGATTTTACACTATGACATCTACATCATATTTAGATTTCATGAGATTTGAACTTGTCTGTAGAGAGCTATCACTAGCAGAAGATCAACAGAACTCACAGAACAAAGCAATCAACATTCATTTTGAGCATACAAGGTTTACAAAGCATTCTCGTGACTTGTGGAGCCTAATGGAACATCACACAAGGTATTAGGACTAGATAGACCTTCATTGAGAACTGCAACACATTTCATCCATTTGCGGAGCAGTACCATGACTTGTAGGCCGACCTACACATTTCATCATGCCTTAGAGTTTGAAACCTCTTAATGCTAATGGAAAGCATTCTTGGAACTAGAAGATGATATATAAGCACTCACTAGATGCACTAGGAATATATCCAATATGATAGAAAGTTCTTAGTCTTTAGAGATGAATTTGCAGAAGGCACTTCAAAGCTATATCATTCATGTAATCTGTATTCTACCAGAGGATGGGCCTGCAAGCCCATTTCAGTCCACATGTTACCAACATATGAGAATTGTAACTATCTGAGATGTTGAATCGAATAATCTTCCATTGCATTCTATTCTTATGTATTCTTGTGTTGTTTCCATTATGTTTACTCTAGTTGCATGGTTGGACAATCCATTCTCTAGACCCTCCATCCGTGACTACACTAGGTAGTGTTTGCTAAGAGTTGTAGGTGTAGAGCTAGCTTAGAAAAATCCATAACTAGTGCATCACTAGGGAACTTATAAATCCAATGGTTTATGGATCAAGTCTAGATCTAGACCTAAAGCTAAAGATATCTAATTTCCTCTCTTTGTAGTTAGTGTTGCCCAAAGTCAATCTTTTGCCCATTATAGGTCTCAGCCTTCATCTCCCCCATTCCTTGCATGACAACCTTTCACAAAAATATGGAAAACATTTCTAGTTAGAGAACTATTTAATATTTCTCATTAGATAAGAATTTAAAAAGTAACATTATAGAGGAAAAATTATCAATTGCATTTGATTAAAAATCACCTAGCCACATATCATATAGTTGCATCTCATATATGAACATAAATATATCGAAACATAAACATCTATATGTGTATAAACAAAAAATAAACATCACATCAATTATAACACTAGTTAAGCATTTGGGTCATATATATAAAATCAAAGATTTTACAAAAGTCACTTAGTTTGTACAATAAATCACACAATCTAGAATAAGAAGCAAGGAGAGACCTAATCTAGCCTAGTCTATCTTTGATAGTCTTGAGTCCTCAACTACTAGGGATTCTTGCTCCTATCTCTCCTATAGATTGGACCTACCACTTAAGAAACTTTGTGAGATAGTATGAACCTATTGGTGCATCTATGCATCAAGTAGGTATTGTGTCTCTATATGATCATTAATGTAGCCACCTCATACCTCAATTAGATGTTCTCAATGCATATCTAGTTTATCTCCTTGGGCCCACACTATACGAGAGAAAAATAATTTGTATGTTTCATAGCATGGAAAGGTGTTGGCATAATAGCCATATAGTATTACATTGTTAGTTTATGCATATTAAATAAATGTTAGTTTGTGGGAGTTACATTCTCGTATGGAGGTTATGTAGGTAGTTATCAAATAGTTAAAGGGAAGAGGCTTTTATAAAGCCAATGTAACGCAATGTAAGAAATCATCCAAAGACAATACTATATTATTCTATAATGGTTTAATCTGTTGTATTATGTTTGCTCACCATTTCTCAATATGGTATCAGAGCAAACTTCATTCTTATGTCTGTGAGAAGATGAGTGCTAGGTTTCCTAGAGATTCCAAATAGTAATGTTATGTTTGAGATGGCAGAGTAAATTCATGTGCTTGATGCAGCATCGAAAGAAGTACATATGGGTGGTATTGCTCACATAACTAGCATGAGTTGAAAGAAGGCACTGGAGGACATGCTCCAAACTCTGTGGAATCATGATAGGGTTACAGATGCCCTATGTTCATTAGAAATTCAATTTCTCTATGCTTCACGAGCTTTTGAATAGGAAGCTGCTTCAATCTGTAACAGCTTCTTATAGACGATTCTGTACACACCAAATCGCCAAATTTCATGAATTCGAATGAAATATTTTGTGAGCTTGATTTTTTTTGTTAGCGAAATAATAAAATAAGAAGTAGATCTATTCTTTTGGAGTTTCATTGGTTCAAATATTTTGGTTCTATTGCTCCTTTTCACTGTGAAAGGATTTTATGCTTTTTAGTGGCACCAAAAGTGTGCCTTGGATTCCAACAAAGAAAGGAGGATAGATTTTGATAAAATCTCTCTGCAACTATGAAAGTTGTTGATTTTTCTTCTTGAGGGTGTAAAAAATTTGTGGTGATTATTTGGCAAGCTTGGTGCATAGTTAAGTCTGTCAGGTCCTTCAGCCATGTTCTCAATCAGAGAGAGACCAGGCAAGGTTTTGGCTACCTAATTTTGAGTTAAAAAAAAGAAACAAATATTGGTAGTGTTTAATGAGGTGTGATATGTTTACATGATCTTTAAAATCAGTGGGCTGATTGAGACATTTACAAGTGATTATTGTGAATTGATTTTATTGCTTCCTTCGTGCTTTGGGGTTTAAAGAATACATTTACATAGGTGTTATTGGTGTATAATGCTAAAGAATTAAGAATGGTTCCTGCTCTCAATGTTAGTCAGCAGCAACGCATAGAGCATCTACTAATGAAGGTTGGAGAAAATCTATTCAACATTATACAATTTTTTTGTACCATGGATGGAAATAAATTGGTTGTTCCTACTAACATATATTTGGAGGCTTTCGAGGATTGTAGTACTTCCTCTGGTGCTATCTTTGGAGGGTAAGGACTAAGATAGTCATATTGGAGGCAGGCGGCATCGGAGGATGGAGGATTTTCCATCATCTCAAGTTAGCTTCTTGCTTTGAGATGATGCTTTGCATGAGAAGTATTTTTGGTTTTGGTTGTTTTGCTTTTCTTTGTTGATGCTGACGGATTTGAAGATTGTATGTTTTGTGAAGATTTTTTTTTGGAGATAGGTTTGAGATTTGGTTTTGAGCTCAATATGGATTGTTGTCCAGTGAGCTTCAGAGTATATGATCAAGAATTATACCCTTTTGCAGTCACTAGATAGTGATAGAGATCTGTCATATCTCTTAGGGATTTTTATCGAATAATTCAAGACTCTGTGATTTGAGAGTTCAGGACTAAAGAGCTCAAGAACACAGCTCGAAGCTATGCCTTTCTGAGGATAGATGAGACAGCATGATGGAGCCCTTCTTGGTTCAAGATTTGTTCTTTGGGAGAAGATCTTCTATAAAATATGTATTCATATTATGTAATCAACTTTGTTGAGTATATTAGCATTTGGGGGGGATCCCTTGGTACTATTGTAGGAACAATGTAATAAGGGGGGGAATGTTTGCATAATAGTCATATAGTATTACATTGTTAGTTTATGCATATTAAATAAATGTTAGTTTGTGGGAGTTACATTCTCGTATGGAGGTTATGTAGGTAGTTATCAAATAGTTAAAGGGAAGAGGCTTTTATAAAGCCAATGTAATGCAATGTAAGAAATCATCTAAAGACAATACTATATTATTCTATAATAGTTTAATCTATTGTATTATGTTTGCTCACGATTTCTCAATAAAAGGTAGGTTATTATATACTAGAAGGCCCTCTCAACCTCTCCATCTTTAGGGTCAAAAAACCCAAGTAGGTGTTGCACACAAAATTATAACACTTATCTAGCATACCTATAGACATGCACATATAAATAAAGTATATCAAGCTAAATCCTTTTAAAACATCATTTTCTATAAAGAAAATGTAATAAATGAAAATGGTAAATCATAAGAATCTCCCATTTTCCAACTCAAAGTTTTTTGTCTCCCCTTTTGCCACATCCTTCAAAGATTCATCACTAGGAATGTACTCACCCTCCTTTATTTCCTCTTTAGTTGGCACCATTTTTTGTTGTTGTAGAGGTGGTGGTAGTGGTAGTGTTGGTGTCCCTAATGTTATCACTACTCTCCTAATAAAAATAACAGAAACCCCTAGAGTTAGTAAGGTTCACTCTAGCGTACCCATAATATCAACCCTCATCTGTCTCAACCCTCTATATACTAGATAAATAAAGGGAAGATGTGAAAATGGACCTCTAAACTATTGAGTCAAGTGTTGGTGCTCTCCGAACTAAATGCACCTTTGTTTTTTTGTGCCTACACCAATGACTATGTAGTGCTATAAGTTGTCATTTAATACCATCCCCATCTTAGAGGCAAACCATATTTGAATAGGGGTCTTCTATGATATTTTCTATAGTAAAATAATCTCCCTTCCCAAACTTATCTATGAAAAATGAGAATTTACCCCACCTATTAGGTTTGGGTGCTGCTCTATTATCAATAGTGGTTTGTCCATGTTGTTATGGAGAAATATGGTCTAAGAACTACTACATAACCAATTTAGGAAAGCTAAGTGATTTTTCCCTTAGTGATGCTATCCTATAAAAATATCTATCTATGTAAACCAAGATATCAATGGCACAACTATATATACACATGCCTATGAAAATTAACCTCCCTTACTATGGGAGACTAGATATGTAATATCTTCCTAGATAACTTCTCAAGTTAGGTAACATTATGGTAATGATGCCTATAATGGGATTCTAAATAGTTAGATTGGATACCTATTAGGTGGTATAGAGGAAAGCTCCCCACTTCATACTTTAGTCAACCTTATCCTCCTCCTAGTCTCCAAATAAATCTATCCAACTCAAATCCTCTCTATGGTTATGGGGTCATCCAATATTAGTCTCCACCCTATCATGGGTACTCCCATGAGCCTATAGACATTCAATAAGGTGATAGTCCACTTAGCATGTACCTATGAAAATTAAAAGGAATTCTAATGAATATCCCTATATGTGAGCAAGTCACATAACACTATGCTAGATGGTGGGATGAGTGAAGTCCTCATAACCCTCCTTAGTCCAACACTCTCCAACATCACTCAATCAACATTTTTTAATAGATCCAAAATACATGGGATCCACTCCTACAAGCTCAAGCCCTTCTTCAATAGATGTACTCTCCTTGCAAAATCCTAAAATTAGTGCCCTAATTAGTCAAAATATCAAAAAAAGCAAGTCAAAACATGTAAAGAGACACATTTTTTAAGTATAGTGAAACCAACTATTTTTTATAGGGTGGTTTTCTGGTGGTTTTGTGATCATTAGTTGCAATTATAAAACTAACATAGTAGTAGTCTTACAACTTTCACTAGTAAACTTATGACCATCATGGATTTTTCAAAACTTCCACATCAACAGTTTCACCAATTGTGCCCCTAAACACCTATTTTGGTCTAAAAGCATAAAAATGTACAAAATTCAAACTTCAAATTAAAGATACCTATTATGTAAGGAAGTTAAAGTAGTGGAAACAACTTCCTATGCCAATCTTGAGGAGAGAAAATATGTAAAACTTTTTTTAAACTGATCTAATAGCTACAAAAATTCTAGCAACACATTCAAAACATGAAATAAATAATAAAACACAAAACACCAAATATACATGGGGAAAACCCTTTCGGATGAAAAACTGCACACTCCAAAAGCCTCCTCAATGTATTTCAAATCCAATGCCAAGATTACATACACTTGTAGAGCAAGTTTATTACAGGAGTATCACCAATAAACAAATTTGGAAGAATTCTCGCAGCATAACAATACCTGCAAACTCACACTATGCAAACTACTCCTCAAGCCTCTAATTTATAGACTTCTGGCTATACAAGAAACCATCTATGGTTTTACAAAACCATGTGCAAAGCTTCTCAGCCAAGATTCTAGTCTAAAAAAAGCTCTCACTTCCAAAATGAAATCCCCTATTTTTGACCCTTACAGATGTCATAGAATCTGTCACAATATGCCTAAAAATAGGCCTTACATGATGTACCACCATGTGGGCATCTTTTGACACCTAAAAATCCAAATTTCAAGGCATCAACAATGCTTAACAGTTGTAATAAAATATTAAATAAAAAAATAACTATTCACGGGAAATATGCAAGGTTGAGACACCTCATTTCCCAACATTCTCCCACTTGTCGAATACCTTGCAAGAACCAGGGGAATAACATCATAATGGATCAACTGCTAGGGGCCAAGAGGCCCATAGACTCATAACACCACCTAAATTTTTCTGTGCTCACGGGCTTAGTTAATGAATTTGCAACATTCGCCATAGTCTCTACTTTTTCCAGCTTCACCCTGCCATCCTCGACCATATCTCTCACAAAGTGATACTGAACATCAATGTGTTTGGTCATGGCATGAAAAGTCAGGTTCTTCGCAAGGTAGATTGCACTCTGACTGTCACAATAAACTATAACTGCACCTTGTTTCAATACAATATCTGAACACAAATGCTTCAACCAAATGGCTTCTTTACAGGAATGAGTAGCTGCCATGTACTCTGCCTCAGTAGTGGACAAAGCGACCATAGCCTGTCACTTGCTCATCCAACTGATTGCACCACCATTAAGAGTAAAAACATATGCATTGGTGGATCTTTTGCTATCGACATCACCAGCCCAGTCTGAATCCACAAAACCTCAAATACTCAGGGAATGTTGATCTCCTGTACCATGAAAATAAATAGAGTACTCTGTTGTACCACGCAAATATCTGAAGACCATCTTAACTACATCCCAATGCACTCTTCCCGGATTAGACATAAAATGAGAAAGAACTCCCACTTCTTGGGCAATGTTTGGTCTTGTACAGACCATAGCATACATTAAGCTTCCAACTGCACTCTAGTAAGGCACTCTGCTCATGTCTTCCATCTCCGATGGGGATGTAGGACATTGTGAAATAGAGAGCTTTGTTCCCAATGTAATAGGAACACAAAGTGGTTTACAATCCTGCATGTTAAACCTTTGCAAAACTGAACAAACATACTTACTCTAGCCAAGCCATAGCTTTATGTTCTCACGATTTCTTCTGATCTCCATCCCAAGTATGTGTTTTGCTGCACCAAGATCTTTCATTTCAAATTTCACAGAGAGTTGAGATTTCAATTCTCCAATCAAACCTTTTCCTTTCCCAATAAACATGCCATCAACATATCAAGCAATTACTAGGAAACGATCACCATTAGATTTAAAATATATACAGTGATCAGAATTAGATCACAGAAATCCCAAACTCAACACATAAATATCAAATTTATGGTACCACATCCTAGGACTTTGTTTAATGCCATATAGAGATTTCTTTAACTTACAAACTAACTTGCTTTTACCTTTTACCACGTAGTGCTCTGGCTGTGTCATATAGATTTTTTCCTCCAAATCACCATGAAGGAAAATAGTTTTCACATCCATTTGTTCAACCTCTAGGTCATAATCTGATGTAATAGATAATAAAAACTAAATGGATGTCATTTTAGCAATAGGAGAAAAGATCTCACCGTAGTTAATACCCTCAACCTAAGAGTATCCCTTCGTAACCAACCGTGCCTTATCCTTTTCAACATTTCCATCTAAACCAATCTTTTTCTTAAACACCCATTTACATCCAATAGGTTTGTATCCTTCAGGCAAAGGTACAAGGTCCCATGTATCATTTATTTCAAGGGCTACCATCTCTTCATCCATGGAAACTTTCCAGGACTCTGCATCATTCATACCCAAACCCTCTTGCATAGATCTTAGTTCATCAATGTTAGTATTCAAAGAAAATATACACTTCCAATCATCAGGTGAATATCCATACCTTTCGGGTGGTTGCCTATGCCTTGTAGACCTTCAAACAAGATGAGGTGGAGGTTCTTCCACTTCTTCCTCCTCTTCTCCCTCTTTTGAAGATTCAAAGCTTGATGAGCTCTCCTCAACTTCTTGATTATCTTAGGGCCTCGATTCAACTTCCTCAAGCATAGAAGGAAGTTGAATCACATCTTTTTTCTATTCAATTTCTTTATGCTGTTCTGGCTGAAAAGTAATAGGAGATGATTTAGCCTCTAAAAATAACACTTCTAGAATAAATTACCTTATGTACAATAGGGTCCCAAAGCTTGTATCCTTTCTCACCATAGTTGTAGCTAATGAAGATACATTTGACAACCTTAGAATCCAACTTTGTTCTCTTCTCCTTAGGCACATGTGCATATGCATCACAACCAAAAATTCTTAGATGTCTAAGTGAAGGCTTTTTCCTCGACCATACCTCCATAGGCATTTTATCAACAAGCGCTGATGTAGGAGATCTATTTATCAAATAATAAGTAGTGGCAATAACTTCAGCCTAAAACTTTTGTTCTAGATCAGCTCCACTCAACATGCTCCTAGCCTTCTCCATCAATGTTCTATTCATTCTTTCTACAACTCCATTCTGCTGAGGAGAATACAGAGTTGTCTTTTGTCTTTTAATCCCACAGGGTGCTGCCACAATAATGGGTTACACTTTCTGGGACATCTTAATTTTTCTAAAATCACATATTTTTAGAAAATATAATGATTTAAGCCTTGAAAGGTTCCATTTAAAGGATTTTAATTAAAGAGGTTTTGATCAATCCCCCTTAGATTCAAACCCCCTTGGATAGAACCCCGCTAGTTTTAAACCATACCTATAATGGAATCTCCTCTATAGCTATCAAAATGCTAATAAAAAACCACTTTTGATTTACCTTTTCAGGGATCAAATGAATTCATTTAAAATTTATGTTTTATAAGTATGTAGCCCTTATTATAAGCTTTCAAAAAAGTATAATTTTAAATATATTTAATTTGATTATTATATTTATTTTTTATTTCTTGTGAATGTAGGTTTTTCACCGAACATCAAGTTCTTGATTCTACACGCATGAAAAATTAGTAAATTAGTTATTTTTTTTTTAAAATATCCATTTCCTAGGTATTGGTGTCCTTGTTTCAACAAAAATAAATAAATAAAATTTTGATACATACAGAAAAAGTTATGTTTTAGGGAATATGCCTATGTCTAAATTATAATTGGTTTGACTTCAAAACTTAATTAAAAAAACATATTCAAAAAAATATTATGAAACCAAATGCATGCCCTATATATTTGTGTTACCAATATAAATTCAAAAGAATCAAAATTTTATCCTTTATAGAAAAAAAGTTATATGCTACGGAATACACATCACTTTAAAAAACTGTTGTTTACTATTAAAAACTAGTTATCAAAGGAGACACAATTTTTTTTACAATTTAACTCCAAATTTTTAAAAAATATATATATTTAGAATCTAGAAACAAAATCTCACAAATCACTAGTTCACATCATCTTCAAATTCCTAATGATTTAGTGACTATAGGTGTCAGAGAGTGAAGATTTAGTTCAAAATGTTGATTTCAATGTCAAGTTTGGCCAAAAAAGTGTAACCCACTATTGTCGGATGACCCAATCTGTACAGAATTGATCAAAATGTGTAGAACAATACTCACCACCATTGTTAGTCCTCAAACATTTAATTTTCTTTCCAGTTTGAGTTTCTACCAAAGCCTTGAACTCCTTAAAATGGCTGAAAACTTCATATTTACTCTTTAAAAAATATACCCATGTTCTCCTATTGAAATCATCAATGAAAGTAACATAATAAACTAATTTACCAATAGAAGCAACATCAACAAGACCAAATACATCCAATTGGATTAGATCCAAAATACATGAAGACTTATGAGAAGATGAGTAAAACTGAACGTGGTTCTGTTTGCCATAAATACAATGTTCACAGAAATCAAACTCTAGATTGCAATCATTCAAACCTTCAACAAGGGTATTATTTTTTAGGGCTTTCAAACTATTCTCTCCAATGTGGCCAAGTCTCTGGTGCCATAACATAGTCTTCTCTACAGGCAACTTTGATTCGATAGACACAACACCCTTGGGTACCCAAAAGCCACGACCATCCGTAGAAGAGGAAACCATCTCTTTTTTGAGTGAAGTAGTTTCTAAATTAATTTTATCAAAAGCGCTATTGCACTCAACTGTGTATGCATCAAGCTGGTACAATGTACCCAATATGCTTCCTCTTGCTATCACCATAGCACCTCTCACCATTTTCACACCTGCTTCAGAAAACTATACATGCACACCCGCATCTGTTAGCTTGCTAACAGATAATAGATTTCTTGCTAGTCCTGGGATATGCAAGACACCATCAAATCATCTAACTCTACCATCAAAAAAATTCACATGAATACTACCACAGCCAACAATGTCTAGGAAAGAATTATCACCCAAATACACCTTACCACCATCATAATTTTCATACTTACTAAACTAGTTTCTATTAGGAGTCATGTGGAAAAATGCACCTAAGTCTATCAACCATGCATTATCACCTGCATGAGTGGCCAAGGCTGCAATAAAGGCATCTCCATCTTCTTTCTCGAGCTCAAAATCAGAATCTTGCTTCTTCTTTTTCTTCTCTTCTTTACATTCCTTTCGGAAGTGTCCAGATTTGCCACAGTTCCAACATATTACCTTGGACTTACCAGGAGATTTTGATCTCCCCTTTTTCTTGGACTTACAACGGCCACGCTGCTTCTTATCTTTGCCTCGTTCTTTTTGTCTTCGTCAAACACTCAAAGCCTCTTTAGCATTCAGGGAGACCTTCCTTCTCATCTCTTCACAGAGTAGAGAACCAACAACATCCTCCATCTTTAGAGTGACTGAAGTGCTCCTAATGGCCATGACTAGGCTGTCCCATGAGTCTGGTAGTGAACACAGTAAAGTTTGGCACCTTTCTTCTTCATCCATTTTCACCCCACCTGAGGTCAACTGAGTCACCAACATATTGAATATTTCTAGATGCTCAAAAATTCATCCACCATCTTTCATTCTCAAGGAATAAACTTCTTCCTCAAGAAAATTTTATTTACTAAAGATTTAGCTTGGTATATCTCACCCAACTTCTTCCAAAGCTTCTTCGAAGTGGATTCTTCATGGACATTTATCAAAATCAAGTCTGTAAGACATAGTCTTATGAGACCTTTAGATTTTTTGTCCATTACATCATATTTTATAGCCAAAGTTGGATCTGTAGGCCTCTAGACATTTTCATCCACCACATCCCATAGATCCCGATCAATTAATAGATCTTTGATCTTTAGCTTCCACATTTCAAAGTTTGTGCCAGAAAATTTTTCAACCTCCATTCTCCCAGATGTGCTCGCCATCTGAAAAAGCCTGCAACAAGATCACAAAGTATCCTCTCCACAAGCTCCCACTCAAACCTTGATTAGCACAAAAAACCCAACAAGCCACAACTGAAACCAAAGGTGATCAAGCTTTGATACCACTTGTAAGGAAGTTAAAGTAGTAGAAACAACTTCCTACGCCAATCTTGAGGAGAGACAATATGCAAAACTCTTTTTAAAACTGATCTAATAGCTATAGAAATTCCAGCAACACATTCAAAACATGAAATAAACAATAAAACACAAAACACCAAATATACGTGGGGAAAACCCTTTTGGGTGAAAAACCCCACACTCTAAAAGCCTGTTCAATGTATTTCAAATCCAATACCAAGATTACATACACTTGCAGAGCAAGTTTATTATAGGAGTATCACTAGTAAACAACTCTGGAAGAATTCTGGCAGCATTCCAGTAGCATAACAATACCTGCAAACTCACACTATGCAAACTACTCCTCAAGCCTATAATTTATAGACTTATGGCTATACAAGAAACCATCTATGATTTTACAAAACCATGTGTGAAGCTTCTCAGCCAAGATTCTAGTCTAAAAAAAAGCTCTCACGTCCAAAATGAAATCTCCTATTTTTGACCCTTACAGATGTCATAGAATTTGTCATAATATGCCTAAAAATAGGCCTTACATGATGTACCACCATGTAGGCATCTTTTGATACCTAAAAATACAAATTTCAAGGCATAGACAATGCTTAACAATTGTAAGAAAATATTAAATAAAAAAATAACTATTCACAAGAAATATGCAAGGTTGAGACAACTCATTTCCTAACATATTCTACCTACCTCGATGACCATTTTGATTATACTTCTACTAAATCTCATAGATCTTAAGGTAATCTTTAAAAAAATATATATTTTGATTGTAAAAGGGGGCTTTTGGTCATATCTAACCTAAATAGGGACACTAGATATTGCTTTGAACATCACTATGATCATTGTCTTACAAGATCTCAAATGATTTCAATTTCATTTAAAATCATCATAGGTGATCAAGATCTCAAATTTTGGTAAGTTTTTAGGTGAGAACAATTTGTTAAATTAAAAGTTTATTATACTTATTTTCTCCCTCCCTATGCCATGAAAACTAACCCTTTTGTAGGTTTTGGGTGGTCCTTTAAAATCCCACATAGATGGTAAGTACTCCTATTTGATTTTTAAATTTTTTTTTTAACATATTTTATGAAAATACTTCACTTAAGTCATTTTTGTGCTTTGTGCATGTAAAAATAGGAGGAAAGACATGTAATCTTCTAAAATGCATAAAAATAGCACATGGACTCTCATCCATTCATTTTATAATATCTTTTTTCTCAATATTTCATTATTCTACACTTGCTTTCTATTTTGTTATCTTTACATGATTCAAGCATGATGATGAATCCAAATATGAAAATAAGTCAAATGACCAAATCCCTACTCAAACTTCAAAAATTGATGCTTGCACATCATGCATCACACCTAATTTGAGGGGAAAATATGTATGTCACTAAAAATGCATGGGTTAATATTTTTGAGTCCAATGATGACTAACTCCCTCAAAATCCCTAATGGCATGAAAAGAAACAACTAATTCTAACATCAAAGGTAATTTCCCCTAGTCTCCCTTTGATATGTCCTTTGGCCTCCTTTAGTATCTTTTTAATTTTCCCCTTTTTGATGGGTTGACACTAGTATTTCCCTTGTTTTGGTGAAACCACTAGTTATCTATATGATTCAGTTACAAAAAAGTTGCATGATGATCATGAAACTAGTGAGGTGATTATAAAATTGCCATGATAGTAGATCATAATAAATTGGATGGTTTCATAAGTCTTGTATCCCTTGATAAGATTGTTATGGAAGTCTTGCAAGTGTCATGGTAGTTATGAAAACACCACATGCTTAAAAGTAGCAATTTCATTTGAATTGACTATGCAAGGAAATTTAAGTGTCAAACAACTTCTAGAACCTTTGTTTTCCATTCCTTGTGATCCTAACCTTTAATAGCACTAGTTTTTTTAATATTTTTGCTCCGAGTTCTATGTGAAAGAGAAATGTTTCATTGGAAAAATAGGTAAACATAATCATTTTATTGTCATCCCCTATTTCAACCATAGTTAGTTTCTATTTTATCATTATTTTCCATTTTGTAGTCAATCTCAAACATATTTTATTAATTTTTAGTCTTGGAAGCTTCCCTAGATAGTCTACACAAATAAGAGGAATAGGTTTCTTTCCTAAGGACAAATAACTTTAATAATATTTAAATCTTCATTCAATTTAGCTCTTGGTTTGAGGCACATTCCTAAAAGTCCATAGGATTCTTATTTTGTTAAGATTTTTAGTATATTGTAGTTGATGTAATTAAGTTAGTGATTAGTTAGAGTGGGAACTGAGTTAGATTCTATTAGTTTAGCATTAGGTTAAATTTCATTTTCATTATGAAAATGTCTTTCTTTTAAAACCATTGGAATAATTCATTACAAATGTTCATATGAACAATGAACCAAATGAATCAATGTCACTTAAAATTTTTGTTTACACAAATAGATATGGAGTGGTTATCCTAATGAGGATAGATTGAAATGACCTAGGGGTGATGTCTTTTTATACAAGTCCTAGACACACAATTTGAATGTTTTTGGCATGGGAGTAGGTAGGTAATGGATAGTTGGTACTAAGTTGACCTAGGGTCATAAATAAATTTAAATTTAAAAGTTGAGGGTTAGGACTACATGTGTGACCCTATTGGGTCAAAGGCACAAGTGCAATCCTAAACTAGGAAAAGGAAAACATTGATATGAGAACTAGGGTTTTTACAAGCAAAGGTAAATGGATGTTTTGAGTGTAAGACCAAGTCTAGGGTCAATGAGTGTGCCAACTTGAACAAAATTGTGTGCTAAGAATATGCTCTTAGGATACCTACACAAAGTGGTGTAAAACAAGAGGGAAATGTGCAACTGATATGTTTTTCACCTATAAATTCTTCCATCACTTTGGTGCACATGAAAAACTATATGAGAAAGCATACTCTTACAAAAAAAACATACAAGCACAACTAGGATAAAAACTAGAGTAACTAAACTAGATCCAACTTATAAACTATAAATAAACTATGATTGTAATTTGTAATAATATGCCCCTCAATTACACAAAGAGGTGTACACAAATAAAGCAGAGAGAAAGATTCAATAAAATTAAGCACATGATAATTTGTGTATAAAAATCTGAGCATAAGCATAATAAATGAAGGATGAAAAATCTAAGTATAAGCATGAAAGTTTGAGCATGAAAATCTTGAGCATAAGCATGATGATCTAAATGCAAAAAAAATGAGTATAAATATGTGATAAGAGATGCATACCTGAGATACTTTCTTTTCTGATCATGGCATATTTGAAGATGAAGATGAATATTCACCTAATTGATGTAATCATGAATGCATGTACCCTACATAAATAAACAACAACCTTGCATCCAATTTACATGATCAAATGACAATAATAGAAATGAACATACTACAATGTGTAACATGTAGTAAAAGATATAGTTGAAGAGATTACCCAATGTAGATATCACCATCACATGTGTCCATGTCATTGTGATCAAAATATGTGTCACATAAATCCATGTGCCACATGGGACTATCCACTAGAATGTAATGTCTTTCAAATCCTTGCTCTTGATATGCATTAGAGAGTAGAACTTTGTTTATGTACATTGCTTTCATGTGTGTATTTTGTATGATATCCTCATTTGTAACATCAACATGTGGTGTGTAATTGTCATCAACACCAATATACTCATCATCACTAGCAATGGAAGAATATGCATTTCCTTGTGATTATACTTGTTACAAATATCCTTAACTTGTTTTGAACTTTTTTTAATAATATATTATATTTTATGTTTAAGGGTGATGCATCTATTCATAGTATGTCCATATATGCAATGATAATCACAAAAATATTTATCTTTGAAATGTGATGAAACTCCTTGAGATGTATCGATTTACTTAATGAGAGGTAAAGTGATGAGTTTTTTTGAAATCTAACATGTTGAGGCTCCTCCAATCTAGTGAACACTCTAATTGCTTTTGGTTTGATGTGTGCATAATAATCATCACTATTGTTACGATGTTTTATGAGGATTCAACTATGTAGTTTTCTAGTCAAATTCACCGAATGGTCCACTTATTACTCATTGCATTTAGATGATGCTAATAAGGGTGAAGCATCAAGAATTCTTAGGTCAAACATCCAAGTATGAATCTGACTCAAGTGCTCTTAACCATGGAGTTTCCACCAAGATAAGTCTCACTTAACTTGCTACCCATTTAGAAAACCTTCAAAACTATTGTGCCATAAGAACCTATCATTATAGATCCCCTTCAACTCATCCATTGACAAGTAGGTGGAAATTTTCACAGTGTGCCAAGTTTTGATGTTTTATGAGGATTCAACTACATAGTTTTTGAGTTAAACTCATTGACCCATATTTCACGAACTTCATGGTGGTTCACACTGACCCATATCTCATGAGAATTAATGGTCCACTTAGTACTCATTGCATCTAAGTGATACTTACAAGGGTGAAGCATCAGGACTTCCTAGGAGATCACCTATTCTAGTACTACTCTAAGTAAAATGCACTTAACCATGGAGTTTCCACCAAGATATTAATAAATGGTTCATAAGGAACCTACTTGTCAATAGATGAGCTAAAAAAATTGTATAATGAATGGTTCATAAGGCACAACACTAATTAAAAGTTTTACAAATGGGGTAGCAAGTTAAGTGGGCTTTATCTTATTGGAAACTCCATGGTTAATGACACTTGAGTCAAAGTAGTACTAGGATGGGTGACCTCATGGGAAGTCATGATGCTTTGAGAACACTTGTGAGCATCACCTAAACATAATGAGTGCTAAGTGGACTGATCATGATCATGAGAGATGGGTTCATGTGAACCACTACTCATAAAAAATGAGTCAATGAGTTTACTCAAAGACTACATAGTTGAATACTAGTAAAACATTATAATTGGCACACTATGAAAAATACCATCTAATTATCACTATCATTGTCATTAGATTCATCCTCATTGCCCCCATTTTATAAATTTGACATTGATGGTAACTCATGGGAATGAGGGAGAGTGCTAGAAATACTATGGTGTAAAACATCACGTTCCAATAAAACACACTCAACTTCACATACTGATGAAGGGGGTAAATCATAAAACACACAACAACAAAAATTGTACACAGAAAATAGAACCTTCTTTATTGATTTGGACAACTTATTACATTACAAAAGCTCAAATACAATCAGGGGAATCAACCCTCCACAGGCTGCAACACATTATAGCTTCCTCTTCCCAGACTCTAGAATCACCTACCTTCTATAACTCGAAATCAGCTAGGGTTTCTAATTTTTTGCCTATTCTTGACTCCACAATTGCCCCCTTAACTCTACTACTACCCAGGGTTCCCAAAAATGGTTATTAGTAGCCTTTTTGGAAGCCAACAATCCTATTTTGAAATTTGCATCTCCCTCCCAAAATAGATCAACTTTCGGGAGCCATAACTTTTGATCCAGGAGTCTGATTGATGAACCGTTTTATGCGTCAGAAAGTTTGCAGAGTGCTCTACATGCTAAGAATCATCTCTGCCAGCTCTGGCCATTTTCAGGCCCATATGGGGCCTCTTAGTGCCTCAAACCTGAGTTTGATTAATTTTCAGGCATTTTTCAGGAAACGAAAACTTTAATATCTTTCAGCTCGCAAATGATCTTTTTGTGATTCCTTTGCCAAAGGTCTTATATTTCTGTTATGTAACTTCCTATAAATTTTGACTTCATTCCGTGCCCAAATGCAAACTTTTTAAAAATAGCAGGTTGCTATTTTTAGCAGATTGGAAAAACTAAAAGTTATACATTATTATTCAAGCGATTATGGAACTAGAACCACAAATTTTGAAAAGAAATGGAAAGAACATCAGTAGTTTTGAAACACATTTTTTTTTGGGTGATGCAAGATTGCCCTTACACCACTAGATGCTCTTGCATCAGACACCTAGGGTAATTTGAGAAGTGACCTTGTCACGTCTTAGGTGTTTGTGTGAGGAAAACCCAAATGGTCAACCTTTGCTTTAGACAACTAAGAAGAATCTTCAATAGGTCTTCCTTTCCATTTCACCAGATATTCTTTATATTGCTTGTTCTAAGTACTTCTTCCCACACGGCTATCCAAGATCTCTTCTATCTCTTGTGTTGAAGTAGATGCCGGAACACTCCACTGTTCTTCTATTGGTCCATCCTCTATTCCACCTTCATGATATTCTAATAAATCAGCAATGTTGAAAACATGGGAAATGTTGATCCCACTTGGCAGCTCTACCTCATATGCATTTCCTGAATCATGTTTCTTCAAAATTTTGCATGGTCCAAATTTCTTCATTTTCAGCTTATTATATATTCCAATTGGGAACCTTTCTTTTCTCAAGTGAACCATGACTTCATCTCCTACCTAGAATTCCTTATATCTCCTCTTCTGATCTGCCTTAGCCTTGTACTGGATATTCATCTTATTAATGTGCTTTTTCACCTCTTCATGCAAATTCTTCATGTATTCTACAAAGTCTTTAGCCTCGGCACTTGTCTTTTCTCCTTTGTCCAGGTTCTTTAACTCTGAAGCATTTCTTAGACTATTCCTACATACAATCTAGAATGGTGATTTACCAGTACTCCTATTGACAGAATTGTTGTAAGCAAATTTTGCCTGTGGTAAAATCAAATCCCATCCCTTGGGCTTATCTCCTACTAAGCATCATAGTAGGTTACCTAAACTCCTATTCACCACTTTAATTTTTCCATCAGTTTGTGGATGGTGTGTAGAACTAAACTTCAAATCTCTCTTCAACTTCTTCCACAATGTCCTCTAGAAATAACCAACAAACTTGGTAGCTTGATCTAAAACTATGCTCTTTGGTAGACCATGTAGTCTCACCACTTCCCTAAAAAATAACTCTGCAATATGAACAGCATCATTAGTCTTCTTACAAGGAATAAAATGTGCCATCTTTGAGAATCTATCCACTACCACAAAAATAGAATCATGCCCTCTCTGTGTCCTTGGTAAACCAAGAATAAAATCCATACTAATATCATCCCATGGCTTCTCTAGTACAAGTAATGGTTGATACAACCCTGTATTCTGACTTGTTCCTTTTGCCATTTGACATACTCTACAACTCTGCACAAACTTCCTCACTTCCTGCTGCAACTGTGGCCAATAATAATTTTCACCAACAATAGAAATAGTCTTATCTCGACCAAAGTGTCCAGCCAATCCTCCACTATGTTTCTCCTTAATCAAGTTCTCTCTCATGGAACTCCTCGGAATGCACAACTGGCTTCCTCTAAATAACATGCCATCTTGGATTATGAAATCCAACCATTTTGTCCTATCCAAAGTAACAAGCTCCAGACAAGCTTTCCAAGCCTCTGCAAAATCTGGATCTTCAGGATACAAACTTTTGAGCTCTTCGAACCCAACAACCTCTATCTTCATTTCTGTCAACAAATTTTGCCTTTTGCTCAAGGCATCTGCAACTCTGTTGGACTTTCCACTCATGTGCTTCAAAACAAAGGTATAACTCTACAAAAACTCAACCTATTTTAAGTGCCTTTGGTTCAACTTCCCTTGACTATTAAGATACTGCAAAGCCTGATAATCAGTATATAAAACAAACTCTTTTGGAAACAAATAATGTCTCCATTTCTTCAAAGCCTGAACTATTGCATAAAATTCCTGATCATAAATAGAATACTTTTTCTTGGCATCATCAATCTTCTCACTAAAATAGGTAATGGGCTTACCTTCTTGGCTCAAAATAGCTCCTATACCACTACCACTAGCATCACAATCTATCTGAAATACCTTATTGAAATCTGGAAGTGCCAAAATAGGTTGTTCTACAACTTTCGGCTTTAATGTATCAAAGCTCTTGTCTATTCCTTTAGTCCATCTAAACTCTTTTCTATCCCCTCTCATTATCTCAGTGAGGGGTGCACAAATGCTACTGAAATTCTTGATAAACTTTCTGTAAAAACTTGCCAAATCATGAAAAGATCTTACCTCCGTTGTACTCCTTGGCGTAGGCCATTCAATGATAGCCCTTACTTTTTCTGGGTCCATCTTAAGACCTTCCTCTGAGACAACAAATCCTAGGTATACCAACTCTTTCTTTGCAAAACTGCATTTCTTCAGATTAATTAGCAACTTCTCCTCCCTCAGCTTCTCTAGAACTCTTTTGATATGCATCAAATGCTCATCCCAAGTCTTATTGAAAATTAAAATATCATCCAAATAAACAATAACAAAACTTCTCAAAAATTCTTTCAGTACCTCATTCATGAGCCACATGAATGTGCTCGGTGCATTGGTTAGCCCAAATAGCATGACTAACCACTCATACAAACCTTCTTTGGTTTTGAAGGCTGTCTTCCACTCGTCTCCTTCTCTGATATGGATCTAGTGATACCCACTCTTCAGGTCAATCTTCATGAAGTACTTGGCTCTACTCAAATAGTCCATTATGTCATCCATTTTGGGCAATGGAAATATGTACTTGATTGTGATCTTATTGATGGCTCAAGAGTCTGTACACATTCTCCACTCTCCATCTTTCTTTGGTGCTAGTACTGTAGGTAATGCACATGGACTTAGGCTTTCTCTTATCAATCCCTTCCTTAACAACTCCTGAACTTGTCTGTTCAACTCTTCACTCTCTTCTAGAGTCATTCTGTGGGCTACCTTATTTGGCAAACTAGCTCCTGGTATCAAATCCATTTGATGACTTATCTTCCTTACTGGTGGTAAACCTTCTGGTACATTATCAGAGATAATGTCCTAAAATTCTTCCAACATATCTGAGACTTCTGCTGGTACATCTTCACATTTCTCTTGACTGATCTTAGAAATCAATACAAAGCAATGACGCTCATGCTTCATACCTTCCAAAAATTTCCTACCTTCTACCAAACAAATTCTCGCAATACTACATACCTTTTCTTCCACCTCCTTCAAGGGCTTCAACTTATGACGAACTCCATCCTTTGTTAGGGAATATGTGTTTGTACGGCCATCATGGACAGTGCTCCTATCATACTGCCATGGCCTCCCCAACAACATATGACATGCATCCATCGGTATGATATCACACAACACCTCATCATGGTAGTCACTAATCTTGAACTTCACTAAACACTGCTCATTGACCAAAGCTCTATGGTCCTTCTACAACCATGCAATCCGATATGGATGTGGATGCTTTCTTCTTGTCAACTTCAACTTGTCAACCATCTCCTCTGAAACAAGATTATCAGTGCTTCCACTGTCAATAATAATATCACAACACTTACCTTCACATTTGCACCTTGTACGGAATAAACTCTTTCTCTGATTGGGTTCTTTATCCTCATTCAGCAAGGTTCTTCTGACAAATAGGGTTTCTCCCCTTTCAACATCTTCAGAATGCTCAGAATGTGCATCTTCATCTACATGTGCAACTCGTGCATTACCTTCAAGTCTTGTATTTGTCCTTCCTTGATGTTGCGGACACTCATATGCTCGACACCCTTCTTCTCCACATTAGAAACAGGTTCCTCTGAAACCTCCTCTTCCAGGTCCTTTCCCAGGTCTACCTCTTCCTCTTCCTCTTTGCTCACCATTGTTCTAGTCATGAGGGCGGTAGGTATTATCCCCTTTTTAATTTCAACTAGTGCCTATTTCTTCATTTTTCTTTTGATCTTCATTACGGCCTCCATAGGGTCTTCCACCAGTCCTTCCACCTTGACCTCTTACCCTTTGCTTGCTATCAAATCTTTTGTTTAGCTTCTCTTCCACCTTTAGGGAAAACTAGTACGCATCTTCTACGGTGGTCATTCTGACCAGGCTCAACTCCTCTTGAATACTCGGCCTCAACCCATTAATGTAACAGGCTACCTTCTCCTTGTTGGGCTCTACATGGCCTGTCCTACTAGTAATTTTATTAAACTCTTCTGTATACTCCTTAACAGACTTGTTACCTTGCTTCAGTCCTTGCAGCTTCTTCAACAACTCCATCTCATAGTCCACAGGAATGACCTGCTTCTTCAGTTTCTACACCATCCGATCCCATTTGGTGATCTTTCCTTTTCCTCTTCTGTTCCTCTCTAATTTGACCTCCTTCCACCAAATATTGGCATGGCCCTTCAACTTTGTTTTTACAAACTTAACCTGATCTGGGTCCTCCACATCTTCATACTCAAAATCCTCCTCCATGTCATTGATCCAATCAATAAGATGTTCTAGATTCAAATATCTAGAATATGTAGAAACTTTGATCTTGGGCCTCTTTTCGATATTTGAAATGGCCCTCAACAACCTAACTTCTACAGGATCTCCAACAGCTTCTTGTTCTTCCTTAGATAACTCTTCTTTAGCTTCATCTTAACTTTCTTCTCTCATCCTCGGCTCAAACCCGCTTCATAGCTCCTCTTGCAATACATTGATTTGCCTTTGTAGGGCTCTAAAACCCTCTTCTGTCAAAGCATTCCTCCCAACACGATTCCTTCATGGAGGCATCTTAGTCTCCGCAACAAACCCACAACCTCAGGTCATGGTGCAAACTACCTCACGGTCGGTAATCTATCTACACACTCAGGAAACCTTGCTCTGATACCACTTGATGAAGGGGGTAAATCATAAAACACACAACAATATAAATTGTACACAGAAAATAGAACCTTCTTTATTGATTTGGACAACTTATTACATTACATAAGATCAAATACAATCAAGGGAATTAACCCTCCACAGGCTGTAACACATTATAGCTTCCTCTTCCCAGACTCTAGAATCACCTACCTTCTGTAACCCCAAATCAGCAAGGGTTCCTATTTTCCCACCTATTCTTGACTCGACACTTGCCCCCTTAACTCTACTACTGCCCAGGGTTCCCAAAAATAGTTATTGATAGCCTTTTTGGTGGCCAACAACCCTATTTCAAAATTTGCATCTCCCTCCAAAAATAGGTCAACTTCTGGGAGCCATAACTTTTGATCCGAGAGTCCGATTGACGAACCGTTTTATGTGTCAAAAAGCTCGCAGAGTGCTCTACATGCTAAGAACTAGTTCTGCCAGTTCCAACCATTTTTGGGCCCATATGGGGCCATTTTAGTGCCTCAAACCTAAGTTTGAATAATTTTCAGGCATTTTACAGGAAATGGAAAATTTAATATCTTTCAGCTCTCAAATGATCTTTTTGTGATTCCTTCACCAAAGGTCTTATATTTCTGTTATATAACTTCATGTAAATTTTGACTTCATTCCATGCCCAAATGCAAACTTTCTAAAAATAGTAGGTTACTATTTTCAGCATATTGAAAAAATTGAAAGTTGTACATTATTATTCAAGCGATTATGGAACCAGAACCATAAATTTTGAAAAGAAATGGAAAAAACATCAACAGTTTTGAAACACATTTTTTTTGGGGTGAGGCAAGATTGCCCTTACACCACTGGATGCTCCTACATCACACACACTAAAAAATAATTCTAAAAATAAATGATAAGAATTATAAAACACTTTTTATTTAAGTAATGGAAGTAAACCTTTGATAAATAAAAATTTGAAACTCATTATATCTAATTTAGTGTAAATCTCATGTTACAAACCATAATTTGAAATCTTAACACATTATCCTCGATTGTTTCATGTGTCCACCTTATTTGCATTCTATGACTTGATTAATAGTTATCTTAGGCTAAAAGTTATACTGAAAGTGTTCCACAAAATCATTCACTAAATCCCTCAAAGAAGTAATGGAGGCATGATGTAAAGCATAAAACCATGTAACTATATAATCACTTAAGATTTATGTAAATACTTGAGCAAGTAACTTTTCCTGATAATTTAATAGTCTAAGAATGTAGTTTTAAAGGACATTATATGAAGCAATGGGTTGAACTCTACCATCATACATTACAAAACAAGGTTCCATAAATCCATTGGTGAAGGATAAGTCAAAATGTCATATGCTAAAGGATTAAACAATATCTCATTAGTATAATCCCTCTTTTGAGATATTTACAAACAATTATCATAATTTTCCACATGTTCTAGGGTCATCCCACAATAGTGTGTCCCAATTTTGCCAAAGTGGGACATTGAAATCAACATTTTAAACCAAATTTTCACTTTTTGTCACCTATAGCAACTAAACTATTGAGAATGATGATGTGAACTAATGATTTTTGAGATTTTGTGTGTAGATTCTAAATATATATTTCTTAAAATTAAAAAAATTAATTTGAAAATTTTTTTTACATTTAATAGTTAATAGTACTTTTAAAAAATGATGTTTATTCCATATCGCTTAATTTTTTTTTTACAGAAAGGATAAAATTATAAATTTTTAAAAATAGATTTGTAACACCAATATAGATAGTCCATAGCTATTTGTTTGTAATTTTTTGTTTCATATTTTTTTTTATTAAGTTTTGAAGCGAAATTAATTATAATTTAAACATAGGTTTAATCCATATTGCATAACTTTTTCTGTATATATCCAAATTAACCTTTTTTTTTGAAACAAGGACATCAATACCTAGTACGCAAATATTTTTTAGAATTTTTTTTCCCTATTTTACTATTTTCCACATGTGTGGAACATAGACCGTGATGTTCATTGAAAAACCTATGTTTACTAGAAAATAGAAAATAAATATAATAATCAAATTAAATATATTTGAAATTACACTTTTTGGAAAGCTTACTCCAAGGGCTATGATCTTATAAAATTATTCTGTCATGTTGATTCCATTTGCTAGTCCAACCCAAGATTTGAAACATAAAATTTTGAGAAAATATCAGGATTAAGGTGGAAAGGTCATTTCTAGGACCTTTATTTCAAGGTATCCAAGGACCTTCATTTGAAGGTCCACAAGAAAAAAATAAGAAAAACCTTTGAACAAAGGTTATTTCCGTAAAAGGAATAAAAGCTGCCTTTGTTCAAAGGTCCCTTTTTATTCCTTTTATGGAAATTTCCATAAAAGGAATAAAAAGGGACCTTTGAATGAAGGCCAATTTTTTCCTTTTATGGAAATGACCTTTGTTTGAAGGTCCTTTCCATGAAAACCTTTGAATGAAGGTTCACCTTCAATCAAAGAAATACCTTCGAACGAAGGTGTTTAGAAATTTTTTCTCTCACCCTATGCCAAATTCTAATGTCTCACAAGTGGGACACACTATTGTGGATCTACCCTATAATGTTCAAAATAATATGCAAAATATCATCATCAATATGTCTAATATCCTTATATGTATGCACATCTTGTGTATGGTGGAGGAAGGTTTAAAAGATTAATAATTAAGCATTTGCATCTAGTGTCCTCACAAATTGTAAGAGATTCTCATCATCATATTCTTCTTTAATTGTATATCAAATCCATGTTTTTGTTCCATATGATATGCATGGAGATACTATTAGAAGGATATTCTTCACGATTGTTCAAAGATACATCATAGGAAAACATAAAAGGATCTAAAGAAAAGTTCTCATTGACATCTAAAAGTGGTGTATCATCATGTTGCATAGAGAAATCCATGTGATCTCCTAAGGGAGGGCCATTGTAATGTGAAAGATGAGAATCATGATAAAAACATGTTCTAGGACTAAAATTAATGTAATCTATGAAAGCACATGAGAAAGCACATGGAATGATGTATAATAATCATGACATGAATTAAACCATTATTTTCTATATCAATTAGTTTATCTCCAAATGCATTTATTAACATACTGTCATCATGTGTATGCTCATAATATGAAGATACAAAATATTTAACATGTAACATTGCATCTTCACTTCCACTAAATGCGTATCTGATCAATTCTCTAAAAGTATACACATTACTAATATCCTAGACCAAATCATCATGAAACAAGTGGTTGTAAACTACAGTAGGTGAAGAAGAGGATAAAGAATGTTCATCACTTAAGCAACTATCACTAAGCTTCTCACTAAATACATTGAATAGACCATGCACCAATAGATCTAGAGAGGAAGGGTCCTATCATGAGCTATATGGGGATATCATCTAAACAAAGTAACATCACCATCACATGGATCATGATCCCTAGATGTGTTGCTAGAAGGTAGGACTACATCATCATCATTTGTCACACAAGAAATATAATTGTACCATGGATCTATAGAAAAATGAAGTAAAGTCCTCAAATATGGAAGGAAAAGCGTTAAGAAGGTCCATGAAAGAAGAGAATCTAGATAAGAATGTAACCAACTCACTCGTAGACTTGTAACAAATCATCTATATGGAAAAGAATTCAATATCATCAAGAATCAAACAATAAGAATCAGTAAATCTTGAAATCACCTTATAATCTATAATATCTATATGCATAGAGGTAATCCCAAGGAAGAGGCTCACAAGGATCAATATCAAAAGATACATTAGTTAATAAATAATGGATGAAAGGAATGATAAACTATAGCCAAACCCCATGGAAATAAAAAATGAGATTGTAAAAGTAATTTCAAATTTGAAATGAAAGAAATACAATAAAAAATATTAGCACTAAAACTGTTGATAACTGAGAGGGGGGGGGGTGAATCAGTTATCCTAATTATTTCCCTTAATGAACTTTCCTCTTAATTGAAGCAGCATAAAATCAAACACAAAACATTAACCATGAAATAAGAAACACATGACACAGTATTTTTGACGTGGAAACCCTGTTAAGGGAGAAAACCACGGGGTGATTAACCCAAGAATTATTCTCTGTTAGAAGAATAGGAAATTACAAAAATGGCACTTGCCAATTAGGGCTCACTGCCCGAGCACACTGCTCACAAGAGGCTCACTGCCTACAAGAAGACACACTGTCTTACAAAGTGATAAGAATCACAGTCTTGAACTGATTGGAAGCATCTGCATATGCTGGAGTTCAGTTCCGGTTAGGTTCAGTATACTGATCTGCTGCACTTCATCTTTCCTCTGTTCTTTAGTCTGCTATCCTTTCACATACCGGATCCTTCTTGCTACTTCTGCTCTACTCTGGACTTGTTCGCATATCCTTTTCGCTCCCTCACACACTTTACAACTAAATCCATCCTCTATATGTATCCGCACAAGTAATTTCATCATCTTTCTAGTCGGCATCCGGAACAGTCTAGTTTCTTACAAACTTAGTTCTGTCGGCTGAATCCTTGCTCACCAAGCAATGCGGATCAAGCATATATTTGTAGATATCATCAATTATGTCGGCCAAACATGATTCATGCCTCCGCAACCTTTATCATCATCTGTAACACATCCGGAAAGTAGTTTGATACTCAGTCAGTCAGTTCTTCCTCTGTTTTCACTGTCTCTCAGGAATCCGGTACTCAACTATTCATATCTTTTTCTTTGTCCATCTCCGGAGGCTAAATCCTTGGAATATACTACTCAAGATAGTCCTCTTGACTTCCCCAGATCCGCACTGTGCCAAGACACTTCCTCTGAGAGATCCGGACCAATCTGTCGGACCTTGCCACATGCTCTGTTCTTGTTCACCGGACCACAACAATCTTCAATCTGACTTCCGGTAGAGATATAACATGACTTGCGGATATGTGGAATGACCTTTGTTGCCATCAATGACAACAACCATGAATCCATATAGTGTCTCTTGCCAACAATCTCCCCCTTTGGCATTGATGGCAACACTTAGTGAAAAATGACTAAGTGTTTACACTATGCTCCCCCTTTGCTGATGCTCTGTCTTTATATACAATTTCCGGAACTCCCCCTGAGTTGGATTCCTCATTTTTCACTGCTCCTCACTCCCCCTTTGACATCAATGGCAAAGGGTAGGGTCCGCACACCAAAATTTTCAAAAATTTTCTATATATGGCCGCATATTTACATACTCACATATACTGCAGAATGTCTGCAAAGGATGTCTGCAGTTGAACCATTTCAGTAGCCCAACTAAGCTTCATTCTGTCCAGGATTGAAATGTGACCACTCAACAAAAATGCAAAAGCTTCTGCCCGCCTGAGATCTGTCGGATCTTTTGTATGGGCGGTGGTCTGGGCATCACTGATGGCCTCATGCATCGTTTCCAACTTAGGGACTATAATCCTTCTAAGTTCTCCCATCCGGTTGGTAATGTTCTTCCTCTCCTTCTCAAGATTCTTTATTTCATTCAAGACTGCAATAGTCTGACATTCTTGATTTATTATAGAGGAAGAGAGAGGATCAAAACTTTGAGATAAGCTTTGAAGCTTGTCCTGTTCCTCTTTTATTTTCTTGTCAATTGCTGCTGTTGCCTTTGACCAAGATATACAAAATTTGTAGATGTCACCGCCATCCTTAAGAGCATTTTCTAAGCTCTTTATTCCAATGCTTACAATCTTCCTATCCTTAGAGATTAAATCTAATATTTCAGAAAATCTCTTATCCAAAAATTCCTTCCGGACCTTGTCTTCAGCTGATTTTTCTAGAGAATTAAAATGTGTATCAATACTGCTGACTAAGGTTTTTAGATTACCGGAAGTGGAGGCTGTCGGATCTATTTGGATTGATGGCATGATCTTTACAAGTACTCCGGAAGCAGCCTCTATCAACTCACAGTCTTCCATATGAGACTTCAGGAGCTTTTCATTTGCCTTGGCATTTGCAAATGAAGCTATCTTCATTGTTTGTACCGGAGAGAGAGAGTCAAAATCAAATGGACCTTTTAGAAGCTCCGGTTCATCAATCTCTAGAGTTTCTTTGCTCAAAAATTGTTGAACAGTTTGTGCAGTGTCTCTTGCCGGAGACAGATGTTTCTTTTCTTCTGCAGTCTTAGAACTGTCAACCTCTTTGTCTGTCACCACTGCTTCCTTCTCCTGCAATTGCTCTTCTTCTTTGGATCCGGAGACTGTAGGGGAAACCGGAGGAGAGATGCTTGCTTGTTCATGGGCCACTTCTTCTGGAGCAGAGGGTCCCAAGTCCTCACTTGTCTGTTCAGGGCTCACTTCTTCCGGAACAGAAGATTCCAAATCAGCAGCTGTTTCTGCACCTAGGTCCTCTACAACAGGAAGATTGAACCTTTTGAAGGCCTTCCGGAGGATCTCTTCTGTCTCTTGTGCCACTTTGTCAGTCTCACCAAGCATGAGCTGATTCATCCTGGCTTTACTTCTGAACTCATCTCTGCAGTCCTTGAAGATCATGTTCATTGTCTTGGGATCAATTTGAGGATATAGCTGAATAGCTATCTGCTCCCGGATCTCAAGATCTTTGGCATGAGCATTATTCTTTCTTACTTCCATTTCCTTCTCTAGGCTTTTAGGAATGAGAGATATGATCTCAATGAAAGCCTTATTGTATGTGTTCGGATATTTAACTGTGGCTTCCTGCAGAGTCTTTTGGTCTGCCTCACTGAAGTCATCATAGGATTCAGTCATTGGTTGAAGGTTTCCATCCACCGTGACCGACTTGATTATGCTCTCTAGTGACAGAGTGGGCTTTTCAACAGTTACCTCTGCCATTTCCTCCTTGTCTTGGCCTGTGGAGGGCTTACCGGATCCTTTCTTTTTCTGTTTCTTTACTTCTCTTACTCCTTCATCTGATTCTGTCTCCTCTTCATCCTTTTGGCTTTCATAAGCCCTTGATGCTTTTGTCTTGGATCTTTTACCGGATGCCTGGACTTCCGGTTTTGAGCTTTTGGTTGTGGAAGGTGCAGATCTCTTTGATGATCTGGTCCGGGTGGGGGTTTCAACCGGAGCACTTTCTTTGCTTTTCTCTTCTTCCTCAGCCTTTCTCCTCTTTTCCCGACTGGCATCAAGTGCCTCTTTTGAGATGCCTAGGCCTTGAGCAATGTGCTCTACTTCTTTTCTCACTTTTCTCTTAATCTCAGGTTCCCTGAGTTCTACATGTAATTTCACGCTCAGCTCCTCAAAGGTTCCAAACCTTTCTGCCTTAGGATCTTTGGGCTGACTTAGCATGTGTTGAACATGCAGCTCTACTATCTGTTCATCAACTTCATACCCCATGGGCATTATCCAGACAGTCCTTGGCTCCACTGCCTCCATTAGGCACTGATCAGTGTCAACCATAAAACATACTGAGTCCTTGTATTTCTCGATGAGAGACTGGGGAATTCTCTCTCTTGCTTGCATCATGCTCTGAAAGTTTTTGAAGTATCCCCATAGAGCTGTATTCCTCGCTTTTGCATCCCCAAGTCCATGCAGATAGTCTCTTATCTGGACTGCAACAGGTGTGTCATTCTGCCATACCCATCCACTTGTTCCGGGTAGCTCATTCATGAAGTAAAAGAAGAGACATACAATGAGAGTACCATACTTAAAGGAGTTCTTCTTGTCTTTCTTGATTTTCTGTACATTTTCCATCAATTGGCTTAGTAGTAGTTCACAAAGATCAAAATCTGCATTCTTTCTTAGCATTTCATATGCTGTGTATATTGCAGTTCCGGATACAGAATTCTCCCTGCTGGAGTGATAGATCTTGTATCCTATTATCATTGATGCATATTTGATATCCGGATCCGAAATATCTTCAATGGTCATTGCCCTCTTATCATATTTTGATCCGGTGGCCTCAGTTACAACGTTGTTCTTGACAGATTTGAGGATAGGTACCCCCCCGGAAGAGTATAGACCAGTTACTGCTCTAATTGCTTCTTTTGTGATCTTACAGGGTCTATCTAGCCAAAGGAAGTTGTCATGCATCCTGCTCAGTACATACCGGACCCATTCATCTTCTTCAAAGCTAGGGAAATGAATGAATTGCTCAAACTGTTTCTTCTGGATACCCTTATACTCTGGTTTGAGCTCAAAAGCATTATCTATCAGTTGCTTGTGATAGAGGTCTCTTAATTTGAATTCCCCAAATTCCTCAATGTTTGCGTGTATGTAAACCCTAATATCTTCAGTATGTAAGACTCCGTGGGGAACACTAGAGAAGGCTCCTAGTGGATCTACCTCCAAAGATTTGTAGGGATGTTTCTTGAATGAGGGGCGAGGTCTATCAGAGATCTTAACTATGTTTGGAGTAGCCATTCTTCAAAGATTTGCAGTGAGGCAATGAAAAACGAAGAATACCTTATGCGCCTTCGGTTTGCACGGAGTGGTTGGATTGATTTCTTTATGCAATAGCTTCGGCAGGAGATCCTTGGTGTGCTTGATGAACCTTGTTGCAGAGCTCCACTATTCGCTTCTTCTCAAGTGTAGAATGAGCAGATAACTTTTGAGAAATCCCTTATATTGCTCCGCAAACCCTAATATCTGTCTGCAATAAATGCTTCACCTGCATTATTCCGGTTTACCATGTCTGGACAGCTTGGAGTATCCCGGATTAGTCCTGATCACTGAATATCATCAGGATCTTTAAATCATGAATAAATCTAGGTAACATATTACAAGAACATCCCAAACACTCTGTCCAATCCGCAAGACAAGATCGTGCACTTCCGGATCTCTCCGGACCTTTTTGTAATCCTTTATCATACCGGAGCACCTCCCTGAACAGGTCTAACTTAGTCGAACACAGCTTCTTCATAACTCCATGCGGACCTCTGAAAACTTGACTGAGGCATCTCAGGACTTATATCTACAAACCCTTTAATCCGCATCTTGTGCCACGTCCGGCACAACTTGTTTGGCTGGGGGAACAGAATCTTCTTTGAGTCTCCCCCTGAGCCTGAGCTCATTTTTTAATTTCCGGAAGAAATATCAGCACCAGAATCTGGTGCGGATCCAACCTCTACATTCTCTGAGCTTTTCTTCACCCAAATCTTGCTCATCTGATTCCTAACTTCATCCGCATTCATCTTTTGTTTACCCTTGTCTTGATTCTGATTATACACCGGACCTCTTTTGTCCTGATTCTTGTTTCTGCAGACTTTAGCATTATGACCGGACCTATTGCAGATTTGGCAAATAACATTTCTTTGCATATTTAACTGATATCCCCTTGATCTGCATTGATTAGCCATATGACCTACTCTATTGCATGTAAAGCATCTACCTTTGAATGATTTGTTTACTTGCATAATTCTGCATTCATGGGATTTGTGTCCATACCTTTTGCAGTTGAAGCACTGTCCGGAGAAGGATGAGTTAATCTGATTCATTCTCATTCTGCACTGATTAGCTTTGTGACCAAAATGGTTGCAGCTGTGGCAGTATCCATTGAAGGATGGATATTTTTGAGCATTTGGCTGTCTTACCGGAGGTCTTCTAGGCCTCCTCCTTGGATTTTCTGATCCAAGATTCCTCTGACCGGATCCGGAGCTTTCTCCTTTCTCATATCCCAAGCCATACTTGTCATCTGTCCTCTTTTGACTTCCAAGAAGAATTTCAAGTTGAGCAGAACTTATCTTGAATTTCTCTTTATATTCATTTGCTGTTTGAAGGTCTCTTTTGAGAGAGGCAATTTGATCCTCAAGTTTTCCTTCATTATCTTTGGAATCTTCAAGATCAGATTCAAGGTGTCTGATAATCCTGTCCATCTGGTGGCATTCTTCTGATTTTTCTTTAAGAGATTGTCTTAGATTGTCTTCAGCCTTTCTTTTTTCTTCAATCTCTTGAGTAAACTTTATAGTTCCTGATTCCATTTCATGTCTTAACATAATGGCTTCTTTTGATAACTTTTCACATAACTTGGTTTGCTCAGTCAATTCCTCACTTGTATTGCTTTCTTCACTTTGTCTTGCCAACTGTTGAAGCAGCTCCTTTCTCTTTTTCATAGAGAGACTTAATTTGTCTTTTAATTCTCTCATGAATTCATCAGCCTGTTTGAGTCTTTCCTTTAATTCACTGACTTCAGAATTTGACTGTTCAAGATCCTCAAGGGCAGTCTTGAGTTGCTCCCTTAAACCATATGCATCCATTTGAAATCCCAGATCTTCCTCAGGCTGTTAGGCTCTATTAGGAGGAACTTGGCTCTGATACCAATTGTTGATAACTGAGAGGGGGGGGGGGTGAATCAGTTATCCTAATTATTTCCCTTAATGAACTTTCCTCTTAATTGAAGCAGCATAAAATCAAACACAAAACATTAACCATGAAATAAGAAACACATGACACAGTATTTTTGACGTGGAAACCCTGTTAAGGGAGAAAACCACGGGGTGATTAACCCAAGAATTATTCTCTGTTAGAAGAATAGGAAATTACAAAAATGGCACTTGCCAATTAGGGCTCACTGCCCGAGCACACTGCTCACAAGAGGCTCACTGCCTACAAGAAGACACACTGTCTTACAAAGTGATAAGAATCACAGTCTTGAACTGATTGGAAGCATCTGCATATGCTGGAGTT
The DNA here is from genome assembly GCA_027924645.1 of Cunninghamia lanceolata. NCBI lineage: Eukaryota > Viridiplantae > Streptophyta > Pinopsida > Cupressales > Cupressaceae > Cunninghamia > Cunninghamia lanceolata. Next base: position 17,147,150 of record BSBN01001807.1, on the reverse strand, counting down.
CAGTTCCGGTTAGGTTCAGTATACTGATCTGCTGCACTTCATCTTTCCTCTGTTCTTTAGTCTGCTATCCTTTCACATACCGGATCCTTCTTGCTACTTCTGCTCTACTCTGGACTTGTTCGCATATCCTTTTCGCTCCCTCACACACTTTACAACTAAATCCATCCTCTATATGTATCCGCACAAGTAATTTCATCATCTTTCTAGTCGGCATCCGGAACAGTCTAGTTTCTTACAAACTTAGTTCTGTCGGCTGAATCCTTGCTCACCAAGCAATGCGGATCAAGCATATATTTGTAGATATCATCAATTATGTCGGCCAAACATGATTCATGCCTCCGCAACCTTTATCATCATCTGTAACACATCCGGAAAGTAGTTTGATACTCAGTCAGTCAGTTCTTCCTCTGTTTTCACTGTCTCTCAGGAATCCGGTACTCAACTATTCATATCTTTTTCTTTGTCCATCTCCGGAGGCTAAATCCTTGGAATATACTACTCAAGATAGTCCTCTTGACTTCCCCAGATCCGCACTGTGCCAAGACACTTCCTCTGAGAGATCCGGACCAATCTGTCGGACCTTGCCACATGCTCTGTTCTTGTTCACCGGACCACAACAATCTTCAATCTGACTTCCGGTAGAGATATAACATGACTTGCGGATATGTGGAATGACCTTTGTTGCCATCAATGACAACAACCATGAATCCATATAGTGTCTCTTGCCAACAAAAACAAGAAGCTAGAAGGACAAACTCTAAGGTTCACCAAAATGAAGAGGTAAAATAAACAACACCTTTTCAAAATATCTAGGCTAATCAATGAAATAATTAAATGAAAATTAAATTAACCTAGATATACGAAGCTAAGTCTAGACATGTACCTAATTCTAGAACTAGAAACATAAATAAAATTATGACTAAAATCAATATATACCTTTATGTCAGATGGGAGAAGATTGGTTGGACTATGATAGAGATCTAATATCTATAATTTGAGACTCAATCTAGGATGGACAAACTATGATGACCATGCTTTTTGAAATCTAGAATTATATGTGAACCTAGATCAAACTTACACCTTGCATATGCCCTAAACCCAAAAAGTGTGGCCTTGAAATTTGACAAATTAGGGTTTTGGTTTAATTGCTTTGTTCACCTACAAATGGAGAACTTTGTGGTGTTGGAAAAAAACCACTAGAACTTGCTATGCAAGAGATGAGAAGTTAACTAGCTTCCTTCCTTGCACCTTAGTTAAGCATCTAGATGATTGATTCAGTTTTTGTAAAAGTTAGAAGACACACCAAGATACATATGTAATGGATGGGTAAGTGGCTCATATTGATGTGGTACAATGATGCTAAGTGCTTGAGACAATGTTACAATGAAGTGCAATAATGGATGCTAGAGTGATAGACCTAGTACAAGAACTAGGGTTTTCACATTTGTTGATGTCAATGTTGATGTAACTAAGCGTACAGATACAAAAGACCGAATGTTGATGGAGGAGTGATTGCTTAGTGATTCTTTTGCAGTAGATGCAGAGTGGTTGGCCTAATGAAAGATGATTGAAATGACTTAGAGGTGATGTTCTTTTATACAAATCCTAACCACACAATTTGATGTTTTTGACATGAAAGTTGGTGAGTAACAATTAGTTGAGAGTGAGTCAACCTTAGACCATAATAAGTTTGGGGGTCAAGAATGCATGCACAACTTTAAATTGGGTCCCTAAACTAGATAAAAGAAACAATACTATAAGAACTAAAAATGTTTCGAGTAGAGGTACACATATATTTTTAAATATAAAACTAAGTCTAAGATCAATGAATATATCAAATCAAACAAAATCACATAGGAAAACTAAACCTATACAAATCAGTGTAAAACAAAGAAAAAAGTGCAACTAATCCACTTTCCACCTCTGATTTTCTCATATTTTCCCTTATCTCATGCTCCATGGAATCGTTTGCTGGAATTTTGAAAGCTGCTTTATTTTGCCTCTTTCACACTCACCCTATTATTTCCATAATTGAAGCCGGATTATTTGAACAAACATTTTCATAAACGAATCGACACTGTTTGTTGATAGAGATATAGAATTCGGTGGCATCTACGAAGATAGTTTGAGTACAGAAAATACAGAAATAGCCAGAGGTACCTCGAACTTTCACCAGGAATTCACACGTCATCACATCCCTACATCGCTTATTCCTTGATTTGGCCTGGCTTCTAGATTCAACCATTCCCCATCGAAAGTGATCTGTGATATGACCTCACAATCACACTGTTTTTGGTTTGTGGTTCTCTTTTTTTACATGCTGTAGCTTGTAACTAGGACAATAATTCTAAGATTTCCAGCACATGTGAAAGGAGTCAAAAACTATTGGACAAGCTGAATATATTTATATAATGTGAAAAAGGCCTTATAATTCAATTATTGTCTACATATTATTGTTCAAAATATCTGCTTTTGAGAACAAATGGTCCAGATCCAAAGATGATGAAAGGTGTGATCAAAGTGATCCCCCACATGTTTAGGTTACCTATGTACAAAGTACATAGCTTACTTCATTATTAAGAGATTAATGTTTTTACTTTTTATATAGATAGCTTAATAATAGTGAAAGCAAGAAGTTATGATAAAGTGAGTAGATAACAAACATCTATTATTATAAATTTGATGATTATTTATATGTCAAATAGTCATTACATTTAATTTTATATATAAAAATTCAATAAACTATTATAAATATTTTAAGTATACTTAATTGAAAAATGTTGTTAGGCAGCACTTTGAGATGTCTATCTAATCTATATTATTAATTTGATATGTCTATCTAATTGATGTCTATCTACATATTATTGTTCAAAATATCTACTTTTGAGAACAAATGGTCCAGGTCTAAAGATGATGAGAGGTGTCATCAAAGTGATCCCCACATGTTTAGGTTACCTCTGTACAAAGTACATAGCTTACTTCATTATTAAGAGATTATTTTTTTTAGTCTTTATATAAATAGCCTAGTAATAGTGAAAGCAAGAAGATATAATACATTGAGTAGATAACAAACATCTATTGTTATAAATTTGATGATCATTTATATGTCAAATAGTCATTACACTTAATTATATATATATATATATATATAAATTTAATAAACTATTATAAATATTTTTAAGTATATTTAACTGAAAATGTTGTTAGGTAGCAATTTGAGACGTCTATCTAATCTATATTATCAATTTGATAATCTATACTATCTATTTGATACTCTATCCAATCTATATTATCAATTTGATACATCTATCTAACCTATATGACAAATCTTCAATGAACATCTCAAAACTAATCTTTTAACATCTTTTAAATAAATATATTTAAGATATCTATACAGTCTAGAGAAGGATCTTGAAATGACATTTCACTAAGGAGGTTACTTGTGTACAAAGTACATAGCTTACTTCATTATTAAGAGATTAATGTTTTTACTCTTTATATAGATAGCCTAATAATAGTGAAAGCAAGAAGCTATGATACAGTGAGTAAATAACAAACATCTATTATTATAAATTTGACGATCATTTATGTCAAATAGTCATTACACTTAATTTTATACATAAAAAAATTATAAACTATTATAAATATTTTAAGTCCATTTAATCGAAAAATGTTATTAGGTAGCAATTTGAGCCGTCTATCTAATCTATATTATCAATTTGATACGTCTATCTAACCTATATTACCAATCTTCAATAAACATCTCAAAACTAATATCATTAGGTTACTTGTGTACAAAGTACATAGCTTACTTCATTATTAAGAGATTAATGTTTACTCTTTATATAGATAGCCTAGTAATAGTGAAAGCAAGAAGCTATGACACGGTGAGTAGATAACAAACATCTATTATTATAAATTTGACGATCATTTATATGTCAAATAGTCATTGCACTTAATTTTATATATAAAAATTTAATAAATTATTATAAATATTTTAAGTACATTTAATTGAAAAATGTTGTTAGGTAGCAATTTGAGACGTCTATCTAATCTATATTATCAATTTGATACGTTTATCTAACCTATATGACAAATCTTCAATAAACACCTAGAAACTGATATCTTTTAACATCCTTTCTTGTATCTTTTAACATCCTTTAAATAAATATATTTAAGATATCTATAGAGTCTAGAGAAGGATCTTGAAATGACATTTCACTAAGGATAGAAATTTAGAAATTTAATAAACTATTATAAATATTTTAAGTACATTAACTGAAAAATATTGTTAGGTAACAATTTGAGACTTCTATCTAATCTATATTATCAATTTGATGCTACTGTCTAACTTATATAACAAATCTTTAATAAACATCTCAAAATTAATATCTTTTAACATCCTTTCCAATGTCTTTTAACATCTTTTAAATAACTATATTTAAAATATCTATACAGTCTAGTGAAGGATCTTGAAATGACATTTCACTAAGGATAGAAATTTAGAATATTCTTGAAGCCTAAAGAATCCAATGCTTTGGTATTCGATACCTTGAGAGGTTGGAGGTATAACAGTGAAAGGCTTGTGCATCCTTTGTACTTGCAGAATGTGTTATGGTCACGAGCAAGGCATAGATATTAGACCCACTTCACTTCACTGGCATGTCAGGTGGGTCCTTAATTTTTTCTCTAAACTCAATGCAGTTGCCAGTGGCCGAGGACAACAGCAAGCGGACAAGCATTCCCGCTCAGCCTGGCTACGCCATTTCCCACAATATATATAATTATTACATATTCTCTGCTCTTGTTATAGTTTGCAGGTTTTTAATGACTGCCCCCTCCTGCACGGAGTAATTTGTTTCTTGCTAGTTGCTTGTGTTCCTTTAAGAGCAATCAATAAGCAATGATTTATTTGTACCCTTTTGAAGAAAATGGCAAAGTGTTTGATCAATTGACTTTGAGCTCACCAGTTTTGAATGTCAAGGAAAGAAAGCAATCATTCACTAGCAAACTGGTAGAGACTGTGACACACCGATTCTGACTTGCGGTGTCTCTTCAACTTCGAATTGCACTGTTTCATACTTTGCTTGACGTCTCACCGTTGAATTTAGTTTCCCCATAACTTTTTATAGCTTTGCAGTCTTCAACATTAGTTTTTACATCTCGAGTAAGAAACTTTTCGGTGTCAAGGGGTAAGTGCAGATGGATAATTTTTCTGAAAAGCTGGATTAGATCTGCAAATTGAAAGGGATGATATTAGCCTTAACAAAATTCTTAAGGAGTGATACTCTACAAATAGAAGAAGCACTTTCAATTTAAACAAACAAAAAAGGAAGAAAGCTGCCAACATACAACGGTAAAATATTGGAAGTAGCGCTCATTCCACAATTGGATTACTTTACTTTAAAGGTGCGGTGGGTGAACAGGTTAACTGGGTTCTCTATCTCTGGTCGATGATTGCTTGATAAACAATACCATTCTTTAAGCAGTTTCTTGTACTGTATTGTCTGGGTTAATATATGTTTTTATTGGATTACATATATATATAGGTAGTTTTGTCTTTTTAAATATGATGAGTAAGTATACATTTAAATTAAAAGTCATTTTATGTTAAGCTGTGAAGAGTAGAGGGAACTAGTCCATCACCATTAAAGTGGCCGGAGAATCAAAACCTGCTCCATTTGCACATCCAGAAGATTTGAACTTTAGTCATGGTGTAATGAAAAAATATACCAATCATTCTTACCAATTAAACTACAATCCTTCAATGCATAGGGCTTGCTTCTTTTTTGGCCTGTCTACCTGGTTGTACAAGGGTTTGGGCCCTTTCAAAAGCCCATCGGTTCTGAGCTCTGATTAAAAGTGATTTCCCATAAATCAAAACTACAACCCTTCAACATGTACGTCAATATCTTACTTTTGATATAATAATTAGAAAATGTGTTGTCTTGGTACTTAATTTGAAGGATTATAGCACACAATTTGACTAAACCTATCTTTATTCCAACCATCTAACCAATTCATCCTTGGTGGTTTGTATCAAACTTTGCTTGTAGCACTTTTTTAACTTGGTCAAAATTACAACTGTGATCATGTCCTTGGACATTATCGTTGGAACAATGTTCAACATAAATCACCGGCATGTTGTGGTCAACGTGCCAACACTTTATGTTGGGGGTGGTGGCTAACACTTTACGGTGGGGACCACCCCCAATGCAAAGTGTATGCATGTTGTGGTCAACATGCCAACACTTTACGTTGAGAGTGGTGTCAACACTTTATAGTGGGGACCAATGACAACATGTTGATGGTTTAAGCTCTTCCTTTGGCATGATGATCCATACAAAATAGGATATAGAAACTTGAACAATAAGTTTGAATTCTAAGAAGGAATAAGCATAGGAACAAGATATCAAAGATAAACAATTGTAAGGACATTTTTATAGTTTTTGGCTTGAATCTATATGTAAAAGCATAAAGTTGTGTCATCTTTATTGACCAAGTGACATTTTTTTGGGTAGGTTTGACCAAACAACTATTCAACCTAACCTATAAATTTGGTACCAGGGGGTACTTATATGGTAGATATGAGGCCACTTTGGTTTGGCCAAACCACTAAAGATTATATAAACCACCAAATATGGAGGAAATCACTATTTTTTTCTCTATTTTTTTGTTTCAGATAAATGAAGGGCACAAGACCTACATTCTTTTTAATTTGATGAGGACAAGTGAGCTCAACAAGGATTACACCCATCATTTTTTTCATTTCATGTTGATATTTTTCAATGGAAAGAGTAGTTAAATTTTAATATTTCTATGGTTTATTGAAAATTTATATAGATTTTAATATTTTTTAGATTTAGTTTTTAAAAAAAAAAAAATTTATATAAATTATTATCAATCTTATAATAAATTTATATAAAATTGTTTTAAAATTTAATTAAATTGATATCAATTTTATGTTAAAGTTAATATAAAAATATTATTAAAATTGATATAAATTTTATCTAGAATTTAAATTTTGGATAAAATGATATTAATTAAATTTTAGATCAAATTAAAATTTATATAAATTTGATAACAAATTATATAGATTTTATATAAAATTGGTATAAAACTAATACTACAATTGATATATAAAAAAAGATAAAGATGAATTAAAATTTAATTTATATCATTCCATCTACATTTTTGTGAATTAATGTAATATATTTTGTAAAGTAATATAATAGACACTTCATTTTAAAAAAATTAAACTTTATGTAAAAGTTATATTAATTTACAAAAAATAAAAAAAAGTTGATATTAATTTTATATAAATTTGATCTAAAATTCATACAAATCAATATAAATTTTATAAAATTGATATGAAATTTGAATTTTGTATAAAATTGACATTAATTTATAAAAAAAATGATATAAGTTGAAATCAATTTATATAAAATAATATCATTTTTTTATGAATTTTATATAAATTTGTTTTAAAATTATATTTAGTATTTTTTATAAAATTGATCTAATTTTTTTATAAAATTTAAATTTTATAATAAAATTAATCTAATTTTTGAATAAAATTTAAATTTTATAAAAAAATTACTATTAATTTATGTCATTTATGGTATAGTGTATTGGTTAAAATGTAGCATTGTGGTTGTTGCATTGAAGAGGTTAGCGTTTAAGTTGTTGACTTCATGTTTCAAACCCTCACCGAGCCATTGACCTCATGGGCCTTGTGCCCCTACTAGGTCGCTATGCTCGTGGGTTTGGATTGTTCACATTAATGTAGTGCATTCATGCTAGGGATGAGATCCCCTATTCACTGATAAAACAAAAAAATAATATTAATTTGTATAAAATTGATATTAAGTAAAATTCATATAAATTGATATAAATTTTATAAAAAAATAATATCAAATTATAAAACTTTATAATTAAAATTTATTTTATATTTAAATTTAATATAAAATTGAGAGTAATTTTGATATAAAATTTAGTAGAGCTCCAATGGTTTCTTAGAACCTTAAACCATATCATGACATTGCCTTTAGGTCTTGAGTTTTGCTAGCAATTGTTGTTGTAGTGATGCTATCTAAGAATACCGTTCATGGATTTACCCTACAAAATCCTCTAAATGTTCTAAATGTTTATAGGTTGTAAAACTTGTAAATGAATAGTGCCTAGATTGATAGTCAACACTAATTCTACATGTGTTCTAAAGGAGAACATGTAGAAGGATGCAAGTATGCTAATGTTCTAGGTATAGGCAAATATGGTGATGCAAGAGCATCCCAAACCTATAAGAAATTCTATATCAACCAAAAATATTTATTTTCATATTATTTTATAGGTTCTTTTCAGTTGTTATAGTCATTTAATGCTAATCTATGGTAGTTTTATAGCACTAGTTTGGATATGTCTTTTCAAGTTTTAAAGCAATCATTTTAGGCACAATCAATGTTCATCCAAGCTATATGTCACCACATTTGGAGATCTCTTGTTGATGTTATGAGGATAACTTCTTTCAAGAATCTTGAATGTCTCCATGAGTTATTTTGAATTTGATGCATTATTGGCTACTACATCTACATTTAATTATATAAAAGGAACCTTAATGGGACTACATGCCAAGTATTTAAATCTCACATTAATTCTTGAGGTTACTTATTTAATTTTGATTCCTAAATGGGGTCATCTTTGGAACCATATTGAATTTTTAGACTCCTAGTTTGAGATACATCAAAGAAGGTGAATTTGCACATGTTATCAAAGTGTTACACTCAATTCTAACACTGACTAAAGATGAAATCATTTAATTTTGGGACCATCGATCCCTATAACATCGCCTTATGATAGGGTAATATGTTTTTATATAGAAAAAATCATGTTCCATATCCTTTTGGGTGAGTGCAAGAAGTTGGGTCCACATTTTGGCCAAAAAGAGGAAGTGTTTTTCCCATTTTTCAAATTTTGTCATAGTTGGAGTAAAAATTTGAAGCACCTACACATAGATAATTAATATGATGTAAAAATATGAAATGTAGGATTTTGTTTCTAATTTTTAAATATGTTATTTATCTAATAACTAGATGATAAAAGTTGGTGTAGACACCTAAAAATGTCTTAACCCTTTAACCTTCTTTCTACATCATCCATATCACTAATTCTTGCTTTCACCCAATTAGTTAAATAAATTTATAATTATTTAATTAATTATCTCTACATCATCCCTAATCACCCATCCTTAGCCATCCTTCATTAATTTACCCATAGTCCTGAATTAATTTAAATAATTCAGCGCTATACCTTACAAACATCATCCCAATTAGTTAAATAAATATGTTAAATATTTATTTGATTAGTTTGTCCACTTTCCTAAACTTGATTAATTAAGTAAATTTTACTTATTTAACTAATCTACCCTACTAATCAGCCTAAACCTAGCTTAGTTGATTAAATAGTCATTATTTAATTAGCTACCCTAGCCTACATGACTCCTAGACTTGGATTAATTAAATAAATCATTATTTAATTAATCCTAAACCTTGATTAGCCCATTCACTATTTTTCTCCAGCCACATTAATTAAGTTAATCACCCTAATTATCTTGTTCAAAGCATCATTAACACCTTCTCCCACAACCCACAAATTAAAAATTACAAAATAATCCCATGGGTCACATGACCCTTCCACCTCACCTTACTATTTCCATGCTAAGCTCTTCTCTATTTTATGAACTCACACATGTGAGTTCCAAAATTGCCTAGGTGTCACATGTATCTCACATTCCCACATAAATTGGAATTTTAAATTCTGCATCCTCCAAAGGAAATAATATTTTATTTCCTCACAAGTCATTATCATATTAAATGCAAAGCCTTCCCCAAAAAATGAATTTAAAATTCATTTTTATTCTCCACCATCCAATTTTGTTGATCAAATCTCAACCCTCCATCTCTCATCCAATCTCCATCCTTGATCTCAACTTTCAATCTCAACCATTGGATCAAAATCCCTCCAAATTTGCCTATAAATAAGACCTTCCACAAGCCATTTTCATCATCTCATTTTATGCAAATCCATAATGCCAAAATAGCTCTAAAATCCATTCATCACATCCTTATTATGCCAATTTAGTCTTGTGTTTTTGAGAGCAATCCACATAGTTTCATGAAGTTTGGGTAAAACTAGAGTGTTTGGGTGAAACACTCTCCATCTTATCAAGAAGTGGAGAACTCTTCACTTGACTTTTGAAGGTATAATATTGCATTTTGATTTCATTTTCTTGTGTTTTTATGCCTTGTTGCTTTCTTTCATCTTCATTTTGCATGCCCAGTGGGGCCCCTGGTCCTAAGCTAACCTTTTCTTTGAGTTTTTATGAGTTTTCTTGATGTGTAGGTCCAGATTAGCATCATATCCTCCCGCAAGCACACTATTGTCCCACATTTCAATGCCATTTTCCATTGTTTCAGTGCCATCTCACCTCATTTTAGTGCCATATTACTCTGTTGTAGCACCATCCTGCTTTGTTTTAGAGTTGTTTTGCCACAACTGTCCTAACTTTTTTTTCTTGGGAAAACTTTTTATGTTGGATTTTTTCTTTTCATCACTGTTTGCATCATTTTGGTTTGTATTTTTTGACAGGGTCTTCAAATCCTAAGTGGTTATAATGCTCAAATTTTCCTTGACATGTTTTTAAGAAACAAATAGTATGACATTTTTCATTACCTAACACACATAACCTTGATTTCCTACCAACAAAACTAACATATTGGTTTTTTGGACTAACCTTGCAGGTTTTAACAACTCACCTCATCATTTTTATACAAGTTTAGTGTTTTTTTTGTGCAGGATTATTCCCTTTTCTATGGATTAGCACCATACAGACTCAGATGTGCCATCAACCCTTTTTCACATAGTTTTGTTGTGTGGTTACACAACACGCCCCATTTTGACTTAGCAAAATGGGGACCCAACTTTTGTCTTGGCTTGTGTTGTCTGCTTTCTGGCGGTTTGGTAAAAGTAAGTCATGTGCATCATCATGTGGAGTCAGGATAAGGTAAGTCATCATCATGAGGTTAGTTTGTCAAAATTCATATTTCATCTTTGTGACCTCATATTTAGAAAGAGCATTAAAATTCATGCAAGTTTGCCTCTTACATCACCCTGATATTCATCAGGATGTGAGAGTTATGAACAGTCAAAGTTTTGGTCAAACATGATATTTGCAAGAGGAGGATCATATTTTTATAACCTCAGTCATATAAGTTTGTCTCGTCATCATCATATTTGAAACATCACCTGATAAGTCATGCGGCCCAAATATCCAGATGTCAACTTTAAGTGGTAGTAAATCTTCCCCGTCAAACAGTCTTATATATCACGAGTGTCATATTTCCAAATGTAACTCGATATTTCTTAATATCCTCCTACCGTGAAATATCACCCTAAGCAAATATCCTGATAACATCATCCGAGTCTGATAAATGAAGAAATAAACATGACGATGACATCATCATCATATTTACCTCTCGGCAGGATATTTTCTAAAGATGATCATGTTCGCATAACATGACGATGACATCATGATGCCTTTCCGATACAAAGAACGAATAGCAGGATGACGTCATCTTGATATTCTAAAAGAGAGACATATAAGTTTGTCTCATCATCATCATATTTGAAACATCACCCGATACATCGAAATATCCTCCTGATGTACTAAACATAACCAAAAGGTGCTTTCGTAACCTGAATCTTGTCGCGATAACTATTCCAACTTGAGGGAGGAGGATGACATTGAAACTCGACCTGATATTTGTGAATATCATCCTGGCTTCATGATATCCTATCATATGGATATCCCCCCACTCCCGTTGCTGCCATTATCATTTAATGCGCACAGACATGGTAGGTGGTTCCCGCCGACCCCGGAACCCAATGAAACACCTGGCGAGATCCTGCGTTTTCACCCAGATAATCAATGAATAAAATCCAATCTGTCAGAGTTGCCCTAAATTTACCATGATTGTAAGGTTAAAAGGTAATTCAACCGTCATTTTTACATTTACCTTGCAATAAAATTGTTTTTGCAGAGCACCAGCTTCCATATCCTCATACAGGCGATAGTTGCACGATTTGAGCTCACAGACAGAAGGAAGTGCGGAATCATCAGCTGAATTAAGAGCGTTGTTAGCAGTTCACTGGTATTAAAAAAAGGTCTGCATAACCAGGTATGTAAATGAAACCCTCATCCTATTGTGTCTATAATAGTCAGGTATGGGTGGCCAAGCTGAAGTTCTGGTTTATGCATCCATATGATTAAATAATGTTGAACAAATACAATAGGCATGGTGATTTATAAAGTTAATTGCAATATGCATGCATGTGTATACCCATTGTGAGATAGGATTTTGTTGATTGTAGGTACTCATGGCTGACAAAAGGCTAATTCAGTGTCAGGAAGAATTCAGTAAGCCTATGTTCTCATCCCAGAGGGGCGTCCTATTCAAATATGGCACCATTACAGATACCCATTGGGGGGATACTGATCTGGAGGCTTGGTCGGCTAAACTAAATGACGGGAAAAATAGAGGTCCTGTGCTGGATGTAGTTTTTGTATCCGGGATGTGGAATGCCGCCGGTTTCTCGTATTCCATGGAGTCTCCAGAGCTGGTCATAGAGTGTGCTAAGAATTATAATATAGAGACCAGGCAGGTAATGAAGCACGGGAGGGTATATGCAGACCTGTCCATCAAAGGTCTTTCCAGAACATTTGGGCTGCCGTTGGGCAAAAAGGTCAAGAGTGTAGACCTGAAGAAATTAGAGAAAGAGTATGAGAGTAACAAAAAACAAGCCAGGAAGAACATGTACCACTGGAGGGTAGAAAACAGCACGTATTTGGCAGCGGCCAAACTTCTTGTCCACTTGTTTAAGTATGATTTTGTTGATGAATATCAGTATATGATTGCACTGCTGAACAGATTAACAGGCCAGCCTGATGCTGGTAGTTTCAGGGATTGGATGTATGGTATAATAATGATGTGCATATACTCTAACATCAAGCCATTGTGGGGCCAATTAATAGGTGATGCTCTACATGAGCAATTGATGAACCTAGGAGGTTCAAATTGTGCTTTTTACATGACATCTTATATTGTCTATTCTTGTGCATACCAGGGCACATTTGATGCACTAGTTACCAATGGGAAGCTCATAGGTACAAATGCTATGCATATCTGGGATCATCATCCCCAACTGCAAAGAGCTAACTACCTCTAGGACTACAAATTGGTCAATGATGCATTTTCCATGCATCTGGTGAGGACCATGGAGGAAGACAGAACAAAGAGATTGAGCATGGAGGCTCAAGAAATTATCTACAAGCATGGAGCCTGGTACATACAATTTGCCACCTTCTCGTATATAAGGATTGAGGGTTTTGAAGGACCTCCCCTCATGCTGCCTAGGTATCCCACTGATGCAGTGGTACTTATGGAATTCATCAGGCAGGGCTCCACTATGATAAAAGCATATAAAGATGCTAAGAAGCTACCACCAATTTTGTTTCTAGTCAGCGTTGGCTACTATATGTGCCTAGATTCTGAACACATAAAGAAGGTGATGGTCACCTTAAATAAAATGAGCCTGCAGCTGTTTCCATTAATCAGACCATATGATCCTTATGGTAGAATGTAGAAAATACTAGGAAAGCCCATTCATCAGAGGCACCTAGAGGATTTCTAGGCTGACTGTGAGGATGAAGCAGAGGCAAGAAGAAGAAGGTATCAAAGGTTAACTCTGAACCAAATTAGAACCTTTAATTGCATCCCCATCCCCCAACAATTGAAGAAGGATGATGGCAGGATAATTGCAAATGAGTATGAGCAGAAGAAAATTTATAACCACACCATCTCTGCACCTGACCTCACTATGCAGGAGGACATATCCTTGGACCCCTTCATTGCCAGGACCATACAACTAACCCAAGCTTGGGTTGATGAGCAGGTAGAGGCACTGAAGAAGAAAGGTGTTGCCATTACGGTGGAAAACAAGAAGAAGGGGCAGGATATTCCTGGGGATGAGTATGATGACTTCCTAAATGAAAAGAGGAAGACTAAGGGAGATAGACTCCCTCCACCACAACAACAGAGCAAAAGACCCCCAAGGGGCAAGAAGGTGGATAAAGAACCCAAAGGGGTTATCATTGAAAGGGTGGTATTTGTAGCTGAGGAGGCAGCCGCATCAGGATCTGGATCAGAATCAACATCCCCTCCAAGAAAAGGAAAATCCAAGAAGAGTCAGACAGCAGAGGCTGGAATCACTGAGACCCTAGAAGAGGGTCAATCCTCAAGAAAACCTGGAGAAGAGGATATCCTCATGGAGGAGGAGCCTGAAGAGAAAGAGGCTCCATTAATAATAAAGAGGAAGAGAAAAGCTCCACAGGTGTTGGTATCCACCCCACCTAAGAAACAAAGAACCTCTATGAGAGGTGAAATAAGACACCCCCCTACATTGTTACAAGGGACAGGTAGTGAAGTACCTAAGGAACTTCAACATGATGTTCCACTTCCTACCATTGTCAAGTTCAAAACGGAACTTGCTGAGGAGCAGATGAAAGAAACTTCACAGACACAAGCAGGGCATGTCTCACTTGACAAGACAATAAATCTATTTGATGATGAAGTTGTGCAAGAAGTGGCTGCACAAAAGATGGAAACACTTGCTACCGATACAAGCATGACTCCTCATAAGCCCCCACCAGTTCAAACTATACTAGAGGAGATGAAACAAGCGGAGGCAGAACTAGAAAAGAGCCCAGAGCAGGTAGCTCAGGAAATAGGGCTAGATACATTAATTACAGAGGTGACAAGTCCTGCAGTAGTGGACTTAACAGGGAAACATGACGCAAGTCCTGAACATCCAGTAGGATCACCTAATAGGGAACACCCAGTAGAAGAAATAAAGATGACAGAATCGGAAGGCCACACTCCAGAATTGGGCCAACAAAGTCCACAGGATACATCAGAGGAGCTTGCTACCAAAGTCCAGGAGGTTGATAGTACAGGTGCAGAACAAATAATGGCTTTAGAACAAACGCCAGCACCTCAAGCAAAGTCCACAGTATCCAGTGTAGTGGATACACAACAAGGGGAAGAGTTGAAATTAGATGAAATAATGATAGAGAAAGATCATGATCATCATGATCAACATATAGATGCACCGCAAGGTTCCCCACACCAAGAAGATGCTCCTCTGGAGAAGGAAATTCCTCAACAGGAGGATGTGCCATAGGATCAACAACAAGGTGAGCATCAGGAAGAAGAAATGAGAAAATCACCATCTCCACCACATCTGCTGACAAAAACGGGAGATACGGGTGAACATCATGATGATGCCGAGAAACATGATCAGGTGCCTCCGTGGTTGGAGAAAGAGGTAAATGAAGAAGAAGAATTAGAAATCCAAGAATTTGATTCTCCACCTTATTCTCCGGGGACATAATGAAACCTAAAAGGAAGGCCAGAATGACCTTGGCCATCAAGAGAGATCCAACAACTGGGAGGAGGACTGCACAAATTGCAGTACCTACTGTGGAGAAAGAAAAAGGTAAAATCACCTTGAATGAATTTCAAATTAGCACAGTAGATCTCGGTTTTGCCAATGAGGACCAAGAAGGTCAAGAGGGCAAAGATATAATTGATTCTTTAATTCTAAAGGTGAAAAGAGAAAAGGAGAAAAATAAGCAACATAAAGAGCACATTGCTCAGTTGCATGCCTACATAAGGAGGCTGATTAATCCCGATGATACTTCAACTGAACATGTAGTCCCATTGACTGCTATTTCTCAAGATGAGGTAAATAAGTTAGACCTCATGAAACATGAGGCATCTGTGATAAGAAAATGGATGTCATCCACATTGGATGATGCTGAGGAAATAGTGAAGGCCTCTTTGAAGAGGTGGAGTATTCTGAGTGACTCCAGGACCAAGGTGGATAAATTGCAAATGCAGACTGGGAAAAGGTCTTACAAACTGGAAAAGGTCCTAAGCATTCTGGGAGAAATAAAGAGGATAAATCCTCAACTGCTTATCAGTAAGCAGGTACTGAATAGCCATACCGTATTATTGGTGGACATCTGGTATAGGGACATTCAGTTTGAATGTGGAGTCCTCAGAAGATGCAATAATAAGCTGAGAGATATCAGCATGAAGCTACATGATTTAATGGCTGAAGAGGCAGAAATACTAGAAATATTGGAAGGAAAAGTGGAAGGAAAAATAGAAAATCAAGATGAAGAGTCTGCCATCAAGGCTCTGCATAGCAACTTCCAATTAGAGGCAGATGGTCCACTTGTCCACTTGACAAAAGAACTTATAGATAAAATAATGAGGATCAAGGTCAAGATGGAGAAATACAATGAGACACTGCAGAACAGGAAAGACAAGCTGGATAGCAGCAGAGATAAATATGAGGCACACAAACACACCATCATCAAAGCAAAGACTCAGGATGGCGGAGCAATAGACCCAATTGTGCAGTCATATGAACAAGTCTGGAACAGCATGCAGCCTCATATGCGGCGTCATCATCATTAGGATAGTGAAAGTTCAGGAAGTGATGCACATGATGATGATCCGCATGAGTCGGGTGAGGAGCATGACGAAGACACATCATAAAGGGAGATATAAGTGTAAATAATCTAGATAGTTGCCAACTGGTAACTTGTGCCATTTTGTAAAAGTTTGACAAAGTCAAGAAGAATGATGACCATAGATGTGCATTGGTAAATCAAGATCATGGATCTTTTGTAACAGATTCGTCACCTTATTCTATAAAAGGTGATGGAATGCCTTATTGTAAATATTCAAAACCTAATTGAAATTCGTCTGCTGAAACATTCAGAGCTCATTTCAAAGTTTTTGTAAACATCTATATTTTTGCATGCTTAATGAATGAGAAGACTGTGTTGATTACAATTCATAATAAATCTTGAGTAATTAGTGTATTAATTCTGGACATATGTGGTGATCTGCTACGTCCCTTGGAGTGCATGTCTGCTTACATATGTTGTCTTTATACAAATTTCCCTTTGAAGTTAGCATCAACTATATCTAGCTGTGGAATGTCCTGGTGAAAATATGGTTTGGTTTTCTTCTCTTCATGACATTATCTAATATACATGTGATTCAAAAGCTAAAGGTTCAACTTTAATTAGAAGCATTTCTTCATTTTCTTTTAAATTTTAGAGCATTTCATCCTCATAATTGCAAACAATTGACGATCTTAAGCAAATAACACAAATATGTGGACATCTCGTAGATAACTTGCAAATATTTAGCATAATACAAAGCATGCACAATTGAAAATATCATGCAAAGATTGAAGTATTTCTGCATTATTTCATCTAATAATGGTACCGTATGACCTCTCTGTAAAGAATTTCTGCAGGAAAATCATGATGATGATAAACTTTCACGTAAGGCCCCAAAATGGAAACAACAACTCACATTAACCTTTGAGTAATGTCAGAAGATTAAGATCTAATCACCAGAGACTTGGGATCGTGAATTCCTTGAATTCATCGTATCTTTCAAGATGAATAAAGGTTAATGTATACTTTTATTCTATGCTTGTTTATGACTAACATCATGACCCACAAGTTTGTAGGTAAAATTTTAGTCTCTATGTCTTAGCACCATTTTTGTCTATTGTAGCACCATTTCTATATGTTGTAGTGCTATTTATCTATGTTTTAGCGCCATATCACCCTGTTTTAGCACTATTTTCTTACAACAATTTTGAGATCTATGTAGGTAACTAATAGGTGTTTGTAGGTATCATAAACATTTGCCCAAGACTTTTTATCAGATTACTAACTTATTTGGTGGAGGTTTCATTGGTCTAAGACTTTGTTTTACCACTAGCTTAGTTGCACTAAAGTAGCTTAGTGCAAAATTAACTTTTGTATGTCATGTTTGGTTTGTGTGTAGATGTATGCTCTCCCCTTGCACCTTAGGGTGATCTTGGGGATCAAAAGTCTACACTTTGAAAATATTTTATTGCTTTTAAGTGTTATCCTAAAGTAGTCACTTTATTATGTATGCTCTCCCCTTGCACCTCATGCAATCTTGGGTTATTAAAAGTAAGGATGATTTCTTCTTAGGAGGCCTTCTTAGGGATTTCATCACCCCAAGGGATGACCTCAACCACGTGTACCAGAAAGGTATATTAAAGGGGGGAGAAGGAAACTTGTACCCCAATCTAGTCACATTGTCATTGGGACAACCTTGGGGCCTCGGGTGATTCTGAACACAAGGTGAAGTGTCTTGCCACATCCCTTCAACAAACTAGTGTTCACAGTCTTGTGTCTCATGTACCTTGTGTATGAAGAGGATTCCCTAGAAGCCTGTACTATCCTAACTTAAGACCTTTTGAATGTCATACCTTGTAGTGCATCACTGCAGAGGATGGGAAGATGCTCACCATACCATTATACTTAAGATAGGCATTACCTTGGGAAAGATGAAAGTCTCCTTAGTGAGGGGGGTATGGTGGTCCATGACCTTGCTTTCCCTATCTATCCAAGCTATAACACCAAAGGTATTAGTGGGAGTGGGAATCTCCGTTCACTTTGAGTTGAGATTGACCCACAGCCAATTCATGAGATCTACAAGGTATGATACTCCCACTTGACTAATGTTAGGATTGTTCATGTGCTTGATGTATCTTCTTGTAAAAACTCGTACAAGCTAATTTATCCAAATTCCACCTTGAGTCAAAAAGCCATTGTGTTCTCTTGTTTGATTTGTGTGCTTGCCAAGAAGCCTTTGACATTATCCAAGTCCAAGATTCAAACCTTTTAAATCAAACATTTAAACCTTTGAAATCCAAAATTTGAGTTGAGAATCTAAAACAGTCCAAGTTTGATCAAAAAACCCAATCAAAATCCAAACACTATCTACCATTTAGATCTATACACTCTCTGTTTAGAGCTATAAATTGGCCTGTTAGCGCCATTCTTGTAGCACCATTTGTCAACCAATCAGCTCCATTTTGTCTATGTTAGTGCCAATCCCCTTTGTTTTAGCGCCATACTACTCTATATTAGTTCTATTTTTAGGTCATATCCAAAACATATCCTTTGATTGGTTCTTGAATTTTTGAGCTTCATTTGACCTTAGCATCAGGATACTTTGTCAAAACCACCAAAAATCCAATCATCCCTTTTTGAGTCCAACCTTTGTCCACATTTCCATTTTCAACCTTTGCCAAAATCCATCCACATCATCCCATTGGACCTTAGGGAAATATTACTTTGATATTGGACCCTTGACCATATTCCATCCATTAATCAATTATCATATCCCAATCTTTCACTCCATTTCCATAAGGGTTTTTACAAACCCTAATCCAAATTCATTATCCTCTATCCAACCTTGGAAATGTTTTTAGATCTTTACCCTCCCTTGATTCCATCCAAATTTTCCAAATATTTCACCAACCTTCATCCACATCAAAATTCCAAATTCACTCCAACCCTAGTTTTAGAATAATTGCCCTTACCCTTATCAACCAAAATTATCCAAACCTTATCAACTGCATCCAAAAAACCAACATCAACATCCAAAATCAAATCTATTCAAACCTATCATCAACATCAAACATCAATCATCAACATTCAAAATCAAACCAACATCCAAATTATCCTTCAAATCAAGTTTGTGCAAAAATTAAGTCTAGATCTCATCATCCTCTAATTTATAAGGTGATTAATGCTTTTTCTACCTTAAGTTCTCTTGTAAATTAGCCTTTTACCAATCCTTAGATAAATTGATTTAGGAGCCTAGACAACTCCTAAGTTGATAAACTCTAAAGTATCCCATTTTACTTGACGGTCATTAGTCTACCTTCAAGTGATGTAATCCTTTTCTCTTTTTTCTTAAGCTCATTATTATACCTTAAGAAAGAAGAGAACATCCTTTTGAAATCCAAAGATCTAGCCTTATTTGAGATCTCCTTTGATTTGATCATCCTTTTAAAACATCATCAAATTTTCCCAACATTCTTTTTGATCTAAGGTATCCTTGGTCAATTTTTATCCAAAGTTGTCCTAAGTATACCTTAATCATCCATCCCCAAAATCATTGTCCCCAAATTTGTCCTAAGTACCCCTTCTAATCATTCATCATCCTCAAATCTCATGACCACCCCCAAGCCCATTTACCTTTAATCATCCATCCATCCATCCATTTACCTTTAGTCCAAAAATCCTTTGAAATCTAACCTTTAAGGTCACTCATCCAAAAAATCATCCTCATATCCCATCATTTATCCATTTTATCCTTAGGTCTAATACTTTGAGATTCATTCTCTAAGGTTAAGCCTTCATTTATAATCACATCACCAATTCAAACCTATCCGTACCTTATCACTCACCCACTTATCCTTTCATCCTTGGGTCCAACATTTTGAAATCAATTCTCTAAGGTCATAATCCCTATCCACCTTTCCAACACCAAATCAATTCACACCCAATCCATTGCATGCCCTTGACAAGGTCCCAATATAGGAAAAACAAGGAGATGGAACCTTTTAGAATCACTTTTGGGATGCCTAACGCTGACCAAAATAATATCCCTACAATCTAACAACAATCATCCCTTAATGCCAATGCTATAATAAATCCTTTTGGAATCCAATCAGAAGGTCCCCCAACCAACGTCAATAATGTGGATCAAGATGTCTTAGACTTCATGCAAGACGCTGATTCCATGGACATGCTAGATAGAATCCTAAAATTGGATCCAAATAGATATCTTGAGTTCCTCATCCAAAATGGTGCCACCATACCCACCTCTTCACAACCATATTCATCTAACACAATTCCTAACACATCCCAAACTTCAAACACTACAACAAATCCTACTTCCACATCAACCATAACAAATCCTATCTCTGCATCAACATCAGCTATAACCACATCCACACCCCAAATCACCCTCAATATTCCTAACAACACCACATAGACAAGTACTTCCATGAGTGTACCACAACTTGACATCAACGCCATAGCCTTCATAACTCAATTATTTTCCCAACCACCCTATAACACATCCAACACATAACCCCTTGTCTCTCAACCACCTATCTCACAACCACCTTTTGTGTCATCTTCCATTTAGAATCCTAACCAACAACAAATTCCACCACATGTCATACAAAACTCCTTGCATATCAAAAACACCAAGCCCAACAACATCAAAACCAAAACCCACCTCAACATCAACAAATCCCTCATTTCCTCCAACAAGTAATCCATCAACAATAATCACACATACCACAACCTCTACCAACATAAGATTTATCTATCATTGTGCAAACCTTGATCCAAATGGTTGATGATATGCAACATGGGCACAAGAGAAAACAATTTTCCTTTGAGGATATTTGCCCATACCCATTTGATAGAACCATTCCCATGCCACTCTTCCCTAAAAAATTTGAAACATCAAAATTTGTCATGTACAAAGGGAAAGGGAACCCTAGAGAACACCTTAGGGAGTTTTACATTGCTTTCCTAGAAGTCTCATACGATGACACATACTTGATGAGACTCTTTCCTAGCCACCTAGGTGGCCAAGCCACCAAATGCTTTGCTCATTTTCCCCCCGAAGTCAAAACATTCCATGATCTTGCGGAGAAATTTGTAAATCATTTCACCTATAACTAAATGAACATGAAATATCCATGATGGACCTTTGTAACATGAAATAAAAGAATGTGGAATCCTTCGCCATCTTTTTACAAAGGTGGAGAAGCCTAGCAAGAAAACTCCATTGGCCTATTCCCGAGAAATAATTAGTCATTATGTTTGTGACTAATTTAAATCAAGAAATGGGATTCCATTTTCAAATTCAATGTGTGTCAACCTTTGAGGAGGTTATAGATAAAGGACCAACCATAGAGAGTCCTTATTGCTAAGGGGCCTATCAAAATCTACAACAATGACAACAAGAAAAAAAAAAAAAAAAGTCAATGGCAACAACACCAACACCCCCAACACCAACAACAACAATTCATTACATGATAAACCCCACTTTTGGGGGAAAAAAAAACACTCTTAATGATGGTGTTATCGATGTAAAGATTGTCTAAAACATACAAACCACTGCACCGTCAACTCCATCCACAAGCAACAATGCAAACATTCCCAAGGGAGCACCCAAACAAAACAATGCACCCAAGAGGAGATTCACACCCTTGGGTGAACCTATCGATGATGTTTTGAGAAATATCATCAAGTTGGATATAATAACATTACCACCCATTCACCCTTATGACGATAACCAATTTAAACCCTCTTGGTTTGATGAAAATGCCTATTGTGAATATCATCGTGTGAAAGGGCATAAAACATCTAACTGTATGAGGTTAAAAAATTGCATCTAAGACCTTGTAAATAGAGGTGATATAACCATTGACAAACCTCCAAAACAATCACCTAATGCCAACTTAGGAGCATACAAGGATCTACTTCTAGATCATAATAAGAGAAAATCCTCATCTTCCAATCAAACCTACAATGTTATGCCACCTCCCTCTTCTTTCAACTCCATTGTGGGACAAATAGAAGATTCTTCCAACCATATAAATACCATCACCATTAGAGCCAAGACACCCAATTGTGTTGTTACCACTCATCGAGGCCACATCTCCATCCATGGAACCCCCGCCAATGATTAACCCTCTACATCCACACCTACCAATTCTCCATCCACTCACAAGTATAACCTCCTTGATCACCTTGGAAAGACCCCCGCTCAAATTTCCATCCTTGAGTTGATTCATACATCCCCCTCCACAAGGGCGTCCTTGAAAAAGCCTTGATGGAGACCCAAGTCCTTACTGACTTGAATGTTGATCAGTTCCAATCCATGGTGAGACACATCACCTCTCCTCATCATCTTATCTTCTCTAAGAAAGACCTATCAGCATCCAACGACTCACATAACGAAGCCCTTCACATTGAAGTCCTAATCCACAAACATACTATCAAATGAGTCTTAATAGATGGTGGCTTTGGGCTAAATCTTTCTACTCTAAAACTATTAAAACACTTGGGATACTCTAAGGTGGTTGTGGACTCTAGTGAGTGTATAAACATCAAAGGATATGATGATACCAAAAGATTGTCCAAGGGAACCATTAGACTTCCCATTCAAGTGGGACAAAAGATTTTAGAAACCAAATGTCAAGTTCTTGATCTTAACCTCCCATAAAACATTCTCCTTGGCCGACCATGGATCCATGCCATGCAAGCCGTTCCATCCACTTTTCATCAATGCCTAAAATTCCCATATAATGGCATGGAGGTCACTATCTATACCGATCCTTGCCCTTTCCAATACTACAGCTTTTTGGAAGGACATGATCAAACTTTCTGCCCTTATAACAATGCCACTAAAGCATCCATCGCTAACACCAATCCAAAATCTTCCATCTCACACATTGATCCTTCCAACATAGCATCCACATCACAAACCTCAACCCCTCTCAAGGTCAAGATCAAGATAAGTGACATGGGATGTTGAGAATATGATCTACATGGCACATTTTGCATAGGCTTACTCCCACTATCCCCTAAGGCATTTGGTACCCCTAAGGACAATGAAGTCTCCATGGTAATCATCAAATGCAAGACATCTCCCATATTCAAGTGCAAACACTTCATGGAACAAGATGTCCTCAAAGACATATCCTCTTGGTTATACAAAAATGAAGAGGAACAACAAGAAGCTCCTATCCTCCCTATGGAGATCTATGGAAAGGGTCTCAAGATTGTCAAATACATGGGTTACAAAGGACAAGGTGGCATAGGCCTTCATGAACAAGGAATTGTTGAGCCTATTCAAGAAACAAGGAATCCTTATCTCCATGAGCTAGGGTATGGAGAACAAGAGTCTACCCCCACCAAACTTGAGTGTATCTTGAGTGAGGATGCTAGGTCTTTCCCTATGATTGATAGCGTCAATGAGGAGGACCATTACGAATCCTTTGCTAATTTTTCTGATCTTTTTGAATCATCCATATGCACCATTTACACCATATCAACCATGCCATCAACATCCAACAACCTACCTCTCACCTACCCCTAACTCATAGATTGGTATCAATAAGGGCCTCACGTCCTTGATGTCACACAAAATGATGAAGCTATTGTAGAATTCCTAGGGGTTAGAGACCATATGCCCCTTGGAGTCCATAGAGCTAGATACATCATGGAAATAAATACCTCCGCATAATTTGGGGAGACAATCCAATATCATAGTCACAAAAATATAAACATATAAATTACATCCCCTAATGAAAACCACTTTGTGGCACTTTCAGATGACAAAAAAATCAAAATAAAGGACGTATCCCCTAGTGAAAACCTCCCCAAAGTGCTAGGGGATGAGAAAATGGATCTCCCCAAAGTCCCAGAATTGTATCAAGAAAGATCACCAATCTTAGTAGAAGCATCACATGAAATGAACCTTGGAATAGAAGAAGCACCCAAGATCACATTCTGAGTAGAATCTATTATAGCAGTAGAGCAAGAGGCCTTCTTGGCCTTCTTTAAACAAAGGAGTCATAACTTCACATGGACATATACTGATATGCCAGGGTTGGACCTCACATTGGTAGTGCACCATCTTGTTGCACATCCTGAAGCAAATTTAGTAAAACAAAAGCTAAGGAAAATGAATCCCGAAGTTGTACTACTTGTCAAAGCTAAGCTCAAAAATCTCCTAGATGTTGGATTCATTCAACCTATCAAATATCCTAAATGGGTGTCGAATATTGTGCTGGTAGCTAAAGTCACTGGGGGCATACGTGTGTACACCAATTTCAGAGACCTTAATAAGGCATGCCCTAAAGATGACTTTCTACTACCCAACATAGATATCATTGTGGATCTCACTATTGAACACGAAATGTTTCCCCTCATGGATGGATTTTATGGCTATAACCAAATCAGGATAGTAGAAGAGGATAAACATAAAACAAGCTTCATATGTCCATGGGGAACCTACTACTAGGTTGTGATGCCCTCTAGCTTGAAAATGTTGAATCCACATATCAGAGAGCCATGATAGTCATCTTCCATGATAGTCATCTTGCATGACCTTTTCTACAACAAAATGGAAGATTACGTAGATGATTTGTTGGGAAAATTAAAGACTAGATAAGATCATTTGAATGTGTTGGCAAAGATCTTTGAAAGATTAGAACAATACAAGGTTCGGCTAAATCTTAAGAAATGTGTCTTTGGGGTCACCTTTGGAAAACTCCTAGGGTACATTGTATCAAGAAGAGGAATTGAAGTCGACCCTACTAAGGTTAAAGCTATAGTAGACATGCCTCCACCTAAAACACTCAAACAACTCTACATAGCCTTTAAGGGAAGCTTCAATCCATTTGTCGCTTCATAGCACAACTTGTATATAAGTGTCAACCATTCCAACATCTTCTTCAAAAAAATACAACATTTGTATGGGATGTAAAGTGTTAGAAAGCCTTTGAATAGCTATAGGAATATCTTGCTACACCATCCATCCTTATTCCTCCAAAGCAAGGGCAACCCCTCCTTTTATACATCTTGACAACATAAACAACAATAGGGGCCTTGCTAGCACATGATGAACAAGGAAATAGAGAGCCATATATTATATCAGTCGCACCTTGTTGACCTATGAGATGAACTATACTCCTATTGAATGAGCATGCCTCACAGTTGTCTTTACCTCACAAAAGATAAGATACTATATGCTCAATCATAAGACAAAACTTATTGCCAAAATTGATCTGCTGAAATATATATTGACTAGAGCAACTCTCACTAGATGAATGGCTAAGTGGGTTATGATCCTAAGTGAGTTTGACATTGAGTACATAGAATGAAAGGCTATCAAAGGACAAGTAATTACTGATCAATTAGCCAATGCACCTATTTCAACAGAGCAACCATTACTTTTAGAGTTCCTGGATGAGTCAATACTTATAGTAGCACCAATGATAGATACATGGAAAATGTATTTTGATGGATCCTACACACATCATGGCTTGGGGGTAGGAATTTCTTTGTTACCCCTCAAGGAGACACTATTTCCATGCACAAAAAATGTAGTAGAATATGAGTCTCTCACCATAGGGCTTTGCATGGCCATCCAATAGAAGATTGAAAAGATTACAGTTTATGGTGACTCCCAGCTAGTTATCAGACAAGTCAACAATGAATATAAAACAAAAGATGACAAGCTCTTACCTTATAAAAGAATGGTTGATGATTTCAAGGACTACTTTCATGACATACATTTTGAGAAATACCAAGGTTAAATAACAAAGCAGTAGATACCATGGCTACTATAGGATCCCTGGTGTACATGAAAAAGGATAGTAAGAAATGTGAGTTCCTGATTGAAGAACTTCTAATGCCAACTTATGATGTCCTACAATCTGAGCTAGTATGCGACATTATTGGTTCCCTATCTCCATGGTACTAAGAGACCCACATGTACCTCCATGAAAACATCATTCCACCCAACATAACATCCACACAACACCGCACTTTCATATGCCGAGCCTCCTGCTTCACCATCATAGGTGACACCCTTTACTAAAAAAGTCTTGATGGTACTCTTTTGCGATGCCTCGATTCTAGGGAAGCTGAAGTGGCCTTACAAGAAGTACACAAAGGTATTTGTGGGGCACACTCTAGTGGACCTACTCTAGCAAAGAAGATTCTAAGGACATGATACTACTAGCCCACCATGGAATAGGATATTCATCAGTTTGTGAAGAAATGTCTCCCATGTCAGCAACATGGTGACCTTACCCATGCACCATCACATGAACTACGACCGATCACAACTCCCTAGCCCTTCTCACAATAGGGGCTCAATCTCGTAGGCAAAATTCACCCACCTTCATCCAATGGACATAAGTTCATAATCACCACAACTGAATATTTTACCAAGTGGGTAGAAGCCATTCCACTCACTTACACCACTGGCATCCAAATCACAAAATTCATCCGCCACTACATAATATGTCATTATGGCATCCCATGTTCCATCATCATCGACAACATGAAACTATTCAAGAGCCAAGAAGTTCGTACTCTTTGCAAAAAGTTCCACATCCAACATCATTTTTGCACACCATATTACCTTCAAGGTAATGGTCAAGTCAAAGCTTCCAATAAAACCATCTTACACATCCTAAAGAAGACAATTAATGAAGCTAGCCGTGACTGGCACCTCTAGTTTAATCCTGCCCTATGGGTTTATCACACAAGCATTCGTACCTCCATAGGAGCCACTCCATACTCTTTAGTATTTGGTTTTGAAGCCATCTTGCCTATTGAGGTCAAGCTCCCCTCTCTCATAATATCATTACAGAATATCATTACTGAGGAGGAGTATCAAGTTGCATGCCTAAATGAGCTAGAACTTCTAGATAAAAAGCATCTAAATGCTCTAAAAAATCTCTAGGCCTACCAAAATCACCTACACATAAGCTACAATAAGAAGATTAAGAACCGTCGATTTGAGATATGTGACCTTATCCTTATGGAAAATCAGAGGAACCTACAAGAGCATTACAAGAAGGGAAAGTTTGAGCCTAATTGGTTAGGACCCTATGTCATAACAACTAACTATGGATTAGGAGCTTATCAGCTTGTAACACTTGAGGGGCATCCTCTGGATGAGCCAATGAACATCATGCACTTGAAAAAATTCTATGCCTAACCGATCGAGTATCCCAAGTCAAAAAAATACAAAAAAAAGAAAAAAAGCAAAAAATCAAAAATAAAAATCAAAAATCAAGAAAAACCAAAGTGCAATAAAGCTATCTAATGGTGAAAATCACTTCAGTGACACCTTGGATAAGTACCATGGTGAAAACCTATCTCAGGCATGTTGATCATGATGTTAGTCACAACAATGAGAAATAAAAGTTACACAACAACCTTTATTTATCTTGAAAGATATGATAAATTCAAAGTGAATTTATGATCCCAAGTCTCTGTACATTAGTTCATAATGATCTGAAATTACTCGGATGGTCAATATGTAAGTTATTTTCCATCAGGGGCCTTACATACTCAATTTCAACTATCTGTATCCTAATATGCAAATTTCACTTAGTTTTCCCCATTTTCTATAAATTATCAACAAATGATATTAAATCTTATTGTATCTAACCAGATCATGTAGATATTCATGTAAAGTTTGATCAATTCTTCTAGCTATCACTCTAGTTAAAACTATTCATGATTATTGTGATTAGTCCTGAAACTATCTCTTATTTTATTGAACTTTGCACCAATCTTCACTTGACTTTTCTTCTGCACTGTAAATTTGTTCAAATAATGTGTCTACAAGTAGATATTTCTATGATTCTTATCATTATTTATGATTATTTGCATGATATTTGTAATTCTACATGCACTTAGTTCAAATACGCTCATGATCTTCATGTGTCTATGGATATCAACATATTTTGTGTTCTGCTTTTCATATATCAGTATGTCTACAATTATGATGAAAGTGATTCAATGAAATTTAAAGAAATTGAACTTAGCATTCTAATTTTATTGAAATTAAATGAATCTTCAGTCATTGATCCACATATAGCCTTGATACTGTCATGACAGAGAAGAATTTAATCAAACCATATTTTCACTAGGTCATTCCATAGCTAGATATAATAAATGCGAATCTTCAAAGGAAAGGAATGAATACAACATGCACAAATTGAAATGCACTCCAAGGGATGTGGGAAATCATAGTGGCATATCAAGAATTCATCCATAGATTACATAGGATTTATGATTAGTTGTAATCACAAGTATTCATCTTCATTAAATATGCAAAAGGAATATATATTTACAATTGACCTTGAGTATTGGCCATGACATTCAATAGTCCAAACTCAATTAAGCTTTGAATAGTTTCCAAATGGCAATCCATATCCTTAAATAGAAAAAGGACAGGAAATAGTTACATTGATCCAATAGTTAGGATTCAATCATGATGTTCCAATGGTTAGGAATGGTGGCACATGATCATCATTTGGCAATCATTGGTGGAGACAACTAACATAGGAGAATATTCACTGCATCTTTGCCTTGGTCTACCCTCCAGCTGGCAGACAACATACTCCTGAGGTGATGTCTTCTATTTCTAGTTCATGTTGTCCTTGTCTGCAAGTTTGCAGTTTCATCCATTTTAGTTTTCTTCTGTAGCATCTAACCTTCTTCTCCTTTTGCATGCTCTGTGCAACATCTTCCAAGCTTTACTTGGCTCCAATACCTTGCAATAGACATACATGAATTAAACACAATCATTTGATAAACTAGCAGGAAATTGAACACAACATTAAGTGTAAGAGGAGGCTTAGGATATTGATAGTGAGATGTGAATGTGAATATCTAGATATGGATATCGGATCAGGATATCTAGATATGTGAAATGTCTAGATGGTTGAAATATACAGATGAAATCGCTAGGAGGAAACTCCTTTTGTGTTACTTTGAGGTGAAGTGATGTCATCAGGACATGGATATTAAAATAAGGTCTGGCTCTTCAGAAGTTGAAATCCATAAGGGTTAATATCTGGGTGATGTAAGCATACTCAATGTTCTTTATAAACTTGGGATGACATGACATCATCGGGATATGGATCTTGTCTTAGGTATGGATATTATCGAGACTAATATCCATGTGGTCTAATTATTTGGGTGATGTCAACAAGGCAACATTACTTTGTTATATAGTGGGGATGTGACATCATCAGAACATGGAGGTGACATCCTCCAAGAATAGGCTACGTGTCACCATCTTGCAGTAGCATGGAGAATCTTTCCTGCTGACAAGATTCTCCCGTGAGGATGTGCTATCATCTAATCTTCAATACTTGTGGTCTCACTATTTCATTTAACCCTTCGACACCTAGCACCATCTTATTGATTTAGAGGGAATATCAAAGTCATGGATATTAACTTTGCTTTCTTTGTGAGGCCAAGATGATATGATGTTATTGGGATATGGATGTTTTAGTTGGGATGTAAAGTTAAGATCTAGATGTAAACTAATATTTTTGTGCATGACGTTTAAACTCATTAAGTCCTTTAAATTTGACATCTGGATATAATCAGAGGTTAGGATATTAAGTTAAGATTTGGATGTTATGGCAATGCGAATATCCATGTGCCCTATTAACCGATGTAGCTAGGGTAAAAAATTAAGGTAAATACATAAACAATAATAACGAAACCTTTAAAAGCACAATATAGCACAAGATAACATGAAAATCAAAACAACAAATGCAAAAGAAAATGAATCTCTACACTAAACTTGATTTATCTCCATTGCTCTTCTCAACCTTGCATGAGCATGAAAGATTTTGAAGGATTGCTTATTGGAGGAATGTTGGGTGCTCACTATTTCAGCAACATAACAATGGCATAGGATGAATGATGCAAAGGATTTAATGGTATTTCAACAACATAAGGATACTTGAAACTCAATGCATTGAAAATGGCTTGTGATAGGGTTGATTTATAGGCAAGGATTGAATTGAATTGATGGTTGTGATTGAAAGGCTAGTTGAATGATGTGGACGACTAGGATTGATTAGGTTTTCCACTCCATGAGGGAGTTGTAGTCATGTGATAGGTGTACAAAGGAGAATAAAGGAGACCTATTAGTTGTACATGTGAAGGATATTAAATGAAAGTTGTACTATCACACATGACTCAATTGAGAGGTGGACAAGTGTTGGAATGTGGTGAGAGGTGAGGACCTAATTCAAATATTTTATTTGAATTACTTGGGACATGTGAGTGGGATAATTTAAACAAATATTTTATTTATTTAAATTAGAGGAAAGGTGGGAAATTAATTAAATAAATATGATTTATTTAATTAATTGGCTAGTGGGATAAATGGGAAATTAATTAAATAAATGAGATTTATTTAATTAATTGGCTAGTAAGATAAATGGGATTAGGATGGGAAATTAATTAAATAAATAGGATTTATTTAATTAATTAGAAAGTTGGATACGTGGAATTAGGAGTGGGATTAGGAAAAAATTCTACATGATGTCTCTAATAATGTATTTGACTAGGTGTTACAATACATGGACAAATTTGGGTGTCTACAACCGAACTTTGACCAACTATAGCTTCTTTGTTTTAATGAATTTCAGGGTGCTTCAAAAATCAAACCTACTTGGATTTTCATGCTCTTTCACTTGGTAGGATCTATAATATGAAATTCAAAGTTTGAAAATCTGACTTGTGACTTGAGGTCTGGATATGCCTAGGATGACATCCTGACATGCATTTGATACCGATTGTTTTACCATACTGCCCAAAAGCAAGGGAAACCAACCAAGCCAAAGAAAAAGTTGGGTCCATATTTTGCTGGGGCAAAATGGGGTGTGTTGTGTAACCACACAACAACTTGCCACTTAAGAAAACACCTAAAATTCAAATAATTCAAGAGATAAAAACAAATTAAGACATAATGCTCTAACTCTTGTCAAATGCAAGCATCTTGACCTTTCTGAATGATATCATGTCCATCAATATAACAAGTAATGAGAAGGAATTTGGTGTGTGCATGTGATTCATTTCCCTCATCTTGAAGATAAGTTGAAAACACTAGCAACATGCGTTAAGCTACATAGTTTGGTTTAACCCTCAGCCAATCTGGACAGAGCCTTGTTGCCAGCAAACATCGATAGCCCCAACAAGGTTATCTTTTCAATTCTCCTAAGTAGAGCCCCACTGTCAGACAGGTGTCCATAGCTTTGGTAGAGTTACTTGGATGGCCTAAGTATATTTCTTTCTTTTAAATTTTCATAAGATATGATCATGTAGGCACATTTTCAAGGTGTGGACACTTGCTATTTAGGTTGAGAATTGCAATGGTAGAAAGGACAAACCTTTAGATTATTCACTTAACACTACACTAGCATGTTCAACAAATCTAAGGCTGTTAGGTGTATTCTGTGAGGATCTCCTTGAACAAAAGAGTTACCACTGATGAAAAAGATATCACAAACCTTATCAAAGGTACTTAAACTGATAGGAGCTAAAACCTATGTAAGAATCTATATTCATTTCTTGAATTGTGACAATTTCACTAGTTTTCTTAAGTAGAAATGGGCACTATCTTGCCTGACCAAAACAGGGACTCAACAACAAGAAAAGTAACGTAACACACAAAGAAAACTATACAAAAGGGAAGTAAAACCAAACAAAGTGGGATAGAAAGGAAAGAAGAACAAAACCAGAAAGGAAAGGAAAGAAGTAGCTATCCTACTAGACTATATACTATACACTACAAGGTAAACAAAACCCAGGGTTAGGCCCACAAACACCTATATTCACATACTTCCTTAGATCATGTAGGAGTATCATGGCACTAGTTAGGGTTCTAATCCTAGCAAATTCATCTTTGTATTCTAAAAAATAATCTTTTGTTCTAAATTCATTGTGTTTAACAGAATAATTCCTAATGATTAGCAATTGAGGAATTTCATTATGTTCATGACTGATCCATTGACATGTTTTATCCTTTGAATTTCCATAATCAAAATGACAATCAAGATCATTCGCTAGGGAAAGGAGAAATACAACCTGGTGTATTTCCTACTTTGTTGGACATGCTTGTTCATTGCTAGCTAATCTTCCATTTGATGACTTTGCATTTCCATTGTTTGACTGAATATCTTGTCCCACTTCAACCTGAAGGATGTATGACCCCTGATGGATTATTTCCTCATCTATATCCAATTCCACTTCTTCATTTTGTATGCTTATCTGGTTTGACTCAATATCTTCTCCCACTTCAACCTAAAGGATGTATGACCCCTGATGGATTATTTTCTCATCTATATCCAATTCCACTTCTTCATTTTGTATGCTTATCTAGTCTTTAACCTTAGGAAATACCTCAATGTATTCATCAATTCTCTACACATTAGCACTTAAATGAGTATGATCATCATCATAACCTAATATTTAAATCTATCATTTCTACATCATTTAATTGTAAAGGTGAAACAAAATTTGATAGATAGGAATACTTCCCTATTTCATTTTCAAAATAGCACTGGATCAAGATCTGATCATGCACAGCAACAACATAACTATCTGTATCTTCAATTTTCATGAATTGTTCATCAAATAGTTCACTTCTACCATCCAGTAGAGTGTCTAGTTCCATTGTCTTGCAACAATTTTGGATTAGATCATTTAATTTGAAGGAATCAAATAATAAATTAGTATTTACTCTCTTATATATGACTCCTTCAGTTGTTGTCATAACATCCTCTTTAGCAGTTGTGTATTTCAGTTCCTTCACAACCTGTTTACACTTCTTTGCCCAATCATCTTCATCAATACTATCAGAATCAGATCTAGGGACATTATCCTGACAAGTATTTCTTAATAATTTGATATATTTATTCAACATATCAGGATCATTTTCACATTTCTTCTTTTCCTCATTAAATCCATCCCACTGGATATCTGATGACTGGAAACAAGGTGTAATTTCTTCTCTATATTTCTAAAAGGTTCATACCTACAATCTACTTCTTTCATATTTGAAATTTGATAGAGATGCTGAGAACTCTCACTTTTACCATAAAATGATTCAAGGAAAGATATTCCATTCCCCTTATCTCCTAGAATTGATTCAACCACTACATTTTTTGGATAACTTTGAACCTCTGGTGTTGTATCTTCTGGCTGCTCTAGAATTCTTTTATCTTTCTGCCAAATTTCATCCCTAAACACTTCTAAGAAAGGAATTAGTTCCTTTATTAAAGCTAAATCCAACCTTGTGAGGAATGTTACATGACTAACTTCACCATGCTTTGTAGAATTATATATCCTGCACCTTCTAGATAATCCAAAGTTAGATAAACTTTGAGGATAAAGTTTCCTATTTAAAGTTTCCTACAAGAAAGGAATATTAACTTGGAAGTTATCTTCCTCACGTGATCTTTGAGATAATTCTCTATGAAATGGAGGGATCCTAAGGTTAGGATCTTCATACGAATCCATTGAAAGTGATACCTTATGTTTAATTTTTAGAATTTTGAAATTTTAATGAGATCTTGGCACATGAAATGAGACCTCCCTTGGAATTTACCTACCCACCTCGACACGTTGGCGAAGTCCATTTGGCGCCATGACCTATGGAATGTAAAATGTCACTCCTAGCCTTGAGGATTCAATCAAGTGGTCCTTAGGTTGATATTACCATTCTAAGCTTGACATATGATTGCTACCATTTGCATATAACTGTACATTTATATAATGAGTGTTCTAAGATCTTTATAACAACCTTCTCTATTTTTCTGGGACAACACTATCCTAATATGTGTTGACAGTGCTAAAATGTGAATAATGGTATGATGATTAGTAAATACTCTTAGGACCTTGATGACTATCCTAGCAATCATATGACTAGTTTTTAATTACTTGATCCTCCCAAATGGAAGCTTTTCTCGTCAAACAAATATATGGTTGTCCATATATTGCATGCTAATTCATGATTGCATGCTTGTCCATAAGTGTATTGTGTCATAGTTAGTCTATTGGCCTTGCTAGGGTTGTCTTTATGTGGAATGACATGATTGACTTGATGGGTTTGTCTTCCCTTCTTAATTTAGGATTTCTACTCTTTGATTACCAACACAAGTATCTCTTCATTATGACAATCCTCTTCTTTCTCTCTTCTACACTCCCTACTTGTAGACTTCACATTCATTATGCCAAAGTATAAGTATCTTGTAGGAAGACAATAATGCCTTTGATACATGATCTAGTCAACCTAGGGTTGTCTTTGATCTTTGTATGACAAACACCTAATTAATTCTAGCTACTTGTAGTACCTCTAAGAATCTCCTATAATATCACCAATTTCATGACTAGTTATGCATACATTGCCACCATTGGAGGACACGTTTCAATGCCTAAAACCTTAATCTATGCCTGAACATGTGTGAACAAAATTTAGAGATGTATGCTATTCATTCTACCTAACTAGAGCCCATATTTCATAAGGTTTTCTGGGCAAAATAAAAAGAGCTAATGGACTTATCCATTGTTGTATTGACTGTGACAACCATGATTAGAGGTTAAAATACATTGCATTTACATTATTTCATGCTATTTAAATGGTGATTAACATATTTGTGTGATTAACATCTATTCTCTATAAAGTACATATTAAAAGATTAGATTATAAGACAAGATATAGTAATATGAGATCATGATATTTAAGATATACCAATGTAATATCACAAGGCATGGTATATAAGATATAAAAATGTAGAATCAACGATGTAAATTCTCTAAAATAGAAAAATATGTCAACATTTGATTGTAAATGCTCATAATAGCTAGGTAGAAACATTGATAAGAGATGGAACAAAGACAAGATGATCAATATAATGATAGACTGTGAATGTTCTAAGAAGCTAGAACCTCACTCAATGTGAGTATATTGGATAATGCTTTAAGAAGTTAGATCAAATAGTGTAAGAACATATGTAAAGAAAAGAGCCATTAGTATCATTGGATACAAAACCAAGGATCAAAATATAAGATGTAAAGAATTGAGAGAAAGGACCAAGGAAAAAACATAATTAAGTAGACAAGACAAGATAAGACAATGTACAGATGAAATATGAAAGATAAAGATCATGAGATCAAAATGTAAGCCATCCATAAAACCATCACAAGCATTGCATAATAACTCCTCACTAAGACTTCTAATATCATAAGTTGCTAATGTATCATCATAAAAGAATAAGCAATCATGTGAAGCAATAGAATAATCATGATGAGGCTCATCATCAACATGTATAATGTGAGGTAGCACACTTAGAGAATCATCATGATATATAGGAAAAATATGAGAAAGGTAATAAACACAATATTCAACACTAGGGAAATAATCATAAATATGTAGTACCAAAAACCATGCATATCTCTAATCTTGGAAGATGGTGAGAGGAGTATCACTATAAAATACAAGAATTTCATTAGTAGGAGGTAAGATTATGTAATCAATGCATGTCCTACAAGGTGCATCACAAGGTCTAGATCATTAGTATGTATGTGCTCACCACTATCCATATGATCATCATTAGGCTTACTATGAAAAATGAAATATGAAGAAGAATAAACAATATCAAATCACAATGAACTATTTCACCATCTATAGGTATATCATGCAAAGAAGGTGTGCTCAAAGGTAATAGTTCATTAGAGATATGCACACCACAAACACTCTTCATAGATGAAGGATGCAAGCTATGGCAATTATGAAGAGGTGAAGTAAAACTATCTAACAACGAAGGAAACTAATAAGCAACTCCTTAATGTTAGAGAATAAACATAAATGATCATTTAGTGCTTCTATTTTCAATGTGTTTCCATCAATATAAATGACTCAAGAACAATATGACCACATATTGCCACCGGTTGAGGACACATTTCAATGCCTAAAAGCTTAATCTATGCCTACACATGTGTGAACAACATTTAGAGGTGTATGCTATTCATTCTACCTGACTAGAGCCCATATTTCATAAGGTTTTCTGGGCAAAACACAAATAGATAATGGACTAATCCATTGTTGTCTTGACTCTGATAGCCATGATTAGAGGTTAAAATATCAAAATTCCACAACCTTTGCTAGCATCCTCCCTAGTTGTACACCAAAAAGGATGTTTGGAACAACGTATGGACAACCATCAAAGAATAAAGGATATAAGAAATTTGTCACATGCTATAATTGCAATTGCCCTTGTAGACATGTATACAAAGTGTGGAAGCATAGACAAGGCATGTGAACTATTTAGCATGATACCCCAAAGAAATGTTGCCTCATGGAATGCAATGATTACAAGAAATGAACAAAATGGATTTTTTGATAGGGCTTTAGAAACTTTCAAGAAAATTCAATTGGTGGGTGTAAAGCCAAATTCCAAAACATTTGAAATGGTATCTTTGGAACACAGTATAGACATCCATCAAAGCATAAAGGATATAGCAATTTTGTCAAAAGTTGTAGTTGCAACTACCTTTCGAGACATGTATGCAAAGTGTGGAAGCATAGACAAGGCACGTGGACTGTTTGATACTTGACACCACAAAGAGATGTCCTCTCATGGAATGCAATGATTGCAAGATATGCAAAAAATGGATTTGTTGAAAAGATTTTAGAAACTTTCAAGTAAATACAATTGGCATGTGTAAAGCCAAATTCCACAACATTTGCCAATATCCTCCCTATATGTACACCAAAATATGATGTTTGGAACAACATATGGACAACCATCAAAGCATAAAGGATATAGGATATTTGTCACATGCTATAATTGTAGCTGTCCTTGTAGACATGTATGTAAAGTATGGAAGCATAGACAAGACATGTGAACTATTTGGCATGATGCCCCAAAGAAATGTCGCCCCATGGAATGCAATGATTACAAGATATGAAAAAAATGGATTTCTTGATAAGGCTTTAGAATCTTTCAAGAAAATGCAATTGGCAGGTGTAAAGCCAAATTCCAAAACCTTCAAAATGGTATCTTTGGAACACAGTATAGACATCCATCAAAGCATAAAGGATATAGCAATTTTGTCAAAAGTTGTAATTGCAACTACCCTACGAGACATGTATGCAAAGTGTGGAAGAATAGACAAGGCATATGGATTGTTTGATACAACACCACAAAGAGATGTCCTCTCATGGGATGTGTTGTGTGGTTACATAACACGCCCCATTTTGACTTGGCAAAACAGGGACCCAACTTTTGGCTTGGCTTGTGTTGTTTGCTTTCTGGCAGTTTGGTAAAAGTAAGTCATGTTCATCATGATGTAGAATCAAGATGAGGTAAGTCATTATTATGAGGTCAGTTTGTCATTATTATGAGGTTAGTTTGTCAAAATTTGTATTTCATTTCTGTGACCTCATATTTAGAAAGATCATTAAATTTCATGCAGGTTTGCCTTTTACATCACCCTAATATTCATCAGGATGTGAAAGTTGTGAACAGTCAAAGTTTTGGTCAAACTTGATATTCGCAAGGGGAGGATCATATTTTATAACCCCAGTCATGTTATCAAAGATCATCATGATCTTAGTCCATCACCCGATAAGTCATGCGGTCCAAATATCCAGACGTCAACTTTAAGTGATGGTGACCCTTACCCGTCAAACAGCCTTACATTTCGTGAGCGTCATATTTCCAAATGTAACCCAATATTTTTTAATATCCTCTTGCCACGAAATTTCACCCTAAGCCAATATCCTGATGATGTCATCCAAGTCCAATAAACAAAGAAGCAAACATGATGATGACATCATCATCACATTTACCTCTCGGCAGGATATTGTCTAAACATGATCATGTTCGCATAACATGACGATGATGTCATGACGTCTTTCCGATATAATGAACGAATATCTGGATGACATCACCCTGATATCCTGAGAGTTAGAAAATAATGACTTCGGCCCTCATCATCATCTAAAAAACACAGCTTGATATTTTCGAATATCCTCCTAACGTTTAAAACACAGCCTAATGGCGCGAACATCACCCGATATCTAAACATAACCTGACGTTTTCAAATATCATCTTGCCATTTAGATATCACCCTGCTCCCATTGCCTCCATTAGCATTAAATGCACGCCGAGGTGGTTGGTATTTCCTGCCGATCATTAAACCCGATGGAACACCTGGCGAAATCCTGACTTGCCGTGCAGAAAATCAATGAATAAAATCTAATCTGTCAGGATTTGCCCTAAATTTACCCTAATTGCAAGGTTAAAAGGTAAATCTAATGCCATTTTCACATTTACCTTGTGAAGAAATTACTTTTTATAGAGCACAGCTTCCATATCCTCTTGCAGGCAATATTACGACGAGTGAAGTTTGTAAGCAGCAGAAAGTGCATGATCATGAGCAAGAATTAAGAGCACTTTCAGAATTCCATTGGTATAAAAAAGAATCAGCATAACCAGGTAAGTAAATGAAACCCTCATCATGTTGTTTCTGTAATAGTCAGGTATGATGTTGTAAGTCTGGTTTATGCATCCCCATGAGGGACTTATGCTGAATGAATGTAATATGCATGGTGAATATTAAAGATAAATTGTTATATGTATGCCTGTGAAAACCCATTGTAAGACAAGATTTTGTTAATTGCAGGTACCCATGACTAACAAGAGGTTCATTAAGTGTCAGGCAGAATTTAGTAAGCCCATGTTCTCATCTCAGAGGGGTGTCCTGTTCAAGTATGGCGCAATTACAGATACCCATCAGGGAAGTATCAATTTGGAAGCCTGGTCAGCTAGGCTGAATGATGAGAATAATAAGAGTCCTGTGATGGATGCAGTTTTCGTATTCAGAATGTGGAACGCTACTGGTTTTCCATACTCTATAGAATCTCTGGAGCTGGTCATCGAGTGTGCCTAGAATTATAACCCAGAGACAAGGCAGGTGATGAAGCATGGGAGGATATATGCTGACCTATCCATCAGGGGTCTGTCCAAGACATTGGGATTGCCATTGGGTAGCAAGGTCAAAAGTGTAGACCTGAAGAAGTCAGAGAAGGAATATGAAAACAATAAGAAACAAGCCAGGAAGAATATGTATCAATGGAGGGCTGAAAACAGTACATATCCTGCGGCAGCTAAACTTCCTGTGCATCTATTCAAATATGATTTTGCTGATGAATATCAGTATATGATTGCACTACTAAACAGAGTAACAGGCCAGCCTGATGCTGGTAGTTTCAGAGATTGGATGTATGGTATAATAATGATGTGTTTATATTCAGATATCAAGCCACTGTGGGGCCAGCTAATAAGTGATGCTCTACATGAGTAGCTGATGAACCTAAGAGGTTCAAATTGTGCTTTCTATATGACATCTTATATTGTTTATTCCTGTGCATACCAAGGCACATTTGATGCA
The DNA here is from genome assembly GCA_027924645.1 of Cunninghamia lanceolata. Classification (NCBI taxonomy): domain Eukaryota; kingdom Viridiplantae; phylum Streptophyta; class Pinopsida; order Cupressales; family Cupressaceae; genus Cunninghamia; species Cunninghamia lanceolata. Next base: position 17,107,078 of record BSBN01001807.1, on the reverse strand, counting down.
ATAGCTACCGATGGAAAGCTTACAGGTACAAATGCTATGCATATCTGGGATCATCATCCCTAGCTGCAAAGAGCCAATTACCTCCAAGACTACAAACTGGTCAATGATGCATTCTCCATGCATCTGGTGAGGACCATGGAGGAGGACAGAACAAAGAGATTGAGCATGGAAGCTCAAGAAATTATCTACAGGCATGGAGCCTGGTACATACAATTTGCCACCTTTTCCTACATAAGGATTGAAGGTTTTGAGGGGCATCCTCTCATGTTGCCAAGGTATCCCACTGATGTAGTGGTACTTATGGAGTTCATCAGGCAGAGCTCCATAATGACAAAAATGTACAAGGATGCCAAGAAACTGCCACCGATTTTGTTTCCAGTCACCATTGGCTGGTATATGTGCCTAGATTCTGAACACATAAAGAAGGTGATGATCACCTTGAATAAGATGAATCTGCAGCCTTTTCCACTAAGCAGACCATATGATCCTTATGGTAGGATGCAGAAAATAGTAGGAAGGCCTATTCATAAAAGGCACCTAGAGGATTTCTGGGCTGATTGCAAGGATGAAGCAGAAGGAAGGAGAAGAAGGTATCAAAGGTTAACATTGAATCAAATCAGAACCTTTGATTGCATCCCAATCTCTCAACAATTGAAGAAAGATAATGGCAGGATAATTGCAGATGAGTATGAGTAGAAGAAAATATATAATAATACCATCTCTGCTCCTGACCTCACCATACAGGAGGATATATCCTTGGACCCCTTCATTGCCAGGACCATGCAACTAACCCAAGCTTGGGTTGATGAATAGATAGAGGCATTGAAGAAGAAGGGTGTTGCCATTACGGTGGACAACAAGAAGAAGGGGCAGGATATTCCTGGGGATGAGTATGATGACTTCCTGAATGAAAAGAGGAAGACTAAGGGAGATAGACTCCCTCCACCACAACAAAAGAGCAAAAGACCCCCAAGGGGCAAGAAGGTAATTAAAGAACCCAAAGGGGTTATTATTGAAAAGGTAGTATTTGTAGCTGAGGAGGCAACAGCATCAGGATCTGGATCAGAATCAACATCCCCTCCAAGGACAAGGAAAATAAAATCCAAGAAGAGTGAGACAACAGAGCTTGGAATCACTGAAACCCTAGAAGAGGGTCAATCCTTGAGAAAACATGATGAAGAGGATATCCTCATGGAAGAAGAGCCTGAAGAAGAAGATGCTCCTTTGATAATAAAAAGGAAAAGAAGAGCTCCACAGGTGGTGGTGTCTACCCCACCTAAGAAACAAAGAACCTCTATGAGAGGTGAAATAAGACAACCCCCTATATTGTTACAAGGGGCAGGTAGTGAAGTGCCCAAGGAACTTCAACATAATATTCCACTTCCTACCATTGTCAAGTTCAAAACTAAACTTGCAGAGGAACAGATGAAAGAAACTTCTCAGGCACAAGCAGGGCATATCTCATTAGAGGAGACAATTAATTTGTCTGATGATGAAGTTGTACAGGAAGTGACTGCACAAAAGATGGAAACACTTGTTGCTGGTACAAGTATGACCCCTCACAAGCCTCCACCAGTTCAAACTATATTGGAGGAGATGAAGCAAGTGGAGGCAGAACAAGAAAAGAGCCCAGAGGAGATAGCTCAGGAAATAGGGCTAGAAACATTAATTACCTAGGTGACAAATCCTGCAGTGGTGGACCTAACAGAGAAATAGGATGTGAATTCTGAACGTCTAGCAAGATCACCTGATAAGGGACACCCTGCAGAAGAAATAAAGGTGGAAGAACCAGAGATTCATACTTCAGAAGTAAGCCCACCAATCACACAAGGTGCATCCACGGAGCCTATCATAATAGAAGTTCAAGAGAAGGCAATTGATGAGGAGAAAATAATAGAAGATCCTGCTGAAGCTCAGGAGGTTGACAGTACAGGTGTGGAAGAAATAATGGCTTCAGAACAAATGCCAGCACCTTAGGCAGACTCCACAATATCTAGTATGGTGGATATGCAACAAGAAAAAGAAAAGCCAAAGGAGGATGCCACAATGTCCATTGGTGAAAATGTACGTCAACAAGGGGAAGAGTCAAAAATAGATGAGGTAATGACAGAAAAAGATCATGATCATCATGATCAACATATAGGTACAACACAAGATCCCTCACCCCAAGAAGATGTTCCTCCGGAGAAAGAAGTTCCTCAATAGGAGGACATGCCATAGGATCAACAACAAAGTGAACATCATGAAGAAGAATTGAGAAAATCGCCTTCTCCACCACACCTGCTGACAGAAACGGGAGACACAGGTGAACATCATGATGATGCAGAGAAACATGATCAGGTACCTCCATGGTTGGAGAAAGAGGTAAATACAGAAGTAGATTTTGAAATTCAGGAATTTGACGTATCTACTTTATTTACTGAGAATATAATGAAGCCTAAGAGGAAGGCTAGAATGACTTTGGCCATCAAAAGAGATCCAACAACTGAGAGAAGGACTACACAAATTGCAGTACCTACTGTGGAGAAAGAAAAAGGTAAGATCACCTTAGATGAGTTTCGAATTAGTACAGTGGATCTAGGTTTTGCCAATGAAGACCAAGAGGGTCATGAGGGCAAAGACATTATTAATTCTTTGATTCAAAAGGTGAAAAGAGAGAAAGAGAAAAATAAGCAACACAAAGAGCACATTACTTAGTTGCATGCTTACATAAGAAGGCTAACTAATACCGAAGAAACTTCAACCGAACATGCAGTCCCATTGACTGTTATTTCTCAAGAGGAAGTGAATAAATTAGACCTCATGAAACATGAGGCATCTGTACTAAGGAAATGGATGTCATCCACATTGGATGATGCTGAAGAAATGGTAAAGGCCTCTTTGAAGAGGTGGAGCACTCTCAATGACTCCAGGACCAAAGTAGACAAATTACAAATGCAGACGGGAAAAAGGTCTTATAAATTGGAAAAGGTACTAAACATCCTGGGAGAAATAAAGAGGATAAATCCTCAACTGCTTATCAATAAACAGGTATTGAAAAGTAATACTGCCTTGTTGATTGACATCTAGTATAAGGACATTCAATTTGAATGTGGGGTGCTCAGGAGATGCAATAATAAACTGAGAGATATCAGCATGAAGTTACATGATTTAATGGCTGTTGAGGTGGAAATATTGGAAACATTGGAAGGAAAAGTGGAAGGGAAAATAGAAAATCAAGATGAGAAATGTGCCATCAAAGCTTTACATGACAACTTCCAATCAGTAGCAGATGATCCACTTGTCCACTTCACAGAAGAAGTCATAGATAAAATAATGAGAATCAAAGTCAAGATGGAAAAATACAATGAGACACTACAAGACATAAAAGATAAACTAGATAGCAGTAGAAACAAATATGAGGCACACAAGCACACCATCATCAAAGCAAAGACTCAGGATGGTGAAGGAATAGATCAAATTGTGCAGTCATATGAGCAAATCCAGAGCAACATGCAACCTCATATGCGGCATCATCATCATCAGGATGATGAAAGTTTAGGAAGTGATACACATGATGATGATCCACATGAATCAGATAAGGAGCATGATGAGGATACATCATAAAGGGAGATACAAGCGTAAGTGATCTAGATAGTTGCCAGCTGGCAACTTATGCCACTTTTGATAGGTTTGACAAAGTCAAAGAGAATGTTGACCGTAGATATGCATTGATAAATCAAGATCAGGGATCTTTTATAGCAGATTCCTCACCTTGTTCTTTAAAAGGTGATGGAATGCCTTATTGTAAACATTCTGAAACTTAATTGAAATTTGTCTGCTGAAACATTCAGAGCTCATTTCAAAGTTTTTGTATACATTTATATTTTGGCATACTTAATGAATGAGAAGACTGTGTTGATTACAATTCATAGTAAATCTTGAGTAATCAGTGTATGAATTCTAGACATATGTGGTGATTTGCTGCGTCCCTTGGAGTACATGTCCACTTACATGTGTTGTCTTTGTACAAATTCCCTTTGAAGTTAGCATCAACTATATCTAGCTATGGAATGTCCTGGTGAAAATATGGTTTGGTTTTCTTCTCTTCATGATAGTATCTAATATGCATGTGGTTCAGAAGCTAAAGGTTCAACTTTAATTTGAAGCATTTCTTCCAATTTCTTTTAAATTTCAGAGCATTTCATTCTCATAATTGCAAACGATTGATGATCTTAAGCAAATAGCACAAATATGTGGACATCTCGTAGATAATTGCAAATATTTAGCATATTTGAATATAGAGCATGCATAATTAAGAATATCATGCAAAGATTGAAGTATTTCTGCATCATTTCACCAAATAACTGTATAATATGACTTCTCTATAAAGAAATTCTGCAAGAATATCATGATGATGATGAACTTACACGTAAGGCCCCAAAATGGAAATAGCAACTCACATTAACCCTTGAGTAACGTCAGATGATTAAGACCTAATCAACAGAGACTTGGGATCATGAATTCTCTGAATTCATCATATCTTTCAAGATGAATAAAGATTAATGTGTACTTTTATTCTATGCTTGTTTATGACTAACATCATGACCAACATAAATTGGCACTAGAAGGAGGGCCCGATCCGAAAGACTATGCTCATCATCATTATTTTTAGGATTGATGATGCAGAGAGTAAGGTAACATCGAATCGTCTGTGAATTTCAAATATTACGCAAATATTTACTATAGCAAGCTCGTAGATGCTCATTCTGTGTAAAGGTTTCCAGATCTAACATAAATATTGCAAGCTTTACAGTAGATCATTATGAATTCACAAATATCAGCCAGAGCTACATAAATTTGTTCAAGCTTCGAAGAATTTTGTTCTTAGAAACTTGATATCTCGTGCCAAGGGTCATTATACCGCAAATATCATCTTATATTTGCACTGTCTTTGCAAATAGTTCATAAATATCCAGTCCGATCAGTCATCCGACCACAAATATCACCTTATCCAGTGAAATCCAGCCAGTATTTGCAAAGTTTCAGCCGAGTTGCCTCAAAATTGAGAAATCCTGGCACATAGGATAAATACCAGGTCTAGACCTAGTGGATTTTTTGAAGAATTGCCTGTTAGGGGTTTCAGACCTAGAACTGTAGACGTCCATCATACTCCCAGGTCCGGTACATTAGGAGCTTCACCAGGATCTCCTCCTGTAACTCCTGTTGGTTTGTGAATACCTTCTGGGATTTCTATGACACCTCCTATTCAACCCCCTCCGGTTGCAATGTCTTTCTTTGCCGCAGAGTCACCTTTGACCTTTACTGCATATCATGAGTTACCAAAGAATCCAGACAAACTTTATCCAAAATATCATCCTTACCAAGATGTTGAAGATCATATCAAGACCTTTAAAGATGCTTGCTACAGAGCCAGAATAGAACATCAAGATGTGGTGTGTAGATTATTTCCTTTTTCCTTAGGGGAAGAAGCCTATAATTGGTTCATTAGTCTTGGTCAGGGTTCTGTTGATTTATGGGCCTTACTAGAAAAAACCTTTCTTGATAGATTCAAAATTCCAGTCGATCCCTCAATAAACTATCATTTATTTGCCACTATCAAGAGATTTGAGAATGAGCCTATTGCAAATTTCAATGCTAGGTTTTATAAAATGTTGTCCAGGGTGGTCACTCCTTATACTGTGTCTGACGAAGCTGCAAGGAGCATTTATTATTCGGCCTTAGATCCTTTGACTTCCATGTTCATAAGGAGAACACACCCCCAAATTACAACTTTAGCCTTAGCCTTTCAAAAAGCCATATAGGTAAATTAGCAGTTGATACCTACTCCTACTCCAAATATAGTATTCCCTACCTTGCCTAGCATGCATTCACAATATCCTACATCATATTCTGCACAGTATCCTGCACAATATCCTAATGGAGCAGTGATACCCCCAGCAGTCATGCCTGCACCTTTGCAAGTACCTCCACTGAGCATTATGCCTCCTCCTAATGGAAATGGCCAATTACCACAATATCTTGCATAAGCTCAGGCACCTCAGGGTGCTGATCTGTCCAACAATAACCATGGATCCTCTTTCTTCAAGCCTTAAACTGAAAATGTGGTGGCTAAAGCTCAAGAAGAAAAGGAAGAAATTAAAGAAATTTCTGCTCAACTGAGAAAACTCACCACAAAAATGACACATTTGAGAAATCAAGGTTTCTATTCCCAGTCAAATCAGAATAGAAATTATTCCAATGATAGACCAAATTATCCTGACAGAGGATATAACACCAATAATTTCAATAATAGTGGTGGAAATAATAATAATCCTCAGAGATAGCCTAGAGTATGGAACTCTAGGCCAAATAATGGCTCATTACCATCACCCCTGGACAATCAGCCTTCAGGTGAAGCCAAACAGACTACTAGAGTCAATCTTGCTGAAGCAGCCCTTACTAATTAGTGTAGGATCCACAATATAAATGCACATGCAGAATTAGACTGTCCACAATTTAGAATTGCTGCTAGCATCTTTCAAACTGAAGTGTCTAACACTTCTGGAAATCCACCTCAGGCAGAAGAAAATGAGATTGTTTCATGTGGATATGACTCAGCCTTTGTGCTTGAAACTTATACAAATCAACCTCATCAGAGTTATAACTAGGCATGTGAAGAATCTGCCCTAACCTTTGAAACAAACTATGTATTCCCCTTTGAGGATTAAAATGAGCCTACAAGAGAACATGAGGAAGTGCATGCATACCAACAGCAATATCCTGGTAAGCATAATTATAACTTGAGGAGTAATGCCAATAGACCTAATGGTCCACTGATGTCATCTTTACCTCCAAATAACTTCAATACACCTCCTGATCCTAAAGCTAGTAATAACCCTGGGTTCCCCAAGGTAAATGATCAGTACTTGTTGCCTCAAAACATAGGATCAAAGATTGTAAATACACCTCATGAATCTGACAAGTTGGTCAGCTATTTGGCTGATGAAATGAAGAAAATTAAGATCAGCCTGTCCCTGTCTGAGTTACTGAAAACTCTTGCCATCAAAAAGGCATTTATGAAGTCACTAGATGATCCTGCTCATAAGGAGGATGGCCATTTTTCAAGTCAATCTAGTGGCAAAGATCATGCCGCCAGAGATAATACTATCAAGCCTAAAGTGACAGCTATAGTCCAAGCTACAGAAACCTCCCACATGACCTTGTATAAGGACAAAACTGAATCACCTCTGTTCCTCCTCACCGTAAGAATGTTTAGCAAGAACCTACACAACTGTTTGGTGGATTCAGGGGCCTCCATGAATGTTATGCCCTCGTCAATATGTAATTCTTTAGGATTACATCCCGCTAAATCCCTAAAGAAGGTCACTCAACTGGACAAAATAGAAGTAAGTGTAGTAGGGGAGTTAACTCATATCCACATGCAACTAGCATCTGATCCTAGGATCTAGTATTACATTAACATTTAGGTAGTTGACATACCTGATACTTATGGGATGTTGCTTAGCCGAGACTCGTCCAAAACGCTTAACGAATATATGTCCACTGACTTCAGTCACATGTGGTTACCATGGAAAGGTATACCTAACCAGATCAGGATTGATGCTGAGCCCAGAATGAAGCATATGATCATTGAGTACAATAGAACAAATGAGATCATGTACGTAGACGTAGAGCCCAGAGTTTATTGCATTTGGCCATAGACTGTCAAAATAGAAGAGATCCTGATGCTTGACTTTCATCATCATCATCATGATGATCATCAGGAGGATGTACCAGTCGTAGAACCTGATAATAATCTTGATAATGAGAATGAAATAGATCGCTTCAAAGACTTTGAGGTGCATTTGTCTAATCAGGTAAGGCGTTGTCAATTGTTAAATATACCCGCTAATGATATTTTGATTGATGGATGGTGCAGATTACACAACGAAGCGCATTCAGAAAAGACTTGCGAAACATGCTTAGACATGATGATGCTGGAGTAGACATGCAGTGAGGCATCATCATTACATTCCGAGGTAAGTTCTACATCTAATGATGATGATGATAGTAATTCTTGTCTGTCTTCTGCAGGAACAGAAGAGCTGACGGATCATGATTAGGATCATACCCTGAGAACAGAAGAAATTTTAGTTTATGACTGTATAAATGATGAGAAGAAAGAAAAGATCACTCCTGGGAGTGATTGTTTTATGGAGCCAGATTATGATTTGTCCGATGAAGACAAAGGTAGTGACCTAACTAAGTTCGAAGAATTCCTAACGAAAGAAATAGAGAAGATGACACAACAGGATAGATCTCCCCACGAGGTCTTAATTAAAGGTTGGTGTAGGTTGCATGAGGCACCTCATTCAGAAACAACCTGTTCACTATGTTTACACATTTTGAAAAGGCATACAGCTGTAGATCCAGAGGATCATCCTCCTGCTGATGTGAAAGAGAAAATAGAAAGGCCATCAGGCTCACAAAAGAAAGGAAAGAAGAAACTTTAGAATGATGACATCTCTAAATTAAAGTGGATATCAGGCGGAGCAGCAGCCATAGCTGCAAAGAAAAAAGAAAGTTCAGCTAAGTATCCTGCTAAAGATAAACCCTGGATCCTAAGGTTTGATGGATCCAAGTCCAAGCAAGGTGCTGGGGTAGGAATTGATCTCATTGATCCATCAGGAAAATCCTATCTAGCAGCCTACAGATTATAGTTCCCCTATACTAACAATGTAACAGAGTATGAGGCTCTAATTCACGGGATACTATTTGCTCATAAGAAAAAAGTAAAGATTCTATATGTCTTCGGAGATTCAGAACTAGTTGTGAGGCAAGTAAGAGGAATTTACTCTTGTAACTATAGGAAGCTTTCTAACTACAGGCATCGAGTGTGGGACCTGATTGAGGACTTTAACGCCTTTAATATCACTCACGTACCAAGAGAACAAAACCATAGGGCAGATGCACTTGCCCAGGCTGCCAGTACATTGGAACCACTATCTATATTAGGTCTAAAGAGATTTTTAGTAGAACTGGTGTTAGTACCTTCAGTACCTAATAATGTGACCAACCTCCAGGTGTTTGATGATGATAAGCACATTTTGGATTTCATCTCCAACAGAGATGTATTTGATGCCCAAATCATAGATGAGAATGGTATGGAAGATCATGTCTGGGAAGAAGATGAAATATTAAAATTGCCTAGCAACAGGATTCCCAAAGTTATGATTGAATTAGAAAGAGCCTTTGATTTGGATAATATGCTTAAACAGAAGGATCTTCCTAAAGCTGATGGAGGTCAATATTCACAAGTGAATATTGGACAAGATGAAGACAAGAGAAATGTACTGATTGGTAAAGTTTGCACACCAGAAGAGTTAGAAGGAATAACTCAGGCCCTCAAGGATTACATCCATGTAATTGTATGGACTTATGATGAGCTGAAGACTTATGACACATCTATCATAACTCATACTCTACCTCTCAAGCCAGATGCTAAACCTTTCAGACAGAAGCAAAGGCTGGTCAATGCTTTGCTTGAACCAATAATTCTTGAAGAAGTTAAGAAGTTGTTAAGTGCCTGGATAATTTTTCCTGTGAGACACTCCACCTGGGTTGCTAATTTAGTCCCGGTCAGAAAGAAGAATGGAGATATCAGGTTATGCGTAGATTTCAGGAACCTGAACCGAGCTTCAGAAAAGGACAATTATCCCTTGCCATCATTAGATGAAGTTCTATAGATTGTAAATGGAGCCAAAATGATGTCCTTCCTAGATGGCTTTTTAGGATACAATCAGGTCATGGTTGACAAGATTGACAGACTAAAGACTGCCTTCACCACAAAGTGGGGGATATTCACATATAGACGTATGCCATTTGGACTTATAAATGCTGGAGCTACATTCCAGCGGGCAATGGACATAGCCTTCGGAGGCTTAATAGGAAAGTGTATAGTCGTCTACATGGATGACTTAATAGTGTTCTCCAAAGAGAGGAGCAACCATGTAACTGATCTCAGAAATGTATTAAGAAAATGTGAAGAGTATGGAATATCGCTAAACCCCAAGAAGTGCATATTTGGGGTGAAAACAGGAAAGTTACTAGGCCACCTGATCACAAAAGATGGAATTATCATTGATCCTGACAGGGTGGAGTCTATCATGAAGTTACAACTTCCAGGAAGCAAGAAAGAACTTAAATCTTACTTTGGTAAGATAAACTTTGTGAGGAAGTTCATCACCGGCTTTACTGAGATTGTCAGACCACTAAATGCCATGTTGAAAAAAGATGCACAAATCAAGTGGACACCAGAGGCCAAAGCTGCATTTGAAGATATAAAGAAAGCCATTTCTGATGCTCCTATCCTTATCAGTCCAGACTACACAAAGGAATTCTACATCTATTCATTTGCTTTAGAACATACCTCTGCAGTAGTGCTTACTCAGAGAAATGAAGAGAAGGAAGAGAAACCAATTGCTTTCATGAGTTGTCCTTTCAGGGATGCTGAATTGAGATATGTAGATGTTGAGAGATAGGCACTGGCATTGGTCAGAGCAGTGAAGAAATTCAAACACTACATACTGAGAAGCAAGGTGATTGCAGTAGTACCAGATGCAGTAGTGAAGATGTTGTTGATGCCAAGTGAGCCTGGTGAGAAAAGAGCCAAATGGATTACTGTATTACAAGAGTATGACATGGAAATTACACCATTGAAACTAGTAAGAGGACAAGCTCTGAGTCAAATGATATCTGAGATTGACCCTAACATCCCTAGTCAGTAGTACATTATTAATGAGAAAGATAATAGAGAGTGGTATTCGGATATCAGGCATATCCTAATCACTGGAAGATGTCCATCAAGAATGCAAGCTTCACAAAGAAGAGCCTTGAAAATAAGATCCCAAAAATACATGATGAAGGGAGGAACCTTATTCAAGAAGAATTATGAAGGAATATACCTGAGATGCTTAGAAAAGCCAAAAGCAAATAGGGTCCTGTCAAAGTTACATGACAAGTTCGGAACGACACATGGATCAGCCTTGGCCACAACACATGCCATCCTCAGAGCAGGATATTACTGGCCTACAATTTTCAAAGATACAACTGATCATGTTAAATGTTGTCATGTATGTTAGGTTGCCGCCAACAGAGAGAAGTATGCTGCACAACCCTTGCAGCCAGTGATGGAAGAATGCCCATTTGCACAATGGGGCATGGACTTTATAGGACCAATCAACCCCCCATCCTCCTCAAGCCATAGGTATGTCCTAACCATTACTGACTATTGTACCAGATGGACTAAGGCTGTTAGTAGCAAGACCTGTATTGCAGATGACGTCATTAAATTTCTGGAGAGTAACATTGTTACCAGGTATGGAATTCCTTATGCTTTGGTGAGTGATAATGGTTCTGCCTTCACTTCAACTAAATTGTCAAGTTGGGCTTTTGATCATGGGATCATACTTAAGTTTTCATCCAACTACTATCCCCAAGGGAATGGATTAGCAGAATCCACCAACAAGAATTTACTGAATATCATAAGAAAATTAATAGAGAAGAACCCTAGGGAATGGAACTCATTTCTAAAATATGCCTTATGGGTAGACAGAACTAGAACAAAAATTGCATTAGGAAACTCACCTTTCCAATTGGTATATGGAGTGGATCCTATCCTTCCTGTGAACTTGAAGATTCCTACTCTACAGTTTGCCCAAGAATAGCTAGGCATAGACAATAAGCAAGAAGTCAGGTTGCTTCAGTTGATGCACCTGGAAGAAAAAAGGAGTCAAGCAATTGACCAATTTGCAAAACATCAGGCTATTGTCAAACGCTGGTTTGGCAAGAGAGCCAAAGCTAAAGCTTTCAGGATATCTGATTTAGTCTTGATGTGGGATAAAGCCCATGAAAGGAAAGGTGACCATGGTAAGTTTGATAGACTATGGATAGGTCCCTTTCAAATTTTTGAGATACTAGGAGACAACACTTATAGGCTTAAGAACCTGACAGGCGAGGATGTCCCATTGCCAGTCAATGGGCAATTCCTCAAGCATTATTTCCAGGCCTGAGTGACTCCATGACAGTCATGTGTATCATATTGTACATTTGTATAGTTGTTTGTACAGTGTTCTTTTGTCCTGTTTTGTCTGTGCGTTGAGTTTTGTTTTGGTTAGTCAAGATGATGCACCTCATCACCCCAGAAAATAACTAAATTGTTAGGATTCAAGTGATGAGATCAGATTTAGGCATCGGTTGTAATTTAGCTTGAGAAGTATTCATGATCAAGTTCATGATATCCTTTCATCAAGGTGCCTTTTCTTGATCAAAGTGAATCAATCACAATGAAACACCTAACAGCCTTGGGTTTGTTGAACACACAAGTATAGGTGTTAAGTGAAAAATCTAAAGGGACTCCCTTGCTACCAATACAATCTCCAACCTAAAGCTGTAAGTGACTATACCTTGTACAAATGAGCTGACATGATGATATAAAAAAAATATATAAACAATAATATTAGGCCATCTAAGTAACTCTACCAGGGCTATAGACGCCTGCTAGCAGTGGGGCTCTACTTAGGGAGATTGTATAGATAACCTTGCCGGGGCTATGAATGCCTGCTGGCAGCAAGGCTCTATCTAGGTTGGCTATGAGGGATGATCTCCAACTATGTAGTTTAACACCAGTTACTTATGTTTTCAACTTGCTTTCAAGATGAGGATAATTAATCATCAACACACACGTGATCCTTTGTTAGTATTTTTACCATGTTGAAGTTTTATCATTCAGAAGATCATGATGCTTATGCTTAGACAGAATTAGAATACTATGAATGAATGTGATCACATCACTTGAATCAATGGAATTTGTTTGTTTTCTTTGGTGGCAAGTTGTTGTGTGGTTATCCAACATGCCCCATTTTGACTTGGCAAAACAGGGACCCAACTTTTGGCTTGGCTTGTGTTGTCTACTTTCTGGCAGTTTGGTAAAAGTAAGTCATGTTCATCATGATGTAGAATCAAGATGAGGTAAGTCATTATTATGAGGTCAGTTTGTCATTATTATGAGGTTAGTTTGTCAAAATTTGTATTTCATTTTTGTGACCTCATATTTAGAAAGATCATTAAATTTCATGCAGGTTTGCCTTTTACATCACCCTGATATTCATCAGGATGTGAAAGTTGTGAACAGTCAAAGTTTTGGTCAAACCTGATATTCGCAGGGGGAGGATCGTATTTTATAACATCAGTCATGTTATCAAAGATCATCCTAATCTTAGTCCATCACCCGATAAGTCATGCAGTCCAAATATCCGAACGTCAACTTTAAGTGATGGTGACCCTTACCCGTCAAACAGCCTTACATTTCGTGAGCGTCATATTTCCAAATGTAACCTGATATTTCTTAATATCCTCCTGCCATGAAATTTCACCCTAAGCCAATATCTTGATGACGTCATCCAAGTCCGATAAACGAAAAAGAAAACATGACGATGACATCATCATCACATTTACCTCTTGGCAGGATATTTTCTAAACATGATCATGTTCGCATAACATGACAATGACGTCATGATGTCTTTCCAATATAATGAATGAATATCTAGATGATGTCACCCCAATATCCCAAGAGTTAGAAAAGAATGACTCTAGTCCTCATCATCATCTAAAAAACACAGCCTGATATTTTTGAATATCCTCTTGACGTTTAAAACACAGCCTAATGGAGCGAACATCACCCGATATCTAAACATATCCTGACGTTTTCAAATATCATCCTACCATTTAGATATCACCCCACTCCTGTTGCCACCATTAGCATTAAATGCACACCGAGGTGGTTGGTATTTCCCGCCGATCATTAAACCTGATGGAACACCTAGCGAAATCCTGACTTGCCGTGCAGAAAATCAATGAATAAAATCTAATCTGTCAGGATTTGCCCTAAATTTACCCTAATTGCAAGGTTAAAAGGTAAATCTAACGCCATTTTCGCATTTACCTTGCGAAGAAATTACTTTTTACAGAGCACAGCTTCCATATCCTCTTGCAGGCGATATTACAACGAGCGAAGTTTGTAAGTAGTAGAAAGCGCATGATCATCAACAAGAATTAAGAGTACTTTCAGAATTCCATTGGTATAAAAAAGAATCAGCATAACCAGGTAAGTAAATGAAACCCTCATCATGTTATTTCTGTAACAGTCAGGTATGATGTTGTAAGTCTGGTTTACGCATCCCCATGAGGGACTTATGCTAAATGAATGTAATATGCATGGTGAATATTAAAGATAAATTGTTATATGTATGCCTGTGAAAACCCATTGTAAGACAGGATTTTGTTAATTACAGGTACCCATGGCTGACAAGAGGTTCGTTAAGTGTCAGGCAGAATTCAGTAAGCCCATGTTCTCATCTTAGAGGGGTGTCCTGTTCAAGTATGGTGCAATTACAGATACCCATCAGGGAAGTACCAATTTGGAAGCCTAGTCAGCTAGGCTGAATGATGAGAATAACAAGAGTCCTGTGCTGGATGCAGTTTTCGTATCAGGAATGTGGAACGCTGCCAGTTTTCCATACTCTATGGAATCTCTGGAGCTGGTCATCGAGTGTGCCCAAAATTATAACCCAAAGACAAGGCAGGTGATGAAGCATGGGAGGATATATGCTAACCTATCCATCAGGGGTCTGTCCAAGACATTGGGATTGCCATTGGGCAGCAAGGTCAAAAGTGTAGACCTGAAGAAGTCAGAGAAGGAATATGAAAACAATAAGAAACAAGCCAGGAAAAATATGTATAAATGGAGGACTGAAAATAGTACATATCCTGCAGCAGCTAAAGTTCCTGTGCATCTATTCAAATACGATTTTGCTGATGAATATCAGTATATGATTGCACTACTGAACAGAGTAACAGGCTAGCCTGATGCTGGTAGTTTCGGAGATTGGATGTATGGTATAATAATGATGTGTTTATATTCAGATATCAAGCCACTGTGGGGCCAGCTAATAAGTGATGCTCTGCATGAGCAGCTGATGAACCTAGGAGGTTCAAATTGTGCTTTCTATATGACATCCTATATTGTTTATTCCTGTGCATACCAAGGCACATTTGATGCACTAGCTACCGATGGAAAGCTTACAGTTACAAATGCTATGCATATCTGGGATCATCATCCCCAGCTGCAAAGAGCCAATTACCTCCAAGACTACAAACTGGTCAATGATGCATTCTCCATGCATCTGGTGAGGACCATGGAGGAGGACAAAATAAAGAGATTGAGCATGGAAGCTCAAGAAATTATCTACAGGCATGGAGCCTGGTACATACAATTTGCCACCTTTTCCTACATAAGGATTGAAGGTTTTGAGGGGCATCCTCTCATGCTACCAAGGTATCCCACTGATGCAGTGGTACTTATGGAGTTCATCAGGTAGAGCTCCACAATGATAAAAACGTACAAGGATGCCAAGAAATTGCCACCGATTTTGTTTCCAGTCACCATTGGCTAGTATATGTGCCCAGATTCTGAACACATAAAGAAGGTGATGATCACCTTGAATAAGATGAATCTGCAGCCTTTTCCACTGACCAGACCATATGATCCTTACGACAGGATGCAGAAAATAGTAGGAAGGCCTATTCATCAAAGGCACCTAGAGGATTTCTGGGCTGATTACGAGGATGAAGCAGAAGCAAGGAGAAGAAGGTATCAAAGGTTAACATTGAATCAAACAGAACCTTTGATTGTATCCCCATCCCTCAACAATTGAAGAAAGATGATGGCAGGATAATTGTAGATGAGTATGAGCAGAAGAAAATATATAATGATACCATCTCTGCTCCTGACCTCACCATACAGGAGGATATATCCTTGGACCCCTTCATTGACAAGACCATGCAACTAACCCAAGCTTGGGTTGATGAACAGATAGAGGCATTGAAGAAGAAGGGTGTTGCCATTATGGTGGACAACAAGAAGAAGGGGCAGGATATTCCCGGGGATGAGTATGATGACTTCTTGAATGAAAAGAGGAAGACTAAGGGAGATAGACTCCATCCACCACAACAAAAGAGCAAAAGACCCCCAAGGGGCAAGAAGGTAGATAAAGAACCCAAAGGGGCTATTATTGAAAAGGCAGTATTTGTAGCTGAGGAGGCAGCAGCATCAGGATCTGGATAAGAATCAACATCCCCTCCAAGGACAAGGAAAAGAAAATCCAAGAAGAGTGAGACAGTAGAGCCTGGAATCACTGAAACCCTAGAAGAGGGTCAATCCTCGAGAAAACATGATGAAGAGGATATCCTCATGGAAGAAGAGCCTGAAGAAGAAGATGCTCCTTTGATAATAAAAAGGAAACTAAGAGCTCCATAGGTGGTGGTGTCTACCCCACCTAAGAAACAAAGAACCTCTATGAGAGGTGAAATAAGACAACCCCCTATATTGTTACAAGGGGCAGGTGGTGAAGTGCCCAAGGAACTTCAGCATAATATTCCACTTCCTACCATTGTCAAGTTCAAAACTGAACTTGCAGAGGAACAGATGAAAGAAACTTCTCAGGCACAAGCAGGGCATATCTCATTAGAGGAGATAATTAATTTGTCTGATGATGAAGTTGTACAGGAAGTGACTGCACAAAAGATGGAAACACTTGCGTGATGAGGATACATCATAAAGGGAGATACAAGCGTAAGTGATCTAGATAGTTGCCAGCTGGCAACTTATGCCACTTTTGATAGGTTTGACAAAGTCAAAGAGAATGTTGACCGTAGATATGCATTGATAAATCAAGATTGTGGATCTTTTGTAGTGGATTCCTCACCTTGTTCTATAAAAGGTGATGGAATGCCTTATTGTAAACATTCTGAAACTTAATTGAAATTTGTCTACTGAAACATTCAGAGCTCATTTCAAAGTTTTTGTATACATTTATATTTTGGCATACTTAATGAATGAGAAGACTATGTTGATTACAATTCATAGTAAATCTTGAGTAATCAGTGTATGTATTCTAGACATATGTGGTGATTTGCTGCGTCCCTTGGAGTGCATGTCCACTTACATGTGTTGTCTTTGTACAAATTCCCTTTGAAGTTAGCATCAACTATATCTAGCTGTGGAATGTCCTAGTGAAAATATGGTTTGGTTTTCTTCTCTTCATGATAGTATCTAATATACATGTGGTTCAGAAGCTAAAGGTTCAACTTTAATTTGAAGCATTTCTTCCAATTTCTTTTAAATTTCAGAGCATTTCATCCTCATAATTGGGAACGATTGATGATCTTAAGCAAATAGCACAAATATGTGGACATCTCGTAGCTAATTGCAAATATTTAGCATATTTGAATACAGAGCATGCATAATTAAGAATATCATGCAAAGATTGAAGTATTTCTACATCATTTCACCAAATAACTGTATAATATGACTTCTCTGTAAAGAATTTCTGCAGGAATATCATGATGATGATGAACTTACACGTAAGGCCCCAAAATGGAAACATCAACTCACATTAACCTCTGAGTAACGTCAGATGATTAAGACCTAATCAATGGAGACTTGGGATCATGAATTCTCTGAATTCATCGTATCTTTCAAGATGAATAAAGGTTAATGTGTACTTTTATTCTATGCTTGTTTATGACCAACATCATGACCAACAGGATGCAATGATTACAAGATATGAAAAAAATGGATTTGTTGAAAAGATTTTAGAAACTTTCAAGTAAATTCAATTGGCACGTGTAAAGCCAAATTCCACAACCTTTGCTAGCATCCTCCATATCTGTACACCAAAATAGGATGTTTGGAATAGCATATGGATAGCCATCGAAGCATAAAGGATATAGGAAATTTGTCACATGCTGTAATTGCAGCTGCCCTTGTAGACATGTATACAAAGTGTGGAAGCATAGACAAGGCACGCCAACTATTTGGCATGATGCCCCAAACAAATGTCGCCTCATCGAATGCAATGATTGTAAGATATGAACAAAAAAAGGATTTTTTGACAAGGTTTTATAAACTTTCAAGAAAATATGATTGGCAAGTGTAAAGCAAAATTCCACAACCTTACTCAATATCCTCCTTGCCTATGCCAAAATGGACATCCATCAAAGGATAAAAGATATGGAAATTTTTTTAGATGTTGTAGTTGCAACTACCCTCAGAGACATGCATGCAAAGTGTGTAAGCATAGACAAGGCACATGAACTATTTGGCATGATGCCTCAAAGAAATATCACCTCATGGAATGTAATGATTGTAAGATATGAACAAAATGGATATTTGATAATCCTTTAGAAAGTTTCAATAAAATGCAATTGGTGAGTGTAAAGACAAATTCTAAAACCTTAGAAATGGTATCTTTGGAACATGGTATAGACATCCATCAAAGCATAAAGGATATAGGAATTTTGTCAAATGTTGTAGTTGTAAGTACCCTACAAGACATGTATGCAAAGTGTGGAAGCATATACAATGAACATGAACTGTTTGACATGATGCCTCAAAGAAATGTTGTCTCATGGAATGCAATGATTGCAAGATATGCATGAAATGGATTTTTCATAAGGCTTTAAAAACTCTCAAGTAAATGCACAAAAGTAAATTTCAACCAAATACAAAGTTTGGCACATCTAAAACCAAATTGCGCAACCTTATCCAACTTCCTCCTTGCCTATTCCAGAATGGAATCTAGGGAACATGGTGTGGACAACCATCAAAGCATAAATGATATAGGAATTTTGTCACATGTATTGTATTTATAGCTGCCCTTGTAGACATGTAAGGAAAGTGTGGAAGCATGGCAAGGTACGTGAACTATTTGAAATGATGGCTCAAAGAAATGCATAGTCCAACAAAATGCAATGATTGCAAGATATGCAAAAAATGGATTATTTGAAAACAATTTATAAACTTTCAAGAAAATACAATTGACAAGTGTAAAACCAAATTCCTATAACAATAATTGATCATCATATTAAATGTTTAATATAAATTGTCATATACATAATGTCATGAACATAACATCTAGTTTATATACAAATCCATATAGGCATGTCCAAACAAAGCCATACAGGCATATATACAAAAATATACATTGGTAACATACAAATGTATGCATACAAATCCATCTAGGCATACAAAAAATATCCCAAAAACTAGTTTCCTATGGACTTTTATGAAATCATCGGTAGCCCTTGCTTGACCATGAAGATGGAGAGCCAATCTATGACTCATCCTCTCTGCCGTCGAGTAGACCTCTTCGACAGAAGTTCATCCAACTCCACCTATTAATACAATCAAACAATATGCACATTAATATATAAAATGTACATGAAATATATAACATCACATATGTAATTGATCACTTACTACCCTTTGATGATCACTCTCCATCTTGTCTCTCTCTTTATCTGTAGTTAGACGAGCTACAATTGTGACCTCCTGTGAGAAGCATCAAGAAGGAAAATTGACTAAACATAAATATCATTTATGTACATCAAATGACATGAGATACAATAAGAAATAAAAAATTGTAACATTTTTATGTTATTAGCTCATACCTCGGTCAGAGGATTTGAAGACATCATGGCTACATCAATGCCTACCTATGTTGACTCACAAAGATGAGGAGTGTCCATATTCAACATCTGAAAAATCAAGTTCAAGATTATTCAACCAAAATAAATACATAATATTATTTTAAAAATGCATAATGATTAAAAATGGTTAAATTTACCTCTATATAAGTGGTAGATTTGCATCTAGGGGACCAAGGAAACTGTGGAGGTGCCAGTGACTATTAAAATCATCAAATTGTCACAAAATAATATTACCATTGATATACCTACAATAATTACAATCATGTGATAAATTACATACCTTCTGACTTGACCTCCTCTCATTACCTACCAATGGACGACTAACGAAGGCAGGATGAAGACTCTAACCCTAGAATTTCATTGCGCGGACAATTACATACATTATTTTTCACTTATAATAGAGATAGTCATATAAAATTAATTACAAATTTCAAATAACAATATATTAAATCAAGATGAAACTTGTAAAATATTCTCTGACAGTCAATACCAAATGTTTGCTGTAAGACATCATCGGTGATAACAATCTCATCCAATATGGATGTCTCCAACATTGGATGTTGCCCTTGCATTGCAGCATCCTGCCGAGAGTCCTGTCGTGCGTCCTATATCCCATAATGACACAAGTTCCCACATGAACTATACAAATGTGAGGACAAATGACACCTACTTCTCTCACCTTCATTGCCTTGGGTAAGATCATTGGCATGCTATGCTAGAGACTGCGTGAGAGTAGTCAATGAATGTAATGTCTCCACCTCAACACTCTCCTTCAAAGTAAAAGGGAGTGACATATGTTATGGCCTCAACAAGGGTCTAGGTACATAGTTTTCATCTCACTAAGACCCCTCTCTATCTTGGGTAGGGACACCACCTCTACCCTAGAACTCTCAAATGTCAAAATAATTGGGAATCTTCTTGAGGACGAACTCACAATAGAGTTTCCTCAGGAAATATTGTGGCACCTCATCATTGTTGCATGGGCGCTCATCAAAGACCATGTACCATCTATACCATTAGTTTTTGGATATTTTTTCATTCCTACACCAATGAATAGGGAACCATTTGCAAGTTTCTTCTAATATTTGGCCAGTTTTAGGATTAATAAAGTGTGCACATAATTGAGATTTTGTAATTTTTTCATTCTTCACTTGTTCATATGACAATTTGTCAGCATAGTATTGCTGAGACCTCTCCCTACAGTCTTAAAATTTGGTGATTTGCATTCTCACCAATTCAGTGTGGGAAATAATCTTCTCTAATGACTTTGCAAGCACTCTCCTATGATTGTTGCTTGCACTTGGATTGTTTAGAATTTGAATAAGGGTTTGAAGATGTCTTTTGTTTTCTTCTATTTGCCCTAGGTAGTTTTCTTGTGTATCCCTTAGATTATGAGGATGTGAAGGTGGGTTTTGAGGGTTTGGAGGGTTTTGGGGATTGTTTTGACCCTCCTTAGCTGGATTTGGGTTTTCTCTTGCCTCATTAACTATAAATGCAAATAAAAAACTAATCAAACATTGCAAAAGTCAAAAATTCTTCTCAAACTAACAAAAATTAAATAAACCCTACCTTCTTCGGCTACTATGCCCTCCAAATTTGCTTCATGACATCTTTGGCGGTGAGGTGGCATTGTGACAATGTTGATTTCTCCCCTGCACTTGCTTGGAGAGACTTTCCTTGAATGTGTTCATGCATTGAATACTATTTTTTTGCATACAAACTCCTTTGGCCACGGGTGAATGGGAGAAAATGAAGTTTTGTTGACTTTTAAAGCAAGTCAATTTATGCGAGTGCATTAGGGTGATGCCACAATAATGAGTTACACTTTTTGGGACATTCTGATTTTTGCTGAAATCACATATTTTTAGAAAATATAATGACTTAAGCCTTAAAAGGTTCCATTTAAAGGATTTTAATTGAAGAGGGTTTGATCAAACCCCCTTATATTCAAACCCACTTGGATAGAACCCCGCTAGTTTTAAACCATACCTATAATGGAGTCTCCTCTACACCTATCAAAATGCTGATAAAAAACCACTTTTGATTTACCTTTTGGGGGATCAATTGAATTCATTTAAAATTTATGTTTTAAAAGTATGTAGTCCTTATTATAAGCTTTCTAAAAGTATAATTTTAATATATTTAATTTAATTATTATATTTATTTTTATTTCTTGTGAATGTAAGTTTTTCACCAAACATCAAGTTATCTTCTTTACACACATGGAAAATTAGTAAATTAGTGAAACAAATTCTTAAAAATATCTATGCCCTAAGTATTGATGTCCTTGTTTCAACAAAAAAATTTAATTAAATTTTGATACATATAAAAAAAGTTATGTTTTATGGAATACACCTATGTCTAAATTATAATTGGTTTGACTTCAAAACTTAATTAAAAAAAAAATTCAACAAAACATTATGAAACCAAATGCATGCCCTATATATTGGTGTTGCCAATCTAAATTCAAAAGAATCAGAATTTTAACCTTTGTAGAAAAAAAGTTATGTGCTACAGAATACACATCACTTTAAAAAAATGTTTTTTACTATTAAAAACTAGTTATCAAAAAGTGAAGATTTAGTTCAAAATGTTGATTTCAATGTCAAGTTTGGCTAAAACATGTAACCCATTATTGTGGGATGACCCATTATAATGCACTCACATTTTGGCCTATTTTGGACCAAAAAGTCCCCTGGTGGTGACTTTTTGGTCCCCAATCTTTGTGCATACACCCCTCTATCAAATTTCAAATATGAAAGAAGCAAATTGTAGGTATGAACCTTTTGGAAAATATAGAGAAGAAATTACACCCTGTTTCGAGTCATCAGATATCTAACATGATGGATTTAATGAGGAAAAAAAGAAATGTGAAATTGATCTTGATATGTTGAATAAATATATTGAATTATTAAGAAATACTTGTCAGGATAATGTCCCTGGGTTTGATTTTGATAGTTTTGATAAAGATGATTGGGAAAAGAAGTGTAAATAGGTGGTGAAAGAACTGAAATACACAACTGCTAAAGAGGATGTTATGACAACTAAAGGAATCATAGAGAAGAGAGTAAATACTGATTTATTATTTGATTCCTTCAAATTAAATGATCTAATCCAAAATTGTTGCAGGACAATGGAACCACACACTCTACTGGATGGTAGAAGTGAACTATTTGATTAACAATTCTTGAAAATTAAAGATATAGAGAGTTTTGTTGTTGATGTTCATGATCAGATCTCAATCCAGTGTTATTTTAAAAAAGAAACAAGGAAGTATTCCTATCTATCAAATGTTGTTTCACCTTTACAATTAAATGATGTATAAATGATAGATTTATGCATATTAGGTTATGATGATGATACTCATTTAAGTGCTGATGTGCAAAGAATTGATGAAAAAATTAAGGTATTTCTTGAGGTTAAAGACTAGATAAGCATACAATATGAAGTAGAATTGGATATAGATGAGGAAATAATCCATCAGAGGTCATAGACCCTTCAGGTTGAAGTGGGACAAGATATTGAGTCAAACCAGATAAGCATACAAAATGAAGAAGTGGAATTGGATATAGATGAGGAAATAATCCATCAGGGGTCATGCATCCTTCACGTTGAAGTGGGACAAGATATTGAGTCAAACAATGGAAATGCAAAGTCATCAAATGGAAGATTAGCTGGCAATGAACAAGCATATCTAGTAGAGCAGGAAATACACCAAGTTGTATTTCTCCTTTCCCCAATGAATGATCTTGATTGTTATTTTAATTATGGAAATTTAGGGGATAAAACATGTCAATGGATCAGTCATGAACATAATGAAATTCCTCAATTGCTGATCATTAGGGATTATTCTATTAAATAAAATGAATTTCAAATAAAAGATTATTTTTTAGAATACAAAGATGAATTTGCTAGGATTAGAACTCTAACTAGTGCCATGATACTCCTGCATGATCTAAGGACGTATGTGAATATAGGTGTTTGTGGGCCTAACCCTGGGTTTTGTTTACCTTGTAGTGTATTGTATATAGTTTGGTAGGGTAGCTGCTTCTTTCCTTTCCTTTCTGGTTTTGTTCTACTTTCCTTTATGTCCTACTTTGTTTGGTTTTGCTTCCCTTTTGTATAGTTTCTTGTATAGTTTGCTTTGTGTGTTCCTTTGTTTTTCTTGTTGTTGAGTCCCTGTATTGGTCAGGCAAGATAGTGCCCCTTTCAACTTAAGAAAACTAGTGAAATTATCACAATTTAAGAAATGAATACATATTCTTACAAAGGTTGTAGCCCCTATTAGTTTAAGTACCTCTGATAAGGACTGTGATATCTTTTTCATCAGTGGTAACTCTTTTGTTCAAGGAAATCCTCACATAATACACCTATCCTCCTTGGATTTGTTGAACATGCTCTAGTGTAGTGTTAAGTGAAAACTCTAAAGGTTTGCCCTTGCTACCATTGCAATTCTCAACCTAAAGAGCAAGTCTCCACACCTTGCAAATGTGCTTACATGATCATATCTTATGAAAATTGAAAAGAAAGGAATATATTGAATATCCAAAAGAAAGAAATATACTTAGGCCATCCAAGTAACTCTACCGAGGCTATGGACTCTTGTTTGACAGTGGGGCTCTACTTGGGAGAATTGTAAAGATAACCTTGCTGAGGCTATGGATGCCTACTGGTAGCAAGGCTCTATCCAAATTGGCTATGAGGGTTAAACTAAACTATGTAGCTTAATGCATGTCACTAGTGTTTTTAACTTATCTTCAAGATGAGGGAAATGAATCACATGCACACACCTGATTCCTTCTCATTACTTGTTATATTGATGAACATGATATCATTTAGAAAGGTAAAGATGCTTACATTTGACAAGAGTTAGAGCATTATGTCTTAATTTTTTTCATCTCTTGAATTATTTGAATTTTAGTTATTTTCTTTGGTGGCAAGTTGTTGTGTGGTTACAAAACATGCCCCATTTTAACCCACCAAATAGGGACCCAATTTTTTGCTTGACTTGGTTGGTTTCCCTTGCTTTTGGGCAGTATGGTAAAACAATTGTTATCACATGCATGTCAGGATGTCATCTTGGGCATATCCAGACCTCAAGTAACAGGTTAGATTTTCAAACTTTGAATTTCATATTATAGATCCTACCAAGTGAAAGGGCATGAAAATCTAAGCAGGTTTACTTTTTGAAGCACCTTGAAATTCGTTAAAACAAAGAAGCTACAGTTGGTCAAAATTTGGTCAACAGGTCACATGGATATTTACATTGCCATAACATCTGAATCTTAACTTAATATCCTAACCTCTGATTAGATCTAGACATCAAATTTAAAGGACTCAATGAGTTTAAATGTCATGCGCAGGGATATTAGCTTACATCAAGATCTTAACTTTACATCCCAACTAAAACATCCTGATCCCAGTGGTGTCATATCATCTTGACCTCATGAAGAAAGCAAAGTTAATATCCATAACTTTGATATTCCCTTTGAACAAATAAGATGGTGCTAGGTGTTGAAGCTCGTTAAATGAAACACTGAGACTGCAAGTATTGAGGATCAAACGATAGCGCATCCTTGTAGGAGAATCTTCTCAGCAGGAAAGATTCTCTATGCTACTACGAGAAGGTGACACATAACTAGTTCTTGGATGATGTCATCTCCATGTCCTGATGATGTCACATCCCTAATGTATAACAAAGTGACATTGCCCTATTGATGTCACCAAGAGAATAAAACTACTTTGATATTAATCTCGATAATATCCATACCTGAGACAAGATCCATATCTCGATGATGTCATGTCATCCCAGCTTTATAAAGAACATTGAGTCTACTTACATCACCCAGATATTAACCTTTATGGATTTTAACTTCCAAAGAGCTAGACCTTATTTTAATATCCATGTCCTGATGACATCACTTCACCCCAACGTAACACAAAAGGAGTTTCCTCCTAGTGACATCATCTATACATTTCAACCATCTAGACATTTTGCATATCCAGATATCCTGATCCAATATCCACATCTGGTTATTCACATTCACAACCTGATATCAATATCTCAAGCCTCCTCTTACACTTAATGTTATGCTCAATTTCCTACTAAATTATCAAATGATTATGTTTAATTCATGTGTGTTTGTTGTATGGTATTGGAGCCAAGTAAAGCTTGGAAGATGTTTCACAGAGTGTACTAAAGGATAAGAAGGCTAGATGCTACTAAAGAAAACTAAAATGGATGAAACTACAAAGTTATAGACAAGGGTGACATGAACTAGAAACTATAGACCTCACCAAGTATGTTGTCTACCAGCTGGAGGGTAGACCAACTCAAATATGTGAGGAATATTCTCCCATGCTAGCTGTCTCCACCAGCCATTACCAACAGATGATCACGTGCCACCATTCCTGACCATTGGATCATCATGATTTGATCCTAGCCATTGGATCAATGTAACTATTTCCTATCCTTGTTCTATTTAAGGATATGGATTGCCATTTGGAAATTATTGAAATCTTAATTAAGTTTGGACTATTGAATGTCATGGCCAATACTCAAGGTCAATTATATATATATATATATTCCTTTTGCATACTTAATGAATATGAAGACCTATGATTACAACTACTCATAAATCATGCGTAATCTGTGGGTGAATTCTTGATATGTCACTGTGATTTCTTGCGTCCCTTGGAGTGCATTTGATTTTGTTCATGTTGTCTTCATTCCTTTCCTTTGAAGATTCACATCTATCATATCTAGCTTTGGAATGACCTAGTGAAAATATGGTTTGATTTTCTTCTCTTTCATGATAGTATCAAGGATATATGTGGATCAATGACTGAAGATTCATTTAATTTTAGTAAATTAGAATGTTAATTTCAATTTCTTTAAATTTCATTGAATCACTTTCATCATAATTGCAGACATACTGATATATGAAAAGTAGAACACAAAATATGCTGATATCCATAGGCACATGAAGATCATGAACATATTTGAACTAAGTGCATGTAGAATTGCAAATATCAGGTAAATAATCATAAATAATGATAAGAATCATAGAAATATCTTCTTGTAGGCACATGATTTGAACAAATTTACAATGCAGAAGCAAAATCAAGTGAAGATTGGTGCAAAGTTTAGTAAATAAGAAATAGTTTCAGAAGAACTAATCAAAATAATCATGAATAATTTTAACTAGAGTGATAGTTAGAAGAATTGATCAAACTTTACATAAATATCTACATGATCTAGTTAGATATAGTAATATTTAATATCATTTGCTGAGAATTTACAAAGAACAGGGAAAACAAAGTGAAATCCGCATATCAGGACACAAATACTTCAAAATCAAGTGTAAGGCCCCTAATGGAAAATAATAGTACACATTAACCATCTAAGTAAGGTCAGATCATTATGAACTAATGTAAGGAGACTTGAGATAATAAATTCACTATGAATTTATCGTATCTTTCAAGGTAAATAAAGGTTGTGGTGTAACTTTTATTTCTTATTGTTGTGACTAACATCATGATCAATAAGGCGCCATGTGTAGTGGCCAGTCCTGCCATCTAATAAGTCCTCATAACCATTCATCACTTCATATCATTCCATATCCTTGACATCCCATGGATTGGAATAATAAACATTCAACCTCAACCTTCCCATCCCTTTATCACCCACCCAAGGTGAATTCCTAAGTTACTAGGCTCTTGTATACCTTCCTTGTACAACATAAAAATCTAAAAAAACCAAAAACATCATAAAATAACCAAAAAACCAAACAAAATAGAGAACCACAAAATCCAAAAACATTAGAAAAGCCAAAACCCCCCCCAAAAAAATTATTCTCCCAAGAACAATCCCAATCATCATCACAATTATCTAACTCATCTAACGCATCATCATCCCATCATCCAACACATCACAAAATATCATCCACCTCAAACCATCCCTATATCATCACTGCAAACTATAACTACATATTCATCACCACCTACATCTTAATGTACCTTGATCCCGTGGATAGAGGGTATGTAGGTAGTTTGGAATATGAAGGAAGTATCCAGTATGTAGGTACACAAAATGCACTCATCCAACCTATTTGGATAAACCCTATTCCATGAGTTTACTAAATCCAAAGAGCAATACACTTGCTAAGCATACTCCTAAAAGCATCATATCTCATGCAAAAATCATCAGTCAACAAACTAACTACAATCATGACACATGGCCCACTATCCTTTTTGCCTATCCTTCAAATTTTATCAAACATTATCCAACTAATTTTTGCCTTAATGGATATATAGTTCCTACAATAGGCAGTATCTATCATCTTATCAAATCAACACTTATATTGGCAAGAGATACAATGGCTCTTTGTTTGGTTTGTTGGTCTTTTTATTATGTTTTTTTATCTTTTGTCTTATTCTAAGGATCATTCCAAAGCTACCTTGATCTCACTATATCATGGTATGTGGAGGAAAACACCTGGAAGGGGGCATGTTCATTATTTTGTATGTTATGCTTGTTGGTTGGCTTCATTACTCCAAGTCTAGTATTCATATCTTGTAGATGTAGAGTCAGTTCTAGCATATTGTTCCCCTTTTGCATCTAAGGTTCATCATACCTTTTATGTACTAAGGACTTATGCTATGAGTCCCCTTCCCTCATCTAGGCAAGATTGTACTACCTTGGGCATGCATTGGATCATCCTATTGTTTGCAGGTCTAGTCCATGCAAATAAGGATATATATCATTACCTTGGTTTTTCATATCTTGGTGAAAATATCCCCTTTTGCTATAATAATTCTAGGATTTCTCTCAAAAATGTTAACACAATATCCCATCCCATCCCAACCCATCATCCCTTAATCTATCCCCATCCCTCAAAATCATCACCTAGGCTTTGCATTTAATGATGAAAAGGACCCAATGAATTCCATCGCCTAATAACCCTCCCATCCCACAACCCATCCCATCCAAATTTCAACCAACTCATTAAAGCCCCTCTAATAATTTGGCATTAGTGACTTAGTACTCGCACCCATCCCTAAACCAATCCCAACCTTCCCTATACCTATCCCAACCATCCCCCAAACCTCCTAACCCCATCTCCCATGGTTCTAAACATCACAATGTATCATGATGAACATCCATGACATTAACCATATCATTGCATTAACCACATCATTACATTGTCCATGCATCACATCATACATAATATATGTTTATTAATCTAATCATATATTCCATTTCCATTGCATTTATCCATACATAATAAATGTTTATTAATGTAAGCATATATTCCATTTCCATTGAATTTATCCATACATAATATATGTTTATTAATCTAAACGTATATTCCATTTCCATTGCATTTATCCATACATAATAGATCTAAGTATATATTCCATTTCCATTTCCATTTCCATTGAATACATAATATATGTTTGTTAATCTAAGCAAATATTCCATTTTTCATCCCATAAAAACATATACACATAATCTACATCATAATCCACATACATAACATCCATAACATCATCCATAATGCATCCATCAATAATCATCACATAGGTACCAATGCATCCATCAAGAAAACATAAAAACATAAAATGCATCCATAATATGCATAATCATCATCATAACTCATCAAATCATCACATCCATAAATCATAAAGCATCCATATGCATAACATCCATTAAACACACACCATAATCATAAATGCATAACACATCATCATAGATCACTGCCAAAATCATATATATATATATATATCACTCAAAAATCAAATGTCATGATACAAATATGTCCTAAAGGCTGAAGTATATCAAAATACAAAGCCCGAAGATATATAAATACAATCAAGAACCATGCGCTGATGATCCCCTAGCACAATCTATAGGAGAGCCAAGACAATGCTGAGGAGTTGGCCCCATAGGTGCCTATTGTGGTGGCTGTAATTGCTAAGGCAGTGGCTACTGTACAGAACTCTAATAACAACCTGATCACTAGGAACCTAACATACCAGACTGGCTATGTTGACTATAGATTGGTACTCGCTGTCCCTCAAGAACCACTATGCAGTAGGCTCTGTAGTAATACTTGGCCCTAGCCTGTTGGTCTGATAGCTAATGTTGCATCTATAATGGCTACTGTTGCATCTATAATAGATACTATTGCACTACTAAATAGTCACCCCACATCTGTGCCATATTGGTGCTAGCTATGACACCCTACATCTATGTGACCTACTATTGCAGCTGTGCTACCTGTGCCTTAGCCTAGGTAGCTTTACTCTCAGCTCTCTAAAGTTAGACCTTGACCCCCTACCTCAACACTATCTCAATATCCCTCTCTACTGTGATTTGCACTAGATGCTTTTACATCTGACTCTAGAGATGGCCTATCTGGGTTTGTAGGATCTAGATCTGTGGATCTCTATCCCTACCACTCAACCCCTATAAAAGGGCTTGTAAACCTTGGAGAGTCTACAACTGAGCTAGAGCACTATCTTGCTCTGTTGTCACTATGTCCAAATCTTGCTATTACCTTATGACTACCTGCTCCAAACTAGCTACCTAGGCCCACAACGTCATTGTGTCCTCCTCCCCATCTCCTCTCAGCCATGTCCACCAACAACTAGTAGATGGAATGGGAACATGATCTGTACCTAATGGCCCTGCTCTTGATGTCCTGGAACCTAAGGTGCCCACCTATCCTAAAGCCAGTCCTATTGTAGGTGCCTGTGCAGCTGGCACCTATCTCATCTATCCTTGTCCTCTAGGTACCTGTGCAATAGGAATCTGAATTAGAGGAACCTTCCCAATGGGCACCTGTCCAACAGGTGCCTATCCCACCTATCCCTACCCTCTTGCTGCCTACGTTACGGTTATTGCCGCCAACATATCAATACCATCTCCCTCCTCAATCAATACCTCTTCCATAACATACTCAACCTCTATCTCATCCCCCTCCTCCCCCTAAAACTCCTCCTTCTCCTCTAGATCAACATCTTAAATCGTAAGCCGTACAATCCTCACCTACTGCCACCACATATCATACCCCAGGATCATCCCTGCATCCATTGTCTGGCTACCCTAGTCCCACTACACCAACTATTGTGCTATCCAATCCAACAAATCTACCTATGGCTATAACTATGCAGGCCAAGATGGTACATCTGTAGGTCCTCATGCATAGATTGCTGTCACCTAAGGCAAATCCTACACTAGCCCAAACTAATGCATCACCCATGATAGAATATACCACTCAATGGTGTGCTCTCCCTACCCCATCATATATAAAGGTTGGAACATATAGGGCATGTATATGTGATCATCCAACCACATCTCTGCACCTATGTATGGTCTCCAGATGACCATATCCATATCATCTATCTGCCATTGCCAGTATCTCAGCTACCCCATATGTGTGTGTTGGACATGTGCATGGTACAAAAACAAATAGGGCTCAAACCGTGCCCTCTAATAAGCACACTCGGGCCACATGATATAGATGTGCTCCCATGCCCACACATGGAGTAGTGTCACCCCTACTCCCAAACTCACATCCAAATGATATACAACTAGATGCATCTCATGATACAAATGGGATAGGAAACACATGCCCCATGCAAACAATGTCTCCTAAGTGATCATCGCCTTGATCACACTCCCCCAGCTAACTAAAAAATCCCATGACCACTGATTTGGCATCAATATACCTCCAATCAACCTGCAGACATATAGTGTCAACCACCCAGCTCAACCCACTCGAGTCTGTACATATCCCATCTCGCGTCGATCCCTAGTGTACACTAGATGGGATGGTGCAAATGCTCTATCCAAAGCTGCCACTCTAGAGCCTACCTCATATATCACACTCTCTCCCCATATGGGGTCCTAATGATCCTCCATATGTCCTCTAGGGTGATGGTAATCTCACTTATAGGCAGTAAAAAGGGGCATGTCTCGCTCCTCCACCTCTCCACTAGGGTCGTCATCATGGCCATATGTGCCCATAATAGGGGCATCTTTGAAATAGTTTGTAGCCATATCCTCCCAAGTTAGGCCAAATTTGCAAGACTAAACTACAACCTCAATGTCATCACTGATGGAACACATCACTCTTGTGACTGTAATATCCTACCTAGAATCTACATTCAAAAAACCACCTAAAATCAACTCATTTTCCCAGAACAACACTATGTTGGTAATCTAGAACCCTATAGCACTAAACTAGAAGGTGTCACTGATTCAGAACCATATAGTGCTAATCTAGAGGATTGCACTAACCCTGGCCCTAATAGCACTAAATGAGACAATAGTGCTAATCCCTTACCATTTTGTGCTAAACCAGAGTATAGTGCTAATTCATGATCTTATGGAGCTAATCCACCATTTGACCTAAAAACCCCACAATTCTTGGTGCTAAATGAGAGGATAGCACTAAACCCTGTCCATATTAGATAAACCCCCATAATTTGTGGCACTAAATGAGAGGATAACGCTAAAACTTTGACGGATGGTGCTAAACCATCTAGATTTCCCCTTTTTCCTATGGTGCTAATCTAGAGGATAGCGCTAAACTATAACCCTATAACGCCATGCGGTTGCATGATAACGCTAATCTACCTAACTACCCATTTCCTAACCCCCTAATCTAACACAAAACCTAAAATCACAAAGTCAGGTTTAGCTGACATACATGTGGGTCAAACTTTGGCATCTGCTGGTAGTCTCGTACCCTCTCCAATCAATGTGCGTGTCGTGAGAATGTAGGTTACACCATATCTCCTTCTACTCCTCTCTCATCCAATAAGCTTACAATATGCAAATGTGGTACTTTGGGCCCACACTTGTTATATATAGCCACCATGTTATCCCTTATTCACCTTTCTCTCCCCCCCAAGCCACAAATCATAATCCTTTTCCTTTGTTTTTCTTCTTGTCAACCCTATTTTCCATCCTGCATCCTTTTATCACTGACATTCATTTATTTTTGAGAGTTCACATGAAAAAAAATTAATTTTTCATCTGACCTCTTGAGGGGGCATCCCTCATCCATTTTCACTCCTTCCCGTCAGCTGGCGCAAAATTCTTTGACTTGACACCATTTCCCTACCTAGTCATGATGCCACATCAAAGAGGGGCAAATGTAGATACTTAAAAATGTCTTAACCCTTCAACCTTCTTTCCACATCATGCATATCACTAATTCCTCCTTTCACCCAATTAATTAAATAAATTCATATTTATTTAATTAAGTATCCCGTGAGGCCGATTATTTTACCTTCCTTATTTTGATCGTTATGCTTCTCAGTTGATGACATTATTAGACTTTTAGAGACTATGGTTTCATTATGCAAACTTGATTTTATCTCCTGGTTATGATAGGACATTGATTAGACATATGTGATTCGATTTGATTAGATTTGATGTTTTGTGATTTGACATATGAGATATATCAGATGATGTTTTGTGATGAGATTCTAGTTATTTATGTGATGTGGACTATTTGACATGTGATTGAAAAAGGTAGTTGATTTGGAATTATGTATTGATGATTATTGTTGTATTTGATTGCGTGAATTTAATTCCAATTGCTTCAGCTATGATTATTCATGATATGATTGACACTTGATCGAGATGTGCAGGTTTTACATTCCCTAGCCACATGAAATTAGAGGTAGAATTCACACTATGTTATTCCCTGTAAAACTGATCCATTCCCAAGAGGGATAAGGATCATGTTTGAATTTGTATGTTGATTTAAGTGCTTGATTTAATTTTATTATTTTGGCCTTAGTACCCTTTGTTTAAATTAATTAATAATAAGTGTTGTATAAATTTTATTTGACTTACACCACTTGGTATTTATTTTATTTTTGAGGCCATTTAAAAGTGGATTTTTAACCCCCTTTATGAACCCTAGTGTCCCAAAAGTTACCCTGGGTGGTTACCCATGGGTCTAGGGTCAACTTGAACTATCTAACCCTAGAATTAACTCACTTTTGGTCACTCTAAACTATGGTTTAGTCAAAGTGACGAAATTTGAAATTAGGGAAGGTGGGAGATGAGTCATGCCTTGGGAAAGACTCATCTCCCTTCCCAAAGTTTGGGAATCCTTTCCCAAGGAAGACTTGGGAGGTCTCCGAGACTCCCAAGTGTGTGGGAGCTTCCTCCAAGACTCTCACACACGTGTGAGAGCATCTTGGAGGGAGATGGCTCTTTGAGAGAATAAGAGGATGCCATATGGCATCCCTTATCCTCTTGGAGGTTTGAGTGGGAATGCCACCTCACCACTTGTCCTCACACATGTGTGAGAGCACAAGTGGATAAGGTGAGGATTGAGATGGAATGGGAGGATGACACTTGTCATCCTCACACTTCCTCTCCCTTGCAAGTGGCATTGGAGGAGGAAGGAGAAGGTGACAAGTGTCACCTTCTCATTCCTCAAGGCCAAATTGATGGCCTATATTATCTCCTCTTGTTGAGGAGTGTGGGGTTCTTGCAATTTTAATTTTTCTTGCTATTTTGGAGGAGTTTGGGAGAGTTGGAGAAATTATTTGAAGATTGAAAGGTTTGGAAAAGCTTGGAGCTCTTCACCAAATGTGTTTCCATTATAGGGCTTTGAAGGTAAGCCTCTTAAACTTTGTTTCTTCATCCTTTCTTATTTAATGTGTTGTGTTGTAGTTTTTGGTTGTCTTGTTGTTTGCATTGTTGTTGTGTGGGTTACGAGTATGGTGAGAGCACCTCCAATGGAGGTAATGCTCAACTTGTTTGGGTAGGGGAAAGGAACCTCCTTGAGGTCACTCCCACATTGTGTATTTATGCCTTGAGGGATTTTATTTGTTGAGGAGAATATTGAATGGCAAGAGTGCCATGGAGGTTATTTTGTGATATTGTGGAGAGTGGTGTTTTTGGAGATTTCTAGCTTGAGGCCATGAGCTTGATATTTTATCATTTGGGTGACCTTTGAAGTAGAGGGGTCCATTCCCTACCCTCATCAAACTCATTTTCATGAGTTGAGTTTTGTGTTAAACCTATGGGCTAATTTTTGTGTTGTGTTTGATTTTTGTTGTGGAATGTTGCACCTGTGTGATTCCCTACCTCCCTAGCTTGGGGGTGACCCACTTGCAGGTCTGCGGTAGGGAGGAGAGCTTTACGTAGTGGCTGGGTGTTCTTCTTTTGTTGTGTTCATTTGCAGGTGTTTAAATGAAGAATAGAGGTGAGAGGAGTACTTTTTTTTAGTGTTCTTATAGTTCCTTGTGCTGGCTGTTGGAGCCATGGCCACTATGGCCTTATTGTATGTATTTGACAAGTTTATACTTATGGACTTGGCTGTCCAAAATTTTGTAATGTTACAATCTCTTCATTTGATTTAAGTGTTGTATGTGACATATTCTTGTTATGATGTTTAAATGTTGTTTAATTTTTATCTTGTGGAGATGGGAAGTTGTGAAATACGTGTGAAATTTTATGCAATTTCTTGTTGTCACTTATCCTTGCAAGAGAAAATTTATATTCATTGCTGTCATTATTCTTTTAAAAAAATATATATAGAGGAACATGCATCAGTTGTTGTTATATTTTATTACATATATGAATGAAAAATCTTAAACTAAGATTCTGGTTGTTGCTTGGAGGTTTATTTCATTAGCTGCTGTTAGAAAGGTTAGATGAGGATGTTCACTCTACCCTATAAAATTATTCAAAACAAAAAAATATATATATCACTATTGTTCTATTATTTTTTAAAAAGAAAAAGAAAAAAAAAGAGTGAAGTGATATTGTTTTGTTTCCTGTGTAAATCTGAGAGTTAACATTACTTCTTTTATTACTATTGGTTGTGAAAGTGAGTGCTAAAGATAAATGTATTTGCTAGTTATTATTTCATAGATTCTACATTGTTATTTTTTTTCCTTTTACAAAAAATATATATATATACTGTGTTAGCACAGAAAAGTACAGAAGAAAATCTATTTAGTCATACCTTCTTTTTCTGTATATATTACATAATGTGTATACACTCTCATATATATATATGTATGATAAGTGTATACATATTTACAGATTAAAATACAAAAATATGGAAGTAATTTAGTTACTGTATTTCTACCTTTTATTAAACTGGGCTTATATATATATCCAAAAAACTGTGATTAATATCTTTAAACAAAAATATTGAGATCATTT
The DNA here is from genome assembly GCA_027924645.1 of Cunninghamia lanceolata. Lineage (NCBI taxonomy): Eukaryota > Viridiplantae > Streptophyta > Pinopsida > Cupressales > Cupressaceae > Cunninghamia > Cunninghamia lanceolata. Next base: position 17,071,278 of record BSBN01001807.1, on the reverse strand, counting down.
TTTTTTGTTGGAAGGGTTTCAATGTATATAAAAGAAAAAAAAATATAAAGAATGGATTGTGGGCAGCGCCCATAGTCCTTCGTTACTTAACAGCAAAGGGGTGTAGGAGAGGCAGTGCCTCCATCACACCCCCAAAACCCCATACTTTTCGCTTCACATAGCTCCCGCCACCCAGAGACTATGATCCCGCTCCCCGCAACCACGAACTCTGCCACCCTTCGTGCCTCCCTCGTCATCCTTCTCTTTACACAGAATGGCGCCAACCCCAACCTCCGCCATTCTGCCACCGCCGCCGTCAGCCCACATGCCCACTCCAACCTGCAACTTAAACAAAAAGAAAGGAAGGAAGCTCATATCATTTATACTTACATCACACCCCATCTAAAAATAAAATGTATACTTTTATTCAGCCTGAACATAGACAATAAAAAGAAAACTAGCTGGGTTTTGAATGCATACCTCTGAGAGGTATTCCATGGCCTCCATGGGAGCTTTGAAACCCTAAACTGCAAGAAGAGGCAAAACAAAATACAAAAGAGAAAGAATGAGATTAAGAGATTAGGGCAATGAGGAGAATAGTAAAATAGAGAAGTTAGGTGAACTTGTTATTGCAAAGCAATTTTAAATTTATTAGGTCTTTTCTTATTTAGTTTGTGAGGATATGTTATTTAGGGGGATTTTAATTGTGGGGGTTTTCTTTTAGTCCTTTAAAAAAAAAAAAAAACCTCTTTCTCCTTTATTGTTTTATTTCTCTTAGGAATCTTTCAATTGTTTTTTTTTTCTAAATTTGAAAGGGGGTAATTCTTCTTTGCATTGAATATTGTATCGTAATTAGAAATTTTTTTTTTGGGAAGGGTTAATTTTATTCCTTTTGGGAAGAAAATTTCCCTTGTTGATTAATTCATCCTTGCTAGGATTTTCTTTTATTTTATTGCATTTTATTTTCCCTAGTAGGATTGTAGCATCTTAATTATTGATCTAATTTTGTTATTATTTTATGGGGAGAGTTATTTAAACTCTCCTCCCTCACCTATTAAATTTTTGAGTAAGTTAATAAATATAATGCCAAAATTTTATTTAATAATGGACTCAATTTTTCTTGTATTTTTCTAACATCTTGTCATTTAATTTAATTTTATTCTTTTACTTTATATCATTGGTTTTATTTTTAAGTTTTAATTTAATTTATATATTCTTAAAATTTTATTTAAGATCTCATTGATGTTTTATTTTTAAAATTTATTTTTGCGTTTATCAAAAATGCGTTATGCTGCCATAATTTTTCTAGATTCCTAGGGTTTAATTTATGTGATATTTATTCACCTTTTTTTATTCGTCGATCCATCATTCCACTTTAGTCACGTGCCATCTTGCCATTGTTCTACTTAATCACTTTTCAATTTGAGTTAAGTTAGGGTTCAATGCTGAAATCATCTTCACTTAGGAACTTAGGGTTCAGATTAAATTAGTCTAACCCTAGAAGCGACACCCTACATGTCGCATACTCCCTAGACAACTTTCACCATCGTAATTATAGTGACATGTTTATGCCTTATGCGTATTGCCACCGAGCACGCAGTCATGTGCGAGGGGTTCCTAGGGATAGGTAGAAAAGTTTTTTTGTAGTTTGTGTCATGACCACATGGCTAATGTGGACATGACACGTGTGTTGTGTGTCATGACCACATGGGAAATGTGGGCATGACATTTGGTATCAGAGCCTAAGTTTAAACACTGGGCTTGTTTTGGGCACATTATTATTTCCTCAACTTTGATTAATTTGTGGTTACCTCATTTTTGTAGGATGCCTCCCTGACGAGTTCAACGAGCATAGTTCTGCCGCACTCCATCCCCCAAGGTTCACAGTGACTCTTCAACTGAGGTACAAGCACAGCCAGTCCTACAGGCACCACATGCACCACCGGCCCTACCTGATATTGGGCCACAGATATTCTAGGCTTTACAGGTAGTTTTAGATAGGCTTCCACTAGCTATAGTTGAGCCACTCATAGAGCCACGTGTCAAGCCCCGCAAGAATCTGCGAGAGGAGCCACGAGCTGAGTCCCGCGTCGAGCCATGTGTGGAGCCCCATGTTGAGCTGTGAGGGGCACCACGTGTGGAGCCTTATGTTGAGATACTAGAGATAGAGGAGGTTGGTTCAGCTGACAGGGCCCGTAGCAAGAGCCCTTCATGTCATGCTAGGTATGATGAGGCAGTACGAGTAGAGCACATTGGTCACAGGCCTTATGACTATTACATAGATGAGCTTATCAGGAGACATGGAGATAGAAGAGACCCCATTAGGGATATATTGAGGTTGAACCCTCCTACATTTGTCGGGACCATAGAGGGAGCTAAGGTAGAGTCTTGGCTTATCAGCTTAGACAGATGCTTCACATTGCTTCCTTATGAGGGCAACATGAAGGCCCATGTGGCAATACACCTATTGCGAGATGCAACAGCTATTTGGTGGCACACTGAAGAGTGCAAGCATCACCTTTCTTTAGACACTCTCACATGGGAGACCTTCATTGAGTGCTTCAATACGCGCTACTTATCAGATCATTACAGGCTGCATCATATAGATGAGTTCCATGACCTTCAGCAGAGGGGACTTATAGTGGCACAGTATGAGGGTAGATTTACTGAGTTATCCCATTATGTAGAGTATCTCCATGATGAGAAACTCCTGGTGTATAAATTTATCAGAGGACTGAACCATAGTATAGCAGGGCCTGTTTGCATGGCAGACCCCCTAAATTTGAGTGATGTTGCCAAGAAGGCATACATCGCTGAGGAGATTCAAGGATGAGGCCAGAGTTCATGCCCTCAGTTTTAGGTTCTTAGATAGTAGCAACATCAGTAGAGTTTCTGCAAACCATCACAACCACCTCATAGAGGAGGATTTAGTTCCGTACCCTTACCTCCTAGGCCCCTATAGCAGCAGCAGCAAAGAGCTAGGACACAATAGAGGTCACATGGGGGACATAATAAAGGTTGGCAGCAGTAGGGCCCACATAGAGATCAAAGGCAGGAGGAACCACCTATGGGACCCGCGAGGTCACAGCAGTTTTATAGGGGCTCACAGGGGTCTACTAGTAAATCAAGACAACAGTAGTCGAGTAGGAATCAGATTGGATAGGTACAGGATAGGGGCCCTTTTTATGTTTGTGGTGGAGCAAGACACCTAGCTAGAGATTGTCCACAGGGTTTTACAGTAGGGGGACAACCTCGTGCAGGAGGATCTGAGCAAACTGTTGGTGATGTGGGTAGATCCCACCATATGTTCACAGCGGTTGATAACCGCCAGGCTAATTTTCAAGTGTCAGTGATTGAGACATCAGGTATGATTGGGGGTAACCCTATTTCTATTCTCTTCAATTTTGGTGCTACTGACTGATTCATATCTCCATCATTAGTGGAGTGTTGCAGGCTGGTGGCCTCTAGGCAGGGTGATAGGTGGGTGGTTGAGTTGGCCTCAGGGGCCAAGATGACAGTAGATGCCTTAGTCCATGAATGTGAGATTGATTTGGGACCCTTTTCCATAGTATGTGACCTTAGATTCATGATATTAGGATCTTATGATGTGGTGTTGGGTATGGATTGGCTTGTGGCTCATCGAGCCAAGCTAGATTGTCGCCGAAAGGTGATCAGTTGTTTAGATGATCATGGTACATTAGTTGAGATAGTGGGCATGCAGAAGCCCATAGCAATGCGTATGATATCCTCTTAGCAGCTTAAGCGCTGCATGTGGAAGGGATGTCAGATGCTCGCCATCACAGTGAGTGACAGATCAGATGACAAGCCTGAGGCATCTTTGGATGATCATCCCATCCTTAGAGAGTTTGCCAATGTGTTTCTAGTAGAGTTACCGGGGATGCCACCCCGACGTGAGGTAGGCTTTCACATAGACCTAGTGTCAGGTGCCGAGCCATTATCTCGTACACCCTACAGGATGACCACACATGATCTCACTGAGCTCAAGTTACAGTTGGAGGACTTGCTTGAGAAGGGGCACATCCGACTGAGTGTTTCACCTTGGGGTGCTCCTGTCATCTTCGTGAAGAAGAAGGATGGGTCTCTTCGATTATGCATGGACTACAGGTAGTTGAATAAGGTGATGGTGAAGAACTATTATCCTCTGCCTAGGATTGACAATCTTTTTGATCAGATGCAGGGAGCCAGGGTGTTCTCTAAGATAGACCTAAAGTCTAGGTATCATCAGCTACATATCACAGAGACAGATATCCATAAGACCACCTTCTAGACTTGTTATGGCCACTATGAGTTCACAGTGGTTCCCTTTGGCTAGACAAATGCCCCTACAGTATTCATGAGTCTCATGAACGGGGTGTTCCATACCTATTTAGATCAATTCGTGATCATTTTCCTCGATGACATTTTGATCTATTCATGGACTTAGGAGGAGCATGAGGAGCACCTTCATCAGGTTCTACAATGTTTGAGAGAGCAAAATCTTTATGGGAACTTGGTGAAGTGTGCATTTTTCAGGACAAAGGTTCATTATTTGGGACATATCCTATTTGGCGATGGAATCTCAGTAGATCCATCGAAGATCAGGGCTATCAGGGATTGGCCAGCACCCACTAGTGTGTTAGAGGTCAGGAGTTTTATGAGGTTAGCTAGTTATTACCGTCACTTTGTTGAGGGCTTTTCTCGTATAGCGCACCCCATCACTTCCCTTCAGCAGAAAAGGAAGAGCTTCCTTTGGACTGAGCAGTGTGAGAGGGCCTTCAGGGTCCTCAAGGAGCATCGTACTAGTGCCATGAGCTTGATATTTTATCATTTGGGTGACCTTTGAAGTAGAGGGGCCCATTCCCTACCCTCATCAAACTCATTTTCATGAGTTGAGTTTTGTGTTAAACCTATGGGCTGATTTTTGTGTTGTTCTATTTGATTTTTGTTGTGGAATGTTGCACTTGTGTGAATCCCTACCTCCCTATCTTGGGGGTGACCCACTTGCGGGTCTATGGTAGAGAGGAGAGCTTTACGTAGTGGCTAGGTGTTCTTCTTTTGTTGTGTTCATTTGCAGGTGTTCAAATGAAGAATGGAGGTGAGAGGAGTGCTTTTTTTTAGTGTTCTTATAGTTTCTTGTGCTGGCTGTTGGAGCCATGGCCATTATGGCCTTATTGTATGTATTTTGACAAGTTTATACTTATGGACTTGGCTGTCCAAAGTTTTGTAATGTTACAGTCTCTTCATTTAATTTAAGTGTTGTATGTGACATATTCTTGTTATGATGTTTAAATGTTGTTTAATTTTTATCTCGTGGAGATGGGAAGTTGTGAAATACATGTGAAATTTTATGCAATTTCTTGTTGTCACTTATCCTTGCAAGAGAAAATTTATATTCATTGCTGTCATTATTCTTTTCAAAAAAAAATATAGAGGAACATGCATTAGTTGCTGTTATATTTTATTGCATATATGAATGAGAAATCTTAAACTAAGATTCTGGTTGTTGCTTGGAGGTTTATTTCATTAGCTGCTATTAGAAAGGTTACATGAGGATGTTCACTCTGCCATATAAAATTATTCAAAACAAAAAAAAAAAATATATCACTATTGTTCTATGATTTTTTTAAAAAGAAAAAGAAAAAAAAAGAGTGAAGTGATATTGTTCTGTTTCATATGTAAATCTAAGAGTTAACATTGCTTCTTTTATTACTATTGGTTGCGAAAGTGAGTGCTAAAGATAAATGTATTTCCTGGTTATTGTTTCATAGATCCTACATTGCCTTTTTTTTCCCTTTTACAAAAAAAAAAATATACTGTGTTAGCATAGAAAAGCATAGAAGAAAATCTATTTAGTCATAGCTTATTTTGCTATATATATTACATAATGTGTATACACTCTCATATATATATATAGATATATATATATATATATATAGATATATATATACAGATATATATATATAGATATATATATATATAGATATATATATATATATATATACAGATATATATATATACACAGATATATATATGTATGATAAGTGTATACATATTTACAAATTAAAATACAAAATATAGAAGTAATGTAGTTACTGTATTTCTGCCTTTTATTAAACTGGGCTTATCATTATATACATATATATATGTGCAAACATTTATATACATTTATATATATAATATATATATTATATATATCTGAAAAACTATGATTAATATCTTTAAACAAAAAAATTGAGATCATTTTTTTTTGTTGGAAGGGTTTCAATGTATATAAAAGAAAAAATATATATATAAAGAATGGACTATGGGCAGTGCCCACAGTCCTTCGTTACTTAATAGCAAAGGGGTGTGGGGGAGGCAGTGCCTCCACCCACACCCCCAAAACCCCATACTTTCCCCTTCACATAGCTCCCGCCGCCTAGAGACTATGACCCCACCACCCGCGGCCATGACCTCTACCGCCCTTCGCATCTCCCCCCTCATCCTTCTCTCTATGCAGAATGACGCCGACCCCAACCTCCACCATTCCGCCAATGCCATCGCCGATCCACATGCCCACTCCAACCTGCAACTTAAACAAAAAAAAAGGAAGGAAGCTCATATCATTTATATTTACATCACACCCCCTCTAAAAATAAAATGTATACTTTTATTCAGCCTGAACATAGACAATAAAAAGGAAACTAGCTTGGTTTTGAATGCATACCTCTGAGAGGTATTCCATGGCCTCCATGGGAGCCTTGAAACCCTAACTTGCAAGAAGAGGCAAAACAAAATACAAGAGAGAAAGAATGAGATTAAGAGATTAGGGCAATGAGAAGAATAGTAAAATAGAGAAATTAGGTCAACTTGTTATTAGAAAGCAATTTTAAATTTATTAGGGCTTTTCTTATTTAGTTTGTGAGGATATGTTATTTAGGGGGATTTTAATTGTGGGGGTTTTCTTTTAGTCCTTTTTTTTAAAAAAAACCTCTTTCTCCTTTATTGTTTTATTTATCTCTTGGGAATCTTTTAAATTTTTTTTTTTCTAAATTTGAAAGGGGGTAATTCTTCTTTGCATTGAATATTGTATCATAATGAGATTTTTTTTGTTTTTTTGGGAAGGGTTAATTTTATTCCTTTTGGGAAGAAAATTTCCCTTGTTGATTAATTCGTCCTTGCTAGGATTTTCTTTTGTTTTATTGCATTTTATTTTCCCTAGCAGGATTTTAGCGTCTTAATTATTGATCTAATTTTATTATTATTTTATGGGGAGAGTTATTTAAACTCTCCTCCCTCACCTATTAAATTTTTAAGTAAGTTATTAAATATAATGCCAAAATTTTATTTAATAACAGACTCAATTTTTCTAACGTCTTGTCATTTAATTTAATTTAATTATTTTACTTTATATCATTGGTTTTGTTTTTAAGTTTTAATTTAATTTATATATTCTTAAAATTTTATTTAAGATCTCATTGATGTTTTATTTTTAAAATTTATTTTTACATTTATCAAAAATGCGTTATGCTGCCAGAATTTTGCTAGATTCCTAGGGTTTAATTTATGCGATATTTATTCACCCTTTTTTATTCTTTCATCCATCATTCCACTTTAGTCACGTGCCATCTTTCCATTGTTCTACTTAATCACTTTTCAATCTGAGTTAAGTTAGGGTTCGATGCTGAAATCATCTTCACCTAGGAAACTTAGGGTTCAGATTAAATTAGTCTAACCCTAGAAGCAACACCCTACGTGTCGCATACCCCCTAGACGGCTTTCACCATCACGATTATAATGACATGTTTACGCCTTATGCATATTGCCACCGAGCACGCAGATGTGTGCGAGGGGGTTCCTAGGGATAGGTTCATGTCATGACCACATGGCTAATATGGACATGACACATGTATTGTGTGTCATGACTGCATGGGAAATGTGGGCACAACATATCCCTACATCATCCCTAATCACCCATCCTTAGACATCCTTCATCAATTTACCCATAGTCCTAAATTAATTTAAATAATTCAGCACTATACCTTACAAACATCATCCCAATTAATTAAATAAATATGTTAAATATTTATTTGATTAGTTTATCCACTTTTCTAAACCTAATTAATTAAGTAAATTTTACTTCTTTAATCAATCTACCCTACTAATTAACCTAAACTGAGCCTAGTTGATTAAATAGTCATTATTTAATTAGCTACCCTAGCCTACATAACCTTGATTAGCCCATTCACTAATTTTCTCTAGCCACATTAATTTAGTCACCTTGATTAACTTGGTCAAAACATCATTAACACCTTCTCCCACAACCCACAAATTAAAAATTATAAAATAATCCTATGGATCACATGACCCTTGCACTTCACCTCACTATTTCCATGCTAAGCTATTCTCTATGTTATGAGCTCACACATGTGAGTTCCAAAATTGCCTAGGTGTCACATGTCTCTCACATTCCCACATAAATTGGAATTTTAAATTCTACATCCTCCCAAAGAAATAAAATTTTATTTCCTCACAAGGCATTATCATTTTAAATGCAAAGCCTTCCCCAAAAATCAATTTAAAATTCACTTTTATTCTCCACCATCCAAATTTGTTGATTAAATCTCAACCCTCCATCTCTCATCCAATCTCCACCCTTGATCTCAACTTTCAATCTCAACCATTGGATCAAAATCCCTCCAAATTTACCTATAAATAAGACCCTCCACAAGCCATTTTCATCATCTCATTTTATGCAAATCCATAATGCCACAATAGCTCTAAAATCCATTCATCACATCTTTATTATGCCAGTTTAGTCTTGTGTTTTTTAGAGCAATCCACATAGTTTCATGAAGTTTGAGTAAAGCTAGAGTGTTTGGGTGCAACACTCTCCACCTTATCAAGGAGTGGAGGACTCTTCAAGGCTTTTGAATGTATAATATTACATTTTTCTTTTATTTTGTTTTGTTTTTATGCATTGTTGCTTTCTTTCATCTTCTGTTGGTTTTATATAGGATGTTAAAAAAATGGATTTTTATAAGTCCCTATTTTGGGCCAAAGCATGCATTGTATGGCTAGCATAATTTGACCTAAATGAAGGTATTTTTCTAATTCATTTTGTGGAAAGATGCATATGATATAGAAGTTTGGTCAGAATATATTTTGTTAATTAATTTTTTTCTTGCACAATTTCTATTTTTTCAAATGCCTCATGTATGGCCAACATAAATTGAGCTAAACTAATCATAAAACTATTTTTTTTCATCATGTAGAGAATGATGTCTAGATTTGTCAGACATAACTTTATTCAAGAAACTTTCAAAATAAAAAGTTATTAAGAAAATAATAATGTATGTTATTTCAAGTTTATGAGTCTCTTTGTTTAATAATTAATTAATAAATAGAAAAATATATCCAGTAGTAAAAATATATATATTTGAAAACTAGACATTGCGATTTGTAATGGATTTTAATTTGTCTAAAAATTCTTTAAAAATATCATCAACCATATTGATCATTAAAGCTATTTTTTCTCTTTTTGTTAACATGGCCTTGTACTTATAGGTCCAAGGCTAAGGGTTGGGTTTCCAAGCCTAAAACCAATGCAAATCCATGGGTTTCAAAATTAAAATTTGTTGGAATGTGTACCCACTTAGAAATGGGCACCTGTTCTAAAATGAAACATGCACTCATTTATAAACAGGCACTTGTTTCAATTTAGAATGGGCAGCCATTTCTAATATACCTGTTATGCCTTTTTTAAAATGAAAATACATAGTATGACTATAAATATGTAACTTTTATTTTTATGTGTATGACTTGGCAATTGACTATTTCTATGTTTTTTTGTATGTAGGTGTCATTAGAATCTCTCAATAAGTCAGGATTCAATCACATGGAGCATTTTCAAATGGAATGAAGTACACGAACTATTTTTTAGAGAGATCAAACAAAAGAATTGTTTTTTAGAGAAATCAAGTAGATGTGATATATTGAAAAAAGGATCTACATCTACTTGTAGTTTAGAAATTTTAAGGAGGGATCCAACTTTAAGTAAAGTAAATATCATTTGTTGATTTTATCAAGATATTTTGGTAATCATGGGATCAAATAAATGTAAAGAAAAAGAAAAAGGAAGGTCATGACACCTAAAGAAAGGCAAAATGACAAAGAGATGGGAGAGAGAGGATTTGAGAAATGAAGAATGTTGAAGCATCCAATTTGATGACTAGTGAAGAGGAGAACATTGAAGATGTAGTGCCCCTCACCTTGCCTTCTGTCAGACTGATAGTTATCCTAGTAGGACTAGACATTATGATATTCTCTTTGATGATGGATTCTCTATTATTATGCTAGTTGTTTATGGACATGTTGTTATGATGACATCTATTGAAGTTTTAGCTATTGGTATTTTATGTTTTCACAATTGTATGGACATACTAGATGTGGTGGATTAATTTAGTTCAGAGCTTTATGTTTTATCTGATCTTTGTGATGATGTTACTATTGATGACTGCTTGTATAAGATTGTATGTAGCTGATTGTCCCATCTTGATTGTTTAGTAGATAGTTGTTATGCATAACGTAGTGACTTGTCGATGTGTTTATGTAAATGGAACAGTGTCGCATTACTTGTGTTTGAGTACACTACCACACTATGACTTCCATTCACTATATGATGATATGTGTATATATTTTCATGTTTGACTGTGTGGTTTGCTGTAGGATGCAGGTACCAGGCATCGACTCCACCTAAACTAGCAGGTCTAAGCATGCCCTAGCTAATGGAATCATTGATTGGAGTTAGCGTAAGGTTCTCTACTCAGTCAACATCCTCAAAGAGGATGAGTATTTTGTATCTTGTCCAGTCGTCACTGTCAGTTGGGCTATTTGTTTCCTTTGTTGTCATCTTGTCTTAAGGCTTTGCTGGGTGGTCAGGTATCATTATGTAGGTTAGATTATTCAATTAGAAATGTTTGATTATAGCTTTGGTTAGAGTTTCATTAAACAATGATAATCTCAAGCTAGAGTTAAATAAATACTTTTAAAGGGAAATAATGTGTCATTTACTAATTATAAACAATGTAATTGTTTATAATTAGCAAAATTAATATGAGAAAAAAATAAATTTGATTAATAATTAAATAAATAATAAATTATAAGTTGTAAATGAATAAAATCAAGATGGAAATAAAATACATAAATATATATGAATAAACAATTATAAATTTTGATAAAATAAATTTATAGTTAACATTAAAATAATAAAAATAATATTTTAAGGATTAAAATTATAGTTGTCACTTTGTATCATGTGTTCGGTTCCTAAAATGGAGGAAGAAGGTTCTAGAGAATTTAGGGATCTCTTTTTAAAGAGGAAGGGGGAGAATGGATGGGGATCAGTTTTGGGGAGGAGGCAGTTTTGGGAAGAGCCGAGGGAGTGACTCTGGCACCAAATCGATAGGTCAATGAAGCATTCAATCCAGGTGCCATTGTTTCCTAAATTTCTATCTCTATTTTCTTTGATATGAATGATTGGAATTTGATTGTTTTGCTAATTGTATGCACCTAAGAATTTTTGAATCATACCCTATTGTGCATCAGGGCATGCTTCTATTAATAACCCTAAGAATGTTTCTCTCCATTCAACACCCGAATAATCTCTATAATAGCTTGTGATCGCTTGAAAGTTTTTATGGCTTCTTTTAACAAATCTTTTTATCCCGCACATATTGCATTCCAATCAATTTTCCCTCCCTGGCATTGATTAGATAGTCATGCACTGTCTGTGATTCCATTTGTTGTAATTAGGTCTGCCAGATCCTATTAATAACAATTTGTTAGAGAGTTCCTAAGGCCATTTCAACAATCATTCTGTGTAGTTTTTACAACCACTATTTCTATAAGAAGATATCACTTTGCATAGGAAAAAATGTTTAGAAGTCAATAATTTAGGTGAGTATATCAAAATGCAAGATTTGAGTTAAACTAAAGGAATCACCTTTGTTTTAAGTTTCTAAATCCTTTTTAAAACAATCCATTTCGTACCTATCCTGCAATCACTGCATTCCATGGATGGCAACTACTTGAGGTATTTTATCAGCCAATTCATATGCCTGTTTATGGCTTTTAAAAAATTGCATTGTTGAAAGTTTCTATAGCCATTTTAACTTTCCTTACTGGGTGATGGTGTTTGTCAGGGTCTTAATAAACTCATCCATTCTTCTCTTCACTTAATTTTGTACATGTGTTTATCATAATCTGTATTCTCAGCATGTCGGATGCTTGTAATGAGGATAGCATTCCAAATAGGCGTCCTATTTCTGGATAGGTTAAAGTAATTTAATACCAAAAAAAATGATGCAGAAAGCACTTTAATACCTTAACAAATGATGCAGACAACTCTCTCCATTTATTAGACTTGCATTTCTTTTTTTTAAGAGTTAAAATCTTAGCATGAGAATATAACGTTCAAATAGGTTGAAATATAATATTAGGGTATATATTCAGCTATAGAATGTAGATATTACCCAATTTGCATCAAATTCATAGTAGTTGATGTATATTAGATATTATAATGATATATATATATAATTTTAGACTATTAAATCATTATTAATATTTTCTATTTTAAAACACATATTTATATACTATTACTTGCTAATTGTAAACATATATCAGTATATTATTATATTGTATATTGTTATATGGATACTATTTGGTATAGTTAAAGGATAAGCAATCAATGAAAATATATATTGGTATAGTTAAAGGATATATATTGTTTTAGCCATTACATCAGTATACTTTTGATAGATATGAATTTTGGTATTTGCTGATCAATGAAAGTCAAATATAAATTCATCAATTTATCCTCTCATTATTCCTGCCATGTGTTAATCATAATCTATATTCTCATTACATCTCATATTTATAGTGAAAATTGAATTCCATTAAGTTTATAATACATCCTTTAATTACGGGTAGAAGTAATTCTTATTATTATTCTTATTATTATTTTGTAGTAAGAAATGAGTGTACTGACAATTTATACAACCGAAATTTTAAAACATTTTGATCAAATTGTTAAAACTTATTTCGGATTATGATGTTATGTATATTACGTATTATATAAATTACTTATGTTGAAATAGGTTATAGTAATTTTAAAGGCATAATTGAATAGATAACTGTCATGTATCTATCTATCTATCTATCTATATATATATATATATATATATATATATATATATATATATATATATATATATATATATATATATATATATATATATATATACAATAGTTTAATTAGAGTTGTTAGGTAATATGATTACTTAAACATTATTGAAAGTAATAGTAAAATTTTAAGTGGGTGGAAAATATTTTTATTAAACAAAGATTTAAGATTTAAGGTATAAGGTATTTTATTATTATTATTATTTTAACCATAGTAGTTGATTAGTTTAATGCCTAAAATATTTAGAAATCCATTATATTGTTATGGGAAAAATCATTAAGTTAGGTTGAGAAATTAGGGTTATTTTCTTAAAGCAAACATTAGCACTTATATTGTAAATTGTTACTCATTGTTTGACCATAGAAATAATGATGTTAATGTAGAGTAATTAGAGTTGTTTCTTTTTACTTTTAAGTTAAATATGTTATTAAGAGATTTTTGGGTTCTTATATATAAACTCAATGGTTTAAATAATATTACTTAGGGTTTCTATTATATGAGAGTTAATTATGTGTTCCATTTTATAATAATAATAGTTTTCTTTACAAATTAAATATAGAATGCTATTATTCTTAATATTAGGGTTGGGATTTAAATTACAAGTAGATTTTTACCCAATTTACATTATAGGTATTATATTACGTTATAGGTATTATATTACATTATAGGTATTATAGTTTTATAATTATACACTTTGATATGTAATTATATCTATATCCTAGTATTTTATTTAAATTTAAGACAATATTGAGGATCAAAGTCTATGCCTTGGAAATTAATTATTCTTTTATTATAAGAAGTATATTTATGTTGTTTTCTTTTAATGTAACTAAATATATATTTAGCCAAAAATCTTATCTAGTTATTTAAATGTAATTTGTTTATTTATTCTATATTAAAAATGAATTGCAAGTTATGTTTGAATTTGATAATGTTAATTTATTTAAATGACATTATTAATTGTAATCTTATATAGTCAATTAGTGTTTAAATAAACATAAATTATTTATCAGATGGGTTGTTGTTGATGAGTACAATTTTGCTTATATAATAAGGTTACGAAACTTGATTTGTGGAAAGTAAATTAGATATGTCATCATGGTCCTTATGTTAGTACATCTACCGGGTGGTTAGTTCTAGAGGCATAGGATGGTTATGTCTTGACTTCATGCATTGGGTTGATAAGTGTTTCGAAACAATGAAGTTATAAAAGTATGTTGCCTCTTGTTATGTATGAGAGTTTGGTAAGTGATAATGTGAATGATGCATGATCTGAGTTGTGAATGTATCTTGAGGAGGTAATAACTCCCTTGTGGATGAGTTGTTGTCCATTTAATTATATTTATCTTGTAATGAGTTTTGAGTTAGATTTTTTGAATGGGGAGACATCGGTAAATGCAAGAGAATATTGTGTATAGTTTTCTTCATAGGGAAGCTATGGGCAATGCTTTGTAAAAATTGTCCTTGTGATTAAATTGGTTTGCAAGATGGTTAATGTTTTGCATTGTTATGTATATTTGTTGTCATGATGATAGTTGTTGTGCTTGATGGATAGGGTTTCTAGGTGCAGGTAGGGGAGTGGCTTTCAATGCGGGGCTGGCACCCAAAGTGGCTGTCAGGATAACCCATTGAAGGTTGTTAACTAAGTGAAAACCTAACAATGAACTAGGGGAAAAGGGTAGATTACACATTAACAAGATAATTGGATTTCCTCTCCCATGCCTGTAGTGCTCATTTAGACTAAGGATGGGTAGAGAAGGCCTGGTTGGCAAGATCAACTTCCTTGTCCTCATGAAAGGAAGGTTGATTCCGCATGAGTCACCCTATGGGGCCGACACCTAGTGAGAGGCTACTAGGATAACCATAGATGGGGGCCGGTGCCTAGTGAGAGGCTGCCAGGATAACCCATGTTAGGACTATGCGATGACACTCTCCCTACTGTAGCCTAGCATTCCCTAGTTGTACTCTCCCCATTCGTTATGTGTTTGCCTCAGGAAGTGCTATTGAGTTGTGATATTGAAAAGTATTGTTTTCTTTCTTGAGATATTGATTTGTGTTGTTGGAGTCATGTGTTTTCTTTGTTCTTGTAGTCTACTGTCTACCTAACTATATGCTGTAATGGGGACCTTATGTTAACTCCTAGCTCAGGGGGTGGACCTTAGGGTTCCACATGGTCAGGTGGAAGAGCTTTTATATCCATTGGTTTTCCCTTGCCGTTGTTTGTGTGCGAGGAGGATCTATCTTGTGTATCAGGCATCATATTTTGTACCAATTATGAAGGAAGTGATTTATATTCATGTACTAGTCTTGTGTATTAGTTGATTCATAATGTATGTATTCAGAAGGTGATAATGTAGCAATGTAATGTTGTACTCATATGTGAGGAGAAATTGTAACTGTGAACTAGATCCTAATAATTACTTATCTAATGTTGTGATATGGAGATGTAAATGTTTATTGATTTAATGCATTAGGTTCAGAATGATTTACTGATGATTAGTTAATGATGTATGTTAAATTATGTTAATTGATTTGTCAAGTAATGCAACCATGGAACCTTAGAGGACAAGTTGTTAGTTTAATGATGTGTATTGATTTGTTAAACATTACTTTGTTATCTTATACATACATATATATATATATATATATATATATATATATATATATATATATATATATATATATATATATATATATATATATATATATATATATATATATATATATATTCTGCATTGCATAGCATAGATGTGTTGTTCTCTAAGGTGTTCATTGTGGAGTGTTACAGAAGAGACCAACATGGATGAGGTGAATGTAAAATATGGAAATGCAGAAGAGTTCAAGAATATGGAAAATATGATTATACAAATGAATCCAAGTATGTCTTCAAATCACTTAAATGACGATGAGATTATTTTCTTAAAGGAAGTTAGATAGAGCAATGTTGATATAAATTCTTCTATTAGAAACAACATAACAAAAAATAAAAATGAAAACCCTTGTATGAGTGAAAATGATTTTTTTTAAAAATTGAAAGTAATGTTTTGGATAATCTTCATGGTAAGATATCTTGGAGATAAATTCAAACCCATGCAAGTAGATTTTATAAACTATTTTTTATTAAAAAACTTTAGGATTTCAATGTCAACTTGTAATTCAATTGATGAGAATGTCAAAATGTGAAAATGAATGAAAAATTAGGTATATTTGCAAAACCTAAAAAGGTGGATGAATCAATGAAACAAGTTATGTCTAGTTTTCCATTGATTTTATTAGAAAAATGAGTCAATCTAAAGATAGGAATGCAACACGATGAGCAATAATAACTACTTTAGTCAATAAATCAGTTGTGAGAAAAAGAATGATAAGTAAGACAAATGGATATTTAAATACATGCATGCTAAAACTTTGAGAAGAGTGGCAAAGAGAAAAGTAAGTATTGAAGATGATCCAATTGATCAATGTTAGACTTTTAGTGGTTGACTCCCAAGGTCTGGAATGAAATTAAATAATGAAATCAAGTCTTTAATTGAAAATATTGACATGATAATACAAGGGTTTCATTTAATGCTAGAGATGTTTTAAAATTAAGGGTAGGGTCAAAAAATCATGATCCTCATCCAAAACATTTGTTAGACATGACTCAAATATAATTATATAAAATATTTCTAGATGATTTAGTTATAGAAAATTTTAGCATAAGTGAAAGATCATTTGAGAAATGTAAACCTTGGTATATCAAAATTAATAAGCAATGAATCTCTTGTTCTTGCAAAAATCATGTGCAATTCCATTATTATTATGATGTTTTTTTATATATATGTTGTACTTTTCATACTAACCAAATTATTTAAGAATGTGGTATCAATATGCCACCTACAACAATTAAGGAGTTTATAACAAGTTTACTTTGTTGAACACCTCTGATGAGCAATTATTTTTCAAAACTATGTGTTTCTGGACAATGCAATAGATGTGGTAATCTTTCATTGTTAGGAGAATGCATGCATGGAAGTAGTTCACATGATTTTGGACAATAATTAGTGGATGTGAAGAGGTTAAAAAATGTTCAATATCCATTAAAGGATGGGAAAATTGGAAAGTGTTGTGAGTTAGTCACATTATAAAGTAGTGTACATGCATTCATCGCAGAAGAGTAAGATTGTATATAAATATGTGAAACACTCTCAATATGTTTGGTGGCTTGATGAAAAATTTCATAGATGTAAAAACATATTTCCAATTGAAACTATGCTTTCAATGCTTGACTTTATAGAAAACTATACCCTTGCTCCACAAGAAGAGATTCAATCTCAATATTACAACTCAATGCAGGTGGCCATCAATGTTCATATTGTATACAAACATGCAAATGATAGTACAAAAGAATTTTTTTTTTTAGGGAGTACCATTTGTATTTGAGTGATAACCAGTTACATTCATTAGAGTTTGTGTAGTATTGTTTCAAAGTATTTTATGACAATTTAAAAAAAAAAAGAGAAATCTAGATGACACAACATCTCATATGGTCAGACAATTCTACAGGATAATTAAAAATGCTTGAGTATTTTATTGGCTATGTAGGGCCCATAAAGAAAACATTATTCAACATATGTGGAGTTTATTTAAAGTTGGACATGGTAAAGGAGAACATTATGGAGCTAGAGCATGTGTGAAAAGAGCTCTTGCTAGGAAACAACTAAAATTTGTGGATGCAAAAAAGTTTAAATATACACGTGCAATTATGGATTGGTGTAATGCAAAATTGTCTACAGGATCAAGTGAAAACTCTAAAGTTTAATGGTTCTTTTAGTTAGTTGAAGAAGAAAATATTCTTCCCTAATATGATTGTGATACAGTTAGTGGATCAACAAAATAACATTCATTTAAGAGTTCAAATGCAAGCACATGAACTATATGGGCTAGGGAGCTTACCTATTTTTGTCAGTTTTGTATTGGAGGTGAGCGGAAAGTATGTGAAAATATAGAATAGGTTGAAGGATGGCAACAAAGATCTCTAACACCTATGCAAAAATATGATCAACATGACACAATGTTTAAAGAGGATAATCAATTGTTTGCATTAGATGACTATAATTGTATTTCAGACATTGTACAATATAGTACATCAATTCAATATCTAGTCTCATTACATTGTTTTGTAATATATAATTATATAAATGCATGTATTTTTGTGACTTATATATCATGTCTTACTTTATTGAATTTGTAAGTTTCTTGCAAGACGTGTATGTTGTTGCTGCACCTGAGGAAATGAAGAGGAAACAAAGTATTGGTTGGCTCAATGTGTTGAGACAAAACATAAGTTGTTACAATCTAGAGTAGATGATGATAACTTCAAGTATCCAATGAGTTATGTGGTTGTTGTTGGCGGCACTTAGATATAGAAATATCTAATAAGGAAGAATGGTATACTTGCATTTGAATATTATAAAAGACATAAGAAAATTATGCACTACTCACATTTGGTTGTGGCATCAAATATACAATTAGTGAGATCTATCAAGGGAAACTTGCTACAAAAGAGTTATGGACACTTTCTATGGAAGAGCATGAGACAATCATAGATGCATTACAAAAAAGATATGGTGTAGATGGTACAATAGAGTATATTTTTTAAATGGTTTGTAAGTATGTAGAAACTTTTAATCTTTATTTTTTGACTATTGTATAGTTGTATATATTTACTTCATAAAACTAATTGATTTTCTATCATTCATAGAACCAAATTATTAAGTGATTTCATATACACTTTATCCATCCCCTAACTATGTTTCATAAATTAGGTAAGTGTGATTTAGTTTAATAACTAGAATTTTGTCTAAGATGCGGGGTAAGTGCAAGAAGATGGGGGGCCAAAAAGGGGTCTTAAGTGGCCACTTTTTTTCTCAAATCAGGAAATGCTGGCCTTGGATGAGAAATTGAGCATAGTTACACTCAAAATTTGGAGATGCAACCAAAACAATGTTCATAGTGCTCCCAGTCTACTTTCTAAACTACTAATTTTTTTGTTGAAATGGTATAGATTAAGGGGGTCAAAAGAGGAAGCCACATAAATTGGTGTTGTTTCTGTCAAAAAAACATAACATAGCATGTTTTGTGGCTCCCTCAAAAGGTTAACTTTTTTTGGTATTTTTAAAATTGCTTCAGTGAGAAATTAGCTAACAACATGTAGTTTATGCCCAATTTTTCTGATAATTTTTTTCTAAATATTTGATTTTTTACTAATTTTCAAAGTGGACACATCCTAAAAAATAGAATTTTGGCTGTGCTATTCCTATAAAATTTAAAAACTAATTGAAAATCATTTTTTTTAATGTGTAGAATGGAGTCTAGGTTCTAAATATGTAATTTTTTTGAAATTTCAATGAATGGTTAATTTACAATGAAAAAAAAAACAAATAATCATTTTTGCCCAAAAATGGACACACAAACAAAAGAAATTAAAGATGAAAGGCTTAACATTGTCAAAATGTGAAAAAAATTACATCGTTAAATATCTAAGAGAAATCCTAACATTACCCAAGTGTTTGATTTGCTCAACCTTGAAACACATGCAAATCTGAGGGTTAGCAAAAACAAAATTATGTGAAATATTGTAGAATTTGCAAAAACACGTCTGTGGAAGTTGAGAAGGCACTCCAAGCCTTTGGGTTGGAAATCCAAAGAAAATCCCAAGCCTAAGGCTTGGGATTCCCAAAGAACAATATAACGTGAATGCATTATAATGTGCTCACGTTATGTTGCGCTTTTTTCCCTTTTTTCATGTTTGCCAATGTTTTCTTAGTTCAACATAATGCTAGTGCATTATAGCGCGTTCATGTTATGTCTTCCTTTGAATGATTTATGTTCAAGTTTCATAAGTATGTTTCATGGATGTATATATGTATATATGTATGCTTGTACGTATGTATGCATGCTTGTATGTATGTACATGTATGCATGCTTGTATATATGTAAATGTATGCATGCTTGTATGTATGTATATATGTGTGCATGTTTGTATGTATGTATGTCTGTATGTATGCATGTATGTATGTATGTAAGTGTTTTGGGTTTAGGGTATATAAGGACCTGAGCCTGTATAGTTTTTAGGGTTGAGGGTTGAGGGATTAGGGCTTAAGTAATAGGTAGAGGGTAGAGGATTACAGTTGAGGGTTAATATTTATGTTGTTGAGTGTATAAGATTAAGTGTGTAAGGTGTGGGGATTAGGGTTTACAATATGGATTGAGGGTATATAAGGCATAGGGTGACTTGGGTTGAGAGTATGTATGGTTTAGGTTTAATTTAAGTATAGGGTTGAGGCACAATATTCAGGGTTTAGGATATAAGGGTGAGGCTATATGGTATAGGGATGAGGGTTTGTGGATGTAGGCTTTAGGGTTTAAGGTATAGGGTTGAGGATTGAAGGATTATGGCTTAAGTATTAGGGATAGGTTTTAGGGTTTAAGGTATAAGGGTTAAGGGTTGAGGGATAGGGTTTAAGGTTTAGGGGTAAGGGATTAGGGTTTAAGGTATAGTGTCTTGGGTTGAGGTTTAGGAATAGGGATAGCATTTAGGTTTCAGGTATGAGGGATTAGGATTGAGGTTTAAGGGTTGAGGGATTAAGGTTTAAGGTATAGTGCTAAGGGTTGAGGGTTTAGGGATAGGGTTTAGGGTTTAGGGTTTAGGGATTAGGGTTTAAGGAATAGTGTTGAGGGTTGAGGGTTTAGGGATAGGGTTTAGGGTTGAGGCATTAGGGTTTCAGTTGATGGATTAATGTTTAAGGAATAGTGTTGAGGGTTGAGGGTTTAGGAATAGGGTTTAGGGTTGAGGGATTAGGGTTTAGGTTGATGAATTAGGGTTTAATGTTGAGAGTTGAGGGTTGAGGGTTTAGGGATAGGGTTAATGGTCAAGGGATTAGGGATAATGTAGAGTGTTGAGGGTAGAGGGGTTAGGGATAGGGTTTAGGGTTGAACGTTTAAGGATAATTGAGGGTTGAGGCTTTAGGGCTAAGGGTTAAGGGATTAGGGTTTAAGATATAGTGTTGAGTGTCAAGAGTTTAGGGATAGGTTTTAGGGTTTAAGTTTTAAGGGTTAAGGGTTGAGGGATAGGGTTTAGGGTTTAAGGTATAGTGTCGAGGGTTGAGGCCTAAGGAATAGGGATAGCATTTAGGGTTTAGGGATGAGGGATTAGGGTTGAGGGTTGAGGGATTAGTGTTGAGGGTTGAGGGTTGAAGGATTAGGGTTTAAGGTATAGTGTCGAGGGTTGAGAGTTTAGTGATAGGGTTGAGGGTTAAGGGTTGAGAGATTAGAGTTTAAGGTATAGTGTTGAGGGTTGAGTGTTTAGGGATAGGGTTTAGGGTTGAGGGATTAGGGTTTAGGGTTGGTCAATTAGGGTTTAATGTTGAGAGTTTAGAGTTGAGGGTTGAGGGTTTAGGGTTTAGGGATAGGGTTGATAGTCAAGGGATTAGGGTTATAGAGTGTCGAGGGTAGAAGGATTAGGGATAGGTTTTAGGGTTGAAGGTTTAAGGATTGAGGGTTGAGGCTTTAGGGATGAGGGTTTAGGGTTTAATGATTAAGATATAGTGTCGAGTGTTGAGGGTGTAGTGATAGGTTTTAGGGTTTAAGTTTTAAGGGTTAAGGGTTGAGAGATAGGAATTAGGGTTTAAGGTATAGTGTTGAGGGTTGAGGGTTGAGTGATTAGGGTTTAGGGTTGAGGGATTAGGGTTTAATGTTAAGAGTTGAGGGTTGAGGGTTGAGGGTTGAGGGTTTAGGGATAGGGTTGATGGTCAAGGGATTAGGGTTAAAGTAGAGTGTTGAGGGTAGAGGGATTAGGGATAGGGTTGAAGAATTAAGGAATGAGAGTTGAGGCTTTAGGGATGAGGGTTAAGGGATTAGGGTTTAAGATATAGTGTCGAGTGTCAAGGGCATAGGGATAAGTTTTAAGGTTTAAGTTTTAAGGGTTAAGGGTTGAGGGATATGGATTAGGGTTTAGGGATAAGGGATTAGGGTTTAAGGTATAGTGTTGAGGGTTTAGGAATAGGGATAGCATTTAGGGTAGAGGCATTAGGGATAGGGTTGAGGTTTGAAGGTTTAAGGATTGAGGGTTGAGGCTTTAGGGCTGAGGGTTAAGGGAATATGGTTTAACATATAGTGTCAAGGGTAGAGGGTTCATGGATAGGGTTTAGAGTTTACAAATAGGTAGAGAGGTGAGGGGAAAGATATAATAAAATGAGAGAGGCTTTAGGGATAGGGTTTAGGGTTGATGGATTAGGGTTTAAGGTATAGTGTTGAGGGTTTAGGGATAGGGTTTAGGGTTGAGGAATTAGGGTTAAGGGTTGAGGGATTAGGGTTTGATGTTGAGGGTTTAGGGATAGGGTTGAGGGTCGAGGGATTAGGGTTAAAGTAGAGTGTCAAGGGTATATGGATTAGGGATAGGGTTGGAGGGTTTAGGGATAAGGGATTAGGATTTAAGGTATAGTATCGAGTCCGTTGAGGGTTTAGGAATAGGGATAGTGTTTAGGGTTGAGGGTTGAGGGATTAGGGTTGAGGGTTGAGGGATAGGGTTTAGGGTTGAGGGATTAGGGTTTAGGGTTGAGGGATTAGGGTTTGATGTTGAGGGTTGAGGTTTGAGGGTTGATGGTTTAGGGATAGGGTTGAGGGTCAAGGGATTAGGGTTAAAGTAGAGTGTCGAGGGTATAGGGATTAGGGATAGGGTTAGAGGGTTTAGGGATAACGAATTAGGGTTTAAGGTATAGTATTGAGCCCATTGAGGATTAAGGAATAGTGATAGCATTTAGGGTTTAGGTATGAGGGATTAGGGTTGAGGGTTGAGGGATTAGGGTTTAGGGATAGGGTTTGGGGTTTAGGGTTGAGGCATTAGGGTTTAAGGTATAGTGTTGACGGTTCAGGAATAGGGATAATGTTTAGGGTAGAGGTATTAGGGATAGGGTTTAGGGTTGAAGGTTTAAGGATTGAGGGTTGAGGCTTTAGGGCCGAGGGTAAGGGATTATGGTTTAACGTATAGTGTCAAGGGTAGAGGGTTCATCGATAGGGTTTAGGGTTTACGGATAGGTAGAGAGGTGAGGGGAAACAAAGGTGAGAGATAGAGAGGTGAGGGGAAAGATATAATAAAATGAGAGAGGATTTAGGGATAGGGTTTAGGGTTGAGGGATTAGGGTTAAGGGTTGAGGGATTAGGGTTTGATGTTGAGGGTTGAGGGTTGAGGTTTGAGGGTTGAGGGTTTATGGATAGGGTTAAGGGGTTAGGATTAAAAGTAGAGTGTCGAGGGTATAGGGATTAGGGATAGGGTTGGAGGGTTTAGGGATAAGGGATTAGGGTTTAATCTATAGTATCGAGCCTGTTGAGGGTTTAGGAATAGGGATAGCATTTAGGGTTTAGGGATGAGGGATTAGTTTTGAGGGTTGAGGGATTAGGGTTGAGGGTTGAGGGATTAGGGTTTAGGGATAGGGTTTATGGTTTAGGGTTGAGGGATTAGGGTTGAGGGTTGAGGGATTAGGGTTTAATGTTGAGGGTTGAGGGTTGAGGTTTGAGGGTTGAGGGTTTAGGGATAGGGTTAAGGGTTGAGTGGTTAGGGTTAAAGTAGAGTGTCAATGGTATAGGGATTAGGGATAGGGTTGGAGGGTTTAGGGATAAGGAATTAGGGTTTAAGGTATAATATCAAGGCCATTGACAGTTTAGGAGTAGGGATAGCAATTAGGATTTAGGGATGAGGGATTAGGGTTGAGGGTTGAGGGATTAGGGTTTAGGGATAGGGTTTAGGGTTTAGGGTTAAGGTATTAGAGTTTAAGGTATAGTGTTGAGGGTTTATGGATATGGTTTAGGGTTGAGGGATTAGGGTTAAGGGTTGAGGGATTAGGGTTTAACATTGAGGGTTGAGGTTTGAGGGTTGAGGGTTTAGGGATAGGGTTGAGGGTTGAGGGATTAGGGTTAAAGTAGAGTGTCGAGGGTATTGGGATTAGGGATAGGGTTTAGGGTTGAAGGTTTAAGGATTGAGGGTTGAGGCTTTAGGGCTAAGGGTTAAGGGATTAGAGTGTAGTGATAGGGTGTAGGGTTTAGTGATGAAAGGAAGCTAGGTGTGCAAAAATTACTTCCTACACTAATCTAATGAGGAGAGGGCTATGCAAATTCAATTTAATCCTTAGAATTATAGCAACATGAAACATATAATAGAGATATTGCAGCAATACACATGAACCAAAAAGAAGATAGAAGAAGAGAGACAAAGATATAATGTGGGGAAAACCCTTATTAGGTGAAAAACCCCACACTCAAAAACCTACACAATGTATTAACAAAACTAAATATTGTTTACAATACACTTACAATGCAAGCTTCAATGGTCTTCAACACTCATAACTGAAGTCAATCCAGCAGCATAACAATACCTATCAATCCTATAATACTTCTCCTCTAAGCACTTGTTTATATAGAATATACAAGGCAAAATTGGTCCTATCTTGGAATGGGCATCCAACTTGGCCTCATGACCCAAAACCCATGCCTAAGGACACTTGGTCAATATTGTAGAATGTGCTTGACACTTGTCCACAGCTCCCATCCCAAAAAGGTCACCTATTTCTAAAATGGGCTATGACAGATGCTCTTACGACTCTTATGACTATCATAGAATCTGTTATAGCAGTTACAACTTACAGCTGTAAGAGAATCTGTCATACATAAGCTATAAATAGCATATTCTCTTACAACATATCATAGTCCACCTTGGGGCACCCAAAGATACTTCATGACACATGTCTTCATCTGTCTTACAAGCGTCTATTTCCAACTCTTACATGTCATAACTTCATCATAGGAATCTGTAATAACCGTTTCAGTCAAACATTCCCTTACACAACATCCAAGATGTCGACACATGGCAAAATACTCCTACCACATTCCAAGTAGTGCATACAACATTCCAGTGAGGTGTCATAGATATGTTGAGAGTGAAATATGCTGGACACATGAGCACAGAAGCTAAAGATTTCATGTAACACATAAAGGAATTTCATGCACAAGTTAGGAAGCAATTGGAGGATAGCAACACAAAGTACAAGTTGCATGCATATGAGTATCAAAGGGAGAAGACTTACTCATAGTGAAAGTTATTCATGACACATTAGAGAAAGGAGAGATTCCTTAGAGGAAGGCACAACCAATTAAAAAATGGGATGCCTATCTCCTCATGTGAGGACAAAATTACAAGTTGTCATCTTCCATGTAGGATGTCACATCACCATGCCACATCCCACAAAATGACAATATGGAATTTATAATTAATTTACAACATAGGCAATGAATTAATAAATACAATCATAAATAATGCAAGGAATTACCAAGGTTGAAACACCTTAATTCCCAACATTCTGCCACTTGTTGAACACCTTGTAAGAGCCAATAGAATAATAGGATTTAACTGCTATAGGCCAAGAGGCCCATAGACTCTGAACACCATCTGAACTTCTCTGTGCTCACTGGCTTTGTCAATGCATCTACAACATTCTTCAAATTATCTACCTTCTCCAAATTTACCTTCCCATCCTCTACCATGTCTAGCATGAAGTGAAACTGAACATCAATATGCTTTGTTATGGCATGGAAAGTTGGATTCTTTGCAAGGAAAATTACACTTTGACTATCACAACTGATCGTAATCTGACCTGCATCAACATCAATATCTGAACACAATCTCTTAAGCCAAATGGCTTCCTTACAAGCATGACTTTCTGCCATATACTCCACTTCTATCATAGACAAAGTAACCATAGGTTGTCTCTTACTCATCCAACTAATAGCACCACCAAATGGTGTAAACACATAAGCACTGGTGGATATCCTTCTACCAATGTGACCTACCCAATCTGAATCCACAAATCCATGAATATCAACAAAATGCGAAGGTCCTGTAACATTACCATGATAGCATATGTAATACTTAGAAGTACCCCTCAAATATCTAAACACTCTCTTGACTGCATCCCAATGAACCCATCCAGGATTAGCCATAAATCGACTAAGGACTCCCACTGCTTGGGCAATGTCTGGTCTTGTGCAGACCATAGCATACATCAAACTACCAACAACACTAGCATAAGGTACTCTACTCATGTCCTCCACCTCACTAGGAGATTTTGGACAATCCTCAACAAACAACTTTGTCCCCAAAGAAATAGGAACACACAATGGTCTACAATCTACCATGCTGAATGTATCCAACACGATCTTCACATACTTACTTTGGCTTAACCAAAGTTTTCTGTTAGCTCTGTCTCTTCTAATTTCCATTCCTAGAATGTACCTCGCTGCCCCTAAATATTTCATTTGAAACTATACTAACAACTGAGATTTAAAATTAGAAATCATATTCTTTCCCTTCCAAATGAGCAATATATCATGAACATATAGTGCAACAATGAGAATACGATTACCATCAAACTTAAAATACACACAGTGATCTGATGTTGATCTCACAAATCTAATTGACAACACAAAGGCATCAAACTTTAAGTACGACCTCCTAGGAGACTGCTTCAAACCATACAAAGACTTCTTTAACTTGCAAACCAAAATTTCTTTACCTTTCACCATGTAATGCTTTGGATGTGACATGTAGATTTCTTCCTCCAAATCACCATGAAGGAAAGTTGTCTTCACATCCATCTGTTCTACCTCTAAGTCATAAGTTGTTGCAAGAGATAACAAGAATTGAATGGATGTTAGCTTTGCAATGGGAGAGAAGATCTCACCATAAGCTATACCCTCCACATGTGAATACCCCTTCGCAACCAATCTGGCTTTATATTTCTCAACACTACCATTTGCACCAAATTTCTTCTTGAACACCCATTTGTATCCAACAAGTTTTTGTCTAGGAGGTAAAGGCACCAAGTCCCAAGTTTGATTCTTTTCCAAAGAAGCAATCTCATCCTCCATGGCCTCCTTCCAGGAACCTACATATTTCATATCCAAAGCTTCTGACACAGTTCGAGGTTCATCACTATTAGTAATCCAAGTATAAGCACAACTAGAATCAAGCAATGTAAAACCAAACCTTTCAGGTTGCTTCCTTATTTGTGTAGACTAACTCAAGAGCTGAGATTGTGGTTCAGCTTCTTCATCTGAGCTTTTAGAGCTACAAGAGCTCTCCTCATCATCACATCCAACATTGTCTTTCTATTCAGTCTTCTTAGGGGTAGCAGGAAATTGAACAACATCATCTTTCTTTTCTTTTTCTTCTGGCTATAAAATAGTGGAAGAAGGTGTAAGCTCTCTGAAGATGACACTTCTGCTATACAACACTTTTTCAACCACAAGATCCCAAATCTTGTATCCTTTCACACTGACACCATAGCTAATGAAGATACACTTAATAGCCTTGTTCTCCAATTTTGACCACTTCTCCCTAGGCACATGTGCATATGCCTCACAACAAAAAACATGAAGATACCTTATTGAAGGCTTTCTACCAAACCACACCTCCATAAATGTCTTTCCAACAAGAGATGATGTAGGAGATCTATTTACCAGATAGCAAGTAGTGGCAACAACTTCAGCCCAAAGCTTTTGTTCTAGACCAGCTCCACTAAGCATACTCCTAGCCTTCTCCATCAGTGTCATGTTCATCCTCTCTACAAATGCACTTTGCTGTGGGGTGTATGGAGTTGTCTTATGTCTTTCAATCCCAAGTTCCTTGCAATATTTATCAAATTCTGTAGAATAGAACTCACCACCATTGTCAGTTCTCAAACATTTAATCTTTTTACTAGTCTAATTTTTAGCAAAGGCCTTAAACTCCTTAAACTTACTATAGACTTCAAATTTGCTTTTGAGAAAATAAATTCATGTCCTTCTACTATAGTCATCTATGAAAGATACAAAATATACAGATTTTGATAACGAAGGAACATTAATAGGACCAAATACATCAGAATGAACAAGGTCCAACACACCAGAAGACTTATGAGAACTCAAGTAAAATTGAACACGGTTTTGTTTTCCATTTATGCAATGTTTGCAAAAGTCAAACTCAAGTTTAAAATCATCTAACCCCTCAATGAGGTTCTTATTTTTAGGGTATGTAGACCCTTCTCACGAATGTGGCCAAATCTCTTATGCCATTACATTGTCTTTTCAGTAGGAAGCTTAACTTCTAAGGCATGATTACAACCATCAGAACTAGAAATAATAGATTTCTTCACTGCTCGTTCAGATAGTGGGGATGAAGTGACTGCTACCCTCTTCCTTGAATTAGAAGAACTATTGCATTGTGAAATGCATGCCTCTAGCTGAAACAGAGTACCTCTCCTAGTACCTTTAGCAAACACCATAGCTCCTCTAGTCATCTTGCATCCTTCTTTTGAAAAGACAACCTGCACACCTACATCATTCAACATACTTATGTAAAGTAGGTTTTGTGTTAAGCTTGGGATGTGCATAACCCCAAAGATCCCCTTCACTCATTCATCAGGGAATCGGATAGAGACTCTTCTATGACCAATAATCTTCAAATGAGAGTCGTCACCTAGATACACCTTTCCACCATTGAACTCCTCATACTTGGTAAACCAGTCTCGATACAAGATCATGTGGAATGATGTACTAGAATCGATTAGCCACACATCATGAAATGCATGGGTTGCCAAGGCTGCAATGAAAGCATCACCATCTTCTTGTGACTTGTCAGAATCTGAATCTAGGGTCTTCTTCTTTTTTCTCTTTTCCTCTTTGCATTCCTTTCAGAAATACCCAGATTTACCACAGTTCCAACAGAGAGCCTTGGAATTTCCAAGAGACTTAGATCTCCCATGAGATTTAGATCTACCCTTCTTAGCTTCCTTGTCCTTCTTTTTCCCTTTCTCCTTAGGTCTTCCACGAACTGCAAGAGCCTCTTTGGCTGCCTCAGAAGACTTTCTCTGCATCTCTTTAGACAATAGTGAAAAAACCACTTCATCCGTTTTGAATGTGGATGTGCTACTTCCAATAGCCATGACAAGATGATCCCACGAGTCTAGCAAAGAACAAAGCAAGGTCATACAATGATCCTCCTCCTCCATCTTCACACCAATGGATGTCAAT
This sequence comes from Cunninghamia lanceolata, assembly GCA_027924645.1. Classification (NCBI taxonomy): domain Eukaryota; kingdom Viridiplantae; phylum Streptophyta; class Pinopsida; order Cupressales; family Cupressaceae; genus Cunninghamia; species Cunninghamia lanceolata. The sequence goes on along the minus strand of BSBN01001807.1, from coordinate 17,041,976 downwards.
TGTACAACTAGCATGTTAAAAGCATTCATATGTTCTACAATGGATCCTTTGTCCTCCATTCAAAGGGAATACAACTTCTTTCTCGGAAAAAGTTTGTTAACCAGGGATTTGTCTTGATACACATTTCCAAACTTCTTCCAAAGCAAGTTTGCAGTAGTCTCCTCATGGACATTTAATAGGACAAAATTATTAAGACTATGTCTTATGAAACCCTTAGCCTTCTGATCCTTTAGATCCCAATCATCTTGTGACATTGCAGTGGGTTTAGTTCCACTAATAGTTTCCCAGAGGTCTCGATCAACAAGCATGCCTTCCATCTTGAGCTTCCATAGCTTGAAATTATTGCCATTGAATTTCTCCAACTCTATCCTTCTGAATGTACTTGTCATCTCCTTGCTGCAATAAGATTTAGAATACTCTATATAGAGTCCCACTTAACTTAAGATCAACTCAAAAAACCCCTACCCAACAACTAGGACCAAAGGTGATCAAGCACTGATACCAACTGAAAGGAAGCTAGGTGTGCAGAAATAATTTCCTACACTTATCTAATGAGGAGAGGGCTATGCAAATTTAATTTAATCCTTACAATTATAGCAACATGAAACATATAACAGAGATATTACAAAAATACACATGAACCAGAAAGAAGACAGAAGAAGAGAGACAAAGATATAATGTGGGGAAAACCCTTATTAGGTGAAAAACCCCACACTCAGAAACCTACACAATGCATTAACAAAACTGAATATTGTTTACAATACACTTGCAATGCAAGCTTCAATGGTCTTCGAAACTCATATTTGGAGTTAATCTGGTAGCATAATAGTACATGTCAATCCTATAATACTTCTCCTCCAAGCACCTATTTATATAGAATACACAAGGCAAAATTGGTCCTATCTTGGAATGGGCATCCAACTTGGCCTCATGGCCCAAAACCCACACCTAACGACACTTGGTCAACATCATAGAATGTGCCTGACACTTGTCCATAGCTCCCATCCCAAAGAGGTCACCTATTTCCAAAATGGACTATGATAGATGCTCTTATGACTCTTACAACCATCATAGAATCTGTCATAGTAGTTACAACTTTTAGTTGTAAGAGAATCTATCATACACAGGCTATAAATAGCATATTCTCTTACAACATGTCGTAGTCCACCTTGGGGCACCCAAAGATTCCTTTTTCAAAGATACTTCATGACACATGTCTTCACCTATCTTACAAGCTTCTATTTCTAACTCTTACATGGCATAACTTCGTCATAGGAATCTGTAATAACTATTTTGGTCAAACATTCCCTTACACAACATCCAAGATGCTGACACATAGAAAAATGCTCCTACCACAAAGTGGGATGCCTATCTACTCATGTGAGGACAAAATTACAAGTTGTCATCTTCCATGTAGGATGACACATCACTGTGCCACATCCCACAAAATAACAATATAGAATTTACAATTAATTTACAACATAGGCAATGAATTAATAAATACAATCATAAATAATGCAAGGAATTACCAAGGTCGAGACACCTTAATTCCCAACAAGTGATAGGGTGTAGGGTGTAGGGTGTAGGGTTTAGGGTTGAGGGATTAGGGTTTATGGTTGAGGGAATAGGGTTTAAGGTAAAGTGTTGAGGGTTTGGGGATAGGGTTTAGGATTTAAGGTTTAAGGGTTGAGGCTTGAGGCTTGAGGGTTTAGGGTTAAGTGAGACCTAGATGGCTAAGAATGGATGGAGAGGTAGACAATGAGCAACTGATAGACATAGAGAGGGGAGAGGTAGATAGGTGAGGGGGAGAGATAAGTGAGATATAGAGAGGTGAGAGATAGAACATGAGCTAATGGAACTAGAGGTGAGATATTGCAAAGGTGCTATCAAATGTGAGATAGGCAAAAATATTTATGGATTAATCTATATCAATTTTAGGAATTTAACATTTAATAATTTTGAGCATTATATTCATCATAAATAAGTGACTCTTAGTCAATAGAAGCCAAAATACATTCATTTGCAATCATGGATTAGTTAAGGACAACTAGGTGGTAAATTTGTTGCCATTGGCAACTTCACAAATTTGGTGTCTTATCTTGTCCTCCTTGGTTTTCTCCATGGATCTCCATCCTTGTCTTCATGAATTGTATAATTCATCATGTCATAGTGCCTTCATCATTCCATAATTATCTTCTATTTCCCTTGTAGGATAGAAAACAAGATTTTTGTGGTATATCTTGCAGAAAACAACTCTAATCCATAATCCAAAAGCTGTTTAGGATACCCTTTTGGGAGTTTCAAAACATATCCAAAATTTAAGTGTGGTTGTTTTGTAATACAAGACCTTAAAATTGACTATCCCACTTGACAAGAGGCCTAATTAGGCTTGTGCAAATAGGTCACTATAGGTTTTTTGATCTCCAGGCTTCTAATCTTCAAACCAAGACACCAAACATGTCAAATTGGGTCTGCCTCAACCTTTTCAAGCATTACAAACACCTTCCAAAGAGTTTCTCTACAAATCCTAACCCTTATGCAACTTAATTGCCTAAAAACATGAGTTTTCAGCCTAGAATAATTTGCCTCTAAAATGCACATGATTATCTACTTGAGTTTGGCATTGCCATATTAATGAGCCTTGACTTTAATAATTCTTGTAATATCCCTTCTTCATCCTCTACACTAATCCAAGCCATGCTCTAGTGTGTTGTCTCCCATGATCTCAATCATATATCCTTTCATGACTAGATGGTTATCAACAAGTAGTCAACATGAAGTCCCATGTACTCTTCACTTGTAGCCTCAATAGGTGACTCTCCTTTGACCTTATCCTTATCTAGGATTGAAATGAACTTTGTACCATAATGCCTTGTAAGGCTACAATAACATTGTGCAATAATGCTTTGTACCTATTTTGATTGAGTGACATTTACTCTTCTACATGATGATTGTAAGTACATTTACTATGAAGGGTTGAATGACATATATTTTAGTTATTTATATGGATTCATTTCTTAGGAAATAATATTGGTCTTTTTATCATGCTACAGACAAATTCTTCATCATGCCAAGGAAACGATCAAGAATTAAACCAACACAAGAAGAGATAGAAGCTAAGAATTCAAAGAAAGAAGCAGCTATGAGGGAGCTTCATGAGAAGAGGAAATTGGACATGATAAATGAAGACATGCCAATTGAAGAGGAACTACAACCATCACAAAGAGATATGGTATTAGCGGCACAAAGAGAACGAATGCAAAAACTTTGTACTATGAGAGATTTGAATACCATAGTTGGAGACACGTCCTCTACCACAAGTCAACATGTAGGGACACCATCTACCTCATCTCAAGTTAAGAGTACATCATCACTCAAATGTGATGAAGGAGGTACACCATTGTTCCCACCTTAACCTCAAGGTATGTCATCTATTCCATCTTCGATCGAAGGTATGCCATCTAGCCCAACTAATTTAAATATTGATGAAATTCCTAATGTTGAGATGAAATTACCTAACTTAACACTATTGATGATGATTATGAGTCATAGCAACATGCATAAAAATTTGCATGACAAACCTTTATTATCTTGTAAAGTATGATCAATTTGAGATAAATTGATGACCCCAAGGCTCTGTTGATCAGGTCATGATCATCTAACATTACTCAGATGTTGATGTGACATGTTATTTTCCATTTCAAGGGGTCTTATGTTTGCTTGGATGATCAATATTGCAACTGTATTCTATAAATTCACTTCACAGAGGTTAATTCTACTCTATTCCAAAGATCACTATGATATTTGTAAGTTTGATCAATTCTTCTGATTATTGACCATCATGAACTTACACATACCTCTATACTGTGTATTTATTCAAATAATGTGTCTACAAGCAGATATTCATGTGCTTATCATAGATAGTCAACTATATTTGCATGATATTTATCAATTTGACATTCTTCCACTCAAAATATGCTCTATATTTTTAATTATTTGCGAGATATAGGCATATTTCATCTTTATTTTCTCTTTATTGTATGTTATTTGCAATTATAGAGGTGATTTGTAATGAAATTCAAAGAAATTTAAGGAAATACTTATACTCTTAATGAACCTTTAGTTATTGAATCACATACACACAGGATACAGTCATGAAGAGAAGAAATCAAACCATAATTCACTAGGTTGTTCCACAGCTAGGTATGGTTGATGCTAACTTCAAAGAAACAAAGAATGAAAATAACATATGCAGATTGAAAAGCACTCCAAGGGACACAACTAATCAATGCATATATCCAGATTCCACTCACAGATTACTTAGGATTTACAATGATTTATAATCAAAACAACTTCTCTTTCATTAAGTATGCAAAACATGTACATTCACAATAACTTTGAAATAAGTCTTGAATTCTTTAGCAATTAAATTTCAAAAAAAATTTGAATGACCAAAAGATTGTACTCCTTCACCTTTTATAGAATAAGGAGAGGAGGTGGTTACAACTAACCAATGGTCAAGATTTATCAATTCAGATTAACGGCTAACAATTTTCCATTGACTTAGTCAACACCTTCATTCATGGCACAAGTTGCCAGCTGGCAACCATCTGTATGACTTGCTACTTATAAGTTGCTCATGCATATGTTTACTTGGTGATGCATCTATACTTACTCTTCATCTCCTCCTTCTTCAATTTCTTCTTGCTCATTATTCTCTTCACTTTCAGCATTTTCACTATCACTATCACTTTGGTAAACATCCTCTCCTATATGGACCTTTACTGATGTCCTGATTGATTCATATGCTTGCACTATTTTGTCAACCTCTCCCCCATCTTGGACTTCAGCTTTTACTATTGCATGTTTATGGGAGTGGAAGCTAGCCTTGAGGGCTTCCATCTTGCCTTTCCTATTGTTTAATGTCTAATTATATGTTTCCACTTTGACCTTTATCCTCATGATTCTATTCATCACTTCTTTCGTCAAGTGGTTCAGGGGGTCATCTACTATAGGCTTGAAATTATCATGTAGAGCCTTAACAGCAAAATCTGCATCTTGATTTTCAATTTTACCTTCTATTTTCCCTTCTAAAGCCTCTAGGGTCTCTGCCTCATATGCCATCATCCTATGCAGTTTGACACTGATGTCCCTAATCTTGCCACTGCATTTCTTCAATACATCACATTCAAACCTAATATCCTCATACCATATCCCCATTAGCAAGGCAATGTTAATATCCAATACATTGTTACTTATCAAAATTTGTGGATCAATTCTTCTCATCTCACTTAGAACATCTAGGTCCTTTTCCAATTTGAATGACCTTCTACCTATTTCATTCTGCATGTTGTCTACCTTTCTCTTTAAGGTGCTCAAATAATTCCATCTTTGCAGAGAGGTCTTCACCACACCTTCAGCTCCTTCAAATGTTGATAATATCCATTTATCCATCACCATCACCTCATGCTTCATTAGGTCCAATTTGGTAACCTCATCTTGTGATATAATAGCCAATGGGATGGCCAAATCAGTAGGTGCATGATTAGGGTTAATTAACCCTTTTATAAAAGAATGCAATTGAGCAATGTGCTCTTTATGTACCTTATTCTTCTCCTTTTCTCTCTTTACCCTTTGGGTTAGAGAATCAATAATATCCTTTCCCTCTTGACCTTATTGGTCTTCATTAGCAAAACCTAGATCAACATTAGTGATTTGAAACTCTTCTAGGCTTATTTTCCCTTTCTCCTTTTCAACTATAGGGAGGGCTACTTGTGTGGTCCTCCTACCTATAGTAGGATCTCTTTTTATTGTAGATGTCAGCCTATCCTTTCTCCTTGGCTTCATCATTCTTTCGGCAAACAGATGAGACACATCAAAATCTAGAACCTCCTCCACTTGTTCTGCATGTATTTCCCTTCTCAGCCAATGAGGTATATCACCTTCATATTCTTGGTGATCTCTTCCTATGTCATGGGTGTCCTTCTCTCCTGTGTCAGCTTCTATCCTTGGTGGTGAAGGCACCTTCTTAATTTCTTCCTCATGCAATTCATCATGAGGGGGATCTCACTGGGGTTCCTCATGTTGAGGGGCTTCCTTTTGTAAAGGAGAATCTTGTGGAATATTCACATTTTGATCTAATGTCTCCTTTAGTGAACTTTCTTTTGGAATTCCATCACCCTCCTTATTTTGTTCATCCTGTGACACATTAGCTTCCTGAGAGGCTTGTACATTTTGACCTTGGAGATCACCCTTGGTCACATTCTCTATTTCCTAATCAGTACCCCGATCATGGGTTATTTTCTATTCTCCTTCTTTTGGTGTATTGATATCTTCTGACTTAGGCCTTTCTTGACCTGATTTTTCTTCAGTCCTTGGTACTTTTCCTGAATCTCCCTGCTCATTATGTGGTGGAGATGTGCTATGTTCTTGTTGAGCATCTTTGTGGAGCATCTCTTGATTAGCCTTACCTTGAGACAATGATGAACCACCTTAGGCCTGACCATCACTATTGTTAGGTATGTCCTAATCACCCCCACTCTGCTATTGTGTTTTTTATGTCTTTGGTTTAGTGGGTGTCTTATTTTGTTCTTGATCCTGTTCAGGCGCATCATTATCTTTCTTTGTATACCCTGCCTCTTCAGTCCTTTTAGGATCTAGGGGTGGATTGTTGTCTTTATTTAGGCTTACATCACCCCTATATGTTAGGTCCATTACTGTAGTTCTTGTAACCTCTTCAACCAAATTATCTAGCTCTATCTGTTGGGTTATTCCCTCAAGACTATCCTATTTTGTTTCTTTCATCTATTTTTCTTTTGGTAACACCCTCATCTGGGCTAATGGGATCCCATGAGGAGTCATCCTGATGTTAGTAACCAAGGTTTCCATATGTTTAGTAGCCACATCCTAGACTACCTAATCATCTGATAATTCTACCATATCATCTAGAGGGAAAGGAGTCTCCATACTAGCCATGAGCACTTCTCTTGTCTACTCCTTGGCCCTCTCAGTTTTAAACTTAATTATTTTAGGAATGGGAATTTCATGCTGTAGTTCTTTTTTGAAAACCTCACTGCCCATTCCTCTCAACATGATGGAATCAGTGTTGACATTCCCCCTCATGGCCATTCTCTTTTTCTTAGGTGGTGGTGTTTACAACACCTTCTTTCTTTTCCTACTTGTAATCAGCAAGTCATCATCCCTTGGCTCATTTTCTAATTGCTCTTCTTCTAAAGGGGAATCTCCTCCCAAATCACCTTGTAGAGCCTATTCTTCTACCTACATCTCTATGCTCTTAGTAACAGGTCTCAAAATTCTCTTAGTCTTTGGTTTCTCTGGTGATGCTTGTGAGGTGGAGGCATGGGCTGATGTAGATGCTGAGTCACTTTTGGATGCAATTCTCTTTATGATCACCCCTCTCTGTTCACCTTCCACCTTCTTACCCTTGGTGGGTATCTTCTTTTGATCTTTAGTGGGTAATCTCTCCCCATTAGATTTTCTCTTCTCTATAAGGAAATCATCATATTCTTCATCAGATAATTCTTGTCTCTTTTTCTTATTGTCAACAGTAAGGGCCATGCCCTTCTTCTTTAGCTTAGTAATTTCTACATCCACCTAGCTTTGGGTCAATTTTATCACCCCTTGCATTATTTGATCCAAGGATATAACCTCTGGCTGTGTAAGATCAGGGGCTAATATGGTGTTAGTATACACCTTTTTGTCCGCATATTCATTGGACATTATCTTTCCATCATCCTTATGTAATTGTACTGGCACTGGGATGCAGTCAAAAGTCCTGATTTGATTCAAAGTGAGCCTTTGATATTTCCTTCTTCTCACTTCAGCTTCATCATCACAATCAGTCCAAAAGTCCTCTAGATGCTTTTGATGTATCTATTTTCCAAGTAATTCTGCATCCTATCATAAGGGTCATATGCTCTAGCAAGAGGAAATGGCTCTAGGTACATCATTTTCAACCCCAAAATAGCATGTTTTATGCACTCTGAATCTGAGCATAAGTACCACCCCATATACACTGGAAATAAAATGGGAGGAAGCTTCTTCTGTGCTTTATAACCCTTAACCGTTGTAGACACCTATCTAACAAACTCCATCAAGATGACCCTATCAGTAGGGTATCTTGGCAACATAAGAGGTTGTCCCTCAAATCCCTCAATCTTGATATATGAAAAGGTGCCAAATTGTATAAACCATGCTCCATGTTTATAAATGACTTCTTGAGCTTTCATGCTTAGCCTCTTAGTCCTATCCTCCTCCATGGTTGTTACCAGATGCATTGAGAATGCATCATTTACCAATTTATAATCTTGGAGATATACTTTTCTTTGTAATTGGGGATAATGATCCCATATATGCACATCATCTGCATCACTGCCAAACTTACCTACTATTTGTAGGGCATCAAATGTTCCCCTGAATATGCAAGAGTATACCACATATGAGGTCATGTAAAATAAACATGCCTATCCTCCCAGCTTCCTCATCCCTTCATCCAATGAATCACTGATGATCTTGGTCCATAGGGGTTTGTTATCTAAGTATAACACCATCTGGATGATCCCAAACATCCAATTCTCAAAATTACCAGCATGAGGTCTACTGGTCATCCTGCTTAGTACGGCCATTATATATTGGTACTCATCATCAAAGTCAAACTTGTACAAGTATACTGGTAGCTTAGCTGAGGCTGTATAAGTGCTATTCTTTGCTCTCCATTGATACATCCTCTTCCTAGCCTCTTTCTTTTTGTCATTTTACTTTGTCTCCAACTTATGGAGATCCACATTAACCACCTTATTTCCTACTGGTAAGTTGAAAGTGGCAGTGATGCCCTTGACCGAGAAATTGGCATATATCCTACCATGTTTCTCCACTCGCTCAGTTTCTGTGTTATAATTCCATTCCTTGTACATTCAACTACCAATTCTAGGGCATCCATGGCATAAGGAAAACCAGCTGCATGCCACATACTAGAGGTAAACACTCTATCCAGAATAGGATTGTTTGTATCATTATCCAACCTTGTTGACCATACTTCTAGGTCTGTACTCTCTTGATGTGTATCACCAATGACCCCATATCTAAATTACACCCCATTCTAGTTGCACAAACATGAGCTTCAGAAACTCAGCCTCAGACCTGTGTCTTCTAACATTGGCCATTGATTCCTGCAATAGACATGATATATTTTACCCTATGGTACCCATATGTATTTTCAACAATATCATGTATCCTTTATCTATTACCTTTCATTTTACTCTTCTCTATGGATCATCATATGTATTTACCCTGGTAAAGACAAACATTCTACCTGGATTTGTAGAAAATGACAATGGGGAGGTTTTGAAGTTACTTACCTGATAACGCTTTCCTTTGGGTGATATGAGTGATTACAGGAAAGACTGTAAACATGCAAGGTTACCCATTCTGTTCTGTTACGCTAAAGAATCTAGTCTGCTAGCAGGTAGCTGATAAGGGTTTGACTTCTGGAGCTTTGTAATTTTCAATTTATCACAAGGTAAATAAAAATGACCTTTGAATTTCACTTTTAAACAGATCAATAAGACAAATTAGGGTAAAATGTGTTGTCTTGATTAAATCCATCGATCATTTGCATGGAATTTGTAGATGCTGCCAATTGTTTGATTCATATTTGTAATCGGCGGGATTTCATCTACCATGTTAAATGCATTTAATGTTAAGGGGGTGATCTTTGAAAGATTAGGGATATTTAGAAATATGACCCACCACAGGTACTATGACGCCCCATCTTGCATGGAATAATCATGTATAAAAGATCAGGTGATATGGTCACTTCTGACTATAAAGCATATCGGGTCATGGAATTAAGATCAGGGGTACTTCAAAATATGACCCCCCATGGGGAATAAATCATGATGACATCACTATGTCATTGATGTTCTTTAGTTACCAGGTTTTAGTGGCATCATCGTCATATTAAGAAATATGACAGATATTGGATATATGACCTTCCACAGGTCAGATGAAATGATGATGTCATCATTGGGATGATTTCTGTTGTTTATTGGAATTTGATGACATCATTGTCATATTGGCGTAGGGTGATATCCATGAAGGGGTGATATTTGTAAGATGACTGATATTAGGGAATATGACCCCCCGGGATAATACATGAGGTTCTTTGATGGGTAGGTACCGGCTCTTATTTAATTTTGACGTTCATGTATTGTGCACCTAGTGGTTATCAGGTGATGATTCTAAGTCTAAGTGATGTTATCGAATATGACTAATGTTAGAAATATGACTCCCTCAGGTAATATCAGGTTTGACCAAACTTTGACTCAACATAACTTTCTATCCTTAGACCATACTAGGGTGATACAAAAGGCAAACCTGCTTAGAATTTTGTGTACTTTCCAACCATGAGATTAATAATAGCAACTATTGACTTTGACAACTAACCTCATCTAGTGGTAGATTCACCCTCTCAAAGGTGACATATATGACTGATTTTACAAAACCGTCCAAAGCAAGAAATAAGCAAGCAACAAGAAGAAAGAAAAGTTGGGTCCCTATTTTGCTAAGGCAAAATGGGCATGTTGTGTAACCACACAACAAACACCAACTAGAATTTTGCATAGAAAGCCAAAGTATTTTATTATTAATGATGAGAATATTTTGCAGCCAATGGAAGGTAAGATTCCAAAACATACTTGTAGAAGATATGCTCATAAGATTTGGAGATTGTTCTTTGAAAAGTTAAATGAGACCACAAGATGTCAACTATTTGTTGAAATGATGTGAAGTATAAAGTATAGGTCCATCATGAAGATTCTTGGGTTGAGAACATCAGAGGCTTCAAGTGAAAAATCTATTGTCAAGAATCTAATGAGTGCGTATGAGAGTGTGGGTAACACCTCACACACAAAAGATAGTAATGCAACATGGTGTGTGATTACATCTACTATAGTAAGTAGTCAAATGAGGAAAGCTCATCTCATTAGAAAGATGAGTCAAGCATTGAGAATTAATAGAAAAACTTTATCAATAGCTGTTGGAAGATGCCAAAGAATTGAGGACACTAATGCCAATGAATTATGGGAGTTCTTGGGGAGACTTCCACAAAAAGATAAACCAATTGTTGAAGCATTGAGATCACTAATTGAAGAATTTTGGAAGAATTACATAAGGGTATCTTCGAATCAGAGGGATGTGGTAAGAAGGAGAATCAATAGTCGGAACTGTTAGCCACATCCAAAGCATTTTTTGGATATGACTCAAACATAGTTTTTTGGTAAATTTCTAGAGAAGTATCTCAAATTATAATTTGTCAAATATATTTTGAAATGATAAAACCTTTCTATGTCAAGATAAAACCTTTCTATGTCAAGATAAATCACACATGCACTACTTGTTGTTGTAGATTACATATTGAATTTTCTAACCATTTTGATGTTTATCAGTCTATATGTTTAGATTTGCATACTAACAATATTTTACAGGGTTGTGGGATACATGCCCCACCAACATCTTCAAGAGACTTCATATCAAGAATTTTATGTGAAAGAGAGGAAGGTCAAATATTCTACAGGAAATTATGCTTGGATGCCACATGTGAGCATTGTGGTGGCTTGCAATGTATGCCACTATGTGAACATATGGAAAGAACACATGCAGTTGGAAATGAACTAGTAGAGTTTGGCAAGTATAAAACAATGGCATACAATACAAAAGATGGTAAAGAAGCAAAGAGGTGTGAATTAGTTATTGAAAAGATTCCAGTGTATCAATTTATGCCTATATTTCGTGACAGCATAGTGTATGAGTATGCAATACATGCCCATAGAGCTCGATGGTTGGACTTGCAATTCAAGTTATGCAAGAACACATTTCTAGTAGGTAGCATTGTTTCAGTCATTGACTTTATAGAGAACTATAGCTTACAGCCACAACATGAGGTACAATCACAATATTACAACTCCACACAGGTTTCTATATTTGTGCACATCACATTCATTCATGCGAATGATAGTATAGAGGATGACAGAAAGATCATAAGGGAGTATCATTTCTATATCAGTGATGATCATATGCATTCTACAGAGTTTGTGCAAGGTTGCTTTTAGGTGTTCTACAATGATTTGGCTAGAAGGGGCATATCTTTCAGTTAGCATATCATATGGTCAGATAACTATGCATCACAATTAAAGAACTCGTAGATTTTCTATTGGCTGAGAAGGAGGCATAATTTTATAGGTGTTCAGTATATGTGGAACTTTTGTGAGGCCAGGCATGGAAAGGGGGAGCATGATGGTGTAGGAGCATGTATCAAAAGAGCCATAGCATGAGAAGAGTTAAAGTATAAAGATAATGTAAAGTTGACAGATGCAAAATCAATCGTCAAGTGGTGTAATGCTTCCATGGGTCTAGGTAATGAAAGTAAGTCTTCAATTCATATATTTTTTTGGTTGATAGATGATACTAACATTGCACCATATGAGGACTATTCTACACTGACAGGATCAAGTGAGATGCACTCTTTCAGAAGCTCAATTGTAGGTTCATGGAGTATCCATACGCGAAAGATGTCATGCTTTTGTTCTTCTTGTACAGATGGAATCATCAATTGACTTTGACCACATATTAGATCTAGTTCAACCAAGTAATATATGTATTTGCATAGTTTTTGAAATTCCTAATGTTATCTTACTTTGTAGTGTTTTTGTAATGTAGACTAGTTTCATCTAATTTGCTACACATATCAATCTAGAGCATGTATATGTAGTTATTGCAGATGAAGATAACAAAGAGGGAACATATTATTACTTGTGTCATTGTGTTGAGGCTAAAAAGAAATTGGAGGTCCCAGTTACATATGGAAAAAATATCGAATACCCTACAGGCTTAGTGGTTGTTACTAGAACATGGCTTAGAAGGTACCCACATAAGAGTGTTAATGTTTGGTTGTTTTAGGACTTTGACATGCATCAGAAGATTCTTCATTAATCAAACCTTTTCGTGGCATCCAATGTTTATTTGATACAATATCGGGGTAGACCTTTGAACAAGACTTTGTGGAAGGTACGTGAGTTTGACCATGAGGCAATACTTGACACAATAAAGAGTAGAGAAGACCTGGATGGTTCGTTGGATTAATTTGTAAGTATTCACATTGATTTTGTAAAGTCATGTTACATTGAGTTGTAAGTATGCACATTAATTTGTAAGTTTACATAGGTTTGTATTTTCTTACTTGCTACTGCATTTTTACACATATACACATTTTTACATCATCATGTTATACTTCATGGGGTTAGACCTAAGTGATGGATGAATTTGATCCTGAGAGTAATGTATAAAATCTAGGTGTCTTAGGTAGATACTATATATCAACGACCTGTCTAGAGATTAGAATAATCTATAATCTAGAATGATCTAGGTGTCTTCTAGGTAGGTGTCTTCTATAATTTAATCTAGGTGTATTAGGTAGGTACTATATGTCAACTACGTCTACCATAATAGGTGTCTAGGTGACTTAGGTCTAGACTACGATAAGGTATAAAAACTAGGTGCAGGGGCACCCAAGTTGTCATGCCTTCAAGAGGGGTCAAAAAGTGAAATTTTGTTTTGATTGAGTCAATTGTATGTAGTAAGGTCTTCTAAGACCATTTCATATGTTTTTGAGTCAGTTTGAGTCATTTGGAGTTAGTTTGAGTCTTTGAGTCTTGTTGCAAAAAAAGTGTCAATGTTGTCATGTTGCACAAAGCAACTTTTGCCTTTTTGCATTTTTGGTGTCTGATGGGACCAAACTGACAATTTCAACACATTTGGATGGGTACATTTAGGCTAGGTATGGTCCTGTTTTACACCCAACATGCTGAAATAGTCCAAGCTACATTATACCGGTGATATCCCTGAAGAGTCCAAAGTGCAAAAAAGAAGCAATTTTTGACGAGATGTTACTCAGAAACCATGTCACTTAGAAACATTTTTCTAAGGAAATATGATCATGTAGGGTTCTGCTGCAATAACCTCTCTTAATTTTTTATATCTCTGAGGTGGTTTCCCGTGGTGAAAGGTTTTCTGTTACCCCAAAAATCGTCAGAAGGAGGTAGTGTAAAGTTGCAAAGGGTTGTTACTTTCATCCTACTCCTGATGTGACCAAACTAACTATTCCAACGCATCTGGATATGTATGTTTAGGCTAGGCATGGTCCTATTTTTCACCCAAACATGTCGAAACAGTCTGAGCTACATTGTACCAGCGATATTCTTGAAGAGTCCAAAGTGCAAAAAGGCAGCAATCTTTGATGAGCTATTACTTGGAAATCATATCATTTAGAGACATTACATCTAAGGCAACATGATCATGTAGGGTCCCTTTACAATAACCTGTCTCAGTGTTTTTATGTCTCTAAGGTATTTGCCCGTGGTGAAAGGTTTTTTGCTGCCCCAAAAATTGTCAAAAGGAGGTAGTGTAAAGTTGTAAAGGGGTGTAATTTTCGTCTTGCTCCTGATGCAACCAAACTAACTATTCCAACACATCCAGATGGGTACATTTAGGCTAGGAATGGTCCTATTTTTCACCCAAACATGCCGAAACAGTCCAAGCTACATTGTACTGCTGATATCTCTGAAGAGTCTAAAGTGTAAAAAGGTAGCAATCTTTGAGGAGCTGTTACTCAAAAAACATGTCACTTAGAAACATTCCATCTGAGGCAACACAATCATGTAGAGTCCTTGTACAATAAAATCTCTCATTTTTTATATCTTTGAGGCGTTTTCCCATGTTGAAAGGTTTTTTGCTGCCCCAAAAATCGTCAGAAGGAGGCAGTGTAAAGTTGCAAAGGGGTGTAACTTTTGTTCTTCTCCTTGTGTGGCCAAGCTGATAGTTCTGATGCATTTGGATGGGTATGTTTAGGCTAGGCATAGTCCTTTTTTGCACCCAAACATGCCAAAATAGTCTGAGCTACATCATACCGGCGATATACCTAAAGAGTCCAAAGTGCAAAAAGGCAGCAATCTTTGACTAGCTGTTACCTAGAAATCGTGTCAATTAGAAACATTTCATTTGAGGAAACACGATCATGTAGGGTTCCTCTACAATAACCTCTCTTAGTTTTTTATTTCTCTAAGGTGTTTTCCTGTGGTGAAAGGTTTTCTACTGCCCCAAAAATCATCAGAAGGAGGTAGTGTAAAGTTGCAAAGGGGTGTAACTTTTGTTCTTCTCCTTGTGTGGCCAAACTGATAGTTCCAACACATCTGGATGGTTATGTTTAGGCTAGGTATGGTCCTATTTTGTACCCAAACATGTTAAAACAGTCTGAGCTACATTATACTGGTGATATCCTTGAAGAGTCCAAAGTGTAAAAGGGCAGCAATTTTTGACGAGCTGTTACTTAGAAACTGTATCACTTAGAAATATTTTGTCTAAGGTAGCACGATCATGTAGGTTTCCTCTACAGTAACCTCTCTCAGTTTTTTATATCTCTGAGGTGTTTTCCTGTGGTGAAAGGTTTTCTGCTGCCTAAAAATCATCAAGAGGTAGTGTAAAGTTGCAAAGTGGTGTAACTTTCATCCTACTGTTGATGTGACCAAACTGACTATTCCAACACATCTAGATGGGTACATTTAGGCTAGGCATGGTCTTATTTTTCACCCAAACATGCCGAAACCATTTGAGCTACATTCTACCGATGATATCCCTGAAGAGTCCAAAGTGCAAAAAGGAAACAATCTTTAATGAGCTATTACTTGGAAACCACTTCACTTATATATATTCCATCTGAGGCAACGTGGTCATGTAAGTTCCCTCTATAATAAACTCTCTAAGTTTTTTATATCTCTGAGGTATTTGCCTGTGGTGAAAGGTTTTTTGTTGCCCCAAAAATTGTCATAAGGAGGCAGTGTAAAGTTGCAAAGGGGTGTAACTTTTGTTCTTCTCCTTGTTTGATGAAACTGATAATTCCAATGCATCTAGATGGGTATGTTTAGGATAGGCATGGTCTTGTTTCGCACCCAAACATACCAAAATAGTCCGAGCTACAAATGTTAACTAGTCTTTAATCTTCAAATACTATAACTACCATGATATCTTGCATAAAGATATCTTTTAACCTTTTATAAAGGCATGCCCATCAAATTCAACCACATAGAGATGACCATTTGTATTCCAAATTCCTTTTAAATATTGACCTTCCAATCCTTTTTCCTGCCCTCATATCAATTAAATATGACCTTTGATTATGATATGGAACTCGAGCTTATGAGAGTTTACCGAAGAGGCTAGTTGAGTTAGGTTGAAGGGTCGGTGAACTAATGACTTAAAGACCCTTTAGTAGGTTGACTTAAGTGATAGTAACCTGTGATTATAAGTCAATATTAAATTAAACAAAAGTGCACCTTACACACAACAAGCAATTAAGGGTTTTAAAGTCTTAAGAAAAGTAGATTCTTTTTAGGGTTTAATGCCCAATATGCAAACCCTAACTATCAATAAGAAAGACTTAAAACATTCTAATTTTCATCAAGAGATATCTAGTACATTTTAGAGACCTCGGGGACATCAGAAGAAAGACATTAGAGTATGACACTTATCATAGGCTTAGGATTCTAAGACATGAACAACTTCACATTCGAATCAAACTCATGACTCCCCTTGATAAATATAACTCTCGTTGATGATGGCATTGAATTATGATTCTAAAAGCTTGTGTCTTCTCTAACTTCTTATTGCATGAGAAAAACCACATCCACCATGAACATGAACCTTGCATTATATCAACCTTCCAAGATAGACCTTATGATGAAAACCATATTAAAAACAAAACCTTGCATGAGCAAAACCACATCCACCATGAACATAAACCTTGCATCGTATGAACCATCTTTATCTTATGCAACATCAACATGAACTGAGAGACCTTATCTTGAAAACCATATTCACAACATCATGCACCTCATGACCATCACCTACTTTGAATCACTGTATCACATTATCAACATCATGACATCAACCTTGACATCAATGACAAATAACCTTGACCCTTTGACTTTAATGAAAACCTTGAACCTTGATTGTTGATGACTTATGGAAGTCTATAGCCCCAATGTTATGTTGCATACTAAAATTAGGTAAGACTCAATGTACTCTCATAACCTTACCTTATATGCAAGAGGAATTACATTTAATAACCACAATGGTCATCAGGTGCTCATAAGCATATGATTTTGACTATCTTATTCAAAACAACAAACATACTCTTTGCATCCCAATATGGTATAATAACAAGAAATTAAGAAATATTTTCAATTGACCAACTCATAAAGAATATGGATCAGCATACTCATTTGAATATTTTCAATTGAGAAACTCATAAATAATATGAATATTTTCTATTCAACATGATGATTCATTTTTATTTTAAATACAAATTTTATCTTTTAGTTCCAAAATGAGGTTTAGGTGATACCTAAATAACAATAGCTAGCTTATTGGATCAACAAACATCCTATGTAATACAATTGGACTTTAAATATTTGAAGTAACCATCTACAAATATCCATTCAAAAGTGGATTTATAATGCAAATATGAATGTCATCAATAAAAAAGATTTGTATTAACCAAATATCCATATAGGCATAAATCAATATCTGTCAATATAAGTACATATATACAAAATAGACATATAGGCTTACAAGAATGCCATATAGGCATACAATGTCAACTATATGCAATACAAAGTATATGTCCACAAATGCCATATAGGAATACAACAAAGGAACACAATAAAAAGTGATTCCCCTCTGTCTAGTGAAGAGAATAGATCACGGAAAACCTTTGATCTTCTAGGGGATGGAGATGCGTATGAGGGTGGTCTACTATGAACCCGAGGGCTGCTCCTCCTATTTAGTTGTTTGTGGATCTGTAGTTGTTACAATAAAAAGTATAGACATTAATATATAGAAATTACATGTTATAAAAAATAAAATATTTAACAAAATAATCACTTACCACTACCATATAATCTATTTCCTCATTTGCCTTAGTAGCAGGATTAGGTTGTGGTGATGTCATGTCCTATAGAAAGCATCCAGATAGAACTTAAACTTCAAATCAATAATCATTTGATTTTTAAAAAATAAACAACTATAAAAATGAATGTAAATTGAAATTTACTAATCTACCTCATACCCCCGTCAATGGTATGGAGCTATGAATCGCAGAGGACACACCATGCTCCATTGCCCTATGAATATTGGGAGGTGTCTCTATAGCCTGCATCATCTGAAAATAAAACAACATTATTCAATTATGAAAACTATAATAGTGATGCAAGTCATGGCTCCTAACATACACACACATTCACCTAAACATGGGAGGACACACAATAAAGCACACAAGTCACATGCATATATACAAATTAGATGAAGATTCATGACTATTGTGTGGTATAAGGGTCAATAAAGGAGGGACCATAGTACCATCAAATTTTAGGTTTAATAAATTAGAGAGGGAGTGAAGGTGTTAGTTTAGGTTTAGGTTGGTGGTAGGGTGGGGTAGGGTTGTGCTCAAATTTTTGTTTGGTAGTCGTGGAGGTAGGACAATGCCTAAGATAAAGTTTGTGGGTTTACGAGACAATGCCTAAACTAGAAATCACACAGACATTAGGTAAGTCTATGGGTTTATGGGAAGGAGGAATATCAAGAGTTTGTGGGATAATATGAGGGAGGAAATATACTAGATAGGAGAAGAAAAACCTTAGTTTAATAATTTCTTATCATTTTCTTTGTCTTAAGGTTTGTCAGGGGGTGGGTTGGAAGCAAACTAGGTCTGGGACATCTAGTAGGGGTATATTAGGAAATAGGTAGGGTAGATATGTGTTGGTTAGTAGGCTGGGTGTTGTGTTGGGGAAGTTTCTTAGGCCTACTATTAGAAGTGGATGGGGAAAGGTCCTACACTTTTTCTTTTACTTTATCTTGGAGGGGTGTTAGAGGGGAGATAGAAGTCAATGAGGAAGGTGAAGTAGTAATAGGTGGATATGTGGTGGGGAAAATAGGGGCATAGCTAGTGGAGTAGGTGAAGTAATACAAAGAGGTTGTGGGGTTGGGGCAATAATGCATTTAGAGGCATAAGATAGGTAAAGGTGAAAGAGGGAATTGGTATGAAATTGAGGTGGACCAGAAAGGTTTGACAAAAAATAATCTAAGGAGAAGTGTCTTAAGGTAACAACTAGTTGGTATGGGCTATGAGAAATGGTGAAGACATTACCATCATGGGGAATTTTAGAGTCAACAAAGGAGGGACCTAGATGATGTTGGATTAAATCATATGCTATTTAAGATGTCATAGGATCATATTCCTCTCTGGTGTCATGTCCTGGGGTCTAATTGGTGGTAATTGGATGAGTTTATTAGAGAGAATTTGTCGAAGAATAGTGTGGAGTGGATCAACAAGCTTTGGTAGACATGTATGGAAAATATAGTAGCATAGACAAGGTAGTAAGCTATTTGAAAAGATGCCTCAAAGAAATGTGGTCTCATGGTGATGTCCTTGTCTATGCATCTGCTTGTCATGACATTCCATGAGACCACATTTCTTTGAGGCATTTTTAAAAATAACTATATTGTAATTGAAATTTTGTCATCTATCAACATCTAGTTATTAGTTATGCAATGTATAGCAATGCTTTGAGTTTGAAAGATGTGCAATAAAATGTAACCCATGATATGAATATAAAACACAAAAATCTAGTAAGTATAATTCATTCATTAAACTATTTATTTTATTACATTCATGAAGCTTTGAAGTCCACCACCACTGGCAGGTGTTGTCATAAAATCTCCAATATTAACCTATTCAACATCCAAAATTAGATATTAGAATACCATTCATATAACATGTTGCAAATATGTGCCTAAGCGGTGTTGTCATTGATGTCAACATATCCTTGTTGCCATTGGTGTCAATTGTATCCTACT
Organism: Cunninghamia lanceolata; assembly: GCA_027924645.1. NCBI lineage: Eukaryota > Viridiplantae > Streptophyta > Pinopsida > Cupressales > Cupressaceae > Cunninghamia > Cunninghamia lanceolata. The sequence continues at coordinate 17,021,993 of BSBN01001807.1, read as the reverse complement.
TTGTTGCCTATATAGAAGACCAAATTGTTGAGGATATTGAGAAAATTAATCAAGATCAATGTATATGGACCATATGGATATGTAGAGGTTTGTTTGAAGAAGGTCTAGTTAAGATTTGAGAAGTTCACATTAAGATCTGAAGAAGTTATGGCCATCTGAGTAAAACTAGTTCCTACAATATTTAGGAGAGACAGAGTGACAGCAAAGAGGTCCGGATTGCTCTGGTAATGTAAAATGATGATCTGCAGATCTAGAGGCATGTTTAGGAAGTTAGTGTGTATCATTCATTCAAGTAGTTCATGGTTTGGAGGTCCATAAGAAATCTTTCTAGTGTGATAGTTATGGTAGACAATGTTTCTAAGGTTTCGGATGAAGATGCAAGTGATTCTGATGATTTGGAGGAGTGCAGATGTTTTTGTTGAATTCAATGTGCTTGTGGAGATCTTTGTATCATGTAGCTACTATGTTGGAGGTCTATATTGAAGTTTGAGCTCATTATTGAAGATTTTCCTTTTCGGTGTTGATGTTCTTCCCAGTCTTGGCCGACCAGATGATTTTAGCATGTTGCAGATGATCTAAGAGCATTCTATGAAGCATGGTGTGTTGATAGAAAAAGATTCAAGTCTCAGTTATGTTTGGCCAATAGTGTGATGATCCACGTCAAGTTTAGCTGACCTTGTTATTCATTCCAAGGTTGATGAAGCATATAAATACTTGTTGATGAATTGTGGAAAGTGTGTGAGCGAAAATGATAAAATCCTACGAGAAGTGCAGAAGAAAAGCAGAGACTAAGAAGTACAAAGGATTAAGAGTAGTAAGGATGAAGATATAACAGGCAAGTAGTTGAAGATCAGAGTAGAAGTTGTGAGATTTCAAAGGGACTGAACCAGGCATGAAATATATGCTATTTCTCAGTTCATTATCTCTATGATAAACTTAATTCCTATAGGCAGTGAGCCTCTTTTGAGTAGTGAGCTCTGGGTAGTGCACCCGAAGGCATGTGCCATCTATTTTTCTAAAGTACTTTTAATAGGGTACAAATCTTTGTGGGTTAACCCCCACCATGGTTTTCCCTTAACTAATTTTCCACGTAAAAGTCCTAGTGTTCTATGTTCATTTGTTTCTGCTCATGTGTTGATGATTCATGCTTTAAATGTTTATATCATTAATTAGTTTTGTGTGATAAGGAAATAGTTGCAAGTGTTAAAGATTTGGGACAACTGATTCACCCCCCCTCTTAGTTGTCTGGCCTAAATCCAACAATTTGTATCAGAGCAAGGTTCCTCTAAAAGAAGCTTAACCACTCGATAAGATCCAGGATGTTGACTTACAAGAAGGATAGTTTGAGATTCAATGGAACAAATTACTCTGTTTGGAAGAGTCGCATGGAGTGTCATTTACAATGCATGGGTGATTCTTATTGGGTGATAACCAAAAATGAGTATAAACCTCCAAAGAAAGGTCCTTCAACTCTAGATCAAGTCAAAGATGTGGAAAATAACCTTCGAGCTAAAGAAACCTTGTTGAGTGCCCTGACTGATTCAAAAATGTCAAATGTCTTTGGACTAAAAACTACTCATGAAATCTGGAAGAAGTTGGAGAATATTTATGAAAGTGATGAATATGTCAAATGTGCCAAGCTACAAAGTCTCAGAGGAAAATTTGAAAATCTGAGGATGAGTGAAGATGAAAACATCACAATCTACATGCAAAAGATAAATGAACTTGTGTGTGGTATCAGGTGTATTGGTGGAACTTTAGAAGAATCAGAAATTTTGGCAAAAGTGCTCAGATCATTACCAGATTCATACAAACATAAGGTTGTAGCTATAGAGGAGATCATGGTTGTCTCAAAAGTTACAAGAGATCAGCTAGTTGGCAGAATTTTAGCTTTTGAATTAAGTGAGTTTGGTGATTCTCTACCTAAGTCTAAATCTGCATTTAAGGCCAATGTGTATGGAAAACAAAGATACGATCTCAGTGAAAGCTCTTTAGCAAGATCAAATAGATTTGTGAAGACAAGAAAGGATCTTGAAGCTGTTGAAATTGAAACTACAAATCTGGAAGCTCTTATTGCCAAAAGAATGTCAAGAGGATCTAGTAAGTATGAAGGAAAGTTGGCATTCAAATGTTTTTCTTGTAATAAGATTGGGTGTTCATTGCTATCAAAGAAGAAGATCTGGTGTCTAATGAATTTTCTAGCTATACAAATGTGGAAAGTGCCTTGGCTTCTCAGGTTGTTGAAAAAGATGAATGGGTGATTGATAGTGGATGTTCTCATCATATGACTGGTGATAAGAGTAAGTTTGTAAGTTTTGAAAAATATGAAGGTGGGCTTGTGAAATTTGGAGACAACTCAGCTGGTAGAATCCGTGGCAGAGGATCCATCTCTTTTGATGGTAAGAATAGTACCAATGATGTTCTATATGTGGAAGGACTAAATCATAATCTTCTCAGTGTTGGACAATAGGTTGACAAGGGCTATGATCTTCGATTTAAGGATGGAAAATGTAGAATCTTGGAAAGCTCTGACAATGAAATTGCATCTGGTACTCAAACTAGAGGTAACATCTTTCATTTAAGTAGCTCTAGCAAAAGTTGTATGATTGTTCAGACAGATCAAAGTTGGTTATGGCATAGGACGATGTGTTATGTGAATTTTTATAATATTGTCAAAATAAGTTCTACTCAGGCTGTAAGAGATCTTCCAAAACTTGTGAAAGCTGATAGCATGTGTAGAGAATGTCAATTGGGTAAACAAAGAAAAATTTCATTCAAAAGTAAAGAAAAAGTCTCAAGTGGACGATTGGATTTGGTGCATACTGAACTCTGTGGTCCTGCTAGAATTAGAACTATGCAAGGAGACAGATATTTCATGTTGCTGATTGATGATTACTCCTGGATGATGTGGGTAACTTTCCTAAAAGAAAAATTAGAAGCTCTTGACAAGTTTAAGGTGTTTAAGGTAATGGTTGAAAATGAGATTAGTGAGAAAATAAAGTGTCTGAGATCTGACAAAGGTGGATAATTTACCTCCGGTGAGTTTGATACTTTTTGTGAAAAGCATGGAATAAAAAGATAGTTATCTACTCCTAGGACTCCTCAATAAAATGGAGTCGTGGAAAGAAAGAATCAGACCATTCAAGAAGTAGGACTATGATGATGGAATCAAATGTTCCTCAAGTTTATTGGAGAGAAGTTGTGAGCACTGCTATCTACACTCTTAACCGGGTGCAGATCAAAGGCAATTCAAGTAAGATCCATTATGAACTATGGTTTGGTCATCCTCCTACTGTGAGATATTTCATAGTTTTTGGTAGTAAATGCTATATCAAAAGAGATGAGGACTTCAGCAAGTTTGATGTAAGAAGTGATGAAGGAATATTTTTGGGATACTCTACTCAAAGTAAGGCTTACCAGTGCTTTAACAAGAGGTTGAAAAAGATTGTTGAAAGTGCTAATGTTAGAGTTGATGAGAGTAAAGAAGGACATTCTAGGTATTGCAAATATGACTCAGATGATCAAGATGAAAGTCAAAGTCAAGGAAGGCAAGTTCAAACCCAGACTCAAATCTAGATTGATCTGGAAACTCTAGGAACTCAAGAGGATAGTACATATGTTGAGGAACAAGCTCAAGAAATAGAAGTTCAAGAAATTCCCAAAACTCCCAAATATGTAAGGCTGAATCATCCTGAAGATCAAGTCATAGGAGATAAGAGTAAATGTGTTTGAACTAGGAGAAAATTTTATGAAGATCAAGAGGAGATTTTGTTTGATTTAAAAGATTGAACCTAAATCAGTAAGTGAAGCCTGCAGTGATGAAAATTGGGTAAAAGCAATGGAAGAGGAATTGAAGCAAATTGAAAAGAATCACACTTGGGATCTTGTTCCCATACCTAAGGACAAAAATGTGATTGGAACCAAATGGGCCTTCTGGAATAAACTAAATGAAGATGGTGAAGTTGTAAGAAACAAAGCAAGGTTGGTATGGAAAGGCTATTCTCAAGTGGAAGGAATTGATTTTGAAGAAACTTTTGCTTCGGTGGCAAGAATAGAAGTAGTCAGATTATTTCTTGCATTTTCTACTTTCAAAGATTTTAAAGTTTATCAGATGGATGTCAAATCAACATTCCTAAATGGAGAGTTGGAGGAAGAAGTCTACATTGAGGATCTAGAAGGATTTTAGTTGTCTAATCAGAGAGATATGGTCTGTAGACTAAGAAAAGCATTGTATGGACTCAAGCAAGCCCCAAGAGCTTGGTATGCAAGATTGGATAAGTATTTTCTTAAGCTTGGATTTAGGAAAGGCACTACTGATAGTAATCTTTACTTCAAGATTAATCATGAGGACATCCTAATTGTTGAGGTCTTTGTTGATGATATCATTTTTGGTGGAATTGAATGTATGTGTAAAGCATTTACTGATTAGATGAAAAGTGAATTTAAGATGTCAATGTTTGGTGAGATGAATTTCTTCCTACGACTACAAATTGTTCAGTTTGATAAAGATATCTTCATATCTCAGTCCAAGTTTGTGAAAGAATTTTTGAAGAAGTTTGGAATGGAAGGTTCAATGCCAATGTGTACACCTATGGTAATCAGATGCAAGTTGAGTAAAGATGATGACTCCCTCAAGGCAAATCAGAAAAGGTATAGATCAATGATTGGAGGATTACTCTATCTGACTCAGACCAGACCTGGCATCATGAATGCAATTGGACTTGTTGCTAGATTTCAAGTTGATCCTAAAGAATCCCATGTTGTGGTAGTCAAAAGAATTTTTAGATATCTCAAGGGGACAATTGATTATGGATTGTGGTATCCAAAGGATAATGACTTCACTCATCATGCATATACAGATGCTGATTGGGTAGGAGATGTGGATGACAGGACAAGTACTAGTGGTGGTGCATTCTTCTTGGGAAAAAGGCAATATCTCTGTCTACTGTAGAGGCAGAGTATATAGTAGTAGTAAATAATTGTACTCAAGTTCTGTGGATGAAGCAAATGTTGAAAGACATCAGAATTGTGTTTGAGGATCCCATCACAATCTTCTGTGATAATTCAAGTGAAATAAGCATCTCAAGGAATCCAGTGTTGGATTCAAAGACAAAGCATATATCTATCAAGTTTCATTTCTTAAGAGAGAAGGTAGATAAGAATGAAGTCAAGTTGGAGTTTGTGTCTTCAAAAGATTAGATGCGTCTTCCCAAGGATACTTTTGAGTATCTCAAAGAGAAGTTGGGGGTTATTACCCCTCCTGATCAGAACTAAGATGCACTAAGGTGCATCAGTCTGGTGGAATTCACATTCATATCTTGTGATCCGAATTGATGTTAAAGAGATACTACTGAGGGGGAGCAGTTAGTATGCAAATGTTGGGATCAATCTAAAACAAAAAGGGAGAAAAGATTGCAAATATATGCCCTTTTCCATTGATGTCAAAGGGGGAGAGAAGTTCATGTGAAAAACTAGTTGCTGATGAAAGGGGGAGCAGTGAAGAAAGAAATTGCAAAAGTGAGAAGAGAAAGGGGGAGAAGTTCTTGTCTTGATGGTTGAATTCAGTTTTTCACACCATATGTTGCCATCAATGACAAAGGGGGAGATTGTTGCAAATATGTACCTAAGTGATGTTGTCATTGATATCAACATATCCTTGTTGCCATTGGTGTCAACTGTATCATATTTTGTTGCTTGAATAAAAGACCGTATTGTTGAGGATATTGAGAAAATTAATAAAGATCAATGTATGCAAACCATATGGCTATGTAGAGGTTTGTCTGAAAAAGATCCAGTTAAGATTTGAGAGGTTTACATTAAGATCTAAAGAAGTTATGGCCATCTAAGTAAAACTGGTTCCTGCAATGTTCAAGAGAGACAGAGTGACATGAAAGAGATCCGGATTGCTCCGGTAATGTAAAATGATGATATACGGATCTAGAGGCATGTTTGGGAAGTTAGTGTGTATCATTCATTCAAGTAGTTTGTGGTTTGGAGGTCTGCAAGCAATCTTTCTAGTGTGACAGTTATGGTAGACAGTGTTTCGAAGGTTTCAGATGAAGATGCAAGTGATTCTGATGATTTGGAGGAGTGCAAATGTTTTTGTTGAATTCAATGTGCTTATGGAGATCTCTATATCATGTATATGCTGTGTTGGAGGGCTACATTGAAGTTTGAGCTCGTTATTGAACATTTTCCTTTTCAGTGTTGATGTTCTTCCCAGTCTTGGTCGACCAGATAATTTTAGCATGTTGCAAATGATCTAAGAGAATTCTATGAAGTGTGGTGTGTTGATAGAAAAAGATTCAAGTCTCAGTTATGTTTGGCTTATGGTGTGATGATCCGCATCAAGTTTAGCTGACCTTGTTATTCATTCCAAGGTTGACTAAGCATATAAATACTTGTTGATGAATTGTGGAAAGTCTGTGAGTGAAAATGATAAAATCCTAAGAGAAGTGCAGAAGCAGAGCAGAGAGGAAGAAGTACAAAGGATCAAGAGTAGTAAGGATGAAGATATAACGAACAAGTAGTTGAAGATCAGAGTAGAAGTTGTGAGCTTTCAAAGGGACTAAACCAGCCATGAAACATATGCTATTTCTCAGTTCATTATCTCTATGATAAACTTAATTCCTATAGGCAGTGAGCCTCTTTTGAGTAGTGAGCTCTAGGCAGTGAGTTCGAAGGCATGTGCCTTCTATTTTTCTAAAGTACTTTTAACAGGGTACAAATCTTTGTAGGTTAACCCCCACCATGGTTTTCCCTTAACCAGGTTTCCACATACAAATCCTGATGTTCTGTGTTCATTTGTTTTTACTCATGTGTTGATGATTCATGCTTTAAATGTTTATATCATTAATCAGTTTTGTGTGATAAAGAAATAGTTGCAAGTGTTAAAGATTTGGGACAACTGATTCACCCCCCTTCTCAGTTGTCCAGCCTAAATCCAACATAATGATGCTATTCACATGTAATATTTATAATTGTTTACTAGTTACATACCCAGATAGGAGATGATGTAGTGTAATATGTAGGTGGAGAACCACTGAAAACAACATCAATGTTATGATCCTGAAATTTTATTAAAATCACCAAACTAAATAGTTAATCTTGCATTTCAAAAATAAAATTTAATAAATTTAATTTAATGAACTTGCTAAGATTTACCTAAGTATCAAGCCTAAAAGTCTCACTCAGGAGGGCATCTATCATCACCATCTTCTCAGCTACAGATGTAGCCTACACACCTACGTCATAACTATCCGTGGCGTTATAACCACATGGTGACCCTCAAGACCAACAAGTAAGGGGTGGAACCCTACTTGAACTCTCCCCCGGCCCACACTGTGCTACAGGACTAGCATGTTGTATGATGCTCTGGGTCAAGACACTAATGGACTGAAGTGTCTCAACCTCAACACTCTCCTTCATAACAGAAGGGATAGAAACATGCTCATGGGCTGGTATGGCAAGTGCTCTTCTTGTTGGCTGTTGTGGGTCAACATGTGCCCCTAGTCTATCTTGTGCTAACCCCCCACCTCCACCCTGGAACTCTCGCATATCAAAATAATTTGGCACTTTATTTTTGACAAACTCGTAGTAGAGTTTCCTCAAAAAATATTGCGAGACCTCATTATTGTTGCATGGAGGATTGTCAAAAACCATCCACCACCTCTATGCAAAATTCTTCCTTATCGCTTGGTTATTGCACAAATGGATAGGGAACCTCTTGCATGTAAGGGGTAGAGGTTCATTTGTTCATGGGTTTGTGAAAATAGAACACAAGTCCAATTTTGTAATTTGTTCATTTTTTACTTGTTCATATGACAACTTGTTTGCATAATAGTCTCTAAATTCTCTCCTCTCTTCTGTCCAACTAGTGATTTTCTTGCTAATTGAATCTACATTTATCTACATTTGATAACATAGATTCAAGGGATTGAGAAAGCATGGATCTATGCAAGGTTAAAGTTGCAAGTTCTTTCAACCTTGCAATTATGTCCTCAATTTGTTTCTTATTGTTTTCAATTTGCACCATTATATTTTCTTGTGTTCCAGGGGCATATTTAGGAATAAATGGAGGTGTTTGTGGTTGGTGTTCTTCTTCAACAGGTATTTTCTATTTAGGTGATGGAGGATTTTGTGGATTTTTAGGAGGAGGAGGAGGAGGAGGTGCATTATCCACTCCTGTAAATTTAAGAAATTTACATCAAAAACTATTTTAACCTACCTATTTAGCAACAAATTCACACAAGAAAGAAAATAAAACTTACTTCTTCAATTTCCCTAACGTCATGGCAGCATTTTGATGATGAATCGGTGAGAAATAGCTGATGATTGGATGTTGGATAATGTGAGCATGCTCTATTCTCTCTTCAAGCCATGGGTTTCTTGTAAATTACTGTCAAATAATGAAATGAAACACTATTTTTTTATATAGCAGAACATAACATGCTCGCATTATAATGTGATCATGTTATAATGTGAGCATGTTATAATGCCATAACACGAGCACATTATAACGCACTCACATTATGTCTATTTTTTTTAAAAGTTGGCCTCTTTCTGGCCCCCCAACTTTTTATACCCACCCTGCAAGTTAATGATTAAGAAGATTTACAGTTAATAGATTTACTAGAACACCCTTGTAAAATTAGTAATTGATTACATCTCCCATTAATCCATCCTCTTACCTCCCCTTAGGACATCCCCTAGCTATGTTCCATTAGTTAGGTAAGCACAATTTAGTTTAATAACTTCAATGAATTTAGTCTAGGATGTGAATTTAGGGTTAAGTAGATTTATAGTTAATTGACTTACTAGAACACCCTTAGAAAATTAGTAATTGATTGCATTTCCACTTAATCCATCCTCTAAACTCCCCTTAATCCATCCCCTAGCTATGTTCCATAAGTTAGGTAACTACGATTTAGTTTAGTAACTTCCATGAATTTGGTTTAGGATGTGAATTTAGTATTAAGTATATTTATAGTTAATTGATTTACTAGTACACCCTTATAAAATTAGTAATTGATTGCATCTCTCCTTAAGCCATCACCTAACTACATTTCAAAAACTAAGTTCAATTTACTTCTATAACTTTGGGATTTAGTAACATATTTAAGATTAAGTAAATTTATAGTGGATTAATAATTACTACCATGCCCTTATCCAATTATTAATTGGTTGAATGTCCCCTCAAGCCATCCCTTTAACTATTGAATATGTTACAATAGAATACTTCACTCTTTTTTGTAGATAAATATTTCATTTTTGGATTTGTGCTCCTATGTTAATTATACTTTTTATCATTTTTATTTCAAGTCTCCTACAACTAGTTGGAATGATTGTCACTACTGGTGCATTTAATGTGTGACATTCATATTGGATTTTCCTATTCTATGCATCACTTGAACGTAAGGAATTTCTATTATATTTTCTAACTTGATTTATTATAATTTTCTCACCTAACTTATAGTTACGACTCATGTATTTATAGTTAATTTATTTACATGCACTAATTGTATGCATACTTACTTGTTCATTGTACTTTTTATCATTCTTGTTTTAAGTATCCTACAACTAGATGACATGATTGTCATTACTTTTACATTCTATGTATGATGACATCACTTGAAACCAAGGAAATTTTATATTTTATAATTTACTATAACCTAGGAGTTGAAAATTTTGAATTTGGACTCATGTAATTGTAATTTTGACTATATATTTTGACTTAGAATTATGGCTCCTATAATTGTAATTTTCTTACTTGTATAATTTTATAATAGTATTGTTGGTTCCTTGTATAATGCTAAATAGGTGTCCTCTTTTCAAGGAAGAAGAAGAGACAGTAAGAAGAAGTTGAGATGGCATGAGAAAGGCAGTTGGGAGAAGGAGTGGACAGGGTGGCCTAACAATTCAATGAAATGGCATATGACAAAAGGATGGAATAATCAAGAGTCTAAGAGGCTCGAGGGAAATTATTTCCTTTCTGTCCTCATCGCTACCGATATTATTTTTCACACAACGTGGTGGGAATGAGCTTTTCCCAAGAAGGGGTTATAGGCTGGTGAAGGCATCGATAATCAACAGAACAATAATGAAGATCTCATCCCATGATCTTTGATTAGATGGTTGTGCATAAAAGGGTTTAATTACTTTGTGGAGTGTTTGGCTAAACATTTCTATACCCACTGCCTTAGATATTTTGAATCTTTCTGGTTGTATAGCTTTTTGAGAGTGAGAATGGATGGAGAAATTGTGAAAATAGAACCAATCTCAGCTGATGAATTATGCCATGAACCTACAGTCTGGCATATAATTTAGGAGGGGGAGGTGGCTCCCTTGAGGTGATGATTGGGCATGACAAAAATCTATCCAGCCAGTATATTGAGTCATGGGATGAGGATACCAGACAAGTCCGACTGGGGGGAATTGGTTTCCAAGTCTCTGAGGAGGTGATAGGGCAAGCCATGAGCCTCCCCACCAAAGGCAAAAAACATAGTCACCACAGTAAGGTTCTGAACCCAGAGAATATGAGAATTTTATTTTGTGATGGTGAGGCCACTATGAAACTTCATCGGTGTTTTGAAAGGGAGAAGTTGTTGGAGCCACGGGGACAAATTTATCTAATGATTATGAAGTATTTCACTCTAGAGGGCTGGTTTAAGGTATGCTACCATTACCACTTCACATTAATTAATTATTTTAGGAACAAGATGGAGATTAGCTTTCCGTTCTTCCTTTTGTCTTCTCTAGAGAATTCTATTAAATTTGCTAAGGATGTTCAGGTGAAAAATCCTAATTACCCTCTTATCCCCATATACCAAGGTCTAATTCTGAGATTGTACCACTTCCATTTAGCCTTGTGCCCCCTATAAATTGATTAAGGTTAGTCTATTTGACTCGACCTAGTCTCCCACGGCTAAAGGAAAAGCCAAGAAAATCGGTGGGACCCCCAAAATCTCCCTTGTCAAAAATCCAAAGGGGGGCCTATTGGAACATTCAATTTTTTGCAAAATTTGAAGGTCCCATGATGAGAAAATCAATTTTGAAACCCAGTAATGCACCTTAAAAAACTACCTCAGTGACCTACTTTGGAAAGTCATATTTTGAAGCCTGATCAATTTCATGCCAAATCACTTGACAAGCATGTTTATATACCATATGTTAACATGTATGTCTGATTTTAGCCTCTCGTGATCAGATTTGACTAGGTTTTGAAGTGCCAAGTTGAAGGGTTCTGAGAAGGTTTGTTATTTGCACAGTGTTAAATCTACCCAGGAGGTATATTTTGGAGGCTAATATCTAGCAACTGGATGATGTTCATGATGATTTGATTGGTGTTCCAAATTCACTCTATGAGAATGTACTTCCATGCTTGTTTTCAAGGCCCCAACACCTCGTTTGCTATTTTTTCAAAATCAAAAGCAAATTGATTTTTTGCAATTTTGATGTCTACACTTCCAGAAAGTTGTCACAAAGGTCAACTTTGATGCCTGATATTTTATGAAGGAGATGGATTAATGGAAAACCATTTTGCACACATGTTCATTTGACCTAAATGAACTAATTCCCTAAGTGACAACTCCCCAGCATCTGATTTGATATTTTTTTGATGCAAACAAGACAAGAGAATCTAATGAAGGATTGTCCCATCATGCATCCCAATCAACTTCTCTTACATAATTGAAATAACAACAATAGTCATGCCTTCAAATTGTTATAATCATGTACTCAAAACTTCAAAGATTGAAACAAATTGTATATGCCAACATAACCTTGTTAAATTTCATCCTTAAGATTGTTGTTTAGTTCCTCTTCTCTTCGATGAAAATTAACTTTGACAAATTCCAGCCATTAAGGATTTTTATTTGTCCCTTTGATATCTTTAGTTGCAGAAAAATAAACATATATTAATCTCTTAAAATTGCAGCCCTTAAGTGAATATAATTTGTGAATGTTGTACCAACAATTTCAGCTATGAAGTAACACAATATCTTGAGAATTTCATAAAACATGAACAACAATAAATACTTACAACCCAAATGTTTTTATGCAAACAATCAATATGGTAACACACATACCTAACCTTCACAAATCCAACTATGAAATATCTCCAACAACATTTCCAACTATCCACCTCCACAAGCTTACAAAATCAGAAATTTTTCATCTAAAAAGTCACCATGGATGTTCATGTTCTTTGCCTCATCAAAATTGATGTATTTTGCTTAGAGAATTATCTTCAACATCACCCATGGACGTCCTCTTGATGACTTGCAAAAATCAGAAATAAATTTGGTCTCTTCTCTTCTTTTTCAATGCCTCTTTGGAGCCAAACTTCAATCTATTTATAAGATTTCCTTTGCATAGTTTGATCTTCCTCATTTTGGGCTCCAATGACTCTTGGTATTCCTCTTCTTGCTTGGTGGTGTCCAAATTGGAGAAAGGTGACTCTTGGGATTCTTTTATTGCTTTCTTTTATGACTTGGGTGCTTGAAAACTTTTCATTGTCCAATCTTTGTCTTCTAGCATGTAGGTGACTAGGATTTTTGTCCATATGCAACTTGCCTTGTCTTTTACTTGGAGTGTTGGAGAATTAAAATATTTGTTTTATTTCCCCAAATTTTTTTTATGATGTTGATTAACATGTGCATGAGGGTGTGCCTGCACCATTTTTCGAGGTCAAAAGCATATCAGATTTGTGGGTAAGTGCAAGAAGATGGGGGGCCAAAAAGGGGTCTTAAGTGGCCACTTTTTTTCTGAAATCAGGAAATACTGGCCTTGGATGAGAAATTGAGCATAGTTACACTCAAAATTTGGAGATGCAACCAAAACAATGTTTGTAGTGCTCCGAGTCTACTTTCTAAACTACTATTTTTTTTTGAAAATGGTATAGATTAAGGGGTTCAAAAGAGGGAGCCACAGAAATTGGTGTTGTTTCTGTCAAAAAAACATAACATAGCATGTTTTGTGGCTCCCTCAAAAGGTCAACTTTTTTTTGGTATTTTTAAAATCACTTCAGTGAGAAATTAGCTAATAGCATGTAGTTTATGCCTAATTTTTTTGATAATTTTTTGATGAATATTTGATTTTTTACTAATTTTCAAAGTGGACACATCCTAAAAAATAGAATTTTGGCCGTGCTACCCCTATAAATTTTGAAAACTAATTGAAAATCATTTTTTATTTTTTTAATATTTGTAGAATGGAGTCTAGTTTCTAAATATGTAATTTTTTTGAAATTTGAATGATTAGTTAATTTACAATGAAAAAAGACCAAATAGTGGTTTTTGCCTAAAAACGGACACACAAACAAAAGAAATTAAAGATGAAAGGCTTAACATTGTTAAAATGTAAAAAAAATCACATCGTCAAATAGCTAAGAGAAAGCCTAACATTACCCAAGTGTTCAATTTGTTCAACCTTGAAACACGTACAAATTTGAGGGTTAGCACGAACGAAATTATGTGAAATTTTGAAGAATATGGAAAAACATGTCTGTGACTGTTCATAAGGCACTCCAAGCCTTTGGGTTGGAAATCCAAAGCAAATCCCAAGCCCAAGGCTTGGGATTCTCAAAGCAAGACATAATGCGAGCACGTTATAATGCGCTCGCGTTATGTTTTGCTTTGCATTTTTCCTTTCCCGCAAGTCTGTTGTTTGTCATGTTTGACATAACATGAGCACATTATAACACGCTCGCGTTATGTTCCCCTAAAATTTTTTTACGTTCAAGGCTATTAATCATGAGGGTTAAGGGATAAGGGATATGGTTGGAGGGTTTAGGGATAAGGGATTAGCATTTAAGGTATAGTATCGAGCCTGTTGAGGGTCTAGGAATAGGGATAGTGTTTAGGGTTTAGGGATGAGGGATTAGAGTTGAGGGATGACAGATTAGGGTTGAGGGTTTAGGGTTTAGGGTTTCTGGATAGGGTTGAGGGTTGAGGGATCACAGTTAAGGGTTGAGGGATTAGGGTTTGACATTGAGGGTTGAGGGTTGAGGTTTAAGGGTCAAGGGTTTATTGATAGGGTTTAGGGTCGAGGGATTAGGGTTAAAGTAGAGTGTGGAGGGTGTAAGGATTAGGGATAGGGTTGGAGGGTTTAGGGATAAGGGATTAGGGTTTAAGGTATAGTATCGAGTCTGTTGAGGGTGTAGGAATAGGGATAGCATTTAGGGTTTAGGGATGAGGGATGACAGATTAGGGTTGAGGGTTGAGGGATTAGGGTTTAGGGATAAGGTTTAGGGTTGAGGGCTGAGGGATTAGGGTTTAAGGTATATTGTTGAGGGTTTAGCGATAGGGTTTAGGGTTGAGGGATTAGAGTGAAGGGTTGAGGGATTAGGATTTGACGTTGAGGGTTAGGGTTGAGAGATGAGGGATCAGAGTTAAGGGTTGAGGGATTAGGGTTTGACATCGAGGGTTAAGGGTTGAGGTTCGAGGGTCAAGGGTTTAGGGATAGGGTTGAGGTTCAAGGGATTAGGGTTAAAGTAGAGTGTGGAGGGTGTAAGGATTAGGGATAGGGTTGGAGGGTTTAGGGATAAGGGATTAGAGTTTAAGGTATAGTATCGAGTCTATTGAGGGTTTAGGAATAGGGATAGCATTTAGGGTTTAGGGATGAGGGATTAGAGTTGAGGGATGATGGATTAGGGTTGAGGGTTGAGGGATTAGGGTTTAGGGATAAGGTTTAGGGTTGAGGGTTGAGGGATTAGGGTTTAAGGTATAGTGTTGAGGGTTGAGAGTTTAGGATTAGGGTTTAGGGTTTAGGGTTAGAGTGTCGAGGGTAGAGGGATTAGGGATAGGGTTTAGGGTTGAAGGTTTAAGGATTGAGGGTTGAGGCTTTAGGGATGAGGGTTTAAGGCTTAATATATAGTGTCAAGTGTTAAGGGTTGATGGTTTAGGGATAGGGTTTAGGTTTGAGGGATTAGGGTTTAGGCTTGATGAATTAGGGTTTAATGTTAAGAGTTGAGGGTTGAGGGTTGAGGGTTGAGGTTGAGGGATAGGGTTAATGGTCAAGGGATTAGGGTTTAAGGTATAGTATCGAGCCTGTTGAGGGTCTAGGAATAGGGATAGCGTTTAGGGTTTAGGGATGAGGGATTAGAGTTGAGGGATGACGGATGACAGATTAGGGTTCAAGGTTGAGGGATTAGGGTTTAGGGACAAGGTTTAGGGTTAGGGTTGAGGGATTAGGGTTTAAGGTATAGTGTTGAGGGTTTAGGGATAGGGTTTAGGGTTGAGGGATTAGAGTGAAGGGTTGAGGGATTAGAATTTGACATTAAGGGTTGAGGGTTTAGGGTTGAGGGTTTAGGGATAGGGTTGAGGGTCGAGGGATCAGAGTTAAGGGTTGAGGGATTAGGGTTTGATGTTGAGGGTTGAGGGTTGAGGTTCGAGGGTCAAGGGTTTAGGGATAGGGTTTAGTGTCAAGGAATTAGGGTTAAAGTAGAGTGTGGAGGGTATAAGGATTAGGGATAGGGTTAGAGGGTTTAGCGACAAGGGATTAGGGTTTAAGGTATAGTATCAAGTCTGTTGAGGGTGTAGGAATAGGGATAGCATTTAGGGTTTAGGGATGAGGGATGATAGATTAGGGTTGACGGTTGAGGGATTAGGGTTTAGGGATAATGTTTAGGGTTTAAGTTATAGTGTTGAGGGTTTAGGGATAGGGTTTAGGATTGAGGGATTAGAGTGAAGGGTTGAGGGATTAGGATTTGATGTTGAGGGTTAAGGGTTTAGGGTTAGGGTTGAGAGATGAGGGATTAGAGTTAAGGGTTGAGGGATTAGGGTTTGACATCGAGGGTTGAGGGTTGAGGTTCAAGGGTCAAGGGTTTAGGGATAGGGTTGAGGTTCAAGGGATTAGGGTTAAATTAGAGTGTGGAGGGTGTAAGGATTAGGGATAGGATTGGAGGGTTTAGGGATAAGGGATTAGAGTTTAAGGTATAGTATCAAGTCTATTAAGGGTTTAGGAATAGGGATAGCATTTAGGGTTTAGGGATGAGGGATTAGGGTTGAGGGATTAGAGTGAAGGGTTGATGGATTATGATTTGACGTTGAAGGTTGAGGGTTTAGGGATAGGGTTGAGGGTTGAGGGATTAGAGTGAAGGGTTGAGGGATTAGGATTTGATGTTGAGGGTTAAGGGTTTAGGGATAGGATTGAGGGTCGAGGGATCAGAGTTAAGGGTTGAGGGATTAGGGTTTGATTTTGAGGGTTGAGGGCATTTTTTATCAAGAACTTGATTATGAGGGCTTGCCCCTTCATTGTTATGCCTATCATATGGCGGAGCATCTGGCAAGCTCTTGCAGGAAAGAGATGTGATCAATGCAAAGGATGTGATGAATCTATAGTAGGACAAAACATGAGCGTGTTATAGCGCGAGTGCATTATAATGCGCTCGCGTTTTATCTTTCTATTGAAATGGTAAAAAAGTGGTTACCCCCGTGATCCAGGGCCACATGCTCTATTTTCTTACTGATTTTGCATGTGCTCTGACAAAAAAGAAGTGCTTTCATGCTATTGGGAAGTTCACATGCACATTTGACACATTGTACCACCTTTGCATGATCTTTTGACCACCTTTTCTGCTTTGCCAACTTGAGAAGGAGGAAATAACATAGTTTTCACACCAAGTTTGATATATATCTATTCAAGTTTCAATTTTTGTAGTGTTGCAATGTTAATTGTGATTCAATTTTAGGAATTTAACATTATAGATTGGTTAATAGTATTGTTGTTAGTAATGATATTTGAGTGTTATTCAATTTAACATTGAAAAGGAAGTAAGTGGTGAAAAACTCAAATTATTGAGGAGTTTGATGCAAGAAGATAAAAACACTACATAATTGGGTACTCTCTCCATTCAAATCTTTGTTTTTTAGGTATGTCAAGTCTTTACATGCATGTTCTTTACATTTTCCTTATTTCAGATTGAATTACTTTATCATGCTTTATCATACATGTTTAAAATAGACATATTCCCAATCAAGAAAGTAGCCTACAATCTCACATGATGCCATGTATATTTTCTACACTTGGGCTCTTTAATAATTATGTGTAATAAACAAACCTTAACATACCATGATGTTAAACTATACAAGAATAAATCCTTACAAAAAAAAATACAATCCCACTATTATCTTGTATTCATTTCTTAGGAACTAATATTGGTTTCTTTATCATGCTATAGACAAATTCTCTATCATGCCAAGGAAACGATCAAGAATTAAACCAACATAGGAAGAGATAGAAGCTAAGAATGCAAAGAAAGCAGTGGCTATGAGGGAACTTCGTGAGAAGAGGAAATTGGACACGATAAATGAAGACATACCAATTGAAGAGGAACCACAACCATCACAAAGAGATATGGTATTGGCAGCACAAAGAGAACGAATGCAAAACTTTGTGCTATGAGAGATTTGAATACCATAGTTGGAGACACGTCCTCTACCGCAAGTCAACATGTAGGGACACCATCTACCACATCTCAAGTTGAGAGTACATTATCACTCACATGTGATGAAGGAGGTATGCCATCCTTCCCACCTCAACCTCAAGGTATGTCATCTATTCCATCTTCGATCGAAGGTATGCCATCTAACCCATCTCATTTAAATATTGATGAAATTCCTAATGTTGAGATGAATTTACCTAACTTGACACCACCTAGAATTTTGCATAGAAAGCCAAAGTATTTGATTGATATTGATGAGAATATTTTGCAGCCAATGGAAGGTAAGATTCCAAAACGCACTTGTAGAAGATATGCTAATAAGATTTGGAGATTGTTCTTTGAAAAGTTAAATAAGACTGCAAGATGTCAACTATTCGTTGAAATGATGCGAAGTATAAAGTATAGGTCTATCATGAAGATTCTTGGGTTGAGAACATCAGAGGCTTCAAATGAAAAATCTATTGTCAAGAATCTAATGAGTGCATATGAGAGTGTGGGTAACACCTCACGCACAAAAGATAGTAATGCAACATGGCGTGTGATTACATCGACTATAGTAAGTAGTCAAATGAGGAAAGCTTGTCTCATTAGAAAGACAAGTCAAGAATTGAGAATTAATAGGAAAACTTTATCAAGAGCTATTGGAAGATGCCAAAGAATTGAGGACACTAATGCCAATGAATTATGGGCGTTCTCAGGGAGACTACCACGAAAAGATAAACCAATTGTTGAAGTATTAAGATCACTGATTGAAGACTTTTGGAAGAATTACACAAGGGTATCTCTGAATCAAAGGGATGTGGTAAGAAGAAGAATCAGTAGTCAGAACCATGAGCCACATCCAAAGCATTTTTTGGATGAGACTCAAACACAATTTTATGGTAAATTTCTAGAGAAGTATCCTCAAATTAAAAATTTTCAAAGATATTTTGAATTGCTAAAACCTTTCTATGTTAAGATAAATCACACACGCACTACTTGTTGTTGTAGATTACATATTGAATTTTCTAACCATTTTGATGCTTATAGGTCTATATGTTTAGATATGCATACTAACAATGATTTGCAGGGTTGTACCAGATGTGCCCCACCAACATCTTGAAGAGACTTCATATCAAGAATTTTATGTGAAAGAGAGGAAGGTCAAATATTCTACAAGAAATTATGCTTGGATGGCACATGTCATCATTGTGGTGGCTTGCAACATTTGCCAATATGTGAACATATGGAAATAACACATGCAGTTGGAAACGAACTAGTAGAGTTTGGCAAGTATAAAACAGTGGCATACAATACAAAAGATGGTAAAGAAGCAAAGAGGTGTGAATTAGTTATTGAAAAGATTCCAGTGTATCAGTTTATGCCTATATTTCGTGACAGCATAGTGTATGAGTATGCAAGACATGCCCATAGAGCTCGATGGTTGGACTTGTAATTCAAGTTATGCAAGGACACATTTTCAGTTGGTAGCATTGTTTCAGTCGTCAACTTTGCAGAGAACTACAGTCTACAGCCACATCATGAGGTGCAATCACAATATTACAACTCCACATAGGTTTCTATATTTGTGCACATCGCATTCATTCATGTGAATGATAGTACAGAGGATGACAAAAAGATCATAAGGGAGTATAATTTCTATATTAGTGATGATCATACGCATTCTACAGAGTTCATGCAAGGTTGCTTTCAGGTGTTCTACAATGATTTGGCTAGAAGGGGCATATCGTTGAGTTAGCATATCATATGGTCGGATAACTGTGCGTCACAATTCAAGAACTCATGAAATTTCTATTGGCTAAGTAGGAGGCATAATTTTACAGGTATTCAACATATGTGGAACTTTTGTGAGGCCGAGCATGGAAAGGGGGAGTATGATGGTGCAGGAGCATGTATCAAAAGAGCCATAGCACGAGAAGAGTTAAAGTATAAAGACAATGCAAAGTTGACAGATGCAAAATTGATTGTCGAGTGGTGTAATGCTTCCATGGGTCTAGGTAATGAAGGTAAGTCTTTAGTTCGTAGATTGTTTTGATTGATAGATGATACTAACATTGCACCATATGAGGATTGTTGGACACTGACAGGATCAAATGAGATGCACTCTTTCAGAAGCTCAATTGTAGGTTCATGGAGTATTTATACACAAAAGATGTCATGCTTTTGTTCTTCCTGTGCAATTCAAGTCTAGGATGAGTGCGAGCCAAAGGACTAGGTTGACGAATGGCAGTTAAGTTATCTTAGCCCACTTGACATGTATCGACCCCCGATGGCATTGGAACTAACATAGATGGAATCATCAATTGACTTTGACCACATATCAGATTTAGTTCAACCAGGTAATATAGGGCACATATATGCATCTAATTTCATCTAGTTCAACTAGGTAATGTCATCTTACTTTGTAGTGTTTTTGTAATGTTGACTAATTTCATCTAATTTGCTACACATATCAATGTAGGGCACGTATATGCAGTTATTGCAGATGAAGATAATGAAGAGGGAATAGATTATTACTTATGTCATTGTGTTGAGGCCAAAAAGAAATTAGAGGCCCCTATTACAGATGGAGAAAACATCGAATACCCTACAGGCTCAGAGGTTATTACTCGAACATGGCTTAGAAGGCACCCACATAAGAGTGTTAATATTTGGCTATTTCAGGACTTTGACACACATCAAAAAATTCCTCATTACTCAAACCTTGTCATGGCATCCAATGTTCATTTGATAAAGTATCGGGGTAGACCTTTGAACAAAATATTGTGGAAGGTGCGTGAGTCTGACCATGAAGCAATACTTGACACAATAAAGAGTAGAGCAGACCTAGATGGTTCATTGGATTAATTTGTAAGTATTCACATTGATTTTGTAAAGTTATGTTACATTGAGTTGTAAGTATGCACATTAATTTGTAAGGTTTGTCTTTTTTTTATTTCCTCCTGCAATTTTACACATATGTACACATTTTTACATCATCATGTTATGCATTTTTGGTGTCCTTCTCCTGATGCGACAAAACTCATAACTCACCCTACTTCCTCTAGACACCATTTGATGATCTCTCCAACACTCTGGATCCAGGGTGCCCAATCATGATGATGACCTATATACCATTCTCCCAAAGCGCTCATAATGAATGAAAAGAAGACCAAGGGTGCCCAAGCTTAATAGACTTATTTCTTTCAATTTTGATGATCCAAACTCTTGCAATATGACATCCACTTTCATGCCTTTAGATCTTCCTTCATATATAGGGCATCAAATCAAGTTGAAAAATATACATAATGGCACCAAACAGGATGAAAGGAGACATGAAATGCGCCTTAGGACTCCATGCTAAGGTTTGACCATTAAAGTCTTGATATTAGGCGCTCATGATGATGAAACTTAGAGCTTTTTCCTTTCCTATGCACTCATCTAAGATGTTTGAATGATAAGGAGCACTTTGACCTCTATAATGTACATTGGGCACCAAAATCAAGGTGATTTTAAGTCACTTTGAGTCATTTGGGGTTAGTTTGAGTCTTTGAGTCATGTTGCAAAAAAGTGTCAATGTTGTCAAGTTGTACAAAGCAACTTTTGCATTTTTGGTGTCCTGCTCGTGATGTGACCAAACTGACTATTCCAACGCATCTGGATGGGTACATTTACACTAGGCATGGTCCTGTTTTTCACCCAAACATGTTGAAACAGTCTGAGCTACATTGTACTGACGATATCCCTGAAGAGTCCAAAGTGCAAAAAGGCAGCAATCTTTGACAAGATGTTACTCAAAAATAGTGTCACTTAGAAACATTCCATTTGAGGCAACATGATCACGTAAAGTGCCTCTACAATAACCTCTCTTGGTTTTTTATATCTTTGAGGCATTTGCCCATGGTGAAAGGTTTTCTGTTGCCCCAAAAATCATTAGGAGGCAGTGTAAAGTTGCAAAGGGGTGTAACTTTTACCCTGCTCCTGATGCGACCAAACTGACTGTTCCAACGCATCCAGATGGGTACATTTATGCTAGGTGTGGTCCTATTTTTCACCCAAACATGTCAAAATAGTCTGAGCTACATTGTACCGATGATATCCCTGAAGAGTCCAAAGTGCAAAAAGGAAGCAATCTTTGACGAGATGTTACTCAAAAACTGTCACTTAGAAACATTTCATCTAAGGAAACATGATCACGTAAAGTGCCTCTACAATAACCTCTCTCAATTTTTTATATCTCTAAGGCATTTGCCCGTGGTGAAAGGTTTTCTGCTACCCCAAAAATTGTCAGAAGGAGGCAGTGTAAAGTTGCAAAGGGGTGTAACTTTTGTCCTACTCCTGATGTGACCAAACTGGCTATTCCAATGTGTCTGGATGGGTACATTTATGCTAGGTATGGTCCTATTTTCACCCAAACATGTCGAAACAGTCTGAGCTACATTGTACTGACGATATCCTTGAAGAGTCCAAAGTGCAAAAAGGCAACAATCTTTGATGAGATGTTACTTGAAAACCATGTCACTTAGAAATATTATGTCTGAGGCAACGTGATCACGTAGAGTGCCTCTACAATAACCTCTCTCAATTTTTTATATCTCTGAGACATTTTCCTGTGGTGAAAGGTTTTCTACTGCCCCAAAAATTGTCAGAAGGAGGCAGTGTATTGAGTCAGGATGAAAGCCTATTCACTATAGGTGCCTGTTGTGACCAAATCACACATGCAATTTGAACAAGTGATGCTACAAGTGGTGAACAAAATGGGTGCCTTGAAGAATTGAGCCCTCCAAGACATCTTGCAATTGCCTAAAAGTCCAAAATTTACATAAGTGAGTTAAGGCGCCATTTTCCATCTCCAGAGCCTCCTTTGAGTGCCTTAACATGGAGTGAATGTTTTAGTCTATGAAAGATTGTGCCTAAAGAATATAACAACCCCTTGAGTCACTAGGATGAACTAAGTTAACAAAATGAACTTCATTGAGGGAGGCGCACTTGTGCATCTAGACAACTCCAGTTTAGCACTTGAGAAAAAGCATGTTTAGAGACACCCCTCAAATGAACCCTCTAGAACCAATAACCATAGCTCAAGATCCATAACCATGAGAAGATAAAGCATTAAAAAATTCATCTAAAGGATGGGAAATACTTCTTAGATGATAGTCTGCCGAGTAGACCAAGAGTGGGGAATGAGAATGCTCCTCAAAGATACACCAAGCCACAATGACTCTCTCCAATAAGAATCTTCTCTAGGTCCATAATTAACTCACGCCCATATCCAAGTGAAAGTCTCCTTGGTCTTCCTACTAAAACCTCTAAAGGGTAATCATCTCAACAAGTGTCTCTAATCCCAAGAGAACTCTAGCCTCACCCAAGTCTCGAAGTATGTATGAGAACCTACAACCAATTAATCCATGTTAAGCTCCAAATGCAACACCACATTATCATGAAGCTCCCAAGCACATGACCAATGTACTCAATACCAAGAGAACCAACAAGACCATTGTTAAAACTCCAACTACAAAATTAGGTATCCAAACATGACATCATGATCTAACATCTCCTCCTAGAAGATCACATGCACCAATACAGACATCCTAGTCTCAAGAGAACTTGTATCATGCTAATACTCTAATCTAGAATCAAGAGTCCACCAAGACACACTACCAAACACCTCTAAACCAAGGATCAACATCTACAACCACATGAAGATAACCATCTCCTAAAAATAGTAGCCAAGATGTCAAAGCACTCTCACTACAAATAATAATCATAATCCAAGAGTTTGTCCATTACACCCAACCACTATATAAGATCATCCATCACTAGATGATGAATACACATCACTATCAAAGCTCCCACCGAACCATGAAATGAACTACACATGGCATTGTGATAACCATCTCCTAAATGAAGATCACCATTGTCCACACACACTCAACTATAATACTAATAACTCCAAAGTAGAACCAAGATCTCCAATCTAAGAAGATAAACCATCATTACTGTCAAGAGCTCACACTAAACTATGCAACTAAGATATCCATGACATTATGATAAACATGCTACAAGTCCCAATAACCAACTATCCAATCATTCTCATCATCCATCCTCTCATCCCAATGCAACATACCAATGCGCAAATGAGCATAGACAAGAAAAAATAACAAAGTCTACATCAACACTGAATCAATCCCATGGATATAGGCAATATGCATTCAAGTCATCCCACTACAATCAATGATGTGTGCATCCCAAAAAAATGCATAACTTGTAGATCCCAACCATTGAAAACATGCAAAATCATGATCACATTAGTAACTTCCAAACTGAGATATCAAATAATATAACTTATAGACTTCACCAAATCAATCATAGATTCAACTTTCCAAACAAGTTTACAAATGAGTAACCATAGTCAAGGAACTAATCAAGCATCTAAGAGATAAGAACAATGTGCTAAAAGTAAACCACACCACCACCTGTAATCATGAATCAAACATCATAACCCATACCTAACAACTACAAACATGGTCAAGTCTTGCCAATGCTCAAATGTACCTACATATCCATGACACCATAATTATCATCATTGCTATACCTATGCTCAAATCCCACTGAAACAAGACTCCTAGCCTCACCATGTATCAACCAGGTCCTCAAACCAGAATATTGCTGTGCCCATGGAGATTGATACACCCACTTCAATAGAATAGGCAATTAATGTACCTGATGTGTCTTCATTTCATAAACTATTAAACATCATTTGCATCCATACTTAAACCAATCTTATTGTTGTGTTTGATGTGTCCTCTTTCAAACAACCATTTAACAAAATTTGAGTCAAAACAATAAACATTTACAACCAAAAACATCTCAAAGTCCAAAATCCAAACATTCTATCATCCTTAATCATTTCCATCATGGACCCTTGGTTTGAAAAAATCATTATGCAAGATAAAAACCCTATGCCTATTACCTTGTGCGAGGCTCATGCAAAACCCAAAATCACAATTAAAATAGGTCCTCAAACCATGCATCCTTTAAATGAGATCTTTTATCCAAATCAATCAAAAAATCCCTTTGACAATCATGATGATGATAGTCTTGTAGATCAAGATGATATCAAGATGACAATAGCATTAACTATGAGATCATTACATGCAAACTTTCCACAAACCTTCATCTCCCACTCATGAACATGCAAGAATATTTCAAACAAGAAATGACTAGCACTAGCTATCATGCCAATCCTAAATACACATCTAATGATCATCCTTATGGTACCTTTGGTAAGGGAAGAACCACTTTAGACCAAGGTCCTCATATTCAATTCATATCTCCAATCCCAACCACATGTGAGAACTATTTATCCTATGTATCCTATTCAAATCCTCGATCTCATAATCCTTACATTCCAACTTATCCCATCAATCCAAACCCACTACATCCAAATCATCCTTTTTAGATTTCCTCCAAGGACTTCTAGTGGAGGAAAAATCTCAAACTAGAAATCACAAATTCAATTAGTGTACCTCTCCCAAGCCTATCCAAAAGTCACATAGTACCATGCCTATCCATCAAACACCACAATGCAATCAAAATCCTAACAACATGCCCATGATCCAAGATCAAGTGCAATCATGCAAAGATATTATCAATCACAAGCCTATTAAGAATGAACTAGTGTCTTCAAGTACCATACTTTTCCATCAAACACCATCATGTAATCCATGGCCTATCAAGCCTATCCAAGAAAATTCAAACATCCTATGTAATACAATCGGACTTTAAATATTTGAAGTAGCCATCTACAAATATCCATTCAAATGTGGATTTATAATGCAAGTATGGACGCCATCAATAAAAAAGATTTGTATTAACCAAATGTCCATATAGGCATACATCAATATTTGTCGATATAAGTATAACATATATACAAAATAGCCATATAGGCTTACAAGAATGCCATATAGGCATACAATGTCAACTATGTACAATACAAAATATATGTCCACAAATGCCATATTGGCATACAGCAAAGGAACACAATAAAAAGTATTCCCCTATGGCTAGTGAAGAGAATAAATCATGAGCAACCTTTGATCTTCTAGGGGATGGAGACGCGCATGTGGGTGGTCTACTATGAACATGAGGGCTTCTCCTCCTATTTAGGTCTTCCTGCATCTTTACCTGTTACAATAAAAAGTATAGACATTAATATATAGAAATTACATGTTATAAAACATGAAACATTTAACAAAATAATCACTTACCACTAACATATAATTTGTCTCCTTGCTTGCCTTAGTAGCAGGAATAGGCCCTGGTGATGTCATGTCCTATAGAAACCATCCAGATAGAAATTAAACTTCAAATCAATAATCTTTTGATTTTTCAAAAATAGACAACTATAACAATGAATGTAAATTGAAATTTACTAATCTGCCTCATACCCCTGTCAATGCCATGGAGCTATGAATAGCAGAGGCCACACCCTGCTCCATTGCCCTATGAACATGGGGAGGTGTCTCCGCAGCCTGCATCATCTGGAAATAAAACAACATTATTCAATTACGAAAACTATAATAGTGATGCAAATCATGGCTCCTAACATACACACAGGTTCATCTAAACATGGAAGTACACAGAATAAAGCACACAAATCACATACAAAAATTTAGTAAGTACAATTCATTCATTAAACTATTTATTTTATTACCTCAGTAAAGCTTTGAAGTCCACCACCGCTGGCAGGTGTTGCCATGAAATCTACAGTATTAACCTATTCAACATCCAAAATCAGATATTAGAATACCATTCATATAACAATGCTATTCACATGTAATATTTATAATTGTTTACTAGTTACATACCTCGATAGTAGATGATCTAGTGAAAAATGTAGGTGGAGAACCACTGAAAACTGCATCGACGCTATGATCCTGAAATTTCATTAAAATAATCAATTTAAATTAGTTAATCTTGTATTTCAAAAATAAAATTTAATAAATTAAATTCAATAAACTTGCTAATATTTACCTGAGTATCAAGGCTGAAAGTCTCACTCAGGAGGGTATCTGTCATCACCATCTGCTCAGCTGCAGATGTAGCCTATGCACCTATGTCCTAACTGTCCATGGGGTCATAACCATAGGCTGACCCGCAAGCCTGGCAAGTATGGGGTGGGACCCTACTCCTCGCACTATCTCCCAACCCACTCTGTGTTGCAGGACTGGCATGCTCTATGATGCTCTGGGTCAAGGTACTAATCAACTGAAGTGTATCGACCTCAACACTCTCCTTCACAATGGAAGGGATAGAAACATGCTTGTGGGCTGGTCTACTAATTACTCATCTCACTACCCGTTGTGGGTCAAGATGTGCCCCTGGTCTATCTTGTGCTGACCCCCACCTCTACCCTAGAAGTCCCGCATATCAAAATAGTTTGGTACTTTATTCAGGATAAACTCGCAGTAGAGTTTCCTCAAAAAGTATTGCGGGACCTCATTATTATTGCATGGAGGATGGTCAAAAACCATCCACCACCTCTACCCAAAATTGTCCCTTATCACTTGGTTGTTGCACCAATGGATAGGGAACCTCTTGCATGTAATGGGTGGAGGTTGATTTGTTTGTGGGTTTGTGAAAATTGAACACAAGTATAATTTTGTAATTTGTAATTTTTTCACATCTTGGTATGACAACTTGTCTGCATAATAATCTCTAAACTCTCTCTTTTTATCCATCCAACTAGTTATTTGCTTGCTAATTGAATCTACATTTGATAACATAGACTCAAGAGATTCGGCAAGCATGGACCTATGCAAGGTTGAAGTGGAAGGATCTTTCAACCTTGCAATTATATCTTCAATTTCCTTTTTGTTGTTTTCAATTTGCCCCATTATATTTTCTTGTGTTCTAGGCACATGTTGAGGAATGAATGGAGAAGGTTGTTGTTCTATAGGTATTTCCTCCTCAGGATTTTGTGGATTTTGAGGAGGAGGAGGAGGAGGAGGAGGTGCATTAACATTTCCTGACAATTAACAAAATATACATCAAAAATCAACAAAAACATACCTATTTAGAAATAAATTCAAACAAAAAAATAAATATAACTCACCCCTTTGGCGTGCTTGACGTCATGGCGGCATTTTGGCGACGAATCAATAAGCTTTTTGTGTTGAATGGTGTTTTGCAAAATGTGAGCACGCTTTCGAGGGTTTGCAAGCCGCGGGTAGAAAGGAGAAAATAGAAAGAAATGAAATTGCAAACCCTTTTTTTTATTTATAGGAAGTCATAACGTGAGCTCATTATAACGCGCTCGCGTTATGACTTAATTTTTTTAAAAATTAATTTGGCCACTTTTTGGCCCCCCATCTTCTTGCACTTACCCTTGTTCTATTTTTACATTTTCATTTCTAGAAAGTTGCAGAAAGGTCAACTTTGGATTTTAATATTTCATGACAAGAGTGGGTTGGTGAAGAACCCTCTTGTACACACACTCATTGGACCTAGATGAGCTAACCCCCCAGGTTGCAGATTCCCACAATCAGATTTGATATTTTTTCAAAATGACAAGTTGGTGAGCCCCTAATTAGGTTTTAACAAGTACAGTTGTAGAAAAGGCCAAGTGGGATACTTTAGATGTGAATATCTTACACATCAAGATGCTTTTTGCTGAACCATTTGTTGCATTGAATTCTTGGGTCAGAAGTCTACAAGCTTGTGCATTTTCATAACTCCAGGAGATGATTTGATTAGTTTTTCAAAGCGCTTCTAGAGGCTACTTGGTCTGTTCTTCTCACATCACAAAATACCAGAAAGAGGATTTTGATGACAACCCATTTCAATTTTCACTTCATAAGCACTTTAGGACAAAACATGCTTCAAAACAAAAAAAAAATAGTCAAGCCCACAAGGGGACCTGACTTGTGTCGCACTATTGTTGATGAGGCTTATGAACAAGGTTCAGAAACACTTTCCTAATTCTCTTCCGGCAATAAATAAATACACATCAGATTGGGAACAATGATAGAAATATCCAATTTAAGGGCAAAGACAAATGTCCCAATTCATATAGTTTTATTTCCTTCAACATTGCTTGGAATAGAAGAAAAGTGGACTTTGATGAAGACAATTAGTGTCATAGAACACTTAAATTATGAAGCAGGAAAACTTTCTAAAAACCAAGGGGATTGGTGTGTTTAACAATAAAAGAGAACCAATATCCCTATTGAGACACGACGGTATCATTTGCTGACAAATAGGATTGAGGTGTAAGGCATACTTTTCATGTGGGCAGTGGCTTTCTTGAATAAATATTTTAAGGATGAAACAATCCCCTCTAGTATCATGGATCATATAGTTGATGATATATTAAAAGAAAGAAAGGAGAAGAATCAAATTGTTTCATATACTCATGATAAAGGATTTAAAATATTTATTAAAAGATTTTAAAAGATTATTTAAATGAAATAAACTGAAAGTTTCTATTTCTTTGTGACAAAGCAAAAGGGCTATCGAAACATCGGTGGGACATTATAAAGAGTTCCCCTGATATACCGATGATGTGAGCTAGTGTGGCCCCCACCCAATAAGGATTCTGCAACCAGAAATTTTAAAGAATTTCCAGAGATGATTAGGGTTTTCAAATAAAAAATGTCGTTGTCCAAAGAAATACATGATGATGTGTACAAGCTGTATGAATAAGGAGACTGCCTCCACGAAACCAAAGATAAATCACATAATGAAAGTGATTACATTGGAGTAATAGCACAGACTAAAGGAAGTATCAGATCAAAGAAGTTGTTAGCACAATTTATTCCATGCTTCTTCAAACATTTTTAAGTCTCAATGCTAATGCCATTAGTGAAGAAGATGAGTTGGGGATTAGAGTGGAGGTAGTTTGCGGACTTCCTCTTCTTTGCAAAGATACTTCAAAGCATGCCCCAAAGAAATGTGATGTCATTGAACTGTTCAATTCAAGCCAACATCCTCCTCGCTTATGCCCTAATGGTGCTATCAAACAAGGTATGAGCCTCCATCCAATGAGAAAGATAGAGAGTTTTACATTAGATATTTTAAATTCAAATGCTTAGAATGGCCATATATGCCAAATATGGAAGCATAGAAACTTGCACGTGAAGTAATTGACAAAATCCCTTGAAGAGACGTCTCATGAATTACAATGGTTTTAATGTTTTACATGAAATGAGTTTGTTGAAAGTCTTCTAAGTTCTTCAAAGAAATGCACTCAATAGATGTGAAGTTAAATTCTTCAACCTTTTCCAACAACTTCCTCTACCCACACCATTGAATGAAGGCCCTCTATCAGATCATAGAGTTTGAGATGCTCTGCTGTAGTGCACTGGCAAACCTGGATGCAAAATATGGAAACATAGACTAGGCATGTGAAATGGTTGGCAAAATGCCTCAAAGAAATAATGTTTGAGTGTGGCATAGGCACAAAATGGAGGCGTCTAAAAGATTTTAGAAATTTTTAAGCAAATGATCCTAGTCTACACTAAGTAGAGGTGCTAAAAAGAAATAGTTATGAAACAATGCACGAACTGTTTGTCAGAATGCCTCAACGAGATGCAATCTTATGGAATGCAATTATTGCAGACATGGAATTCCTCAGAAGATACATGGAAAAAGCATTAGATGTGGATTTTAATTTGATGAATAACCTAATAGATATGTATGCAAAATGTGAATTGCAAAATTGTTTAGAAACCCTAATCTCAGGCATTCAGAATGACTCAAAATGAGTCACTTCAATTTACTGAATGATGTGGGCCCCTAGCTATAATTAATAAATAGCGCCGAGATAAAGGATATTAAGTATAAAATGAATAATAAATTTTTTATTGGGATATCGGATTGACTATTTATTGAGTCCCTTTGAAATTCAAAAGCAAATGAAGAATATATACAAGGTGTGAAAACTATCAGAATATTGGCAGAAGTAAATACGAGTCCCTCCGATATGTCAAGATCAATTGAAGTGTGAAGAATTATTATGAAGATTAATGTGACACATAATCAATTGGAAAGAAAATACTTTTCAGAAGAATTAATCACATAGGTAAATATTTTACCTAAAAAACATTTTTATATAAAGGTGCATAAAATAACTAGTGAAATATATTCACCTAAGAGGTTAACAAGGGATAATCATTTTCACTTGAATAAATATTTTATCAAATAAGGGTGAAGAAAGAAATGGAATCAAGATTAAAGTATTAAGAAGTTTTTTCATAGGAGTTGAAGAAGTTTAATTAATTATTTTGTCTACGAGAAATGATTAATTAAATAAATAAATGCATTAGATGACAAGCAAAGGGTCACAACCCTAAAAAATACCAGATATAAATGGAAGATAAAATCAACCATTAAGATGAATAATCAATCATCAAGTAAATAAGAAGTAGCTACAATAGCAAGCATCAGGGTTAA
Source organism: Cunninghamia lanceolata (assembly GCA_027924645.1). NCBI lineage: Eukaryota > Viridiplantae > Streptophyta > Pinopsida > Cupressales > Cupressaceae > Cunninghamia > Cunninghamia lanceolata. The sequence goes on along the minus strand of BSBN01001807.1, from coordinate 16,991,116 downwards.
GAATAAAATATCACAATGAAGACTTTCTATACATTATAAAATCTTTTAAAGCAATTGGAGATGGAATATTTTTATTTGAGGTCTCAACCTCTGGTGTTCAATTATCTTGTGGAATTTAAAGTTTATGTGTTATCTGTGTTGTCTCTAGAATAGTTCTCCCATGTTATTTAAATTAATATATCAAGGATATACTTAATTTATATAATCACATTTTTTGATTTTGCGTGTGCTACTTGATTGGTTTCTAAGAGAAGTTGATTTAAGTCCTCTTAAGTGATTTCAGTTTACTGGTTTCTACCTAGAATTAAAATCCTTTGAACCAATCATCTTAATTGGTTTCCTTCCTGTAAGAATTAAAATCCTTTCAGTTGTTCACAGTAACTTGGGAAAATATCATTGGGATTGGGTAAGAAGCACACAAATAACCGACAAACTTGCATATTTATACAAGGTATAAACACTTGAAAGTGCCAAATAATTAGAGTTAAACCAAGAGGGAAGATACATCTATCCTGCATATCCTGACTCCATTTCCCAAAGTAGATACAAATACTAGTCATACTCACTTCAAAACATCATTTAATGGAAACCTAATTTACACTCTCAAACTGCAAACAATAGCATTAGGAATAACTTTCACCCTTACATCTACTTCACACCCATATGCCATTGTGGAGGTCAATCAAGTCTACATTAATCATTAAGGTATACCCACCTAGGGTTGAAAGAGCCTGAAGTGAAGGGGGTTTTAGCCATATTTGCCCTGTGTCGTTAGCCAAAAACATCAAGGGAGCTTGGCAACCTCTTAGGGTTAACAACCTACATTTTTGTGACCTAACAAAATTGACAACTCTACTAGGGAGTAATCCATAATTCTAGTTAAAAGACCATATCAATTCAGAGTCATTGAAGTTTTGAATTTGAATACAAATCGATAACTCTACTGGCAAGGAGGACCCAGAAAGATGAAATCATTCATCTTTTGACAAGAAGTGGCGACTCTGAAAAGGAATTCAATGAAGAATATCAATACATCTTGTAACAACACCATTTGCAGTCAAAATAAATATGTTAGAAGAAGATGAACTACTAGAATTGTTAAGAGAAGAGAAAAGACTGATTCAAGAACTGCAGCGATTAAGAGTCACATAGGCTTCAAATTCATCACAATATATATCAGCATCTAGTGAGGATGGGTATGTGAAGTCGAGTGATCCTTTGATCTCACAAGTGCCTCATGATCATGACAATAGATATGGTGCACATCATACATATCAAGACATCTTTATACCACAAGCCCTAAATCAAATAAATGCTTATCCAAACCCTCCTGGCGAAAGACTAGTGGGCTATCAAGATCATGGATATAATCAACATGTTGAATATTATCAATGTCAAGACCCACACCAAAATGTTTAGCAATATCAGCTAGGTCCACAGAGAAGAGTGCTTATCTGAGACTTTGATAAACCATTTAACTTCAATAATAACCAAGGCTACCAAAATTGTTATCCCGTTGAGTTCATAAAACATATGCCTACATTTCAGGAAGAAGTACATGAATCAGCTCATAGGCATGTACAACTATTTTGGGATTTTATTGAGGAATTTTGGATTTATCCAAAGGATGTCATTATGAAATATTTTGCAAGATCATTGAGGGATTATGCAAGAGAATGGTGTAAAAGCTTACCCATGCAAAGTGTATCTTCATGGGAAGATTTCAAGAGGCTATTTATGAATCAGTTTGATGACAATTATGAGGATTTTACACAAGACTTGGAGCCTTAGCATATTCCAAACAATGAAATGACATATGATGAGAGTAGTCTTCAAAATGTGGATACTCCTATTGTCCCAGCCCACCCACCTCAATACCTAAGCAGTTTTAGGAGAAAGATGATGAATATTCACATACTCAAGAAAAGGGCCAAGCATCAGAATATTGCATTTCCCCTTTAGATAAGTGTTTTGGCATAAAGAGGCATGAAGGAGAATCTGGGTGCTCTCTATTCAACAGAATGATAGATATCTATATGCCAATACCTTTTGGTTCCCTTCCTAATAGGTCCATGATTATTGAGTAGTTCATGAGAGTATATGAGCCTAATTCAATTTACTGGCCTGAGTCATTAAAACTAGTTACTTTTGACCAAGTGGATGAAGTGATTGGTATCATAGATAAGAAAAGGTATAAGGATGCTATCAATGTTGAATCTAATAGTGATATCATTGATGGATATGGAGAAGATGATCAAACAACAACCAATAGAGCAAACATGGGATACCATTTTAGATGTGAATAAAGATGAAATTAAGAAAGATCAACTCTCCACCTGGGATGAGGATTGCATTATTAAATATTTTGTTGGAGATACATCACCTGAGGGATACATCAGTAATGAATTAGATGATATAGAGATGCATACATGTATGCATTATCATAGCCTTGAGAATAATGAATTAAAAGCTGAAACAAAAGGGGAGAGCATGTCATGCAACAATAAAGAGGACAATGATTGTAATCAGTCCATAGAGGATGGATATATAAATGAAAATAGTTGCTATGACAGTTTGGATGTTAACAAGAATGAAACCTCCATATCAAATTATGACTATACTTTTGGCAAGGATGTTTGCAACTCTTATGGAGGTCAAGAGGAAAATTTAGTGGAAGATATGGAAGAAGAAGCATGTTCACTCAACAGTGAGTAGATTTTGAAATTATTAACCATAGAATATCAAAGGCATGTGCATAAAAATGATCATGAACCTTCGTGCCTTGTTCACATAACTTTAACAAAGATAATGTTCCCTCTCCATTTGTCTTTACTTCCCCAACTAAATAAGATAATGCTGTATCAAACTATGTGGAAAACAAGTATACTAATGAAATTGTCATATGTAATGCCAATGAGGGTGTGGTTCGGTGGTTAAGTCACTTGGTTGTAGTGGCAGCCACCAGAGTTCAAACCCCTGTTGGGCCAATGAGCTCATAGGCTTTACGCCTTCGCTGGGCCAACGAGATAGCGGATTTGAAGTGTTCTTGCTAGGGCATGAGGTCCCTCGTGTTATGGCATCATCGGTTCATTGCTCCAGGAAAAAGCATTCACATGGAGCTGGAGGGCATGTCGCACCAGGGTCGCTGATCACATTAAAAAAGTTTACTAGGCACATTTAAAAAAAAAAAGAAATTCTCATATGTAATGATTTAAATTACTATTGTGTTGTTGATCCTAATGGAGATATATGTGATCTCAAATATAGTTCTCACAATGGTGGAGGAATTCTTGAAGCTAATCGAGAATTTATATGTATCCCTATGCAAGAAGAGACATGTAAATCAAAATTAGAGATCTTGGGCTCCTATAAAAATGATGTTGATTCACATATTGTGGATGATAAGTGTTCAATATTAGCTTATTCAAATGTGCATAATGATGACTATATGAATAAAAAAATCAATGTCACTCCCAATTAGTGATATAAAAGAGATGGAAAATATTTCAAATCTGATTGTCTCAGAAGATGTGGATATGGCAGATTTCTTAGACTCATATGAGAGGTAATCAGATGATGGAATCAGTAACATAGATGGTTATGACTGTTTTGGTCCATGCACACCCAGAAGTTGCCTACTTAGTTTGCATCTATGGCCATATGATAAATTCAGATTTTTTATGCAAACTTATGATGAAATTAGAACTAATGAGCTTAGCTATGTGGTGGATTATAAATTTTTTTAGTTTTTAGTTCAGTTGGGAGGTCATTTCATGATGCATAATAGTGACCAGAATGATGATTGCATAAATTTCTTCAAGTGGAGTTCAATAAAATCAGACCAAAACAAGGTATATGACAGAGGAAAATATAAACCTTTCTTTTGTATGGTGGCCTTGAGCCATCAGTTATGGTGTGGTTTTCAAACCATATTAGTTTAGGGCAAAAGTGACATTCAGGCTCTATTGCCCAATGGAGTAGGCACTCCGTCTACTCTCCAGATATTTGGGATCTTGCTATGCCCACAAGGGGCATACATCCCCAAGCAAGAGCCACTACTGGAACCTTCAATTTTTTGCAAAATTTGAAGGTCCCATGATGAGAAAATCAATTTTGGCACCCAAAAATGCACCTTAAAAATTGCCTCAATGACCTACTTTGGAGGGTCATATTTTGATCAGTTTCATGCCAAATCACTTGACAAGCATGTTTATCTACCATATGTTAACATGTATGTCCGATTTTAGCCTCCTATGATCAGATTTGACTAGGTTTTGAAGTGCCAAGTTGAAGGGTTCTGAGAAGGTTTGATGTTTGCACATTGTTAAATCTGCCTAGAAGGTCAATTTCTAAGGCTAATATCGAGTAACTAGATGATGTTCATGATGAACCAATTGGTGTGCTAGATTCACTCTATGATAATGTACCTCCATATCCATTTTCAAGGCCCCAACACCTCGTTTGCTATTTTTTCAAAATCAAAAGAAAATTGATTTTTTGCAGTTTTGATGTCTGCACTTCTAGAAAGTTGTCACAGAGGTCAACTTTGATGCCTAATATTTTATGAAGTAGATGGATTAATGGAAAACTATTTAGCACACATGTTCATTTGACCTAAATGAACTAATTCCCTAAGTGACAGCTCCCCATCATCTAATTTGATATTTTTTTGAGGTCAAAAGCAAATGGGATTTATTCTGTTTTTACATCTACATTTCCAGAAAGTTGCAGAAAGGTCAACTTTGGACTTTAATATTTCATGACAGGAGTGGGTTGGTGAAGAACCCTCTTGCATACATACTCATTAGACCTAGACAAGCTAATCCCCCAGGTTACAGCTTCCCAGAATCAGATTTGATATTTTTACAAAATGACAAGTTGGTGAGCCCTAATTAGGTTTTAACAAGTACGATTGCAAAAAAGGCTAAGTGGGCTACTTTGGATGTGAATATCTTGCACCTCAGGATGTGTTTTTCTAAACCGTTTATTGTACTAAATTCTTGGGTCAGAAGTCTACAAGCCTCTGCATTTTCATAATTGCAGGAGACAATTTGATCAGTTTTTCATAGCGATTCTAGAGGCTACTTGGCCTATTTTGCTCACAACACAAAATACTAGAAAGAGGATTTTGATGATAACCCATTTCAAATTTTCACTTCAGAAGCACATTGGAATGGTCCTAGAACAATTTGGGACAAAAATCTCTTTCAAAACAATTTTTTTTAGTTGGGCCCACAAGGGGACCCGACTTGTGTCACACTATTGTTGATGAGGTTTATGAACGAGGTTCAAAAACACTTTCCCAATTCTCTTCCAGTAATAAATAAATACACATAAGATTGGGAACAATTATAGAAAGATCCAATTTAAGGGCAAAGACAAATGTCCCAATTCATATGGTTCTATTTCCTTCAACATTGCTTGGAATAGAAGAAAAGTGGACTTTGATGAAGATAATTAGTGTCACAGAACACTTAAATTATGAAGTGGGAGAACTTTCTAAAAACCAAGAGGATTGGTGTGTTTATCAATAAAAGAGCAGCAATATCCCTATTGAGACATGGCGGTATCATTTGCTGACAAATAAGCCTTAGGTGTTAGACATACTTTTCCTGTGGGCAGTGGCTTTCTTGAATAAATATGTTAAGGATGAAATAATCCCCTCCTGTTAGGGTTAGCTGGCAGAAGATATCAGTTAAATGCAAATAAAGATTAAACAAAGGAATAGAAATTCACAGAAATAATAATAGTGAGACAAGTTTTAATGTGGTTCACCCAAACTCGGGCTACATCCACCAAATAGAGAGTCCAATATTATTATCTAGTAAATTAAACTGATTACAACCAGTAATCCCTGCAACTCAATACCACAGCAAAATGCTACAATACAATCAATGGAAACCCTTAACCCTTAGCCATTTTATCACGACTTTTGTCTGTTACAAAAATAGGGTTTTTTTATGTCATAGAACACTTAAATTATGAAGTGGGAAAACTTTCTAAAAACTAAGAGGATTGGTGTGTTTATCAATAAAAGAGCACCAATATCCCTATTGACCTCATCTTGGGGGTGTCGCTCCCAAACCCCCGCAAGGGGCGCTACCCCTTGACCCCGTAGGAATTTGGGGGGAAACCCTGCTGATAAAAATGGGGTAAATTTAACCTCTGAGTCTAATTAGGCTCCATATAACAACAATCTCCCACTTGGAGACTTATCATAACACTGCTGGCCCTGTAGCTCCCACTAGAAATAAGAACCCTGGACTTTATTGTTCTATTTTTGTTATTTTCAGTCTAGAAGACCAACCGAAGCTGAAGACGAGCTTAGCTTCTCCCTTGTCACTGCCTTTGTAAACATATCCGCTAGATTTTCATCTGTATGTATCTTTTCCAGCTATAATTGTCCATCATCCAACACTAACTGAATAAAGTGGTACCTCAACTGTATGTGTTTGGTCTTTGAATGCAAGGCTAAATTCTTTGCAAGATGTATGGCACTCTGACTATCTATAAACAAATAACTATTAGCCTATTGTTTTCCTAATTCTTCCATGAAAGATTGCAGCTATATCATCTCCTTGCTTGCCTCTATTGCAGCTACATATTCTGTCTGTGTGGTGAATAAAGCAACCACCTTTTGCAACCGTGAGATCCAACTCACCGCTGTCCCACCTATAGTAAAGACATAACCTATAGTACTCCGCCTGGTATCAATATCCCTGGCCAAATCTGAGTCTACATAGCCTGTTAAATCAATATTAGAGCCCCCAAAACATAAGTGTTTATTGGATGTACCTCTCAAATATCTGAGAATCTATTTTGCTGCATTCCAATGCTCCAATCTGGGATGACTCATATACATGCTAATGACTCCTACAACATGTGCAATATCCAGTCTCATGCATACCATGGCATACATTAAACTTCCTATAGCTGAAGCATATGGTACCTTAAACATTTTCTCTTCCTCCTCTTGTGTCTTAGGACACATCTCCTTAGTCAATGTCAAATGACTAGGCAAAGGTGTGCTGACAGCTTTTGCATTCTCCATATGGAATCTCTGCAACACCTTTTCAACATAATAAGCCTAAGTCAATTTTTAGTTCTTCCTATCTTTACAAATTTTCATACCAAGGATTTATTTTGCTGCCCCTAAATCCTTCATAGCAAATGACTGTGCTAACTGCTATTTTAACTCTCTTATGTGATTAATGTTAGACCCAACTACAAGCATGACATCAACATATAAACATAAAATAATGTAGCTATCATTATCCAACCTCTTAAAATAAACACAATGGTCAGAATTACACTAGTTGTAGCCTTGCTTAGTCATAAAACTATCAAATTTCAAATACTATTGCCGAGGTGCTTGTTTCAGGCCATACAAGCTCTTCTTCAATTTGCACACCAATTTCTCCTAACCTTTGACCTTAAATCCCTATGGTTGTTCTATATATATCTCCTTCTCCAAATCACCATGGAGAAAGGTAGTTTTTACATCCAGCTGTTCCAAATACAAATCTTCAGTAGCCATAATACTTAAAACAGTATGAATAGAAGTCATCTTGCCAACCGGAGAAAATATCTCATCAAAATCAATGCCCTTTTTCTATGCAAATCCTTTTACAACTAACCTGGCTTTAAATATTTTCTTACCTCCATCTTCCTCTTTCAGCCGATAAACCCATTTGTTTGTAAAGCCTTTTTACCTGCAAGCAACTTACATAATTCCCAAGTCTAATTTTTCAGCAAGGAGTCCATTTCTTCTTTCATTGCAAGCTCCCACTAAGCCTGTGTATCCACCTACATAGCTTCATCATACCCTTTTGGTTCACCATCATTTGTTAACAAAATAGAATACAAAGAGGGAGAAAACCTTTTAGGAGGTCTACTTAGCCTTGTTGACTATCTAAAATTCACTGGAGTTTGTGGTATTTCTAGTTGTCGTTGTAGAGCATGAGGAACCACTGGAACATCACTATTTAGAGTATCATCCAACACCACATAATATTTTTCTTTCTTCTCATGCTACTGCAACTAATCTTTGTACAACACCTTCTCATTGAATATAACATCTTTGCTTCTCACAATTTTTTGATTTTCAAAATCCCAAAGCCTATAACCAAATTCATCAATGCCATATCCAATGAAAGTACATTTTTTTGATGTTGCATCTAGCTTGGTTCTATTTTCATAATCTACATGTGCAAATGTTTCACAACTGAAGGTTTTCAAAAAAGAATAACTCACCTTCTTACCTATCCATGCTTCCTTTGGAATACCATAGCCCAAAGGAACTAAAGGACCTCTATTAATTAAATATACAGCAGTGTTGACAGCCTCTATCCACATGTTTAAAGGCAGCCCAGCATGTAATCTCATGGTCCTTGCATGCTCCATTATTGTCCTATTCATGCGTTCAGCCACTCCATTTTCCTGTGGAGTCCCTGGAACCATTTTCTACCTACGAATTCCATTAAAAGAACAATAATCCTCAAATTCTTTGCTGCAATACTCACCACCATTATTAGATCTGAGACATTTTAATCTTTTACCTGTCTCATTCTCAACCAAGCTTCTCCATTTCTTAAATGTTTCAAATACATCAAATTTTTGCCTAAGAAAATAAATCCATACCTTCCTAGTTGCATCATCTATGAATGTACCATAATACTAAGAGCCACTGAGAGAAGATACCTAAGTTGGTCCCCATACATCTGTATACACAAGCTCCAACTTTTCATCTTTCTTTTGCTTCCCATCCTTGAGAAAACTGACTCTCTTTTGTTTGCCATACACACAACTTTCACATAAGTCCATATTAATACATTTTAGACCTGGTAAAACTTTCTTAGAATGAAGTACCTTCATTCCTTTTTCACTCATATGCCCAAGTCTGTGATGCCACAATATTGTCTCAGAACCTGTAGCAACTGTTTCTAAACTTGTTTGTTTTTTCTCTGCAACAACTAAAGTAGAAGGAATAGTATGACCTGTACAAAGATATAAGGTGCCTACTTTCACACCGTTTTCTACTATTAAGGTACCTTTGAAATCTTCCAATTTTTATTAGTAAATGTAACAATGTAACCTTCTTCAGCTAGCTGCCATGCTGAAATTAAATTCCTACTAAGCCTTGGAACATGCCTTACCTCTTGTAGTAGCCAATGATTCCCATTCTACAACTTAATCTCAATTCTTCTCTTTCCAACAAAATGATAGGATTCGTTATCTCCCAAATAAACCAGCCCAAAATCCCCTTGGACATAATCAAGAAAATGACTTCTATGGGGCATACAATGAATTGAGGCCCCTGAATCTAAAACCCATGAATCATCAGCATTATCTAGGGAAAGAATCAAAGCATCATCTTCAGATTTATTACTTACCACATGTTCCTCCTTATTACCTTCTTGTTTGTCTCTTTCTTTATTCTTTTGAGACCAACAGTCTTTCTTTAGATGACCTAGTTTCCCATAGTACTAGCAGTCTTTCTATCCTCTAGATTGGGATCTCTTATCCTTTGATTTTCCTTGTGACTTCCCATGACCTCCAGAACCTTTACCTCTCTCCTTTGATCTGCCCCTACTTTCTACATTCAAAACACTGCCTGATGTGGATCCACCTGAGATTTTCCTATGAATTTCCTCACTCAGAATAACACCAACAACATCATCAAATTTCAGGGTATTTGAACCAGAAATAGAGTTACTAACCACCATTACCAAACTATTCTAGCTTTTAGGCAATGAACATAATATCAAGAGAGCTCTAACTTCTTCATCAAATTTTATATTTGCAGAAGTCAATTGACTAAAAATTGTATTAAATTTATTTAAATGATCTGTCACAGATCTACCTTCAACCATTTTTAGATTAAACAAACACTTCATGAGAAATACCTTATTTGAGGCTGAGGGTTTTTCATACAATTTAGCCAAAGCTTTCATCAGACCATCTGTTGTCTTCTCTTTTGTCATATTGAATGCCACCGTTGGTGCTAGGCACAACTGAATGGTTCCCAGTGCCTTTTTGTCAAGAAGATTCCAATCCTCATCAGTCATTATTGTTAGTTTCTTGGCTACTCCTTCCAACATCATCCATAAATCCTTTTGATAGAGGTAATCCTCCATCTGCATATTCCATAACTCATAGTTCTGCCCATTGAATTTATTATCCTTCAATTTACCCTCGTCCGCCATTGCTCCCACTCAATCGTGAGACTTTCCTATAGACAATAATCGAACACAACCCACTCTAATACCACTTGTTAGGGTTAGCTAGCAGAAAATATCAATTAAATGTAAATAAAGATTAAATAGAGGAATGGAAATACACAGAAATAATAACAGTGAGAGATAAGTTTTAACATGGTTCACCCAAACTTGGACTTCGAGCTACATCCACCAAACAGAGAGTCTAATATTATTATCCAATAAACAAACTGATTACAACTAGCAATCCCTGCAGCTCAATATCGCTACTAAATGCTACAATACAATCAACGGAAAACCTAACCCTTAGCCATTTTATCACGACTTTTGTCGGTTACAAAAATAGGGTTTTTTTATGTCATCCAATGAAAAATAACTCCCTAGACCCCGCAAGAGGCGCTGCCCCTTGACCCCATCTTGGGGGCACTGCCCCCAAACCCCCACAAGGGGTACTACCCCTTGACCCCATAGGAATTTGGGGGGAAACCGTGTCGATAAAAGTGGGGTAAATTTAACCTCTAAGTCTGATTAGGCTCCATATAACAACACCTCCAGTATCACAGATCATATAGTTGATGATATATTAAAAGAAGGAAAGGAGAAGAATCAAATTGCTTCATATACTCATGATAAAGGATTTAAAATCTTTTAAAAGATTATTTAAATGGAATAAAGCAAAAAAATTTATTTCTTCATGATAAAGCAAAAGGGCTATCAAAACATCGGTGGGACATTAATAAGAGTTCCCCTGATATACTGATGATGTGAGCCACTATGGCCCCCACCCAACAAGGATTTTGTAGCCAAAAATTTTAAGGAATTTCTGGATGTGATTAGGGTTTTCAAATAAAATTGTCATTGTCCAAAGAAATACATGATGATGTGCAAAAGTTGTATGAATAAGGAGACTGCCTCCACAAAGCCAAAGATAAATTACATAATGAAAGTGATTACATTGGAGTAATAGTACCAGATAAAGGAAGTAGCAGATCAAAGCAATCATTAGCACAATTTATTCCACGCTTCTTTAAACATTTTCAAGTCTCGATGCTAATGCCATTAGTGAAGAAGATGAATTGGGGATTAGGGTGTAGGCAGTTCGTAGACTTCATCTTCTTTGCAAAGATACTCCAAAGTATGCTCCAAAGAAATGTGATGTCGCCTGTATACAACTAAAAATGACACGACTCTAGCTAAATAAATATTTTAAATATTTATTTCATTTTAAATTCTTCTATCAATAAATAAATAAATCAATTTATTTATTTGATTCAAATTTCTCCAAAAAATTAAATTAAAATCATTTATTTGATCAAATCATCCAAATTCTTCTAAAATCATTCTAAATTAAATAATACTAAATTATTTAATTAATTCCTCTCATTCTCTATATTTAAATAAGTCCAAATATTTATTTAAATTATCTATTTCCTCCAAAATTGAATTAATACCAAAAATAATTCAATTAATCCACGTGCACATGTAATTAATTATTTTAATAGTTAATTATCTATTATCCCCTCACCCACATGTCCTATTTATCCTCCAATCAAAGTTAGTTAACTCTTCAATCAATTCACTTAACTGATTAGTCTATTCTGTTAACTGGTCAATCATCTTAGTTAACTCCTCAATCTATTTTGTTAACTCCCTATTGGCCTCATTTTTGACTTGCCAAATTTTAAACTTTGATGTCAAAATCCCTACATTGAATCAGTCTTAGTCACAGGTGCTCTAATTATCCTAAGTTGTCAAGTCATTCACCAGTTTGAAAAAGAATCTCCATCTTTGCAATTGGAACCTTGGAAGTAGTTGCGTAGGGAAGTTGATTTATGAAAATAATTAAATCTTCAAATCCGTGACAGATGGTGTAAAATTATTCTTATGGTTGTGTTTGCAACCCCATCTCACTCAATCTAGCAAGTTTCCATATCAAGATGTCTCATGGTTTGGAATATTTCAAGCAACTTATTTTCTGATGGCAATTTCTAGAAACAATCAAAACATGAGTTCTATGCACATTAGAGAAAAAATGTCTAACCAGAGGTTTTATGTTGACATTTCAGAAAATATGCCAAGATTTCATAAGAAAATGTTGATTTAGTCAAAAGTTATGCCTATATCTTCGTTTGTGAGGTTAGGAGGATTTTTAGGACAAGTTTTATGAAGATTTGGTGAGATTAAGTTAGATATCTTTCACGTTTGGAGACTCACATTGGAACACGTTAAAATTCTCAATTCTCACTATCATTCTCTATCAATGAAGGCATACGGGAGCAACTTGTATCAATGATTTGGCCAAATTCACAACTCCTCTTAAAACTTCAATGATTCATGATTAAAAGCAATTCCCAGAGGTAAAACATGGTTTTCAAATCATATCAGCTTTCAATGGAGTTTTGAGAAATTCTTACAACCCTACCAATGTCAAGATGATCTTATGATTGCTCACAACACACTCACTTCATCAGAGGTTTTGGAACAATTTCAAAGGAAGAACAAGTATATCGTACTATAAAAATATCGATAAAAGTCAATATTTTCTTTTATAAGGGAAACTTTAAGTTTGAAAACTATTTAAATAGCTAAAAGGTTCTGAATACCACCCTAAGTGCCAATAGAAGTTCTTTGATGAGGATAAAATGTGATTTCCAAATGTGTAAGTTCAAAGTGAATCCCCAACAAAAATAAGCTCTCCTATTTTTGGATGTGGAAGTCAATTTTAGAAGTTTTACCAATCACTGACGAAGTTTGGAAAATTCTTTTATCATTGTTTTATGTTATTTGTTTGGGATGTTTTAATAATCTTCGACAAGTAAATACAATCAGCACTTTTTCAATGTTTTGAAAACATCCTAAATCACTGACGAAGACCACTGCATTAATAGTGAATGTTAAAGTAACATGCTTTGGTGTTTATAAAAGGTTTCAAAACTACTGCTCTACACTAACAAAGGGAGTAACTCATTTGTCCATCGAATGTAAGGATAGGTTTTAGAACCTTTATCAGCTCCTGATGTCATTTGGCAAAACTCTTAAAATGTGGATGGAGAGCTAACAAGAAGGTAGTTATTATAACTACCAATAAAGAAACCTCTCATTGATTCCAATTTTTGTCAGCTTTAAAACCTTTCAAGTGAGTGCAATGGGAGATTTTGCCACTAAATTTCACCACCTTCTCTAGCATACCTACGGCCTATAAAACTAGACTCCACAAATGTTTTCCAGCATCTTCTCCGGTTGTGCCTAAATGAGAGCTTTCGAACAGGGTATGGAAGTCCATTAAAAGCATAATCAAAAATGGTTTTTTTTATGAGATACTATAGTTCACAATGCTCAGATAGATGTGTCTACAACATGTGGATGCATAGACAAGGCATATGAATTTCTTGACCCTTGTCAGCATCCTCTTTGTATAGCCTAGACAGGGCGTCAAAACTAGTTACACTGCTTCAAAATCAATATGGTCTCAAAGACTCGGCCATGACTAAAGGCAAAACAAACTTCCTAGCCTTCTCCCTACCCATGATGTTCTCTAACGAAGAATGATTCAAAGAAGTGTAGATGAGTGCGAGCCATAAATTAGGGTATGAGCATCCTCCAAAGCATAATGCTAATATGAGATTTTTGTCAGATATTATAGTTGGAAATGCGTGGTAGACATATGTGAAAAGTGTGGAGGAATACACAAGGCACATGAATTGTTTAACAAGCATAAAATGATGTTTTCATCTACTAATCATCTCAGTCTCATGACATTCTTTAGAGAGAACTAGCTGATAGAGGTGCTACACATTCAACTTTCCACACCATCTATCTTGGATTATTGTAGACCTGCATTCTCAATAATGTGCCTTCAAGGCATATGAAATATGAAATAAAATGGTTCAAAGAAATGACTCTCATGGACTACCATGACATCAAGATGTGCACAAAATGATTTTGTTAAAAAAATCATAAAAACCCTTCAAGCAAATACAATCTGCAGGCTTGAACACAAACTCCACCACCTTTGCCACTATCTTCTTTGCATGAACCAAAGATAGAGTTTTTGAGTCAAATATGGAGGATTTTCGAGTTAGATATTATATGTAACGCCCACCTTGAACGCCTTAAAGAACACACACTTATGCAATATGAAACAGGAATTTTTTTTGTTTTAATGATTAAGTAACGTTAACACAACTAATTACGACATATTCTCTAAGGGTCCAAGGCTGCATCACTTAACAAATCAACTAACATAATTTAATATTCATCAGTAACAGATCCAAAACCATGCTCAAATAAATAACTTATTCACATTCATTGCAAATCATCAAATAACAGCATCTGCATGATTAAATACATAACTGAAATGCTTTCATATAAGTACATCAAGACATCATTACATTGCCACTTTTAGTCTACATCAAAGTTACATACATAAAGAATGTTCTGTTACACAAATCTGGTACAAGGTTGTGCACTTACATCATCATCATTGGAACAAGTACAACTGGAACAAATCCTTTTCTGCATAAGATCTTGACAAGAGTAACCAATGGATAAAATAGCTCTTCCACCCGACCATGTGGAACCCTAAGGTCCACCCCCCGAGCTAGGAGTTAACATGAGGTCCCAAACACTGACAGTCAGGTAGACGAAAGACAACAAGAACAAAGGACGACCAAACGCCAATACAACACATGGCAATATCAATACAACACAACATAACTTAACTTTCACTTCACTTCCAGAGGCAACACAAAACAAATGAGGAGAGACCGAACAAGGGATGCTAGGTTATAGTAGGGAGAGTGTCATCGCACGGTCCTAACATGGGTTATCCTGACAACCTCTCACTAGGCGCCGGCCCCCATCTATGGTTATCCTGACAGCCTCTCACTAGGCGCCGGCCCCATAGGGTGACACATGCGGAATCGACATTCCTTTCATGAGGACAAGGAAGTCAATCATGCCGACCAGGCCTTCTCTACCCATCCTTAGTCTAAACAAGCACTACAGGCCATGGGAGAGGAATCCATTAATCTTTATTAATGTGAAATCTACCCTTAACCCCCTACTTTATTTTTAGGTTATCACTTGATTAATCTACTTCCAACGGGTTATCCTGACTGCCACTTTGGGCGCCGGCCCCACGTTGAAAGCCGCTCTCCTTCCTAACACCTAGTAAACCTTAAAACATCATGCAAGACTTAATAACAACACACGTATAAGTACACTGCAAGGCATAAACCTTCTTGCATCAAAATAGAATCATAACATCAATTGTTATCTAACACTTTTAACATCACGATACTTTATTCTTTACAGATTTCGGGTCTCTCCATATGACAAAATGGTACAATAAGATCACAAGAGGTTTGATATCTCATCCTGAGATTATTACTTTACAAGACACAACATTCAACCTTGATAGTACCTCATTATACTTCCTACTATGTTTGATACGCATGAACACTATTACATCGTAATTACAAAAACAACAATACACAAGTTGCAAATACTTAACAACGACAACTTAGCCTCTGGAATACAAGTTTGAACAACCTCAATCTGACTCATTATGACACTCATTCAATTCAATTCAATTCAGATTCAAGAGATGAAATACTACAATTCATTCTCAGTTTAATGCAAACAACTTCTGAAATAAAATCAACATTATATTACAACAATTAAATTAATACCTTGCAACTAAATCTCTAACTAATCTTTATTTTGCTTCAAAAGATAAATAAATTGATTAACTAAATCATTACAATAATTGATAAAAGAACCACTTAATTTCTGTTTACCATTCGACACTTTCATAACGATACGATCTTATATACTTTCCTTCAATCTTGTCCAATTAACTTTATTCTATTAAGGATAATAACGCTAAGAGAGATATCTTACGACTGAACGGCAATCACACGAGGCAAATCAATCACGAAATGTTTGTTATCCTTCATACAGTCTTGCAGACATTCTAGTGAGCTCAATCAAATGGATTCTTTTATGATGGTTTAAAGATGTCTCTGAAATTGATCTTATCTGTGGTGATATAATTTCTCAAGGAGAGCGATCGTAAATGCGCCCTATGCGATCAGCTTGAGATATTTTACTACTGAGATGAAAAATTGCTATTGACTATTTTACCACTGACATGAATGATATGCATTCGGTCTGACGACTTCCGGCTATGATTACTAAACTTGCAAACTTACTGCGTTGACGGTATCCATGTAAATCGTTTGCTCATTTTCTAACGAATAGCAATAATCACAAAAGACGGTGACAATCTAGAAAAGACAAACTGGAGTTGGCTTCTAACAGTATTCTTCTTATTTCCAAGCCAAAATGATCCTTTCTATAGTTGTACAGATTTCCAACATATAGGTAAGATTAACATTTCAAATTTTAATGATCTGGCAGAAGGTTACATGTTTAATCTTGCTTGCAACTAGATTCACAGATTGCTGACCAATACTCACTATTTTACTGAGTTGATCTCCTTACGGCTCTGGACATGGTACAGAAAGTTTCAAGCCCCGTTCTACTGAACTAAAATCTGGAAGAACGCTACGTAACAGCAATGGTTTCTAGAGATGATCTTGGCAGTTTACTCAAAACAAGTTCGAATTTCCTGGTGCAGCGATAGATCCTGTTCACCGGATACATTGCTATCTGCACAAGAATGCTCGTCTGAAAACCTAAACATATATAGAACCCACTGAAATACCCCAGTCAACTGTCTACGGGAATTTGCACACTGTAGGCTATAGTTATCAGAAGGCATTCGCACTACAACTTAGGTTTGAGAAAGATAATCATTAGAAATGGAAGAACATGCAGATTAGTAAATGGCACACCAAGCAGATTATAATTGTGATGAAGAATGCCTGATACAAGTGTAGTTACTATCTCAAAAGAAAATGCTTCCAATCTTTCTCTGCCAGTCCTAGGGAAACCTGGGTTGAAATCTTACTATTGACATCTGAATAAAAGCCTGGCCTTGGATTGAACTTGGGTTCTAACTCCAGGTAAAAAAACTAGAAACTAATTACCAGTTATTAGTTTAAAATAGTTGTATTAAATTGATATATTTCCAGTTGAGTCTGGCTAGGTATAGGAATAAGAGATATTACCGGGAGGAGGGGCTTGTGGTGGAGTAACGACAGCTGCACGCGTTGAAAAAGAAAAGGCCCTCTTTGAAGAAGAAAGAATCCTCTAGCTCCTACTCTTCCTCCTCCTGCTAAAAGACCGAGTTGGTTGCATGATACCACCCTTCTAATATCACAGAAATCTACCAACTTGTTTGAGAATAACCTTCTGTTACGAGCAAATGCCTTGCCCGATACAGAGGCTGGAACGACCTCAGAAGAGTCATGCTCTTCATGGCGCCTTCTCCTCCTCCTCACAATACTTGAAAGGTATTTATATCTTTTAAAACAAAAGAGGTTAGATTAGAGTCTTTGAGGTCATTCATAAAGCCACATCAGGTTTCCTAACTATACCTACTCAACCTCAATCCTGGTTTAGTATTAAGCCACTTCGAAGTGGCTATGAAAGACTCGGAACTGTCTAGCGTTAAGCTGCTTGCTTGGGGAAGAAGGCAAGGTTAAGGTGGTAAAGTCGATCTCACATCTTGGAATGAAATGAACTGACAGGACTTCAGCATATTCAATACGATTGGTAAACAAGGGCAGCGAATACCTAATATTACCGGGCCACCAAGGAAGTAATGCCAAACACAACAAAACAATATATATGGAAAGGCGAGATCACAAGGCTATAGAGGTTTGACATTTTTTTTCCAAGGCTAAGATGTATTTCCGGTGTGCAGAAATTCGATGGAGTATAAGGTGATACTACAATTCTGGCATACCACAGCATAATCGTGGATTTCAGTCATCCGTATTCAGATTCTGTTATTGTGATGCTGATGTCTACCCTAATAAACAGAATCTTCAATAATCGATAATAACAAGGGCTCGATATCTCCAGCTATGGAGTAAGTTAGACAATGAAACGTAGCACAATACTCAGAATATGGTGGATAAAAGCAAGGCAGAACGCAAGCAGCAAGGGCAGTGGCTACCTAATACCGTCGGTCCTCAAAAGACTAATATCAAACTCACGCAAACAGTATACCCACCATCTGCAGGCCGTCCTCCCTCTGGCAAGTAGGCGCACAACCCATTTGACTTGTAAATGGCGAAAGAAGAGGCTCCGGGACTCTTATTCACCATGAATGATGGCAAGGCAACGGACACACCGAAGAATACTAGGTAACTTGGCTTAAGCAAGGGATTCGTCATTCTCCATCCGAACGAGTGATAAAAGGAACAGCGGTCTACCTATTATTCCCGGTCCACGAAGAGATAAAACCAAACACCACAAAACAATATACATGGGACAGCGAACAACATGGCTACAGAGGGTTTTAACCAGTTCGAATAACCATAAAACAAAAGCGGTGATCTACCAATGACGCCCTAGCTTGCAGATACGGCGCTTCCTATCATTTTTGAACTATTTGCAAATAATACTAAGGATTCCAAAAAGGATAAATTAAATCTCAAGTAAACAATTGCTATACAAGTCTCTGAGCAATTAGAATTTCCATTTATAGATGTGGGGGCAGGCACGCAGCCCATGAAGACCAATGGATACAAAAGACATACGGTGAATTTCCAGACAAGTTTCCAGCTAAACACAGAGAAAGAAACATTAATAACATTGATCTGATCCTACAGGGATGACTAGCTGTAGCCAGCAGCGATTTACGGCGATGTGTCCTTTACATCTACAAACCCTACCAAGATTACGCTAGTCTGAGAGAGAAGGTGAGCTACAAAAAACACAACATGGCATCTACGAATTGAAACCCTCACACGGACAATCTCCCTTAAATGTAACCTAGAAAAATAGTTCTAATCTGTTGGAGGACGGTGGGAGAATGGTAAGACAATTCCGTTTATTACAGACTCAAGGTTTTCATCTAAACCCGTCTACAGAGAACACACATTTGTAGAAATGACAGAAAGTTCTGGCAGAAACCATTGAACCAAAACCATTTCATAATCAGACAAAGACGCAAACAATCAACATGCCCAGATTCAGAAAAAATAAACAGCGAAAGAAGGCAAGTATTCCAAGGAACCTGGTTTCGCAATCAACTCGACGAATCTGCTCCAGTCGTTGCGGTACCAAGCTGCTTCTTTCCTTTCACCTGTGTTCCATCCTTGATGCACCTACAGCTCCTTTATAACACAGCCTCTCTCCTTTGCCCAGGGCTTGGCACGCGATCCCATGCATAACTCCATTAAAGAATATGTATTTTTATTTAATTTAAAGATCCCAATTATTAGATATTTTATTTTATTATTATTTTTCTTTACAGCCGACCCAAAATATTGTTATAAATAGAGTAGTACTATTTGGACAATTATATAATTTTGTACTATACTATAATTTACCTTATTAATCAAGTTGTGAATCACAATTTACAAGCGTGATTACATCTATTTATTTATTTAAATATTTATTATAATTAATATTATATCGAATAATACAAACTTCTTACAACTTTATTTATCAACAACACTTCTATTAAAATAATAATTTATTTATAGCTAAAATCGACAACTAACGACATTATGCCCATTTAACAACACTTATACTCTTCCGTAGAATAATTCTAATTGAAGCACAACCTTACCACACATACTTAGACACCTGCAGAACTCATTAGACTCCAAGATACAGTATTACCTGACAGCAAGACATGAGCGAATGACAACCAACAACCACAAGAGTAAACTGACGACTAAGGAACACTGACTAGGGACCTCACGTTAACTCCAACCAACTAATCCATTGGCGAAGGCACGCTCAGACCTGTAATCAGGTGGAGTCGATGCCTAGTACCTGCATCCTGCAGCAATGCACAGTTAACTATAACAAGATATACATATACATCACATGCAGTCCTATCGTGAATGGAAATCACAGTGGGGTAGGGTACTCGAGAACGAGTAATACGACACTGTTCCATTCACATTTATGAATAACAATCAACTATATTGAACAATGTAACAGATTACTAGTCTACAACATAAAATGATCGACTAACTTGCAATCCCATATAGTGAATAACATCAAAGCATCTAAAACATCTAGTTCATTTATCAAATCGTAAAGCATAAAATGACATAACCCAACATCGACATCTGTTATCATAACAATTAGGTTCATACTGATACTCCTGGAAGCCTGCGAACAAAAATGGGTGAAATGTATTGAGTTTGGGCAGTTTTCACAACACTATGCAAACATGGGAGCACACACTGTGCATGAGATCTATTAACAGAAAAGTCTTGATATACTGATTTTATACCTTTAGCAGCATGGTACCAAAATTTATCATTTTATAAGCACTATATTCATGATTTAACACACATACACGAATTCAGATTACCATGAATCACATCTCAAGGCTACACAAGGATCCATCTGGACACCAGTAACTGACCTACTAAGGCATAACACAAAATCTATGAGCCAAGAGCCAACATCTATCCCGCACAATCCATACCACACACTCTGAGACTTGATGGTGCTAGGGCACACACACATGGTTAGACCATCCAAACAAGACAACAATGACCTAACTCCTACAGCAAAAATTAGTTAGCCTCCAAGAATTAGTCCTAACCTCGGATATCCCCATCCTCAAGGTTCCCTATGTCTGCTTCCTCGTATACACTCACCAAGTCTGCCTCATACATCCTTGGAGAGGAATCACAATACGATACATGGCCGGCATCGAAAACAATAAAGAGAAAATAGTTCAGCCACCAAAGTCATAAACAAATATCAAATAAGGATTAAATTTCTTCAACGAAACAAGAAATGCGCGCAATTCAACACTAAATCAAATGTAACTATGAGGGTTACACAAAATGAAGATCACAAGGTGTGGCTAAACCATCACAACCAAATATAAACAAAGTGCCGACCTTTTAATTAATAGA
This sequence comes from Cunninghamia lanceolata, assembly GCA_027924645.1. NCBI lineage: Eukaryota > Viridiplantae > Streptophyta > Pinopsida > Cupressales > Cupressaceae > Cunninghamia > Cunninghamia lanceolata. The sequence continues at coordinate 16,969,872 of BSBN01001807.1, read as the reverse complement.
AAATTATAAAGAAAATACACTTTTTTTTTTTGTTTTGAAGTTGCACTGTACAACACTGCGTGACTAGATACAAGCCACTGAACGAGGAAGGAGGAAACAACATCAGGTTAACCTCACTACTTTATTCTATACCATAAGGACTCTACATAACCACCGCAAAATCCAAGAATTCCTACTCCACAAGAGGGTGCACAAACATCAAGTCCTGTAATTGACAACTCCTTTAACTACAACCGAAGCTCCTTATGGATGGGATAATCATCAGGGAACACTTCTCCCCTAAACTCCCAAACGTTAACCATCACAACAAACAACTGACAATCTTGCCGCATACCTTTCTTCGACTGCATGGCAGAAATCAAGGGGATGGATCTCTACATGCCAACTACCTCTACCTTGACCTCTAGGCACCTACCTACGTACACACCGCCAAGGGACACCCTCACATTGTTAGGCAAGGATGACAAAAGGAAAGAAGAAAATCTTCAGAGTTTAAGCAACTGGGACAACATAATGGGACTATGCACACCTAGAGTACCCAGTGTTTAAACCTAGTTCTAATACCAGATGTAATGCCCGCCTTGAATGCCTTAAAGAATACACACTTATGCAATATGAAACAGGAAATTTTTTTTTTTAATGATTAAGTAACGTTAACACAACTAATTACGACATATTCTCTAAGGGTCCAAGGCTGCATCACTTAACAAATCAACTAACATAATTTAATATTCATCAGTAACGGATCCAAAACCATGCTCAAATAAATAACTTATTCACATTCATTGCAAATCATCAAATAACGGAATCTGCATGATTAAATACATAACTGAAATGCTTTCATATAAGTACATCAAGACATCAATACATTGCCACTTTTAGTCTACATCAAAGTTACATACATAAAGAATGTTCTGTTACACAAATCTGGTACAAGGTTGTGCACTTACATATCATCATTGGAACAAGTACAACTGGAACAAATCCTTTTCTGCATAAGATCTTGACAAGAGTAACCAATGGATAAAATAGCTCTTCCACCCGACCATGTGGAACCCTAAGGTCCACCCCCCGAGCTAGGAGTTAACATGAGGTCCCAAACACTGACAGTCAGGTAGACGAAAGACAACAAGAACAAAGGATGACCAAACGCCAATACAACACATGGCAATATCAATACAACACAACATAACTTAACTTAACTTTCACTTCACTTCCAGAGGCGACACAAAACAAATGAGGAGAGACCGAACAAGGGATGCTAGGTTATAGTAGGGAGAGTGTCATCGTACGGTCCTAACATGGGTTATCCTGATAGCCTCTCACTAGGTGCCGGCCCCCATCTATGGTTATCCTGACAGCCTCTCACTAGGCGCCGGCCCCATAGGGTGACACATGCGGAATCGACCTTCCTTTCATGAGGACAAGGAAGTCAATCATGCCGACCAGGCCTTCTCTACCCATCCTTAGTCTAAACAAGCACTACAGGCCATGGGAGAGGAATCCATTAATCTTTATTAATGTGAAATCTACCCTTAACCCCCTAGTTTATTTTTAGGTTATCACTTGATTAATCTACTTCCAACGGGTTATCCTAACTACCACATTGGGCACCGGCCCCACGTTGAAAGCCACTCTCCTTCCTAACACCTAGTAAACCTTAAAACATCATGCAAGACTTAATAACAACACACGTATAAGTACACTGCAAGGCATAAACCTTCTTGCATCAAAATAGAATCATAACATCAATTGTTATCCAACACTTTTAACATCACGATACTTTATTCTTTACAGATTTCGGGTCTCTCCATACAACAAAATGGTACAATAAGATCACAATAGGTTTGATATCTCATCCTGAGATTATTACTTTACAAGACACAACATTCAACCTTGACAGTACCTCATTATACTTCCTACTATGTTTGATATGCATGAACACTATTACATCGTAATTACAAAAACAACAATACACAAGTTGCAAATACTTAACAACGACAACTTAGCCTCTGGAATACAAGTTTGAACAACCTCAATCCGACTCATTATGACACTCATTCAATTCAATTCAATTCAGATTCAAGAGATGAAATACTACAATTCATTCTCAGTTTAATGCAAACAACTTCTGAAATAAAATCAACATTATATTACAACAATTAAATTAATACCTTGCAACTAAATCTCTAACTAATCTTTATTTTGCTTCAAAAGATAAATAAATTGATTAACTAAATCATTACAATAATTGATAAAAGAACCACTTAATTTCTGTTTACCATTCGACACTTTCATAATGATATGATCTTATATACTTTCCTTCAATCTTGTCCAATTAACTTTATTCTATTAAGGATAATAACGCTAAGAGAGATATCTTACGATTGAATGGCAATCACACGAGGCAAATCAATCACGAAACGTTTGTTATCCTTCATATAGTCTTGCAGACATTCTAGTGAGCTCAATCAAATGGATTCTTTTATGATGGTTTAAAGATGTCTTTGAAATCGATCTTATCTGTGGTGATATAATTTCTCAAGGAGAGCGATCCTAAATGCGCCCTATGCGATCAGCTTGAGATATTTTACTACTGAGATGAAAAATTGCTATTGACTATTTTACCACTGACGTGAATGATATGCATTCGGTCTAACGACTTCTGGCTATGATTACTAAACTTGCAAACTTACTGCGTTGACGGTATCCACGTAAATTGTTTGCTCATTTTCTAACGAATAGCAATAATCACAAAAGACGGTGACAATCTGGAAAAGACAAACTGGAGTTGGCTTCTAACAGTATTCTTCTTATTTCCAAGCCAAAATGATCCTTTCTACAGTTGTACAGATTACCAACATACAGGTAAGATTAACATTTCAAATTTTAATGATCTGGCAGAAGGTTACATGTTTAATCTTGCTTGCAACTAGATTCACAGATTGCTGACCAATACTCGTTGTTTTACTAAGTTGATCTCCTTACGGCTCTGGACACGGTACAGAAAGTTTCAAGCCCCGTTCTACTAAACTAAAATCTGGAAGAACGCTACGTAACAACAATGGTTTCTAGAGATGATCTTGGCAGTTTACTCAAAACAAGTTCGAATTTCCTAGTGCAGCGATAGATCCTGTTCACTGGATACATTGCTATTTGCACAAGAATGCTCGTCTGAAAACCTAAACATATATAGAACCCACTGAAATACCCCAGTCAACTGTCTACGGGAATTTGCACACTATAGGCTATAGTTATCAGAAGGCATTCGCACTACAACTCAGGTTTGAGAAAGATAATCATTAGAAATGGAAGAACATGCAGATTAGTAAATGGCACACCAAGCAGATTATAATTGTGATGAAGAATGCCTGATACAAGTGTAGTTACTATCTCAAAAGAAAATGCTTCCAATCTTTCTCTGCCAATCCTAGGGAAACCTGGGTTGAAAGCTTGCTATTGACATCTGAATAAAAGCCTGGCCTTGGATTGAACTTGGGTTCTAACTCCAGGTAAAAAAACCAGAAACTAATTACCAATTATTAGTTTAAAATAGTTGTATTAAATTGATATATTTCCAGTTGAGTCTGGCTGGGTATAGGAATAAGAGATATTACCGGGAGGAGGAGCTTGTGGTGGAGTAACGACAGCTGCACGTGTTGAAAAAGAAAAGGCCCTCTTTGAAGAAGAAAGAATCCTCTAGCTCCTACTCTTCCTCCTCCTGCTAAAAGACCGAGTTGGTTGCATGATACCACCCTTCTAATATCACAGAAATCTACCAGCTTGTTTGAGAATAACCTTTTGTTACGAGCAAATGCCCTGCCCAATACAGAGGCTGGAACGACCTCAGAAGAGTCATGCTCTTCATGGTGCCTTCTCCTCCTCCTCACAATACTTGAAAGGTATTTATATCTTTTAAAACAAAAGAGGTTAGATTAGAGTCTTTGAGGTCATTCATAAAGCCACATCAGGTTTCCTAACTATACCTACTCAACCTCAATCCTGGTTTAGTATTAAGCCACTTGAAAGGGGCTATGAAAGACTTGGAACTGTCTAGCGTTAAGCTACTTGCTTGGGGAAGAAGGCAAGGTTAAGGTGGTAAAGTCGATCTCACATCTTGGAATGAAATGAACTGACAGGACTTCAGCATATTCAATATGATTGGTAAACAAGGGCAGCGAATACCTAATATTACTGGGCCACCAAGGAAGTAACGCCAAACACAACAAAACAATATATATGGAAAGGCGAGATCACAAGGCTACAGAGGTTTGACATTTTTTTTCCAAGGCTAAGATGTATTTCCGGTGTGCAGAAATTTGATGGAGTATAAGGTGATACTACAATTCTGGCATACCACAGCATAATCGTGGATTTCAGTCATCCGTATTCAGATTCTGTTATTGTGATGCTGATGTCTACCCTAATAAACAGAATCTTCAATAATCGATAATAACAAGGGCTCGATATCTCCAGCTATGGAGTAAGTTAGACAATGAAACATAGCACAATACTCAAAATATGGTGGATAAAAGCAAGGCAGAACGCAAGCAGCAAGGGCAGCGGCTACCTAATACCATCGGTCCTCAAAAGACTAATATCAAACTCACGCAAACAGTATACCCACCATCTGCAGGCTGTCCTCCCTCTGGCAGGTAGGCGCACAACCCATTCGACTTGTAAATGGCGAAAGAAGAGGCTCCGGGACTCTTATTCACCACGAATGATGGCAGGGCAATGGACACACCGAAGAATACTAGGTAACTTGGCTTAAGCAAGGGATTCGGCATTCCCCATCCGAACGAGTGATAAAAAGAACAGCGGTCTACCTATTATTCCCGGTCCACAAAGAGATAAAACCAAACACCACAAAACAATATACATGGGACAACGAACAACGTGGGTACAGAGGGTTTTAACCAGTTCGAATAACCATAAAACAAAAGCAGTGATCTACCAATGACGCCCTAGCTTGCAGATACAGCGCTTCCTATCATTTTCAAACTATTTGCAAATAATACTAAGGATTCCAAAAAGGATAAATTAAATCTCAAGTAAACAATTGCTATACAGGTCTCTGAGCAATTAGAATTTCCATTTACAAATGTGGGGGCAGGCACGCAGCCCATGAAGACCAATGGATACAAAAGACATACGGTGAATTTCCAGACAAGTTTCCAGCTAAACACAGAGAAAGAAACATTAATAACATTGATCTGATCCTACAGGGATGACTAGCTATAGCCAGCAGCGATTTACGGTGATGTGTCCTTTACATCTACAAACCCTACCAAGATTACACCGGTCTGAGAGAGAAGGTGAGCTACAGAAAACACAACATGGCATCTACGAATTGAAACCCTCACACAGACGATCTCCCTTAAATGTAACCAGGAAAAATAGTTCTAATCTGTTGGAGGACGGTGGGAGAATGGTAAGACAATTCTGTTTATTACAGACTCAAGGTTTTCATCTAAACCCGTCTACAGAGGACACACATTTGCAGAAATGACAGAAAGTTTCGGCAGAAACCATTGAACCAAAACCATTTCATAATCAGACAAAGACGCAAACAATCAACATGCCCAGATTCAGAAAAAATAAACAGCGAAAGAAGGCAAGTATTCCAAGGAACCTGGTTTCGCAATCAACTCGACGAATCTGCTCCAGTTGTTGCGGTACCAAGCTGCTTCTTTCCTTTCACCTATGTTCCGTCCTTGATGCACCTACAGCTCCTTTATAACACAGCCTCTCTCCTCTGCCCAGGGCTTGGCACGCGATCCCGTGCATAACTCCATTAAAGAATATGTATTTTTATTTAATTTAAAGATCCCAATTAGTAGATATTTTATTTTATTATTATTTTTCTTTACAGCCGACCCAAAATATTGTTATAAATAGAGTAGTACTATTTCGACAATTATATAATTTTGTACTATACTATAATTTATCTTATTAATCAAGTTGTGAATCACAATTTACAAGCGTGATTACATCTATTTATTTATTTAAATATTTATTATAATTAATATTATATCGAATAATACAAACTTCTTACAACTTTATTTATCAACAACACTTCTATTAAAATAATAATTTATTTATAGCTAAAATCGACAACTAACGACATTATGCCTATTTAACAACACTTATACTCTTCCGTAGAATAATTCTAATTGAAGCACAACATTACGACACATACTTAGACACCTGCAGAACTCATTAGACTCCAAGATATAGTATTACCTAACAGCAAGACATGAACGAATGACAACCAACAACCACAAGGGTAAACTGACGACCAAGGAACACTGACTAGGGACCTCACGTTAACTCCAACCAACTAATCCATTGGCGAAGGCATGCTCAGACCTGTAATCAGGTGGAGTCGATGCCTAGTACCTGCATCCTGCAGCAACGCACAGTTAACTATAACAAGATATACATATACATCACATGCAGTCCTATCGTGAATGGAAATCGCAGTGGGGTAGGGTACTTGAGAACGAGTAATACGACACTGTTCCATTCACATTTATGAATAACAATCAACTATATTGAACAATGTAACAGATTACTAGTCTACAACATAAAATGATCGACTAACTTGCAATCCCATATAGTGAATAACATCAAAGCATCTAAAACATCTAGTTCATTTATCAAATCGTAAAGCATAAAATGACATAATCCAACATCGACATCTGTTATCATAACAATTAGGTTCATACTGAAATAGCAAAATGACTAGAAATCCATCATTAACGATCTAAAAATACTGTCAAAATGTCCAGTACTACTAAGCAAACATCAGTCCAAAAGACGATAAGTTGAGGGGCACTACATTATAGTTCAAAGTGTTTTGGTAGATTTGTATACAAAATGTAAAATCATATAAAAGGTTGTTTGTTTGACAAAATGTCTCAATAAAATGTGGTCTTGCCAAATGCAATGGTTGCAGCATACACTAAAACAGGTTTGTTGAGAAGACTTTAAAATCTTTCAAAGAAAATGCAACTGATGTTGTAAAGCTAGTTTGAAAACCTCTGTGAGCCTCCTCTCGGACTATGAATGAATGGAAGTTTTAGAATAGGGTATAGACGTCCATCAAAACATAATTAAAATTGATTTTTTATCAAATGTTGCAGTTGCAAATGTGTTGGTTGACATGTATACACAATGTGGATGCACAGGCTAAGGTACACTTTTACAGATGTTCATACAAAATGTGAATGTGTAGGCACACAAATTGTTTAACATAACACCTCAAAGATGGGCTTTATATGTGAGCATTATAATGTTAAAAAAATTGTCTCATGCTGTGAAAAGATTTACGTTGAAAATTTTCTAAACCTATCGGTTATTCCTAGCGGCCTATTCCTTGAGCCTACTATGGGTGCAAGTGCTAGTATAATTCGAAATGATTTGATAAATATACATGAAAAATGTAGAATTATATACATGGCACATGAACTATTTGCAAAATGAAGAAGCATAGTAAAAGCTCCTAAACTATTTGAAATATTTTCTCAAAGAAATGTGGCCTATGGATGAATAGGAGCTGTAAAATAGAGTATGGGCATCTGCCAAAGACTAACATAAGGTATTTTAATCAAATTGATAGACATGTATGCTAAACATGGTCCGAATACATATGCAAGGCACGCGAACCATTTGGTAGAATGGTTTTAAGAAAGAAATTGCATCGAATAGAATGTCATGATCATAATGTATACACAAAATGGTTTTCTTTATGAAGCATTAAGTCTATTCAAAGGAATGCCTAACAGAAATGTGGCCTCATGGATTATAAAGACCCTGTGATATGATTCCCCTAGCAGATATACATGCAAAACTTGGAGTGGGTTCCTTGAAAAAGGCCACAAAAATTTATGAGTGAATGCAATTGGCAAGTGTACGGCTGAATTCCATAAACTTTCACTAGTTCTCTGCCTTCTTGTGCATATATGGAGATCTTTAGAACAACGTATGGGTATACATAAATAATAATGAGAAGAGGGTTTTGTGTCAAATATTATAGTTAAAAATGTTTTGGTTAGCATGTATTATCTCTCAGGCAGTGTGGATATTATAGAGTGTTTGCTCGATAAGAAGACATCAAAAGATATGGTTTCATAGAACTCCATGATTAGAACACTATCATACACATGTATGATAGAAATGGGATTCATAGACAAGTATACAAACTGTTTGTAGAAATGCCCTTGAAGAGATATTATCTCATGTGACACAAATATTTTAGGGTAAGCACAAAATGGATTTAAGAAGTCTCTAGAAGTTTTCAAGCATACATTCCAAATTGTTCTTGAGAATGCAGATATGAAATAATTGAAGTTATGTAGAGGAATCCTTGGGGGGATTAATGTGTACTATGTAGAAAGTGCACTATCCCTTTTAATTAGCCATCTCTATAAAATGTTGTGAGATCAAGATGATGAGTGAATGGAAATGGCATTCTATGATCGTAATTGGAGTATGAAAATGCGTAGCCTTTATTAGATGTCATCGTGGATTATTTTCCTTCTCATCTTGACTTACCACCCTTGAAGAGCAAAGGATCCAGAGGTGGACTTGGAAAGACACCCAAGTAATGACAAACCATTTTGTAATACTTTCTTTCAAAATTATGGCAAATCCATTTGTGGGGTCTCCAACATTTGTACAAGTTTATTCTAGTAAACTAAATTTTGTATATTATGTGCTTAATTCTAACAAAGGGGAGAGAGGGAATTGGATGATTATCACAAATGCAATGTAAATAGTTGTGATGGAGCCAAGGTTGATGTGGCAGGGAACATGACACTTTCTGGCTTGAAGGATGCTATAACTAGAGAGACATTTTGTGATCCAAATAAACCCATTGTGCTCAAAAGGATGAACTTTTATAATCCTATTGTTAAGGTTGCAATTGAACCTAAAACAAAAAGATGATGCAAACAAGATGCCTATGGGTCTTATCAAACTTGATTAGGAAGATATTTCTTTCTACTTCTTGAGAGATGATGAGGGAACCAAACCATTATAGAAGGAACATTTAGGAGACAATGCTGGAAATCTCAATTCAAGGCATGGTTAGATCCACAACTTTGGTGATAAGCTGGGAGGACTAAAAGTATGGTAGAAATAGAAGATGTATTTCTTAGATATAAAGATCAAGCATTGGGAAATGATTGCAGTACTATTGATTCTTCCACAACAGTCTAAGATTTAGATATTCAAAGATTCAGAGGGTTTGTTAAGATCTGGTGAGGTTCAGTTGCTTGAATGGAGCAGATGAAGATGAAGAGTAAATTAGCCAAATCCAAAACTTGAAATTTGCAAGTCCTACTTACCTTTTTGTGAGGTGACTTAAGTCACCCTTTGTATTGTAAAGTTAGGTTTATCCTAACTCTTTCTCACAAGGTAGTTATTCTAAGTGCCAAAGTTGGGTAGTTACTTTAAGTAACTATCTTTATGAAAAGAAAGTTATTTCAAGTTGGTGTTCTTAAAAGAGTTAGTTATTCTAAGTAGTTATAAAAGAAGTTAAGGTAGTTACCTTAAGTGGTTACTAACCTCACCTATATATAGGTCTTTGTAATTCAATCAAAGGGGGAACTTTTTAGAAGAATTTTTGAGGGGAACTTATGGAGAAGTTTTTCAAAGACTTTGGATGTAACACTTTGTACATGAAGGCTTTCTGAAGTATAATTTCATGAAAGAATAGTAAAGAATGCATTTGGTTCATGTGTTCCAAGGTTACTTCTTAGTTATTGTTACTGATTTTTCATGTCAGATTGGTAATACTTCTGTGTCATTGTGTAGATCATAGGTCATCCATTGAAACATTTTAACTATACAATTGATGTAGTGAAGCACAATCATTTCTTGGTATCTTGATATGAATGTGTTCAGATAACCTATCTCTTCGTATGTTGAGACCTATATGTTATCCTTCTTTCATCATTGTTGCATGTTAAGACAATAGCTATGAAATTCATCATACTGGTTAAGGAACATAGTTTCTAGCTTCTATGGTGAAATGCCCTCATATCTTATTTTGACTTTATGAAATCTGAACCAGTTTTCATATGTCTACTACTAGGGTTTCTATTAATTATCTTTATTGTTAGTTTTTCTTTTTCTCCTTTTTGTACTTTTAGGTTAAAAATACATAAAAACCATAAGTATCACCCATCATGAGGAAGCTGCCCCTCTCAAACACAGAGGAAAGATGATAATTTAATAACAGCTTCTCCAACTATTGGGACAATTTAGTCACTGCTCTAAGGGCAACGAGTCATTTTCAAAGGTTATTTCACAGTGACAAATTTGTTTACCAACACTCCCCTAATGCATGAAGGAGTAGGACACTTGTCTTCTCCCTATTCGCGTACATCCTCTCAAATTTCCTCAACTGTTGATCTTCTTATTCATTCTACACTGTTGATCTTCTCTCTCACAAATCTATAAATACAACCCCTATTCTTCCATTTCAATCATCCAAGCTATTTATAAACTTACTCTGCAGGAATCACAGCGCACCTTTGGCACAAATCACTCCATAGCTTGAAATTAATTATCACCATTATCATTGCATTTTGAAGATCATCTTCATTGCAAACCTATCAACAGCCATTCTTCATTGTCATCTTGGAAAAAAGCAAGGAAGTGCACCTTATGAGGGCTCTATTCATACACGAGATCAATTCGAGATAGGTGACCAATGGAAGTCATAGAATAAAAGAGGTTTGCAAGGTATTGTTTCTTTATGTTTGATCTTGTTTGTTCTAATTTCATTGAGTTATCAGATTATATTAATATATTGATATTGTTCCCATTTTTTTGATAACATCACCAAACTATTCAATTCAAGCTAGCATCCTCCTCGCCTATGCCCTAATGGTACTATCAAATAGGGTAGGAGCCTCCATCAAATGAGAAAGATAGAGACTTTTACATTAACTATTGTAAATTCAAATGCTCATAATGGCCATATATACCATATATAGAAGCATACAAAAGCACGTGAACTATTTGACAAAATGCCTCAAAGAGATGTTGTCTCATGAATTCCAATGGTTATAAGGTTTTACATGAAATGAATTCATTGAAAGTTTTCAAAGTTCTTCAAAGAAATGAACTTGGTAGATGGGATGTTAAATTCTTCAACCTTTGCCAACAACTTCCTCTACCTACACCATTGAATGAAGGCCCTTTGTCAGATCATAGAGTTTGAGATGCTTTGTTGTAGTGCACTGACAAACCTGGATGTGAAATATGGAAACATGCAGTAGGCATGTGAAATGTTTTTGCAAAATACCTCAAAGAAATAATGTCTAAGTGCAGTATATGCACAAAATGGAGGTGTCTAAAAGATTTTAGAAACTTCTAAGCAAATGCTGCTTGTCTACACTAGTAGAGGTGCTAAAAAGAAATCGTTATGAAACAAGGCGCAAATTGTTTGTCAGAATGCCTCAATGAGATGCAATCTTATGGAATGCAATGATTGTAGACACAGAATTCCTCAGAAGATACATGGAAAAGCATCAGATGTGGATTTTAATTTGATGAATAACCTAGTAGATATGTATGCAAAATGTGAATCGTAAAACTATTCAGAAACCCTAATATCGGGCATTTAGAATGACTCAAAATGAGTCACTCCAATTCACCGAATGATGTGGGCCCCTAGCTATAATTAATAAATAGCATCGAGATAATGGGTATGAAGTATAAAATGAATATTAATTTTTTTATCGAGATATCAGATTGACTATTTATTGAGTCCCTTCGAAATTCAGAAGCACATGAAGAATATATACAAGATGTGAAAACTATCAGAATATCAACAGAAGTAAATATGTGTCCCTCCGATATGCCGAGATCTATTGAAGTGTGAAGAATTATTATGTAGATTAATATGACACATAATCAATTGAAAGAAAATACTTTTCAGAAAGAATTAATCACATAGGTAAATATTTTACCTAAAAAACATTTTTATATAAAAGTGCATAAAATAACCAGTGAAATATTTTCACCTGAGATGTTAAAAGGGATAATCATTTTCACCCAAATAAATATTTTATCAAATAAGGGTGAAGAAAGAAATGGAATAAAGATTAAAGTATTAAGATGTATTTTCATAGGAATTGAAGAACTTTAATTAATTATTTTATCTACGAGAAATGATTAATTAAATGAACACATGCATCGGATGACAAGCAAAGGGTCACAACCCTAAAAAATACCAGATATAAATGGAAGATAAAATCAACAATTATGATGAATAATCAATCATCAAGCGAATAATAAGTTGTTGTAGCAACAAGCATTAGGGTTAAGAATAAAATATCACAATGAAGACTTTCTATACATTATAAAATCTTTTGAAGCAATTGGAGATGGAATATTTTTATTTGATGTCTCAACCTCTAGTATTCAATTATCTTGTAGAATTTAAAGTTTATGTGTTATCTGTGTTGTCTCCAGAATGGTTCTCCCATGTTATTTAAATTAATATATCAAGGATATACTTAATTTATCTAATCACATTTGTTGATTCTATGTGTGCTACTTGATTGGTTTATGAGAGAAGTTGGTTTAAGTCCTCTTAAGTGATTTCAGTTTACTGGTTTCCACCTGGAATTAAAACCCTTTGAACCAATCATCTTAATTGGTTTCCTTCCTATAAGAATTAAAATCCTTTTAGTTGTTCACGATAACTTGGGAAAATATCATTGGGATTGGGTAAGAAGAGCACAAATAACTGACAACCTTGCATGTTTATACAAGGTATAAACACTTGAAAGTGCCAAATAATTAGAGTTAAACCAAGAGGGAAGATACATCTATCCTGCACATCCTGACTCTATTGCCCAAAGTAGATACAAACACTGGTTATACTCACTTCAAAACATCATTTAATGGAAACCTAATTTACACTCTCAAATTGAAAATATTAGCATTAGGAATAACTTTCACCCTTACACCTACTTCACATCCATATACAATTGTGGAGGTCAATCAAGTCTGCATTAATCATTAAGGTATACCCACCTAGGTCTGGTAGAGCTTGAAGTGAAGGGGGTTTTAGCCATATTTGCCCTGTGTCATTAGCAAAAAATGTGAAGAGAGCTTGGCAACATCTTAGAGTTAACAACCTCCATTTTTGTGACCTAACAAGACCCCAAAAAATAAAAATGTAGTTCCCCTATTGGGTCCCTAATTCTTAGTTCTAGTACTAAGTCTCCTATGAAGGAGAAGCTTGAGACCCCTAGCTTGGAGTTGGAAAAGGTGACTGGAGTGTTGTGTAAAATGGATAGGAAGGCAGTGGAGAGTGAGGGTGATGTGTAGACAAAGAAATCTAAAATGGGGAAGGAGAATCTTGATGTTATGGAGAAGACTATGAAAATTATAGACTTGGACTTGAGATCATAGCTAGTGGGGAGTGATGAGGGAGGTGATACTAGCAAACATGGTGCTATTGGTGTGCACTGCTCCAATCACATTGCTGGAATTCTAACCTGTACCACCTAGGGTGTGGAAATTTCTAACGAATCTAAATTTGTGGAAGACACTATGAAGGTGAGGATGAAATGTCAATGGATTCCATTCATGAAGAGGAAGGTGTTAGTCACTTTGCTGAGATGAATAAGCCCAGTGAGGAAGATATGGTGGAGGCTACTAAGGAAGCTAGGGGCAAGAAGAAGAATGGAAGTTGCTTAATAGGTGTCAAGATGGCCGAGGACCTAGATTTTCTCAAGGCCATGATGGACAAGATGCAGAAGAAGTTGCATACCATGACCAATTTTTCTGCGAAGGCTCTTCATCAAGCTTCCTCTATGTTTGTCACGATTAAGGAATTTGATAGAAAGGTTAGTGATATTGGGATTGATAGCTTTGGTGACTACAAAGACATGGTCAATTTCTTGGCCAAGTATGGTACTACTAATAGTCCTTAGGTTTCTGTTAGTTATGTTTTTTATTAGCTTCATTTTTTATCCAATGTTACTATGTTGTTAATGGGCTATTATTGGGTTGTTTCTAGCAAGCTTAGTCTTTTTGTCTTGGGGGCTATTTTGTAAAGGGTTTAAGAGCCTCTGTTCTTGCTGAACTAATAAAAAACATATATATTTTTTCCCATTCATATTTATTTCTTAATTAACTTGTTTAAGGACATGAAATTAGGACATTACTTAAGAGATGAAATTAGGACTTATTTAAGACATGCAACTAGGATATAAAATTAGGAATTTAATTAAGAGATGAAATTAGGACTTTAATTAAGACTTGCAATTAGGAGATGAAATTAGCACTTTACTTAAGACACAAATTATGACTTGCAAATAGGACTTGCAATTAGAAGATGAAAATAGGATATTAATTAAGAGATGAAATTGGGAATTTAATTGCAACTTGCAATTAGGACATGAAATTAGAACTTTAATTAAGATATGAAATTAGGACTTTAATTAAGACTTGCAATGAGAAGATGAAATTAGCACATTAATTAAGACATGAAATCAAGACTTACAATTAGGAGATAAAATTAGGACAAATTAATTAAGACATGAAATTAGGACTTTTAATCAGACTTGCAATTAGGATATGAAATTAGGACTTTAATTAAGACTTTCAATGAGGCTCGATGAAATTGGCACTTTAATTAAGACATGAAATAAGGACTTGCAATTACAAGATGAAATTAGGACAAGTTAATTAAGACATGAAATTAGGACTTTAATTAATACTTGCAATTAGGAGATGAAATTAGGACTTTAATTAAGACTTGCAATTATGAGATGAAATTAGGATTTTAATTAAGACATGAAATTAGGACTTGAAATTAGGAGATGAAATTAGGACTTTAAGCAATATTAAGAAATTTATTTACTCTAGAACTTTTCTTAAATGAACAAAGTTGTGAGTTAGGAATATTAAACAAACTATGCCAACACATTGGAGTAGATAGTTAAACCTTATCAAACATCTCTTTCCCCATCCCATGTGTCCTAAATCTTCTAGGGTACATCACTCAAGTGACATCTCATAAGAGATGTAAGACCTCAAATAATACAAACTTCATCTAAATGGTAGATTGTAAACTATGGCACCTAGGGATGTACAAGTTTCTACTATAGTTGTACACTCTACCCCACTATAAAATCTTGTGAGGGTTTTGGCTAGATGAACACCATTTGTTGACATTGAAATGTTTTGTAATGTTGTAAAAGAGGTTTGAGGAGCATAGTGCTAGGCTATTAAGAGGGTAATTTTGTAAAGGGGCTTCATGGGTCTAAATTGACTATTGTAAAATGTTGAGGTGGGTGGGTAAATGATAGTCAAGGTCTCTTTCCCAAGACAAGAATATTGATCCTTCCAATTTGCATGACTCATGTGGCATCTTTTAAGAGCCCTAGGACTTAAAATGAGACAAACTTTGTCCAAGAGGTATGCACAAACCTTGGCACCTATGAACCTATTCATTTCCCTTATTGGTGCAACCTACACTTGTTATGAAAGGTTATGAATGTTTTTGGCAAAATCCAACCTAACTACTCACATCATAAGTGTTTGACCAAATTCCTTAATTCTTTTATCTCTTGATATACCACCTCTTTGTGTATTTTATGTTATTTTTCCTCTTCATTTAAGACACCTATTTTTATGAGTTGTCTATTTTCAACTTATCTCACAAAACTTTGAGAGTGTTTATTGTCATACTCATATCTCTTTAATCCTTTCAAGTTTCTTCATTCTATATTAGTTTGTTCACTAATTTAAATTTGGCATATCATCTTTTTTCCATTATTATCCTATTGAAATGGATATTAATAACATCAAACATAGAAAAAATTTGATACAACAGAACTATATCTCTCTTTAAAGACCTCAAATTCACTTGGAATTTGTAGTCCCAAGGCTCCTGTAGTTAGGTCTTGGTGTGCTTTTCTTTGATTAGGGTTGTTGTAACAAGTTTTCTCAAGGGGTTTACTTTGTACTTTGATCTTACAAAATTGATTGATCTTCAAAGAATCATTAGATTTCTACAAACAATGTTAGGATCTTACTGGATATGCACTTATAGCATTAGACTCTTCAAATACCTCATCATATTTAAATAGTTGAAAGATAAATTTGCAACTTTGATTAGTTCTTCTAAAATTACTTGAAATTTGTTCATGAAATTCACTAATTCACAAGTATTTCAGTAAATCATCCATAGATTTAGTAATATTTATTATCATTTTTATGTATTTTGAAATTTTAACAAATAAATAGCAAAAGATTAGGGAAGAGTGAGTAATATCCTAAAAAAGCTAAGTCTTCAGTAGTCTTACATGAATATCTTATCAAATTCATGAATTGAGACAAATCAATTTATACATCACTAGAATTCTTCACAGCTAGGTATAAACAATGCAAATCTCCAAACAAAATTGAAAAATGAGATGAAGATAGTGGGTAGATGCAAGAAGTTGTGTCCACTTAAGGTGGAAGTTTCGGAGTTAGAAAAAATTTCGAAATCGGGGAACAAAAAACGGGATCCCGTTTATATAAAACGGGATCCCGTTTATAGAAAACGCGATCCCGTTTTGCCTCGGGATCCTGAGCCTAGGACCCAAAACGCGATCCCGTTTTTTCCCGGGATCCCGAACCTAGAGGCCATAAACGGGATCCCGTTATAAACGGGATCCCGTTTTATATAACGGGATCGCGTTATATGAAACGGGATCCCGTTTTTGAAAAGTATAAATTTTTTTAAAAAACAGCAGAGACCCCATTTTCAACGGCGACAGGCGCCAGAGGAAAACGGGATCCCGAGTTCTGATAGCATCCAGCCAGGTAAGTGGATTTTTCCACTTGTAAAAAATACCCATCAATTGTATATGCCTTCCATTGTTTGTAAATTGATGTAAAATACAATGAAAATTTAAATTTTGAATTGTTATTTAGGGTTTAGGGTTTATAGAATCAGTAGTGTATTTTTGACAATTTAGATAACTTAGATAACTTTTCTCTACCCCAACTTAGATAACTTTTCTCTACCAAACATTGATATGGTCGTGGATCTTGTGCATAGCCATATATATATAAAATTTTATCATTAATCTGGATATAATATGGACCAAGTTGAAACATTTGAGTTAGACATGGAGACACCTAGATTATGGAGCTCGGTCTATGTAAGAAAACACCTGTTATATACTCAACACAAACTTATCCCTCAACCCTCTAAATTGTGACTTACATCATTTGATTACCCTGGAACACACTATATAGACAACTCTATACTAATTTGGCAAAATATATTTTCTCCTAACAGAAACTTGTATATGTAGAAGTATCTACTACTGCATTAGATTTGATATACTTCTTAAAAGGAAAGAGTTGGGACTAACAACTAAATAGAAAACAATAACTAGTTTTGCATTTTGTAGGAAATAGGAAACAAAATTGAGCTATCTAACCATCTTGACTAATTTATCTATTTCTAGCTAGATTGAACCCTAATTCTATATGCAATTCCAACCCTAACCCTAACACTAATTCTAACCCTAATCCTAACCCTAATTCTATATGCAATTCAAACCCTAACCCATATTATAACCCTAATCATAACCCTAACCCTAGCTCTACTTGTAATTGTAATCGTAACTCTAACTCTAGCCCTAACCCTAACCCTAACAAGCTACTTGTAATTGTAATTGTAACCCTAACTCTAGCCATAACCCAAACCATAATTGTAGCTCTAATACTTACCCTAATTTAGCAACCCTTGAATTCTAATTCTAACCCTAACCTCAATTCTAACCCTAAGCCTGATCCTAATTGAAACCCTAACCCTAACTTTAATTAATCACGAGTCATGCTACAGGGATTTCTTCTACATATTTTGTATGCATGTGTTATTCCCTTATTGCATGTGAGTTCACCAATTATTTGGAAACTTCTCCTAACTGGGAGGCAGGCTTGTATTCAAGCCCTATAAATTTTGTGTTTATAGGTGTTATGTTTAAAGCTATATGGAGACTTGTAATAGGAGGTCTTGAATTTGGTACCAATGATTGTGAGTGCCTTGTCTAGAATATGATGAACCTTTTGAACAAGAGAACCTTGTAGACCATGATGCATATCTTGAAATTTAAACTTGAACATTATCGTCATGTGAATGCTTTTAGCCATCCTACAACCTCCTATCACCCTTCATCCTCTTATAGGGATATGCCACACAACCTCTCCAAGTTGACCATGCCAAACCCAAAGTCACAATCGTAAGAGGTAAAGAATCTTTTGGCCCCATTCAAGTCCACTCCCTAATAGGAGTGATACAATGCTAATAGGGTTGTGAAGGTAATTAAGTTCTTGATTAGCATGTTGGGTGTATCTAAGCATAATTTGACATGATATAGTTAGTCTTGATTTCATTAATCTTAAGATCATTGAGCTAGAGTACTTAATATATATGGTATAGTTAGTCTAGGCAGAATAGCAACAATCTATATAAGAAGAAACTTGTGATCGATTAAAATGATATAATAAAAATGGACACTTCCCAAGAGCTCCTCAATTTGACAAACTTCACCTTCCATTAGATACCACTTAGATACAAGACATGACTCCCCTCTCCTTATTGAGGACATGCTATAAACATCAACCTGTGAATAGAAGCTTGGACCCTAAACTCTCTAAGATAGTAGCTCCACTGGACCTTGACATCAAAGAAGGCATATATATAACCATGTCACCATGTTAAATATTACGTTGATTTCTTCATGTGGTCTTATGGTGATATGCCTTGAGACTCCATCTTTAAAGTCATGCATCATCTTGTGGTTCACCTCAATGCCAAACCTATTCAATAAAAGCTACGCAAAATGAACCCCCAAGTAGCCCTCGTGGTCATAGAAGAATTGTATAAACTCTTGGATGTCCAGGGTTCATTCAGACTATTACTTTTCCTAAATGGGTAGATCTAATGTGGTCTTAGTTAACAAGAAAACTAAGGGAATTCATGTTTGCACTAACTTTTGAGACATCAAAAAAGGATCTACCCCAACTTAGATAACTTTTCTCTACCAAACATTGATATGGTCGTGGATCTCAAGTGCATAGCCATATATATATAAAATTTTATCATTAATCTAGATATAATATGGACCAAGTTGAAACATTTGAGTTAGACATGGAGACACCTAGATTATGGAGCTTGGTCTATGTAAGAAAACACCTGTTATAGACTCAACACAAACTTATCCCTCAACCCTCTAAATTGTGACTTACATCATTTGATTACCCTGGAACACACTATATAGACAACTCTATACAAATTTGGCAAAATATATTTTCTCCTAACAGAAACTTGTATATGTAGAAGTATCTACTACTGCATTAGATTTGATATACTTCTTAAAAGGAAAGAGTTGGGACTAACAACTAAATAGAAAACAATAACTAGTTTTGCATTTTGTAGGAAATAGGAAACAAAATTGAGCTATCTAACCATCTTGACTAATTTATCTATTTCTAGCTAGATTGAACCCTAATTCTATATGCAATTCCAACCCTAACCCTAACACTAATTCTAACCCTAATCCTAACCCTAATTCTATATGCAATTCAAACCCTAACCCTTATTATAACCCTAATCATAACCCTAACCCTAGCTCTACTTGTAATTGTAATCGTAACTCTAACTCTAGCCCTAACCCTAACCCTAACGAGCTACTTGTAATTGTAATTGTAACCCTAACTCTAGCCATAACCCAAACCATAATTGTAGCTCTAATACTTACCCTAATTTAGCAACCCTTGAATTCTAATTCTAACCCTAACCTCAATTCTAACCCTAAGCCTGATCCTAATTGAAACCCTAACCCTAACTTTAATTAATCACGAGTCATGCTACAGGGATTTCTTCTACATATTTTGTATGCATGTGTTATTCCCTTATTGCATGTGAGTTCACCAATTATTTGGAAACTTCTCCTAACTGGGAGGCAGGCTTGTATTCAAGCCCTATAAATTTTGTGTTTATAGGTGTTATGTGTAAAGCTATATGGAGACTTGTAATAGGAGGTCTTGAATTTGGTACCAATGATTGTGAGTGCCTTGTCTAGAATATGATGAACCTTTTGAACAAGAGAACCTTGTAGACCATGATGCATATCTTGAAATTTAAACTTGAACATTATCGTCATGTGAATGCTTTTAGCCATCCTACAACCTCCTATCACCCTTCATCCTCTTATAGGGATATGCCACACAACCTCTCCAAGTTGACCATGCCAAACCCAAAGTCACAATCGTAAGAGGTAAAGAATCTTTTGGCCCCATTCAAGTCCACTCCCTAATAGGAGTGATACAATGCTAATAGGGTTGTGAAGGTAATTAAGTTCTTGATTAGCATGTTGGGTGTATCTAGAAGCATAATGACATGATATAGTTAGTCTTGATTTCATTAATCTTAAGATCATTGAGCTAGAGTACTTAATATATATGGTATAGTTTGTTCAATCAATAGTGGTAGGGAAAATTAATATACTACAACATGACATGAAACATAAACCAATAGGTGTCTTAAGATATATTAGTGGTAAGGAAAATTATAGTGGCCCTAACCCTAGTAGAGTAATAAGTTGAAGTAGTGTTAGAATTACTAATAAACTAAAAAACTTTATCCTAGGGTGGTGGGACAAATTACACAAGCCTTACAAAGCCTCTACCACTTCCTTGACATTTTTAACATTGTTCGAATTTGATAGGAGGGATTTATGTCACCTCCTCCTCATCTTAATTCTCATAGTGGATAGAATCATCCAATTTAGCATCAAGACATGAAGGTTTATCTTCATTATCTTAGAAATATCCTCCAAGGCTTTGTGCATATGCTCATGCCACACATTGAAGATGTGGAATTTATCTAAGTAGCAATATAGAAATCCTTAGCCTAACCTTCTACCCCTTCAATATCATTGTATAGAAGGTAGATACAAGTAACATTTGATAGCATGGAGACACAACTTAGGGATTTCAAGTTGAATGTAAAAAAAATATTCTTCCCAACAAATGCTAGATGTCTAGGAGCAATTTAATGATTGCTTCCATTATCTGCCTAGTCTAGAATATAATTACCTTTTCTTTTGATATGTTTGAAGGAGATAGATTTAAACAAGTATTCACCAAGTTTCTAACTTCCAATATATAATAGTTTCCAATAACCACAAGCATCGTGCAGTGGTATCCACACTAGGCACATTGAGTGCACTCTCAGGTAGCCTACATGAGCAGACTTCTATGATGGTAGCTCGAGTTAGAGAGCATGGAGGAGTTGATGATGGAAGTGGTCCTAGTGCCACTCCACATGTGTCGATGCCTCATACATGTACGAGTTGCAATCAGTTGTGTTATGGACCTGATCAGGTAGTTGCACCCACTTCAGCTACACATGCATCATCTGATAATGTGGGCACTGAATCATTTGTTGATTATCTATTTGCTGAGGATCATCCCACTGATCATTCGACACAGGTATATATAGGTTATGTACACATGTTGAATTTAAAACAATTTTTTAACCACGTGTTTTTAATCAACATATAGATGATCAATTAAATTGTAATATTTTAACAATCGAATTGTTTGGTTTGTTTGGTGTAGATGATGGCAACAGGGGTCACAATTGATCGAATTAATTTTTCATCGACACCTGTTCATCTCGGGCACCCATTTGGGGTACATTTTCAATGATTTGTAATTTTGTAAAATTCAGTCTTGAATGTGTGTACAATTAAATATTTATGAACTTATTTATGAATTGGTTCAGGGTTCTTCCACATTGAATCCTCCATCTCAGGGTGTCTCGAGCGCTCCTCCATCATTGGGCATCTCACATGACACTCTTACAGTATGTACACATATTGTTTTAAAAAATTGTATATATACTTAAATTTTTCTATTTTGATATCAGTGTATCTAAAAACGTGCACATGTACTATATAATATTTTATAAATATGGCTATGCAGGTTGACACAACTATGAGGATGGGCATTGTAGCACACTTGGATAATCCAAGTTTATATCAGGAGTCGACTGCATTTCAGGTTGTTGAAAAACGTATTTAATAACATGTACATTGTAAGTCAATTATATATATGTTTTAAAACCTGATTTGTACACACATGTGCTAACTTAAATAAAAATGACATTGTAGGAGCTTGTTAGTGACACGTTTCATGAGCAACACACAGCACATGCAGAGCAGGAGGACAGAGGAGATGGGCAACCTGATACGGTATAATTTAAAATTTAGATTAGATTTAAATTGAACAATTAAAATATACGTTGTGAACTTAAAGTAAATTTCTTGATAGATATATATATATATATATATATATATATATATATATATATATATATATATATATATATATATGTTGACATGTACATTCCAAATTTTTTTTTCTTAAATTATAGCTCGATACATGTCATGGAGCTAAGCCTGTAGAGACAGGTCCTGGAATAGAGGATTCACAACAAGTTCCTCTTACGGTATAATAATTTTTAAATATGATAGTTCTTATAGATTAAATTCAATTAAATCATTTTTAAAATCGTCAAGTATATCTAATTTCAACTTGAACTTTCTCTTGTATTAAATAGATTGATTCAGAGCATGGAGACACAGGTCCAAGTGCACCAGAGCATGCCTCTCAGCCTCACACGGTAATTTAATTTTATGATATTTAAATTATAAATTTAAAAATTGTCACTAAATTATCTATTTCCTTATCATCTTACATCTAATTTCATATAAATCTTTCTCTTTTGCAGAGTGATTCAGGTCATCTGAGTAGTTCGCATGGTGTGAAGAGGACTCTTGATGATAGAGATAGTATCTGATAGGTTATTTCAAACATAGGCTAGATGTATAATTTGACTATTTCATGGACTATTTGTTATATACTGTTTGTCATGGACTTTATATATTTTTTTGAACATGGACCTGGACTTTATATATTTGACTATTTCATGGACTATTTGTTATATACTGTTTGTCATGGACTTTATATATATATATTGTTGAACACATGGACTTTATATATTTTTGTGAACATGGACCTAGACTTTATATATTTGACTATTTCATGGACTATTTGTTATATACTGTTTGTCATGGACTTTATATATATATTGTTGAACATGTGGACTTTATATATTTTTTGAACATGGACCTGGACTTTATATATATATTGTTGAACCTGGACTATATATTTTTACATGTCACACAATAAATGCAATCTTGTCGTAGTTCAAAATCATACACATGTCAAAGTAATAATCATGTAAAACCATCATGTTAGTTTAGGTGCATCCATATTTATATATATGTTATCCATGCATACATACATTGCATATACATCATAAACTATAAAAGCATAACATCACATACATATGTATATACAAGCATCCCTAAATTTAATCATAAATCAAACACTAATCTAGAACCATGTGCATGAAGGAAAAGAAATGTAAACATTTGAGATCAACCATAATAAGATATATAGAATGACATCAATAGAAATAATCAATTGTCATATATAAATCTACAAGTGTCAGATTGTTGATCTAGATTTGCGCTTAATGAAGAAATTGCATTGAAAGAATTTATGTAGTGATGAGGTCGTAATAAAGTTCCTCCATTCATTCACGGTATGCATATTTAGGTCCTGGTCTAATTTTAAGCAATAAAATGGTAAGCAAATCAAAACAAAGCATTAAAAAGTGAGATAAGTTCATGAGGATCTCTTGCCTACTAGGAGGGATCAATCTCTCACATCTTCTCATCTAGAGATCAACTAAGTTAAATATTAAATGATCCTAGCATGGTTATAGTTATATTTATCCAAGTGCCTTGGTGCTTGAACATCTTGTGTTGATCATGTAATTTAAGATGTCTTAAGGGGTCCTAATTTACGATGTCTTAAGTGGACACAACTTCTTCACCAAATGGGTGGAGGAGTGCCTACAAGGATAATTGTTGCTAAAAAAACATGTGAACTATAACTTTGGAACTAGGCCTACAATTTATTAGTGGAGGTGGGAATTTCATTGTAGCATAAATGACACAAATTAGGAATGAAGTTAGTAGAAATCTTCCCCTTTGGTAGCCTACAAAAATTACCTATTTAGAGATCTACAATGATCTCAACTCCCCATAGTTATGAATCATTAGCCTTTCCAAAATCACATGTCTAATAATGACACCCATCTAGCATTTAAATGTATTGAGTCTTTGTTCCCAAATAGTTTGCACATCATAATCATGGCCTCTTTCATTTCACTAGGAAAACTTACAATTGTGTAATCCTCCACATTCCTTAACTTTTTAAATCCACATTAGGACTAGCCCAATCTTTTAACACTTCAATTACATTATACTCTTGAGACCATTACCTTGCAACTATAACATTGTACCTCAAAGTGGGTTCAAGTGAATTCAACATTTATTTGAAAACTACTTCTCTCACCATTATTATAGTCTAATTTTCTACATTATTGATATAGTCTACATTTATGGTACAATGCCTAAAAGTATCTAGCAAGATATCTAAAAAGTTAAACACATCAAATTTTCTATCCAGCCTATGTAAGTAGGATGCTCTAACCTACCAACATTTGTGACTACATCTCCTTTGTCCTCTAGCTAATCTATGAAGAAATATTATATTAAATTAAATCCCAAGGCCTTATGTGGGTATCATGGAGTGTCCTTGCAATCTAGTAACTTAGATTCCATTTATGCTTCTACACAAACTATTTATAGTTGAATAAACTCTCATCACTTTGGTTCTAGTTGACTTCTTATTTTGTTTCACAGTCTTCTCCACAATAAGATTCATATACATGTATTTGAGAAATAATCATGAGAAATCACTTGATTTGATAAGTTGATTAATAAACAACTTAATTTACAAGACAAAAGATTTCATCATAGATTTACTTCATTAATGCAAAGAAAATTGATGGGATATTCCAATATTTTACAAAATGAAACCTTAGTGTAACTTTAATTAGGATTTGTCCATTAGTCCTTTTAATACGATCTTTAGTGTCCATTCTAGGACTCAAGGAAATCTTGTGCTTGACATGTTTCATCCTATGAACACAAACTCAGGATGTGAATCAAATTTTAAAATAAGTTTAGGTCTGCAGGAACTTATAAGATCTTAATACTTTACATTTTTAGACAAAAGGCCCTGGATCTCATCTATAAATTCTCCCCTCCACTTCCTAGCTATGGTCCCATATGGTTCTCCCACAATTTATATTCCTTTGTATCTTCCCTTCCCTCCACTTTGTGAAAGCTAGATTAACTTTAGGATATGATTTATCCCATCCCACTTCCTATCCTATTGTCTAGTTTTACATCATTTCCCCATAACATCGAAACACTCATTTCTTCCTAATTGTAGAAGCCTAACTGCCTTGAAGAAATCATTTCTTTCTTTAATTCATTTCATCCAATTCCCACTTGAAGTTTTGTAACATTTTTTGCAAAAGTTTGCCAAGTTCATATACCCTGTCCCAAGTCAAATTTTTACAAATTCTTCAAAAGATTCCACCCACCCCAAGTACTCCCCTGCATGACTTAGGACCACCATTAATGACTTTCAATGGACATGATATGATGTAATATTTCCTCCAAATTCCTCTTAACATCGGTGGACCCCTCAAAAATATGATGAGTTCAAAATAGAAATAAAGTGAGGAAAAGCACAAGTTAGCACAAAAAATGGGAGTTAAAATGGGTTAAAAATCAAGAAGAAAAGATAAAAATATGAGTTATTTCATGCATTAAAAACCACAAGGTCACCCATTTTAGGAATAAGGTCACCACTTTTACTAATTAAGGTCACTCAAGTAACCTAGAGACACTAGGGGCAACCCTAAGACACAAAGAGGTGACCCTAAGTAGGAAAAATGAAGGGGGCACTAGGTAAAAATGTGAGGTAGGGAAGGTCAATTTGGGGGTTGAAAAAGATGCTCAAGAGGGGGAAGAACACACAGGACATGCCACCAAGAGTGAAACTACTGGTAGGAGTGTAATTCACACCTACATGACTATGATTAGGACTTATTTATCATCATCAAATTGTCATGTAGGCTTGATGTGATTTTACTACTTATAGATACCAAATGTTAGGAGTTTCAAGCCACAAATACTAATTCCACATAACCTTAATGAGAGAAGCTATGCTAACTTTTTGAATGTCTTAAGGGGTCCTAATTTACGATGTCTTAAGGGGACGTCTTAAGTTCTCAAAATTTGGTGAAGTTGCCCAAAGCAACCAAATTGAACAATATAATAAATCAAATTTAAAGTAAATTCTAAGTAGAAAAACATGGACATTTAACAAATAAAATACATAAAATAATAATTTTGATAAATTTAATACTGTAGAGTATAAAATTGTGTACATACACATGTATACAAATTTCTGAACAAAATGTGTAATAATGTAATTGTGTATGTACATATATGCCAACTCAAAATAATGTAAATACAAAATGTCGTTATATGCCATCTCAAGAAAATCCAAAACTTGAGGAGAATGTAGCAGGTCTTCATGCCACCTGATATAAAAATAATACAAGCAATTTATCAATATGTCTGAATCAAAACATGTATTTTAATTTATATAAAACTATCTAGATATACACAATTTGTACCTGTATTTACGAGTGCCTCTCAAGTTTTTGTTTCAAAGTATTTGATGAATTTGTGATGATGGCCTGAGGATATAAAAGGATAAATTAAATCAATTTCAACTAATAACGCACAAGAAATATCAAAACATGTATTTAATACATATTTAAAACAACAATATAAATCTATTTAACTATATTTACCTGTATTTACTTATTCCATTGTACCATCTCCATCCTCTCTTTTTTCCAATGCATCGATGATTGTCTCATGGTCTTCCATAGAAATGTTCCATAACTCTTTATTTGTAGGTTTTCCGCGATACCTCTCCAGTTTTATATTTGTTGCCAACACCAAATGTGAGTAGTGTATAATCTTCTTATGTGTTTCATAATCTTCGAATGCAGGCAAACCATTCTTCCTTATTAGGTATTTCCGTAGCCAAGTGCCAACAACCACCACCGAACCTATTGGATAATGATAGGCATCATCAAAGAAATACTTAAAATTTGCTTAAGGGGATCAAAGAAGTTCTTAAAATATGCTTAAGGGGATGTCTTAAGGGGATCATCAAACCTGTTGGATAAGGAAAGCCATCATCATCTTCTCGAGGTGCTGTTAACTTATGTTTAGTCTCCACACAACGAGCCAACCAATATTCAGTTTCCTCTTCATTATTCTTTGGTGCAACAACAGCATACACATGTCCTGCAAAACAAATTTTGATTCAATAACTTGCACATGTCCATAAAATTTGACCAATCAACATACATGCATTCATATGTACACATAAATAAATAAAAGCACTACAAATTAGTAATCAAAGTGAAATAAAATGAAATGATTTGAATTAAATTACCTTCTTGTACAAGGTCTGAAACACGGTCATAATCGTCTGATACAAACAGTTGATCATTGTCTTCAATTGTTGTTTCACTTTGATTATGTGCTTGTGCAAGTGTCAATGGTCTTTGTTTCCACTCTTCAACCCATTCTGTATTCTCACATGCTTCCCAATCTCCTGAAATACAAAACTGACAAAAACATGCAAGCTCCCTTGTCCAGATAGTCCATGTACTTGCATTCGAACTCCTAAATGAATGCCATTTAGTAGATCCACTGATTGTTTGGCAATCAAGTCTAGGTAAAATATTTTCTTCTTCAACCAACCAAAAGAATCGACGAACTGTAGAGTACTCGCTTGATCCAGGTGTACATAATCTTGTATTGCACCAATCTACAATCCCACGTGCATCTTTAAATTTTACTGCATCCTCAAATTTTAATTGTTGTCTAGCAAGAATTCTTTTAACACATGCACCAGCTCCATCATGTTCTCCTTTACCATGTCCAGCTTCAAAAAAATTCCACATATGTTGGACATTATTCTCCTTGTGAACCCTACATAACCAATAGAACATTCGAGCATTCTTGAACTGCCCCGTACAATTATCTGACCATATAAGATGTTCAGTCATCTGGATTCCTCTTTCTCTTAAATTTGTATAAAATATATTGAAACAATATTGAACAAACTCTGACGAGTGTAACCGATTGTCACTCAAATAGAAATGATACTCCCTCAAAACTTTTCTATCATTCTCTGTGCTATCATCTGCATGTCTATAAACAATATGAACAAACATAGCAACCTGCACTGAATTGTAATATTGTGATTGAATTTCCTCTTGCGGAGCTAAAGTATAGTTTTCTGCAAAATCAACCACTGATAGTATAGTACCAACTGGAAATGTGTTTCTACATTCACGAAATTGTCCATCAAGCCATCGAGCTTGTTGAGAGTGCTTGACATATTTTGGTATAATTTTACTTTTAAATTCTGATATGAATGCATGCACACTAACCTTTTCTGTAATTAAATCACAACGCTTTCCAAATTTTCCATCTTTTAAAGAATATTCAACATTCTTAAATCTTTTAACATCCACTAATTGTTGTCCAAAATCATTTTCAACACTTTCATGCATACAAACTCTTAACAAAGAAAGATTGCCACAACTAATGCATTGTCCAGAAATACATGAACTTAAATAAAAACCTTTTTCATTAGATCTTTCACAGAACAAACTTGATATAAACTCTTTTATTGCTTCAGTTGGCATATTAATATCACATTCATGTATAATCATGTTACGATGTAAAGTACAACGTATATATTGAAACACATCATAATAGTAACGAAATTGAACATGCGTTTTACAACAACAAGATATTCGTTCCTTATTAATCTTTACATACCATGGTTTGCATTTTTCAAAAGATCTTTGACTTATTTTAATATTACCAGGTAACACTAATTCATCACAAAATTTTCTATAAAATTCAGTTTGCGTTGTATCTAATAGGTGTTTTGGATGAGGATCGCGAACTTTGGACCCCACTCTTAATTTTAAAACATCTCTAACATTAGACGATATCCTAGTATTATCATGCCAATATTTTTCGATCAAAGATCTGATTTCAACATTTAGTTTCATGTCAGATCTCGGGAGTCGACCACTAAAACTCCAACATTGGTTAATTGGATCATTTTCTATACTTTCTCTTCTTTTTGCCGCTCTTACCAATGTTTTAGGATGTATTTTTAGAATTCCACTAATATTGCTTACCATTCTTCTATTCAAAGTTGTTTTATTCACTATAGCAGTTGTTATAGCTCGTCTTGCTGCATTTTTATCTTTGGATCGACTATTACTTCCAATAGACTCAATGGCACTAGCAACAGTAGACATAGCATGTTTTAGTGATTGATCTTTTTTTCTTGGTTTAACAAAAATGCCTAACATTTTCATTACTTTTCTCATTTTCCACATTCTCATTAATTGCATCATTAGTTGACATTGAAATGATAGTTTTTTACGATAAAAAAATTCCTTATATAATCTATTGGCATGTGTTCTTATTTGTCTCCAAGAAATTTTACCAGGAAGATTATCCAAAACATCTCTTTCAATTTTGAAAAAATATTTCTCATTTTCAACATCACTTCCTAGATTTTCATTTTCATTTTCAACTTCAAAACGATTTTCATTTTCAACAACAAAACGGTTTTCATTTTCATTTTCAACAAAAGGATTTTCGTTTTCATTTTCAACAACAAAACGGTTTTCATTTTCATTTTCAACAACAAAACGGTTTTCATTTTCATTTTCAACAAAAGGATTTTCGTTTTCATTTTCAACAACAAAACGGTTTTCATTTTCAACAACAAAACGGTTTTCATTTTCATTTTCAACAACAAAAGGATTTTCATTTTCATTTTCAACAAAAGGATTTTCATTTTCATTTTCATTTTCAACTACAATTTGTTTCAAATTTTGATCTCTACGAATATTATCAATCTCAACATTGTTATATCCAGCTTGTTTTAAATCTCCTATCAACACTATTTCCATTTCATTCAAAAGTGGATTTGAAGAAGTACCTGGATTTGTGCCCATTGAAACATTCTCCATAGCATTAATAGAGGGATTTGAAGACATACCAGGAGTAGTTTGCATAATCATATTAGTTTCCACATTCACCTCTTGCAAACTTGCATCATCTATATCCATGGTCTCCTCAATGTTTTTATCTTCAATAGTTGTGGAATTGGATGCTTCAGCATTGTTCATTGATTGAATCTTTACTCTTCTATCTCTTTGCCTTTTTGCCTCCTTCACTCTCTTTGCTTCAATTTCTTCAGGGGTTAATAGCTTCCTATCTTTCCTCTTATTACGACTTTGTGATCCCATGATTAAAAAATTTATGAAGCATGTAATGTCAAAAACTTGAATGTGTTTCAAATCCTTCAAACAAGTACCAATTCAACAAAATTCCACTCAAATAACGTCTCCATGATGGCTTCTATCAAAATACCAACAATACTTCAAGTTGATGGACCTGCAAAAGAAAGAAATATGCCAAAGAATGCTGCAAGAGTCGCTGTCGGCCGTACTGTAGGGCAAGTTGCAGAAATGACAGTCATAGTACAGTATTATTAAAAAAAGGGCAAATATAAAACGGGATCCTGTTTTATATAACGGGATCCCATTTTATAAAACGGGATCCTGTTATATAAAACAGGATCCCGTTTTATATAACGGGATCCCATTTTATAAAACGGGATCCCGTTATATAAAACGGGATCCCGTTTTATTCACCACCGATGCAGTAGTAAACGGGATCCCGTTTTATAGAACGGGATCGCGTTCTATAAACGGGATCCTGTTATTCAAAATTTGAATTTTAGGCTCGGGTTTTGCTTTGTAACCCACTTCAGAAAATGCTTTGGGGACCCGACCCTGACCTCTGGTCCTAGTTTGACCTGCACCTTGAAGGCCCTGTCAATGTTACAACAAAATAGTGACTTTGGGCATATATTTAAAGGCCTATTTTGCAGAATATTTTGACGAAATTAAAACCCATTATAGAGGAGACAATGTAGATTCTAAATATGTAATTTTTTTTATAATTAAATTATTTTTTTTATTTTTTAATCAATTTATGATGAAATAGGTTCATAACCTTGAATTATCAGGGTTTTTTAATATTTTAATAACTTTTTATTAAAATATTTTTTTGTAAAACAAATTGTATGAAAACGTACTTTAGACAATTCTTTTCAATTTAAAAAAAAAATTTAAAAAATGTTAAGTTTAGGTCATCTTATGCGTGACGTACACGATGATTTTTTAAAAGACAAAAAATGACCAATAAAAAATTAATAAAAAAAAAATTATTCAATAAAAAATTACAAATAAATATGGAAAACGTGCTTCAGTGAGTTACAAAGCTTTTCCCAAAAGGATTTTGAAAAATATGATTATTTAGGTCAAAATATGGATGACGTACACGTACATGGTATAGTAAAAAAAAGTGACTTTTAAACAGTGGTTTTTAGAAACGCCTATTCAAAATCAATTTCTATCATCTGGGTATTGAAAAAAATTACATATTTGAAAACTAGACTCCGAGTACTACATTTCATATTTAGTGACTTTTTCCAAGATTCCACCTTTAAGTGCTTCAAATTTTTAGGTCAAATGTGACAAATTCTGAAAATCAGGAAAAACACTTCCACTTTTTGGCCAAAAAGTGGACACAACTTCTTGCACACACCCTAGTTAAATGCACTCCTAGAAGGACACAACAATTTGATATTTTATTACTATCAGTCAATGTATAGTCATTTGAAATTTACTATGGATATGACTAGCAATTGGTCTCAAATTCACGAGTTTGAGCTAAAATCTACATGTATTCAAACTGTTTGGAAGTGAAAATCAAGAAGCAACACTTGAAGCATAAGTTCTTCACTTCAAGATTAACACATGTATACAATTTTATCCCCCTTAAAATACATGATTTAGGTCCTTTTATAGGATAAGGAACCCAGAATCAGTTACAATGAATCAATGGTTGCTATCACATCACAAAAATTAATGGCACATAATTGTAGTACGTGAATGCTAGTTGGCATTCTTAACAATTAGCAATGGTGACAATTGGCATCTTTGTCATTACATGGCACCAGATGTCTGGTTGATCAAGATAACATCCCAAATTGCATGACTAGTTTGAATATCCTATTTCCTCCTATCGTAATATCTAGTTTCCAAAGCATGTGGGACATATCCAGATGATCAAACAATGTCAGGTTAGCAAAATAATGTGAACTTTAGAAAAGAATGGTCTTACTCTATTTTTATACTTGTACTCGATTCAATTATATACTCCTGTACCTCTTGAGCTCTATAGTTGTTGTAAGCTATCAAAACTGGAGTTATCTCCCTCTTGTCATAAGCCTATGCCTTATTCTTTATGATTTCCTATGCTTCAAAATGACTTTCTATTGCTTCTCTTCTTCTAGATCTAGACTTCACTTGTGCATTAAATGCTTTGATCTTCATATGCTTTCTAATTTATAGCCACCTCATTAAAATACTGTATAGGGTTGTCAAGAATTCTCTAAAAATTACCCTTAAATTCTCCAAGGGCTGTCTAGACATCATACTTCACCTTGACACCTACTAGATCTTCAAGTACTTCCACCCCATATATCAGAAGTTCTCATGCCTTTTGATTCAATTTGCTCATCCTCTCTTGACATTCTTTCAGGAGGTCACGTTTGAACTTCAACTCCTTGATCCAGACAGGTAATAATGGCATAACCCTATTGGTCAAGATCCCTTTCTTTAACATGACATTGTTGTTGGCATCTTGAATGGCTTTTAGCCTAACCAACTCAATGTCATTTTTCTCCAACCTATCCTTACACTCTTCTTCTAAGAACTCAATCTTATCTTTGAGTGGAGCGATGGCATTCCAATTTGAGATTACCATCTTTATCACATCCTCCCCTATTGTTAGGAATTTCTTGACCCAGTTCTCCATAATAGTTGCTTAATATTTTTGGACGTCAAGTCTTGCAACCTATTCATGTGTTATCAATGCAAGATTGGATGGGAGCTTTGGCACAAATTTTCCAGACATTACAAGTCCCTTAATAAAATTCTAGAGTTGGAAAATTTGTCCTTTTAACTCCCTCTTCCTCTTCTTGTCCTTTAGGACCCTGGTAGTTGTCACTTCCACATTCTCCCAAAGCTCATTGATGTAGCCAACAACATACACTCAATAGAATTGTGCCATTGATCATGTGTGAAAGCTAAAGATTTGAAATAACTAGAAAAAATAAATTCTATTCACCAACTCTTCTACTACAATGAGAGAAAACTCTCTTATATCCAAGAAAACAAAAAAAATAAAAAAATTACCTTTTTTGGCAAATTTTGACAATTGTCAGATTTTTCCATTTTAGGTAATTTTACATGCATATCTTGAGAATCCAGTTTTTTTCCAAAAACTTCCTAAAACTAAGGTAGGATGAAATGCCAACTAACATCCTAAATTTGAAACATGAGTTTTGAGATATTAACAAAAACAACTTTAAAAAAGCTAGGAAAAAACACTAAATTGCCATTTTGAGGGCCAAGATGAAAGTTTCAAGTGACAAAAAAGTGCCAAAATGGGGTCCAACCAACTAGGGTGGGTTGGGAATCCACATGCCAACTCATATAGCATCCTCTTGTAAAATTTCAGCCCAAACCCACATCTAAATCAAAAGTTATGACCTCCGGAAGTCCCTGCATCTCTCAATTATCTCTCTCTCAAGTAGCATGACCCAAATTAATGGTGGTCATCTAGAAGTCTTCTAAGTTTATTTCTCCTTTGTTCAAGTTAGTAATGGGAGTAGTCAATTGGGCTATCCTTACCCCTGTTGCATCCCTCTAGATGGAGGACATTATTCATGCCTTCCTTTTTATCTTGGGCACTTCTACAAAAATTATTTTAAAATCAAATGGAATTGATTGAATGTGGAGTGGCAATACCTCTGAAGTCAACTAGTTAGAAATGCCCTGATCTAGTTGCTCATCTTGCTGGCCATGTGTCTCATCAGGAAATTCCTGTTCTTCATCTAGTCTAACCTAATCTTGACCATCTTGTTGGTCTTGTGTCTAGTCATCTTGTGGGTGGTCCTATTCTAGATCAAGTTCCTTTTCTTTATTTTGGTCATCTGGTTACTCTATATCATATTATTTATTCACGTCAACCAAGTGCTCTTCCATATCCTTTTCTTTGTTCTAATCCACATCTGCTTCTTGATGTTCTTCTTTATATTAACCATTTGAAAGTGTCACTTCACCTTGTTCCTTTTCTCCATCTAGATGTTCCTTACTAATTACCACCTCTTCTTCCACATCCCTATTTACTTTCTCCTCTTCTGCCTCAAGCAATTTATCTTCCTCAACCTTATATACAACATCTAGTTGGCCATTGCCTTATTGGAGGGCATCTTCTTTTACCTATGTATCCAAAACCTCATCTAGATGTGGGACTTTGACCTAAGTAGATGTATCCTGTTGGGATGTATCTAGATGTTGGACATCTAGTATCTCTTTATTAACCACATTTGATTCTTTGTCTTATGGCATGTCTTGTTACAAACCATCTAGATGTGGTACATCTTCATGTGAAGTATCCAGTTGGCCTATATCTAATTGTGCAATGTCTAGTTGCCTCTACTATACATCATCTAGAACTTCTTTGTGAACTTCCTCTAAAAGAATTGGGACTTCTTCATTAACTTCTCCTTCCAATAGAATGTCATCCTTTATTCCTTCCACCACCTTTTCAATGTGAATAACAAGCACCTTCTGACACATTGAAAGAACTTTATCAAATAATGGATCCTATTTAGCAATAGTTAGGAATGCCCCAGGAGTAAAAATGATTTGCGAGACCTCAACAATAGAGGAAGTTGCTTGCAAAATTATTTCCACATATATCCCTTCAATCACTTCATCATCTAACAATTCAACTACTTCTGTCAATGGGAATTATGGAGGTGTAGGAGTTGTTGCTTGAGCCTTCATCTACTCTACCTTATCCTCTTTTACTTTTATGAAACCTTGTAGCTTTTCTTGTTGTGCATCAACATGACCCTGTTGTGCCCATGATACTTCTTGTATTGACACTTGTTGCATATCCCATTGTGATTCTTTTCCTTTCCCTTTGAGGGATGTCTTCTCCACCAATATATCCAACTAGCCCAATACTTTAGTGGATGTTGTCGAACCAATGTAGTTCAATGGGATAGCTTCCACTAGTTGATTTGGATTTGAGGTGGTCAAGGTAACTGGTAGGCTTTCATTGTTCAACCTAGTTTGGTGGATATAATTGCTATAATTATGCCCTTAGTTATGATCTCCTATGTCGATGATGTCCCTGCCTTATCCATCTTAGCTTCCTGGACTCTTCTCTTCTTAACCGAGAATTCATCATACTCCACATCCTCCCTATTGTGCTTCCTTTTACCCTTCTTGCTTAGGTAAATTATCATCACATCCCTAGCCCTTAATGCTTGAAAGTGGGCATCTAGTTGTAGCTTGGTTCCATATAGAACTCCTTTTAAAATGAGATCTATTGATGTCTCTTCAGGGTATGTCCAATCTGGATCACTTATTGTCTATGTTCGTAACTAGGATGTAAGAATTTCTAATCATCATCCTTTACCTAAGGGGACACTTCATGTGTATGCAATGTATTTATTTTCTGGATTGTGAGACTTTGGTACTATTGTTTCCCAACTTCACAGTCATCCATGCAGTCTACCTAATTATCCTCAATGCGAGGTTCATGTTGGATCTTCTTATTAATATACTTCTGGATCCTATAATAATGATCATATACCCTCTTCAACATTAAGGGTTGTAAGTGGAACACTTGGAGTTCTTGGTTTGATGTCTTTAGATTTATCAGGCCTTGGCATCTGTATTGGCTGACCTTAATAGGGAACTTGACATTCCCTCTACTAAATTTATCCTGAAATGCTTCATAAGATTTGATTATTTGTCAGGTGAGTTCACATAGAATAACTATATCTGATGGAATTGTAGGAGGGATGTAGGGATATCCAATAAACCCATCCATTTGGATGCATGTGAATGTTGGGAACTACATAAACCAACTACCATGAGGATCTATGGTACTTTATGCGTCAGTTGAGATCCTTTTGGCTCTGTCTCCTTCAATCATTTGGAATAGCCACATATGAAAGGCATCATTTACTCTTCTATAATTTAGAAGTGATTGACTTCTTTCCATTTGAGGATAATATTTATATATTGGATTTTGTCCTGGTTTGTTTCCTAGTGTACCAACCTTCACCAGTCCAATAAACTATGCCCTAACTACACATGAGTATATACCATATAAGAGGACATATGGAAGACCTTGGTCTTCTTGAAGGATCTCAAAGTGAATGTCATCACTTATTGCCTATGCCTCGTGCACCATGCATGTGTCCTCTTTCACCATTCAGATGTATGCAAACATGCATGGATCAAATGTCCTAGCTTCTATCAAACCCACCATCCCGCTTAGTATAGTAATCATATATCTAACTTCTTCATTGAAGTCACTTCAGTAGAGTGTTTGTACCATTTTGACACTACCTTTGACTTCTTGTTGTCAGCTAACCTTGAGGCAAAAATCAACTTTCTACAAGTCTCCTCATTTACCTTGTACTCTACATCCATTCTATCCTTCTCAAACTTATGCATCTGAGCTTGCATGGGTAGATTGAAAGTGTGACTGATGCTCTCGAGAGATAGCTCTACATAAACTCTACCCTCTCTTATTACATGATGTTTGGTTGGATCATATTTGTGAATGCACTGGAAAACTAGCTCCTAAGCATCCATTGCCAACAAAAATCCCATGGATTTTAGAAATCTTCTCCTTACTATGTTTTACGTGAACAGGCTCATGTCCTGTGCACTGAATTTCTAGTCATACATGGTGAGGCCAAAGTTCCCTAGGTTTGTATTTGTAACTATCCCAAACAAGGGCCAAATTTCATATGAGTAGCCCACACCCTTAAAATTCTCCATATCCTTAGCTCAATTAGCCATTGTACCTACATCCATCAACAAAAAAACACAAAGTTACCCTAGATATAATTTCTTAGTGTTTACCATTTACTTTTCCCCCTAGTAGATTTAAATTTAGATTTACCCTATGAAAGATAAAATCCTAGTACTGTGTGTAATTTTAACTTCACATCGGTAAGAAATACAAATTAACATTTACTGTATGGTGAATTTGAATTTAAATCAATGTAAACTAACTGTAATTTCATGATTAGGGTTAACAGAGTTCTTACATACATGCATACCATGTAATATATCACCTTTATACTCATATAATACCACTATTTAGATATCTAGTCATAATGTTTCTAGCACTATCACTTTCAGATTACAACTTCACCTTGAACTTGACAACTTTGTAACTCACTCTACTAACCTTGTAAATTGCTCTCCAAAT
The DNA here is from genome assembly GCA_027924645.1 of Cunninghamia lanceolata. Taxonomy (NCBI): domain Eukaryota; kingdom Viridiplantae; phylum Streptophyta; class Pinopsida; order Cupressales; family Cupressaceae; genus Cunninghamia; species Cunninghamia lanceolata. The sequence continues at coordinate 16,932,268 of BSBN01001807.1, read as the reverse complement.
TGCTCTTTTGTTCACTTGGTCACTTTGGTAATGAATTATGAAGATAAAATTCACTTTTAAACAATCAAAAAATCTATAATTATAGATTGAATTTAATGAGATCTACATTAGGTGAGCATTAATGGCAGAGGAGTGGGAGAATATACCAATTTTGACATGCTTTTGGTTTTTTAAATTTTTAATCCAAACAAATAATCTCAATGGCTTTAATTAACCATGGATTACATCTAACTAGATGTAGAACATTCAAAATTCTAATGTCCATAGGTTCAATTAGAATGTTTGGTTAAGAAATGTCAGGTTTGATGATATCAGGTTTGACCTCAATGTTTAGTTTGACCAAGATGTCTATATCAAGCAGGTATATCAGGTTGGAATATGTCAAGTTGTAAGCATGACATCATGTTCACTTATCCAAATGCTACTAGATTTGAAAATCCAACTAGATGTTAAACAAGGGATAAACCAAATTTACCTTGTGCAAGATCAGGTTTGGGTCAGTGTATAAATAGTAATGGAAAAATATCTAGATAAAATTGCTTTATGGGCTAACCGGATGTGGATGTTGATCGTTAAACTTGTAAACGTCATGTTCACCATTGGAAATGTCTAGTTGGAATAACTTGCTTAAATTTCAATAAATTTTTACAAATTTCCAAAGGTGACCCTAACAAAAATTTGATGCTTTATCTATCTATGCCTTTACTTAGGAAGTTTGGAATTCAAAATTGTTGTTTTTGGTAACTTCACATTTTTTCTTTACCACCAAACCCAAACAAGAAGAGAAAACATGAAAAAAAGAAAAAAATAAATTGGCGGTCCTCATTTTGCTAGGAGTGAAATGGGGTGTGTTGTGAGACCATACAACAAATTGGAACCAAATAAAACATCCAAAATTTTAAACAATTTAGGAAGTTAAATAAAATTTAACTATAGAACTTCCAATTATCATAACATGTTAATGTGCCTTCAAGCTAAGAAAAGTATATTCAACAGTATAATAGAAACTTTCATAGGAATTTTAGGTGTGTGGAAATGATTTATTCCCTTCCTTAGAGAATCCAGAAAATAGTAGCTATTTGCATTAAGCTACTATAGAGAAAAAGCCCTACATTTTGAGTATATATTTTGGTTCATGGTTAGACTCAATTTTGATTTAGAGGGACAGAGTCCAATCAATAGAAACAATAGTCAAATATAAGGAAGAGAGTCACGACATAAATATATAATGTTTGTGATGGTCTCCTTCCTCATTGAATGTTTTTTTTAAGACAACAAAAAGTGGAATGCACGTGTCGTAGTGGTGCACCACAAAGTATTTTAGTTTTTGATAGACTCTTTCTGTTGCATCATTGGCTAAGGAATTACACATGGCAACGATGTACATTAACTTTTATCGAGCATAGTTTGTAGGTTTATTTTCACGTCATTCGCTGTAATGTGGACAATGGAATCCACATGTCATATCCTTGTATGATTTGGAGGCTAGCAGTTCTGATAGTCTTTTCTATTGTGCCACTGGGTAAAGAGTGACATGCAACTTCACCGCATGTAATATCAGTATGGAATTGGGAGCGGTGTACATATATGGTGGGCCCCTTTTTGATTCATGAAACTTTGAGTTCTAAGGAGTTTTGGTGAGATCTGATGGATAAGAGAAAAGAGATAGACACATGGCACCACCACGTAGCTTCAAAGGAGAAGTTTTCTAATAGTGTCTTCCTATTGTATCATTGGTTGAGCCTCTCCATATGGTAGCTTTTCTTCATGTAGATTATTGTAACTCATGCAGATTAATGAGTCTCTTAAGAGGCAATTTAAACTGTAGGTGGTAGTTTTCTATGCTTTTGTTTCATTTAGCTTTTAGTTTCTTTAGTGATCTCCACTTAGTAATTAGTATAAAAGAAAGATCTACAGTTTGTTACAAGGATGGAAAAATATTTAATACAATAGTAAAAGACTAAAATCCTTCACGGGTGCTTCTGAGAATAGATTGAATATTGTGTATCTGTGTAATTTTGGCCTTGTATGCTTTGTTGTCCATTCACCAATGAAGAGAAATAATGTTATGTTCTAATTTGTGTTAGTCTCTAATGTATTACATTTGTAATATTGTGTCTTATATGATTCATTTCTAGTAATAACATCTACAATCTGCTATGAAATCATGCACATATGCTCTTTGAAAAGCTATGATTCATCTTGTTATTATTAGTAATTGAAAATAGTGAGTCTTTTCCTCTTCTATAATCTAAATCTATATTGACACATTGCCTTAGTGTAGGTTTCATTCTACATTCATTTAAATTCAACATTCTTTCTCTTTTCCCACACATAAAATAATTAAAAGACATAGCTTCTATAAAGTCCAGAGGTTATCTCGAAAGTGAGTCCCACATTTCAAGATTTCCCATTATTTTGAGTTTGATGTAACTTTTACTATCAATAGTTTTTGGAATGGCCGGTGGGACAATTTTAGTTGCTAGATTGGAGGCTTGATTGCATGCACCAAGGGCCTATCATGAGGAGTCATTTAGCAAATAACCTGGGACTTCTAGTTTTGCCATTGGTAATTGTCACTTATAGAAGAATCAGAGCAGGCACATCAGCAGTACAGATGGCTCAGTCGACACCCCCAAGGAATTTTGTTAATTGGAACAATGGAATCCCATTGATTCCTCCAACACCTCCAGATACAAGAGAAGACATTAAAACTCTAGTTGAGCATTCGTAGGATTTGTCAAATGTGTGCACATTGCACTATGTGGTAGACTAGAGTGTGGCTCTGTGATTGCTTGCAACATCATTTAAAGGAAAATCTTTAGACTAGTATCATGTCATGCCCATATTTCCCATGCAGTCATGACACCCATCACACGTGTCATGTCCACATTTGTCATGTGGTCATGACATGAAATATCAAAAATTTTGCAACGCTTCCCTAGAAACCCCCTCACACATGTAAGCATGCTCGGTGGCGTTACGCATAGGGCGTAAACATGACAGTTGAATACAGGGTAATGCATTCACTTGCGCACACCAATTTGCAATGAAAGCCAACTAGGGGGTCGATGCAACGTGATTAACATCGCCAATAGGGTTACGATCAGTGATAGAAACCCTAGGTTAACCTAAGTGAATGATGGGATTTTGACGTAAGTCAAAATCAAAAGCCAACTTTCAAGTGCATGCGAAAAATATAATTTAATACCAAAACCTAATGTCGATAACTAGCAAAAACAATAATTTAAACCTAAGCAAGGTTAAATTTCACTAACCTAGCTAAACCCTAAATTCTAGAAAAATTCAGCAGCATAACACCTCATGGGCATGATTAGGGTTTGTTGAAATAAAACTAAATTTGATCGAAAGTTTCCTAGGTTGGTTTTAAATTACCTATGTTACACTAGTTAAATTGGTAGATCAATTAAATAGATTAATTGAACATTTTTCAACAAAGCTCGATCAATTTGTTCTCCTTCATGTTTTCTATCAATCAGAGTTATCATTGCATCCTTTACATTATTCCTAATTTCTTGGTAGATTAGATCACGGAAGCATGTTATACTAACCTCATATGCATAGTTTACTAGGTTTCCAAGTTGGATTAAAATGGCTAATTTAATTTTGCTAAATAATTTACTCTAAAATGATTAAAAAGAATATTAAAATTAAATTAATAACAATGTAGTTTATATTGTCCTCGTCGAAATTAGGGTTGAAAGCAAAGGTTTTACCCAATTGTTTAAAATAATTACATCTCAATAATTAATTTGGTGTAATCATTAAATAAAACAATAAAAATCCCTCTTCAATAAACATATTAAAAAAATAATAAACTATAAATTCCCTCTAGTCATAAACTATTCTATTTAAATTTTTACCTTATCCCTAAACAATTAAAGTTAGGAACATTTCCAAAAGAATTAAAGATTACCCAATTCCTTATTTATCTCAAACCCCACTTTTAAAAATATATTTAAAACAATGAAAGAAAATTAATAAAAAGAGTGGGAAATAAAAAAAAATAAGGGCAATTTTAAATAACCAAGCCCTAAAAAGTTCTCACAATAGAAAACTAATTTCCTTAAGGACAAAAAGCCCTAACCCTATTTTCTCAAATCCCATTTTCTTTTCTCCTTGTTTGCTTTTTTTGTTCTCCTCTTCTCTTTTTTTTTCTCTTCTCATATTTTGTTTTGGATTTGTGTTTGTAGGTTTAATGGAGAGCCATTTATGGGAGTGCATATGTTCTATATATATATATCTGTTGTGGATGTGGGGTTTACTACCCATAGAGGGGGCCGAAAGGAGAGTAGCAGAGCTGTGTGGAGGTAGCACTGCTAGGCAGCGGTGGCGTCGGTAGAGGGGATGGACTGTAGGGAGGCCGCAGGGTAAAGGGACCAGTGGCGAAGGAGGTAGTAGTGTCGATGGGAGGAGAGAGGCCCACGGGGGCAAAAGGGGAAGTGGGAGTGTGGGGAGGGGGCAGAGCCCCCACCCACATCCCACACAGTGGGTTGTGGGTGGGGGCTCCGCCCCCTCCCCACACCCATACAATAAGCAGCGGCAGTGGGGGGTTCGAACCCCCCCAAACCCTTCCAATTTTTTTTTTATATATTTAAAAACTGTAACAAAAAAATACAGTTAGGTTCACATTCTTTACACAGCAAATTTGTTTCTTATGGGTTTTATTTTTATAATTATATATATATATATATATATATATATATATATATATCCACTGCTGTATACACAATTTTAGTACTATTTTTTTTGAAACAGTATAAATAAAAAACAATTTATATTCAAATTGATATAAAAATATACATACAAATATATATATATATATATATATATATATATATATATATATATATATATAATATTTCAAATATACATTTCTCCTTCAAAACTCATAGATTTTCTTTATAACAAATAAGCAAAAGATACATTTTTCTTTAATAGAATTATATAGGGCAAATGAACATATCTTTTTGTAAAAAAAACATATTTCCACATAATCATTTCTTAAATGAATTTATTCATTATATATATATTTAAAAGCAAATGCATTTGATTAAATACTTCAAATATATAGCAACAACTAAATTTCTTTTTCTAAGGAATTAAAATGTGATAATTTTCATTCTACCCCACATAGATAAAACAACAACTATCCTATTTCTTTATTTAAAAAATAATAATCATACAAATAAAATAGCAATATGACCATATTTTTCTTTCATTACTCTATTTTTTGTTGAATCACAAGCATTTAAATCAGCAAATTAAAATTTCTATTGCATTGTAAATAGTATCATACACACAAGTAAAATCATACTTTTACAACATGCGAGAGAGAACAAGGTTCTCCTCTTTTTGAGATCTAACAATGATACAAAGCCTAACATGGCCATGTTCTCTCAAGAGCTAAAAAATAAATGAGATAACAACTCTTAAGAACAATGATAATTTTCCACAACTCCACATAGCTCCCAATATCCTGCAATAACACAAAAAGGGAAAAGAAGCCACAACAACATGCTCTCCTCCCTACCATTGACTCACTCATGAGTCACCCCTGAGTTAGGAGGTCATCCTCACACTAGGAAAAACTCAAACCATAACACAACATTGCATTCAACACCCAAAACAATTTACTCCCATAGCTATCACAACACAAAAAAACTCACTCAAGATGAGTTCAAATGGGGCAGGGGAGTGGACATCTCTCAACTCAAGAGTGCCACTCCAAAACTTCCCAATACAAATACCTCTCAAGGCCTCAAGCCAACACTTTAAACATAGTTTCACAAAGCTTTCATTTGGCTCTCAAGCCATTTCACATATTGCCCTCAAGGCTCCAACTCCACAAAACCAAGGATGTGATCTTGAGGAGGTTCACTTCTCCCCCACCCCACACATGTTCAGCATCTTCTCCCAAGTAGGAGAGGCTCTCATAACTCCCATACAATTTTTTTTTCCCCAACAACAATAAGTAAAAACTCAAAATGGAAATTCATACACAGCATCACACAAGTAAATAAAATGAATAAGGGAAGGCATTAGCCTTGAAACCTACCTTATAAAGCCCAATTGGAAGGTAGTTGAGAAGAGCTCCTCTAACTCCTTCTCTAAGTTGAGCCTCCAATTTTTCCTCCAACTTTTTCCCCAAAATAATTAAAATCAAAAAAATTGCCAAAAATTCAACAACCCCATCCCTCCCTTCAAGAGGGATTAAAATAGGCTCTTGTCATGAGCCTTGAGGAATAGGGAGTTGACACATGTCACCTCCTCACTCATCCTCCCAAATACAAGCAAGACTCTTGAAATGGGGTGGTGACACATGTCATTCACCCACCCCACCAAGTCTCTCTCCCCTCCACTTGTCCTCTCTTAAACATGTGGGAAAGAAAGGTGGAGCTTAAGAAGGAGTAGGTGCCACATGTGCCCCAATCCTCTCCTCCTAAGAAAGACCACACAATCCCAAGGTACCCTCACCAATTGTGGGAGAGACTTGGAGTAAAGTTCTCCACAATTAAGGGGTCTTGAAGACTCCCCCAACCTAGGTAAGATTAAAGGAAGAGATTGAGTGTTTGACCCACTCATCCTCTCCCTCCCAAGCTTCTATTTTCGTCACTTTACTTCAGGGTGAAGTCAAAGTTACCAAATGGAAGTTTACCTAAGGTTACACAAGCCCAAATGACCCCTAGACCCTAGGGGTACAACCCAGGGTCAAGTTTAACCCATTTTGAGCACTAAAGGTTGAGTAAAAAAACATAAAAAGGGATCTTAAAAATTATAACTCAAAAATGAAATTCAAATGACACTACAACTTACAACACCAATTAGAAATCAAATAAAAGAAGGGAGACCTAACCCAACTAACAACATGCAAAAACATTACAAAAATTCATCATGCAACATAGTTGATCTTGGTTCTTCTTGGAACTAGATTAGCTTCACAAGGGAAAACAACACCATGTGTGGGATGATCTCTAAGTATCTGTGGCTTCGTTAGAAACACTTGTGTACTCAAATGAAATGTTAATCCCACATGTATATAATAGCCGAAGCAAAGTGAAACATACACTCACATCATCACATGATCATATAAGCATCAAGGAAAACACATTACAATTAAATTCTAAATTCTGCATTTCAACCATCCATCCCAAGATAGAATCACATAATAAATTTCTAACTAACATCACATGAATAGTATCCCAATAACATCATAATATAAACCATATGTCCAACATCGTCATTAAATCAATATCAAGTTCTAATCACATCGTAATCTTGCTAAACATAATAAATCCACATACAGCATAAAGTCTAATAGTCCTTAAATTCAGAATCAACAGTCCCATAAGTCTAGTAAGTATCGCCAACAGTAAAATATAGTAGTCAAATATAAGGGAATGAAAAGGTAGGCCTCACATCCTCCCCCCCTAAGACTGTACTTCCTCCTAGAAGTCATCAAAGAGGTGAGGATAAAGGGCCCTCAATCTCGCTGCATCCTCCCATGTCACCATGACCTCATTGTACATGTCCTACTAGACCCTAACCTTGTCCAACTCTCGACCTCGAAGGCCCAATGTCTGATGAGCCAATATCTGAATTAGCTCCAAAGCCAGCTGATCGTCTACCTCTACTTGAAGAGCACTTCAATCCAATACATGAGATAAATTAGATATGTAACGCCGTAAAATAGAAACACAAAAAACATCATGGATACACGACAAGCTAGGTGGCAAGGCTAGATGATAGGCTACAGGTCCTATCTGCTCCAAGATCTCAAAAGGTCCAACAAAATGAGGTGCGATGTTAGAGCCCTTTCCATAATGGATTGGAATCTTGTGCGGTCGTACTGTCAAGAACACTCTTTCCCCAACTGAGAAGCTTCGGCCTACCCTCTTAGCATCAACATACTTCTTATGTCAATCTTGAGCCTCTTGAAGTCAAAGTCACCTGCTACTCCATATCCTGCACCAACTCTAGCCCTATCATAACCCTGTCCTCAATACGATCCCAACTCAAAGGTGTCCTACAAGGTCTACCATACAATGCCTAAAAAGGAGGCATACCCAACGAGCTGTGATGCCCATTGTTTTAGGAAAACTTAACTAGATACAGATACTCCTCCCATCTGCTCTAGTGATCCATAATGTACATATGGAGCATCTCCTCAAGAACCTAATTAACTCTCTCTATCTATCCATCAGTGTCAAGATGATAAGTGGAACTGAAGTTGAGCTGTGTACCCAATGCCTGCTGCAAGGCTCTCCAAAAGGCTAAAGTAAACACTGAATCCCTGTTAGAAATGATACGATGAGGTACCTCATGTAATCTAACAATCTGATCCAAGAATACTCTCGCCATAGATGGTGCATTGTACATCATGCGTACATGTGAGAAATGTGCCACCTTGGTCAACTTGTCAACCGTCACTATGATGGCATCATGGTGGCATGATGACATAGGAAGACCAACAATGAAGACCATGGAAATGGTGTTTCATTTCCACTTAGGTATCTTGTGAGGGTATAAAAGACCCACGGGATGCTAATGCTCAGCCTTGACCCTCTGGCACTCAAGGCAATGAGCAATAGCCTTGACCCTCTGGCACTCAAGGCAACGAGCAACATACTCTGCAATATCTCTTCTCATACCTACCCAATGGTATAATTGTTGCAAGTCGGCATGCATCTTCTTCACCCAGAGGTGTGCTGCATAAGGTGCTCTATGAGCCTTTGAAAGCATGAAGGTCACCCACACGGGGTACATAGATGTGCTATCAATGTCTAAGCAACCCATCTGACTCAAGGGAATATCCTACAAATTTGCCCTTAAGGGCCTTCTATTTCTGGATCTCCTACTGCACCTCAAGAAACCACTCATCCTCAGGTAGATGATGTATGATGCGCTCTTTCATGTCCACACTCAAGGTCAAGGTTAGGATCCCGTGGTGCCTTCGACTCAAAGCGTCAGTGACCACGTTCTCCTTCCCTTTGATGTAGTGGACATCAAAGTCTTACTTTCATAGAAACTCCATCCAACGCCACAGGTAGGTGTTTAAATTTGGCTGTGTGAATATGTATTGCAAGCTATGCTGATATGAATGGAGCTCAAAGAAACAACCCAAATGAAAGTGTCTCCAATGAACAAGAGCATGTACCACTTCCGTGAGCTCTAAATCATGAGTAGGGTAGTTCAGCTCATGTGTCTTGAGCTTACGCAACTCATATGCAATCGCTCTACCACCTTGCATAAGCACAACTCCCAAACCCTCAAGTGATGCATCTATGCAAACTACAAAATCCTCTGCAGGATCTAGAACCGCTAATATGGGAGTACTGATAAGATGCTCCTTGAGGACCCTAAAGGCCCTCGCACACTGCTTGGTCTACGTGAAACTCTTCACTTTCCACTAAAGGGAAGTGATGGGGTGTACTATCCTGGAAAAGCCCTCTATGAATCTATGGTAGTAACTGGCTAATCCCATGAAACTCCTAACCTCTATCACACTAGTGGGTGCTAGCCAATCTTTGATAGCTCTGATCTTCGATGGATCTACGGAGATGCCATCACCTGATAGGATGTGCCCCAAGTATTGTACCTCTGTCCTGAAAAAGGCACACTTTGCCAAATTGTCATAAAGCTACTACTCTCACAAGAACTATAAAACTTGGCATAGGTGCTCCTCATGTTCCTTCTTAGTCCATGAATAGATCAATATGTCATCAAGAAAAATAATCACGAACCAATCCAAGTAGGTACGGAACACCCCATTCATGAGACTCATGAACACTGCAGGGGCATTTGTCAAACCGAAGGGTACCACTGTGAACTCATAGTGGCCATATCTAGTTCAGAAAGTAGTCTTATGAATATCTACCTCTATGATATGTAATTGGTGATACCCAGATTTTAGATCAATTTTTGAGAACACTCTGGCTCCTTGCATCTGGTCGAAGAGATCATCAATCCTAGGTAGAGGATAACGGTTCTTCACCATCACCTTATTAAGCTACCTATAGTCCATGCACAAGCGAAGAGACCCATCCTTCTTCTTCACGAAGATAACTAGTGTGCCCCATGGTAAAACACTAGGTCAGATGTGCCCCTTCTCAAGCAAATCCTCTAACTGCAGTTTGAGATCTGTAAGCTCATGAGTGGTCATCTTGTAGGGTGCATGAGATGCTGGCTCGGCACCTGGCACTAAGTCAATATGAAAGTCCACCTCATGACTGGGTGGCATCCCTAGTAACTCTGATGGAAAAATGTCGGTGAACTCTCTCAAGATAGGGTGATCATCCAATAAAGCCTCAGGCTCATCCTCTGATCTGTCACTAACTGTGATAGCAAACATTTGACATCCCTTCCACATGTAGTGCTTAAGATGCTAAGAAAAAATCATATGAACTACCATGGGCTTCTGAATGTCCACTATCTCAACTGGTGCACCATGATCATCTAAGTAGCTAATCGCCCTTTGACGATAATCTAGCTTGGTTTTATGAGCTGCAAGCCAGTCTACACCCAAAACCACACCGCAGGCTCCTAATGGCATAACTCTAAGGTCACAAGATGTAGTGAAGGACCCCAAAGAAATCTCACAATCTCAAAACAAGGTATCTATTGACATCCTGGCCCCAGAGGCCAACTCAACCTCCCACCTAATGTCCTACCTAGAAGCCACCAGCTTGCAACATTCCACTAACAATGTAGATAGAAAAGAATCAGTAGCTCCAAAGTCAAAAAGGATAGAGATGGGAGCACCCCTAATCATACCTGATGTCTCAATCACAGATGCCTGATAGTCATCCTGGTGGTTATCAATCACTGCAAACATGCAGTGGGACTTGCCCACATCCCCTACTATCTACTTTGACCCTCCTGAACGGGGTTGTCCCCGTTTCGTAAAGCCCTATGGGCACTCTCTAGCTAGATGTCCTATTCCACCACACATATAACATGGGCCCCGAGCCTGTATCTGTCCCGTCTGAGTCCTACCTGATGCTACTATCCAGACCTACTTGTGGAACCCTGTGAACCCTTGTATAATTGTTGAGACCTCACAGGCCTCACAGGTGGTCTCTACTGCCTCTAGTCTCTACGTGGGCCATGTTGCTGCCATCCTCAATTCTGCCCTCCCTATGCCCTCTACTGGGGTCTAGACCTTTGTTGATTCTACTGTTGCTGCTGTTGTGGAGGTCTAGGAGGTAACGAAAGAGAACTAAATCCTCCTTTCTATGGTGGTAGTGGTGGTCTATGATAACTTTGCTAGTACTGCTACTGCCCATGATCCTAAAATTGGGGGCGTGATCCCTGCCCTCATCCCTGTATCTCCTCAGCTATGTATGCCTTCTCAGTAGCATCATACAATGTGTGGGGGTCTGCCATGCGTACAGGCCCTGCTATGCTATGGTTCAATCCTCTGATGAACTTATGAACTAGGAGTTTCTCATTGTGGATATACTCTACATATTGAGACAACTCAGTGAATCTGCCCTTGTACTGAGCAAAAGTAAGTCCTCTCTACTGAAGATCGTGAAACTCATCTAAGCGATGCTGTCTATAGTGATCTGATAAATACCACGCATTGAAGCTCTCAATGAAAGCCTCATAAGTGAGTGTGTCCAATGAAAGATGGTACTTGCACTCCTTAGTGTGCCACCAAGTAGCTGCTGCATCTCGCAATAGGTGGACTGCCACATGAGCCTTCGTGTTGCCCTCATAAGGATGCAATGTGAAGCATCTGTCTAGACTGATGAGCCAAGCCTCAGCTTCAGTTCCCTCCATAGTCTTGGCAAAAGTAGGAGGATTCAACCTCAACACGTCTCTAATGAGGTCTCCTCAGTCTCTATGCCTTCTAATGGGCTCATCTGCATAATAATCATACATCCTGTGAATGATCTGCTCCACTCGCGCTATCTCCTCATGCCTATCATGACGTGGAGGGCTCCTACTACGGGCCCTATAGGCTAATCCAACATCCTCTACCATCATATCTGGTATCTCCACAAATGGCTCCACACGTGGTGCCCCTTGCAGCTTGACACGGGTCTTTACACATGGCTTAGCTCATGACTCAACATGTGGCTCTTCATGTGGCTCCTCTCATAGAACAATGTGGGGCTAGTCACGTGGCACTGGTACAACTGGCGGTAGGCTCTCTAACATGGCCTATAACGTTTGTAAAATTTGACATCCTATATCGAGTCCTAGTGGTGCCTACGGTATCGGCTGATCTAATAAGGCTACTGATCCCTGACCCTCTACAGAGGAATCACTATGCACCTCGACGGACGTAGTGTGACATGATCACGCTTGTTGAATATGTTGTGGAGGCATCCTACAAAAACAAGATAATCACTAATTAATCAAAGTTGTAGAATAAGTAACATGCCCAAATAAGCCCAATGTTTGAACTTAGGTTCTGATACCAAATGTCATGCCCACATTTCCCATGCGGTCACGACACGCATCACATGTGTCATGTCCACATTTGTCATGTGGTAATGACATGCATGCTCGGTGGCATTACGCATAAGGCAAAAACATGACAATTGAATGTGGGGTAGTGCGTTCAGTTACGCACACCAATTCGTAATGAAGGCTAACAAGGGGGTCGATATGACGCGATTAACGTTGCCAATAGGGTTAGGATCAATGATCAAAACCCTAGGTTAACCTAAGTGAATGATGGGATTTTGATGTAAGTCAAAATCAAAAGCCAACTTTCAAGTGCTTGAGGAAAATATAATTTAATACCAAAACCTAATGTCAATAACTAGCAAAAACAATAATTTAATCCTAAGCAAGGTTAAATTTCACTAACCTAGCTAAACCCTAAATTTTGGAAAAATTTGGTAGCATAACGCCTCACAGGCGTGATTAGGGTTTATTGAAATAAAACTAAATTTGATTGAAAGTTTCCTAGGTTGGTTTTAAATTATCTATGTTACACTAATTAAATTGGTAGATCAATTAAATAGATTAATTGAACATTTTTCAACAAAGCTCGATCAATTTGTTCTCCTTCACATTTTCTATCAATTAGAGTTATCACTGCATCCTTTACATTATTCCTAATTTCTTGGTAGATCAGATCACAGAAGCATGTTATACTAACCTCATCTGCATAGTTTACTAGGTTTCCAAGTTGGATTAAAATGGCTAATTTAATTTCACTAAATAATTTACTCTAAAATGATTAAAAAGAATATTAAAATTAAATTAATAATGATGTAGTTTATATTGTCCTCGTCGAAATTAGGGTTGAAAGCAAAGGTTTAACCCAACTGTTTAAAATAATTACACCTCAATAATTAATTTGGTGTAATCATTAAATAAAATAATAAAAATCCCTCTTCAATAAATTCCCTCTAGTCATAAACTATAAATTCCCTCTAGTCATAAACTATTCTATTTAAATTTTTACCTTATCCCTAAACAATTAAAATTAGGAACATTTCCAAAAGAATTAAAGATTACCCAATTCCTTATTTATCTCAAACCCCACTTTTAAAAATATATTTAAAACAATGATAGAAAATTAATAAAAAGAGTGGGAAATAAAAACAAATAAGGACAATTTTAAATAACCAAGCCCTAAAAAGTCCTCACAATAAAAAACTAATTTCCTTAAGGGCAAAAAGCCCTAACCCTATTTTCTCAAATCTCATTTTCTTTTCACATTTTTTTTTAATTCTCCTCTTCTCTTTTTTTTTCTCTTCACATATTTTGTTTTGGATTTGTGTTTGTAGGTTTAATCGAGGGCCATTCATGGGAGTGCATATATATATATATATATAATGTGTATATTATATATGTTGTGGATGTGGGGTTTACTACCCACAGAGGGGTCCGAAAGGAGAGTGGTGGAGCTGTGTGGAGGTAGCGATGTTGGGCAGCAGTGGCGTCGGTGGAGGGGACAAACTGTAGGGAGGCCACAGGGTAAAGGGACCGGCATCGGTGAAGGTAGTAGTGTCAACGGGAGGAGAGAGGCCCGCGGAGGCGAAAGGTGAAGTGGGGTGTGGGTGGGGGCTCTGCCCCCTCCCCACACCCATACAATAAGCAGCGGCGATGGGGGGTTTGAACCCCCCCAAACCCTTCCAATTTTTTTTTTTATATATTTAAAAACTGTAACAAAAAAATATAGTTAGGTTCACATTCTTTACATAGCAAATTTGTTTCTTATGGGTTTTATTTTAATAATTTTATATATATATATATATATATATATATATATATATATATATATATATATATATATATATATATATATATATATATATATATATATATATATATATATATATATATATACTCACAACAAAATACAATTTCATTCCATTCCACAATTTAATGTTTAAAATTATATGACAACAAATATAAGAAAATATATATGTATATATATGTATATGTATGTATGTATATATATGTGTATATATATATATCCACTATTGTATACACAATTTTAGTACTATTTTTTTTAAAAACAGTATAAATAAAAAATAGTTTATATTCAAATATATATAAATATATACATGCAAATATATATATATATATATATATATATATATATATATATATATATATATATATATATCCTTCAAAACTCACAGATTTTCCTTTTAACAAATAAGCAAACGATACATTTTTCTTTATTAGATATATATAGCACAAATGAACAAATCTTTTTGTAAAAAAAAACATATTTCCACATAATCATTTTTACAAAGAATTTATTCATTATATATATATATATATATTAAAAGCAAATGCATTTAATTAAATACTTCAAATATATAGCAACAACTAAATTTTTTTTTCTAAGGAAATAAAATGTGATAATTTTCATTCTACCCCACATAGATAAAACAACAACTATCCTATTTCTTTATTTAAAAAAAAAAATAATCATACAAATAAAATAGCAATAAGACCATATTTTTCTTTCATTACTCTATTTTTTGTTGAATCACAAGCATTGAAATCAGCAAATTTAAATTTCTATTACATTGCAAATAGTATCATACACACACATAAAATCATACTTTTACAACATGAGATAGAGAACAAGGTTCTCCTCTTTTTGAGATCTAACAATGATACAAAGCCTAACTTGGCCATGCTCTCTTAAGAGCTAAAAAATAAATGAGATAACAACTCTTAAGAACAATGATAATTTTCCTTAACTCCACATAGCTCCCAATATCCTGCAATAACACAAAAAGGGAAAAGAAGCCACAACAACATGCTCTCCTCCCTACCATTGACTCACTCATGAGTCACCCCTGAGCTAGGAGGTCATCCTTACACTAGGAAAAACTCAAACCACAACACAACATTGCATTCAACACCTAAAACAATTTACTCCCATGGCTATCACAACACAAAAAAAACTCACTCAAGATGAGTTCAAATGGGGTAGGGGAGTGGACATCACTCAACTCAAGAGTGCCACTCCAAAACTTCCCAATACAAATATCTCTCAAGGCCTCAAGCCAACACTTTAAACATAGTTTCACAAAGCTTTCATTTGGCTCTCAAGCCATTTCACATATTGCACATATACACATATTGCCCTCAAGGCTCCAACTCCACAAAACCAAGGATGTGACCCTGAGGAGGTTCACTCCTCCCCCCCACACATGTTGAGCATCTTCTCCCAAGTAGAAGAGGCTCTCATAAGTCCCATACAATTTTTCCCCCCCATAACAACAAGTAAAAACTCAAAATAGAAACTCACACATAGCATCACACAAGTAAATAAAATGCATAAGGGAAGGCATTAGCCTTGAAACCTACCTTATAAAGCCCAATTGGAAGGTAGTTGAGAAGAGCTCCTCTAACTCCTTCTCCAAGTTGAGCCTCCAATTTTTCCTCCAACTTTTTCCCCAAAATAATTAAAATAAAAAAAATTGCCAAAAATTCAACAACCCCATCATTCCCTTCAAGAGCGATTAAAATAGGCTTTTCTCATGAGCCTTGAGGAATAGGGAGGTGACACATGTCACCTCCTCATTTGTCCTCCTAACTACAAGCAAGACTCTTGAAATGGGGTGGTGACACATGTCATTCACCCACCCCACCAAGTCTCTCTCCCCTCCACTTGTCCTATCTTAAACATGTCGGAGAGAAAGGTGGAGCTTAAGAAGGAGTGGGTAGCACATGTGCCCCAATCCTCTCCTCCTAAGAAGGACCACACAACCCCAAAGTACCCTCACCAATTGTGGGAGAGACTTGGAGTAAAGTCCTCCATAATTAAGGGGTCTTGAAGACTCCTCCAACCTAAGGAAGAGGAAAGGAAGAGGTTGAGTGTTTGACCCGCTCATCCTTTCCCTCCCAAGCTTCCATTTTCGTCACTTTACTTTAGGGTGAAGTTAAAGTGACCAAATGGAAGTTTACCTAAGGTTACACAAGCCCAAATGACCCCTAGACCCCAAGGGTACAACCCAGGGTCAAGTTTAACCCATTTTGAGCACTAAAGGTTGAATAAAAACACATAAAAAGGGGTCTTAAAAATTATAACTGAAAAATGAAATTCAAATGACACTACAACTTACAACACCAATTAGAAATCAAAGAAAAGAAGGGTAGACCTAACCCAACTAACAACATGCAAAAACATTACAAAAATTCATCATGCAACATAGTTGATCTTGGTTCCTCTTGGAACTAGATCAGCTTCACAAGGGAAAACAACACCGTGTGTGGGATGATCTCTGAGTATCTGTGCCTTCGTTAGAAACACCTGCGCACTCAAATAAAATGTTAATCCCACATGTATATAATAGATGAAGAAAAGTGAAACATACACTTACATCATAACATGATCATATAAGCATCAAGGAAATCACATTACAATTAAAATCTAAATTATGCTTTTCAACCATCTATCCCAAGATAGAATCACATAAAAAAATTCTAACTAACATCACATGAATAGTATCCCAATAACATGATAATATAAACCATATGTCCAACATCGTCAGTAAATCAATATCAAGTTCTAATCACATCGTAATCATGCTAAACATAATAAATCAACATACAACATAAAGTCTAATAGTCCTAAAATTTGGAATCAATAGTCCCACAAGTCTAGTAAGTATCGCGAACAGTAAAATAAAGTAGTCAAATATAAAGGAATGAAAAGGTAGGCCTCACATATCAGTCTTTTCGGCTGAGTTTGATCAATACATGGGATGAGTTGAGAGACTTGTTTTTCAATAGATTTAATGAGAATGGAGATAGATTCTCATTATTACAACAATTGATTACCATTTAGAATCAATAGCTCTGCAACAATATGGAATCGTAGAACCCAACTTCCAGCAGCGAGACTCTTTGGATAATGAGGTCTTTAATGGAAAAGAAAGCACAAGAGCTCCCTCTGGAGTTAGCAAACAACAAATCCTACACCTCTGCTCTTTCATAGCCTAAACCAAAGTTACCCAACATCAAAGAACACGTGAAGGGTAGGTGTCGGGATTCCACACTTATTTTTGACCCTACTAACCATATTTTTGATCCCGTTTTTTAAAAAAAACCAAGAATCTAAGGGAAGGGGCCCATGTATGTATGATAGAAAGGGTCAAGGATGGAGATGTTAAAAATTTTGGTATTAGGATATGGAATTCAAGGTTATCCCAGTACTTGGTTCCTTTGGTGCATCCTAGCCTTGAATTGGTCGATGCTTACATAAAGTGCTATGACAAAGACACCAAAAGCATCACAAGGTGGATTCTCAAGGTGACCATTGATGAACAAGATGTTAGGGACATGTTGGGTATTGAGTATGATGCCTCAGTAGACTTCAGTGGCCTCACCAAATTTCATAAATTGTGAAACATGTGAGACAATTAGTTGGGCTTTCTAAATTTGGAGCTTTATTTAGACCCAACAAATGCAGTTTTATCTCCTTTGCCTATTGCATTATCTAACTTCTCTTGTGATGTGCAAGATGTGTGTTTAATGCTTTCTTTCATTTTTGGTCTCGACAATGATGTGAATGTATAGGACTTTTAGTTAGGTGCCACTTTCTTCCTTAAGATGATCACTGAGAACCAAGTCTACAAGATGGACTTTTCTGATGTCATCATTGATAGATTATCACATCAGTTGGCTAATTTTGGCCTTCAACAATTCTTTAGGTGCACCTCTTTTCTGTTGCATATGCTTTTGTTTTAGAACTCCCAGTTCTTCTTGCCTTGCATGCAGCTAATAGTGATCGAGGACTCAAACAAAGGGCAGAGGGTGATCCCCATGTTTGTGTGGACTCGTCTCCTATCAGCTATGACTAATTACCTTTTCACTAACAAATTTGGAAGGTTTATTTTCACATAATTCATTACAACATGGACAGTGGAATCCACATGTCATATCCTCGCATATTTTGGAGGCTAGCAGTTCTGACAGTCTTTTCTGTTGTGTCATTAGGTCAAGAGTTGTGCGTAGCTTCACCGTACGTAATATTAGTATGGACTTGGGAGTGACATACATATATGGTGGGCCCATTTTTTATTCCTAATGTGTCGAGTTCTAAGGAGTCTTGGTGACATCTGATGGATAAGAGAAAAGAGACAGACACATGGCACCACTGCACAGCTTCAAAGGAGAAGTTTTTTATAGTGTCTTAATGTTGTGTCATCGGTTGAGCCTATCCATGTGGCAGATTTTATTCACTCATATTATCATAAGTCATGTGGATTAACAAGTCTCTTAAGAGGTAGTTCAAACTGTAGTTGTTAGGTTTCTATGCTTTTGTTTTAGTTAGCTTTTAGTTTCCTTAGTGATCTCCACTCAATAATTAGTATAAAAGCGAGATCTATAGTTTGTTACAAGGATGGAAAAATATTCAATACAATAGTAAAAGATTAAAATCCTTCATGGGTGTTTCTCAAAATGGATTGAATATTGTGTATATATGCAATTTTGGCCTTGTATGATTTGTTCTCCATTCACCAATGAAGAGAAATAATGTTATGTGCTAATTTGTGTGAATCTTTGATGTGTTACATTTGTAATATTGTGGCTTATATGAATCATTGCTAGTAATAACCTCTACAATTTGCTATGAAATCATGCAGATATGCTCTTTGAAAATCTATGATTCATATTGTTATTGTTAGTAAATGAAAATAGTTCATCTTTTCCTCTTCTATAATCTGAATCCATTCTAGCGCATTGCCCTAGTGTAGGTTTCATTTTATAGTCATTTAAATTCAACATTCTTTCTCTTTTCCCACATATAAAAGAATTAGAAGAAGAGATAACTTCTATAAAGTTTGGAGGTTATTTCAAAATAGAGTCCTACATTTCGAGATTTCCCATTGTTGTTAGTTTGATGCAAATTTTACTATCAACATCGACATAGTTTGGTTAACCCATTTAAGCCAACCTTGGATAGAGCCTTGCTGCCAGTCAAACGTCCATACCCTCGACAAGGTTATCTCTATAGTTCCCCCCAAACATAGCTCTACTACCAATCAGATGCCCATAGCCTCGGTAGAGTTATTTGGATAGCTATATAATTGAACATTTCTATTCTTTTGATTTTCGATATTTATCCCTTTTTTGTATAAGATATGTAAGATATTTCTTTTCAACTCATTGCTTGTAGGTAATGAAACCCACTATTAGGTTGGGAATTATAGTGTTAGAATAGGAAACCTTTAGATTTTTCACATAATGCAAATGACCACTACTTCCCAAACCAATTCAAAGAATTTTAAAATGTGTATATATATATTTCCTTGAATGTCTCATGTTATTGTTGGTGAATAAGATCTTCTAGAGCATATCAAGCAAACTACAACTATAAAATTACAAACCTATACATAAATTTTCTTTAAATTCCTAAATTTAAGAAATTTTATTGTTTTATAAGGTTGCAACCTGTCCCTTTCTGTTCACTAAAAAATGAGGATTCCCAACACACAAAATGATTAAAACAAAACAAAACCAAAAAACAAATGAAAAAAACAAACTATATACAAATGTACAAGCATTTACAAGGTTTCAAAAGGTTTTAGGCCTAGGTATAATGTTTTTGCTTATTAGGGTCTTTTAGTATTCTTACCCTTTTCTTCTCAATAGGTCCCAAATGACCCTATTCACTTGTCATTACAAGTCCAAAATGACTTGACGAGTTTAGTGTTATTCCAGATGGAACATCTATTATATTTTGATCAGTTACCTCAACGTCATGTTAAACAGTAAGATCTTCTTCATGTGGAACTATGCTCTCAACAAAAATTTCCATGACTTGTTCAAATTTAGTTTCAATCAAATGTCTTTTGGATACTTGATTCCACTTATTTTCAATAATTGTGCAGCACATTGCACAAGTAACTTCTATGTGTGTAGCATTGTGAATTCGGTACCATCCTTTAAGAAGCATATTTTCTAACTGCATCCCATGTTTTTCACACTTGTGAATCTCCATGGAAATATGCTCTCTATACCCAAAAATGCAATTTTCATCTTGATCCGATGATTCACCTTCTTATTCAACTAGAATGTTTATGCTAGGAGCAATTGGGTTATCTTTATTTTCCTAAGTTTGACACACAAGAATTTCTTTTATGTGAACATCTCATGATCTGCAACCATACACCCTTGGTTCTACTTTAGTATATTGGACCTCATTGTTCTAGTTATACTCTATGATCACGTGTTTCATTTGAGGCTCTGCTTCAATTCAAATTTGGTTAGGAATTCCCCTCCAAGGCATCCACATATGAGAAATCAATGGCCATGTAACCATTTAGCATTTTTTACCAGTCTCTACTCAATAACATACTGTAAGT
This sequence comes from Cunninghamia lanceolata, assembly GCA_027924645.1. NCBI lineage: Eukaryota > Viridiplantae > Streptophyta > Pinopsida > Cupressales > Cupressaceae > Cunninghamia > Cunninghamia lanceolata. The sequence continues at coordinate 16,911,443 of BSBN01001807.1, read as the reverse complement.
ATCAAGATGTCCACTACCTGAATGTCAATGTAATGTTGGACTCTAGGGTTAGATGCTAATTTCATAAGAATATATGTCAGATCCCCTACCACATTTACCTCAGTTTTTTCTAGTTGTGTAACTTTTTTATAGGATTTAGCTAGAGATAAGCCTAAAGTTCTACAGATTGTGATGCAGGAGCATCCATGGTTAATGGCAATCTTACATCACCAAAAATATTTTAATTTCTATTTGTTTGTTTTCAATAAGGTTTATGGGCTTGGAAAATAATATTTTAATTTATAGCAAATATAATTTTCCTTGGGCATATTGGTAAATGTAATTTTTGTGGAAAAGTGCCCCAGTAATTTATAAATGCCTCAAATAGTGGAGAATATCTTTCCTATGCAAAGGCATTAAATTCTATTTTAGTGGGGGCTGATTTTTGTCATAAGTGGGGTTGATTCTGTCATAAGTGGGGCTGCCAAGAATCATGGAATTAATGGCACTTATTATTGTAACCATCATAGTGTAAGGAATCTTGTAATTGGTCTTTATGACCCAGGTTGGTGGACCTAACTCCCAAAATTTTATTTTATTAAATTCCAAAATTTGTAACTCCAAGAGGGGGGTCATAATTATGAGACCCGGTTATGGTAAAATGAGCATAACTTTTTCATACCTTATCAAAATTAAGAATTTAAAAATGTTCTAGAAATATGGGAAGGTGGGGCATGAAACCTAGAAGCCATTTTAGAAAATTCCAAAAAATGAGGGCATGGTGAAAGGAATAAGTGACAGGTTTTTATTGGAGCTGGGAGAAGAAAATTAAGGAGAGACCCAGATGTTGGGGAAGGAGTCAAGAGGTGGAGAAAATTATTTGTTGCAGGTGTTGGATGTGTAATTCTTAGAAACTCACAAGCTTCCTTATTTTGTAATGCATTTTCAAATTTGAATAAAAGATTGTGTGCATATTTCTCTTCATATCTTTGTTGTAATATTTTATTTCCAGCCTTCTTGCATAGGCTTATTTAAGTGTTGTGTTACAGATTTGAATGGATTAGTATCTCATTATTGCATCAATTAGTAAATTAATAGCCCCTTTGCATCAATTGGTATCAAAGCTCAGAAGGTCTGGGCAAGAGAGCTTGGTGTTTGTGGGTTTTTGTTTGTGCAGGTTGAATGAAGAACTGGGTTGCCAAAAGACTAGGTAGAGAAGAAGAAGAAGAGACCTAGGGGAGGCAAAGACAAGAGGAAGCAAGATTAAAGGTGATTGCTTGAAGAGATGGATTTGTTGAAAAGATACCTGCAAGATGGAGGTTCACAAAATAAGAAGCAAGAAGAAAAAGAGAGGAAGAGAAAAGAGGAAAAGATGAGACAAATAGAGGTTGAGAAAGAGATAAGAGAACTAAGGCAAGTTGTGGAAGAGATGAAAAAAAATATGGAAAGAATAGTTCAGCAGTTGCAAAGTTGGTACTTATCAGTAAAGAGGAAGGTTACATAGACCATCAAGAAAATTGTCCAAAGAAGAAGAAGACAAGCAAGGATAACAACATTAGATGAAGAGCAAAAGCAATCTTAAATAAAGGAAGAAGTAAGCAATGAAATGGTGAGTACATCTATGACTATTTTGACATCAAGCATTGAAGAAGCCAAAGTAGACATGGTTGTGGATGAGCCTTCATTTGATTTTCAGTCTCATGAGCAAGTTGAACAAGTAGAAGGGCATATTACTGTTAATGTTGTTGATAAAGTTGATGTTGATAATGAAGTTGCTAATAAGGTTACTGTTACAAAGTTGCAAACCAAGTTCTTGTAGTTGGATGTTGTTATATTATAGGGATCACTAAAGGAGTGTGAGAAGCAAAGTAAAGACTACATTGTTGGTACTGACCAAGGTGTTTTGATGAATGAAGTTGTCATTACTCAGGTACATGTATCCAAAACAATAGATAAGAAGAAATTGTTTCCATTTGATAGACATAAGAACCTTGACAAGAAGTTGGGAGAACCTAAAGTGAAAATGAAGACCAATTGGAGTTGTTTCAAAGAGGACAAGAGGCAGAGCATAGAGGACATCAAAGAGGAGCATTCAAAGGATGAAGACATGTTACTACTCTCAATCCAAGAGGGCTTGGATTTTCTTTTGGCTAGGAGTCTGATATAGGAGCATCCATGATCAATGGTAATCTTACATCACCAAAAATATTTTAATTTCTATTTGTTTGTTTTCAATAAGGATTATGGGCTTGGAAAATAATATTTTAATTTGCAGCAAATATAATTTTCCATGGGCATATTGGTAAATGTAATTTTTGTGGAAAAATGGCCCAATAATTTATAAATGCCTCAAATAGTGGAGAATATCTTTCCTAGGCAAAGGCAATAAATTCTATTTTAGTGGGGGCTGATTTTTGTCATAAGTGGGGTTGATTTTGTCATAAGTGGGGTTGATTCTATCATAAGTGGGGCTGCCAAGAATCATGGAATTAATGGCACTTAGTATTGTAACCGTCAAAGTGTAAGGAATCTTGTAAGTGGTCTTTATGGCCTAGGTTGGTGGACCTAACTCCCAGAATTTTATTTTATTAAATTCCAAAATTTGTAACTCCAAGAGGGGGGAGTCATAATTATGAGACCCAATCTTGGTAAAATGAGAATAACTTTCTCATATCTTATCTAAGTTAAGAAATTAAAAATTTTCTAGAAAGCTGGGAAGGAGAGGCATGAAATCTAGAAACTATTTTAGAAAATTCCAAAAAAAGAGGGCGCGATGAAAGGAATAAGTGACGGGTTTTTATTGGAGTTGGGAGAAGAAAATTGAAGAGAGGCCTAGATGTTGGGGAAGGAGTCTAGAGGTGGAGAAAATTATTTGTTGCAGGTCTTGGATGTGCAATTCTCAGAAGCTCACAAGCTTCATTATTTTGTAATGCATTTTCATATTTGAATAAAAGATTGTGTGCATATTTCTCTTCATATCTTTGTTGTAATATTTTATTTTCAGCCTTCTTGCATAGGCTTGTTTAAGTCCTGTGTTGTAGATTTGAATGGATTAGTATCTCATTGTTGCATCAATTGGTAAATTAATTCCCCCTTTGCATCAATTGGTATCAAATCTTAGAAGGTCTGGGCAAGAGAGTTTGGTGTTTGTGTGTTTGTGTTTTTCTAGGTTGAAGGAGAGATAGAGAGGAGGCATAGATAACCTTAAAGAGGGTTTTAGAAAGGTGTTGTTACAGATTTGGAGCTGTTTTGTGCAGCCATTGGGTATTCTAGATGAACCAGTGTAGTTGCATAGTTGTTTGTTGTGATTTTGCAAGAGATGGAAGTCTAGTTTTGTAAAATTTGTGTTTACTGTAGCAAACTAATTTGTTGTTGATTTTTGCATCTTTGTAAGGGTTTATTACAGCCCCATTATCCTTTTTGGATTTCTATAATTTCATATTATTAAATTGAATGAATGTGTGAAAGATTGGTTACAAGTTGCGAACCAAATTTGCAATTAACTGTGCAAATATTTTCTGTAGTGAAAGAAGTTTTATTTCAGCCTATGTGTGTGAGATTTCATGTGAGAGATATTTATTTCAATCCTTGTCTGTATCAGATTGTTAAAGAAATCACATTTGTAGATGCACCAGAATCTACCAAACAATTATGCAAGTTCTTCCCAAAAAATCCTAAGAGTTAACAAGATGGGTGGAGACTCTATCTTTTCTTTGTACAGTTCTACTTGAGCATCTGTTGTATGCACTTAACTCTTGTCCCTAGGCTTCAGGTGAGGATCTTTGACTTGAACTTCCTTAGCTAGATGACTCTCTTTGGGAACTAACTCATCTAGTGACTTAAGGAAAGCTTTTTTTGATCCCAGGAGTTTTCAATAATTCAAACAGGGGTAGGCTAACCTTGATTTTCTTAATTTCCTCAACTAAGTAATTCATTAACTTATCAAAATCTGGTAATTTGGGCCTACTTACTTGTGTCACTTCTTGAAAGGCTGTAGCAAGTTGAGAAGATACCTTTGGTGGCTAAGGATTATTACTCGAATGCACATTCAGAGGAGTATTGAAATTGTTTGGCAGTATGGACTTTGTTAGTGGTCCCTTTGGCCTATTGCTATTATTATTTCTCCTCAAGTTGCAGTTATGACCCTTTTGGAACTATTGGAATGCTTGAACCTCATCAACTTCCTGATCAGGTTCATTTTCATCTTCAAATGGAAAGACGTATGTTTGAAGCACCATAGTGGATTCCTCACATGAAAGTGTGCAACTTTCATAAACCAAATCTGGTTCATCCCTATTAGGGAATATGAAACTATTGACCATCATAGACAATTTGTATCATAAAGGAATGATCTCATTACCTTTGGGAACATTTGACTCTTGTTCTTTTGCTTGGAAGATGCTGGCAAAAATCTAGAATTGAGGACAGTTGAGCTCTACATGTGAACTAGTGTTGTGTATCCTGCACCAGTTGTTTAAGAAAACTTCAACTAAATTGACTCTAATTGTCTGCTTTGGTTTTGAAGGACTAGGATTATCTAGAGGTGATGGGACACTTCCATTATTTGGTCTAGTATTCTAGGCTCTAGATGGCCTAGGAGCATTATAATTTTTGTTTTGTTAATTTTGGCTATTATTCTGAGAATAAAAGATTTGATTCCTCAACTATGTGACCTTAGTTGTCAACCTTTTTAGTTGTGTAATGATTTCACACAAATTTTCCTTTTCTTCCTGGACTTTGGCAACTAGGTTGTCCTGTGGTGGATTAAAGAAAGGATGTCCATTTGGACATACTTCAATGATTGTAGGTCCTAGATGTAGCACCAACAACTTATTACTGAGCTATTACTGATAAACAATATTTTGTGGAGGTAATGGTAGAGGATTTACCATAGGAATGTGATTATCCAATGCTCTGTTGATATGCTGCATGTGGTGATTCATTGCAGGATTTCCAATGTTCAGTAGTGGACTATATCCTACCTATCTCATTTCTTCATTGACCTTCACCACTTCAACATATGCACCAGATAGGTTTGTTACTGGTCCAGATCTTTTCTTCTTACAAACATAGATGCCATTGATGTTATATGGAGTTGTTAGGTATGAATACACCTTCTAAAATCAGTTGTTGAAGTTTGTAATAAACTCTCCTTCAACTCTTTTAGCTTTAGCAAACTGATGATACATGGTTGTTATGTCAATTGGAACTTAGAATCTAGCTAGAAAGGCTTCTTCCATCAATAACCAGCTGGTAATCAAGTGTTGAGGCAAATTAATGTACCACCTATATGATTCCTCATGAAGCATGTAAGGAAACAATCTATAGATGTCATCTTCATACTAAATCCTTGCTTTGAAGCAAGTTTCTTTGTAAATCTTGAGGTGATCTTCGACATCCTAATGGAGCTGATATTTTGGAAAAAGTTTATATGGATTATTTGGCATCTCATGATATGTTGCAAACCTGATAGTTGATTCTGTTACCCCCTTTTCCTTGAAAAGAAAGTGTCCATGCCCTTTCTTTGTTTTTTCTTCATTATTTGTTGAGTCTCTCCCTTTATTCATCTTATTGGAACTTTAAAATTTTGGCATCACCTTTGAAAATAAGTCAGGACTACTTTTTGAATTTTCCAAAAATTCCTTGTTTTTCAAAATCTATCATCAAGTCAACAAGAGTCAAACTATACATTGGTAAAAAAATGTATCTCATATACATTTTAGTTTGCATGCATATTTATGCAATATCTTTCATGACTGTCAGGAGATAATATTCCTCGGGTTTAATTCTCATCTGGACCCAATAGCTTTTCATAGGCATGCTTCATACTAGTTGAAGTCCATGTTGTATATCACAATACATGTATCTAATATGCAAATCCAAATGTGCATCTGTAGATGTTAAGAAATGTTCAAAACTAGTATATAAAGTCCATAACCCTATCACTTGTATACATCGTCGACAATATACACTTTTACACACGTACATGAGTGGACCCAAAAATGAAGTGCAATAGATTTTGAGAAATATTTTTATGTATACACATTTGTATTTAATATACATATATAGAACCGGATGCGATCGGAATGTTAAAGCATTGTAAACTTTATGTGGGGCCCGCACTTGTATATAAGGAATATGCATACAATATACAAAAGGTGATGCAAACAAATAGATACAAGTCCAGACCTAATTAGAAAATTAAACTTTGAAAACTTTATGAGAAGTCTGTGACTGTATATTAACATATATGTATATGATATAAAAAAGGTAATACAACTAGATATATGCAGAATTGGATCCAAAGGTAAATTAAACCTGGTTCATAAACTAGATGGAGTCTGCATTTGTATGTATTTCCAAATGCATAAAATATACAAAAATACAAATGTGAGGATTGATACAAAGGAATTTTCAAAATGAAGAATTTAATTGCATATGCGTATCATGAAGGGGTCAGATAAAATGAGAATGATATTTTGTCAATCGATGTATTGCTTTCAACAATGAGAACAGGTGGAGCACATTTCATCAAATACTACAACATTGGAGGATCTTGCCAGGCCAATGACTACATGTGCTTTATGATGATTAACCTAATCAGGCCTGGGTCAGATGTTTATGTCCCTATTATCTATTTTCTTAATTATGTTCTAGTAATGTGAAGAGGTGCAATCCCTAAATAGTCATACTGTTTCAGCCTAAAACTTGTTTCCTTCACATATATATAAGGGAAACCATGGCAAAAAGGGCATCATTAGTAGAACAATCATTTTTATACATAGTATTTTTAGTTATATTTCAGAAGTAAGGTACAGAACTTTCATGATATTTTAATACTATAAAGGGAAAGAATGATTTCATTTGTCAATATACTTGTGGTGTTCTAATATTTTCTTGATATTTAATTTTGAGAATTGCCTAACTGTCTCCATCCTGATTATTTCAAGTTATATAAATAATTGAATTTATCAAGGGATATTTGTTGTGTTTGTGTGGTATCTTGTGATTGGTTTCTATCAAAAGTTGATTTAAGTCGTTCTAAATGATTTACAATTATAGGTCTCTGCCCTGAGTTAAAATCCTTTAAACAGAATTAGTTTAGTTGGTTTCCTTCAAAATAGAATTAAACCCTTTCCAATAGCCATAGTAACTTGGAAAATATCAACTGGATCTTAAAGAAGAGTCTGACAACCAACAATCGACGTTTACATAAGGTGTAAACAATTAAAAGTGCCAAATATTAAGAGTTAAGCCATGTAGATCTGCAAACCACATAAATCTTGACCTCATTACCCAATAGTATTAGGCACTGGTCACAACTCTTTTATAATAATCTTTTTATATTCTACAACCTTACACACACATTTTGAAAGCTTAGACATTAGCAATATAAATAACTTATAGCTTTACATCTACTTCACACCCATTTGCCATTGTGAAGGTCAAATAAGTCTCCACTAATCATTTAGGTACACCCACCTAGGTTTGGCAGAGCCTGAAGTGAAGGGGGTTTAACCATATCTACCCCGTGTCAATTATCCTAAAACTTTAAGAGAGCTTGGCAACCTCTTAGGGTTAAAACCTACATTTTTGTGATCTAACAGAATTGGTGAGTCTACTAGGGATAAACACAAAGAGAAACCTAGTAGGAGACCATAACATTAGATTCAGAAAAATCAAAATGCATAACTTTGTTGGTCAAAAGAAACCCAGAAAGCTAATTAGTCCTCTTAAGTGAGGTGGTGACTCTATACAAAATACAAAACATTTATGTTTTGAAGTATTATAATCCTTTGACATGGATGGTAGGAGATCTAAAACTGATGGTAAAAAATTGCAATCATCCCCACCTTTAAAAGCCTCTGTCAAGAAAACTAGGATATCAAGTCAACGTCAACATACTAATAACCAAAACACCCAAGATGATACCTCAGAACAACCAGTTGTAACTCATAATAGCTTCACTCCCTTACATGAGTCAAATGAATTTCAATCCAAAACTTATCACAATCATGAGGGATCCAATGATATCCTAGACTGATATAAACTTGACCCTCATAAACAAATTGAATATGAGGCATAGATCATGAGGGAAATAGACTAAAAATTAGGTAGAATATGATTACAAAATGTCATTACAACAAAGTGAAGAAGCTCAAAAAGAGTTCATGGATCAAACAACTACTGTACAAATTCACAATAGTCCACCAAAAGACAAGGAATAAGGATGAAATGTAACATGATTTTCTTAAATTATAGGAGGAACTTGAGCTAGCCAAATTGAAAGAGAAAGAAGAAAGGATGAAACAAGAACTACAACAAATAAAGAATAGAACTAGAGCAACCAACACAAAGTATGTACCCCCTCATAAGCAAGGAGGGTATCCTCTAACAAATGCTCAACAAAGGTCACATCATATTGCTAGTAGTTCACAGGTGCCACAAGGAAGCTATGTCCAGAAAAATGTTCCACCCCAAAATACAAAACCATAAAATACTCATAATATATCACATCATATACCTAACCCTTATCCACCCCCTAGCCATAGACACATTCCACCTTAAAATCAAAATGTGAACCCACGTCCTAATATACAACAACATCACTTCCATAATCAGTATCAACCAAACCAGCAACCTTATAATCCATACCAACCAAACCAACAATTACAAGGACCTCTTAACATTAATAGATACAGATAGCTTGAATTGTCTAGATATCAAGTGTGCCCTTACCCTATTGATAATGATTTAAGGAATGCTCTCCCAAAATTTGTTGGGAACAATGCCATCTCTGTAGAAGAGCACATTAGAAGTTTTGATATAGTAATGGATAATTTTGAAGTGCAATATGAAGATGTTCAGATGAAATTATTCATGTTATCCCTTGTTGAAGATGCTAGGGACTAGTGTAAGAATCTACTTGATGCATCAATTTGTTCTTATGAAGATTTCAAGGACCAATTTAAAGAACAATATGGGAGCCAATTTGATCCAAATTTTATTGTCCACGAATTGACAAGCATCTAGAAGAACTATAATCAATCCATGATGGATTTCAACCAAAGATTTTCAAAGATCTATCATAAGATCCCATTAGAACTGAAGCCTCCAGATTGTATGGTTCTGGCTTTGTACTTAAATGCTTTTGATCCTAAAACTAGATATGAGCTCAGAAACAAGGCTCCTATGATGTTGGTAGAAGCTCAGAAAGTAGCCATCAATATTGAAAACAATAGGAGAGAAGCTGGGAAGCTTAGAAAAAGGGACAATCCAAAAATCCTACCTAATAGAAATAACAATCAAACAAAGATAGTGAACTATTATAAGAATGAAAGGCCTAGACTACATCATATGCCTTATAACACAAACTAGAAAGATGGAAGGCCTGTAGACAACATATAGAAGAATAGTTTCAAAGAAACTCTTAATCCCTAAAGAAACATGGGACACATGTAGAAAATAGCACTCCATGGTGTATTGCATTTAATCTTCCTCACTTACTAGAGTACTATGTGGTAGCCAAATCATTGCAAGAAAATGAGATACCATATGATCAAAATAGAGATGAGCATACTATAAATACGGTTGGATTAAGACCCCATTCAATTGAAGAAGAGTATTCATTTGATGAAGATGGATTTGAGTATGATGTGAGTAATCAAAAGTATAATGTTAACATGGGTAAGCAGGAAGTTTTTTCTGATCAAGAAGATAATTTTGAGGAAACCACTCATGTATCAAATATGTTCCCATAGTTCCAAGTGAGAAAACCCACTGAGGAGGAAAAGAGAGCCCTTACAATTGCTGTTGTGGCTTAGGCCAAAAATAATTACAACTTGAGGAATAGGACTATGAATGCAGACCAAGGAACCCCTAGAGGTTTGTTTATTAAAGAACTAGACTATAAGAAGGAAACCTTGGGTAACCATAAGAAAGAAGAAAATCAGAAAGTTACAAACAAGGAAACATCCAAGATAGAACAAAATAAGGTACTTGATAAAAATAAGCAGTAAACTGAAGAAAAGGTTTCCAATAAAGAAAAATTAGAACATATCACTGCTACTCCCTCATTTGATATAACACAAGCACTATCCCAAATCAAGATATCAGTACCATTAATGGAAATGATGAGAATAGATGAATACAAGGATAGTGCTCTCAAGTTGATTTCTAAGGTACCAAATCCACAACAAGGTTGCAACAAAAATGGGCCAGAAAATAAGGTGAACAATCTTGGACAAGAAGTTATGAGGACTCCTGAAATTTATCTTGGCGATACTATAACAAAAAGTCATTCTGAAGTAGACCTATTTTATATAACACTATTGATCAATGACAAGTTGGTGAGAAATTGTACGATTGATTCTAGAGCAGCAATAAATATTATGCCAATTGTTATCATGAAAGAGTTAGGTTTATGGGTGAACACAATATATGGTAAATGTTATGCAATGGATAATAGGTCCATCCCTGTTGTTGGAGTTATGAAGGATGTGGAACTAAAATTGGCCTCATGTCCTGAAGCCACCTACACAACTGATATTATTGTGATAGACACTCTGCCATACTATGGAATGCTATTATCAAGATAGTGGACTGCTGCAGTGGGGGGAAATGTTCAGCTAGACCTATCATATGCTATAATACTAGTAAATGGGAGAGATGTTAAGATATACAAAGAGCCAAGATATAAGAATATAATAGAATGATTGGATCCAAATCAGATGAACTATTTTTGTGATGTAGATATTGGGAGTTTTAGGGTTGAAAAATCACATCCTGAATTACAAAATACAGAACCAATAAGAAAAGAGTCTCAAACAGATTAAAATGGTGTATGGAGGATGTATTTTGATGGAGCCTGCAACAAAGGAGGAAATGGGGTAGGAGTAGTATTTATCTCACCCACAGGCAAGACATTCAAATACTCATTCTTATTATCTTTTGAGTGTACAAATAATATTGCTGAGTATGAGGCATTGCTATTAGGTTTAAACATCACCCTAAAACATGGAATCAAACTACTAGAAGTATATGGTGACTCTAAATTAGTAGTCTAACAGATCAAGGCAAAATATTCTTCAAAGAATAAGAGATTGAAGCAATACAAGAATGTTGTGTGGGATACAATAGAACTCTTTGATGCATTCTCTATAGATTGGATATAAAGGTCTAAAAATATAATGACATATTTCTTAGCCAATGTGGTGCAGGGTACCTAAGAGCATTTTGATGCATTTTGAGAAGTTATGTTTTTTTGTTCAATGTGTTTTGTAATAAGACTTTTAGCCATTGTTGTTTGGTCCATTTGTATGGTCAAGAGGTTTGAGGTTACTATATAAACCTCAAATCCTTCTTAGTCCATTTGGACCCTAGTTATGCCACTTAGGCCTAGTAGGTCTAATGTTGTTTTTTTGTTTGTTTTTGAGTCTAATTGGAAATTTTTGTGTTTTGGCATGTTCTAGAGGGAATGGTGGTTGGTTAGGTTCCATTGGACAAGTTGAACCAATCGACCTCTTTGTGTTATTGCCAAATGTCATAGTGACCAATGTTGTCAATGTTGTCAAATGACACATTTGGTTGGTTGCAACCCATTTTTGGGAGTTGAATCTGTTTTGATAGTTGAAAACCAACTTGGGTTGAGTCATATTGTTGTCCTCTCACCCCAGTACAGAGGAAGAGTTTTTGTATGCAATTTTGGGCACAAAAATTAAGAATTTGACTATTTTTTTGAAGAGTACAGACTGTACAGATTTTCTAGGGGCAAATGTATTTTTTCTAAAATTTCTTGGAGTCAAGGTTCCAATGAAACTAGTTTGAGGTCCTGAAGTGGTCGGGATCAAAAGTTATTGATTTTTCTTTCAAAACAGGTCCAGAAACCCTGTTTTCTAGGGCAGCCATAGAAATCCAGCCCTAGAATGCATTCCCACTGGTGAAAATTCACAAAAAACTAGTGAAATGTAGGCTAGGGATATGTACTATAAGATTCCAAAAGATTTTTGTTGGGAAATGCAGTCTTCTATTTTTAATTTGATGCCCTAGGTCAAGTATTACCATGTATTTGGCCTGTTTTATGCTATTTGCTATTGTAGGTGATAGAATCCAGACAAGGTGAATGAAAGAATGGTGGTTTTGTGTTGTAGGGACCTGGTAGAGACATTCTAAATTCCTTCCCCTAACCTATGAATCCAATTTGAACCCTTTGCTTTGTAACCCAGGCCTAAAGTGATCAATTAGGCCTAGAGACCTAGTGGGGGTTTTGAACTACTGGAGTAGAGTTGGGATTGGAGATTTGGAGGTTTTTTAGGGTGCCCTGAAGGGTGTTCAATTCCATCATTTGTTTGCCTAGTCCTTTGGGATTTTGTCATTTGGTGTGAAGAAAACTAGTAGAAGAGGGCTAGTAGCCTCACTAGGCCTAGTCAAGATTAGAGGGTTGTGTGAAGTTGGGAACCAAACCAGGGTAAGTGCAAAAAGATGGGGGGCCAAAAAGTGGCCAAAAAATTTTCAAAAAAAATTTAGGCATAACGCGAGCGCGTTATAACGCGCTCGCGTTATAACGCGCTCGCGTTATGGCTTGGCAATGACAAGCCTAAGGCTCGTCATTGCCGAGCCATAACGCGAGCGCGTTATAACGCGAGCGCGTTATAACGCGCTCGCGTTATAAAGCGCTTTATATATATAAAAAAAATGCTGTCATTTCATTTTATCTTATTTCGTTGTGAGTTTTTCCTCCGCCGCGGCTTAAAACCCTTCAAAAACGCGCTCGCGTTCTACAAAACACCATTCAACACAATAGATTTGTCGATTCATCGCCAAAATGCCGCCGCGACGTCGAGCACGCCAAAGGGGTGAGTTATCTTTGTTTTTTTGTTTGAATTTCTTCCTAAATAGGTAGGTTTTGTGTTGATTTTTGATGCATATTTTATTAATTGTAGGAAATGTTAATGCACCTCCTCCTCCTCCTCAAAATCCTCAAAATCCACAAAATCTTGAGGAAGAAATACCTGCAGAACAACAACCTCCTCCATTCATTCCTCGACATGCCCCTGGAACACAAGATAATATAATGGGGGAAATTGAAAACAATAAAAAACAAATTGAAGATATAATTGCAAGGTTGAAAGATCCTTCCACTTCAACCTTGCATAGGTCCACGCTTGCCGAATCTCTTGAGTCTATGTTATCAAATGTAAATTCAATTAGCAAGCAAATAACTAGTTGGACCGATAAAAAGAGAGAGTTTAGAGATTACTATGCAGATAAATTGTCATATCAAGATGTCAAAAAATTACAAATTACAAAAGTAGACTTGTGTTCAATTTTCACAAACCCACAAACAAATCAACCTCCACCCATTACATGCAAGAGGTTCCCTATCCATTGGTGCAACAACCAAGCGATAAGGGACAATTTCGGGCAGAGGTGGTGGATGGTTTTTGACCATCCTCCATGCAATAACAATGAGGTCCCGCAATACTTTTTGAGGAAACTCTACTCCGAGTTTGTCCTCAATAAAGTGCCAAACTATTTTGATATGCGGGACTTCCAGGGTAGAGGTGGGGGCTCAGCACAGGATAGACCAGGGGCACGTCTTGACCCACAGCGGGTAGTGAGACGAGTAATCAGCAGACCAGCCCACGAGCATGTTTCTATTCCTTCCATTGTGAAGGAGAGTGTTGAGGTCGATACACTGAGGTCGATTAGTGCCTTGACCCAGAGCATCATAGAGCATGCCGATCCTGCAACACAGAGTGGGTTGGGAGATAGTGCGAGGAGTAGGGTCCCACCGCATACTTGCCAGGCTTGCGGGTCAGCCTGTGGTTATGACCCCATGGACAGTCAGGACGCAGGTGCACAGGCTACATCTGCAGCTGAGCAGATGGCGATGACAGATACCCTCCTGAGTGAGACTTTCGGCCTTGATACTCAGGTAAATATTAGCAAGTTTATTGAATTTAATTTATTAAATTTTATTTTTGAAATACAAGATTAACTAATTTAAATTGATGATTTTAATGAAATTTCAGGGTCATAGCGTCGATGCAGTTTTCAGTGGTTCTCCACCTACATTTTTCACTAGATCATCTACTGTCGAGGTATGTAACTAGTAAACAATTATAAATATTACATGTGAATAGCATCGTTATATGAATGGTATTCTAATTTCTGATTTTGGATGTTGAATAGGTTAACACTGTAGATTTCATGGCAACACCTGCCAGCGGTGGTGGACTTCAAAGCTTTACGGAGGTAATAAAATAAATAGTTTAATGAATGAATTGTACTTACTAAATTTTTGTATGTGATTTGTGTGTTTTATTGTGTGTACTTCCATGTTTAGATGAGCGTGTGTGTATGTTAGGAGCCATGATTTGCATCACTATTATAGTTTTCGTAATTGAATAATGTTGTTTTATTTCCAGATGATGCAGGCTGCGGATACACCTCCTCATGTTCATAGGGCAATGGAGCAGGGTGTGGCCTCTGCGATTCATAGCTCTATGGCATTGACAGGGGTATGAGGCAGATTAGTAAATTTCAATTTACATTCATTGTTATAGTTGTCTATTTTTGAAAAATCAAAAGATTATTGATTTGAAGTTTAATTTCTATCTGGATGGTTTCTATAGGACATGACATCACCAGGGCCTTTTCCTGCTACTGAGGCAAGCGAGCAGACAGATTATATGTTAGCGGTAAGTGATTATTTTGTTAAATGTTTCATTTTTTTATAACATGTAATTTCTATATATTAATATCTATACTTTTTTTTGTAACAGGTAAAGGTGCAGGAAGAACTAAATAGGAGAAGTAGCCCTCGGGTTCGTAGTAGACCACCCACATGCATGTCTCCATCCCCTAGAAGATCAAAGGCTGCTCGTGATTTATTCTCTTCACCAGCTAGAGGGGAATGACTTTTTATTGTGTTCCTCTGTTGTATGCCTATATGGCATTTGTGGACATATATTTTGTATTGTACATAGTTGACATTGTATGCCTATATGGCATTCTTGTAAGCCTATATGGCTATTTTGTATATATGTTATACTTATATCGACAGATATTGATGTATGCGTATATGGATATTTGGTTAATACAAATCTTTTTTATTGATGGCGTCCATACTTGCATTATAAATCCACTTTTGAATGGATATTTGTAGATGGCTACTTCAAATATTTAAAGTCTGATTGTATTACATAGGATGTTTACATTTTCTTTGATAGGCTTGATAGGCCATGGATTACATGATGGTGTTTGATGGAAAAGTATGGTACTAGAAGACTCTAGTTCATTCTTAATAGGCTTGTGATTGATAATATCTTTGCATGATTGCACTTGATCTTGGATCATGGGCATGTTGTTAGGATTTTGATTGCATTGTGATGTTTGATGGATAGGCATGGTGTAAGTGTAAGATACCCAACTAGTTCTACGAAAAATTTTCCTTACTTAAACACTTTTACTTGCTAACAATTCATCAACTACTTCAATAACATAAAGATATACATCAAGATAACTATTTGAATGAAACAACATTAGAGTTGGGTACTTGTCTTGTTACTTGATTCAATCAACTTGCAATGTCTTATTACATGGAAAATGCTTTCAATAGCACGAAGTACAACTCATTCAATGGAAATACAAGGACAGGCCTTGAAGCCTTGATGTTACAATGTCTTCCTTATTTGAGCAACATTTGAAGATTTGGAATGTTCAACTCATCACCTCACAAGGTAGGCGCATATTTGAAGGATTTACAGGTTTTTCTGACTTGGGCGCCAAGTTGAGGTGACCTCCTCCTGAAGTTGCGCCTTGTCAACATTAGGTGCCAATTAGAGTTTATGGATGCTCTGGATTGTTTCCAAGAGTAGGCGCCAAAACATCATCATTATGAAAGTGTTTTAAATGCTAGGCGCCCAAATCAGCCCTCTGGAGTCTAGGCGCTCCTTTCATGCATTCTGTGTTCTAGGCGCCAATTGAAAGGAGTGGAGAACAGGGCAAGCGCCTTCCAAACTAGGTGTTTCCTTGAGGTGACAAGGACTTAGAAAGTGCGCCTAAGGTGAGTGCCTTGAGTGAAAAGGTCTAACAAACATCTTTGAACCCCCTTTCAAGGTTAGGCGCATTCTGGAGGTGGAAACAAGTAGAAGGTGCGCCTTAGCTTCCTTTGTCAATTCTTGCAAGTCTTTGTTGATTAGGAAGGTGGAATGCTTCATTATAGAATGAGCGCCTATCTTCTAATGTCCAAACTACTTCTTCTGGCTCACTCTGTGGCTAGGCGCCAGAGCTAAACTGTTCACACAAGGGAGTGCGCCTAGACTCACTTGATGTTTTCTTACTACTTCAACCCCTGGAAGATGTTCCAAGGTGTTCCCTTTTACAAGCACCTGACCTCCCAAGTTCCTTCATGTGCTATTCCTTGAAGGCGCCAAAACTGAGCTCCAGTGCCATGGGATTGTGCCTAACATCTTTGAAGAGTTTCTAAGCCTTTTGCAAGTTGATATCCCAAACTCATCTTCTAGGCGCAACAGGAGCTTTCCAAAGGAGTTTCCAAGTTTTAGACGCCAAGCGAGGTCATGGGTGAATGGAACTGCGCCTTAGGAGATGACTGGATCCTAAGCGTCAGTCTGGAGTTACAGTGGAATTGATATGCGCCTCAACTAGCTTAGGCGCCCATTTGAAGTGATTCCTTTAACACTTCTCTGTCAATCTCAACTGCAAGGATGATCTCCTAATCCAATTTTGATCCTCTGGAGATGCAAATAGCTTTACATTTCACTAGGTTCCATCAATGATGATCATCAACCAAAGCACATTTCAAAGGTGAGATAGGCAAGTGAGGCACCAAACTAGTCCTTAAGACTTATCTCCTTCTATCAAGTCAATTTCAACTATGTGAGAGAGTTCTATTCTAGGCGCAAAATAGAAATGTTTCATCAATTGGTGCATCTTACAAAGCTCCCAATTCTAGGCGCCAGAGCCAGAGAGTTTTTCCCAACACATGCACCTGGGCTAGGAATTCACGTAAGAGACATCACTTAGCTTTAAAACTTTCAATCTATAGCCATCTGGGCTAGGCGCTCCAATGGAGGATCCTTGAACTCATGCATTGGCGCCTTCTAGTTCTAGGCACCCATTTTGGATGATTCATCCTGATACTAGCGCCCAAAATGACTAGACTCTCTTCATTATCCAATTCACTTAGAAGACTCAAGTTGGAGACTTAGTTGTCTATCCATGTTCTCCGGAAGATTCATTGTACCTCTATGCACTATCTCCTTCAAGGCGCACATTTAGCTCCAAAACGCAAATTTCCATCATCAACCCATCAAGGTGCATCATCTTCCCTTTGTATCCCCTTCAAGGCGCAGACATTCACTTCTTCACACTCAAACTCACTCTCTGGCGCCAGAATAGGTGTATAACTTCAAATAAGGCGCTAATCTTAGGTTTCTAAGTACTTAGTTTGATCTTAAGGCTATCCTTCCTCTAAGCACTCTCTTCAACTCCCTCACTGAAGGCCCTCTATAAGTTTGGGCGCATTTCATCCCAAGGCGCTTCAACATCATCCAAGGCGCAAATTCACTCTCCAAGACAAGGTGCAAAAAACCCTATCCTAAGGCGCTCAAATCTTGCTTCTAGACCTAGGCGCACAAACATGAGATTAAGGATCATTCTGGCCACCATCACTTCCCTAAAGGCGCAAAATTGGTGTAGATACATTCCATTTATTAAGGATCATTCTGGCGCCCAAATCTTGTCAAAGCAAAGGATCAATAGGTTCTCTCTAAGGCGCACTCCAGGGTTTGATCTTGCAAGACTTCTCACGTCAAAATTTTGACCAAGACACTCAAGGCACTAGTCTTTATCATCTAACCCTACAGTGCACTTACTCATTATGATATACTCCTCAACTTTGTATTCAACCTTGCCCAAGGCGCATATTCACTATAAGGCATTCTCACGTTGTCAAGGCTCAGAGGGCTTCAACTTGCTAAAGGGTAGAGGTCTAGGCGCATATCTGACTTGAAGCTCAAGGCGCTCCAACCCTCTTGCTCTGGAATTCATTCTAGGCACTAAGTGACTTCTCCAATTCCTTGAAAACATTTGAAGTGTTTTACCTTTTCAAGGTGCTCCTTCGAACTTGACTCCAAGGTGTTATAATCTCAAAGGTGCTGACATCATCTCAACCAAAGGCGCTCAATGATTCATCCCATATCTAGGTGCTAAAACACTTAATCAACCAAGTCATTCAAGGCGCCATTCAGTAAACTCATCTTCCATGATATTCCTATCAAGGCGCATATCACTTCTGTCATGGGCTTTAGGCGCTCAGTTGAGTGTTTCAATACTATTTAGGTGCCAAATTCATTTTAATGCACCAAACACAAAGAGCTTTCAAACACTGGGCGCTCACAAAGAGTCTTCCAACCTTGGGCGCTAAATTAGGTCTTTGCAACTATCCAAGGCGCATATCTTCGTTTGAACAACTTATGGTGCCAAGACAACTTCTCATTAGGGCGCTCAAAACACTTGTGTTTACATTTGAAGTGCTTTACCTTCTTAAGGTGCTCCAGACTAACCTGACTCCAAAGCGCTCCATCATCATCCTTAAGGCGCTAAAAACATCATCTCCACTCTAGGCAAAAACATCATCCAACTCCTTAAGGCACTTCACTGTGAAAGTCTGAAGGCGCTCTACCTAGACCTTTCCCCTAGGCGCCAGAACTCCTAAGCACTCACCAGATAACTCTCTTCTTCAAGGCGCAAATCTTCCTATACTATGATTGCCTCTGAAACGCCGATTAACGTGATGTGAGGGTGCAAAGGCTACTCCAATCCTCAGTGAGCGCCTAGTTTAAACAAGGAGAAATAAAGCATTCAAAACTATCCAAACGATCATCCCCTTCCTAATGTCTTCACTGCTCCAGAAAACCTTGGCCAAAATGACACATAACAACTCCTATGAGCGCCCTTATGCCCTAGGATCATCTAGTTTGTGCGTCTTGTAATGAGTAGTTCATGTAAGTTTGGAATGAGCGCCTTGAATAAGTGTAAACTAGCCTAGAGAAGGGTATGTGCGCCTTGAGCATTCCAGAGATAACTGTGCGCCTAGAACAATATGAGTGCTCATGATGATGATTAACGCCCTGATGAGACTATGAGCGCCTTGTTCAGGAGATACCTTGTTTGATCATAAAATGCACCTTGAGTCTTGAAGGTTTTGAGCGCCTAGGTGATTTGGATGTTGGGATGTTGGTATGCGCCCAAGATTGAGGTAAGTGAGCGCTTGTAATGGAGGAGAGCAATGAGATGAGGTTTAGCGCCTCCAAGTAAGGTCAGAGGTGAGGTTAGAGGTGAAATGCGCCTTTGGACCATTCTGGCGCCTTGGATGAAGAACCTATATCTTGAGCCCAAGAGGTAAAATTTGCGCCTTAGTGGATTTGGAGAGTTACAGAGATTAGAGAAAAGCGCCTTGAAGACAGAGTTGTTCAAGGCGCATGTGTGATTTGGTCAAAAACAGGCGCCTAGAGTGAATAGGCTTTCATCCTGACTTAATACACTGCCTCCTTCTGACGATTTTTGGGGCAGCAGAAAACCTTTCACCACGGGCAAATGCCTCAGAGCTATAAAAAACCGAGAGAGGTTATTGTAGAGGCACTCTACGTGATCCCGTTGCCTCAGACGGAATGTTTCTAAGTGACACGGTTTTCGAGTAACATCTCGTCAAAGATTGCTACCTTTTTGCACTTTGGACTCTTCAGGGATATCGTCGGTACAATGTAGCTCCGACTGTTTCGACATGTTTGGGTGAGAAATAGGACCATGCCTAGCATAAATGTACCCATTCGGACGCGTTGGAACAGTCAGTTTGGTCGCATCAGGAGCAGGACGAAAGTTACACCCCTTTGCAACTTTACACTGCCTCCTTCTGACGATTTTTGGGGCAACAGAAAACCTTTCACCACGGGCAAATGCCTCAGAGCTATAAAAAACCGAGAGAGGTTATTGTAGAGGCACTCTACGTGATCCCGTTGCCTCAGACGGAATGTTTCTAAGTGACACGATTTTCGAGTAACATCTCGTCAAAGATTGCTGCCTTTTTGCACTTTGGACTCTTCAGGGATATCGTCGGTACAATGTAGCTCCGACTGTTTCGACATGTTTGGGTGAGAAATAGGACCATACCTAGCATAAATGTACCCATTCGGACGCGTTGGAACAGTCAGTTTGGTCGCATCAGGAGCAGGACGAAAGTTACACCCCTTTGCAACTTTACACTGCCTCCTTCTGACGATTTTTAGGGCAACAGAAAACCTTTCACTACGGGCAAATGCCTCAGAGCTATAAAAAACCGAGAGAGGTTATTGTAGAGGCACTCTACGTGATCCCGTTGCCTCAGACGGAATGTTTCTAAGTGACACGATTTTCGAGTAACATCTCATCAAAGATTGCTGCCTTTTTGCACTTTGGACTCTTCAGGTATATCGTCGGTACAATGTAGCTCCGACTGTTTCGACATGTTTGGGTGAGAAATAGGACCATGCCTAGCATAAATGTACCCATTCGGACGCGTTGGAACAGTCAGTTTGGTCGCATCAGGGGCAGGACGAAAGTTACACCCCTTTGCAACTTTACACTGCCTCCTTCTGACGATTTTTGGGGCAACAGAAAACCTTTCACCACGGGCAAATGCCTCAGAGCTATAAAAAACCGAGAGAGGTTATTGTAGAGACACTCTACGTGATCCCGTTGCCTCAGACGGAATGTTTCTAAGTGACACGATTTTTGAGTAACATCTCGTCAAAGATTGCTGCCTTTTTGCACTTTGGACTCTTCATGGATATCGTCGGTACAATGTAGCTCCGACTGTTTCGACATGTTTGGGTGAGAAATAGGACCATGCCTAGCATAAATGTACCCATTCGGACGCGTTGGAACAGTCAGTTTGGTCGCATCAGGAGCAGGACGAAAGTTACACCCCTTTGCAACTTTACACTGCCTCCTTCTGACGATTTTTGGGGCAACAGAAAACCTTTCACCATGGGCAAATGCCTCAGAGCTATAAAAAACCGAGAGAGGTTATTGTAGAGGCACTCTACGTGATCCCGTTGCCTCAGACGGAATGTTTCTAAGTGACACGATTTTTGAGTAACATCTCGTCAAAGATTGCTGCCTTTTTGCACTTTGGACTCTTCAGGGATATCGTCGGTACAATGTAGCTCCGACTGTTTCGACATGTTTGGGTGAGAAATAGGACCATGCCTAGCATAAATGTACCCATTCGGACGCGTTGGAACAGTCAGTTTGGTCGCATCAGGAGCAGGACGAAAGTTACACCCCTTTGCAACTTTACACTGCCTCCTTCTGACGATTTTTGGGGCAACAGAAAACCTTTCACCACGGGCAAATGCCTCAGAGCTATAAAAAACCGAGAGAGGTTATTGTAGAGGCACTCTACGTGATCCCGTTGCCTCAGACGGAATGTTTCTAAGTGACACGATTTTCGAGTAACATCTCGTCAAAGATTGCTGCCTTTTTGCACTTTGGACTCTTCAGGGATATCGTCGGTACAATGTAGCTCCGACTGTTTCGACATGTTTGGGTGAGAAATAGGACCATGCCTAGCATAAATGTACCCATTCGGACGCGTTGGAACAGTCAGTTTGGTCGCATCAGGAGCAGGACGAAAGTTACACCCCTTTGCAACTTTACACTGCCTCCTTCTGACGATTTTTGGGGCAACAGAAAACCTTTCACCACGGGCAAATGCCTCAGAGCTATAAAAAACCGAGAGAGGTTATTGTAGAGGCACTCTACGTGATCCCGTTGCCTCAGACGGAATGTTTCTAAGTGACACGATTTTCGAGTAACATCTCGTCAAAGATTGCTGCCTTTTTGCACTTTGGACTCTTCAGGGATATCGTCGGTACAATGTAGCTCCGACTGTTTCGACATGTTTGGGTGAGAAATAGGACCATGCCTAGCATAAATGTACCCATTCGGACGCGTTGGAA
This sequence comes from Cunninghamia lanceolata, assembly GCA_027924645.1. Classification (NCBI taxonomy): domain Eukaryota; kingdom Viridiplantae; phylum Streptophyta; class Pinopsida; order Cupressales; family Cupressaceae; genus Cunninghamia; species Cunninghamia lanceolata. The sequence continues at coordinate 16,889,439 of BSBN01001807.1, read as the reverse complement.
CAGTCAGTTTGGTCGCATCAGGAGCAGGACGAAAGTTACACCCCTTTGCAACTTTACACTGCCTCCTTCTGACGATTTTTGGGGCAACAGAAAACCTTTCACCACGGGCAAATGCCTCAGAGCTATAAAAAACCGAGAGAGGTTATTGTAGAGGCACTCTACGTGATCCCGTTGCCTCAGACGGAATGTTTCTAAGTGACACGATTTTCGAGTAACATCTCGTCAAAGATTGCTGCCTTTTTGCACTTTGGACTCTTCAGGGATATCGTCGGTACAATGTAGCTCCGACTGTTTCGACATGTTTGGGTGAGAAATAGGACCATGCCTAGCATAAATGTACCCATTCGGACGCGTTGGAACAGTCAGTTTGGTCGCATCAGGAGCAGGACGAAAGTTACACCCCTTTGCAACTTTACACTGCCTCCTTCTGACGATTTTTGGGGCAACAGAAAACCTTTCACCACGGGCAAATGCCTCAGAGCTATAAAAAACCGAGAGAGGTTATTGTAGAGGCACTCTACGTGATCCCGTTGCCTCAGACGGAATGTTTCTAAGTGACACAATTTTCGAGTAACATCTCGTCAAAGATTGCTGCCTTTTTGCACTTTGGACTCTTCAGGGATATCGTCGGTACAATGTAGCTCCGACTGTTTCGACATGTTTGGGTGAGAAATAGGACCATGCCTAGCATAAATGTACCCATTCGGACGCGTTGGAACAGTCAGTTTGGTCGCATCAGGAGCAGGACGAAAGTTACACCCCTTTGCAACTTTACACTGCCTCCTTCTGACGATTTTTGGGGCAACAGAAAACCTTTCACCACGGGCAAATGCCTCAGAGCTATAAAAAACCGAGAGAGGTTATTGTAGAGGCACTCTACGTGATCCCGTTGCCTCAGACGGAATGTTTCTAAGTGACATGATTTTTGAGTAACATCTCGTCAAAGATTGCTGCCTTTTTGCACTTTGGACTCTTCAGGGATATCGTCGGTACAATGTAGCTCCGACTGTTTCGACATGTCTGGGTGAGAAATAGGACCATGCCTAGCATAAATGTACCCATTCGGATGCGTTGGAACAGTCAGTTTGGTCGCATCACGAGCAAGACACCAAAAATGCAAAGGTTGCTTTGTGCAACTTGACAACATTGACACTTTTTTGCAACATGACTCAAAGACTCAAACTGACCCCAAATGACTCAAAGTGACTTAAAATCACCTTTATTATAGAGGTCAAGGCGCTCCTTATCATTCATTCATTATGAGCGCCTTGGGAGAATGGTATATAGGTCATCATCATGATTGGGCGCCCTGGATCCAGAGTGTTGGAGAGATCATCAAATGGTGTCTAGTAGGGTGAGTTATGAGTTTGGTCGCATCAGGAGCAGGACACCAAAAATGCATAACATGATGATGGAAAAATGTGTACATATGTGTAAAAATGCAGGAGGAAATAAAAAAAGACAAACCTTACAAATTAATGTGCATACTTACAACTCAATGTAACATAACTTTACAAAATCAATGTGAATACTTACAAATTAATCCAATGAACCATCTGGATCTGCTCTACTCTTTATTGTGTCAAGTATTGCTTCATGGTCAGACTCACGCACCTTCCACAATATTTTGTTCAAAGGTCTACCCCGATACTTTATCAAATGAACATTGGATGCCACGACAAGGTTCGAGTAATGAAGAATCTTTCGATGCATGTCAAAGTCCTGAAATAGCCAAATATTAACACTCTTATGTGGGTACCTTCTAAGCCATGTTCCAGTAATAACCACTGATCCTGTAGGGTATTCGATGTTTTCTCCATCTGTAACAGGGGCCTCCAATTTCTTTTTGGCCTCAACACAACGGCATAAGTAATAATCTGTTCCCTCTTCATTATCTTCATCTGCAATAACTGCATATACGTGTCCTACATTGATATGTGTAGCAAATTAGATGAAATTAGTCAACATTACAAAAACACTACAAAGTAAGATGACATTACCTGGTTGAACTAGATGAAATTAGATGCATATATGTGCCCTATATTACCTGGTTGAACTAAATCTGATATGTGGTCAAAGTCAACTGACGATTCCATCTGTGTTAGTTCCAGTGCCGTCGGGGGTCGATACGTGTCAAGTGGGCTAAGATAACTTAACTGCCATTCGTCAACCCACTCCTTTGACTCGCACTCATCCCAGACTTGAATTGTACAGGAAGAACAAAAGCATGACATCTTTCGTGTATGGATACTCCATGAACCTGCAATTGAACTTCTGAAAGAGTGCATCTCATTTGATCCTGTCAGTGTACAACAATCCTCATATGGTGCAATGTTAGTATCATCTATCAACCAAAAAAATCTACGAACTAAAGACTTACCTTCATTACCTGGACCCATGGAAGCATTACACCACTCGACAATCGATTTTGCATCTGTCAACTTTGCATTGTCTTTATACTTTAACTCTTCTCGTGCTATGGCTCTTTTGATACATGCTCCTGCACCATCATGCTCCCCCTTTCCATGCCCGGCCTCACAAAAGTTCCACATATGTTGAATACCTGTAAAATTATGCCTCCTACTCAGCCAATAGAAATTCCGCGAGTTCTTGAATTGTGATGCACAATTATCCGACCATATGATATGCTGACTGAACGATATGCCCCTTCTAGCCAAATCATTATAGAACACCTGAAAGCAACCTTGCACGAACTCCGTAGAATGCGTGCGATCATCACTAATATAGAAATGATACTCCCTTATGATCTTTCTGTCATCCTCTGTACTATCATTCGCATGAATGAATGCGATGTGCACAAATATAGAAACCTGTGTGGAGTTGTAATATTGTGATTGCACCTCACGCTGTGGCTGTAGACTGTAGTTCTCTGCAAAGTCGACGACTGAAACAATGCTACCAACTGGAAATGTGTCCTTGCATAACTTGAATTGCAAGTCCAACCATCGAGCTCTATGGGCATGTCTTGCATACTCATACACTATGCTGTCACGAAATATAGGCATAAACTGATACACTGGAATCTTTTCAATAACTAATTCACACCTCTTTGCTTCTTTACCATCTTTTGTATTGTATGCCACTGTTTTATACTTGCCAAATTCTACTAGTTCATTTCCAACCGCATGTGTTATTTCCATATGTTCACATATTGGCAAATGTTGCAAGCCACCGCAACGATGACATGTGCCATCCAAGCATAATTTCTTGTAGAATATTTGACCTTCCTCTCTTTCACATAAAATTCTTGATATGAAATCTCTTGAAGATGTTGGTGGGGCACATATGGCACAACCCTGCAAATCATTGTTAGTATGCATATCTAAACATATAGACCTATAAACATCAAAATGGTTAGAAAATTCAATATGTAATCTACAACAACAAGTAGTGCGTGTGTGATTTATCTTAACATAGAAAGGTTTTAGCATTTCAAAATATCTTTGACAAATTTTAATTTGAGGATACTTCTCTAGAAATTTACCATAAAACTGTGTTTGAGTCTCATCCAAAAAATGCTTTGGATGTGGCTCGCGGTTCTGACTACCAATTCTCCTTCTTACCACATCCCTTTGATTCGGAGATACCCTTGTGTAATTCTTCCAAAAGTCTTCAATTAGTGACCTCAATGCTTCAACAATTGGTTTATCTTTTCGTGGTAGTCTCCCCGAGAACGCCCATAATTCATTGGCATTAGTGTCCTCAATTCTTTGGCGTCTTCCAACGGCTCTTGATAAAGTTTTCCTATTAATTCTCAATTTTTGACTTGTCTTTCTAATAAGACGAGCTTTCCTCGTTTGACTACTTACTATAGTCGATGTAATCACACGCCGTGTTGCATTACTATCTTTTGTGCGTGAGGTGTTACCCACACTCTCATACGCACTCATTAGATTCTTGACAATAGATTTTTCACTTGAAGCCTCTGATGTTCTCAACCCAAGAATCTTCATGATAGACCTATACTTTATACTTCGCATCATTTCAACGAATAGTTGACATCTTGCAGTCTCATTTAACTTTTCAAAGAACAATCTCCAAATCTTATTAGCATATCTTCTACAAGTGCGTTTTGGAATCTTACCTTCCATTGGCTGCAAAATATTCTCATCAATATCAATCAAATACTTTGGCTTTCTATGCAAAATTCTAGGTGGTGTCAAGTTAGGTAAATTCATCTCAACATTAGGAATTTCATCAATATTTAAATGAGATGGGTTAGATGGCATACCTTCGATCGAAGATGGAATAGATGACATACCTTGAGGTTGAGGTGGGAACGATGGCGTACCTCCTTCATCACATGTGAGTGATGATGTACTCTCAACTTGAGATGTGGTAGATGGTGTCCCTACATGTTGTCTTGCGATAAAGGATGTGTCTCCAACTATGGTATTTAAATCTCTCGTACCACGAAGTTTTTGCATTCGTTCTCTTTGTGCCGCCAATACCATATCTCTTTGTGATGGTTGTGGTTCCTCTTCAATTGGTATGTCTTCATTTATCGTGTCCAATTTCCTCTTCTCACGAAGTTCCCTCATAGCCATTGCTTTCTTTGCATTCTTAGCTTCTATCTCTTCCTGTGTTGGTTTAATTCTTGATCGTTTCCTCGGCATGACGGAGAATTTGTCTGTAGCATGATAAAGAGACCAATATTAGTTCCTAAGAAATGAATACATGATAATTGTGGGATTGTATTTTTTTTATGTTGTAAGGATTTATTCTTGTATAGTTTGACATCATGGTATGAACTAAGGTTTGTTTATTACACATAATTATTAAAGAGCCCAAGTGTAGAAAATATACATGGCATCATGTGAGATTGTAGGTTGCTTTCTTGATTGGAAATGTGTCTATTTTAAACATGTATGATAATGCATGATAAAGTAATTCAATCCAAAATAAGGAAAATGTAAAGAACATGCATGTAAAGACTTGACATACCTAAAAAACGAAGATTTGAATGGAGAGAGTACCCAATTATGTAGTGTTTTTATCTTCTTGCATCAAACTCCTCAACAATTTGAGTTTTTCACCACTTGCTTCCTTTTCAATGTTAAATTCTTAAAATTGAATCAAAATTAACATTGCAATACTACAAAAATTGAAACTTGTATAGATATATATCAAATTTGGTTTGAAAACTATGTTATTTCCTCCTTCTCAAGTTGGCAAAGCAGAAAAGGTGGTGGAAAGATCATGCAAAGGTGGTACAATGTGTCAAATGTGCATGTGAACTTCCCAATAGCATGAAAGCACTTCTTTTTTGTCGGAGCACGCGCAGAATCAGTAAGAAAACAGAGCATGTGGGCCTGGATCACGGGGGTAACCACTTTTTTACCGTTTTAGTAGAATTACAAAACGCGAGCGCGTTATAACGCGCTCGCGCTATAACGCGCTCGCGTTTTGTCCTCCTATAGATCTCTAAACCCTAAACCCTCAACTCTGATCCCTTGACCCTCAACCCTCAATGTCAAATCCTAATCCCTCAACCTCAACCTTGTCCCTAAACCCTAATCCCTTCAACCTCAACCCTATCCCTAAACCCTTGACCCTCGAACCTCAGCCCTCAACGTCAAACCGTAATCCCTTGATGCAGAGCGAAACAAGTTGAACATTAACACAGGTGAAAAAATCCTTGAAAGTCCACAAAATAACCTTTACAGTGTATATCGGCAAGACAATTTAAATGTCACACCGAAATGTACCTCAACCCTCAACATCAAACCCTCGAACCTTAACCCTTAACATCAAACCCTAATCCCTCAACCCTTAACTCTAATCCCTCGACCTTCAACCCTGATCCTAAACCCTAAACCCTCAACGCCAAATTCTAATCCCTCAACCCTTCACTCTAATCCCTCAACCCTAAACCCTATCCCTAAACCCTCAACACTATACCTTAAACCCTAATCCCTCAACCCTAACCCTAAACCTTGTCCCTAAACCCTAATCCCTTCAACCTCAACCCTATCCCTAAACCCTTGACCCTCGAACCTCAGCCCTCGACGTCAAACCCTAATCCCTCGACCCTTAACTCTGATCCCTCATCTCTCAACCCTAACCCTAAACCCTCAACCCTCAACATCAAACCCTAATCCCTCAACCCTCAACCCTAATCTATCATCCGTCATCCCTCCACACTCTACTTTAACCCTAATTCCTCGACCCTCAACCCTATCCCTAAACCCTTGACCCTCGAACCTCAACCCTCAACCCTCAACGTCAAACCCTAATCCCTCAACCCTAAACCCTATCCCTAAACCCTCAACACTATACCTTAAACCCTAAACCCTCAACGCCAAATTCTAATCCCTCAACCCTTCACTCTAATCCCTCAACCCTAAACCCTATCCCTAAACCCTCAACACTATACCTTAAACCCTAATCCCTCAACCCTAACCCTAAACCTTGTCCCTAAACCCTAATCCCTTCAACCTCAACCCTATCCCTAAACCCTTGACCCTCGAACCTCAGCCCTCGACGTCAAACCCTAATCCCTCGACCCTTAACTCTGATCCCTCATCTCTCAACCCTAACCCTAAACCCTCAACCCTCAACATCAAACCCTAATCCCTCAACCCTCAACCCTAATCTATCATCCGTCATCCCTCCACACTCTACTTTAACCCTAATTCCTCGACCCTCAACCCTATCCCTAAACCCTTGACCCTCGAACCTCAACCCTCAACCCTCAACGTCAAACCCTAATCCCTCAACCCTAAACCCTATCCCTAAACCCTCAACGCCAAATTCTAATCCCTCAACCCTTCACTCTAATCCCTCAACCCTAAACCCTATCCCTAAACCCTCAACACTATACCTTAAACCCTAATCCCTCAACCCTAACCCTAAACCTTGTCCCTAAACCCTAATCCCTTCAACCTCAACCCTATCCCTAAACCCTTGACCCTCGAACCTCAGCCCTCGACGTCAAACCCTAATCCCTCGACCCTTAACTCTGATCCCTCATCTCTCAACCCTAACCCTAAACCCTCAACCCTCAACATCAAACCCTAATCCCTCAACCCTCAACCCTAATCTATCATCCGTCATCCCTCCACACTCTACTTTAACCCTAATTCCTCGACCCTCAACCCTATCCCTAAACCCTTGACCCTCGAACCTCAACCCTCAACCCTCAACGTCAAACCCTAATCCCTCAACCCTAAACCCTATCCCTAAACCCTCAACACTATACCTTAAACCCTAAACCCCCAACGCCAAATTCTAATCCCTCAACCCTTCACTCTAATCCCTCAACCCTAAACCCTATCCCTAAACCCTCAACACTATACCTTAAACCCTAATCCCTCAACCCTAACCCTAAACCTTGTCCCTAAACCCTAATCCCTTCAACCTCAACCCTATCCCTAAACCCTTGACCCTCGAACCTCAGCCCTCGACGTCAAACCCTAATCCCTCGACCCTTAACTCTGATCCCTCATCTCTCAACCCTAACCCTAAACCCTCAACCCTCAACATCAAACCCTAATCCCTCAACCCTCAACCCTAATCTATCATCCGTCATCCCTCCACACTCTACTTTAACCCTAATTCCTCGACCCTCAACCCTATCCCTAAACCCTTGACCCTCGAACCTCAACCCTCAACCCTCAACGTCAAACCCTAATCCCTCAACCCTAAACCCTATCCCTAAACCCTCAACACTATACCTTAAACCCTAAACCCTCAACGCCAAATTCTAATCCCTCAACCCTTCACTCTAATCCCTCAACCCTAAACCCTATCCCTAAACCCTCAACACTATACCTTAAACCCTAATCCCTCAACCCTAACCCTAAACCTTGTCCCTAAACCCTAATCCCTTCAACCTCAACCCTATCCCTAAACCCTTGACCCTCGAACCTCAGCCCTCGACGTCAAACCCTAATCCCTCGACCCTTAACTCTGATCCCTCATCTCTCAACCCTAACCCTAAACCCTCAACCCTCAACATCAAACCCTAATCCCTCAACCCTCAACCCTAATCTATCATCCGTCATCCCTCCACACTCTACTTTAACCCTAATTCCTCGACCCTCAACCCTATCCCTAAACCCTTGACCCTCGAACCTCAACCCTCAACCCTCAACGTCAAACCCTAATCCCTCAACCCTAAACCCTATCCCTAAACCCTCAACACTATACCTTAAACCCTAAACCCTCAACGCCAAATTCTAATCCCTCAACCCTTCACTCTAATCCCTCAACCCTAAACCCTATCCCTAAACCCTCAACACTATACCTTAAACCCTAATCCCTCAACCCTAACCCTAAACCCTTAACCCTCAACATCAAACCCTAATCCCTCAACCCTCAACCCTAATCTATCATCCGTCATCCCTCCACACTCTACTTTAACCCTAATTCCTCGACCCTCAACCCTATCCCTAAACCCTTGACCCTCGAACCTCAACCCTCAACCCTCAACATCAAACCCTAATCCCTCAACCCTTAACTCTAATCCCTCGACCTTCAACCCTGATCCTAAACCCTAAAGCCTCAACGCCAAATTCTAATCCCTCAACCCTTCACTCTAATCCCTCAACCCTAAACCCTATCCCTAAACCCTCAACACTATACCTTAAACCCTAATCCCTCAACCCTAACCCTAAACCTTATCCCTAAACCCTAATCCCTTCAACCTCAACCCTATCCCTAAACCCTTGACCCTCGAACCTCAGCCCTCGACGTCAAACCCTAATCCCTCAACCCTTAACTCTGATCCCTCATCTCTCAACCCTAACCCTAAACCCTCAACCCTCAACATCAAACCCTAATCCCTCAACCCTCAACACTAATCTATCATCCATCATCCCTCCACACTCTACTTTAACCCTAATTCCTCGACCCTCAACCCTATCCCTAAACCCTTGACCCTCGAACCTCAACCCTCAACCCTCAACGTCAAATCCTAATCCCTCAACCCTAAACCCTATCCCTAAACCCTCAACACTATACCTTAAACCCTAATCCCTCATCCCTCAACCCTAAACCTTATCCCTAAACCCTAATCCCTCAACCCTCAACCCTAATCTGTCATCCCCCAACTCTAATCCTTCATCCCTAAACCCTAAATGCTATCCCTATTCCTACACCCTCAACAGAATCGATACTATACCTTAAACCCTAATCCCTTATCCATAAACCCTCCAACCCTATCCCTAATCCTTATACCATCCACACTCTACTTTAACCCTAATTCCTCGACCCTCAACCCTATCCCTAAACCCTTGACCCTCGAACCTCAACCCTCAACCCTCAACGTCAAACCCTAATCCCTCAACCCTTAACTCTGATCCCTCGACCCTCAACACTATACCTTAAACCCTAATCCATATCCCTCAACCCTTAACCCTTAAAACTTAAACCCTATCCCTACACCCTCAACACTTGACACTATATCTTAAGCCTTAAACCCTCATCCCTAAAGCCTCAACCCTCAATCCTTAAACCTTAAACCCTAAACCCTATCCCTAATCCCTCTACCCTCAACACTCTAACCCTAACCTCGACATTAAATGCTAATCCGTCAACCCTAAACCCTAATCCTAAACCCTCAACCCTAAACCTTATCCCTAAACCCTAATCCCTCAACCCTCAACCCTAATCCATCATCCCTCAACTATAATCCCTCATCCCTAATCCCTAAATGCTATCCCTATTCCTAAACTCTCAACAGACTTGATACTATACCTTAAACCCTAATCCCTTATCCCTAAACCCTCCAACCCTATCCCTAATCCTTACACCCTCCACACTCTACTTTAACCCTAATCCCTCGACCCTAAACCCTATCCCTAAACCCTTGACCCTTGAACCTCAACCCTCAACCCTTAACTTTGATCCCTCGACCCTCAACCGTAATCTGTCATCCCTCATCCCTAAACCTTAAACGCTATCCCTATTCCTAGACCCTCAACGGGCTCGATACTATACCTTAAACGCTAATCCCTTATCCGTAAACCTTTCAACTCTATCCTTTATGCCTTAACCCTCATGATGAATAGCCTTGAGTGTAAAAAAATTTGAGTGGGACATAACGCGAGCGCGTTATAACGCGCTCGCGTTATGTCGAACATGCGGGAAAAATGTAAGGCAATAAATAACGCGAGCGCGTTATAACGCGAGCGCGTTATAACGCGCTCGCGTTATTTCTTGCTTTGGGAATCCCAAGCCTTGGGCTTGGGATTTGCTTTGGATTTCCAACCCAAAGGCTTGGAGTGCCTTATGAACAGTCACAGACGTGTTTTTCTGTATTCTTCAAAATTTCACATAATTTCGTTCGTGCTAACCCTCAGATTTGCACGTGTTTCAAGGTTGAACAAATCGAACACATGGGTAATGTTAGGCTTTCTCTTAGCTATTTGACGATGTGATTTTTTTCACATTTTAACAATGTTAAGCCTTTCATCTTTAATTTCTTTTGTTTGTGTGTCCGTTTTTATGCAAAAACCACTGTTTGGTCTTTTTTTCATTGTAAAATAACTATTCATTCAAATTTCAAAAAAATTACATATTTAGAAACTAGACTCCATTCTACAAATATTAAAAAAATAAAAAAATGATTTTCAATTAGTTTTCAAAATTTATAGGGGTAGCACGGCCAAAATTCTGTTTTTTAGGATGTGTCCACTTTAAAAATTAGTAAAAAATCAAATATTCATCAAAAAATTATCAGAAAAATCGGGCATAAACTACATGCTATTAGCTAATTTCTCACCGAAGCGATTTTAAAAATACCAAAAAAAAGTTGACCTTTTGAGGGAGCCACAAAACATGCTATGTTATGTTTTTTTGACAGAAACAACACCAATTTCTGTGGCTCCCTCTTTTGAACCCCTTAATCTATGCCATTTTCAAAACAAAATAGTAGTTTAGAAAGTAGACTCGGAGCACTACGAACATTGTTTTGGTTGCATCTCTAAATTTTGAGTGTAACTATGCTCAATTTCTCATCCAAGGCCAGTATTTCCTGATTTCAGAAAAAAAGTGGCCACTTAAGACCCCTTTTTGGCCCCCCATCTTCTTGCACTTACCCACCAACTATTGGAAAAGTGTTTGCAGACCTTCCATAAGGTGTAGAAATAGTCTCAAGGGTTAGACAATAGCCTAGACCACAAATCCATAATTTGCACTTGGTGAGTGGCTTTGCTTGGCTGAAGACTAGGTGAGTGGGTGAGTGGGCTAAGGAGAACAAACCAAACTTATCTTGTGTTGATACCTTCCCTTGTGCCACTCTGCATCAGGTGGTATCAGAGCCATCAAAGAGATGGGAGATAGAGAAGAAGAGGAGGAAGTCCCTTCAAGAGTGACTAATGCTGAGTTGGCAAAGATAGTGAGAGAGCAAGCAGCCAAGAACAGAAGGATGGAGGCTGAGATAGAAAAGTTGAAGAAAGACAAAGACAAGAAGAAGAAGTCAGAAGTCATCTTAGATTCAAATGAAGAGGATCAAGATGAGGAAGAAGAAGTGTCTATGGAAGAGCCACAAGGAGGCATGTCAGCGAGACAATTCCTAGATGCACTTGGAAAATTGAGTAGGAAGGACACTAAGGTAGACTTACCTATGTTTCTTGGTAAGATGAATCCAAAGGAGTGCATTGATTGGATTGAGGCGATGGAGAACTATTTTGAATGTGAAGAAGTGGCAAAAAATTAGAAAGTGAAGATTGCCAAATCAAGAATGAAAGGGCCAGCCTTGAGTTGGTGGAATTTTATTCAAAATGAGAGGATATAAGATGATAGGAATCCTATCTCTACATGGAGGAAGATGGTACTTGAAATCAAGAAGCAATTTGTCCCTGAGGATTATGAAGTCAACTTAAACAAGAAGTTGCACAACTTGAGATAGAAGGACATGGACATGAGCACCTACACAGAGGAGTTTCACAAGATGACATTGAAAGCCAATATACCTGAGAATGAAAAACAGAAGCTTGCAAGGTATCTCAATGGCCTTAAGTTCTCCATTCAAGATGAATTAACTCTCTTTAACCTAGAGATAGTCCATAAGTGCTTCCAAATGGCACTGAGGATTGAGGATAAGCAGAGAAGAAAAGGGGATTTTGGCAGTAGCAGCAGAGGTAGAGGAAATTAGAACTTTAGGGGCAGGGGCAGATTTCAAAACAGAGATAATTTCTCTAGACTCCAAGGTGGCAGATCACAAGAAGGTAGCCAAGGGCAAGCTGATAAAAATAGTGCAAATTAGGGTCAGTTTAGAGGGAGAGGTAATGGCAGAGGTAGAAGTGAGGGCAGAGGTCCCAATGTGTTTATTGGAAGGTGTTTCTCTTGCAATCAGATTGGACATCAATCCTTTAGGTGCCCGGAGAAGATTGGAAACACTGCTGCAAATCAGAAAGAAAGAAGAGTACAACTCCTTCAAGAAGAGGACTGTCAAAGCACCACAAGTTACCAAACAACCTCTTCCAAGTCTACAACACCTGAGAGTGGAGAATGCATCATGTTCAACAGGTCACTCATCATGCTAGCCACCAAGGAGCAACCCCAAAGAAACAACTTGTTCAGAACCACTTGCAAGGTGAAAGGAAAAGTTTGCAAGGTAATAGTAGATTCAGGTTCCTCTGAAAATTTGGCTTCTAATGAAATGATGACTAAGTTAGGATTGGAAAGAATGCCTCATCCTAACCCCTATAGAGTCTTTTGGCTAACCAAGGAACAACAAATTGTGGTGAAAGAGCAATGTTGGGTTGAATTCAAGATAGGTGAATATCATGATAAGGTTCTTTGTGAGATGCTAGATATGGATGCATGCCACCTTCTTCTTGGAAGGCCTTGGCAACATGACACAAGTGCCCAACATGATGGTAAGAACAATGTGATTCATTTGTCCAAGAATGGTGAAAAGTTTACAATGACTCCTTTGATTGATGATTGCAAAGAGAAAGTCATTTCTAGTTCAGTTATGTTGGTAGGTGAAAAAGAGTTTTTGGCTAACCTCAAGGAAGAGAAAGTGCCATGTTTTGCAGTAGTCATCAAGCCCAAGGATGTGAATCCCAAGAAGGTCAAATTGTAGCAACCTCTTAGGAGGATTGGACCAAAGGAAGTGGAAGAACTATTGGAGAAGTTTCAGATGTGATAGTCGATGAAGGCAAGGATGCCCTTCCACCAAAGAGGGAGATTAGTCATTACATTGATCTCATCCTTGGATCCACCCTACCAAACCAAGCAGCATACAAGTTGACTCCAGAGCAAAATACTAAAGTGGCAAGACAAATCCAAGACTTTTTGGATAGAGGATTTATCTAGAGGAGTATTAGTCCATGTGCAGTACCTATAGTGCTTGCACCCAAGAAGGAAGGAACATGGAGACTATGCACTGATTCTAGGGCCATCAACAAGATCACTATTAGGTAAAGATTTCTAATGCCTAGAATGGAAGATTTAATGGATTTCTTGGGTATGGCTAAGTATTTTACCAAGATAGATCTAAAAAGTGGTTATCACCAAATCGGGATAAGGGAGGGGGATGAGTGGAAAACCGCCTTCAAAACCAATGAAGGACTATTTGAATGGGTTGTCATGCCTTTTGGCTTGTCAAATGCACCAAGCACCTTCATGAGATTGATGAATGAAGTGCTAAAACCTTTCCTTAACAAGTTTATTGTTGTATATTTGGATGATATACTAATTTTTAGTGACAGTAAGGAAGATCACATAAGACATATCCATCAAGTGCTCAGGAGGCTTCCAGAGGAGAAGTTGAGAATCAATCTTGACAAATGTGTCTTCCTACAAGAAGAGTTGATATTTTTGGGGTTTGTCATCTCCAAGGGCAGCCTAAAAATGGATCCAAGTAAGGTTGCAGCCATTCTTAATTGGCCCACACCTACAATAGCCTCAGAGGTAAGGAGTTTCCATGGTTTGTGTAGCTTTTATAGAAAGTTCATTAGAGGGTTTAGTGGCATTTGTGCTCCACTTGTTGACACCATAAAAGGGGGCAAGAAATGTGTGTTTGTATGGACAAATGAGGCTAACAAAGCCTTTGAACTGTTAAAGAAAAAAATTTCAGAAAAACCAGTCCTAGTGCTACCTAATTTTGACAAGGTCTTTGTGGTAGAGTGTGATGCAAGTAAGAGGGCTATTGGGGGAGTCTTAAGTCAAGATGGGAGGCCTGTAGCATTCTTTAGTGAGAAGTTAAATGAAGCAAAACAAAACTACTCCACCTATGATCTAGAGTTATATGCCATGGTTCAGTCATTAAGGAAATGGAGACACTACTTATTGCCAAAAGAATTTATAGTTTTTACTGATAACCATGCATTAAACTTCTTGAACAGATAGCAAAAGTTGAATCACAGACATGTCAAGTGGATGGAGTACATCCAAGCATACACCTTCTCCATAAAACATAAGAAAGGAGTGGCCAATAAGGTAGCCGATGCCTTAAGTAGGAGGAATCTTTTTGTGTAGACCATACAGTTGGAAAGTACAAGTATTCAAGCCATCAAAGATCAGTATGTAGTAGATGAGGACTTCAAAGAACCACACCTCTCTTGCAAGGCCATGACAGGAAGGTATAATACTAATTTTTCTGATTTTTTGTTGCAAGATGGATATCTTTTCAAGGGTAGCATGTTGTGTATCCCAAGATGGTCTATTAGAGAGAATATAATAAAGGAAAAGCACTGTGGCAGCATGTCAAGCCACTTTGGTATTGATAAGACCCTAGAATTGGTTAGGAGTTACTATTTTTGGCCAAAATTGCTAACCGATGTAAGGAAGTTTGTTGAAACTTATCAAATTTGCCAAAGAGCAAAGGGGCATACATCAAATGTAGGTTTATACACTCCTCTACCTATTCCTTCAAAGCCTTGGGATTCCATCAGCATGGACTTTGTACTTGGTTTGCCTAGGACAAAGAATGGACATGACAGCATTTTTGTGGTTGTAGATAGGTTCTCAAAAATGGCTTACTCCATCCCTTGTAAAACCACACATGATGCCTCACATATAACAGGTCTTTTCTTCAAAGAAATAGTCTGGTTACATGGTTTACCTTTGTCAGTCATCTCAGATAGAGACCCCAAGTTCATAGGACACTTCTGGAGGACACTGTGGAAGAGACTAGGTACAAATTTGTCCTTATCATCTGCCTATCACCCTCAGTCTGATGGACAAACAAAGGTGATTAATAGGTCACTTGGAAACCTCCTAAGATGCCTAACAAAGGAGCAGGGTGCTAGTTGGGATTCACTTTTGGCTCAGACAGAGTTCTCATACAATGACACTGTCAATAGAAGCACTGGCCTATCTCCTTTCCAAATTGTTTATGGCACTCACCCAAGGGGTATTTTGGAACTTAGAGAGATTAAAGGAATGGAAAATAGTAGTGCCTTAGCTGAAGACTTCATTCAAGTAATGAAAGATGTCCATGAACAAGTACAACAGAAATTGTTGTCCACATCACAAAAGTACAAACAGTTTGCTGACAGGAAAAGAAGGGATTTACAGTTCAAAGAAGGGGATTTGGTAATGGTCCATCTGAAGAAGGAGAGGCTCCCTATAGGTAAACATACCAAGCTACTCATGAAGAAGATTGGGCCTTGTGAAGTGCTCAAGAAATGTGGAGAAAATGCCTACAAAATCAGACTTCCGGATGGCATTGCTTTGTCTCCTATTTTTAATGTTTCAGACCTTTATCCCTATAAAGGAACTAATCCTCAGACTGTTGTTATAGCAGATCAAATTGATCAGACACTCCAGGAACTCATTCCTTCATCTCCAAATCAGATTGAGTGCATTTTGGCCAAGAGGATTGCAAAACAAACTAGAAGGCACACCTATCATGACTATTTGGTGAAGTGGCTAAACAAACCTCAGGAGGATGCCACTTGGATGAGTAGGGTAGACATTGAGAAGGCAGGTTTCACATTTGATAGCATTCCAACTCAAGAGACTTGAGTTCTCTTTGACAGTGGGTGTATGGTGCAGGGCACCTAAGAGCATTTTGATGCATTTTGAGAAGTTATTTTTTTTGTTCAATGTGTTTTGTAATAAGGCTTTTAGCCATTTTTGTTTGGTCCATTTGTATGGTCAAGAGGTTTGGGGTGACTATATCAACCTCAAATCCTTCTTAGTCCATTTGGACCCTAGTTATGCCACTTAGGCCTAGTAGGTCTAATGTTGGTTTTTTGTTTGTTTTTGAGTCTAATTGGAAATTTTTGTGTTTTGGCCTATTCTAGAGGGAATGGTGGTTGGTTAGGTTCCATTGGACAAGTTGAACCAATCAACCTCTTTGTGTTATTACAAAATGTCATAGTGACCAATGTTGTCAATGTTGTCAAATGACACATTTGGTTGGTTGCAACCCATTTTTGGGAGTTGAATCTATGTTGATAGTTGAAAACCAACTTAGGTTGAGTCATATTGTTGTCCTCTCACCCCAGTATGGAGGAAGAGTTTTTGTATGCAATTTTGGGCACAAAAATCAAGAATTTGACTGTTTTTTGAAGAAAATGTGTTGCTGTATGGACTGTACAATTTTTTGGGGGCAAATGTACTTTTTCTAAAATTTCTTAGAGTCAGGGTTCCAATGAAACTAGTTTGAGGTCCTGAAGTGGTCGAGATCAAAAGTTATTGATTTTTCTTTCAAAACAGGTCCAGAAACCCTATTTTCTAGGGCAGCCATAGAAATTCGGCCCTAGAATGCATTCCCACTGGTGAAAATTCACAAAAACTAGTGAAATGCAGGCTAGGGTTATGTACTATAAGATTCCAAAAGATTTTTGTCACGAAATGCAGTCTTCTATTTTTAATTTGATGCCCTAGGTCAAGTATTACCATGTATTTGGCTTGTTTTATGCTATTTGCTATTATAGGTGACAGAATCCAGACAAGGTGAATGAAAGAATGGTGGTTTTGTGTTGTAGGGACTTGGTAGAGACATTCTAAATTCCTACCCCTAACCTATGAACCCAATTTGAACCCTTTTCTTTGTAACCCAGGCCTAAAGTGATCAATTAGGCCTAGAGACCTAGTGGGGGTTTTGAACTGCTGGAGTAGAGTTGGGATTGGAGATTTGGAGGTTTGTTAGGGTGCCCTAAAGAGTGTTCAATTCCATCATTTGTTTGCCTAGTCCTTTGGGATTTTGTCATTTGGTGTGAAGAAAACTAGTAGAAGAGGGCTAGTAGCCTCACTAGGCCTAGTCAAGGTTAGAGGGTTGTGTGAAGTTGGGAACCAAACCAACTGTTGGAAAGGTGTTTGCAGACCTTCCATAAGGTGTAGAAATAGTCTCAGGGGCTAGACAATAGCCTAGACCACAAATCCATAATTTGCACTTGGTGAGTGGCTTTGCTTGGTTGAAGACTAGGTGAGTGGGTGAGTGGGCTAAGGAGAACAAACCAAACTTATCTTGTGTTGATACCTTCCCTTGTGCCACTCTACATCACAATGTAGCCTTAAAAAAGGATGATATTACATTACTGGGAATAGCAGAGGTAGAATTCAAGGCTAGACCAATGATCCCTGATAATATTTATTACTAGTAGGTTTTCAATGATGACCAAGACCTCATTAAGTTCGTCCATTGTGTGGACCAATATGAATCACAAGAAATTGACTTCAATGCATTTGTTGAGGAGGTAGATGGCAAGGAGACTCTTTTTGGAAAAGAAGTGGTCCAACTCAAGACAAACAAAATTCCTAAAGGCCTTATAGCCTTGGAGAGCGTGTTCGATGGGCAGGACAGATGTACCCTTAAACTTGCAACAATGGATCTTAAGGATGTGGAGGAAATTAATTTGGGAACAGATATGGCCCCTAAGAAGGTTTACATTGGAAAAAGGATCAGTCCAAAAATTAGAGAAATGCTTATAGCCCTACTTAGAAAATATATACTTGTGTTTGCATGGTCTTATGATGATCTAAAGGCATATAGGGAAGATCTATTTCAACATGAATTCCACTAAAACCTGATTCCAAACCATTTAGGCAAAGGCAAAGACCCATCAATCCAACCCTGGCACCTAAGATGCAGGAAGAGCTTATGAAGCGTAGAGATGGAGGTATTATCAAATCAATTAGATATTCTTCTTGGGTATCAAATTTGGTGCATGTGAGAAAAAAGAATGGTGATATAAGATTGTGTGTGGATTTTAGAAACTTGAACATCTCATCACTAAAAGATAATTATCCTCTTCTAAATATGGAGACAATGCTGCAACAAGTGACATGATGTGAATTATTATCTATGATGGATGGTTTCTCTGGGTATAACCAAGTAAAAGTCAAGAAATCTAAATAGTATAAAATAGATTTTACCACACCTTGGGGTACCTATGTTTATGTTAGAATGCCATTTGGTCTTACAAATGTTGGGGCAACATTTCAAAGGGCCATGGATGTAGCCTTTGCTGATTTGATCAACACAATAATGGTAGTTTACTAGGATGACCTTACAACATATTCTAAAAGGGTTAAAGACCATTGTTCACACTTGGAGACAATATTTATTAGGACATTGGAATATGGTATTTCTCTAAACCCAAAGAAATGCCTTTTGTTGTGACAGAAGGAAAACTGCTAGGGCACATAGTCTCAAAGCATAGTGTAATAATTGATCTTGAAAGGGTAGAGGCTATTTAGAAGATTCTTATTCCAAGAAATGTTAAATCCATTCAATCTTTCTTTGGACAAATAAATTTCATCAGAAGATTTATATCTAACTTTGCAGAAATTGTTAAACTAGTCTAGAAAATGTTGAAGAAGGGTGCAAAGATGGATTGGAATAAGGAAGCCATTGATGCATTCACATCCATCAAGAGATCTATTAAAGAGGCCCCTATACTGAAGTCCCCAGATTTTGATAAGCCATTCCTAATATTCTCTTTTGCATCTTTTCATACAGTTGCATCTGTAATGCTGCAGAAAAATAATGAAGGGTATGAATAGCCTATTTCATTTTTTAGTAAATCACTCCAGGGGGTAGAATTGAAGTAGGATATGACTGAAAAACAAGCATATGCCTTACTAAAGGTAGTAAAATCATTTAGGCCATATTTAGTTGGAGCTCATGTGATAGCATATGTATCGAATGTTGTAGTAAAAGATGCTTTTGTCCAAAATAAAATTATAGGAAGGAGATGCAGATGGATTAATAGAATACAAAAATTTAATATTGACATTCAAATCACTAAGCTTGTTAGAGGCTAGGGTCTGGTGAAACTGATGGCTGAATCAAACTTGGAGGCTGCACAAATTTACAACGTGCAAGAAGGAGATAATTTCATTGCAAGAATTGAGCATACACCTTGGTATACCAATGTAATGTATTATCTCAAAAACATGAAATATCCTCAAGGCATGAATGATAATCAAAAGAGAACTTTGAAACTTGTTTCATCAAAGTATGTCTTAATGGATGGGGATTTGTATTGGAAAAATAGAGATGGTGTTTTATTGTTGTGCCTAGATAAGACACAAGCTGAGAAGATCTTGGAAGAGATGCATGAAGGTGTGTGTGGAGGGCATTTCTTAGCAAGAACTACTGCCCATAAAATAATGAGAGTAGGCTACTACCGGCCTAAAGTTTTTAAGGATGCCCAAAAATGTGTGAGAAAATGTGAAGCTTGTCAAAAATTCTATGGAAAATTGAGATATCAAGGAGCTATACCATTGAGACTAATGTAGGTTGAAGCTCTATTTCATCAATGGGGGATTGATTTTATAGGGGAAATCACAAAAAAATCTAGTGGTGGACATAAATGGATTTTGGTAGCAATAGATTACTTTACAAAATGGATAGAGGCAATTCTAACCAAATAGGCCACTAGTAAGGTGGTGGTTAATATTCTATTAGAAAATATCATCACCAGATTTGGAGTTCTAGTTAGACTCATTATAGATAATGGCATGTGTTTTAGATTAGAAGAATTCAAAACATTTTGTGAATCATATGACATAACAATTTCATATGCCTCCCCATATCATCCTCAAGCCAATGGACATTTGGAATCAAGTAATAAAAGCATCTTAAAGATAATCAAAAGTATGTTAGAGAATAACAAAAAAGCATGGGATCCAAAACTAAGATTGGCATTGTGGGAAAATAGGGTTACTATAAAGAAGAGCATGGGAAAATCTCTATTTGAATTAGTGTATGGTACACAAGCTAGGCTACCAATGCACAATCTCTTACCAGTTTATAGGTTTATTCTCCAAGAAGACATAGATGTTCCTAAATCCATGGAAGAGAGAATGGAGCAATTGGTTGAATTGGATGAAATTAGGGCCCAAGCCCAGGAACAAAAATGAAAAAATGCAATTGCAGATGAAATACTTATTTGATAAAAAGGCCAAGGAAAGGAAATTCAAGGAAAATGACATGGTGCTAATGTGGAATGCCAGAGGACAGGACAAAGGAAAACATGGTAAATTTGAGGCATTATGGATGGGCCCATTCATCATCACTGTTAAATGTGGTGAATATTCTTATTACTTACAGAACATGAGTGGTGAAGTACTAGAATTCCTAGTGCATGAAATTTTTTTGAAATACTTTTTCTCTTAAAAAATTTCTCCATGCACAGTAGGTTAGGATTTCCATTTTCCACCCTCCCCCATCACCATTAGCCTACATCCCAGAGAATCTTTTTTGAATTCTTGCAATGACCTCATGGCCATTCATCCCTAGTCAGAGCCACTGTTGGAACTTTAAAATTTTGGCATCACCTTTGAAAATAAGTCAGGACTACTTTTTGAATTTTTGAAAAATTCCTTGTTTTTCAAAATTTATGACCAAGTCAACAAGAGTCAAACTATACATTGGTCAAAAATGTATCTCATATACATTTAAGTTTGCATGCATGTTGTATGCAATATCATTCGTGACCATTAGGAGATAATATTCCTCAGGTTTAATTATCATCTGGACAAAATAGATTTTCATAGGCATGCTTCATAATAGTTGAAGTCCACGTTTGTATATCACAATACATGTATCTAATATGCAAATCCAAATGTGCATTCGTGGATGTCAAGAAATGTTTAAAACTGGTATATAAAGTCCACAACCCTATCACTTGTATACATCACCGATAATATACACTTTTACACACATACATGAGCAGACCCAAAAATGAAGTGCAATAGATTTTGAGAAATATTTGCATGTATACAAGTGTATTTAATATACATATACAGAACCGGATGTGATCAGAAAGTTAAAGCATTGTAAACTTTATGTGGGGCCCACACTTATATATAAGGAATATGCATATGATATAAAAAGGTAATGAAAACAAATAGATACAAGTCTAGACCTTGTTAGAAAATTAAACTTTGAAAACTTTATGAGAAGTATATGATTGTATATTAAAATGTATGTATATAATATACAAAAAGTAATACAACTAGATATATACAGAATCAAATCCGAAGATAAATTAAACCTAGTTCATAAACCCAATGGAGTCCACATTTGTATGTATGTTCCAAATGCATAAAATATACAAAAATAAAAATGTAGGGAGGATTGACAGGCATTAAGGATTTGGGATCTAAAGAAAAGTAAGACATAGGAGCATTTCTAGGACTTGGGCACTTGCTCCAATGTCCTCTCCAGACGAGTCTCCAAAAATACAAGTTACAGGGCTGATCAATGTCAGAAGGAGGTCCGGATCCCGTGAAGAAACTAGTACCTTGGACTAGGGCACCCACTCTAGTGTCCCCGACTATTATGCTTTGGAACCCCAAAAATAAGTACTCTGTGATTTAGTATTTTACTCCTATCTGCAAGAGCTTTTTCTGTTATTCATCAATTTATTGCCGTATTTGCATAATTAGGGTTTTAATGGTCAATTGAGCATAGGAGAAGAAAAATTGATAATTAAATTCCCTAATCCAAGTTTCCCTACATCTCACAAGTGATCTAGGGTATGATAGTGCTCGCCACTCGACCCTAGATCCTTGAATGTATAGTGGAAAGGGGGATTTAAACATCAAAACACTAAAACATTAACAAATCCAATTTTCCCCTAAACATTTTGGTGAAATCATGTTTTTGGACTTAAATTGTAACTATGTGTCTTTAGATTTGAATTGATTTCATTCATTCATATAGTCATTCATTTTATTGCATAGAGAAAAATTCAAAAAAAAAAAAATTTGGAAAATACAAAAAAATTGCATTGTTTGGCTTACTAAATTGCATCAATTCTTTCTAAATTTTCCTAATTCATGATTTTCATCATTAATTTGCTAGGTTTTTGTGGAAATTTTGACAATTTTATATAACCTAGTAATTCCAAAATCTAGGGTTAGTAGGCAAAATATTTTCTTAGATTTTTATACTGATTTTAGAGGCTCATTCAAATTAACATTTGGGTTTAGTCTTGCATTTTAGTGTAAATTTGCATTTAGATTTAAAATATTTGCAATTTTGCATAGAAAATTTCAATAAAAACTAGCAATTTTCATGCATTTTCATTAGATTTGCATTGGCATTTTGCATATTAGAGATTGAAAATAACTTTTAGATCTAAGAGTATTTAATTTCCATCATAAATCAGACTTTAAAACATTCACATAGTATTCTATCCCAAGATCTCAAACCTAGGGCTTCAAAAACAACGATTTTCACTAAATTTGGCATTATCGACTCTATAAACTTGCACCATAGGTGTGTTGTGAAGAGTATTTTTGTATTAATTTTATTTTATTAGGGTAATAATTTTATTCCTCTCCTAAAAATCTTCACAACAGCCTTTTAACGGGCTCTTGTAGTGAAAACTTTGCAAAAAACTACACATTTTGACTATTTTTGCCCTAGGGTTTGACCTAGTTTGCACTCCAAGCGTGTTGTGATCAATTTTATGGATTGAGGTGACTGATATCATTTATATTATTTTCTGTACCTCCTTGAATTCATTACAACACTTCTTTTGCTAGGTCTTGAAATTGAAAAACCGTGAAAAATAACCCATTTTGCTATATTTTCACTAGGGTTTGACCTTAAGAGGCACTAAAAGCGTGTTGTGGTTGATATTTTTTCACTATGTAGCTGTTATTACTGATATAATTTTCTGTCCATCATCATTTTCCTCACAACACCCTTTGTTATGCCCTTTTGCATTGAATTTTGGTGAAAAAAGTGCCTATTTTGACATATTTTCACTATATTTTGACTTGGCATTAACTTGAAATCGCACCGAGAGTGTGTTGAGAAGGATACTTTTTCTGTTTTGGACTGATATCAGACATATAACTTGCTTCCCTTGCCTAAAATCCTTACAACACCTTTTGGTTCATTCATTTGTATTGAAAAAAAGTATAAAAAATTAAACATTTAGGTAATTGTTGCATATAACTTTGCAATTGTCCTTTGTAAGATTTTAAAATCTGATTTTACATCTCATTATGGCCTCTTCATGTTATTCATCTCTAAAATCTTTGCATGAGTATATCCTAGATTTTGAAATTGTCTCTAATTTCACTAATGAGAATCCTCATGTTCTAGAGCACATAGCTTCTGCAAGTGGTATTGATGCCTCTATATGTTCTACATATGAGCTGCAATGAGTTTGTTATACACATGATTTTAGTAGCTTCTCTTTATTAATAGGAGCATATCCTTTGATTTTAGAAGATTTAACTAAATTCATCTCTAGGAATACTCATGAAAATGGTAATAATGATTCCATAGAATATTCCAGAACCTTAGATGAGAATACTATAGACAACTTTAGTAATTCCACTGCTCTCCATGGCCAAGATGAATCATTAGTGAATGAAGAGATCCCTTTAATAACAAAAAACATTCCATGGGTAGAAAATGAGCATGCATCTAACAATAATCAAATTCCTACCTCTGTGGATCATCCCACCAACCTTCTTCCTTTAGTTTATTGTTCACACACCTTGGATTTCACTAAGGAAGAGAAGACCTTTAAGGTCCCTCCTTTGTTTGATTATTAAAGTCATTTGGACATCACTAAGGATGTAGCACTAGTGGATGTGGAGATCACTCAAAATAATTTTCTTCTCCCACCACCTAAGAGGATAGTGAATATGTATACTAATGAACTTCAACAAGAAAACATTCCACCTAACATTTAGTCAAACCAAGAAGCATTTAAGAATGAACAAAATAATAATTTCAAAGACTTAGCAATGGTACCTTATGTTTGCAATTAGAAAGAGAATGATTTAATTGTTGATGACTTCTAGCATAGACCTCCCTACAGGTATGTATCTCTAACCCTTGATCTCTCTTGTGATGTGCTTCCCCCATGATGTGTTTTTTAGGCCTCCTGGGATGACCTCGGATTCTCCCATAAGGTCCAGGATACTAGGAGACCATCTCTGTTGTGACCTTCTTCTATTTGTATCATCATTCTTCTAAATTGCCTCTCTCTGATTTCATTATTATGTGCTGTGTCTTACGGACATAGAGTCACGGTTGGTGACCTGGGGGCACCCTCCTATATGACTATCCCTAAGACACTTGTTTCCCCTCTCTTATTTATTGTTTCCCTTCCTCTAGTGTTTCCACCTAGCGGGCGGATGACGACAAACATTTATACTGATGCGGACCTAGTGTCCCTTTCAAGAGAAATCAAAAAATGGACTTAGTTCCTAATATGATCATGGGGTTGTATATCTTATCCAACACTTGGCTAGTGGAAGCACTCATGCTTTCTGTATAGTGAATTGATGATGTTTCTATCGCATTTACAAACCTTAACAATATTGTTTCTCTATGCACCTTTGTTTGCCTTTGAATCTAGCCTTGGCAGTACTCAATTCGGAGAGCTTCATGATATAGTCCCATGGTTATCCTTGAACTCCAAATTTGTGGTATAACCTTGGCTCTTTGTGTGGTTAATCGTATACATTGGTGTTGTTGTTTATCATGATGTTGTAGACACTAACATGTTTCTTACAAGGATGTGTTTGTGGGAACATTTGGCAATCGTAAAGTACATGTCACCTCTGGGGGGCATGGGCTTTGTGAAAGTGTGTGTTCCCTTGTGTGTTTTCTTCCTACCTTAATGTGCTTAATATCGATAACTGATATCAACCACCTTAAGGTGGGGGCATATATAAGGTAAGCTGTTTGTTGTAGATGTTAGCAATGTGCTTGTCCTTAGGTGTAGGCTAGTACGATGAGTACTTCCTGCATCTTGAATTTATTTGCAATCAATCTATCTATCTTAAAATCTATTGCATATACCTCCTTTTCACCATAAGGCATCTCTGTGATGTAGATGGGGTTGTATACTTTTGAACTCATACCTCCTTTTCACTGTAAGGCATCTCCATGATGCAGGTGGAGTTGCATTCTCAAAAAGTCCTCTGCAAAGGCGGGGAGCGGTTTTGTGACTAACTCAACCCTTAAGCGTGTCTTCAGTGATTGTTGTGGCAAAGCCCAATTGTCAGTGTGTGCCTATAATGTGTCTGAGATGGTGTTGGACCTAGAAATAGGTACACTCCATCACCTGTGTACCGTGTTTTCTCCGTGTCTTCAAGTGTGTGTGTTTTGGTGTGCCTTTTTTGTGTGGCATGTTTGTTGCCCCATATCTAGAGACCAGTGCCCTCAGGTAGTGCTTCCTACATTTTGGGAGGTTTTGCATGTCTTGCATGTGTGTTTCCCCATATATATAGAGACCTGCGCCCTAGGGTAGTGCATCCTATATTATGGGAGGTTTGTTTACTTTCCAGTACTTGCATCTGCATTTCATATATATGAGGAAAAGAAAAGAAAAGATATCATTTATGTATTTAATGCATTAATATGTCTTCTATGCATTTACTATATTCTCTGTGTTCTGTGTGACTATAACTATCTTCTCTGTGTTTTGCATGCCTGTTACTATCTTCTATGTGAATGGCATGTCTTCTCCATGCTTGGTGTGTTTGTTGTGTTAGTGACCTTACTCTAATGCATGTGTTGGCCTCACATTTATACATACATTAAAGTGGGGGCTAAATGTAACATCAGAAAATGTCCCCTTGGGGGATTTTCCCTCATAAGGTTTAGCTCCTGTGTCTTTATCATGCATTTAGGACATCTTAGTTCATATTTTGGTATCCCAATGAAATGAGACCTAGGTTCCATGGAAGATTGGACCTAGGTGGACCCCTTGAGCTATACCCTGCCCAAAATAGGGGGAGGACTTGGGTGCCCATGCCCTATTTTGGGCCAACCCAAATTTTAGGGTGTCAGTTTGTGACTGTTATTTGGTCCTTTTGCCGACACAGTAAGTTTTGATTTTTAAAATCTTTGTGGGAGTGCTTGTAGTTGCATATAAAAGCATGTTTAGGCATTCATTTGTAAACTAGATGGCAATTGTGATGTTCAAGTGTTCTCAAGGTGATTCAAGGCTTTCATTATGTTGCAAGAGCAGACTTGTGTGTTTTGTGTGTTTGTATTTGCAGATTTGAGCATCAATTTACTCATGGAATAAAGAGCATCTTCCTCCTATGAGAGATTCACTACAAGGTGACAATATATTGTGTTTTCATCATTGATTCCTTTGGTTTTTGCCTCTACCTCACAAGGGCACTCACTCTTTATCTGAAAATGGTGTTTGGATACTTAAGTGTCCTCTAGGGCTTGACTGAGGTAAGCCTCTAAACACCAAAATTGCCAAACCAAGTGTTGTGATTACAGGTTACAGGTGTTGCATTTAGGAAAAGTGAAGTTGAAGGGAGGATTAGCATGCATCAAGGATTCAAGATTTGAAGAAAAGTAGGACACAGGAGCATTTCTAGGACTTGGGTGCTCGCTCCAGTGTCCTCCATAGATGAGTCTCCCAAAATATAAGTTACAGGGCTGATCAGTGTCAGAAGGAGGTCTAGATCCCGCAAAGAAACCAGTACCTTAGACTAGGGCGCTCGCTCCAATGTCCCTGACTGTTCCACTTTGGAACCCTAAAAATAGGTACTCTATGATTTGGTATTTTACTCCTGTTTACAAGAGCTTTTTCCATTATTCATCAATTTGTTATTGTATTTACATAATTAGGGTTTTAATGGTCAATTAAGCATAGGAGAAGGAAAATTGATAATTAAATTCCCTAATCCAAGTTTCCCTACATCTCACAAGCAATCTAGGGTATGATAGTGTTCACCACTCGACCTTAGATCCTTGAATGTATAGTGGAAAGGAGGATTTAAACATCAAAACACTAAAACATTAATAAATCCAATTTTCCCCTAAACAGATATACTTGTGGTGTTCTGATATTTTCTTGATATTCAATTTTGAAAATTACCTGACTGTCTCCATCTTGATTATTTCAAGTTAGTTAAATCATTGAATTTATCAAGGCACATTTGTTGTCTTTGTGTGGTATGTTGTGATTGGTTTCTATCAAAAGTTGATTTAAGTCCTTCTAAATGATTTATAGTTATAGGTCTCTATCCTGAGTTAAAATACTTTAAATAGAATTAGTTTAGTTACTTTCCTTCAAAATAGAATTAAACCCTTTCCAATAGCCATAGTAACTTGGAAAATATAAACTAGATCTTAAAGAAGAGTCTGACAACCAACAATCTTGCACGTTTACATGAGGTGTAAACAATTAAAATTGCCAAATATTAAGAGTTAAGCCATGTAGATATGCAAACCACATAAATCTTGACCCCATTACCCAATAGCATTAGGCACTGGTCACAACTCTTTTGTAATAATCTTTTTATATTCTACAACCTTACACACACATTTTGAAAGTTTAGACATTAACAGTAGAAATAACTTATAACTTTACATCTACTTCACACCCATTTGCCATTGTGAAGGTCAAATAAGTCTGCACTAATCATTCAGGTACACCCACCTAGGTTTGGCAGAGCCTGAAGTGAAGGGGGTTTAGCCATATCTACCCTGTGTCAGTTAGCCTAAAATGTTAAGAGAGATTGGCAACCTCTTAGGGTTAAAACCTACATTTTTGTGACCTAACACATCCTTTAGGACAAATTTTACTTAACCATTTTAAAAGTTGTTGGCGAGCTTTCATATTTTTAAAGTAAAGTTGGTAGGTTCACAAGTTCTTGAACCACCTGACTTACTGACTTACCGACTTGCCTTAAGGTCCTGTGCTTTGAGTCTTTCCCTTGTGTCTTGATGATGCAATTTTCCTTTATTGTCAGGAGGTCAGGAGTTCCTTGAAATTCTAAACTTTTGACTCTTATTTCAAAAGTTGAACTTCTACCTGACTTGCCGACATGGAACATCATACTTTTCCAAGTGGTGTTTTTTCTATGTTGGCGTATAGTACGAAGGAATGACACTTGTCACTATGCATTTAATTAGAAGTAAGTGAGGACGCAGTGGCACAATCATCAGAGGGAAACTTGAGGCATGCATTTATGAGTTATTAAGATAAATTTGCCACCAAAATTTAATATGTTTCCTTAGAGAATTTATGAGAAATGACTTTGATAAGATCTTGAGCTAGCCTAAAGTGATATTGTTTTATAAGGGAATGCATTGTAGAAAATTAAACAGCTAGTTTTCTACGTGTGAAATATCTACACAATCTCATTCTCATAGGAGCTCTCTTTCTCTTTATAAGGGCATAATATTTTCTTTGAGGAGTTAGAAATTTCCATTCCCATGTATATGTGCAAGGAGATTCCTATTAGTATCTCATATCATCCTATGTTCTCTGCATACATTTTTGAGTTTCTGGTATTCTAGTTTCTTGAGTACATGAAGATGAAGTTCAAATTCCAAGGGACTCCCATGGCCTCTATAGTGGATAATAATCTGTCTGACGTAAGAGATACTAATTTAGGCCATGTTGATTTGGATGACTTCTGGAAGAAGGTACAGTTTGAAAGTTAAACTCCCTTAGTAGAGAAGATTACCAGTAGCAGTTTAGATAAAGTGGGTGTGATGCAGAGTGCCAGTAGAAGTGACTGAAATTTGTCTATATCTTCCCTATCGGCAAGAGGTCTTCCAGTGTTTCACCAAAGCCAAGGATGTCTTTACTATTGGAAAGACATGAGCTATCGACCTTTATTCATTCTTTTTCCCCGATGACCAAGTTCTCACCAACACTATCAAGCACATCGGCCAGACATATGTTATCACTGTGTTCCTTGATTCCCACACCAATCGTAATTCTCTTCCCGATAACTACGGCTCCCAAATACTTAACCACCACGGTTAGTTGTCTTTGTTGCTGAGACTTCCTGAACTCCTTCCGATGAGCTTCTATCGGCGGGACTCTAACGGTCACAATGACTTCTTTGACTTCCCCTGACAAGATTTCTCACACTGATACTCTCTTCATCGGGTTGGCTTCCTCCGTCGTTGTGACTCCCATCCCCTCTTCCGACGACTCAAGTCTCACCGATATCTCCGTATTGGTTAGTTGCCTATCGGCAACACCTTATATATATCGGGCGATCCACCAGAAGTCTCCCCAAAGTTTCCCTCACGCCGATGAAAAGTTTGACATTGGTTGCCTTCGGCAATGCCCAGACTATCGGACAATGAGAAATAGCTTAGGCCAATGTACTCTGTCTTGCCGACGCCCACTTCCTTGTCGGTATGACTTAATCATCGGCGATACTAATAGATCTTAGGCTGATATCTTCCGGCACTCCGATGACCCCTCAAAAATCTTCGTCGGCCGGACTTCCTCCTTCGGCGAAGCTCCTTTCACCTACACCGACACCTTATTTCTCACCGATGACTCCCTTCGCACCGTTAGCCGTTTCCAGCCGTGGGGTCCACATTCCTTAATCATACAAGGCAGTTAGTGTGTGTGTCTCTGACACTACACAACACAATGTACATTCAACGAATGTATCTTCGGCCAGACAGTACTCGCTTATCACCGATGCCTATTTATCGGGTAGGGATTGTCTATCGGAGGGTCTTCTAAAAGCTATTCCGACACTCGATCTTATGCCGATGGATCCCCAACTGTTCTATGATGCTGAACTAGGATTCCTTCAATAGAACAATGGAATTTGGCTGATTCATATATCAAACCCTCGATCACTTGTATCAATCTGATCCCACATCAAGGCTATCTAGTTTCACCCCTATTTCCCGACTAGCCACATGAAGATGTCTAGTCAAACCTGACCGAGTTCTCTGGCTTCCTGGGCAAGAATTTAACAACACCAAACATGAAAAGTCTTTCCCCCATCACACTGATACTACACAGGGCTTCAGTGGACAGAGCAAAGGGCCTCCATGTATGAATCAAAACCCTACTCCTAGGTTACAAACCAGCCACTGTGGAACCATTGGTTTTACACCGTCTGCACTCTACAGGGACACTATGGATTGACAGATAGCCTCCGGTTAGGGTTTCTATTTACAAAATCAGGATAAAGATATCAAATCACCAAGAACACCCAAGAGAAATCAACACAGATCATACCCAGAACTCTCTTTATTCATTTATCAAAAGAACTTGTTGTAATACACACTCTCCTCTACTCTGTGTGACATACAACCTTCCTCTAAAGAAGATGTAGAGATAGCAGTTATCCCCCCTCCAACCGTGCAAACTGATTTTCAAATCAGTTAGCTATTGGGTTACCCTTCATACAAGCAAATCACTTGTTTGCCTTGCACATGTACATCCATGGGACCAAATTGACCCTTATTACAAAATGAAATGGCTTAAGAGCCTTATGAGAAAACAAAAGAAAAGATGACCCTACACTGCAGAGAATGTGCTCCTGCACCATACTCCCCCTGCAGGAAAAACTCAAGTCCCTTGAGTTGCTAACTGCTGAAGTGTCATCCCATGCTTTAGAATATCAGCTTCACTCATCCAGGTTGCCTCTGAATCAGGAAGATCCTACCACTTGACCAAGTAGTCTTTGTATACACCCTTTCTTGTCTTCTTGACAATTTTGGAATCTAGAATGCATTCCAATTGTAAAGGCTTACTTAGGGGTAAATCTCTAATCCAGTCTTCATCTTCAATCACAGCATCTAAGCCATCTGCAGCATGCAATGGAGGTCTGAAAGGAAACAGGTCTGCAACATTGAAAATGGGAGAGATACCAAGGCTAGATGGTAATTCTATCTCATATGCATTTGGACCAAATTTATGCACTACCTTACACGGTCCTATCTTCTTCATCAACAATTTGGTTGGTTGCCCCTTAGGTAACCTTTCCTTTCTAAGGTAGGCCATCACCAAATCTCCTACCTTGAACTGTACCTCCCTTCGCTTCAAATCTGCCCTATCCTTGTACTTGGAGACAGTTTTCTCCAACTGAAGCTTAACCTAATCATGTACTATTTTCATGGTAGCAGCAAAGTCTTCTCCTAGAGCACTCCTTTTATCCCATCCTTGGAGGTCTTTGAGTTCAAGTGGTCCCCTTAGGTGGAAACCATAAACTATTTCAAAGGGACTTTTCCCAGTACTTCAATTTCTTGAATCATTATAAGCATATTCATCTTGACTGATCACTAAATCCCATGCCAATCCATGCTGTTTGGTAAGGCATCTCAAAAGGTTTCCCAAGGACCTATTAACAACCTCAGTCTGACCATCAGTCTGGGGATGGTAGGCTGATTAAAAAGACAACTGTGTACCCAATTTTCTCCATAGGGTCCTCCAAAAATGACCAACAAATTTGGAGTCTCTATCAGTAACAATTGAAAGGGGTAAACCATGAATTCTGACCACTTCTCTGAAAAAGAGACCAGCAATATGAGATGCATCATTTGTGCATTTGCATGGCACAAAATGAGCCATCTTACTGAATCTATCCACAATGACAAAAACACTGTCTACACCCCTTGCTGTCCTAGGAAGACCAAGCACAAAGTCCATACTAATGCTTTCCCAAGGTCTGGTGGGAATGGGCAGTGGTTGGTACAAACCAGCATTAGAAGACATACCTTTGGCCTTTTGACATATGGTACAGCTTGCAACGTATCTCCTCACATCTGTCTATACCTTGGGCCAATAGTAGAACCTGGTGACTTGTTCCAAAGTCTTGTCCAACCCAAAATGTCCTCCTAAGGCTCCATTGTGCTTCTCCCTGATGATATTGTCCCTCATTGAACATTTAGGAACACACAACAAACTGCCTTTAAATAGGAGCCCTTCTTGCAGCACAAAATCAAAATACTCACCATGAAAAGTATTAGCCAAACTTGCACACACTTCATAGGCAGCCTTGAAATCTACATCATCCTTGTACAACTCCTTCAGACATTCTAGACCCATATGTTCCATTTGTACTTCCTGTATGACCAGTATCCTTCTACTCAAAGCATCTGCCACTTTGTTAGCAACACCTTTCTTATGCTTAATAGTGAAGGTATAGGCCTGCAGTTGTTCCATTCACTTGATGTGCCTATGATTCAACTTTTCTTGACTATTTAGGAAGCTAAGAGCATGGTTGTCAGTAAAAACAATGAACTCTTTTGGCAGTAAATAATG
The DNA here is from genome assembly GCA_027924645.1 of Cunninghamia lanceolata. NCBI lineage: Eukaryota > Viridiplantae > Streptophyta > Pinopsida > Cupressales > Cupressaceae > Cunninghamia > Cunninghamia lanceolata. Next base: position 16,857,025 of record BSBN01001807.1, on the reverse strand, counting down.
TCTCCATTTTTTCAGAGCTTGCACCATTGCATATAGCTCTAGGTCATAGGTAGAATACCTTTGTTTGGCCTCATTCAGCTTCTTTGAAAAGAATGCTACTGGATGTCCTTCCTGACTGAGAATAGCACCTATAGCCTATTGGCTTGCATCACATTCCACAACAAAAACTTTGTCAAAATCAGGGAGTACCAACGTAGGTAACTCAGCCACTTTCTTTTTCAACAGTTCAAAACTATCATCTGCTTGTTTTGTCCATTGAAATTTACACTTCACTCCACCCTTGATGGTATTGAGAATAGGAGCACTTATGTGACTAAACCCTTTAATGAACTTCCTGTAAAAAGTTGCCAAACCATGGAAACTTCTTACATCTCCCACTGTCTTAGGAGTAGGCCAATTGAGAATAGCCTCAACCTTTGTAGGATCCATTTTCAAACAGCCATTGGAAATCACAAAGCCAAGATACACTAGTTCAGTTTTCATAAAATCACATTTATCCAAGTTGATCGTCAACTTACTCTCATGCAATTTCTTTAACACCAGTCCAAGATGCTTCACATGCTCTTCTTTGGTCCTGCTAAAAATCAATATGTCATCAAGATAAACAATAACAAATTTTCCAATAAATTCTACAAGTACCTCATTCATCAACCACATGAATGTGCTTGGAGCATTACTGAGTCCAAATGGCATGACAAACCACTCATAGAGACCTTCATTTGTTTTGAAGGCAGTCTTCCATTCATCTCCCTGCCTTATTCTGATCTGGTGATAACCAGATTTCAAATCAATCTTGGAATAGTAACATGAACCACCAAGATAGTCCAACAGATCCTCAATTCTTGGCATAGGAAATCTATACCTTATGGTGATCTTATTGATAGCCCTTGAATCTGTGCATAATCTCCATTTGCCATCTTTCTTAGGAGCAAGTACACTAGGGACTGCACATGGACTGAGACTTTTCCTAATCAAACCTTTCTTCAAAAGTTCTTGAATCTATCTACCTACTTCTTCATTCTGCTGTGGTGTCAACTTGTAGGCAGCTTTATTGGGTAAAGTGGCTCCAGGAATCAAGTCAATCTAATGACTTATGTCCCTCATAGGTGGTAAGGAGTTAGGAGTATCCTCTACCACAAGATCTTGGTACTTACCCAGCAATTGTTGCACTTGCAATGGGATCTCCTTCGGCTATTTGCTTTGCTGATTGGATACATGCTTCATCATCAGTGCATACCCTTGGGTATCCTCCTCCTTCATGAGTTGTAGGAACTCTTTGCCACTCACTAACATGACACTGTTGTTATTGTTCTTCTCTCCAACCTATTCTGGTAAGGGATCCATTTGAAATTTCTTACCATTCTTGGTGATCATATATGTATTCTTTTCACCATCATGCTGTGCCTTCACGTCATACTGCCAAGGTCATCCAAGAAGAAGGTGACAAGCATCCATAGGAATAATTTCACATAGCACCTTATCCCTATAATCACCTAGTTCAAACTCTACCCAAGTTTGTTCTTCCACCAAATAGTTCTGATTCTTATTCAACCAAGATATTTTGTGAGGATTAAGATGGGGTAATCTTTTCAGTTTACACTTTTCTACCATTTTAGTAGACACTACATTTTCAGTAGAACCTGAATCAACAATGATTTTACAGAGCTTACCATATGCTATTCCTTGGGTTCTGAAGAGATTCTTCCTTTGTGGGGGCTCTTGCTTCAATGGCATCTTCACGAGGGTCTTCTTAATCATCATGTTCTCTCCTTCAAGTACTGGTGCAGCACTACCAATTGGTGAGTTTACACTCTGACAATCATCCTCCTGCAATAGTTGGTTCCTTCTCCCACCATTATGAGAGCTAGATGCCTTCTCAGGGCACTTACTTGCAGTGTGGCCTACTTGATTGCAGTTGTAGCATCTTCCAATGAAGACTCCACGTCCTCTGCCTGCACCACCACCTCTTCCTCTGCCATTAGGTCTTCTCCAACCTCCGAAACCACCACCTTTCTGTTCTGTATCAGAACGTGATTCTTGTTGACTTGAACTTTCACCTTTGTTTGGCTGTCCTCTGCCAAAATTACCTCTTCCTCTATTGTTCCTGCCACCTCTTCCTCTGTTATTTTGATCACCTCTCCTTTTCAGTTTATCCTCTGCCCTAGAGGCTAACTAAAAACATTCATCCACAGTCTTGGGAACCACCATACTGAACTCATCCTGTATATTGTACCTCAGACCATCCAGGTATCTGGCCACCATCTCTTTTTCTTCTTCTCTGTGATTGGCTCTCATGCTCAATCTGTGGAATTCTTCAGTGTATGTAGCCACGTCCATATCTTTCTGCCTAAGATGATTAAACTTTTTGATGGTCTACAGATCATAATCACATGGTAAGAATTTGGATCTCAACATGGCCACCATTCTACTCCACTTGGTGATTGGACTCTTTCCAACCTTCTCTCTTTCACATTGAGTGTAGTTCCACCAAACCAATGCAAAACCTCTCAGTCTAGTCTTTGCAAACTTCACTTTCTTACTGTCACTATACTCTTTGAAGTCAAAGTAATTACTTATGGCTTCAATCTAGTCCACAAGAGTATCTCCATCCAGTTTCCCATTGAACGTGGGAACATCCATTTTCGGATCACCACTATCTCCATGACCCTTGAGTGCGTTCAGGAATGCCTTTTGATCAGCAGACATACCTTCTCCTTGAGGATTCTCCCTAGTTTCTCCTTCTTTGTCCTCCTCTGACTCAGAAGTGCTTCCATCCTTCTCTTTGGATCTTTCTTCCTTCAATCTCTCTTCGAGCATTTCTTCCACCATCTTCTGGATGGCTGCTTTACTCATCGTCTTGGGAGGCATTGTGCTAGCCTCTGTTTCTATCTCTAATTCTTTGTCTGACATACACGGCTGTGATTCAAAATATTGGCTCTGATACCAATTTGATGCAGAGTGCCAGCAGAAGCGACTGAAATTTGTCTATATCTTCCCTATCGGCAAGAGGTCTTCCAGTGTTTCACCGAAGCCAAGGATGTCTTTACTATCGGAAAGACATGAGCTATCGACCTTTATTCATTCTTTTTCCCTGATGACCAAGTTCTCACCGACACCATCAGGCACATCGGCCAGACATATGTTATCGCTGTGTTCCTTGATTCCCACACCGATTGTAATTCTCTTCCTGATAACCACGGCTCCCAAATACTTAACCACCACAGTTAGTTGTCTTCATCGCTGAGACTTCTTGAACTCCTTCCGATGAGCTTCTATCGGCGGGACTCTAACGGTCGCAGTGACTTCTTCGACTTACCCTGACAAGATTTCTCACACTGATACTCTCTTCATCGGGTTGGCTTCCTCCGTCGTTGTGACTCTGATCCCCTCTTCTGATGACTCAAGTCTCACCAATATCTCCGTATCAATTAGTTGCCTATCGGCAACACCTTATATATATCAGGCGATCCACCGGAAGTCTCCCCGAAGTTTCCCTCATGCCGATGAAAAGTTCAACATTGGTTGCCTTCGGCAACGCCCAAACTATCGGACAACGAGAAATATCTTAGGCCGATGTACTCCGTCTTGCCGATGCCCACTTCCTTGTCGGTATGACTTAATCATCAGCGATACTAATAGATCTTAGGCTAATATCTTCTGACACTCTGATGACCCCTCAAACAATCTTCGTCAGCTGGACTTCCTCCTTCGGTGAAGCTCCTTTCACCTACACCGACACCTTATTTCTCACCGATGACTCCCTCCGCACCGTTAGCCGTTTCCATCCGTGGGGTCCACATTCCTTAATCATACAAGGCAGTTAGTGTGTGTGTCTCCGACACTACACAACACAATGTACATTCAATGAATGTATCTTCGGCCAGGCAGTACTCGCTTATCACCGATGCCTATTTATCGGGTAGGGATTGTCTATCGGAGGGTCTTCTAAAAGATATTCCGACACTCGATCTTACACCGATGGATCCCCAACTATTCTGTGACGCCAAACTAGGATTCCTTCGACAGAACAATGGAATTTGGCTGATTCATATATCAAACCCTCGATCACTTGTATCAATCTGATCCCACATCAAGGATATCCAGTTTCACCCTGATTTCCTGACTAGCCACATGAAGATGTCTAGTCAAACCTGACCGAGTTCTCTAGCTTCCTGGGCAAGAATTTAACAACACCAAACGTGAAAAGTCTTTCCCCCATCACACTGATACTACACAGAGCTTTAGTGGACAGAGGAAAGGGCCTCCATGTATGAATCAAAACCCTACTCTTAGGTTACAAACCAGCCACTGTGGAACTGTTGGTTTTCCACCGTCTGCACTCTACAGGGACATTATGGATTGATAGATAGCCTCCGGTTAGGGTTTTTATTTACAAAATTAGGATAAAGATATCAAATCGCCAAGAACACCCAAGAGAAATCAACATAGATCATACCTAGAACTCTCTTTATTCATTTATCAAAAGAACTTGCTGTAATACACACACTCCTCTACTCCGTGTGACATACAACCTTCCTCTAAAGAAGATGTAGAGACAATAGTTATCCCCCCTCCAACCATGCAAACTAATTTTCAAATCAGTTAGCCGTTGGGTTACCCTTCATACAAGCAAATCACTTGTTTACCTTGCACATGTACATCCATGGGACCAAATTGACCCTTATTACAAAATGAAATGGCTTAAGAGCCTTATGAGAAAACAAAAGAAAAGATGACCCTGCACTGCAAAGAATGTGCTCCTACACCAAGGTGGCTTTCCACTTGTTGTGTATTGTCCTGAGCTAATGGTTGTGTGTGCCAATGGGTATTTTCTGGAGTCCCAAGAGATAAGGACCTCCATTGGTGTTGTTATGGTGAAAATTGACTCTGAATCTATTGCTTTGGCCCTAAATTTAGAAGAATATGAAGACAACACTGATGTTTCTATGTCTTCAGCCTGGAATTATTACAATGAGAAGAAAGATTGGTGTCATACCTATGTCACCAAGAGATGGTTAGAGATTGAGAAAATGGGTAAATCTTAGCTTCCCACCAATTTGAAAAGGAACCATTTCAAGGAAGAGATTTCAGATATGAAACCTTGCTGAATAGAGTGGTTGAGAGCCATGAGTCAGATGGTTTTGAATTTTGGATTTGTAGATTTATTCTATTGATTTGTGGAGACCACCGCATCAACTGGCCAAAGATTATCAGTAATTGCTTGCATGAACAACTAGTGAATTTTACAAGAAATGTGAGATTCCATATGTGTTCTCAACTAGTCTACATATTGGCTCGAAGAGAGTCTACTTGGCCTAGTTTGAGGATTCAAGGGAGTCCTACGGTAGGTATGCCTATGTATCATGTTTTTCCCTAGTCGCAAAAAAATGAAGGTATGAAAAAATTTAGGCATGTCAATGATGCTTTTTCTATGATGTTAGCTAAGAAAATTGATGCCTTAATAGGGAAAAGGTTTTTAGTTGAAGCATCTACCTTGATTATGAAATTTGTAAGTTTTTATATACAATTTGACTACTTCTCCTATTTGAGAATTGGGGGTTTTGAAAATGCCACATTAAAATTACCATGGTACCCATCTGATTATTTGGTGTTGCTGCAGTTATGCTGCCACATGGCAATTGTGAATGTTAAATACCAAGCTATGAAAAAGAAAGGCTACTCTTTCCCTATGTCTTTGTCTTTTTATTCCTATAAATGTAGTGATGGGGCCCAGAATGTTGATAAATTATTGTCAGAATTCAATCTCCGTAGTTTCTTCCCTCATATATCCTTTGATAGTAAGAATTTTATAAAGGAAAACATTCATGGGGGTGGTTCTTATTTGCACCAACCTCAACTTCAAGATTTTTGGGAGGATTGTTTTGATGAGAGGGAGGTTCAGAGAAGGAAATGGATGAGACTAACTGTAGACCAAGTTCGTGCCTTCAAATTGAACATCCAAGTCCCTAATATATGACTAATGATTTTTAAAATATGCTAGATGAAGGCTATGATGCAGTGTCAAGGGAACCCGTGCCTCTTGTAAGATGGTCTAAGAAGGAAGTCATTGATATTATGTTTATTTCTTTACATGTGTTGAGAAGATTAGAAAAGTGGTTAAAAGGAAAGGTCCAAGAGTGTGCTGGCTCCATGACACTGAGGGATTCAACCTCTCAATATCAAGCCAAATCTCATACTGCCCAGTCATATAGAAAATAATCTAGTTTGGACTCGACTCTCTAGAGAGTCAGCTCACAATCGAATGGTGATGGTGAAAGGCCACCTAAAAAAAACTGGGAGGATAAAAACCACTTGTGAGTAGGATATTGAAATAGTGAAAAGAAATACCAGATTGGCTACTTTGTCATCTAAAGCAAACCACGTGCCCCCACCTAATAATCTTGTAAGTGATTATGATTCTTTTATTTTATCTCAAATTGGAGAAGATAATTTGTTGCACTTCTTTCTTAGCTTTCCGAACTCCCCACAACTAAGAGAATTGCCAAAAAAAAATTCGCACCATGTGCTTGTAGTTGCTACTTCCAATGTTGCCAACGTGTCAGCCCCATCTCCAAATTGGTTGAAAAAAGTAGTTCAGAAGAAGAAGAGATACACTCTTACTACTGATGAGGGTATCAATATTGTGGCCAGTTTGTTGCAAATGGTTCCCAAACCCAAGCATGCAAAAAGACTGTCAAGAATAGTGACTGATGCCACCTCAGTAAACTAGTTTCTAGAGATCGCAGACCCACTGATAGAAAAGAATGAGGATGAAGTGACCGAAGCTAACTTTAGAGTGAGTCAAGTGGATCTAGGACCATCAACTACTAAGGGTGATTTGTATCATGTGCAATATTCAGTTGATAATATCTCTAAAAGGGTAAAGGGATTACAAGAAGAAAATTCAAAACTACTGGCACATGTAAGTTGCTTATCCTCTTTTGCTGATTCAATTGCTAGAAAAATAACACCCTCAACTAAGGCCTCCTTAGATGTCAACCTCCGTACCCTCAATTCAAATTTACTTCAATAAGTCAATATTTCTCTATCTCTTAAAAAAGCCATGGATCAATGGTTCGAGAAGATTATTTTTGATGGTCTCATTTTTATTGAGGCAGTCAAATTGTTTTACTCTAAACATGCGAAGAGGGATGTCTTGATAGTAGAATTTGAGAAAGTCAAAAGTGATCACCACAGTTTGAACATAGCCTCTAAGTAAATACAAGAGATAGCCAACATGGATCCTGGTATTTTAATGGTTGAGGAAGTTATAGCAAATCCTGGAGAGCTAGATACTGTTGTGTGTGCTGATGCAATAGAATGAAAACTTTGTATTATAATTGCAACAGAAGAAGAGATGGGAAAGGTAGTTGCAATCTATTACAAAGAGATGATGAGGATCAAAAAGGACTTTGCTTCTCTTGGGGTGGAAGCTAATGGATCCGATGATGAGAAACTCTTGGATTTCAAGGTAATAAAACAAAATTTCATGAAGGTGGTGACTAAGGAAATAGTGAATGATGATATAATCACAGGGGATTCATTGGGAAGGATATCCAAATTGGCAGCCTATGTTCATACTTGTAGAAGTGGCTTTGATGAAATGCATCATAAAGTGACAGACTCAGATAGGACAGTCATGAAGAAGAAGAATCGCATTAGTATGACAGGATCTCCACTTGGCATGTCATTGACACCTATCATAAATAAGTACAGAGCATATAAGGCCAGATTACGAGCACAGGTACCTTAGGTAGCACAAAGTGTCATTGGAGAAGACAAGCAGTCAAAGGGAGATGAAGAGATGGAGGAGGTGGATGATGGCGATGGGGATTTACAAATCCTTAATTGATTTAAATTTTCATGTTTTTAGTTATCTCATATTTTCTCTAGAACTATTGGCTCTAGAGGGCCCTTTTATTATAATAATTGTTTAAACATCTTTAAATCAACTATTTCAAGAAGCTGTTATGGTTTTAAAGATAATTATGATTTGTCTTGTCTATAAATGCTGGATAGCTAGTCAAATTCTGGATCTTTTTAACAAACTTTATTTTGCAAGGGTGATAGTTAATTTTGTTCTCAACTACTTTGATATATGCAACATAAGTTAATACAGTGGAGATTTGGGTGATAATAGACTTGGTGTTATGTTTATTTGAATTCATGTTCTTCTTAAGTTGAATGTGTTTCTTCTAATATTAATGCTATTCATGTGTCTTAGTGGTTGGATATTTATGAATCTTTCTCACTACTGAGAATTGTTTATCTTTTGATATATAATTTGAAGTGGTGAATACATGTATATGTAAGTGGTCTGTTATTGATTCATGTTATTTGACTAGAAGTCTTTGAACTTTGGGTGATTGGGTTGTAAACTTACCTTTACTACTTTCTAGTCAAAAGCTCTACCTTTGTTTTTACTTTTTGGTTAAAAGCAATCTTGAGTCTTTCCTATCCATTAGAATATCTGTCGAAGGTAGTTACACCTTGTTAAATAAGCAGAGAACCTGTGTAGAATACCAATACATCAGGCTCAACTGTTGATTACATTTATCACTTGTCCCGACATGAGTATATAGAATTAGGTGACAAATCTGTTAACTAAGATATTTTTGGCAATTCTACTGGGGAGTTTGTTCTATCAAATTTATATATATACCTTGTGTGTTGCTTGGTTGAGCTTTATGGTCCTTTGTGGAAGACGTGTGCCATTTTTTTAGCCTAACGTTGATTGGCTAATAGGAGATCAGGAAGATATTATTACTGGCCTTAGACTTGTTTCCTAGAAGATCAGAAGAACTAATCAAAAGTATCACCAAGTTGATGAGGTGTTAGAGGAAGAAGAACTTGGTGAAATTATAACAAAAAATTAACATCATTTTGCTGACACTCAAGAGATAGTTTTTATCGAAGGGATTGTTCCTATGCCCAGGAGAGAAAGGCCTTTGAGAATCCAAGTAGTTCCTAATAATAGGCCAAGAAACCCCACTACTAGACCAGGGCATCAGATTCCTACAAGACCAGCTCTTCCTTGAAACAACCAATAAGTGGTTTGGTGACTCTACTTAATTGTTTTATTGATATACCTATAGAGGTGGGCTATAAAAATATATACACGAGGGGATAGATAAAGGGGTATAGCTGATATTGACTTTGATTTACTTCAATATTTGAATTTTGCTCCTTTTCCTCCCACTAGAAGAGTCAAATCTTTGAGTGGACCATCCTCTCCTCCACCTGCAAGAGGTATCGCTAGTTCATCTTGTCAAAGCTTGACTCTGCATGGTACTATCTTACCATTACAAGTAATTTTGCCTCCTTTTAATATGTCTCACCCACAACCTCCACTTATTCCATGGGGTGCTACTATTGGGCCACTTAGGCTTGGTGCTAACTTGCATGACCTACCTAGAAGATCAGGTAAAATCCTACCTAAGTTTAGGGGTAATGGAAAGGTTACTCTAGAAGAGCACTTTAATGTTTTCTTTGCTACATGTTCTATCCTTGGAGTCTAATATGAAGATGTGTCCATCAGGCTATTTGTTGAGTCACTTGTTGATACATCTGTTGAATGCTTTTATCACCTTCCTAACTCCTCTATTAGAAATTGGGCTATAATGAGACAACAATTTGAAGATAGATTTAAAACTAATGATAATGAACATACCTTGGTACTCCAACTCTCCTCTATGAAGAAAGAGTTTCACGAGAAAATGAGGGAGTATGTAGCCAAGTTTAACAAACTCAGAAAATTCCTATGAATGTTAGACATAGAGATGGTTTAATGATGTGTTTCTTTATCAATTCACTACCATCTAATGTCAATTATGCTATTAAAAGACAAGGATTTGCTAACCTGGATGACGCACAATCATTGACTATTGCCGTGGAAGATGATTTGATAACTGCTAGAAAATGGAAAAGAGAGTTGTAAATAGGAAAACCCTTAGTAGCCAGTTCTACTGACCCTATCATTCAGAGGTTGGCAAATGACATTAATACTCTAAAACATCAGATGCCTAAAGGTCCTCAACATTCTCCTCAAGGGGGTTATAACATAATGTTGCAATTACCTAGTCCCACCCAATGGCTAGCTATTAAAGGAGGACCCTCAACTAGTAAAAATAATCATATGGTATGCAACTTTCATCTTGCTTCTGACCATGATGGAACATCTTGTCCTGAGATGATGAGATTCATCAAATGCTTTCCATGAATGAGCATGCAAAGGAGCCTCTTGTGGAAGAACCCCCTATGCCTAGGGATGCTAGTGTAAATTTCTTTGAATATGAATTAGATGATGGAAATGGAGAAGATGTATATATTGAAGTTGACAACTCCAGCTGTGCAGTGTTTACTAGGGGTTAGCAGGCACAAAGAGGGCAGAACTCTCAAAACCCACCCAGTAATCCATCCTTTGCTCCCAAATATATCTTGACGAGGAAGAACAATACCAAGAAAATGGAAAATGTGACACCCAAAGTTGTAGCTACAGAGGTACATCTACTTCATCTTCTAAAAATCTTGTCTCAAGTTCATTTGATATTGTAGAATCATGTAAAAATACAAAGATTGAAATTTCCCAAGCTAATTATTTGAGACTTAATCCATCTAAACTTGATAGACTAGTTAGATATGTCAAACAAGAACCATCTTCTTCTAATTGTAATGCTCAAGTGTCTAGTGATAATGAAGTGCTTGCTAAGAGTAAAATTTATTCAAATACTGGTTCTCCAGATCCTAGTCTTCAGAATCCTTTTAATAAACTAGAACCTTTTTATGTCTCTTTGTACATTGCTAGTTATAAGCTTAGTAATTATGTCATTGATTCTGGAGCCTCAGAAAATGCAATGCTTGCTCAAGTTGCTAAAGCCCTAGGCTTATCCTATACACCCTCCCATGGCAAATGCTTTTCAATGGAAGGTTCTTCGGTACCTATCTTGGGTCAAATTAAAGATGCTTTAACTACTTTAGTTGCTTTCCCAAGGAAAAGATTGAAGCTAACCATTCTTGTGGCAGACATACCTGCCAGTTATGGGATGCTCTTGAGTCGTATTTTTTGTAAAGACTTGGGTGGGGAAATTCAAATGGATTGGTCTCATGCCCTTATACCTATAGATGGGAAGAAAGCTCACCTCAATCCTAAACCCAAAGCCAAATTTATTGTGCTTAAATTTGGAGACCCTACAGGAGACATTCTATTTGCAGAAACTGGACCAGGTACCTACATGTGCACATCAATAGAAAATGAAGATGTAAACTTAATCAACCCCGACTTGGTTGATGAATTGTGGACTCTAGAATTTGATGGGAGTTGTTCTATTGTAGGGTTTGGGGCATGGGTTGTTTTGATCTCACTTGATGGTTATGTCTTTCCTTTTTCTTTTAAACTTGAGTTTGAAAATACAAATAACACCATAGAATATGAGGCCTTGTTATTAGATCTGGAATTAGCCAAGGAAAAAGGTGTGAAATAGTTGAAAGTCAGGTGATTCTGAGTTAATTTTTAAACAAGTGATAACATTGTACACAGTTAAAAAAGGGAGATCGAGACATTACCAGAATAGGGTGTGGGACTGCGTTGAAGACTTTGATGCTTTTTTTTATAGAGGCAGTACCTAGAGAATAGAATACTAGGGTTGATTCCTTAGTTTTTTCAGCATCTCCTCTTACCGCATCCAGATTTCAAAGATAAATCATATAGGATTGAAGTAGTATACATGCCTACTATTTCTAACAATGTTAATCATTGGTAAGTTTTTAATTCTAATCAACAAATTATTTCATCTCTGGAAAAAGATAAATCTTTTGTCAATATGTTCTTTGAGGGTAGTAGTGACGAAAGTAATGATGTTTTGGAAGGATAAATAACATCTTTTGTTGACTTAAGCTCAAAAATTGTACCGCCAAAAGGAAATAAAATTCCTAAAGGGCTAGTTTCTCTTGAAGATCTTTTCAATCGACATGAACAATACCTTAAGAAGAAGAATAAAGTTTCCATCACAACTTTGGTTGATTATGATAGGGTGAATATTGGCACTAAAGCTATATATGAAGATTGTATGTATTCGTAAATGTTGTTCTAAGGGAGAAAGGGAACATTTGATCTCTTTGCTTACTAGGTATAAGGATGTTTCTGCATGGTGTTATGTTGATCTAAAGAAATTCAGCAATGGAGAAGTACAACATCATATTCCACTGAAAGCTAGCACCATACCCTTCAAGAAAAACCAAAGAACTTATAATCCAAAGGTAGATGAAGCCATCTTTAATGAAATAGACAAAATGCTTAAAGCTAAAATCATTTACCCTATTCACCATTCTACTTGGGTGGCAAATATTGTACCTGTTAGGAAGGAGAATGGGGAAATCTAGATTTGTGTTGATTTCAAGAATCTAAATCAAGCTTCTCTGAAAGATAACTATCCCTTACCAATGATGGATCATATTTTACAAACCATGTCAGGTCTAAAGATGATTTCTATACTTGATGGATTTTCAGGATACAATCAAATTGGAGTGGCCCAAGAAGACCATCATAAAACAACTTTTACTACTCCAATTGGTGTCTTTGCATATAATAGGATGCCTTTCGGTCTTATTAATGTTGGGGCCACATTTTAGAGGGCAATGGATCTAAATTTTAGTGATTTGAAAAATAAAATCATAGTGGTTTATCTTGATGACTTAACAGTTTTCTCCAAGAAAAGAGCTAATCACTTGCATGACTTGGAAGTAGTTCTGAATGTTGTAGAGAAAATGGTATCTCTTTGAATCCCAAGAAATCAATTTTTGCAGTCACTGAAGGAAAATTGTTAGGGCATATTGTTTCAAAGGATGGAATAAAAATTGATCCAGAGAGAGTTAGGGTGATTTAACAGCTGAGTTTACCCATGACCAAGAGTAACATGAGATCCTTTTTCAGTCAGGTAAATTTTCTAACAAGGTTTGTCCCCGACTTTGCTGAGTTGACCAGACATATTGTAGAAATGATGAAGAACCATCCTGTCTTTAAGTGGAGTGTCAAAGGAAAGAAAGCATTTGAAGACATTAAAAGAGCCATTGCTAATGCGTCCACACTTGTGCATCCTCATTTTCAAAAGGACTTTATTATCTATTGCTATGCCTCTGAACATACTCTATCAGCTATTTTGTTGTAGAAGAATGAACAAGGTATAGAAGCTCCCATTGCTTCCATGAGTGTTCCATTAAAGAAATATGAACTTAAATACTCTTTTTTGGAGAAGCATGCATATGCAGTGGTGAAATCCTTAAAGAGTTTTAGATTTTATATCTTGCATTCACATGTTGTTTATGTCCCAGAATCGGCTGTAAAAAGTATTCTCACTTAGTAGGAGATTGGATGCAATAATAGAGGAGATTGGATAGCTAAAGTTCAAGAATATGACATTGACATCAATTCCATCAATCTAGTCAGGGGAAAAGGATTGTGCAGAATGCTTGTTGAAAGTGAGGTCAAAGAAAGTGAAGAATTACCCTTGGTTGTTTTCACTAGTAATATTGATGACTGGGCCTCTGATGTTTCTTATTTCTTAACTTATGGCAATTGTCCATCTCATCTCTCTGCCAAGGAAAAGAGGAACCTAAAGCTTAAGGTGCATAAATATGTTATTTGGGAAGGTAACCTATATAAAAGGGGAGTAGATGGAACTTTTCTGAGATGCGTGGATAAGGAACAACAGAAGAAATTGCTAGAAGCATTCCATAATGAAGCTTGTGGGGGAAATTTCTCTACATGAGTGACAGATTTCAAGATAATGAGGCAATGTTTCTATTGGCCTAGTATGTTCAAGGATGTTTATGAGTGGGTATCGAAGTGCAAGAAATGTTTAAAGTTCACAGGTAGGCCTTAGTTAGTTGCATTACCTTTGAGACCGGTAGTTATAAACGAACCATTTCAGTAATTGGGTTTAGATTTCATTGGACCAATTAATCCTAATTCTAGTGCTGGACATACTCATGTCCTAACAACAATGGATTATTTTACCAAGTGGGTAGAAGCTATCCCAGTGAAAAGTACCACTTCTGAGGTAATTTACACTTTTCTTAAGGAGAACATTTTGGTTAGGTTTGGTGTACCTAGGAAGCTGGTGATTGATAATGCTTCAAGCTTTTCCTCTACTGAAATTACTCTTTTCTATTATGATTTTGGTATTAGCCTTGCCCATTCATTCGATTATTACCCACAAGGCAATGAGCAAGCAATGATCAAGTAACAAAAAACTCATCTCTATCATCAAAAAGTTGGTAGAAGAAAATCAAAGGGGATGACATAAGAATCTGTATGATGCTCTTTGGGCTGATAGGATAACATATAAAATGGCAATTGGTATGTCTCCTTTTCAATTGGTTTATGGCATTGATAGTGCAATCTCTATTCCTTTAGAACTGTTTGCATTGAATTTGCAAAGGGCAGTTGAAGATGAATAGTTTCAATTAGCACTGGAGAAGAGGATATTATACTTGAGCCATTTAGAAGAGTAGCGAGAGGTTGCTTCAGATAAAATTGCTAAGCATCAACAGACTGTTAAGAAGATTTTTTATAAAAAAGATAAACAAAGGAGATTTGCTGTGGGAGATTCTATGCTTCTATGGGATAGGAGGAGAGAACCAAAAGGTGCCCATAACAAATTTAATTCTTTTTGGAAAGGACCCTTCAAGATTAGAGAAGTTACAAGAGAGAATGCATTTTTGTTGGCTTACCTTGATGGAACATCACTACCTCTTGCCTACAATGGGCAAGATCTAAAATTATGTAATTGGTAAAGTTTATGAGTCCTGCTCTGTACCATAGTTTCTTTCCCTATTTTTCTATTGTTGTTGTGTTGTCCCATTTTTGGTGTGATTCTATCACCCCTAGAATAAGGCTTGTTCACCATAGTTTGTCTGGGTTCTCTGCATCCTTCTAAGTCCTTGTCCCCAATTAGAGCCAGCAATTACCCCCTTTTCCTTGAAAAGAATGTGTCCATGCCTTTTCTTTGTTTTTGCTTCATTATTTGTTTAGTCTCTCCCTTTATTCATCCCTCAAGCCAAATTTTACATAGCCATTTTAAAAGTTATCGGCAAGCTTTCATATTTTTGAACTAAAGTTGGCGGGTTCACAAGTTCTTGAACCACTAGACTTACCAACTTGCCTTAAGGTCCCACACTTTGAGTCTTTCCTTTGTGTCTTGATGATGTAGTTTCCCTTTGTCGTCGGGAGGTTGAGAGTTCCTTGAAATTGTGAACTTCCGACTCCTAGTTCAAAAGTTCAACTTCTACCTGAATTGTCAACTTTGAACAACATGCTTTTCCAGGTGGTGTTTTTGCTGCACTATCATATAGTACAAAGGAATGACACTTGTCACTATGTATTTAATTAGAAGTACGTGAGGACGTAGTGGCACAATCATCAGAGGGAAACTTGAGGCATGCATTTATGAGTTATTAAGATAAATTCACCACTAGCATTTAATATCTTTCCTTCGCAAATTTATGAGAAATGACTTTGATAAGATCTTAAGCTAGCCTAAAGTGATATTGTTTTATAATGGAATGCGTTGCAGAAAATTAAATGGCTAGTTTGCTACATGCAAAATATCAACACAATCTCATTCATACAGGAGTTCTATCTCTCTTTATAAGGGCATAATATTTTCTTTGAGGAGTTAGAAATTTCCATTCCCATGTATCTGTGCAAGGAGATTCCTATTAGTATCTCGTATCATATTGTGTTCTCTACATACATTTCTGATTCTTTGGTATTCTAGTTTCTTGAGTAATGAAGATGAAATTCAAATTCCAAGGAACTCCCATGGCCTCTATAGTGGAGAACAGTCTGTCTGAGGTAAGAGATACTAATTTAGGCAATGTCAATTTGGATGACTTCTGGAAGAGGGTATAGTCTAAAAATTGAACTCCCTTGGTGGAGAAGATTACCAACAATGGTTTAGATAAAGTAGGTGGCTTTCCACTTGTTGTGCATTGTCCTGAGCTGATGGTTACATGCGCCAATGGGTATTTTTCAGTCACAAGAGATAAGGACCTCCAGTGGTGTTGTTATGGCAAAAATTGACTGTAAATCTATTGCTTTGGCCCTAAATTTAGAAGAATATGAAGATAACACTGATGTTTCTATGTCTTTAGCCTAGAATTATTACAATGAGAAGAAAGATTGGTGTCATACCTATGTTGCCAAGAGATGGTTAGAAATTGTGAAAATGGGTAAATCTCGGCTTCCCATCAATTTGAAAAGGAACCATTTCAAGGAAAAGATTTTAGATATGATAAATTTGCTGAACAGAGTGGTTGGGAGCCCCAATTCAGATGCTTTTGAATTTTGGATGTGTAGATTTATTCTATTGATTTATGGAGACCAGTGCATTGACTGGCCGAAGATTATCAATAATTGCTTGCATGAACAACTCATGAATTTTGCAAGAAATGTGAGATTCCATATGTGTTCCCAGCTAGTCTACATATTAGCTCAAAGAGAGGCTACTTGGCCTAAATTGAGGATTCAAGGGAGTCCTGTGGCAGGTACACATGTGTATCATGTTTTTCATTAGTTACAGAAAAATGAAGGTATGAAAAACTTTAGGCATGTCAATGATGCTTTTTCTATGATGTTAGCTAAGAAAATTGATGGCTCAATAGAGAAAAGGTTTTTAGTTGAAGCATCTACCTTTATTATGAAATTTGGAAGTTTTTATACACAATTTGACTGCTTCTCCTATTTGAGAATCAGGTATTTTGAAAATGCCCCCTTAAAATTGCCTTGGTACCCATCTGATTATTTGGTGTTGCTGTAGTTATGTCGCCAAATGGAAATAGTGAATGTTAAATACCAGGCTATAAAAAAGAAAGGGTGCTCTTTACCTGTGTCTTTGTCTTTTTATTCTTGTAAAAATAGTGATGGGCCTAGAATGTTGATAAATTGTTGTCAAAATCCAATCTCCACAGTTTGTTCCCTCATGTATTCTTTGATAGTAAGAATTTTATAAACGAGAACATGCCTAGGGGTGGTTCTTATTTGCACCAACCTCAACTTGAATTTTTGGGAGGATTGTGTTGATGAGAGGGAGGTTCAGAAAAGGAAATGGATGAGACTGACTGTAGACCAAGTTTGTGCCTTCAAATTGAACATCCAAGTCCTTGATATGACTAATGATTTTTAGATATGCTAGATGAAGGCTATGACGCAGTGTCAAGGGAACTCATGCCTCTTGTAAGATGGTCTGAGAAGGAAGTCATTGATATTATGTTTCTTTCTTTACATGTGTTGAGAAGAACATAAAAGTGGTTAAAAGGAAAGGTCCAGGAGTGTGTTGGCTCCACAACATGGAGGGATTCAACCTCTGAAAATCAAGCTAGATCTCAGACTACCTAGTCATATAGAAAATCATCTAGTTTGGACTTGACTCTCCAAAGAGTGGGCTTGCAATGGAATGGTGATGATGAAAGGCCACCTAATGAAACTAGGAAGATAAAAACCACTCGTGACTAGGATATTCAAATAGTGAAAAGAAATACCAGATTGGCTTCTTTGTCATCTAAAGTAAAGCATGTGCCCCCACATAATAATCTTGTAAGTGATTCTGATTATTTTATTTTCTCTCAAATTGGAGAAGATAATTTGTTTCACTCTTTTCTTAGCCCGCCAAACTCCCCACAACAAAGAGAATTGTCAGAACAAAATTGCCACCATGTGCCTATAGTTGCTACTTCCAATGCTGCCAATGTGTCAGCCCCATCTCCAAATTGGTTGAAAAAAGTAGTTTAGAAGAAGAGATACACTCTTCCTTTGATGAGGGTATCAGTACTATGGCCAATTTGTTTCAAATGGTTCCCAAACCCAAGTGTGCAAAAATAAAGTCAAGAATAGTGACTGATGCCACCTCAGTAAACTAGTTTCTAGATATCGTAGACCCACTAATAGAAAAAAATGAGGATGAAGTGACAGAAGCCAACTTCAAAGTGATTCGAGTGGATCTAGGATCATCAATGACTAAGGGTGATTTGTATCATGTCCAATATTTAGTTGATAATATCTCTAAAAGGGTAAAGGGATTACAAGAAGAGAATTCAAAATTGTTGGCACATGTAAGTTCCTTATCCTTTTTTGCTGATTCAATTGCTAGAATAATAACACCCTCAACTGAGGCCTCCTTAGATGTCAACCTCCACACCCTCAATTTAAATTTACTTCAACAAGTCAATATTTCTCTATCTCTAAAAAAGCCATGGATCAATGGGTTGAGAAGATTGTTTTTGATGGTCTCATTTTTATTGAGGAGGTAGTGAAATTGTTTGATTCTATACATACGAAGAGGGAGGTCTTGATAGTAGAATTTGAGAAAGCCAGAAGTGATCACCACAATATGAACATAGCCTCTAAGGAAATACAAGAGATAGACAACATAGATCCAGGTATTTTAATGGCTGAGGAAGTTATAGCACATCCTGGAGAGCTAGATACCACTGTGTGGGCTGATGCAATAGAATGGAAACTCTGTATTATCATTGCAGCATAAGAAGAGATGGGAAAGGTAGTTGCAATCTATTACAAAGAGATGATGAGGATCAAAAAGGAATTCACTACTCTTGGGTTGGAAGCTAATGGATCCGATGATGAGAAACTCTTGGATGTCAAGGTAATAAAAAAATTTCAAGAAGGTGGTGACTGAGGAAATAGTGAATTATGATATAATCATAGGGGATTCATTGGGAAGGCTCTCTAAATTAGCAACCTATATTAGTAGTTGCAGAAGTGGCTTTGATGAAATGCATCGTAAAGTGACAAACTTAGATAGGGTAGTCACGAAGAAGAAGCGTCGCATTAGTATGACATGATCTCCACTTGGCATGTCATTGACACCTATCATCAACAAGTACAAAGTGTATAAGGCCAGATTGTAGGCACGGGTACCTCAGGTAGCACAAAGTGTCACTGTAGAAGATGAGCAGTTGAAGGGAGATGAAGAGATGGACGAGGTGGACGATGGAGATGGATTTACAAATCCTCAATTGATTTAAATTTTCATGTTTTTTAGTTATCTTATATTTTCTCTAAAACTATTGCTCTAGATGGCCCTTTTATTATAATTATTGTTTAAACATCTTTAAATTAGCTATTTCAAGAAGTTGTTGTGGTTTTAAAGACAATTATGATTTGGCTTGGCTATAAATGCTGGATAGCTAGTCGAATTCTAGAACTTTTTAATAAACTTTATTTTGCAAGGGTGATAGTTAATTTTGTTCTCAGCTACTTTGATATATGCAATATAAGTTAATATAGTGGAGATTTGGGTGATCATAGACTTGGTGTTATGGTTATTTGAATTCATGTTCTTCTTAAGTTGAATGTGTTGTTGCTGATGTTAATGCTATTCATGTGTCTTGGTGGTTGGATATTTATGAATCTTTCTCACTACTGAGAATCATTTATCTTTTGATATATAATTTGAAGTGGTGAATATATGTATGTGTAAGTGGTCTATTATTGATTCATGTTATTTGACTGGAAGTCTTTGAACTTTGAGTGATTGGGTTGTAAATTTACCTTTACTTCTTTCTAGTCAAAAGGTTTTCCTTTGTCTTTGCTTTCTGGTTAAAAGAAATCTTGATTCTTTCCTATCCATTAGAATATCTATTGAAGGTAGTTGCACCTTGTTAAATAAGCAAAGAGCTTGTGTAGAATACCAATACATTAGACTCAATTGTTTATTACATTTGTCACTTGTCCAGGCATGAGTATATAGAGTTAGCTGACAAATCTAATAACCAATAGGTTCAATGTTAAAGAATGTCATAGGGACTTGTATAGGAGCAACTGGATGTTCATTTTGTGATTGCACTCCTACTGAACTAGCTTTAGCTCATCGATTTCCTCTTGTATCATGCAATTCAACTAGATGATTACTTGACAAGGATCTTGATCTCATTGGAATTCCTTGTTGCTCAGCTAGCTTGTAAAGTTCAAGTGATCAAGTCATGGCCCTCCTTCTAGCACCATTTCTATTGACATGTGTTAGAAGGAGAAGGGCATGAAATGAATGAAGCAATGTCTTTGTTCTGTCCTCCTTCCAGTGCTATTATTGTTGATGTGGATATTAATAACATAAAACACAGATAAAATTCTAATACAACCTAAAATTCACTTGGAATTTGTAGTCCCAAGGCTCTGGTAGTTAGGTCTTGATGTGTGTGTCTTCACTCAAGTTCATTGTAACAAGTTGTTTTCTCAAGGGGCTTACTTTGTACTTTGATCTTACAAATTGACCAATCTTCAAAGGATCATTAGATTTCTGCATTTACAATATCAAGATCTTATTGGATCTACACTTGTAATCTTAGAATCTACAAATATTTGTCATGTCCCCTTTCCAAAAATAGCATATTTATATTTTAGTAAGTCCCCTATTTAGAAAAAGCAAGTTAGGATTGTGAAACAAATGCAGGGGAATAATTATTATTTAATATTTTATTTGTTCCAAAGCAACTTTAAACATCATGGACAAATAAATATTAAATAAATCATATTAATTGTAAAAAATAACTCCTTGGGCATGGGGTCTTGGAGTGGATAAGTGAGTTGAAAAAGAAATTGCTTTTCCAACTTTTTGTTTTTGCATGGCAAAGGAGTGGAGTTATGGCTTTTAATTGCAAACTAATTTTTGCATATTGTTGAGAGAAAATCCCAAAGTTGGGATTGGGAATCTTGGTCACCCAAGATTGGCTTTTTGTAAGCTTAAAAGTTGCAATATTGTTTTCTGGGAAAACTAATGCCATTTTTCATCATCTTATTGCAGAGCAGGTGCATTGTTTTGCTCTAGAGGATAGCGAAACCAATGGAGATGGAGCTTGTGGTAGGTGGACATGAGTTCCTAGAAATATAAGGATGGGGTTCTTGGGTTGCAACATAAATCTCATCTCAGAGATTGCATTTGAGCATACATGATTCAATTGGAGTTGAGATTTTGATGTTTGCAAGGGTTTTCTGAGTATTTTTGGAGTGTTAAGGAGTTGGTTTTTGGTACTGTTCATGTTTGTTGATGTTGTGGGGTTTGGTTTCTATATATGCTATTGTAATTTGTCATCTAGAACACAATTTTCCAGACACACCAACTTTGGACACCATTCTGGGGGTTTGGGAAGCATTGTGATGAAATACACATGTATTTCAACATCTAGTGTAGTGTTGTGTAGTTAGAGAGATAGTTTTGTTGTGGCAGCTTTCTGCTGTAATTTTCCTTTGTATCAGACCTGTGCACATGTATTTACATCAGAAAATTATAAATAAAATGACTTGGAGTTTTATCATACCTTTTTGGAGTATTTTCTATGCAAACTAGTCAGCAATTTCTTGATGTTGTCATGCAAACTAGTGTTAAGGTTGTGAACATTTGCAAATTTAATTTTAATAAAAATATTAATGAGAAGACATTTTAGGGGTATCAAAGCACTGATCTTGTCATCCTAAAGGGTTTGAAAAATCCATGTTTATGTTGAACACTTGGAATACTAAGAGGGTAGGGGGTGAAACAGTATTCCCTAAAATTCATTAACCTTGACAATTTAAACATCCATCCAATGTATTATAATAAATTTACACTAATGAAAAGGAAAATAGAAAGCATGCATCAAGAGAACACAAGAATACATGGGAAACCCAAAAAGGGAAAAACCATGGTGAGGATTAGCTCACTATATATATTGCAACCAGTTACAATGTTTGATACAAATTGGTGGACTCACTATCCAAAAGAGAAGTGCTCATTGCTGGTGGTTCACTACCAAAGGAATCACTATCCTAAATAGAAAGAAATAAAAGAAAGAGTGGCTCACTACCAAATATGAACTATTAGCAATGCATCTGACTTATGTTGAAAATATAGTTCCACTGAAGCTCAGAATACTGACTTAACACACTTTATTTTCACTATAATCTTATCTTGCCCTTCCCTGCATTAGGTTTCACACATTCACACACACACACACACACACACACACACACACACACACACACACACACACACACACACACACACACACACACACACACACACACATAGAGTTGTTTCACACTCTTTCTCACTACACACAAGAAATTAATCTTGTATATATACCGCAATCAAGAAAAACATCAAATAGGTTGACATAATAGATGTACCGTGTGACTCATTGATCTATCATCTCAAAACTCAACCCTATATGCTTTGCAGAGAGAATTAGAGCATGTAACACATTATGATAGGTCAGAATAACCTATAATTACTCCCATAATTCTACTCCATACATAACTCAACTCCACACAACCTCAAAACCTTTGGGTCATCACCACTAGTGAAGTAACTATAGAATGAACCAGCTGTTTACTCACAACTCAACACACGGACAACCAAAATACTTGCCACTTGGAGAACACATGGCTCTGATATATATATAAACTTATTCTTGAAACCACAGAAAAATATTCATCTATGGTGGAATGTAGAGCATTCCAATATACCACTAATACTACCATTATATTGTCATTATAGAGTCTAATACTATGTCAAATCTATCTTCAACTATAGAGGACTTCAAGCCTTGAAACTTTGGATTTAGACTCCTTCAATATGTACTAAAATTACCTTAGAACCACATGGCAAAATTCTTCATAGTGGAGCAATGTGGACCCAAATACTGGTTCACTAAACACTGAAGATTGTACTCCAAGAATTAGACAAATATGCAAAATAATTGGTGCTTTAGTCTTCTCCGGACCAACACTACTACATCTCTATAATGAGTTGCCATCAATGACAACAGCATACACTATCATGCTCTTAAATATCCATCGATCTCTCTATTCAGCTCATGTTGCCAATACATAGACTTCAATGACAAACTTCCATCAATCTCTCAACAATCTTCCCCTTTGTCATTGATGGCAACATTACTCAAACTTCTCCAATCTTCTCCCCCTCAAGGGCAAAGGGGCCCTTAATATCAAACTTTTTAGGTGGAATGTATAGTTCTCCCCCTATAAGATGTATCTGTATGTACATGAGACTGACTCCCCCTTATTGATTTACTCTTATACTCAACATTTCTTCAACAATTTACATTTGAGAGACTCCTTTTCACAATGTTATCAAGAAAATATACTCTACATATGTACACTATAATAAGGAAATTTATTTATATAGAGAAAAATGTACAACTTAGATTGAGGAGGCCAAAATGCCTTGATTAGATTCCTTAAATTTTGTAAGGTGTGCCTCTAGATCATTCTTTTCTATTTCCCACTGCTTCTTAGCAAAGGCAAGTACTCCACACTAATTCTCAAGCTTCACATAAAATTCTTCACCTTCATCCAGAGAACTATGTACCAGATTATATTGTAGCATTTTCTCTACATCAACTAAAATTCTAGTGAAAGAGGTAAGCCTTGCACTTACTGTGTCTTGGAGATGACAATACTACATTATTATCTTCTCTTTTTTCTCCTATAGGTGAAAGAACTATCCATGTAGATTCTCAATTACTAACCTTGTTGTTCCATCTACATCTTCCATCGAATCATAAACACCAAAGGTATGAGTAATCTGAGACTCTATTGAGTCTATGTGGTCCTTTAAGCTCTTAGTGGAAACAGTCCATGTCAAACAAAATTGAAACAAGGCTTTTGGTTCTCCAACACAATTCTAAATATTGTTTAATTTCCTATGCAACTTACCATGTGAAATAGTGCATTTTTTAGAAACATCTACCAACCTTTTGTTATTTATCTTCTCATTTATTTCCTTTTCCATCTTCTCCTCTAATCCGGTAGAATTTTCCTTAAAGGAATCAATTAGTAGTCTCAATTGCTCCACACCAGATAAAGAGTTGTCAACATTTATGTTGTGTGGTTACACAACACGCCCCATTTTGACTTGACAAAACAGGGACCCAACTTTTTTTGGGTTGTTTTGTGCTTTCTGGCAGTCTGGTAAAAGTAAGTCATGCAGATCATCATTGAAAGGCTAGGTAAGTGATCATCATGAGGCTAGTTTGTCAAATTTCATATTTTATTCTAGCAACCTCATATTTAGAAAGAGCATTAAATTCCATGCAGGTTTGTCTTTTACATCACCCTGATATTCATCAGGATGTGAAAGTTATGAATGGTCAAAGTTTGAGTCAAACCTGATATTTACAGGGGGAGGATCATATTTCGTAACATCAGTCGTATTAGAGAAGGTCACCCTGATCTAATTTATCACCTAATAAAATCATGCGGTCCGAATATCTAGACATCAATTTTAGGTGATAGTAACCTTTACTTGTCAGTAGTCTCATGCATCTCGCGAGGATCACATTTCTCAATGTAACCCAATATTTTGAAATATCCTCCTGCCGCAAAATATCCCCCTAAGCCAATATCCTGATGACATCATCTAAGTCTGATGAATGAAGAAATCAACATGACGATGACATCATCATCATCTTTACCTCTCGGGGCATATTTCCTAACATGATCCTGCTCAACAAACATGATGATGATGTCATGATGCCTTGCCAATACACTGAGCGAATATCTGGATGACGTCATCTTGATATTCTGAAAGAAAGACATAAGCTTGTCTGGTCATCATCATCTTTGAAACATCACCCGATATATCGAAATATCCTCCTGATGTACTAAACATAACCAAAGGGTGTGTTCATCACCCGATCTTGTCACGATAGTTATTCCAATCTGAAAGAGGAGGATCACATTAAACTCAAGATGATATTTTTGAATATCATCCTGACATGCAAATATCACCCCGCTCCCGTTGCCGCCATTAACATTTAATGCACACGGAGGTGGTAGGTGGTTCCCGTCAACTACGAGACCTGATGAAACACCTGGCGAGATCCTACGTTTCCGCACGGATGATCAATGAATAAACTTTAAGTGTGTCAGAGGTTGCCCTAATTTTACCCTAAGTGCATGGTTAAAAGGTGAATTCATCGTCATTTCATATTTACCTTGCGATAAAATTGTTTTTACAGAGCACCAGCTTCCATACTCTCATACCAGCGACCCTTGTACGAAACGAGCTTATAGACAGGAGGAAGTGCATGATCATTAGCAGAATTAAGATCACTTCCAGAAATCCATTGGTATAGAAGGAAATTTGCATATCCAGCTAAGTAAATGAAACCCTCATCATGTTGTTTCTATAATAACCAGGTATGGTGTTGTTAATCTGAAGTTCTGGTTATGCATCCCCATGATAAGTTAAATGTTGAAGAGATACAGTAGACATGATGATTATTAGAATTAATTGTTATATACATGCATATGAGTATCCATTGTAAGACAGGATTTTGTTAATTGCAGGCACATGATCATGATAACGGAGAAGGATCATGATCATCATGATCAACATATAGATACATCACAAGATCCTCCACATCAGGAAGATGCTCCTCCAGAGAAAGAAATTCCTCAACAGGAGGATGTGCCACAGGATCAACATCAAAGTGAGCATCATGAAGAAGAATCGAGAAAATAACCTTCTCCATCACATATGCTGACAAAAATAGGAGATAAAGGTGAATGTCATGATGATGCTGAAAAACATGATCAGGTACCTACATGGTTAGAAAAGGAAGTAAACGCAAAAGTAGATTTTGTAATTCAAGAATTTGATGTATCTACATTATTTTCTGAGAATATAGTAAAACCAAAGAGGAAGGCCAGAATGACTTCGGCCATCAAAAGGGATCCCTCAACTGGAAGGAGGATTGCACAAATTGTAGTACCTACTGTAGAGAAAGAAAAAGGTAAAATTACCTTGGACGAGTTTCAGATAAGTACAGTGGACTTAGGGTTTGCCAATGAAGACCAAGAGGGTCAAGAGGGCAAAGATATTATTGATTCTTTAAATCAGAAAGTGAAAAAGGAGAAAGAGAAAAATAAGCAACACAAAGAGCACATTGCTTAGTTGCATGCATACATAAGCAGATTGACCAATCCTGAAGGTAGTTCCACTGATAATGCAGTCCCATTGACTGTTATCTCCCAGGATGAGGTATACAAGTTGGACCTCATGAAGCATGAGTCCTCCATTTTGAGAAAGTGGATGTCTGCTACATTTGACACTGCAGAAGAAGTGATAAAGGCTTTGTTGAAAAGATGGAGTACCCTCAGTGACTCCAGACAAAAGGTTGATAAATTGCAGATGCAGGCTGGTAAAAGATCTTTCCAATTGGAAAAGATATTAGAGATCTTGGGAGAAATAAGGAGAATAAATCCTCAGCTGCTCATCAACCAACAGGTACTGAATAGTAACACTGCTTTATTGGTTTACGTATGGTATAAAGACATTCAATTTGAATGTAATGTCCTCAAGAGGTGTAACAGTAAGCTGAGGGAGATCAACATAAAACTGCATGACATGATGGCCTTTGAGGCAGAGATTTTGGAGACCTTACCAGGATGAAGGGTTTGTAATCCAAGCTCTACATAAAAACTTCCAATTTGTTGCAGATGATCCGCTAGGCCAGCTAATAGAAGAAATCATGGACAAACTGGTAAGGATGAAAATAAAAATAGAACAGTATAATGAGATGCTGCAAAGCAGGAAAAATAAGTTGGATAGCATCAGAGATAAGTACGAGGCACACAAACACGCCATCATCAAAGCAAAGACTCAGGATGGTGGAGAAATAGATAGAATTGTGCAATTATATGAACAAATCCAGAGCAGCATGCAGCCTCATATGCGGGGTCATCATCATCAGGATGATGAAAGTTCAGGAGGTGATGCATATGATGATGATGCACATGAATCAAATAAGGTAGATGATGATGCAGCATAAAGTAAATATCAGCATCGGATATAAGTATTTCTAGATGGTTGCCAGCTGGCAACTTGTGCCATTTTGTAAGGTTGACATAGTCAAAGGAAATTTTGATTGTAGATATTCATAGACAAATCAGGATCGTTGATCTTTTTTGTAACGGATTCCTCACCTTGTTCTATAAAAGGTGCAGGAATGCCTCGTTTTAAAGCATTCGAAACTTAATTGAAATCTATCTACTGAATTATTCAGGGCTCATTTCAAAGCTTTTTGTATACATTTATATCTTTGCATACTTAGTGAATGAGAAGACTATTTTGGTTACAATTCATAGTAAATCTTGAGTAATCAGTGTGTGAATTATGGATATATGTGGTGATTTGCTGCATCCCTTGGGGTACATGTCGACTTACATATGTTGTTTTCATACAATTCCTTTGAAGTTAGCACCTACTGTATCTAGCTGTGGAATGTCCTGGTGAACATATGGTTTGGTTTTCTTCTCCTCATGACTATATCTGATATATATGTGGTTCAATAGCTGAAGATTCAACATTCATTTAAAGCATTTCTTTCAATTTCTTTAAATTTCAGAACATTTCACTATCATAATTGCAAATAACTAAACATCTGAAGTAAATAATACAAATATGTGGACATTTCGTAGATAAATGGAGATATTTAGCATATTTGAAGCTAAAGCATGTATTATTGATGAATATCATACAAATATTTTGAGTATAACTATATCATTTGATCAAACAATTGTATAAAATGACCTCTCTATGAAGAATCTTTGCAGAAATAATATCATGATGATGAACTCTATGTAAGGCCCCAAAATGGAAACAACAACACACATCAACCTCTGAGTAACGTCAGAAGATTAAGACCTAATCACCGAAGACTTGGGATCATGAATTCTCTAAATTCATCATATCTTTCAAGATGAATAAATGTTGTTGTGTAACTTTTATTCTATGCTTGTTTGTGACTAACATCATGACCAACAATTTACACCAGGAAGGCTATCTTGTACTACTTTTACTACTTCACCAATCATTTCAGCAATTTTTTATGAGTTTGTATAATCTCTTTTCTTGCAGAGGCATGAAATGCATCACCAATTTGTAGTTTATGCAAGGGATATATTTTGTCCATGTCAACCTATCCTTGTTTTATAGGGACTTGTGACAACTGTGCTGACACCATCGTTTGAAACTGAAACTACATATCCAATAGATTTTTCAAAGAATCTCCAAATGCACTAGAGAATTCTTCAACCATTTGAGAGCTTCCTTCTTCATTTTTCTCCTTTTCTTTCTCTCCACAGTCTTGAGCAACTTTCTCTTCCTATGTATCCTTCTTACCTTTCGAAGGGGGCAAGATTTCATTCTTTTGTTCCTCAAATTTCTTCGGGTTCTCTTGCTTTTCTATTTCCTTCTGCTCTGTAGTCTTTTACATATCCAGAAGAGGCAATACTTATTTTGTTTGACCATTTTCCATCTCTGGAGTAGTCTTAACATTATCATTTATATCTCCTTCAATAATATTTTCCTTTACTAGAGGAGGGTTATTTGTAATAACATTTTCTTGAACATTATCTTTAGTAGCAAGCTCATTGAGTTTCGAAGCTGATACCTCATGTTGCATTTCATTTTATTTAATCAAATCCAAGGCTAGATCTATAACTTTTTGCATTCTTTCATCTTTTAATTTCTCTATGTCTTCCTTGTCCCTGCTCATTAGAGTGTTAACTCTATGTTTTGTTTTGAATTCCCTATTATAAATTTGAGCTAATTTAGCTCTATCTTCATAAGTGGGAGAAGAACCAACTTTCTCCAAGGCAAGAGTCCTAATCTTTGCATTTTCCTCAATTGATTTTGTCTTCTTACACTCAGGACTTCTTTCAAGTCATCCGGAAGTTGACTTTCAATGGCACTTAGGTTAGCATTAAATATAACCATATACTTCACAATAGATTCCTCAATGGTGCTTTATCCTCATTATTTGACTTAGGATACATTTTTGTAGTTTCTTTCAAGCTACCGAATTTTGAAATACTATTAAATAATGCATCTAATTTCAAAGGGTTGTCTTCCCTTACCGGAGGCATTTTGTCCTTCTTCTTCCCCTTTCCTTTGCCCTTAGGAGACTTTTCTTCTTCACTAGATTGCATTTCTCTCTTCTTGAAGACAAATCCTTCCTTTTCAACCTCTTCTTCACTTTCTATGTCAATTTTTGATTTCTTTGTACTTGTCTCATTCCCAAAGACTTGAGAAATTATCTTCTTCTTCCAGACCAACTAAGGTCCTTCCTCTTCCTCTTCTTATTCAACATCATGACCAATGTTCTTCTCTCTTGTGGCCTTTTCTTTTACTCTTCTCCTCTTAGGAGGTTATTGATGTACAAAGGCATTGGATGCTACTTTCTTCTCTAAACTTGCTGAAGGTTTGGCTTTGGAGGCTTTTGGAATAGTAGGAGAGGAGGTAGAGGTCCTAGATGACCTTCTTGTGTTGGGAGACCCTTCCAGTGGGGCAGATATGCCTTTGGATTTCTTCACAAGGCGCTTTGGTGAAACCATCTCCTCTAACTTAGTCCTCATATTCTCAACATTTTCCCTTATTTCCTTTTCCTTGTGCTTCAAGTGCCTTTCATTGGATTTCTCTTCATAAGTTCCAAATCTATTTACAAAGGGATCACTTGGTTTGCTTGAGCAACATTAAGTCTGCAAGTCTTGTGATTATGTCTATTGTCACTTCATATACCATTTTAGGAATCCAGATTGTTCTGGCTTCCACTGCTTCCATAAAGCACTCATGTTTGCTCACCATGAAGATAATGTCATTCTTGTGCTTCTCAACAACACCTTTTTGAATTCTTTCCCTTGCTTGTATGTTCTCTTGAAATGTCTTGAAGAAACCCAACAATGTAGTTTTCTAAGTTACCCATCCTTCTTAAGTGGTCTCTAATTTGCACTACAGCTGGAATATTACCCAACCACACAATATTCTTTATACTAGAAATCTCTCTAAGAAAGTAAAACAATAAGCATATAATTAGGGTACTGTACCAAAGTGGGTACCAAGATTCTTTAGTCTTTTGACAATTCTCCATCAACTGTTGTCTCAGGAGCTCACACAAGTTTATGACTTTGTTGTCTTTCACCATCTGATAGGCTGTGTGTATTGTGGTGGAAGATACAAAGTTCTCTCTATTTGTGAAGAAGATCTTATATCCAATCATCATGGAAGCATACTTTGCTACAGGATCTTCAACATCATTCATTGTTAGGGCACACTTGTCAAATTTCACACCGATGAGCTTCATTATCACATCCTTCTTTACTAATTTTAGTGCCAAAATTGGTCCAGTGGAGCATAACCCTATCACAACCCTAATAGCTTCCTTGTTGATCATGTGTGGCAGATCCAACCAAATAAACTTGTCATGAATGCGGCTTAACACATGCTTACCCAAGCATCCTCATAACAGAAAATAGGGAAATCATTCTAAACATCTAGCTTTTTCTCTGTCAAACCCTTAAATTTAGTTTTCAGCTGAAAATCATCATCAGTTAACTCATTTACCCACACTTCTCCCAATTTTGCATGATTATACTCTTCTATTTTTGAGTGGATATAGATCCTCGCATCTTCTGTATGCATTATACCATCTAGAATACTTGAAAAGGCACCTTTCAGATCTATCTCCATGGATTTAAAAGGATGTCGTTTGAACTTTGAATGAGGTTGGTCCACAATCTCTACAACTTGTGGGGTATACATTTTAAAAATACTTCTAAAAAACTAAGGGCAAGATAGAAGTCTATAAATATCTTTCGATCACTTCCAATTAGGGTTTCTTGCACAAGAATTCTAAAAAACTTGTATTCGCTCTTTCATTGCTTTTCTATCTTCAAATGCTAGTTTGCAAATGATCTTATGTTAAGTGAAATTACTTATAAACCTTTTTGCATAACCTAAATCGTATTCAATGCTCAAATTGATAAAGCTGTCAAACCCTAACTATAACGCACAGTCACCTTCAACTACTCTGCAAACTTCCACAACATGACATTTTCCACCGATGTCTTCTCTAGTAGGTCAAGCATATCAACCTACACCTCATATCCACATGTTGAAGGCATCAACAACATATCTTTGGTAGGGGCATAAAGATTGTCTATTAAAATTCCTCCTAAGCCAACGCTTTCTACTTAGTTTCCAAAGGAAAAATCTGCACCAGAGGCTGGCATAGACTAATTCTTTACTTCATTTTCATCTTTCTTTTTCTAGACCATGTTCATTTCTTTCTTCATCTCTACTGAATCCACATTCTTCACTAGATCAAGCTCTTCTTTACCAGATCAACCTTCACATTCTCACTTTTGCAAAACTTAGCAATGTGTCCTAATTTGTTGCATTTGTAAAATTTGACATTTTGAACAAGCTTACTCCCATTCATTTTGGATCTGCATTGATTAGCCTTATGCCCAAATCCATTTCATGTATGATAGTAACCTGTTGTGTGGTTACACAACACGCCCCATTTTTGACTTGGCAAAACAGGGACCCAACTTTTCAGCTTGTCTTGTGTTGTTTGTTTTTTGGCGGTTTGGTAAAAAGTAAGTCAGGTGCATGATCATGCAGAGTCAGGATGAGGAAAGTCCCCAATATGAGGTCAGTTTGTCAAAATTTGCATTTCACGTCTGGGACCTCATATTCTGAAAGATCATTAAATTCCATGCAGGTTTGCCTTTTACATCACCCAAACATTCCTCAGGACGTGAAAGTTATGAACAGTCAAAGTCTTGGTCAAACTTGATATTCGCAAGAGGAAGATCATTTTTTATAACCTGTCATGTTGTCTCGTCATCATCATATTTGAAACATCCCCCGATATGTCATACGGCTCAAATATCCGGACGTCAACTTTAAGTGGTAGTAAATCTTCCCCGTCAAGCAGTCTTTTATATCGCGAGCGTCATGTTTTTGAATGTAACCTGACATTTCTTAATATCCTCCTGACGCGAAATATCACCCTTAGCAAATATCCTGATGACGTCACCAAACCGGATAAACAAAGAAACAAACATGACGATGACATCATCATCACATTCACATCTCGACAGGATATTTTCTAAACATGATCATGTTCGCCTAATATGACGATGACGTCATGATGCCTTTCCGATACTAAGAGTGATATATCAGGATGACGTCATCCCGATATTCCGAAAGAGAGACAAGTAAGTTTGTCTCATCATCATCATATTTGAAACATCACCCGATACATCGAAATATCCTCCTGAGGTAACATACATAACCAAAGGGTACTTTTGTCACCCGATTCTTGTCGTGATAACTATTCCAATTTGGTGGAGGAGGATGATATTGAAACTCGACCTGATATTTGCGAATATCATCCTACCCTCATGATATCTTGTCATATGGATATCCCCCCACTCCCGTTGCCGCCATTATCATTTAATGCGCGCAGACATGGTAGGTAGTTCCCGCCGACCTCGGAACCCAATGAAACACCTGGCGAGATCCTGCGTTTTCACACGAATAATCAAGGAATGTAATCTAGCTTGTCAGAGTTGCCCTAAATATACCCTAACTGCGAGGTTAAAAGGTCATTCAACTGCCATTTTCACATTTACCCTACGATAAAATTGTTTTACAGAGCACCAGCTTTTATATCCGCATACCAACTATTGTTGCATGATTTGAGCTTACAGACAGAAGGAAAGAGGTGATCATTGGCTGAATTAGGAACGTCGTTGGCAATCCACTGGTATAAAAGAGAAATTTGCATAACCAGGTAAGTAAATGAAACCATCATCATGTCATTATTGTTCAGGTATGATGATGCAAGTTCTAGTTTATGTATCCATATGATTAAATAATGCCGAACAGATGCAATAGGCTTAGTGATTTATGAAGTTAATTGCAATATGTATGTGTGTATATCCGTTGTGAGATAGGATTTTGTTAATTATAGGTACTCATGGCCGACAAGCGGTATGTTAAGTGTCAAGAGGAATTCAGTAGGCCTATGTTCTCTTCTCAAAGGGGAGTCCTGTTCAAATATGGAGCAATTACAGATACCCTTCAGGGGAGCACCAATCTGGAAGCCTGGTTAGCTAAACTGAATGATGGGCATGACAAGAGTCCTGTACTAGACGCGGTGTTTGTGTCAGGAATGTGGAACGTTGCCAGTTTTCCATACTCCATGGAATCTCCAGAGCTGGTTATAGAATGTGCCCAAAATTATAATCCTCAGACAAGGCAACTGGTGAAGCATGGGAGGATATATGCAGACCTCTCCATCAAGGGTCTCTCCCAGACATTTGGACTACTACTGGGCAGTAAAGTTAAGAGCGTGGACCTCAAGAAGTCAGGAAAAGAGTATGAGGCCAACAAGAAATCAGCTAGGAAGAACATGTATCAATGGCAGGCTGAGAACAACACATATCCTGCAGCAGCCAAACTTCCTGTGCACATGTTCAAGTATGATTTTAGTGAGGAGTACCAATACATGATTGCACTCCTAAATAGGGTAACAGGCCAGCCTGATGCTGGTAGTTTCAAAGATTGGATGTATGGGATAATCATGATGTGTTGGTATTTAGACATCAAGCCACTATGGGGCCAAATAATAAGTGATGCTCTGCATGAGCAGCTGATGAACCTGGGAGGTTCAAATTGTGCATTTTATATGTCGTCATACATTGTCTATTCTTGTGCTTACAAAGGCACTTTTGATGCCTTAGTTACAGATGGAAAGCTCACAGACACAAATGCTGCATATATCTGGGATCATCATCCCCAACTGCAGAGAACCAACTACCTCAGAGACTACAAACTGGTCAATGATGCATTCTCTATGCATCTGGTAAGGACCATGGAAGAGGACAGAACAAAAAGATTGAGCATGGAAGCTCAAGAAGTAGTTTACAGGCATGGAGCCTGGTACATCCAGTTTGCAACCTTTTCTTACATAAGGGTTGAGGGTTTTGAGGAACATCCCCTCATGCTACCAAGGTATCCTACCGATGTAGTAGTATTAATGGAATTTATCAGGCAGGGCTCTGTGATGATAAAAATGTACAAGGATGCCAAGAAGCTACCACCAATTTTGTTCCCAGTCAGCATTGGCAATTACATGTGCCCTGATTTTGACAATATAAAGAAGGTGATGGTCACCCTGAATAAAATGAATCTACAGCCTTTCCTACTAACAAGACCATATGATCCTTACGGTAGGATACAGAAGATACTAGCAAAGCCTATTCATCAGAGGCACCTAGAAGATTTTTGGGCTGACTGCGAAGATGAGGCAGAAGCCAGGAGAAGAAGGTATCAGAGGTTGACTTTGAACCAAATTAGAACCTTTGATTGCATCTCCCTTCCCCGACAACTGAAGAAGGATGATGGCAGGATAATGGTAGATGAGTATGAACAAAAGAAGATATACAATGACACTATCTCTACACTTGACCTCACCATGCAGGAAGACATATCTTTGGACCCATTCATTGCCAGGACCATACAACTAACTCAAGCTTGGGTTGACGATCAGGTGGAGGCATTGAAAAAGAAAGGTGTTGCCATTACGGTGGACAAGAAAAAGAAGGGACAAGATATTCCTGGGGAAGTATATGATGACTTCCTTCTTGAGAAAAGGAAGACTAAGGGAGATAAGTTACCTCCACCACAACAACAGAGCAAAAGACCCCCAAGGGGCAAGAAAGTGGATAAAAAACCCAAAGGGGTTATAATTGACAGGGCAGTATTTACAGCTGAGGAGGCGGTCGGATCAGGATCAGGATCAGGATCAGAGTCAGAATCCCCTCCAAAGAAAGAAAAGCCCAAGAAGAGTAAGACAGTAGAGGCTGGAATCACTGAGACCCTGGAAGTGGGTCAATCCTCAAAGAAACCGGGAGAAGAAGATATCCTCATGGAGGAAGAGCTTGAAGAAGAAGAGGCTCCGTTAGTAATAAAAAGAAAGAGGAGAGCTCCACAAGTGCTGGTGTCCACCACACCTAAGAAACAAAGAACCTCCATGAGAGGAGGAATAACCCAACCCCCTACACTAGTACAAGGGGTAGGTAGTGAAGTACCAAAGGAACTTCAGCATAACGTTCCACTTCCTACCATCGTCAAGTTCAAAACTGAACTTGCGGAAGAACAAATGAAAGAAACCTCTCAGACACAAGCAGAAGGACATGTCTCACTTGATGAGACAATAAATTTGTTTGATGATGAGGTGGTGCAGGATGTGGCTGCACAGAAGATGGAAACACTTGCTACTGACATAAGTATGACTCCTCATAAGCCTCCACCAGTTCAAATTGTGCTTGAGGAGATGAAACAAGAAGAAGAAGAGAAAGAAAAGAGCCCAGAGCAGGTAGCTCAAGAGATAGGACTAGATACATTAATTACAGAGGTGACAAGTCCTGTAGTGGTAGACCTGACAGAGAAACAGGATGCAAGTCCTAAACAGCCAGTAGGATCACCTGATAAGGAGCACCTAGCAGAAGAAATAGAGATGGTGAAAACAGAAGGCCATACTCTTGAATTGGGCCATGCTCTTGAATTGGGCCAACAAGATACACAGGATACATCAGCAGAACCTACTATAGTAGAGGTTCAAGAAATAAAGGCTGATGAAAAGAAGGAAGCACTAGCGGATCCAGCTGCCAAAATACAAGAAGTTGATAGTGCAGGCTCGGAAGAAGTAATAGCTACAGAACAACTGCCAGCACCTCAGGCAGAATCCCATGTATCTAGTGCAGCAGATAAACAACAAGGGGAAGAAGTAAAAATAGATGAAATAATGATAGAGAAAGATCATGATCATCATGATCAACATATAGATGCACCACAAGGTTCCCCACACCAAGAAGATGCTCCTCCGGAGAAGGAGATTCCTCAACAGGAGGAGGTGCCACAAGATCAACAACCAAGCGAGCATCAAGAGGAAGAAATGAGAAAATCACCATCTCCACCACATCTGTTGATAGAAATGGGAGATATGGGTGAACATCATGATGATGCCGAGAAACATGATTAGGTACCTCCATGGTTAGCAAAAGAAGTAAATATTGAGGAAGAACTTGAAATTCAAGAATTTGATGTCTCCACCTTGTTCTCCGCGGACATAATGAAACCCAAGAGGAAGGCCAGAATGACTTTAGCCATCAAAAGAGATCCAGCAACCAGGAGAAGGACCGCACAAATTGCCATACCTGCGGTGGAGAAAGAAAAAGGTAAAATCACTGTAGATGAATTTCAAATCAGCACAGTAGATTTGGGCTTTGCCAATGAGGACCAAGAAGGTCAGGAGGGCAAAGATATTATTGACTCTCTAATTCAAAAGGTGAAAAGAGAGAAAGAGAAGAATAAGCAACATAAAGAGCACATTGCTCAGTTGCATGCTTATATCAAAGGACTAACCAATCCTGATGATACCACAACTGAGTCTGCAGTCCCATTGACTGCCATTTCTCAGGAGGAGGTAAATAAATTGGGCCTCATGAAGCATGAGGCATCTGTAATCAGAAAATGGATGTCATCCGCATTGGATGATCTGTAGAAATAATGAAAGCCTCTCTGAAGAGATGGAGCATTTTGAGTGACTCCAAGACTAAGGTAGATAAATTGCAGATGCAGACCGGGAAGAGGTCTTACAAATTGGAGAGAGTCCTAAGCCTTTTAGGGGAAATAAAGGGGATAAATCCTCAACTGCTTATCAGTAAGTAGGTGCTAAATAGTAATATCGCATTGTTGGTAGATATCTGGTACAAGGACACTCAGTTTGAGTGCGGAGTCCTCAAAAGATGCAATAATAAGCTGAGAGATATCAGCATGAGGCTACGAGATTTAATGGCTGAAGAGGCAATGATATTGGAAACACTGGAAGGCAAGGTGGAAGGAAAAATAGAAAATCAAGATGAAGAGTCTACCATCAAGACTGTACATAGTAATTTCCAATTAGAAACAGATGGTCCACCTGTCCACTTGACAGAAGAACTGATAGATAAAATAATGAGGATCAAGGTTCAGATGGAGAAATATAAAGAAACACTGCAGGACAGGAAAAATAAGCTGGATAACAGCAGAGACAAATATGAAGCACATAAGCATGCCATCATTAAAGAAAAAACTCAAGATGGCGGAGGGATAGATCAGGTTGTGCATTCATATGAGCAGGTCCGCAGTAGTATGCAGCCCCATATGCAGCATCATCATCATCAGGATAGCGAAAGTTCAGGAAGCGAAGCACATGATGATGATCCACATGAATCAGTTGAGGAGCATGATGAAGACACATCATGAAGGGGATATAAGCATAAGTAGTATAGATAGTTGCCAGCTGGCAACTTGTGCCATTTTGTAAAGGTTGACAAAATCAAGTGAATCATGACCATAGATTTGTATTGATAAATCAAGATTGTAGATCTTTTTGTAACGGATTCCTCACCTTATTCTATAAAAGGTGGCGGAATGCCTTATTGAAAACATTTGAAACTTAATTGAAATCTGTTTGCTGAAATATTCAGGGCTTTTTTCAAAGTTATTGTATATGTGCATGTCTTTTGCATACTTAATGAAAGAGAAGAGTATTTTGATTACAAATCTTCGTAAATCTTAAGTAATCTGTGTCTGAATTCTGGATATGTGCTTTGATTTGCTACATCCCTTGGAGTGCTCATCATGTTGCATGTATTGTTTTCATTCATCATCCTCTAAAGTTTGCATCAACTGTATCTAGCTGTGGAATATCCTGGTGAACATATGGTTTGATTTCTTCTCCTCATGACAGTATCAAGTATGTATGTGGATCAATAGTTAAAGGTTCAACTTTAAATTATAGTATTCCTTTTAATTTCTTTTAAATTTCAGAGCATTTCATCTCCATAATTGCAAATAATTGATGATCTTAAGCAAACAGCACAGATATGCAGACATCCCGTAGATAATCATAAATATTTAGTATATTTGAATACAAAGCATGTACAATTGAAAATATCATGCAAAGATTGAGGTATTTCCACATCTTCTCACCAAATAACTGCATAATATGACTTCTCTGTAAGGAATTTCTGCAGGAATGTCATGATGATGATAAATTTCCACGTAAGGCCCCAAAATGGAAACATCAACTCACATTAACCTCTGAGTGACTTCAGACGATTAAGACCTAATCACCGGAGACTTGGGATCTTGAATTCTTTAAATTCATAGTATCTTTCAAGATTAATAAAGGTTAATGTGTACTTTTATTCTATGTTTGTTTGTGACTAACATCATGACCAACATAACCATTTAAAGATTGAAACATCATACCTTTATTGTAACCATTCATCATTTGATTTCTACATTCACTAGCTCTATGACCAAATCTTTTGCATGTAAAACAATAACCGGAAAATGATTGAGCATTCTGATTCATTATGATTCTACATTCCATGGCCTTATGTCCAAATTTATTGCAAGAGTATTAGTAACTAGAGTACCTTTGTGCAGCCAATTGTCTAATAGGTGGCCTTTTGAAAAAATTCTTTTAGTTTTGGACTTGTTTGTTATTACTCTTCTTATCTTCAATCTTCCTTTGGTTATTGTTCTTCTTTTCAACATTGTTTGAAGTTTGATTTGACTTTGAAATTTCACCCTTTTCAAATCCTAATCCTTCTTTATCCATTTAATGTTAGAAAATGTCCCCTTGGGGGATTTTCCCTCAAAAGGTTTAGCTCCCAGGTCTCTTAGCTGCATTTAGGACATATTACATCATAATTTGGCATCCCGATGGAATGAACCCTAGGTATCATGACAAATGGGGCCTAGGGGGACCCCTTGAGCCTAACCCTACCAAAAATAAGGGGGAGGACTTGGGCACCCATGTGCTAGTCCTACCCTATTTTGGGTTAGGCCCAAATTTGAAGTGTTAGTTTATGATCGTCATTTGGTCCCTAGGCCGACATAGTAAGTTTAAATTTATGAAATCTTGGTGGGAATGTTTGTAGTTGCATATATAAGCATGTTTAGGCATTCATTTGTAAACTAGATTATTATTGTGAACTTTATGCATCCTAAAAGTGATTCAAGGATTTTATTGTGTAGCAAGAACAGATTTGTGTTGTCTATGTGTTTGTGTTTTTAGATTTGAGCATCCATCTCCTCATGGAATGAAGAGCTTCTTCCTCCCATTAGATCTTCACTACAAGGTGACATCTATTGTGATTATTGAACATTTATCATTTGATTTTTTCCTCTGCCTCCCTAGGCATGCACTCTCTATCTGACAATGATGTTCAAAAGACTTGAATGTCTCTCTAGGGTTTGACTGAGGCAAGCCTCTAAACACCACAACCCCCTCCCAAAGTTTTCATGATTGCAAGTTACAGGTTGGAGTTGTAGACAAAGTGAAGTTGCAGGAGGGTACAACAAAGTATTGGGATTGCAGATCAGTGAAAGAAATAGCTACCTAGACTTGGGCGCCAGCTCATTAGTCCTCAAAGTTTCACAACGGGAAAATCTCTAATACATCAGATATAGGTTGTAGATTGAGTTTTTGGATCTTGACAAAAACTAGGGCACTAGACTTGGGTGCCTGCTCTTTAGTCCCCAACTTTTCCACCTTAGAACCTTGAAAACAAGTGCATAGTTATTTGTTATATTACATCTTTCTACAAAAGCATTTTTCATAATTCATCTGTTTATTGTCGTATTTGCATAATTAGGGTTTTAAGGTACAATTGCGAATTAGAGAAAGAAATTGTCAATCTAATCATAAAAATCCAAGTTTTCCTACATCTCAATAGTAACCTAGGGTATTATAGTACATTGCAACTTGATCCTAGGTCCTTGAATGTAAGGGTGAAAGGAGGATATACACCAAAACTACCAAAAACCTAACTATCCAAAAATTACCCTTTACATTTTGGTGAACCCATGTTATTGGACTTGTTGGCACCTTGCTGAGTGTTGTGCTTCAGATTTTCATTGATTTCATTCATTCATAGTATCATTCATCTTATTGCATTAGAAAATTTACCCAAAAAAATTGAAAAATTAGAAAAATTACGAAAAAAATGACATTTTAGGGTTTGCATGTTGTATGAATTAGTTTGAATTTCATCAAATTTCTAATTTTTGCATTAGATATGATTTAAATTAAAGAAAAATAAAAAAATTCAATATCTTGCATTGCATTTTCATTACAAAATTGCTAGGGTTTTGTTGAAAATTGTTAATTTTGCATATAACCTAGTAATTCCAAAATCTAGGGTTTGTAGGTAAAATCTTGTTTCACATTTTTCTACTGATTTTAGAGACCCATTAAAATTTTCATTTGGATGTATTCTTGCATGTTGGAACAAATTTGCATTTAGATTCTTAAAATTTGCATTTTTGCATAGAAAAAGTAAAAAAAAAATAGCATTTTCATTGATTTTTCACTAGATTTGCATTAGCATTTTGCATGTTAGAGCTTGAAAATCATTTTCAGATCTGAGTGTATTTTAATTTTCATCATATTTCAGATTGAAAAACATTCATATATCATTTTGTGTCAAAATCTTAAACCTAGGGCTTCAAAAACATTGATTTTCACTAGATTTGGCCTTATCGACTCTCTAAATTTGCACCATAGGCATGTTGTGAAGGATATTTTTGAATTATTTGGTTTTTATCATGGTAATAATTTTCTTCCTCTCCTAAAAATCTTCACAACACCTTTTTAACAGGCTCTTGTATTGAAAAGTTGGTGAAAAACTACACATTTTAGCTATTTTTGCCTTAGGGTTTGGGCTAGTTTGCACTCCAAGTGTGTTGTAACAAATTTTATGGATTGAGGTGACTGATATCATCAATATTATTTGATTCACCTCCTAAAATTCTTTACAACACCTCTTTTTCTAGGTCTTGGAAGTGAAAAACTGTGAAAAATTGCCTATTTTTACTATATTTTCACTAGGGTTTGACCTTAAGTGGCACTAAAAATGTGTTGGGACAGATATTTTGGCATTAAGTGGCTGTTATTATAGATATAATTTGATTTAAATCATTATTTTCCTCACAACACCCTTTTTCATGCTCTTTTGCATTGAGATTTGGTGAAAAATTGCATATTTTAGTGTATTTTCACTATATTTTGACTTGGCATCATCTTAGATTTGCATCAAGAATGTGTTGTGAAGGATCTCATCGCTATCTTGGAATTATATCAGACATATAATTTTCTTCTCATGATTAGAATCCTTACAACACCTTTCCTTTCATACACTGGCATTGAAAAAGTACAAAAAATCAAGCATTTCCAGTCATTTTTGCATATCATTTTGCACTTGACTTGTGCATAACTTTTGGAAAAACTTTTAAAATCTGATTTGGCACTCATGGCATGACTTCTCAATGCTCTTTGGAATCTTTACATGTATATATCACAAAATTTGAAAATCTCTACAAATTTCTTAGCAGGCATCCTCATGTCATTACCTATATACAAGCTATGTACAACAAGGATATATGTGTGTCCTCTTCCTTCAAAATCCTTGACTATGTATATGATCTTAACAAATTCATATCTCTCATCAATACATACCCTTGGGTAGTAGAAGAATTGATAAAACACACTCTGAATGAAGAGCATGACATTTCTCTTAATAGTTTGGAATTGATAGCTGAAACATATGGAGATGATATTGACAATGACTATGAGAGTGATGGTGAATTAAGAAGCCACACTACTCCTACATCTGAGCATTTAGATAACTCACATGAGAAGACTAGGGATAGCTCTAGTAATTTGAATAATCCTCCTAACCAAAATGAAGCGTTAATTGAGGACATCATGACAACACAAGACTATTCTGATTATCTTGACCTATTCAGAATGATTGATGTGGATAAGGAACAGTTTCAAAACCCACATATTCCACTAAGAGATGATATTCATGTTGCGGTCCACCCTTCATTATTCCCTCTAGGATTGGGAGGTGATCAAAATACATTAGACATACAAATTGAACAACCTCTGCCCCTTTCTAGTATTCAAATTTGGGAAGATGATGACCTCCTTGATGATTTACTTGATGATGAGACTTAGCCCGGAGGACCCTCTAGGTAAGTATCTCTAACCCTTTATCTCTCTCATGATGTGATTTCCTCGTGATGTGTTTGTGTTGTTTAGGCCTCCTGGGATGACCCTTGATTCTCTTGTAAGGTTTGGGATACTAGGAGACCGCCTCTGTTGTGTCCTATTTGTATCATCATTCTTCTATATTGCCTCTCTTTGATTTCATTATTGTGTGTTGTGTCTTGCGGACATAGCATTGCAGTTGGTGACTCAGGGGCATCCTCCTATGTGACTATCCCTAAGACACTTGTTTCTCCTCTCTTATTTATTATTTCCCTTCCTCTAGTGTTTCCATCTAGCGGGTGGATGACGAAAAATGTTTATACTGATGCGGACCTAGCGTCCCTTTCGAGAGCAATAAAAAATGGACTTAGTTCCTAATATGATGATGGGGTTGTATATCTTATCTGATACTTGGCTAGTGGAAGCACTCATGCTTTCTGTATAGTGATTGTGATGGTGTTCTATCTCATTTGAAAATCATAACAATACTGTTGCTCCATGCGCTTTGTCAATCTTGAATCTTGCATGCCTCAAATTTCATTTGCATTAATGTTGTTGTTTATCATGATTTTGAGGACACTAACATGTTTCTTGCAGGGATGTGTTTGTGGGAACATTTGGCAATCGTAAAGTACATGTCAACTCTGGGGGGCATGGGCTTTACGAAAGTCTTTGTTCCCTTGTGTGTTTTCTTCCTACCTTAATGTGCTTGATATCGATGCATGATATCAACCACCTTAAGGTGGGGGCATATATAAGGTAAGATGTCTGTTGTAGATGTTAGCAATGTGTTTGTCCTCGGGTGCAATTTAAAGACCTGTGCGATGAGTGCATCCTACATCTTGATTTTGTTTGCAATCAATCAATCAATCATATAAGCCCTCTGTGGAGGCAAGATATCATGCACATAACCTTTTTATCTTAAGCCCTATGTGGAGGCAGGGATGGTGTACTTCTCATGCGCAGATTACATCATCTTGTCATTTTCAAAAGTCCTCTATGGAGGTAGGGAGAGGTTTTGTGACTAACTCAACCCTTAAGCGTGTCTTTGATGATTGTTGTGGTGAAGCCCAATCATCAGTGTGTGCCTGTAATGTGCCTGAGATGGTGTTGAACCTAGAAATAGGGACACTCCATCACTTGGCTGCTGTGTTTTCTCCATGTCTTCAAAGTGTGTGTTTTGGTGTACTTTCTTTGTTTGGCATGTTTGTTGCCCCATATGCAGTATAAAGACTTGTGTGATGAGTGGATCCTACATTTTGGGAGGTTTTGTGTGTCTTGCGTGTGTGTTTCCCCATATACAATTTAAAGACATGCGTAAATAAGTGCATCCTATGTTATGGGAGGTTTGTTTACTTCCCTATACTTGCATTTGCATTTCATATATATGAGAGAAAGAAAAGAAAAGAAATCATTCATGTCTTCTATGCATTCAATGTATTCTCCATGTTCTACGTGATTGTAATTGTCTTCTCTGTGTTTTGTGTGCCTGTCATTGTCTTCAATGTGTCTGATATGTCTTCTCCATGCTTGGTGTGTTTGTTGATCGTACTTTAATGCATGTATTGGCATCCTGTTTATACATACATTAAAGTGGGGGATAAATGTAATGTCAGAAAATGTCCCCTTGGGGACTTTTTCCTCACAAGGTTTAGCTCTCGAGTCTCTTAGCTACATTTATGACATATTACATCATAATTTGGCATCCCAATGGAATGAACCCTAGGTATCATGACAAATGGGACCTAGGGGGACCCCTTGACCTTAAACCTGCCCAAAATAGGGGTGAGGACTTGGGTGCCCACACCCTAGTCCTGCCCTATTTTGGATTAGGCCCAAATTTGAAGTGTTGGTTTATGACTGTTATTTGGTCCCTAGGCCGATACGATAAGTTTGAATTTATGAAATCTTGGTGGGAATGTTTGTAGTTGCATATATAAGCATGTTTAGGCAGTCATTTATAAACTAGATTGTTATTGTGAACTTTATGCATCCTAAAGGTGATTCAAGGCTTTCATTGTGTTGCAAGAGCAAATTTGTGTTGTCTACGTGTTTGTGTTTATAGATTTGAGCTTCCATCTCCTCACGGAATGAAGAGCATGAGATCTTCACTACAAGGTAACTTCTATTGTGATTATTGAGCATTTATCATTTGGTTTTTGCCTCTATCTCCCTAGGCACGCACTCTCTATCTGACAATGGTGTTTGGAAGACTTGAATGTCTCTTTGGGGCTTGATTGAGGTAAGCCTCTAAACACCACAACCCCCTCCCAAAGTTTTCATGATTGTAGGTTATAGGTTGGTGTTGCAGACAAAGTGAAGTTGTAGGAGGGTACAACAGATTGTTAGGATTATAGATTAGTGAAAGAAATAGCTACCTAGACTTGGGTAGTTGCTCATTAGTCCTCAAAGTTTCGCAATGGGAAAATCTTTGATACAGCAAATACAAGTTGCAAACTAAGTTTCTGGATCTCAACAAAAACTAGGGCACTAGACTTGGGTGCCCGCTCTTTAGTCCCTAACTTTTCTGCCTTAGAACTCTAAA
Organism: Cunninghamia lanceolata; assembly: GCA_027924645.1. Classification (NCBI taxonomy): domain Eukaryota; kingdom Viridiplantae; phylum Streptophyta; class Pinopsida; order Cupressales; family Cupressaceae; genus Cunninghamia; species Cunninghamia lanceolata. Next base: position 16,812,501 of record BSBN01001807.1, on the reverse strand, counting down.
AACAAGTGCATAGTTATTTGTTATGTTACATCTTTCTGTAGAAGCATTTTCCGTATTTCATCTGTTTACTATCATATTTGCATAATTAGGGTTTTAAGGTACAATTTAGCATTAGAGAAGGAAATTGTCAATCTAATCATAAAAATCCAAGTTTCCCTACATCTCAATAGTGACCTAGGGTATGATAGTACATTGCAACTCAATCCTAGGTCCTTGAATGTAAGAGTGAAAGGAGGATATACACCAAAGCTACCAAAAACCTAACTATCCAAAAATCACCCTTTACAATCCTTAGGAGCCTTTTGATTTTCAATCATTTCATCAAGTAGGATGGAGCTCTTCTTGAATTTATCTTCTTGATTTTTTGCTTTCTCTAGCTTTGTCTTTAGGACAACAATTTCTTGTTCAAGCCTTGAACATTCTTCAAATTTGCCTTTCCATTTTACATTTAGGCATTCTTCATTCCTTTTTACTACCCTAATTTGCATTTTTAGACTGGTGATTATCTCATTTGATTGTTTAAGTTGTTCATTTACTTCCTTGTGTCTTTCTTTGACCTTATTTTTCTCTCTTAGCTTCTTGATGCATTCATCTGCTTCCTTAATATTTTCTTCCTTATCTCTATTCTCACATTGAGTTCTTTCTAGATCTTCAAGGGTTTTATTTTAGCTCTCCATTCATGTCAACCATACAATCCTCTTCAGTAAATCCTTCCATAGGAATTTCTTCTAGAGGGATAGGATGTTGAATACAGTGAACACCGAGAGGGGGGTGAATCAGTGTTCTACAAAACTAATTATGCACTTGCTCTTTTATCCATTTACCAAATTCAATTATGTGAAAGCAGATTAAATAAATGAACAGCAACCACAAAGACATAACACATGAACACCAAGATTTTTACGTGGAAAACCGAAAGAGGGAAAAACCATAGAGAGTGTTAGCTCTCAATATATTATTACAGCACAATACCGAAATAAAAAAGGCTCACTACCTTAGGGCTCACTACTTGGAGCTCACTGCTCAAGAAAAGGCTCATTGCCAATTAGAAGAATAAAGAAGAAGAAGAAGGGTGGATCACTGCCAAGAATGATCTACTATGATTGCATCTTTATAGACATGGTGACAATTCCAATTAGGCTCATAAATACTGACTTAGAACTCTACATTTTAGTTTGCCCCTGTTTCTCTGCTATGCTCTTACATATGCTCAAGATCTCTCTTTGTTTACTACAGCCATTCTATCTTCACATATTTCACATTCATCTACATCACATCGCACACTACACACCATCAAACACCAAAATCCATCCTCTATTTATATCTACAACTAAATCTTTCTCATGATTAGGTCGGCAAGAAAATTATGAAATGTGTATACCAAGTCTTATATCTTGTCAGCTTGTTTTTGTGTTAGATCTTCAATGCGGATCCAAACCATCATGCATATGTCTTCATATGTGTCAGTTCTAATCATACAATCACTTACATTTATCATCCAACTCATATTTCTTCCCCTCACAACTCATGATGTGGACCAAATGGGACTTCATGAGTCATATTCAACAATCATTATTGGTCTCTTGACATGTCTTCAACTTCATAGAATAAGATAAATCTGTATGCCAAAACACGGACCTTTGACTTGATGCACTGTCACACTAGACCGTTGTCAAACTGGATGTTGATATTAAAGAGCCTGTAGAATAAGATATGTTGGAATTCCATATCTATAGCCTTGGATTTTGATATTCATGACCTATATATAACATAATTCAGAACCGCCAAACAAAACATGCTAATGCGGAGAAATGCGGACCAATTTACTTAGCACTATTCACTGTCTCTGTCTTAATTCTACAGACCCAAACTTAGTCTTTTCATTAGATGACTTCTGAAGAAAGTCATGACTTGATTATTGGAATGTAACATCAATAGATAACTGAAAACATCATACCTGAGCCGCATCTTCATATCTTTACTTGCGGAGGAGTACTAATCCTTTTTTATCTCATACTTGAACACTTCCAATATTAGACCAAAATGCTTGTACCTTATTACTGGATTAGGATTGTCTTCCAGAGTAATGTGTCTTTGCCATTGTGATGAATGATCTTTGCCTTGTTGTCATCAATGACAACACTCAAGTCTAATACATATTAGTGTCTCTTGCCAATAATCTCCCCCTTTGGTATTGATGGTAACACTTAGTGAAAAATGCTTTATTATCAAAACTGCTCTCCCTTACTATACACACTTCTAATTTTATTTTCCCTTTGAGATGATTATCCATTTTTCACTGATCTTCTTCTCCTCCTTTAACATCAATGGCAAAGGGTGTGATCTAGAATAAAAACTTATCAAAAAGGCAAGATTTTGTAAAAAGATTTTCAAAATTGTCTTATTCTGCCACATATGTACAGTTGCACATTTCCACTTCAATTTATGGATGAAGTAAAATATCATTATAGATAGTCTTTATTAGAGTTGTCTATCCATTCCATCTATTCCTTACACTTTCCAAATTTTGTATGTGGCCATTTATTAAAAAGACTAACTTTTTTGCCTTCTGTACATGTTGTATCAATTAATGCTTGTGATTTTAGGGCTTCATCTACTAGACTGGTTATGGAATCAATTTTTGGACTCATCAGTCCCCTGAGCTGGCACAACCTATCTATAATTTCTTCCCTTTTCTTCATGAAAGTGCCCAAATCACTGTGAATATTTACAACTTGTGTTTCTTTGACATTTATTGACTCAACTGTCAGATTATATGTCTGAGAGATATTATGCAGTTTGAGTTCCAAGTCTCTAATTTTATCTTCTAAATCCTTTGTAACTTTTGACCAAGATAAACAAAATTTGTATATTTTACCAACCTCTTCAATGGCACTTTGTATGCTTGTTATTCCATTTCCTAACAGAGTTTTATCTTGAGCTATCATAGCCTTCAACTCAACCATTCTCTTTTCATCAAACTCCTTTTTAACTTTTACTTCTATAGATTTTTCAAAGGACTCAAAATGTGTACTTACAGAGTTCAAAAGGCCCTTGAATTTATTAGTGGAGGATAATGAGGTGTCCTTTTGAAATGTTGGCATCATCTTCTCTAAAATGTTGGTGGCATCATTGATCAACTTACTATCTTAGACATGTGATTTTAGCATCTCTTCCTATGCCTTGGCCTAAACAATAGACACTAATTTGAATTTTTGCATGGGTGACAATGAGTCCAAGTTAATTGGTCCTTGAATAAATTCTGTTTCATTTGGATCTTGTTGTCTCCAGGAATCAACTGAGACATTTGTAGTGTCTCTAGCTTTGGCAGAGGCTTCTTCTTTCTAGCCCTATTCTGGATTATCTAAATTCATGTCTTTATTAGCATCTTCCTTCTGTTTTAATGGAGAGGTTTCTTTGATGTGTTCCTCTTCTAGTTTCTCCTTGTCATTTTGTTCTTTTGGAGATAGTATTGTTCAAGTTTCCACTGCGGGTGCTTCCATTTCCTTGGGCTCATGGTCATCTTTTCTTGTTTCTTGTTCAGGGTTCATTTCCAGAATAGATACATCATTTCTACCATCTATTACTTCATTATAATAGATGGTAGGGATATTGTAGTTCTTAGTATTTCCAAAATGATCTCCTCTATTTCCCTAACCACTTTATCAATTTCTCCAATCATTAGTGTGTTCATTCTTTTCTTTGATCTAAACTCATTGTTAAGTGCTTTGGAGATTGTGGCCTTTTCTTCTAGAGTAATATATGGACATAATTTTATCAATGTATGTTCTCTGAGTTCAATGTCCTTAGCCATAGAAGCTTCCTTTCTGACTAACAAAATACTACCCAATGTATGTGGGAGATCACCAATGATCTCAATGAGAGCTCTATTGTATATATTCAAATATTTTATGGTGGCTTCTTCCAAAATCCTTTTGTCAACATCATTGTAATTATCATAGAATTCAGCCACAAGTTTCAGATTTCCTTCAACAGTGACAGACTTTAATACATCTTCAAGTGTTAATGTGGCTTGAGACGCATCTACCATATGTCTTTTGTTGGATTTCTTTCTTCCAAAGGCTTTAGTAGTTTCATCTTTCATTTTCTTGACATCTTCATTAGACTCAATCTCTTCTTCATCTTTTTTTCTTACACTTACATACATTCTTCTACCTTTTGTTTTATGTATTTTTGCTCCTCTGTCATTTGGCTTCTTTACAGATTCCTTTATGCCAGTGGGTGTGGGACTAGAAGAGGAGGTAGAGCTTCTAGTAGACCTCTTTGTTTCTTGAGGTTTTTCTTCCTTTTCTTTAGGTTCACTTGGAACCTTAACTCTTTCACTTCCTTTATTTTTCTTTGCTTTCCTTTCTACTTAACCCTTTTCCCTTGCTTCTTTGACTTGTTCCTTAGAGAATCCATATCTTGCAGCAATTTCTTCTACCTCTTTTCTCACCTTTCTTAGTGGTAACTGTTTGTCTGAGTTCAACATGAAGTTGTTGAATCCAATGAGCACTAAGAGGGGGGTGGATCCATGTTCTGCAAAACTATTTATACACTTGCTTAATTATCCATTTACCAAATTTAATTATATGAAAACAAATTAAATAAATGAATAGCAACCACAAAGACATAACACATGAACACCAAGATTTTTAAGTGGAAAATCCAAAGAGGGAAAAACCACAGAGAGGATTTGCTCTCAATATACATACATACATACATACATACATAATATATATATATATTGCAATGTTTTATAAATTTTGATGTTTAGGCTTGTTCACTCCACGAGCTAAGAACATGCTGGCTCACTGCCATGAAGTACAACTAGGTCCAGTAGGATTACTGTCTCAATCCTAAACCGAGAAAGATTACAATAAGGGTTGTTAAACCCTAATGGAGGCTCACTACCTTGATGAAGATTGCTCACTGTCCAGCACAAGTCAAATCATATAGGAAGTATGAATACTGCAAAAGCATCTGTCGGTATTCTTGGGTGCAGTTATTTAATAATTGAATACTGTATCCTTAGTCTTCATCCTTATTGATCTACTAACTCTGCTCTTCAATTCTCATGCTCACATTTATCACACACACATTCACATCACTTGCCTTCAAACACTGAAATCCATCCTCTATTTATATCCGCAACTAAATCTTTCTCATGATTAGGTTAGCAAGCAAATTGTGAAGAATGTATACCAAGTGTTATATCCTGTCATCTTGTTCTTGTGTTAAATCGTCAATGCAGATCCAAACAAACATGCATATGTCTTCATATGTGTTGGCTCTAGACATACAATCACTTACCTTTATCATCCAACTCATATTTCTTCTCTGCATAATGATTTAATTAGCCTATCGACTTGTTTCTTAATAACATATATGATAGGTTCCTTTGTCACATCACAACTCATGTTGTAGACCAAATGGGACCTCACAAATCATATCCACTATTAATTTCTAACCACTTGTCATACCTTTAGAACCATGGACCAAAATATGCACTTGCGGAGGAATGTGGACCATTGTATTGTGCCCTGTTCACTAACTCTGTTACACCTTTGTTCATCTAGACTTAGATATTTCTTCTAAGTGACTTTCAGAGGAAGTCAGGACTTGATCACTGGAATATAATAACATTAACAATTATGAACATTATACCTGAGCCACATTTCTAGGTCTTTATCTGTGGAAGCACACTGATCCACTTACTGTCTCTTACTTTGTTCCTTTCCCATACTTAGTTATTTTTGCCAACTAGACCTGAACTCCATCAATGACAACATACAAGTCCATACCGGAGTAGTGTCTCTTGCCAACAATTTCCCCCTTGGGCATTGATGGAAACACTCAGTGAAAAATGCTTGACTGCTCCCCCTTACTATATGCACTCTATTCTTGTACTTCCTTTGATATGTTTATCCATTTTTCACTAATCTTCTTCTCCCCCTTTGACATCAATGGAAAAGGGTGTGATCCAGAACCAAAAAATTGTCAAGACTTCAAAATTTTATGTATTCTATCGTATATTTACAAGTGTAGTCTTCTATTTTATCTTACATATGTTGAATAATGTCACTAAAGATGTTCTTTATTTGAGGTATCTCAACATTCCAGCTCTTTTTAGCACCATCAAAAATTTGTATATGTCCACTGAGTAGAAAAACTAGAGTTTTTACCTTCTGCAGATTTGATGGTGTGACAGTTTGTGCAGCAAGCTGTGCTTCAACAACAAGTTTAGTCATTGACTCTAGTTTGGGACTAATCGGTCTTCTCAATTACCCCATTCTACTCTTTATATGATACCTTTGATTTATTAAATTATTCAAATCATTGTAGATGTTGATGACTTGAGCTTCTTTGTTGCTAGTTGATTCATGTGCCAGATCAAAATTCTTAGAGATATCCAATAGTTTTTCTTCCAATTCCTTGATCTTTTCTTCTGTCTTCTTTGTAACTTTCAGCCATGATAGAAAACATTTATACACATCACCAGCTTCGATAATAGCACTCTGAATATTCTATATCCCATTATCTCGCTGAGACTTATCATGGGCTATCAACTTTGTCAACTCATCTAACCTTTTCTCATTAAACTCTTGTCTAACTTTAGTTTCAACAGATTTTTCAAGAGATTCAAAATGTGTACTTACAAAATGAATTAGTCCCTTGAGTTGACAAGTGGTAGACTGAGAGGTATACTTCCAGTATGTTGGGATTAGTTTTTCCAAGATGTTGGATGCTTCACTTATGAGTTCACTATCTTCAATGTGGAACTTTAATATCTCTATTCTTGCTTTGGCTTGAGCAATTGAAGCCAACTTGAGGATTTGAACAAGAGACATTGTGTCCAAGTTTATTGGACCTTGGATTGATTTAGCCTCATATAGAACTAATTCTTCTTTTTCCAAAATTTGTCCATCTACCTCATATCCCATGGGCATTACGCATACAGTTCTAGGTTCTACAACTTCCATTTTAAGCATTGATCCTTAGTGACCATGAAACAAATTGTGTCCTTGTACTTGTCAACAATTTTCTCAGGAATTCTTTCTCTTAGTGCATCATACTTTGAAAGTTCTTGAAAAATCCCCATAGGGCTTCTTTTTTCTCATTATAACTACCCAAGTTGTTAAGACAATTTCTAACTTGAACAGCTACTGGTTTATCACTCAACCAAATCAATCCCTTATGATTTGGGAATTCATTTAGAAAATAGAAGAATAAACAGATAACTAACATACAATGATTGAATGGATAGTTCTTGGTTTCTTTTATCTTCTTCAGATTAGTTGGATTCATAGCAACTCACACAAATCATAATCTGTATTCTCTTTAACCATTTGATAGGCAATGTATATTACAATACTAGAGATAGAGTTCTCTCAGTTTGAGAAGTAAACCTTGTAACCTATGACCATCGAGGAAAAATTTACTGTAGGATCAGTAATATCATTTATTGTCAACACCCTTTTGTCAAATTGGGCTCCAGTGACATCTATAACTATTTGATTCTTGATGACCTTTAATAATGGTACACCTTTGGTGGAGTTTAGTCCAGTGACTGCCTGAATTGCATCCTTTGTTATCTTAAATGGTTGCCCTTTCCCTAACCACATGAATTCTTCATGGATTCAACTTGAGATATCATACACATTCATCCTCTGCAAATGCAGGAAACTCTGCATGCTGGATGAAATTCTTCTCCTTTAAAGATTTGTATTCTTCCTTTAGGTCAAGTTGATCATTACTTAAATGTTTCATGAATAGTTTTAAGAATTTGTCACCATCGAGATCATCTAGGGCCACATGCATGTATGCCCTAATAGAACTCCATATGGTATTTTTGAGAATGCACCCATTGGATCAACTTTGGTTGCCTTGTAGGGGTGTTTCTTAAACTTAGGCTGACGTTGTTCAATGATATCTATGACTTGCGGAGTTGTCATTGCAGAATTTTATCAAATTCACAAATGGGGTTTTAATGAAAATACCTTGTTTTGTTGTGTTAGGGTTTCCTTTCTTCAAATTTCTCCAAGTGCTTCAAATCTTGGTTATCGTTATTCAAATTCTGCTTCAATCTCTCTGAACACTTGATAACTTTGGATGCAAAGTGATTTTGAGACTAAACTAGTTCCCTTTTATCCTCTACAAGACTTAACCTAAAATTATCATTAATGCTTGTTCTAAAAAGCTGTTAAACTTTTCACTATAGAGTACAATCGATTAGGATTGCTCTGCAATACTTTGCATTAGAACTTTTTCTTTTGGAATTTCTTTTAGGGGATCTATCATGTCAGATTCTACCACATATTTTTGTGCTGGATTCTAGCATCAACTTTCTAGCTGGGGGATTTAGATTTCTAACACTATTCCCCCTAAGCCAGAGCTCCCAATTTAATTCCTAGAGGAAGTATCTGCACCAAGTGATGGTGCGGATTCATCCTTGACTTCAATCACATCTTTCTTGATCTAATTTTTGTTCATTTCTTTCTTGGTTTCAACTGGATCAACCTTTTCCTTCCCTTTGTCATTCTTTTGTTTTCTTTTCTTGTACTCAGTATTGTAGTTTCTTTTCACATTTTTGGTTTTATAGAATCTAGCAAAGTGTCTGGACTTGTTGCAATTTAAGCACACAATATTTCTTTGACCTTGATTTCTCTTGACATTTGAATTTGGCCTTGATCTACATTGGTTATTCATATGCCCAAATCTATTGCATGAAAAGCATTTGTCATTGAAGGATTGACTATTCCTTGGATAGTTTGGCACATTTCTTGACACACTTTTGCATTCATTTGCTTTATGACCAATCTTCTTGCAATTGAAACATTTCCCAGAAAAAGATGGAACATTTTGATTTGTTCTACTTCCACACTAGGTAGCCCTATGACCATACTTATTGCATTAGAAATAATGACCATTTAAATTTGGGTACCTTTGTGCATTTGGTTGCCTAATCAGAGGTCCTTTAGGTCCTCTTCTTTGATTCCTTACCAGATGGTTTCTGCCTCTACCTTCTTTAGATCTGTCATGCCTTGAATTTGGACTTTCTCCCTTTTCAAATCCCAAACCTTGTTTATCATCTGGATACTTTTGACTAGCTAACAACTCATCAAGTTTGGAAAAGCTTATTTTCAATTTTTCTTTGTAGCTGTTGGCTGCTTCTAAATCAAATTTCAAGAGAAGAACTTATTTTCCTAGTTTTTCACATTCCTCTAACTTGTACTTCACAACCTGATTCAGATATTCCTCACTCTTGGTCTTTTCTTCAATCACCCTAATAAGACTCTCTATAGATTCACTTGCTTGTTTTAGTTGCTCATATAATTCTTTCCTTCTTTCCTAAGATTTACTAATTTTCTCTTTTAATTTCAGAATGTAAACATCATCTTCTTTGATACTCTCTTCTAAACCCATGATTTCAACTTTGGAGTTGTCAAGATCTTCTAGAGCTGCTTCAAATTGCTCATTGTTAACATATACTTGATTGCCAATCTTAATGCTTGTAGGAGGATTTGCTTCAAGATAAGTGAGATACCTTTGTGCTACCATGAGTGAACCTTCCCTGATCTTCCTCAAGCTATTAGGCTTCTTCCAAGGAACCTTTCTCTGATACCAATTGTTGAATCTAATAAACACTGAGAGGGGGGGTGAATCAGTGTTCTATAAAACCATTTATACACTTGCTCTATTATCCATTTACCAAATTTAATTATATGAAAATAGATTAAACAAATGAATAGCAACCACAAATACATAACACATGAACACCAAGATTTATACATGGAAAACCTAAAGAGGGAAAAGCTACGGAGAGGATTAGATCTCAATATACATTGCAATCTTTTACAAATTGTTTAGGGGAAAATTGGATTCTTTAATGTTCTAGATTTTAGATGTTTAAATCCACCTCTTCACTATACATTCAAGGATTTAGGGTCGAGTGAAGAGCACTATCATACCCTAAGTGACTTGCAAATGTAGGGAAACTTGGATTAAGGAATTTATTTATCAATTTTCCTTCTCTTATGCCCAATTGACCATTAAAACCCTAATTATGCAAATACGACAATAAATTGATGAATGACAGAAAAAGCACTTGCAGATAGGGGTAAAATACCAAATCACAGATTACATATTTTTGGGGTTTTGAAGTAGAACAGTTGGGGACACTAGAGCGGGCACCCAAGTCCAAAGTACTAGTTTCTTCGTGAGATCCGGACCACATTCCAACACTGATCAACCTTGTAACTTTTGTTTCTGTAAACTCAAATGTGGAGGACACTAGAGTGAGCACCCAAGTCCTAGAAGTGCTCCTGTGTCCTACTTTTCTTTAGATCATGAATCCTTGATGCCTACCAATCCTTCCTGCAACTCCACTTTTCCCAAATGTGACACTTGTAACCTACAATAACAAGACTTGGTTTGGGGGCTATGGTGATTAGAGGCTTTCCTCAGTCAAGCCCCAGAGGACACTTAAGTCTCTAAACACCATTTTTTAGAGAAAAGAGTGCGTGCCCTTGAGAGGCAGAGGCAAAAACCAAAGGATTGAATGATGAAAACACAATGTTATGTCACCTTGTAGTGAAGCTCTCATGGGAGGAAGATGCTCTTCATTCTATGAGGAAATTGATGCTCAAATCTACAAATATCAACACACAAAACACACAAGTCTACTCTTGCAACACAATGAAAGCTTTGAATCACCTTGAGAACACTTGAACATCACAATTGCCATCTAGTTTACAAATCAATGCCTAAACATGCTTATATATGCAACTACAAGCACTCCCACCAAGATTTTAAAAATCAAAACTTACCGTGTTGGCCAAACGACCAAATAACAATCATAAACTAACACCCAGAAATTAAGGTTACCCCAAATAGGGTAGGACTAGGGTGCGAGTGCCCAAGTCCTCCCCCCTATTTTGGGCAGGGTACAACTCAAGGGGTCCACCTAGGTCTCATTCCATTAGGATGCCAAAATATGAACTAAGATGTCCAAAATGCATGCAAAAGACCTGAGAGCTAAACCTTATGAGGGAAAAGCCCCCAAGGAGACATTTTCTGATGTTACATTTAGCCCCCACTTTAATGTATGTATAAATGCGAGGCCACTACATGCATTAAAGTAAGGTACACAACAAACACGCCAAGCATGGAGAAGACATGCCAGTCACATAGAAGACAGTTACAATCACGTAGAACATAGAGAATACAATCAATGCATAGAAGACACATTAATGCATGGAAGACAGAAATGATATCTTTTCTTTTCTTTTTCTCATATATATGAAATGCAAATGCAAGTACTAGAAAATAAACAAACCTCCCATAATACATGATGCACTACATTAGGGTGTAGGTCTCTGTAAATATGGGGCAACACACACAAGACACAAAACCTCCCAAAATGTAGGAAGCACTACTCGAGGGTGCTGGTCTCTATATATGGGGAAACAAGCATGCCAAAATAGACACACTTGAAGACACAGAGAAAACATGGCAGACAATTGATAGAGTGTACCTATTTCTAGGTCTAATGCCATCTCAGGCACATTACAGGCACACACCGATGATTTGGCTTCACCACAACAATCACCAAAAGCACGCTTAAGGGTTGAGTTAGTCACAGAACCGCTCCCCGCCTCTGCAGAGGACTTTTAAAAATGACAGGATGATGCAATTTGCTTTGAGAAATACACCATCCCTGCCTTCATAGAGGGCTTAAGAAAAAGGATATACTCGATATCTCGCCTCCATAGAGGGCTTACATGATTGATTGATTGATTGCAAACAAACTCAGGATGCACGATGCACTACTCTGGGGTGCAAGTCTTTGCGTCTGAGGTAAAACACATTGTAACATCTATAATAGATAGCTTACCTTATATATGCCCCCACCTTAAGGTGGTTGATATCAGGTATCGATATCAAGCATGTTAAGGTAGGAATAAAACACACAATGGAACATTGACTTTCGCAAAGCCCATGCCCCCTAGAGGTGACATGTACTTTATGATTGCCAAATGTTCCCACAAACACATCCCTGCAAGAAACATGTTAGTGTCTACAAAATCATGATAAACAACAACATCAATACATATGATTAACCACACAAAGAGCCAAGGTTATACAATGAATTCAGAGTTTGAGGATAACTATGGGGCTATATCATGAAGCTCTCTGAATTAAGTACCACCAAGGCCAAATTCAAAGGAAAACAAAGGTGCATGGAGTAGTAGTATTGTTAAGGTTTGTAAATGTGACAGAAACATCATGAAATTCACTACGTGAAAATCACGAGTGCTTCCACTAGCCAAGTGTTGAATAAAATATACAACCCCATCATCATATTAGGAACTAAGTCCATTTTTTGATTGCTCTTGAAAGGGACACTAGGTCCGTATCAGTATAAATGTTTGTCGTCATCCACCCGCTAGATGGAAACACTAGAAGAAGGGAAAAAATAAATAAAAGAGGATAAACAAGTGTCTTAGGGACAGTCATGTAGGAGAGTGCCCCCAAGTCACCAACATTGACACTATGTCTGTAAGACACAACACTCAACAATGAAATCAGAGAGAGAGCAATTTAGAAGAATGATGATACAAATAGAAGAAGGTCACAACAGAGGCAGTCTCCTGAAATCCTAGACCTTACAAGAGAATCAAGAGTCATCCCAGGAGGCCTAAACAACACATAACACATCATGGGGGAAGCACATCACGAGAGAGATAAAAGTTAGAGATACTTACCTATAGGGTCTTCATGCTAGAAGACATCAACAATTATATCAATCTCTTTCCATTTGCAAACATAAGGTACTATTGCCAAGTCTTTGTAATTATTCTTTTGTTTGTTCTTAAATTCTTCTTGGTTTGACTCAATGTTAGGTGGAATTTTTTCTTGTTGAAGTTCATTAGTACACATATTTGCTATCCTCTTAGATGGTGAGAGAAGCAAATTATTTTGAGTGATCTCAACATCTATCCTTGAGGGATTTAATGTGAGAGACTTCTCCTCATCTACTAGTACTACATCCTTAGTGATGCCTGAATGACTTGAATATTCAATCAAAGGAGGGACATTAAAGGTCTTCTCTTCCTTAGCGATATCCAAGGTGAATGAACAATCAACTAAAGGAGCAAGATTGGTAGGATGATCCATAGAGGTTTCATGCATTATAATAAAGTTTTTATTGTTGTTAGATGAAAGCTCATTGTCTACCCATGGAATGGTCTTTGTTGAAGGGGCTTCTTCATTCACTAATGCTTCCTCTTGGCCAAGGAGAGCATCAGAATGGCAAAGTGGTTATGGCTCTTCATTTGCTAATACTTCATCTTGGCCAGAGTGAGCATTAGAATAAAGATTTGGTGGTATGATGTTAAGAGATGTGCCAATGAAATCATCCTCTTGGATCAAAGTGTCCTCATGAGGAGGAACAACCTTGGGAGAGGGATCATGAGGCAAACCAAGATTATCATCACATGTTTTATCAATAGGTGCCATAGTAGAATTTCCCATAGTCTTCCAAGGCTTCATCTAAAATTTTAAGATCATCACTAGTATATATATTGTTGATCAATAATTTAGTGAGATCATCTAATATCGAAGGGTATATTCCCATGAGAGTTGTTAAGCTATCAAAGTCACCTATATGACAAAGGATTTCATATGTGGAGCACATAAAGAGATCAACATCATGAATGTATGCTATTTGTTCCAGAACTTTAGGATGTTTATCAGTGAATTTAGAGAAATGCTCAATGTCTATGATGTATGCAAACAATTCTTCCAAAGAAAATATCCATGATGTATTCTTTCAAATCAATGCAATATCAGATCTGAAAGTTTCACCAAAAGTATGTCAAAGACAAGTGCAAAACTACATGCAAGAATGGCCTTAAAATGCTTGGTTTTTGTACTTTTTCAATGCAAATGAATGAAACAAAGGATGTTGTAAGGTTTTTGATCAGGGGCAGCAAGTTATACGTCTGATATCGGTCCAAAATAGAAAAATTATCCTTCTCAACACACTCTTGATGCAAATCGAAGATAATGCCAAGTCAAATTATAGTGAAAATATGTCAAAATAGGCACTTTTTTTTTCCAAATTTCAATGCAAGAGAGCATAACAAAGGGTGTTGTGAGGAAAATGATTATGGACAGAAAATAATATTAGTAATAACAGCCACTTAGTGCCAAAATATCCAACACAACACGCTGTTAGTGCCACTTAAGGTAAAACCCTAGTGAAAATATAGCAAAAATAGGCTATTTTTCACAGTTTTTCAATTCCAAGGCCTAGAAAAAGGGGTGTTGTAATACATTTTAGGAGGTAAAAATAATAATATCAATAATATTAGTCACCTTAATCCATAAAATTGATCACAACATGCTTGGAGTGCAAACTAGGTTAAACCCTAAGGCAAAAAATAGCCAAAATGTGTAGTTTTTCACAGCTTTTTCACTACAAGAGCCCGTTAAAAGGGTGTTGTGAAGCTTTTTATGAGGGGAAGAAATTTATTACCCTGATAAAAGAAAAATAATGAAAAAATACCTTTCACATCACACCTATGGTGCAAGTTTATAGAGTTGATAAAGCCAAATTTAGTGAAAATCATTGTTTTTGAAGCCCTAGGTTTGAGATCTTAGGACAAAATTCTATGTGAATGTTTTGAAGTCTGATTTATGATGAAAATGAATTACTCTTAGATCTAAAAATTATTTTCAAGCTTGAACATGCAAATGCCCATGCAAATTTAATGAAAATGCATCAAAATTGCTAGTTTTTGATGAAATTTTCTATGCAAAAATGCAAATATTTTAAATCTAAATTCAAATTTACACTAAAATGCAAGACTATAGACAAATGTTAATTTGAATGATCCTATAAAATCAGTAGAAAAATCTAGGAAAAGATTTTTCCGACTAATCCTAGATTTTGGAGTTACTAGGTTATATGAAAATTGTCAAAATTTCTACAAAAACCTACCAAATTAATAATGAAAATGCAATGCAAATTTATGAATTTTTGGATTTTTCTATAGATTATATCAGATATGATGCAAAAATCAGGAATTAGGAAAATTTAGAAAGAATTGATGCAATTTAGTAAGCCAAACAATGCAATTATTTTGTGTATTTTCCAAATTTTTCAATTATTTTGAATTTTTCTCAATGCAATAAAATGAATGACTATATGAATGAATAATCAATCCAAATGTGAAGACACACACTCAAAAAGTTCCAATTTAAGTCCAAAAACATGGGTTCACCAAAATGTTTAGGGGAAAATTGGATTTGTTAATGTTCTAGATTTTAGATGTTTAAATCTACCTCTCCACTATACATTCAAGGATCTAGGGTCGAGTGATGAGCACTATCATACCCTAGGGAACTTGAAAATGTATGGAAACTTGGATTAGGGAATTTAATTATCAATTTTCCTTTTGTTATGCCCAATTGACCATTGAAACCCTAATTATGCAAATACGACAACAAATTGACGAAAGATGGAAAAAGCTCTTGCAGACAGGAGAAAAATACCAAATCAAAGAGTACCTATTTTTAGGGTTCCAAAGTGGAATAGTTGAGGACACTAGAGTGGGCACCCAAGTCCAAGGTACTAGTTTCTTCATGGGATCCGAACCTCCTTCTAACACTGATCAACCTTGTAACTTCTATTTCCTGAAACTCAGATGCGAAGGACACTAGAGCAAGCACCCAAGTCCTAGAAGTACTCACGTGTCCTATTTTTCTTCAGATCTTGAATCCTTGATGCCTAGCAATCCTTCCTACAACTCCACTTTTCCCAAATGTGACACTTGTAACCTACAATCACAAGACTTGGTTTTGGGGTTGTGGTGTTTAGAAGCTTGCCTCAGTCAAGCCCCAGAGGACACTTAAGTCTCTAAACACCATTGTCAGATAAAAGAGTGCATGCCCTTGAGAGGTAGAGGCAAAAACCATAGGAATCAATGATGAAAACACAATGTTATGTCACCTTGTAGTGAAGCTCTCATGGGAAGAAGATGCTCTTCATTCCATGAGGAAATTGATGCTCAAATATGCAAATATTAACACACAAAACACACAAGTCTACTCTTGCAACAAAATGAAATCCTTGAATCACCTTGAGAACACTTGAACATCACAATTTCCATCTAGTTTACAAATGAATGCCTAAACATGATTATATATGCAACTACAAGCACTGCTGCCAAGATTTTAAAAATCAAAACTTACCGTGTCAGCAAAAGGACCAAATAACAGTCATAAACCAACACCCAAAAATTAGGGTTGTCCCAAAATAGGGCAAGACTAGGGCCCAGGTGCCCAAGTCCTCCCTCCCTATTTTAGGTAGGATACAACTTAAGGGGTCCACCTAGGTCCAATTTGCTATGGAACCTAGGTCTCATTCCATCAGGATGCCAAAATATGAACTAAGATGTCCTAAATGCATGCAAAAGACCTAGGAGATAAACCTTATGAGGGAAAATCCCCCAATGAGACATTTTATGACCTTACACAAATTTTGATGTTCAAGCTTGGTCACTCCATAGGCCTAGAACATGCTAGATCACTGCCATGAAGTACAACTAGGTCTAGCAGGCTCACTGTCTCAATCCTAAACCTAGAAAGATTACAATAAGGGATGTTAAACCCTAATGGAGGATCACTACCAAGATCACTACCTTGATGAAGATCACTCACTGTCCAGCACAAGTGAAATCATATAGGAAGTATGAATATTGCAAAAGTATCTATCGGTATGCCTAGGAGTAGTCATTTAATAACTGAATAATGTATCCTTAGTCTTCATCCTTATTATCTACTAACTCTTCTCTTCAATTCTCATGCTCATATTTATCATACACACATTCACATCACTTGCCTTCAAATACTAAAATTCATCCTCTATTTATATCCGCAACTAAATCTTTCTCATGATCAGGTCGGAAGGCAAATTGTGAAGCAGGTATACCAAGTGTTATATCCTGTCAGCTTGTTCTTGTGTTAAATCATCAATGCAGATCCAAACAAACATGCATATGTCTTCATATGTGTCAGATCTAAACATACAATCACTTACCTTTATCATCCAACTCATATTTCTTCTTTGCATAATGATTTAATTAGCCTGTCGGCTTGTTTCGTAATAACATATATGATAGGTTCCTCTGTCACATCATAACTCATGCTATGGATGAAATGGGAACTCACAAATCATATACACTATTCATTTTTGACCAATTGTCATACCTTCAGAACTGTAGACCAAAATATGCACTTGCAGAGGAATGTGGACCATTGTAATGTGCCCTGTTCAATGACTCTGTTACACCTCCATTCATTTGGAATTAGATATTTCTTCTAAGTGACTTTTGGAGGAATTTAGGACTTGATCACTAGAATATAATAACATCAAACAATTATGAACATTATACCTGAGCCACATTTCCAAGTCTTTATTTGCGAAAGCACACTGATCCATTTACTATGTCTTACTCTATTCCTTGCCCATCATGTTGGCAAGAGGCATTGTGTGGCTTCATAAGTGTTGTCATTAATGGAAACAAAGTCTATCCCACACATCTACATTATATAGTATGCCTATACCGGAAGTTAGATTGAAGATTGTTTTGGTCCGGTGAACAAGAACAAAGTATGTAACGAGGTTTGACAATTAGGTCTAGATCTCTCATATGGTGTAACTTAGTAAGTTGCAAACTTGGACAAGTAAAGAGGGGTATCATGACTATTGTATTCTAGAGATTTATCCTCCGGTGATAAAGTATGAAAATGATATGAGCATCTGAGTGTTGGGTTCTAATCAAGCAGAGCAGATAGAGGAAGAACTGACTGACAGAGTATCAGACTTCAATCTGAATGTGTAGAAGGTCTTGATCAAACAATCTATGATATTATGCATTGTTAGCCAACATGATTTATGACTTCTAAGCCTATGTTTTTGATACACATCACAAATCAAGCATGGATTCAATCGACAAATTAATTACTTGCAATGTTCTTGTTGCCGACTAGAAAGTTGATGAAAATCCTTGATGCGGATATATATACCAGATGGATTATAGCATGTAAGTGTGTGTGTTGAAGATCTGAAGAAATAAGGTGAGAAGAAAAGTAGGATAAGTGTGAGAATAACAATTCAAGTCTGATATGTGACTAAATAACAACATTGAATAGAGGAAGAATGAAGTGCATCAGATTAGTATATTGTGCCTAACCGAAACTAAACTCTTGCATTTATAGATGTTTCTCATCAGTTCAAACACTTGATTATCTTCTGTAAGTTCTATAGACAATGAGTCTCTTGTAGGCAGTGTGCCTCTTGTGAGCAGTGTGCTCGAGCAGTGAGCCCTACTTGACAAGTGCCAAATTTGTACTCCTTATTCTTTTAATAGAGAATACAATCTTGGGTTAGTCACCCCGTGGTTTTTCCCTTAACAGGGTTTGCACGTAAAAATCCTTGTGTTATGTGTTGATTTCAACTTTTAGTTCTTATGATTGTCTTTGCTTCCATGTTTTGATAGAGCACCAAATGTTAAAATAAGAAAAGAAAGTAAGAAAGATAAAAGTTATAAAATAACTGATGCACCCCCCCTCTTAGTTATTTGCATTGTTCCAACAATTGGTATCAGAGCAAGGTTCCTCTAAACAAAGCCTAATAGCTTGAGGAAGATCTAGAAATATCAATGGATGCATATGGTATGAAGGAACAACTTCAGTCTACCTTGGATGATCTTGAACAATCCCACTCTGAAGTCAATAATTTGAGAGAAAGACTCAAACAAGTTGATGAATTCATAAATGAGCTAAAAGAAAAACTTAGTATTTTTGTGAAAAGAGAAAGGAACTACTTCAAAAATTAGCTAATCAGAGTGAAGTCAATGATACTAATGAAGATCTAAATGAGAAAAATAAGCTATGTGAGAAGATATCAAAAGGAGTTATTATGGTAAGGCATGAAATGGAATCAGGGGTTATGAGATTCACCTAAGAAATTAAAGAAAAAAGAAAGCTTGAAGATAATCTAAAACAATCCCTTAAGGAGAAAATAGAGCACTACCAAAAAATGGATAGAATAATCAGGCATCTTGAATCTGATCTTGAATAAGCTAGAGACAATGAAGAACAACTTGAGAATCAGATATACACTCCTAAACAAGATCTTCAAACTGCAAATGAATATAAAGAAAAATTTAAGATAAGCGCAGCCCAACTTGAAGTTCTTCTTGAAAGCCAAAAGAGGGTAGATGATAAGTGTAGCTTGGGATATGAGAAAGGTGAAAGTTCTGGATCTAGTCAGAAGAACTTTGGATCAGGAAATCAAAGAAACAGGCCTAAAAGACCTCTGGTAAGGAAACCAAATGCCCAAAGATATCCATCCTTCAATGGATACTACTTCAATTGCAATAATTTCAGTCATAAAGCAACTCAGTGTAGGAGGAGAATAAATCAGAATAATCCATCCTTCTCTGGACAATGTTTTAATTGCAAAAGGTATGGTCACAAATCTCATGAATGCAGAAATATGAAAATAAACAATTCATTCAATGGTAGATGATTTGCATGCAATAGAATGGGACATATGGCTAATCAATGCAGATCAAAAGGATATCAATCAAATAAGCAAAGAAATGTTGTATGTTACAATTGCAATAGATTTGCTCATATTACCAAATTCTGTAGAAGCAAAAATTAGGATAGAAAAGGTCTAGTGGAACATGATCAGAAACAAGATAAGGGCAAAGGTAAAGTGAATACAGATGAAGTTCAAAAAGAGATGAGCAAGATTTGGGTAAAGAAGAGTATAGAAAATATTAGGGATGGATCCACACTAGAATTTGGTGCTGATATTCCTTCAAAAAACTCAAAAGGTGAGCTCTAGCTCAAGGGGAGTCACAGAGAAAAACAATTTCCCCCAGCTAGTTAGCTAGTGCCTAAATTTGGCACATTGAGTAAACATCTGATGATGTGGATTAAAGGGTTCTCAGAAAAACCTCCAAATAACCTTCAGTCAAAATGTGAAAGATCCACATGGCATTTTGCAAGATTTATAACCGCTCAAGTTAATCTAGTTTCGATAGCTATCCGGTAAAGCAGAATTTCACAGACAGATCCAGTATGATTCAAAATTGAAATGTTTTGATCTGCAGACCCATGACATGATTCAATAAAAGAAGATACATTGTCAATCTTAACAGACAATGATTCTAAGTTCCACACAGTGATTCAAGAAAATCTCTCTCAAAACAAGACAAACTGATAACTTAAGTTGTGCATTTATCAAAAAAGGAAATTAGGGTTTACACAAAGATAAAAGGGTTCTTTCACTCATTATTTACACACTTGCACTCACGAAGAAGAAAAGAAGAGCTCTGCGAAGAAGATTCTACAGTTCACTCAAGATCAACTGAAAATTGAATTCAACCAGTGATTCGTTCTAGCTCCTGCTTCAAACTCTAAAGCATGAACAGGTACTTCCATTCTAAAAATCTCTCTCTAAATCTCTTGCAAAATGGCTACTCCAATGGTTGTCAATATTTCTGATAGGCTGAGACCTAAATTCAAGAAACACCCTTACAAATCCCTAGAAGTTGATCCCTTAGGTGCATTTTCTAGCATTCCGCATGGAGTATTGCATGTAGAAGATGTTAGGGTTTATATCCATGCAAACATTGAAGAATTTGGAGACTCAAAATTGATGGACATTTATCACAAACAGCTAATAGATGAGAATTTTGAACTCAAACCTAAATTCAAGGCCCTCCAAGACAAATATTTTAGACATTGCATACATTTTCCATGTTTTGCATAAGATGATTGGGTCTAGTATGTTCTAAGTAGGATGCATGACAATTTTATGTGGCTAATGAGGCCATTCAAGATAACTAAAGATGCCATCAAGGCAGTGACCGGACTGCATTCATTAGGTGGGTTACCTGCACTAAAATCTGTGAAGAACCAAACAGTAACAGAAGCCACCGGATCAAAATTTGACAAAAGAGCAATGACTATAGATGACATCATAGATCCAGATGTCAAGTTTGCTTCAATGATAATTAGCTACAAAATCTACCATTTGAGCAGGGAGAATTTCGTGTCTGGTACAACAATCTATGTTGCATATTAGATGTTGAGGGAAGATGCAGATTATGATCTGTGTGAGCTTCTTCTAAATCAGTTGTTGGAAAACTTGTAGAAGATAAAAAAGGATAAGAAAAATTCCTTTAAATATGGTTTTTTAATACTATGTTTGTTCTTCTATTATATGAATGAGCTACCTGGATCACATGGTTGGGTCTGGCAAAATGATAAACCGGTTGCAAATCAGATCAGAGATTACATGTATGGACTTGGTGATTCTCAAGTTCAAAACACAGCCCTCTGGGGTTACTTTAAGAATTTCCATAGTTGAGAAATACAAGGGCATAGTTTTCTTTATGGTTGACACTGATCAATGCCTAATGGAGGTAGTTGATCCAAGAACTGTATGGATAATGCCTATGGGATATGAGGTCGATGAAAAAATCTTGGAGCTACATATTCAACACTTGCTAAGCTAGCCTAAGGACACTGATGTAGAAAGGTTTGACACCTTTGAAGAGCTAAGTATAAAAATACATGTTGAGTTAAGATAGCTGGAGATAAAGAGGAAAGTAAGAAAGCAAGTTGAAGACATTGCCAAAAGATTTGTCTTATCAAAGAGGCTGTAGATGCTAATAGAGAGAAAATGGAGAAGGTAGAGAAAGAGAGACCAGAAGTAAAGAAAGGAAATGTTTTGGTGCAATCCTCCTCCTAGACTAGATCTTCCAAGAGCTCTGCACCTGTCACTCCTAAAAACTCAAAGGCTACCAAACCAGAAGTCAAGCCATCTAGCAAAAGTGAAAAGAGAATGAAGACCAAAGCCTCAAGAACATATACAAGCCACAAGGATGATGAAGAAATATAATGAGATGAAGAGATCAAGAAAATGAAGAAGAAAATAACATCTAAAAAGTTCTCTGCTAGCATAAATGAGGAAGAGAAGGCAGAGGAATTTGTTGAAAAGCCCACTCTTTCCATTGATGACATCATCAAGGTAGTTACTATGGATGGGAACCTGCAGCCGATGGCTGAGTTCTATGGTGCATACAGTGATGCTGACAAGAGAATTCTAGAAGAGGCTACTGTTAGGTACTTGAACATTTACAATAAAGCCTTCATTGAAATTATATCATTGATTCCTAAGAGCCTAGAAAAGGTACTTGAGCTGAGAAAAGAGAATGCAATGGTTAAAGACTTAGAAATATAGGAGAAAATAATGATTCATATTTACCCTTCTATCACTCCAAAACAAATGGACATGATTTTCAAGGACTATAAGGATGAGTTCCAGAGCAAGGCAAGAATGAATAAACTCTTTCTTGGAGAAATAGACCAAGTAGCAAGTGAAATAAAAGATATCCTTCAGAATGCTTTAAAGAGATTCAATCTTCCTATTGTAGAGGAAAAACATGAAGAACCTTCTACCATGGATGTTGAAGGATTAAACGTAATCAATGAAGAACTTTCTGACAAAAGTGTCGAAGGATTAAAGAGAATAAAAGAAGATAAGTTTGAGGACTTAGACTCCTCTATTTTGGTACAGTAAATTCATAAAGCAATAGATAAACCTTCTGGGCACTAAAAAAAAAAGGAAGGAAGAAGATAAGAAAAGGAGATGCAAGAAAAGGAGGACAAAGCAAAAGAATAAGAACAAGCAGAAACGGTTTGCAATGACACATCCAAACCAAAGAGTCCTAACATCTTTGAAGGAAATAAATCTGATTCATCAGTAAGAGACACTATAGAGATAGTGCAAAATTTCCTAAACAAAGAGGTTGTGGAGTTAGATGAACCAGAACTACTTCAAGGGCCTCTAAATCTGGACACATTCTCTCTGGTACATATGATGAAGATTGCATCATTCGCTTAGGCCAAGGCTAAAGAGAAACTTTTAAAATCACATATGGAGAATTGTGACCTATTAGAGAGTGCATCTAGGATATTGGACAAGATCATGCCAACCTATCAAAAGGATCCTTTGGCCTCACCATCTGGTAATCTGAAAAACTTAGTCAATTATGTTAACACTCATTTTGAATCTTTAGAGAAATTAGCAGAGATAAAGGTCTGAAAAGAGTTTTTGGAGGAAAGATTCACTGAGGTACAAGGACTTATTGCTAATGATAGAAGGACCCTAGACATTGGAATAAAGAGCCTTAAAAATGCTTTCAAAGACAGTGAGGATTTATTCAAATTTTGTCTAACCTGGCCTAAAGTGAAAAGATATTGAGGAGAAAGTAAAGGAATAAGAAGAAAAACTATCAAGCCTAGTTTAGAATTTTGACCCTCTTTCCTCCTCTTTAATGAATCAAGAATGCTAGGCTATTGTTATAATAAACAAAATAAAGAGACTGGGCAAAGAAAAGAAGAACATAATGAATAGAATGGGTGAACTCAAAGGGATAATTATCCCTAAGCTAGAGGCAATGCATGAGGCCTTGACAAATGTTTAGACCACAGCTCGGACTAGTGATCCAACAGATTTAAGAATGACAGAAGCATATGCATTTTTTTGAGTGGTCACATCTCCATTTTGGATAGGATGAAGAGCAGCTGGGCCACAGAGTTTGTATAGTTGAAGACTACTTTTGTGGATATACTTAAGTATATGTAAGTATAACATATGATTTATATATACTTATGTTGCCATGTATAGAACATTTTTTGCAAAATTTTGGTATGCAGATTCTATCCTTTGCCATTGATGTCAAAGGGGGAGTGAAGAGTAGTGAAAAATGTGGAATCCAACTAAGGGGGAGCTCTAGTAAAATAGTGCAAAAGACAGAGCATCAACTAAGGGGGAGTTACTGTGACACTTAGCCATTTTTCACTAAGTGTTGCCATCAATGCCAAAGGCAGAGATTGTTGGCAAGAGACACTGTGTGGCTTCATAAGTGTTGTCATTGATGGCAACAAAGTCTATCCCACACATCCGCAGTACATAGTATGCCTATACCAGAAGTTAGATTGAAGATTTTTTTGGTCCGGTGAACAAGAATAGAGTATGTAACAAGGTCTGACAATTAGGTCCGGATCTCTCAAATGGTGTAACTTAGTAAGTTGTGGACTTGGAAAAGTCAAGAGGGGTATTGTGAATACTATATTCCAGAGATTTAGCCTCAGGTGATAAAGTATGAAAAAGATATGGGCATCTGAGTGATGGGTTCCAATCAGGCAAAGCAGATAGAGGAAGAGCTGACTAATAGAGTATCAGACTTCAATCTGAATGTGTAAAATGTCCTGATCAAGCAATCTATGATATTATACTTTGTTAGATGACATGATTTATGACTTCTATGCCTATGTTTTTGATACGCATCACAAATCAAGCATGGATTCAGCCAACAGAGTAATAACTTGCAATGTTCTTATTGCCGACTAAAAAGTTGATGAAAATCCTTGATGCGGATATATATACCAGACAGATTCCAACATGTAAGTGTGTGTGTTGAAGATGTCAAGAAATAAGGTGCGAAGGAAAGAAAGATAAGTGTGAGAATAGCAATTCAAGTCTGGTATGTGACTGAATAACAACATTGAACAGAGGAAGAATGAAGTGCATTAGATCAGTATATTGTGCCTAACCAGAACTAAACTCTTGCATTTGTAGATGCTTCTCATCAGTTCAAACACTTGATTATCTTCTGTAAGTTCTATAGATAGTGAGTCTCTTGTAGGCAATGTGCCTCTTATGAGCAATGTGCTCAGGTAGTAAGCCCTAATTGGCAAGTGCCAAATTTGTACTCCTTATTCTTTTAACAGAGAATACAATCTTAGGTTAGTCACCCCGTGGTTTTTCCCTTAACAGGGTTTCCACGTAAAAATCCTTGTGTTATGTGTTGATTTTAATTTTTAGTTCTTATGATTGTCTTTGCTTCCATGTTTTGATAGAGCACCAAATGTTAAAATAAGAAAAGAAAGCAAGAAATATAAAAGTTATAAAATAACTGATTCACCCCCCTCTCAATTATTTACATTGTTCCAACACAGTCATTTTTGCCAACCAGACCTAAATTCCAATATGACCTTCTGGAGTTATGTCTTCCTTTCATGATGATGAGATCTTTAAGCCTTGTTTCCATCAATGACAACAAACAAGTCCATATCAGAGCATTGTCTCTTTCTAATAGGAGTTTCACAGATAACCCTTCATATGTTCCAAACCTCTCTTCTTAGTGTCTTTAGGTTTGCTGAGTAGGTGTTGGGCATAGTTTTCCAATATTTGTCAATCTACCTCATATCCCATGCGCATAACCCAAACATTTTTAGGCTCAATAGCCTCCATTAACACTGATCCTTGGTAACCATGAAACAGATGGTGTCTTTATATTTCTCAACAATTGCCTTAGGGATTCTTTCCCTTGACTGCACATTGTTCTTTGGAAATTTTTGAAATAGCCCCACATGACAAATTTTTGAGCATCAATACTTCCTATTCTATTTAGATGATTTCTAATTTGAATTGAAGATGGTTTATCACTTAACCAGAGTAGATTCTTCATACTTGGAAATTCTTGCATGTAGTAGATGAATAGATAGAGAATCAGTGTACCATATTTGAATGGATATTTCTGCCCTTTGGTCTTCCTTAAATTTTCCACTAGTTGCTGTTGAAGCAGTTCACAAAGATTATACTCTGTATCTTCCTTCACCAACTCAAAAGCTGTATAGATTGCTATATCAAAAACTAAATTTTCATGGTTTGAGAAGTAAACATTGTAGCCAATAACCATGGATGAAAATTTTACTACATAGTCTTCAATATCATTGATTATTAGTGCTCTTTTGTCAAACTTTGCTTTGGTGGCTGCCATTACTTTATCATTCTTCACAGCTTTCAGCACTGGTACTGATCCAGTAGAGCATAGTCCAGTAATTGCCCTTATAGCATCTTTTGTGATCTTAAAGGGTTTCTTAAGCCACATGAATTCATCATGAATGTTGCTCAATACATACTGGACCCATTCATCCTCAGCGAAGGTCAGAAAATCAATGTACTAAATAAATTTGTTTGTTTCCAATGTCTTGTATTCATTCTTTAGATCGTAACCTCCATTGTACAAGCGATTTAAAAATAAGTTAGTGAATTTTCTCTTCTCATGTTCTTCTAGGGTAACATGAATATATGCCCTAACATCCTCAACATACAGAACACCATGAGGAATGTTAGAAAATGCACCCATCAGATCTATTTTGTTGCCTTGTAGGGGTGTTTCTTAAATTTAGGCTGAGGTCATTCACTAATGTCTACAACTTGTGGGGTTGCCATTGTAGAATTTTAACAAATTCACAAATGGGGTTTTAATGAAAATACCTTGTTCTGTTGTGTTAGGGTTTCCTTTCTTTAAATTTCTCCAAACACTTCAAATCTTGGTTGTCATTGCTCAAATTTTGCTTCAATCTCTCTGAACACTTGATAGCTTTAGGTGCAAAGTGATTTTGAGACCAAACTAGTCCTCTTTATCTTCCACATGACATAACCTAATCGTCATTAATGCTTGTTCCAAAAATCTATCTGTCCCCCTTTTGATAAATACAGTCAATTAAAATTGCTCCATAATATTTCTTATTAGCTTATTCTCTTCTAATTTTTCTTTCATAGGATTTACCTTGTCAGATTCCATCACATATCTTCGTGCTAGATTCCAGCACCAACTTTCTGGATGGGGGATTTAAATTTTTAACACTACTCCCCCTGAGCTAGAACTCTCAATTTATTTCCTAGAGGAAGTATCTGCACCAGATGTTACAGATCCATCCTTATCCTCATTCACACCCTTTTTGATCTAGATCATAGTCATCTCCTTCTTGGTTTCCATAGGATCAACTTTATTCTTGCCTTTAACATCTTTCTACTCTATTTACCTTTGTTGTGTAGGATAGTCTCTTTCCACATTTTTCCTTCTGTAGAATCTAGCAAGGTGTCTGAACTTGTTGCAATAGTAACAAACAACTTTTCTCTGACCTTGATTTCTTCTGATATTTGAATTTGGCCTTGATCTGCATTAGTTAGCCATATGCCCAAATCTATTGCATGCAAAACATTTGCCATTAAAAGATTGACCATTCCTTGAATAGTTTGGAACATTTCTTAACACACTTCTACACTCATTTTCTTTATGACTAATTTTCTTGCATTTGAAACATTGACCAGAAAAAGATGGAGCATTTTGATTTATTCTACTTCTACACTGAGTAGCCCTATGACCATACTTATTGCATTTGAAACAATGACCATTAAAAGATGGGTACCTTTGTGCATTTGGTTGCCTGACTAGAGGTCCTTTAGGTCTTCTTCTTTGATTCCTTATTAGATGGTCTATACTTCTTCCATCTTTAGATCTGTCTTGCCCTGAATTTGAATTTTCTCCCTTTTCAAATCCCAAACCTTGTTTATCATCTGGATACTTTTGACTAGCTAGCAAATCATCAAGTTTTACAGAGCTTATTTTGAATTTTTCTTTGTAATTGTTTGCTACTTCTAGTTCAAACTTTAAGAGCAGAACTTCTTTCCCCAAATTTTCACATTCCTATAACTTGTCCTTCACAATTTGATTTAGACATTCCTCATTCTTGGTCTTTTTTTCAATCACCCTAAGAATATTCTCTATGGATTCATTTGCTTGTTTAGTTGCTCACATAATTCTTTCCTTCTTTCCTAAGATTTACTAATCTATTCTTTTAATTTTAGAATACAATCATCTGCTTCTTTGATACTCTCATCTAAACCCTTGATATTAGCCTTGGAGTTGTCAAGATCTTC
Organism: Cunninghamia lanceolata; assembly: GCA_027924645.1. NCBI lineage: Eukaryota > Viridiplantae > Streptophyta > Pinopsida > Cupressales > Cupressaceae > Cunninghamia > Cunninghamia lanceolata. Next base: position 16,784,612 of record BSBN01001807.1, on the reverse strand, counting down.
TAGAGCTACTTCAAATTGTTCATTGTTGATATAAACATGATCACCAATCACAATGCTACTAGGATGACTTGTTTCAAGATAAGTGAGATACCTTTTCGCTGCCATGAGAACACCTTCCCTGATCTTCCTTAAGCTGTTAAGCTACTTCCAAGGAACCTTGCTCTGATAACAATTATTGTATTCAATGAACACTAAGAGGGGGGGTGAATCGGTGTTCTACAAAACCAATTATGCACTTGCTCTTTTATCCATTTACCACATTCAATTATGTGAAAGCAGATTAAACAAATGAATAGAAACTACAAAGACATAACACAAGTGAAAGGAAGCTAGGTATGTGGAAATCACTTCCTAAACTAATCTAATGAGGGGAGGAGAGTATAAATTCAATTTAATCCTTACAATTATAGATTATGTTAACCCACTAATAGAGATATTGCAGCAAAAACATACACAAGAATGTAAGACAGAAAGAGAAAGACACAAGATATACGTGGGGAAAACCCTTACGGCTGAAAAACCCCACACTCCAAAACACAACTCAAATGTATTTCATAAACAATGAAGGTTACAATACATTCATAGAGTCAATGCTCTTGTAGGAGTCTTTGACACTTGTACCTAGAGATGATCTGGCAGCATAATAGTACCTATTAATCACATAATGCATCACCTATCCAAAGTACATGTTTATAAAGAAAATATAAGGCAAAAATGGTTCCACATTGACATGGCCACCCAACATGGCCTCATGGCCCAAAACCCACACCTATGGATACTTGTCCAACATTGTAGGATGTTCCTGACACTTGTCAAGTCACCCCATCCCAAGGAGGTTGCCTATTTTCAAAATGGTCTATGACAGATGCTCTTACGACTCTTACAACCATCATAGAATCTATCATAGTTGTCATAACTTACAGCTGTAAGAGAACCTGTCATACACAGGCTATAAATAGCATATTCTCATACAACATGTCATATTTCAGCTTAGGGCTCCCAAAGATGCCTTGCTTAAAAATATTTCTCAACACATGTCCTTACCTGTCATAGGATCTTCTATTTTTGACTCTAACATGTCATAACTTTGTCATAGGAATCTGTCATACTATTTCATTCAATATTCCCTTACACACATTCCAAGATGCTGACACATGGAAAAATATTTCTATCACTAAGTGGGATGCCTATCTCCTCATGTGAGGACAAATTTACATGTGGTCATATGCCATGCAGGATGACACATCACCATGCCAACTCCCACAAGATGACAACATAGGATTTGCATCCTAATTATACAATAAGCAATAAATAAATAAATACAATGAAATAATACAAGGAATTACCAAGTTTGAGACACCTTAATTCCCAACATTCTCCCACTTGTCGAACACCTTGGAGCCAATAGAAATAACAGGATTTAACTGCTATAGGCCGAGAGGCCCATAGACTCTGAACACCATCTGAACTTCTCTTTACTTACTAGCTTCGTCAATGCATCTGTAACATTCCTCAAAGTATCTACCTTCTCCAAATTTACCTTCCCATCCTCTACCATGTCTCGTACAAAGTGAAACTGTACATCAATATGTTTATTCTAGCATGGAAAGTAAGATTCTTTGCAAGGCAAATCACACTCTGACTGTCACAACAAATCATAATCTATCTTGCATCAACACCAATATCTGAACACAATCTCTTAAGACAAATGGCTTCCTTGCAAGCATGATTTGCTTCCATGTACTTAGCTTCTGTCGTGGACAAAGCAAGCACAGGTTGTCGCTTACTTATCCAACTAATTGAACCACCAAACATAGTGAACACATAGGCACTGGTGGATCTCCTGCTATCAATGTCACCTACCCAATCAGAATCCACAAATCCATGAATACAAAATGAATGTGGAGGTTTTGTAACATTACCATGATAGCATATGGAATACTTGGAAGTAACCCTCAAATATATGAACACTCACTTAATTGTATCACAATGTACCTGTCCAGGATTAGCCATAAATTGACTAAGGATTCCCACTACTTGGGCAATGTCTGGTCTTGTGCAGACCATAGCATACGTCAAACTGTCAACAACACTAGCATAAGGTACTCTGCTCATGTCCTCCACCTCACTAAGAGATTTTGGACAATCATTATTAGACAACTTTTTCCCCAAAGAAATAGGAACACACAATGGTCTACAATCTAGCATGCTGAACCTATCCAACATGGTCTTCACATACTTACTCTGGCTTAACCAAAGTTTTTTGTTAGCTCTATCTCTTCTAATTTCCATTCCCAGAATGTACCTGGCTGCCCCAAGATTTTTCATCTCAAACTACGCCAACAACTAAAACTTCAAATTAGAAATCATATTCTTACCATTCCCAATCAATAACATATCATTAACATACAATGCAATAATGAGAATGCAATCGTTCTCAAATTTGTAATACACACAATGATCTGATTTCAATCTCAAATAACAAATTGACAACACAAAGGCATCAAACTTCAAGTACCACATCCTAGGAGACTGCTTCAAACCATACAAAGACTTCTTTAACTTGCAAACCAAATTTTCTTTACCTTTCTCTATGTAATGCTCTGGCTGTTACATGTAAATCTCTTCCTCCAAATCACCATGAAGAAATGTTGTCTTCACATCCATCTATTCTACATCTAAGTCATAAGCAGCTGCAAGAGATAACAAAAATCGAATGGATGTTAACTTTGCAACAGGAGAGAAAATTTCACCATAATCAATTCCCTCCACTTGTGAATACCCCTTCGCAACCAATCTAGCCTTGTACTTTTCAACACTACCACCTACATTGAATTTCTTCTTGAACACCCATTTGCATCTAACAATTTTTTGTCCTTTAGGCAAAGGCACCAAGCCCCATGTTTTATTCTTCTCCAAAGAAGCCATCTCATCTTCCATGGCCTCCTTCTAGGAACCTGCATCATTCATGCCCATAGCCTCCTTCACAATTCTAGGTTCATCAATGTTAGTAAGCAAAGAAAAAGCACAACTAGAATCAAGTAATGAATAACCAAACCTATCAGGTTGCTTTCTTGTTCATGTAGACCTCCTCAATGGCTGAGGTTGAGGTTTTGCTTCTTCTTCTAAGCTTTAGAGCTGCTAGAGCTCTCCTCATCATCAGGTCTTATAGGGTCTATCTGTTCAGTCTTCTCAGGGGTAAAAGGAAACTGAACCACATCCTCTTTCTTTTTTGTCTGTTCTGGATGTAGAACAATGAAAGAAGGTGTTAGCTCTCTAAAGATAAAACTTCTATTATACAACACTTTTTCAGCCACAAGATCCCAAAGCTTGTATCCTTTCACACTGACACCATAGCTAATGAAAATATACTTAATAGCCTAGTTCTCCAATTTAGACCGTTTCTCCCTAGGTACATGTGCATATGCCTCACAACCAAAAACATGAAGATATCTAACTGAAGGCTTCCTATTAGACTACACCTCCATCAGTGTCTTACCAACAAGAGTTGATGTAGGAGATCTGTTTACTAGATAGCAAGCAGTGGCTATAGCTTTAGCCCAAAACTTTTGTTCAAGGCTTGCTCCACTAAGCATACTCCTAGCCTTCTCCTTCAGTGGCATGTTCATCCTCTCTGTAACTCCATTTTGCTGTGGGGTATATGGAGTTGTCTTATGTCTTTCAATCCCTTACTCTTTATATATCTTATCAAACTCTGCCAAACAAAACTCACCACCATTATCAGTTCTCAAACACTTAATCTTTTTACTAGTCTAATTTTTAGCAAAGGCTCTAACTCTTTAAACCAACTAAAGACTTTAGTCTTGCTTCTGATAAAATAAACCCATGTCCTTCTACTGTAATCATCTATGAAAGATACAAAATATATAGATTTGGAAATTGAAGGAACATTAACAGGACCAACCACATCAGAATGAATAAGATCCAATACTCTAGAAGACTTGTGAGAACTAGAGTAAAACTAAACACGGTTTTGCTTTCCATATACACAATGTTCACAAAAGTTGAACTCGAGATTACAATCATTTAACCCCTCAATGAGGTTTTTATTTTTCAAGGTTCTAAGACCCTTCTCATCAATGTGGCCATATCTCAAATTCCATAACATAGTCTTTTCAGCAGGAAGCTTAACTTCCAAAGAATGTACACTACCATCATAATGTGTTACAACAGATTTCTTCACTACTCATTCAGATGGTGGGGATGAAGTGACTACAACTCTTTTCTTTGAGTCGGAAGAACTATTGCACTGTGAAGTGCATGCCTCCAGCTAAAATAGAGTACCACTCTAAGTATCCTTCATAAGCACCATAGATCCTCTAGTCATCTTGCATCCATCCTTCAAAAAGACAACCTGCATACCTGCATCATTCAACATACTTATAGAAAGTAGGTTCCATGCAAGGCCTGGGATGTGCATAACCCCAATGATCCCCTTCACTCACCCATCAAGGAATTTGATTGAGACTCTTCCATGACCAACAATCTTTAGATGAGAATCTTCACCCAAGTACACTCTGCCACCATCAAACTCTTCATACTTTGTGAACCAGCTTTGATGTGAGGTCATGCGGAATGATACACCAAAAACAATCAACCACACATCATCAGATGCATGGGTGGCTAGGGCTATGATGAAGGCATCACCATCATCTTGTGACTTGTCAGAATCTAAATCAAGGGCATTCTTCTTTTTATTTTTCTTTTCCTCTTTACATTCCTTTCAGAAATGCCCCATTTTCCCATAGTTCCAACAGAGAACCTTGGACTTTCTAGGAGATTTGGATCTCCCACAAAATTTGGATCTATCCTTTTCACCTTTCTTATCCTTCTTCTTCCCTTTCTCTTTAGGTTTTCCATGAACTGCAAGAGCCTCTTTGGCTGCCTCAGAAGACTTTCTCCACATCTCTTTAGATAACATCAAAGACACCACATCTTCCTTTTTAAAGGTGGTAGTGGTGCTTCTGATAGCCATGACAAGATGATCCCACGAATCTGGCAAAACAAAATAGATTCAAATGCCAATCCTCCTCCTCCATTTTCACACCCATAGATGTCAACTGTGCAACAATCATGTTGAAAGCATTCATATGGTCTGCAACAGATCCTCTATCTTCCATCTTCAGAGCAAACATGGTGCAGGGCACCTAGGAGCACCTTAGTTCCTAAAGTCACTTTGTTTGCATTTTTTTTTTAAAGTTGTGGTTTTGATTGTAATAAGGCTTCAGCCATGAGTATATGGTCCTTTTTGTGTGGTCAAGATGATTGAGGTGACCATATAAACCTCAATCATGCTTAGTCCACTTAGATCCTTGTTATGCCACTTAGGCCTAGAAGGTATAAGGGTTGGTTTTTGAGTTTTTTTTGATTGTTTGTTTGTTTTTATCATGTTTTGGGAGTATGGAGGATGTTTTGATTCCATTGGACAAGAAAAACAAATCACCATCCTTTGGAAAATGCAAAAACTCCATAGTGTCAAGTGTTGTCAATGGTGTCAATGACACATTGACCGGTTGCAACTTCATTTTGGTTATTAAAACTATTTGTAGAAGTTGTAAACTAACTTGGATAGGCTGATATGGAGGAAATCTTGCTCTAGTACGGAGGAGAAAGTTTTTGTATGGAATTTGGGCACAAAAATCAAGAAAACTGACTGCTTTTCACTATTTTTCTTGCTGTGTATGGACTGTACGGACTGAAATCTTGGTCTAATGTATGTTTTCTGAAACTAGAGAGAGTCTGGGTTCAAATGAAACTAGTTTGAGGTCTTGAAGTGGTCAGAGTCAAAAGTTATTGAATTTTCTTTCAAAACTGGTCTAGAAACCCTATTTTCTAGGGCAGTCCCACAAATTTGGCCCTAGAATGCATTTCCACCGATGAAATTTCATGCCACTCAGTGAAATGTAGGCTAGGGGTGTATACTATTTGATTCCAAAAGCATTTTTTGAGAAAATACAGTTTACTAGTTTAAATGTGATGCCCTAGGTCAAATATCTCTATGTATTTGACTGAAATTATGCAATTTGATGATGTAAATGACAAAATTCTGAGAGAGTGAGTGAATTAATGGTGGATTTGTGTTGTTTGGGGATGGTAGAGTCATTCCAAGTTCCTACCCCTGACCTATGCACCCAATTTTGAGCACTTGCTTTGTAACCTAGCCTAAATTGATCAATTAGGCCTAGAGACCTAGTAGACGTTTTGGATTGCTGGAGTAGAGTTGGAGCAGGAGATTTGAAGGTTTGTTAGGGTCCCCTAAAGGGTGTTCAATTCCATCATTTGTTTGCCTAGACCTTTGGGATTTTGTCAAGTTTTGTTGAGAAAACCTAGTTTGGAGGGCTAGTAGCCTTACTAGTCAAGGTATAGGTTAAAGAGTTTTGGGAAGTTGGAGATCAAACCAACTGCATAGAAAGTGTTTGTAGATCTGTCTTAAGGTGTTGGAGAAGCCTTAGGGGTTGGACAATAGTCCAGACATCAAATCCTTCATATGCCTTGTATGTGCCTTTGGTTGGTTGGTTGGTTGAAGGCTAGTTGAAGTGGGTGAGTGGGCAAAGGACAATAGAGTAAACCTTTGTGTGTTACTTCCCTTGTGCCACTTTGCATTAGGTGGTATCAGAGCCATCAAAGAGATGGGAGAGAGTGAGTTAATTCCTTCAAAGGTGACTAATGCCGAATTGGCAAAGATAGTGAGAGAGCAAGCAGCCAAGAACAAAAGGATGGAGGCTGAGATAGAAAAGTTGAAGAAAGACAAAGATAGGAAGAAGAAGTCAGAAGTCATCTTAGATTCAGATGAAGAGGATCAAGATGAGGAAGAAGAAGTGCCTATGGAAGAGCCACAAGGAGGCATGTCAGAGAGACAATTCCTAGATGCACTTGGAAAGTTGAGTAGGAAGGACATTAAGGCAGACTTACCTATGTTTCCTGGTAAGATGAATCTAGAGGAGTGCCTTGATTGGATTGAGGCAATGGAGAACTATTTTGAATGTGAAGAAGTGGCAGAAAATTAGAAAGTAAGGATTGCCAAATCAAGAATGAAAGGGCCAGCCTTGAGTTGGTGGAATTTTATTCAAAATGAAAGGATAGAAGATGATAGGAATCCTATCTCTACATGGAGGAAGATGGTACTTGAAATCAAGAAGCAATTTGTCCCTGAGGATTATGAGGTCAACTTGAACAAGAAGTTGCACAACTTGACACAAAAGGACATGGACATGAGCACCTACACAGAGGAGTTTCACAAGATGACATTGAAAGCCAAGATGCCTGAGAATGAAAAACAGAAGCTTGCAAGGTATCTTAATGGCCTCAAGTTCTCCATTCAAGATGAATTAACTCTCTTTAACCCAGAGACAGTCCATAAGTGTTTTCAAATGGCATTGAGAATTAAGGATAAACAAAGAAGAAAAGGTGATTCATACAGCAGCAGCAGAGGCAAAGGAAATCAGAACTTTAGGGGTAGGGGTAGATTTCAAAATAGAGATAATTTCTCTAGATTCCAAGGTGGCGGATCACAAGAAGGCAGCCAGGGGCAGGCTGATAAAAATGGTGCTGATAAGGGTCAGTTTAGGGGCAGAGGTCCCAATGTGTTTACAGGAAGGTGTTTCTCTTGCAATCAGATTGGACATCAGTCCTTTAGGTGCCCGAAGAAGATGGGAAACACTGCTGCAAATCAGAAAGAAAGAAGAGTACAACTCCTTCAAGAAGAGGACTGTCAAAGCACCACAAGTTACCAAACAGCCTCTTCCAAGTCTGCAGCACCTGAGAGTGGAGAATGCATCATGTTCAATAGGTCACTCATCCTACCAGCCACCAAGGAGCAGCCCCAAAGGAACAACTTGTTCAGAACCACTTGCAAGGTGAAAGGAAAAGTTTGCAAGGTAATAGTAGATTTAGGTTCCTCTAAAAATTTGGCTTCTAATGAAATGGTGACTAAGTTAGGATTGGAAAGAATGCCTCATCCTAACCCCTATAGAGTCTTTTGGCTAACCAAGGAACAACAAATTGTGGTGAAAGAGCAATGTTGGGTTGAATTCAAGATAGGTGAATATCATGATAAGGTTCTTTGTGAGATAGTGGATATGGATGCATGCCACCTTCTTCTTGGAAGGCCTTGGCAACATGACACAAGTGCCCAACATAATGGTAAGAACAATGTAATTCATTTGTCCAAGAATGGTGAAAAGTTTACAATGACTCCTTTGATTGATGATTGCAAAGAGAAAGTCATTTCTAGTTTAGTTATGTTGGTAGGTGAAAAAGAGTTTTTGTCTAACCTCAAGGAAGAGAAAGTGCCATGTTTTGCAGTAGTGTAGCAACCTCTTAGGAGGATTGGACCAAAGGAAGTGGAAGAACTATTGGAGAAGTTTCAGGATGTGATAGCTGATGAAGGCAAGGATGCCCTTCCACCAAAGAGGGAGATTAGTCATTGCATTGATCTCATCCCAGGATCCACCCTACCAAACCAAGTGGCCTACAAGTTGACCCCAGAGCAAAATGCTAAAGTGGCAAGACAAATCCAAGATTTGTTGGATAGAGGGCTTATCAGGAGGAATATTAGCCCATGTGCAGTACCTACAGTACTTGCACCCAAGAAGGAAGGAACATGGAGACTATGCACTGATTCCAAGGCCATCAACAAGAACACTATCAGGTATAGATTTCCAATGCCTAGAATAGAAGATTTAATGGATTGCTTGGGTAGGGCTAAGTATTTTACCAAGATAGATCTAAAAAGTGGTTATCACCAAATCAGGATAAGGGAAGGGGATGAGTGGAAATCCGCCTTCAAAACCAATGAAGGACTATTTGAATGGGTTGTCATGCCTTTTGGCTTGTGAAATGCACCAAGCACCTTCATGAGATTGATGAATGAAGTGCTAAAACCTTTCCTTAACAAGTTTATTGTTGTATATTTGGATGATATACTGATTTTTAGTGACAGCAAGGAAGACCACATAAGGCATATCCATCAAGTGCTCAGGAGGCTTCAAGAGGAGAAGTTGAGAATCAATCTTGACAAATGTGTCTTCCTACAAGAAGAGTTGATATTTTTGGGGTTTGTCATCTACAAGGGCAGCCTAAAAATGGATCCAAGTAAGGTTGCAGCCATTCTTAATTGGCCCACACCTACAATAGCCTCGGAGGTAAGGAGTTTCCATGGTTTATGCAGCTTTTATAGAAAGTTCATTAGAGGGTTTAGTGGCATTTGTGCTCCACTTGTTGACACCATAAAAGGGGGCAAGAAATGTGTGTTTTTATGGACAAATGAGGCCAATCAAGCCTTTGAACTATTAAAGAAAAAAATTTCAGAAAAACCAATCCTAGTGCTACCTAATTTTGACAAGGTCTTTGTGGTAGAGTGTGATGCAAGTAAGAGGGCTGTTGGGGGAGTCTTAAGTCAAGATGGGAGGCCTGTAGCATTCTTTAGTGAGAAGTTAAATGAGGCAAAACAAAACTACTCCACCTATGATCTAGAGTTATATGCCATGGTTTAGTCATTGAGGAAATGGAGACAATACTTATTGCCAAAGGAATTTATAGTTTTTACTGATAACCATGCCTTAAGCTTCTTGAACAGGTAGCAAAAGTTGAATCATGGACATGTCAAGTGGATGGGGTACATCCAAGCATACACCTTCTCTATAAAACATAAGAAAGGAGTGGCCAATAAGGTAGCCGATGCCTTAAGCAGGAGAAATCTTGTTGTGCAAACTATTCAGTTGGAAAGTACAGGTATTCATGCCATTAAAGATCAGTATACAGTAGATGAAGACTTCAAAGAGCCATACCTATCTTGCAAGGCCATGACAGGAAGGTATAATACTGATTTTTCTGATTTTTTGTTGCAAGATGGATATCTTTTCAAGGGTAGCATGTTGTGTATCCCAAGAGGATCTGTTAGAGAGAATATAATCAGGGAAAAGCATTGTGGCAGCATGTCAGGTCACTTTGGTATTGATAAGACCCTAGAATTGGTTAGGAGGTACTATTTTTGGCCAAAATTGCTAACCGATGTAAGGAAGTTTGTTGAAACTTGTCAAATTTGCCAAAGAGCAAAGGGGCATACATCAAATGTAGGTTTATACACTCCTCTACCTATTCCTTCAAAGCCTTGGGATTCCATAAGTATGGACTTTGTACTTGGTTTGCCTAGGACAAAGAATGGACATGACAACATTTTTGTGGTTGTAGATATGTTCTCAAAAATGGCTCACTTCATCCCATGTAGAACCACACATGATGCCTCACACATAGTAGGTCTTTTCTTCAAGGAAATAGTCAAGTTACATGGTTTACCTTTGTCCATAATCTCAGACAGAGACCCCAAGTTCATTGGACACTTCTGGAGGACACTGTGGAAGAGACTAGGTACAAATTTGTCCTTATCATCTGCCTATCACACTCAGTCTGATGGACAAACAGAGGTGATTAATAGGTCACTTGGCAACCTCCTAAGATGCCTAACAAAGGAACAGGGTGCTAGTTGGGATTCAATTTTGGCTCAGGCAGAGTTCTCATACAATGACACTGTCAATAGAAGCACCGGCCTGTCTCCTTTCCAAATTGTCTATGGCACTCACCCAAGGGGTATTTTGGAACTAAGGGAGGTTAAGGGATTGGAAAACAATAGTGCCTTGGCTGAAGACTTCATTCAAGTCATGAAAGATGTCCATGAACAAGTACAACAAAAATTGCTGTCCACTTCTCAGAAATATAAACAATTTGCTGACAGAAAAAGAAGGGATTTGCAGTTCAAGGAAGGTGATTTAGTAATGGTTCATCTGAAGAAGGAGAGGCTCCCTACAATTAAACACACTAAGCTACTCATGAAGAAGATTGGGCCTTGTGAAGTGCTCAAGAAATGTGGAGAAAATGCCTACAAAATCAGACTTTCAGATGGCATTGCTTTGTCTCCAATTTTTAATGTTTCAGACCTTTATCCCTATAAAGGATCTGATCCTCAGACTATTGTTGAAGAAGATCAAACTGATCACACACTCCAAGAACTCATTCCTTCATCTCCAAATCAGATTGAGTGCATTTTGGACAAGAGGATTGCAAAACAAACTAGAAGGCACACCTATCATGACTATTTGGTGAAGTGGCTAAACAAACCTCAAGAGGATGCCACTTGGATGAGCAGGGTAGACATTGAGAGGGCAGGTTTCACCTTTGACAGCATTCCAACTCAAGAGACTTGAGTTCTCTTTGACAGTGGGTGTATGGTGCAGGGCACCTAGGAGCACCTTGGTTCCTAAAGTCACTTTGTTTGCATTTTTTTTGAAAGTTGTGGTTTTGATTGTAATAAGGCTTCAGCCATGAGTATATGGTCCTTTTTGTGTGGTCAAGATGATTGAGGTGACCATATAAACCTCAATCATGCTTAGTCCACTTGGATCCTTGTTATGCCACTTAGGCCTAGAAGGTATAAGGGTTGGTTTTTGAGTTTTTTTTATTGTTTGTGTGTTTTATCATGTTTTGGGAGTATGGAGGATGTTTTGATTCCATTGGACAAGAAAAACAAATCGCCATCCTTTGGAAAATGCAAAAACTCCATAGTGTTAAGTGTTGTCAATGGTGTCAATGACACATTGACCGGTTGCAACTTCATTTTGGTTATTAAAACTATTTGTAGAAGTTGTAAACTGACTTGGATAGGTTGATATGGAGGAAATCTTGCTCCAGTACGGAGGAGAAAGTTTTTGTACAGAATTTGGGCACAAAAATCAAGAAAACTAACTACTTTTCACTATTTTTCTTACTGTGTATGGACTGTATAGATTGAAATCTTAGTCTAATGTATGTTTTCTAAAACTAGAGAGAGTTTGGGTTCAAATGCAACTGGTTTGAGGTCTTGAAGTGGTCAGAGTCAAAAGTTATTGAATTTTCTTTCAAAATTGGTCTAGAAACCCTATTTTCTAGGGCAGTCCCACAAATTTGGCCCTAGAATGCATTTCCACCAATGAAATTTCATGCCACTCAGTGAAATGCAGGCTAGGGGTGTATACTATTTGATTCCAAAAGCATTTTATGAGAAAATATAGTTTACTATTTTTAATGTGATGCCCTAGGTCAAATATCTCTATGTATTTGACTGAAATTATGCAATTTGATGATGTAAATGACAAAAGTCTGAGAGAGTGAGTGAATGAATGGTGGATTTGTGTTGTTTGGGGATGGTAGAGTCATTCCAAGTTCCTGCCCCTAACCTATGCACCCAATTTTGAGCACTTGCTTTGTAACCTAGCCTAAATTGATCAATTAGGCCTAGAGACCTAGTAGGCATTCTGGATTGCTGGAGTAGAGTTGGAGCAGGAGATTTGGATGTTTGTTAGGGTCCCCTGAAGGGTGTTCAATTCCTTCATTTGTTTTCCTAGACCGTTGGGATTTTGTCAAGTTTTATTGAGAAAACCTAGTTTGGAGGGCTAGTAGCCTTACTAGTCAAGGTATAGGTTGAAGAGTTTTGGGAAGTTGGAGATCAAACCAACTACATAGAAAGTGTTTGTAGATCTGTCTTAAGGTGTTCAAGAAGCCTTAGGGGTTGGACAATAGTCTGGACATCAAATCCTTCATATGCCTTGTATGTGCCTTTGGTTGGTTGGTTGGTTGAAGGCTAGTTGAAGTGGGTGAGTGGGCAAAGGACAATAGAGTAAACCTTTGTGTGTTACTTCCCTTGTGCCACTCTGCATCAAAACAACTTCTTTTTTAGAAAAGGCTTGTTCACCAAGGACTTGGCCTAATAAACATCACCCAACTTCTTCTAAAGGTCTTTCATTCTCTTCTCCTCATGGACCTTCAACAAGATAGAGTCAACTAGATAGAGTCTTATGAGACCCTTAGCCTTTTGATCTTTGAGGTCCTAATGATCTTGTGACATTGCTGAAGGTTTTACACTGGATACAATTTCCCACAGGTCACAATCAACAAGTAGGTCTTCCATCTTGAGTTTCCACAACTTGAAATTAGTGCCGTTAAATTTCTCCACCTCTAATCTTCCAGATGTAGTTTCCATCTCCTTCCTAAAACAAGATACATAATACTCTACACAAGCTCCCACTCAACCTAATATTAGATCAGAAAACCCCTACCCAGCAGCTAGAACCAAAACTAGCTAGGCTATGATACCAATTGAAAGGAAGCTAGATGTGTGGAAATTGCTTCCTACACTAATCTAATGAGGGGAGGAGAGTGCAAATTCAATTTAATCCTTACAATTATAGGTTATGTTAACCCACTAACAGAGATATTACAGCAAACACATACACAAGAATGTAAGACAGAAGAAGAGAGACACAAGATATACGTGGGGAAAACCCTTATGGGTGAAAAACCCCACACTCCAAAACATAGCTCAAATGCATTCTGTAAACAATGAAGGTTACAATATAATCATAGAGCCAATGCTCTTGTAGGAGTCTTTGACACTCATATATGGAGATGATCTGGTAGCATAACAATACCTGTTAATCACATAATGCATCACCTCTCCAAAGCACGTATTTATAAAGAAAATACAAGGCAAAAATGGCTCCACATTAAGATGGGCTTCCAACACGGCCTCATGGCCCAAAACCCATGCCTATGGACACTTGTCCAACACTATAGGATGTTCCTGACACTTTTCAAGTCACCCCATCCCAAGGAGGTTGCCTATTTCCAAAATAGGCTATGACAGATGCCATTATGACTTTACAATCATCATAGAATCTGTCATAGCTGTCATAACTTACAATTGTAAGAGAATCTATCATACACAGGCTATAAATAGCATATTCTCTTACAACATGTCATATTCCACCTTGGGGAGCCCAAAGATGCCTTCCTCAAAGATGCTTCTCGACACATGTCCTTACCTGTCATAGGATCTTCTATTTCTGACTCGTACATGTCATAACTTTGTCATAGGAATCTGTCATGACCATTTCAATCAATATTCCCTTACACACATTCCAAGATGCCAACACATGGCAAAATATTTCTATCACTAAGTGGGATGCCTATCTCCTCATGTGAGGACAAATTTACATGTGCTCATATGCCATGTAGGATGACACATCACCGTGCTAAGTCCCATAAGATGACAACATAGGATTTGCATCCTAATTATACAATAGGCAATAAATAGATAAATACAATGAAATAATACAAGGAATTACCAAGGTTGAGACACCTTAATTCCCAACAACATGAACACCAAGATTTTTATGTGGAAAACCCAAAGAAGGAAAAACCACGGAGAGTGTTAGCTCTCAATATATTATTATAAAACAATATCAAAATACAAAAAGGCTCACTACCTTAGGGCTCACTGCCCGGAGCTCGCTGCTCAAGAAAAGGCTCACTGCCAATTAGAAGAAGAAAGAAGAAGGGTGGCCTACTGCTAAGAATGAACTTATGTGATTGCATCTACATATGCATGGTGACAGTTCCAATTAGGCTCATAAATACTGACTCAGAACTCATCATTTCAGTCTGCCCCTATTTCTCTGCTCTGTTCTTACATATGCTCAAGAACTCTCTTTATTTTCTGTGGCCATTCTATCTTTGCATATTTCACATTCATATACATTACATCACACACTACACACCATCAAAAATCAAAATCCATCCTCTATTTATATCTGCAACTAAATCTTTCTCATGATCAGGTTGGCAATCAATTTGTGAAATGTGTATACCAAGTGTTATATCCCGTCAGCTTGTTTTTGTGTTAGATCTTCAATGTAGATCCAAACCATCATGCATATGTCTTCATATGTGTCAGATCTAATCATACAACCACTTACATTTATCAACCAACTAATATTTCTTCTCTTCATAAGGAATTAACCATCTTGTCAGCTTGTTCCTTCATAACATATATGATAGGTTCCTCTGTCACATCACAACTTATGCTGTAAACCAAATGGGACTTCATGAATCATATTCAACAATCATTATTATTCTCTTGACATGTCTTCAAATCTATAGAATAAGATAAATCTATATGCCAAAATGCAAACCTTTGACTTGATGCAATTTCACACTGGAACACTGTCAAACTAGTTGCTGGTATTGGAGAGCATGTAGAATAAGACCTGCTAGACTTCTAGAACTACAGCCTTAGATTCTAATAGTCATAACCTATCTATAACTTAATTCAAAATCATAGAACAAAACATGCTAATGCGGAGGAATGCAGACCAATTTACTCAGCAGTATTCACTATCTTTGTCTTACTTCTATAGACCTAGACTTAGTCTTTTCATCAGATGACTTCCGGAGAAAGTCATGACTTGATTATTGGAATGTAACATCAATAGATAACTGAGAACATCATACCTAAGCCACATCTTCATATATTTACTTGTAAAGGAGTACTGATCCTTTTTTTGTCTCATACCTGAACACTTCTAATACTGGACCAAAATGCTTCTACCTTATTACCAGATTAGGATTGTCTTTCGGAGTAATGTGTCTTTGCCATTATGATGAATGATCTTTGCCTTGTTGCCATTAATGACAACACTCAAGTCTAATACATATCAGTGTCTCTTGCCAACACAGGAAACTTTCTCATTGCCATGTGTTCAACCTCCAAGATCTACCTCAATCCTTAAGCTAATTGAAGGAACCTTTCTCTGATACCAATTATTAAACACCTAGAATACTGAGAGGGGGGGTGAATCAGTATTCCCTAAAATTAAATAACCTTGGTCCAATTTAAACATACATCCAATGTATTCTAATAAATTTGCAGTAATGAAAAGGAACATAGAAAGCGTGCATCAAGAGAACACAAGAACACTAGATTTACATGGAAAACCCAAAAAGGTAAAAACCATGGTGAGGATTAACTCACTATATATATTGCAACCAGTTACAATGTTTGATACAAAATGGTGGACTCACTATCCAAAAGAGAAGTGCTCACTACTGGTGGCTCACTACCAAAGGACTTGCTATCCTAAATAGAAAGACATAGAAGAAAGGGTGTCTCACTAGCAAATATGAAATCTTAGAAATGCATCTAACTTATGCTGAAAATATAGTTCCACTGAAGCTCAAAATACTGACTTAACACACTTCATTTTCACTACAATCTTATCTTTCCCTTCTCTACATCAAATTTCACACACACACACACACACACACTTAGTTGTTTCACACTCTTACTCCACACAAGAAATCAATCTTTGTATATATACCACAATCAAGCAAAACATCAAATAGGTCAGTATAATAGATGTACCGTTTGACTCCTTGATGTGTCAGCTCAAAACTCAACCCTATATGCTTTGTGGCGAGAATCAAAGCATGTCACACATTAAGATAGGTCAGCATAACTTATAATTACTCCCATAATTCTACTCCATACATAACTCAACTCTACACCAAAACCTTTGGATTGACACCACTGCTAAAGTAACAATAGAATGAACCAACTGTTTACTCACAACTCAACACGTGGACCACCAAAATGCTTTTGACTTGGAGGAGAACATATATCTCTAATACAATAAACTTATTCTCAAAACTGCATAGCAAAATATTCATCTACAGTGGAATGTGGAGCATTCTAGCATACTACTAATACTACCATTATATTGTCATTACATAGTCTAATACTTTGTCAAATCTATCTTCAACTATGGAGGACTTCAAGCCTTGAAACTTTGGATTTAGACTCCTTCAATATGTACCAAAATTACCTCAAAACTTTTGAATACACAAGACAACTGATAGGGGGATGGGTGATTCAATTGCATCAGAAATTTCAAACCCTTACAAACATATTCATATCTACATTAGTTAAGTTAAACCCTTAATTTGTTATGATGATAGAAAATAATAGAAACTTAGACACATCAACACCATACAGAAGAGAACACCAAATTTAACGTGGAAAAACCTAAAAGGGAAAAACCATGGTGAGGATTAGCTCTCAATATAATGTAGTAACAATATCGAATTACAAAGGCTCACTGCTAGAGGGTTCACAACCCAAAAGAAAGAATGCTCACCATAGGTGGACTCAATACCCACTAAGAAAGAAAGAAAAAAGAGAAGAGTGGCTCACTGCCATGCTTTGAACTGATATAATTACATCTAACCTATGCATGGAGTTCAGTTCTAATGAAGCTCAATATCCATCACAATGGTACCAACATCTTTGTAGAAACTTTGTAAATAGTAGACACCTTGAAAGCTCTTGCTTCCCTAATCAAATTCACATCACACACATAATATCCCCCATGCTCACACTCGCACATGAACTCTTGACACTTATTTATACCACCATCAGCCTTGAAATCAATCTCTAAGGTTAGCAACACATCTTAGCTCATAAAATTCAAATTAAATCTAGACCTAAACATTCACGTGGAGGAAAGGAATGAATGTAGATCACTTCACACCTTAGTATGGACCTAAATTCATTCTTACATGCTTCAACATGTTTTCACAATCAATGAAGCACAACTGAAATTAGTGAAAACAACCAAGTTAGCCAAACTTGTGTTAACACCAAGGACTTTTAAGCACACTATTCCTCAAAGATACACACACTTTGCAGACCTTGAACAAATCTTTAACATAATCTAGAGACATCCACAGACAACTTGAAGTCACTTGGAAACCAACAAATTCATCCACAACAACTTTCACCTAAAGGAAGTTCACAATCTACTTACAAACAACACTGTCAAACTATGCTACACAAGAAATTGCTTTCTAGAGTACAAAATCACAAACCTTCTCAATAGAAGATGGATAAGGACCTTATAAGCATATATCCAAAATCACAACACCTAAAACCATTTTGTGGAGAAATGCAAAGAAAAGTACTTTCACCTAGATACACTTCAAACTGGTGAACATAACTTTCATTGCACGGTGATTCAGAGTACCAAATTATAGATTTAGCATCTTTAAACACTTCTCAACAACATATCCAAACTATACACTTAGATCTTCAACATAGAAGCAATGTAGAGCAAGAACTTGAACAACATTCGGTAAGCTAGAAGACTTCTTCAACACACTATTTCCAATATTAATCAAATTTTCTCAAAAGCACTTGGAAACCTAGCAAGAGGAACATATTCTTAATACCTTCAATACTTCTTCAAGGAAATCACATCATCATTAGCTCAGCAACTTAATCAAATAACTATAGTAATAGTAGAGAACACAATTGACACCAATGACAACACAAACATGTTGACATCAATGACAACACCGATTAGCACATACTTGCAATACCACATGACAAAATTTGTCATAGTAGAGCAATGCAGACCCAAAGATTGGTTCACTGAACACTAAAGATTGTACTCTGGGACTTAAACAAATTTGTAAAACAATTGATTCTTTGGTCTTGTTTGGACCAACACTACTACATCTCTATAATGGGTTGCCATCAATGACAACACCACACACTATCATGCTCTTCAATATCCATCAGTCTCTCTATTCATCTCATGTTGCCAACACACAGACTTTAATGAAAATCTTTCATCAATCTCTCAACAGTTTACCAGTGAAAGAGAAAGAATCTATTACCTATGAGAACAAAAGAAAGTAGTCCAATTGAAGAAAGAATCGTAGAAGGAGATAGAGGAAAAATGTCTAAGAATGAGGGTGAAGTGTTCAGAAAAAATATTATTGGAAATCCAAGAAAGCCAAAAACATACTACAAAAGTCATGAGGATGTTGGTAGAAAAATTACAAGGACCTGTCACGACACATGAGAAAGATGTTGTAAAGGATAAAATTTGGATGTTTGGTTTTAGATAGTTTTGTGTATGTATCCTCCTTTCACCCTTTCATTCAAGGACCTAGAGTTGAGTTGCAATGGACTATCATACCCTAGGTTGCTATGAGATGTAGGGAAACTTGGATTTTTATGATTTGATTGCCAATTATCTTCTCTTATGCTCAATTATACCTTAAAACCCTAATTATGCAATTACGACAACAAACATACGAATATCAAAAAAAGCTACTACAAAAAGATGTAAAATAACAAATAACTGTGCACTTATTTTTGAGGTTCGAAAGTGGAATAGTTAGGGACTAAAGAGCGGGCACCCAAGTCTAGTGCCTTACTTTTTGTCGGGATCTACACACAAGATCTGCAACCTGTTCCTGATGTGATGAAGATTTACCCATCACGAAACTTCAAGGACTAATGAGTGGGCGCCCTAGTCTAGGGAGCTATTTTCTTTCCTGATCTACAATTCTAACACTTTGTTGTACCCTCCTACAACTTCACTTTTTCTGTAGCTTCAACCTGTAACCTATAATCATGAAAACTTTGGGAGGAGGTTGCGGTGTTTAGAGGCTTGCCTCAATAAAGCCCCAGAGAGACATTCATGTCTTCTTAACACTGTTGTCAGATAAAGAGTGCATTCCTTGGGAGGTAGAGGCAAAAACCAAATGATAAATGCTTGAAAACACAAATGAATGTCACCATATAGTGAAGATCGCGTGGAGTAAGAAGCTCTTCATGCCATGAGGAGATGGATGCTCAAATCTGTAAACATAAACACATAGACAACACCAATCTACTCTTGCAACATAATGAATGCCTTGAATCACCTTTAGAACACAATAGCTTACTAGTAATCATCTAGTAATGCTCTAGTTTACAAATGAATACCTAAACATCCTTTTATATGCAACTACAAACACTCTCGCCATGAATTTCTTAATTCAAACTTACCGTGTCAGCATAGGACCCAAATAATAGTCACAAGCCGACACCCAAAAATTAGGACTAACCCAAAATAGGGCAAGACTAGGGTGCAGCCACCCAAGTCTTCCCCCCTATTTTGGGTAGGGTTAGGTTCAAGGGGTCCCCTTAGGTCCCATTTGACATGATACCCAGGGTTCATTCCATCGGGATGTCAAATTATGATGTAATATGTCCTAAATGTAGATAAAAGACCTGGGAGCTAAACCTTATGAGGGAAAAGCCCCCAAGGGGACATTTTTCAATGTTACAGATGCTACAGGTGAAGGAAGCAATTTTAGAGGGAGGAGAACAATATCTATGCCAAGGCCAAAAAAGCCTATATTCTTATTTGAGAATGAAGAAGAAGTTGTATCTACTACAAATAGAGAGGCATCTATCATTGGGGTAATAGTTAAGTGGTTTGAAGAATATGCCAAGCAATCTAAAGCTTTCAAATCATCCTATTCTATTTGAAAGATTTCTAGAAATTTATGGTAAGGAGCAAAGGTGAAAAGAGCAAGATAGGGGAAGAGAACTCAAAAGTAAACTTAGTAAACTTGCAACACCTACCTTTGATGGTAGTGACAAACATTCAGCCAGAGCATGGTTGCAGAAAATACAAACATATCTCACACTCAATCCTATGATAGAGAAGGACGTTGTGTAGTTTGTAACTTTACACCTAGAAGGCAGCGCTTCTGAATGGTGGTATCATGGGACTATTACTCAAGACCATGACCAGGCAAGCACCTTTGAAGACTTTAGCCAAAAGATACTAACTAATTTGAGCTCATGGATGAGGAGAAGTATTTCAAAGATTTATCAAAGATCAAACAATAGACCACAATTAGTGAGTATGTAGATGAGTTTTAGAAAATTGTTATGATGGTACCAGACATATCAGAAAAAAGGATTGTCTATCATTTCCTAGAAGGACTTGAAGATCCTCTAAGAGGGCTTATCAAAGGATTTGGACCTCCCACTCTCCAAGAAGCAATTAGAAGAAGTTTGCAGCTTGAGCCCACTTTTCCCAAGAAGAATTTAGTATAGCACTCTAAGGGTTTTAATTCATGGTAGCAAAAGAGTGGCTTCTAGAAAAAAAAAATTTCCAACCCCTATATAGAAAAGTGTACCTCTTGTACCACCTACAGCCCCTACAAAGATAAATATTAATGATAGGAAGGAGCTTAGGAGTAGGAAATTTTTTTCTATTGCAAGGAACCATGGTACCCTAGCCATCAGTGCCTTGGAAAAGGGAAAGTACATTTCATTGAAGTATCTTTAGATCCTAAATCTGAGGAAAATGAGGAATTTTATGACACCATAGATCCTAATCCTGAAGGAGGAGAAGCTGAAACCAACAAAGAGGGTTTCTTGGTATTCCTATCTAGAGCTCCTAGATACCATCCTTTTAGGGTTCAAGGGGTCTTAGCAGGACAAATGATGACTATGCAGATTGATAGTGGGGTTACCCACAATTTCATTGATGAAGGATCTATTATGAAGAGGGGATTAAAAATAGAGGAGTTTGAAGGCTACAATGTCACAATTGTTGATGGTTTTACCATGCCTTGCAAGAAATTGATTTGACAACTCAATATTTCCATGGGGAACTATAAGCTTAGTGATGATTTCTATGTAGTGGGTATTGGTGAAACAGATGTGGTTTTGGGTGTTCAATGGCTACACTCTATTGGAGGTTACTATCAAAACTACTAGACTATGGAATTCAAATTCCATTCAAATGGGAAAGAGGTTGTTCTAAGAGACCTTTCAAGTGGAACACCTAAAGTGGTAACTGCAAAGAAGATGGAGAGAAATTTCCAACAAGGACAAGTAGCTTGGGATGCAACATGCTTGATTCATCCATCAAGTTCACCAAAAGAAAAAGGTAAACTCTATTTTGAGATTCAAGAAATATTGGATAAACATAGTGTTGTTTTCAATGATCCACCTCTAGGTTTACCTCTAGATAGAGGGTTTTAGCATGTAATTAAGTTGGAATAGGGTACAAAACCTATTATTACTACTCCCTACTGACACCCACGAGGATACAAAGAGGAGATAGAGAAGACTATTAGAGAACTCCTGGATATGGGTTTCATCTAACCTAGTACTAGCCCATTTGCCTCATGAGTTGTGCTTGTGATAAAGAAGGATGGTACTCTAAGAATATGCATATATTACAAAGAACTAAACAAGAAAATGATCAAGAATAGGTACCCATTTCAAGGATAGATGAACTCAAAGATGAGTTACATGGAGTAGTGTATTTCTCAAAGATTGATTTAAGGTCAGGATATCACCAAATTCACATGAGGGAGAAGGATGTTGAAAAGACAACTTTTTGATGTCACTATGGGCACTTTGAGTTCTAGGTCATGCCCTTTGGCCTCACCAATGCTCTAGCCACCTTTTAATCATGCATGAACTGGGTATTCAAAAAATAACTCAAGAAATATGTATTGGTCTTCTTTGATGATATTTTAATATATAGCAAAACATGGAAGGAGGATTTAGAGCATCTAGACACAGTTTTGGGAATTTTGGAATAGCAATCCTTCTATGCAAAAATGTCCAAATGTGAGTTTGGGTTAACTAAAATATTATATTTGGGATATGTCATAAGTCCTGAAGGAGTTAAGGTAGATTAGTAAAAAATACATGCAATCTTAGATTGGCCACGACCTACCAATCTCACATAGCTAAAGGGGTTTTTTGAACTATGTTGCTATTAGAGAAGGTTTGTAAAAGGTTTCTCACAACTTGTTTTTCTGTTAACTAAGTTGACAAAGAAGGGAGCCTTTATTTGGACAGAAGAAGCATAAAAAACTTTTGATAAGTTCAAAGAGGTAATGAGCTCCTTCACTGTACTTGTAATTCTAGATTTTTCTCTACCATTTGTAGTGGAATGTGATGCTTCAGGGGAAGGTGTAGGGGTTGTCCTTACATAAAATAATCATCCTATAGATTTTGAAAGTAGAAAATTGAGCAAATTAGAGAGGGGGTATTCCATTTATGGTAAGGAGATGTTGGAAATATTAATGCATGCATTGGAAAAATTTAGGCAATACCATGTTTGTGGGAGGTTTATAGTGAAGACTGATCATAATAGTCTCAAGTTCTTCATGGAACAAAAGAATTTCAATGATATTTAACAAAAGTGGGTAAGAAAATTACAAGAATATGATTTTAAGATTGAATATATGAAAGATAATAATAATGTAGTGGAAGATGCACTCTCTAGGAAGCCTACTTTATGTTCCTTGTCAATTGTTTCAGCTGATTGGAAGATTTCTATTATTTCTAAGTATGCAAAAAATCCTTTTCTACTAATATATTGGATGAGTTGGTTGAGGATCACAAGTATGCAGTGATGGATGAGCTGATTTATTACAAAAACATGATTTATTTGGTGCCTGAATCCAAGATCAAAGAGAAGATCTTAAGAGCCTTTCATGATACACCACTATTTAGTCATCAAGGGTACTACACGACTTATAGGAAGATTTGAGAGAAAATTTCTTGGAAGGGGATGAAAGAGGATGTGCATAAGCATATTAGGGAGTGCATGACATGTGAACAAACTAAGGGTGAGAAAATCTTTCTTGTAGGGCCATTACAACCACAACCAATACTTGAATAGAAAGGTGAAAGCATTTCAATGGACTTCATTACAAGACTACCCAAGAGTCAAGATAAGGATTTCATTTATGTGTTGGTAGATAGATTGATGAAATATGCACACTTTTTTCCTATCATAGCAGAATTCAAGGCACCTCAAGTAGTAAATTTGTTTTTCAAAGAAGTTTATAGATTGCATGGATTGCCTAGAAATAAAGTTAGTGATAGAAACAAAATATTCCTTAGCTCTTTTTGGAAGGAGATTTTTCACTTGACAGACACAAAATTTACACCAAGCATAAGCTACCATCCACAAATGGATGGGAAAATGGAGATAGTCAATAAGTGGATAGAAGGATATTTAAGGTGCTATGTTTTAGATCAACAACATGTTTGGGTGAAATGGTTGCATCTTGAGGAGTATTGCTACAATACCTCATTTCACATGTCTATAGGTATGACTCCCTTTTGAGTACTTTATGGATATAATACAATTTATTTTTCTTATCTATTATTTTTAGATAGTTAGGTACCAGTAGCAAGTGATTTAATAAATCATAGTCAGGAGATTTTGAGATCACTTAAGGATAACTTACAACAAGCACAGAATCAACAAAAAATGTATGCAAATAGAAAGAGGACAAAGAGAGTTTTTTATGTTGGGGATTTGATCTTTGTGAGATTGTAGACATATAAGTAAAGCACATTGAAGAAAAATGGGGTTTATAAATTAAAGCCCAAGTACTATGGGCCATACAAAGCCATTCAAAAATTAGATAAGTGGCCTACGAATTGGAGCTTCCTTCAGGTAGTAAAATTCATAGTGTCTTCTATGTTTCATGTTTGAAGAAGGTTGTAGGATAGAAAGTTGTAACTTCATATGAATTACCACCATTGGATGATGAAGGGAAGCTAATTCTAATACCTAAAAAGGTTCTATAAACAAGGGAAAAGAAACTCATAAACATGAGCATTACAGAATATTTGATTAAGTGGAAGAATCTGCCAATTGAGGATGCATCATGGGAGGGGTATGAGATACTTGAGCATCCAAATCTCCATTGCTTGAGGATAGAAAAATTTGGGAGGGAGGACTTGTCATGTCCCCTTTCTAAAAATAACATTTTTCTATTTTTAGTAAGTCCCCTATTTAGAAAAAGCAAGTCAGGATTGTGAAACAAATGCGGGGGAATAATTATTATATAATATTTTATTGTTCCGAAGAAAATTTAAACATCATGGACAAATAAATATTAAAAAGATCATATTAATTAAAAAAATAACTCCTTGGGTGTGGGGTCTTTGAGTGGATAAGTGCGCTAGCAAAAAAACTGCTTTTCC
The DNA here is from genome assembly GCA_027924645.1 of Cunninghamia lanceolata. Lineage (NCBI taxonomy): Eukaryota > Viridiplantae > Streptophyta > Pinopsida > Cupressales > Cupressaceae > Cunninghamia > Cunninghamia lanceolata. The sequence continues at coordinate 16,759,909 of BSBN01001807.1, read as the reverse complement.
AACTTTGTGATTTTGCATCACAAAGGAGTGGAGTTATGGCTTTTAATTGCAAACTAATTTTGGAATATTGTTGATAGAAACTCTCAAAGTTGGGCATGGGAATCTTAGGCACCCAAGATTGGATTTTTGCAAGCTTAAAATTTGTAATATTGTTTTCTGGGAAAACTAATGTCAATTTTTATCATCTTATTGCAGAGTAGCTACTTTGTTTTGCTCTAGAGTATAGGGAAACCAATGGAGATCAAGCTTGTAGCTGGTGGACATGAGTTCCTAGAAATATAAGGGTAGGGTTCTTGGGTTGTAACAGTAATCTCATCTTAGAGGTTGCATTTGAGCATACATGATTTAGTTGGAGTTGAGATTTTGATGTTTGTAAGGGTTTTCTAAGCATTTTTGGAGTGTTAAGGAGTTGTTTTTTGGTTTTGTTCATGTTTTTTGATGTTGTGGGGTTTGTTTTCTATATATTCTATCGTACTTTGTCATATACAACTCCATTTTCTAGCCATACCAAGTTTGGACGCCATTCTGGGGGTTTGCAAAGCATTGTGTTGAAATACATGTGTATTTCAGCATCTAGTGTAGTGTTGTGTAGTTGGAGAGATAGTTTTGTTGTGGCAGCTTGCTTCTGTGATTTTCCTCTATATTAGACATGTGCACATGTATTTACATCAGAAAATTATAAATAAAATGACCTGGAGTGTTATCATACCTTTTTGGAGTATTTTCTATGCAAACTAGTCAACAGTTTATTGATGTTGTGAAAATCATTTGCAAATTTAATTTTGATAAAAAATATTAATGAGAGGACATTTCAATATCTCATCATATTTAAATAGTTGAAAGATAACTTTGAAACTTTGATTAGTCTGTGTGAAATTACTTGAATGTTGTTCTTGAAATTCACTAATTCACAAGTATTTAAGTAAATCATCCATAAATTTAACAATATTTATCATCATTTTTATGTATTTTGACATTTTAACAAAGAAATAGAAAAATATTAGGGAAGAGAGATTAAATTCCTAAGGAAGCTAAGTTTTCAGTGATCTTACATGAATATCTTATCAAATTCATGAATTGAGACAAATCAATTTATACATCACTAGAATTCTTCACATATAAGGTTAAACAATGCAAATATTTAAAGGAAATTGACAAATGAGATGAAGATAGTAAAATACACTCCCAATAGGATGCAACAATTTGATATTTCATTGCTATCAATCAATGTACAATCATTTGAAATTTACTATAGATATGACTAGCAATTGGTCTCAAATTCACAAGTCTAAGCTAAAATATACAAGTATTCACACTGATTGGAAGAGAAAATCAAAAAGCAACACTTGAAGGATAAGTTCTTCACTTCAAGCTTGATAATTGTGTATAATTTTAGCCCCCCTAAAATACATAATTTTAGTCAGTTACAATGAATCAATGGTTGATATCACATCACAAAAATCAATGGCACATAATTGTAGCACGTGAATGCTAGTTGACATTCTCAACAATTGGCAATGGTAACATTGGCATCTTTGTCAATACATGGCACTAGATGTTTGGTTGATCAAGATAATATCCCAAATTGCATGTCCAGTTTGAATATCCTTTTTCCTTTTGTCCTGATATCTAGTTTCCAAAGAATGTGGGACATATATCCAAATGATCAAAGATTATCAAGTTAGCAAAATAATGTGAACTGTACAAAAGAATGGTGTTACAATAGCTTATGTAATATATCAAAACTGGAGTTATATCCCTCTTATCATAAGCCTATGCCTTATTACTAATGAATTCATGCACTTCAAAATGGCTTTCTATTGTTGTTCTTCTACCAAATTTGGACTTCACTTGTGTATTATATGCTTTGGTCTTCATATTCTTGTCCATGATCTCGTCTATAGCTGCCTCAACAAAATATTGTATAGGGTTGTCAAGAATTCTATGAAAATTACCCTTGAATTCTTTAAGGGCTATCTAGACATCATATTTGACCTCGACACCTACCAGCTGTCCTACCATATCGTCAAGTACTTCCACCTTCCCTGTCAGAAGTTCTTAGGCCTTTTATTTCAATTTACTCATCCTCTCCTAAAATTCCTTAAAGAGTTCCCATTCAAACTTCAACTCCTTGATCTAGATAGGTAGCAATGGCACAACCCTATTGACCAAGAACCCTTTATTTAACATTACATTGATGTTGGCATCTTGAATAGATTTTACCCTAACCAAATCAATGTCATTTTTCTCCAACCTCTCCTTACACTCTTCTTCTAAGGACTCAATCTTGTCATTGAGTGTAGCGATGGCATCCAATTCAAGATTTCCATCCTTATTGTGTCACTTCACCTTGTTCCTTTCCTCCTTCTGGATGTTCCTTACTAACCACCTTTTGTTTCACATCCTTATTTACTTGCTTCTCTTGTGCATGAAGTGCTTTATCTTGCTCAACCTAATATGCCACATTTGGTTGGCCATCACCTTGTTGGAGGGCATCTTCTTTTACCTATGTATCTTGAGCTTCATCTAGATGTGGGACTTTGACCTAAGAAGATGTATACTATTGGGATACATCCAGATGTTGGACATTTGGTTGCTCTTTATTAATCACATCTGGTTCTTTATCTTGTGGCACATCTTGTTGCGAGTTGTTCAAATGTGGTACATCTTCATGTGAAGTATCTAGTTGGCCTATAGATGGTTGTGTAATTTCTAGTTGCCTGTACTATACATCATCTAGAACTTCTTTATTAACTTCCTCTGAAAGAATTAGGACTTCTTCATTAAATTCTCCTTCCGAAAGAATGTCATCCTTTATTCCTTCCACCGCCTATTCAATATGAATAGTGGGAACCTCTTGAACCATTGAAAGAACTGCAACTTTGCTTATTGAAAGAACTCCATCGAACAATGGATCCTATTTGGCAATAGTTCAGAATACTCGAAGAGTAAAAGCATTTTGCGAGACCTTAGCAATAGTGGAAATTTCTCACAAAATTGTTTCCACGTCCATCCCTTCAGTCACTTCATCATCTAACAATTCAACTACTTATGTCAATGGGAATTCTAGAGGTGCAAGAGTTATTTCTTGAGCCTTCATCTTCTCTACCTTCTCTTCTTTTACTTTTTTTAAACCTTGCAACTTTTCCTATTATGAATCAATAGGACCCTGTTGTCTAAACAATACTTCTTGTATTGGCACTTACTACACATCATGTTGTGATTCTTTTCCTTTCCCTTTGAGGGATTTCTTCTCCACCAGACTGTCCAGTTGGCCAAATACTTCTATGGATGTTGCTAAACCAATGTAGTTCAATGTGATAGCTTCCACTGGTTGTTCTAGATTTGAGGCAGTCAGGGTAATCGGTATGGCTTTCATTGTTTGACCTAGTTCGATAGATATAGATTCTACACTTACGCCTTCAATTGTGAAGTCCTGTGTCAATGATGTCCCTGCCTTATCCATCTTAGCTTTATGGACTCTTCTCTTCTTAACCAGGAAATCATCAAACCTTGTATCCTCCCTAATGTGCTTCCTTTTACCCTTCTTTCTTGGGTAAGTTGTCATCACACCCCTAGCCTTTAGTGCTTGAATGTCAAATTCTAGCCACAACTTGGTTCCATCTAGAGCTCCTTTTGAAATGACATCTATTGATGTCTCCTTTGGCTACGTCCAATCTAGATCACTTCTTGTCTTCTTGAATACTTATTTCATCATGTAATTAGGATGCAAGACTTTCTAATCATCATCCTTTCCCTGAGGGGGTACTTCATGTGTATCCAATGTCTTTATTTTCTTGATTGTGAGACTTTGTTACCACCATTTCTTAACTTAATAGTCATCCATGTAGTCCACCCAATAATCCTCAATGTGAGCTTCATGTTGGATCTTCTTATTAATATACTTATAGATCCTATTATAACGATCATATATCCTCTTCAACATGAAGGGTTGTAAGTAGAATGCTTGGAGTTCATGATTTGATGCCTTTGCATTTATCAAGCCTTGGCATCTGTATCAACTAACTTCAATAGGAAACTTGACAATTCCTCTGCCAAATTTATCTTGAAATGATTCATAAGATTCAATTTTTTATTTGGGTGAGTTCCAATAGATAACCTTATCTGATGGATATCTGGGAAGCATGTAGGGATATCCAGTAAACCCCTCCATTTAGATGTACATGAATGTTGGGAACTGGATAAACCAACTACCATGAGGATCTATGGTACTTTGTGCATTAGCTGAGAACCTTTTGGCTCTATCTCCTTCAATCATCTAGACCTCCCACATATGAAAGGCATCATTTACCCTTTTGTAATTCAGTAGTGATTGATTTCTTTTCAATTGAGGATAGTATTTATATACTAGATTTTGACTTGATTTGTTGCCTAGTGTGCCAACCTTCACCAGTCCATTAAATTGTACCCTAACTGCATGTGAGTATACCATATAAGAGGACATATGGAAGACCCCGGTATTCTTGAAGCAGAGGATCTGGAATTGAATAGCATCACTTATCGCTTGTGCCTAGTGCACCATCCCTATGTCCTTCACTATCTAGATGTATGCAAAAATACATGGTTCAAATGTTCCAGCTTCTATCAAACCCACCATCCTACTTAGTAAAATAATCATATACCTAACTTCTTCGTTGAAGTCACTTTTGTAGACTGTTTGTACAATTTTTGACACTTCCTTCATCTTCTTGTTGCCAGCTAACCATAAGGCAAAAAATTCATTTTTGTAAGTCTCCTTGTTCACCTTTTACTTTGCATCCATTTTATCCTTCTCAAACTTATACATCTGTGCTTGCAAGGGTAGAATGAAAGTTTGATTGATGCCCTCAAAAGATATCTCTCTACATAAACTCCACCCTCACTTTTCATGTGGCATTTGGTTGGATCATATTTTTGAATGCATTTTAAAACTAGATCCTGAGCATCCATTTCCAAAGGGAATCCCATAGATTTTAGAAGTTTACTTCTTACTATGTTTTAGGCCAACGAGCTCATGTCCAGTGTGGTGAATTACTGCTAATATGTGGCTAGGTCAAAGTGCCCTAGGTTTGTCTCTACAATTATCCCAAACAAGGGCCAGATGTCAAATGAGTAGCTCCCACCCTCAAACTTTTCCATATCCTCGACTCATTTAGCCATTGTACCTATATCCATCAATGAAAAAAAATGTTACACTAGCTATAATCTCTTAGGGTTTACCATTTACTTTTACCCTAATTAGATCTAAATTTGGATTTACCCTATGAAATATAAAATCCTAGTACCATGTGTAATTTCAACTTCACAACGGTAAGAAATTCAAATTAACATTTACCCCATGGTGAATTTTAAATTAAATCAATTTAAACTTACTGTAATTTCATGATTACAGTTAATAGATTTATTATATACTCGCATATCATGTATATCACATTTATACATGTATAATACCACTACCATGTATGGATATCTAGTTAAAATGATGCTAGCACTATCACTTTCAAATTACAACTTCACCTTACACTTGACAGCTCTGCAACTCACTCTACTAATCGCCTTGTAAACTACTCTGCAAATCACTCTTTTGTTTTCTTGATCACTTTGGTAATGAATTATGAAGATAAAATTTACTTGTAAATAATAAAAAATCTATAAGTATAGATTACATTTAATGAGACCTATTGTAGGTGAGTGGTAATGGTAGAGGAGCATGAGAATATACAAATTTCAACATACTTTTGTTGTTTTGAACTTTAAATCCAAACAGATAATCCGGATGGCTTTAGTTAACTATGGATTACATCTAACTAAATGTAGAACATTCAAAATTGTAATGCCAGGTTTAGTTGGAATGTCTAGTTAGGAAGTGTCAGGTTTGACTATATCAAGCTTGATCTGAATGTTTGGTTTGATTAGGATGTCTAGTTTGACTAAGATGTCTATATCGAGTGGGTATATCAAGTTGGAATATGTCATGTTGGATGCATGACATCATGATGACTTATCCAAATGCTACTAGATGTGAAAATCCAACTGGATGTGGAACAAGGGATAAACCAAATTTACCCTATGCGAGATTAGGTTCGGGTTAGTGTATAAATTGTTATGGAAAAATAACCCAATAGAAATGTTTTATGGGCTAACCGGATGTGGATGTGGATCATTAATCTTGTAAACCTCATGTCCAGTTGGAAATGTCTGATTAGGATATATGTACGGTTAGAATAGCTTTCTTATTTTAACAAATTTTTAGAAATTTCCAAAGGTGACCCTAACTAAAATTTGATGCTTTATCTATCTATGCCTTTACATAGGACTTTTGGGATTCAAATTTTTTTTTTTTGGTAGCTTCACATTTTTCCTTTACCACCAAACCAAAACAAGAAGGGAAAACTAGAAAAAAAGAAAAAAAGAAGTTCGGAGTCCTCATTTTTCTAGGAGCAAAATGGGGCGTGTTGTGAGACCACACAACATGTCCCATAGTCACTTATATGCCTATTTACTCACATATTGTTGCTCTTGGTTATAAGACTAGATCCCTTTAGCTTAAGTATCTCATTTTTAAGGTCTAAACTTTTTTATCTACACCACTCTTACTCTCCTTAGTAATATGGTGTTTCTATTCATATTACATGTTTTCTCTCCCTCTTACACTTTTTGTTTGACCAGTTTTACAATTATTTTGTGACTTTGGAAACCTTAGGGCAACATTTCCAACTTTAACAACATTCACATGTTTCTTCCATTCACTAGGTTTTATACATCTTTGCTATTCTATTTGGTTTAACTAAACATATTTTCTCCTTTAATCTCTATTTAAACCATATAATAATATTATTGTAACTATATTATCATAACGATTTAAACCATTTCAACCATCAATATTGTTATATATAACATAATCTTAAGCCTTATTATTGTAACCATTAAAACCATTTTAAAACTTCAATGTTAGATATTCTTGAATACAAACATATTCAAACCATTTACAAAGAGATATTAGAGGTGAAAACCATTCCAAAGTCACACAAATAAGTTGTCACAAGAGCATGTGCATGGATCAAAGTTGTCACCTTGGTCTATGGAAAAACATAATTAGTATAGAATATTTAAATGTCATTTTTTGTATTAATTAATGTTAATTAAGATGATAAATTCGTTGTTATATTAACATTATGACCTTATACATCTAAACATACTTTAAAGGGAATACTTTAACATGTAATTGTATTTTCCTTACAATTAGAATTTTGTCTTGCAATTCAAATTAGGACTCCCAATTAGGACTTCAATATTTAATTATAATTAGGACTTGCAATTAGGACACGTAATTGCATTTTCCTCTTAGAATTAGAACTAGTACTTGTAATATTACAATTAAATGCATGATTTGCAGTTAATACTCTATGAAATAAAAGTTCATATACATGCATAGTCCATTCAATAAATATTAAAATATACTATGAAATAGATAATGAAACAACATATGAGATAAATACTAAACTAATAACAGTCCATGAAAAAAATACTGAAATAGTTACATTTAATGAAATCAATACTGAAATAGTTGCAATCCATGAAATAAATTGTTATAGAGAAAATGAGTGATCTAGCTTAAAGAGCTAAACTAGGTCAAACCCTCTTCTACAAACATTAGGACACAAACTGAGCTTGGATTCTACCCAAGAATGAGAGTGGAACTACAAGGGTTCTACCCTTTTATTGTATATAGATGGATTAACCAGGTTCAACCAAGGTCAAGAAAGAAAGCTAGGACAAATGGCCAAACCCTAGAAGACAAAGATCAACTTATAACTAATAGATGGAAATAGATCTTAGAAAACCAAAAGCACAATAGAGAACAAGGAATAGTCCAAAACCTAGATTTGGGAGCAAAAATGCTATAGACCAAGGTGCTTGGGTTCCCTAGACCCAAATTAGGGTTATGCACAAGTTTTGGGTATCACTAGACCTATACCTTCCTGCTTTGACTTCTTCCCATAAATCACCTTCAAAAACTTGTTTCTCTGACCTGCACACAAGGAAAGAGGAAATGGTTGTGATGTGTATAAGGGTTTTCCTTAGTCAAACCCTATGTTGGTGTTTCCACCTCCACTACAATGATGATTAGATCCAAGAGTGTATACCCTAGGAGCTTAAAGGCCATATCTATAATAATATGATAGAAATATGAATGAAAATGATGATGATTACCACAAGAGATAAAGCCTTAGTTGATGAAGATGACTTAAGATCAAACACCAACAATGAGAGTGATGAAAAAGGCTTGAAACTTCCTTCAAGACCCGCAAACAAACTTCAATAACATCCACAAGTAGATAACACTTCCAAGCATAAAGAACACTTTAGCATAGAACACAAAAGCATAGGATAATTCCTTCTAATAACAAGATCTAGGTCATCTAGGTGTAAAATGAACTACAAAACTCCTTTATATATGGAATCCACTCACTCACAACAAATAAAACTAAATAAGGATGAAAAGTATAAACTAAGGAAGTGTCCCAAGCCAACACTACAAAAGAGGGGCTAAAGATCCCAACTAGGACTAGCGCACTTGAGTGCCCTAGACCTTTAGCCAAACAAAATTTGGGGAGTATCAAATGTCATTGGCTTAGTCTAGTCCTAAGTTGATTCTATTAGGTTTATTCATCTAGATCAAGGTTTTATCATTTTATGTTTAAAAAGTTGTAAAAATAGGTCCTGATTAACAAAGGAAACAATTTAAGTCCAACTAGGTGCTAAACTTAGCTTAAAATGCTAGTGTAGACATTTTACGGCCTAACATTTAGCCCCCACTTTAGCATGGGTACAAACTTATGTTCAAACTCACACTAAAGGAAAACACACAAACATAGAAGCCCAAAGAATTCTGCCAAGTTGTGGACCATAGTAGCCTCCAAACTTAGGATCCTAAGGTTACAAACACATAAGCAAAGAGATTTCAAATGCACAAGACATTACAACATAACTCACACATACATGGAGTACTAAAAGCATACACAAGAATACACACAAAAGACACACAATACATGAAGGTAATACATGCCAAACACATTGCATACATGCTTGACAAAAAGCATACACATAAAGCATAAAGTGTACATATAAGACACAAAGAGTACATAGAAAACACATGGAAAATAATGAAGACACACCAAATACAAGTTAAAGCAATACATTAAACAAACAAACAAACATAAGAACAAACACACATGGCACATGATTCTGATGCTAGCTTGCTCTGTTGCTAGGGTTCATGTGAAAAGAAGTGCCACTATGGATCACCCACTAGTAAGGACTGCCAAATTACTAGGTGACCATGACAAGTCACATTAAGCACATGGACTAGCCAACTTCATTGTACTAGGTGGCTCATGGACCAAAGAGGAAAAATCATAGGCTAGTGTGGACTGCTAAATTGCTAGGTGAGTTCCACACAACAAGTATGTAACCAAAAAGAGAGCATAGTATGACGCATGTCGCCACCTTAAAGTGATTGGTAACTCCTATCAGGGAACAATTTATTTAAGATAGAACAAATCAAAAGATAGGCACGAGAGCTTTCTAGAAGCATATGCCCATAAGATATGTGTTACCAAAAACTACATTGCACAAAGGGGTTGTTCCCACAAAAGGAAAACTGAGGTGATGCTACAAGAATGATACACAATGGCTTGTGTAGTCATGGTATGATGCCAAGCATAGAAATAAGGTGCCGCAAAAATCAAAACATAAAAGAAACAATAAATTATACTAAGTAATAACACAAAGGGATTTACCCAATTGGCATCAATATATGAATGGTTGTACAAATAGGAGATATCTCAAGACTATATATATGGAACTATCATCATCCGCTAGCTAGTAGAACTATAGAGACAAAGGAAGAAGCATCACATGAAATCAAAATAAACATCCCTTGGTTCAACAAGAGAGAATGTCGAAACATCCTATGCCTTGCATCGTCCCAAAATGACCTAACAACAATACAAATAATGACATATAGAAGAATGATGATACAAATAGAGAGAATGTTACAATGGATTTTGGTCCCTTTGTATCCTTGCACGTACAAGGGTGTCAAGGGTCATCCAAAGAGAGCTTAACAACAACAATAACAACACAAATAAAATATCAACACGTCATGGGGGAAAATAATCACATACACTCATAACATAATGTGTATAGGAAAAATTGAGATTGAATAATATCAAAATACTGATAATAAACTCAATCCTATAACATGAAAAGATCGATCTAAGAGATAACCAAATCAATGAATAATGCAATTAATAATCAAAATCTATCACCTAGATTGTATTGATCTCTTGGATTTATGTGGATTGCTCAATACATCGCGTACCCATGGTTGCAACAAGTAGATGTAGATAAGTGCTCAAAGTGCTCAAAGATACGATATGTGCTCAACGATACAATGAATGCTCAATGCACTATATGGATGCCTCATAATAAATAATTGAAGAGTGCTCAAAAGTTGAATGATCGAAGAGGGTTTGTGAAGGATTGAAGGGGGTATATATAGGATTCAAGAAAGATCGATCAACAGTTGATATAAATCAATAGAATCGATGGATGAGATAAATCAAGAGCTCATGATGAATGTGCACATGACATGTGTCATTTTAAATAATATTTTATTGAGTTGCTACTTTTTGGCTAAAGATAGGATTTGATTTCATAAATTAGAATGTTTTTTTTCTAATTTATGAGTTGATGATACAAATAATAAGATTTTTAAAGCCAATTAACTCAACTTTAGATTTGCTTTTTGAAGTTCTAAAAATAAGACTGATTGTGCACATGATATTTTTAGACGATTTGGAAGATATTAATAAATTAAATAAATAAATTTATTTAATTAATTGTGCATGGCAGAATAAGAATATTTTTGCAAGATAATAGTCAACTTAAATAAATTGAATAATTTATTTAAAATTAGAGGAATAATTGACTAATTAAATAATTAAAAATTATTTTTAATAGTTGTGGATAAGAGGAATTTGAGTGATGAATTAATTAAATAATTTATTTATTTAATTTGGAGGAATTAAGTAGATTTTATTGAAACTAATTAAAATAGAATTTATTCAATTAAGGTTGAAATCAAGGGATTTTAGAGGAAATTGATGAAATTAATTAAATAATTAGATTATTTAATTAATGTTGGATGCAAGTAATTTAGCAAAATTGATGTATGTAAGTGATGCGATGTGAAGGGTCATTTTTAGGTATCTACATTTTGCCCCTCTTTGAGAGGGTGTTGCAAAGTAACATCATTTCAAAGAAATTTAAAACATAGTGCTTGATTGGTAGAAGAAAATTGATTTAGAAGAAATTGGTTGGAAGAAAATGATTAGATTAGAAAATGTTGATGCCCCAGTCACTCAAAGTGAGGGTGACAAGGAAAGATAATGGCACGTTGATAAATGATGAATGATGATGATTATTATTCAAAAGTAAACAAGCCATTGCCCCTGTCAAGTTGTAAACTAATGATTAATTAATGATGATTGATAAGGATAGTCACTGGTTTCATTAATGAAACACCTCATATAAGATGCCTGGTCTAGTTTTGAGAGTGTAATCTATATAAGAGAATTGATATGATTGATGGATTGGTTGATTGATTAATTAATTGATTTACAACAAGATTAGGGTCAAGACAAAAAGATGTGATAAGATAATTTGATTAGCTAGATTGGTATGGAAAGGATGATGCATATCGATAAGATGAATGATGATGATAATGATGCTCCCTCAAGAGGACAGGTGGGTTAAAAGAACACAAGTGTGCTCTTGAAATGAAAGAAGAGATGAAGATGAAAAGTTATATAAAAGATGGAAGATAAATGGACAAAAAATAGAAGAAGTGATATCAGATTGATCGATCTTCATGAAAGCTATAGATTAATTAGTATGTATGGGTGAGATGGATGAGTGGGATGGATGGGGTGTTTTGAGGATGTATAGGTGAAATGATGATATCTTATGTACCTGAGTACTAGATACTTCCTTCATATTCTAGACTGCCTACATACCCATATCCACGGGATCAAGGTATCTTAAGACTGAAATGATGATGATATGTAGTTCTAGAAGTGTGATGATATGGGGTGATGTTGCAACGATTATGCAAATATTTATAAATAGTAATCCTTATTTTGATATAGCATGTGGATGTTATGCACTAGGGTATAGAAGAACAAGGTGATGATGTATCCAATGCATAGGAGGTTGACTCTGTAAACAAATGGTTTGAACTTATATCTACTAGACATAATAGAACCTTGTTGGATATGTTAATGAGCTATAGTACTTAACATATAATAAACTTTATCCATAAATGCAAAAGAATATCAATATGTAAGATGCTAGGTTGTAACACACACATGTTGTAATGCCCCGCCATGAAACTTTAGAGAACAACACATTTATGCCATATGCAACAGGATAATTTTTTTTTAAAAGATAGGAATAACAACGTAATATTAACACATCATTTAAACTAATGACTTGTCCTCTAAGATAACATGGTTGCATTACTTGACAAAACAATTAACATAATCTAACACACATCATGAATTAACATCACTAACTCATTGTAAACCTAATGCTCTAAATCAAGAAACATTTACATTTACATAGCATCATATAAGTATTCATCAGGATCTAGTACATAGTCACAATTTCTCTCGACATATGAATACAACATTACATTGTTACATTATCATCTTCTGAATACATATGAATACATACATTATGAATAATCTGATACACAGGATAGCACATGAGCATAATAACTGTCTCCATAAACAGGTACATGATTTGAATCTGCTACAGGAGTTACCACCTTCTTGCACATGAACAAAGGCAAGGAGAAACCAATGGAGATAAATCACATCCACCTGACCATGTGGAACCCTAAGATCCACCCCCCGTGCTAGGAGATAACATAAGGTCCCAAACATCAACCAGTCAGGTAGACAATTAACTAACATGTACAAGGACTGAACATGACTCCATCACAACACATGACAACATCACAAGCAACTCAAAATCACTTCCAGAGGCAACACATGACGAATGGGGAGAGTATAGCTAGGGAAAGCTAGGCTGCAGTAGGAAGAGTGTCATCGCATGGTCCTAACATGGGTTACCCAAGCTATCTCTCACTAGAAACTGGCCCCCATCTACGGTTACCCTGGCAGCCTCTCTCTAGGCGTCGGCCCCATAGGGTGACACATGCGGAATCAACCTTCCTCTCGTGAGGACAAGGAAGTTGATCTTGCCAACCATGCCTTATCTACCCATCCTTAGTATAAATGAGCACTATAGGCATGGGAGAGGAATTCCAATTATCTTGTTTAATGTGAATTACTACCCAACCCTCTAATTCATTAATTAGGTTAAGACTTGATTACTAACTTTCAATGGGTTACCCTGGCTAGCCACTTTGGGCGCTGACCCTACATTGAAAGCCACTCCCCTACCTGCATCTAGAAACCCTAACCATCAAGCAAGACAATTACTATCTTAATGATAAGTATATATAAAACAATGCAAGGCATTTACCTTTTTGCATACAAAACATAATCACAATGACCAACCTGTACATCATTGTCCCAAAACTTTCTGTTGATCAATCACAATAACCATAACAATACACATCCCGAGCAAGGCATGGGTCATCTTACTCGCAAATCTCAACCATGAAAAAAATAGTTTCTCATTACGATTACCAAGATCTTCCCATTACAATACTACACACAAACTCGACGCCAACACCTCCTTGAAGGAGATTTAAACCCATCATAATATATTCACAACACAGTATGCACAACATTTCACATTATTGTTTACCAAGACCCACATACATAGATAAAAGACATCATGTTCTTACAACATCCTGATTTCAAGACACCCATCAACAGAATACCTACCATCAAAGCGTATTCAACCAATAGCAAGATTACATATACACAAGAATCATAAAATGACTACCCCTCTTAGCCTCTGGAATCAACTTCCACTAGACCCCACTGTAACACAACAATCCCACATCGACATCCACTCTAAAATGCACAGCTTCATTAAATAGACAAATCCAATTAAAATCCCATAAGTGCAATATAAAATATGACATACTAACCATGGGTCTTTGAGATAGTAACAGTACTCAGAAGATGCCCAATTGATAGTTGTTAATAAGATATTCCACAATATGCATTTTATCTTTAACACACACACACATAAACCCTTATTGTCACCTTACCAATGCATTACAACATAAGGTCCACTATCAACCAATTAAAACATATTTTCCATACAAACAATAGGTTCACTGCTAACCCAAAATCAAGTAAAGCATTACCTCGTTTCACTAGTTTTCTTATGTAATAATTTATCTGATAAAGTTCTATTCCATTTACTTACATAAATAGTGAATAGGTAAGTAGATGGTTTGAGGTAGAATATTATTACTAGGCAACTACATAGGATCTACCATATGATCATAACCAATTATGTTACACGCATAAACCAAATCAATTAAATTACCAATTAATTCCAACCCCTTGGTATGGTTGAGGGCTCATTAGTCACAATCTACAATATGAATAATTGAATCTCTTAATGCATCTCCTATAAAAGTTAGTAAAAGATCTAACAATGTCTCTAAAATTGAACTAAATAGATCAAAAGAGTCTACACCTACTACTCAACACAACACACACGCATGACCAATTTGATACAATAATATCATGGAAGAAAACTAGAAACCAACTGTGTGCATGCATAAACCATCAAGGCTAAACAATAATTAACTATTGATCAATGAGGATCATGTACACTAGGCAATAATTGTAATATTTTGCATCATATAGCCTCAATGTAAAACATTAGCATAATGACCATGAAGCTACATCATTGAGTAAAATCATTAAATCTCTAAAACCTAAGAAGTTCAATGCTAAAACCCATACCTTCAAACTTGTTTTCTATTTATTCAAAGACTCCATCATGATTGGTAAACCGTTTCCATTAATATTAAATTAATGTTTAAGAGTATATACTCACCCCTAGATACTATTTATACCATCTCTAATTCACTATATGAAACCTAGATTCATTTTATTTCTCTTTCTAAAATATTTCTTGTTTGCAATAAAGAAGAATTACAATTTTAAATTCCAAAAACTATATAAACATAGCTCATTAATTGACTAAAATAATTACGTAAAAAGGATATACTTAAAGGGATGGTTAATATAGCTAGATTGAATAGCTCACCAAGTCTGGATGATGAACACAATCACAATACATTGACAATTTAATTTAATTAGGGTAATGACCAACATAAAGTAAATCTATCACAACAATACAGAACAATAGTATTAATTTACCATACTAAAGATATCTCAAGTTCAACATTCCTAGTAAACCTATCAAGTAAATTAACTATCAAGAAATCATAATTACTCCTCTAAGAATCATATATTATGCCTTATCACCCTAGTGACAAAATAAGAATCAACTCTACACAATATAAACATTATTAAAACCAATTAAGAAATTAAGACACTAGCATTGATATAACGTTTACACAATTACCCTATGGCAAAATTATATACATCTAAGCTAATTGAACGTTAATGATTAAAAAAGTCAAGAAGATTTCTGTACAAAGAAAGAAAGCTGCCACAACAAAGAAATTTAGAAACTTTCCAATAATACTACGATAATTAATAAGCAAGATGAGGGTGCACAGATAAGGCACGTGATCTGTCTGACAAAATACCTCAAAAAAAGTCATTTTACATGATGCAAGGCTTACAGGTTTAACACGAGATTGGTTGCGCCTATTTAAACCCTTGAATGACTACGAAGGTTTATTACACAGATAAGTGATCTTGTGCAACTATTTAACATCTATGCTAATCCTTGAGTTTACAGACAATTTTCTATAATGGACTGATCATAGTTTTTTTTTTTTAAAAGAAAACATCTACAATACAGAATATAATATAATGCCTCTTACAATTTCTAAGAGAAACTTTCTAACATAAGTCTTGACAAAACAAAAGATCTTATTAACCAATAGGCTAACATATGTGAGCATGTTTTTGGCCAAATGCCTCAAAGAGGTGAACTCTCATAGAACACAAAGCTGGCAAGATATGCACAGAATGGATGTCCATAAAAACCTAAACAAAGGTCATTGCCAGACGTTATAGTTAGAGTGCACTGGTAGATGGCTTGCACAACATGGGAGCATAGACGAAGCACATGAACTAATTGACAGGATGCCTTGCGAATGAGAAATGGTGTAGAGCGCTTGTACATGTATGCAAAATGTGGAGGCATAAACAAGGCACGTGAATTGTTTGACGGTGTGCCCCACAGAAATCTGCACTCATAGAATGCATTGACGGTAGGACAAGCACAAAATGGATTTGTTGATCAGGCTTTAAGAATTTTCAAGAAAATGCAATTTGTAGGTGCAAAACCAGACACTGAGTTAACTTTTGCCAATGCTCCTCTGCCAGCATGGGAACTTTGGGACAGGTAATGGACATCCATCAAAGTGTAAAGGAAGGCAATTTTTTTGTCAGATATTAAAGCAGCCCTTTTACAATGAATTAAGTTGATGTACATCCAGATGAAATGGGTGTAGAAAAGTGAATGGATCTATGCAACTTTCTTATTGAAGTAGCATCTAACTCAACAACCTACCTTTATAAACTTCCGCTGGTAAAGAATGGAATAAAGCCTGAAATCAATTTGCAAGATGGAAACCGTAAGGAATATATGGAAGAGATTCACAATAATCTGTAGGGCCCACCACCCATGACTTCTCTTGCTTGTGTCATTTAATGAAGGCATATTTATCAGTAAAGTTGCCTTGCCTAGGAGGTGAAGTCCACGAAACTACCTATGTCTGATTCCAACGAGGAGTGGCTAAAAAGAGAATCAATATTTCAAAACCATATCATCACAAGAGCAATGATTAAGCATGTAGAACCACACTCAAAATGTCTCTTCCACCTATTTACTAGCACTTGCACCCATAGGAGGTTCAAGGAATACACCGATTGGAACAATCAATGAGAAAATATACCAGTGTGAGTGTAATTAGGGCATGAAACGATATTCCAGGAAATACACTGATGAAAACAACCAACAAGTTTGGAAAATTTTCTGCCATGAATTCATGTACGGCGTGCGACAATATTTTTGGCCTACGTGAGAAAATTTCAGCGAATGAGCTGGGTGAGGGCAGTTAGAGTGAAAGTGGCAATAATAATAACAGCAGGAGAATGTGGATGCCAGACAAGGCACACGAATTGTGCAATATAATGCCTTATAAATACAAGGTCATGTGGAAACGTAAGGTGCCAAATTTGCACAAAGTGGATTTGATGAAAAAGGAATTAGAAACTTTCAATCAAATGCGATTGGCAGGCTTAACACCAAATTCACAACCTTTTTCAAGATTCTCCTCCTTGCGCACTATCTACAGCAAAATGGAAGCTTTGGAACATGTATGGATATCCATCGTAGCATAAGGGATAGAGGAAGTCTAGTGCAGAGGCACCTACCTAACAGCTGGCCTCCATGAGGCAGTTAGTTTGTGATAGGTCTTGTTTATGTTTCCAAGAAGGTCTGTTAAGACCAATTGCATGTAATAAGGTCACGGTGATCATGATAAGATCATGCTGACCAGGCTTTTGCTATTTTTAGTTAGTTGGTTATAACAGCTGTCATGCTGTAGGGTCCGGTTGGATCTCCCAGCCGCCTGGAGAGTTCCCAGCCGCTTGGAGTCGGGTCAGTAGTACTCGTAGGATAATCTATTTAAGCATGAGATCGGTTGATATTGCATATACAGAGAGATATCATCGATTGATAGTATAGTATTGTATTGCGCAGAGGAGCTTGAGTGTGCTGTGTGAGGAACATCATATTGTATTGCATCTTTGAAATCAATAAAGATCCTATTTTTGGTTTCCTGTTTGATCCCCTTTGTGTAATCGATTTGCTGGTTTGGTGGCTTCATGGATTTACTGATCCATTCCACCGGTTGACCCGTCTGATCGGTGGAATGGCGATGTATAGTAGGGTAGGTTGTAGTTTGTTTGTTTACATACAGGTGTGCAGGATCGCGGTCGACAGATGTTGAAGACCCTAGCATGGGTATGTGCTAGGTCAAGCTGATAAGATAGATTGTGGAAGATCACCCTGAGAGTGGATCGGGTCATCCCTGGAGGATCGGCGAAGTGAAATTTTGCTAAGTGAAGAAGTTCGTTAAAACGGCGTCATCAGGATATTTCTGCAAATATCCTGCAGTCAGTTCGGATATCGTCATCCGGATAAGTGGAGGAGAGCATGATGCTTTCGATTGCATGAAGTGCAAGTGCGTCAGGGTGATCATCATCTGGAGGAGCCGAGGAGGAGCGTATCGGCATCAGGATCATCGCTCGGGAGTGCCCATCATCCGCATATCGCTAACAGATGCGGGAGTGAAAGTTTGTTTTTTTGACTAAGTGTTGAAGAGGTCATCAGGATATTAGGTGACGTCATCGTCATTAGGATATGACGTCATCGTCATCAGGATATTAAGATATCCCCCTATGCGATTTTATCCTGCTGTTGTTAAGTGCTTGGGTATCGGCAGAAGGCTGTATTAACATCATCAGGAGGTTTCGAGAGAACCGGATAAACCATATCATGATGCTGTTGCTTGTGTCGTCGGCTAGTGGAGCTTCGAAGGGAAGGTGCTGAAGTGGTCGTCATCAGGATATTTGAAGCAACCGGATATTTGATATCCTGCTGACGAAGGTGGTGTCGCATAACATGATGAGGCCGCTAGTGTTTGGCGCCCGATGAACAGTGCAACAGGAGGATGTTTGCGTTAGTTGAACATCATGATGATGATGTTAGGAGGAAAACGGAGGAGGTGAACAGTAGTCAGCAGGAGGATAATTGCGATCATCCGAAATATGATGATGATGCGGACAGTGTAAAGCGGAATATGATGATGATGGCGAAGATGATGATGATGAGGTTGGACTGCAGACATCCATGCTATATGCGAAGGTTATAGTGTGGGTGCCTTTGCATCATAGTGGTATCAGAGCTCAGCAAAAGGTCTGGGCTGTTGTGTGTTGATTCTGTCACCGAAAGGGCAGAGGTAGTGTTGAATTGTGTGTTGTGTGTTGATTGAGAGGTTGACAAAATGCCTCCGAAAGGTAGTGGTACTGCAAGGGAATTGCAGGAGATGAAGGAGAAACATGCTAGAGAGATGAGGAAGATGAAGGAGCTTGCTGAAGCACTTCAAGCCAGGCTTACAGCCCTGGAAAAGAACAAAAAGAGGGAAGTGGAAGACAGTGAGTCTGAAGAAGATGAAGATACTGTTGAAGAGTATGAAGAGGTAGCTGAAGATCTGGATGCTGAAGACCAGAGATTGGCAAAACTATTAAAGGCAGTGCAGAATGATAAACCTAAGGTAAAGGTTGATGTTACCAAGTATACTGGAAGCTTGAATGAAGATGAGTTGTTAGATTGGATTGCTGCACTTGATAATCACTTTGAATGTGAAGATGTTGCTGAGGATCAGAAAGTAAAGATTGCAAAGACCAAGTTAGGAGGTCATGCTTTGGTATGGTGGGATTATGTACAATCCGAGAGAAGGAAACAAGGGAAGTCTAAGATCACTTCATGGGATAAGATGGTAGCAAGGATCAAGGGTAAATTCTTGCCAAGGGATTATGAAATCCAGATGTTTAAGAAGCTGTAATTTTTAAAGCAGAAAGACAGGGATGTGAAAGCATATACTGAGGAATTTTATCTATTAAGTATGAGATCTGGTCATCATGAGAATGAGGTAGAAAAGGTGGCTAGGTACTTGGCTGGTTTGAGGTTTAACATACAGGATGAGTTAGTGTTAGCTAACCCTAAGAATGTGGAGGATTGTTATCAAATGGCAATCAGGATTGAAGAAAAGATGAATAGAGGACATGATAAGTCCATGAGAGGAAGAGGAAACAATAGGGGAAGAGGAGCAGCCCCTGCACAAAAGCAGACCAATGAGGGTCAAGAAGACACTGGTAAAGGACAGGGACAGTCTGATTTCAGAGGTGGATGGAAAGGTAATAGAGGAAGATTTGGAGGTGGTAGAGGTTCTACTACATTTTCAGGAAAATGTTACACCTGTGGTGAGTTTGGTCATCCATCTTTCAAATGCCCAGAAAATAAAGGTTCATCATCCAGAAATGATAGAACTAGTGACAAGAGAGTACAACTGGTACAAGAAGAGAAAGTAGAAGAAAGTGCACAGAGTTCAAATAGAGATCCTGCTAATGTTGGATATCCAGAGAGTGGAGAATCATTGATGCTAAGGAGAATTAGTTTGCAGGCATCAAAGGATATGATGCAAAGAAGAGCTCTTTTCAAGACCACATGCAAGAGTAAAGGTAAAGTATGTAAGGTTGTCATTGATACTGGTTCAACAGACAACATGGTATCTCAGGAGATGGTGGATAAACAGAATTTGGAAAGGATTCCACATCCACACCCTTACAAGACATCTTGGGTGAGTGATAGTCAATCACTTTTTGTCTCTGAATAGGCATATGTGGATTTCCAGATTGGAGCATATCAGGATAGAATCTTGTGTGATATTTTGCCTATGGAATGTTGTCACCTACTGTTGGGTAGACCATGGCAATTTGACAGAAGGGTACTGTATGATGGGTATGCTAATACCTACACCATCAAGAAGGATGGGAAGATTATTAAGTTGATGCCATTGCAGGCAAAAGCTGCAGTACAGAAGGCAGCCCAAATCATTTTAATGGGAAAGAAGGAATTTGTGCAGATGCCTAGAGGAGCAGGCATAAAGGCAGTTCAGGACACTGCAGGGAAAGGAGTTGTTCCAGACAACAAGTTGAAGACAGTTTCAGTTGTGACTGACAGGGGTCAGCAACAGGTGCAGAAACAGGTTTGCACACAGCAACCAGTTCAAAAGAATGACAAGGATGTTGTCATAGTTGGGACTATTGCTTGTCCTATAAAGATTGACAGGAAGATAGAGTTGAACATTTCAATAGTTCAAGAGGCAGTTCAGCCAGAGGTTCTGGTCAGGCAACCTGACAAACACAAGGTATGTGAGAGAAAAGCCTACATTGACAGGCATGAGGATTTACTTGCCAGAAAGCAAGTTACAGTGCAGAAGTCTTGGAGCAGCCAAGAGACAGCAGTAGACAAAGCTGGAACAGGGCAGAACATTGCACAGGCAAAGTGTAGAGGTGGAGGACTTCCATATCCTAACTCATGGGACATGAGTTATTTTCTTTTGGGGAGTATGGTGCAGAGGCACCTACCTAACAGCTGGCCTCCATGAGGCAGTTAGTTTGTGATAGGTCTTGTTTATGTTTCCAAGAAGGTCTGTTAAGACCAATTGCATGTAATAAGGTCACGGTGATCATGATAAGATCATGCTGACCAGGCTTTTGCTATTTTTAGTTAGTTGGTTATAACAGCTGTCATGCTGTAGGGTCCGGTTGGATCTCCCAGCCGCCTGGAGAGTTCCCAGCCGCTTGGAGTTGGGTCAGTAGTACTCGTAGGATAATCTATTTAAGCATGAGATCGGTTGATATTGCATATACAGAGAGATATCATCAATTGATAGTATAGTATTGTATTGCGCAGAGGAGCTTGAGTGTGCTATGTGAGGAACATCATATTGTATTGCATCTTTGAAATCAATAAAGATCATGTTTTCAGTTTCCTGTTTGATCCCCTTTGTGTAATCGATTTGCTGGTTTGGTGGCTTCATGGATTTACTGATCCATTCCACCGGTTGACCCGTCTGATCGGTGGAATGGCGATGTATAGTAGGGTAGGTTGTAGTTTGTTTGTTTACATGCAGGTGTGCAGGATCGCGGTCGACAGATGTTGAAGACCCTAGCATGGGTATGTGCTAGGTCAAGCTGATAAGATAGATTGTGGAAGATCACCCTGAGAGTGGATCAGGTCATCCCTGGAGGATCGGCGAAGTGAAATTTCGCTAAGTGAAGAAGTTCGTTAAAACGGCATCATCAGGATATTTCTGCAAATATCCTGTAGTCAGTTCGGATATCGTCATCCAGATAAGTGGAGGAGAGCATGATGCTTTCGATTGCATGAAGTGCAAGTGCGTCAGGGTGATCATCATCTGGAGGAGCCGAGGAGGAGCGTATCGGCATCAGGATCATCGCTCGGGAGTGCCAATCATCCGCATATCGCTAACAGATGCGGGAGTGAAAGTTTGTTTTTTTGACTAAGTGTTGAAGAGGTCATCAGGATATTGGGTGACGTCATCGTCATCAGGATATGACGTCATCGTCATCAGGATATTGAGATATCCCCCCTATGCGAGTTTATCCTGCTGTTGTTAAGTGCTTGGGTATCGGCAGAAGGCTGTATTAACATCATCAGGAGGTTTCGAGAGAACCGGATAAACCATATCATGATGTTGTTGCTTGTGTCGTCGGCTAGCGAAGCTTCGAAGGGAAGGTGCTGAAGTGGTCGTCATCAGGATATTTGAAGCAACCGGATATTTGATATCCTGCTGACGAAGGTGGTGTCGCATAACATGATGAGGCCGCTAGTCTTTGGCGCCCGATGAACAGTGCAACAGGAGGATGTTTGCGTTAGTTGAACATCATGATGATGATGTTAGGAGGAAAACGGAGGAGGTGAACAGTAGTCAGCAGGAGGATAATTGCGATCATCTGAAATATGATGATGATGCGGACAGTGTAAAGCGGAATATGATGATGATGGCGAAGATGATGACGATGAGGTTGGACTACAGACATCCATGCTATATGCGAAGGTTATAGTGTGGGTGCCTCTGCATCAAAGTCTATTAGATGTTGTAGTTGTAATGGCCTACTAGACATGTATGCATAATGGTGGAAGAATAGACAGGCACATGAACTTTTTGACAGATTGCCTCAAAGAGATATTATCTGATGGGATCTGGCTATTGTAGGATTGCACAAAAATGGATTTGTGGAATAGGCTTATAGAATCAGCTTCAACACTAAAATAACCAGAAATGTTTCACACATAAGAAGATATTCTAAACTCATTGATTGTTCTCACATCGGAAATAAAATCATAATAGAAATAAAAATCTCAAGTCGTATGGAATGCTAAGGTTCCAAATCAAATTGTAGTGTTTACAAACAAAAGATTCAATTCTAGTGGCAAGTTTATGAAGGTTTCTATGCACAAGTTTTGAAATCTAAATCCACAAAACATGATGAAAGTAATAGAATCCAAAGGAATAAAGCAAACTCCACAAAATCACATGCTATGGGTAATATAAAACCTAATTCCATGAAAATGCAACATTCTTAGCTTGAGCAAATGATATGCATTAGAAAATTCAACCTCATACCTGTACCTGCAACTTCATCCAGCAATTTTTCCTTGAAATTACACTTACCATTCCCCCCCTTTCACAGCAAAAATCTTTCCTTTATATTTGCAAAAGTGCAACCACAAAACGGGAAAACCAACCAACTCAACTAATTACCAAAATATTAAATTTATAAAGCTCATAGTTATAAAATAATTACCCAATCTAATTTTATTCACGTAAACGGGTAATTTATTTACCCCCACATTTACACAAACCATAATATTAATTATTATTAAGTTAACATTTCATACATATTAACAATAATTTATTTATATTTATTGGTTGGCAAATAACTTATTAAATCTAAATAATAATAATAATAATATCATGCTAATATTATAGTGGGTTAAATAATAGTATACTATATGTTATAATAATTTATATTGCACCACAACAAAATCTAGGCACATATCAATAACCCACTGAGCAAGAAAGATCTCGAATGCCAAATCAACACAAGTTCACAAGCCAGGGCCAAACTTGCACCAATAGGCTCCATCAAATATCAATCAGTTGCAAGACCTGACATACTGACAGGACTGACAGGTTGAACTAGACATGTCATGCATCCTGATCGAGGATGATGACTTGGGATGTGGGACCTTAAGTTATCTCTGGAACAACTTATCCATTGGGTTTAGGGCACGCTCAGACCTGTTAATTCAGGTGGAGTCGATGCCAGATACCTGTATCCTACAACAAATGACACAGTCAAGCATATATAGACACACAAGCTGACACTGGGTGAAAAAGGGATCACAATATCAGAGGGCACTCGCAAGCAAGTGATGCAACATCATCCTTTCCACATCCGATCAATCTAGATTAAATAACACATAACCATAACCAAGTCAAATCTACCTCATTATCTAAATAGAAACATACATTGAACATTTAGGTGCATGAAATTGAATAAGTCTTAGAAGTACCATCGTGATGTTGTTTACCTTACCTTACCTTAATTATTCCCATTATTTTACCTTCATATTCATAAGCCTTGATCAGTCCACCTGTACATCCAAGGTGAGAGTGGAGGGGCACTACATCCTCCCCCCCTAAAACTTGACTTACTACTGGAAGTCACAGACTAAGGTGGAAAGATAACACATTAGTATTACAATTTTCTATTGCCAACATATGCATTCACATTAAGCAATTGTTCCCAAGACAAGTACAATCGTTCAATACAGGCATAAAAGGCATCAATTCCTTACCTTAAAGGTGTATCATGTAATCTACTTATGACCAATCACACGTATTTTGAGCATTTCATTCGATTCAGTGATCTGTGTTTACATATTATCAAGGAAAATTACATCTCATTTCCTATTTCCACCGTGGTTCTGACTAATTACCAAGCATTCAAGTACAATTCTCTGTAGAGTCCTCCCTTGTACACACTATCAAAGGTTTGAAATGAACATGATAGATCAACACTTGACACAATACAGGGCTAACAAAAACAAACATTTGAAATAGTCACCATCAAAGTTTTAAAGAAGGTGAAAACCCAAGTGGGAAAACAACCAAATCCAATCTTAAATCACAAAATGCCAGCAATTTCCAACAATAACTCAAGTATAGAAAAGAGTTTTGGTGACCACTCCCGTCATAAGAAATTTCAAGGAAAACAAATTCACTGTTAGCCCCTAACAACACATGAATCAACCATCAAAAATTTCAAATTAACCAAATTGCAAACAAATCCACATCACAATGTAGCTAAGTTTAGTCACAAAAAGGGAATATCTGCTACACAACATTCAGGACACAAGGTCTAGAATACGTTAGAGAACGTATGCCAACACATAGATAATTAGGTTATCCACATCCTCATACCTAAACAATTTTTATACAAGGATTTATGACAACAAAATAATTACTTATTTACAACAATTTCTACCTTTATTGCAATACAATTTCTTTTCTTCTGGAACACTAGAGACCACAAGAGAAACTCACGACCTCATCAATCAGTAAATACTAGCATTCAAGAAACATACACATATTGTTAAATATATCATCACATTCTCATAAAAGAAGGGGAGAGAGCACATGGCAGAAGCATAAGTAAGACAAGGCATAAAGAATTTATCTCTTCCAAAAACAAGAAACAAGTTTGTAAATTTATCCACCTTCTAACACCATACTAAGGCACATAGGTGAAAGGTACTACTACTAACTCACCATAAGGAGAAAATCATTCAACCTAAAACAACAACAAGAACTAGAGATCCCAGTGTTACAAACTTGGCTTTGATACCAGATGTAACGCCCCGCCATGAAACTTTAGAGAACAACACATTTATGCCATATGCAACAGGATAATTTTTTTTTAAAAGATAGAAATAACAACGTAATAGTAACACATCATTTAAACTAATGACTTGTCCTCTAAGATAACATGGTTGCACTACTTAACAAAACAATTAACATAATCTAACACACGGCATGAATTAACATCAGTAACTCATTGTAAACCTAATGCTCTAAATCAATAAACATTTACATTTACATAACATCATATAAGTATTCATCAGGATCTAGTACATAGTCACAATTTCTCCTGACATATGAATACAACATTACATTGTTACATTATCATCTTCTGAATACATATGAATACATACATTATGAATAATCTGATACACAGGATAGCACATGAGCATAATAACTGTCTCCATAAATAGGTACACGATTTGAATCTGCTACAGGAGTTACCACCTTCTTGCACACGAACAAAGGCAAGGAGAAACCAATGGAGATAAAACACATCCACCTGACCATGTGGAACCCTAAGGTCCACCCCCCGTGCTAGGAGATAACATAAGGTCCCAAACATCAACCAGTCAGGTAGACAATTAACTAACATGTACAAGAACTGAACATGACTCCATCACAACACATGACAACATCACAAGCAACTCAAAATCACTTCCAGAGGCAACACACGACGAATGGGGAGAGTACAACTAGGGAAAGCTAGGCTGCAGTAGGAAGAGTGTCATCGCATGGTCCTAACATGGGTTACCCAGGCTATCTCTCACTAGAAACCGACCCCCATCTATGGTTACCCTGGCAGCCTCTCTCTAGGTGCCGGCCCCATAGCGTGACACATGCGGAATCAACCTTCCTCTCATGAGGACAAGGAAGTTGATCTTGCCAACCAGGCCTTCTCCACCCATCCTTAGTATAAACAAGCACTACAGGCATGGGAGAGGAATTCCAATTATCTTGTTTAATGTGAATTACTACCCAACCCTCTAATTCATTAATTAGGTTATCACTTGATTACTAACTTTCAATGGGTTACCCTGGCTAGCCACTTTGGGCACCGGCCCCACATTGAAAACCACTCCCCTACCTGCATCTAGAAACCCTAACCATCAAGCAAGACAATTACTATCTTAATGATAAGTATATATAAAACAATGCAAGGCATTTACCTTCTTGCATACAAAACATAATCACAATGACCAACCTATACATCATTGTCCCAAAACTTTCTATTGATCAATCACAATAACCATAACAATACACATCCCAAGCAAGGCATGGGTCATCTTACTCGCAAATCTCAACCATGAACAAAATAGTTTCTCATTACGATTACCAAGATCTCCCCATTACAATACTACACACAAACTCGACGCCAACACCTCCTTGAAGGAGATTTAAACCCATCATAATATATTCACAACACAATATGCACAACATTTCACATTATTGTTTACCAAGACCCACATACATAGACAAAAGACATCATGTTCTTACAACATCCTGATTTCAAGACACCCATCAACAGAATACCTACCATCAAAGTGTATTCAACCAATAGCAAGATTACATATACACAAGAATCATACAATGACTACCCTCTTAGCCTCTGGAATCAACTTCCACTAGACCCCACTGTAACACAACAATCCCACATCGACATCCACTCTAAAACGCACAGCTTCATTAAATAGACAAATCCAATTAAAATCCCATAAGTGCAATATAAAATATGACATACTAACCATGGGTCTTTGAGACAGTAACATTACTCAGAAGATGCCCAATTGATAGTTGTTAATAAGATATTCCACAATATGCATTTTATCTTTAACACACACACACACATAAACCCTTATTGTCACCTTACCAATGCATTACAACATAAGGTCCACTATTAACCAATTAAAACACATTTTCCATACAAACGATAGGTTCACTGCTAACCCAAAATCAAGTAAAGCATTACCTCGTTTCACTAGTTTTCTTATGTAATAATTTATCTGATAAAGTTCTATTCCATTTACTTACATAAATAGTGAATATGTAAGTAGATGGTTTGAGGTAGAATATTATTACTAGGCAACAACATAGGATCTGCCATATGATCATAACCAACTATGTTACACGCATAAACCAAATCAATTAAATTACCAATTAATTCCAACCCCTTGGTATGGTTGAGGGCTCATTAGTCACAATCTACAATATGAATAATTGAATCTCTTAGTGCATCTCCTATAAAAGTTAGTAAAAGATCTAACAATGTCTCTAAAATTAAACTAAATAGATCAAAAGAGTCTACACTTACTACTCAACACAACACACACGCATGACCAATTTGATACAACAATATCATGGAAGAAAACTAGAAACCAACTGTGTGCATGCATAAACCATCAAGGCTAAACAATAATTAACTATTGATCAATGAGGATCATGTACACTAGGCAATAATTGTAATATTTTGCATCATATAGCCTCAATGTAAAACATTAGCATAATGACCATGAAGCTACATCATTGAGTAAAATCATTAAATCTCTAAAACCTAAGAAGTTCAATGCTAAAACCCATACCTTCAAACTTGTTTTCTATTTATTCAAAGACTCCATCATGATTGGTAAACTGTTTCCATTAATATTAAATTAATGTTTAAGAGTATATACTCACCCCTAGATACTATTTATACCATCTCTAATTCACTAGATGAAACCTAGATTCATTTTATTTCTCTTTCTAAAATATTTCTTGTTTGCAATAAAGAAGAATTACAATTTTAAATTCCAAAAACTATATAAACATAGCTCATTAATTGACTAAAATAATTATGTAAAAAGGATATACTTAAAGGGATGGTTAATATAGCTAGATTGAATAGCTCACCAAGTCCGGTTGATGAACACAATCACAATACATTGACAATTTAATTTAATTAGGGTAATGACCAACATAAAGTGAATCTATCACAACAATATAGAACAATAGTATTAATTTACCCTACTAAAGATATCTCAAGTTCAACATTCCTAGTAAACCTATCAAGTAAATTAACTATCAAGAAATCATAATTACTCCTCTAAGAATCATATATTATGCCTTATCACCCTAGTGACAAAACAAGAATCAACTCTACACAATATAAACATTATTAAAACCAATTAAGAAATTAAGACACTGGCATTGATATAACGTTTACACAATTACCCCATGGCAAAATTATATACATCTAAGCTAATTGAACGTTAATGATTAAAAAAGTCAAGAAGATTTTTGTACAAGGAAAGAAAGCTGCCACAACAAAGAAATTTAAAAACTTTCCAATAATACTACGATAATTAATAAGCAAGGTGAGGGTACATAGATAAGGCACGTGATCTGTCTGACAAAATATCTCAAAAAAAGTCATTTTACATGATGCAAGGCTTACAGGTTTAACACGAGATTGGGTGCACCTATTTACACCCTTGAATGACTACAAAGGTTTATTACACAGATAAGTGATCTTGTGCAACTATTTAACATCTATGCTAATCCTTGAGTTTACAGACAATTTTCTATAATGGACTGATCATAGTTTTTTTTTTTTTTAAGAAAACATCTACAATACAGAATATAATATAATGCCTCTTACAATTTCTAAGAGAAACTTTCTAACATAAGTCTTGACAAAACAAAAGATCTTATTAACCGATAGACTAACATATGTGAGCATGTTTTTGGCCGAAAGCCTCAAAGAGGTGAACTCTCATAGAACGCAAACCTGGCAGGATATACACAAAATGGATATCCATAAAAACCTAAACAAAGGTCATTGCCAGACGTTATAGTTAGAGTGCACTGGTAGATAGCTTGCACAACATGGGAGCATAGACAAAGCACGTGAACTAATTGATAGGATGCCTTGTGAATGAGAAATGGTGCAGAGCGCTTGTACATGTATGCAAAATGTGGAAGCAATAAACAAGGCACGTGAATCGTTTGACGGTGTGCCTCATAGAAATCTGCACTCATAGAATACATTGACGGCAGGACAAGCACAAAATGGATTCGTTGATTAGGCTTTAAGAATTTTCAAGAAAATGCAATTTGTAGGTGTAAAACCAGACACTGACTCAACTTTTGCCAATGCTCCTCTGCCAGCGTGGGAACTTTGGGACAGGTAATGGACATCCATCAAAGCATAAAGGAAGGCAATTTTTTTTGTCAGATATTAAAACAACCCTTCTACAATGAATTAAGTTGATGTGCATCCAGATGAAACGGGTGTAGAAAAGCGAATGGATCTGTGCAACTTTCTTATTGAAGTAGCATCTAACTCAACAACCTACCTTTATAAACTTCTGCTGGTAAAGAATGGAATAAAGCCTAAAATCAATCTGCAAGATGGAAACCATAAGGAATATATGGAAGAGATTCACAATAATCTGTAGGGCCAGCCACCCATGACTTCTCTTGCTTGTGTCATTTAATGAAGGAAAATTTATCAGTAAAGTTGCCTTGCCTATGAGGTGAAGTCCGTGAAACTACCTATGTCTGATTCCAACGAGGAGTGGCTAAAAAGAGAATCAATATTTCAAAACCATATCGTCACAGGAGCAATGATTAAGCAGGCAGGACCACACTCAAAAATGTCTCTTCCACCTATTTACTAGCACTTGCACCCATAGTGGTGCAGGAGCACCTACCTGACAGCTGGCCTCCATGAGGCAGTTAGTTTGTTTTGAGTCTTGTTAATGTTTCCAAGAAGGTCTTATAAGACCAATGCATGTAATAAGGTCATGTTGACCATACTTTACTATTTTTAGGTAGGTTGTTAGGACAACTGTTATGCTGTATGTCTGGTTGGATCCTCCCAGCTGCTTGGAAGCTCCCAGCCGCTGGGAATCGAGTGGTAGTACTCGCAGGAAATCCTATTTATGTAGTAGGATCGGTTGGTATTGGATATCATCGATCATCGATCAGACTTTGCACAGAGTGAGGCAGAGGGAGAGACAGAGTATTGTATTTGCATCTTTTGAAATCAATAAAGAGATCCTGTTTTGTCCATTCTCTGTTTTGGATTCCATTGTGTGATCGATTTGCTGTTTTGGTGGTTGCATGGATTCGCTGATCCATTCCACCGGTTGATTCATCGAATCGGTGGAATGGCTATGTACAGTAGTTTAGGGTTTAGTCTGCATTTTGTGTTTGTTTGCATGCAGGTGTGCAGGATCATCGTCGAGAGGTGTTGAGAACCCTAGCATGGGTATGTGCTAGGTCGTGCTAGGAGTTAGAGTCTGGAAAGTTGCCCTAAAAGCAGATCGGGTCATCCCAGGAGGTTCGGCGGATCGAAATTTGCTAAGGTTGGAAAATCCTTCGCAACGGCATCATCAGGATATTTCTGTGTATATCTTGCAGGTACTCCGGGTGTCATCCAAGTAGATGAAGGTGAGCATGATGCAATCGTTGGCATAAGGGGAAAGCGTTTCGGGGTGATTATCATCAGGTGTTGCCGAGGAGGAGCGTATCGGCATAAGGTAGAAGATCAGGTTGATAAAACCATCGCGGGCCGATAATGTTAAGTTTGGTCGACAGCAAGATATTGAAGGAACTGCATGTGACGTCATCGTCATCAGGATAATCGTCATCAGGATATCGGGGCAGCATGATATTGAATGAGCTGCATGTGACGTCATCATCATCAGGATAATCGTCATCAGGATATCGGGGTGACGTAAGCATCGAAGGAAGGGTGCATGAGGTTGTCGTCATCAGGATATATGGGAGGAACCGGATGTTCTATATCCTGCTGATGAACATGATGTTGAACATCATGATGATGAAGATAGAGGTTGGCGGTAAGATGAACAGTGAACATCAGGAGGATGTTTGCGCTTGCCGAATGTGATGAAGCTGCCGACAGACGAAGAGTCGAAGGTTTGGCTGCAGGAGGATATCGGTCGGTAGAGAAAATATGATGATGCTGACAGTGTTAAGGGAAATATGATGATGATGATGAAGGGTTGTAGACATACATGCTGTATGTCAAGGTTTTAGTGTGGATGCCTCTGCATCACATAGGAGGTTCAAGGAATACACCAATTGGAACAATCAACAAGAAAATATACCAGTGTGAGTGTAATTAGGGCATGAAATGATATTCTAGGAAATACACTGATGAAAACAACCAACAAGTTTGGAAAATTTTCTGGCATGAATTCATGTACGGCGTGCGACAATATTTCTGGCCTGCGTGAGAAAATTTTAACGAATGAGCTGGGTGAGGGCAGTTAGAGTGAAAGTGGCAATAATAATAACAGTAGGAGAATGTGGAGGCCAGACAAGGCACATGAATTGTGCAATATAATGCCTTATAAATACAAGGTCATGTGGAAACACAAGGTGCCAGATTTGCACAAAGTGGATTTGATGAAAAAGGCATTAGAAACTTTCAATCAAATGCGATTGGCAGGCTTAACACCAAATTCACAACCTTTTTCAAGATTCTCCTCCTTGCACGCTGCCTACGGCAAAATGGAAGCCTTGGAACATGTATGGATATCCATCATAGCATAAGGGATAGAGGAAGTCTGTCAGATGTTGTATTTGTAATGGCCTACCAAACATGTATGCATAATGGTGGAAGAATAGACAGGCACATGAACTTTTTGACAGATTGCCTCAAAGAGATATTATTTGATGGGATCTGGCTATTGTAGGATTGCACAAAAATGGATTTATGGAATAGGCTTATAGAATGAACTTCAACACTAAAATAACCAGAAATGTTTCACACATAAGAAGATATTCTAAACTCATCGATTGTTCTCACATCAGAAATAAAATCATAATAGAAATAAAAATCTCAAGTCATATGGAATGCTAAGGTTCCAAATCAAATTGTAGTGTTTACAAACAAAAGATTCAACTCTAGTGGCAAGTTTACGAAGGTTTCTGTGCACAAGTTTTGAAATCTAAATCCACAAAACATGATGAAAGTAATAGAATCCAAAGGAATAAAGCAAACTCCACAAAATCACATGCTATGGGTAATATAAAACCTAATTCCATGAAAATGCAACATTCTTAGCTTGAGCAAATGTTATGCATTAGAAAATTCAACCTCATACCTGTACCTGCAACTTCATCCAGCAATTTTTCCTTGAAATTACACTTACCATTCCCCCCCCTTTCACAGCAAAAATCTTTCCTTTATATTTGCAAAAGTGCAACCGCAAAATGGGAAAACCAACTAACTCAACTAATTACGAAAATATTAAATTTATAAAGCTCACAGTTATAAAATAATTACCCAATCTAATTTTATTCACGTAAACGGGTAATTTATTTACCCCCACATTTACACAAACCATAATATTAATTATTATTAAGTTAACATTTCATACATATTAACAATAATTTATTTATATTTATTGGTTGGCAAATAACTTATTAAATCTAAATAATAATAATAATAATATCATGCTAAATATTATAGTGGGTTAAATAATAGTATACTATATGTTATAATAATTTCTATTGCACCACAACAAAATCTAGGCACATATCAATAACCCACTGAGCAAGAAAGATCTCGAATGCCAAATCAACACAAGTTCACAAGCCAGGGCCAAACTCGCACCAATAGGCTCCATCAAATATCAATCAGTTGCAAGACCTGACATACTGACAGGACTGATAGGTTGAACTAGACATGCCATGCATCCTGATCGAGGATGATGACTTGGGATGTGGGACCTTAAGTTATCTCTAGAACAACTTATCCATTGGGTTTAGGGCACGCTCAAACCTGTTAATTTAGGTGGAGTCGATGCCAGATACCTACATCCTACAACAAATGACACAGTCAAGCATATATAGACACACAAGCTGACACTGGGTGAAAAAGGGATCACAATATCGGAGGGCACTCGCAAGCGAGTGATGCGATATCGTCCTTTCCACATCCGATCAATCTAGATTATATAACACATAACTGTAACCAAATCAAATCTACCTCATTATCTAAACAGAAACATACATTGAACATTTAGGTGCATGAAATTGAATAAGTCTTAGAAGTACCATCGTGATGTTGTTTACCTTACCTTACCTTAATTATTCCCATTATTTTACCTTCATATTCATGCGCCTTGATCAATCCACCTGTACATCCAAGGTGAGAGCAGAGGGGCACTACACATGTGAATGAGCCATAGTCTTGAACATATAATAAACTTCATACATAAATGAAAAAAGTATATTAATATGTAAGATGTTAGGTTGTAACACACTTACAAGATAAATATTAGCCATAGTAGGATAATAAGCTCATCCCACAAACACAACATATGAAAGCAATGACTATGCCTCAATCCATACTGCATTGTAACATACCAAGATATAGAAAATCAAGGCAGCTTTGAATATGCATTAGAAAGGAACAAAAGATAAACCAAAAAGAAAAAGACCGACTGAAAAAGTAAACATGCAACCAACATATTCTCTTGCCAAAGAGATTGCTCAGGGTAGATTGGTAGATAAAACCTTATTGTAGGAAAGATATATCAGTTAAAGGTTGTTGGTCTAATCTAGGATAGATGGATTGATGTAGCAGATGTGGCAAGTGGTATGTTGGATAACATATGGCTTTATGAGTAGTGTTTTTGCTTCATGTTTGATTAAGTACCTTAGCTTTCATAGGATGCATAGTTTGTTTTCTACTTGAGTTAGTCAAGTTGGGGTGATAGAATGGATTGTGATAGGTGGAAGACAAGAAAGATGGAAGTGTTTGATGGATTGGGATGGAGATGATGATTTATGATTATTTTTGGGATTTTTTTTATATTTTTTTGAATGTTTGTGGGATTTTCTAGATTTTTGAATGTTATGGTTGACATGGGATTGCATTTGGATAGCCTTAGTACTAGATACCGATGACCAGGGAAAACTAGGTCTAGATGCAAGGAGAAAGATGAGATTAGATAAGTGAACAAAAGGATAGGTGATAGCAAATAGGATGGAAGACCCATGATAGAAGGATGAATAAAATAATAGGCAATAGTGGATGGAATGGATAAGGCACTACTTAGGATGTGATCACCAAAGACTATGTTGCATAGGAATAACATGCCCCATTATAGGTATAATGCTTAGGATTTTACATGATAAAGCTTATGATGATACGATTGATTGGAATGGTTGGAAATGATGAGGTATATCAAGAGATTTTCAAAGCATGTTTCAACATTTTTTCTCCTATCTTTATCAAGATTAAAAAGGAGGAAAAAGGATGGATTGGATCAAGGGGATAATTATGTGGATATAATGGATAAGGAAGATATGAGAGGAAGGATAGGTAGAAGTAATGATAGGATCGGTAGATGAGACAACATGACCCAAGTGTAAGGTACATATACAATCAACCTACACATGATGCCTATTTGCCAGGTTTTCATCATGGTACTTATCCAAGGTTGCCAGGTTTTCACCATTGGATGAAGGGATTTCTCTTTACTATTTTGATTTTTTTCTTTTTCTTTTTTTTGACTTATTTGGATGGGATGGTAGGATCAGGACTCAAGTGTCTATTTTGAATAGAAAGGTAATATGTTAGCACTTTAATGCTTTTTTGCACATGGAATATATCATGTAGCATTATGTTCATAGATGTTGGTAGATATGGGAAGATGGAAATGGAAAGGCTAGTGGGTTATGATGTGGATGATGTATGGAGATGGAGGGATAAATTGATGATGGAACAAAAGCATGGACCATAGTGGTATGATGGGGGAAATATGGAGGATAAGGGATATAAGATAGGGGGATAGAGGTATGTGAAAATGGCATGGAATTGTGGGAAACCAAGACCGATGGTTGTACACACCGAAATGGATTTTGAAGCTTTTGACTAGGATGGGGAGTGGAGAGTAATGAGAATTAGGATACGGAATTTGGAACCTGTCGATTTAGGTATTTAGGAACCCAAATAAAATTAGGATTTGCAGGATTTTTTAATGGGGAGCAGGAATTTTGAAATTAGGGGATAAATTGAGATGTGGATGCTTTATTTGACTCAATAGCTTGTTTCTTGGGGACCCACACCATTTTCATTTTTTTTTGTGTGTGGGTGTATGCAGCATTGGATTTGTTAATGGGGAACGAGATTTTTGGAATTTGGGGATAGATTGAGATATGGATGCTTCCTTTTGGGTAATTGCTTGTTGCTTAGAGACCCACACCATTTTCATTTTTTCTTTGAGGTATGTGGGTGTATGCAGCTTTTGAGATGGAATTAGCTTTGCATTTGTGTATTGATGCCCTATGGCATGATATTATTGAGGCTTTTGCAAATATTCTATTATATATGTGGAAGCATCCAAATTTTTATTTTGGAATCTCATGGGATTAGGAAAAGATTCATATGTGGCTAATGTGTGCATTCATTGGGAATGATTAGGAATGATAGGGGATATAAGGGGATGAGATGTGTGTATGGAGGAATGAGTATACTGATGAGTGAAGAGATTAGGGGATGGAAGGATGGGAATATTAGGAGTTGGAAAGAGTGGAGGAAGAGTGGATGGAGGGAGATGTATGGTCACATGCTTTTGCAAATGGTATGATGATAGAGGAGGGATGGAGACATATGAGTGAGAGGTACGATAAGGTGCACCGAGATATGGAGTGGAAGAAGTAGCTAGAGAGGGCATGGAGGTGGTACCAACATCATTAGATTGTTTTTATTGGGACGAAAAACCAAGACCATGTGCTTGAGGATGGATTATGACATGGATGGGATCTAAGATACCCTGTTCATGAAGGCCTAAACCTTTGCCTTGATAGTTCATGTTTTTGAACATACAGTATGCAATGGGATGTTTGTTTTGGAAACAAGATGTGAGTCTATTATTTGATTTGGAAAGTGAAGTGGTAGATAGTGGTGGTTGTTCTACTAAGGAAGAACATTCATGGATGGTGGTAAGACCAAGAGGATGGGATAATGGATTTGGAATGGGATAATGGATGACTTGCGATGCTTAGATCTTGACTAACCTTATGCTCAATAGGAGATGAAAGGATAGGATCCAAGGTATCTTTTTAATTATCTATGTCTTCTTGGGGATCAAGTGTCTCATCTTGAGAAGAGGGTGTTGTGGATGGATGGATAGAAGTAAATTGGATAGCTGGCTCATGGATGGTTATAGGATTATGGATAGGATCAATATGTGCATGGATGGTTATAGGATTATGGATGGGTGAAGGGACAATCTGTTGCTCATATAATGCATAAAGTTGGCTAGGAGGATCATCATGGTTCTCTTGATCATAGCTAGGATCTTGATCATAGATGGGATCTTGACCATAGATAGGATTGAGTGTGCAATGGATGGGATCAATTTGCTCATGTATATGATCTTTATCATAGATAATATATTGATCATTGAAAAGATATAGGTTATGGATGGGTTGGATGGAGGTGATTTGATCTTGATTTAGATAAAGGGTTGGCATTTCCACATCCTTTAGATTATACTCTTGACATAGCTCTTGATAGGTTGTGAACTATATGAGGTATTTGGAGGACTAGGTATGTTGTTTGAAGGCTCTTTGATAGGATCTTGGATAGGTATTTGATTGGATGATGATGGAGATGGTTGATTCCTTGTTAATAGCCATTGGGTCACATTCTTCATAAGAGTATTGGTAGATGGACAATATAATGGATGGATAATAATGGTGGATGGTGTTGTAGGCTTAGGATTATGAGGGATAATAGGGTTATTGGATGGATTAGGATTAGGTGTGAGTAGGTCCATGGTGGAGAGATAAAAGGAGTGGAATATGTTGTAGGATTAGGGTTTTGACTTTGATTAGATGGAGGGTTAATAGGGTTATTAGATATACAAGGATTGGACTTAGATGGTTTTATCAAGGGTAACTCAAGCAATTGCACTTGGACCAATTGTTGTAGGGTTATCTACCAAGAATCTTTTTGTGGAAGATTGGAGGAACATGGGGACGAAGGTAATGAAGGGATTGATAGATTAGAAGTCAATGGACCAATGGACTATGATAGGGACTACATGGTAGTGTGGGGATAAGATTAGTAGCCTCTTGTATGGGTATTTGATTGGATAATGATGTGGGATACCCATAGGATGCATAAGCTAGAGTGGTGTTCCCCTTGTCAAAGGTATCATAAGGACTTAAGGACACTTGATTTTGGTGCAAAGGAAAACTTGCATGTTCTTGTTGTAAAGGACCTTTATATTCTTGTAAATGGGTTTGATGATGAGTTGAAAAGTTGGAATAAGGAGTTGGATGATCATGGGGTGGATTTTGTAGGGTTTAAATGGGATTGGTTGATGTAGAATTGACATGATATGTGGGTAGGCTAGGTTGGTATGATGATGAAGGTGACACATGGGATTGAGTGGGAATTTGCTTATATTGTATTTGTATTGGTTGATTTTGGGATTGGTAGGTGGCTATGAATTGTTGGAGTTCGACGAGGATTTGTTGTATTTGAGATGATCGGTGTTGTTGAAGTGTTTGGATGATGGTTTGTATTCTTTGTATGGTTTGTTGGTCTAGGGGTTGTGGATTTTGGTGAAGTGTTTAAATGATGCCTTGGAGTTGTGGTATTATGGTCTTGTTCTCTAGTGTTGGCAAAGAGTTACAAAGGTGTTGAAGTCTTCATATTTGGGCTTGTTCTTTAAGATATGCCTCAAGGTCTACAACATTCTCATGATCATTGGTGCTAGAAAGAGGGCCTCCTCGAAGTATGACTTTGGGTTTTGGATTTGACTTAGGTTTATGGATTATCATGACCATTTTCACAAGTGATGGATTAGATGGGGTTCAAGAATAGGTTTAGATTGGGTTAGGATTGGATGATTTAGAATTGGATTAGGATGAAGATGGTCTCATGGTTGATGGAATAGATCTGATAGTGTTATAAAATGCTAGCTCAGATGGTATTTGATAAAAGATTTAAATTTCACTATGTCCTGGGTTAGACGATGAATGTTTTCTAGCAGAAACCAAAAGCATGGAATTGTGGTTCAAAAGCATGGAACTATCAACCAAAATTACAGAACTATGCATCAAAAGGATGAAACTGTGGTTCAAATGCATGAGACTATGCACCAAAAGCACAGAACTGTGCACCAAATGCACAGAACTGTGCACCAAACGTGCAGAACTGTGCACCAAAACCATGGAAATATGGTTCAAAAGCACATTTTTTGTGACAGTGAGTTTTCAAGGTCAAATTTGATAGATTTTTATTAGATTTGGAAAGGATTGATTTGACAAGAGAACAAACATAGTAAACAAAGTGGTCAAGGACTGACATGACATATAGTGTATGTTCAAGACTCACAAAAAAGCCCAAGTTTTCACAAGTATACCATAATTGACAAATAGATCAAGCACTTTTATTCCTAAGGACAAGCTTCATTGCGATACATCAGCCCAAAACTTGGAATCTCTATCAACTCAAGTGTCAACACACCTAGAGTGTGTGTGTACACTTTTTCATCTTTGTGACAGAGGATAGATAGGGACCTCTAGGACTAGAAGGATGACCCAATCACCCTTTCCCTAGAAAGCTACAAGTAGCTTATTGTATACCAGTGATTTCTATCTAATCACAAGGGAGCCTTATGGTGAGTAATCTTGGGGGTAAAACCTTCTATGCCCTTGCACTAAAAATTACTGCAACATTCGGAGGTAGATTGGGTAGTCACTAGCTATGTGGTTTTTAGTTACTTTGGGAGACCAATACCTTGCGAGCATTTCGAAAGCTAATAAAAGGTTTTGCCAACTTTAATAGGAATGCAATATACCCTACACAAGTGCAAAATTTATTTCACAAGAGTGTTATGTATAATTCCTTTCAAATTGGCACCTTACGGCAAGGCTAATGTTGGTTAGGACTTGGATTTCACCTCAACTAATTTATATAGTGGTCTAAAGGAAAGATCTTCTTAGTTCATCCCTTTTAGATGAAACGCAATCCAAAAGTAGGCCATTCTAAAGGATAAACTGAAAATAAAAGATAGATGAGTCTGGTTCTTTGATCACCCAAGTTTTCACAAGGGGAGAGCATATACCTATTGAAATCTTGAAAAATCAACATGAAGGAAATGACAACAAATGAAAATCAAATGAACGCAAACCTCATATCAACTCACGATCCATTGATAAGGTGGAGAATGCTGCACCTGAAGCACTCTAGCTTTACCCAAAGAGATGAATGTTGATTGCTTGATTATGTAGCATAAGGATAGGATAGGGATCGGTAGATGGAAGATTGGATGAATTCAAGATAGATAGATGAGAGATTGAGAAGAAGTTTTGACAGTATGTGGATACTAGAAGAATATTCCTCTTTCAAATGGCTTAGAGGAGGCTAGCTTTATAGAAAAAGGCAAATTCGAATGAACGGTTGTGATTGAGAGTTATGTTGGAGGATATGGACGGTCAAGATTGACTAGGGTTGGATCAGGGTTTCCCACTCAAAGAGAGATTGTAGTCACATGACAAGTGTGCAAAGGAGAATAAAAGGAGTCTAATTCAAATTTGAATTAGTTTGACATGTGAAGGCCTATTAAGTGGAAGATGGAGACATGCGACATATGTCGCAATGTGATGAGAGGTGAGGTAATAATTCAAATTTTTAATTTGAATTATGTGAGACATGTGAAGGGGGATTATTAACTAAACAAATGGGATTTATTTAGTTAATTGGAATGTGATCAAGTGGGATTAATTAAATAAAGTGGGTTTATTTAATCAATCAGGAAGATGATTAAGATGGGATGAACTAGGACCTAGGGATAAATGGGATTAAGTGGGATGAGGTTAGATGAACTAGGATGAACTAGGACCTAGGGGACATATACAAGTTCATGTCGACAATGTGTTGTGTAACTAGGACCTAGGGAAAAGACATACAAGGTCATGTGTAAACAAGACCTAGACAATTTTTAGTGTCTACATTTGCCCCTCTTTGAGATGATGTTACGAGATGATAAGATTTATGTCGAGTAGCATCATTTCAATGAAGCTAAGGAAATAGATAGAGGAAAAGGATAGGGTGATGATGCCTCCTCGAGAGGATAGGCGGGTTGGACAAACATGGGTATGCTCTAGAAATGAAAGGAATGGAAAAAGATAAAGGAATGGATAGAAGAAATGGAAGGATGCATTATGCTGCAATGAAAGTGAGCAACCATGATGTTTGATGTTGCACTAGACGTTATGCACCAAGGTATAATGACCAAGGTGATGATGTGTCTCATGCCCTAGTGTAACACAACCTTGTCTAGATATAAGATATGAATATTAGCTTGGTTGGATTTAGATGCAAATGCAAGATAAAATGATAACACACACAAGCAAGCAAGCATGCACAAATGATACAAAAACAAACAAGGTATTTCCCTTGTCAAGATGTAAACTAATGATCAATTGATTGATTGATTGATGATTTGATAGTGTTGTCATGGCAGGGAATGATATATCCCTAGATCAACACAAAGATGTGGGAACGATATATCCCATTGATGATAATGATGATGATTGATTAATTGATTTGGCTTACAACAAGATTAGGATCAAGACCAAGGATGTAATTGGATAATTTGGCTTGATTGATTAACTTGATTGGTATGGATAAAGGATAACTTGTATTTGGATCATTGATTGGATTTTGTGAAGATTGATTTGATGAAGTGATGAAGATAGATGATAGAAGAATGATGAAAGAAGAAAGAGGAATATCATCTTGTGCCTGAATCTAGGCACTTCCTTCATGCTCTAGACTGCCTACATATCCATTTCCATAGGATCAAGGC
Source organism: Cunninghamia lanceolata (assembly GCA_027924645.1). Taxonomy (NCBI): domain Eukaryota; kingdom Viridiplantae; phylum Streptophyta; class Pinopsida; order Cupressales; family Cupressaceae; genus Cunninghamia; species Cunninghamia lanceolata. The sequence continues at coordinate 16,718,272 of BSBN01001807.1, read as the reverse complement.
ACTTATGATGGAAATGAGATGTAGTTTTGATTTTATGTTTTTATTGATGGTGATGATATGGATTGGAGTGATGTGATTATGGATTGATAGATTGGCTTGATTTGATGATTTGATTGGATTTGTTTTGATTTGGACTATTGATTTGATTGATGACTTGGATTGATTGGATGGATTGATTTTGATGATGATTGATCTTATTGCTTGGATTTTCAATGGATATTTGATTTTTTTGTATCTTTGAAATGTTTTTCTTTTTTTTGGATTTTTAAAATGTTTTGATTTTTTGGGATGTTTGAAATGTTTTGATTTTTTTGGCTTTTGAAATATTTTGATTTTTTTGTATTCTGGAATATTTGAACGTCAATGGATTTACAATTTGAGTAGCCTATATGCTAGATACCAATGACAAGGGGAACCAAGTCTAGGTGCAAGGGAATGAATGGGATTGGACAAAAGGATGGATGATAGTGGATAGATGAAAGGATCGCGATAAATGGATAGGATAAAAGGATAGGCTATGGAATGAAATGGATATAGGTGTAAAAGAGCAAGGATGTGATCTCCAAGGACTATGTCACATAGGAATAACATGCCCCATTCTAGGTAGTAGACTTAGGATTTTTCAGGATAATGCTCAGCACAATGGGATGATAGGAAGGATTGGATAAGATGGATAAATGGGTAATGACTAGAAGATAATGATAGGATTGGATTGGAAAGGACCATAGGATAATGTCAAGAGATATCCAAAACTTGTTTCAACATTTTGCCGCCATTCTTTATCAAGATCACAAGGAGGAAAGGAGGATGGATGGGTTTGATATGATAGGAATGTGAATGCAATGGATAGGATATGAAAATGATATGTAGGATGAGACAAGGTACCCCCAAGTGTAAGTGGGATAGAAGATCAACCTACACATGATGCCTTTTTACCAGGTTTTCATCATGGTACTTGTCCAAGGCACCTGTTTGCCAGGTTTTCATCGATGGGATGAAGGGATTTATCTTTACTTTCTTAATTTTTTGATTTTTTTTCTTTTTCTTTTTTTTTTTGACTTTTTGGATGGAAGAAGGTGGATATGGATGAGAGGGACTCAAGTGTCTAGTTCCATGAAAGGTGATATTCCCATTGGAAAGGAATGTCATCGCATGGACCATGTCAAATGTGCTCATCGATGTTGGTAGGGAGATGGCATGAAAGTGAGATGGATCAGGTAGATAAGTGGGTTATGATGTGGATTATGGAGGGATCAAAAGTGGATTATGATGTGGATTAAAATGGACTTATGCAAAAGCATGGACTATAGGAAGGTGATGGGGGAGATATGTAGGATAATGAGTGAATGATGGAGTGATGGAGGTATGGAAAGTAATCATGACCAAAGGTTGCACACACCATGATAAACATGGAATCTTTTGATTGGATGGAGGTGTAGGAAGCAATGGTGATGTTTTCTTAGGAGATGGATGATTTAGGACTTTTGGAACCCACATGGACTTAGTGTTTTTCTTATTTTTTCTTTTCATGTGGGATGTTTGAAATGTTTGAATGGAATGGAATTTTTCAATGGAGGAGGATGGTTGGGATTTTTGAGAGGTGGACGCCTCGTTTGACTTGTTTGATTTTTGTTTAGGTACCCATACCATTTTTCTTTTGGACTTTGCTTTTGGAGGTATGTGTTTGGATGGATTTTTGAATGTACCTTGATTTGAATTTTTGGATTGATTTTCTAAGACATTAGGACCCTTAGTATTTGTGGCATTTTGAACAAAGGCATCCCAATGTTTATTTTTGAATCCCATGTGGTAGATGGAATGAGTGGAATCTTCTTGTTTATACAATGCGTGCATTGGTTGGTTGTGATTAGGAATTTTAGGGGATTTATGGATAATTGGATAATTAGGTGTTGCTAGAAGTGGAGGGAAAGTGGATGGAGGGATAGTAGGAGTTCGAAGAAGTGGAGGTAAAGTTGATGGTGGAATATGTATGGTCACATGCTTTTGACATCTGTAGGATTAGGGAGGTGGAATAGCAATGTATGTTTTAGGAATATGATGGAGTTTGTGATGGAAGGAAGTGGATTTAGGAAGTGTGCAGGAAGTACCAACATTGTTAGATTGTTGACCTTGGGGTGTGTATCTAAGGCCAAATGAGCGAGGAGGGACCTTGACATGGATTGGCTCCAAAATGCCTTGTTCATGTAGGCCTAAACCTTTGCCTTGGTAGTTCATATTTTGGAGCATACGATTAACTATAGGACTAGGTGTAGTTTGGACACTAGAATTGAGTTGATTATTGGATGGAGAGGGTAAAGTGGATAATGGTTGTTGGTGTTCTAAGGAGGAACACTCATGAATTAATGTGGATAGACTAGTAGGATATGGTGGTGGATTTAAGATGGAATCAATGGTGGATGTGGAAGGATCATTAGGATCTTGATTATGTTCATTGTGCTCAACAAGATCCAAGTTATTTGTTTGATCTTCTATGCTTATGTGTTCTTGGGAGGCAATTGTCTCATCATGACAAGTGGAAGGTGTAGGATCATGGCTAGGTGGAGAGGTCTCTTTGCTTTGAATGAAGGCCATGAAACGGTGTGAATGCTCAAGTAAGTCAACAAGATTTCTATTAGATGGAGAATGTAGGTCTTGGGTGTCTTGTTCATGAATAGTTGTGGGGGTATGACTAGGATCAAGTTGTTCATGGATAGGTTCTTCATAGGTATCATCTTGATCATAGAAAAGGTGCATGTTATGGATAGGGTAAATGGAAGTGATTTGTTCTTAATTAGGACTAGGGCTTAATGTTTTCACATGATTAGGATCAAACACTTGACATAGCTCTTGACTTGCTTGAATGGAAGTGGAAGGCTCTTTAATAAGCTTGATAGCTTGTAGATCACATGATGGGGTTAGAAGACTAGACAAAGTGTTTAAAGACTCATGGGGAGGATCAAGAATAGGTGTTTGATGACATGACAATGTTTTGTTCCTTTCTAGTAGCCAATGGATCACATCCTTTGCAAGGGTATGGGTGAATGGGCAATATAGTGGATGGATGGTAATAGTGGAAGTTGAAGGCTTAGGATTGGGATTTGTTGGATGGATAATGGGATTAGGATTTGGGCTAGATGGAAAGATAATGGAATTAAAGGGATTGGTCTTATCCAAGACAATCTTACCACAATCTTCTAAGTTCTTGACCAATCTTTGAAATCGGACACAAGTGGATATGGTATGGCCCCTATACCTATGGTATACACAATAATGGTTTTCATTATACCCTCTAGGTTTAATCATAAATGGAGTATATGCTTTCAACAGGTATAGCTCAATCAAATTTGTTTGGACCATTTTCTCTAAAAGTATATCCATGGAATCTTTTAATGAAGGATTAGTGGAACATGGGGATGGAGGTGATGAAGGCAGTGAAGGACTTGATAAAGATGTTGGGATGGGACTAGTTGCTTCATGTGTTGGCATATGATTAGATGGTGAAGGTGACTCAAAGGAGGCACATGCTAGGCTGGTTTCTCCCTTGTCAAAGCATTTTAGGTCTGGCATAAGATGACTTGGACTTTCTTGATTTATGTACATAGGGTCATTTGGACTTGCTTGTTGTTTGTGTAAGGACATTTGATTGCCATACAGATAGGTTTGGTGATGAGGTGGCATGATAGGACTTGTAGGTGAAAGGTTTGGTGAGGTGGATTGTTGTGGACATTGGTTGATGTTAAAGGCTTGTTGAGAAAGTAATTGAGATATGATGGCAATGGAGCTAGGATCATTGGATGGTAGGCTTATGGAAGTACATGCATTTGGGGTGTTGCTAGGAATAGTGAGGGTGATTTGTGGTATGGATGTGGTGGCATGATTGTTTGGATTATGTGCTTGTTGGGCTTGTGATGGAATGTGGGAGCATTGATATTGGCCTAGGACTTCATGTTGTGGGAATTGTTGATGTTGTGGTGACACAGGGTCTTCTTCCTTTCTATATAACTAACTAAGTTGCCTAAGTTGGTTAAGCATTCATTTGGTGCCATAAGGATCATTCTCATAGGTGTTGTTTAGATATACCCTGTCCATGTTTAAAAGTGGTATATGTGGAGAATTGATTGGATGAAGATTTGATGATGTGGATGATGTGTAAATGCTTAGGATGATTATGATGTGGAGTGATTGGGATCAAACGTCAAGACCTTAGGATGATTTGATTTGTTTTATTTTTTGATAGATGTCTCTCTATGCTTGAGATAGACTAATGATCTCAAGTAAGAGGGTTGATTGGATTGATACTCTATACTTCAGGTAGACTAATGACATTTAAGTAATAGAGGGTTGATTGGATTGATTCTTTATACTTAAGGTAAACTAATGACACTTAAGTAATAGAGGGTTGATTGGATTGATTTGATTGGTTGACTTGCTCAAGATAGACTAATGATCTCAAGAAAGTTTGGATAATGTTTGATGATGATCAACTAAGGTCTTGATTTCTGATTGGATTGATTTGGATTTTGATTGGGATGAAAATAGTTGTGATGTGATTTGACTTGGAATGATTGGATAATGTGTGATGACTAGTATAATGACTAGGATGATTAGGATGATATTGATTAGAAATAAGGTGGTTTGGAATGATTAGGGTTTGAAGTGGCTTAAAAAGGGTGATTAGGATGAATGTGATTGGGTTTGAATGTGTTGGAAGAATGAGTTGAATGACTTGTCTTATGTGTTTGGTGTTTATCTTTATTTGGTAATGTTCAATCAAATGATCACACATGTACAATCATGAATCACTCATGCAAGACACATAAGCAATTTTGGATTTGAGTTTGAATGAATGTAATGATAATTAAACAAGCACAAGTGGAAGACACATCAACAAGCCCTAATGTCTAGTTTGAAATACAATATGGCCAATTAGGTTTTTGGTCTATGTTTACATGAGGTTGACTAGGAATTTGAAAGTGAAATCCTACCACATAGCTGGGAGAAAGGGGTAACCCACCCTTCACCTTCACTTCCCAAAGGTATAAAGTTCTTTGGGGCTTAGCAGAGAGTGACAAGATTCCAACTCTCAATGAGGGTGTCTTTCGATTCAGACTCGATTGAGGTCATCCCTAGGGGTGATGAAATCCCCTAGCAGGCCTCCTAGGAAAGGGTAAATAAAAACAAATCAAGTGAGGTGTTTTTAATCTCCAAGATCACCTTGCAGTGTGAGGACAGAGCATACACACACACACTTGACTCACGCTCACACTTGTAAATTAACCCTTAGAAAAAATAAAATGTGTGAAATACAAGTCAAGCAATGGTTCTTTTTATAGCCCAAGTCCAAATTTCTCATGAAGGCACATGTTGATTTTATGCCCAAGTCGAAATGCGTATGCAAACAATGATTCGTTTTATGTCCCAAATTGAAGTGTGTGATGCAAACAAGATTGATTGATCAAATGAAAGAGATGTATGATGAAATGGATACACCTGATTGTTTTGCTATCCCAAGCTGCTGTAGACACTAATCTTGATGTTGTTCCAGCCCTGTAAGGTCACCTGCAAGTCACAAAATCAAAAAAGAAGCAAGTAGACTAGCCAAGAAGACAGTTATGTGAAAAAGATAAATCTGATAAAAATATGATGAAAATAAACTGATATAGCAAAATGGATTACATGAACAGATTCTTCAGGAAATTCTAAGCAATTTCAAAAAACAAATCATTGAAAAAGGATGAAATATGCGAAAGTTATGTGCATTTGAAGTTTTAAAGCACCTTTGACTTTGACTGTGAAAAAAGGCTAAAAAAAGGTATAGTTACCTAAATATTCCTTCACTATTGTGAAGTGCTCTGAATCCTCTCTCCAACAACTATCCATTTGCAAAAAATTTCTTTTGTTTTCTCCAGTTATGATCATTTGAAAAAAAGGCCCTATTAGGGCATGTGTAGACAAAGGTGACAGTCCTAACTACTAAACTAGACCGCTATTGGTTAGTCATAGTTTGATCACATGTAGTAGTTGTGTCTAGTGATCTTCCTGGCAGTTAAGGTTTAAGATTGGGTGAAATAGGCCCCTGGTTATTGATATGACCAGGGGCTTGAAATTTTGAAAAAAAAGAATATATATATAAAGGGGGGGCTAAGAGCCCCTCCCCACGGTCATCAAGGTGACTGAAACTCTTTGTAAATTGGGACTTAAAACCCTAAAGAGATGGCCAGAGTTAACTGCATATAGCTAATCTTTAAACCCTCATAGTTTACAACTCTGAATAACAAGTTTAGGCAATAGAAAACAAATGTTAGGGTTTTAAATTGGCGGGCAAGGAAGGGAGCTATCGCTATTTAGAAGACAACGACTACGACATGGTGGTTTAAGCGATGGTGATTTAGCAGAAGTCATAGGCTTAGTGGAGGGCAATGGATGTTTGGTGATGGTGATAATTTGAAGTGTGGTGGAGATAGAGCTTAAGTGGGGTGATGGATCTATGCCAAGCGATGACAGAAGTTTAGGTGGTGGTGACTGCAAAAATGTAGCAGTGACCGAGTGGTGAGGCTACTTGACAAGGCAGTGACAAGTCTTTTAGCAGCGTCGAGCTCCACTAAGGATGGTGACCACGGGAAGAAGAGTGTCAATGTGAAGGAAATGATCGTGATGAAGGATCTTAGGGTTGGCAACAGGTTGATAAAGGGTGGAGACTAGGAGTATGGTGGGGGTTACACCAATGATAGCGACAAAAGACTTCACAGGGGGTGGCGATCTAGCGGAGGGGGGATTGGCAATGGGATTCAGCCCTCCCAAAAGTGGTGGTGACCAAGCATTCCTCAGTGGTGACCAAAAAGGCAAGGGTCGATGAGGGTTTAGAATAGAGGTCGATAGCCAGGACTTAAAACCCTCTTTTTAGATAGTGATTTAAAACCCATCCCTGAATGACAACAGATATAAAATTGAAAACCTACGACAACAAAACAACCCTACAATGAAAAGCTTGAGACCTAAAATCAAAGATACCCAACACTGTGAAGATTAGTACGGACTGGGGCTATGGGTCTGTATGGTAAGGATCCATACCGTACAGCCTGTAGCCCTAAAAAAATTTTAAATTTTTTCAAAAAATTTTAGTCACAGAAAATAGTTGAATTTATAGTCAAAAAACTCAGAAACAACATCCTGATCACAATGGTGGGGTTATTTTCTACCCAGCATGCAACCTGTAATAGTTTACCCACAAAACTTGCAAAATTTGACAAAACTAGGGTTAGAGAGATGATTTTTTTTGGCAACAAAACCCTAGAAAAATGATTGATTAGATCCAAGAAACTGGGCGTGCCAAATGAAATCTTGAAAAATTGACATGAAGGAAATGACAACAAATGCAAATCAAATGAACGCAAACCTCATATCAACTCACGATTCATTGATAAGGTGGATAATGCCACACCCGAAGCACTCTAGCTTTACCCAAAGAGATGAATGTTGATTGCTTGATTATTTAGCATAAGGATAGGATAAGGATCGGTAGATGGAAGATTGGATGAATTCAAGATAGATGGATGAGAGATTTAGAAGAAGTTTTGACAGTATGTGGATACTAGAAGAATATTCCTCTTTCAAATGGCTTAGAGGAGGCTAGCTTTATAGAAAAAGGCAAATTCGAATGAACGGTTGTGATTGAGAGTTATGTTGGAGGATATGGACGGTCAAGATTGACTAGGGTTGGATCAGGGTTTCCCACTCAAAGAGAGATTGTAGTCACATGACAAGTGTGCAAAGGAGAATAAAAGGAGTCTAATTCAAATTTGAATTAGTTTGACATGTGAAGGCCTATTAAGTGGAAGATGGAGACATGCGACATATGTCGCAATGTGATGAGAGGTGAGGTAATAATTCAAATTTTTAATTTGAATTATGTGAGACATGTGAAGGGGGATTATTAACTAAACAAATGGGATTTATTTAGTTAATTGGAATGTGATCAAGTGGGATTAATTAAATAAAGTGGGTTTATTTAATCAATCAGGAAGATGATTAAGATGGGATGAACTAGGACCTAGGGATAAATGGGATTAAGTGGGATGAGGTTAGATGAACTAGGATGAACTAAGACCTAGGGGACATATACAAGTTCATGTTAACAATGTGTTGTGTAACTAGGACCTAGGGCAAAGACATACAAGGTCATGTGTAAACAAGACCTAGACAATTTTTAGTGTCTACACCTATCACCTAACAAGCACGGAAAATAGTTGTTCATTTATCCTATTTAGTAAGAAAAATAACTAGGTACAACTAATTAACCACACAAGATTGTAAATGATAGATGTAGATTTCCTTTAAGAAATTGAAGTGTTTCCAAGACTTAGTGAAAAAGACTACAAATCTTCAACATTCGTCCTGCAAAGATATGTTAGGAAACCCTCTATTTAAGTGATAAGATGCTGCAACAAGTTGATTAGTTCCACAAAACCAAGTGATTAGAAAAAATAAATTAGAGGACCAAAAGCACAGTACTGTGTCTTAGAAATACGGTGAAAGTTACCAAATGCATTAAATTGTGGTGCAAAAGCACAGAGATTTAGTGCAGAAGCACGTTTATTCTGATCAGAAACACAGGACTATGTTGCATATGTGCATTAGAAAACCATAATTGCTTGATATCAGTGAAGATGCACATTTTTAATACAGTCCTACAAAAAATAAGATTTTATCAAAAAGGTGAGATTGAATGACGATTGAATGATTTCTTAGATGACTTGGGATGTTGATAAGTGATGAGATCTGTAGTCTGCAATCAATAATGAACTATAAAACACTGTGAAATGATAGATTAGCTAAGAAAATGTAAATACTCCTAAATAAATCATCTTAGGAAGTATATAAGATAATTGTAGGAAAAATAAATCGACTTTCCAAACAATATGTGATCAGTTAGATTGTGAGAAAACCTTGTAAAATCAAAAAATAATTCAAAAAATCCCCAAAAACTAGAAGCATGTTACTGTGTTGCATATGCACTGAACTGTCGACCAAAAGCATTGAATTATGCACCAAAAGTGCAGAATGTGCACCAAAAGCATAGAACTGTCACCCAAAGGTGCATCAAATCAGGCCAAAAGTGCTTTCTTGTGTTGCTTGTGCTTTTCCATACTGTACTTCAAAAAAATCAAATTTTCTAAAGAAAAATAAAGGTTATTGGGTCCCACCGAGCGTGCTAGAATGTGTATAGATAAAATTGAGATTGAATAATATCAAAACAATGATAATAAAATCAATCCTATAACATCAAAAGATTGATCTAAGAGATAACCAAATCAATGAATAATGCAATTAATAATCGAAAGTTATCACCTAGATTGTATTGATCTCTTGGATTTATGTGGATTGTTCAATACATCGTGTACCCATGGTTGCAACAAGAGGATGTAGATAAGTGCTGAAAGTGGTCAAAGATACAATATGTGCTCAATGATATGATGAATGCTCAATGTGCTATATGGATTCTTTAGAATAAATGATTGAAGAGTGCTTAAAAGCTAAATGATCGAAGAGGGTTTGTGAAGGAGTGAAGGGGGTATATATAGGATTCAAGAAAGATTGATCAATAGTTGAGATAAATCATTATAATCAATGGATGAGATAAATCAAGAGCTCATGATGAATGTGCATATGACATGTGTCATATTTTAAAAAATATTTTATTGAGTTAACTACAAGTATACCCTTTGTGTGCCAGTTCTTCAAAGGTTTTGATACCCGAAGGTAAGTGAGAAAACCATTCCATAACCTGCCCCCCTAAACTTCAAGGGAAGAGCCATAAAAGATATGTGTCATTATGGGCCACATCGAGACAAGTGACATAGAAGGTTCGAAGGTGATCATTGGGTCTCCTTTCCCCTTATACTTATTGAATTGTGATACTTCAATGTGTGGGGGAAATGGTATCATTTGTAATGATTTGTCAAAAGGGTATGGGCATAGGTCTTCAAAGGAAAATGTTTTCTTACTATTATGTGTAGAGGAAGAGAAGTGATGCCCTTTTCCATTGATGTCAAAGGGGGAGAGAAATCATGTGAAAAACTCAGGGAGAGAAAGAATTTAGATGTATAAAGAGAAAGGGGGAGAAGTTGATTAATGCAGTATCTTGTCTTGATGATGTTAGGGTTTTTCACATCAATGTTGCCATCAATGACAAAGGGGGAGATTGTTGCAAGTATGTACTAACTGGTGTTATCATTGATGTCAACATATATGTGTTGTCATTGGTGTCAACCATGCTCTTTCTTTGATACTTACTTGTGTTGAGTTAAATTCTTTGTATTTTCTTATATAAGTGTTGAAGATGATGAGAAAAGTGTTCCTAATATTGAGTTTCCAAGTGCTTTTGAGAAAAATTGCTCTCTAAATGGAAACAGTGTGTTGCAGAGTATTTTAGCTTGCAGGATAACTGCCAGTGTTTTTCTCCGCATATCTTGTAGATTGAATATCTTTCTCTTTGGTTTGAAATTTATGTTAAGGGATGTCTCTATTTTCTATGTTTCAAGTTTGAGCCTCTGATGTGAAGATTTCACTGAGTTTTGTTCACTAGTGTAAAAACTATTTTTTTGGGTATTCAATGGTAATAGAGAAAATGTATTCCACTTCGCATCTCTCTGCATTCAAGTTTTATAACTTATAGTTCTAGAGTTAAGTTTGGGATGATGTTATGTGTCTTCAGTGGAAATGGTTTGTGATATGGTTCTCCACAAGTGATCTTTCCTTTATGACAGTGGTTGACAGTAATATTTAAGTGCTCCATTTTCACTAATCTTCTAGATAGAAAATTTTGGGGTTGTGCAGAAGTTCTTGGTGATTGCAACATACTTGTGGATGTCTCTAGATCATGTTCCTTCCTTTTGATTGGTTCGTAAAGTGTAATTTGGATCATAGATGAAGAGTGTTCCTAAAGGTCTTAGTCTTAACACCAGTTTTGGTTGACTTGGTTGTTTTCACTACTTGCGATTATGCTTTGGAGTTGTGATAGCATGTTGTTGCGTGGGAGATTGCATTTGAGTCCTAACTAAGGCATGGTGTGGTCTACATTCATTCATTTCCTTCACAAATCTATTCAGGACTAGACCTATTCTAATGTATGTATGTATGCTAACCTTCGAGATTGCTCCAATGCTTGATGATTGTAATGCTGACCTTTATGTACATACCAAGATTGATGAATTGTATAAATACATGTAATGAAGTCATGAATAATTTATAAGGATGTGAAGATGCAAAGAGAAGTGTGAAATGTAAAAGTAGAGTAGAACAAAGACTTTATATTGCACTTCAATGGAACTGAACCTTACAATGATGTAGATGCTACTATCTGAGTTCACCAACTTATGGCAGTGGCACTTATTTTGGGTAGTGAGCCTTGGGAAGTGAGCTTCTAATTTTCGGTATTGTTACTACATATTATATTATGAGCTAAAACTCACCATGGTTTTTCCCTGTTTAGGACTTTCCATGTAAAATCTGGTGTTCATTTGTGTATGGCATAGATGTGTTCATGTTTTGAATCTGCTTTGTATGTTTAATCTACAATACAATTTAAGGACTTAAGAAAAGTAAATATGAATGTGTTTTGATTGATGAAGTTAAGTTTTTGACACTGTTGATTGTTTTAAATTCCCAACCTGATCTCAAGGAAAAATACACAGATCTATAGGATAACCATTCTCTAATAACTGACCTACCTTGAGGGATTAGGTAATGAATAGGAAACAGGGGTTTTCAATCCCTCTTTCCTCTGCACTTTAGGCTCTGTGAAACCAAGGAGGGTGCTCCTATTCTTTGGATATCCTTCCCTATTGGGGAAGATAGTGTTCTATTCAAATGGATGGGGGTTCATGAAATATTTTCTCAATAACATTGCTCTAATGATAGATATGTTCCTTTATGACTACTTAAAGAATGTCTGATAAAGTAAAGAGATGGGCTAATTCCTTAAGATTTTATTTTGTTTCTTTGTAGAGGTACATGTAAAATAAACTTAACTTCTAACACCTATTGCTGAAAGGGAAAATATGTTGATTTCTTTAAAATAATGATGAGGATGATTAAAATGATGTAAGCCTAGTATAGTATTCATGAACAAACCAGTGCCTATCCAAGGGCCATAAAATCAAGAAACTTACAGAAACATCCAAAGAATGGTGATATAATAAAACTTAGTTTATTGTAAAGATATAATAATGCCTTACATTAAAACAATTTACTAGTCTTGAAGTTTACCATACTTAGTTATCCTTATACACCCATAATACATTCTATATCCTCTAGCAGCCAATTATTTCACTACTTGAGTGAATGCCACAAGAAAAATATACAACACAGGAAAGACTGTGATGATGAATAAACCTGATCCTCAACCAAATATATTCATAAATGTAAAATTGTATACATGAAGTAGGAGACAGTATACTTCAGAGACTCAATAGAATTTTGTAAAGTAAACCATTCAGTAAATTATAATATAGTCTTTACAGATCTATAAAAACATCTTAAAATTTAGATATGAAAACTTGGAAATGGATGACTAATTTATTACAGAAAACAAACTATTTACAATTTCTCCTTAACTAGATTGATCCCATATTTTAGACTAAGTCTAGAGCTATGACCTCGAACGAATGTTTTTTCACAAGCCCTGAATTCCCTTTTATAGAGATAAGGGAGCAGACAAGCTTCAAGCTTAAGTTAAAAGAAGTTACAATTTTTCAGCAACCAAAAGATGTAGTTGTGAGAAGAGGCCAGTGTAACTACATCACAACTGTATGTTTAGTTTCCATGTTGGCAGGAAAAGGAGTTGGGCCTTTGATGATGGACGCATTATCGGATGCCATTAGAGCCAGGCACTCCTCAAATGCCATCAAAGAACATAATGAGAGCATTCACTGCTCTACCTTTCCAAGCCACACACCAAGGGATTAGAAAATGTGTAAGGAACAATATCAAAAGGAAACCCAGGATGACTGAACCTCCTTCACTATTTCTGGGTTCCATTGCATGGGTGTGATTTCACCCTCCAAGTCAGGAAGTTTCATGCAACCTCAACCTAGCAGAAACTTAGGGAATCCACACCTGGTTGGATTCAAAAGTACTGGGAGCCAAGCCAAGAGAATAGCAATAGTAGCAACAATTCTCCTCTTATCCCTTACCTGTATCATCCAAGTGGGCATTCCCCCTACACCAAGAGTTGATTCTCTGGTAGGAAAATTAGATGTAGGGGAGGGGTAGATGAAGTTGAGAAGCTTCTCTATTCAAGACCTACCATCAAATGAGATAAGAGACTAGAGAAGAAATCATAGAGGTTTAATGGATGCTGCTACCATCCTCAAATTTTCCTTGCACCACCTATTCCAAAGGAAGAAAACTCCAAGTCTCCTAATTCTGTAAGGACAAGTTGATAACCATGAGAACAAGGAAAAAAATCCAATAGAACAGGGGAGCAAACAAAACACACAGGAAAAAGGGAAAGCCATACTATCAGCATGTTTTAAATAGTACACAGGGTAACATCAGCACTTGTCTATTTATAGAAATTTCAGGATGCAGCATACATCTGCACATCTTTTGTCCAATTAATTCTAGTCATTTCAAGGCATTTTAGTCATAAATGGAAATCTTATGAAGATTACCACAAATGAATAAAAAGATTTGATTTCATAAGTTTGCATAACTGGGAACATCACTTCTTGCATTGAATCATGTTAGGCCAGATGTCTTGATTTCCTCAATTTAGCACTATCATTATGTCAAATTTCATCACACAGTAGATGAAATGTTAATCCTGGTAGAAGCATGGATTTCCAAAGGTTGAGCCTACATAAACTAAATCTTTCTATTAATAAATTCATGTGTAGTGGTGGTGATGGAGACTCTGCACATGCCTGAGTAGTTAATGCTTGCAATGAAGCACTATCAGATCAGTGCCAACATATCTCTCTATCACAAATTTAATTCTATCTGTTGATCCTGATCTTAGCTGGCTTGGTTTGAATGGCACTGATTTGGTTCTTTATGAGGTACAAGAGTAATGTCTACTTTTCCCAATGATGACTTGCCACCTGGATAGTTCTCCCAACCACGATCTCAAGAAAATATCTCCCATGCAGTATAGTTAAGACCATATTCCGCAGTTCCGCAGGCGAGGGATATGGCCAGAGATATGGTCTCGGTGAAATGGTGGACAACCATTGGATCAGTTGCACACAATTTAGGATAACTCTCCAAGTGGCCACATCCATTAGGCAATGACACATCATATTCTTTCTTTATTTAATGCACTAGTCCAGCCTTTCAAAATGCCATGTGTCAAATTTTTTTGTCATTCCACAAACATTATCCAGGGCTATGAATAAAGCTTGGTGGAATGGTGAAAACATTTAAATTTGTCTTTACTCTGGACAAGACCCACTACCATTCCCTTTGCAAAATTGGAAATGGTTTTTTATGGGCTGGCACCTTTTTCCATGATTCCATGATCATTCAAAAGGTCCTCTTAGTGAAGTATGGTGGAACGACAAAGATATAAAGAAACCCTTTTGCTTCTTGTTCTAGGCCCACCACCATTTGTCCAGTAGAGTCACCAACTAGCTGTCACTCTTGCAATTCCACAGGCACTGATTTTGTCAATATTTTATTGTTGGCGGAATGATGGAAATAAAACCATACACTGCCACCTATCAAAAAAGAGTTAGTAGGACCAGACCTTGGTATCTAAGAAATAAAGATTTTAGGGTGTGGGCTAGAAAAGGTAATTACGTAATGAGGGGTCGGTCAGACAACATTTCAAGGGGGACATCAGGAGTGGCTTAAAACATAGGTAACAGGAGACAAGTGATCACTAAAAAAGTACAATGATTTTGACCACCACATTATTCTTTGGTATGGGGGTTTAGGGTTTAGTGTTTCCTTGAGTATGCAAAGAACCCTAAGTATGGAAATCCATCAACCTAATGACATAAGCTTGAGGAAAAACATTAGAACCTGTGAAAAATTTAATATGGTTCCATTAGACACAACAGATTCACCCTCCTCCCTCTCAGTTGTGGTGTGCCTTTCAACATGTTGTTCATTGCTTGAGTGATCACCGAATGGAGAGAATCTAATAATGGAGTAAATTGTCTTTGTTCCTATTTAAATTTAAATGTTTCCCAAGGAGGCTTTGTAATAGTAGACACTTGTGAGTGAAAATTATTTAAATGTTGCCCATTGATCTTGATGAAATTCTTGTTATTCTTTTTGAATGTATTTTGAGATGAGCCAACTGCGGATTGTCCAATAGGAGCTGATGACGTATGATTCTCATACTGACTAGCCAAAAGTTGGTAATCTTGGAGAGCTATGCATAAGTGTTGAAAAGAACTATACTTCATCAACAATATCTTGTCACATGTATTTAGTTGTAGATTCATAATGAATACCTTCTTAAAATCCTCATTTTTAATCAGATATTGTATTTGCGAGATGAGACCTTGATATCAACCAATGAATTCTGTTAATTTCTCCTTTAGACCTTGTTTACAAAGAATCAAATCAATCAAGGAGACAATAGGTCCAATGTTGCTTGAAAGTGTTGTAAGAATTGGTCAACTAGCTATGAGAAGGAATTGATTGAATTAGGAGGTAGAGAGCAAAACCATTCTATAGACACTTAAAAATGTCCCAAGTCTACGAGTAACATTTTCACACTAATTATTTCTTAATGTCATATTCTTCTATTAATTAAATAATTTTAAATTATTTAATTAATTCACCTTTTCTATTTTCCAATCTATAATTAAATAAATTCTTATTTATTTGATTATTCATTTCCATCATCCCTCTTTTCTTCTATAATTAAATAATTATTTTTAATTATTTAATTAGTCAATTTCCATTTTCCTCAATACATTATTAAATAATGGTTTCCAATTATTTAATAATTTTCCAATTCCTCCATCATCCAATTTAAATAAATAAAATATTTATTTAAATTAGCCCTCACCATTATCCTTATCTTCACACATGTCCCCCTCTCATTAAATCACTTGTCACACTATTGTTACACTACCACCTTCATTTAAAAAAGTTGTAATACAACTATCTTTTATTAAATAAAGGGACTTTTCTTAAATGATCTCTTAATCTTAGCCATCCACATCACACAATTCACCTTTCAATCCTCACACTTCATTCAAATCCAAGCCCTCTATAAAAGCAAGCCTTCATTTCCATTTCAAGGTTAACCACAATCATAATCTAAGTCAATATTATGCTATCATCTTGTGACCTTACTATCATACATCCATATTGAGCTTATCATATATCTTGCATGCTACAAATCTAAGAGCAAACAAAGCAAAATTGAGAAGAGCAATGGAGGAGAATCAACTTTGGCATAAGACTTTAGATATTATGGCTTTTATCATTTGATTTATATTTCCATCTTATGCTTCATTATTAGATTAGGGTCTTTATGGCTTGAATTTAGACAGTTTTGTGGTTTCTATTGATGATTCATGCATTTCCCCTGATTTTGCCTAATCTACATTTGGTGAATCTGACATGAACTGACCAAATTTTGCGTGAATTTTGTGAATTCAGGGTTTTGTACAAAGTGCGATGCATTCATTGAATCCAACAGCACATTTGAAGCTTTTTGTGATGCATTCATTGCATAGTATGATGCAATCATCAAATCCAATGTCACATCTATTATGCAAAAAGATGCATTTGTTGCCTGCGACACCGCAACTAACTATTGTTTGACAAATTTTAGACTTTCAATCATTGTTGTTTGATCTTGTTTACATGGATCCAATTGATTTTCTGATCATCTTTAGTGTTTTAGCTATTTCTCTGACATCTATATAATGAATTTACATCAGTAGGGTTTATGCATGGGCTACTTTTTGTTAGATTTGGTGTGTTTTTAAGATCTAGGTTATAGTGCGATGTATCTGTTATACCTTGCACTGCAATTGCCATATCTTGTGATGCATTCATCTAATCTTGAACTGCATTCATTAGATCCTATAACACATCTATAGGATCCTACAATGCATTTTTCAGATCCTACACCGCATTTGATCCATTCTACACAGCATTCAGTTGTCAAGTAAAAAGGGGGTATAAATATGTGATTTTCATCATTTTCTACTTTTACACTCACTAGGACAGAGATTATTCTGTTATTGATATCTGATTTCTAGCTGTGTGACGATCATTGGGAGAAGACATTTTCAATCAAACTACTAATCCAATTTCTTGTAGGGTTCTTGATGCAGGAGCATCCATGGTCAATGGCAATCTTGCATCACCAAAAATATTGTTATTTTAATTTGGTTTGTTTTCTATAAGGTTTATGGGCTTGGGAAATAATATTTTTATTTGCAACAAATATAATTTTCCTTGGGCATATTGGTAAATGTAATTTTTCTAGAAAAATGCCCTGGTAATTTATAAATGCCTCAAATAGTGGAGAATATCTTTCCTAGGCAAAGGCATTAAATTCTATTTTAGTGGGGGCTGATTTTTGTCATAAGTGGGGCTACCAAGACTCATGGAATTAATGGCACTTGTTATCATAATAGTCATAGTGTGAGGAATCTTGTAAGTGGTCTTTATGGCCTAGGTTGGTGGACTTAACTCCCAAATTTTATTTTAGTAATTCCAAAATTTGTAACTCCAAAAATGGTGGGTCATAATTATGAGACCCATTCTTGGTAAAATAGACATAACTTTCTCATTTTAGATCAAAATTGAAAAATTTAAAATGTTCTAGAAGTCTAGGAAGGAGAGACATGAAACCCAGAACCCATTTTAGAAAATACAGAAAATTGAGAGAGCAGTGATAGGTTGGAAGTGACGAGTTTTCTTGTAGATTTATGGAGGTTGTTTTGAGAAACCAATAATGGCTTTCTTTTGACACAATTTCTACATATGGAGGATTGCTCATTTCGGAGAGAGGTCTTTTGGATGAAGATTTTTGCATAGCTAGATGCTACCAGTATGAGTCTAGATTGATGAAGACAAAAATATGTTGCAAGTGTGGATTGTATCTCTCAGAAGCTCATATGCTTCCATATTTTGTAATGAAATTTTAGTTTGAATAAATATTATTGTGCATATTGCTCTTCTTCTATTTTTTGTTCCATTTTATTTTCAGCTTTCTTTCAGAGGCTTGTGAAGTGTTTTTGTTGTAGATTTCTAAGTGAAGACAATACTCTCAGCATCAATTGGTATCAGAGCTCAGAAGGTCTAGGAAAGAGAGTTTGGTGTTTGTGTGTTTTTATTTGTGTAGGTTGAATAGAGAACCTGGTTGCCAAAAGACTAGGTAGAGAAGAAGAAGAGACCTAGGTGAGGCAAAGACAAGAGGAAGCAAGGTTAAAGGGACTTACTTGAAGAGAAGATGGATTTGTTGAAAAGGTACCTGCAGGCTGGGAGTTCACAAAAGAAGAAGCAACAAGAAAAAGAGAGGAAGAGGAAAGAGGAAAAGATGAGACAAATAGAGGTTGAGAAAGAGATAAGAGAACTGAGGCAAGCTATGGAAGAGATGGAAAAAGATATAGAAAGAATAGTTCAGTAGTTGCAAAGTTGGCACTTATTAGGGAAGAGGAAGGTTACATGGCCCATTAGAAAGATTATTCAAAGAAGAATGAGACAAGCAAGGACAGAAGCAATAGAAGAGGTAAAAAATAAAATGGTGAGTATACCTATGATAGTTTTGACATCAAGCAATGAAGAAGACAAAGTAGAAATGGTTGAGGATGAGAAGAATGTTGTAGTTGTTGCAGATCATGAGGTTGCAACAGTAGAGAATGAGCATGAAGAAGATGGGGCAGCAGACAATGGTGATGAAAAGAATGCAGAGAAAGAGCTAATACATAATATGTTTTATTTTTATGATGAGGATGAGAGTAGAGTGTATGAAGATGAAAATATTACAGAAGATAGTGAGCAGATAGATGTTGTAGCAGCATCAATAGAGGAATAGGTGAAAGAGGTAAAATTGTATTCTTTTGAATTTGTGAAGGATGATTTGCCTGTGAATGCAGAAGAGATAGTATAGTTGGATGTTGTTAGTGTTGATATGTATGCAAGCAAATATTTGTGTGATGTTACAGAGGATAGTGTAGATGCATGTTGGTGGAGGAGGTCGAGTTACAGTGATTCCATGTTGAGAAAGAGGAGTGCAGAGCAGAGTTGGTGGGGTATGGGAAGTATTCTAGATAGATGCTGGAAAAAGAGAAAAAAAAGGGATAGCAATTTCTTGTGCACATATTTGTGAGTGTATGCTCATAAACTTCTTACCCTGGGTGTCTAATGCAGGAGCATCCATGGTCAATGGCAATCTTGCATCACCAAAAATATTATTATTTTAATTTGGTTTGTTTTATATAAGGTTTATGGGCTTGGGAAATAATATTTGAATTTGCAACAAATATAATTTTCCTTGGGCATATTGGTAAATGTATTTTTTGTGGAAAAATGCCCCGATAATTTATAAATGCCTCAAATAGTTATGAATATCTTTCCTAGGCAAAGGCATTAAATTCTATTTTAGTGGGGGCTGATTTTTGTTATAAGTGGGGTTGATTCTGTCATAAGTGGGGCTGCCAAGAATCATGGAATTAATGGAACTTATTATCATAATTGTCATAGTGTAAGGAATCCTATAAGTGGTCTTTATGGCCCAAGTTGGTGGACTTAACTCCCAAATTTTATTTTAGTAATTCCAAAATTTGTAACTTCAAAAATGGGGGGTCGTAATTATGAGACCCAGTCTTGGTAAAATGGGCATAAATTTCTCATTTTAGATCAAAATTGAAAATTTTTAAATGTTCTAGAAATATGGGAAGGAGAGACACGATACCCAGAACCCATTTTAGAAAATACCAAAAATTGAGGGAGCAGTGATAGGTTAGAAGTGATGGATTTTCTTGTAGATTTGTGGAGGATGTTTTGAGAAACCAATAATGGTTGTCTTCTGACACAATTTCTACATATGGAGGATTGCTCATTTGGGAGAGAGGGCTTTTGGATGAATATTTTTGCATAGCCAGATGCTACTAGTATGATTCTAGATTGATGAAGACAAAAATTTGTTGCAAGTGTGGATTGTATCTCTCAGAAGCTCATATGCTTCCATATTTTGTAATGAAATTGTGCATATTTCTCTTCTTCTATTTGTTGTTCCATTTTATTTTCAGCATTCTTTCAGAGGCTTGTGAAGTGTTTTGTTCTAGATTTCTAAGTGAAGACAATCCTCTCTGCATCAATTCCATTGTGTTTGCAATTTTTAATTTAAGAACATTTAGATTTGGTGCTTAAAAAGAAAAATTATCTTCTATGTCTTGTGCACTTGCATGCATGTGAGTCAGTTACCAAAAGCATGTTTGTCTAAATTATCCTCCCCTCTTGCACTACGTGTGATTCCTGGTTGATGAGAAATAGAAGCACTATGTTTTCTTGAGTATCCTCTCCCCTTGCGCTATGTGTGATTCTTGGGTAATGAGAAAGAGCAATACACAAGATTTCCCTTTTTTATTTTAGTAGGTGGCCTCCCTGGGACTTTACCCTAGGGTTCAACCACAAGCGCGTATCTCTAGCGGGCTATATAAAGGGGAAAAAATTGAAAGGTGAGCTCAATCCACTTGTGTTATAGGGGGTGGGCCTCTGCGGTACCAGGTGATTCTAGACATGGGTTAGAGATTTCGGTCTCCCATCGCTACTATGTCATGGTGTTCTTAGGAGTTCCTCCACTACAAACCATTATTTTGTAGAAGCCTAAGACCTTTTGCCCATCTACTATGGTGGTGCAAGGAATGCAAATAGTACCCTGAAGTTACTTACCATGTATGGTTCTTGGTTCAGGTGACATGGTTTCTTGTTTGGACTTATCCTTTCAAGGTAAAAGGTCTCAAGGAGGTCTAGCACCTTGGCATACTCTAGTTACCCACTCCAATTTCTCATATTTAAAAACATTGAAAGGTGTGGTAACCTGACTATAGTAGACAAAACTTTACTACTAGCTAGGTTGTGCTTGTTTTAATTGTTTGTGAACCAAGGCCTAGCGAGTTTTCTAGAAAAAAACTTGCAAAATACCTCATTTCCTAAGAGTCAAAGAATCAAAATGGCCAAGATCTATATTTGAAGTGTTTGTTGTGTTTTTTGATCACCTGTACAAACTACTCAAAATAAAAAGTCATATAGGAACCCTTGATTGTAGGTTATAGAAAATAGTACACCGCATTTGTTAGATCCTCAAATGCAACTGTTACATCCTGAACTGCAACTATCACATTCAAGACCACATTTGTCAAATAGAAAACCACAACTGTAGCATCCTGAGTCACAATTGTCAATTCTTGCAATGCATTTGTAGCATTTAGCACTACAACTGTAGCCTCTAGTGATGCATCTGCCAGAATCAAAAATTTTGGGGGAAATTCCTGAGTATCCACATTCCTAATCTAATTTGGATAGTGAGCATACATTCAAACCTAAAACCTATTCAATTTATCCAACTCTTCCATTGCATTTGCCTAGTTTAGCTTGCATTGTCTAGTTAGCCTTTGTCATCCTAGGTCATTCATAGTCATTCATTTTTGAGACTTGAAATTAGGAAGCTTGTCATACTTAATCATACCATTGTCACATACTTGGATTGTCTAGACCTTATTATTATCTATCTACAATCATCATCAAGTTGAGCCTTAAAATCATGTGTCTAGTTTAGGTTCACTTTATCCAATCATCATCAAGTTGGGCCTTAAACTCATGTGTCTAGTTTAAGTTCACTTTGTCCAATCATCATTATCTCAACACTTTTCCTTTTGAGGTCTTGACATTCTAATTAGTTACCTTGGTCCATCATAGTTTGGTTTAGCATCCTTTTCAAATCCTAAAGTTGCATATCCAAAAACTCCAAGCATTGTCATAGTCATAACATCATTATCACTTTGCATCCCACACCTTAGCCATAGTTGCATTATTAATTGGCATCCTTATATTAAAAAAAATCCTAAAAACATAGCATAGTTGCATACTCATCTTGTATTGTCATCCCCAGGTTACATTCATCCCAAAACTCATAAGTCTTTATGGTCCAAACAAGGTCACAAAGGAAACAAAAGGAATTGGACTACTCAAATCACCCTGACAATAATCCCACTAGCACCATGAAGTTTGGATCATCCTCAAATGAACCACCTGAGTCATAATTTAACATTGTAAATCCTTTTAAAAATCTCACCTTACATGAGGTAGAACAAGGTGTGACCCAACAAGAAATCGATGAGGCTGCCCAAGATCCTAGGCTATTTTGTATTCTACATGAAATGATAATCGTGGACCCACAAACATATCTTATGCAACTTCTTCAAAATGGAACCAAACTCCCTCCTGGCATTGACATCAACATGCTTTTAGGGTTATCTTCAAATAATGTGACACAAAACCAAAGTCATACAACACCTTCATCAAGTCACACCAATTCACGACAAGAGCACACCATCTCACCATTGGGAAAAAATACACATAACACAATGATTGTCAATATACCTCTCATTCCACCATTTGGAATGAACAACACAAATCCCATGTCTCAACCACTAAACTTCATGAATCCATTTGCCTCATCATCATCTCAAACTACTATGCCATCAACCAATTCGATTCCCATGGGTTAAAACACAATGAATTCGAATGCATCAAAAAGGCTACAAAGGATACATATAGTTACTCCATGGACACAATTCCAAAATACCAATGCCATACCAAACACAAACATGAAATTTAGATCTAATCAAAACAAGAAATTGACTCATCAGAACATCAATCTATCTCATCAAAACATTGATGTGTCTCATCAAAATACTAATCCATCCCAACAAAACACCAACTCAAATCCCATTAACAACAAATCAATCCAAACCCTCATTTTCAACAAACAAACTCCAACTCACTTCAATATCAATCCAATACTAACATCCCATTGCATTTTCGATACACTAACCAAAATTTACCAAACACCGATCCAAATACCACATTCATACTAATCATCTAAAATCAAAACCCATCTTCATCACATAATTACTTTAACACTAACACCAACCCTTCTGTTGTGACTAAGGGATTTCAAAACACATTCACTTCAAACATGGGTTGTCAATATCACAATGCACTTGTAAATGTTGTAGACACATCATTATCCTCCGTGGAAGTTTTAGCACACAAAATGCACTCATTACAACAACAAATCTCTAACATGCAAGTATCCAGGATAAAGAAGAGTTACTCCATGGAAGACTTATGTCCATTTCCTTTTGATTGTAGTATATATATGCCTCCCTTTCCTCAAAATTATAATGTGCCAAACTTTAACAAATATAGAGGAAAGGGGATTCCAATAGAACATGTGCAAGAGTTTCACACTACTTTCCTTGAACTTGTATTTGACCATACATATCTAATGAGATTGTTCCCATGAAGTCTCACAAGACCAGCACTTGAGTGGTTTGCACATCTCCCCCATGATAAGAACATGGAACGAAGTAGCTGACAAATTCATAGCACACTTCTCCTATAATATCGATACCGACATGACTGTTGCATCATTGTGTCATACAAAATAAGATGATGGAGAATCGTTCCTCTCTTTCTTCCAGAGATGCAGAAGTATGGCTAGTAAGTGCCCCTGTCACATATTGAAGAACTAGTTGGTCCCTATGTTTATTAAAAATCTAAACACTAAATTGATGCACCAACTTCAAATTCATTGTTGTATGACCTTTGCAGATGTTGTTGAGAAATGAGTAGTCATTGAAAAAGCACTTATTGCAAAGGGATTGATCAAAATTTTCAATAAGAACCAAAATAATCAAAACATTTCCCACGACAAGAGTAAATTTTGGTCTAGAAACAAGAATGTCACAAATGATGGGGTCGTTGATGTGAAAGCAATAAACAAAGCTAGTCCTACCCTTACTCTTTGTTGGTGCCTGAATTGACTGTCAGTTTTTGAGCAATTTTTCATGTAGGCACCTTCCTGAAAAATCCAAAAAATTTCTAAGTATTAGAGCCTCTCAGTGTTTTTCAACATTATCATGAATTTCTGAGGGAGGGGATCATCATCATCATCATCATTTTCTAGATTGTCACCTTGATAGTTCTACGGGGTCATTGAGTTTTCTGTCATCAAGGTGTTCATCGGGATGACTTGGTGCATCGGGCAGATCGGGGAGAGTTGATCCGATGGTTAATGTTTGGGCGACGGTGTGTCCATCGGCGAGAGTATTGTTATTGGCGGATGAATTTTGGGCTCCACCGATGTGTTTGGGTCTTACCAATGGAGAGATGTTCATTGGTGTAACATTACATATCAGCCCAATCGACGGAGGATCCTTTGATGTGGTTTGTCTAGCCGATGACAGATGGTTTGAGGCTTTCAAGTGAGTGGGCATCAGCGTCATCGATGAGGTCAATGAAGGAGCTTTTTGTTGTTCCAACAGTTTGGGTCTGGCTGACAAGGGGAATGTGGCTTGGTGCTTTCATCAGTGGGAGTATTGCTATTGGCAGAGGTTTTTTGTGGCTTGCTGATGTTGGGTGTCTAGCCGATGAAGGTGACCATCGGAGGGACTTGGTGTTCGATCTGGCCGATGGAGTTACCATCGGCGTAACGTGGTGTGGTCAGCGGGGAAGCCTTTTGTTGGGCTGATGGTTGTGGTCACGCCGATGGGATATGCATTGAAGAGAGTTGGTGCATCGGTGAAGGTGGAAAGCACTAGGCCGACGGTGGTTTTCTCGCCGATCAGGTTGTATCGAGGTGACATTTGATGTCGGCAGGAGGTTTTTTGGCTGCTCCAATAGTGTATGTTACACCGATGAAGGTGGGTGTTGGAGAGATGGGCTATTGGCAGAAGATTCATGGGTCGAGCGGGGCAAAATGCTCGACACTTAGTACACATGTGGCCATGCTTATAAAGTGTTTGGGAGGTCCCTGTCTGGCGAATGTGGGATAAATGGATCACACAAATGGAAAAGTTAGTGATGGAATGAAGGACTTCCCACGTGGCGTGATTTCACTGGCGATGGGACTTTTCAAAATGCCAACATGATTTGCAACTTATGTGAGCAGCTTTGGACTGTTAATTTTGTGTGTCTAGAGCCCAATCTGGTGGCTGAGTTCAAATGATGAAATAACTGAGTGTTAGCGCCATTTTTGCACGCTCATTCTATAGTTAGCTGGCCATGCTATACGGTGATGGAAGGAATGTCACATTTGCTCATCTGCTTGAGGTCCGGGTTGCTTGCACCGTGGGCTTTTATGGAGGATTTGACTACTTCAGCGACTAAAATTGATGGAGGATCCGATTGTTTCTTTGAAATCTAGGGAGAATGATCTCTGCATTTATGAAGTTTGTCAGTGTGTAGGTGGCTGGAAGCTTGTGTGCTCCTTGAAAAGGGAATCCAGGGCCATTCTATAGAGAGGTTGGATGTTTTTGGGCTCTTTGCTTTGACTCTGAACACAAGGTGTTCACATTTTGAAAGACATTTTGTTGCAGATTCGGTCCTTATTTTGGTGTATCAATCATTCTTGTCTTGTAAATGATAATTTTCCTGTATGATAACTTTCTATATAGATTAATTTTAAATGAAAAACACATGTTGTGTGTATTGTTTATGATTGTCTCCTATATGTCATTTGTTTTCTTTTCAAACGAGGTTATCAAGGGCTTCCAAGTTTTTCAGTATATGCATACTATGTGTTTGATTTATTGCGTCTGCTCAAGGAGTGGTTAAATAGGCTTTTGATCAGATACAAAGGAAAATAGATTGCATCATAGGATTTGCAAAGTATGATCATAGGTAATACTCTTTCTTGGACATGTTGCTGTTAAGCAGCAACATTCTTCCTGAGTCCTCTGGATATGAGTCATGTTATCATAGGGAGACATTCGCATTCATAGATTTGACTCTGCTGCCTAGATAAGGCACTGGTTTGGGAATTTGTCTATTCAAAGGGTCTAAGAAAGTCCCATAACTCCAAACATCAAATCAAACCATTTCATACTTCCACCTGTTAGTTGTAGGAGTAGTAGTAGGAAACCCTTGCATGATCTCATCCCTGACCAGACACATATGTCCAAGAATGTTGCCAACCTTGTGATTTATTACACAAATCTTGGTCCATACATGAGAGTATTCTGCCTGTTGCTGTCAAGTTAAATCCTTCTATTAATTGAGCTAGTCAAGGTCATATCTTTATCAAATAGGGACACCCCCCTTGGTGCGGTAGAACCAAAAGTAAAGGGGAGGAGCTCATGCAACCTCCTATATTTAGTTGGCTAAATCTGCCTGTACGTTAGAACTGGAAAACCCTAATGCTGATTCAGAGAAAAAACCAAAAAATTGGCAACTCCGCTGGGGATGTGATTTATCAAATGTACTATCTAGTCATCCCTGGTGATATATTATTGCCCATCTGAGTCACCAACAAATTGGTGACTCTGCTAGGGACTTAATAGAAAAAGTGATATCTTACAGCCTCTGGTGAAGTTTTGCCTGGCTCTGCTGGTGGAATGAACCTGGAAAAGTAGCTTTCAGCTATTGAAAATTTTGTCCTCTCTAGAGAGGTGGTGACTCTATAAAAAGATTCAAGTGCACATGAAAGATAGATGTATGTTACGTGACAAAGGATGTTCATATTTCTGCATCTGGATGAGAAAAGGTACTTAGTTTCTTCCCCTTTATATTTGTTGTTTACTGCATAAGTTAGATGCCAGGGGGAAGCCTTAGGTCTTAGGCAGACAAAGGATGTCTAAGGTTGAAAATTTTATGAATCCAAATATGTATACACCTGTGCTCAACCAAGAGGGAGATGCAATGTTATATGACAGAATAGAAGAGATAAGAAATAGATTGATACTCTTAGAGGCTAGGTAGGCTCAGTTAAATAGTGATAACCCTATTGTGTCTGCTAGTCAGAAAGCTAAAACTCTTGTCAGCCCTTTTGATCCTTTGTATGACCAACTCGATTTGTCATGGGTTGATTATAAAGTAGAAAGTATGCCTGCTAGGATATACTGTCAAATGCCTAGATTTAGTGGTCACAGTGTATGTGATGGGGGTGCACATATCCAAACATTTTGCAGTTTTATGGAAAAACATTCATTTAGAGATGAGGATATGTGGATGAGGTTTTTTGTTAGATCCTTTGATGCAAAAGCTAGAGATTGGTATTTGAGCTTTCCAAAGAGATCCTTTGCCTGTTGGGATAATCTTGCTGACTGTTTCAAAAGGGAATTTACAAAAGAACCAGTTGATCTTGTTGCAGAATTAATGAAAATTAGAAAACAAGATGAGGAGCCATGTATTGATTTCAGTCATAGGTTTGCACTAGCCCTTTCACAGATCCTAGAAGTCTTCAGACCTAATATTTCATCCTGTGTTG
Organism: Cunninghamia lanceolata; assembly: GCA_027924645.1. Classification (NCBI taxonomy): domain Eukaryota; kingdom Viridiplantae; phylum Streptophyta; class Pinopsida; order Cupressales; family Cupressaceae; genus Cunninghamia; species Cunninghamia lanceolata. The sequence continues at coordinate 16,690,797 of BSBN01001807.1, read as the reverse complement.
GCATATATTTTGAGGCTTTTGAGGAGGGCTCTAGTGCATTATTGAGGGAATTCAAGATAACAAGTATGCAGATGGCATACATTTTTTTAGAAAATGTAGAAAAAATGAGAAATGAGCACCTGCAGAAATCCCTATCTCCAGGCTTTGGTGTGAGAAATGGTTGTGAAGCTGCAAATGACCAAGAGATTAAGGCATCATGTGAAGATGCCAGTGAAAGGACTAATTAGGACTCCCATTGCAATGATGAGGCATCTGGCCATGAAAGCAATAATGAGGTTGTGGATAGAAATGAGCAAATTTTTGAATGGATTTGTGGAGATAATTGTGAGTATTGTACTCAAGACAGAGAAGATAAAAGCAAACAGAGAAACAGTTCCATGTGTGAACCACTGCCTTCTTTTCAAACACATGGAGATCATGAAGAGCAGTCAGAGATTGAAACAAGTGCTAGTGCAGAGCATGATTGTTTTTTATTTGGTGATTGTTTTGCTTATGACACACAAGCTGATATTCTTCCACAAAATGAACCCATTGGTGATGAAGATGCATGATATGCTGCCCATGAACAAATGGCATATTATAATCAAGCTGATGTACCTGGATCACCCATTTTTGACACATATGGTGATGAGGATCTATTTGAGTATGGTGAGAGTTTGAGCATTGTTTTTGATTTGGATTCTGTTTCTCATACTGATGAAAGAGGAACCAACATACATCAGGTAAGTGACTATAAAAATGTGCCTGATTTGAAAGAGGTGCCAAAGCCTAATCTTTTCCAGTTTGGTGCTACTATTGGTTGTGTACATGATGTGCACAATTATGAATTTGAAAGCTTTTTCTTTGATATGCCAGCTTGTGGTAAGATGAGCCTTGATGTTCCTAGTTGCATGATGGACTTTCAGTGCTTTCAGTTTTCAGTCCAGCTAGGAGATCATTTTGCAATGCATAATGCTAATACAAATGATAGCATGTGTTATATTTCATTTGAATATGTATTGCTTGATAAATACTGCATCCACTTACTACCTGATGCTGAAGGTTGTTTGCATAGGGTTGACAGTGACAAACTGAATCAAAAGGTTGAATATGCAAATGACCAAAGTTGCTTATGGTCAAATCATGGCAGCATTCTCAAGCTTGACCCAGTGTATGCAGATGAAAACAAGATATTTGACAAAGGGAAATATAGGTTTTCCTTTTCATGGTGGCCTTAGGCCATCACATGTGTTTGGTGATGCAGATTTGTAGCTTTATGACTCTGTGCTCAATGGATAGGGGACTGGTCTGCATCCCAGAGGTCTAAGGTTCTTGCCATGCCTGCAAGAGGCATGCATCCCCAGACAAAGCCACTATTGGTGCCTGAATTGACTATCAGTTTTTGAGCAATTTTTCATGCAGGCACCTTCCCAAAAAATCCAAAAAATTTCTAAGTATTGGAGCCTCTCAGTGTTTTTCAACATTATCATGAATTTCTAAGGGAGGGCATCATCATTATCATCATCATTTTCCAGATTATCACCTTGATAGTTCTGCGGGGTCATCAAGTTTTTTGTCATCAAGGTGTTCATTGGGATGACTTGGTGCATCAGGTAGACCGGGGAGAGTTGATCCGATGGTTAATGTTTGGCCAACAGTGTGTCCATCAGCAAGAGTAGTGTTATTGGCAGATGAATTTTGGTCTCCGCTGATGTGTTTGGGTCTTACCAATGGAGAGATGTTCATCGGTGTAACATTGCATATCGGCCCAGCTAATGGAGGATCCTCTAATGTGGTTTGTCTGGCTGATGACAGATGGTTTGAGGCTTTCAAGTGAGTGGGCATCTGCGTCATCGATGAGGTCGGCGAAGGAGTTTTTTGTTGCTCTGACGGTTTGGGTCTGGCCAACAAGGGGAATGTGGCTTGGTGCTTTCATTGGCAGGAGTATTGCTATCGGCAGAGGTTTTTTATGGCTTGCCAATGTTGGGTGTCTGGCCGATGAAGGTGACCATCTGAGGGACTTGGTGTTCAATCTAGCCGATGGAGTTGCCATTGGCGTAACGTGGTGTGGTCGGCAGGGAAGCTTTTTATTGGGCCAATGGTTGTGGTCACGCCGATGGGATATGCATTGGAGAGAGTTGGTGCATCAGCAAAGGTGGAAAGAGCTGGGCTGATGGTGGTTTTCTCACCGATCAGGTTATATCAGGGTGACATTTGATGTTGGCAGGAGGGTTTTTGGCTGCTCCAATGGTGTATGTTACACTGATGAAGGCAGGTGTTGGAGCGATGGGCTATTGGCAGAAGATTCATGGGTCGAGCGGGGAAAAACGCTCGACACTTAGTACACATGCGGCCGTGCTTATAAAGTGTTTGGGAGGTCCCTATCTAGAGAATGTGGGATAAATGGATCTCACACATGGAAAAGTTAGCGATGGAATGAAGGACTTCCCATGTGGCGTGATTTCACTGGTGATGGGACTTTTCAAAATACCAACATGATTTGTAACTTATGTGAGCGGCTTTGGACCGTCGATTTTGCATGTCTGGAGCCTGATCCAGTGGCTAAGTTCAAATGATGAAATAACTGAGTGTTAGCACCATTTTTGTACGCTCATTTTGTAATCAGCCAGCCATGCTATATGGTGATGGAAGGAATGTCACATCTGCTCATCTTCTCAAGGTCCAGGTTGCTTGCACCGCAGGCTTTTATGGAGGATTTGAATGCTTCAGCAACTAAAATTGATGGAGGATCTGATTGTTTCTTTGAAAATCTAGGGAGAATGATCTCTGCATTTATGAAGTCTGTCAGTGTGTAGGTGGCCGGAAGCTTGTGTACTCCTTGAAAAGGGAATCCAGGGCCATTCTATAGAGAGGTTGGATGTTTTTGGGCTCTTTGCTCTGACTCTGAACACAAGGTGTTCACATTTTGAAAGACATTTTGTTGCAGATTTAGTCCTTATTTTGGTGTATCAATCATTCTTGTCTTGTAAATGATAATTTTCCTGTATGATAACTTTCTATACAGATTAATTTTAAATGAAAAACACCTATTCTGTGTATTGTTTATGATTGTCTCCTGTATGTCATTTAGTTTCTTTTCAAACAAGGTTGTCAAGGGCTTCCAAGTTTTTCAGTATATGCATACTGTGTGTCTGATTTATTGCGTCTGCTCAAGGAGTGGTTAAATGGGCTTTTGATTAGATACAAAAGAAAATAGATTGCATCATAGGATTTGCAAAGTATGATCATATGTAATACTCTTTCTTGGACATGTTGCTGTTAGGCAGCAACATTCTTCCTGAGTCCTCTAGATATGAGTCATGTTATCATAGGGAGACATTTACATTCATAGATTTGACTCTACTACCTAGATAAGGCACTGGTTTGGGAATTTGTCTGTTCAAAGGGTCTAGGAAAGTCCCATAACTACAAACATCAAATCAAACCATTTCATACTTCCACCTATTAGTTGTAGGAGTAGTAGTAGGAAACCCCTGCATGCTCTCATCCCTAACCAGATACATATGTCCAAGAATGTTGCCAACCTTGTGATTTGTTACACAAATCTCGGTCCATACGTGAGAGTATTCTGCCTGTTGCTGTCAAGTTAAATCCTTCTATTAATTGAGCTAGTCAAGGTCATATCTTTATCAAATAGGGACACCCCCCTTGGTGTGGTAGAACCAAAAGTGAAGGGGAGGAGCTCACGCAACCTCCTGTATTTAGTTGGCTGAATCTACCTATGCATTAGAACTGGCAAACCCTAATGCTGATTCAGAGAAAAAACCAACACTCTCAAAGGACCAACTATATCAAACAATCAACCGCCTATACATCAACAGATAACTAATGCAGTTCAAAATAATCAATGACGAGGTCCTCCAAGAAACAATCCTCCAAGATGAAATTATACCCCCTTACAAAAACCTATTGAATCAATTCTAAAGAAACTATTGTAGTCAAACCTCATCCAACTTTTGGAAATCAAACAGTATGACCCAGTTTTTAAACCAGCTTCATGGAATGACAATGAATTTTGTGAATATCATCGAATGAAGGGACATAAGACATCAAATTGTTTCAAATTGAATAGCACAATCTAGGACCTCATTGAACAAGGTGATATAATACTAGATGGTCTGTAAGGTTCCTCAAACAATGAACATGCCGTCTTTAAGAATCCCTTACAAGATCATGGGTCAAGAAAAGCTTCCAGTTCAGGGACAAAAATAAATGACCAATCTAATTATAACCATGTTGCCTATGAGTATACTGTTAATAATATTCAAACATTTGACAACAATGTCTCCATAGTTACCATCAAAACCCATCTAGAATGGTTTGTTACCACCCGAAGATCTAATTTGACCTTGCATAGTGCTCCCTTCAATCCCAGTAGAAATCTCAATATTATCTTTTAGATCATTTAGGGAAGATTCCCATGCAAATATCCATACTTGAGTTGCTTTGCATATCCCCTGAGCTTAAAGCCATATTAGAGAAAGCCTTGTAAGAAGCATCCATACCTACAAACCTAAGTGTCAATCAATTTTAGACCATGGTGGGATACTTAGCTACCACCCATCACGTCACATTTACCGAACATGACTTTTCTTTGCAGAGACCTAATCATAATGACCCATTGCACCTTGAGGTATTCATTAATAAACATAAGATCAAATGAGTTTTGGTAGATGGTGGAGCAAGCCTGAACATATGTACCTTAAAATTGGTCACAACTATGGGATTCTCTAAGGCTAGTGTAGATGAGTCTAAGAAGATTATTATAAAGGCTTATGATGATGTTGAATGTTCTTCCAAAGGTGTGATTCCACTTCCAGTAAGAGTTGGACCCACTATTCTCAATACTATATTTTAAGTCTTGGATCTAGACCTCCCATATAATCCCATCCTTGGTCATCCATGGATTCATGCCATGAAGGTCATTCCATCCACATACCTTCAATGCCTTAAATTTACCTATAAAGCACACCGAAATCACAATATCTAGTGATCTCAATCCCTTTCAATATTGTATCCATCTAAAAGGAACACCTGAACATCAAGTGCCTATTAATAGGGGAGTTTCACCTTCTTCTTCATCTCATTACATTGATCCTTCCACATTAACCAAATCTTCCACTACATTCATTTCCTTTTCCAAACTTAAGGTCAAGATTCATGACACAAGGTGTGGGGAACCAAATTGGGTGAATTGAGAAAAGAAAACATAGATGAGGACATTTCTACATGGATCTATAAGGATGAAGAAGAAGTTGAACCCACGTAATTACCAGTTGAACAATATCGAAAAGGTTTTGAGTTTGTAAAGCAATAATGTTATGATGGACGTGGTGGACTTGGTCCGCACAAGAATGGAAAGACAAAACCTTTACAACCGAGTAGGATACCAAAGAATAAAGGGTTAGGGTATACACCATTAAAATTGAATACTCCTCATACTAATTTACTATTGGGTAAAGACGCTAATGCTTCTAAAGATGTTGAGACATCTAAGGAAAATCCTGAGACCGATCCCCCTAAAACTGAACAACCCAATGGCTTTGCCTAGATCAATATCTTTTGGGACCCCAATGACACCTTAGTATGTACCAAATCCTCCCTATCCTCGGGTTACACAAATATCAATGATCTACCCCTAGTTCACCCATAATTGATAGATTGGGACCAACAAGGACCTCCAAGCTTAGACATATTAAAAAATGATGAAGCAATCACCAAGTTTATGGGACTTCGAGAAGGAATGCCTAGTGGGGATCATAAATTTGGATTCATAATAGATCTCGATAGCACAAACAACTTTAGGGAGTCCACTTTGCCCTCTAGTCACAAAAGTTAAAATAATAAAACATAAAAAGATAGGTCTCTATGTGAAAACTGAAAGCTACCTTTAGACCATGAAAAAGTAAAAAGAAAGGACACATCTGAGGGTGAAAACCTCCCTAAGGCACCTAAGCATGGAGGGTTGGATATGCTCCCTACAAATCAAGAGAGATCACCATTGCTAGTAGAAAAGTTAGTGGAAGTAAACATCGACACTGATGACAGTCCCATAATTGTTCACTTTGCAGCATCCTTGACAGAAATCAAAAAACCAAAGTTTATGGCTTTCTTTTTTGCAAGACAAATCAACTTTTCTTGGTCATATGTTGATATGTCAAGGTTAGGTCCTAAGTTAGTTTTGTATCATTTGCCATTGTTTCCAAATGTAAAATTGGTTAAACAAAAATTGAGAAAAATGCACCCCCAGATCGCATTTTTGGTGAAGGCAGAATTGAAGAAATTGTTAGATGTTAGTTTTATTCAACCGATAGACTATGCAGAATAGATTTCCAATCTTGTACCTGTAACTAAATCAAATGGAGGAATCAGAATTTGTGAAGATTTCAAAGACTTAAATAAAGCTTGTCCTATGGAAGACTTACAATTGCCTAACATTGATATCATAGTCGACCTAACGACAGGATATGAAATTCTATCACTCATGGACAAATTCTCAAGGTATAACCAAATCAAAATTATACCTGAAGATCAACATAAGATGAATTTCACTTTCCTCTAAGGTACCTATTGTTGGAATGCCATGCCCTTTAGCCTTAAAAATGCTAGAGCAACATATCAAAGGGCTATGACCACAATTTTTCATGACTACATGCATACACTCATGGAAGATTGTGTTGATGACTTATTAACCAAATCCATTACAAGAGAGTCATCTAGATATATTAGACAAGGTTTTCACAAGGGTTGAAGAATACAAGGTCAGATTAAATCCAAAAAAGTGTGTTTTTAGAGTAACATCTAGCAAACTATTAGGGTACATTGTGTTTTGCAGAGGTATTGAAGTTTATCCCACAAAAGTGAAATCTATCATGAATATGCCTCCACCAGCAAATCTCAAATAGTTGCATAGTCTTCAAGGAAAGTTATAGTCAATTAAAAGGTTCATAGCATAGTTGGCCGATAAGTGTCACCCCTTTCAACATTTACTTCACAAAGGAGTCCCATTCATATATTCCTATCGTTGTCAGGAATCTTTTCATCAAATCAAGGATTACTTATTGTCTCCTCTAGTTCTCATGCCACCTATTAATAGAAAACTCCTAATGTTGTATATATCAGCAACCTCATCAATATTGGGAGCCCTCTTGGCACAAAATGATGAAGAAGGAAAAGATAGAGCCATATATTATATCAGTCAAACACTTATGGGGTATGAGCTTAACTATAGTTCTATTGAACGAGTATGCCTTGTGGTGGTCTCTGCCACTCAAAATATCTGACACTATATATTAAATCATCAGACCAAACTTGTAGCCAAGATAGATACATTAAAGTATTTACTCAATAAAGTAGCTCTAACAGGTCAACTGGAAAATAGGTCATGATCCTTAGTAATTTTGCTATAGAGTATGTTAATCAAAAGGCAATGGAAGGACAAGTGATAGTTGATCAACTCATAGATGTTCCAATAATAGAAGACCATCTATTGGTTTTTGATTTTCCTGATGAGTCAATTTTCATGATAGAAACTTCAAATTCATGGAAGCTTTATTTTGATGGATATTGTACAAATCATTGGTCAGGTGTTAGAATCCTCTTTGTCACACCTCAAGGAGATGCAATACCTAAGTCATTCAGAATAGCATTCTCTTGCACCAAAAACATAGCTGAATATGAAGCAAATCCTTATAAGACTTCGCATGGTTATTAAATGGAAAATCAAACATCTTCAAGTTTATAATGATTCATAATTTGTAGTCTATCAGGTCAATGATGATTATGATAAAAAGGATGAAAATGTCACACCATGCAAGTGGATGGTTGATAGTTTCAAGTTGTATTTTGATGTCATCATCTTCAGTCAAATTCCTAGGATTTAGAATAAAGTAGTCAATTTAATGGCCACCATAGGATCCCTTTTAGATATGAGCTTAACTATCTGACACTATATATTAAATCATCAGACCAAACTTGTAGCCAAGATAGATACATTGAAGTATTTACTCAATAAAGTAGCTCTAATAGGTCAACTAGAAAATAGGTCATGATCCTTAGTGATTTTGATATAGAGTATGTTGATCAAAAGGCAATGGAAGGACAAGTGATAGTTGATCAACTCACAGATGCTCCAATAATAGAAGACCATCTATTGATTTTTGATTTTCCTGATGAGTCAATTTTCATGATAGAAACTTCAAATTCATGGAAGCTTTATTTTGATGGATATTGTACAAATCATTGGTCAGGGGTTAGAATCCTCTTTATCACACCTCAAGGAGATGCAATACCTAAGTCATTCAGAATAGTATTCTCTTGCACCAAAAACATAGCTGAATATGAAGCAAATCCTCATAAGACTTCGCATGGTTATTAAATGGAAAATCAAAGATCTTCAAGTTTATAATGATTCATAATTTGTAGTCTATCAGGTCAATGATGATTATGATAAAAAGGATGAAAATCTCACACCATACAAGTGGATGGTTGATAGTTTCAAGCTGTATTTTGATGTCATCATCTTCAGTCAAATTCCTAGGATTTAGAATAAATTAGTCAATTTAATGGCCACCATAGGATCCCTTTTAGATATACCTATAATGTACCTTAGTATGAATTCTTGGTGGAACAACTCTTGATCCTTGCTTTCAATATTCTTGAATCTGAGCTTCTGTGCGAAATTGTTGGTCCTGACTCCCCTTGGTGTAGAGATATTTACAACTGCTTGCAAGACCAAATCATTCCCCCTAACTTGTCTCCTAATCAATGAAAAAACCTTTATCTGTCAAGCCTCTAGAAATGTCATCATCGGTGACACCCTTTACCGCTGAAGCTTAGATAGTACCCTCCTTAGATGTCTCAATTTTGACGAAGCACAAATGGCTCTACATGAAGTACACGATAGTATATGTGGAGCTCACTCTCCTACTATGGAATGTGATGCATATAAGTTTGTTAATAAATGTTGGAAATGTCAGATACATGGAGATCTTGTACATGCACCTGCTCAAGAACTTTATCCAATCACATCACCGTGGCCTTTCTCTCAATGGGGACTCAACCTTGTGGGAAATATTCATCCTACTTCCACCAATGGCCATAAGTTCATTATCACTGTAACTCAATACTTCATAAAATGGATTGAAGCCATTCCCATGACCTGTATTACTGGCAAGAAAATATTCAAGTTCATCCTTAATTACATCATATTCTGGTATGATGTTCCCCAATCCATCATCATAGATAATGGTCATCCCTTCAAAAATTAGGATGTCTATGAATTGTGTGAGAAATTCCATATCCACCATCATTTCACCACTTCATATTACCCCCAAGGTAATGGTCAAGCTAAGGCATCTAACAAAACCATCATTAAAATCCTAAAGAAGACCATCAATGATGTTGGAAGTGACTGGCACATCCAACTTAATCCAGCCTTATGGGCTTATGGAACCAACATCTGTACCCCTACTAGAGCCATTCCATATTCCCTTATCTTTGGTTCTGAAGCTATTCTTGCCATTGAGGTCTAGTTACCCTCCTTGAGAGTATCTATGCAGTAGTTCATTGATGGTGAAGAGTATTGCATATCCAGATTGCATGAGCTAGAGTTGCTAGATGAGAGATGATAAAATGCATTGGTTCACCTACAAGCTTATCAAAATCATCTCTGTCGTAGCTATAAAAAGAAAGTCTAGGTTAGACATTTTAACATTAGGGACTTGGTTTTAAAAGAGAATCTAAAGAATCGATTGGATGGAGAGAAGCCTAGAAAGTTTGAACCTAATTGGTTAGGTCCTTACATCATAACCACAGTATATGGATCCAACACTTATCAAATTGCTACTCTTGAAGGTGAACCGCTACCAGAACCAATCAACAGCATGCACCTTCATAAGTACTATACTTGATCCTGAGGGAATCCTCAAAAAAAGTTCCAATAGGGAAAACCATTTCAGTGGCGCTTTGGAAGACAAAAAAATAGTATAGAGAAATAATCCATCCAATAGTGAAAACTATTTTGGTGGCACTTTGGATAAGTACCGTGGTGAAAACCTGGCAAACAGGTGCCATGTATAACTTTAGTCTTTTCTCTATCATCTACCATCATTCTATTTGGTCTTTCACTTTACCTTACATAATCCACGTACACCCTCATCCATAATAAAATTCCACTAGCCTTCCATACATAATCCACATCATATTCCACTATCCTGCCATACATAATCTAGTACATCATAATCCACAATAAGGCTTTGTTATCCTTCTCATGGCTTGAGAATAGTTGGTATGTTACATCTCTCACTTTCCATATTAATCCATGATAAGCCTTACCCCATCCATTTTCCTTCCTAATAATTTTGTCCTGTACCTAACTGGGGGCAAATCCTTGACTTAGGTTTTTCATATGGGATCCTAGACATGGTATTAGAGGACATCAATCAAAACATTTCAAAAATAAATCAAAAATAAAACAATTTCAAAAATCTAAAAAAATCAAAACATTTCAAAACTCAAAAAAAAATCCAAAAACATCAAAAAATTCCAAAAATAGTGTCAGTCATCGAGTCTGTGTCAGTGTCAGTCCACCATATCGAACTACATTGCCTTTATGACTTCATGTAGGAAAGGCCTTCATCAATGAGCCCCCAAGGCTTTAGTCCATCCCTTTGGTCTTATCATAATAAGTTTGTTTGTCCATCGCGTTCTATAATAAAGAGTCCACATGGTGGAACTAAGTAGTCTCTGCGCTTTATGTAGGCAAGGCCATCATCAGTGAGCCCTCAAGACATTAGGTCAGTCCCTTAGCACTCATTGAATCAAGACTACCATTGTTCATATTCCATAAATAAATCATCTCTTTCTAAGGTTGATAATTTGATCAAACATAAACCAATTATCTTTTGTAGAGAATTGAGCTTAACCAATCTTGAAACAACAAGTGAAACTATTCATCAAGTCTCCAATCCTAATAGATTAATTGCCCAATTGTGACTATTCATGACTATTAGTTACCTTTATCAGCTATCAATAGTATTATACAGAATGTGGCATTGTCAAAATCAGACTCGACATCTTATATAACATGCTTCATTTCTTGAAACTAGACATTATCATCACACATCAATCATATCATCCATCTTATACAAGTTGTCACACTCTTGAAACTAGACCAGGCATCTTATACGAGGTGTCTCATTCATGAAACTAGATGCAATCCTGCCATTTTCCTTATACATGTGGTTACATCATTGAAACCAGACTTGATGTCTTATACGTCATGTTTCCTTCCCTGAAACCAGGTGCTATAAAAAAAACACTCATTATTGGGCAAGAAGATCTAAATGGTTGTTGACTCTATTGGTCTAGTTTATCTTATCTTTTTATTTGATTGATCTTTGGTCATGTTACTATGTGCCTCAAGGAAGTCTACAAGTGATGAGAGGAGCAATGATGGATTATGACCTTTTTCTCTTTGATTTTTGTTTGTGGTTTGTCTTGACAATATGACTGGGGAAACTAAGTTCCTTGTATGTGATTGGGATTCTATTTGACATAATCAAAATATCTTGTGCAAGTGAAAGGTCATCTAACACTTTCTTGTACTAGGACTAATATGTGTAGTTAGGGTAAAATTGCAAATCAGGGCAAATGAATAAACAACAATAATAAAGACCCTAGCAATGCACAATGAAGCACAAGACAACATGAAAATCAAAATAACAAATATAAATGCAAACCAATCTCCATGCTATGCTTGATTTATCTCCATTGCTCTTCTCCACCTCGCATGAGCATGCAAGATTTTGAAGGATTATTGTTGGAGGAATGTTGGGTGCTCACTTCTGCAGCATAACATTAAGATGAAGATGATATAATGAATGATAGATGAAGGATGCAAAGGCTCTAATGATATTTCAACAGCATGTGGATACTTGAAGATCAATGCATCTTAGAAAATTTGACAGAATAATGGTACTTGAAGCTCAATGCATGCTAATGGCTTGTTGTAGTCATTTGACAAGTGGAGGGAGGATAGGGCTCATGTGTGCTTGTGTACATAAAAAGTACTACATATAAAAGATATTAAATAAAAGGATGTAGTACCACTTATCTTTTTAAATGAAAGAGGCACACATGTCGGCTATATGATAAGATTAATTAATTAAATAAATAAAATTTATTTAAGTAATTGGAAAGTCAACTTATGATAAGATTAATTAAATAAATAAAAATTATTTAATTAATTGGAAAGTCGGCTTATGATGAGAACTTAATTCAAATAAAATATTTGAATTAGTTGGGATATGAGTTGGATATTAATTAAATAAATAAAATTCATTTAATTAATTGGATAGTGGGATAAGGATATGATTGGGATATTAATTAAATAAATAAAATTTATTTAATTAATTGTCTAAGTAGGATAAGGATGTTATTAAGTGGGATTTAAATTAAATAAATAAAATTTATTTAATTAATTGGCTAATGGATAAATGGGATTAAGAGTGGGATTATGACAAAATGCTACATGATGTCTAAATGATGTTTTTGACAAGATGTTGCTAGACATGAACAAAGTTGGGACAATTTTGGGTGTCTACAATATGCTTCATGGTTACTTTCTCATATATTCCAACAAGGTTCTATGGTTACTAGTCTGCATCATGGCATTCCTTGTCTATCATGTGCCTATTTTGCAAGGGATCATATTTTGTGCCTTGGTCTATATCATGCCATGGTGTTCATTAGCCATTTCCATAATAAAAACTCTATGATGATAATCGTGCAATGAAATTAAAGCTCAAAATCTATCAAGCAAGATCTTATTCCATTTCACTTGCCTAATCATTCTTCATTTATTTCTAATACCATTGCTTTCGCATTAACATTTCTTCCATCTGTCCCTACAATCATCTTGATGGCGTGCTATGACACATAAAAATAAATGCATTAGTTTCATCATCATGCATACATAATCATGATAGAACATCATATAGGCATCGTCAGATACATGTTAGGTCATCCATATTGCATAAGAAAATACAAAAACATAGATAGCATCACATCATATAGATATATCCATACATCATAACATATGTAAGCATCAGATAACCATGGAATGTATATAATATAGAAAAGCATCACATAACCATAGAATGCATACCATAAAATCACATCACATAACATGCATATAGAACATAACACATCATATAATCATCACCAAAAATGATGCATCTCATATATATATATCAAAAACATGTGGCATAGTACAATATCAGATGTCTGTCAAAATGGATCTCACAGGCTCAATCAAAAATACATAAGTCTATAAACAGGCCTAGCATGTATTGCCTCTATCTCCTGAGGGTACCTGTAATGAAGGGGATGCCCTATGCTATGATCTTGATGGCCTATCATAGGGAGTCGACGTCTTGTGCTGTGAGACCCCACCATTGGGTCCTACTCTAACTCTAACACTGAAAGCTAGTTGTTCACTACACTACCAGTGCATTACTCTCATATAGATCTTTGTAATAATGACCCTCTCGAATCACCTGATATAACATCTATTCTACATATTTTATGGGACCACTAACAGTGGCCATGAAATCAATAGACCTCTGCTTAGATCTTTGTGCCCTGATGATGGCTAGATCCCACTCTGCTCTAAGCTATGATATCTTCCCCTGTAATACTAGCACCTGATCTGCCTGAGTCTATATAACACCTATACCTATGCTTGCAAAGCCTGAATCTGAGCCTGGGGATCCTGTCCCCTATCCTCTGCATCCTCCTCTAGTGTATCCAAGATGGTCTCCCTGATAGGAATGTCCTACAAGCCCTCCTCAATGGATTCCTCTTGAGCTCTCTCCTCAACATCCATCTCCTCATCCTCCTCCTCATCTCCCTCCTCCCCCATCTCCTCATCCTCCTCCACCTCCCCTACTCTAACCTCCTCTATCTACACCTACATCTGCCCAACTCCAATATCACCCTCCTCTCAGATAGGGGATAATCTTAGTGCACCCTTGCCTCTACCATCCCTACCTCTACCCATATCACCTCTCCCTCCATCCCCTCATCCACCACCACCATCACCTCCATCGTCATCGTCTCCTTGTCCCCTACCATAGCCTCCATCTCTCCCTTGCCCTCTCCCTTATAATCTCCCATGAGGACCTCTCCTGAGCCTATCCATAGGTGTAGAGGCATCTAGATCTAAGAATGGTGTAGACCTGTACTGTGCCCACCAAGAATCATACTTAGGCATAGTGCCTACATTTACTATATATGCTGCCACACCCCACTGACTAGGATGTAATTGTACAATCTCTTGTAGAGTCAGTTGTACACTAATCCCTGGCTCCCAAAGAGGAACTTCCATGGTTGATCAAGAAAACTCCACTATGCCCACTAGTACATCATGTCTCTCACCAAACTTCCAAAGGACTCTCTCTAGAAGATGCCTCTCAATAATATGTTGTGTTTGTATTGTCTACCCGATCAAATATCTTGTCTATTGACAATATGGCAGGTGCTCAACATCCTCTCCTTAGGCTCTGCACTCTCTCTATGGTCTCTATGTAAATCCATCCAAATGATCAATCCCATGTCTCCAATAGCCAACATCACCAATCTGAGCATGTATCACTGCCCCTCCATAGATATATACATATGGTAGCTCCACAGCTAAATCTCTATCCATTGGTGGCCTAAACACAAGTATATGCTCCCAAGGCTAAACCATAAGCAATGTCATCCCACAACTAATTGACTGGTCATCCCTATAAGCTACATCTTGCAACTGAAAGTACAACATCACAAGCAAGCATGGACTCCATCCTACATGAAATCCATGTCCTTGTCGATCAGGGATAATAATGCCACTAATGATTGTGCAAACCACTATAATCAATCTGTCATATCTATCTGCTAACATGTCCCACTATATCTCATAGTCCTCTACACCTAGTTGTACTAGGTCATCTATCTCAAAGCATGATCGTATGGCTACCAATCCTCACTTTGGATCATACATCACTCACTTCCCATGAATAGGAAGCCTTAATATCCGCCAGACATTCTCTAGCGTCACAGTAGCCTCTCTAGTCGGTAGGTGAAACAAGCTCATCTCCAAGTGCCATCTCTCTGCAAGTGTTGTCAATAATCCTCTATTAGCCCACACTATGGGAATGAAAGTCACATGATATAAACCTAGTGCATGTAATGTGTCCCTCTCCTCTATGCTCAAATGATCACGCAACTTGAAGCAGGGTGGTCAACTCTCTCATGTATAAATTGGTGGTAATCTAACATGTGCTTGTAAAGAATATTTCATGTTTGTCTAAGCACCTAAACCAACCGATTGGACTCTTTTCCTACCACAAATTTTGTCAAATTCTAAGCAAAATTTGATCTTTGTCAATTGCATCGCACTACTCATCATATGCATTGCACTTTTACAATTGCATTGCACCATGCCATAGTTGTGTTGCAAAATTTCAGATGCATCGTATTATCAATCAAATGCCTCACACTTCACAGTTGCATGTAGGCTAACACAATTGTGTCACTAGAACCTATGGTCACAGTTCTATTTTACAGATGCATCATACAAACACAAATGCGGTGCAAAATTCCACAAATGTAGTGAACGTGACGATAGTTGTAGTGTAGAAAACTGCATTGCATCTGTTGGCCCTTCTTTAAGCCCTAAATCTAGCAAAAAATCAACAAAATCACAAAGCAAAGTTCAAGTACATACCACTACACCTAAGCCTACTAGCTGTCCATGGGTCCTAACTTGATATCCTTTGTGATGAGTAACTAGAATAGGTGCCATCTCTATAACTCCTCCATGACAGAATCTCAACTCAGAGCTCTAGAATATTAGACAAAGTGCACAAATGACCTATTTTTTCTCTGCTAGGGCCTATTTATAACTTTTTTTGACCTAAGAGGGCCCCCTGTCTTCACAATTGGTTGCATTAGCTTTCACTTTCACATGCAAATATCCTATAAGCCTAGTTTTTAATCACCAATACATTCGTGTCTATCAAATTGACCTATTGGTAAATTTACTAAATTTTTTGGAATTTTTTTTTAAAATTTGTCAAATTTCCCAAGGGGGCACCATGCTATCCCGCTTTATCCTGGACACACTGGGGCAGGTTCAAAGATGAATTTTTCTAATTAATCTTTGACACAATGTTCAGATTCACTTTGTATCAAAGAGGGGCAAAATGTAGACACTTAAAAATGTCTTGAGTCTATGAGTAACATTTTCCCACTAATTATTTCCTAATGTCATATTCTTCTATTAATTAAATAATTTTGAATTATTTGATTAATTCACCTTTTCAATTTTCCAATCTATAATTAAATAAATTCTTATTTATTTAATTATTCATTTCCATCATTCCTCTTTTCTTCTATAATTAAATAATTATTTTTAATTATTTAATTAGTCATCTTCCATTTTCCTCCATACATTATTAAATAATGGTTTCCAATTATTTAATAATTTTCTAATTCCTCCATCATCCAATTTAAATAAATAAAATGTTTATTTAAATTAGCCCTCACCTTTATCCTTATATTCACACATGTCCCCCTCTCATTAAATCATTTGTCACACTACCACCTTCATTTAAAAAACTTGTAATACCACTATCTTTATTAAATGAAGGGCCTTTTCTTAAATGTTCTCTTAATCTTAGTCGTCCACATCACACAATTCACCTTTCAATCCTCACCCTTCATTCAAATCCAAGCCCTCTATAAAAGAAAGCCTTCATCTCCATTTTAAGGTTAACCACAATCATAATCTTCAATATTTTGCATCCGTATTGAGCTTATCATATATCTTGCATGCTACAAATCTAAGAACAAACAAAGCAAAATTGAGAAGAGCAATGGAGGAGAATCAACTTTGGCATAGGAATTTAGATATTATGGCTTTTATCATTTGATTTCTACTGCCATCTTGTTCTTCATTGTTAGATTAGGATCTTTATGGCTTGAATTTAGATAGTTTTGTGGTTTCTATTGATGATTCATGAATTTCCCTTGATTTTCCCTGATCTACACATTCCAAAGCAGTATCTTTTAGTGATCGAGGAAAGCATTTTGCTAGCAGTGCCTCATCAAAGAAGAAATCACTACACATCATTGTGAATGTTGCCACATGAGTATTATGATCACCTTTACCACCATACTTTTCAAAGTGAGGAGTCTTAAATTTATTATGCATTAGAGTTCTTAGAACATAGGACAAAGGACTGTGAGCATGATATGTCAACAAAGCAGGTTGAGATGAAGCATTAGTCAGGTTTGTCACTTTCTACTATAAAGAAGACATACTCTACAAAAGTTGATTTAAGAGAGTATCATTGGATGAAGAGGTAGTTTGTGGATTTGAGATTGGTGCATTAGATGCTACAATCATGAAATTGAGAGGTAGTTTGTAATAAGTAGAGGTGATGGGTGGTTGATAACAACTATGCATTGGTATGGATACACAAGGTATAGAGTTTTGATAATTAAATCCAACATATTTATAATTTCCAGTAGATGTTCCCATGGTAGTGGTAGGATTACTACAAGCATGTGGATTGGTGGTGAGATTGATGATGTAAAAGTGGATATTCTAATAGTCGATATGGGTGCTGAGACTATGAGCTTATATACCGCGGTGGTGACACATTTTCAATGTTATTCATATGGCTAGCCATATGAATAATGTTATGATCCACTATGTGGGCTAATCCATAGAGCATGCCGATACCTTTTTGTCCTTCTTGTAACAATCCTCTTATTCCTTCAACAATAGGTATCATTTGTTGAAATTTAGTTGGTTGTTTGTCCAATTTCTTAAGATTTTCATCAGGCACATGTATATCCTTGTTACCTATTTCTTCAAAAGGAGGAATTATTGGTTCTTCAAAGTTATCATTTAAGATGTCATGTAGAGGTGTTGATTCACCCTTTGTAAAGTGGTTGTATAATGAATTTTTTTATGTTTGCACACCATTGTTATCAATAGCATTAGAACCTATTTGTCTACAACTTCTCCTTACAAAGATGATTCTAGTAGGGAAACAGGTTTTACAACTCATGCAAAGTCCAATAATACTCAATACACTAACCACTAGTACAATCAACAAGATTAAGGTAGTTATGAAATACACAATGTGTAATTGGAAAATTTGAAATTTAAATGCAAAAGCACACCATGAAGCAACACTATAGCTCAAAATTAGATTTGAAGGAGTGTTAAAGAGAGCAACAAAATTTGAAAGGAGAGATGGATACAAAGTATGTGAGTATACTAGATCAAACCCTCCTTTCATTACAACATTCAAGGACAAAACTAAGCCAAGTCACTACAAGATGGTAGAGGACTCAGCTACTAATTTTGTACTCTTGTTTGTGGAACTAGACCTTGGCATGGAGTAGATGCTAATATATCAATTCATCAACTCTAGCACACTAATTCTTCTTCTTTTATGCCTTCTTCACTTACACAATTATATTCACATTTTCACACATCGACACCTAATTCACAATTTCATTACATTTTTTTATACAATTCATCAACCTTGGAATTATTATCAAGGTCGGCATTACAATCATCAAAAATTGGAACAATCTCCAAGGTCGGCAAACACACATACATTAAGATAGGTATGGACCTAAACATATTTGAGAGAGAAAAGAATGAATGCAGACCATGCCACACCTTAGCTAGGACTTAATTGCAACCTTCCACACAAAAACACGCTTCCACAATCTTCAAAGCATAACCACAAGTACTGAGAACAACCAAGTCAGCCAAGACTGGAGTTAACACTATGACCTTTAGGAACACCCTTTAGTGATGATCCAAATTACACTTTGCAAACCAATCAAAAGGTAGGAACATGATATAGAGACATCCACAAGCATGTTACAACCACCAAGAACATCTGCACAACCTCTAAACACTTTGTCCATAAGATTCTTCAAACTAGAGTTCTTGAACATCACTATCGGCCGTTGTCATAAAGGAAAGATAGCTTGTAGAGCACCAAATCATGAACCATTTGAACTAAAAGCACATAACATCATTACAAAATTAATTCTAGAACTGCATAATGTAAAACTTAAATGTGGAGGAATCTGGAGTAGAATACATTCTCCCTGTCACCATTAAATACTTAGAAAAATAGTTTTTACTCTGGTGAATAGAACTCGCTCAAATCTTCACATTGGAGAATCAAACTTGAAACATAGCATCTATATACATCCCTTACATAACTTTAAATCCACAAACAAAGATATTTAGTATATAGAATATGCGGAGTAAAACACTATATTGTACTTCTACAAGCTAGGAAACTCTGCAGCACACTGTTTCCACTGGGAGAGAAAATTTTCTCAAAAGCACTTGGAAATTCAATATCAAGAACACTTTCTCATTATATTCAACACTTATATAAGTCAATACAAAGCAACTATGATGTAGAGGCACTAGGATAGATAGAGGTCTTCACAAATAGATAAGGTTTACACTACACTCTAAAACCCAAATTTAGGGATCAACTTGCAAAAGTGGGAACAACAATTAGTGGCTATGAAATCATCATGAAAAGGTTGATTTGGCATGCTATGGGACACACCCCAACCATAGACAAAGGTAGAACAAACTTGGTTTTGGTACTTCCTTCTTTAGGCCTCTAAAACCCTTATAGCCCTCCAAACATGAACAATCAGCAATAAATTCTTACACAGACCTGCAAACTCAGATCTTAGATAATCTAGAGATACCCATTTAGATTCCCCATGACATATTTCAAAATGGGTAGGGTTGTTTTGGACAGTATGGTCCAACCTATAACCCCTCCTAGTGGCCTAGAGCCCCAATTAATCCTATTTTACAAAGCAAGTACCTTACCTCCACACCCCACAACTCAAACAATGATATGGATAGGTGTAATACAACCCCAAACCACCATTGCAATAGGTTTTGGGCACCCAAACAATCAGATTTAACACAAGTTCACTCAAACCCACACTTCCTTAGCCTAACACATAGAGATATTAGGCATTCATTGCTCCAAAGATGTATCCAACCTTGGTCCCTAAAAAAATGAAAAAAAAACTCACCTATTCAAGAACTATCCCTACCATTCAACCAATTTTTTATGAATATCCCTCAATGGAATGGAGAGATTTACATTTCTTTGATCAAACCCTTGGAAGTAGGGTTTTAGGACAGATTTTAGAAAAACGTTCACTGAATACACAATTATCAACCAAATGTCACAAAATTGGTCTTGAATGAAAGGTAAGACACAGGGATTTCTAAAAACTCCAGCCTTACCTTCTAATTCATCCATATACGAAAGTTATGAATGTTATAGAAGCAAACAAATGTAAAAAAATCTGGAAACAAGGCTTTAAACTTTGTATTATTCTTCTTTTCTTTGACCAAAAGTCCAAGTACTACCTTGACTCAACCCTTGGGAGGAATTTTAAGCATTTCATTACAATTCCAACTGTCCCCAACTACTTTTCAAGAGGGTGACCATTGGTTTTTTACAGTTTTGCCCTTTGTTTGCTTTACAATTTGTAAAAGTTGCCAAACAACTTTGCACCTTCTACAAGAGCCCAACTACCTTCAAAGGGCCAAAAACACCCTAGAAAAACCTAAGGAGACTCAAACAACCCTATTACATTCATTGGATCCACCCTTGGTTACATTTCCACCATGTGACAACAATATGACAACATTGACAAAAACATGGCATTTTGGACAAATGCCCACAAAATGGATCCAAACTTATTACAAACACTTAGGAAGTGGTCCATTGAACCTTATTACATCAAAATATGACATTAAAACAAAAAATTAAGTTGAGTACCTCATGGAGGCCACCTTGTGTTAGGTGCTCCTGCACCATACACCCCACCTAGAAAAGAACTCATGCCACATGAGTTGATTCTTTGTCTTGCTACAGCTTTATCCTCTACTACCTCATGTCTTCCCCATGATCTCTAGACTATAACCTGCTTCCATGGAATCAAAAACTCATGCCTAGCATTGTAGGCTTTACTCACACCTTGCCATGAGCGAGTGCTTGCAACCAGACCTATACTTTGCTTGCTATTCTTCCTTACTGTCATCTCTGCCTGAACACCTGCATTCAAAACCTAGGTTGATGCTTCTTGTACTGCTGCTATGGTAGAATATGATTGTCTTTCAACTCTTTCTAGATCTAGAGGACAAACAATGGTCCCTACTATGATATCTTCTTTGTCTTTCCAACCACCTTGTGGTTGCTTGTAGACCTACAATTTGACCTTCTTCTGATCCATCTCAAACATCACCATTTGATCTCCATCATTCAAAACTGAAACCACCTTCAAACTTTGATCTTTGGCAACCCCACTCCTTGAGGTATCCTCAAATTTCCTTGTCTCTTCTTCATTGATCTTCACAAACTCTTTCTTACCCACCAAGATGACCTTGGCCACCTTCTTTGCTTCAGTATCCTCTTGCAATGGTGTCAACACAAAAGTCCTCCCATCCTTCTTAATGGTGTATGTGTTAGCATATCCATCATATAATGATTGCCTATCAAATTGCCATGGCCTACCTAAAATTAGGTGACAACAATCCATGGGCAAAATTTTACATAAAACCCTATCCTTATATTCTCCAATCTAAAAATCAACATATGCTTGTTCATCTACCAAAAGTGATTGGCTATAACTTACCCAAGATGCTTTGTAAGGATTTTGATGAGGAATCCTTTCTAGGTTCAATTTATCCACCATTTCCCTAGACACCATATTATCTATTGAACCAGAATCTATTACTACCTTGCATACTTTACCTTTGCTTTTGCAATTGGTTCTGAAAAGTGCTTTCCTTTGTGTCATCTCCTTGTCCTTGGATGTCTTCAAGAGTGTTCTCATTAGCATCAATGCTTCTCCAACTTTTGCTTCACATCCTTGACTTGGAGAATGGACACTTCCTTCATCCTCTTCTTGCACAAATTGAATCCTTCTTTCATTCTTCTTATAACCTCCTGATGATGAACCTTGCCTTTCTGGACATTTGAATGCTATGTAACCAATTTCATTGCAGTTGTAGCACCTTCCTGTGAATGTAGTTGAACCTATTCCTCCTCCAAATCTTCCTCTTGAACCTGATTCTCCACTTTGTTCTTGGGAACTAGATTCCCCTTGACTCCTTTGGGATTGATTTCTGCCTCCAAAACTGCCCCTACCTCTGAAATTTCTGCCACCTCTTCCTCTATTTTGCTGCTCACCTTTCCTCTTCAACTTCTCTTCAGCCCTTAATGCCACTTGAAAGCATTTATCCATGGTTTCAGGGGTTAATAGACTAATTTCATTTTGAATATTAAACCTCAAACCATTTAGATACCTTGCCACTTTACCTTTTTCATCCTCCATGTATCCACAACAAAGAGAGAACTTGTGAACTCCTTGGTGTAGGTGGCCACATCCAAATCTCTTTGTTTGAGATTTTGCATTTTCTTGTAGATCTACACCTTATAGTCTGATAGAAGGAAGTGGGACTTGATCCTCTCCAACATTCTGCTCCATGAAGAGATCACGGTCTTCCCATTCTTTACCCTCTCACCTTGGGTGTAATTCCACCATGTAAGTGCATCACCTTTGAGTTTAGTTTTTGCAAACTTCACCATCTTGTTCTTAGGAACTTTTTTGTATTCAAAGTAGTTGTTTAATACCTCAATCCACTCCATGACTTCATCAGCATTCACCTTGCCACTAAACATGGGAATCTCCATCTGATTCTCTGAAGAATCCTTGCCAATTGCCTTGATGGCTTCAAGGAAATGTTTTTGATTTGTAGGTACCTCTACCTCTTCTTGATCTTCTTCTTCCTCCTCTTTTTCTTCTTCTTCATTAGAACCTTCATCTATCCTCTTCCCTATCCTCAATGCCTTCAACTTGATTGGAGTGCTTCCTTGACTCCACTTTTGATCTTTTCTTCCATCTCCTTGAACTTCTTAACCACCTCAGTGGTCATCCCTTTTGGAGGCATGTTGCTAGCCTCTTCTTCACTCTCCTATGCTAACATATACCATGCCTTACACAACTAACAATAGAACCCTTAATGGCTCTGATACCACTATGATGTAGAGGCACTAGGATAGATAGAGGTCTTCACAAATAGACAAGGTTTACACTACACTCTAATACCACTATCATGAAAAGGTTGATTTGGTATGCCATGGGAGCCATCCCAACCATAGATAAAGGCAGAACAAACTTGGTTTTGGTACTTCCTTCTTTAGGCCTCTAAAACCCTTATAGCCCTCCAAACATGAACAATCAGAAATAAATTCTAACACAGACCTACAAACTCAACTCTTAGACAATCTAGAGATACCCATTTAGATTCCCCATGACATATTTCAAAATGGGTATGGGTTGTTTTGGACAGTATGGTCCAACCTATAACCCCTCCTAGTGGCCTAGAGCCCCAATTAGTCTTGTTTTACAAAGAAAGTACCTTACCTTCACACCCCACAACTCAAACAACGATATGGACAAGTGTAATACAACCCCAAACCACCATTTCAATAGGTTTTAGGTGCCCAAACAATCAGATCTAACACAAGTTCACTCAAACCCACACTTCCTTGGCCTAACACATAGAGACATTAGGCATTCATTGCTCCAAAGATGCATCCAACCTTGGTCCCTACAAAAATGAAAAAAAACTCACCTGTACAAGAACTATCCCTACCATTCCACCAAGTTTTTATGAATATCCCTCAATGGAATGGAGAGATTTACATTTCTTTGTTCAAACCCTTGGAAGTAGGGTTTTAGGACAGATTTTAGAAAAACATTCACTGAATGAAAAAATCTCAACCAAATGTGTAAAAACTAGTCTTGAATGAAAGGTAAGACATAGGGCTTTCCAAAAAAGTCTGGCCTCACCTTCTAATCCATTTGTATATGAAATTTATGAAAGTTTTAGCAGCAAAAAATGTAGAAAATTCTGGAAACAAGGCTTTAAACTTTGTATTATTCTTCTTTTCTTCGACCAAAACTCTAACTACTTCCTTGCCTCGACCCTTGGGAGGCATTTTAAGCATGTCATTATAGTTCCAACTATCCCCAACTACTTTTCAAGAGGGTGACCATTGGTTTTTTTCAGTTTTGCCCTTTGTTTGCTTTACAATTTGTAAAAGTTGCCAAACAACATTACACATTTTGACAATATTGAAGGCTACAAGAGCCCAACTACCTTCAAAGGGCCACAAACATCCTAGACACACCTAAGGAGACTCAAACAACCCTATTACATTCATTGGATCCACCCTTGGTTACATTTTCACCATGTGACAACAATATGACAACATTGACAAAAACATGGCATTTTGGACAAATGCCTATAAAATGGATCCAAACTTATTACAAACACTTAGGAAGTGGTCCATTGGACCTTATTACATCAAAATATAACATCAAAACAAAACATTAAGTTGAGTACCTCATGCAGGCCACCTTGTGTTAGGTGCTCCTGCACCAAACTATCTCAACACAAACAAGCATCAAAACAAGAGAACAGTTGACACCAATGACAATATAGATATGTTGACATCAATGGAAACACTAGTAAGTACATATTTGCAACAATCTCCCCCTTGTCATTGATGGCAACATTGATGTGAAAAACTACAAGAACCATCAAGACAAGATTTTGCATTGATTATCTTCTCCCCCTTTCTCTTTACACATCTGAACTCTTTATCCCCCTGAGTTTTTTCACATGATTTTCTCTCCCCCTTTGACATCAATTGAAAAGGGCATCACTTCTCTTCCTTTGCACATACTTGCATAATACTACTTTGAACAAACTGGAATTACTCTTCCACTACAACACTTACTGCTCTTTATCAGGAACACATATTAGCAACATCTACCTGCTCCCCCTAAGAGGTAGCATTTAAAACATCAATCTAGATCAAAAGATAAAACTTTGGACACCACTGGACTGATGCATTTCTTATTCATATTAGTTTAGAGTGGGAGGGGCTAACTTTTTTCTAAGATACTCAAAAGTATCCTTAGGCAGAGACTTTGTAAAAATATTTGCAATCTAATCCTTGGTAGACACATATTCCATCTTTACTTCATTCTCTATTACCTTTTATCTCAAAAAGTGATACCTTATTGATATATGATTTGTTCTTGAGTGCATCACTGGATTCTTTGAAATGTTTATAGCACTTGTGTTGTCACAAAATATTGAAATTGGTTCTTCATACACAACTCTTATGTCCTTCAAAGTTTTCTTTGTCCATAGCACTTGAGTGCAACAACATGTTGCAGCAATATATTCTACTTCTTCAGTAGATAAAGAAACTGATTCTTGCTTCTTGCTCAGCATGACACCAATCTGTTACCTAAGAGGAAAGCACCTCCACTTGTACTTTTTCTGTCATCAGCATCTCTAGCCCAATCTACATTTGTATAAGAACTAAGAGTGAAATCAATATCTTTGGGATACCACAATCCATAGTCTGAAGTGCCTTTTAAATACATCATGATCCTCTTAATTTCCATCACATGTGACTCTTTGGGATATTCTTGAAATCTTGCCACAAGATAGACTGCATGCATTATGTCAAGTCTGGTATGGGTTAGATAAAGTAGTCCTCCAATCATAGACCTATACTTTTTTATCAATCTTAGGTGATTCATAATTCTTTCTCAACTTGCATCTAGTTACCATAGGAGTACATACTGGCTTAAAATCCTCCATTCCAAACTTCTTCAACAATTCTTTCACATACATGGATTGAGAAATAAAAATTCTTTTTTCTGATTGAGTAATTTGCAGTCCTAAAAAGAAATTCATTTCACCAAACATAGACATCTCAAACTCCTTTTACATTTCCTCTACAAATTTCTTACACATAACTTCATTGCCTCCAAAGATAATATCATCAACAAAGACCACAACAATCATAATTTGGTCATCATTAATTTTGAAGTAGAGATTACTGTTTGCAATACATTTATTGAACCCTAATTGTAGTAAATACTTGTCCAGCCTTGCATAACAAGCTCTAGGAGTGTGCTTGAGTCCATATAGGGCCTTCTTCAATCTGCACACCATGTCCCCTTGGTCTAATGACTTAAATCCTTCTAGTTGTTCAATGTAAATCTAATACACCTTAAAATCTTTGTGAGCTACAAATGCCAAAAACATTCTTATTGCTACAATCCTTGTCACAAGAGCATAAGTTTCCTCAAAGTCTATTCCTTCAACTTGAGAATATCCTTTGCATACCAGTCTTTCTTTGTTTCTTACTACTCCATTTTCATTCATCTAATTTATGAAAACCCATTTGGTTCCAATCACATTCTTATAAGTAGGTCTAGGAACAAATTCCCAAGTTTGATTATTCTCTATTTGCATTAGCTCTTCTTCCATGGCTTTTATCCAACTTTCATCTTGGCATGCTTCATTCACAATTTTAGGTTCAATCTGTGAAAGCAAATAGTAGTTCACTTGTTCTTCTATAGCTCTTTTCCTTGTCAATACTCCTTTGCTTTTGTTACAAATTATCTGATCTTTAGAATGATTAATCCTTACATACCTGGGAGTCTCAACAACACTTTGTGGAGCCTTTTATTCTTCAACTTGACTGTCCTTTTGTTCCATCTTTTCTTCATTGACTACAATAGCAGGTTCATCTTATTCATGGCTACTCAGATCTGATGTAATTTCCATGTCTTCATCAACCTTCACATTAGCACTCTCAATGACCTTTCCCAATCTTTTATTGTAGCACTGGTAGGCCTTACTCTTAGTAGAGTATCCAAGGAAAATTCCTTCATCACACCTAGCATCAAACTTGCCTAACTCTTCATCTCTTCTAATATAACATTTGCTTCCAAAAATTTTGAAATATTTCATTGTAGGAACTCTTCCATACCACAATTCATAAGGATTTTTAGTACCATTACTTTTAACTTGGACTCTATTTCGAATGTAGGCAACAATATGTATAGCTTCTCTCCAATACTTTTGGTAGGCTAGCCTCCATCATCATTGACTTAGCAGCCTCTTGAACTATCTTGTTCTTTCTTTCAACAACTCCATTCTACTCAGGAGTCCTAGGAGCAGACAATTGTCTCTTTATCCCATGCTCTTCACAAAAAAAGTTGAATTCATTTGATGTAAACTCACCTCCTCTATCAGATCTTAAGCATTTGATCCTTAATTCTAACTCATTCTCAACCATTGCCTTGAAAGCTTTGAACTTGTCTAAGGATTCTGATTTCTCTTTTAAAAAAGTGACCCATGTCATTCTAGAATAATCGTCAATAAGCAACATAAAGTACATGTCTCCTTACAGACTTCTTGTTCTTGTAGGACCACACAAATCTACATGCACTAGCTCAAGTAATCCAGTAGAAAATTGTTCCTTACTCCTTAAATTTGTCCTTGTCTATTTCTTCATTTGACATTCCTTACAAAATGTATTAGTGGGCTTCACAAGCCTAGGCAGATCTCTCACTACTTGTACTGAACTTATCTTCACTAAGTTGTCAAAATTGATATTACACATCCTTCTATGCCACAACCAACTCTTATCTATCTTAGCCAACAAACAACAATTATTAATTCCCCTCAAGTGATAAACATTACATTTAGTCTTCTTACTAGTTACAATCACTATTTTGGAGATTTCCATGATCTTACATCCATTATCCTTGAATCGTAGATCATATCCTTTGTCGCACATCTGACCCACACTTCAAATATTATACTTTAAATCCTTCACATATAGAACATCATCCATGTTATGATTAACATCAAAAGAAATAGATCCTCTTCCATAAATCTTACCAGCTGCACTATCACCAAACCTAACCAGTCCCCCATCATACTTTTCTAAACTTAAATAACTTACTTTTAACACTGGTCATGTGATGTGAACATCCACTATCAATAATCCATTCATCCTTATCTTTTTGAAGTTGACAAATATACAAAATACTCTCTTCCTCTGGTTTTTCTTCCTTCACATAGCTAGCAAGATTAGTAGACACAAGTTCTTCTTTAATAGCAATAAACAAGAATTCATTTGCATTAGTAGCATCTAACTCATCATCTCTCACACCATCATCATCAAAATCTCTAAAATAATAACATTTCTTTATAGTTCTAGGTCTACTTTCAAATTTTTTCTTACCTCTCTCAATTCTCTCTGGATAGCTGGAGGCATAGTGACCAATCTTACCACAAGAAAATCATTTGAATGGTAATTTTCCTTTGAACTTACTAGTATTTCTTTGCATTCTATCCACAAAGTTGGCTTCAACTTCATCAAGGTCATCATCTGATTCCACGACATACTTTTGGGTTCTTGAAATCTTTTCTAAAGTGTTGGCTTTGAAAGCAGTCCCAGTCTTCAACAAAGCATTACTAAACTCTCTCATCTCAAAAGTTGTAAGCTTCCCGAGCAACTGATCTTTTGTAATCTTGTTCACACTCATGATTTCTTCAATTGTTGACACCTTGTGACTATAGGATTTAGGCAAAGACCTAAGAATCTTTAGCACAACCTCATCTTCATCAATAGTTCCTCCAAGACCTTTGACTACATTGACAATTTCATCAACCTTTTGCATGTAGATTGTTATGTTCTCATCATCACTCATCTTCAAGGCTTCATACTTCACCTTCAAATTTTGTAATTTTGCACTCTTCGCAGAATCATCTCCTTCATATAATTTTACCAACTTTTCCTAGATCTCATGGGCTATTTCACAATCCATTACTTTCAATAATTATGTGTTGGATAAAGCATTTAATAGAGCATCTCTAGCCTTTCCATTAAACTCATACTATTTGACTTCATCTTCATCTAATGGTCCATTTTGAGGAATAGTATACTTTTTCTCTGCCATCTTCCAAACATTATAACCAAGAGAAATGAGATGACTTTTCATCCATACCTTCCAAGGTGCATAATCTATTCCATCGAACTATGGTGACTCCTTCCTATGTGCCATCCTGGATCTACCTCAAGCTAATAGGCTCTTTATCGAGGAACCCTCGCTCTGATACCAATTGTTGAAAAGCACAAGACAACTGAGAGGGGGGGGTGAATTAGTTGTAACCAAAACTTCAAAACCATTAACACATCAACCACTTAATTATTGTTATTGTATTTTAACCATGAAAGCATGAAATCATAAACTTAAACACATTCACACATGAAACACATGAGACACTAGATTTTTACGTGGAAAACCCAATAAGGGAAAAACCATGGTGAGTGTTAGCTCACAATATAATATGTAATAACAATACCAAAAATCAGAGGCTCATAGCCTTAGGGCTCACTACCCAAAATGCTCACTACAAAAGAAGAGGCTCACTGCCAAAGTTGATGAACTAAGATATTAGTATCTACTCCATGCCAAGGTTCAGTTCCATTAAAGCGCAATAATTCTTCGTCATTTCTGCCTTCTTCACTTACACAATTATATTTGCATTTTTGCACATCGACACCTAATTCATGATTTCATTACATGTTTTTATACAATTTATTAACCTTGGAATTAACATCAAGGTCGGAATTACAATCATCAACCATTGGAACAATCTCCAAGGTCAGAAAACACACATACATTAAGATAGGTCTAGACCGAAACAGATTTGAGAGAGAAAAGAATGAATATGGACCATGCCACACCTTAGCTGGGACTTAATTGCAACCTTCCACACAATAAAATTCTTCCACAATCTTCAAAGCATAATTGCAAGTAGTCAGAACAACCAAGTCAGCCAAAACTAGAGTTAACACTAAGACCTTTAGGAACACGCTTCAACCATGATCTAAATTACACTTTTTGCACCAATCAAAAGGTAGTAACATGATCTAGAGACATCCACAAGCACATTACAATCACCAAGAACATCTACACAACCTCTAAACACTTTGTCCATAAGATTCTTCAAACTAGAGCACTTGAACATCACTGTCGGCCACTGTCATAAAGGAAAGATCGCTTGCGAAGCACCAAATCATGAACCATTTGAACTGAAGGCACATAACATCATTACAAACTTAATTTTAGAACCGTAGATATAAAATGCAAATGTGGAGGAATGTGGAGTAGAATACATTCTCCCTGTCACCATTAAATACTCAAAAAAGTAGTTTTTACTCTGGTGAAGAGAACTCGCTCAAATCTTCACACCAGAGGCTCAAACTTGAAACATAGAATCTACAGACATCCCTTAACATAGCTTCCAATCTACAAACAAAGATATTTAGTATACCAAATATGCGGAGCAAAACACTATATTGTACTTCTACAAACCAAGAAACTCTGCAACACACTATTTCCACTAGGTGAGCAAATTTTCTCAAAAGCTCTTGAAAATTCAATATCAGAAACACTTTCTCATTACCTTCAACACTTATATAATTCAATACAAAGAAACTATCTTAACACAAGAAAGCATCAAAACAAGAGCATAGTTGACACCAATGGCAACACAAATATGTTAACATTAATGACAACATCGGTAAGCACATACTTGCAACATTTTGATGATTCCAAATCTACAACAAATACAATACTAACACAAATCTGTAACATACACAATGAATTCCTTGAATGTTCCTTTTCTCAATATCATAACCTTGCTATCATCAATCTAGGTTAAAAATGAATTTAAACACTTGTTTATATATGCTATCCCATTAAACTTTCACAAATTAATTGAAAGAGCTGACAAGGGAGGACCCATTTAAGTGTCTTATGCTAACATACATTTAGTTTTACCCTGACTAATCAAGGTGGACTTGGGTGCAAGTGCCCAAGTCCCAAGGGGCCTTTTTGGTAAGGACCTAAGCATTAAATGAGCCCTTAGTTCCCATCTGACATGGGTTTCAGAGGATTTCTCATTGAGATGAATAGTTTTCTTTGTAGAGTGTAAACACAGGGACCTACGAGCTAAACTAGGAGGTAAAAAGGCATGTGTCCACTTTTTACTCCATAACACACATGTAGTCTGAAATAAATAAATACAAAAAAATACACCCTAAGTTTTATCATCATAAATTTCAAGATGCCTTTTGGCTCCATGTGACACAAAGGGTGGCTTATGTTGTATACAAGAAAAAGAAGCTTCAAATCAATTAATGTCAAAATTGCATGCATATTATTTAAATCAAATATTTAAAACCAAACCATGAAATTAAATTTTTCAATCTAGACTCAAGTGTGTAAGGATGCCACAATGTGCTCATCATCTCTTGTGTCCTGCTACACTACTATAGATATCAATTCTACACCAAAAGTCTCTATTATGAAATCCTATATTTAAATAAAACATAAATTAGATGAGAGTATTTACAAAATTAAACCATGATAAAAGACATAGAAATTGCATAGGATTTAACTACATGACCTAAATTGTAGTAGATGACTCGTGAATTTGTTCAGGCTCATCAATGGTAGCATTTGTTGAGATTGTACCAATACTACTTTCATCTTGCATATATATATATATTCAACTCGATGAATTTAAAATTATGAAATTAAACTTCAAGTGAATTTAAAGTAAAAATGTACAATTTTAAGATACACACTAGGTAATATGATTTAGGCATAGTAGATGATATTGGGGGACCAGTCATCACACCTTTTGGTTGGTTCAACACAGAAGTTATAGGACCACCCAACTACTATTAAAATCAATCACATTTTCAAATTATTATATATTAAAATCTATCTAATTTTAAGAGACTATCTTTTAAAAACATATTGTATTTAATGAATGAGCTAGATGGTTAAGGGAAATTTATTGGTCTATCATATAAGGTGTGCCACATTGTATGACCATCAACACCAATTCGTCTAACTAAGATGTGGTGGCTGAGCTAGTCATCTACACCAAACAACACAATATAGAAAATTTATTAAATAAATTAATAATTGATATTTTAGAATAGATCTATATTTATTAAATTTAATATGTAAAAATTAGCACTAACATAAAATGTGACATGTACCTCTATAGGAGTGAATAGTGTAGCTAAGAAAGAATCCTCCTCTGTTGTAGCCCTTGAAGTAGATGCAAGAATAGGACCAAAACATGGTTGATTACAATTTTGACAAAAATGTGGTGTAGACTATAATGGTGTCAATGACCATGAGGTGCTAGGACCAACACCATATCCTCCAGGCTCTCAAGGATTTACTTCATCTACCAAGCGGGCATCTTGGTCAATTAATTTTCTTGAGAGTGTACACAAAGCTCCTAATACCGAGACCACCATGCACTGGTGAATGGGCGCAAGAATAGACGATCAAGGAGAAACAATGGGTAGAGGGGGCACATGTCAATTTGGATTGACACATGTTCCTAGCCTATGTTGTGGAATTCTTCCACCCACACCCTAGAATGATCTCATGTCAAAATAATTAGGCTTTAAGCCCATTTTAAACTCAACCTATAATTTTCTCATAAAAATATAAAAAAATCTCAAATTGCTTTGACCATCCACCACCACTCCCAAAAGTTATCTATTATTTGAGGTTTTGTACACCATTTAATTGATTTTTTTTTATTTGGAGCTATCAGCTGGTTTGGTGAGGTATCAATAAAACATGGGGCTATAGTATGTTTTGAAATATGCAAATAAGAGATCTATTTATAAGTCATCCCATCTATATAATATTGGCTACTCTTCTCCTATCATAAATAGATTGTGTCTAGATCAATATCAATGGATCTCACAAATCAATAATGGTTTACATCTTATATGAAAACCATGCAACATATGGGTGGGTATGTATCTGATATTGAGTACAAAAGAATTTTTATTGTAAAATATTTATGTTATCATTAGAAGTTGCTCACAAGTGAGCCTCATCAAATGGAGGGGGAGGGGGGATTTTATGGGTTCACTTTTTGGGGGGCTTTGGTGTGGGGGATTTGGATGGGGGTGGTTG
This sequence comes from Cunninghamia lanceolata, assembly GCA_027924645.1. Lineage (NCBI taxonomy): Eukaryota > Viridiplantae > Streptophyta > Pinopsida > Cupressales > Cupressaceae > Cunninghamia > Cunninghamia lanceolata. The sequence continues at coordinate 16,657,752 of BSBN01001807.1, read as the reverse complement.
AGGGGGGTTTTTGGGTGGGGGCTCATTTTGTAGAGACTATTCTAGTAAGAACTCATAATTTGGTAATTTAGCCATATATCAATGCTAGAACTAGAGCTACAATTACAAAAAATACTTAATTGAATTAGGAATTGAAAATTTATATATTAAATGCACACATGTTTATACATAATCAAACTTGGAAATATATAAATTTACATGGTTTAAACAATACATTTAAACATTTAGTTACATAATAATACATATGAAACGAAGGGACATTTTCTAAGAAAATTTTAAAAGTTAGGTTTGAAAATATGTGTTTAATTCCATAAATAAATTTTTCTTTAAATAAATACATGATTACAATTGCAATTACAAAAAGATAAATTTAAATAAATACATTTTACAAATGATTAAAATACTTATATATAGAAAATGCTTATAGACCTGATGTCACTAGTAGTGGTGATTTCATACCTAAAGATGACATAAAAGGTGATGCTTACCAAGTAGTTCCTTTAAATTTGAGTGGGGTTTTTGGGTGGGGGCTCATTTTGTAGAGCCTATTCTAGTAAGAACTCATAATTTGGTAATTTAGCCATATATCAATGCTAGAACTAGAGCTACAATTACAAAAAATAATTAATTGAATTAGGAATTAAAAATTTATGTATTAAATGCACACATGTTTATACATAATCAAACTTGGAAATATATAAATTTACATGGTTTAAAAAATACATTTAAACATTTAATTACATAATAATACATATGAAACGAAGGGACATTTTCTAAGAAAATTTTAAAAGTTAGAAAATGTTTGAAAATATGTGTTTAATTCCATAAATACATTTTTCTTTAAATAAATACATGATTGCAATTGCAATTACAAAAAGATAAAGTTAAATAAATAAATTTTACAAATGATTAGAATACTTATATATAGAAAATGCTTATACACCTGATGTCACTAGTAGTGGTGATTTCATACCTAAAGATGACATAAAAGGCGATGTTTACCAAGTAGTTGATTTAAATTTGGTTTTGTAAGCAATAAAAATGTGCATGGGCTTGCACAAGGACCCTATGATGAGTTGTAATCCTAATCACATACATGGAAGCATGAATATAATGTCCTCTCAATAGTGCTCTTCTTGGCGACGCATGGAGATCAATTCCTTACTTCATCATTTCTTCTTATTTTGGACATTTCTTCACTTTCCACTTTGTCAACATTTCTTCTTGTGCATGTTTGACCTTGCCTACATCACTAATTTTCATCATAATGAGCTAGTTCTACCTTTCACATGTCTGTTTCATGTCACTCCACCCTTTAGAGGCCTTAAAATGACCTGCTGAACCAAACCCATCTTTCAAAATTGACTTAACTTTTGTCATTTATGGATTCCCCTATTATTCCCAGATCCCCCATTGGTCTCCCCAAGAAACCCTAATAGTGAAAGGAGTATCCTACTTAAATTATCTGTTGGACTTCTCTTAGGAGGCATATTTCTTCTTTTCCCCACCAAGATCATTCTCCAACCCTTGTTTCTCACCCAGATCCCTTCCTTTGAGGATCACCCTTGGGAGACCCATGGGTGAACAATGGGTGACTCTATCATGTTTTTCAATGTACATATTTCTCTTTAATCCGGGCCTCAAAAAGCTCTATTTTTGCTCCAGTTTGCCTAAAATTTTGACCCTAACATAGACTAAACTATTCTTATCCCATCCATCACCCTCAATCATGCATACTTATCTCTATTCATCTATCATTATCACCTCTTTAACTCATTCAAACTCCATTTTCTCATCTTGTGATAAGCTTTCATAGCTTCATCACTCCTTAATTAATGGGAAATCTTCTCTTCAATCAAACATGTTAACTTTCCAATCAAGAGAGTTAAATCCCCAATCATCCCCACCTATCATGAGCCATTCCATCCTATAAATACCCCCCTCCCTCAAGCAATAAGGGAGGCAAATTTCATAATTGTAGCCATTCTTTGCTTGTTGTTTCCTCTCCATTAGCATCCTTGATGCTAACATAGGATGCACGTACCTTTTATTTTTTCATAGCATAGGATATCAAAGCTCTCCAAATCTTCTCATAGCATGCCAATTCCCATACTTGCTCAAGCCAAGGCCATTTTTCCCATTTAGCATGCTCACAAGCTTAATTAGAGCTCAATCATTAGCTTTCTCAATCTAATTCGATCATTTGCTTTCTTCACAATTGATGCCAACAGGAGGACCTCGCTACTGTAAGAGGATGAAGAGATTTCCATACAAAGGAATCCTAAGGGTAGTACAAAGACTCATGCATCATCCATGTATTCCAGGTTCTTTAATGCTTTTTGAGTAGTAATTAAATCACAATTTGCTCTTGGAAAATGTAATCTTGTTATTGCAATTTCCTTGATAGCTTTCATTTAAAGTCAAGTAGATTATCTTTGTTAAATTAATTTCATTGCAATTCATAGATTAGTTTCATTCGAAGTATTCTTGAGTTCATAGTTTAGATAAAAAATCATCATGGAAAAGCACCAAAAACATAGTATTTGGCACACCCGGTGGGACCTACTTTTAATCTCCACTTTATAATCAAGTTAATCTAGAGGTTCACTTGAGTGCATATGCTCTCCCCTTGCACTTTGTGCAAACTTGAGGATTAAAAGTGCCAAGTGTAATCTTTCCCTTTAGGAGGCCTACAAGGGGATTTTGTCACCCCTAGGGATGACCTCAACCATGTGTACTGGCAGGGTATATCAAAGGGGGAGAAGGAAACTTGTACCCCAATCTAGTCATGTTGTCATTGGGACAACCTTGGGGCCCTGGGTGATTCCAGACACAAGGTGAAGTGGCATTCACTTAATCACTTATGTCACATCCCTTCAATGGGCCAGTGTTCATAGTTTGTGTCTTGCATACCTAGTGTATATCAGGGACTCCTTAGAAAACTTGTTTAAGCCTAGCTTAAGACCTCTCAGTCATATGAGATCATAATGTATTGAATACCAATTAGGCCCACGAAGTTACTAACCACACAAGCCACATTGATGTTATTGCCAAGTGCAAATGCCTTCTAGAAATGGGTGTACATGTTGTGTATGCTCTCCCCTTACACCTTAGAGTGGTCCTAGGTGATGAAAAGTGGTTAGTTTCCTCATAATGGGACTTTCACGTTATGCCTAAATAAAGGCAGCAAGGTGGGCTTATGATCTTATACACTCCCATCTTACTAAATCTAGGGTGTTGGTGTGTATTGTGTGTGTGCTCATTTGCATTAGCCCAATCCAATCCACCCTTTACAAACCCATGCATATGTGTGAAACACTCTTTTTGTTTGCAAGTTACCTAAGTCAAGCTTTAATCCATCCATAACCACCTTCCAATTTCAATCATTCTTTCATCCAATCCTATCCAATTTCATCCAATCCAAGATCCATCATCTTCTAATCATCCTAATCATCCACCCTAATCACCCATCTTTGATCCAATCCAAACCCATCCAATCTCATCCCAATCACTTGTCCTCCCATCTTAATCACCTATTCTAATCACTCCTCTTATCTAATTTCATATTCATCTCATCACTAATTATCCACTCTCATTCAATATCCTCCTAATCATCCATTTTATCTTAATCACTTCATCCTAATTATTTCCCAACTATCCTACAAATCATCTCTCTAATCTCAACTATCTTATCACCTCACAGGTCCTAATCATCCATTATCCCAATCATCCAAATTATACCCTATCCACCTTCATCCTAATTATCTTAATCATCTCTTCCAACCTATCCTAATCATCTCCTAATCACTTCATCTCACCTATCCTATTCATCCACATCACCCCTATTATCCATATCATCTCCTAATTATCCCACACATCCAAATTAACCATCCATAATCCATCCTTAATCAATCATTTAGGATCCTAATCCTAATCAAGCTATCCAAATCCATTCAAGGTCCTCATCATTTTATTCACCTAATCTATTTCCTAATCACAACTATCATTCTAATCATAATCCCATCATAATTCTAAGCACCTCCTAATCTATCATCCTCCATCTATTTGTCATCCTTAATTCACATCGTAATCCTCATCCTAATCCAATCTCATCATTCATCCTTATCTTAATCAAACTCCATCCATTATCATTGTCATCCTTAATCCAATCATCCTAATCCACTTCATTTAAAATTTCATCCACAAATTAATCATCCTCTATTCACCTATACATTTATATCAAGCATCAAATCCCCATCCTTAATCAAATAATCATACTTGAAAATCACACATTTGGTTAAAGACCTAACCTCCTTCAACCCATACAATTTCATCCACATCCTAATCATAATACATCCAAATCCTTATCCAAATCTTCCATCCAAAGGATCCTAGCCCTAATCCATAATCATCCTTTCCAAAATCAACCATCAAAATAAAACATCAAGACCTTAAATTTGACTTCATCATTCTTATACAAAATTTCTTAAGAACATTAGTTTATCAAGTAAGTAAGTTGATCTAATCAAAACTCATCAATTCCTACTTAAGAAAGTAAGGCTATTTTAAGTAGAAATCAAGTCAACCCAACCAACCCTCTTTCTTAAGAATGTTAGTCTACCTTAAGTATAGAGGATCATCATCCTTCAATCAAATCAAAATCATTTTAATGTCTTTATGCATTTGATCCCCAACCCACATATCATCCCACCCATATAATAGACCAAAGGAACCATGGATCTTTATGCAACAATGTGAGAACTACAAAGAGTCAAATGTATATATGAGGAGCTTGATCCTATCACTAAGGAAAAATACCAAAATTCCATCCATGATAACCCCCTCGCACATCTCATCATTGAGGATTTTTCTAATCCCATCAAATTAATATCACGATCCCCAAATTTCATTCCACAACCAAATTATCAATTCATGCACCCATATCTAAACATGCAAGCATTGGCTAGCAAAAGTCATGCCCATATACCTAATGATATACCATATGACAAAGGAAATCAAATTTCTATTCCCTATCTACATATATCCATCCATCCATGTCTCAACAACCATTTTTCCATGTGCATCCCCTCATTCCAACCCATCAATCCCTCCAATCCCTTCGCCACAATATCCTTCCAACCCCATTAACCTTAATCCATTAGCCCCTATACCTCAATCCATTAATCCTTATAATCCCACCACCATATCCCTCCAACCCTCCTACACATAACATTTTGATCCACCTATCTCCCAATCCATCAATCTCTATCACCCATCCACCATCTAATCCACCATCAAGTCCTACTCTGTCAACCAAAGAATACATGAAGGATCTCCTCCAAACAATATTAGTGAAAAACAAAAGTGAAAGAAAAGTTATGGAGTCCTCCAAATCCACTCATCCTATGACATCCCCTACCCCTCCAACACTGCCATGTAATCCAACACCTATCCAGGAGCCTATGCAAGAACCAACACTATGCAATCCCATCTAGTGCAATCATGGTTAGGAGGGTCCACAAGGTGAGCTGTCCATGCCACGCAGCTAGAGTAAACACAATGGAAACAACTCAAAGATCTTAAACAAATGCAAATTTAGTGATTCAGTATATCGTAGAATCCAAATACAAATTGGCTGGCAACATGTGGGCTTACAATTAGGGCTCACAGGCCTGATTTCATAGTTACAAAATATGTACAAGATATAGCTTTGAAGCTCCTTTGCACAAAATTTAAACTATAAATTGTGAACTAGTGATCAACTCCTTTCCTAGGTATCTATTACATCAATTTATATCATATCTAAAACATAAGATTCCTCTGTGTCGGCCAAGGAAGGTCACAAACTCTAGTGAAGAGCTGTAAGGTATGTACACAGATCAGTTAGACCTAAATGAATATAACTCCTCTACAAATGAATGGAATGTGCAGATCTCAGGGAAGGTCGGTCATAAACCAAATAACATTGAATGATGTATCTTTTAACTTTGCAAGTCTTCTCCTTTAGCTGATTATCTGAGACTGTCAGGATGCTCTATTTTGAGAAAATGATTGATCTTCTGATAGAGATATCTTTTTGGTACCTAATCCAAATGATCTGAGGTTTGGATATGTTGTACATGAATGTTTCTAGATGCTAAGTCCAGCTCCATAAGATCTGAAATGTAACTGTGGTAGAATGCAGGCCAAAATATATAAACTGCTACTGACTAAACTGACTAAACTGAACTTGAAAATAAAAGAAACTAAAATGCAAACAAACTAAAATGTAAATGTTTTTGGCTAATGCAAGATTGCTCTTGAACTAGGGATGCTCTTGCATCACTATCACTCACCATCACTCACCCGCCCGATCTTAATCCTAACCCTATAATAGTTCCAATCATTACCCATCCATTATATTATTCACCTCATGCCTCTCCTAATCCATCAACCCCTAAACTCATGAAGGATGTGATCCAATGGCTATTAACAAGGAATCCAACACCTACCAAACCTCTTAAACAATAGCCTACCATAAGTCAAGAACTATCATGTAGTGATGTTGATGAACCCATCCAAGAACTATTAGAATATTAATCTTTGCTTGGTAAAGGTTATCTTTACTATAGTAAAGGTTATTGATTTATTATATAATAAATACTTGTATTTATAATACAATGTATTTTGTCTCATTTAAGTATACTCACACATGTGTGAGGATGACTCATGTTCACATTCCTCTTGGAGGAATATTTAAGGTTTAGTCGCCCCCTTATGAGGTTGACACTTTGCACACATGTAAGTGATAGATGGCATATGGGAGTTACATGAAACTCCTCTTCTCACCTCTATTAATGAGGTTCTTCTCTCTCATTTTCTCAACTTGAATTCTCTTTTATCTCTCATCCTCACACTCACGTATATGAATTCTCTCTTCGTAATTTTTTAAGGCTTCTTGCCATCTACATACATTAGGGGTTTTTCTTTGTGTTTCCCCCTTCAAATCTTGGTCTCCATTGTTGATGGTTTATACTTCTGGTTTATGAATCTTCATTGGATGGTAACTTTTACTTCAAACAATGCTTGACGCTTAGTTAGTACTTTCCTTTTCTCTTTACTTTCCTTTCATGGTATCAGAGCAGGTTTTTTACTAATACAAGTAGTAAGTAGAATTGTTGAAGGTGCCATCCTCTTTTGAATCTTTCACCATTTGGAGAATTTGTAGATTGGAAGAGAAGAGAGAAGTTCTATTTGTGTGCAGAAATCAGATCTATGTAGTTCTATTTTTTTATTCTACAAATTTCTATTTAGTTTTAAAAATATATATTTAGGGCCCCAAGCCCTCGTTTTGAATCTCTATCAATAAAAAAATCTATATATTTAAAATTTTTCTTGGGATTTTGCCTTATTGTAGGTTGATTCTAAAAATTCTAATCTAAACCATTTTTTTAATAATTTATAAGATTTTAAAAAAATTTAAAAGTTTTAATTAAAAAACAAATTTTAAACAAGCTTTAAAAAAATTAAATTTTTTTAAAAAAAAATAGGGCATCATCAGCCTTAAAGGCCTCTACCCTCACCTAGTAGGCCTGCGGCCATTAGTTCTCTGCAACTGATTTGGGCCCATGGCCCCTTGAGGGCTCATTGGCCCTAAGGAGCCTACAGGGACCCTAAGGTCCCCACTATCGGCCCCTCCCGATGCCCTCTGCCTACTTTTTGGTGTTGGCTCCATCCACTGGTCCCTCCGCCAAGCTCCTTGCACCGCTTTTCAAATGTTGCTTCCCCTCCGCCACTTGTTTCCGGCCTTCACCCTCCCTACGCACAGTGACCTCTCCTACTTTCTTCCCTACATACATTACCTCTATCGCTCCTTTTCTTAATATGTGCCAAACAAAATAAATTTTTTTCTATCCCTGAGTCTCTTTAAATCTTTTTTAATTAGGGTTTTTCAAGTTTCTATCTTTCATTTAATATAAGTTTTAATTTTAATTTTTTTATTAATATATTTCAATAATTTTTTTAAGTGATTAATTTATTAATTTTTTTTTATATATATATTTCAATTTAGAACTTTTTAATTAAGTTTTTTTAATAAGTCTTTTAAAAAATATTTTTATTTAAATATCATTCAAGTTTTTAAATTTTCATATGCATTTTTTTATGGTTTTTTTATTTTGCCTTTTGTTTATGTAATTAGGCATTTTTTTAAAAAAATTCTTTTTCTTTACCTAATTAGGTATTTTTTTAAATTGCATTTGTGTACCTAAATAGGTTTTTTTTTTTAAAATTTTGCAAAAATGTCTACTTTGATTCCTAAAATCAAATTAAATTCTTCTAACTATCATTCATGGAAAATGCATCTTTGTTTTATTTTTCACTTTAAACATGTCTTGGATGTAGCCACTAATCCGAAATCGGAGCCTGGTGCCACAACAAGCCATCATGAGCAAGACAAATGGATTAAGCAGAATGACAAAGCCCTTGGCCTAATAGACATTTTGATGTCAACTAAACTCTATGTTCACATTGGGGCATGCATGAAAGGCAATAAAACATGGGAAATTCTACAAAAAAATTATGATAGTTATAATGAATCTAGAAAGATTCAACTTCAAGATAAACTCAAAGATCTCAGGTATACAGATTTCAAAACCATGTATGAATTTCTTCTCAAATTTGATGCTCTTAATGGTCAATTAACTAATTTAGGAGTTAAGCTTGAAGATCTTAGATTGATTCAAATTATTCTTAAAAAATGTTTTCCTAGACAATTTCAACAATTTATTACAAATATTCCTGCTCAATTAGCTATTCATACTTTAGCTACTCAATTATTTTATGATATTTTTCACAATTTGTTAAGGCAAGAAGAAGATAAATTGATTCAATTTGGTAATCTTAAGAATAGTGAGCATGCTTTTATGTCTAACAATAATAAACCAAAATTTAAACCTCATAATAAACAAAATTATAATCCCAAATTTCATAACAATAATAATAGTTATAGAAATAACAACAATAATAGTTATGATAATAGAAAGAATAATTCTTCTAAGAGGCATCATTGTAACTATTGTGATAAAGATGGTCATTGGCCTAACATTTTTTACAAGAAGCAAAATGTTAATAACAATAAATAACCTATGAGGCAAAATTTTCAACAAAATCATAAGCCTCATAATAATAATGCCAATCAATCTAGGCGTGATTTTACTTGTGATTTAAATGCTTCAAAACCTCTTGAATGGATTATTGATTTAGGTGTATCTCAACATGTTACTTCTCATAAAGAGGTATTTGAATCAATTCACCCTAACAATACTAATGTTCCTCTTAAACTTGCTAATAATCATAGTTGTAAAGTAGAAGCTATTGGAGATGTGAATGTTCCTAATGTAAGTTACATGATGTTTTGTATGTTCTTGAATTGACAAAAAATTGCTTTCTGTAGCTAAGCATTGTCAAGATTATAAGATAGAATTTTATAAATATATGTTCTATGTGATTGATCCAAATCAAAATGATAAAGTCATTTCTAATGCTAAATTAGACAATGATAATTTGTTCAAGTTCTATGAGTTTGCTACTTCTAAATACTCTTTATTATCTACCATTGATTTTAATGTTTGGCATGAAAGACTTGGTCATATCAATGCTGACAATATTGCCTTGATGCAAAAATCTAATATGGTAGAAAGATTGCCTAGTATTGTTCCTTCTAAAATTGTATGCACAAGATGCATAGGGAGCCCTTTCCTAAAGGTCAAGCATGGAGGGCAAAGTTGCACCTCATCCATAGAGACCTCTTAGGACCCATGGAAAATGAATCCATCTAAGGATCAAGGTATGCACTTAGTTTTGTTGATGATTATTCAATTTGAACTTGGATCTATTTTCTTAAAAACAAGGATCAAGTTCTTGAAACTTTTGGTTGATTTTCATAAATTTGTTGAAAGAAAATCCGGTTTTGAACTTAAAATACTTAGGAATGATAATGGTACTGAACATGTGAATAATGATTTTAATGTTTATTTGAATTCCTTTGGTATTAAACATGAGCTATTTGTTAGACACATAAGTATACTGAGAGGGGGGTGAATCAGTATACAATCAAATTTTACTTTCAACAAATTCAACTTATCCGAAGTAGATTAAACATTAAGCATTACACCATTAACATGATCATGAAAGATTAACACAATGCACATCAACACATAACACCATATATACATGGAAAACCCTAGAAGGGAAAAACCATAGTGAGGATTAACTCACAATATATGAAGCTCAAATAGTAACTTTGTGTTAGGGGCTATAACACAGGGAAGCTGTTACTCTGTAATGAACTTTGGTTTAGGGTCAAACCTAAGGAAGTTTCTACTCCCTGATGAATTTGTTTTAGGGTCACTCCCAAGGAAGCATCTACTCCCTGAAATGAGAACACACTTACAAAAGATTATAGTATAATAGTCTTTTCTTATTGCTTGAAAATTGTCATTGAAGCTCACACCTTTGATGATTGCACTTCTGCCTGCTCACACTTTCTTCTGAAGAGCTGATCAACTAGGCACACTCTATACTTGATCACTATCATAATTATGTCTTCAAAATGGATCTATAAAGCATCAACAACATCTACTCTTTATCCCACAGTCGCACATCAATAATGTAATTATTTTGCTTTTATTTGCTTGCAAAACTTTTTAATCATCTTGCAATCATACCTTACCTCACTCACTTTGATTCACTATTTATACACAACATTACATTGATTACATTGCTTTTTGGCTAGATACAACATGAACAATACATTTACAAGTTAGCCAGACAACACACACTATGAAACGTGTAGAAGATAGGTCCTAATTGAAACAACATGTTACACCAGCAAAAGATCCAAGCCTTGCGGACACCATAAATTGCTTAACCAAGTCCAAAACATCCTTCATAGCTTCAAATACCAAGGAATGACATCTGCACACTCCGCTCATTTGAAAATAGGAAAACTTTAGGAGAAACACATGAAGACTTGAAGTATAACAGCCATATCAACTTGTAAACCTTGTGCGGTACTGGAAATAAGAAAGATCTCCATGAAAATTTTCTAGATGAGTTCACATGACTCCTAAAACACCCCTATACACTCCTTTACCACTGCACATCAAAGAATTGTGTCACACAAATTCAAACATTTACTCTAAAACACTTTGTTATCTAGAACACACTGTACCATGTTGTCAATTGAAAAATTGAGTTGTGGACCACCAAGAAGCTTGAAACATAAAAGAGGCATGCAATGCACATATAAGAACATGTTCACAAAACCACAAGGTCAATCATTCACTTCTGGATGAATAAGGAGCATTCCAGTGAGTCTTCAATACTGCACCATTCTACCAGAGCACATTCTGGTGTTCTATCATACATAACTTTCACAGCAGAGGGAAATATGATTTGAGACTTTGTAAAGGCACCTAACCCTATTTATTAATTGTGATGTTTCATTTCAGAATAATTATTTGGATAATTTAATATTGTATAGAAAATAAATTATGGTTTATAAAGTTTTCTTTAAATTCTATTTTGGGCCAAGAAGTGGCCATTTCTTGGCATATGAAAAGACTTGTGTAGTTTTTAAAAGATCATGGAATGAGTGAAGAAGGGGGGAGCTCATGGGAGATCCTCCTATGAACAAGAAAGGGATGGAGAAGGGTATCATCTACTTTTATATTATATGATTAGAGGAGAGACCAAGGTATTTCAAAATTTTACAACTTCAAACCCTCAAGTTGTAGGTAAGTATTGACTATCCCACTCAATATATAAGTTGATGTATGTTCTCTTCCTATTTTAGGCAACTAGAAGCACTTTCATGTAGTTTCCACAGGACTAAAGGCACCTTATGTCAAAGTTTAGAGTATCCTTAAGATATCTAGTAATGTCTAGAAGGTCATCTATGCACATCAATCCTCTGCGGCTGAAATACAATAAGAGTTACTCTTGTGATTGAAGTAAATTGGTATTCTTATGTGTAGCATTTTTGGTTTATTATGCAATCTTTGTATTTTGTATGATGTCAACTCTTTGAGACATGCTATCAAATAGTTCGTATGCTTGCAAGTTTCTAAAACATTTCCATTTCAAACACATCCTATAATCTTTGAGTGATATCTCATTGAGGTATTTTTCCAATTAATTCATGACATGTCTCATCAGTTTCATTTAAGACGTGCTTGTTGCCAGGGAAGTATCTTTTACCGTTCATGATATTTTTCCACACCAATGCATCATACCTCTTTTAATTATACTTGCAATCTTTAATCTCATCTCAATATGATTTGACTTGTGCATAGATGTTTGGGAGAAAAACATAATTGGTGCAATTTTAGACAAATTCTTAAGAAGCTATGTTGTAATATTCCTAAGTCAATATTCTTATCAGATCTTCCGGCACAAAGATAATCCATCTACCAAACCATCGTAGGTTTAACTGGCATCTTGGTGAAAAATATTAGGGTGTTCTCTAGATAGCCCACTTGGCCAAGGGGGTCAACCATGCACATGTAATTATCAAATGTAGGTATATTGCAATAAAGGTTACAACTGTGGTTGAAGTATGCACAACTCTCATTCATTAAACCTTTGTGTTGACATGCACCTAGATCATAGGTGATCTAGCTGTACCTGCCAATGCATTTGTTTGAAAGTTTCTATAGTCTTTTTTGCAAATCTAATGGTGTAGACAGATCCTATAATCATTGCATTCCTTGCAACGATCTCTCATTATGGATTTCTATCTAACAACATGAGTTTTGTCTATTTATCCACTCACAGCTCTACCAAAAACTTTTCAAACTGTAATATATGAGATTTGCTTTTCTTTATGATTTGTTGGATAATTTCTTGTATGGAAATGAAACACATGTATTTATTTTTGGCAAGTGAAGTGTACATGTTATTGATTTTTGGCTTTTGGGTTTTGAATGTGGGCTTTTGTTGGTAATAATTGCTATTAGTATTCTTGGATTTTGTTTTCAATGGCTCTAGGAGGCCGAGGGTTTTTACCTTGATAGATGAAGAGTTGAGACTTTGGGAATCATTTTCTTGAAGCTCTTTGGTTCTTAAATCTATAATGAATCATGTTTTAGGGGCTAAAAACATTAGGAACTCTAGTATGGTTGTTATAGAGAAGCACCATTAAGGAAGAGGGATAACAATAATGGATGAAACTCATTCTTTCTAATTCAATGGGACATTAGGGAGCTGAAATGAGTCTATTTTATTGTCTTAAGTCTTGAAGAATGTATATTTGGGGAAAGACGCTGGAAGGCTATGAACTAGGAGCTACAGATTAACTTTTTGTTCTATATTCAAGTCAAGCAAACTTGGTAAGCTTCAAGAACCTTCAATGTTCTAAGATTTCTCAATTCTTTTATAAGTTTTGTTGTGTATATATAAAACACAACATTTTGTATATATGGTGTTTATGTTTCCCTTGACTTTTGTTATCATATATGATTAAGGAAGAACCTATAGTAGGGTGCAACATTGTTTCTATTTTGAATGTTGATTTATCTCAGTTGTGACTTCCTTGTGCCTATGGTCTAAGTGTTGTCTTTGGGTTGTTGTTTAACCTTGTAAAGATGTTATTAAATATGTGTTTTGTGTTGCTTCTTGTTGGTCTGTCTTACCGATGTTCATCCATATCATCATGTGTAAAGGAGTGTATTTTACAAGTATCCAAAACCTTGAAAGTCATGAATCATTTGTGAGGAGAGATAGGTTTTAGGGGGGTTGTGTTTAAGGAACTATACTCCCTATGTGCATGGTGGATGCCCTTGCCTTTGACTTGAAAAGTAGGATGTTATTTGGTCACATAATGTCTTCTGTCATATAGAGATTTATTATTGGAAATATGAATAGGCTTAGATAGAGTTGCCTCTTTAGAAGAGTTAAAATACTTCCACTTTTTATAGCATATGAAGTATTGGATAGATTCATAGATCGCTAAAGGTTGATATATTTTTAGTAAACTAAATGTCATATTCTCAGTGTTAGATCAATGGAATTATCAAGATTAGATAATGGAAGAACCAAACATAATAATAAAGTATTATTTAATTGGAAATATTTGTAGTTAGCAATGATATGTATATTACTCTTTAATGTGTAGAAGATGTATTAATCCTTGATTGTAAATGCAATATTTTTTATGGTTAAATTATTTGAAGGGTTTGATTATACCTATTTGATTGTATTAACCTTGATAGTATGATTAGGACTTTAATGATTTTCAACTAAGACAAAAACATTCCAATTAGTAAGCTTGTAGGAGCTCGAATGATATCTTTTTATGTTATGCAATTACGGTTCATATTCAAGATTTAATTTGTTATGTCGGTCACATTAAACCTTCAAGATACTTTTTAATGTTTGGAATATTAGATGACCCTTCATACTTAGTTGGCAAGGAGATCTATTTGGTTGACTGTTTATCATCATTATTGTATGAAACCATTTTTCTGATTGCAAGATCAAGTCCTAAACTACGAAGTATCTAAGCTATACATATGTAGGCAAGGCCATCATGAGCCCCTGAGACATTAGGTTGGCCCCTTAGGGCCTTTAGGTCCATTAACTTCTATCTGATATGTTGAATGATCAATTTTGTGGAACTAATGCTTTTATTTAGTGTGCAGATCTAGATCTGTTAACCATGTAGGAGGCTGAAGCTGAGAAAGTATTTTCCACCTTGTGAAAGGATGATCTTAAGACATTTATTTTAAATGTGTATATTTGTATTTGAAACATTTGTAGCTTGTAATTTATTTACAATGAATTTTGGATGTCAATTATTTCTATATGTTAATTTTGGATATTATATTTTCATTATTTCTAAATAATTTAGTAAATTTATGATATTAATTGTTAATTTCATGAGTGGGCATTACATAGGTACCAGAGCACTAGGTTACAACACTTGGGAGCTTTGAGGTAAAAATAGAGTGGCTCAGATTCTTATTAATATGTGTAACTGAATCTTTATGGTATTGGGGTTGCTGTGAGCTTACTGGAGTTTTAGAATTCAAAGAAGAAAATAAAGATGGAAGAGTGGAAGAGTGGAAGGCTAATGAACTAATCCAGGCATGAACAACCAAGGTATGATATCTAATATTATTTTTGTTTTGATATGATCATATAGAAATGTTTATTAATGAAAGATCTGATGTATAAATGAGTAATAATTTGATTGTCTTTGGGTATTTGAATATATTTTGGTGATAATATTGTGAATAAGATGTTGGTTGAAAAGGAGAATGGGTGTGAGAGAAATGGGGTTTGAAATTGTAAATTTTGGGAGTTATGAATTACTGGAGTTTTGTTTTTCAAGTAGTTTCTTGATATGATATGCGAGTATATGTTATGTTAAGGGAGTTAAAATTCTTGGGAGTTCTTTTATGAATAATTTTATTTGTTCATGCGAGTTTATGTGCTCTATAGGAGCTAATGTTGTATAAGGGAGCTATGTTGTGAATTGGGAGTTATGATAAGGGTGTTATGGAAGCCTATGCCCTTTGAGGATATTCATGATGATGGTGTTGATGTTTTGATGGGGGTTTGGTTGATGATATGGTATAGTGGGAGTTTGTGATATGCGAGTATATTTGAGAAAAGGGAGTTTTCTAGATTATGATTATTTCAGCCATAAATTTTATTCCAGAAAGAATAATGTTAGTGGTTGTATTTGGTATATGAGTATGATGATATGATAATCTTTATGGAGCTCCATGTGGTTCCCTCCTCCCCTTAGGTGGCTCATTTGAAGTCACAAAGTGATTGAGATGTTCAATTTTGTGAGAATATTTGAAATTTTTATTGTCTTATTTTCTCTTTTAATAAGCCAATAGATTGAAGATTTCTTTAAGATATTTGGTTGTTTATTGTCCTTTTGCCTCAAGGACTATTCTATTAATGCTTTTTGTTTTAATTTGAAATATTGTTTTTTTCCATTGATTGATTTGTTTTTATATGAAGTTTTATTTATTGATTTTATTTGAAATCTTTACTCATTGGAAACTTTTGTATTTGGAGGCTTATTTAGTGTTTATTGTTGCTGGCTTGAGTGAAGTAATGTGAATTGCATAGATTGTCCTGGTAGGTTGTATAGGGGAGTAGATGGCATGGGGAATGTCTATTGTGAAATTGTGTAAGATATATTCTATGGCATTATGGTTCTATTTGACATTAATTATTTCAATCCCATTGAAAGTAGACATGATGCATAGAAATGATATCCATGATGATTGATAGTAAGAGTTATTATAAAAAATATGTTATAATGAATTTGATTGTTAGTAATATATAGATGGTATAAATATGCTTCTAGGATAAGATATGATGATATTATTGAACTCTAATGGAAAGAATGGTATTTTCTGATTGTGGTGAGTTGCTTGGGAAATTTTTATTGGCTGAACCTAACTTGGACAGCCAAGGTAAGAAAAATAAATTATATTTCTGTTTTATGATTTAAATGAATGTAGCAACTGAATTTTGTAGAAATTTGTTTGTTATTGTTTGCATATTTAATTTTCCAAGAATGATAAATTCTTAGATGAGCATTGTTATTAGTGTTATGATGGAAATAATTGCTGGGAGTTGATGATATGTGAAATGATAATGTTTTTTGGAGTTGATTGACCTTGGGAGTTTTCTGGGATATTGTTGTTTAAAGGTGTTTTAGGAGATCATTGTTTTATGGTGTTTGGGAGATTATTATTATTGTTGGAAGATTATTGTTTCTAGGATTTGTGATTAAGGGAGTTAATGTTTAATGGGAGTTTGATGCTTATGGGAGTTATTATTTTTCCATTGAAAAAGAAAGTGAGATAGATTTATGAATTAGATTCTTGAAAATAAAATTGTTTTATGTTTAATTTGTTGAACATTAAGAAAATGTTTCTCTTTAAATTCTCGGGGGTGAATTTTATTGGTCGAATCCTATAGTTGGGTGGTGAGAAAATCTAGGTTGTTATTAATTTTGTGATCAAGTGAGCTAATCTAGGTTGATATAATTTTGTGTATGCAAGTTTTGTGGTATGAAGATTAGTAAGGATGAGTGAATCTAGATTTTTTTTTGTATTTTCCTCATTTGGTGATGTAGGATGGTAAAAAGGAATATCTAGTTGAATCTTTTGATGAAAACTAACTTTTGTTGGATGTGTGAAGTCAGGAAATAATCATTTCTCTTAATGACTTCTAGGAGGAAGTCCATTTTTAGGGGGGAGAATGTAAGGGCACCTAACCCTATTTATTAATTGTGATGTTTCATTTTAGAATAGTTATTTGCATAATTTAATATTGTATAGAAAATACATTATGTTTTATAAAGTTTTCTTTAAATTTTATTTTGGGCCAAGAAGTAGTCGTTTCTTGGCATATGAAAAGTCTTGTTCAATTTTTAAAAGATTAGGGAATGAGTGA
Organism: Cunninghamia lanceolata; assembly: GCA_027924645.1. Lineage (NCBI taxonomy): Eukaryota > Viridiplantae > Streptophyta > Pinopsida > Cupressales > Cupressaceae > Cunninghamia > Cunninghamia lanceolata. The sequence continues at coordinate 16,640,286 of BSBN01001807.1, read as the reverse complement.
AGAAGGGGGGAGCTCATGGGAGATCCTCCTATGAACGAGAAAGGGATGGAGAATGGTTTCGTATGCTCCTATATTTTATGCTCAAAGGAGAGACCAAGGTAGTTCAAAATTTTACAACTTCAAACCCTCAAGTTGCAGGTAAGTATCGACTATCCCACTCAATATATGAGTTGATGTATGTTCTCTTCTCATTTTGGGCAACTAGAAGCACTTTCATGCAGTTGCCACAGGACTAAAGGCACCTTATGAAAAAGTTTAGAGTATCCTTAAGATATCTAGTAATGTCTAGAAGGTCGTCCATGCACATCAATCCTCTACAGCTGAAATACAATGAGAGTTACTCTTGTGATTGAAGTAAATAGGCATTCTTTTGTGCAACATTTTTGTTTTATTCTATAATATTTGTATTCTATATGATGTTAACTCTTTGAGACATTCTATCAAACGGTTTGTATGATTTCAAGTTTCTAAAACATTTCCATTTTGAGCACATCCCGTAATCTTTGAGTGACATCTCATTGAGCTATTCTTCCAATTAATTCATGACATGTCTCATCAATTTTATTTAAGATGTGCTTCTTTCTAGGGAGGTTGCTTTTATCATTCTTGATATTTTTCGACACCAGTGCACCGTACCTCTTTTAATTATACTTACAATCTTTAATCTTGCCTCAATATGATTTGACTTCTGTATAGATGTTTGGGAGAAAAACATAATTGGTGTAGTTTTTGACAAATTCTTAAGAATCTATGTTGTAATACTCCTAAGTCAATATTCTTATCAAATCTTCCAGCACCAAGATAGTCCATCTACCAAACCAACATAGGTTTAACTAGCATCTTGATGAAAAATATTAGGGTGTTCTCTATATAGCCCACTTGGGCAAGGGGATCAACCATGCGCGTGTAATGATCAACTAATAGGTATATTGCAATAAATGTTACAAATGTGGCTGAAGTATGGACAACTCTCATTCATTAAACCTTTGTGGTAGCATGCACCTAGATCACAGGAGAGCTGGCTGCACCTACCAAATGCATTTGTTTGAAAGTTTCTATAGACTTTTCTACAAATCTAATGGTGTAGATAGATCTTATAATCATTGTATTCCTTGCAACAATCTCTCATTGTGGATTTTTCTCTAACAACATGAGTTTTGTCTGTTTATCCACTCATAGCTCTACCAAAATCTTTTCCAATATAATATATGAGACTTGCTTTTGTTTATGATTTGTTGGATAATTTCTTGTATGGAAATGAAACACATGCTAGATTTATTTTTGGTAAGTTAAGTATACATGTCATTGATTTTTGGTATTTGGGTTTGGAATGTGGGTTTTTGTGGGTGTAATTGCTATTACTATTCTTGGATTTTGTTTTCAATGGCTCTATGAGGCTGAGGGTTTTTTCCTTGATAGATGAAGAGTTAAGAATTTGGGAATCATTTTCTTGAAGCTCTCTAGTTCTTAAATCTATAAGGATTCATGTTTCAAGGGCTAAAAATTTTAGGAACTCTGGTACGGTTGTTATAGAGAAGCACCATTAAGGAAGACTGATAACAATAATGGATGAAACTCATTCTTTCTAATTCAATGGGATATTAGGGAACTGACATGAGTCTATTTCATTGTCTTTGTATACACCTAAAAATGACATGACTCTACTTAAATAAATATTTTAAATATTTATTTCATCATTCACATTCCTCTATCAATAAATAAATAAATTTATTTATTTATTTGATTCATCTCCTCTCATTTAATTAAATAAATTACATTTATTTAATTAATCTACATCAACTTTATTCTTCTAAAATAATTAAATAATTTTAATTATTTAATTAAATCTTTTATTCTTCCAAATTTAAATAAAATGCAATTTTATTTAAATAAAATCTTAAATCTCCACAAAAATAAAATATATCTAAATATTTTATTTATTCCTCCAAATTATCTACAAATAATTAAATAAATCTATTTATTTAATTATGCTTTCTTATCTTCTAAAAATCTTCATATCTTCTAAAAATACATTCCTCCTGTCATACAAAAGCAAAAGCTGAGTTAAAGCAACTTTGCTCTTAAATTAGAAAAATAAATCCTAATTTAAGAAAATCAAAACTCATCCTCATCAACAAAGAAGTTAACTCAACAAAGCTTCTTTTTGAATGACACATGTCCTTCTTCTATTGGTTGCACGTTCCTCAACCATTCTCCTCCATTGATCTTCTTATTTCCTCTCAACCATTGATCTTCTTCTACACAATTCTATAAATACAACCCTCTTCTTCTTCATTTCATCATCCATTGCTTAAGTAAACTTATGCTGCAGAAACACTAGCACGGCTTTGGCACCCCCATCTCCATAGCACTTCATATCATCCATTTCATTAGTGTGTTGAAGTTTATCTTCAATCACACAAAGTATCAAATCCAACTTCTCCTTGTCATCTTGAGGATTCGAAGTGAGGAATCAAGCTTCCTGAGGGCCAACATTCATCTCCATCAAGGTGAAGCAAGAAAAAGTGAACAATGGAAGATGTAAGGTAAATGTTGTAAGTATCATCTTTGTTCTTATTTTAATACCTTTTTATCTTCATATTTCATTGGTGTTTGGGTTTATATTCTTAAATTGATTATCCACATTTCACCCCTTATAGTCTTAAGTCTTAAAGAATGTATTTCTGGGGAAAGATGTTGGAAGGCTATGAACTAGGAGCAACAGGATAACTTCTTGTTCTATATTCAAGTCAAGAAAACTTGGTAAGTTTCAGGGACCTTCAATGTTCTAAGATTTCTCAATTCTTTTATAAGTTTTGTTGTGTATATATAGAAAACAACATTTTGTATATAGGGTGTTTACTTCTCCCTTGACTTTTGTTATCATATATGATTCAGGAAGAACCTATAGCAGGGTGTGACATTGTTTCTAGTTTGAATGTTGATTTACCTCAGCTTTGACTTCCTTGTGCCTATGGCCTAAGTGTTGTCTTTGGGTTGTTGTTTAACCTTGTAAAGATGTTATTAAATCTATGTTTTGTGTTGTTTCTTGTTGGGTTGTCTTACTGGTGTTCATCTATATCATCATGAGTAAAGGAGTGTACTTTACGAGTATCCAAAACCTTGAAAGTCATGAATCATTTGTGAGAAGAGATGGGTTGTAGGGGGTTTTGTTTAAGGCACTATACTCACTCTGTGCATTGTGGATGGCCTTGCCTTTGACTTGAAAAGTAGGATGTTATTTGGTTGCATTGTGTCTTCTATCGTATAGAGATTTATTGTTGGAAATATGAATATATAGGCTTAGATAGAGTTGTCTCTTTAGAAGAGTTAAAATACTTTCACTTTTTATAGCCTATGAAGTATTGGATAGATTCATAGATCGCTAAAGGTTGATATATCTTCATTTATCACTTTCAGTACATGTGCATGATTAGAAAAGATAGTAATGCATTTATTGTTAGCTCATTTTTAGTTTGGATAAACTAATATTATCTATTGGATAAAAGTTTCATTTAATTGATAAGACTAATATTTTTAGTAAAATAAATGTCATATTTTGAGTGTTAGACAAATGGAATTATCAAGATTAGATAGTGGAAGAACCAAACATAATAATAAACTATTATTTAATTGGAAATATTTGTAGTTAGCAATGATATATATATTACTCTGTAATACATAGAAGATGTATTAATCCTTGATTGTAAATGCAATATTTTTTATGGTTAGATTACTTGAATGGTTTGATTATAACTATTTGATTGTATTAACCTCAAAAGTGTGATTAGGACTTTAATGACTTTCAACTAAGACAAAAATATTCCAGTTAGTAAGCTTGTAGGAGCTCGAATGATATCTTTTTATGTTATGCAATTATGGTTCATATTCAAGATTCAATTTGTTATGTTGGTCACATTAAACCTTCAAGATACTTTTTAATGTCTAGAATATTAGATGACCATTCATACTTAGTTGGCAAGGAGATCTATTTAGTAGATTGTTTATCACCATTTTTGTGGTTGCAAGATCAAGTCCTAAAGTACAAAGTCTGTGCACTACACGTACGTAGGTAACGCCATCATCAGCCCCTTAGACATTAGGTAGGCCCCTTAGGGCCTTTATTTCTATTAGCTGCTATCTGATATGTTGAATGATCAATTTTGTGAAACTAATGCTTTTATTTACAGTGCAAATCCAGATCTGTTAACTGTGCAAGATAAGACATTTATTGAAATGTGTATATTTGTATATGAAACATTTGTATGTTGTAATTTATTCACAATGAATTTTAGATGTTAATTATTTTTGGATGTTAATTTTGGATATTATATTTTCATTATTTTTTATTAATTTAGTAAATTTATGATATTAATTGTTAATTTCCTACGTGGGCATTACAAAATTTGGAAATAGCACCTTCACTGCCTTCTTGAAACAATCTTGAAACCATATAGCCACATATACAACTGTGGAGGAATGTGGAGCATTATATCACCCTGCTAGGAATACCTTCACAAAACTAATTTTGTCTTTAAGCTATCAGCAGAAAAAGATCCTTTCGGTGATCAAAACATCATGAAACCTAGAACATACATAAAATAACACTGTATGAAGCTATGTTCCAAATCGTAGGAGCTTAATAGCATAATGATGAAAATGTGGAGCAATCTTTTAGATAGTCTTCAAAGAGTAGACATTCAGAAAAAAAGACTATCACCTGCTTCCAGAGGCCAAGCCTTCATTGCATTACCACATACAACTTAGGATCAATAGGATAGATGATACAACATGCTTCAAGCCATCAAGCATCCTTAATTAACATCTAATTCTCTTAGTGCTTCTAATTCCCATATTAATACAGCTTCAAACTCAACTTTTCTTTGATTAGGAATGTAGCTTTTATGACCTCCAATCATGAGATTTCTCTTCCTTAGGAATATGCAACTATGAACAGTATCAATGTATGCTATTTTGACATCAATGTATGCTATGTTGACCTCAATGACAACACATATGGCCAACAATCTCCCCTTTCGTCATTGATGGAAAAATATGCTTCCCCTTAGACTCTCTCCCTCTTTGACATCAAGGATAATGGTATCCAATACTTTCTTATTCTCCCCTTTTTATCAACAATCATATATCTACAAACTTTTTCTTGTAAGCTCCCCCTATCAGTCAACACGACCTGCTCCTCTTGAGAGGTAGCTATCCTTAGTCTAGGATAAAGATATAGCATGAACTCGCCCTCAACAAATGCACCACTATTCATCTTTAGCAAGAAGAGGGAGGGGCAATTACCCCTAACCTATGTCGAAGATCCTCAAAGATGTCTTTTGGAAGGGCTTTTGTAAAGATACCTACAATTTGATCCTTTGTTGGGACATATTCCAACTTCACTTCCTTATCTACAACCTTCTCTCTCAAAAAGTGATACATGATTGCTATGTCCTTGGCTCTAGAATGCATCACTGGATTCTTGTAAATATTGATAGCACTTGTATTTTCACACAAAATCGGAATAGGCTCATCATACAATAACTTGATATCCTTCATAGTTTGCTTCATCCATAACACTTGTGTAGAGTAGGAGGATACTACAATATACTCTACCTCTGCAGTAGATAAGGATATTGAATCTTGCTTCTTGCTCTTCCATGACACCAATCTACTTCCTATAAATAAAGCACCGCCATTTGTACTTCTTCTATCATCAACACAACCAGCCTAGTCAGCATCACTGTATGCACTCAAATCAAAGTCATCACCTTTTGGATACCATAGACCATGGTCAAGAGTTCCTTTCAAGTATCTAGATATCCTTTTCACTACCTTCTCATGTGTTTGCTTAGGATTGGCTTGATATCTAGAAACCACACATACTGCATGCATAATGTTAGGTCTAGAAGTAATTAAGTACAATAGTGCTCCAATCATAGACCTATAGGTAGTGATTTACCTCTAGAAACTCATCATCTTTGCTCAAGTGACATCTAGTGATCATGGGAGTACTCACTGGTTTTGAATCCTCCATACCAAACTTCTTCAACAATTCTTTGACATACTTAGTTTGAGAAATAAAGATACCACCATATAGTTGAGCAATTTGAAGACCAAGGAAGAAATACATTTCACCAAATATGGACATCTCAAATTCTTTTTGCATCTCCTCTGCAAACCTCTTACACATATCATCATTTCCACAAAAAATGATATCATCAACATAAACTGCAACTATCAAGATCACATCTCCTTCTTCATTTATGTAAAGATTGCTATCTATAGTACCTTTCTTGAAGCCCTACTAAAGTAGGTACTTGTCTAATCTTGCATACCAAGCCCTAGGTTCTTGCTTGAGACCATACAAAGCCTTTTTGAGTCTACATACCATGTCTAGATCTTCTAATATCTAAAAACCAACTGGTTGTTCAATGTATACTTCTTCTTTTAAGTCACCATTGAGAAATGATGACTTGACACCCATCTGATACATTTTGAAGTTCTTGTGAGTAGAAAGAGCAAGGAACATTCTAAATGCCTCCATCCTAGCTACTGGAGCAAAAGTCTCCTCAAATCAATGCCTTCTACTTGAGTATATCATTTACATACTAATCTTGCTTTTTTCCTTACAACTTCACCTTCTTCATTTAGCTTGTTCCAGAACACCCACTTTGTTCCTATAACATTCTTATTGGCTGGTCTGGGAACCAATTCCCATGTTTGATTCTTTTCAATCTGATTGAGTTCTTCTTCCATTGCTTTTATGCATCCATCATCTTTGTTGGCTTCATCAAAGGTCTTAGGTTCCACTTTTGATAATAAACACAAGTTTACTTGCTCATATGTCTTGGCAAACCTTCTCCTTGTCTGTACACCTTCATTTTTGTCTCCAATGATCTATTTTACTGAGTGGTTCTTCTAAACATACTTTGTTGGGGTCTTAGGCATATGTTCAGGTTCATGTTCCTTTTCTTCTTTCACTTCTAATTCTTCATCTTCAATGCAAGGAAATAAATTAGATCCAGTGTCTTCTGAATCCTGTGTGAACCAATACAAGTCTTCTCTAGTTTAACATTTACACTTTCAATCATCGTTCCCAACCTTTTGTTGTAGCATCTATAGGCCTTGCTTCTAGTTGGGTAACCAAGAAAGATTACTTCATCACATCTTGAATCAAACTTTCCTAGGTCTTCTTCATCTCTTCTGATATAGCATTTGTTACCAAAGATCCTGAAGTATTTGATAGAGTGATGACTTCCATACCACAACTCATAAGGGATATTGGTGCTATTGACCCTTAACTATATTCTGTTAGTTAGATAGACAGTAGTGTGAATTGCTTCTTTCTAGTATACATCAGGTAGATCTGCATCTTTCAACATTGCCCAAGACATTTCTTGCATAGTCCTATTCTTCCTTTCCAATGCCCCATTTTACTGAGGGGTTCTAGGAGTAGACAAGTGCCTCCTAATACCATGATCTTCACAAAAAATTTCAAATTCATTTGAAGTAAACTCACCTCCTTTATCTGACTATAAATATTTGATCTTAGTATCCATTTCATTTTTAACCAAAGCTTTGAAAACTTTAAACTTATCAAGGGCATCAAATTTTTCTCTTGAGAAAGTAACCCAAGTCATTCTAGAATAATCATTAATGAGCAACAAAAAATACCTTTCACCTTGTTGACTCTTTACTCTTCTAGGTCCACATAGGTCTATGTGAATTAGCTCCAATGGCTTTGAAGAAGAGTACTCCTTGATTTTAAAACTTGTCTTTGTCTGGTTTCCCATTTTACATTCCTTACATAAAGTGTTTGCAAGCTTGATTATCTTAGGCATGTCTCCCACTGTATGAGTAGATATTATTCTTACCATGTTATCAAAGTTGTTGTGTCCCATTCTTTTGTGCCATAGCCAACACTCACTAGAATGAGTCAATAAACATGTTCTTCCATTTACCTCTTTCAAGTGATAAATATCACCACAAGTCTTAATTTTCACAACCATTAGCATGAAAAGTAAGATTGTAACCTTTCCTTCACATTTGACTGACACTGAGAAGATTGTGTTTTAATTCTTTGACATAGACAACATCCTTAGTCTTGTTCTTTCCATCAATATTTATGACACATTTTCCACAAATTTGAGCTGACTCATCACCTCCAAACTTAACATCTCCACCATCCCACTTCGTAAGGCTAATAAACTTCTCTTTGTCACTAGTCAAATGATTTGAATAGCCATTCTCAATAACCCAAGATTTGGTTTCTTCTTTTGCATGGACGGTAGTCCATGCAACCATTGTTTTTTCATTGTTTTGAATTGTTTGCAAAGTATTAATTTTTCCACATTTTCCAACCACATTCTTTTTTCAACAACACTCATGGCCAAAAAACGTGTTTCATCATTTGAATCATGATCCTCATCTTTTGAAGAACAACTATCTTCTAAGGAAAATAGATTCCTTTTGAATTTACTATTTCTATTACTTCTCCTAGCTTCTTTTAAAGGACATTTAGAAGCAAAGTGACCCACCTTTCCACAATTAAAACATTTGAAGGCTAACTTACCTTTATATTTTCCAGATCCTTTCTTCAGTGTTCTTACAAAATTTTGTTCAACATCATTAGGGCGTTCATATTCATCAACAATTCCATCCTTTGTCTTTTTACTGACTTTGAAAGAAGCTTCTTTCTTTGGAACATCATTGTTAAACTCTCTAGTTTTAATGGCAGTAAGGGTACCAAACATTTGATGTAGAGTGTATGTATCCAAGTCTGCAGTCTCCTCAATAGCAGATACCTTATGACTATAAGATTTGGGAAGAGATCTCAAAACCTTCTTCACAATTTCATCCTCTCTTATTGTACCACCAAGGCCTATGATACCATTGACCACTTCATTTGCCCAGAGTATAAATCCAACAATGTTTACATCCTCTGCCATCTTTAGGGTTTCAAGTCTGCTTTTGAATATTTGCATCTTAGCTTGATTTACTTTCTTATTGTGAGGCCTACTTTTTCATTCCCATACATTTGACTATTTACTTTACTATTGGTGATACATTTAGACTTGTGGGATTGTTGATCCTGAATTTTCAGACTATTAGACTTTATGCTATATGTGGACTTGTTATGATTAGTATGCTTATGATGTGTTTAGACCTATATATTTCTTTACTGATGATGTTAGATAGATGGTTTATATTATGATGTTATGGGAAAACTAATTGGGTGATGTTAGATAGAAATTTGTTATGTGATTCAATCTTGGGAATGGATGTTTGAAATGTAGAATTTAGAATCTAATTGTAATGTGACTTCCTTTATGCTTATATGAACTTGTGATATTCTATGCAAGTTTATGTTTCAATTTGCTTCGGCTATTATATATATGTGGAATTAACTTTGCAATTGAGTGCGCAGGTATTTCTAACAAGCCACAGAAATTAGAGATCATCCCACACACGATGTTGTTATCCCTTGTGAAGCTGATCTAGTTCCATGAGGAACCAAGATCAACTTTGTGCATGATGAAATTCTGTAATGTTAATTACATGTTGTTAGTCAGGCTAAGTCTACCCCTCTTTTATTTTGAATTCTATTTGGTGTTGTAAGAATATTGTCTTTTGAATTTCATTTTTTAAGTTATAAATTTTGAGACCCCTTTTCATGTGCTTTAACTTAACCCTTGGTGCTCAAACTAGGCTAAACTTGACCTTGGGTTGTACCCCTTGGGTCTAGGGACCTTTTTGACTTGGGTAACCCTTCGTAAACCTCCATTTGGTCACCTTAACTTCACACTGAAGTTAAGTGACGAAATTGGAGGCATGGGAGGGAGAGGATGAGTGGGACCAACACTCAACCGCATCCTTTCCACTTCCCAAGGTTGGAGATGTCTCCAAGACCCCCCAATTGTGGAGTACTTTACTCCAAATCTCTCTCACAATTAGTGAGGGTACCTTGGAGTTGTGTGGTCCCTCTTAGGAGGAAAGGAATGGGACACATGTGTCACCCATTCCCTCTTAAGCTCCACTTTTCTCTCCCACATCTTTGAGAGAGGACAGGTGGAAGGGAGAGAGAGACTTGGGGATGGGTGAGTGACATGTGTCATTACCCATCCCATGGGTCTTGCTTGTTGTGGGGAGGAAGAGCGAGGAAGTGACAAGTGTCACCTCTCCATTCCTCAAAGCTCAAGGGTTGAGCTTATTTTAATCCCACTTGGAGAAGGGTATGGGTTGTTGAATTTTTGGAAAATTTTATTGTTTTGAATTTAATTTGGGGGAAAAGTGGGAGAGAGTTTTGTGGCTTATGTTGGAGGAGGATTTGGAGAAGCTCTACATCAACCATCTACCATAATTGGGCTTTTAAAGGTTGGTTTTCAAGGCTAAGGCATTCCCTTATGTATTTTTATTGCTTGTGTGATGCTATGTGTGGGTTCTATTGTTTGAGTTTTTATTTGTTGTTGTGGGCAAAATTGTAAGGGTGTTGTAAGAACCTCTCCAACTTGGGAGAAGATGCTCAACAAGTGTGGGGTGGGGGAGGAGTGAACCTCCTTGGGGTCATTTCCTTGAGTTTCTGGTGTTGAAGCCTTGAGGGCATTATGAGATTTTGAGCAATATGTGAAATGGCTCGAGAGCCAAACTGGAAGCTTTGTGGAGATTGTGTTTAATGTGTTGGCTAGAGGCCTTATGAGGTATTTGTTTTGGGATATTTTTAGGAGTGGCACTCTTGAGTTGAGTATGTCCACTACCCTACCCCTTTGAACTCATCGTGGTTGAATTCTTGTGATGTGTTATCCACGGGAGTTAATTTGTGTTTGTTTGTTGAATGACTTGTTGTGATGTGGAATGAGTTCCCAAGTGTGTGGATGACGTCCCTAGCTCAGGGTGACCCTCTTGTAGGTCTATGGTAGGGAGGAGAGCAAGATGTGTGGCTTCTTTCCCCTTGTTGTGTTAATGTAGGTTCATTGGAGCTAAGTTGTGAAGTTGGAGAAAACACCTTGTTCTTGGAGTTGATATTTTATTTTCCTTTACTCTTGAGAGAGAGCTTGGCCAACTTAGGAGATTGTATCATTTGTTAGTTTTCAAAGAGGAGGATATTGTCCTCTCTCTTGTTGTAAAAGTATATTCCTTATGTTGTGTGTAAGCTATTTTCATTTGTAATAGAAAGTTAAAATTTGTTGATTTAATTCTTATCATTCAAAAAATGTTGAAGAGAAAAAGATTTGGTTTCAATGCTATTTCATTTGTATGTAAATTTTTAATATATCAAATAGGAAGGTTGTGGTCTTAACTTTGAGACAAACAACCAATTTTTATATTGGATTTTAAAAAAAAGTAGTCATTGTTGTGTATTAGAAGTATTTATTTATTTGCATTTGTTTCTTTCCCTTAAAAAAAAGAAAATATTATTATTAAAATGAATATATTTTAATAGAAAAATAAGTTCCTTGCCTTATATATATATATATATATATATATATATATATCTTTTTGTTTAAATAAAAAAATGTATGTAATTGGAAGAAACAAATTATATAAATTATGTGTATATTTGAAAGAATGTATTTATTTTCTTTTAGAGATAAACTGATTTTAATATTCTGCCAACAAAAAATAGAGAATACATATTATATATATATATATATTGTTATATTTTAATATTTATTAAAACTGTGAATTGAATGTAATTATACTTTTGTTGTGTATTTTAATATTTATTAAATTGTGATTTTAAATTAAAGTTATGGTTGATGTATATATATATGAAACTTAAATAAGAGAAAATAATAATTAAAAAAAAACTGAGTAAATATGAAGGACAATATTTTTTTAGCAGTCACATTTTTTTTTACAACGAATATATAATGATAAATGGTGGGGGGGGTTCGAACCCCCCACTGTTGTGCCTTCAATGTTTGGGTGTGGGGAGGGGGGCAGAGCCCCCACCCACACCCCATCGTATGGGATGTGGGTGGGGGCTCCATCCCCCTCCCCACACTCCCTCTTAACCCTTACACCCGCAGACTACCACCGCCGCCAGACTCCGCCGACCTGTGGTCTCCGCCCCTCCTACCGTGGCTCCTCCTCCGTGACCCCCTCTCACCACCGCCAACACCTCCGCCCTTCGCCAGACCTCCACCCTGCGGTCATTCCTCCACTCTGCCACTCCCTTTAACTCTGTGGCCTCTTCCTCATAGCACCGCCTAGGATTTTCCAAAAGAAAAAAAAATATAAATATAAATAAACAATATTTTATAAATAAAACACAGTAGTATTTACAATCTATATATATATAAATGCCATCATATGCATTTCATATGAGGCCACCATTAAACCTACAAACAAAACTAAGAAGACAAAATGAGAGAGAGAGAGAAAGAAAGAAGTAGAGAAAACAAAGAGGAGAAAATGGAAATGAGTTTTAAAAAAACAGGGTTAGGGCTTTTGCCCTTAAAGAAATTATATTTTATTATGGGAGGATTCTAGGGCAAAGTTGAATTAAAATCCAATTTAAAATTTAAATTCTCCTTTTGTTATTATTTTTCTTCATTGTTTTCAGTTTGGAATTTATATAGGAAATTTGAAATAATTACTGAAATGGGTAAAACTTTATTCCCTTGGAATATTATTTTTATTTGTTACTGGATGTTAATAAATAGATACGATTCACAAATAGAAGGATTGATTTGTTTCACTTAAATGTTAAACAATTTATATATTGAGATGTATTTATTTCAAACAATCGGGTTAAATCTTAGATTATCAAACCTAACTCGACGAGAACAATTCAAACCTACATCATAATTTATTAAATTTCAATATTATTTTTAATCATGATGGGGCAATTTAATTAACAAAATTAAATTAAACGTTGTTTTAAACCTAATTTAGAAACCTAGTAAACTTTTTATACGAAGTTAGTAAAACCTGTTTCCAAGATTTGATCTACCAAGAAATTAGGAATAATGTAAATGATGCAGAGATAACTCTGATTGATCAAAAACATGAAGGAGAACAAATTGATCAAGCTTTGTTGAAAAAGATTTAAAATTATAGAAAACGTGAAGGAGAACAAATTGATCAGACTTTGTTGAAAAATGTTCAATTAACTTATTCAACTAGTGAGACGTAAGTAATTTATTAAACCAAATCAGTAAACCTTCAATCAAATTAGTTTAATTACAATAAACCCTAATCACGCCCATGAGGCATTATGCTGCCAGATTTTTTTGGAATACTAGGGTTTAGTTAGGTTAGTGAAGTTTAACCTTGTTAGAGAATATAATATTATTTTTTGCCAAGAATCGTCATTTGAATTTTGTATTTTATCATCCTCTCATGCATTTCACTTTTGGCTATTGATTTTGACTTACGTCAAAATCCCTTCATTCACATAGGATAACTTAGGGTTTTCGATCATTGATCCTAACCCTATTGGCGATGTTAACCGCATCGCGATGACCCCCTAGTTGGCCTTCATTGCGATTGGTATGCACACGTGAACACATTAACCCACATTCAACTGTATTGTTTACACCTTAAGCGTAATGCCACCAAGCATGCTTACATGTGCGAGGGGGTTTCTAGGAAAGCATGGAAATTTTTTTGACATTTCATGTCATGACCACATGACAAATGTGGACATGACACATGTGATGCATGTCGTGACCACATGGGAAATGTGGGCATGACACTTATCTCCTTCATAAATAGTTTCAAGTTTATCCCAAACTTCTTGAACAGAACTACAACTCATCACCTTTGAAAGTTCTGAATTAATTAATCTACTCATGCTAGCAAACTTTGCCTTCATATTATTATCATACTTCTTGATTTCATCTGCATCTGTAGGAATATAAGAAGGAATAATAACCTTTCTTGACACAATCCCAAACTCCACACCCTAGAGAATTGATGTAGGCTTCCATCCTTAGCTTCCAAATAACATAATTTGTTCCATCAAACCTAGGTATCTTGTTGGATTCACTTTGTGCCATCCTAGACCTTCCTTAAGTGGTTAAGCTTCCCTCTGAGGAAATTGGCTCTAATACTAATTGTTTGACACACAAGAATACTGAGAGGGGGAGTGAATTAGTATTCTAATAATTTCTAATTTCAACAACTTCAACTTAACTGGAGAAGATTAAACCTTAAGCATCACAATATCAACATGAAGGAATAACATAATGCACATCAACACATAACACCAAATATACGTGGAAAACCCTAGAAGGGAAAAACCACGGTGAGAATTAACTCACAATATATGAAGCTCAAATAATAACTCTGTTTTAGAGGCTTTAACCCAAGGAAGCTGCTACTCCCTAAGTAACTTTGATTTAGGGTCACTCCAAAGGAAGCTTCTACTCCCTAATGAATTTGTTTTAGGGTCACTCACAAGGAAGCTACTACTCCCTGAAATGTGAACACACTTACAAAATATTACAATATGACAGTCTTTCTACTATCTGAAAATTGACATTGAAACTCACACTTTTGATGATTGCACTTCTGCCTCTTCACACTTTCTTCTCAAGATCTAATTAGTTAGGCACACTCTATACTTGATCAATGTCACAACTATGTCTTCAAGATGAATCCAGATAGCTTCAACAACTTCTTCTCTTTCTCCTTCAGTTACACATCAATAATGCATTTATTCTACTTTTTATCTACTTACAAACCTTTTCAATCAACTTGCAATCACACTCTTCTCGCTCACTTTGATTCACTATTTATACATGATATCACATTGATTACATATCTTTTTAGCTAGATACAGTATGAAAAATACATTTACAAGTTGGTTAGACAACACACAATATGAAACGTGTAGAAGATAGGTCTTAAGTGAAGCCACATGTTACACCAGCAGAAGATCCAAGCCTTGAGGACCCCAACACTTGCTTAGCTAGGTCCCTTCACAGCTTCAAACACCAAGGAATTATATCTGTACACTCCACTTATTTGGAAATAGGATAGCTTTAACGAGAACACATGAAGACTTGAAGTATAATGGCCACATCAACTTGAAAAACCTTGTGCAGTATAGGTAACAAGAAAGGTCTTCATGAAACTTTTCTAGATGAGTCCACATGAGTCATAAAACATCCCCAAACACTCCTTTTCCACCACACATCAAAGAATTGTGCTGCACAACTTCAATCATCAACTCTAAGAGTACTTTGTCATCTGGAACACACTACAACATGCTGTCATTTGAAAAATTGAGTTCTCGACCACCAAGAACCTTGAAACTAAAAAGAAGCATATAATACACATCTAGAGACATGTCCTCAAAACTACAAGCGCAATCATTCATTTGCAAAGGAATGCAGAACATTCCCATAAACCTTTAGCACTGGCTTACGTTTCCAGAACATATGTCAGTACTCTATCATGTACAACTTTCATAGCGGAATGGTAAATGATCTAAATCTTTGGAGTTATAATCTTCACTAGAATCATAACATACATATAAATCCACATAGCCAAATTTTCAAATGCAGAGGAATGTGGAGCATCCTGCTTCTATGTAGTGACTATCTTCATAGAACCAACATTGTCTTCACTCTATCTTTTGCAAAACATACTTCTAATAGTCCATACATCATAAAACTGTTAGATCTAGGGCACACAACTGAGAGGGGGGGTGAATCAGTTGTACAAAAACCTTGCTTCTACTTCTAACACTTGATTCTTCTTTGTTAGTTAATAGCATATCAATTAACCATTAATGAAAGCAGAAAGCATAAACACCGGAGCAGATAAACATCAACACATTAGACACCAAGATTTTTGACGTGGAAAACCCAGTTAAGGGAAAAACCATGGGGTGATTAACCCAAGGATTATTCTCTATTAGAAGAATAAGAAAAATGAATGGCACATGCCAATTAGGGCTCACTGCCCGAGCACACTGCTCACAAGGAGGCACACTGCCTACAAAGAGACACACTGTCTACAAGATCATAAGGATCACAACCTTGAACTGGAGAATGACATCTTCACCATGTTTGGATCAGTTCCATTTAAGCCCGAAACACTTATGCTCTGCCTTTCACTCTTTCGCTATACTCCACTCATCTGCACCACACCACACTTTGAAATGAACTCACAAACCTTTATTTATACAAGACATAGACTAAGGAACAATCATCTAAGTTGGAAATCAACCATAAGAACATTCACAAGATGAATAACACATCTGGTCGGCCACCACAAGAACATTCGCACGATGAACAACTCATCCGGTCGGCTAGTCTAAACAAGAACTTCATCTGGAAGAATATCTTCAATTCTGGGCTCTACCACCAATGCAGACCAACAACACAACTTCAATATGATCCAAGAACCTTCACATGCTTGCTTGAATGACCAGGTACATCCGTACTTCCTCTACTCACTGGAATCTCTTCTCTTCCTCATCTGGAACTTCAAGAACATAGTCTATCGCCACTGTCATACTGCAAGAGGTGTTTCCGGACCTCCAAACCACATACCAATCGAGATGACACATCACAAGGATATCCCAAACACTCTGTCCAATCTGCAGAATAGGACAATGCACTTCCAGATCTCACCAAACCTTTTTGTAACACTCTGTCACTCCAGAGCATCTCCCAGAACCAGTTCTACTTGATTGATCACAACTTCTTCACATCTTCATGCGAACCTCTGAAATCTTAACTGGATCATCTCAAGACTCATATCTACAAACCCTTTAATCCGCATCCTCTAAATCTCAACCCATTCCTGATTGAGACTAATTTTCTCAATATCCTCAGCACACAGCTCATTCAATCCTTTTTGTCAAAGCAATATGAGTATGTTGACATCAATGACCACTAGTTCACCTCATACTTGCAACAAAAACATGTAATATGCAAGATTTGTCATTACATTAAGCTGTATTTCAATCTTCAAAGGCCCAAAACAAAATTGATGGAAATGTTGAGTAATTGCCCAGACAATCTTTAAAGGTGGGCATTCTAAAAAAGAGACTATCACCAACTTCCAGAGACTAAATCTTCTTTGCATTAACACATGCATTCTTAGGGGAATAGGAAGACAACATATCTTAGTCCATCAGTACCATATCTAAGTGCTTCTAATTCCCATATTAATGTCTCTTCTTGATGCTTCTAATTCCCATCTGAATATAACTGTGAGGCCAATTATTTTTCCTTCCTTATTTTGATCATTTTACATTTCAGTTGATGACATTATCATACTTTTAGAGACTATTGTTCTATTATACAGATTTGATTATATCTCTTGATTTTGTTTTGACATTGATTAGACATATGGTGACTGATTCAAGCATGGTGATGAGTGTGTGATTAGACATATGGTGACCAAGATTTAGAGCAGAAGGATTTGAGCTTTAATGGAACTGATTGAACTGGTAAATAGTGTCGTCACCATGCTTGAATCAGTTCCATTAAAGCTCAAATCCTTCTTCTCTTCCTTTCACTCTTCTCCTCACTACCACACACTCATCTCCACAAGTACACTCTTGAAATGACTTCGCAAACCTTTATTTATACACGACATCAACTTAGGAACAAACATCTAAGTCAGCAAGCAACCACAAGAACATTTACAAGGTGTATAATTCATCTGATTGGCCAGTTACAGAAAGAAAACTTTCATTCAGAAGTATTTCTTCAATTCTGGGCTTCAATTCTAATGCAAACCATCAACATGAACTGAACATGATCCAAGGACCTTCACAAACTTTCCTGAATCACCAGGAACATCCGCACTTCATCTACGTGCTAAAATCCTTCTCTCCTACATCTGGAACCTCAAGAACATAATCTATTATCACTGTCACAAAAACACTTCCTCAAATCCGTAGAGTGGGATAATGCATTACTAAACCTCACCGGACCTATCTGTCTCACTCTGTCACCACTGAGCACTTGTCTAAACTGGTTCTACTTGAACAACCATAACTTCTTCAGATCTTCATGTGGATCCCTAAAAACCTGACTGGAGCATCTCAGGACTTATATCTACAAACCCTTTAAACCGTATCCTCTGATCCTCAACCTATCTTAGACTTTTACCTTGTTATCATCACTGTTCTTGATTAAGACTAATTTTCTCTATATCCTTAGCACACAACTCACCCAATCCTTCTCATTAATGCAACATGAGTATGTTGACATCAATGACAACACTGGTTTAACCCATACTTGCAACAATCTCCCCCTTTGTCATTGATGGCAACATATTATGTGAAAAACCATCAAGACAAGAACTTCTCCTTATTGCCATAGCTCCCCCTATCAACAACAACTATTCACATGTCTTCTCTTCTTGTACTGCTTCCCCTTTGATCATCAACTGCTTGTTTTTCACATGTCTTCTCTCCCCCTTTGACATCAATGGCAAAGGGCCCAAACTTGCAACTTTATAATCACACCTACTACTCCCCCTAAGTAGTAGCTCTCCAACACCAATTCAGACCACAAGATATGACTGTGATATCCACCAGATTGATGCACATTAGTGCATCCTAGTTCATCACTGGAGGGACAATAACCCCTAACTTCTCCCTGAGATACTCAAAAGAGTCCTTGGGAAGAGGTTAGTAAAGATATCTGCAATCTGATCCTTGGAGGGCACATACTCCAATCTGACTTCATCCATGTTCACTTGCTCTCTTAGAAAGTGAAACTTGATAGATATGTGCTTGGTCTTAGAATGTAACACCAAATTCTTAGAAATATTTATTGCACTTGAATTATCACAGAAAATTGTGATAGGCTCCTCATATTCTATTTTAATGTCTCTTAGCATCTACTTCATCCATAAGATTTGAGTGCAACTACCTGCTACTGCAATGTATTCTGCTTTAGTTGTAGACAGAGATATTGCCTCTTGTTTCTTGCTTAGCCAAGAAACCAATCATTTTTCCCAAAAAGAATGCTCCACCACTGGTACTCTTCTAGTCATCCACATCTCCTACCCAATCTGCATCTGTATATGCATGAAGAGAGAAATCATGATCTCTAGGATACCATAGACCATACTCAACTATCCCCTTTAGATATCTAAAAATCCTCTTGATTGCCATAACATGAGATTCTCTAGGATCAACTTGGAATCTAGAAACAAGACCAATAGCCTGCATAATATCTGGTCTAGTTTGAGTGAGATACAACAGTCCTCCAATCATTGACCTATATTTTGTCTGATCAACCTTGGGAGAGTCATCATCCTTTCTCAATTTGCATCCGTTTGCCATTGGAGTGTTCATTGGCTTTGAGTCTTTCATCCCAAATTTCCTCAACAATTCTTTCATATATTTTTACTGAGAGATGAAGATTCCTCTTTTGTTCGAGTAATTTGTAGACCCAAAAAGAAATTCATTTCTCCAAGCATTGACATCTCAAACTCACTTTTCATTTGACTTGCAAAAGTTTTACACATACTATCTCTTCCTCCAAAAATGATATCAACAAATAATTCAACAATTAAGATATTTTCATGATCAATTTTGAAATACAAATTACTATCAACAGTACCTTTATTGAAACCAATCTTCAAGAGATGCTTATCCAATCTTTCATACCAGGCTCTTGGGGCTTGCTTCAGTCCATACAGTGCCTTTTTTAATTTACAGACCATGTCACTATGATCAGACAATTGAAATCCATCCGATTGCTCAATATATACTTGTTCTTCCAAATTACCATTTAGGAAGGTAGATTTGACATCCATCTGATACACCTTAAAATCCTTGAAGGCAGCAAATGCAAGAAATAATCTGACTGCTTCAATTCTTGCCACCAGAGAAAAAGTTTCTTCAAAATCAACCCCTTCTATTTGAGAGTAACCTTTGCAAACTAATCTGGCCTTGTTTCTGATTACTTCACCGGCTTCATTCAATTTGTTCTAGAAGACCCATTTGGTTCCAATCACATTTTTGTTTCTTGGTCTGGGAACAAGATCCCAAGTGTGATTCTTCTCAATTTGTATCAGTTCTTCCTCCATTGCCTTAGTCTAGTTTTCATCATTGCAGGCTTCATTTACTGTCTTAGGTTCAATCTTTGAATTTAGACAATACTCATATGAATTTTGAGCAATTCTCCTCCTTGTTTGCACCCCTTTGCTTTTGTCACCTATGATCTAATCTTCAGAGTAGTTTAGAGTTACATACCTTGGAATTTTGGGAGTCTCTTGCACTTCTAACTCTTGATCAGTCTCATTGAGACTTATCTCTTCTTCCTGTCTTACCGAATCAACTTGACTTTGTTTCTCAGAAGAGACTTGGATACCTTGAATCTGAACACCATTCTGATCATCTTCATCATGTTCAAGAATTCTTGAGGGTCTTTCAATTTATTCATCAACCTTCACATTTATACTTTCTACAATCTTTCTCAGTCTCTTGTTGTAACATCGGTATGCTTTGCTTTGAGTGGAATAACCTAATAATATTCCTTCATCACTTCTAGCATCAAAATTTCCTAGATCTTCATCTCTTTTAATGTAACATCTGCTACCAAAAACTCTAAAGTATCTTACAGTGGGAGTAATGCCAAACCAGAACTCATAAGGAGTCTCATCGGTATAGTTTCTAATTTGAACTCGGTTGAGAGTGTAGACTACAGTGCTGACAGCTTCTCTCCAATAGATCTGAGGAACATTTTCTTCCATCATCATGGTCCTGGATGCTTCCTAGATGGTCCAGTTCTTTCTCTCAACAACTCCATTCTGTTGTGGAGTTCTAGGGGCAGACAACTGTCTCTTTATTCCATGTTTCTCACAAAAGTTTATGAACTCATCAGACGTGAATTCTCCACCCCTATCAGACCTCAGACACTTCAATTTTAATCCAGTCTCATTTTCCACCATAGCCTTGAATATTTTGAATTTCTTAAGAGCTTCTGATTTCTCTTTCAGAAAGGTTACCCACATCATCTGGGAATAGTCATCAATTAGCAACATGAAGTATCTATCACCTTGCACACTCCTGATTCTTGCCGGACCACATAAGTCAGTGTGAACCAAGTCTAATAATCTGGTAGAAGATTGTTCCTTGCTTTTGAATGAGATTCTACTTTATTTTCCCAACTAACATTCTTTGCACAAACTATTTGTAGGTTTTACCAATCTTGGAAGATCTCTTATAGCCTGAGTATTACTTATCTTGATGATATTATCAAAGTTCACATGACACATTCTTCTATGCCATAACCAACTCTGATCAATTTGAACAAATAAGCAACTTTTACTAGTACTAGCTAAGTGAAAGATGTTACCTTTTGTTTGGGTACCGGATGCAATCTCTATTCCAGAACTTTCAAAGATTTTGTACTTTCCATTCTTGAATCTGAGATCATAGCCTTTGTCCACCAACTGTCCCACACTGAGAAGATTATGTTTCAATCCTTCAACATATAATACATTACCGGTTTTATTCTTTCCATCAAAAGAAATAGTTCCTTTACCTCTGATTCTACCTACAGAGTTATCACCAAACTTTACTACTCCTCCTTCATACCTTTCCAAATCTATGCACTTGTTTTTGTCACCTATCATGTGGTGAGAGTAGCCACTGTCAATGACCCAATCATCCTTTTCTTCAACTTGGGCAGCTAGGGCTTTATGATTTACAGATTCAGAGGGTATTGGATCTTCTTCCTTGATGGCAATGAACACCCAGTCACTTCTAGATTTGTCTTCTTTCTCTGATTCATCATCTGTTACTCCATCATCTCCTTCATGAGCATAGTAACAATTCTTCTGGAATCTTGGTCTATTACTGTTTGGCCTAGAAAATCTTTCCAGAGACCTTGATGCAAAATGACCAATCTTATTGCAGTTAAAACACTTAAAAGGCAATTTTCCCTCATACTTACCAAATCCTCTTGCTAGTCTTTTTGCAATAAGAGCTTCAAGATGAGTAGTTTCAACTTCTTCTTCTTCCAAGTCTTTTCTTGCATTTTCATACCAATGATGATTTCCTTGAAGAGTTTTCTCTCAGATCAAACCTTTGTTTTCCTTTTACCAAGGCACTTGCTTTGAATGTAGATTCAGTCTTTGGAGGATCAACTCCAAACTCGGCCATTTCAAAAGAAGCTAGCTTACCAACTAATTGATCCCTTGTGACTGTTGTGTGAACTCTAAATTCTTCGATTGCAAAAGCTTTGATTTTATAAGACTCGGGAAGGGATTTGAGAACTTTTCCAATGATCTCATCTTCACTCAGTGTTCCACCTGCATTTCTAATTCCACAAACCAGCTCATTCACTCTTGGCATAAAAGAGGTAATATTTTCATCATTTCTCATTTTTAGTCTTTCAAATTTCCCTTTTAGACTCTGTAATCTTGCACATTTAACAAACTGGTCTCCTTCATGCAAAAGTTCCAATTTCTTCCAAATCTCAAGGGCAGTCGGTAGATGAATAACATTAGAGAGTTCTAAGTTGGATAATGGGCTTAAAAGAGCCTCTTTGGTCCGCAGATTATTTTCAGCATCATGATTTCATTTAGGGTTGTCGGACCACCCTATGGAGGTACATAGGCCTAAGTCACCATGGACCAGTATGCGAATCCCATGCACTGCAAGTGACATTCCATGTGATCTTTCCAAAGAAAAAAGTTAGTTCCATCGAACGTTGGACTATCCTTCTTATAGGACAACATCTTGGATCTCTTCAAGCGGTTAAGTTCCTTTTAGAGGAACTTGGCTCTGATACCAATTGTTAGATTTAGGGCAAACAACTAAGAGGGGGGTTGAATCAATTGTCCAAAACTTTTCTTCTTTCAACACTTGCATTTACTTTGTATTAACAATAAATCAATCATGAAAACTTAATGTAATTAACCAAGAGCAGAAAACACATCTACACATGAGACACCAAGATTTTGACGTGGAAAACCCGGTTAAGGAAAAAACCACGGGGTGATTAACCCAAGAATTTATTCTCTGTTAGAAGAATAGAAAGAATAAGATAGCACATGCCAATTAGGGCTCACTGCCTGAGCACACTGCTCACAAGAGGCTCACTGCCTATAAGAGACACACTATCTACAATAAATGAGTATTACATACTTGAACTGGTAAATAGCATTGTCACCATGCTTGAATCAGTTCCATTAAAGCCCAAATCCTTCTGCTCTTCCTTTCGCTCTTCTCCTTGCTACTACACACTCATCTCCACAAGTACACTCTTGAAATGACTTCGCAAACCTTTATTTATACACGACATCAACTTAGGAACAAACATCTAAGTCAGTAAGCAACCACAAGAACATTTGCAAGGTGTATAATTCATCTAGAAGTATTTCTTCAATTTTGGGCTTCAATTCTAATGCAGACCATCAACATGAACTAAACATGATCCAAGGACCTTCACAAGCTTTCTTGAATCACTAGGAACATCCACACTTCGTCTACGTACTGAAATCCTTCTCTCCTACATCTAGAACCTCAAGAACACAGTCTGTTATCACTGTCACAAAGGAATAGGTTCTTCCAGACCTTCAAACCACAAACCAATCTGCTTAACACTTCACAAGGACATTCTAAACAATTCCTCAAATCTGCAGAGTGGGATAATACATTATCGGACCTCACCGAACCTATCTGTCTCACTCTGTCACCACTGAGTACTTGTTTGAATTGGTTCTACTTGAGCGACCATAACTTCTTCAGATCTTCATGCGGATCCCTAAAAACTTAACCGGTGCATCTCAAGACTTATATCTACAAACCCTTTAAACTGTATCCTCTGATCCTCAACCTATCTTGGACTTTTACCTTGTTATCATCACTGTTCTTCACTGTTCCTGATTGAGACTAATTTTCTCAATATCCTTAGCACACAGCTCACCCAATCCTTCTCATTAATGCAACATGAGTATGTTGACATCAATGACAATACCAGTTTAACCCATACTTGCAACAGTGATTTGATTTGATCATATTTTGATGCTATGTTGAGACTAGACATGCGAGATATATTAGATGATGTTTATTGATGTGATTTCTAGTTCTTTATGTGATGACAATTATGTGACATTAGATAGAAAATGCAATTTAATCTTGAATTATGTTGTAGATGATTAATTTTGAATTCAATGGCATGAATTTAATTCTAGTTGCTTCAGCTATGATTATTCATGATATGATTGACACTTGATCTAGATGTGCAGGAGTATATTCCTAGGCCTCCAAAAATTGGAGGTAGTATTCACACATATGTTATTCCTTGTGAAACCGATCCATTCCCAAGAGGGATGAGGATCACGTTTGATTTGAAAGTTGAAGTACTTGTGGTTTTATTATTTTGGCCTAGTACCCCTTTGTTAAATTAATTTATATCATGTGTCATATATTTTTATTGTTTTACACCACTTGGCATTGTTTTTATTTTTGGGCCATTTAAAGTGAATTTATGACTCCCTAGGTGAACCTTAGTGTCCCAAAACTTACCCTAGGTGGTTACCCATGGGTCTAGGGTCAATTTTGAATAACTAAACCTTGGGTTAACTCACTTTTGGTCACTCTAAACTGAGGTTTATTCAAAGTGATGAATTTTGAAATGGCTAAGGGTGGGAGATGAGTCATGCTTTGGGAAAGACTCATCTCCCTTCCCAAAGTTTGGGGATCCCTTCACCAAGAAGACTTGGGAGATCTCCAAGACTCCCAAGTGTGTGGGATCTCCCTCCAAGACTCTTACACACGTGTGAGAGCATCTTGGAGGGAGATGGCTCTCTTAGAGAATAAGAGGATGCCATATGGCATCTGTTATCCTCATGGAGGCTTGAAGGGGATTGCCACCTCACCACTTGTTCTCTCACACATGTGTGAGAGCACAAGTGGATAAGGTGAGGATTGGGATAGAATTGGAGGGTGACACTTATCACCCTCACACTTCCTCTCCCTTGAAAGTGGCATGGGAAGAGGAAGGAGAAGGTGACAAGTGTCACCTTCTCATTCCAAAAGGCCAATTTAGAAGGCCTATATTACCTCCTCTTGAAGTGGAGTGTGTGGTTCTTGCATTTTAGATTTTCTTTCTATTCTTGGAGTTTCTTTTGGGAGTTAGAGAAAAATTTGGAGATTGGAAGATTTGGAGAAGCTTGGAGCTCTTCACCAAACATGCTTCCATTTTTAGGGCTTTTAAAGGTAAGCTCCTTGACTATGATCATTTGCCCTTGCATATTTCATTTATGTTGTGTTTGTGGTATTTTTGTTGTTTGTTGTTTTCATTTTTATGTGGGTTGGGAGTTTGGTGAGAGCACCTCCATTTGGAGATAAGGCTCAAATTGTTTGGGGTAGGGAACAATGAACCTCCTCGAGGTCACCTCCATATTTGTGCTACTTATAGCCTTGAGGGATTTTTATTGGTGTTGAGATCATTTTGATGGCAAGAGTGCCATGATAGTTTTTGAGTTATTTGGAGATATGTGTTTTGGAGGTTTTGTCTTGAGGCCTTGAGACTTGGTGTTTTGAGATCTTGGAGTGGCCTCTTGAGTAGAGGGGTCCATTCCCTACCCCCATCAAACTCATTTTTATGAATTTTATTATGTGTTAATCCTTGGGTACTTGTAGAGTTGTTTTTGTGTTGCTTGTTGTGGTGTGTGTGTACAACCGTGTGTTTCCTACCTCCCTAACTCAGGGGTGACCCACTTGAGGGTCTATAGTAAGGAGGAGGACATTTTGTAGTGGCTTGGTTCCCCTTTTTGTTGTGTTGCTTCTTGCAGGTTTCTAGTGGGAGAAATGGAGCTTGGAGAAGCTCATTTTTACCTCATTTGCAATATTATTTTTAGATGGCTGTTGTGAGCCATGGCCTTTGAGACCTTAATGTTGGAGTTATAAAAATTTGTACTCCTTATTGTATGGGTGTGAAAGGAGTTTGTATGTGAGTTACTCTTTGTTGTATATGCAAACAAAAATATGATCATTATGCATGTTATTGTGCTCATGTGTTTATGGAAAGATGCCAAAGATTATATAAATTTGTTGTTGAGTTTATGAGTAATGGAGAAAGGAAAGAAAAAAATACACTTGCTATCAATTTTACTTCAAAAAAAAAATATAGGTGTTGCTGATAAAATTTTAGTGTATGCTAGAGAAAAAAAAAAGAGAAATTAGATGTATAATTTTCCATTATGTTTGCACTGAAATTTCATGTTTATTAACATGTTGTTTGTGAAAATATGTTGTTGAAAATTTAAGTGAAATTATATTTCCTACCTTATAGATTTTGTCAAAAAAAAAGAGTATTTCTATATATTTATTTCAAAAAAAAAATACAGGTGCTACTGAATTATTTTATGATACAAAACTGAAAATTAGTATTCAATGTTATATATATATAAGTACATATATATACAAATATAAAAAAATGCATATATATTTAACTTTATTGAACAAACTATTTGTTTAAAACTATATATATATATATATATATACAGAATGGCTTATTCACATTTGAGATATATCAAATACAAAATAGAATATAGATTAAATGAGGACTGAACCCTAAGAAGGGTATGTGTTAAGCTTAGCAGAGATAAACAAAGAGTATGGAGGGACTGAGATGGGTGACGGTGCCCATCCCAGCCCCCCCCATCTCCCTGCCATGGCCATTGGTATTACTGTGGGTGTGGGTGGAGGCACAACCTCCTCCCCACACCCCTTCCCCGCATCAATCCTCCTCACCGCCCCTTTAACCTCTACCTCCAACACTTCGCTGCCCCCTTTAAACTCTCGGTGGTAGAAAATAAAATGGCCGACGGTCCTCCAAAATACAGTCTCTCACTCTCTTTGTTGTTTCAATAATTTTTCCTGTAAATTAAAATATATATATCACTCTATATATTATTTTAAAAAAAAAACTTATATATATATATATATTCTCATATTTAACTATATGTATATATATTTATATATATATACACAAAATGTATATATATATATAAATAAAAATAACCCTATTGTGTATATTCAAAGAAAATATACCTCCATGAGGTATTTTCATGGCTACCAAACCATTGTTGAGGAAATCTCCAACCTGTAAAACAAGAGAGAAAAGAAAACAAGAAATGAGGAAAGAAAAAATAATGAGAGAACAAAACAAAATAACATGTTAGGGTTTTGCCAAAAAGAAAAGAATAAAATAAGAGATTAGGGCTTTTCTTTGTGGAAATGATTATAAAAATGGATTAGGGTGAGTTGAGGATGTGAGGTTTTTGTTTTATTATTTAATTTAAATTCTTTTTTTTTTGCCTTTCCCTTGTGCATGGGAAATTATGTTCCATTCAGTTTTGCCCTTGGGTCTTTTGATTATTTGATTTATGGAAGTTGTTTTCATTGGATTAATATTCACTTGGGGAATTGAATTTCATTTTTTGGGAGATGGATTGTTTTCCTTTTTATGGGGTTCTTAACCCTTGTTAAGCTATTTAATTTTAATACTTTCATTTAGATTATTTAGTGTGTTTTAGATTTTTGTGTTAGGAAGTCCCTTTTATTAAATTTCATTTTAATCAGTTTTATTATTATTTTACAGGGAAAGGTATTTTAATCTTTCCCCTTTTTCTATTATTTTCGAGTTAGTTAATAAATATAATGTCGAAATTATATTTATTAATGGACTTAATATTGAAGTTTATTTTTGTGTCATTTAATTATTTTTGAATTTTAATATTTAATTGTAGTGTCGATTTATTTGGCCTTGGCAAAATATTTAATTTTTCCTTAAGTTTAATTCTTATTTTAAAATTTTTAATTCAATTATTGAAAATACGTTATGCTATCGAACTTTTCCTAGATTTTAGGGTTTTATTTTTATGTCATTTTATTGACTTTCATTTTATCACTCCATCTTATCATGTGTCCATCATGCCATTTATTTTTTCATATTTTCTTTATTCAATTTCATTTTTGCATTAGATTTAGGAGTTGGTTTTGAATTTGATGAAATCACCTTCTCACCTAGGAAACTTAGGGTTCAGATAAAAACTGTTCTAACCCTAAAAGTGGCACGCTTCGCATCGCATACCCCCTAGACAGCTTTCATCATGCAGGGGATGGCGTAGGATAACACACTTCCCCAAATTATGTTTGACATGTTTATGCCTCATGCATATTACCACCAAGCATGTAGACGCGTGCGAGGGGGTTCCTAGGGATAGGTAGAAAAGTTTTTTGTAATTCATGTCATGACCACATGTCAAATGTGGACATGACACATGTTTTGTGTGTCATGACCACATAGGAAATGTGGGCATGACATTTGGTATTAGAGCCCATGTTTAAACACTAGGCTTGTTTAGGGCACATTATTATTTCTGCAACTTTGATTAATTTGTGGTTACCTCATTTTTGTAGGATGCCTCCCCAATGAGTTCAGTGAGCATGATCCCACCACACTACGTCCACCAAGGTGCATAGTGATTTTTTAGCTAAGGGTTGGGCACCACTGGCCCCATAGATACTGCAGGTACCATCAGCCCTACCTGTACTAGATATTGGGCCACAGATATTACAGGCACTACAGGCAGTGTTAGATAGGCTACCACCAGCTGTAGTTGAGCTGCACATAGAGCCACGTGTTGAGCCCCATGATGATCCATGAGAGGAACCATGCCTAGAGCCATGAGTAGAGTCACCTGATGAGCCACGTGTGGAGCCCCGCGTTGAGCCGCGAGAGGCACCACAGTGGAGCCATATGTTGAGGTACCAGATACAATGGCAAAGGAGGTTGGATCGACCAACAGGGCCTACAGTAGGATCCCTCCATGTCATGCTAGGCGTGAGGAGGCAGTGATTTTGGAGCAAATTGTGCATAGGCCTTATGATTATTATGCAAATGAGCCTATCAGAGGGCATAGAGACCAAGGAGATCCCATTAGGGATTTGTTGAGGCTGAATCCTCCTACATTTGTTAGGACTATAGAGGGAGACAAGGCAAAGGCCTGGCTCATGAACTTAGATAGATGCCTTGCGTTGCGTCCTTATGAGGGCAACATAAAGGCACATGTGGCAGTCCACCTGTTACGAGATGCAACAGCTACTTGGTGGCGCACTAAGGAATGCAAGCGCCATCTATCATTGGACACACTCACATGGGATACTTTTATTGAGTACTTCAATGCGCGATATTTATCAGATCACTACAGGTAGCGTGACATAGATGATTTTCATGACCTTCAATAGAAAGGACTTACGATTGCTCAGTATGAGGGTAGATTCACCGAGTTGTTTCGATATGCGGAGTATCTCCATGACAAGAAACTCTTGGTTCATAAGTTTATCAGAGGATTAAACCATAGCATAGCAGGCCTGTATGCATGGCAGACCCCCAGACATTGAGTGATACTACCGAGAAGGCATACATAGCTAAGGAGATACAGGGACGAGGGTAGAGTTCACACCCTCAGTTTTAGGATCTTGGGCAGCAAAAGCATTAGCAGAGTTACCGTAGACCACCACCGCCACCTTAGAGAGGAGGATTTAGTTTTGCATCCTTACCTCCTAGGCCCCCATGGTAACAACAACTGCAACAACAACAGAGATCTAGGTCACAACAAAGGGTACATGGGGGGCATAATAGAGGTTGGAAACAACAGGGCTCTCATAGATATCAGAGGTAGCAGGGACCACCTGTAGGACCCATGAGGTCACAACAGTCATACAGGGGTTCACAGGGGTCCATAGGTAGATCTGGACAGTAGCAGTCAAGTAGGACTTAGACTAGATAGGTATAGGATAGGGGCCCATGTTATGTGTGTGGTGGAGCAGGACATCTCACCAGAGAGTGTCCACAGGGCTTTATAGTAGGGGACAGCCTCATTCAAGAGGATTAGTGTAGAAGGTTGGAGATGTGGATAGGTCCCACTGTATGTTCGCAGTGGTTGATAACCTCCAGGCTAATTTTTAGGCATCAATGATTGAGACATCAGGTATGATAGGAGGTGTCCCCATTTCTATTCTCTTTCACTCTGGTGCTATTGACTCTTTCATATCTGCATCATTAGTGGAGTGTTGCAGGATGGTGGCCTTTAGGTAGGTGATAGGTGGGTGGTTGAGTTGGGCTCAGGGGCCAAGATGATAGTAGATGCCTTAGTCCATTACTATGAGATTTCTTTGGGATCCTTTACCATACTATGTGACCTTAGAGTTATGACATTATGATCCTATGATGTGGTTTTGGGTATGGACTAGCTTATAGTTGATCAAGCCAAGCTAGATTGTCGCCGAAAGGTGATTATCTGCTTAGATGATCATAGTACATCAATCAAGATAGTGGGCGTTTAGAAGCCCACGGAAATACATATGATATCCACTCATCAGTTTAAGCACTGCATGTGGAAGGGATGCTAGATGTTCTCTATCACAGTGAGTGATAGATCAGATGATGAGCCTGAGGCATCTTTGGATGATCATCCCATCTTGAGAGAGTTTGTTGATGTGTTTCCAGTAGAGTTACCGGGGATGCCACCCTATCATGAGGTATACTTTCATATCAAGTTAGTGCCAGGTGTCGAGCCAGTGTCTTGTGTACCCTACAAGATGACCACTCATGAGCTCATAGAGCTCAAGTTACAACTTGAGGACTTGCTCGAGAAGGGCCACATCCGACTGAGAGTTTCACCTTGGGGCGCTCCTGTCATCTTCATGAAGAAGAAGGATGGGTCTCTTCGATTATGCATAGATTACAGGAAGTTGAATAAGGTGATGGTGAAGAATCGTTATCCTCTGCCCATGATTGACGATCTCTTTGATCAGATGTAGGGAGCTGGGGTGTTCTTTAAGATTGACCTGAAGTCCGGTTACCATCAGTTGAGTATCATAGAGGTAGACATCCATAAGACCACCTTCTGAACTTGATATGACCACTATGAGTTCACTGTGGTCCCCTTTGGTTTGATGAATGCCCCTGTAGTGTTCATGAGTTTCATGAACGAGGTGTTTCGTACCTTCTTGGATCAGGTCGTGATCAGTTTCCTTAATGACATACTGATCTATTTGCGAACTGAGGAGGAGCATGAGGAGCACCTACGTCAGGTTCTACAGTGTTTGAGGGAGCATAATTGTTATGGGAACTTGGTGAAGTGTACATTTTTGAAGACAGAGGTACAGTATATGGGGCATATATTATCTGGCGTGGAATCTCAGTAGATCCATCAAAGATCAGGGCTATCAGAGATTGGCTAGCACCCACCAATGTGACAGAGGTCAGGAATTTTATGGGGTTAGTTGGTTATTACCATAGATTTGTTGAGGGTTTTTCTCAGATAGCACACCCATCACTTCCCTTCAGCGGAAAGGGAAGATTTTTCTATGGAATGAACAGTGTGAGAGGGCCTTTGGGGGGTCCTCAAGGAGCATCTTACCAGTGCTCCCATTTTAGCAGTTCCTGATCCTGCAGAAGATTTTATGGTTTGCATGAATGCATCACTTGAGGGCTTAGGAGTCGTGCTCATGCAGGGTGGTAGAGTGATTGAGTATGAGTCGCGAAAGCTCAAGACCCATGAGATGAACTACCCCACTCACGATTTGGAGTTAGTGGCAGTGGTTCATGCTCTAGTTCATTGGAGACATTTCTTATTGGGTCATCGCTTTGAGCTTCATTCAGATCACCATAGTCTTCAGTCTATATTTACACAGCTGAATCTGAATGCCCGTTAGTGGCATTGGATGGAGTTTCTTTGTGAGTATGACTTTGATGTCCACTACATCAAAGGGAAGGAAAATGTGGTTGCTAATGCATTGAGTCAGAGGCGCCATAAGATCTTGACCTTGACTCTGAGTGTGGACTTGAGAGGATGCATTATTCAGCATCTACCTGAGGATGAGTGGTTTCTTGAGGTACAACAGGAGATCCATTTCACAGAGGGCCCTTGTGGGCAAGTTTGCAAAATATTCACTTGAGGCAGATGGGTTACTTCATCATCAACAGTGTATCTATGTACCCTGTGCAGGTGACCTATGTACTGTAGTGTTATCAGAGGCTCATAGAGCACCATATGCAACACATTGAGGGGTGAAGAAGATGCATGTCGACCTATGACAACTGTACCATTGGGAGGGTATGAGACGGGATATTGCAGAGTTTGTTGGTTAATGCCTTGAGTGCCAGAGGGTCAAGGCTAAGCATCAACATCCAGCAGGTCTTTTATACCCTCATGAGATACCTGAGTGGAAATGGGACACCATTTCTATGGATTTCATTGTTGGTCTTCCTATGTTTTCGTGTCGCCATGATGCCATCATGGTGACAGTCGACAAGTTGACCAAGGTGGCACATTTCTCACCTGTATGCATGACGTACAATGCACTAGTAGTGGCGAGGGTATTCTTAGATGATATTGTGAGATTATATGGAGTACTTTGCTGCATCATTTATGATAGGGATTTAGTGTTCACTTCAGCCTTCTGGAGAGCCTTGCAGCAGGTGTTGGGCACACAGCTCAACTTTAGCTTTGTTTATCATCCTGAGACAAATGGACAGACAGAGTGGGTGAATTACGTGTTGGAGGACATGCTTCGTATGTATGTTATGGACCATTAGTTTAGATGGGAGGAGTATCTGTATCTGGTTGTGTTTTCCTACAATAATGGGCATCACAGCTCGTTGGGTATGCCTCCTTTTCAAGCTTTATATGGTAGACCATGCAGGACACCATTGAGTTGGGATCAGATACAGGACAGGGTTTCCATTGGTCTAGAGTTAGTTTAGGATATGGAGAAGTAGGTCACACTAATTAAGCAGAGACTTCAGGAGGCACAGGATAGATAGAAGAAGTATGTCGATGCTAAGAAAACTGATCAGAGCTTCTCAGTGGGTGACAGGGTATTCCTTAGAGTGCGGCCACACAAGAGTCCAATCCATTATGGAAAGGGCTCTAAGCTTGCATCATGGTTTGTAGGACCTTTCGAGATCTTGGAGTGGATAGGACCTATTGCCTACCATCTAGCATTGCCACCTAGCCTATCACGTATCCATGATGTCTTTCATATTTCTATATTGAGGCAATATATATCTGATTTATCTCGTGTATTAGACTAGAGTGCTCTACAGGTAGAGGCGGATGGAAAATTTCCTTTGAAGCCAATTCGCATATTGGCTCGTCGGATGCTGGGCCTTCAAGGTAGAGAGTTGGACCAGGTTAGGGTCCAGTGGGATCATTATGATGAGGTCACAGTGACTTGGGAGGATGCAGCTAGTTTGAGGGCACTCTATCCTCACCTTTTTGATGACTTCCGGGAGGAAGTTTAGTCTTGGGGGGGAGGATGTGAGGCCGATTATTTTTCCTTCCTTATTTTGATCATTTTACATTTCAGTTGATGACATTATCATACTTTTAGAGACTATTGTTCCATTATGCAAATTTGATTATATCTCCTGATTTTGTTTTGACATTGATTAGACATATGGTGATTTGATTTGATCATATTTTGATGCTATGTTGAGACTAGACATGCGAGATATATTAGATGATGTTTATTGATGTGATTTCTAGTTCTTTATGTGATGACAATTATGTGACATTAGATAGAAAATGTAGTTCAATCTTGAATTATGTTGTAGATGATTAATGTTGAATTCAATGGCATGAATTTAATTCTAGTTGCTTCGGCTATGATTATTCATGATATGATTGACACTTCATCTAGATGTGCAAGAGTATATTCCCAAGCCATGGAAAATTAGAGGTAGTATTCACACATATGTTATTCCCTGTGAAACTGATCCATTCCTAAGAGAGATGAGGATCACGTTTGATTCGAATGTTGTTTAAGTACTTGTGGTTTAATATTTTGGCCTAGTACCCCTTTATTAAATTAATTTATATTATGTGTTGTATATTTTTATGTTTTACACCACTTGGCACTGTTTTTATTTTTGGGCCATTTAAATTGAATTTATGACTCCCTAGGTGAACCTTAATGTCCCAAAACTTACCCTAGGTGGTTACCCATGGGTCTAGGGTCAATTTTGACTAACTAAGCCTTGGGGTAACTCAATTTTGGTCACTCTAAACTAAGGTTTATTCAAAGTGACGAATTTTGAAATGGCTAAGGGTGGGAGATGAGTCATGCTTTGGGAAAGACTCATCTCCCTTCCCAAAGTTTGAGGATCCCTTCACCAAAAAGACTTGGGAGGTCTCCAAGACACCCAAGTGTGTGGGATCTCCCTCCAAGACTCTCTCACATGTGTGAGAGAATTTTGGAAGGAGATGGCTCTCTTGGAGAATAAAAGGATGCCATATGGCATCCCTTATCCTCATGGAGGCTTGAAGGGGAATGCCACCTCACCACTTGTTCTCTCACACATGTGTGAGAGCACAAGTGGATAAGGTGAGGATTGGGATGGAATTGGAGGGTGACACTTGTCACCCTCACACTTCCTCTTCCTTACAAGTGGCATGGGAAGAGGAAGGAGAAGGTGACAAGTGTCACCTTCTCATTCCTCAAGGCCAATTTAGAAGGCCTATATTACCTCCTCTTGAAGAGGAGTGTGGATTCTTGCATTTTAGATTTTCTTTCTATTCTTGGATTTTATTTTGGGAGTTAGAGAAAAATTTAGAGATTGGAATATTTGGAGAAGCTTGGAGCTCTTCACCAAACGTGCTTCCATTTTTAGGGCTTTTGAAGGTAAGCTCCATGACTATGATCATTTACCCCTACATATTTCATTTATGTTATGTTTGTGGTATTTTTGTTGTTTGTTGTTTTCATTTTTATGTGGTTGGGAGTTTAGTGAGAGCACCTCCATTTGGAGGTAAGGCTCAACTTGTTTGGGGTAGGGGAGAGTGAACCTACTCGAGGTCACCTCCATATTTGTGCTACTTATAGCCTTGAGGGCTTTTTCTTGGTGTTGAGATCATTTTGATGGCAAGAGTGCCATGATAGTTTTTGAGTTGTTTGGAGATATGTGTTTGGAGATTTTGGATTAAGGCCTTGAGACTTGGTGTTTTGAGATTTTGGAGTGGCTCTTGAGTAGAGGGGTCCATTCCCTACCCCATCAAACTCATTTTTATGAGTTTTGTTATGTGTTAATCCTTGGGTACTTGTTGATTTGTTTTTGTGTTGCTTGTTGTGGTGTGTGTGTGCAACCGTGTGTTTCCTACCTCCCTAGCTCGGCGGTGACCCACTTTCAAGTCTACTGTAGGGAGGAGGGCATTTCATAGTGGCTTGGTTCCCTTTTTGTTGTGTTGCTTCTTGTAGGTTTGTAGTGGGAGAAATGGAGCTTGGAGAAGCTCATTTTCACCTCATTTGCAATATTATTTTTCAATGGCTGTTGTGAGCCATGGCCTTGGAGGCTTAATGGTGGAGTTATAAAAATTTGTATTCCTTATTGTATGGGTATGAAAGGAGTTTGTATGTGAGTTACTCTTTGTTGTATATGCAAAAAAAATATGTTCATTATGTATGTTGTTGTGCTCATGTGTTTATGGAAAGATGCCAAAGATTATATAAATTTGTTGTTGAGTTTATGAGTAATGGAGAAAGGCAAGAAAAAATACACTTGCTTTCAATTTTACTTCAAAAAAATAATATAGGTGTTTCTGATAAAATTTTAGTGTATGCTAGAGAAAAAAAAAGAGAAATTAGATGTATAATTTTTCGTTATGTTTGCACTGAAATTTCATGTTTATTAACATGATGTTTGTGAAAATATGTTGTTGAAAATTTAAGTGAAATTATATTTCCTACCTTATAGATTTTGTCAAAAAAAAAGAGTATTTCTATATATTTATTTCAAAAAATATATATATGTGCTACTGAATTATTTTATGATACAAAACTGAAAATTAGTATTCAATGTTATTTAAAATTATTGTTATCGAGAAAGTTTAATATGTATATATATAATTTTGGAAATCCAAACTTGTTGTTCATTTTTATGTCACTATATATATATATAAGTACATATATATACAGATATAAAAAAATGCATATATATTTAACTTTATTGAACAAACTGTTTGTTTAAAACTGTGTGTGTATATATATATACACAGAATGGCTTATTCACATTTGAAATATATCAAATACAAAATAGAATATAGATTAAATGAGGACCGAACCCTAAGAAGGGTCTGTGTTAAGCTTAGCAGAGATAAACAAAAAGAACGGAGGGACTGAGATGGGCGACGGTGCCCATCCCAATCCCCCCCCAATCTCCCTGTCGCGACCATTAGTATTACTGTGGGTGTGGGTGGAGGCATAGCCTCCTCCCCACACCCCTTCCCTGCATCAATCCCCCTCACCACCCCCTTTAACCTCCGCCTCCAACACTTGGCTGCCCCCTTTAAACTCTCGACGGTAGAAAATAAAATGACTGACAGTCCTCCAAAATACAGTCTCTCACTCTCTTTGATGTTTCAATAATTTTTCCTGCAAATTAAAATATATATAAATATCACTCTGTATATTATTTAAAAAAAAACTTATATATACATTCTTAGATTTAACTATATGTATATATATTTATATATATACACACAAAATGTATATATATATCAAAAACAAAATAACCCTGCTGTGTATATTCAAAGAAAATATACCTTCGTGAGGTATTTTCATGGCTACCAAGCCATTGTTGAGGAAATCTCCAACCTGCAAAACAAGAGAGAAAAGAAAACAAGAAAGGAGGAAAGAAAAAACAATGAGAGAACAAAACAAAATAACATGTTAGGGTTTTGCCAAAAAGAAAAGAATAAAATAAGAGATTAGGGCTTTTCTTTGTAGAAATGATTATAAAAATTGATTAGGGTGAGTTGAGGATGTGAGGTTTAAGTTTTTTTTTTTTTTTTTTTTTTAATAAAAGGGGTAAAAACTTTATTGAAATTCAGAAAAGAACATTACAAAGCATCAAAGGGCCAAGGCCCTAGTAATCCATAAGAAACAGCCATACAAAGCATGAAACAACATCATCCTTCACCAATACCATTCCCATCCTCAGCAAGAATCTTCTCCAAGTCATATCAGAGCTCATGAGGAACCTGCTCCCATTCATCAATCTTCCAACCATCTAAATGCTCAGAAGCCCACTTAGCCAAACAATTTGCTGCCCTATTCCACTCCCTAGGAATATGGACAAAAGACACCATCTCCATCAAAGAACTTATCTACAGAATTTGTTGCACCATCATAGCCAACTGCCAACTAACATCAGAAACCTTCTGTGTATTCAGCAAATTAATCAAAACCTATGAATCAGACTCACAGATAACCTTGCGCCATCCCAAAGCATAAGCCCTCTCCAAAGCATAGAGGATCGCCAAACCTTCCATAAGGTTGATAGTTTGCCATCCTTCATGAACAGAGTAGAAAAAAACCACCGACCTGAAAAATCCCTACCAGTCCCACCAATCCCAGTAGGCCCAGGATTGCCCCTTGAAGAACCATCAGTATTGAGCTTTAGAATGCCAGATGGAGGGGGAAGCCATCTTCCCACCCTTTGTACTTTCTTTTTCACTCGCCTTCCTTTCCTGACACAAGCAGAAGCTGGAGACAACCCCTGAATACCCAATCTATCCACCAACTTAGCATCTCCTTTCTCCAAAGGGAACACCACATCACACTTAGATTCCACCGTCTCCCGAATCATACTCATAATTTTGTGCCAAACTTGTTGAATCAACAACTTCTCACCTCGAAATATTCTGCGATTCCGTTCCAACCAAATCTGCCATAGTATGAAGGAAGGCCCAGCATACCACACATCTTGCAAGAAAGAGGCCATAGAAGGAGATCTACCCAGACTACTCCAAAAATCCACCAGGGATGAAGCATGAACACAGAGGCTTTTCCAAACTTCCCACCAAAAATGCCAAAGCTGCAAAGTCA
Source organism: Cunninghamia lanceolata (assembly GCA_027924645.1). Taxonomy (NCBI): domain Eukaryota; kingdom Viridiplantae; phylum Streptophyta; class Pinopsida; order Cupressales; family Cupressaceae; genus Cunninghamia; species Cunninghamia lanceolata. The sequence continues at coordinate 16,602,443 of BSBN01001807.1, read as the reverse complement.
AGGGACAACGAAAAAACAAGTGAGAGGAGTCCTCCTCTCCACATCCACACATAACACACATAGAAGGACCTTGAAAACCCCGCTTCTGAATATTATCCCAAGTCAAGCACCTATTCCAAGCCAAAGTCCAAATAAAGCAGTTACACTTCGGCCAAGAAAGCTTATTCCACACTTTCTTCCACCAGTGAACCTCCACCCCCTCCAGCTGGTTAGATAACAACACCTGATATCCAAAAGCAACAGTATAGACACCCTTAGGATTAGGAGACCAAGAAAGAACATCCCCTTCCTAGAGGGAGCTACAACGTCTACGAGAAAGAATACTATGAAGCTCAGCACACTCCTCCTCCATACCAACAACAGGCCACTCATCAGGATTCTTCCATCTTGCCACCACCAACTGCCCATGAGAAGAAAAGGACTTGAAGTCACTCACCCTTGACCAACCAACTTCACAGAACCTCTGGCACAGAGTCACCAAATTAGGAAACTGAGAAACAATGGGAGGAAAACCATCCCAAGAATCAGACCAAAAATGAGCTTTTGTCCCTCTTTTACAAATCCAAAATAAACCATCCTTGACCAGAGTAGCCCCTTTCTTGAGCGTACTCCAAATCACCGAGCCTTTCCCCACCAGTGGATACTGAGGAATATCAATTTGAGAGATCCCTGGGAAGTATTTCTAAGTTAATATCCTGGCCCAGATCCCATCCTACTCCACACAGCACCGCCAATACAATTTAGCAGCCAACGCCATCCCTGACAACGACGACTGCCTTAACCCGAGGCCGCCAAACTGCTTCAGGCTACAAACAATGTCCCATCTAACAAGGCTCCATTTAGAGGACAATAAGCTACCAGCCCATAAAAACTATCTTGCTAAGGAATCCAATTCCCTAACAAAACCCAAAGGGGCCACCTGAATCATACATCTATAAATGGGGAGGGCCTGCACCACAGACTTGAGCAACTGAACATGACCCACAAAGGACAACTAACGATGGGTCCAATGATTAACTTTCACACAAAATTTATCCAGAATATTCTGCCAAGACTCCTTGGGAAGTCTTCCAATAGAGATGAGAATACCAAAATAGGTCAAAGGGAGAACCCCAGTCTGAAATCTCAAGATATGAGCAATTCGCCTCTAAATGGAACCTGGAGTATTGAAGAAAAAGATGGAAGACTTATCTTCATTGATCAATTGGCCCGAAGCTAGAAGATAAACATCCAACACCTTGCGCAAATTCAAAGCTTCCCTAATTGTAGCCATACCCATCAAAGTAGTGTCATCAACAAACTGCAAGTGAGATTGTGGAGGTAAACCACCTCCCCACCCCTAGCCCTGAATGAAACCTAACTCCACATTCCTTCTTATCAAGCGTCCCAGACCCTCAACAAGAAGAAGAAACAAGTAAGGAGAGAGGGGGTCACCCTACCGCAAACCCTGAGAGGCACCAAAAAGCTCAGAGTGCTCACCATTTATTAACACAGAGAAGGAGACTAAAGTAACACAACTCATAACCTAATAAATCCACGCATCCCCAAAACCAAAAGCACCAAGAACCTTCTAAAGGAAGGACCATCGGACACGTTCATAAGCCTTAGCCATATCAAGCTTGATGAACATTGCCTTATCTTTAGAATTAGCCATAGAGTGAATGGTTTCAGTTGCAATAACAACCCCATCCAGAATCTGACGTCCCGCCACAAAACCACTCTGTTCCTCAGAAATCAGCACTTTAAGCCACTTTTTCAACCTATCAGCAATCAATTTAGAGATAATTTTATAAATCACATTGCAAAGAGAGATAGGACGAAATTGACTTAACCTATCCGCCCCATCACACTTTGGGATGAGAGCAAGGAAGGTAGAATTCAAAGCCCATAACATCTGTTTATTCTTATGAGACTCCTGAACAACTGCCAACAAGTCCAACTTGATAATCTCCCAGAATTCTTGAAAGAACTCAATCGGGAAACCATCAGGGCCAGGAGCTTTCCCCCTCTTCATTTGAAACACGATCCCCTCTAGCTCCTCAATCGAAATATCACTCATAAGATGCTCATTCATCTCCCTAGAAACCAAAGAAGGGATACAAGAAAGGACCTGAGCTTCCTTATCAGAACCCCCCTGCGAGTCCTCCCTAAATAAAGAAGCAAAATATTGCATAGCTTCACATGTGATTTCCTGCAAAGAAGAAAGAATTTCACCCCTATCATTCACCAGAGTAGAAATAGAATTGCCATGTCTCCTGGCTTTCACCGAATTGAAGAAAAAAGCAATATTTTTATCCCCTTCCTGAAGCCACTCAATCCGAGCCTTTTGTTTCCAAAAAACTTCCTCTCGTAGCTCACACTCTTCCAATGCTTTCAAAGCCCTAGTCTCTTCCCGAAGCAGGTCCTTAGTCACTCCATCCTCCCTGATCAACCTTGTAATACCATCCAACTCAGCCTAGGCAGCAGTCTTAGCATGGAAAATGTTTCTAAAGCACTGTCGATTCCAACGTTTAAGTTGATGCTTGACAAATTGAAGTAACTTAGCAAAAGTATACATTGCTGTACCATAAGCAGGTCTACCATACCTCCACCACTCAACAATATAGTCATGGAGAGAGGAGTCACGCAACCACATAAGCTGGAACTTGAAAGAAGGAGACCGAGGCACACGAGCTGAAGAAATAACCAGCTTGATAGGCCAATGATCTGATCCCCTCCAATCCAAAATTTTAGAGCTAGAAGACCACAACCCACCAACCCAGTAGCAAGAAACTAGAAAGCGGTCAAGTCATTCCGCAATACAATTATTCCCAATCCTCCAATTATTCCAAGTAAACTTGCCATTAATGGGCTTGATATCCACCAGATTTAAAGCTGAAATGTTATCCTGAAGTAGCAGTGCAGAAGGCTCAAGCCTCGCAATACCACCCCTCTTCTTAGCCAACTCAGAAATAGCAGTGAAGTCTCCAGCCATAATCCACGGATGGAAAGGAACCATGCTTCGGACAAACCGGATATGGGACCACAACAGTTGTTTACCCTAAAGATCAGTAGGTGCATAGATATTGGAGAAGAGAACAGACTCCCCTGTCTCAAAACAAGAAGCAATCATAGAGATAGAAGACTGAAAGGACAACCACCAAAGAGGGCGGATCTTCCGAGGATTCCATAAACAAGCCACTCCTCCAGTAGACCCTTGAGCACCAATACACTGGCACTCTCCACTCCCCCACAACTTAGGCACTAAACCAAACATACACTCCACTGATAACTTAGTCTCCTGCAGGAAAAGAACATCAGGAGATTGACTTCTAACCAAATCACGAACAGCTTTTTGTCGAGGGCCACTGTTCAAGCCCCTTACATTCCAGGATAGAACAATCATTTCAAGGGGCTCAAAAAATGAGAATCCAGAGTCTTAACAGACCCTGACTCTACCAAAGTTTCCCCTATTAATTTAATCTTATCCAAATCTTTTTTTCTACCAAGCTTGGAAGACTTCTCCCCAGCCCCTTTTTTTGGATCCTTTTGATGAAGACCCAAATGAGAAGAAGAAGACTTATTAATCTTCACCCCCTCAGTACCTACATTTGAAACAAGAGGAGATCCATCCTCACCACCCTTCTTCCCTACTATAATAGGAACCGATTCCACCTGGACTTCCATTTGAACGTCTGTGTCCATTTGCAAAGCCCTATTATCCTGCAAAACCTGAGTAGCTTCAGAAAGAAGGCCCTCCTGTCGTGTACCTGAAGCACCCTGATCCATATTCACCAAGCCTGGATTCACTTCCTACTGGCTGAGATCATCTAAAACTTCAAATCTGTTGAAAGAATCTTCATCCTGCCTTTCCTTCAAAGTCCTCTTTTGACCTCGATTCCTATTTCGAGCCTTGACAGGAACGAAACCATTAGCCCCATCCACATCACTAGGAATGGGTTCCTTCCCCTTTTCAACTCTAGGGGGATTGCGGGGAGGCTGAGAAGGCTGGGAGTCCACAGGCCTAGCCTTAGGGCATCTCCTCTGTAAATATCCATATTCATGACAGAGACGGCACCGAAAAGGAAGAGTCTCATAGTCCAACTGTTGCACCCAAGAGTAAGGACCCGCACACATAACCACCGAATCTGGCAAGGGTTTACTTAAATCAATCTCAACACATATACGAACAAAAGTCATCACCTTTTTAACTTGAGTCTGCTGTGAAGCACCAAGTGGTTTTCCTAGCATTGAAGCTAACAAGTGCAAAACATCATCCCGCTAACATTCCACAGGAAACCTTGGAAGCTGAACCCACACTGGAACCCGGTTCGGAAGCCCTTCAGCAGGATTGAATCCCGCATGCCAAGGTTTAATGAATAACCCAATCTAATTATGAAAATAGGGGCCTCCTTCAAAGGCCTTATTGCGATCTGCCAAGCAATTGAATGAAACCATGAAAAAGTTATTTGCTAAAAGCATAACCTCCATTTCTCCCTCTGGCATCCAAGTCCGTTGGGCCCATGATTCAAGAAATTGTAAAGAAACCCGCATCCCCATAAACTTGCACAGTAATGCATGCTTCGAATAATAATCAATATCTTCCACAATCATCTCCAGCGGAATAACCAATTTTGGCCTCTCCTCACAATGTTCAAGACATCCATTGATCTTTGTAATCCGAGTACCACCAGATAAACCCGAACCAACCAACCCTGGATCTAGTGAGAACAAGTTATTATTAAAAACCTTCGAAGCGTGCGAAGGAGAATTTGCACCAACTGCTACTGAGCAAAAATCCATCTTGGGACTAGCCCCTGAAGACTCCTCGATCAGCATTGAAACTAAACAAGATCCAAGGCAGGCAAGTAGGCCCCTAAGAAAAAAGAACCACCACTAGGGTTTAACCGATCCACCACCCAGCACTGCCTTCGAACTGCAGACCCAAACCAACCAGGCACAAAAACCCCACCCACGGCCTCCAACCAGGCACAAAACCCCCGCACGCTCAGGGAGAAAGAGACACTGATGCCACTAAAAAAACTTTGCACTGATAAAAAAAACACAACCCCAGACCTCCCCAAAACGCATGCACTCCCCACACTTTGCACAACCAGGAAAAAACTAGAGGATCAGGCTAGGGCACGAAAGCCCTAGCTCGACATGTAGAGCAAAAAATCAACATCCTTCCCCCATTTACCTCTTCATATTTAATTTTATTATATATGTGAGGTTTAAGTTTTATTATTTAATTTAAATTCTTTTTTTTTGTCTTTCCCTTATGCACGGGAAATTATGTTCCCTGCATTTTTGCCCTTGGGTCTTTTGATTATTTAATTTATGGAAGTTGTTTTCATTGGATTAATATTCACTTGGGGAATTGAATTTCATTTTTTGGGAGATGGATTGTTTTCCTTTTTATGGGGTTCTTGACCCTTGTTAAGCTATTTAATTTTAATACTTTCATTTAGATTCTTTAGTGTGTTTTAGATTTTTGTGTTGGGAAGTCCCTTTTATTAAATTTCATTTTAATCAGTTTTATTATTATTTTACGGGGAAAGGTAATTTAATCTTTCCCCTTTTTCTATTATTTTTGAGTTAGTTAATAAATATAATGTCGAAATTATATTAACTAACGAAATTAATATTGAAGTTTATTTTTGTGTCATTTAATTATTTTTGAATTTTAATAGTTAATTGTAGGGTCGATTTATTTGGCCTTGGCAAAATATTTAATTTTTCCTTAAGTTTAATTATTATTTTTAAATTTTGCTTGAATTCTTGTTGGAGTTTTTATTTTAAAATTTTTAATTCGATTATTGAAAACGGGTTATGCTGTCGAATTTTTCCTAGATTTTAGGGTTTTATTTTTGTCATTTTATTGACTTTCATTTTATCACTCCATCTTATCATGCGTCCATCATGCCATTTATTTTTTCATATTTTCTTTATTCGATTTCATTTTTGCATTAGATTTAGGAGTTGGTTTCGAATCTGACAAAATCACCCTCTCACCTAGGAAACTTAGGGTTCGGATTAAAACCGTTCTAACCCTAAAAGTGGCATGCTTCATGTCACATACCCCCTAGATGACTTTCATCACGTAGGGGATGGCATAGGATAACACACTTCTCCGAATTATGTTTGACATATTTACGCCTCATGTGTATTGCCACCGAGGACGCAGATGTGTGTGAGGGGGTTCCTAGGGATAGGTAGAAAAGTTTTATATATTTTGTGTCATGACCACATGTCAAATGTGGATATGACACGTGTGTTCTGTGTCATAACCGCATGGGAAATGTGGGCATGACAATAACTTCATACTCAATTATGCATTGAACAAGGCATGATATGAACTTTTAATTCTCATCTCAATGTATCTTCTTCAGGAGCATGACATGTATCTATGAACACTATTACACATTCATAACAGTGCTAACATCAATGACAACCTTGTGACAATGTTGACATCAATGACAAATAATACAACTGCTAGAGGAAATATGAACAACAGTAATAAACTACTTACTATCCAATAACTCAATGAAATTAATGCAAATACAATAAACAAAGATATTACCTTCATAGATCGATTCACCTCATAACTTCCATTGTTTTCTATCTCGTATTGACCTTATATATGATTTGAGCTCTTAGAAGTCTATACTTCCTTGCTATTGAAGATGACAATAGGAGAATGGCAGTAGATGGATAATGCAATGAAGGCGAAACTACAATGCAACTAGACATGATGATGGCTAATGGAGATATGGAGACATGGTTGGATGATTGCAATGATAATGAGATTATGCAAATGCAAATGATGATACTTTGCCAAAGACACACTGGTAGGATTTCTACGGAGTAAGATTACTAAAGCTTGAGATGGATCAAAAATGGGTGTGAGAACCTTGTTTTTTTAGGCTAAGGATGGACCAATTTGAAGTGTCATAAGATCCACAATTAGAGGAATTATTTGTGATGTGTACGGTTGAGATGGAGTTGACAGAGATAATCACAGGAAATGTTCCTACTACTTTTACAAGGTAGAGGAATAAGTGGATCCATGAGCCCCATGTTAATGTGATCACACATGACTTGTGAGTTAAAAGTGGAAGACTTTGAGGAGATTGTTGACTTGAAGGTTTCATGATTTGTTTGAATGTAAGAAATGAACTAAAATTAGAAAGACAAGTGTCTTTGAGCATAAAGGTGACTGAGAGATAATAGGACACATGAGGGTGGTGATAATTAGCTAATTAAATATTAAAATAATTAATTATGTGTGCAACATGGTGAGGTGGAAGAATGACATGGATGAGATGATGTGGAATTATATAGAATTTAGGACTTTGGAATAGAGGAATTTGTGATTAATTAAATAATTTAAGATTATTTAATTAGATGAGACCTTAGAGGAATTAGGGTATTTTAATTAAATAAATTGATATTATTTAATTATTAGAGGAATAAGAGAAATGTGAACCACCTAAATAAAATAGGATATTTATTTAATTAATAGAAGAATAAGAATAAAATAAATATTAAAATATTTATTTAATTAGACTCAAGTCATTTTTAGGTGTATACATTTTGCCCCTATTTGATGTTGTTGACCTATTTTCCTCTATCTAGAGTTAAATAGTTCACCTTGTATTTTCCTTGAAAATCATTTAGAAAATAACCCTACAAGGCTTAAATCCTTCAAATATTCATGCTATGCCTTGCCAAAAACCTAGAAAAACCCACAATTCTTTTAGCTTCAAGTATTTTCCATCGTAGGGTTTCTCAGTTTCATGTTTAGTATTTGTGTATGCATTTTAGAATGTATATTCGCATATACATTCACCATTGTATGTGCAATATACAATGTCAAAAGATGCAAAGTAGAGATACAAATCAAAGATGCAAAGGTCGGATGCAAAAGGATAAACATTCACCATTGTATGTTCATATATACAAGTGCAATATACAATGGGAAAGATGCAAAGTAAAGATGCAAGTCATACATACAAGAGTGAATGAACAGTTGCAATGTACATCAACAGGATGCAACAGTGGCTTGTATATGTGATTGTGTCTTTGTATATACAATCGCACATACAAAGGATAACATGCAAGAGGAAATGTACATCAGAGAGATACAAGCTGAAAGATGCAAACAAGGTCAGATGCAAGTCATACATACAAGGGTGAATGTACATTTGCAATGTACATCAGCACACATACAAGGGATTTTTGCCAAACATACAAAGGCCAATGTACATCAGAGCATATATAAGGGGAAGTATGCATCGGCAAAGATACAAAGTCAAATATACATCGACGATATGCAAAGGGAAATACAAGGTTTTGCTTGTACATTCGCATTGTATATGCGATATACAAAGGCCACATGCAAGCAAAAGATATATTGGTCGATAAACATACAAGAAGCAAGTAAAGGCAAGATACAAAGGGATGGGCCCACCAATTGGATGAATATGCGATTGTATGTTTGCACATACAATTGAACATACAAAGGAGACATACAAGGCACGGACCTAAAATGCATATACATTCTGGTTGATAAAGGCACAAGTAATTGAATGTATCTTTTGTTTGTATGTTTCACGTTGTATGTTTACACATACAAGGGCAATAGACAAAGCTAATATACAAAGGCCACATGTATATGCCAAGATGAAGTGTTTGCATATATAGATTTGTATGTAGTTTCCCTTTATATATTTTGCATTGTATATGCGATATACAAAGGTTAGATACAACAACGATATACAAGGCGGACCCGACTATAAAATCAAGTTTGCCAAATTCAGCGTTGAGTCCCACGAGTTGTATGTAAGAGTGCTTGTATGTGCCGATATGCAAAAGAAAAGATACAAAGGCTAGACCCAATGTCAAATTCAAACTTGCTTCATAATCTTTTGAGTTCCATATTGTATGTTTGCATATACAATTAGCTATGCAAGGGATGATACAATGGTTTTTGGCATGACAAAGTGCCGGCCGCTCTACTTTTGGTCATTCCAACTGCTGATGAAAGATGTAGTTTTTTTTAGTGATGGTCTCAAGCTTCAACTCAGCGACCAACTAGGCAATGCCATGTGTCAGGAGCGATACAAGGGCCGATTCAAAAGATAAAGACCCACATTTGCATATGCAAAGGCAGATTTAAAGGGTCATTTAGATGACGATTCAGGTTGCATGTACAAAGCGATATACAAATGCAGTTGACCACAACTCTGACTGCTCATATCTCCTCCATTCTGGTGAATTTTGACATGCTTCAAAAGGCAAATATGCTTGTTTTTGCCTCCTCTATCATTTGGTGGGCTTTTCTAGAGGATATCTTCACTTTCAAATTTTGGATCTAGAGTTGCATGTTTTGGCGAAAAGATGTTTTCAGTGGCCAAAATAAGTTTTACAGAGAGCCCAATTGTGCATCTATTTTCAGGCTGTGGAGATGTAGATATTTGTTGCATTCATTGCTGCAGGTCAATGTTTAGCAGCTCACATGGATGACCAAAAATATCTCTCCACCACTTTGCTTCTAATTTTTTTATGTATTCATTATTGAAGATGGATGTTTTGAGCTACTGACATTCATGTCCCCAGAAAATATCTTCCATCTACCCCCATTCCAGATATTTCATGCCATAACTTCTGCAAGTAGACATCTCTTCACAAATATTTTCCTAATACAGAGCCCATGAGGCGAGTCGATTGTAACCGATTTAGGGCAATTTGTAAATGCTATATAAGCAGCAGCTTGAGATGTAAATAGGGTTGGAAATTTTTAGCATTCAGTCTTTCTATTTCCAAATAGAACTTTCCTCTATTGTAAATATGGCTTCTTATTGAATATATGCAAGTTATTTTTACCTCTTCTACTAATTTTTAGTTTAGTGTGAATCTGTATATGATTGTCTATGAACTTTTTTTTTTCCTCTCAACCATTTTGCTTCTCACCTCTGTTAGAATCATTTGAATCTATGTATGTCTACTTGTTGTATCTACTCATGTTGTGCATCTTCTCAATACTATGAGGGTTTCTTTTATTCAACTTGGTGAATCACCTTTACTTTCAAGTTTTTTTTCCAGTTTTATCTTTCATTCAAAAGAATTCCTTCTCCCCTTTCCTCTGCAAATTCAGTAGATCTTAGGTGATAACCAGCTAGGAAGTCAGCCTTCTCTAGAGGTTCTTTCCAAAGATAGGTGACCCACAGACCTTAGAAAGATCCCATGTTTCTCTAGATTGCCAAATTTTTATAACTGCAGCAAGGGTGCAAAATGAGAGACAACAATTTTTGGCACACCCGGTGGGACTGTGGAACTAGAAACAGTTCAAATACTACCTTTTATTGTTGGTTTTGATGTGAAGACAATGATTTTCAGACCTGTAAGAGGTTAAACCTGTATATCTGGTGACTCTGAGCTTTGATTTAGCAAATTAGTATATTTTTGCTAATGAGAAGAATACAAACCAGAAGTAGTTCTTCATCTTTTGAATATTTGCAGTTATCCCCACCTAGGAGAAGAGGGATAATAGCTGAGAAACCCAAGAAGACTTGTGTCTATTCTAGGAGAGCCAAGTCTACCCCTCCTGCTGTTAGAACTCTAACTATACCGAGAATCCTAGTTACAATGATTCTTGCAGTCAGAAATCAGTTATATGTTGAATTCAACCAAGGTAGTCCACTAAATTTAGCTCAGCATGATGATATTCTTGTCGCTGCCTTGAAAAGTTTTCCATATTTTAATGGTGAAGATCAGACTACTCTAGCTGAACACATAAAAGACATTACAAACCTATGTGCTGTCCAGCATGTGGTAGAAGAGAATGTTGCAATCAGGTTATTAGCAGCTTCTCTCAAAGGGAAGGCTTTGTAGTGGTTCAAAAACCTGTCAGTGAACTCCATAGATTTGTGGGATCATTTGGGAGAGGAGATATGTAGTTTCTTTGAGGACAAATCAGATAATTTGTCATTAGTGGAGCAGCTGTCCACAATTAAAAGGGCTCCTCACGAAGTTATGTCAGACTTCAACCACTATTTCCAGAAGACATGGGATAGAATCCCACCAACAGTAAGGCCTACAGCTGACCGTGCTTTCTTATATCATTTGAGAGCTTTAAATAGTGATATTTTTGTCATGATTCAGTCTATGGGAGGAAATTCCTTACCACAGGCTTATACCATAGCCATAAGACCTAAAAACAACCTCATACAGGCTGGTAAAATTGCCCCAAGGCCTCCTTTACCAATATTCCCTACTATTCAGCCACTAATGCCAATGCATGTGCCTCCTATAGCTATTATACCTACTATACCAGCGTTACCAGCACCTAATGTACAACCCAATAAATCAGAAAATGTTGTTCAAACTCAGTCTTTTGAGTTCCAAGAGATCAAAGGACTATTGCAATCCTTTGGTAATGAAATAGTGAACCTCAAGAGGTAGGAAGGTCAAAATTTTAGACCTTATCAACCCCCATTCCAGTCCAATTATCAGCAAAATCAGCCAAATAGGCCACCTTATCAGCCTAATAATCAAGGTCCAAGGAAATCCTTTAACTTTAAACCTTACTAGGCCTACAATCCATATGCTGTCAGTTCCTCGAAGGAGGTTGTGCCCATGCAAAACAACTTGGCTCAAGGATGTGACTAGTGCAATCTAATGTGCCTATAGAACCTCCTATTCAACAGCAAGAAGAACATGTATATGAGACAATACTCCTAAATTGGCAAGGGGAAGAATTCTGCGGTATAAACCAAGTTAGTTCTTCAGTTGCAGACAATACACACAGTAAGAAAAGGGCTATTAATGAAGGGCAAAAAACTGGTAAAGTTCAAACTCATGGGCATCAAGTGCGGAACGTGGGTCAAGGTGTTTCTAACCCATCAAAGGCTGGAAAAATTTAGGTTCTATCAAAAGATCAACCTTTGTTAGGTAGGGAGCATCTTAATCTGCCAGTTTAGCCAACTTGTGCTCAAAGCGATGTGGCTGCCCCCAAAATCCAAGCTAAATCAGGTACATCTACTTTCAATATCCTTGAGCATATGAAAAAAGTAAATGTACCCATGTCTATGTGGGATTCCCTGAGTATCCCTGGCCAAAAAGACTTGCTTCAATCAGCCTTGTCAAATTTAAAATTGTCTCAAGAGTCTGATTTAGGTAAGTCCAAAGTTGTTTTGACAAGTAGCTTTGAAAAAAATGCAGAACAAAAAGTTTTGGAGGTCAAGCCCCCACCATTTTACATATCTCTGATCATAGAGGATCATTTAGTTCATAGTTGCATGATAGACTCAGGTGCTAGCAGTTTTGTCATGCCCAAACAGATTGTTGACAGGTTAGGCATTAAATATGAGCCATTAGAGAAGGGGATTGCTTAGCTGGATGGGACTGTTGTTAATATAGTGGGTGTCATTAAAGGACTAAGTTTAACTCTGCATGCATGTCTAAGTTTTTCTATCCCGCAGGATATATGTCATTGAATTACCTCCTTATTTTGCCATTTGCTTGTCAAGGGATTTTACTACAAAGATAGGAGGTTGCCTATCCTCGGATTGGTCTCATATGTTGTTCTGAACCAGGTATGGCACTAAGGTGACTATCAAGTCAGAGCCTATTACCAAAGACCATATTGAGCCTTACACTACATGGCTCGTCAATGCCAACTTGGTTACAAGTGAATCAGAAATGGAACAACCTGTTGTTTAAGAAGGTAGTACGCTGATTGAAGGCATACCAGAAATCTTTCTTGATGAATGGGCAGATCAAACTCAAGTGGTTGAGCCATGTGAGCACCTGGATGAGGTTGGTTTGGGTGTATATATGATGCACGAGGTTGATTTATTTTTGCCTAACATTGAAAAAAATGCAGAGCAACAGAATGGGTAGCAAGAAAATGAGGTCTGGGAGTTGTTTTTTGACAGCTCAAGGAGTAGAATGGGTGCTGGAGGTGGATGCATGCTTGTTTCCTTGAAGGCTGAAAAGTACTATTTAGCTTTTAGATTTTGTTTCAACTGCACTAACAACATGGCTGAATACGAGGTGCTAATCCAAGGCTTAGAATGGGCAAGAAAAAGAGTTATTGGTTGTCTAAAAGTTTATGGGGACATCAAACTGGTTGTAAATCAGGTAAGAAATCTTAATTTCACAAAAAAATGATCTACTTAAGTCTTACAAGCATAGAGTATGGGACCTTTTGGAAGGTTTTGATGCATTCAATTTGATCTCCATACCCAGAAATTAGAATAAACATGCTAATAGGCTGGCTGCTGTAGGGGTAGAATTTGACATTCCCAAGGAAATTAGTAGTGATACGACAAATCAGCATATTAAGATTGTTGTTAGGCCTGCTATGCCAGATAATAACATACATTGACAGGTGTTTGATAGTGATCAGTAGATTGTAAACTTCTTGATGGAGGAAGCTGAATTCTTTCATGCCAACCGGGGGAAGCTACATCACTAGTATGCTAACCAAATTGTTTAGCTAAAAAATAAAAAAGATGCCAAAGGGTTTGGTCACCTTAGAGTCCATTTTTAACATTGATGATGAAGCTACAAAGCCCAGGTCTAGCCTACAGGTTCAGCAAGATCACTATGAAGAATTTGAGATCTTTAAAGGTAAACTCCTTAAACTAGGCAAGGTATGTACAACAAAGGAAAAACGTGCATTTATTCAACTATTTCAAGAATTTAGCGACATTTTTGCATGGGAATATGGTGATTTAAAGGGGTTTGATCCCCAGCTTGCTTAACATACTATTGAGCTAGAACCTAATGACAAGCTTGTTAGGAAAAAATAGAGGCCTTTGAGTCCTAAATTAGAGCCTCTCATGAAAATGGAACTGAACAAGCTGATTGAGAGTTGCATAATATTTCCTATCAAGCACACCTCATGGGTTTCCAATCTTGTGTCGGTTAGGAAGAAAAATGGGGAGATAAGGCTGTGTGTAGACTTCCGTGACTTGAATAGAGCTTCTTTGAAAGACCGTCATCCTTTGCCTTCCATGGAGCAGATACTTCAAGTAGTGTTAGGATCAGAAAGGTTCTCCTTACTAAATAGCTATTCCGATTACAATCAGATTTTAGTAAGAGAGGAAGACCAGTACAAAATAGCCTTCACCACAAAATGGGGGACTATGGCTTACAAAAAGATGCCTTTCAGTTTGTCCAATGCTGGAGCAACCTTTCAAAAGGCTATGGATATGACTTTTCAGGGGCTAATGTACAAGATTGTCCTAGTCTACCTTGACGACATTACTGGTTTCTCTAAAGAAGCCAAAGATCATTTAAATCACCTAAGGTAGATTTTTGAGAGGTATAGGGAGTTTGAGATAACACTTAATCCCAAAAAATGTGTGTTTGTTGTCCATGAGGACAGATTGCTTGGTTATGTGGTGTCAAAACAAGGCATCACCATTGATCCTGAGAGAATAAGTGCAATTTTGGCTTTGCCTTTACCAGTACACAAGAAGGGCCTACAAAGTTTCATTGGTAGGATCAACTTCGTCAAGACGTTTATCCCTAATATTGCTGATTTGTTAAATCCACTAACTACTATGTTGAGGAAGAACATGTCTTTCAGCTAGACTAAAGAGGGAAAGTAAAGCTTTGAGCTTATTAAAGAGGCTTTGGCTACTGCACCTACACTTCTAAATCATGTTTTTTCTAAGGATTTTACCTTGTATGCATATGGTAATGTTGATTCTGTTTCAGCTATGTTGGTATAGAAAAATGAGCTAGAAATGGAGCAACCTTTAGCTTTGTTCAATCAAGTGTTGAAAGATTATGAGCTAAGGTACACTTTTGTTGAGAAGCATGTACTTGTTATAAGGAGTTTAAAAAAGTTTATACACATGTTGTCAAGCAACAAGATTAATCTAATGGTTGCTCATCCAGGCGTGAAAGAAGTTCTGCTAAATAAAGATCTTAGTGATAAGAGGGCTGGTTGGGTGACTAAAGTCATGCAGTGTGACATGGACATTAACGTTACCAAGTTGGTCATAGGACAAGGGTTGTGCAAACAGTTTGTTGATGGTGTTATCAGCAAAGAAGAACATGATCAAGAAGTTGTTCTAATAATGCAAGATCAAGAACAAACAACTGTTTCAAATCATGTTGTTGATTGGGTGCAAGAAATGGTTCATTTCTTGTAGATCGGTGAGTGTCCTCAGGGCTTGGATAGAGCCAAGTGAAGGTATTTCAGATTGCAGTCCATACCTTATGTGCTCATTAATGACTTGCTTTTTAGGAAGGATTTTACTGGAGTATTGCTGAGATGCATTTGACCTAACCAAGTTGACAAAGTGTTGCATGAATTTCATGAGGGGTCAGTAGGAGGCCATTTTTCACCTAGAGCGACAGCTCTAAAGGTGATGAAAGGTGGCTATTATTGGCCTAATTTGTTTAAAGATGCACACTTGTGGGTCAGAAAATGCAAGGAATGTGCTCTGTTCGTCGAAAAAGAGAAGTTGGCAGCCTTACCTTTGCAGCCAGTTCAGATGGAATAGCCCTTTATGAGGTGGGGATTAGACTTTATTGGGGTTATAAACCCTTCATCTAGTGCTGTCCATAAGTGGGATCTAATAGCCACTGATTATTTCACTAAGTGGACTGAAGCAGTTGCACTTAAGGAAGCTAATGAGTCTACTATTTTGAATTTTTATGAAGAGCTGGTTATTAGATTTAGAGTGCCTAAGTCCATCATTTCAGACAATGCTCTTGCTTTTGTTGGTTCTAGAATCTCTGAGTGGGCTATAAAAAATGGCATTTATCTCAGTACATCCTCTAATTACTACGTACAAGGCAATGGACAAGCATAATCCACTAATAAAAACTTGATCAGAATTATCAAGAAGACCATGGAGGGCAATTAGAGATCCTGGCATACACAGTTAAAGTCAGCACTATGGGCTGATAGAATTACTACAAAATGATCAACAAGGCATTCACCTTTCATGTTATTGTATGGAAAGGAAGCAAGGCTTCCTATCACACTTGAGTTGCCAGCACTTGATTTGGTAAATCAGCTAGACATGCTAGAGAAAGGCCCTATGACAATCAGGCTAGCTCAACTGGTTGAGCTTGAGGAAACCAGAAATGATGCTATGAGAAACATAGAGCATCATCAAGCCCAAATGAAAAGGTCATTCGACAAAAGGGCATCTCCAATAACATTCCAAGAGGGTGACATAGTGCTGAAGTGGGATATGTTGAAAAGCAAACCTAGGAAGCATTACAAGTTTGACAACATGTGGAGTGGCCCATTTATCATTACTAAATGTAAGGAGCACAATGCATTTCAGTTATCAAACATGGATGGAGAAAATTTGCCTATCCCAGTTAATGGGATACACCTAAAAATGTGTTTTGAGGTATGAGTTACCTTGTAAATCAATAAATTAGGTTTCTTGCTTTCAATAAGTGCTGATGCACAATAGGTTAGATATCTTTTTGTTTTCCCTAAATGTTGTCTAGCATAGTTAGAGGAGTTGTTTTTCAGTTTTTGGGTTTTGTTTTGGTCTTCCAGTGTTATTCATTGCTGATATACTAAGTTACTATGGTCAGAATTGTTTGTCAAAAGTATATTTTTAAGTACCTGTGTGACTCCATGCCCAATGGATCTATAAGGCCACTGATCTATTTGTTTAGCAGGCAAACATCCCATAGAACTCACCAAAATGTTGACCTATTTTCCTCTGTCCAAAGTTAAATAGTTCACCTTGTATTTTCCTTGAAAATCATTTAGAAAATAACCCTACAAGGCTTAAATCCTTCAAATACTCATGCTATGCCTTGCCAAAAATCCCAAAATATTGCCTAAGGAATCTTTTCCAAAAACCCAAAAAAACCCACAAATCTTTTAGCTTCAAGTATTTTCCATCGCAGGGTTTCTCAGTTTCATGATTAGTATTTGTGTATGCATTTTTAAATTTATATTCACATATACATTCGCCATTGTATGTTCATATATACAAGTGCAATATACAATGGGAAAGATGCAAAGTAAAGATGCAAGTCATACATACAAGAGTGAATGAATAGTTGCAATGTACATTGGCAGGATGCAACAGTGGCTTGTATATGCGATTGTATCTTTGTATATACAATCACACATACAAAGGATAACATGCAAGAGGAAATGTACATCAGAGAGATACAAGCCGAAAGATGCAAACAAGGTCAGATGCAAGTCATACATACAAGGGTGAATGTACATTTGCAATGTACATCGGCACACATACAAGGGATTTTTGCTGAACATACAAAGGCCAATGTACATCGGAGCATATACAAGGGGAGTATGCATCGGCAAAGATAAAAAATCAAATGTACATCGGTGATATGCAAAGCGCAATACAAGGTTTGCTTGTACATTCGCATTGTATATGCGATATACAAAGGCCACATGCAAGCAAAAGATATATTGGCCGATAAACATACAAGAAGCAAGTAAAGGCAAGATACAAAGGGATGGGCCCACCAATTGGATGAATATGAGATTGTATGTTTGCACATACAATTGAACATACAAAGGAGACATACAAGGCCTGGACCCAAAATGCATATACATTCTGGTTGATAAAGGCACAAGTAATTGAATGTATCTTTTGTTTGTATGTTTTGGGTTGTATGTTTACACATACAAGGGTGATATACAAAGCCAATATACAAAGGCCACATGTATATGCCAAGATGAAGTGTTTGCATATACAGGTTTGTATGCAGTTTCCCTTTGTATATTTCACATTGTATATGCGATATACAAAGGTTAGATACAATGGCGATATACAAGGCGGACCCAACTATAAAATCAAGTTCGCCAAATTCAGTGTTGAGTCCCACGAGTTGTATGTAAGAGTGCTTGTATGTACCGATATGCAAAAGAAAAGATACAATGGCTAGACCTAATGTCAAATTCAAACTTGCTTCATAATCTTTTGAGTTCCATATTGTATGTATATTTCCAATTGTATGTTTGCATATACAATCAGCTATGCAAGGGATGATACAATGGTTTTCGGAATGACAAAGTGCATCAACTGCTCTGCTTTTGGTCATTCTGACCGCCAATGAAAAATGTAGTTTTTTTAGCAATGGTCTCAGGCTTTAGCTCAACGACCAATCAAGCAATGCCATGTGTCAGGAGCGATACAAGGGCCGATTCAAAAGATAAAGACCCACATTTGTATATGTAAAGGTAGATTCAAAGGGGCATTTAGATGGTGATTCAAGTCACATGTGCAAAGTGATATATAGATGCAATTGACCACAACTTTGACTACCCATATCTCCTCCATTCTAGTGAATTTTGGCATGCTTCAAAAGGAAAATATGCTTGTTTTTGCCTCCTCTTTCATCTGGTGGGCTTTTCTGGAGGATATCTTCACTTTCAAATTTTGGATCTGGAGTTGCATGTTTTGGCGACAAGATGTTTTCAATGGCCAAATTAATTTTTGCAGAGGGCCTGATTGCGTAGCTGTTTTCAAGCGGTGGAGATGTAGATATTTGTTGCATTCATTGCTACAGGTCGATGTTCAGCAGCTCGCATTGATGACCAAAAATATCCCTCCACCGCCTTGCTTCTAATTTTTTTATGTATTCATTGTTGAAGATGGATGTTTTGAGCTACTGACATTCATGTCCCCAGAAAATATCTTCCATCTACCCCCGTTCCAGATATTTCATTCCATGACTTCTGCAAGTAGACATCTCTTCACAAATATTTTCCTGATACAGAGCCCATGAGGCGAGTCAATTGTAACTGATTTAGGGCAATTTGTAAATGCTATATAAGCAGTAGCTTGAGATGTAAATAGGGTTGGAAATTTTTAGCATTCAATCTTTTTGTTTCCAAAGAGAACTTTCCTCTATTGTAGCTATGCCTTCTTATTGAATATATGCAAGTTATTTTTACCTCTTCTACTGATTTTTAGTTTAGTGTGAATCTATATATGATTGTCTATGAACATTTTTTTGTTCCTCTCAACCATTTTGCTTCTCACCTCTGCTAGAATCATTTGAATCTATGTATGTCTACTTATTGTATCTGGTCATGTTGTGCATCTTCTCAATACTGTGAGGGTTTCTTTTATTCAACTTGGTGAATCACCTTTACTTTCAATTTTTTTCCAGTTTTATCTTTCATTCAAAAACATTCCTTCTCACCTTTCCTCTGCAAATTCATAAGTTCTTAGGTGATAACCAGCTAGGAAGTTAGCCTTCTCTAGATGTTCTTTCCAAAGATAGGTGACCCACAGAACTTGGAAAGATCCCATGTTTCTCCAGATTGCCAAAGTTTTATAACTGCAGCAAAGGTGCAAATCTGAGAGACAACAGATGTAATTTTTTTTATCACATTGTTTCAAAGAATAAAATTTTTCTGACCATGATTCATGCCCCAATTTGCCCCTAGTATAGGTTTAATAATGATAGGATGCCCCCTTAGGAGATTGGTCAGGTTAGATGATGCTGGCAAAAGATGGACGAACAATCTCATGACATGCAAGATTTAACGACACATTATGCGAGTAAAAGGTTCAGGTGATGGAGAATGAAACATGGGTGAAAAACACACACCACACTCACAGGGTTAAACACCTCCAATTAGGACTCACTTGGCTACAAATATGGATATGGGGTCACATTCCTAGTCATTTGCACACTTGTCTTTTGTGGAGAGGAAGTAGGAGCTCTAGTGTTGTAGCAGCGTAAAGCAGTCAGCAAATATGGATCAAATTCTGATAGCCAACCATCGATTTGAGAGGATTTGATGATTCAGGTAGCCAGTAGACTATGGACCCTCAGTATGTACTCTTTCAAACTTTGTCAATTTTTATGGTGTGTTGTTTTGTGGATTTGATAAATTAAAGATTGGTTGTTTTCATACCACATTTTTACCATCAACAACACCATTGTTTACAATGTTTTTGTTTTTGGTCCATAACCTTGGCTTGTCTATGTTATTACTTGAGCTAGGGTGTCTTTGTAGAGTTTTATTTGTCCTTTGGCTATCAAGGCCTTCTCAATGAGCAACCCCATTTCAATGACCTTACTAAAGGAAGTAGGACATTGTATTTGTATTTGATAGCTCAAGTCAATGTTTAGGTTGTGGACAAACATCTCAATCATTTGTTCCTCTAGTATATGGTATGGACACTTGCTAGCCAGTTGTCTCCATCTTTGTAGAAAAGAGGTGAAAGATTCTCCACCTTTTTTCTTATTGTTACAAAGGTCCAACATTGATATCATCATGATCCTCATCTTCTAAAGAACAACTATCCTCTATGGAAAACAGACTCCTTTTGAATTTACTATCTCTGTTACTTCTCCTAGCTTCTTTTAGAGGACATTTAGAAGCAAAGTGACCCACCTTTCCACAATTAAAACATTTGAAGGGTAACTCACCTTTATATTTGACAAATCCTTTCTTCAGTGTTCTTACAAAATTTGCTTTAGCATCATCAGGTCTTTCATCTTCATTAGCAAATTCATCTTTTATCTTTTTATTGGCTTTGAAGGAAGCTTCTTTCTTTAGAACATCACTATCAAATTATTTCATGTCAAAAGCAGTAAGGGTCCCAAAAATTTGGTCTAAAGAATATTTATCTAAGTCTTCAGTCTCCTCAATAGTAGATACCTTATGACTGTAAGATTTGGGAAGAGATCTCAGAACCTTCTAAGTCTTCATTCACTCGGAGCATAAATCCAATAATGTTTTCATCCTCTGTCATCTTTAGGGTTTCAAATCTACTTTTGAGAATTTGCATCTTGGCTTGCTTTACTTTCTTATCTCCTTCATTAATGGTTTCAAGTTTCTCCCAAACCTCTTGAGAAGAACTACAACTCATCACCTTTGAAAGTTCTAAATTAGATAATCCACTCATGATGGAAAACTTTTCTTTGGCATTGTTCTCATACTTCTTGATTTCATCTGCATTTGTAGGAATAGTAGTAGGAACAGTGTAACCTTTCTTGACAGAATCTCAAACTCCACACCCTAGAGAATTGATGTAGGCTTCCATCCTTATCTTCCAAAAACCATAATTTGTTCCATCAAACCTGGGTATCTTACTAGATCCACTTTGTCTCATCCCAGATCTTCCTTAAGCAATTAAGCTTCCCTCAAAGGAACTTGGCTCTTATACTAATTGTTAGACACACAAGTATACTGAGAGGGGGGGTGCATAAGTATACAATCAAATTTCACTTTCAACAAAGTCAACGTATCTGGAGATTAAACCTTAAGCATTATAGTATTAACATGAGCATGAAATATTAACACAATGCACATCAACACATAACACTAATTATACGTGGAAAACCCTAGAAGGGGAAAACCACGGTGAGGATTAACTCACAATATCTGAAGCTCAAATAGTAACTTTGTTTTAGGGGCTATAACCCAAGGAAGCTGTTACTCCCTAGGTAACTTTGGTTTAGGGTCACACCCAAGGAAGCTTCTACTCTCTAATGACTTTGTTTTAGGGTCACTCCCAAGGAAGCATCTACTCCCTAAAATGAGAATACACTTACAAACGATTACAGTATAACAGTTATTTCTTACTACCTGAAAACTATCATTGAAGCTCATACCTTTGATGATTGCACTTCTGCCTCCTAACATGTTCTTTTGAAGATATGATCAATTAGACTCACTCTATACTTGATCATTGTCACAAATATCTCTTCAAGATGGATCCAGACATCATCAACAACATATTCTCTTTCTCCCACAATTACATATCAATAATGCAATTATTCTGCTTTTATCTACTTGCGAACCTTTTCAATCATCTTGTAATCATACCTTACCTCACTCACTTTGATTCACTATTTATACATGATATTACATTGATTACATTGCTTGTCGGCCAAATACAACATGAACAATACATTTACAAGTCGACCAGACAACACATACTATGAAACATGTAGAAGATATGTCCTAATTGAAACAACACATTACACCAGCAAAAGATCCAATCTTTTCAAACACAAAAAATTTCTTAACTAGGTCTAAAACATCCTTCATAGTTTCAAACACTAAGGAATGAGATCCACACACTCTACTCTTTTGAAAATAGGACAGCTTTAGGAGAAACACATGAAGACTTGAAGTATAACAACCATATCAACTTGTAAACCTTGTGCGGTACTGGAATCAAGAAATATCTTCATGAAACTTTTCTAGATGAGTTCACATGACTCATAAAACACCCCTATACACTCATTTTTAACTGCACATCAAAGAATTGTGTTGTACAGCTTCAAACATTTACTCTAAAAACACTTTGTTATCCGAAACATATTGTACCATGTTGTCAATTGAAAAATTGAGCTGTGGACCACAAAGAATCTTGAAATAGAAAAGAGGCATGCAATGCACATCCAAGAACATGTTCACAAAACTACAAGGTCAATCATTTACTTCTAGAGGAATGCAGAGCATTCCAGTGAGTCTTCAATAGTGCACCATTATTCCATAGCACATTCTAATGTTATATCATACATAACTTTCATAGTGGAGGCAAATATGATTTGAGACTTTGGAAATAGCACCTTCACTGCCTTCCTAACATAATCTCAGAACTGCATAGCCACATATACAACTATGGAGGAATATGAAGCATTCTATCACCCTGCTAGGAATACCTTCACAAAACCAATTCTATCTTTAAGTTGTCGGAAGAAAAACATCCTTTTGATGATCAAAACATCATGAAACTTGGAACATACATAAAATAACACTATATGAAGCTATGTTCCAAATTACAGGAGGTTAATAGCACAATGATGAAAATGCAAAGTAATCTTCTAGATAGTCTTTAGAGAGCAAACATTCTAAAACAAAGATTATCACCTACTTCTAGAGGCCAAGCCTTCATTGTGTCACCACATACAACTTAGGATAAGTAGGATAAATCATACAACATGCTTCAAGCCATTAGGCATCCTTCCTTAATATTTGATTCTCTTAGTGTTTCTAATTCCCATATTAATAAGGCTTCAAACTCAACTCTGCTTTGATTAGAAATGTAGCTTTTATGACCTCCAATCATGAGCTTTCATTTCCTTAGGAATATGTAACTATGAACAGTATCAATGTATGCATCAGTGTATGTTATGTTGACATCAATGTATGTTATGTTGACATCAATAACAACACATATGGCCAACACTATTCATTCCCTATATGCCTCAACTAAATGGTGTAGTGAAAAGGAAGCATAGAACTATTATTGAAATGGTTAGATGTATGTTACATGCTAAAAACATGTCTTATAAATTTTGAGCTGAAGCTATGTTTTGTGCTACTTTTATTATTAAGAGAAATCCAACCAAAGCCTTAAGTGATATCACCCTTGAAGAGGCTTGGTCTAGTAGGAAACCTAATCTTAAACACTTAAGAATCTTTTGTTCAATTACTTTTTTTCATAAACCTAAACAAAAAAGGTAAAAATTAGATTCTAAATCTTCTTATCAAATTTTTTTTGGGTATGATGAACAATCTAAAGCTTATAGAGTTTATAATCCTATTAATAATAAGGTTATTGTTGCTAGAGATGTTTGCATTTCTTAAAATGGTGTTCATGATTGTTCTAAAGTTCTTAACAATGATTCTTCTCAAAACAATGTTTTTGTTTTTGAGGATAATCCTCCTTCTTAGCATACTTCTTTGAATTCTTATAACACTTCTCTTAGTCAAAGTGATAGTGGCCATGATGAACATTCTGATGATGATTCTTCTTCTAGTGATGATACTCCTACATCTAAACGTATATCTAAATGGTTTAAAAAAATTGTTGAAGAAAGTGATGATATTTTAACTAGAATGGATAGATCTAAGGTTAGAAAAGAAAACTATTGCAATTATGCTTTGATGTCTAAAATTATGGATACTAATGATCCACAAAGTTATGAGCAAGCTAAACATTGACCTCATTGGGAAAATGCTATGAAAGATGAATATAACACTTTGATTGCAAATCAAACTTGGGAGCTTGTACCTTTACCTCATGGTAAGAATCTTGTTTCATGCAAATGGTTGTATAATTTAACTAAGTTCAATGCTAAAAATGAGATTAATAAATTTAAAGCTAGATTAGTAGCTAGAGGTTTCTCTCAAGTGGAAGGCTTAGATTATAATGAAACTTTTGCTTTGGTGGCCAAAATGCCAACTATTAAATTAGTTCTAGCTTTTGTTTCTCATATGCATTGGCCTATTCATCAAATGGATGTTAAAAACTTGAAATTTTTAATGGTGATTTGCATGAAGAAATTTATGTCTCAACCTTTGGGTTTTTTTCAAAAAGGTAAGGAACATCTTGTTTGCAAATTTAAGAAATCAATTTATGATTTAAAACAATCTCCTAGAGAATGGTACTCTAAAATTAATGCTTTCTTTACTTCTCAAGGATTTACTAGAAGTCAAAATGATCCTAATCTTTATATTAAACATAGTGAAAATGATATTATGATCATTATTTTATATGTTGATGATTTGATACTTACTAGTAGTTCCAACAAATTGATTTGTGATACTAAGTCTCAACTAAATCAATAATTTCAAATGACCGATTTAGGCT
Source organism: Cunninghamia lanceolata (assembly GCA_027924645.1). Classification (NCBI taxonomy): domain Eukaryota; kingdom Viridiplantae; phylum Streptophyta; class Pinopsida; order Cupressales; family Cupressaceae; genus Cunninghamia; species Cunninghamia lanceolata. Next base: position 16,577,859 of record BSBN01001807.1, on the reverse strand, counting down.
TGTTACATTATTTTTTGGGTATGGAAATTTGGAAAATGCCTAATGGTATTTTCCTTTCTTAACATAAATATACTCAAGATATCTTAGATAAATTTAAAAGTAATGATGCTAATTGTGTTTCTACTCCTTATGAATTAGGACCAAAATTAATGGTTGATATGGAAACTCCTTTTGTTGATTCTACTTTATATAGGCAACTAGTTGGAAGCTTAAATTACTTAACTCTAACTAGACCTGATATTCCCTTTAGTGTTGTTTAGTTTCTAGATTTATGTCTAAACCTCAACAAACTCACTTTAAAGTTGCAAAAAGAATTTTAAGATATATTAAAGGTTCCATTAATGTTGGTCTCTTTTATGTTGCAAATTGTAATTTTTATCTATATAGTTATATTGATTTAGTTTTAGGAGGTGATTCCAATGATGGGAGATCCACTTGTGGTTATTGTTTCTTCAATGGATCAAGTGCTATCTTATGGAATAGTAAGAAGAAACAATCCACTTCTATTGGCTCTACCGAAGCTGAATATAAATGTTGTACTAATGCATCTAAAGAAGCACTATGGTTAAGAAGATTGGTTGAAGAATTTAGTCTACCTCAAAAGGATCCTACTCCTTTGTATTGTGATAATCAAAGTTCCATTGCTTTAGTAAAGAATCCATTTTTCACACAAGGACCAAGCATATTGCTCTTTAACATCACTTCATTAGAGAGAAAATTGAAGACAAACAAATTTCTCTTTTGTATTGCAATGGTGAAGATCAAGTTGCAGATATACTCACTAAACCTCTTTGTAAAGAAAAATGTCTTCATCATTGTAAAAATCTAGGCTTACATCCCATTGATGGATTTGATGTAATCTCCCCAAGTAAATCTTAATGGGGGTGTTAGAATATTAATATTTACTTGGTAAAGGTTATCTTTACTATAGTAAAGGTTATTAATTTACTTCATCTTAAATACTTGTATTTATAATACAATGTATTTTGTCTCATTTGAGTATCCTCACACATGTCTGAGGATGACTCATGTTCACATTCCTCTTAGAGGAATATTTAAGTTTTAGCCACCTCCTTATGAGGTTGACACTTTGCACACATGTAAGTGATAGATGGAATATGGGAGTTACATGCAACTCCTCTTCTCACCTCTATTAATGAGGTGCTTCTGTCTCATTTTCTCAACTCTAATTCACTTTTATCTCTCATCCTCACATTCATGTATGAAAATTTTCTTTATAATTTTTCAAGGCTTCTTACCATCTACATACATTGTGGGTTTTTCTTTGCTTTTCCCCCTTCAAATCTTGGTCTCCATTGTTGATGGTTTATACTTCTAGTTTATGAATCTTCATTGGATGGTAACTTTTACTTCAAACAATGCTTGATGCTTAGTTAGTAATTTCCTTTGCTCTTTATTTTCCTTTCAATAACCTTTCACATCCATCCAACTCACTTCCACTTCTATTCAAACACACGAGCTATGTCAAGAGTCAAATCCAAAGCATGTTGAAACATCAACTTCATATCTTAATCAAGATCTAAGCATTACATCTAATCGCATCCCTAATCCTCTCCCATATACTGATCAACTTATCCATGCCAGCCCTATCATAGATACCACAACACCCCCCATGGATCCCACACCACCTTCTATCACCCCTTTATCATCCCCCATTGATCCTTTACCACCAACTACCAATCCCATTACAAGTATGCTCTCTTACCCACTTGGACAAAACACCTTCATCCATGGTGACTCTCTCATAGGAGGTGAACAACTTCCATTCACTACCCATATTTCTCCAACAAATAATGGACTCACATCTTGTTTCCAAAGCACAAAACATCCCATTGCATGTCACATGCTCCAAAACATGAAATATCAAGGAAAAGGTTTAGGCCTTCATGAACAAGGTATCTTGGAGCCCATCCACACCACATTCCATACATGATCGCATGGAATTGGATATACATCCCATGTAAAAAAATCCACCCATGTTGGTACCACCCGCACACCTCATAAAGCTTCTTTTTATAATCCCAAACCTAGTTTACCTCATCGTACCTCCAAATCATATGTCGCCATCCCTCCTCCATCATCATATCATTCGCAAAATCATGTGACCTTACATATCTCACCATCAACTTTACCTCCACTCCTCCCAACTCCTAATATCCCTATCCTCAAATCCCCTTATCCTCCCATCCTTCCAATGCATGTCCATAAATCCTCATCCCATAAATCCTGGTCCCCTAAAATCCTTCATCATGACTAACAAATGCACACATCGACAAAACTTAAAGCTATCACAAACCCTATGGGATTCAATAGTAAAAGTTTGGATGCCTCCATGTATAAAGATAAAAATCCACAAAAGCCTCAGGATCATCATGTCATGAGACATTGATGCATAATGCCAAATCAAAAACCCAAAAGGCTACAAATGCCTACACCACCAAAAAAAAATGGTGAGTTCCCAAGCAAAAAGTAGTAAATCCTAATGAAGTATCCAAATCCCAAACATCCTTCTCCCCATCAAATCCCACAAACCCCAAGTCTATTTGGGTCCCTAAAACCCCAAATCAGCCATCCAAAAATCCCCTATCCTGATCCCCATTGCTCCCAAACCCACATCCAAAATATAAGCTTCAAAGTGCATCACGATGTGTGCAAATATTGGTCTTGGTTCCTCTTGAGCCCACAACATTCCCACATACCTTCGTCTCCCCATATTATCCCCATTATCCTGTATATATTACCCATCACACCCCTATGGTCCTTGCTTTTACATAATCCATAATCCATTATCCACTATCCACCATCCATCTTATGCAATCATCTACCAACATCCATGCACATAATGCTATTTCACATGGTCTAGACATGATGACTACCCAACATGGGACAATACTCTCCTTGCTATGGAAACAAAAACTAGAATCCCCATCCCATCCAAATATCCTTAAAAAAAATGAAAAAAATGAAAAAATAAAAAAATCAAGGAAAAAGTAAAATAGTAAAGAAAAATCATTCATCCAATGGTGAAAATCACTTCTTGTGGCACCTTGGGCAAGTACCATGATGAAAACCCCTTGTGGGCATCATGCGTAATACTTTTTCCATTCATTTATATCCCATACCTTAGGGCAACACCATGCCATTCACCCACATCCATAATATCCTTTTACATATCTTATCCATTATGTATCCTTATCATATCATATTCCTATCCACCATCTTCATATCTATCTTATTGTCTCCCATCCATCCTATTGCTATTAGATGTTGATAAAGACAAGGGCAAAATATCAAAACATACTTTGAACACCTCACAGCATAACATCCCTTTAAAAGCATACCCTTCATTCATCCATCTACTACAAAGTCCATCCATCACTTTTAAGTATTCACCCATCATACAAAATCCTAAGCATCATACCTAGAGTGGGGCATATAATTCCTATGCAACTTAGTCTTTGGAGATCATCCTAAACCCCTCCATCCATCTATCATGCACCCCATACTATCCCTTACCCCCATGTACCCATACATATATCATAAATCACCTATCCATCATCTTTCATTGTCAATCCCCCATCCAATCATATCACCTTATTCACCTCACCTCTAGACTTGGTGTTCTGGTGCAAGGCACCTAGGTCAATTCATGCCTTTAAGAGGCCAAAGTTATAATTTTTCTTTGTCTTATGATGTTTTTCATGTAATTGTTATCACTCAGGTTTGTACCCTTGCATACAATTGTGAAACCTCTGCAAACTGGAGTAACATGGGACTGATCTCTAAGTGTGGGACTTTGCTAAATGAGATCAAACCTCCAGAGAAGGCCGGATTCCTCTCTCTAAGCCTAATGCTCAGAGAAATTCATCTAAACCTAGTGCTAATGCTTGCTGGGAAAAGGGGTAGAAGGAATGTTGAAAAGAAATACTGAAGTAAACTAAGTGATACACCATATTTAAATGTGTTTGGCTGCAACTGAATAGACACAGTAATAATCTCATAGCTGGAAAGACATTACACATACCCATATTAATTTTAGAGAGGTCCAGAAGAGCAAACACGGGCCAAAAAAAAATAAGAGAGGCAAAAATACCAGTTTATATTGATCATAGAGGCCAAATAGCCATTACAAAGAATAGCCTAGAAGAACAACCAACACCTATACATCTAGTTTTACATGTATATATATATATCATTTCATTTTAGCCTCAGCCCCTTCCCATCAATTTTGTTGATGGGCTATGTATTAGAAAATATCTCTGCCTAAAAGGACGTCCACCTGCAAGAAGTTATCACACAAAAAGATCTGAAACTAGGCAGATAGAAGATATTTTCCAAGTCTTCAATGCAAGCTACATAATCATTGATTTGTAGCAATAAATGCAACAAATATCTACGTTTGAATACCCAATGTCACTGCTAAAATGTTGCGCTGGCCAAAACATACAAAGCCAGATCTAAAAAATGAAAACTGGAAAATCCCCCCAAAAACCTACTCAAATGAAAGAGGAGGCAAAAATATATACTTTTGCCTCCTACAGCATGTCAAAATTTGCTGAAATGGGGAAGATACAGGTAATCAAAGATCTAGTCAACTGCCTGTATATATCACTTTTGCATCTGCATGTATATCAGCTTCTGAAGATAGCTCTGAATCTGACTTTACATGTACAAACCCCTTTGTATGTATCTCTGCTCTTTGGCGCTAAAAGGATTCTGCAATCGCTCTAGAAATATGCATTTGAAATTGCTTTGTATATGCAAGAGCCTTTGTATATGCATTCACCACTACCATGTGGCACCTCCTGATTTGCCACTATACCAAAGCTGGGACCCATCACTAAAGAATTGTACCCTCCATCGGCCTTCAGAAAGACCCAAAAAAAAGCTGTCGATGCATCATGTCTGGCCGAAAACTCCCTTGCATATCAGCTTGTATATGCAAAGATACAAGCAAATATACAAACAACTAGCACATGCAAACGTGCATTTGCCCTTTGTAATCGTGACTCGTATATGCATATAATTACCCTTGTATATACAAGTCATGGACTTCAAACTCTTAAAAAGCAAATGGGAAATATTTTGAAATCTAGGTTGTATCTAACCTCCTTTGTATCTGCAGACATACAAGCCGCGGACCCCAAACTGACCATTAACTATATTTGACTGCTCTGTTGGGTCCGACCTGTATCTCTGATATTTATATATCACTAACTTGTATATCGCAATATACAATCACCCATATACAAGGTGGACCTGAAAATTTTAATAAAACAAGTTAAAAATGTAATCGGGTCCGGCTTGTATATACATTTGTATATTGACTTTGTATGTGAAAACATACAAAGCAAAATATACAAGCCACTGTAGCAAATGTATCTCTGGCAAAGGTCCCTTGTATCTCTGATATACAATCTGCCTTGCATGTGCGTGGGCCCCACCTCTTGCACATTCGGCCTTTGTATGTTTCTCTGTATGTTTCACATGTATATTCAAAACATACAAGTGAAATATACAAAGAAACATACAAGGCCGAATGTGCATTCCACTGTAGTGGATGCACTTGCATGTTTGAAAACCTTGTACCCTTTCATTGCATGTGCAAACATACAACACAAAATGCACTTGAAACCTGATATACAAGAGGGAATATTCCTGCAATGCATCCCCTGCAGTGCATCTCCTGCTTTGTATATTTCTTTCTTTGTATATCTCCATTCTATGAGCCAAAAATACATGCAGACCCAATATACATTCAACAAATATTCTAGGGATCTGCAATGTATATTCCATCCTTGTTTCTGCCCCTTGTATGTCTCACTTGCATATCGCCAGTATACAAACCGGGAATATTCCTAGGGTCCTGCGGAAGATTCCCAAAATGTATATATCTCTCCTTGGCCCGATATACATTCAGAAAATGCATAAAACCTAATTTCTTCAACATCTTCTAAGGCCGGTAGAGATCTACAAGCCCGCCAAATGAACATTTGAACTATATGTTGACCCAAACTTTTGACCATGAATAACTTCTTTGTTTGGCTGAATTTCAGGGTGTTGTAAAAACCAAACCTGCATATTTTTTCAAGCTCTTTCCAATGGTAAGGCTCTTTAGGCAAGGCTTCTTAGGAAATTTGGCACTTTTTCTTTATAGGGACCTTAAAGAAGGATTTTCAAGGAAAATACCAGGTGGACTATTTAGCTCTAAATAGAGGGAAAAAAAAAGGATAACAGTAATAAGGTTTTCTAAGACCATTCATATGTATTGGAGTCTAGAGGAATATGAAAAGTCCCAATATTGCATAATGTGGAATGTGAAGGGTCATTGTTACACAAAGTGGGAATTTGAATAGTTGTAACCATTTGGTAATAGTTGTAAATGCCTTAAAAAGGATTTGTAAGGTTGAAAACAAGAGATAGAGGTGGTTGGAGATGGTGATTGTTGAAAATCTTGAAGTTGGAGTAATAAAACATCTCTATTTTTTTGTATTTTGAAACATTTTTCTCAGTTCTGGTGAATGGTACGGACTTGTACAGTAATTTAATGGTGTGAGACCAATTAGAAATGAAATAAAATGGAATCTACTTTCTATTTATTTTTGTTGCACTCAATTTCATTATGTTTTGAGGGAGTTATGTCCATTTTACTAAAACAGGTCTGAAACCCTAGTAGGCCTAATTTGAGTGAGAACTGTCCAAATTTGAGCATCTCCATACAAAATAACCTACCCTAATTTTAAAATAAGTTAAATAAGGGCCAAATGGGTATTTTAATCAAGTCTTCTTTATTGGAGATCAGTTCTGGTTTGAAAGTTATGACCAAAAAACATGAATTGTTGCACCACCTTAAGTCTAGTCAAGAAGTAGGACATTCCACTTTTGAAGGGTTCTGTACAAAGGGACCACTCCTAAGATTTTGATATGTTGTTAAATGTACAAATGGGTATATGTAACTATGTTCATAATTTGTGTATCATGTCTGCCCTGAGAATTGTGTTAGAAAAATGTCTTTTGAAGCACTACTAGGGGAATAGGAAGATTGTGAGAGAAACCCTCTAAGTTAGGGTTCTAAATTTGTAAAGTTTGGTTTGTTGAATAAGTTTTGAGTTGATTTGAGTTCATCCACCCTTTCTCTACATCATGTTCCCACGTCATTTGGCATCCAACACCTAGGTAATATAATGCAGCCATCCCATAATAAAACCATACCCAATCCAAAACATTCAATAATACCAAAAAAAATCAAAATATACCAAAAATACAAGAAATAAATCCAAATGCAACAAATCATTAACCCATACCAATCTAGCCAAGCAATCTACCCAACAAGTTTGAGACAATGCCTTGAAACCTATCAATCATCTTAAGTATAAAAATCATCTATCCATCTTGGTGTTACTCACATGGTGAACAACACTAGCCAATCAATCCAATCCATCCATCATTGATATTTAGCTTGATAGAGGCAATAACTTTGTTTTTCATGCATGCTTGCTTGTTGGTGTGCACTATCATTTCATCTTCTATTTGTATTGGTTTTTGCATGTTTGTTGGATGTTCTTATTACTCTAGCTAATATTCATATCTTGTGTGTGTTGGAATAAGCTTTTTCCATACCATATGTCCTTTGCATCTAAGGATTATACCTTTTTTACATTAGGACTTTAATGCTCTAAGTTTACTTCCTCACATGTCTAGACAAGGTTGTATTACGTTGGGCATAAGAACACCCCTTTGTTTGTATCAAGTCTTTGCAGCATACTATTACCATGACATCAAGGTCTACCATATCATGGTGCCCAAGAACATATGTTGTTTATGACATCGTTTGATTATCTCATCACAATATCCACCAAGGTTGTCAAATGCCTTGTGTTGTGTTGGGGCATCCATCTTTATGTATGAGACACATTGTCATCCTGGTCTCTATGCCTTGGTGCATAAGGTCTAGTGCTATATCAAAATACAAATTGCTCTCACTATATTACAGCATAATGCTTCATTCATCTATTCCATCCCTTATCCTCCCTCCCCCTTAACCAACCTACTCATCCATTTTGAGAGTACACTCATGTTCTTGCAACCTGCCTGTCCTCTCAAGGGGGCATCACCTTCACCATCATCCCTAAGCCTAATCCTATTCTTCTAAACCAAAGTCTTTTTCTATCCAATCCAACACTATATTTTAAACTTCTTTAAAACAATATTACATAATCACAACACAATTTCAAAGAGGGGCAAAATGTAGACACCTAAAATCAACTGTGTCCTTCCAACACCACTAACCTCACTTTCAACATCTTGTGACACCATGTTGACACCCACTAACATCACTTCAACATCTTGTGACACCTTGTTGACACCCACTAGCCTTACTTTCAACATCTTGTGACACCTTATCAACATCATCTTGTGTTGCCTTATGACACCTTTATCCTAAGTTAATTAAATAAATCATATTTATTTAATTAATTCATCCATTTATCCATTAGTTTAAGTTAATTAAATAAATCCTATTTATTTAATTAATGTATCCCTTTATCCATTATTAATTAAACAAATTCCTAGGATTTATTTAATTAATTCCACCTTCTAACCTTCATATCCCTAGGTTAATTAAATAAACTACATTTATTTAATTAACATTCCTTACACTAGCTAGATTAATTAAATAAAACTTATTTAATTAATCCTGAGATCTATCTAATCCCATTCCCACAACTAATTAAATAGTCCTTATTATTTAATTAGTTATCCTAAACACATTTCACTATCCTCAACACTCCCAAATTAAACCAAATTTAAAATTCCTCCACTAGAGGACAAAAAACTACAACTCAATCCACACCCTCCATTCATCTTTCAATCTTGACCCTTCACACATAAGGATACCCTAGAAATCCTTATGAAACCCTAATCCAAGCCCTAATTCCTCTCACTCAACCTCCATGTGACACTTGTCACATGACTACAACTCCAATACAAACCCTAATCCTCAAGTAACCCTAGCCATTGATCTAAGATTTCAATCTCAACCCTCCATCCTTTTCTCAACTATCTATATATTGAACCCTCATCCAAGACAAAACATATGTCATCTCATTGTAATCTTATGTTGCTCAAATATCCTCTCATTCCTCTCCATTTCCGTAGTTTATGCTTAGTAAGATAAATCTACATCCCATCTTCATCATGGAGTATAGCTAGAATGCATTGGGTGCATGCATTTTCCACTCTATCAAGGAGAAAGGAGTATTCAAGGTTGAAGGTATAGCATTCATTTGTTTGTCTTTTGGTGTTATTTTCCTTGTCTATTTTCCTTGGCTTTCGACATGAACAAACTCATTAAAATAGGGATTCAAGAATTACTCACCATGAAGTAAGAACCAAATGAATTAGTGACACACTTCATCACGTGGTAGAGACAAGTGCTCTACTTATCCACAAGTACCATGAATATGGATCACAGGGAATTATGTGACCTCTTCTTGTGCGCCCTTAGTAGGGACACTCAAGGGGAAGTGCATTTACCCTATAAATCATATGAGGAAGCCTCAGAAAGTGCCCCTGAATTGATCAAGCCACCATCAAGAGTGCGGAAAGTTTATGACACAAACGAACAACCCAAAAATTCAAGACTTTGAAAAGTCTAATAGACAAAGACATTAATGTCATCAGAAACTTGTCGAGTAATAAAAACCATGCTAGAAATTCTATAAAGGATATTAGGGAGCAAGTCTCTTCCCCTGTGATCCCAATGCATACTACCTATTCCATGGAGCAAAAGGTCATGACATGAAAACCTTCTATGGGTATAACAAGGCTATTTCAAAACTCACCACCAAACAACAATAAAAGTTCATGGTTTTCCTACAGTCCCAATGAAATGATAAAGACTTGTAGAATAATAAAAGTGCTCCTAACCAGGAACTTCAAACCACATTGAGTTAAACCAAGAAGTCTTTGTGATCCAAGAAGCAAAACAAGTATCTATCAAATAGAAAATGTCTTCTCGCAAGTAGTAAACTTACTCAAAACCTCTCCCTCACATTGCAAGACATTCTTAGATGTGTTGGAAGTAGGATGTTCAATACAAGAAAAGCAAACTACTTTCACCTTCGATATCATGAAACTTTTGCAAGATGAAGAAAGTCAAAACAAAAATTCAACTCTCTACAATCAAATACAAGTCAATGAGGTTACCATGAAATGGGTGGCCATAGAAGAAGGGTCAAAAATTAATATCATACCATTTTCCCTCCAAAGGATGGGGTATGACAAGAAAAACATTAAATACAACACTTCCATGCTCAGGTATATGATAGTCAAGACATCCAAACCATATGGAAAGTAAACTTATCACTCACTCTAGGATCCAAAACTCTCCCAACAAAATTTTATGTGATTGGCAATGATACTAGCTACAATATGATTATTGGAAGATGTTGGATTCGTTAAATGAAGGTTGTTTCTTCCTCACTATTTCAAGAACTCCACTTCCACTATATGGGAAAGACTCATGTCATTAAGGTAGATTCTGATCTCTTTAGTGTTTATAGAATGGAACAAGAGGAAAAGGAGAAGAAAATGAACACATGTATAAAGATCATGGGAGAAAGAAAGGTCTCCCGAGATGTAGCAAATGTCTTAGATATTTCACACCAAAACATGGACTTGGTCAAATAATTCCCCTTCGATCCTCATGCCACAAAGTCATATGCACCATTAAGTCTATCATCCATCCCTTGAAATAATAACATTAATAATCACAACACCAAGAGCTTCCCAATTGGAATAGTGGAAATAATTGAAGGAGAAGTAAAGGAAGAAAAGCAAAAGTAAGCTTATGAATTTGGGGAGACATCAAGATCACAAAGTATGCAAGATTTATGGACCCTTCATTTTGAAGGAGCAAGTTGCAAGATAGGAGTGCGAGTAGGAAAAGTACTTACTTCCCCATTAGGAAAAGTTCCTCACTTTGCATTTAGGTTAGACATTTTCTACACAAATAAAATTGTTGAGTATGAAGCTCTATCTCTAGTGTTAGAAAATGAAGACAGCAACAACTCAAAGAAAATCTGATTCAAATAAGTTTATTGATCTTTAACAGTGTATTAGAGAATGTAGATTGCAACAGAATATAAAATATACAACACAGAAGCCACAAATATGAAAATTGATCACACAATGACATGGTGTTTACATGGAGAAAACCCTTTCAGGTAAAAAACTCCACCAGGAAAGAGGCACAAGTTTGTATTAATCTACAAAAGATTGTACAATATATTAACTACACAACTATCTCCTTCAGTCTTCAATCCGACAACATTCCTGCAACACCTGAGTACCTATAAATCTATATGCTACAGCCAATACATAGAAAATTACTTAGAGAAGTGCTCTCACACCAATCTAGGCGTCCACTGTATCTCTCATGAGAATCTCCAACATGCAAATATTAAATGCCTCCTTACAAGCTCATGTCACTTGTCCAAAGTCAACCGTGCAAAGTTGGGTGCCCAAGGCTAAATAAGGTCTCTTACAGCATCTTATGATGCATCATAACCGTCATAGATTCCACCAAAGTGTATCTTCCCAAGATGAGTGCCTAGGGCTAAACATAGCAACTTACAAATAATAAATATTCATCATATGTCGTCATAGTGTCATAGAATCTTATGACAACTTACAGCTATCATAGATTCTCTTACATGCACTCACCAAACATTATGACATGTGTCATACATGCTAAAAATAGTAGATTCTCCCAAGGTGGCACCAACCCTCATTTACTCATGATTTTTACAATTGCCAACCATAAATGTCACTCCATAATTACCTCTGATGACTCCAAAATTACCACTACCAATGAAACTACCACATTCCTTTTATGGGTAATTACAAATTACAAATAATAAAATGGAATAAAAACACTATTAGGATTTACAAGGTTAATGGCACCTTATCCCAACATTCACCCACTTGACATTATACATTGTAAATCAACCCATAAGAAATCAAATGAAAATAATCAGGCACTAGAAACAAGGCCCATGGCCTCTCTGCACCACACAAACTTCTCTATGCTCACAAGTTTGGTCAATGAATTTTCAACATTTTCCTAAGTGTCTATCTTCTTCATCTCAATTTGTCCACTTACAACAAATTTTTGAATGAAGTGAGACTGAACATCAACATGATTAGTCCAAACATGATACATAGGATTCTTGGCCAAATAGATAGCACTCTGGTTATCACAACCAATTTGAATGATCTTGCAATCAAAACCAATACCTATACACAGTCTCCTCAACCAAACTACCTCCTTAGAGATATAAGTAGCAGACATATACTCTACTTCTGTGGTGGATAACGCAACTGTGGGCTGCCTCTTACTAATCCAACTCACTTCTCCTCCAAACAGAGTAAACATGTAGCCACTAGTGGACCTTTGACTATCCAAGTCACCTACCCAATCTGCATCAACAAATCCTTGTATGTCAAAATTTTTATCAGCACTATCAATACCATAATAAACCAAACAATAATCAGGAGTACTGAAAGATATTTAAGCACCCTCTTCACATAATTCCAATGTTCTCTACCAAAATTAGACATAAATCTGCTCAAAACTCCCAATGCTTGGGCAATATTTGGCCTAGTGCAAACCATTACATACATCAAACTCCCTACAACACTAGCATATGGCACATTAGAAATATACTCAAAATCATCTTCATTATTTGGACACTTATCTAATGAAAGCTTAGTACCAATGGGTAAAGGAACTCTACTTGGGTTATAGTCCTGTATACTAAATCTCTATAAAATGGTATTCACATACTTACCCTAAGACAACCAAAGATTTTTGTTACTTATGTCCCTCCTAATCTCGATACCCATAATATACCTAGCTACTCCAAGATCCTTCATATTGAATGCACCTAAAATTTGGGCTTTTAGCTCATTGATCATACCCTTAGTATTGTTGAAAAATAACATGTCATCAACATACAATTGAATGATCAGTATGGAATAATCAATATAATGAATGTAAACACAATGATCCCCCTCACTTCTAACAAAACTCAATTTCAATACAAATGAATCAAACTTTTGATACCACATTTTGGGGGACTGTTTCAGACCATAGAGAGACCTCTTTAATCTACAAACCTAATGTTTTTTCCCTTTTACCTCAAAACATGTAGGTTGTTGCATATAAATTTCTTCCTCAAGATCTTTATGCAAGAATACAGTCTTAACATCCATTTAATCTATTTCCCAATCATAAGTTACAACGGACAAAAGAAATCTAAAAGTCTAGCCTTGTTCTTCTCCAATAAACCATTTATTGCAAACTTCTTCTTAAAGAACCACTTGCAACCTATGTCCTTTCTTCCTTTGGGCAAACAAACAAGATCCTGAGTGTTACAAGAGTCTAAAGCCATCATCTCTTCCTACATGGCTAACTACCAAGACTCACTATCATCTACATGAATAGCTTCCCTGTAGGATCTAGGCTCATCGTCAATATTCAACAAAACAAATACACAATGGAAATCTAGTGGGCTATATCTATCAACTGGGTTCCATTGTCTTGTGGATCTCCTCAAGGGTGGAATAAGAGACTCTACATGTTCTTCTAGATGCTCATCTGTGCCAACTTCCTCTGTAACAACAGATTCTTCTTCATCAAAACTACTCTTATCTTCTTCTCCTTATTCACCCTCCAATCCATCATTGTATTCTTCCTGAGGTGCATCCTCCTTCTCTAAATCAAAGTGCACTCTCTTCACCTTTTCTTTCTCTTTTGGCTGCTCGGGTTTAGAAATAGCTCTAAGTTCCCTGAAAATAACATCTCTATAATAGATAATCTTACAGGTTAGTGGATTTCAAAGCTTATAACCTTTTACATTATCATCATATCTAATGAAAGTACACTTTTTGGCTTTTGGATCCAACTTAGATCGCTTTTCCTTAGGCACATGAACAAAAGCTTCATAGCCAAAAACCCTTAAATGTGAAACAAAAGGTTTCTTACCTGTCCACACTTCATAAGGTGTCAAATCAAGAGCCTTACAAGGAGATCTATTAATCAAATAGAAAGTAGTACACATGACCTCTACCCAAAAGAACTCATCTAACTGTGAATCACTCAACATACTTAAACTTCATATTTGCGTTTCATAAAATAAATCCATGTAAATTTGGATACATCATCAATCAAGGTGACAAAATAATGAGATTTTCCACTAGCCATTATCCACAAGTCCAAACACATCTATATGAATAATTTCTAACTTCTCTTTTCGTCTATTGCTTCATAGAGGAAATGATTTTTTGTTTTGTTTATCAAACACACAATGCTCATAGAAATCAAAGTGCTCATCAGAATAGGAGAAACCATCCAACAAATCTTTATTCTTAATAGTTTTCAAAATATTATTACTTGTGTGGCTCAATCTATGGTGCCACAACATACAAGTGTTTTCAAAAGCCTCAGAAACATAAGAGGAATTACAAACTCTAGTGGCATCTAGCCTAAACAAGGTTCCCATTCTCTTCCCCTTCACTACCACCAAGTTTCCTCTCACCAATCTATAACCATGCTTTTTAAATGTTACATGCATTCCCAAATCATTCAAATTTGAAACTAAAATTAGATTTCTAGCTAATCTAGGAACATGAAAAACAATAATACCTTGCCTTTCCCAACTATTAGATATGTAGAGTTGTCCCCAAGGTACACTTTACCTCCATCATGTACTCTTCGTATGTGGAAAACCATTAATTATGTGGGGTCATATGATATAAGCATCTTGATTCAACCAACCAATGATCATTAGAAACAATAGTACATGTAGAAAGTAAAACATCTTCACCTACATTAGAGGACTTCTCAAAAGTTGTCTCCCACTATTTCTTTGGGTTTCTGCACTCCTTTTCCACATGCCCCCTCTTTTCGTTGTTCCAACACTTAACTCTATTCTTTTTTCCAAGAGTCTTAGATCATCTCTTAGAATTTTCCTTAGCCTCTTTCCAATCTGCTTTTGGTCCTCTTTCCTTAGACCTTCCCCTAACACTAAGAGCATCCCCTGAACTATCTGAACTCTTCTTCCTCAATTCCTGTGCTAATAAAAATGCAACAAGAGCATCCAACTTTAGATTCACAAGGTTAGCAGTGATAGCAAGGATAACATTCTTCCAAGACTCAAGTAAAGAACAAAGAATTAAGATACATTTATCTTCCTCATTAACTTCAACATCTATAAATGCTAGTTGAATCAACAATAAATTAAATGAATTTAAATGCTCTACAACCGATTCACCCTCTTTCATTTTCATAGAAAATAGTTTACGCTTCAAGTAAAGTTTGTTTACCATACTGTTGGCTTGGTAGATCTCACCCAAACATTTCCATAAGCTATGTGCAGTCTCTTCCTTCGTGACATTCAATAGGATAGAATCTACAAGACACAAACAAATAGTTCCTCATGCCTTCTTATCCAATCTATCCCACTCATCTTGAGAGACATCATCAAGTTTCTTCTCTTTTTAAACAACCAACCACTGGTTTCTTTATTCCACAACTCATACCACATTCCATTGAACTTCTCAATGTCCAATCAAGAGGTTGATGCAACGGTGGATGAAACCATAACAACAACTCAAGATTTGAAAAACAAAAACAACCAAATCTCCCACTGTAGCTACACATGATCCTTCACACTACCACCAAAGAGTCAAAGTTGGCTAGGATCTGATACCAAATGTTAGAAAATGAAGACAACAACTACTCAATAAATAAGTTTAATGATCTTAACAGTGTATTAGAGAATGGAGATTGCAACAGAATATAAAATATGCAACACATAAGCCACAAATCTAAAAAGTTATCACACAATGACATGGTGTTTACGTGGAGAAAACCCTTTCAAGTAAAAAAGTCCACCAGGAAAGAGGCACACATTTGTATTAATCTACAAAAGATTGTACAATACATCAACTACACAACTCTCTCCTTCTGTCTTCAATCCGACAACATTCTTGTAGCATTTGAGTACCTGTAAATCTGTATGCTACAACAAATACATGGAAAATTACTTGTAGAAGTGCTCTCATACCAATGTAGGTGTAATAAGTGAAATCAAAATGAAGATTAAATATGAATCAAATGCAAAAATACATGATTATACCTTCATAATGACTTACGAATCCAAGCGGGAAGGAGTTGCACCCAATTAGTCTCCTCAGATTTTACCCTTGATTAGAATGACTAATGTGGATTTCTCAAGTGCTCAACACAATGTAGATGGGAGACAAGTGGATTCAGATAGATTACATGGAGATGAGGTAAGATTTTGGCATTATGGTGGCATGATAAGGAGATTGTGGAGTGATTTTGGTAGAGGTTTGATGCATGAAGGAGTCTCTCTAAAATGGCTTGGAGAGGGTTTCATTTATAGATTTTCTGAAAGGAGGATAGAGGGTGAGGATTGAAAGATGAGATCAAGGGCTAGGAATAAAAGTAAATCTTTTATTCATTTTGGGAAAAAGGGTGATAAATGAGGTATGGGTGTGAAAAAATGTGAAATGAATTAAAAATTCATTTGGGGAATGGGAAATGAATTAAGAATTCATTTGGGGATAAGAGGTAATGAATGAGGATGGGTGAGGTAAGGGGTGTGTAAGAGAAGTAAATGTGATGTGTGATTTATTTGAATTTTTAATTTGGGGGATGTGGGGAAGGGTGTTAAACTAGGTTTGACCACCCAAAAGAGAGGTTAGGACTAATTAAACAGAGGTTTTGCTTAATTGATCCTAGGGCTAGGATGAGGTAGGCTAGGGTAGGCTAGGGTAGGTCAATTAGTAGGCTAGATCAATTAGATAACTATGATTTATCTAATTGATGAGGATTAGGGAAAAGGAGAATCGAACCAAATAAATATTGGGAATATTTATTTGATTAATGAGGGATAGTGTTGTAAGGTCAAAGTGATAAATTAAATGAATTAATTGATCACAAGGGATAGACAGATGGTTAGGGATAAAATGATTTTATTCCATTAATAGGAGGGATAAATTGGTTTGCAAAAGCAAGTTAATTTTAGGTGTCTACATTTGCCCCTCTTTGAGATGGTGTTGCAGGTAAGTAACATCATTTCAAAGAAGTTAAAACATACAGTTGGATTGGATAGAAAAAAGATTTTGGCTTAGAAGAATAGGGTAAGGTTTGGGGATAATTGGTAAGGGTGATGCCCCCTCGAGAGGATAGGTAGGTTGCGAGAACACAGTTGTGCTCTCGAAATGGATGGAACAGATTGATAGAAGTGGTTGGAGGATAAGGGGTGAGATGAAACTATGATAATGTTGGGAGATTGATTGGTGGATGATCATTGTGCTGAAAATGATTTAGAGAAATCCTAGGTTTGATATAGAAAAGTGGATATTTTCACCAAGGTATAGAAGACTAGGGTGATGATGTTTATCCAACATTTGCATGGACTAGACACACAAATAAAGGGATGATCCCATGCATGCCCAAGATAGTACAACCTTGTCCTGACGAGGGAAGGGGACTCATAGCATAAGTCCTTAGTACACAAAAGGTATGATGAACCTTAGATACATAAGGGGATCAATATACTAGAACTGACCCTATGATCAACAAGATATGAATACTAGCTTGGAGTAATGAAACCAACCCACAAGCACATCATACAAAAGTAGGACTATGCCCCATTCTAGATGTTTTCGCCACATACCATGATATAGTGAGATCAAGGTAGCTTTGATGTGATCTTCAAATAGGACAAAAGATAAAAATTAAAAACAAAAAGACCAACAAACCAAAAAAGTAGCCATTGTATCTCTTGCCAAAATGGATGATGATTTGATAGATTCTACCTATTGTAGGAAAGATATATCCTAAGACAGGAATCGATTGATGATTGGATCATGTTTTGTTGATGTTGTAAGATTGGCTCAAGATATGATGGTGACAAGTTGTGGTTGATGTTGATTTGATAGTTGATGATTTTTGTTCAGGGATGATGCTTTGATAAGTGATGTGATGCTTGAATCTAGTGTAAGCTCAGCAGGTTGGATGGGTGCATCTTATGTACCTGAGTACTAGAAACATCTTTTGTATCCCAGACTGCCTACATACTCTGTATCCACGGGATCAAGGCACATTAAGATGCGGGTGATGATGATATGTAGTTCTGATTTGTGATGATGATGTGTGATGATGATAGATGTGATGATGTTGGAAGATGAAATGTGTTGGATGATTTGGGTGATTGTGATGATAATTGTTTTTGAGATTTTGTAGATTTTTTTATTTTTTTGGATTTTTTGATTTTGGAAAAGGAATGGTTTATTATGAGATGGTTGCATTGGATTTTGTTTGGATAGCCTTTGTGCTAAATACCAATGACAAGGGAACACCAAGTCTAGAGGTGAAAGTGATGGAGTTGGATAGAGGGATTGGTGATGAAAGATTATGAATAGCTAATTCATGATAGATGAATGGACAAGTGATAGGGATGCATATTTAGATAGATGGAAGATAAGGATGAGGGATAGGATAGGTATGCATGATATATGGATGGGGGGTTTTAGGATTTTCTCCAAGGGATAGGTTGCAAGGAATCATATGCCCCAATGCTTAGAATTTTGCATGATGGGTTCATGTTTGAATGGGTGGACTTTGCAGTAGATGGATGGAGGATATACTTACAAAGGGAGTATGCCAAGAGGTCTCCAAAGCATGTTGTTGATATTTTGCCCCTTGTCTTTATCAAGATCTAAGGTGGGAGATGGTAAAAGCAAGATATAATGGATAGGCTGGTAGATAGGAATATGATAAGATAAATAGGGGATAGTGGATAGGATATGCAAAAGGATGCTATGGATGTGGATGATTAGATGGTTTTGCCCCCAAGTGTAGGGATACAAAATGGATGGAGAAGGGATTACGTATGACGCCCACAAGGGGTTTTCATCAAGGTACTTGCCCAAGGCACCACAAGGAGTGGTTTTCACCATTGGACAGAATTTCTTTCTTTAAGTTTTTCTTGATTTTTTTATTTTTTTGCCTTTTTGCTTTTTTGGAAGGAATGGGGAGTCTAGTGTATGTTTCCATAGCAAGGAGAAGATGGTCCCATGTTGGATAGAATTATGGATTATGACTGCATGGATTGTTGGTAGATAGGAGAATATGGAATGGATGGTGGATAATGGATTATGATGTGGATTATGTGGATAATGATGTGGATTCTGCAAAAGCATGGACCATAGGAATGTGATGGGGAAGATATGTAGGATAATGAACGAAAGATGGAGAGATGGGGGTGTGTGGGAATGTTAAGTGGTGGAGGGGAACCAAGACCAATGGTTGCACATTCCGTGATGTATTTGGAAGCTTGTATTTGGGATGTGGAGTTGGGAGTAATGGGGATTGGGATGGGAGATTTTTGGATGGTTGATTTGGGGTTTTAGGGACCCAAATAGACTTAGGAATTATGGGATTTTTAGATGGGAAGAGGGATATTTGGGATTTTGGAGTGGATTGGGATGTGGGTGCCTCATTTGTTTTGATTGATCTTTGCTTAGGTACCCACACCATGTTTGTTTTTTCTTTTTCTTGTGATGATGTGGGATTTGATAGCCTTTTGGATTTTTGATTTTGCTTAAAAGGGATAAGATCTTTAGGCTTTTGTGCTTTATGAGTTGAGGCATTCAAAATTTTACTTTTGAATCCCATGGATTTGGGGGAAGCTTTATGTTTGAAAGATGTGTGCTTTTGTTGGTCTTGATTGGGAAATTTAGGGGATTTTTGGATAAATGGATGAGGAGATTTGAGGATGGGTATAGTAGGAGTTGGGAGGATAAGAGGATTTGTGGATAGGGATGTTTGGTGTTTGTAGGATAGGAGGTAGAGTGGATGTGATAGGAATATTTGGAGTTGGAAGTAGTCGAGGTAAATTTGATGGAGGGAGATGGATGGTCACATGCTTTTGCAAATGATATGATGATGGAGGAGGGATGGCGACATATGATTTGGGGGTGGGATGAGATGCACCATGTTTGGGATTGGATGAATGGATTTTGGAAGGTAGGTGGATGGTATCAACATGTTTAGATTGTTTGCCTTGGGATGTATAGCCGAGGCCATACGAGGATGGATGGAATGTGGTGTGGATGGGCTCCAAGATGCCTTGTTCGTGAAGGCCTAAGCCTCTGCCTTGATAGTTCATATTTTGGAGCATGCGACATGCAATGGGATGTTTGGTGCTTTGGAAACAAGACGTGAGTCCATTATTTGTTGGAGATAGATAGGTGGTGGATGGAAGTTGTTCACATCCTACAAGGGGTTTACCACAGATGAAGGTGCTTTTTCCAAGTGGATAAGGGGATGGATTTGGGATGGGATTGGTAGATGGAAGTGAAGGATTCATGTGGGATGGTAAAGGGGTGGTAGAAGATGGTGTGAGATCAATAAGTTGATCAATAGATGGGAGGGGATCGGGGATGGGATTAGATGGGATGGTTAGATCTTGATTAGGAGAAGGGGTTGATGTTTCAACATGCTTTGGATTTGAGTCTTGACATGGCTCAAGGGTTTGGATAGAAGTGGGAGTGACTTGGATAGATGTGGTGGGTGCTTGGATGGATGCGATAGGTGCTTGGATGGATGCAATAGGTGCTTGACTTATGGATTCTTGAACATGGCTGCATGATGGTTCTTGACTTATGATAGGGGGTTGTTCAAGAGATTTGGTGGATGTTGGATTGCATGAGGGTGTTTCATTCCTTGCTAGTAGCCAATGGATGGTATCCTTCATGAGTTTATGGGTTGAAGAACAATGTAATGGATGGATAATGATGGTGGATGGTGTAGGATTAGGATTGGGATTGGATAGGGGGGTGATAGGATTATGTAGTGATGGTTCTTGGATGGGTTCAAGGATAGGTGTTGGACTGGATGGTGGTGTTGGAGGGGTGGGGGTTTTGGAGGATTCCTTTGCTTTGCTTGGTGATGTTCTTTGGAGAAAATCCCACAAGGATTCATTGGATGTCATGGTGTTAGGATTTGGAAGATTTGATGGTGGATTAGATGGTGGATGTGTGATAGGGGTTGGTGGATTGGGAGATACATAAGGTGATGGATTAAGGTTGATAATGTTGGAGGGATATTGTGATGGGGGGATTGGAGGATGGGGATTAGGAGATGGGGGATTTGGTTGTTGATATAGGCTTTGGATTTCAGAAATAAGGTGTGGTAGATTGGTGTTCCCTTGATCAAAGTTAGCATGATAAAGGTTGGGGAATGGATAAGTTGGAGGTATTGATTGGTTGGATAGGTACGGTGGCATGGATGTGTAAGGGGATGGTGATTGATATGGGGGTAAAGGTTGATATGATGAAGGTTGGTATGAGGGAAGTTGGTATGAGGTTGAAGGTTGATATGAGGTTGATGGAGTGGATATGTAAGATGTAGGTTGGTATGAAGGTTGAAAGAATGAAGATTGATATGATGTGGATGGGGATGATGTGTAGGATGTTTGTTGATATGATGAAGGTTGGTATGAGGTCAATGGTGTGGATATGTAAGATGTTGAAGGTTGATATGATGAAGATGGGGTAGGGGTTTGGGATTCTCCAATGATGAGATGTGCTAAGGGTATATCTTTAATGTCATTTTTGAATTGTTCCTTAGCATTAGGATCCATGTTCTCATAGACTTTTCTACGTCTTTGTAATTGTTGTATTGCTTCATAAAGATCCATTTTGTGGGAGAGATATGAGATGATGGGGGATGATGGATGATTGTGATGTTGGGAATCAAAATGTCAAGACCTTAAGATGATTTGATTTGATTTGTTTTTTGATTTGATGAATGGTTCTCTATGCTTAAGATAGACTAATGATCTTAAGCAAGAGGGTTGATTGGGTTGATTTGATTAGGTGATCAATTAAGGTCTTGATTTTTTATTAGGTTGATTTGGATTTGGAGTTTGATAATGATGTTGGGGGATTTGGATAATGATTGGGATTGATGTTGATTTTGGATTGGATTTGGACTATGGATTTGGAAGATTATGGATTGATGTTGGTTGGTTTTGGATTTGATTTGGATGAGATGGGATTAAGGATGATGAAAGTGATTAGGATAAGATTAGATTGAATGATTTGGATGATGATGTGGATAAGATAGGTGGTTAGGATGATTAGGATAGATGGGTGATTAGATTAAGATGAAGTGGCTAAGAATGATTAGGATGATGAAGATAGATTATGACTAGAGAGGAAGTGGATTAGAATTTGATCAAGCTCAAATAAAGGGATTGGATAAGCTCAACTTATGGGGTTTGATAAATGGGGGGATGGGTTAGCAGTGTTGGGAGGAAAACCCAGCTCAACGTGAGGGAGGTGCAAGGGGACGGACGCAACCCCCTACTGACAGAGGTTTAGGGGCGTAGCCTCCTGACCAGAAATTTTTTGAAAATGGGCTTATAAAATTGATGTTTTTGATGGGAAAATTTGATTTTTAGACATGGCTGAAGAAGGTGCTAAAACAGATGGAAAATGGCACCAAAGGATGTGAATGGTTGGATTGATGGATGAATTTGATTTTTCTTGGCAAGTAAACAATCAAGCAAGAAAACACAATGGCTAAAGGTTTGATTTATGAAAAATGTGATAATCAAGCATGTACAACCTTAGGGATTTGGGCCACTAAAACAAAGGTTCGTAGTGAGTGCTTTCATTTAGGTGGTTATACATGTAGCAACGCTACTCTCCATTATGGAGTATCCCAGCCTCCAAGGGTTAGGCCTTGGAGGGTTTTGGGGGAGGTTGGTTGTCGGTATAACACAACACCTATTGCTTGTGACTTTCGTCCCAAACACATTAATTTATATAGCAGCTTGAAAGAGCTTGGCTTTAGCTTGTTGCTACTTGGGTCATTCCCACCTTTCGAAGCGGGGTGGCAGGCCCTCTAAGGATTAACAAAAGCAACACAATCACAAAAATACTTTTGATCCCCAAGTTCATACAAAGATGCAAGGGGAGAGCATACGTATATTTTGTGCTTGCATCACACTAAACATGGTTCATTTTAGTTCTTTGGATTATGTTGGAGGTGATTAATGCAAGTATTGTGAGAAGCTTTTGATTCCCAAGGTTACCAAAATAGTGTGAGGGAAGAGCATACACTTTTTCACACCACAAGCAAAAAGAGCACAAGACACTTCACACAATTAAAAATGATTATCTTGAGAATATATGTGAAGAATGTAGATTGTTGTTCTTTTTAATCCAATGATTTCATTGATGCAATTTGTGGTTCATTTTAAAGCCCAAAATCAAAGTGTTTTGATAGTTGTTGTTGCAAGCAATGATTGATTTTAGTTGCACCAAAATCAAATGTTCTTAACACTAAGGCACATAAGGATTCTTTTTAGGTGCACTAAAATGAAATGTTTGATTGTAGATTATTTCGAAGAAAGATTTGTTTTAGGTGCACCAAAGATAAATGTTCTTTAACCTAATAAATCCATGCAAAAAAAAAAGATGTTAGTAACTTCCAAGTGATGTTGATGACCTGCACACAAGCTATCAGTCCCTGCACAGAGAACAAAGTTAGTCACAAAAAATAGCACTAATACAAAGATAAGATAGTGTTAATACAGAAAATAGCGCTAATACAAAAGAAATATAGTGCTAATACATAATATAGCACTAATATAGGAAATAGCGCTAATAAAGAGATAAGATTACAGAAAATAGCTCTAATACAATAGAAAGAAAGCGCTAATATAGATAATAGTGCTAAAATAGGTCATGGAAGGTGCCACTGCATAACTTGTCAAGTGGTTTGGTCACAGTTTGAAGATAGCATCGCTCTGGGCTCTGATAGTACTAAAACGTGTCTGAACTCATCTGTCCTACAAAAAAAATGTTTTTTTCTTCTAGAGAAATTTTGGCATAACCTCCCCTTGTTTAATCAACATTCTTGCAAAAATTGAGAGCATTTTGACACGGAAACAACAAGAAAATGCTTTAAAAGAGACATGTGAGTGGAAGTTAGAATAGAAAATGCTCTGCAGAGATGGTGCTAAAATAGTAGATAGTGCTAAAACATGCCAAGGATAGCGCCATTGCATAGGGTGGATAGAGCTAATCTGTAAAAAACATGTCTTTCACAAAAAAACTCATGAGATAGTTAGATTGGGACCTTGTGGGTCCCACCGGGCATGCCAATGTGATCAATGAGAACAAAATGAAAGATTAAATATATGAATCAAATGCAAAAATACATGATTATACCTTCATAATGACTCATGAATCCAAGCGGGAAGGAGTTGCACTTAATTAGTCTCCTCAGATTTTACCCTTGATTAAAATGACTAATGTGGATTGCTCAAGTGCTCAACACAATGTAGATGGGAGACAAGTGGATTCAGATAGATTAGATAGAGATGAGGCAAGATTTTGGCATTATGGTGGCATGATAAGGAGATTGTGGAGTGATTTTGGCAGAGGTTTGATGCATGAAGGAGTCTCTCTAAAATGGCTTAGAGAGGGTTTCATTTATAGATTTTCTGAAAGGAGGATGGAGGGTGAGGATTGAAAGATGAGATCAAGGGCTAGGAACAAAAGTAAATCTTTTATTCATTTTGGGAAAAGGGGTGATAAATGAGGCATGGGTGTGAAAGAATGTGAAATGAATTAAAAATTTATTTGGGGAATGGGAAATGAATTAAGAATTCATTTGGGGATAAGAGGTAATGAATGAGGATGGGTGAGGTAAGGGGTGTGTAAGAGAAGTAAATGTGATGTGTGATTTATTTAAATTTTTAATTTCGGGGATGTGGGGAATGGTGTTAAACTAGGTTTGACCACTCAAAAGAGAGGTTAGGACTAATTAAACAGAGGTTTTGCTTAATTGATCCTAAGGCTAGGATGATGTAGGCTAGGGTAGGTTAGGGTAGGTCAATTAGTAGGCTAGATCAATTAGATAACTATGATTTATCTAATTGATGAGGATTAGGGAAAAGGAGAATTGAACCAAATAAATAGTGGGAATATTTATTTGATTAATGAGGGATAGTGTTGTAAGGTCAAAGTGATAAATTAAATGAATTAATTGATCACAAGGGATAGACAGATGGTTAGGGATAAAATGATTTTATTCCATTAATAGGAGGGATAAATTGGTTTGCAAAAGCAAGTCAATTTTAGGTGTCTACAATAGGCATCAAATTTCTCTCTCTTGAGAATTTCCAACATGCAAATATTAAATGCCTCCTTACAAGCTCCTTAATGACACGTCATAACCATCATAGATTCCACTAAAGAGTATCTTCCCAAGATGAGCGCCTAGGTCTAAACATAGCCACTTACACAATAAATATTCGTCATATGTCATCATAGTATCATAGAATCAAGTATGACAACTTACAGTTGTCATAGATTCTCTTACATACACTCACCAAACATTATGACATGTGTCATACATGCTAAAAATAGCAAGTTCTCCCAAGGTACCTCCTACCCTTATTTACTCATGATTTTTGCAATTGCCAACTATAAATATCACTCCATAATTACCTATGGTGACTCTGGAATTACCATTGCCAGTGAAAGTACCACATTCTCCTTATGGGTAATTACAAATTACAAATAATAAAATTGAATAAATATGATATTGGGATTTACAAGGTTATTGGCACCTTATCCCAATATCTAAGAGTCATGCTAGCCATGAGAATGGGAATTAAGAACATCTCTAGTTTTGGGGACTCTTAGTTAGTGATCAATCAAGTCATGGAAAATTATGAGACAGAATCAAAATGACTACACCCTTATAAAGACACCATTCAAAAATTAGTTCAATTCTTCAATTTCTTTGCCATAAAATTCATACCAAGGCAAGAAAATTAGGTGGCAGATTTAATGACAATGTTAGTAGCTGTGTTCACACCTCATGCTCAACTTCAAAATTTTGTGTTCATCATATCAATATTAGGTGGACCATTGCTAGAAAGTGAAGAATAACAAAGTATCCTAATTTATGTGGAAGATAAAACAAAAATACCAACCAAGGATTATGTTGAGAATGATGAGGCCATCCTAGAACACCTGCATACCTATGACAACCTCCCACAAGTCTACCATTGTAAAAGCCCTCAAATCATCACAAAGTAAAATGAAGTACAATGAAGTAATTAATCCACTTAAATACAACATCATATTATCAAAAATAAAAAGATGTAAATAATCTGCTTAAATACAACATTCCAAAAGATAAAAGGGTCTAATCAATCTGCTTAATTACAACTTCACAATAATGAAAGTAAAATGATGTAGTTAATTCACTTAATTACAAGTAAAAAAGATAAGTCTCATAAATAAGATCCAATAAAGTCAATAAATCCTCTCAAAAGAGAATCCTCATTAATAAGAATCCATAAGAATCATTAAATCTTGCAAAATACAATCTCATCAATATAAATCAAATAAGTCATTAAATCTTACAACTCGTGTGCTCATTCTAGGTAAAAGCACTATAAAATCATACATAAATTCCTTTGACAACCATGCCATTATACATCCAATAATCATGAACAACATGTATAAATAAATTAATATGCTCATCAGTCACATGAACCAAGTGGTCCACCACCTATGAGTTGAGAGACGGGAACATGTCCCAGGTGCTTTTCCACCCAACCATGAAGTAATTACACTTCCTTGGATCCCTTCATGAAATGAAGGAAACCCAACCCTACACAAAATGTCTAGCTACCTGGAAACAACTAGCAGGAGGGAACACCTGATGCAACCTTGATGTCTGAATGTGCAATTCTAAATAATGAAAAGCATGTTGTCTTACAATAAGATGTGGCAGAGATATATATAAATAAGTTTTACTAGACAAATAAACATCTATTTCAATGTCATCTTGATTAGATCTAATCCTTTAAATAGCAACTTGGTTCAATTCCTGAAAAGAGGAAAAGCCATCTCTGATAATTCACATTCGGCATCCTAGCCCAAAAAATAACCCACTAACATTCCTAGATAAAAATCCACCTTCTTTTCCCAAGAAGTAAACAAGCAAGTAAATACATAAAATCAATGAATAAAGATCCAAAATCACCTATGACCATGTCTCTAAATCCCTTTCCCATGCATCAATAAATAAAGCACACTTTTCGATCATGCAATAATGATGAACGTCATAAGCAATATAGGTTTTGTAATCTAACTATATTATCAATTTGTGTTTACATGGTTTAAATAGATTGTAGAAACTAATGTTTTTACTTCATATCCAAATACTGTTTCATAATCCAAACAATAAAATCAAATAAAGAGGTTTGACTACTCCACTCTCATACATTGAGGTTTCATGCATACTTATGTCAAATATTATCTCTATCTTTCCTCAAGATCAAGTAAATAGAAACAATAGAATAAAACATTTAATGTTCTTCGATAAATCATTTCAAAATCCCAAAACACCAATCAGGGAAACACACTTTCCAAGCAATAATCCATTGTTTATCACATACAATTACTTCCATAACTTTTATCAATTGATATAAATTCTATTCCATATTTCAATCATAATTCACCATATAAGAGTCATTCTAATTTTTATTCAAACTTACTATCATATCTATGATAGGAACTAACTCAGTCTATTTCCATAATTTTTATAAATCAATCAAGAACCTTACTGTCATTTCTATGTTTGGTAGTTCAAAACCAAAAAAACAACCTTCATGTCATAGTTACAACAGGAACTATAGCAGAATAAAATAAAGTAAAGAATAGAGCTTTGCAAGCATCTAATATCATTCAAAGATAGGTTTCTAAAATAACATTTTGAACAACAACAATAAAGGAACAGTCAGCTACAGGAATCCCTTATCAACACCTAAGTTTTTGGAATAATTTGCATCTTGTTTTAATCATTAAGAAGAGGTTGATCCCAAATAAAGATTGATTCTATCAATATGCAAAAAGATTTACAGAGTTTACTAATATCTGGCAAATAATTATATAACTATGTCTGGGAATCTAACTATGTTTTACAATAGTATACCATACCAAGAAAGAGGTGATTTACCCAGCATAAAATAAAATAAAAAGTAAAGATCTCAGGAAGAGAATGAAATGACCAGCAAGAGGTTATGCACAAGTGGCAAAAACCAAAAAAATAAGAACAACAGAGTCAAGGGTAAGATCAACCAGAAGAAGGGTGATTATCATATCTTAAAACAAAAAATAAAATGATCAACAAACAATGAATAGAAAAGAAGTCCAACTTATTATCCCTATCATGGTTGATAAGCTTGGCAGTAGTAAATACATGCTATGGTTGGCAGTTTTAGAGGATCAGTTTCTTAGTCTAGACGCCATGTTTTTGAAAGATTAGTGGTAGTAAATTGTGAGGAATGGTTGTAATTAGAAATAGCAATGCAAGCCTGAGTCATTAACATGAAAAATTGTTTTGAGGAGACCTAGCATCCATATTAGGAGGTCAATGCCTAGTGACAAGGGAGTTAATAAAAAAACACTAGCAGTTTCCTACAACTAGGCCAACACCAAAGACCAGGAATAGGTTGTTCCAAATGCACGAATCATAGATAAGTTGGCTGGTGAAAGGAATTGATTGTAGGCCAGAAAGGTATACACACACAAGCTGATTTTTCTAAGTTTATATTGTCATTTAAACAAATTTTTAATAAATGCAAACACAAAAGAAAATACCTAGAATGTATGCCTGAAAGGAAGATGGACGGATCTACCTAGTCGTTCCTCAGTTCTGCCCACCAGTTACTGCATTCTATTCCTCTCTGTCACTTCCAAAATCAAAGGTATTGGTCGCCTATAGGTGATTTTTATTTTCTGCTAACCTCCTTTGTATTTATTCCAAATCTGACCTAAAATTGGCATTCACTATTCTTGGTTTACCTTTCCTTTTAACTAAAATTCATGTTTTGATTTCTATGAGAATCGACTATTTAAAAAGGCTCACAATTCTATTTTATTCTAAAATAACAACTATTTTAGTTAGCTTACTGCCACATGAGTGACAGTAAGTTAATTTTAATTATTTTATTCATTTTCTAAATATAATAGTACTATTAATATACTCTATTTGTTTTTATTAACAAAAAACACTCTTAATCAATCAAGAGTAATATATATATATATATATATATATATATATATATATATATATATATATATATATATATATATATATATATATATATATATATATATATATATATATATATATATATATATTCACAATTTATATAACTATTTTAAATCTAATTTAACATATTGTCTTCCGAACATCTATACTCACATAAATAGAAGCATTTGTTATCATTTATAAAATAAAACCATATATGAATAGATCCACTATTTAAAAATACAATACACCATTTAGAATATAATTTGAAAAGGCATGAATTTATGTAATCAAATCATGCATTCAAAAAAGATTTCATAACGATTGAAAATACAATATTTTGTAAATATTAAACCATCAATCACACTTATTAACCACACATTGATGCATAAAATAATCTATTTGAAAATGTATATGAAACTACATGAGTGTGTGATTGCATCAGGGTTAACCATTCCAAACAGTTCTTTCCAAGTGGCTAGAACACCTCTACTTCAACCATGTTCTCATCTTTGATGAGTGCTTGCATTCATTTGTACTCAACTTGAAGTCAATAGGTTAGTGCCTCAAGACATAGCTGAAGCAACATTATAATCACATTGATAATATCTAATATTTAAATCAATTTTTCCAATTTTCACCAATATAACTTTATGATAATTACCTTCACACACATGGAACTTACTTGAGGTAAAACAATCATGGTAAATGTTCAATAATAATTTAGTCCATAAAAACAAGACGTGACAACCACAAGAAATGATCCATGCTCTTTCCCCATCCTGATGATTATTTTGGAGATAAATTAGAAGTTCTCCAAGTAGACAAAAATTTAGAATTAGCACTAGTACCCTAGAAGTTTGAAGGACACCCTTTATTGACTGGTGATATAGATGATGTCAACATAGGAACCGTCGAAAAACCAAGGATGTTGAAATTGGGGGCGGATTTGGATGAAGAATCGGAAGAGTACATTGAATTCCTCATTGAATTCCTTGATATTTTTTATTGGAGATATGCAAACATGCCTGGGTTAG
This sequence comes from Cunninghamia lanceolata, assembly GCA_027924645.1. Classification (NCBI taxonomy): domain Eukaryota; kingdom Viridiplantae; phylum Streptophyta; class Pinopsida; order Cupressales; family Cupressaceae; genus Cunninghamia; species Cunninghamia lanceolata. The sequence goes on along the minus strand of BSBN01001807.1, from coordinate 16,547,571 downwards.
AACTGAAAGTTGTAGTGCATAATCTGGTAACAAAACTAGATGTGAAACCCATAAAGAAAAAACTAAGACCCATAAAACCCCAAGTAACTGAAATGATAAAAGAAGAATTGAAGAAATTGTTGAATTTGGAGTGTATCAAGCCTGTAGATTACTCAGATTGGGTATCTAACATCATTCCAGTCCTAAAGAAGAATGCCAAAATTTGAATATGCCTTAAATTTAGGGATAACAACCAAGCTTGTCCTAAAGATGATTTTCGCCTACCATCCATAAATGAGATTGTTGATTCAATTGTGGGATATGAAGTGCTTTCCCTCATGGATGGGTTTTCAAGGTATAATCAGATTAAAATCTTAGAGGCTAACTAGAATAAAACAACATTCATCATATCTTGGAGAACTTTCTATTATGTAGTTATGCCTTTTGGATTAAAAAACATAGGAGCCACTTATCAAAGGGCCATGACTCATATCTTCCATGATCTCATCCACAAGATAGTAGAAATAAACATTGATAACTTACTTGCCAGATCTAAACAATGATCAACACATGTTGAAGATCTTTATAAGATCTTTACTAGATTACATGAATACAAGGTATGATTAAACCCAGAGAAGTGTGTTTTCAAAGTTAAAAGAGGCAAACTATTAGGTTTTATAGTTTCATGAAGAGGGATAGATCTAGACCCCGCTTATGTAAAATCGGTGCTAAATTCCACCCTGCAAACTAGTAAAATTACAGTGAGAACCTTCTTGGGGCAACTAGGTGTGATAAGACATTTCATACCAAATATGACTTTTAAAATTCACCCCATCAATTAGCTATTAAAGAAACAAGACAAGATAACTTACATGATAGATTGTCAAAACGCCTTTGAACAAGTGAAGTTCCTGTTAACCCCACTGACACTTATGCCACCTAGACATGGCAAACCCTTCATCCTTTATTTTAGATCCACGAATATTTCAATAGCTTGTAGGTTGGCTCAAGAGGATGATGATGGGAGAGAAAAGGGAATATACTTCACTAGCCAAACATTATTGGAATATATGAGAAAAAATACACCCAGGTTAAGAAGGATTGTTTGGCCATAGTGTTTTCTACTAGGAGATTGCAACATTATATGATGAATCAAGAAACTAGAGTTATAATATGATCAGAGCAACTAAGAACTTTCTTAAACCAACCAATGTTGTCCAGAAGGGCAAGATGATTCTTTACATTACTGAGCAAATTCAAGTTTATAAATGTCAATTAGAAATCCATCAAAGGACAAGTAATAGTTGATTGGTTAGTAGATAATCCAATTCCTCAAGAAGAGGAAATAAATGTAGACTTCCTAAATGAGGAGATCTATGCAATCAACCTTGAAAAATACACTTCCTCATACTAGTACAGAGACATTGTGAACTATTTAGCGAATAAGACCTATCCTACATGACCCCTTTGGGAAAAAGATGCTTACACATCCTTGCTATGAGATATGTATTGATAGATGACATGTTATATCGAAGAGCCCTAGATGGTATTTTACTTCATTGTGTGGATAAGGAGGAAGCACATCAAATTTTAGAGGAATACCATAGTGAAATCTATGGAGGACACTTTGATGGTCATGCCACCGCAAGAAAAATACATCGACTAGGATACTTATAGCCTTGTTTAGAGGGAGATGCTATAAAATTCATAAAAAGGTGTCCAAATATCAAATTTATGCACATGTGCATTAGACACCTACATGAGATCTAGAACCAATAGTTACTCCTTGGCCATTCTACACTTAGGGATTGGACCTAGTGGGTAAAATTTCTCTGCCATCAACTGATCGACACTTGTATATCATCATGACCACTAAATACTTTACCAAGTGGGTGGAGGAAATACCTTTAACCATTTTTTAGGAGCAGTGATCACCAAATTTATCTTGAATCAAATCATATGTAGGTTTGGGATTCCTCAAGTAATAGTGACTAATAATGCTTCTTCATTTAAAAATCCACAAGTACATGAATTATGTAAGAAATTCCACATTATTCACAACTCAACCTCAGTGTACTACCCACAAGGAAATGTTTAGGTTGAGTCAACTAATAAGATGATCAAGGAAATCCTGGTAAAAATTGTAAAATATTCTAAAACAAATTGGAACTTACAATTTTATCCTGCTCTATGGGCTTATAGGACTAGTGTGCATATCCTGATTGGAATGACATCGTACACCCTCACTTTTGGATCAGAGGCTATCTTACTATTAGAAGGTGAATTACATAGTTTGAGGGTTTCCTTACAAGGATTGTTAGTCAATGAAGAGTACCATGCAGTGAGATTAGTCGAATTAGAGATGATTAATGAGAGGTGACTAAGGGTAGTGCAAAGACATGATTCTTACCTCACTTGGATAAAGAAACAATATAATAAGAAAGTGGTGCCAAGACACTTCCAGTTGGGAGACCTAGTATTCAAAATTGACAATCTAACTGATAAAAGAGTTAGAGAAGGATGTAAATTTAGACAGGCAATTGGATAGGACCATACATGGTCACGGAAGATGTTGAAAATGGTGCATATCTCTTGTGCATAATGGAAGGTGAAGAATTTTGTGAGATAGTTAAAACCTTTCACCTTAAGAAATAGTATGTCTAAAAAAATTATAAAATATAAAAATACAAAAAAAGTCAAATTATTTGAAAAATCCCAAAAAAAATCAAAAATTCTGCACTTTTTCATTTTGTTCCACATGCATCTCTATGAGGGACATGCTCTTGTTTGATTTTTGTCTTAGTAAGGAGTCTAAGATTACTTAGGTATAAATTGATCCTTTCTACCTTTGAGATCTCCTGTATTCACAATCATTGTTATTATTCCCTTATCACATTCCCTAATGATTCTAATCAAAGCCTAGCTCTTAGCTCTAAACTAGTCCCGGTCTTAACAATCCATGCTATGAGTCTATGCAAAGTCAATCTTCAAACCTATAGTACTCAATAGAAGCTTGCAAGTAGACCTCCCTATTCCTCCTTAGTAAAAGGGAAGTCCAACTTGATAGTATAACTTTTGGCCGCACTCAGCCTCTTATCTTTCCTGACCAAAAATGCTAAGAGGATCATAACTCTACAGGAAGAAATCTAAAATATGAGTGAATATAAAAAATGAGTGATAGAAAAAGAATAAGAGTAGCAGCTGAATATCCAAAACATCCAAGCATCTAGAAAGTCTCAAAGCATCCCAACAATAGCAATCAAAAACCAAAAAAAAAAAAAAAGAGTAAAAAAAAAAAGAAAGAAAAAAGAAAAAAAGGAGAGTGCAAAGAGAGAAGATTGTTGATGTCTATACTCTTGAGTGGAGATAAGTCTAAGCTCAAAGCTACGAGAGTGACACCTATTAGAGAAAGTGAGGTACTGTTCAGTAGAAAATTGGATTTGTTAGTGTTTTAGTGTTTTGATGTTTAAATCCTCCTCTCCGCTATACATTCAAGGATCTAGAATCAAGTAGTGAGCACTAGCATACCCTAGGTTACTGTCTGATGTAGGGAAACTTGGATTAGGGAATTTAATTATCAATTTTCCTTCTTCTATGCTCAATTGACCATTAAAACCCTAATTATGCAAATACGGCAACAAATTGACGAATAACAGAAAAAGCTCTTGCAAATAGGAGTAAAATAGAAAATCACATAATACCTATTTTTAGGGTTCTGAGGTAGAATAGTCGGGGACACTAAAGTGGGCACCCAAGTCCAAGGTACCAATTTCTTTGTGGGATCTATACCTCCTTACAACATTGATCATCCTTGTAACTCCTGTTTCTGGTAATTCAACTTCGGAGGACACTAGAGCGAGCACCCAAGTCCTGGAAACGCTCTAATGTCCTACTTCTCTTCAAATCCTGAATCCTTGATGCCTACCAATCCTTCTTGCAACTTCACTTTTCCCAAATGCAACACCTATAACCTGTAATCACAAGACTTGGTTTGGGGGTTGTGGTGTTTAGAGGCTTGCCTCAGTCAAGGCCCAGAGGACATTTAAGTCTCCAAACACCGTTGTTAGATAAAGAGTGCATGCCCTTATGAGGCAGAGGCAAAACCAAAGGAATTGATAATGAAAACACAATATAATGTCACCTTGTAGTGAAGCTCTCATGGAAGGAAGATGCTCTTCATTCCATGAGGAAATTGATGCTTAAATCTATAAACAAACACATAAACCACACAAGTCTACTCTTGCAACACAATGAAAGGCTTGAATCACCTTGAGAACATAATAGCTTGCTAGTAATCATCTAGTTGAAAATCTAGTTTACAAATGAATGCCTAAACATGCGTTTATATGCAACTACAAGCACTCCTACCAAGATTTCAAAAATTAAAACTTACCATGTCAGCAAAAGGACCAAATAACTGTCATAAACTGACACTTAAATTTTGGGCCAGACCCAAAACAGGGTAGGACTAGGGCACAGGCGAACAAGTCCTCCCCCTATTTTGGGCAGGGTTAAGGTCAAGGGGTCCTCCTAGGTCCACTTTGCCATGAAACCTAGGCCTCATTCTATCGAGATGTCAAAATATGAACTAAGATGTCCTAAATGCATGCAAAAGACCCAGGAGCTAAACCTTATGAGGTAAAATCCCCCAAGGGGACATTTTTCGATGTTACATTTAACCCCCACTTTAATGTATGTATAAACGCAAGGCTAGTACATGGATTAAAGTAAGCTCACAAACACAGCAAACATGTCAAGCACGGAGAAGACATGCCAATCACATAGAAGATAGTAATAGACACGTAAAACATGGAGAAGACAATTACAGTCATGCAGAACACGGAGAATATAGTTAATGCATAGAAGACACATTAATGCACGGAAGACGGGCATGATCTTTTTTCTTTTCTTTTTCTCATATATATGAAATGCAAATGTAAGTACTGGAAAGTAAACAAACCTCCCATAATACAGGATGCACTACCCCAGGGTGCACGTCTCTATATATATGGAGCAACACACACACAAGACATGCAAAACCTCTCAAAATGCAAGAAGCACTACCCGAAGGCATTGGTCTCTACATATGAGGCAACAAACATGCCACACAAAACAAGCACGCCATAATACACATACTTGAAGACACGGAGAAAACATAGCAGACAAGTGATGGAGTGTACCTATTTCTTGGTCCAACACCATCTCAGGAACATTACAGGTACACACTGACGATTGGGCTTCACCACAACAATCGCCGAAGACACACTTAAGGGTTGATTTAGTCATAGAACTGCTCCTTGCCTTCGCAAAAGACTTTTGAGAATGACAGGATGATGCAATGTGCTCTGAGAAATACACCATCCCCACCTTCGCAAAAGGATTAAGATAAAAAAAGATATACGTGATATCCTACCTCTACAGAGGGCTTACATGATTGATTGACTGATTGCAAACAAACTCAAGATGCACGATGCACTACCCTGGGGTGCAAATCTTTGCATCTGAGGTCAAACACATTTCTAACATCTATAACAGACTGCTTACCATATATATTTCCCCACCTTAAGGTAGTTGATATCATGCATCAATATCAAGCATGTTAAGGTAGGAATAAAACACACAAGGGAACACTGACTTTCACAAAGCCCAAGCCCCCCAGAGGTGACATGTACTTTACGATCAGGAAATGTTCCCACAAACACATCCTTGCAAGAAAGATGTTAGTGTCTACAAGATCATGATAAATAACAACATTGATGCATATGATTAACCACACAAAGAGCCAAGGTTATACCATGAATCCAGAGTTCAAGGATAACCATAGGTCTATATCACGAAGCTCTCTGAATCAAGTACCACCAAGGCTAGATTCAAAGACAAACAAAGGTGCATGAAGTAGTAGTATTGTTAAGATTTGTAAATGCGACAAGAACATCATCAAATTCACTACGCAGAAAGAATGAGTGCTTCCACTAGCCAAGCATCGAATAAAATATACAACCCCATCTTCATATTAGGAACTAAGTCCATTTGTTGATTGCTCTCGAAAGGGACACTATCCGCATCAGTATGAATGTTTGTCGTCATCTGCCCACTAGATAGAAACACTAGAGGAAGGGAAATAATAAATAAGAGAGGAGAAACAAGTGCCTTAGGGACAGTCACGTAAGAGGGTGCCCCTAAGTCACCAACTGTGACGCTATGTCCATAAGACACAACACACAATAATGAAATCAGAAAGAGGAAATATAGAAGAATGATAATACAAATAGAAGGTCACAACAGAGGTGGTCTCCTGGTATCCCGAACCTTACAAGAGAGTCAAGGGTCATCCCAGGAGGCCTAAACAAGACATAACACATCACAGGGGAAGCACATCGTGAGAGAAATAAAGGGTTAGAAATACTTACCTGGTAGCACCATCGTTAAGAACATACACATTTAGGATATCTCTCATGTTGTTTTGATCTTGTAGAATTAACATTAAATTTAGGATGACAAGAAGCATTCTTTTCTTTAAAAGGATTATATCCAATGCCACTTGAGTAATGTGTTGAAGCAAATTCTGTAGATACTCAAATCCCTTGCTAATTTACACCACATCCCTTACCTACATATTCACAATTGTTATAAAGGATTTTAAATCCTTGACCATAAAGGGATGTCATTTCCTTAGAAGATGGTGAAGCCTCATAGGTCTCGTAATTTGTGGTATAAATGAGAGTATTGTTTTTATTTTCTACCAAGGGGATTTTAGGTTTCGTAGGGGCTTCAAAATATTTCTTAGGTGAGATTGATGCCACTTTTGATGTGTCAAGGCTATTAATTTTATATTCCCCTATACTGCAAGGATTAAAATCCAATGAACCCCAATCATCACCAACAAGTGCATTCAATGGTTGAGAGTCTTGCACAACATTATTCAGGGCTAGAGGCATTGATGAACCAGCTCGTAAAGTTTTAAGCTCATATGATTGTAAGCTAGTTTTTGTTTTTCAATGTGTAAGCAGTTATCTGGTTCAGGATCGGCATGAATAGTATTAAGTTTACCTTTGGATATAAATTTGATTGAACAATGCAAGGTGGAAGAAACTGCCCCCAATGCATGAATCCAAGGTCTACCAAGAATCATGTTGTAATATAAAGAACAAGGCATGACATGAATCGGAGTAGGCACAAGCATAGGTCCTACTTGTATAGGTAGAGTTATAGTGCCCATGGATTGTCATCTAGCATTATCAAAGCCACAAATGTTAATGCCATTTGGTTTTATTTGTGATATGTTAGCTTTAATCTTGTCTAGTAGGTCAATGTTACAAACATTAAGAGTTGATCCATTGTCAATCATAACTCGTTTTACCAATGTTTTATTTATTATGATACAGATCATAAGTGGATCATATTGGTTTTGAACTTCAATTGACGGTAATTCCTGTGGTTGAAAGAGAATATCTATTTTTGTCACATGCATACTATCCAATATGGTTGCTACATCATTAGGCTTAGCAGTAGGTGGGATAATCACCTTTTGCAAAGCTTCTTGGAGCATTCCATGGTATGTAGGTGATGTTTGTATTAAATCCCAAAGAGAGATCTTAGCCAGAGTAGCATGAAGCTATTCGACAAGATCATACTCTTGACCACTTTTATGAGTAAGATGAGGTGGTGGAGGGAGCATAGGTTGAGAACAAGGAAGAGAGATAGGCACATGCGGTGCTTGGTTACTTTGCTTGTTATTACAGGTGTTGTATGTGTGAGTAATCACATTGTGATGTGGTTGTTGTAACACATTTTGAACACCTTGAACCGTAATCACTAGCTATAAGCAAGAAGGTGCATTAGGTGCCCCCCACACAATCATCTTAGGAATAGTGCTACCAAGTCTATTAATAAGTATCGAATTAACATTGTTTCCCTCTTGATTACACCCAACATCCATCCCTAAAGTATTTAATGTGAGAGACCTTTTCTTATCCACTTATGCTACATCTTGGCCAGGGAGAGCAATGGGATGAGAGTAAGGTACATCATCATCATCATCATACTCTATGGTGGAAAAAGGCATTTCACTCTCATCTTTCTCACGAGTGTTCCTAGAGATGAATATGGTTAAACCTTCTAATATCAAAGGATGTTCACTCATGAGGATTAGGAATTTGTCGAAATCAAGATCTTTGATAGATGCATGCAGAGATACCATAGAAAAATGACATGAAGGTGCCATTGCATTGTTTTCAATGCAAAATTAGATTTTAAAAGCTTTTCAAATTTGATGCAAAAGACAAGTACAAAAGTGAAAGGAAGCTAGGTGTGCGGAAAATGCTTCCTACACTAATCTAATGAGGAGAGGGCTATGCAAATCCAACTTTATTCTAACTATTATAGCAATGTTAAACCATTAACATGAGATATTGCAACAAAACACAAGAACCAAAAAGAAGATAGAAGAGAGAGAGATAAGATATACGTGGGGAAAACCCTTACGAGTGAAAAACCCCACACTCCAAAACACAGCTCAAATGTATTACAGTAAACAATAATAGATTACAATATAGTTTCAGAGCCAATGCTCTTTCAGGAGTCTTTGAATGTCGAATCTAGATAAATTCTGGCAGCATAATAGTACTTGTACCAAAGTTGTCTATCTCCCATCCAAGCATCTGTTTATATAGAGTTTACAAGGCAAATATGGAACCTTCTAGAGATGGGTGTCCATCTTGGACTCATGCCCCAAAACCCATGCCTAAGGACACTTGTCCAACATCCCATCCTGAAGTGGGCACCTGGTCCCAAGATAGGTTACGACAAATGCTCTTACGCACCTTATAGCTGTCATAGAATTCATCATACACTGACTAAAAATATCATATTCCTTTTACATGTCATAACCTCCCTTGACCGCCCAAAGATGCCTTTCTCTCGTGCAAAGATACTCACCAACACTTGTCATTAATTAAAAATTGTTTGAGGTTTCGAGGGCATTGCCCCCGAGCCCCCACGAGGGCACTACCCCTCGACCCCGCCCTGTACCATGACAGGGATCACACCAGGGGCACTACCCCTGGACCCCGCAAGGGGCTACGCCCCTTGACCCTGTCTTGGGGGCGCTGCCCCCAAACCCCCGTTAATTATTCAAGGGGGAAACCGCAACTGCCAAAGTCACCAAAATTTACCCTGCTGTATATACACGAGGTGCTAACTATGCCAACTCAACATGGGATAAATAAATACAACATTAGGAATTTTCAAAGGTTGAGACACTTTAATTCCCAACAAAAATAATGTATGAAAATGACTTAAAATGCTTGCTTCTTTGGTACTTTCTCAATGTAAATAAGTGAAACAAAGGGTGTTGTAAGGATTTTGATCAGGGGAAGCAAGTTATATGTCTGATATTAGTCCAAAATAGAAATAAAATCCTTCCCAACACACTCTTGATGTAAATCCAAGATAATGCCAAGTTGAAATATAGTGAAAATATGTCAAAATAGGCATTGTTTTCACCAAAACTCAATACAAAAGAGCATAACAAAGGGTGTTGTGAGGAAAATGATAATGGACAGAAAATAATATTAGTAATAGCAGTCACTTAGTGCCAAAATACCCAACACAACATGCTTTTAGTGCCACTTAAGGTCAAACCCTAGTGAAAATATAGCAAAAATAAGCTATTTTTCACGGTTTTTCAACTCCAAGACCTAGTAAAAGGGGTGTTGTAAGGAGTTTTAGGAGGTAAAGAAAATAATATCAATAATATTAGTCACCTCAATCCATAAAATTGATCACAACACACTTGGAGTGTAGACTAGGTCAAACCCTAGGGCAAAAATAGCCAAAATGTGTAGTTTTCCGCAAAATTTTCACTACAAGAGCCCGATAAAAGGGTGTTGTGAAGCTTTTTATGATGGGAAGAAAATTATTACCCTGATAATAGAAAATTAATGCAAAAATACTTTTCACAACATGCCTATGGTGCAATTTTTAGAGAGTCGATAAGGCCAAATTTAGTGAAAATCGTTGTTTTTGAAGCCCTAGGTTTGAGATCTTGGGACAAAATGCTATGTGAATGTTTTAAAGTCTAATTTATGATGGAAATGAATTACTCTTATATCTTAAAATAATTTTCAAGCTTGAACATGCAAAATGCCAATGCAAATATAATAAAAATGCATGAAAATTGCTAGTTTTTTTGTTGAAATTTTCTATGCAAAAATGCAAATATTTTAAATCTAAATGCAAACTTACACTAAAATGAAAGACTACAGCCAAATGAAAATTTGAATGAGCCTCTAAAATTAGTAGAAAAATCTAAGAAAAGATTTTTCTACTAACCCTAGATTTTGGAATTACTAGGTTTAATGAAAATTGTCAAAATTTCTACAAAAGCCTAGCAATTTAATGATGAAAATGCAATGAAAATTTCTAAATTCTTGTGTTTTTTCTGTAGTTTATATCAGATCTAATGCAAAAATCATGAATTAGGAAAAATTAGAAAGAATTGATGTAATTCAGTAAGTCAAACAATGCAATTTTTTTTGAATTTTTCAATTTTTTTGAATTATTCTTAATACAATAAAATGAAAGACTACATGAATGAATGAATGAAATCCAAATATAAAGACACAAACTTATCAACTTGCAATTTAAGTCCAAAAACATGGGTTCACCAAAATGTTTAGTGGAAAATTAGACTTGTTAATGTTTGTGTTTTGATGTTTAAATCCTCCTCTCCACTATACATTCAACGATCTAGGGTTGAGTGGCGAGCACTATCATACCCTAGGTTGTTGTGTGATGTAGCGAAACTTGGATTAGGGAATTTAATTATCAATTTTCCTTCTCCTATGCTTAATTGACTATTAAAACCCTAATTATGCAAATACGGCAACAAATTTATGAATAACAGAAAAAAGCTCATGCAAACAGGAGTAAAATAGCAAATCACAGAATACCTATTTTTGGGGTTCTGAGATGGAATAGTCGGGGACACTAGAGCAAGCGCCCAAGTCCAAGGTACTAGTTTCTTTGCAGATCTAGACCTCCTTCCAAGACTGATCAGCCTTGTAACCCCTATTTCTGGTAATTCAACTTCAGAGGACACTAAAGCGAGCACCCAAGTCCTAGAAATGCTCCAATGTCCTACTTCTCTTCAGATCCTGAATCCTTAATGCCTACCAATCCTTCCTGCAACTTCACTTTTCCCAAATGCGACACCTCTAACCTGCAATAACAAGACTTAGTTTGGGGGTTGTGGTGTTTAGAGGCTTGCCTCAATCAAGCCTTGGAGGACATTTAAGTCTCCGAACACCGTTGTTAGATAAAGAGTGCATGCCCTTGTGAAGCAGAGGCAAAAACCAAAGGAATTGATAATGAAAACATAATATATGTCACCTTGTAGTGAAGCTCTCATGGGAGGAAGATGCTCTTCATTCTATGAGGAAATTGATGCTCAAATATGCAAACAAACACATAAACCACACAAGTCTACTCTTGCAACACAATGAAAGCCTTGAATCACCTTGAGAACACAATAGCTTGCTAGTAATCATCTAGTTGAAAATCTAGTTTACAAATGAATGCCTAAACATGATTTTATATGCAACTACAAGCACTCTCGCCAAGATTTCAAAAATCAAAACTTACCGTGTCGACAAAAGGACCAAATAACGGTCATAAACTGACACTTAAATTTTGGGCCTGACCCAAAATAGAGCAGGACTATGGTGCTAGCGTCCAAGTCCTCCCCCCTATTTTGGGAAAGGTTAAGGTCAAGGGGTCCTCCTAGGTCCACTTTGCCATGAAACCTAGGCCTCATTCCATCGGGATGCCAAAATATGAACTAAGATGTCCTAAATGCATACAAAAGACTTGGGAGCTAAACCTTATGAGAGAAAAGCCCCCAAGGGGACATTTTCTAATGTTACAGGTACAAAGAACACACACACACCAACTGAGCAATATTAGGAGTCTAGCTATCTTTAGGGCCATCTTCTATTTTGGAGCCTTTTCCTTTACCCCAAGTCTATCTTGTGGGCCATCCTTTTATCTAAGTCTTGCGAGTGCTAATAAAATTTGTTGCTTATCTAAGTTGAAAGGTTATTAATGTGTTTTTATTTCTAGATAAGGATTAGTGTTTACCCTTTAGCAAAGTCCAAAATTCAAAAGCATTTCATCTCCTCCCCATTCCTACTTGAGTCCCTAATCCTATCCCAAAGCTTAATGTGTCTCCTATACCAAGATAATGTACAATCACCCGAGTCAAAAATTTTACTAAAGAGTGGTCACATTCTTTGTTCCATCATGCATTCATCATGTCAAAAAAAATAAATAAATAAATCAAAAGTAATAAGTTTATGTCATAACTCATGAAATTTCATAGGATTAGAATTGTATTGTATTTCCTCATATGCCCCTACATTTCATACACTGTATACATTCCATATATTCTAAAAAAAGACCAAATACATTGCATAATCATTTTGCATCCATTGTTAGGTTTTAAAGATCAAGATAACAAAGGTTCTAAACAATTAATGTGCACAAGAGATAAGCAAAGATGACAAGTGTGATTTTAAGAACAATTCCATTGATTCATCAAATATGTAAGTACAAGTCATTACAACAAGGTGAGAAATAGAGCTAGGGACAAAATGCTCTCAAGAGATATGTGTCTCCCCATGAAAAGGGGCAAAATAGAAATATAAAGACCCTATATATTCTTAGGGACAACTCTGATCAATTGAGCCTTTGGGGTTCTTACTCCTTGGCCTCCTACGACTACTATAGTATTTGAACCTTTGTGGGTCCTATAAAAAAGAGAAGAGATCCTTCTAGGAGCACGTGAAGGACCACATGAGGCCTAACTAAAAATTTCAAGGTTATCCATCTTTTGAAGGATAGAATTCTTGGCATGAAGCATAGTGATCTGAGCTCACATAGAAACAATCTCTCAACTCACATGGTAAGAAGGAGAAAGAATATCTGTATGATGACCAGCTCGAGAAGGAAGATGAGCATCAACAAGAAGTGACTCTCATGAATGGCCAATGGTGGGGAGTAGAACATATAATGAAGAATCATGAAAGAGATCCCTCCATCCCTCAACAGTACCTAATAAGAAATAAAAAAAGGAAGGGTCAAACAACAGTTGAGTTCATGAAAATAGGGGAGTAAGAAAAAAGAAGAATATAAGAAAGGATTCTTATGAGGGTCACCCTCTTCCCATGAGGGATCATCTAATGCAAGACCATGTGTGGAAGGTGCATCTACCTCCTCATTAGAAGTAATCTCTTTATCCTCCCCTACAGTGGCATCATCATGCTCCTCTCCCTCAGGATTATAATCATCATCAAAAGAATCAAAATCTGCCACAACTATCAATCTCCTAGATTTAGGTCCTCTCTTTCCCCTCTATCTACGACTCATGTCATGAAGCACTCTAGTGATCAAAACACCAAGAGTCAAGGGATTCCAAGTAATCGTCCTCTACTCAGCATCGCCCATATCCTGGATCAATCTATAGAAAACAACAACTAGGGGAAATCCTCTGGAAAGTTATCTCCTAACTTCTACAGGACTCACTCAATGTGGTGTGTCTTGATGAAACCATTCCTATCTGATAATTGGAACACACCCCTACAAATGTATTGGATCTATCTATCACCAGGACATAATCCCTCCATGTCAACATAAGGATCATTAATCATGTCAACATCTATGAGAGTTGCTACCACACATTACCTAGCATCAAAATGACCAAGTTGACCCCAATGTGTGGCCCTCAGTAATATAGGATTAGGAAGTGGCACTTCTCTCTGAAATGGTCTAATGTGCTTATAAATCCATGTCATAATTAGAGAAGAGTGGCTAAAAGAAAGTGCCCCTCATCGTACAATACAATAGAAGTCTTGATAAACCATAGCTAGGATATTGACTCCCCATGCAAACATAGTGCCCTGCACCACACATTGAATAATTGGTGGCCAGCACAATCTAAGTCGAGTTGACCCCTTATCCCCTAATAAATTTGAAGCAATCAAGCCAATGAGGAATTTCCTTAGAGGAGAAATTAGTAAATGTAAAACTAAAGTAAGCTTTACCCCTATCTACTCGTTAGGATGAGTCACTCCCATAATAGATTCCCAAACCTCTTTCCCTCCAAAGAATTCACTCTTAGGTAGGATAAGTGGTTGTCCTCTCACAAGGACTCCAAGAATGTGATAAACATCATATAAGGTGATAGACCGTTCCCTTGAAACCTACAAGAATCTAAAGGTGTTCCTTTCGGGACCCTAGTAAGTCATAATATCATAGCAAATGTGAGATGTGAGGTGAACAACTAGAACATGACATATCATGTCTAGCCTCACTCTCTTCAAGATAGTGTGATCCCATGAAGTTATGGCCTCAAAAGCATTAGGAAGCCACAACTTCTTATGACTAGAATTCCATCAAATGCACATATTCTATCAAACACAAAGAATGTTGTGTTAGATCTCATTAAACTAAGAAAATCCAAAAAAAGAAACATATATTCCTTAGAAAATTGCAATAAAATGAGAAGTTTAGTGTTGGAATTAGTGAAAAATGGAGTAACAAAAAACATCACAAAATAGAAGACTTTAGTTGGAAACATATTGGCTAGGTCACCCCTTTCACTAGGTCAAATCCCTTGGGTGACCCTGATGTCCAACAAGATCCCCTCTGGGCAACCCTGTTGAATAGTTAGATCCCCCTCAGGTGACCTGACCTGGAAAAAGCGATGACCCATGGGTGACTATATCCCATGCCCCAACATGCAAAAACCCTCACAAAGCCCCAAAATTTTCACTTGATTTAGACAAACAAAAATCATATACACAATAAAATGAAGAAACTAACACAATGCAACAAAAAAAATTGAACAAATGAAAATCTTTTGAGAAAAATTCACCAAAATGCAAACTAGGGTTTAGAAAGAGATTTTTCACTTTATACCTACCTAATTCTCAATGGGGGAAAGATTTTTTTCCATCTTTGTGATCATCTCGATGATATATTTTCAACAACTAGTCGTGTGCATGATTACATCACCATTTGACTCCTTTTCAACAATTTCCTCCACTCTTCTTCTTCTCTCTTAGCTTAGTTTCATTTTGTGCATTTAGAAGTAATTTCTAGTTTTTGTAGTATCTTTTCATCCTCATTTTGCATGCTCTCATCCCTACAGGTCTCCTTGACGAAGCAAACAACTAGGTGAACTTGCGAGTCGATTTATGGTATGTTTGTTAATTTTGACTTTATTGCTTATTTTAAATATCTTAAATGTTGAACTAATAATAGTTATTGCAAGTACCACTACAGGAAATTGACAACAAGCAAGGGCAAATATATGCAAGCACTAAAAATAATCCTAATCACATACATGGAAGTGTAAATATATTTCCCTCTTAGGAGCGCTCTTGTTGGTGACACGTGGAGATCAGTTCCACAAGCTTCATAATTTCTTCTTATTTCCAACTTTTATTCACTTTCCCCTTTGTTGACATTTCTTCTTGTGCTTGTTTGACCTTTCCTACATAGCTATTTTTCATCATAATGAGCTAATTCCACCTTCCCTATGTTTGTTTCATGCCACTCCACCCTTTAGAGGCCTTAAAATGACCTCCTAGACCAAACCCGTCTTTCAAAATTGACTTAACTTTTGTCGTTTCTAGATCCCCCCTGTTATTTTTGGATCCCCCATGGGTCTCCCATGGGTGACCCTACTAGTGAAAGGGGAATCCTATTTAAATTGTCTTTTTGACTTCTCTTAAGAGGTAGATTGCTTCTCCCCCCCCCCCCAAGATCATTTTCCAACCCTTAGTTTTTACCCATCCTCTAAGGGTCTCCCATGGGTTGCCACCCATGGGG
Source organism: Cunninghamia lanceolata (assembly GCA_027924645.1). Classification (NCBI taxonomy): domain Eukaryota; kingdom Viridiplantae; phylum Streptophyta; class Pinopsida; order Cupressales; family Cupressaceae; genus Cunninghamia; species Cunninghamia lanceolata. Next base: position 16,531,701 of record BSBN01001807.1, on the reverse strand, counting down.
GATTTGACTGGTGAAAGGGGCAACCCATGGGTGACCCTATCATGTTTTAATGTGCATGTTTCTCTTTAATCCAAGCCTCAAAAAGCTCTATTTTTGCTCCAGTTTGCATGAAATTTTGACCCTAACATAGACTAAACTATTCTTATCCCATCCATCACTCTTAATCATTCATAATTAGCTCTATTGATATATTCTTATCACCTCTTCAACTCATGCAAACCCCGTATTCTCATCCTGTGATAAGATTTCATAGCTTCATCACTCCCTAATTATCCCAGTCTTCTCTTCAATCAAACATGTTAACTCATGAATCAAGAGAGTTAACTCCCCAATCATCCCCACCTACCATGAGCCATTCCATCCTATAAATACCCCCTCCCTCAAGAAATAAGGGAGGCAAAGTTCATAATTGCAATAGTGATAACTTTAAGGAAACCCCCCCTAAAAAACCTATAAAATCTTGGTGAATCCTAGCTAAGTGCTATAATTTCTCTGGTGAATCTTTCCTTTTTTTGAAAAAATATTAATTTTCCTGGCAAATCTATGCACATTATTAGAATTTTTTGTAAAATTCTGGCGAATCCTAATAAATAATTGGTAAAAAAAAAATTACAATGGTGAATCCTAGTGAATAATTACTAAAGAAATTAATTACAATGGCGAATCTTTGCTTTAAAAATTTTCATAGTTAATTGGTGCAATACCCCAATATATTTTTTTATTTTTTGTAATGTTGAAGCAGGGGCTTGGGGGTGGCAGCCACCGGCAAGGTCAAGGGGTAGTGCCCCTTGTGGGGGTCAAGGGGGCAATACCCATTGCGGGGGTCAAGGGGCAATGCCCCCTCGCGGGGTTCAGGGACAACACACATGGATTAAATATTTTTAAAATATATCACTTTAAAATAAAGACTAAAATAAAAGTTCATTTGTTACCATCGATTACCTTTTTAATCAAATTGTTGTGATTCAATTTCGTGGCACTCTATGCATGTGCCTTTGAGAAGGATTGCTGAGGCCCAGAATTTGTTTTGGGCCACATGATTAGATAATCGTGTGGCCCAAAACAAATTTTGGGCCTCAAAAATCCTTCTCAAAGGCGGCACATGCATAGAGTGTCATGGAATTGAACCACAACCATTTGATTAAAAAGGTAATCAATGGAAACAAATAAAAGCCCTTTTCAAAGCAAAAATATCCCAATAATTAAGTGAGAATTCATTATTAATGGCAATATTGACCTAAAATTAAAATGGAAGGTTCGTATAATATTAATGGCAAATATAATAAAGATTTGTAATTACATTATAAACTACTGGTGAATCATCTCCAATGCCACATAATTTACCTAGTGAATCAGCTTGATTTATTAGTTTAAAAAAATAGTGCATTGGCAAATTAACCAAGACTAAATTAAATTTCTGTAAAAATTAGGCATTTTCGTCTCCTATAGAGCTCATACTATTTGCCATTTTTGGAGGCCCTAATTTCAACTACTCACCAATTGGCCAAGATTTGCCACAAAAAAAATCCTTGTTTACAATTAGATGTGATGATTTGACATCATGTTATGAGTTATATCACATTGGGTGGTTTATGTTGCTATGGCTATTATTATGTGGAGTAGGTACACCTAATGTTTGACTTGAATGTGAAAGTGCAACATTATCCCCAATAGTTTTTATATTAGAGATGGTCCTCTTGGGTTAAAACATGTTTATTAACCTCTATCTCACTTGATTTCAGTGGTGATTCTAGAATTTGCATGTTGTGCAAACCTATATAGTGTGCGTGTCATTTGTGTATCTTTATTTTATATAACCGTGTTGCATTTAAAGCTATATCACAATGTGTGTTTGTCATGTTTGCAAAATATTTAATATGTTTAAGTCAAAGAAGATAATATTTGTGTAATGCTCCAAGCTTACACTCAAGACATTAACAAACAAAATTTAAATGAACAATTTTTTTGCAATACAAAAGTGGCATTAAGAAAGCTGCACAACACTCCTACGTGCCCAAGGTGTCATAACAACAAGTAATGATACACTTGGCATGCACACATGAAGGATAGAAGATCAAGGAGAGTAGGCATAGCCATGTGAGGAAGGTTTTGAGGTTATGTGTGAAGGCTAATAAGCAGTAGTAGAGAACCAAACTATACATGAAGGAGAGAAGATTGATGAGAGGAGGGGAAAGAATAGAATAGTTTGTGAAATAACAAGGGAAGTTCTAAATCCCCATCCATGTGTTTGTAATCAAAGTAAATGCATGTAAACATTATAATTTCAGTTTGTGTAATAAAAAAGTCATATTAGTTTGTTGTGTTGGTTCCAAAAATTACTGCAACCCTAAACCCTAAAACATAAATCACAATCACCAATGCCAGGGGAGTCATCGAGGTGATTGAAAGAGACTTATCAATAGGTTGAGGGTGATTTTGGCCAACTTATAGGAGTGGGTAGACTCCTCTACACTTTGAGATCAGCTTAGACTCTAGAGGGATATTCCAAGGGGTATACCTTAGCAGGTATTGACTTCAAAACCAGATGAACAACTAAAAATAGATGAACAACCAAACCCAAATCATTGCCTTGGCCCCAAAGACTGTCACTGAACCAAAAGCAACTAGTTGTCACAAAACCCCTATGTTAAGCTGATGGGAGGAATCCTACATAGTGAGGATACTTATGGAACTGTAACTGTATCTAAGACTTGATGTATTGTTTTAATTTTTTAATAGGGTGTGGGTGATCACAGGCTTCTCAGACCGGTGCCTATCCAATGGGCTATAGAGTTTCAAGTTCATCAAAGAAATACATTAAAAAAGGGTGTATGAATGCATATTTGGTTACTCAGATGCACAAAAATCAATATCAAACCATGAGAATACTTAGTAATCCAACACCATACAACATTCTTCCATATGTAATACTAAAATGACCATCCACAAAAATTGAAAATGGATTAAGAACTGCCACATTCATTCAAATCAAATTTTACAATTTAATACTACGAAGTGTGGCAAGAGAAAACACTAATTGCGATAGAGGCTTCCTGAAAGAACACTTACAACAGTGGAGAAAATAATTAATTGATGTCAAGATTACAATATATTCCGCATACACTTCTAATAAATGTTTCCTGAAGAACTAAAAATAAACAATAGATGAAGCCCTAACTGCCTTGGATGCTCAGCACCTATAGAGAGAAATTCTTCCCAAAATGACCAACCCTTGAAAAGAGTTCCAATCTTGCCTTTATAGCCTTCACAACTCAGATCTGAGAATGAAATGGGCAGAAAAACCCCCAACAACCCTACCAACTGCAATAAAAACATTAATTTCAACTACTTATTTCACAATAATGATGATCTTGGAGGTTGTTGGTGTGTTCCTAGGCAGTGGGAGGAACATGGAAGGCAAAACAGTTGGGCCCGATGAAATCGGGCTTCAGAGATTAGGTCTTCACTGTGGACCATGTATCTTAGAAGAGAAGAAAAGAACCACCAACCCCAAAATACTTAGAAGAAACGAAGGTCATTGGGCATCAGGCCTTGGACTTCTGCTTTAAAAAAGAAAGGAGGAAGAAGAGAGAACCCCCACCCTTCGCCTTCTACAACACTTAGGAGAATTTGAGCTCTCTGGACCTCGGTCATCGAGCATTTTGCCTTCCATCTTTCAAAAGGAAAGAGGAAGAGAAAACCTCCAATCACCAATGCCCGAAATACTTTGAAACTTTTTAAACCTCAACGGGCTTCGGCGAACGGGCCTTCCACCTTCTGCTATCCAAAAGAAAGAAAGATGAAAAGAGAACTCCCACTATCCACCACCCGCAATACTTAGATGAAAAAGGCCCCGTCGGACTTCGATCATTGGGCCCTCTCCCTTTCGCTTGCTTCAGAAGAAGACAAAAGGCTGCCACTCTGACCTCTGAAATCCACAATACTTAGAAAATTTTCAAAACCCTTGGTGAACTCTAGAGGTTGGGCCTTCCTATTAATGCATGCTTTGAAGAAGATGAAAAACTACAAGCCCGACCTCTGACTCCTGAAACACTTAGACGATTTTGCAAGGAACCAAGGTAGAATTTAGAGCTGATAGACATGGCACGATGGAAGACAGGAACCCGAAACTCTGAAAAAGGTCTGGAAATACAAGGAAAAGAGTTAGAATTTTTTTACTTAGTCATTTTTGGGGTTTCTTCCTTGTATTTCAAAAGGAAAGCAGATGAAAACCTATTAGAGGGAACTCATTCAAAATAGTCTCAGATTAAATGCAAATGATGGGTTCTTTCAACAAAGGTATAAAGTGGGATTCTTGATGGATTTGGGGCAAAATAGAGCAAGTTGGGAACCAATTTTTTCAAGTGTCAACATGTTGTTTGAATGTCATGTGTGATGTGTTTATGTGCATGAAGAATCTAGGTTTTACTCCTTGTTATAGTGCTTGCTTGCTTGTGAAACAAATTAGTTGGTAGTGTGAGATATTGCATGTGTAAGACCCTTGCTACAAGTAGTTGTGCAACTAAAAGAAGTAGGCTCATTGAGTTGTTGTGTGTAGATGGTAATCCTTAAGGATGAGGTTGTGAGTTGCTGCAAGTTGTCCTCTAGCAAAGAGAAACTCTTGCTTCTGCATGTGGATTTCCAAGAGATTGTGTAGTGGAACTCCCGTTCATTTAGGCCTCACCTATGCCACATGCACTCCCACATACACACATATATCTATATATTCACCAAGAACAGATGCAATCTCAAGAAACAATCCCCTATATAGCCGGCAATGTTATAATTTGAGAGGATATTTTGTAGCCCTTCTCTTCCTCCATTCCCCATGGAAGATAATTTAATTCTCATTAGTTCAAGTGCATCAAGAAAATGGAGATGAACAGTATTGAGATTCGTACGAAATAGGTTTCCTCTCAAATCTACAAAACAACATCTGGGCTCTCTCCCCTAAACCATTTCCTTGGTAGTAGCACAGCCATAGACATTAAGCCCATATTTGATACTGAAAATTTGCAAAGGACAAAACAAAATCCAAGAAAAAAAGCACAGCAACTTGAATAAATCATAAACCAAAAGACATTCCTGCTCTCTTGTGTTTGGATTATTGCACTGACATAAACTTCATTTCAAACGAGCTTGAATGTTTGTAGCCAGACAAATTATCCTTTTTTCCTCCCTCTCGCCTTTTAACAAGACACAAAGCAGACACAAACAAAAAAGGGCGCGAACACACTGCAATCATGACGTCATCCGTCTATCCCGCTGCCCTATACCACGTTAATCCGACGTGGCAGAAGATACGCTCCCGAGAGTTCGTCCATATACTAGACGACAAAAGACGCGCAGAAAAATAATGAAATATAGGCAAATGGAATCTCGATTTTCCTTGGCCCTCGTTGCTGCAGTAACACACAGATATATATACACTAAGCTGACATTGTGTCGATTACTTTTAGACATATATGTACTGTATATCTGCCCAAGGAAGGAATTCCAATTTCAAGAACTGTGGAAGTAAGAGTCCAACTTTATTGTACTGTACAGCATTATGAATAGGGAGAGATATTTCCAAGAAGAGAATCCTGACCCACTTTTTTTTCTTGTCAATCTAAAAACTTCAATAATATATTAAGGGATTGATAGCAATAATTTTCATTTTGTGGGGTTTTTTTTCTTTTTGAACTTATCAATGTTTATGTTCTAAAAGCTTTTAGCTTTTTTCCTGGTTGACTAGCTTTCTCATTATCTTGTAATGACGCCTCCATTACTCATACTTGATCTTTACGTTTTGCTATGCTATGCTTTTTCTAGAGGGCATATAGCCCAGATACAAAAGACAAAAGCAGTCCAGATCTTGTCTGCAATAAAGTATATTTTGTTTCTGATTTTTAATTGTAGAGCATGGTTGGCATGCACGAAAAAGGAGAATATTTGTAAGCAGCTTTTTGGGATATAAATAATTAAAGAGCTTGTTTGGTTGAAACGAAGTCATGTATCTAAATTCGAAAAGTAATCTGTGTTGGTTTCTTCTTGTGCTTATGTATTTTACACTCATATTCTTTTTTAACATCGATGGTGACTACTTTGCATGCTTATGTCATCGTCGTTTGGCAACTTTTTTTTTCTTTTTACCAGTGGCCTGTGACTACTTCCCACCAAAATGGGAATATCATCTGCTTTTGCATTTCATGTCAAATAAGGAAATAAATTAATTCTGTTTATACATGGTGACCCTGCAATTACTTATAAATCCAACATCTAAAAGATGTTGCATTAAATTTCTTTCTTGAATGGGGATGAGGTCTCTCCGTTGTCATTCAGTATAAACCATCAGTACATGTATGTGTATATGTACATATTATAATCACTTTGCCAGTTGTTTATGTGGAAGCCGATTCTTAATATAAAAAGTCAATACATTGACTACAACACACCCACAAGTTGAACTTTCTCCTTCGCTTTATGTGGAAGCCCACTCTTAATATAAAAAGTCAATACATTGACTACAACATACTGGCAACTTAAACTTTATCCTTAGCTTTTATGTGGAAGCCCGCTCTTCATATAAAAAGTCAATGTATTGACTACAACATACTGACAACTTAAACTTTCTCCTTCGCCTTTGATTTTGTTCAATAAAAAGATTAATGCAAAACTGTGCATAATTATTTCCTTTGAAGCCCCCAAACCTACTGAGCAAGTACCATAGACCATTTATGGCCATTCATATCTTAATTTATGCTATAATTTGTATTGGTTCCTTATAAATTATGCTTTTTAATATTGTGACCAGCCATCTCAAGTTGTTATGAAGTCTATCATCATTTTTATATGTTTAGTTTATATCTTTTCTCTCTCAACTTCAATTGTTTGAATTAGTTTTCTAGCTTATGCTAATCTTTTAAATATATTGTCCTTTTTTAATTAATAGATGTGCATTAAAGAAAGATAGCTAAGGTATAAACCTAGGGTGGAAATATTATGGGTTTTGATTGAGTTTTTAAAGATTTTTGACCAATTTTTTTTTTAAGTAGTGAAATTGAATTGTGTGTTTGATGTGATCTATTTAATAGTTTTGTGTGTTTACATGTTAAATATATTTTCATTATAAACTAGTATAAATGGTAACAACACATTATATTATATGTAGTGTGTTGTTATTTTTAAATAGTATGTTTCTTATATATTTTTTAAAATCATTTAAGTGTATTTTTTACAACAATATAATATGTTGTTACCTTCATACTATAAACCTACATAATTAATATGATGAACCTATTTGGTGCATTCAATTAAAAACCTATAATACCAATTTAAAGGCTCACAAAGTTATCATTTCAAATTAAGTTGTTAACTATGATTATAGTTATTTGGTGTAATATAAAACATAAGCATTAAAAGGATGATGTGAAAGTGAATGGAGAGTCCAAGTGAGATTTATAAAATAAGAGTATCAAATGGTTTCTATGAAGCAAGAAAAATACTCTTAAATAATAAATTGATTCAATCATTCTTACAAATGTTAAGGTAAAGTCTAATAAATAATCTAGTGTAATGACACTAATTATTGTTAATAAAGAGGGCATACCTTTAACTTTTAATCTAATAAAAAGAATAATAGGGGAACTAAAATAAGAGGTTATATGATATAGATGCTAATTTTTTTTTATTTAAGAATATTAAAATAATGATCAAAACATGTTTTAGGAATAGAGATAAGAAGTCCATATATAGAGAGAGAGTCTAGAATGATTATTTTATGTATGTGGTATTTTTAATGATAAATTCATTTTATTTAGAGATTTCATTTCTTTCTAAAAAAATTTTCAAATTTAATTTATAAGAATATTATCAATGTCAAGAGAACATTCCTTTAGATTTAGATATATATGTTTGGTTCCAATTTTAAAGATCTTGACATCTTGTTCCTTATATCATTAATTTTTATGTTTATTATGGTATTTACACATATAAAGCCGAAAGACAATATAAAAAAATCTTCCTCTTTTTTCTCTTATTATCTAATCATGCTCACATTTATTCTCTCTTAATATACTTACAACTGCTATAGTATAACTCTTCTATTTAATTTTAGTGATCATACATATTACTTTTGTCTTTCTCTTTTATACAATTATAATTTAATCAATCATATTTTCAAAGATATTTATCTTGGCTCACTACTAAATTTTGGTCAAGGAGTTGATATTCATTTGTTTTAAATCTATAGCACCTTATTTCCATAATATACCAGACAACCATGGAATTATTAGGAATTTATAAGTAATATCCAAACATTTGTTGGAGTGGAGAGAAGGACCCTTACATTAATTACACAATGATATCTTTGAATGTTGAGAAGTTGGGTGTATATATTGCCTCTATAATATTTCAATCTACAAAATAATAATCTATATTACAATATTACATTAATTTTATTTAAGATGTGACAAATATTGTTTAGCAAATTCTCAAAACCTTCTCATTATGTTTTTAAAAATTAAAAATAAAAATAAAAAATATTAGTTGATATTTTAAATGCTTTACTTTCACTTATCATTACAAATAGTATAATGTATCACATATATATTATATTTGGTTATATTTCAATCTATCCAAAATCCATAACTATATTTTTTATTGTTTTCAACTTTATAGTTGACCTTAAATGTATGTAGTTGCAAACCCTGCCATAACTAATATTAGTAACTATAAACATTATGAAAACTTTTAATATTTTTTGTTGCTTATTTTTTAACACATTTATTAATGATCTTATAATTGTTCTATTTTTTAACTATATTTTAGTATGCCAAATAAGAAACTCTAAACATATTTTCCTCTTTGTGAGGATTGCATGCCTATTTTAACTTACTATTTAGAGATTACATTAATATTTTCCTTAATCATTAACAATTAACTATTACAATATTTTTGATCATGTGTTTGATTTTTCTCATCCCTTAATGAATCAATTAATCATTTACATAATTAACTAATGGACATGGTAAAGAATAGAGTAATTTTTATTTGTAAATGAAAACTACAATTAGTATTCAAGGCAACAGTAATCGTGTTGAGAATAGAAATAACAAGTGTGTACAAGAATGTGAAGTATTTAAAACACTAAACAAACTAATGCATTATGCTATAATAAAATGAATTTCATACTCATATAGAATACAATATATAAATGAAATCATATCACTAAGTGGTTGTGCCAATGATTGAATGACATAAGTAAGAAATAATATTTATATCTATGAATAAATGTGCTATCAAATGCCACATAAAAGAAATGAACTCAAGTGTGAAAACAATGTAAATGCATAGCATTAGTAGATTTTTAAAAAGATTTACCATCCATTTTAGAGAGTTCATATGCTCTAGAACCATAAACTAAGGTGACAGTATAAGGATCCAACCAATTTGAATTGAACATTTTCCTTTGGTGCCAACTAGGGCATTCATATTGCATTGATTCTCATACAAAACCAAGCCACTTACATGGAAATGAGTGATGCAACACTCACTGATTATAGTTACAATTGAGAGTCTTTTGATAAGCTCGAGGATGTTTGAGAGCATTAATACAATGTTCATTGAGCATTTCAAGCTATTTCAAAGTCATTGTTCATGATAAGTATTTTCATCGATGAGGCCCTAAAGGGAAACTCACAAAGATGGAATTTTCATTTCCAAAGACATGAAAGCATTAGTACCATAGATGAGATTGTACAAGGTAGTACTTGTAGCCATATGAATATTTTATAGTTTTTCAAAGAATTTGTTTGATTTTTTTGTTGGAAGCCTTAGCCTAGCTATTAGATTGAGGGTAATATGGTGTAGAAAATTATTGTTAAATGTAGAATTTCTTGAGAAATTGCTTCACATCCTTGTTCTTAAAGGAAGTACCATTGTCAAAAACAAAGGTGGAAGGAATTTTGAAATGAGAATGATATTATCAAACAAGAACTGACAGATTACTTCAACAGTCATGGAGCGAAGTGGAACAACTTCAACCCATTTTATGAAATACTCTATTGTGGTGATAATGAATGCATGACCTTGAGAAGAGGAATGATATTTTTTTTATCAAATCCAAGCCCCAAACTAAAAATGGCCAAGGTGATGCATGGGCACAAAGTTTCTATGTGGGAGCTCAAATCAAATTACTATGTTGTTGACATTAAGGGGATTTCTTAATAAAATTAAAGGAAACTTGTTCCATGCTTTTCCAATAGTACCCCATTCAAAGGAGCTTTGAACTAAGGATCTACCACCATAATACCCCTTGCATGCTCTTAAGTGGGCCTCTTCAAGAGCGATGGGTATTTTAGACCTAGTTAGACAATAGAGAAGGAGGCCATTATAACCTCAATGATACAGGACATTAGATAAAATAATGTATCACACTACAACATTTTGAATTCAAGTTAAATTCTTTTGGAAGGATTATTCAGGAATGTGCCATCACATAAATAATTGATTAAATGGAAGTACCATTCCTCAGAATCAATGTTGTAGTAGAAAAGAGTGTCAGAAAAAGAATCATTCACAATAATAGGTAAAGACAAAGTGTGAATATCAAAATGACAATTATTAGATGTCTCATCAAAGGGAATAAGGGAGGCTACACTTGCCATTGCATCCACATCACAATTATCTTTCTATGGGATGGTATCTATGGAGAAATTAAAAAATTGGTGTAGTGATTTAAAGCTAGATCATGATAACGAGAAAGTTTATCATGCTTATCTTGATAAAAACCAATGACCTACTTTATAATCAATTGTGAATTTTCATAAATTTGAATGAATTTGATACTAAGAGATAACATGACATGCAAGCTAGTAATGAGAGCTTTGTACTCAATGATGTTGTTTATGAATAGAAAGTTTAGATAGAAATAAAGAGAAATTGGCTTTTCCAGAGGGAGGAACTATTATTACACCAACTCCTAAGCTAGCTCTACACCTTGATCTATCAAAGAACAATTCCCATGGATAATCATCATCCAAAGAGAGGATATGGTCATTAAGGAAGTAATCTTGATTAGAAATAGCAAACAGAGAGGGATTGTTAGCTAAGTGGTCTACCAATGCCTACCACTATATTACCTTTTGAGAGATAAATTTAAGGTCAAATTTAGTTAGTAGCATTACCCATTTAGCTAAGCAACCTGACAAACTCATTTTAGACAAGATATGTTTAAGTGGATCAAATTTTACAATTACATACATTTCCACATGGAGAAGATAATTTCTTCACAAAAATGCTGCAAAAACTAAAGTGAGACATTGCTTCTCTAGTGTTGAATAAGGAGTATCATCGTCAAGGAAGGTTCAAGTGATATAATATACAACACTTTCCCTACATTCATCATCATGTTGGGCCAAGAGAGTAGTCAAAGAATGAGATGACATCCAAATATGTAACTTAGAAGAAAAGGATGTCATATAACAGTGGGCATCAAAATGAGAAGATTGGCCAAGTAGCGCTTAAGATCTTCAAAGACCTTCTGGCAATTTTCATTCCAATCAAAATGAACATCCTTTTTAAGAAGGTGAGTAAAGGGAAAGGTCTAATCCACTAGTTGTGAAATGAATTAATGAGTAACCTAAATCTTTCCTTGGAGAATATGAAGTTCAAAATATTCCTTGGAGGTGGCATGTTTACAATGGCATCAATTTTCTTTGTATCGACCTCGATACCACGATGCGAAATAATGAACCCTAATAGTTTTCCACTATCAACACCAAAGATGCACTTATGGGGATTGAGTTTCATGTTGTATAGGTGAAGGCATTCAAAGATAAGATGAAGATTATGTACATGATCTTGGCATGAAATAGATTTTGACAAGATATCATAAATGTAGTCCTGTAGGATGTTGTAAATAAAATCATGAAATGTGAGGACCATTATGCATCGGTAAGTTGCCCTTGCATTATTCAATCCAAATGACATGACCACATAATAGAAAGTACCCCAAGGAGTCATGAATTTAGTTTTATATTGATCTAGGGATTTATAAGAAATTGATTGTAGCTTGAGAAATCATCCATGAAACAAAAAAGGCATGGTTGGCTATGGAATCAATTATCATATCAATATTTGGAAGAGGCAAATCATACTTTAAGGATTCTTTATTAAGATTTTAGAAATCAATGCATACTCAAATACAATTGTTGGGTTTAGGGATAGCTGCGATATTTGAAATCCAAAGTGAATAGTCTATCAAGTGGATAAATCTATCTTACAAGAGCTTCTCTATCTTAGCCCTGACCATTAAGGCAACTTGAGGATGCATTTTGCAAAAAAAATTCTTGACTAGCTAGGTATCAGGATAAAGCAAAGAGATCAAGAAATTCATGCAAGAGATTAAAATGTGAAGATTGATCATCCAAATATAGGTACTAGCCTATTTGGATGATTATTTTAGTATCTTTGGGATCCATTGGGACATCAATAGTATCTCCAAATAAGAGAGTACTATGGTCCTAAGGATCAGACGAATGAGGAGATTCTTGAGAATTATTATCTAGAATGAAGGGGTGTCATCAAATAATCTTGCAGATTCTCCAAAGTATTCTTGCACATTTAAATAATAAGGAAACCCATGATCATGATGATACTTAGCCATATGATAATATACTCCTAGGAATTTATCTAGAACTTTATCTATAGAAAAAACATCTAGCAAGGGTATATGAGACTTAGAGTTATGCATGATTGGCTTAGGATGCAAAAGAGGAAGATAAGAAGAAATAAGAGACGTGGAGATCATATTGACATCTATAAAATCTCAGTATGAGACTTTAGAGGGGAAAAGAGGATGGTATCCAAGACCCATGGAAGAATAATGGGGATTAGATCCTAAGGGGATCTCGATACCTTGTTCCTTTCATCCACTTCTATTATCTTTGTAACAGGTTTTAGAAATAATATGAAAACCATGGACATAATGGAATTGTATCTCTACGAAGGATGGAGAATATACATTAGTGGCATAATTTATATGATAAGTATAATCGCATGAATCTTTAGGAGAATGAGAGTTAGAAGTGTTAATGTTTTGTGATGAAGTGGATTGCATTGTTAGGATGTCAAAGTGAGACAAGTTAATTTCATATTTTCCCACAATACAAGGTGTAAAGTCTAAAGAACCCTAGTCATCACCTAGAAACACAATAGAAGATGAATTTAGATTATCATCAAAATCACCAATAGGAGTTGAGAATGATGAATCATATTTTGGTGAATAAGATGGAATGAGATTTTGGAGTGTTGAAGAAGAATCATTCTAATATTTAGGATCTACTTGTTGATAGTTTGTGGGGGATCTAGATTAGCTTTGATTGTATATGCTTTGTTACCATGTGAACAGATTTGATTGATCCATGCAAGGTAGAGGGAACCACACCCATGGCATGGATCCATTGTCTACCAAGGAGGAGATTATATGAAAGAGATCTAGGCATGACATGTACCAAAGTACGAAAAGTAGCATGGCCCAACTCAATAGGTAGAATGATTGTGCCAAGAGTTTGCCTACCTAATTTTTTAAAGCCACAAATAGAAAGGTATGTGGGAGAAGTACAAGATGTATCAATATTTATATGATTTAACAGCTCTAAACCACAAATGTTAAGCCCTAAACTATTGTCAATAAGGGTACATTTGACACTGACAGAGTTTATTCCAACAATGATGAGAAGGGGGTTATTTCTTTTATACCTCTAGAGAAGTGTACTTATATTGTTGGAATATTATATTAGTTGTATTGGTGTATATGTAATCAAGCAAGGTAGCTATTGTGAGGCCTAGTTAGCCATATTACTAAGACTACTATTTAGATACCTTGTTTATGTTTTGTTTTATTAATTATTGTGTGATGGTGTGCTATTTTCTTTGTATATGGTTTATATTGTCTTCACAGGATTATGGACATTGATTGTTAGATATACATATTTATATAAATGTGAGTGTACATTATCTTTAGATTATAGTTAGTATTGGATTGATAATTTAATGAATGCTTTTATATGTGGTTTATATGATCATCCATTTAAATGTTAATTTAGCAAAAATGAATGTTCTCATTATTAATTGTGAAATTTAATGAATTATTGGAAATGAGAAATAATTGATTTATTAATCTTTTATTTGCAAGATATTCTAGAAATTTGATATTTATTTTTATGTTGCTTCGACAATCTTATTCCCATGATATACTGATGTTTGAAGTTGAGTTTTGCAGGTGGGGAGCCCAGACCTTAGTTTCAGAGACATTCTTAAGACATTTATTATGTTTGATTTTTGTTTAGGTTTGCCTAACCCATAGATGGGTAAAAAGACATTTCTTTGATTGGCGGGAGTTATTTAAGTTAATCTTATACTTTCGGCTTAATTATTTATTTATATAAATTATTGTTTATTTTTAATTATGGTGGTGTTAAATGATTATTTTCCATTTATATTGTTTATTTTATTATGTTGTTGAGTTATGAGTTATTTAGGAATTTGAGGAAGTTATATGATATTTTGTTTTTTTAAAACTTCCATTTGGGAAGTTGAAAGGTGGGAAGTTGGGTATTTTATTTGGGAAATTTTATTTTACTGGGGATGGGTGAATGGTTTCTCTTTGGGGACTAAGAGGAAGAATTTGATATTGTTGTGCTGGAGAAGGAATTTTACCATGAAAGAGGGCATGAAGGTACAAAAATTTCAATTTTGAGTGGATTTTCTATTGAATTGGATTCCATATTTTGGCCTGCTCTTAACTTGGACAGCCAAGGTAGGGTTTTAAATATTTGTTTTCTTCATTGTTTTTGAATGCAAGTAAAAATTATGTGGTTGTTGAGTCTAAAATTTTGAGTTACTTTTTAGTTTTGCATTGTTGGTTTTGGGTTTGGGTTGTGTAGGGAGTGAATCCCCCCTGAGGGGTGAGAGCCTCCCTTGTGTGGGGTTGAGAGAGGTGTGGAGCCTCTATAGAGGTAAATTTTGATGGATAATGTGATTATTGGTAGATGGGATGGTTGTGGTGTTTTGGGTGTGTTGTGGAATGGATGGATTGGTTGTGGTGTTGTGGGTATGTAGCACGGTATGGGGATTTGGAGGAATAAGGAGATGGTGGCTATGGTTGTGAATTGTGTAGGAGAAAATATGGTTTTTTTTTTTTGTTTTTTTTTTATTTATGATTATATTGGCATTCCCCAAGAGGGATGAGTTTCCCCTCTCTCCCCCTTTTGTAGAATCCAGAATGGATTCTTTGTGAGTGAGTCAACTATTGGGATATTGTTTTGCTTGTATTTTTAAATCTGCATTTTGTTTGCAATGTCTATTTGATTGGGTCTTGAGAATGTCTCCTACTCGAGGGTGGGTTTGAAAATCAAACCCTATGGTTGGGTAGAGAGCAGGATTGGGTTGTTCATTTTGTTACAGGTATTATTTTCCAGCCAGTGAAGAAATTATGAGCTTGCATGCTCTATATCAATGGAATATCAATTCCATTTTGAATATGTAAATGTTGTCCCTTTGGGAATTTTATTGAAATAAAATAATTTATAGGTTCTTGAAATATCTTGTAAATCTGTGGAGATTCAATTTTTGTTTTTTCCACTGTGTTTTGGAGAAATTTTATAAAACTAGTAATGTGAATTGCCTCTGTATGATAAAAAAAAAGGTTGTAAATTTATAGATTTTCTAGTGAAAATGGATTGGATATCATTTTAATACATCTGTATTGAAGTATTTATATTTTGTTTTGTTCAGAGAAAGATATATTCATTTTGCTTGTTTTATGGTGCAAGTTTAGAAATATTATGAAATAAATTATAAGAAAAATTAATTATATTTTTGTTAAGACTTAAAGGCTTCCTTGGGAAGGGAAGCCATGGATCTTCCATGGCTACCACATCTCCCTTAGGATCCATGGGAACCGTGGAAGCCACGGCTCCCATAGCAGTGACCTTGGAAAGGCTTTTACCAAGGCCAAGCCTGCTAGCGGCTCTGTCGGTGTTTAAAACCTATTACAGTGAACTGTTAGTTATGTATTTTGTGTTATAATATATACTTTGTCATTTTAATATCAATTGGAAACTATTTCTATTTTATAATATATATTCAGTCGTTTTAATATTATTTGGTATAAGTTTATGGTATCGTGTGATATATACCACCATGTTTTCATTATTAAATGTATGTTGGTTTTGTAGGAAGAGAGATTTAAGTAAATAGAAGTTTCTGATTTTATGGAATGAATTTCATTATGGTTATTGGTTTAATTTTCAATTCATTTATACTTTTTTATGATCATATCTAATTTGATAAGTTTGAAATACATGTTTTAAGATTATGTTAGACTAATGACAATAGAGTAAGTTGATTTGTTTTATCTTTAGACAAATTGATTATATTCATTTAATTTTGCTTTACTTTTTCATTAATGTACTTAGATCAATTTAGTAAATTGTCTTGATGGGAAATGTTAACTTAAGTTATTTACCTTTATACTTGCCTAAACCCTTTTTTAGCTTTCTCACAAA
This sequence comes from Cunninghamia lanceolata, assembly GCA_027924645.1. NCBI lineage: Eukaryota > Viridiplantae > Streptophyta > Pinopsida > Cupressales > Cupressaceae > Cunninghamia > Cunninghamia lanceolata. The sequence continues at coordinate 16,515,148 of BSBN01001807.1, read as the reverse complement.
GTTTGTTTCTTCTTCGTCAGACTCACTGTGAGGACCAGATGTTCCTTCTTTCTTTGTAGATTTAAAAGAAGTTTCCCTTTTGAATGTAATTTGGATTTTATTTCTCATTTCATAGGCAGTGAGGGACCCAAATAGATCTTCCATGGTAAGTGTCTTCAAATCTTTAGCTTCTTCAATAGAAGAAACTTTTGAATCAAATCTATGAGGGAGAGATCTTAGGACTTTCTTCAAAACCACTAAGTCAGTCACTTCTTCACCTAGCCCTCTGATTCCATTAACAGCTTCAACCACTTGGAGCAAAAAGATACCAATGGTTTCCTCTTCTTTTATTCTTAGATTCTCAAACATTGTTCTGTAAGTTTGTAATCTTTCTTGCTTTACATTATCATTCCTTTCATAGAGACTTTTGAATTTATCCCATATCTCCTTGGTCATATTGCACTACACTACCTTGACAAACTCTAAATTGGTTAGTTCACTTAAGATAGCATTCTTGGCTTTAGCATTGTTTTCATGAGCTTTCTTGTCATCCAAATCTGTAAGAGGATGAGCAGGTTCAGTATAAGCATCCATTGCATCTTTCCAAACATCATAACCTAGAGAGGTAAGATAGGATTCCATCCTTACACTCTAGAAGGCATAGTTAGTTCCATCAAATAGCAGTGCTTTGTTAGAAGAAGAGGACTCTTTTTGAGCCATGTCTTCTAATCCAAGATCTACCTTTAGCTATTAGGCTACACCAAGGAACCTTTCTCTGATACCAATTGTTAGAACACACTAATATATTAAGAAGGGGGATGAATCAGTATATGCCACAATTTAATCCAATTCAACTTTAACAACAAAAACTTTCTACTGCCTTAAACTGATTATGAATGAAACTATGCAAGTCAAAATAAAATCACACAACCACACAATAGTAACACCAAATTTACGTGGAAAACCCTAGAAGGGAAAATCCACAGTGAGAAAGCTGCTTGGGTCTACTATCCAAATCTAGCCTCACAATTAAAATAGATTTACAAAAAAATTTATGGGATCCATGTTGCAAGTATGTGACATCAAGCTTGTGTTGTCATTGGTGTCAACTGTCTTCTAATGAGGTTGTTGTTGGTTGATTAAGTTGTCCTACTAAAAGTGATTTGTTTGCTTTGTAGAGGTACTGAAGGTGTTGAGGATATGTTTCTATTGTTGGGTTTCCAACTACTTTTGAGAAAATTTGATTAATAATGGAAACAGTGTGTTGAAGAAGTCTTCTGGATTACAGAGTGCTATTCGAGTTTTTTCTCTGCATTTCTTTTGTGTCAGAGATCTAAGTGTGTGGTTTGGATATGTTGTTTGGAAGTGTTTGAAGATGTTAAATCCTAAATTTGGTGCTCTAGATCATTGTGCAGTGATTCAAGTTGTGTTCACCAGTTTGAAACAGTGTTTGACAGTGTTTGCAGTGTGTCTAGGAGAAAGTGTTTTTCTCCGCATTTCTTCATAGAGTGGTTTTAGGTGTTTTGGTTCTAGATGTGTGCGTATAAAGTACTTATCTATCTTCAATCCATAAGGTTTGTGATTTGATGCTTCAGAAAGTGATTTCTTGTGTAGCAAAGTTTGACAGTGTTGTTTGTAAGCAGATTGTGACCTTTCTTTAGGTGAAAGTTATTGTGGTTAAAGTTGTTGGTTTTTAGGTGACTTCAATATGTTTGTAGATGTTTCTAGATTGTGTTAAATCTTTGTGTAAGATCCATGAGGTGTGTTTACCTTTGAGGAATCGTGTGCTTAAAAGATCATAGTGTTAACTCAAGTTTGGTCGACTTGGTTGTTTGCACTAATTTTGGTTATGCTTTGTTGATTGAGGAAGTGTGGAATAATGTGTAAGAGTGGATTTAGGTCTGTGCTAAGATGTGGTGTAGTTTGCATTCACTCCCTTCCTCCATGGGAATGTTTAGGTCCAGACCTAATTTGAATTTTATGGGTTAAGTTGTGTTGCCGACCTTGGAGAATGTTTTCAAGGGTAATGATGGTATAAATAAGCCTGTGTCAATAATTCATGAATGAGTGTATGTGTGAAGGAAATGATGTTTGTGATGTGAATTTGATCAATGCAGTGAGAGATTTTATGTGTTAGGCTACTGGATGTAGTGAGAAGAAGGTGTCTACTATTTTTCAGTGTTGTTGCAAAGATGTCTATATTGTGGTGAATATTGAGCTTCATTGGAACTGAACTGCATGCATGGGTCAGATGCAATTATATCAATTCAAATCCTAGCAATGAGCCACGCTTCTCTTCCTTCTTTCTTTCTCAAGTGGGCAGTGACTCCACCTGTAGTGAGCATTCTTTCTTTTGGGCAGTGAGCCTCTTGTAATTTGGTATTGCTACTTCATTATATTGTGAGCTAATCCTCATCGTGGTTTTTCCCTTTTAGGGTTTTCCATGAAAAATATGGTTTTATCTTGTGTTTGGTGTTGTTATGATTTAGTTTTAGTTATATGCTTTACATGCTTAATCATTATAACATGTTTAAAGGTTAATGTGGATATGAATGTTTGCGAAGGTTTGAAATTTTTGGTACAACTGATTCAGCCCCCCTCTCAATTGTCTTATGCATTCAACAATTGGTATCAAAGCCAAATTCCTTTGAAGAAAGCTTAACAGCTTGAGGTAGATCTAGGATGGTGCACAAGAAGCATAGTCCCCTATTTGATGGATCTTCAGAAGATGAGTGTATGATTGTCAATAGTGAAGAACTCGAGGTTACTCTTGAGGACCTTGAAAGAACTGAAGGAGAAAACAAAGATCTGAAAGAAAGTATCAGAAAATCAAAAGAACAAGTCAAGAAGCTTAGAGAAAAGAATAAGAAAATCAATGAGCAATTGGTGCAAGAAAATGGAACCATCACTGATTTAAAAATGCAAGTTGAAGAAAAGTAAAGAATTAAGGAGTGTCTTAATGTAGTTGTAAAATGCAAATCTGAAGAATGTATAAGGCTTGAACAAGAAGTTGTGAATCTGAATTCAGATTTGAAGAAGGCAAAGAATAATGAAGAAAAATTCAAGATAAGTTCTGCAAGCCTTGATGAGATGATTGCAATTTAGAAAAGTTCCAATGATAAAGGGGGCTTAGGATTCGAAAAAGGTGAAAGTTCAAAATCTGATCAAACTTCAAACAATGGGAAGAAAATCTGGAATCAAAAGTATAAAGCTAGAAGACATTTTGCCAGACAATCAAATGCTCCAAGGTATCCATTTGTCAATGGTTTTTGTCATTTATGCAATAGGTATGGGCATAAAGCAATAGAATGTAGAAGTATAAGATATGTTCCATCCCTCTATGGTCAATGCTTCACTTGCAATAAAGTTGGTCATAAAGTTGTTGTATGCAGAAGTAAAATGAGTCAAAACTCTATTAGGTTTTTTGCATGCAATAAGATGGGACATAGAGCTTATGAGTGCAAAAGTTAAATGAGAAATGGCTATGACAAGGATAGAATAGTAAATTTTTCAGTGGCTACTGTCATATATGTAAGAAATTTGGGCATAAAGCTATCTAATGCAGACCCAAAATGAATGGAAGGAATACTGGTCAAAGAAATATTGTGTTCAACAATTGTAGTAGACTTGGACATACCTCTAAGTTCTGTAGAAGTAGAAGCATGAAGAATGATAATCTATTAAAGAAGAATGAACCAGTACCAAAGGTTGATCCAACAGAGACAAAGAAGGAGATGAGTAAGATTTGGATTAAGGACGATGTAATAGAGGTTAAGGATGAACCTGTACCGGCATCCAGTGCAGATGTTCCCTCTAAGAACTAAGATTAGTGCTTTGGCTCAAGGGGATCCTTATTGAAAATATTTTCTCCCCTGCCAAAGGAATGGTGTTGATATCTCAGCACGAAGGGATAAGGTTAAGGTTTAGCAACAAAAGTTTAAGACATGACAAAGATTGTGATTGCAAAGGACAAAGGTAGAATTGTGCAGATTAGATTGGTTGGTAATGTTGCAAGAGGATCTTATCCTCCAAAAAGAAGTTTGTTGTGCAAGAAAATTTGATTAGTAATGAGTAATAGATGTTCGGCTTGACAGAACACAGTTGTTTCCAGTACAGAGCAATTTTCATGTTAATTGCAAGTGTTTGAGGATGTATAGTTGAACTTAGAAGTGAATGGACATGAATCTAATGAGTCTTCAAGTAGAGAAGAAGAAACTAAAGAAAAGGAAGTACAAGTTGAAGAAAAAGAATCTCTGGAAAGTATCCTTAAAACTCCCAAGTTTGTGCAAAAGTATCACTCTAAAAACTAGATCATTGGTGATAAGAGCAAAGGTGTATTGACAAGAAGGAGAACTGCTGTAGAATAGGTAAATCTATGTTTACTTTCTAAAGTTGAGCCTAAAACAGTGGTTGAGGCATGTAAGGATGAGTTTTGGATCAAGGCTATGGAAGAAGAACTAATGTAGATTGAGAAGAATCAGACTTGGGAACTTGTCCCAAGGCTAGAGAACAAAATGTAATTGAAACTAAGTGGGTATTCTAGAACAAATTGAATGAGAATGAGAAGTGGTAAGGAATAAGGCAAGACTTGTATGTAAAGGCTACTCACAAGTGGAAGGAATAGACTATGAGGAAACTTATGCTCTAGTGGCAAGAATGGAAGCCATTAGGATGTTTTTTGCTTTTGTAGCACATAATGATTTCAAATTATATCAAATGGATGTGAAGTTTGCTTTCTTGAATGGTGAACTGGAAGAGGAAGTGTACATAGAGTAACCAAAAATATTTTATTTTTTAGATAAGCTAGATATGGTTTGCATGTTGAAGAAGGCACTATATGGATTGAAGCAAGCTCCCAGATCTTAGTATACAAGGTTAGACAAGTACTTATTACAGCAAGGATTTAATAAAGGCTCCGTAAATAGCAATTTGTACATCAAAGTAAGTGGAGATCTAATTCTAATTGTGGAAGTGTATGTAGATGACATAATTTTTGGTGGAAATGAAGGTATGTGTAAGAGTTGTGCAGATGAGATGCAGAAAGAGTTTGAAATGTCAATGTGTGGGGAAATGAATTTCTTTCTTGGCTTACAGATCAATTAGATAGATAAGGGTATTTTCATTTCTTAGTCAAAATATATTAAAGAGTTGTTAAAGAAGTTTGGAATGGAAGATTCTAAACCAGTTTGTACTCCCATGGCTATTGGTTGTAAGTTTAGCAATAATGATGAATCTGCTTAGGCTAATCAAAGAAAGTACATATCAATGATTGGAGGATTACTATAACTGACTGCTACCAGACCGGATATCATGCATGCAATCTATCTTGTGGCTAGATTTGAAGATCCTAGAGAGTCACATGTCATGGCAGTGAAGAGGATATTCAAATATTTAAAGGGCACTCTGGATCATGGCTTATGGTATCCAAAAGATACTAACTTTACTTTAAGTGCTTATATAGATGCAGACTGGGCTGGTTGTGTAGATGACAAGAAAAGTACAAGTGGTGGTGCATTCTTTCTTGGATGCAGATTGGTGTCTTGGCTAACTAAGAAACAAGATTCAGTGTCTTTATCTACTACAGAGGTAGAGTATATTGTTGCAGCATCATGTTACACACAGGTGTTATGGATGAGACAAACCATGAAGGATATCAAAGTTGTGTATGATGAGCCAATTTCTATTTTCTGTGATAATACAAGTGCTATCAACATTTCAAAGAATCTAGTGATGCATTCAAGGACAAAGCATATTTCAATTAGGTATCACTTTCTGAGAGAGGAGATTGCGGATAATGAAGTGAAGCTTGAGTATGTGCCTACAAAGGATTAGGTTATTGACATATTCACTAAGGCTTTTCCTAAGGATACATTTGTGCATCTCCGAGAGAAGTTAGGGGTTGTTGCCCCTCCTTCTTTGAACTAGATACATAAGGAGATACATTAGTCCAGTGGATTTCAAAATTCATTATTTTTTGGATTGATGATTTGAGGCTATCTCTCAAGGGGAGCAGGTAGTGGTCATGATGATTGTTTCAGTCAGGGGGAATATTCAGAGCAGTGAAAGAAAAAAAATGTTGCAGAGTAGTAGTGAACAATACAAGTATGTGTAGTATCATGAAAAGGGAAAGTTGTGTCACCCTTTTCCATTGATGTCAAAGGGGGAGAGAGAGAGCAATGTGAAAAAGAAAAGGATCAATGATCAGAGAGAGAGTATGATGTGTAAAAGGAAGGGGGAAGAGTAAGAAAGAATAGAAGATTGGTGCAGAGTTGTGCCTTTACAAAGTTGTGTCTTGATGGTTTTTCACATCATGCATTGCCATCAATGAAAAAGGGGGAGATTGTTTCAAGTATGTGCTAATCGGTGTTGGCATTGATGTCGACAAGCTTATGTTGTCATTGGTGTCAACTGTGTCTTCTTATGAGGTTGTTGTTGGTTGATTAAGTTGTCCTATTAAAAGTGATTTGGCTACTTTGTAGAGGTGTTGAAGGTGTTGAGGATATGCTTCTGTTGTTGGGTTTCCAAGTGCTTTTGAGAAAATTTGATTAATATTGGAAATAGTGTGTTGAAGAAGCCTTCTGGCTTACATAGTGCTATGTAAGTTTTTGCTCCACATTTCTTTTGTGTTGGAAATCTAAGTGTACAATTTGGATATGTTGTTTAGAAGTGTTTAAAGATGTTAAATCCTAAATTTGGTTCTCCAAATCATTGTGCAATGAAAATTGTGTTCACCAATTTGAGAACAGTGTTTGATAGTGTTTGAAGTGTGTCTAGGAGAAAGTGGTTTGCTCTGCATTTCTCTGTAGAGTGGTTTCAGGTGTTGTCGTGGATGTGTGCTTATAAGGTACTTATCTATCTTAAATCTAGACAGTTTGTGATTTGATGCTCCGAAAAGTGATTTCTTGTGTAGCAGAGTTCGACAGTGTTGTTTGTAAGAAGATTGTGAACTTTCTTTAGGTGAAAGTTGTTGTGGTTAAAGTTTTTGGTTTTTAGGTGACTTTAAGATGTTCATAGATGTTTCTAGATTGTGTTAAATCTTTGTGTAAAATCCATGAGGTGTGTTGACCTTTGAGGAAGTGTGTGCTTAAAAGATCATAGTGTTAACTCAAGTTTGGCTGACTTCGTTGTTTGCACTAATTTCGGTTATGTGTAAGAGTGGATTTAGGTCCATGCTAAGATGTGGCATACTTTGTATTCATTCCCTTCCCCTACAAGAATTTTTAGGTCCAGACCTAATTTGAATTTTATGGGTTAAGTTGTGTTGCTGACCTTAGAGGATGTTTTCAAGGGTAACGATGGTATAAATAGGTGTCAAGGATTCGTGAATGAGTGTATGCATGAAGGAGATGATGTTTTTTATGTGAATTTTCTTAGTACAGTGAGAGATTTCATGTGTTAGGCTATTGGATGCAGTGAGAAGAAGGTGTCTGTTATTTTCAATGTTGTTGCGAAGATGTCTGTATTGTGGTGAATATTGAGCTTCATTGGAACTGAACTCCATGCATAGGTTAGATACAATTATATCAGTTCAAATCCTAGTAGTGAGCCACTCTTCTCTTCCTTCTTTATTTCTCAAGTGGGCAATGAGTTCACTTGGACAGTGAGTTCACTTGGACAGTGAGTCCACCTGTAGTGAGCATTCTTTCTTTTGGGTAATGAGCCCCTAGGTAGTGAGCCTCTTATAATTTGGTATTGCTACTTCATTATATTGTGAGCTAATCCTCACCATGGTTTTTCCATTTTAGGGTTTTCCACATAAAATCTAGTGTTCTCTTGTGTGTGGTGTTGTTATGATTTAGTTTCAGTTATCTGCTTTACATGCTTAATCATTATAACATGTTTAAAGGTTAATGTGGATCTGAATGTTTGTGAGGGTTTGAAATTTTTGATACAACTGATTCACCCCCCTCTTAGTTGTCTTGTGCATTCAACACTCCAACCCAAAGGAAGCTACAACTCCCTAATACAGAGTTTAATGGGCTCCAACCCAAAGGAAGCTCCAATTCCCTAAAGAGCTACAACACTTACAAGAAGAGGGTCCAACCTCTGTACCAAAACACTTGACTGATTTTGCTGGTTCAATCACCTCTGCAACACCATCTCCTTTGACACTAACATATGAATTCAATACCTCTGCTCAAACATCTATGCTATCTTTAACACACCCCTACAACACAACACAATACTACCTCTGTTATGAATCATGTACTATAGCCTCCAAAATTCCTTCTCAACTTTCAGATCATTTACCCTTTTCGCACACACACATATACTCACTCTCACTCACACATGCTCACACACTCATACATTAATTCTTTTTCACACTTCCACATTTGCAACAAACTTGATCTTCATTTATATGCTCGACAAGACTTCAAAACTTCACCTTTGTCGGCCTTGATGAAACATGTAACCAACCTTGCATGTCAATGCCCAAATCATATGCGGTAATGTAGGAATCAAATTATGTTATGTGGTTCATACCAAGTGGTCAAATAGACCTATTTTACCTTCTCCCAACCTTTCCTATTGGTACATGCTTCCACACACATGGCGCAATCATCCAAGTATACCATGTTAGCACTGCAAACACTTATCCTTTCATACATTAGCTTCAGACCCAATGTGGTACAGAAGAAGAGAGATATCATCATGCACTTCAAGCCATACACACTTTATGATTTGTAAAGCATTATGATGCACTCCTTTTACCATATCATGCTCCTCCTTGTTGGCACAAGCAATCAAACACTGATGTCGATATCCTTTACCCAGTTTGGTCACCCTATCTCGACATAGAACATTGAGATACATATTTGCAGTACACCAGGACACATGAAACCTGAACTAAGCATACATACTGATGTAGAGCCAAACACCCTAGCCTGCATTACCCCTTGTATGTCTATGTTTTACTTAACATACATTCTCCATTGTATACACTTGTACCTCTCGCCTATCAGCAAGACTATACACCATCGGCTCCTTCTCCAAACCTTACTCCGATACACAGATTACCCCAAAGTCCCTTTGACTCGTCGGCCCCCTGACTTCACCTGTCGGTTGGACTTCTTCCATCAGCCACCTTGCAATCTATCAAACTGATACTATATCTCTTCCTGATGTTCCTTTACTCCACGCGACCATTGGTATAACACTTACCATCAGCAGTCTCTAGAAATCTTCGGCCAATACTCTGATGCAACCAACTAATACATGCATAGCATGACCCACTACTACCGGTGACTTGAATGTATCTGCCACCCTTGTCGTTATACCAAACACTTGTACATGCTTCCGTTGACTTGCGACCACCGGTCTCCCTCACCGTCACTGTTGGTCAGTACTTGTACCTAATACAATGTATGAACGCAATGTATATGTTCGATATACATTCAGAAGATGCATTCTGAACATACATTCAAAGAGTTTAACCATTGACCCTCCTTTTATCTAAACCCGATGTACATTCGCGATGTACATTCACAACATGCAATTCAAATATGCATTCGATGAGTTTGACTGAATCGTTGACTCCCTTGTATGCCGATCAGAAGCTTCAACTTTCTCTCTCCCTTGTATCTTAACTCAATGCATAACCACGATGTATGTTCACTACATACAACCACAACATGCACTTGTGAGACACACATCACATACAACTGTGATATATACAAAGGATGTATATCTGGCATACAATTGCGATATACACACAAATTGTATATCTGATGAAACAACACGAATCTTGCACCAATTTGATCCACTGTAAACCTAGTAACATCACAACTGCATAGATCTATTCCTCCGCCAATCTAACACAGATCTTTCACCCTACCAACCTAGCACATGACAATGTTAGGATCTTTCAATGCATACTGTACGTGATCCTGCAAACATGAACACGAACAAAATAGAAAACAAAATGAAAACACAAATCGATATGTACACCCATTCCACTGATTTCAAAGAAATCTAACCGGTGGAATGGCTAAGAACCCATCTCAGCCTCAGAACAGGAAAATCAATTGCACAGAGAAAACTAAAGGAATCGAAAGACAGAAAGATGCACAATATAGAATCTTATTATGCCTTTCAGAATGTGTATATAGATGCTCTATTTCTCAAATATAAATCACACTATTCTGATCTCTCTTACATCACTGCTGATTACATTCGATGATCTAGGGTATTTATCTACTTACCCTCAGTAGTACTGAATTGGCTCCAAGCGGCTGGGAGATCTAACAGCCCCCAACTACCTAACAACCTTCGTGATTACAGATCGACAAGTGTCCTTGGAACTTACAACACAAACCTAGATACAAACTATAATGACAAGCATTGGTCAAATAGACCTTATTACATAAATGGTCTTATAGGACCTTATTGGAAACAACAAAATGAACTGTAAACAGTTAATGCCTTATGGAGGCCACTGTGGATTGGGTGTTCCTGCACAATACATCCCACCGTAAAAAGAACTCATGCCACATGAGTTAGGTCTTTGTCTTGCTCCACCTTTACCTTCTGTTGTCTCATGTCTTCCCCATGATCTCTAGACTGCAACCTGGTGCCATGGAAGAAAAGACGCATGCCCAATTTTGTAGGCTCTACTCACACCTTGCCATAAGTGACTACTTGCCACCAGACCTACCCTTTGCTTGCCATCCTGTCTTATTGTCATCTCTATTTGAACACCTGCATTATAAACCTTGGGTAATGCTTCTTGTACTACTGCTATGGCAGAACATGTTTGCCTTTCAACTCTTGTTGGTTCTACAGGACAAACAATTGTCCCTACTATGATAACATCCTTGTCTTTCCAATCAACTTGTCACTGCTTGTAACCTTGCTCTTTGACCTTTTGCTGATCCTTCTGATCTCCATCACCAAAAACTAAAATTGCCTTCAAACTTTGATCCTTAGCAACCCCATTCCCTGAGGTATCCTCAACTGTCTTTGTGTCTTCTACATTGAGCTTCACAAACTCTTTCTTTCCTACCAAAATAAGCTTGGCTACCTTCTTTGCTTCAACATCCTCCTGTAATGGTGTCATCACAAAAGTTCTCCCATCCTTCTTGATGGTGTATGTGTTAGCATATCCATCATACAATGCTCTCGTATCAAATTGCCATGGCCTACCCAAAAGTAGGTGACAACATTCCATGGGCAATATGTCACACAAAACCCTATCCTGATATTCTCCAATCTGAAAATCAACATATGCTTGTTCATATACCAAAAGTGATTGACTATCACTGACCCAAGATACTTTGTAAGGATTGTGATGAGGAATCCTTTCTAATTTCAGTTTATCCACCATTTCCTGAGATACCATATTATCTGTTGAACCAGAATCTATTACTACCTTGCATTTTTTACCTTTACTTTTGCAATTGGTCCTGAAAAGTGCTCTCCTTTGTATCATCTCCTTGGATGTCTTCAAGAGTGCTCTCCTTAGCATCAATGATTCTCCATCTAGAACTGGGGCTGCACTTCCCATTGGAAGGTTAACACTTTCATCTACCTTCTCTTCTTGCACAAATTGAACCCTCTTATCATTCTTCATATCATCTCTTAATGATGAACCTTGCCTTTCTGGACATTTGAATGTTGTGTGACCAATTTCATTCTAATGATAACATCTCCTAGTGAAAACATTAGAACCTCTATGACCTCCAAATCTGCCTCTTGTGCCTTTCCATCCACCTCTGAAATCAGGCTGCTCCTGTCCTTTACCAATCTCTTCTTGGTCCTCATTAGTTTGCCTTGTTGTAGGGGCTGATCCTCTTCCCCTCATGGACTTATCCTGTCTCCTTTTCATCTTCTCCTCAATCCTGATTGCCATTTGATAATAGTCTTCTACACTCCTAGGATTAGCCAAAACTAACTCATCTTGTATGTTCAATCTCAAACCAGCCAAGTGTCTAGCAACCTTTTCAACCTCATTCTCATGATGACCAGACCTCATACTCAATTTAGAAAATTCCTCAGTATATGCCTTCACATTCATTTCCTTTTGTCTTAAAATTTGAAGCTTCTTAAACATTTGAACTTCATAATTTTTGGGTAAAAATTTACCTTTGATTCTTGCTACCATCTTGTCCCATGAAGAAATCTTTGACTTACCTGCTTTCTCCTCTCTGATTGTATGTAATCCCACCATACCAAGGCATGACCTCCCAATTTGGTCTTTGCAATCTTTACTTTCTGCTCCTCAGGAACCTCCTCACATTCAAAATGATTATCTAATGTAGCAATCCAATCCAGTAACTCTTCTTCATTTAAACTTCCAATGTACCTTGGAACATCAATCTTTACCTTAGGTTTGTCATTCTGAACTGCCCTTAATAGTTTTGTAAATCTCTAATCTTTAGGATTCAAATCTTCATCTACATCTTCAAATTCTTCACCATCATCTTCTTTTTCTGATTCACTATCTTCCACTTCCCTTCTTTTGTTTGTCTCCAAGGCTACAAGCCTGGCTTGAAGGGCTTCTACAAGCTCTTTCATCTTCCTCATCTCTCTAGCATGATTTTCTTTCATCTCTTGCAACTCTTTAGCAATGCCAGCATTTTTCAGAGGCATCTTATTAACCTCTCAATTCTTCTACTTCTGCCTTCTCAATGACAGAATCAAACACACAACTGCCTAGACCTTTTGCTGAGCTCTGATACCACTATGATGCAGAGCCAAATAGCCTAGCCTGCATTACCCCTTGTATGTCTATGTTTTACTTAACATACATTCTCCATTGTATACACTTGCACCTCTCACATATCGGCAAGACTATACACCATCGGCTCCTTCTCCAAACCTTACTCTGATACGCAAATTACCCCGAAGTCCCTTTGACTCATTGGCCCCCTAACTTTGCCTGTCAGCTGGACTTCTTCCATCATCCACCTTGCAATCCGTTAGACTGATACTATATCTCTTCCCAATGTTCCTTTACTCCACGCGACCATTGGTATAACACTTACCATCGGCAGTCTCTAGAAATCTCTGGCTGATACTTTGATGCAACCAACTAATACATGCATAGCATGACCCACTACTGCCGGTGACCTGAATGTATCTGTCACCCTTGCTGTTATACCAAACACTTATACATGCTTCTGTTGATCTGCGACCACCAGTCTCCCTCACCATCACTGCCAGTCAGTACTTGTACCTAATACAATGTATGAACCCAATGTATATGTTCAATATACATTCAGAAGATGCATTTGGAACATACATTCAAAGAGTTTGACCATTGACCCTCCTTGTATCTAAACCCGATGTACATTCCTGATGTACATTCACAACATGCAATTCAAATATGCATTCAATGGGTTTGACCAAATCACTGACTCCCTTGTATGCTGATCAGAAGCTTCAAGTTTCTCTCTCCCTTGTATCTTAACTCAATGCATAACCACAATGTATGTTCACTACATACAACCGTAACATGCACTTGCGAGACACACACGACATAAAATTGTGATATATACACAGGATGTATATCCGACATACAATTGCGATTTACACACAAATTATATATCTGATGAAACAACACGAATCTTGCACCGATTTGATCCGCTATAAACCCAATAACTTCACAACTGCACAGATCTATTCCTCCACCAATCTAACACAGATCTTTCACCCTGCCAACCTAGCACATGACAATGCTAGGATCTTTCAATGCATATTGTACGTGATCCTACAAACATGAACACGAACAAAATAGAAAACAAAATGAAAACACAAATCGATATGTACAGCCATTCCACTAATTTTGAAGAAATCTAACCGATAGAATGGCTAAGAACCCATCTTGGCCTTAGAACAAGAAAATTGATTGCACAGAGAAAACTAAAGGAATCGAAAGACAGAAAGATGCACAATACAAAATTTTATTATGCCTTTCAAAATGTGTATACAGATGCTCTATTTCTCAAATACAAATCACACTATTCTAATCTCTCTTACATCACCACTGATTACATTCGATGATCTAGGGTATTTATCTACTTACCCTCAGTAGTACTGAATTGGCTCCAAGTGGCTGGGAGATTAATCCAAGCGGCTAGGAGATCTAACAACCCCCAACTACCTAGCAACCTTCATGATTATAGATCGACAAATGTCCTTGGAACTTACAACACAAACCTAGATACAAACTACAGTGACATGCATTGGTCAAACAAACTTTATTACATAAATGGTCTTATAGGACCTTATTGGAAACAAGAAAATAAACTGTAAACAGTTAATGCCTTATAGAGGCCACTGTGGATTAGGTGCCCCTGTACCACATACAGACTCTCTAAACTTATATTCCAAACAATAAAGACAAACATTAACATGCAGTGAAGTCTAGTGGATTTACTTTCTCCCTCTGATAACCCTAAACAACAACATGATTTGTTCTTACTCAATTGACCCTAGAAAACACTGTGATATTTGGTATCCTTTGAAACTTGAGTCACGCATACCTCTTATCTATATCTAACTATGCTCCAATCCACAAGATCATATCTTCAAGTGCGAAGGAATGCATAGCATTCTTCTATACCTTTGAGACTACAAAAACACTGTAACACTATTGTCTTCACTCTGCTAGCTCTAGAAAATTGTCATAAATTTTATGATCTGAAACTTGAAAAATGCATACCTCTATCTATCTCTACCTATCCTTTGAACCATAAGGCCATATCTTCATTTGTGGTAGAATGTGGTACATTTTTTTGAGCTCCTTCAGTACAAATCCTTGTGTCTTTGACAATTTGAAACCTTATGCATTTTCCTTCATATCACATACAAAGATTTTCATCAAGACGTAATGAATGCAACATTCACAATACTATAGACAACAATCATAACTCTTTTCATCAAAAATAAGTAGCCACAACTTCTTCATGTCAGCATACTCTTCAACTTGGCAACTTTCACCAGTTCATGAACGTTATCATTATCATTTGAACAAAACCCCAATCTGTGTGCTACTAAAGTTCTTCAAAAACATCATTATCATCCTCAAGCTGAGGCCAAAGTGGTAGTAAAGGATTTGAAGTCTTCAATTAACTATTGTTTAGTTTTTATATTAGTGACTTTCAGCAATATCTTAGCATTTTATCAATTTAATTAACTATTGTTTATTTTTTATAGTAGTTACTTTTGGTAGCATCTTGCCATGATTCTACTCCTAGAAATCTTATCACTAGTTGCTTTGTAGTTTGTTTCAGTTTGTTGTAGTTTATTCCTAACAGCATTCTAATCCTAATCTCCTTTATTATTTTTTTTTGCTAGAATCTTTGTGTTTTTTTTGCTTTGTTGTCTTTGTCTATGTGCAAGAAAAACACTTGCCTTAATCGAGCTCCATCAAACAAAAGAACTGAATCTACTTGTAGGAAGTTAAGGAGAAAACACAAGGTGTGTTCATTCAAACTTTCTATTTCTAGTTTAATAGGTTGTTTGTATAACAATTCATTTTGGGATTTTCAATGAACTAGTGTTTGGTAAAATAATTTTCGGTCGTCCAACAGTGGTGTGTATGCTCTCCTCTTACATGCTTAGCATGATCTTGAGGATCAAAAACACCCTCTTACACCTTCCTCTCCACATTCCCTTCACATTTGCTTTTGGGTTTTAAAATGAACTAATATTTTCAATGTCTGATAAAAGTTTGTGAACCATTCAAGATCGGTGTGTATGCTCTCCTCCTACATGCTTAGCATGATCCTGAGGGTCAAAAACACCTTCTTACATTCACAACTTTACATTTGTCTTGATTATCACACTTTGCTTCAAGGTTAAAATGAACAACTTGTTTTGGTAAATAATCACGTCTTTGATCTCCTCTTGCATTGCTACACAATTTTGAGGATCAAAAATGGTGTTTATTTTACCCTTTGTAACTGCTTAGGAATGCCTCCCTAGAGAAGTGATCACTCTAGGGACAACCTTAGCTCTAATGTTCTAGCAGAGTATAAATAGCAGGAGGTGAATCGAAAGAAACCTCTTTAAGATCTAGTATATTATCATTATAACTAAGCCCCCAAGAACTTTATACCTTGGGGAAGTGATAGAGGAGGGTGGGTTACCCTCTCCTCTCGATTATTGTGAGGATATCCTTATCCATCTATGGATTTGGGCCTCAACGTACCCTTGAGATATATAGAGGGCGCTCCCATTAGTAAGATTGTTCTATCCTAGCTAAGCCATCCAGTCTATCTAGCCTCTTATCTCCATAGGATTGTTAGTGTGTCTATTGTGTTTGTAAGATAAATATCAAAAATGGGAACAGTAAGAAGTGTTTTTCACGTGTCTTCTTTTGATTGTTTTTTTTTTGCATTTGTATTTCATTGCAAGAATAGAAGTCAACAATAAGTTCTTAGTCAAAACCTCAACTAGTCTCAATCAAAACATGTTCAAAACCTTTTTAAACTCTTTGTTCTAGGGTGGGTTTATTTGTTGGTTTTTTATCAATTTGTGACATAGTCATTTTGCCAAAAATATATTAAACCTAATCAACTTTAACCAATTCAAATATCCCCTAATCAACTTTAATTAGCCTTAAAAGAAAAGAAATTTTCTATAAAACTCTAGGGATCTACATAGGAAACATTTTGAAAATTTATAGATTGTTGCCCTTATCTTTATCATATATCCAATTGTTGAACATATCAAGATTTTGGTGAATATCAAAATCAACTTGAACCTATCAACTTATCTATATCAAGCACATATAAAAGAGCATTAAATCTCTCCATCATATCTAATATCATATATGTTGCATATTAGTTTGTTTGGACACATAAGTCTAGTACAAGTAAACATTATCATATCGGGATCATATCTGTAGCATATCAGTTTGCTTGGACTCAAAAGTCTAGTACAAGTGAATGCTATCATTTCTTATATCATTAGAGATCTAGCATATCTTTGACTTCCTTGGTTTAGATTAAACCTAAGGGTCTCACATTTGACCTTTGAAACATATCCAAACTTGATATCATTTTAACAATAGTATATGGTTAATACAAGAGCACATTCTAAACAAGAAGAAATGGGTCCTAGAAGAATATCCATCAATATCTCAGGAACCTCTTATATTTCAACCACAAACACTACTTCTAAAGAATATGGCATGACATCTATGCAATCACCCTTGCCCTTGGAACAAATGCTTGTGGAAGACCTAGATGACATGCCTACTTCTAAGGAAATAGAAGATTTTGTAGCTGATCCAAGGGCTATAAGCTTATTGAAATTTTGATGGCTAGACACGCTGATTACTATATGGAAATGTTGCTAAAACAAGGGACTAGAATTCCCTCTCAAGAAGAAATAAGACCCCTTGGGGACAGGGATCCCATCATTAGTCAAATATATCCCACCATAGACCTCTTAACCCCTACCCTTTCTAGAAGTGTCCCAAGAATAGAATATATGCCTATGCCTCAACCTTCAAATTCTATCTTTATCCCAAGTTCACCTACCATTCCCAACTTATCCATGCCTATGCCCCAACCTTTGAATTCTATGTTTACAATTCCTAGCTTGTCTATGCCTTAGCAGACTCATGTTCCTAGCTCAAACATCAATCAAACACACTATGGTACCCAAAATCCTTTTTTCAATACCTCTACCAATATCCCTCAAACCCAAGTTCAAACCTCGTCCTCTATTCGCCAAGGGCCAAATTTAATGTCTTATAATAACCCTTTATATCAAAATCCAAATTATAATCTTAATCCCTAAATGGATGAAGTTATGATAATAAAGCAACAATTTCAAGAGTTGCAAAAACAAATGTTGGACCTTCAAATGGGAAGTACCAAGAAGAGTTATACTTTAGAGGACATTTGTCCCTACCCATTTGATAGATCCCTTAATATGATTCCTTTCCCTAAGAACTTTGAAATCCTAAAATTCGATAAATATAAGGGTAAATCTGGTCCTAGAGAACATGTGAGAATTCTATTTAGCTTGCATGGAAGTATCCTATAATGACACTTATCTCATGCACCTATTTCCTATAAGTCTAGGGGGCCAAGCAATAGAGTGGTTTTCTCACTTACCTCAAGGGATAAAAAGTTTCCAAGAATTAGCTAAGAAATTTATCCAACATTTCTCCTATAACATTGAACATGAAACCTCAATGACTGATTTGTATAATACCAAGAAAAAGAATGGTGAATCTTTTGCTTCATTTTTACAAAGGTGGAGGAATTTGGCAAGTAAAATTCCTTGGTCAATTCTTGAAAAACAATTGGCCAACATCTTTACTCAAAACCTAAATCAAGAAATGAGCTTCCATGTTCAAGTTCAAGGTCCTAATACCTTGTATGAACTCATAGAGAGGGGTATGACCATTGAAAGAGAATTGATAGCAAAAGGTCTTGTCAAAATCTATAAGGAAGATAAAGGAAAATCCTCTAACAATAATAATAATGATCAATCTAAATTATGGATTAAAAATAGGAATGTTGTACATGATGGTGTGGTTGATTCAAGGGCTATTCAAATGACCCCATCTTCATCACACACCAACCCTCAAGGTAATGAATGTCCTTACATATCACTTTTTCCTTTGAAAAGGAAATTCACACCCCTAGGGGAACCTATTGAGGTGGCCTTGCAGAAGTTGGTCAAATCTAAATTAATTGATCTACCTAAATCTTGAAATGTTGAACCCCAAGTAAAACTACCTTGGTATAATGACAATGAATTTTGTGACTTTCATAGGACCAAGGGTCACAAAACTTCTACTTGTATGAGGCTCAAACACATAATACAAGACCTCATTGATCGTGGTGATGCAACGGTTGAAAATAACTCTCATACTACCAATGCAAATTTAAATTTTTTTAATAATCCTATGCCTAACCATGGAAAAAGACACATGAATAATAAAGGTAATTCTTCTATATATGCCAACTACACTAATGTAGGCCATAATTATACAATAACTATTTAAGACAAGCAAACAGCCATGTCTCTACATTGACCATAAAAAATCCAACAATTGATTGTAATGCAACTACCCGAAGAAGCAAGGTCACTATTTAGGGACCTTCTACTTCATCTAGACCTTCATCCAATTATAACCTTGAAGATCATTTGAACAAAACCCCATCTCAAATCTCTATCCTTGAACTTCTGAAAATATCCCCAACCCATCATGCAATCATTGATAATATTCTCCAAGAGTCAAGTGTGTCTTCCAACATTGATGCCAATGAGTTTCAAGCCATGGTTAGTAATATTGCCTCTACACATCAACTTGTGTTTTCTAAAGAGGACCTTCCACCTTTTAGCCCTAAATATATTAAGGCTTTATACTTGGAGATTCTTATTCATAAGCATAAAGTTAAAAGAGTCATGATTGATGGGGGAGATAGTTTAAACATTTGTACTCTATGTTTGGTCAAAAAGTTAGGGTATTCAGATGGAGTGATAGATCCCTTAAATAAAATTATCATTAAGGGTTATGACAATGTTGTGAAAGAGTCAAATGGAACTGTTGAATTGCCTATTCAAGTGAGCCCTATATTAATAACAATTGTGTGTCAAGTTTTGGACCTTGATCTACCCTATAACATCCTTCTTGGTCACCCATGGATCCATGTTATGCAAGCTATCCCATCCACTTTCCACCAATGCAAAAATTCCCCCATGATGGCAATGTAGTTACCATCTATGGAGATCCTCAACCCTTTAAATATTGTCAAAATTTAGCTGAAAAATACCAAGAGAACTATCATATCCCTATTAACCATGAAGCCTCTCCATCACCATCTTATGTGGACCCATCCACATTAGCCTCATGTCATCATCCACTTCTTCCACTTTGAATCCATCAACACCCGAGATCAAGGTCTAAATTCATGATAATGGTTGTGGATAATATAAAATGCAACGTTCCTTTTGTACAAGTCAACTTCCTCTCACACCTAAGTCTTATGGTAAACCTAAGAAAAGTCCATTTAAGGTCATTGCCAAGCAATGGTTCCCCAATTTGCTCTATTGGGGTAAGTTGGAGAAAGAAAACATTCAAGATGATGTATCATCATGGCTCTATAAAGAAAAAGAAGAAATCCAAGCTCCTAAATTGAACCTTGAGAACTATCCAAAAGGTCTTCATATCCTTAAAAATATGGGTTATAAAGGAGAAGGTGGTCTTGGGCATCAAATTCAAGGTATCATTGAGCCTATCTTTCAAGTTCCTAGAGGTAATCATGGAGGGTTAGGGTATGTATCTCCTATGAATGTGCCCCTAAAATCCACATACACTCTTGATGAAGTTAGACCTCCCCCTTTGTCCAAAAACCTTAATGAAGACATTAAAGAAGACTCTTCCTTTGATCTAAAGAACATTTTCCAAGACATGTCCATTTGCACCATAACACTTGTGCCATCCACTTCTCAAGCCCATTGTGTTGACCTCATATATCCTCAACTCATTGATTGGGACAAACAAGGACCACCCTCTTTGGATTTTTTTCAAAATGATGAAGCAATTGCAGAATTTATGGGTCTTAGGGATGGAATTCCCTTAGGTGATCACAAAGAAGGTTTTTGCATAGAATTAGATGCAAAGACTTATTTTGGAGAAGATGATAAAAGTACAATTTATAATATGGAATCCTATGACAAAGAAGAAGAGAATATCAAACTTCCAAATATGGCTCAATATCCAAAAAGATTCCTATCTTAGTGGAAGAAGCTCAATCAATTAATCTAGGTACTCAAGAGGATCCTAAGGTTACCTTCTTTGTAGCATCTTTAACCCCTCAAGAAAAATAGGAATTTACAACTTTGTTTGAAGGAAGGAAGATCAATTTTGCATGGTCTTATTCTGATATGCTAGGTCTTGATCCTACCTTAGTGGTGCATCATTTAATAGTTATACCTAATGCAAACCCAATCAAACAAAAGCTTCATAAGATGCATCCCCAAATAGCTCTCTTGTTTAAGGTGGAACTTAAAAAATTATTGGATGTGGGATTCATTAGGATCATTGATTATCTTGAGTGGGTCTCCAACTTGGTTCCATTCACTAAGCCTAATGGGGGCATCAGAATTTGTATAGATTTTAGAGATTTAAACAAGGCATGTCCAAAGGATGATTTTCCCCTTCCTAATATAGATATCATTATGGACATAACAACTGGCCATGAATTTCTCTCTTTAATGGATGGATTTTCTGGTTACAACCAAATCAAAATTGTTGTTGAAGATCAACATAAGACTACCTTCACCTGTCCATGGGGTGTTGAAAGTAAGGAATACTGAAAGGGGGATGAATTAGTATTCCACAAAACCACTTGTTAACTTTATTAATCCAATTTCTAAAATTAATAACATAAAAGCAAAACAAGCATAAGAGCAGCAACCATAAAGACATAACACATTGAAACTAGGATTTTTACGTGGTGTTAAGGGAAAATTGGATCTAAA
The DNA here is from genome assembly GCA_027924645.1 of Cunninghamia lanceolata. Lineage (NCBI taxonomy): Eukaryota > Viridiplantae > Streptophyta > Pinopsida > Cupressales > Cupressaceae > Cunninghamia > Cunninghamia lanceolata. The sequence continues at coordinate 16,493,716 of BSBN01001807.1, read as the reverse complement.
TGAATAATCAATATAATAATATCAATGATACCCAAAACTCAATGAAATAATGAATAAAAGAGATCAATCAAACAATGAACAATACAAAAGAAAACCTCCTTTAATTCTCAGCTTCCATTGATCACCTATCTCAAATGATCTTGTCTATGAATATGACCCTCAGAAGGTGCACTTCCTTGCTATAATTCCAAGATGTTCAAATGGGAACGGCTATGATAGTTTCTCCACGAAGATGAGCTTCACAACAATGATAGTAGTGTGTAGTAACAAGTTTGATCTCAAGAAATGAAGGAATTGGTGCCAAAGGTGCACTGTAATTCTTGTAGAGTAAGTTTACTTAAAGCTTGGATGAATGAAATAGAAGAATAGGGTTGAATTTATAGACTTGAGAGAGAAAAGATCAACAGTTGAGAATAGTTGAGGAATGTGCATGAATAAGAAGAAGACAAGTGTCTTACTATATTTTGCATGAGAGGAATTAATAAAATAGAAGAAAGAGTTAACTAAAGAGATTAAATCAATTAAAAGAATAGATCAATCAGTTAAGAGAATAGAACTAGAGAATAGAAATTGCATGAGGATGAGAAGATATTTTAGCTCAATTAAATATTTAGAATATTCAATTGCATGTGCACAAAGATTGAATTATATTTAGAGATAACTCAATTTAGAAGAAATAGACAACTTAAATAAATATATAATTTATTTAAATTTTAGAGGTGATATTATTGGAAGAAACAATTAAATAATTGGTATTATTTAATTTAGAATGATTTTGGAAGAATTAGAAGATAAGAAAGCAAATTAAATAAATAAATTTATTTAATTGTTTGTGCATGATTTGGAGGAATAAATAAAATATTTGATTATATTTTATTTTTAGAGATTGAGAGGATTTAAATAAATTTGATTGATTTAAGAATGATTTGATTTAATTAAATAATTAAGAATTATTTAATTGTTTGGAAGAATTTAATTAAATAAAAGATTTTATTTAATTTTGACTTTAGAAGAGGTAATTAAATATTTTGATATTTAATTAACTTAGAGGAATATGAATCAAATAAATAAATTTGTTTATTTATTTATTGATAGAAGAATTATAATGAAATAAATATTAAGAATATTTATTTAGACCGAGTTGCGTCATTTTTAGGTGTATACATTTTGCCCCTCTTTGATGCAATGTGTTTTATCATGTTGTTTCAAAGAATATTTTTTTCTCATAATGATACATGCCCCAGTTTGCCCCTAGTACAAGTTTAATGACGATAGGATGCCCCTCAGGAGATTGGATGGGAAGAAGGTAGAAGGCGTGAGACGAACAATCTCACGAAGAAGGTGGAAGATAGGCTAGGATGCAGAAAGAACAGATGGAAAATGTCTGAATGATACACAATGCAAGATAGAATGATAACACACACAAGCAAGCAAGAAAGTATGCACAAATGATACAAGAACAAACAAGGTATTGTCCCTGTCAAGTGGTAAACCAATGATTAATCGATAATGATATACAACAGTGTTGTCATAGCGGGGAACAATAGATCCCTAGATCAACATGATAGATAGTGTCTAGTTTCAGGAAATGAAACATGTCGTGTAAGACACGTGTGTTGGTCTGATTTTGACAATACAACATCCTGTATAAGACAATTGATTGATTATAATTGATTGAGTCGGTCTACAACTAGACAAGGATCAAGACCATTGATTGTGATTGGATCATTTGACAAGATTGATTAACATGATTGGTATGGATTAAGGATGGACTTGCATTTAGATCACTGCTCGGGTTGACCGAATTGAGAAGAATGGACCACAATGATAGATAGAATACTAATTGATAGAAGAATGACTCGATAGAAGGAATCACAAGCTTTTATTTGTAAACATTGATACTCTGTCGTTCGGATCTTTTATTGCATGGGATATGGATGCTTTGGAAATTTTTATTGCATGGGGTATGGATGCTTGTGGATGTATAATGGATGCGAATGGTGTTTGATTTTGACATCTTGATGGTGCAAGTATTTTGAAGTGCTTGTTTCATCATTAGGCTTTTTTGTTTTTTTGTGTTTTTGAAATGTTGTAAGAAAATACAAGCATCTAGGTATAATTGAACCGAGATGACCTAAACATCGCTTACATGGATTTTGATTTAGTAAGTTAATACAAGCATCGAGGTATAATTGAACCAAGATGACCTGAGTATTTCTTGCATATCAACAGACAAGGATTGCCCCTTTTTTGTGTTAGACCTCTGATGTCCTCGATGATCTTTTGCTGATCATGTCGTTAGACAAGGCGTCACATTACTAAAGTTTAATCCACAAACAACAAACAAAGAAAATAATCATGACCCCATCATAGCATCTCTAGCTTTTGACGTCCTCGAGTAGCATAGGAAGACATAATAACAAAAATCAAGACTCTGTAAGTTAACCTGATCACAAACATAAAGCATTCTTGCATTTAGATGTGTTTTCTTGCCATAATTTAGATAGAATCACTTTGAGTGTGCAGGTTCATGTTTGCCTTGCATTGGATAGGTTGATGTCGTGCATCAAGATTTTTTCTTTGGGAGTGGGCTTTGCTTGCACTTGCATGCACGTCTGGTAAAACGGACCCTAAGGGACTGACCTAGTGCCTCGGGGGTGCATTGCTAAATGGCCTTGCCTACGTGATGACACAAAGACAACGTAGTTTGGGGACTTGGACCATGGATGGACTAGAGGATAGACAACAAGAAATGGGATGGATGGAAAGGCGGAGCCTCGGGGGTGCATTGAAAATGGCCTTGCCTACGTGACAACGTAGAGGCAACGTAGTTTGAGGTTGACCCTATGATACTGACGACAGACGCTGTGCTAGGCTGACACTGTGGATGGGATATTAGATAAGACCTTAGTTGATAAGGTGACAAAAGAGATAGAGTATCAAGCCATGATGGCTTATCATTAGGTTGCACAAGGGTGCTTTATTATGGAACATATATAGATCGGATGAGAAATGAAGGTAGGAAGAATGGACACAAGGTGATTAGTTTCCCAAAGATGGAGAAGGCGGTTTATCACAAGTAGCGCTTGTTTACTAGGTTTTCACCACTTACTTTTATTTGCATGAAATCTAAGAGTACACATGACGCCTGTTTGCCAAGTTTTCATCATGGTACCTATCCAAGGCACTTGTTTCCCAGGTTTTTACCAAAGGACTATTTTTTTTTGTATTTTTTTGATTTTTTGGTTTTTTTTGTATTTTTCTGATTTTGTTATTTTATTGTATTTTACGCCCCCCTTACATTGGGGTTCTCTTAGGTACAGAACCGACGAACATGTAGACTGTTGATTGGGTCATTGAACAACTCACCCTTTGACGTTGCTAACTGATATTCCCCCGATCCATAGGCAGCCACGATCACATAAGGCCCAAGCCAATTGGGTTCAAATTTGCCTTTCTTTTCCCAATCCTGTTAATTGTGGGGATTCTCCTTAAGTACTAGATCTCCAACTGTAAAGACTCTTGGGCAGACTCTATGGTTGTAGCTTCGTGACATCATTTGCTGATATGCTTTGAGATGATTGAAGGCCTTCTGTCTCTTTTCCTCTAGTATCTCTAACTCTTGTAATCTAGAAACTCTGTACTCTTCATCTGTTATGAGACCTTTTAATGATACCCTGAGAGATGGTAACTCAAACTTGATGGGTAGGATGGCTTCTGAGCCATAGACAAGGGCATAAGGGGTAGCACCTGTGGGAGTGCGTATACTGGTTCAATAGGCCCACAGAGTGGGATTGAGTTGGATGTGCCAATCATGACCAGCATCGTTCACTATCTTCTTAAGGAGTTTCAAGATGGTCTTGTTGGATGCTTCTGCTTGGCCGTTACCTTGGGGGTAATAGGGTGTGGAGAAATGGTGTTGGATTTTGAAATGGTCATAGAGTTCTTGGACATCCTGGTTTTTGAAGGGTCTTCGGTTATCTTTGATAATGGATGAGGGAATTTTGTATCTGGAAATGAGGTAATTAAGGATGAATGGGGAGATTTGTTTTACTGTGACAGTGGTGAGGGGGATGGCTTTAATCCACTTGGTAAAGTACTCAGTGACGGTTATTATGAATTTGTGGCCGTTGGATGATGGAGGGTGGATTTTTCCTACAATGTCAGTCCCCATTGACAAAAGGGCCAAGGTCTAGTTAAAAGTCTCAACTCTTAAGCTAGTGCATGTATCAGGTTCCCGTGTATCTAGCACTGCTTGCACTTCTTCACAAATTGATATGAATCTATTTCCATGTTCAGCCAATAATAACCCAAATGCATGAGTTTCTTAGCTAAGGAAGGACTACTAGAGTGTGTTCCGCAGATCCCTTCATGTATGTCTTGTAAGGTGGTTTGGGATTCTTCTTGTTCTAAACAATAGAGTAAAGTACCATCTAGACCACGTTGGTATAGGGTGTTGGCAATAATGGTATAATGAGAGGTTTGGCATATAAAGGTTCGAAGTTGGTTTGAAGACAAGTCAGGTGGGAGGGTATTGTCCTTGAGGTAAGTGTAAACCTTACCGTACCAAGGTGAATCAGATCCAACTAATAGGCATATGGAATTGGTTTCAAGAAGATCATAAGCTGGTTGCTGAATTGACTCCACCAAGAACTCGTACCATGACTCATGCTTTGGGATTTCAAGGAGAGAGGCAATGGTTGCCATGTCATCTGCTGCTTTGTTTTCAATGTGAGGTATCTACTCAAAAGAGATGATCACAATGTATTCCTTAAATTCATCAACCATCCGCTTGTATGGGACAAGCTTCTCATCTTTGGTTTGGTAGTCGCCATTGACCTTATTGATTACTAGTTGAGAATCACCATAGACATGTAGCTCTTTGATTTTCCATTTTGTTGCAATCTTGAGACAAATGACTAGGGCCTCATATTTTGCTATGTTGTTTGTGCATGGGAATAACAGATGATAAGACTTTGGTATGGTGTCACCATGAGGAGTTACAAACAAGATTCCTGCCCTTAATCCATGATTTGTGTAGGACCCATCAAAGTAGAGTTTCCAGGAATGTGCTGATATATTGAATAAGGATTCATCTGGAAACTCAAATTACATTGGTGTGGTGTCCTGCAGTGGTGCATCTACTAACTAATCAGCAATGGCTTGCCCCTTGATAGCCTTTCTTTCTATATACTCAATGTCGTATTCACTTAGGAGCATTACCCATTTGGCTAGGTGACCTGTTAGAGCTGCTTTTCTTAGTAGGTACTTCAGTGGATCTATTTTTGCAATAAGTTTGACTGGATGTGCTAGCATATAATGTCAGATTTTTTGGAAAGAAAAAACTGCCGCAAGGCATGACCTTTCTATCTGAGAGTATTGCAACTCATAGCCCACCAATGTGCAACTAATGTAGTAGACGGCTCTTTCTTTACCTTCATAATCTAGTTGTGCTAGAAGGGCCCCAACAGTTGTTGGTGTAGCAGATATGTATAGTAACAATGGCTTCCCTTGGATAGGAGGCATGAGAATAGGTGGATTCATAAGATACTCTTTCAGTTTGTCGAATGCCTCTTTGTATTTCTCATCCCACCTAAATGGAATGTTCTTATGTAGGAGATGACTAAAGGGTTGACACTTGTCTGCCAGTTGTGATATGAACCTATGGATTGCTTGTAGCTTGCCCTATAGAGATCTTAGTTGAGTAAGATTCTTGGATAGTGGCATGTCCATAATAGCCTTGACTTTGGTAGGGTCCACATCTATTCCATTTGCCGATATAATGAAAACTAAGAGCTTTTCTGAGGTGACTCCAAACACACATTTCTTTGGGTTCAACTTGACTTTGAATTGTTCTAGTCTCTGAAAGACTTTCTCTAACACATCCAGGTGTGATTCTCTTGTGAGTGACTTTGCAAGGATATCATCTACATAGTCTTCCATTGTGGCGTTCATCATATCATGGAATATAGTGGTCATAGCACATTGATATGTGGCTCCTGCGTTCTTTAGCCCAAATGACATGATTTCCAGCAGAAAGTGCCCCATGGACAAGTGAAAGCTATCTTATGTTGGTCTTCTGGTGCTATCTTGATTTGATTGTATCCAGAGAAGCCATCCATGAGAGATAACATGGTGTGCCCTGTTGTTAAGTTGACTATGATATCTATATTTGGTGATGGAAAGTCATCCTTACGGTAAGCTTTGTTTAGATCTCTGAAGTCATTATATAGTCTGACTCAGCCATCAGGTTTGGATACTAGAACTATGTTGGAGACCCATTCTGGATAGTCTATTGCTCTGATGAACCCCACATCCAATAGTTTCTTAAGTTCTTCTTTCACTAGCAGTGTAATGTGTGTATGCATCTTTCTAAGTTTCTGTTTAACCGGTTTCACTCCTGGATCTAGTGGAAGATGATGTAGAATCAAATCTGGATCTAACCCTGGCATATCTGGGTATGACCAAGCAAAATTGACTTTCTTTTTCTTGGAGAATGGTACAAACTTAGTCTTTTCTGCTAGGGTTAGAGACTTAGCAAAGTGAATGATCTTAGGTTGTTCCTCTGTTCCAATGTTAACAGGTTCTGTAGGTTCCACAACAATCTAAGACTTCTCCCGGTGCATGTCATCGGGGAGAGTGTCAAGCCTTCCATCGTCAGGTGCCACAGTTGGGTTTTCACCATCGGATGTGTCCTTTCTTTTTACTATTTTGGGATCTGACACTGCCATGGAGCAGTTTTCACCATCAGATCCATTTTTTATTTTGATATTTTTGCGACTGGAAGGCTTGGCACCCTCTCCGAAATAAGCCAAGATATTAAGTTCAATGGCGAAGCCAGCTTTATGATCTCCTTTAGGTAGGTGGTCCCTAAGTTCCATATAGTCAATGTAGGCATCATCATTTTGGAACATATCTAGTTGCGGGGTTCCTTGTAGATCCCAGTCAATAAGCTCAGGATGCACAAGGGGGAGGGAGTCGCAGGATAGATCTGATTTGTTGATAGTTTGAATGGATATGCTAGGAGTATTGGTAGGGAGATTGTTCAGGATGGTACTTTCCTCCAAATTGTTTATTATGATAGAACTCGAACCTTCCTTGAAAGTTGTATTCTCAGGGATAGGCAAATCACACTCTAATGGTCTATGCAGTAGCATTTGTCCCTCACGATAGGGGCTATAAGTTTGAATGGTGTCAACCTCTTTGTCATCATAGGAATGCTCTGTCAGCTCATCCCACTCATACTCATTGGAATCTATGTCACTATCCTCTTGAAGGGTATGGATCATTTCCACAGGACAAGCATTTTCTTTAGCTTTGCCCTTATCCTTATATCCTAGACCTTTTGTAGTTCTAGCTAATGAGGACAAAGAGGGTTGAATGGGTTCTATAATTCTTTCTTTTCTTAAGCCAATGGGGCCTTGTCCTTCATAACCCATTCTATGTAGGATAGACTCACCTCACCCATAGATTTCCATTGGGAGCTTAGGTGGTTCTTGTTGTGTGTTCTCTTCCTCTTCTGTGTAGAGCCATTGTAAGATATTTCTTTCCTCTATTTCATCTGATAGGGTCCCCCATTTTACAAAGGGAGCTGTGGGAGGTGCAGGAGGAGCAGATGGCTTTGGAAAATGCTTGGGTCACCCAAAGGATCTAGGAGATAAAGGCATTTTGGCCAAGTTGAGGCTGTGCTCGATGGAGTATTCCCCTACTCCTATTTCTTTGATGGTAATTTTCTGCTCTTTGGGCTTGGATGAGGAACCTTTGGAGGTAGAATCATGTTGTGGGGTAGGGGATGTAGATGCTCTATTGTTGGGTATGATGCAATCGGGGAGAGGACAGAGTTGTAATGCTGAAAGGGATTGGGATCACCTTGGATGGTGACTTGCTTACCATTATGAGGGAATTTTATGCATTGATGATAGGTAGAAGGCACAACTTTCATGGCGTGAATCCATGGTCTACCTAGGAGAATATTATAGGCTAGCTCTCTATCTAGGACTTGGCACACAGTGTCTTTTATCACCGGTCCCACTTGTATAGGTAATACCACTATTCCTTTGGTAGTTCTCTCCTCTTCATCATAGGCTTTGATAGTAATCTTCTTCCATGAATCAATTGCATTTTCAGAGAACCCCAATGTAAGGACTAGCTTGAGTGTGCAAATATTTAAACCGGAAACCCCATCAATCAGAACCCTCTTGATGCAATGCTTATGGATGAAGGCGACGATATGCAATGGGGTGTTATGAGGCTAAGACACTCAGAGGTCATCCTATTCGGTAAATGATATGGTACTTGAGGAGGTCAAATTACCTACCATGGCTTGAAACGTCTCTTGGGCCAAGTTAGTGGGTATAGTTGTTTCCACCAAGGCTTTATCGAGAATCTCCTTGTGGGAAGGAGATAGACACAACTCTAAGATAGAAATGTGGGCAGGAGTCTTCCGTAGTTGGTCTATGACACTATACTGATAGGAGTTGGACTGAGAAGGTGATGACCTTGGAAGGAGGGTATTTAATGTGACCTTACCACTGTGGGTGATGATGCTGCAATTAGTTTTGTTGGGTCCTAATTGTTGGTTAGATGTAACCACATTGATTTGTGGGATGTGCTCTGATATGCAATTGATAGTGTAGTCAAACGGCACGCTTGCATAATTAGCATTATTATTCCCATTATTCTAATTTTGCCTATTGTAGTTGTTGTTGTTGTTGTTGTATAGCCTATCGTGATAGAGAAGTAGATCCTTGTATGCCACATGCATTTCATTAGAAGTATGTTGTTGAGCACCTCCTTGATTTTAATCAAGTATGTCTTGAATAACATGTTTGAGATGGATACAATTGTTGCTTGTATGACCTCTTCCTCTATGATACTCACAAAAGTCAGTGTCTTTCCAATAGTGAGGTTTTATTTGAGGTTCATAATCGCTAGTAGGCGGTAGAGTGATCTCCTTGTTGGCCAATAGCTTCCTTAATGCGGATTCTTGGGATTCACCCAGCGGTGTGAACTTTCACCTTGGATTTGAGTTGTACCATGGTCTTGGCTCCCGAGAGAATGTTTTGTTGGGTGTAGCATTGCTTGCCTCTCCTTTGAGAGTGAATATTGGTTGTTGTTTGGGAGCCACCACCTTGGCATCAACTACTCCATCATTGATGACATTTTTAGTCTTAGTCTAAAACTTTGATTTGTCAGTCATGTAGTTGAAGGTAGGTGTTTCCTTGTATAACTTGTTTTGCCCCTTGGCAATCATAGCTTTCTCGATGAACAATCCCATTTCAATGACCTTCAAAAATGAGGTAGAGCACTGAATTTGGATTTGATAGCTTAGATTAGAGTTGAGGTTGTGGACAAACATCTCCATTAATTGCTTCTCGGGTACATCATATGAGCATTTGCTTGCTAGTTGTCTCCACATTTGTAAGAAGGAGGTGAATGATTCACCACTCTTTTGCTTGGTATTGCATAGATCAAGCATGGAGACTTCGTGTTCAATATTGTACGAGAAGTGTGTGATGAATTTGTTGACTAACTCATCAAAAGTTTTGATACCTAGTGGGAGTCTTGAGAACCAATCCATGGCTTGGCTACCTAGAGATCTAGGGAATAGTCTCATTAAGAAAGTCTCATTGTGAGCTACTTCCATGCATGCAGCGTTGAATTCCCTAATGTGATCTCTTGGGTCTCCTTTCCCTTTGTAATTGTCAAACTTCAGAACTTCGAATCAAAAGGGGATGGTACCATGTTCAAACTTTTATCAAAGGGGTACGATGCAATATCTTCCAAGGAGTACGTTTTAGTGTTTGTACCCATCTTGAGATCTGTCATTTGTTGCGTTAGACCCTTGATTTGTTTCCTCATTTTTCCATAGGTGTGTTTGGGTCTATGACTTTCTTTCCTTTGTCCTCACTAGTGTGGTGTTCATGATTATCCTCTGTAGTCTCTTTGAGTTTGCTAAGATCAAAATCAGTGGGGAGCTTAAGTCCAAGATTTGTAAGATGAATAAAATACTTGTGAGGGTCCTCATGGAGCACTTTCTCTAGCAAGCATTGGAATTTCTGATCTTGGAGGTGTCCTTGATAATCTTTGTGAGAGATTTCCTCATCACTATCATGAGGGGTGACAATACGGTCAGATGACCCGACCATTTCAAGTTGTTTTTGGCATTGGGATATAGTAAGAACCATGCAAGGCGATGTGGGATGCGGTAGGATGAAACTAGAGATTTTGGCAAGATACCAGTGGAGACTACTGAGGATATGATACTTATGACAAGATTTGGACAAGGGACTCTCTCGATCAATGTTTCCAAGTAAGATGGTTGATACAAGACGATAGCCACTAGTAAGGGTACTCGATACCTATCTTACTATGTAGGGACTAGTCGTGCACCAAGACCACTAGCAAATTTCTGTGAATTACTAGGGTTACTTGAATCCAAAATGATCTGAAAAAGGGGCCTATGCTAATCTGATATGGGATACTTGACTTTGCTTAGGAAGACCTGGTAGAAGGTGGATGAGATGACCGACGAAAGAGAGGGTATGCTATGGAATGGATGGGAAAAAGTGACTACAAGGTGAAATCTACTCTCAGAATCCTAAACAAGACTTAAATGGGTACCCAAAAAATGGTAAAATTTTCCTCTCAAAGACTGTGGAAGTACTCACTGTCACGCATGCACTAGAACAGATGCATAGCATAAACTAGTAAATGCGCAAAAAGTTGATACAGATGCACAACACTGGTAAATTTTAGATGTGCAATCACAGGTGGTAAAAGCGCAGTAGGTCAACACAGATGCACAGCAAGTCAGTACAAATGCACAGCAAAAAAGGATAGATGCGCAAATCTAGTTTTTTTAGCATTTTTTCAAGTTTTTGGCAATTTTCTGATGTTTTTGGTATCTTTGGGTGAAAGAAGGTCCTTTTGATCTAATTTTTCTTTAATTATGGCAAGAAGATATAGCAAACACAAAGAATTTTTTTATGGTTTTTTTATTTTTTTGTGATTTTTTGACTCTTTTTGGACTAAAAAGAAAGCAAGTACAATCCAAGGTTTCAAAGGACAATATAAAGTGAATTCTCACTATCTCTAGTGAAGCATCTTTGGGAGGCGATAATTGCCCTTCCCTGCACTAGCTTATAGGGGTTTTTGGCCACTAAGACAAAGGTGTTTAATAAAGGCAACCATTCGAGTGGTTATACATGCGGCAGCACTACTCTCTATTATGGAGTCTCCCAACCTACAAGGGTTGCACCTTGGAGGGTTTTGGGGGAGGTTGGTTGTTGATATAACACAACTTCACTCGTTGTTTGAAGTTTTCACTCCAAACACAATTTATTTATAGTAGATTGGTAGGGCTTGGCATTTAGCCTGTTACCACTTAGGGTCGTTCCTACTTGGATGAACGGTATCTAAGAGCAGGCCCCTCTAAAGGAAAAAACACATGCAAAAATGATATGTCTAGCATTTTGGTCACCCAAGATAGGGGAGAGCATAGGCCTGGTATCATTCCCAAAATGCAGAAGAGAGTGGTTCTTTTTCCCTAGTTAAAATGAGAAAAACTAGATGAGCTATCTACTTGGGCAAGCACAGAAATTTGTTAACTTTGAAGTGATAACAAGATAGCAATGGTACAATTTTACCCAGATAGCAATGATATGTTCAATTTTACCCAGATAGTAGTGATTTCTTAACTTTGAAGTGATAACAAGATAGCAATGGTCTAGTTTTACCAAGATAACAATGAGTTTGTTAACTTTGAAGGATAGCAATATAGCAATGATTTAATTATCGCCTTCCTAGTTAAGACTATGTGAGATTTGCATGAGCATCCATTTACTTTCCTATTAGAAATCAAAGTGTGAGTTAACAAGTGCAACTATATGATTCTAAACTAATACCTAGCCTGCAAATAGATCAAGAGTGTTCCTGCAAAAAGACGTTAGCGTTGGCGAAAACTTCAAGGAAACTCTAAAAAATCACTGGCTAGAACAAATGTGCAGCTTCAGAGATTGAATGCATAGAAACAGAGCTCAGAAGTGCAGCAATACATATGCGCTAAGACAAAGGTCAAAAGTGCAAGAAAATAGTATATATGCGTCAAACTGACAAACGCGCCGTATCAGAAGGTATATGCACCGAAACAGAGTCTATATGCGCTGAAAGATTGGATGCATCGGAACAGATAGTAGATGCATGTTAGGATGAGGCAGATGCACAGTTTCCTCCTGTGTACGGCTTTCTAACACAAAAAAACTCAGTTTTTAGGTTAAATTGGGGCTAGGCCCCATGGTGGGCACCAAAATTGTTAAAGAAAAATTGGATCTAAATGAATAATCAATATAATAATATCAATGATACCCAAAACTCAATGAAATAATGAACAAAAGAAATCAATCAAACAATGAACAATACAAAAGAAAACCTCCTCTAATTCTCAGCTTCCATTGATCACCTATCTCAAATGATCTTGTCTATGAATATGGCCCTCAGAAGGTGTACTTCCTTGCTATGATTCCAAGATGTTCAAATGGGAACAGCTATGATAGTTTCTCCATGAAGATGAGATTCACAACAATGATAGTAGTGTGTAGTAACAAGTTTGATCGCAAGCAATGAAGGAATTGGTGCCAAAGGCGCGCTGTAATTTATGCAGAGTAAGTTTACTTAAAGCTTGGATGAATGAAATGGAAGAATAGGGTTGAATTTACAAACTTGAGAGAGAAAAGATCAACGGTATAGAAAGAATGAAAAGATCAATGGTTGAGAACAGTTGAGGAATGTGCACGAATAAGAAGACAAGTGTCTTGCTATATTTTGCATGAGACGAATTAATAAAATAGAAGAATGAGTTAACTGAAGAGATTAAATCAATTAAAAGAATAGATCAATCAGTTAAGAGAATAGAACTAGAGAATAGAAATTGCATGAGGATGAGAAGATATTTTAGCTCAATTAAATATTTAGAATATTCAATTGCATGTACACAAAGATTGAATTATATTTAGAGATAACTCAATTTAGAAGAAATAGACAACTTAAATAAATATTTGATTTATTTAAATTTTAGAGAAGATATTATTGGAAGAAATAATTAAATAATTGGAATTATTTAATTTAGAATGAATTTGGAAGAACTAATTAAATAATTGGTATTATTTAATTTAGAATGATTTTGGAAGAATTAGAAGATAAGAAAGCAAATTAAATAAATAAATTTATTTAATTGTTTGCGCATGATTTGGAGGAATAAATAAAGTATTTGATTATATTTTATTTTTAGAGAGTGAGAGGATTTAAATAAATTTGATTGATTTATTTAAATTTGGAAGAATGATTTGATTTAATTAAATAATTAAGAATTATTTAATTGTTTGGAAGAATTTAATTAAATAAAAGATTTTATTTTATTTTGACTTTAGAAGAAGTAATTAAATATTTTTATATCTAATTAACTTAGAGGAATATGAATCAAATAAATAAATTTGTTTATTTATTTATTGATAGAAGAATTAGAATGAAATAAATATTAAGAATATTTATTTAGATTGAGTTGTGTAATTTTTAGGTGCATACACGTGGAAAACCCAAAAAGGGAAAAACCACGGTGAGTGTTAGCTCACAATATATTATGATAGCTCAATACCAGATTACAAGAAGGCTCACTGCCCAGGGCTCACTACCCTATGAAGAAGTGCTCATTGCACAAAGGCTCACTTCCTAGAGAAAATAAGAAAGAAGAAGGATTGGCTCACTTCCAGAGGATGAATTGTTGTTGATGCATCTACCATATATGCTGGATCATAGTTCCATCTAAGGATCAATACACAGATTCAAAGGTCTTCATTTATTCTGTCCTGCTTCTCAACTTAACTACATATACTCTGTTTTATGTCCTTGTTCAACTTTTCTGCTCTACACTTTGCTCATATTCCTTCACACACAGATTTTCACATCACACCCTCAAATACCTCATCTTATCATCAAATTCCATTGAGTATATATATTCGCTACAAGATTTATCTCATAATCAGGTTGGCAAGAAAAACATAAACCGTGTACACAAATACTACATCTTGTCGGCTTGAACTTGTGTACAATCTGCAATGTGGACCAAGCCAAACATATAATGATCTTCCTATAGGTTGGCACAAATCATACAACAACTTATATTGACTAATCAAATAATATAATTTCTCCTCATAAGAATCTAACATGTCTGTCGGCTTGCTCCTTAAGAGTATACTTGATCAACTCATCTCTCACATCATAAATCCCACTACAGATCATATGAGACTCTGAGATGCATAACCAACAACCATTATGGATCTCTTAGCATACCCTCAGAACTGCAGAACAGAATATACAACTTCAGAGGAATGCGGACCCTTTTCTCTAGCACTGTACACTATTCCTGACTTAACTGTCTTCACTCGGACTTAAGTATTTTACCATGTGACTTCCGGAGGAAGTCAAGATGTGAGCACTGGAACAAATCATTACTAAATAGCTATGAGAAACATACCTAATCTAAATGTACTGATCTTTTACTATAGAGGTATACCATCCCAAACATTGTTACTCACTCTATATAATGTATACTATTCATACTTAGTCATTTCCGCTTTCAGAAGAAATTCTCTTCGTCATATCGGTGGAGTCTTGTTCCTTTGTTGCCATCAATGACAACATTCAATCATTAGGATAGTGTCTTTTGCCAACAATCTCCCCCTTTGGCATTGATGGCAACACTTAGTGAAAAATGTGTATCTACTCCCCCTCACTCTGTAATTTTTCTCCCCCTAAAGTGTTTGCCTATTTTTCACTGATCTTCTTCACCCCCTTTGACATCAATGGAAAAGGTGTATGTACAAGAGTCAAAATTAGACCAAAACTACAAAGGAAAACTTCATACTTGGCTGCATATGTACACATACAATACTTTAACTCAATTAGTTGCAAGTGAAAGAATATCCTTGCACACAATTTTTAATTGTGTAATCTCTTCATCCCATCTAATCTTAGCTCTTTCCAAAATTTGAATGTGACCATTTATTGTAAAGATTGATTCGTCTGTCTTTTGTAGATCAAAATTTGTGTCATTTGTGAAGCTGCCTGTGCTTCTGCTACAATACTGATCATTGAGTCTAACTTAGGACTAATGAATCCTCTCAACTAACACATTTTACTTTTCACCTGATCCCTCTTATTTACAATATCACTTAACTCATTATGAATATTAATTACTTTATTTCTTTGCAGCTTACCTATTCAACTGCTGGATCAAATGTTTTGGAGATATTTATCAGTTGTAGTTTCTGATCCTTTATCTTTTCTTCTAGCTCTTTTGTGGCTACTAGCCAAGATAGGCAAAATTTGTATAGGTCACTTGCTTCTTTGATGGCACTTTGTATACCTTTCATTTTATTGTCTAATAGAGCTTTGTCACTTACTATCATAGTCTTCAACTCATTTAACCTTTTCTCATTAAATTCTTGTCTCACTTTTGTCTCAACAGATCTCTCAAAAGATTCAAAATGTCCACATACAGAATTTATTAGTACTTTTAGTTGATCTATTGAGGACAAAGAAGTGTCCTTTTGATATGATGGCATCAGTTTCTCCAAAATGCTAGATGCCTCACTAATCAGTTCACTATCCTATATTTGAGACTTCAAAATTTCTTCTTGTGCCTTTGCCTACATAATTGATACTAGTTTAAATTTCTATACTGGGGACATTGAGTCCAGGTTTATTGGTCCTTGCAAAATTTCTGACTCATCCAAGACCTGTTTCTCATTCTCCAAAAAGTCTTTAATCGATTCTGTAGTGTCTCTTGCTATACCAGAGACATCTTCTACTTGGTTTAGCTCTGGAGCATCTAAATCCATAGCTTCATTTCTACTAACCTTTTGTTCCAGTGCAGGGATTTCCTTATCATGTTTCACTTCTTGATCATCAACCTTATCTATCTTCTTAGTCTTCTCTAATCCTATCTTGTCATCTATTTGATGTTCCAGAGGGATACTAGATTTAGTAACTATAACAAGTGCTTCCTTCTCTTTAACCACTCTATCATCTATCACTTGGTTCAAATTCACTTCCAGAATAGATGTATCATCTCCAACATTTGCTTCATCATTGTAATATATTGTTGGGAGATGAAATTATTTTAGCACTTTTAAAGTGATTTCCTCAGTCTCCTTAACTACTCTCTCAATGTCATCTGACATGAGACTATTCATTCTCCTCTTTGTTTTGAACTCCTTGCTATGTACTTTGGAGATTTCTGTTTTGTCTTCTGGAGAGATCTCCGGACATAACTGTTATGGGTAAAATGGGATGAATAAAATTAAATTATAATAACCCAAAACACCAATGGAATGTGTAGATAAAAAGGATTTAAAATAAGAAGAAATGATACTCACAACCTTTTACCTTGCGATTTCCATTGTTTGCCTATTCTTTCTTGATCTTTTAGTGATGAAGATGGCCCTCAGGAAGCTTGCTTCCTTGCTTCGATTCCTCAAGAGGACAAGGAGAAATGGCTCGGATACTTGTTGTGTTCAAGATGAGCTTCAACACAATACGAAGTGGATGATAGATGATATGAGAGTGGGGATGCCAATGGCGCGCTATGGATTCTGCAACATAAGTTTACTCGAAAGATGGATATGAAATGAAGAAGAAGAGGGTTGTATTTATAGAGTTGTGTGAGAGAGGATCAACGGTGGAAAAGAAATAAGAAGATCAATGGAGGAGAATGTTCGAGAGAATGTGCACGAATAGAATAAGGACATGTGTCATTCAAAAAGAATCTTTGTTGAGTTAACTGCTTTCTTGATGAGGATGAGTTTTCATTTTCTTAAATTAGAATATATTTTTCTAATTTAAGAGCTTTGTTGATAGCTTTAAATCAGTTAACTCAGCTGTTGCTTTTGTATGACAAGAAGAGTTTATTTTTAAAAGATATTAAAGATTTTCTAGAAGATAAGAAAGCATAATTAAATAAATAAATTTATTTAATTACTTGTAAATAATTTAGAAGAATAAATAAAATATTTAAATATATTTTATTTATTGGAGATTTAATTTAAATAAATTTGTATTTTATTTAAATTTGCAAGAATGAAAGATTTAATAAAATAATTAAAATTATTTAATTATTTAGAAGAATGAAGTTGATATAGATGGAATTAATTAAATAAATATAATTTATTTAATTAAATGGGAGAAAATGAATCAAATATATAAATTTATTTATTTATTTATTGATAGAGGAATATGAAGATGAAATAAATATTTAAAATATTTATTTAAGTAGAGCCATGTCATTTTTAGGTGTATACATTTTGCCCCTCTTTGATGCAATGTGTTTTATCATGTTGTTTCAAAGAATAAGAATTTTCAACAATGATACATGCCTCAGTTTGCCCTTGGTACAAGTTTAAAGACAGGATGCCCCCTCAGGAGATTGGACGAGGAGAAGGCAGAAGGCGTGAGATGGACAATCTCATGATGAGATAGGTTGACAGGAGAAGAAATGGTTGGATGTAGAAGAAAGAGGTGAATGATATGCGATGCAAGATAAAAAGATAACACACACAAGCAAGTAAGCAAGTATGCACAAATGCTACAAGAATAGGCAAGGTATTGCCCCTGTCAAGCGGTAAACTAATGATATACTGATAATGATATACAATAGTGTTGTCATGGCAGGGAATGATAGATCCCTAGAGCAACACGAAGGACAGTGTCTAGTTTCAGGAAATGAAACATGTCGTGTAAGACGCGTGTGTTGGTCTGATTTCGACAATGCAACATCTTGTATAAGATAATTGTTTGATTATAACTAATCGAGTTGGTTTACGACCAAACAAGGATCAAGACCACTGATTATGATTGGATCATTTGACAAGATTGACTTGACTAGATTGGTATGGATTAAGGATAGAATTGCATTTGGACCATAGCTCAGATTGACCAGATAAGGATGAAAGATGTGATGATTTTGAATGATAGAAGACTGGCGATAGAAGGACTCACAAGCGTTTGTAAATACTGATACTCTACATAGAATCTTTATTGCATGGATAGTATGCGAAATGCAATTGGATATGGATACGGATATGAGAAGCAATTGAATACATTATGGATAGGGATATGGAATGCAACTGGATACATTATGGATAGGGATATGGATGTTTGTCATCTTGATATTGCAAGTATTTTGAAGTACTTTGTTTTATCATCGGGCTTTTATTATGTTGTAAGAAAATACAAGCATGTAGGTATAATTAAACTGAGATGACCTGAGTATCGCTTACATGGATTTTGATATAGCAAGTTGATACAAGCATCTAGTCAAAATTGAATCTAGATGACCTGAGTATTTCTTATGTTTCAACAGACAAGGATTGCCCCTTTTCATGTTTAGACCTTTGAAGTCCTTGTTGATCTTTTGTCGATTATGTCGTTAGACAAAAGTCATCACATTACTAAAGATTGATCCACAAACAGCAAACAAAGAAAAATGATTATGCCCCCATCATAGCTTCTCTAGTTTTTGACATCCTCGAGTAGCATAGAAAGACATAATGACAAAAATCCAAGACCTTGTAAGTTAACTTGTTCAAAAAACATTCTTACATTAGGTGTGTCTTCTTGCCATAATTGATATAGAATTAGTTTGAGTGTTTCGGTACATTGTTTTGCTTTTGCTTTGGATTGGTTGATGTTCTGTGCCAAGTTTTTTGTTTGGAAGCGTGTTTTGTTTCGTGTGCATGCCTGTTGAAAGGGTGCGGACACGGACAGATAGAGGGATAGATGACAAGACATGGGATGGACAGGAAGCCCCAGGGGTGCATTAACAATGGTCTTGCCTACATGATGACACAGAGGCAACGTAGTTCAGGGTGAACCTTCTGATACTAAGATATGGACCAGATGAGACATGATAGGGAACAGATATGGATCAAGTATGGAACAGATATGGAGCAGATGATACTGATGACAAGGAAACACCATGGATAGGTAGATGCATGGGTGATAAAGAATGAAATGCACATGAAAGAGGGCAAGGATGTGATCGCCAAGGACTAAGTCGCATAGGAATAACATGCCCCATTGTAGGTAGAGTACTTAGGATTTTTCATGACAATGCTTAAGATGAAGGAGGAGGATGAGAGGATAATGAAGGATTTGCATGCCGCTCTAGGGACAAGGTGAGTCAAGAGACATCTAAAACATTTGTCAACATTGTGCCCCCAATCTTTATCAAGATCAAGAAAAATAGAGGAATGGAAGATTAGGATGGATGGACTAGACAGTATAGGTATGTAATGGATAGAGGAATAGGATAGGAAATGGTATGAAAGGAAACTGGTAGGAGAAAAGTGATATAGGAGATCAACTTTACACATGACGTCTATTTGCCAGGTTTTCATCATGGTACTTATCCAAGGTGCATGTTTGCCAGATTTTCACCGTTGGAGGAAGGGATTTTTCTTTACTTTTTTTTTTATTTTTTTTTTTGAATATTTAGATAAGAGAAGGTGGATATGGATAAGGAGAAACTCAAGTATCTAGTTCCTTGAAAGGTGATAGTCCCGCTAGATGGATGTTGTTGCACGGACCATGTCTAGTGTGCTCATAGATGTTGGTAGGGGATTGCATGAAAGTGAGATGGAGAATGGTAGATATTAGATTATGGAAGGGTGCAATAGTGGATGTTGATGTAGATATATGGATTGGAAAGCTTATGCAAAAGCATGGACTATGGGAGTAGGATGGGGAAGATATGTAGGATAGTAGTGGAAGGGAGGGGAGATGGAATTATATGAAAGTGTTGTGGAATGGAAGGGAACCATGACCAACAGTTGCACATACTATGATAAACATTAAAGCTGATGATAGGAGTGTGGTGTAGGAAGCAATGGATATTTTTTCCTGGTGGATGAATGATGTAGGCCTTTAGGGACCCACATAGACATAGTATACTTTTGATTTTTATTTGTCATGTGGGATGGAAGGATTTGATACTTGTGGATGGCATGGGAGAAAGTGGATGGTTGGGATGCTTTAGAGGTGGATGCCTCATTTGACTTGATGGCTTTTTGCTTGGGTACCCAAACCATTTTGCTTGTAGATTGTACCTGTGAAGGTATGGGCTTGGGTATATGTAGCTTTTGTACAGCTTCTAAGATAATTATTTGTTTCTTGGGGACCCACACCTTTCTTAGTTTGGCATTGAGGTGTGTGGGTGTATGCAATGCTTGAGATGGATGTTTCTTTAATTCTTGACTTTTGTATCCGCATGCATGAGGACCTTTAGGACTTTTGACTTTATAAGTAGAGGCATCCAAATATTTGTTGTTGAATTCTTGTGGGATGGGGGAAGTGGGGTTGGTGGAAGCTCATTGTTTAGACAACATGTGCATCTGCTGGCCATGATTGGGATTGTTAGAGGATTTATAGATGGATGGATAAGGTGGTGGAATAAGTGGTGGTAAAATGCATGAAGGGGTGTTAGGAGTTGGAAGTAGCGGAGGTAGATTGGATGGTGGAAGGTGTATGGTCACATGCTTTTGACAATTGTAGGATGATGGAGGTGGAATGGCAACATATATTTTGGGGATATGATAAGATGTATGATGGAAAGTGGTGGACTGGGGAGGAGTGGAGGAAGTACCAACATCTTTGGATTGTTCATCTTGGGGTATGTATCCATGTCTGTATGAAGGTGGAGGAACTTTGACATGGATAAGTTCTAAAATACTTTGTTCATGAAGGCCTAAGCCTTTACCTTGATAGTTGATATTCTGGAGTATGCGGTGGACCATGGGATTATGTATAGGTGGAACACTAGACACAAGTTCCTTATTGGATGGAGAAGGTGAGATAGAGGATGTATATGCCTAAAAATGACACAATTCAACTAAATAAATATTCTAAATATTTATTTCATTCTTCTATCAATTAAATAAATATTCTAAGTTTATTTGATTGATTCACTATTCCATAATTAAATAAATTCAATTTATTTAATTAAAATCCCTAAATTCTTCTAATGTCCCACACAATTAAATAATCCTAAATTATTTAATTTATCCGAATTCCTCTATCCTAAGTTCTAATTCCAAAAATCCACCTCACACTTACACCTCACTTTCCACCTCACCTTGTCCACCTCATCGGGTTGCACATGTAATTAAATATATTAAATATTTAATTACCTTATTTTCCCTCACCCACATGTCCTATTTCTTCTCAAATCAAAATTTAGTTAACTAATCAATCAAAAGTGTTAACTAACCAGTCAATTGATTTAATCCCTCAATCAATTCAGTCAATTCCATAATCCATTCTTCCAACTGACTAATCAAGTCTGTTAACTGATCAGTTAAAGGAGTTAACTCTCCAATCAATGTTGTCACATCCCCTCTTTCATGATGGAGCTGAGACACTTGTCTTATTTCCACTGGTTACACATTCCTCAACCATCCTCAGCCATTGATCTTCATATCTCCTCTCAACCGTTGATCCTCATTCTTCTGAGTCTATAAAAGAAGCTTCATCCCTCCATTCTATTCATCCAGGTTATTTTGTATTGTTACTCTGCAGAATTCTACCCACGTGCCTTTGGCACCCCAATACTATTTGCTTGAGATCACCATTTGCTTTGAAGCTCTACTTCACAGCATTATCTATCAACACAGCTAAAAGAGTGCACTCACTAAGGGCCTACTTCATCAGCAAAGGACAGTTGTAATAGGCAAACAACAGAAGCTTTGCAATAGGGAAGGTTTGCACTGTATTGTTCATTGCTCTTTCCATTCAATCTTTCATGTTTTCATTATTCTATTGATGTTTGGGTTTAGTATTGTTCATTTGATTAAACTGCATTTTACCTAACATTTTTGGTGCCCACCGTGGGGCCTTTGCCCCTTTATCTCATCAAAATCTGAGCTTTTTTTAAGGCAGGTTCCGTACAGGTCATGCACAATCACACACAGGCTACTTCAGTGCATTTGAACATTTATGCTGCACATATACCCATTTCTACGGCGCTTTCATTATTCCTGCACATATGTGCATTTTTGCTGCGCTTTTGAGCACTATTATGACACATTTACCAATCTTGCGCATCTGTTTATACCTGCTGCGCATCTGTGCACTGTTACGGTGCATCCGTTAATTCTACGCTTTTGCTCATTGTTGCAGTGCATTCATCATTACTGCACATCTGTTCTTTTCTGTTGTGCATACACGTACTGTTATGACGCATCTATCCTTGTTGCACTTCTGTTGATTATTTCTGTGCATTTAATCACTGAAGCTACACTTCTATAGTAGGCAGTGGTTTCAGTACCCTTTTGAGAAAATTTGCTAATGCTAACATTTTCGCAGGTGTTCACTGGAGCTATTTTGCAAGATAGGCTTAGGTTTAGTGCCATATAGTTGCATTTAAATAGTTCACACTTCACTTTCAAAGGGATAGTAAAACTAATGTTCATTCAAATCCTCACCTATCTCTAATTAGGAAAGAAGTAACTGGATCATTTGTGTCTTGCATTGCAACACTTTCCAAGTTATTGCTATCTGGGATTAAAACTAAACTCACCATTGATTTCGGGGTTAAAATTGAACCATTGCTATCTCGTTGGACCAAAACTTCAAAGTTAACTATTTCGTGCTATGCGGATTAAAACTGAACTCACCATTGATTTCTAGGTTAAAATTGAACTACTGCTATCTCGTTGGACCAAAACTTCAAAGTTAACTATTTCGTGCTGTGTGGATTAAAACTTAACTCACCATTGATTTTTGGAGTTAAAACTGAACCAATGCTATCTTGCTAAAATCACTTCAAAGTTCTATGCTTGCCCGAGTAGATTAGCCCATTTAGTTTTTCTACTTTTAAATAGGTTGGATTAATCAGTGTCTTATGTGCTTGACGAATGACAATAGGCTTATGCTCTCCCCTTTTCTGGGTGATCAGAGTGCCAGACTTGTCATTCTATTTGTTTAACCTTTAGGAGGGGCCTACCCTTGGATGCACGCTTGTCCAAGTGGGAACGACCCTGAGTGGTAACAGGCTAAAGCCAAGCCCTACCAAGCCACTTAAAATAAAATAAATTGTGCTTGAGGTGAAAACTTCCTGCAACAAGTGCTGCTATGTTACACCGACGGCCAACCTCCCCCAAAACCCTCTCAGGTGCAACCCTTTGAGGCTGGGAGACTCCACAACGGAGAGTAGTGCCACCGTATGTGTAACCACTTGAACGGTTGCCCGCATTAAATTCCTCTTGTTCTAGTGGCCCAAAACCCTTGTAATCCATTTCTCGCCTAGGATCTTTGTGCTTGCTTTTGTTCAGTTTAGTCCAAAATAGAGTTGAAAAAAACCACAAAAATAATGAAAAACTATAAAATATCCTTTGTGCTTGCTATGTTTTCTTGTTGTTAATTCATAAAATCAGACCAAGAAGGCCTTTTTCCAGCCAAAAATACCAAAAACACCAAAAAAATCCAAAAATTTTGCACATAAAATAGAGCTGCGCATATACTTATTTCTGCTACGCATTTGTATCGACTTGTTGCGCATACGTGTAGACTTGTTGTGCATATACAGACTATTGCTGCACATTTATTTTACACAAGTACGGTGCATATACTGCAACTTCCTACGCATATATTCATTTCTGCGGTGCATTTGTTTCTGCGCATCCACAACAGTGAGCATTTGCACTATTTTTGAGGAGATATTTCTACCTGTTTAGAGTACCCATTTCAGCCTAGCTTTACCTTCTGAGATTAGATTCAGCCTTGCAATCAGTCTTCATCTGTTTCACCCAAAGTGTCTCTCTTCCATCAATCACCCATTCACCTGCTATCAAAGTGTAAGTCAATCTATTCCATACCGGTTCGACATAGGTCTTTTTTTTCGTATCAATAGTGAATTCACGTAATCCTAGTAGGTCACAATACCTTTGCTAGTAGTCTTGTTGAAACGACTAGTCCCTACACAGTAAGACAGGTACCAGCTACCCTTACTAGTGGCTACCGTCGCGTGTAAACTGTCTTACTTGAAGTCATTGAGCGAGAAAATCCTTTGTCCAAATCCTGCCCTAGGTATCCCATTCACAACAGTCTCAGTTGGCACCTTGCCATAATTTCTAATCCTAGTCCACTCCATCCCACATCACCTTGCATGGTCCTTACTCGATCACAGTACAAAAAGCAAATAGAAATGGCTAGCTCGTCCAATCATATCTTTCCACCTCAGGATGGTGACAAAGAAATTTCTCATGAAGAATATGAAGCGCACATCCAAGATAGAAAATTCCAACGCCTAATAGAGAAGGTGCTCCAAGAAGACCCGCATAAGTATTTCCATCCTCTTGCTAGCCTTGGAATCAAACTCCTCGCAGACTTTGATATCAATACAATCATGGAAAATGTAGACAATGATCATGAGAGGGGTACAAATGACACAGTCCCGCATGCAAATGATAGAGGAAAGAGACCCCTAGATCAAAATGCTCCTATGGAAGAAATGCAAAAACAACTTGAGAACCTCACACAACAAATATCAGATCTTAAGATGGGTACAAGTACCAAGAACTACTCCTTGGAAGACATAGCTCCATATCCTTTTGATAAAGGTCTGGACATGAGACCATTCCCCTACAAGTTTGAGGTTCCAAAATTTGATAAATACAAAGGAAAAGGGGACCCTAGAGATCATATCTGGGAATTCAATGCACCATATTTAGAAGTAGCTCACAACAAGACCTACTTGATGAGACTATTCCCAAGATCTTTAGGTGGTCAAGCTATGGAGTGGTTCTTGCATCTCCCACCAGGAATCAGAACTTTTGATGAACTTGTCAATAAATTCATAACGCACTTCTCTTACAACATCGAACATGAGGTATCTATGCTAGATCTATGCAACACCAAACAAAAAAGTGGTGAGCCATTCGTCACCTTCTTACAATGATGGAGACAACTAGCTAGCAAGTGTTCTTATGATATACCTGAGAAGCAGCTATTGGAGATGTTTGTCCATAACCTGAACACTGATCTTAGCTATCAAATACAGATACAATGCCCTACATAATTCACAAAAGTCATTGAAATGGGCTTATTCATCGAAAAGGCTATGATCACTAAAGGAGCTATCAAGCTATACAAGGACACACCTACTTCCAATTACATAATAGATAAATCAAAATTTTGGACCAAGAACAAGAATGTGGTCAACGATGGGGTAGTGGATGCCAAGGTGGTAGCTCCCAAGCAACAACCCATATTCACTCTCAAGGGAGAAACAAACAATGGTACACTCAACAAACCACCCTCTCAAGAGCCCAGACCTTGGTTCAGTTCAAATCCAAGGAGAAAATTCACACCATTGGGTGAGTCTCAAGACTCTGCACTAAGGAAGTTGTTGGCTAACAATGAAATTTCTCTACTGCCAACAAGCGATTACGAGCCTATAGTCAAACCTCCCTACTGGAAGGACATAGACTATTGTGAATATCATTGAGGAAGGGGGCATACAACTAACAACTGCATCCGCCTCAAAAATGTCATACAAGATGTACTAGATCAGAACTAGGGAGGGACACAATAGTATACCTCCAATGAATCTCATGTGGCCTATAGGGATCCACTTTTGAATCACAACAGGCTGTATAACAACAACAACAATGGCCACAACCACAATGGCAACAATAGTAACAACAACAACAATAATCGTAACCGGCCAAATTAGAACAATGGGACTAGTAATGCCAACTATGCAAGTGTGTCATTTGACTACACCATAAACTGCATTTCTGAGCATATCCCACAGGTCAATGTCATCTCACCCAACCAACAACCAGGACCTAATAGAACTGGTTGTAGTATAATTACCCACAGTGGTAAAGTCACGCTCAATACCACCCCTCCAAGGTCGTCACCATCTCCATCCAACTTCCGTCAATACAATGTCATCGATCAGTTACAGAAAACTCTGACTCATATTTCTATATTAGAGTTATTGCGTCTATCTCCTTCTCATAAGGAGATTCTTGAGAAAGCCTTAGTGGAAACCACTGTCCCCACTAATCTGGCCCAAGAAAAGTTTCAAACCATGGTAGGCAATCTAACATCCCCCAACTCCATATCGTTTACTGAGCAAGATGACCTCTCTGTATCCCAACCTCATAACACCCCTCTACACATTGTTGCCTTCATAAACAAGCACCGTATCAAGAGGGTTCTCATTGATGGAGGTGCTGGTTTAAATATTTGCACATTAAAGCTAGTCCTTGCACTGGCGTTCTCCGAACAGGCAGTTGATCCACGGAGGAAAATTACCATCAAAGCATATGACGAGGAAGAAAGAACCACAAAGGGAACAGTTGTCCTACCCATTCAGGTGGGACCAGTAATAAAAGATGTGGTGTGTCAAGTCCTTGATCAGGAACTTGCTTATAATATCCTACTCGGGAGACCATGGATTCATGCCATGAAGGCTATCCCCTCAACCTATCATCAATGCCTTAAGTTCCTGCACAATGGCAAGCAAGTCACCATTCAAGGCGACCCTGACCCCTACCAACACTGCAATTCTTTCCGTGCAAAACCTGAATGTGTCATACCTAACAATAGAGCACACATTTCCCCTACCCCACAATAGGACCATACCGCTGAAGCTTCCTCCTCAAGACCCAAAGCACAGAAAATCACCATAAAAGAAAGTGGAGTGGGGGAATACTCCATTGAGCACAGCCTCAACCTTGCCAAGATGCCTTTGTCTCCTCGCTCTTTTGGCCAACCCAAACATTTTCCAAAGCCATCTGCTCCTCCTGTAACTCCCGCAACTCCCTTTGTAAAATGGAGGACCTTATCTGATGAAACAGAGGAGCGAGATCTCCTGCAATGGCTTTATGCTGAAGAAGAAAACACACCCCAAGATCTGCCTAGACTCCCAATAGAACTCTATGGGTAAGGTGAGACTATTCTGCACAGAATGGGGTATGAAGGACAAGGCCCCATCGGCCTTAGAAAAGAAGGAATCATTGAACCTATTCAACCTTCTTCATCCTCATCGGCTAGAAACACAAGTGGCCTAGGATACAAAGGCAAGGGCAAAGCTAAAGAAAATGCTTGCCTTGTCGAAACAATCCAAACACTCCAAGTGGACAGCGACATAGATAGCGACATAGATTCAAATGAGTATGAGTGGGACGAGCTAACAGAACACTCCTATGACGACAAAGAGGTCGACACCATCCAAACTCTTAGCCCCTACCGTGAGGGACAAACACAACAGGACAAACCACTGGAGTCTGATTCGCCCATCCCTGAGATTATGGCTTTCGAGGAAAGTTTAAATTCTAATAAACAATTTGGAAGAAAGTACCATCCTGACCACAATCCCCACCAATGCTCCCAACATTTCCATTCATACCATCAATGAATCAGGTCTATCATCTGACTCCCTTCCCCTCTTGCACCCTGAGCTTATTGACTGGGATCTCCAAGGAACTCCCCAACTAGACATGTTCCAAAACGACAATGCTTACATTGATTACATGGAACTTAGGGACCACTTACCCAAGGGAGATCATAAAGTTGGTTTTCCTATTGAACTGAATACTATGGCTTACTTCGGGGAGGGTGCCAAGCCTTCTAGTCACAAAAATAGATCTGACAGTGAAAACTACCTTGTGGTAGTGTCAGATCACAAAACAGTAAAAAGAAAGGACATATCTGAAGGTGAAAACCCAACTGTGGCACCTGATGATGGAATGCTTGACACTCTCCCTAGTGATATGTACCAGGAAAGGTCATAGATTATTGTGGAACCAACAGAGCCTGTGAATATTGGAACAGAAGAACAGCCCAAGATTATCCACTTTGCCAAATCTCTCACACCACCAGAGAAAACCAGGTTTGTACCGTTCTATAAGAAGAAGAGAGGCAGCTTTGCTTGGTCATATGCAGACATGCCAGGTCTAGACCCAAACTTAATTCTACATCATCTGCCATTGGATCCAGGAGTAAAGCCTGTAAAGCAAAAGCTGACGAAAATGCATCCTCACATAGCACTTTTGGTCAAAGAAGAACTCAAGAAATTGCTGGATGTGGGGTTCATCAGAGCCATAGATTACCCAGAATGGATATCCAACATAGTGCCAGTATCCAAACCAGATGGCCGAGTTCAACTATGCAATGATTTTCGAGACTTAAACAAAGCATGCCGCAAGGATGACTTTCCACTGCCAAACATCAATATCATAGTCGACCTAACTGCAGGACATACAATGCTATCACTCATGGACAGATTCTCAGGGTATAATCAAATCAAAATAGCACCAGAGGACCAACACAAGATAGCTTTCACTTGCCCCTGGGGTACCTTTTGCTGGAATGTCATGCCATTTGGGCTGAAAAATGTAGGTGCCACATATCAAAGAGCTATGACTACTATATTTCATGACATGATGCATGTAACTATGGAAGACTATGTCGATGATATCCTAGTGAAGTCTCTCACAAGGGACTCACACCTGGATGTCTTAGAAAAAGTTTTTCAAAGATTGGACCAATTCCAAGTCAAACTGAACCCAAAGAAATGTGTGTTTGGGGTAACTTCAGGCAAGCTACTAGGCTTCATCGTGTCGGCAAATGGAATAGAGGTAGACCCGGCTAAGGTCAAAGCTATAATGGACAGGCCACCACCCAAGACTCTAACTCAGTTGAGATCCCTACAGGGCAAGCTGCAGGCCATCCGCAGATTCATATCGCAGCTGGCAGACAAGTGCCAACCTTTCAGCCATCTCCTACATGAAAACATTCCATTTAAATGGGATGAACGGTGTGAAGAAGCATTCAACAAGCTAAAGGAGCACCTTATGAATCCACCCATTCTCATGCCTCTGATCCAAGGGAAACCTCTCATTCTCTACATAGCTACTACATCTACTGCTCTTGGAGCTCTTCTATCGTAGCAAGATTATGAGAACAAGGAAAGAGCTGTATACTACATTAGTCAAACTTTAGTGGGATACGAGTTACAATACTCACAAGTAGAAAGATCATGTCTCGTGGTAGTTTTTGCTTCACAAAAACTCTACATTACATGCTTGTACACCCAGTAAAACTCATTGCCAAAATCGACCCACTGAAGTACCTCCTCAGCAAAGCAGCTCTCACAGGTCACCTGGCAAAATGGGTAATGCTTCTCAGTGAGTGTGACATCGAATATGTGGACAGAAAAGCCATCAAGGGACAAATCATAGCTGACCAACTAGCAGATGCACCGTTACAAGACAGCAAGCCCATGCAGTTTGAATTTCTAGATGAATTCTTATTCAACGTGTCAACATCTTCTTGGAAACTCTACTTTGACGGGTCTTATACAAACCATGGATTGGGGGCAGGTATCTTGTTTATAACTCCTCAAGGCGACACAATTCCGAAGTCCTACCATTTGTTATTTCCATGCACCAATAACATAGTGGAGTATGAAGCCTTGGTAATTGGTCTCAAGATGGCGACTGAGTGGAAAATCCAAGAACTACATGTCTATGGTGATTCTCAGCTTATCATCAACCAGGTCAACGATGAGTATCAAAGCAAAGATGAAAAGCTCATCCCATACAAACAAATGGTTGACGACATCAAAGAGCACTTCGGGACCATCTCCTTCGAGCAAATACCTAGGATTGAGAATAAGGCAGCCGATGCAATGGCTACCATAGCCTCTCTTCTAGAAATACCTGAAAATGAGTCATGGTATGAGTTCTTAGTGGAAACTATCCGGCAACCAGGTTATGATCTTCTTGAGACCCATTCCATCTGCCTTCTGGTCAGATCTGATTCACCTTGGTACGGTAAGACTTACACTTACCTCAAGGACAACATTCTCCCACCTAACTTCTCTTCTAACCAAAAGTGAACTTTCATACGACAAACCTCTCGCTACACTATCATAGCCGATACCCTATACTGACGTGGTCTTGATGGTACTTTGCTCCATTGTTTAGAACAAGAAGAATCCATAACTGCCTTACAAGACGTACACGAAGGGATCTACAGAACACACTCCAGCGGTCCTTCCTTAGCCAAGAAACTCATGCATTTGGGTTATTACTGGCCAAACATAGAAATGGATTCATATTAGTTCATCAAAAAGTGCAAACAGTGCCAAATACATGGGAACCTGATCCATGCACCTGCTCAAGAGTTGAGACCTTTAACGACACCCTGGCCCTTTTACCAATGGGGACTTGACCTTGTGGGAAAGATTCATCCACCCTCTTCCAATGGCCACAAATTCATCATAACCACCACTGAGTATTTCACAAAGTGGATTGAAGCCATTCCCCTCACCACCGTCATAGGCAAGCAAATTTCCTCTTTTATCCTGAATTACATTATCTGCAGATATGGCATTCCTTCATCCATTATCACGGATAATGGAAGACCATTCAAAAATTAGGATGTCCAGGAACTCTGTGAGCATTTCAAAATCCAACATCGCTTCTCCACCCCATACTACCCCCAAGGTAATGATCAAGCTGAGGCATCGAATAAAAGTATTCTGAAAATCCTAAAGAAGACTATCAACGATGCTGGCCATGATTGGCATGTCCAACTCAATCCCGCTCTGTGGACCTATAGAACTAGTATACACACTCCCACAGGTGCTACACCCTATGCCCTTGTCTATGGTTCAGAAGCCATCCTCCCCATTGAGGTCAAACTACCATCTCTCAGGGTGTCGTTGAAAGGTCTCATATCAGATGAAGAATACAGAGTCTCCAGGTTACAAGAACTAGAGCTACTAGAAGAAAGGTGACATTAAGCCTTCGATCATCTCAAAGCATATCAACAAATGATGTCAAGAAGCTATAACCACAAGGTTTGCCCAAGATGCTTTAAGGTTGGGGACCTCGTTCTCAAAGAGAATCCTCGCAACCAACAAGACAGAGAAAAGAAAGGCAAGTTCAAACCTAACTGGTTTGGGCCCTATGTGATTGTAGTTGCTTACGGATCGGGGGCATATCAGTTGGCAACATCAGAGGGTGAGTTGTTCGATGATCCAATCAATAGCATGCACCTTCGCCAGTTCTATACCTAGGAGAATCCCAATGCAAGGGGGCATAAGAAAATCAAAAAATCAAAGAATCAAAAAAGTGAAAAAGAGAAAATACAAAAAAATCAAAAAAATTAGAAAGCATACAAAAAAATCGTCGTTCAGTGAAAACCTGGCAAATAGGCACCTTTGATAGGTAGCATGATGAAAACTTGGCAAACAGGCGTCATGTTTACTTTCTAGCTTCTTGTGAAAATAAAAGCAAGTGATGAAAACCTGGCAAACAGGTGTTACTTGTGATAAACCACCTTCTCCATCTTTGAGAATCAAATCACCTTGAGTCCATTCTTCCTTCGTTCATTTTCCATTCGACCCATATCTATCCCACAATAAACATTTGACAATTACCTATCATGGCTTGATACTCTCCTTGTGGCCTTGTCAACCAAGGTTTTGTCCCATACCGTCTCCCCAATGTGAGCCTAACATAGTGTCTCTCGTCAATGTACATGGTCCAAGTCCGTGAACTATGTTGCCTCTGCACCGTCACGTAGGCAAGGCCATTATTCTAATATGCCCCCAAGGCTCCCATGGTCCCATTCATCCCCTTTCTGGTCATCTTTCATGTCGTCTTTCTTCTAGTCCATCCATGGTCCATTAGGGTTTACCCCAAACTACGTTGCCTCTGTGTCGTCACGTAGGCAAGGCCATTTAGCAATGAGCCCCTGAGGCACTAGGTCAGTCCCTTAGGGTCCGTCTCCCAACTAAGGATTGTACAATCTTCTCACCAAACAAGCAAATGCAAGTAGAACCCACGCTTCAAGCAGAAATCTTGACTATGAACATCTTAACCTATCTAAAGCAACGCAAATACCCAAGATCTTCTAACTGATTCTATCTAAATTACAGCAAGGAAAACACATCTAAATGCTAGAATGTTTTGCGGATTGAAATCATGGTTATGTTATAGACTCTTGATTTTTGTTATCATGTCTTTCTAATGCTACTCAAGGATGCCAAAAGCTAGAGATGCTATGATGGGGGCATGATCATTTTTCTTTGTTTGCTATCTGTGGATCCCACCTTAGTAATGTGACACCTTGTCTAAGAACATGATCGGCAAAATATCATCGAGGATATCAAAGGTATAACATGAATGGGGGCAATCCTTATTTGTTGACACGCAAGAGGTACTCAGGTCATCTAGATTCAATTCTGACTAGATGCTTGTATTTACTTGCCAAATCAAAATCCATGTAAGTGGTACTCAGGTCATCTTGGTTCAATTATACCTAGATGCTTGTATTCACTTACAACATTTCAGAAAATGTACCAAAAATAAATTGCCCAATGATGAAATAAAGCACTCTAAAAGCAAAACATCCATCCTATATCCATATACACATCCATACATCCATATCCTTTACAAACAATGGTACCCGAACTTTGCAGAATAACAATATCAAATGAAGTTTCTAAGTCTGTCAAAACCATTCTTCTATCTATCATCATGTCATTCTTGTGTCGATAGAGCACATTTGGACATCACAAAAACAAAGCATATAGGTGCATATCATATCACATTTTGAGTTAGGCGTGAACACGATTCAATCAATTGCATACATAACACAATACATTAGGTCATCCATACGTCATGATCATATCACATCATAAAGCAAAGAAAATCAAAAACATAGCTAAGTGCATCATATACAAAGCTGCATAATCACATAGAAATCATGTTGCATTTGCATACATTCGAAACATATTACATCACATAGACATCACATAGCATCATATCAAAAGCATCTCATATAGCATCAGAAAGCACATCTAAGTCTACACATACATTACATCATACAATAGAAGTCAATCATCATCTCATAACATATACAGTAGATCATAAGGCTGCATCATCATATATGTAATCATAAAAAGAGGTCCAAATGTACAATATCATCATCTCTCTCTCTGAATCAAAATTTCATATACAATATACATCCAAAAGGATGGTGATACATGTCCCAAAAAGTACAAAATCTAGTACAAGTCTACCCCTACTACTGTGGGCCACCACTGCCAGCTCCTGACTACTGGGGACCCATCATGGAAGCCCCTGACTGTGAGGGACCTGCTCTATGAGTAGCCCCAAATTGACTCCTGAAACTCGCAGCCCTCTGACTCGCTGACACGGCCCCATGGTATAAGCCCCGGTAGTACTGTGCCTATGACTGTGCTCTGGCAAGCTCTGCCTGCACCTGTGCCAACTGTGTCTGCAACTGGCCTACCTGTGCCTGTGCCTGCTGCACCTGCCCAACCCAAAAGGAGCTAGCTGCATCTATCCCCATGGTGGCCACTGCAGTGTCTCGCTCCACATGGATAATGCGTATCCGTGCATCTGCCATGTCTCTCTCGTGGGTCAGCCCAGTGATCACTGCTGCGTCAGTCTCTCGTCGGTCGTCAACCCTCCTAAGCTGTGCCCGTAGCTCTCTCACCTATCCCCTCAGGTTGGCTATGGCCCTCTCATGCACCTCTACCTGCACTGGCCCCTATGGCTGGGGCACCTCCTGCTGTGGTACCTACTGAGGTGGCGGAATCTATGCCTGCTGCGGTATCTGCTGCTGTGCAACCTGTCCTGGCACTTCCTGCTCAGCCTGAGCTACCCTCCTCCGCTGTCTTGGCCTCTCTCCATCATCACCACCCTGTCGTCCTCATCCCCATCCTCTACCTCTCCCCCAGCCAACCTGACCCTCCTCCTTTGAATCTGCCTCATCAATACGAGGCACCAGCATACCAGGTCCTGAGTATCTCAGAAAGGGATGTGTGGTAATCCAATCCTCATACTCCTGGGTGATCCCTGCATCAGCAATCTCTGTGCTCATGTCCCATGCCACATAAGGAGTTTGCTGGAACTCTACCAGGGCCTCCTCATACGAAGCCATCAGCCCCCATCAGCCCCTCTCTGCATGTGTCCGTGTGAACAAAGCCTGTCCCTGCGGCATACCCTGCCTCCTGCCAAACTGTCTCAGCACTCGGCCCACCATCTGTCTCTCCAATATGTGTCATGTCTGGCCTATCAACCACCGCATCTGAAAGCAGTATGGTAGCTCGTCTCCCTCATCATCCCAAGGCTCACAATCCAAGTACGGTTGCCAGATGACCACATCTACGGCATCCAGGGTATGCCTCCAGTACTCTAACTTCCCCAACCTATGCTGGGAAATCACCCCTGCACAGCCATAACTGTATGGCTCTCCTCACTGCCTCGCGAACACACATGTCGGCCTAGTCACCGCTATGTGCTCCCACAGCCAAAACTATAGCAGTAGTACCCCAGCTGATAGATTTGTGCTGTGGTGATACACCACCTGGTGCATGTCATGGTACAAGTGGGCCAGTACGCAGACTCCCCATGCATATTGGGTGCCCTCAGTCAGCATCCGCTCCATGATCCTGCCCCATCCAATGGGGAACCCATGCGATCTCTTGTCGGGGCATACAACGCCTCTGCTCAGTCCAGCCATGATCCCAGGGAAGTAGTCGTAACAGTCATGTATATCATGCCATGGGATGACCTATCCAGCCAGCTCAGGATCATCAAACACTCACCTACACTCAGCAAGTCCCGCATCTCGTTGTGCGTCATACTCCACCAACTCACCAACTACAGGTAAGTGCAGTATCCTGTATACATCCTCCAATGTCACAGTCATCTCTCCAGTCGAAAAGTGGAAAGTCCCATCCTCACTGTGGAATCTCTCCATGGTAACTGTCAACAATCCATAGTTCGCCCGCACCTCGGGCATGAAGCAAACATAGTCCAAACCCATGGCACCCAGTGCCTCTCCGTCGATCTTTGTCAACATATATCTCTGCAATAGGGGCATAGGGAACATCTCCCTAGACTATAGTGTGTCTCATATCTCCTCCTGCAAGCACGCAAAAGCAAGGCATCAGTCTAAAGCCTCATATACCATACTCAACATATCTACTGAACTATATCAATTAAACTTAGCATTTCAAATTGTTCAAAACAGCACACTACATCTCTTGACTAGATTCCTACAATCTCAGAGATAGCTCATCGATTTCTGTGTCAAACAGGACGCTAATCGAGTCAATTTAGCTAAATAATTTGCTATCTAAAAGCAAATGCGCCATTACAGGTGGCAAAAGCGTCATTTCTTTACACATGCGCCGCTTCTGATATATGCGCCACTATAATCAGCAAAAGCACTGCAAAATTACATATGCGCAGCTACATTGCACGTATGCGCAGCTTTAGCGTATGCACCACTAGATTCCACAGATGCACCGCCAAAACACGCATGCACCGTCACATTGCACGTATGCGTAGCTTTAGCGTATGCGCCGCTAGATTCCACAGATGCACCGCCAAAACACGCATGCACCGTCACATTGCACGTATGCACAAGTTTAACACATGCGCCGCACCATTCGGCAGATGCGCCGCCAAACTACGCAAGCACCGCTAAAATCCACAAATGCACAGTTTTCTCATATGTGCCGCTAAATTAAACATATGCGCTGCGAAACTACAGATGCGCCGTTTCGTGCTACATATGCGCCGTTCTGCACTTCGGTGCATCTGTTTGACCTATTTTCTACTAGCATTTATGATGCACTAATTCGACCCTAGGAGAAATTTTTCAAAGCACATACTGGGGGTCCTGCCTCTGCTGGCCGCCCGAATCGACGGACTCGCTTGAATCGATACTCCTCACATGGAATGTCTGTTGCTCTGGCTGCCATGCTGCTCCAAGTTGCTCTAAGCTCTCTATATCCAATCCAGATCAAACAAGTGTACAAATGAATAATCTTGTGGACTTAGCTCCTATTTATAACCTACAAACCCTAATTCTAGCTAGGTGATGACTGTGACTACTTCCCACGCCCATTTTCCCTCCAGTTTTCTTCCCGTTTCCCCAAAACACATCCTTTTTCCTCCAACCTATCCTAACCCCTTCATCTTCGTGAGATTTTCTGTCTCCGCATCTTTCACCCTTTTCCCGTCCAATCTCCTGAGGGGGCATCCTATCATCATTAAACTTCTACCAGGGGCAAACTGGGGCATGTATCACTATCAGACTATCGATTTCTTTGAAACAATGTTGTAAACAGCATTGCATCAAAGAGGGGCAAAATGTATATGCCTAAAAATGACACAATTCAACTAAATAAATATTCTAAATATTTATTTCATTCTTCTATCAATTAAATAAATATTCTAAATATTTATTTCATTCTTCTATAATTAAATAAATATTCTAAGTTTGTTTGATTGATTCACTATTCCATAATTAAATAAATTCAATTTATTTAATTAAAATCCCTAAATTCTTCTAATGTCCCACACAATTAAATAATCCTAAATTATTTAATTTATCCAAATTCCTCTATCCTAAGTTCTAATTCCAAAAATCCACCTCACACTTACACCTCACTTTCCACCTCACCTTGTCCACCTCATCGGGTTGCACATGTAATTAAATATATTAAATATTTAATTACCTTATTTTCCCTCACCCACATGTCCTATTTCTTCTCAAATCAAAAGTTAGTTAACTAATCAATCAAAAGTGTTAACTAACAAGTCAATTGAGTTAATCCCTCAATCAATTCAGTCAATTCCATAATCTATTCTTCCAGCTGACTAATCAAGTCTGTTAACTGATCAGTTAAAGGAGTTAACTCTCCAATCAATGTTGTCACATCCCCTCTTTCATGATGGAGCTAAGACACTTGTCTTATTTCCACTGGTTACACATTCCTCAACCATCCTCAGCCATTGATCTTCATATCTCCTCTCAACCGTTGATCCTCATTCTTTTGAGTCTATAAAAGAAGCTTCATCCCTCCATTCTATTCATCCAGGTTATTTTGTATTGTTACTCTGCAGAATTCTACCCACACGCCTTTGGCACCCCAATACTATTTTTTTGAGATCACCATTTGCTTTGAAGCTCTACTTTACAACATTATCTATCAACACAGCCATTTACTACCGACATCCTACAACACAGCTAAAAGAGTGCACTCACTGAGGGCCTACTTCATCAGCAAAGGATGGTTGTAATAGGCGAACAACAGAAGCTTTGAAATAGGGAAGGTTTGCACTGTATTGTTCATTGCTCTTTCCATTCAATCTTTCATGTTTTCATTATTATGTTGATGTTTGGGTTTAGTATTGTTCATTTGATTAAACCGCATTTTACCCTAACAGAGGACAATGGTTGTTGGTGTTCTAAGGAAGAACATTCATAGACGAAGGTAGTGAGACCAAGGGGATTGGATAATGAATTTTCAAAATGGTCAATTATGGATGGTGGAGGATCATTAAAAT
This sequence comes from Cunninghamia lanceolata, assembly GCA_027924645.1. Classification (NCBI taxonomy): domain Eukaryota; kingdom Viridiplantae; phylum Streptophyta; class Pinopsida; order Cupressales; family Cupressaceae; genus Cunninghamia; species Cunninghamia lanceolata. The sequence continues at coordinate 16,456,250 of BSBN01001807.1, read as the reverse complement.
CTTGATCATTAGCATGTTCACTAGGATCCAAGTTATTGGTTTGATCATCTGTGTGCACTTGAGAGGCAAGTGTCTCATCAAGGGAAGTGGAAGTTGTTGGATCATGGATAGGACTAGAGGGAGGATGGATAGGAGTAACGGGGATTTCTTGCTCACATATAGGTATGGGATCAAGTTGTTCATGAACATCTTCTTCATAAAAGGTAGTATCTTGATCATAGAGAAGGTATAGATTATGGACAGGTTGGAATTGGATCTCTTTCCCATGTATAGGATCAAGTTGCTCATGGATAGCTTCTTCATAGGTATTATCTTGATCATAGAAGAGATAAAGGTTATAAACGGTTTGAAATTGGAAGGGGGTGTTTTGATCTTGATTTAGACAAAGGGTGGATGTTTCCACATGCTCTAAGGTGTGCTCTTGACATAGCTCTTGGTCTTCTTGAATGGAAGCGGATAGCTCTTGGATAGCTTCTTGGTTAACAACATGGATATTCAATGGACCTTGACTTTGGTTCATGGTAGGAGGTTCTTCGATAAGCTCAAGGGGTTGCGGATGACATGAAGGGGTTGTAGGATTTGACATGGCAGTGGAAGAATCTTTGGTAAGGTCAAGGACCAGAATATGGGGACATGGTTGACTCTCTACTAATAGTCCTTAGATCACATCCTTCGTAGGTGTAGGAGTACATGGATGAGTGGATTTGGCTTTCTCCATAGCATTTCTTTTGCTGTATAAATTTGGAAAATATTTTTCCCAAAACTCATCTGATTCTTTTTTGGTTGTCCATTTATAGTTTGAGGAACTAGATGGTAGTGTTGGTGGAGGATCGGTATGTTTTGGGATAGGTGTCTTAGAAGATAGCGAAGGAGGACTAGTAGACAGGGTGGTATATGATTTCTGACTTGACGTGGTGCTTTTCTTGTCACGAGTATGGGAAAAGGATATACGATTTTGGGGCGAGGCGTAGCTGGTATTGACACATTTAGCTTGCAAGATTGCCATTTATTGTTGTAAGACTTGAATTTGTTGAGCAATTGCTATACAATCTTGGGGTGAGGGACCTAAGTTTATTTGTAATTACAGATATTGGAGTGTTTGAGCAATGTATTCTAATTGTTTTGCCATCTCTACAGAAATTGACATAAGACCGAAAAAGCTTACTATGATAGATGTGCAGCTACAAATGCGTGGAAATAGAGGATAAAAGTGCAGCAGGTCAAAGCATATGCGTAGATCTGGCAAAGTTAGTTTTTGTAGAGTTTTTTTGGCACGTTTTTCAAAATTTCTATTTTTGGTTGAAAACTTGGTCTTTTTTGCTTGCTTTTGATTTTTAATTATGGAAGATAAAGACACAACAAATGCAAAGAAGTTTTCATGATTTTATCTTTTTATTATTTTTTGTATTTTGTGGACTTTTGACACAAGAACAATTACACCCTAGGCTGGAAAGGATAGTATTTGGTGAATCCCCTAGTTGTGCATATTCAAAGCGTGTAGCTCTAGGATTTGGTAGCACCGGCTCCCCTCCACGGCACTCACTTCTCACACGTACCAGATCTAAGTTTCCTTAGGCTCATACCCCCACCGAACCATAGGATTGTCCTTGCTACCTCTACTAAGAATCACATGAATCAGGGTCGCTTCAAAGGTTCCACCTTTTGTGTCAACAAATAGGGGTTTTTGGTATACTAAACAAGTGGCTAAGTAGTCACGGAAACCGTTCAAGTGGTTACATGTGTAGCAGCACTACTCTCCATTATGGAGTCTCCCAGCCTCCAAGGGTTATGCCTTGGAGGGTTTTGGGGGAGGTTGGTTGTCGGTGAAACATAGCAGCACTCGTTGCAGGAAGCTTTCACCTCAAGCACAATTTATTTAAAGTGGATCGATAGGGCTTGGCTTTAGCCTGTTTCCACTCAGGGTCATTCCCACTTGGACAGGCGGGCATCCAAGGGCAGGCCCCTCTAAAGGTTAGACACAAGGACTAACAAGTCTGGCATTCTGGTCACCTAGTAAAGGGGAGAGCATAAGCCTATTGTCATTCAACAGACACAGAAGACAGTGATTAATCCAATCCTAGTTAAACGGAAAAAAACTAAATGTGCTATCTACTTGGGCACTCACATATTTGTTAACTTTGAAGTGTTTAAAGATAGAAATGTTCTTTTCCATTTGTGAGATAGCAATATTCTAACTAAGAAAGATAGCAATATGCAAAGATAATAGTGGTTCAGTTACTATCTTCCTAGTTAAAGACTACGTGAGATTTGTATGCATGCATTTTTTTTACTTTTTCCACTAATTAATCTAAAATGAATTAATTAATGCAGCTAAATGATCCATCCAGCCTCTAATCCTACAAGACAAACGTTAGAATCAACTTAAAAAATCATTAGAAACCCTAAAACCCTAATGAGAAATCAGATGTGCCACTATACAGTCTGTATGCATAGAAACAGAGCCTGTAAGTGTCATTTTACAAATGCACTAAGATAGGTGTCAAAAGCACAGGAAGAAGAGATAAATGCGTTAATTTAACAAATGCGTCGTAAGAAGGTATGAAAGCACTGTTTCTGAGGGTGTATGCGCCGGGATTCTGTAGGCGCAAGAATAGGGAGTGTATGTGCCGTCTAAGATGATGAATGCACCGTAACAGTGTTTAGATGTGCCAGCTTGGAGGATGTATGCACTGGAACAGAAAGTAAAAGCACTGGTTCAAAGGATGTATGTGTCGGATGAACCTATCAGAAGCCTGTACGAAACCTGTACGGAACCTGTCACTAAGAAACTCAGATTTTTGGTTAGATTAGGGGCAAGAGCCCCACGATGGGTGCCAGAAATGTTATGGGTAAAATGGGATGAATAAAATTAAATTATAATAACCCAAAACACCAATGGAATGTGCAGATAAAAAGGATTTAAAATAAGAAGAAATGATACTCACAACCTTTTACCTTGCAATTTCCATTGTTCGCCTATTCTTTCTTGATCTTTTGGTGATAAAGATGGCCCTCAGGAAGCTTGCTTCCTTGCTTCAATTCCTCAAGATGACAAGGAGAAATGGCTCAGATACTTGTTGTGTTGAAGATGAGCTTCAACACAATATGAAGTGGATGATAGATGATATGAGAGTGGGAATGCCAATGGCGCACTATGGATTTTGCAGCATAAGTTTACTCGAAAGATGGATATGAAATGAAGAAGAAGAGGGTTGTATTTATAGAGTTGTGTGAGAGAGGATCAACAGTGGAAAAGAAATAAGAAGATCAATGGAGGAGAATGTTCGAGAGAACATGCACGAATAGAATAAGGACATGTGTCATTCAAAAAGAAGCTTTGTTGAGTTAACTGCTTTCCTGATGAGGATGAGTTTTCATTTTCTTAAATTAGAATATATTTTTCTAATTTAAGAGCTTTGTTGATAGCTTTAAATCAGTTAACTCAGCTTTTGCTTTTGTATGACAAGAGGAGTTTATTTTTAGAAGATATTGAAGATTTTATAGAAGATAAGAAAGCATAATTAAATAAATAAATTTATTTAATTACTTGTAGATAATTTAGAAGAATAAATAAAATATTTAAATATATTTTATTTTTTCAAGATTTAATTTAAATAAATTTGTATTTTATTTAAATTTGGAAGAATGAAAGATTTAATTAAATAACTAAAATTATTTAATTATTTAGAAGAATGAAGTTGATATAGATGGAATTAATTAAATAAATGTAATTTATTTAATTAAATGGGAGAAAATGAATCAAATAAATAAATTTATTTATTTATTTATTGATAGAGGAATATGAAGATGAAATAAATATTTATTTAAGTAGAGTCATGTCATTTTTAGGTGTATACAATAACTTTATCAGTGTATGCTCATGAAGTTCAATGTCTTTTGCCATAGCTTCTTCTTTTCTTGCAGACATAATACTACCCAAGGTATCTAGAAGATAGGTAATTATCTCAATAAGGGCTTTGTTATAAATGTCCAGATATCTAACAATAGCAGTCTCAATAATTCTTTTGTCTGGATCATTATACTCATCATACAGTTGGGCTATGGGTTTTAGGTTTCCATCAACAGTTATAGCCTTTAGGACGTCTTCAAAACTTATAGTGGCCTCTTCTAGCTGAGGGTTATCTTGCCTTCACCTTTTCTCAATTTTAGTCTTACCAGAGGGTTTTTTTTTGCTACTTTTGGAGGCTTGGTGACCTCAGTTTTTATCTTCTTTATTTCTTCATATGTTTCTATTTCTTCTTCATCTACACTTATACTTTCATGCATCCTTTTTGCTTTGGTTTTCACCCTTTTCTGCCTAGGTGCCTCCATACTTACAAAATGTGTTGGACCGGAGGATGCAGATGTTGAACCTCTTGTTGTTCCTTTTGATGCCTCAGGCCTCTCTAGTTTCTTCTTAGGTTCTTTTGGACCCTTGACTAGTTCGTTTTCTTCCTTTTCTTTTGATGCCTTTTCAACTTGTGCTCTTTCCCTTGCTTCTTTTACTTGTTCTTTTGTGAAACCTTGTTTTAGGGCAAAATCCTCTACCACTCTCCATATTTTTTTGGAGATTTCAGGTTTTCTTACTTCAACATGAATTTTAGCAGATAGCTCTTCATATGCTTCAAACCTTTCTTCTTTGGGGTCCGGGGCTTGCTTAGCATGTGTTGTGCATAACTTTCCAGTATTCCTCCATCTACCTCATAGCCCATTGGCATAACCCATACTATTCTAGACTCAATGGCCTCCATCAAGCATTGATCTCTTGTCACAATAAAGCATATAGTGTCCTTGTATTTCTCAATGACTAATCTAGGGTTCCTTTCTTTGGATTGCATTAACTTTTGAAAATTTTTGAAATAGCCCCATAGGGCTGAGTTTTGTGCATCAATATTACCTATGCTACTCAACTGGTTTCTAATCTGAATTGCAACTGGGTTGTCTCCAGTCCAAAAATAGTTCTTTATGCCAGGTAACTCTTGTATAAAATAGAAAAATAAGCACAAGATCAACATACCAAATTTGAAAGGGTATTTTCCTTCTTTTGTTTTCTTCAAGTTCTCCATTAACTATTGTCGGAGCAGTTCACACAAGTCATATTATGCATTTTCCTTGATCATTTGATAAGCAACATAAATGGTTATACCAAAGATAGAGTTTTCCTGATTTATGAAGTAGACCTTATACCCAATCACCATGGATGCAAATCTAACTGCATGATCTTTAATATCCTTGATAGTTGATGCCCTTTTATCAAATTTTACTCTAGTGGCTTTCATTACTGCATCATTTTTCACAACCCTCAATACAGGTACTATGCCGGTAGAGTTTAGTCTTGTGACAGCCCTTATGGCATCTTTAGTGATCTTGAATGTAGAGTGGAGCCATATAAACTCATCATAAATTCAGCTTAAGACATACCAGACCCATTCATCTTCCACAAAAACTGGGAAATCTATAAACTAAATAAGTTTCTTTTCTTCCAGTACTTGAATTCTTCCTTCAGATCAAGTTTATTGTCACTCAGATGATTTAGATACAGATCTTTGAGTAGACTACCTCTAAGTTCTTCTAAGGGAACATGTATATAAGCCCTAACGTCCTCCACATGTAACACACCGAATGGAATCTCTGAAAATGCACCATTTGGATCAACCTTTGTTGATTTGAAAGGATGCTTCTTGAATTTTTTTAGGCTCTTTTGGTTATATCAATCACATGTGGTGTTGCCATTTTTGCAAAGATTCAAATAAATTTATGGTAGGGTTTCGAATCTTGAAGAATACCTCTTTTCACTAAATTAGGGTTTTCTTTGGTCTTGTCTTAATTTGCTTTGGAAATCATTGAATCGCTTGGAATTTCACTTCAGATCGCCTCAAACACTTGAAAGATTAAATGCAAAGTGATTAAACTTTTACAAATCCAAGCCTTTTAATCCCTTGAATCCTTAACTTAATTGTCATAAATGCGGTCTTTCAAAAGTTGTCAAATACTTCTCTGTTAGCCACAATCAACCCAAATTGCTCTATAATGCTCTGCATTAGATCTTTCTTTACCAAAATTTCTTTCAAAGTCTGTTTCATAGAGTTCTTCACAACATACCTTAGTGCCAAATTCCAGCACTAACTTTCTGGTTGGGGGCTTTAGATTTTCAACACAACTCCCCTTGAGCCAGAGCTCCCAATTTACATCCTGAAGGAAGTATCTGCACTAGATGCTGGTGTGGATCCATCCTTGACTTCAATTACTTCTTTCTTGATCTAGATCTTGTCCATTTCTTTCTTAGTTTCAACCTGGTCAACTTTTTATTTTCCCTTATCATTCATCTACTATGTTTTCCTTTCTTCAGCATAGTAATTTCTTTTGACATTCTTGCTTCTGCAAAATATTACATGTCCAAACTTGTTACAATTGTAGCACACAATGTTTCCCTATCCTTGTTTCCTTCCTCTCAATGAATTCATCCTTGATCTACATTGATTAGCCATGTGTCCAAATCTATTGCAAGCAAAACATCTTCCATTGAATGATTGAGTATTTCTTGAGTTGTGAAAGCCATTTCTTACTAGACTTCTGTATTCATTAGATCTATGACCAATTTTCTTGCAATTCAAACATTGACTGGAGAATAATGGAACATTCTGATTTATTCTACTCCTACACTGAGTAGCTTTATGACCAAATTTTTTGCAATTAAAACAATGGCCATTGAAAGATGGGTACCTTTGAGCATTTGGCTATCTGAACAGAGGTCTTCTAGGTCTTCTTCTTTGATTCCTAAATTGGTTCCCTTTGTTTTTCTTCAACTAAAGGTTTCTTTGACCTAATTTTGAACTTTCTCCTTTCTCAAATCCTAAGCCTTGCTTATCATCTGAACTCTTTTGAGTAGCAATCATCTCATCAAGTTTTGCAGAACTTATTTTGAACTTTTCTTCATAGCTCTTGGCTTTTTCCAAGTCTATTTTTAGGATCACAACTTCTTCTTCCAATTTGACACATTCTTCTATCTTGTTGTTTACCATCAAATTTAGATCTTCTTCTGCTTTAGCTCTTTTAACAACTTCCACTTTGAAATCATCCAGGTTCTCATTTGCTGATAACAATTGTTCACTAACATCTCTGTATTTTTCTTTGAATATCTTGACTTGTTCTTTCAACTTTAAAATGCACTCATCAGCTTCTTGAATGTTATCCTTTAGATCTCTGATTTCTGCTTCAGATTTTTCAAGATCAGCAAGAGTTGCTTCCAATTCAACATTGTCTTCATATGAGAAGTTTCCATATCTCCTGGCTGCCATGAATGAACTCTCCCAAATCTTCCTCAAGCTGTTAGGCTTCTTCCTAGAAACCTTTCTCTGATACCAATTGTTGAAAGAAAGGAATACTTCAACAGGGCGGGTGAATCAGTATTCCACAAAACCACTTGTTAACTTTATTAATCCAATTTCCAAAATTAATAACATAAAGAAAAACACACATAAGAGTAGCAACCATAAAGATACAACACATTGACACTAAGATTTTTACATGGAAAACCCACAGTGAGTGTTAGCTCACAATATATTATGATAGCTCAATACTGGATTACAAGAAGGCTCACTGCCCTATGAAGAAGTGCTCATAGCACAAAGGCACACTACCTAGAGAAAAGAAGAAAGAAGAAGGATTGGCTCACTACAAAAGGATGAATTGTTGTTGATGCATCTACCATATGTTGGATCACAATTCCATTGAAGGATTAATACACAGATTCAAAGGTCTTCATTGATTCTGCCCTGCTTCTCAACTTAACAACATATACTTTGTTTTCTGTCCTTGTTCAACTTTTCTTCTTTGCACTCTACTCATATTCCTTCACACATGAATTCGTACATCACACCCTCAAATACCTTGGCTTATCAAATTCTATCAAGTATATATATTCTCTACAAGATTTATCTCATAATCAGGTCGGCAAGAAAAACACAAACTGTGTACACAAATACTACATCTTGTCAGCTTGAACTTGTGTACAATCTGCAATGCGGACCAAGCTAAACATATAATGATCTTCCTATAGGTTGGCACAAATCATACAACCACTTAGATTGACTAATCAGACAATATAATTTCTCTACATAAGAATCTAACATGTCTGTCGGCTTGCTCCTTAAGAGTATACTTGATCAACTCATCTATCACATCATAAATCCCATTGCGAACCATATGAGACTCTAAGATGCATAACCAACAACCATTTTGGACCTCTTAGCATACCTTTAGAACTGTAGAACAAAATATAGAACTTCAGAGGAATGCGGACCCTTTTCTCTAGCATTGTACACTATTCCTGACTTAACTGTGTTCACCCAGACTTAAGTATTTTACCATGTGACTTCCAGAGGAAGTCAAGACTTGAACACTGGAATAAATCATCACTAAATAGCTATGAGCAACATACTTGATCCACATATATTTATCTTTTACTGCAGAGGCATACCATCCCAAACATTGTTACTTACTCTGTATAATGTATATTGTTCATACTTAGTCATTTATGCTTCTGGAGTAAAGTCTCTTTGTCATACTAGTGGAGTCTCTTTCCTTTCTGGCCATCAATGACAATATTCAATTATCATGAAAATGTCTCTTGCCAACATGGGGAACTTATTTTTGGAATGTTATGCCCTTTGGCCTTAAAAATGCAGGGGCCACATATCAAAGAGCTATGACCACCATTTTTCATGATCTTTTTCACACCATTATGGAGGACTATGTTGATGACCTTTTGGGAAAGTCAATAAAAAGAGCAAGCCATTTAAAGGTCCTAGAACAAATTTTTGATAGATTAGAAGCAAATAAAGTTATATTGAATACTAATAAATGTATCTTTGGGGTCACATCAAGAAAGTTGCTTGGATACATTGTATCATGCAAGGGAATTGAGGTAGATCCTGCTAAAGTCAAAGCTATTGTAGACATGAAACCATCATCTAATCTAAAATAATTAAGGAGCTTACAAGGTAAATTGCAGTCCATAAGATGGTTCTATTACTAAATTATGTTCACACCTAATTTAGTTAGACCTGATTTGTAGTTGTTACAAAAGGAGTAAAAGAAAACTTTTAAGTTAATGATCAATCAGTGAATGTAAGACATCTTGGCAAGAGACAAAGAAAGATCATTTTCCAGGATAATCTAACAATCCAATCAGAACTGTCAAACCATCCTGACAAGTGAAGTTCTAATGACAAGATATCAGATAGTCAATGAATGACAAAAAGAGTCTAACTAGGTTTATCTTTCAGTTATGATGATTGAATTATTCAAGTAATCAAAATTTAGTGTGAAAGAAAGGTATTTATAAACTATCATTTCATATCATGTTTTGAACATATGTTTCATATCAGTTTCCGTTATTATATCCTATGCATTTGATTCAAAAAAGTAAACATACATAAATCATTTGCATAAGGTAAAGTAACTGATCATATTTAAAGAAATGTGTAAATGTGTCCCACACAAGCCATGGGAGTGACTAAACTGAGCAATGCAAACATGGTGCAAGCTATACATCTAAGGATAAAAGAGAAAGAAAGGAACATGTGGGGGAAATGTATATCCATCATTGCCTTTTTTGAAGGTTGATCTTCTTGATTGGCTGCTTGATCTTCATGTCTTCATATGTTGCTCCTGATCAAGACCGTGTACCTGCAAGAAATTGGGGAAAAGCCCTGTTAGAAGCTCTGGGTATGCAGATTCTTCATATGCTTTATTAACAGATATATAAATCTTGAAGACATTATGTATCTTATGTGAATGGATCAAATCAGACATATGCAATAAATCAGATTATCATGAGAAATATCAATCAACTTCAAGAGTTATGTTTTTATGCTAACTTGTTTGTTCACTGTGCAGGTATAGGAAAAGTAACATTGTTGATTTGAAGATATTAAAACATGTGGAGTAAATGTGGTTCCCACAAGGGTTAAGCCCAGCATGTCATGAAATGTTGTTACTCATGATAAATATCAAGTAGCTATCTACAGTTGAGTATCCATATACATGAGAACAATCATAATTGCATACGTGCATTAGTGAAATGAAATGTTATAGCATACATATGCAGTTACCAATCTTTGAGAGCACATGATAGAATGAAGAGCATGAACCAATAGATCATCATTGATACCATGATAGATCATCACTGTAGATTAACAACTGTATAGCAATGTTAACTATCCAAATAGCCATTGTGTTCCATGACACTCGTGTAAGAGATTCAAAAAGTTTGAATGCATAATATTAATGATGGTATCAATAATACCCCATTGATGTATGCAGTTCATATATTCCAAGCAAGCTACAAATGATAGGTAGATGTCAACTATTCAACTATAGTTGTCAAAGGTACATCTACAACACACATTGTTTAGGTGTTATTGTATTTGTTCAAGGGATACAAGTAAGGTACAACAATGAAGAGTTACAGGCATGATATGATCATAAAGTGTACAGTTGTATATGATCATCAACCACCATCAACATTACAGAATCAAGGTGCTAATATATGCTCAGAATTGAGTTTTAATACAGAGAGCCATTCAAGATAAGGTGATTGATAAATGTCAATTGCGTTAGATATGTTCATACCATGATAGGTGCTAAGGCATACATCATAGAAGAATGTCATAAATAAGGTGTTGGTTTATGACAAATTCATATTACATGAAAATCAACAATACTAAAATACACAAACCAGATCTGCATGAAGGCCTAGTCAGAGTCAACCAAGACATCATTACAACATGGTCATGCTCATATACATCATAATGACATAGTCATGCATAGAACATATTATACTAAGCATAAGTGAGAAGAACAAATGAAGTTTTAGTATCATCATCTACAGGAGGTTTAAAAGATTCATCATGCTATAGCTATTGCTATCAAATGGAACAGCCACCATGAAGATATAAGGCAAAAAAGCAATCAAACGCAAAGTCCCTAAGAAAAGCATATAAGACCAAAGCAAAGATGGAGAACTCAAAATAAGAGAGCAAAGATACCTTGTCTTACAAGAAGAAAAAGAAATGGAGTTTGTTCACAAACCCTATAAGGGGTTTTCTACATAATTATCACCTCTTACAGAAAAATGTAGAAAGAGAAAAACCCATTTCATTTTTGCTATTAGAGATAAGTTTCCATTCTTTTTCAAACCCTTATTATTACAAATGAAAGGAATCCACATCAAAATACAAGAGGAGAAGATGTTTTAAATCCTTGTTAGAATATATGAAGAAACTCTCAGCCAGAGCATAGAGCATGCTATTTTTCATAGAGGGTACATTATCTATTTATGGGTCAAATCTTTTCTTTTCCCCATAGAGTTATCATTACAAATGTAAGGGATACCATATAAACAGTGAGTTATGGCCGAGGCCTAAGAGAGGTTTTTCTTTCAAGAAGGATAAAACCCACATGGGTTTTTACACAAAAACAGAGAAAGATACAAAAAATGGACAAGTCAACGAACTCACCTCTTATTCTGAGTGAAGATAAGCAAGTGAAGCCGTGGGTTCTACATAGTATGTTTCTTTCACACTACTTTACAAATGGCTCAAGATAATCTTGAACCAGTTAGTCATGGCCATGCAAGACACAGGAATGAGTAAACAATAAAAAGACACAAAAGAATACATCAAAAGCTCAGTCATGGCCACGGCCTGTAGGCGTTTCTTGCATGCATAAATAAAGAAAGAATGGGTCAAACTATGTAAAAAACATCTTACCTTGTTTTCTTCCTACTAAAGACACAAAAGAACATCAAAAAAACCTTCAAGAAGTTGTAGAGAATGATAGAGTTTCCTTCAAACCATAATGAGCATGGCGGCAGCTCAAGTGAAGCTCAGCAAGTCAAAACACAAAATGATGAAGTTTTTCCTTTTGGTCGAGTTCCTCTAAAGCTACGATGGGTCTTTTCCCATTTTTTTTACTTTCTTTTCATGAAATCATTGTTATCTATTATCCACTATGGTCAAAGACTTTTAAAGTCTTGTTACCTAATGAGTATGCACAGGAAGGCCGTGGGCCGAATACCCATTCTTGTTTCCCGCTTGATTTTGCTAAAGTCAAAGGATAGAAATCATCACAAGGTAAGGCTTGGTGCCTTTTATTCCTTTTCTTCTCCATAATAGTCAACAATATGAAAATCAAATGATGGTCAAAGATTCCTCATTCATGCATGTGTAAGACAAGTCAGTAAGGTAAATACATGGTGAAATCAACTAGTAGGAGATATGGATGAGATTAATAAATGCATGTAAAGTCAAATATGAGACAAATGTTTATAAGGTGGCGGAGCTATGGGTAAGATGAGAAAATCATGAAATCAAGTGTAGCAAAGGTGGCAGAGACAAATTAATAATACATTATGACATTGCATATAAAGGTGGTTAACATAATAATACATTATGCATGGAGAAATGCAAAGTCAAGGCAGATGGTATAGTGGTGATGATATATTCTCTTATTATTATTTACATGGAGTTATAAGGTGATAAGAGGATGTGATTATGCCTTGGATGCATGTGTAATACAAAACTATGATTTTTTCCTTTTGCATGGAGTTATAAGGTGAAAATTATGCATTTATTATTCTCCTTTGATAATGCATAATTATCTTGCATGTAATGACCTAAAATTTTACATAGGAGGCATAAGGAGATTATATTTTTCATTTTTCATGTATGATGACCTAATTAATTTTTGGCATAATTATCATATGGAGTCATGCAAATTATGCAAATGTAAAAGGAGAGATAAGGTGTTTTCTTCTTTCTTCCATTGATCACATGATTTTACAACTATAGATAATGTAAACAAACTAATAAAGTAATATTTTATAAATTACTTTATTATTTTGTCACAAGTTGTAAAATTATAGAAATTAGACAAATTGAAAATCATAATAGAGTAAATCATGCAAATGATTACTTTATTTCTTGTCCACATTATCTACACATGCAAAATGGAAGAGTTGAGTTAACTGAAGACTTTGGGGGTCTTTTTGCATGGCTTGGAGGTTAAATTGAAGAATTTTGGTCAACTCTTGGGTCAAACACATGGAGACTAGCAGTTTGGAGCTATTTTTGCTCATTTTGAGGCAGTTTTGACCCTTATTTTTAGGGGATTTCCTGTTTGCTCGTGGATCAAATTGAAGAGCTTATTTTTAGAGGCAGTTGACTGTAGTTGATTTTTTCTATGCCTCTTAGAGAGAGCAAACTATATAATGTAAGGAAAGCTTAGTTTTCCTTAGTTCTTGCCTTTTTGCTCTTTACACTTTGAGAGAGAAAGAGGTTTTGAAACTCACTTATTTGTAGATTTATAGAGATTACAGCAGGTTACAGGTTCTATAATTTGTCTTATGCAATTATTTCCTTTATTTTTTAGTTTGATCAAGTATCTACCTTCCATTAATGCAACTTGTATGAGTGATTTGATGAGATTTTATTGTGTTTAACATCAAAACCTTTAAAATCATTGTCTCATTAGTACTTGTTCATCTTAGATAACATTGAAAATCACAGGTCTTAGGCTGTGCAATTGGAAAACCTTTCTTTTATGTTGTGAAAAACCCCTTTTCCTTCAAACAAAAATATTTTTCAGCCTCCCTTAGAAACATTTTTGTGATCAATTTGCTGAAAGTGGTTTGTGTGGATAGATTTTCTGAGATATATTATGAGTTAGATTGCTAAGTTTTCATCACTATTAGGTGCATCACCATACTTTTTCAATTTTATTTGCTTTTAGAAAGATCCTTTTTACCCTTTTCCACATCAAAGTCATAGATCCAATTGAATATTTTAAGGGAACCAGCCCATAATCTGGAGGTTCAAACTCAACATAGGTCACCCACAGCCTGAGTTTGATCCCATGTTTTGAAGGATTGCTGAGTATCACAACTTTTCATCACGGGTGCAATCCTAATTGACAACAGGTTCATAGCTCAATTAGCAGATAAATGTCATCCTTTTACTCATTTGTTGCATAAAAATGTGGCCTTCTAATGGGATGATAAATGTCAAAAAGTTTTCCAACAATTAAAGGAGTATCTTATCACACCTCCAGTATTAATTCCACCTATCCAAGGTAGACCCTTGTTATTGTATATCTCTACCACCTCAGCAGCTTTAGGGGCACTACTTGCTCAACATTATGATCATGGAAAAGAAAGAGCTATATATTATGTCAGCAAAACTTTGGTTAGATATGAATTAAATTACACTTTCATAAAGAGAGCTTGCTTAGTAGTTGTTTTTGCTTCTCAAAAACTTAGTTACTACATGCTAAACCAACAAATAAAACTCATATCAAAAGTGGATCCTCTTAAGTATCTCTTGTCTAAGGCAGCCCTAACAGGTAGAATGGCTAAGTGGGTTATGATGTTAAGTGAATTTGATATTGTGTATGTGGATAGGAAGGCTATCAAAGGTTGGGTTATAGAATATTAGTTGGCAGATTTCCCATTGCAAGTGGATTATCCCATAGTATCAAAGTTTCCTGATGAATCAATCTTTGCCATGGAATCTTCATCTTTATGGAAATTATATTTTGATGGGTCCCATACCAATCATGGATCGGGCGCAAGAATTATTTTTGTTACCCCTCAAGGATATTGCATACCTAAGTCATATTGCTTAGCTTTCCCATGCACAAATAACACAGTAGAATATGAAGCTTTAATATCAAGTCTATGAACAGCTATTTCATGGGATATCAAGGAACTTCAAGTTCTAGGGGACTCTCAATTGGTCATTAGATAGGTAAATGAAGAATATCACACAAAAGATGAGAAGCTATGGCCCTATAAGAAAATGATAGACACATTAAGGGAGCATTTCAAAATGATCACATTTAAACAAGTAGCAAGGTTAAAAAATAGGGCCACATTTGCAATGGCCACTATTGGATCTGTTTTGGACATGCCTCATGGTGATCAACACTATGAGTTTCTAGCTGAGAAGCTTTTTATACTAGCCTATGAGATGTCAGAATCAGAAATGGTGTGTGTCCTTGTTGGTCCTAATTCCCCTTGGTACCAAGATGTCTACACTTACCTTCGTCATAACACTCTTCCATCCAATCTCTCTAGCTCCAAAAAGAGAAACTTTATTCGTTGATCCACTTGCTTTACCATCCTTGGTGATACCTTATACAAACAAAGCCGATATGGTATTCTCCTTAGATGTTTAAAACTTGAAGAATTCAAAACTGCTTTACAAGAAGTGCATGAGCGAATTTGTGGGGCACATTCTAGTGGATCATCCCTAGCTAAGAAGTTATTAAGAATAGGATATTACTGGCCAACTTTGGAACAAGATGCTCATGAATTTGTCAAAAGATGCAAATTGTGTCAGCAACATGGGGATCTAATACATGCACCCACTCAAGAGTTACAACCTATCACTACTCCTTGGCCTTTTTCTCAATGGGGGCTTGACCTTGTGGGCAAAATTCACCCTCCTTCCTTCGATGGTCATACCTTTATCATAACTGCCACCGAATATTTTACAAAATGGGTAGAAGTCATTCCCTTAGCCAATATTACCGGTAAACAAATATCCAAATTTATCCTCAATTATATCATTTGTCAATATGGTATCCCATCTGCCATTACTACTGGTAATGGTAAACCCTTCAAAAACCAAGATGTCCATGAACTTTGTCATACCTTCCATATCCAACACTATTTTTCCACCCCTTACTACCTGCAAGGTAACAGTCAAGCTGGGGCTTCAAATAAAACTATCCTAAAGATCCTCAAGAAAATAGTCAATGATGTTGGTCATGATTCGCACTTGCAACTTAATCCAATTTTATGGGCCTACCAAACTAGCATCTATACCCCTACCGGAACCACTCCTTATTCACTTGTTTATGGAACTAAAGTCATTTTTCCCATTGAGGTTGAGCTCCCATCTTTGAGAGTGTCATTGAAGTAGGTGATTGATGAAGAAGAATATCAGGTATCTAGATTGCATGAGCTTGAGGTCCTAGAAGAGAAGCGTCTACAGGCTTTGAATCATTTGCAATCCTATTAGAATCAGTTACGAAGAAGTTATAACAAGAAAATCAAAGTTAGAAGATTTGAGCCTGGTGACTTGGTACTTAAAGAAAATGAGAAGAATCAGCAAGAAAGAGTGAAGAAGGGAAATTTGAGCCTAATTGGCTTAGACCTTTTGTGGTTATAACAACTTATGGATTAGGGGCATATCAATTGGCAACTCCTGAAGGAGAATCTTTGGATGAACCCATCAATTTCATGCACCTTAGAAATTTTATGCTTAAACCTTTAAGAACATAAATGGTTGATGTGCAATATTCCTACCTTGTGTCTTGTACCATTGGCATCTATGTTTCCCCCATCCATTTGGTGTATTGTTATCTCTTTTAGATTACATTATCAGGAGCATGTCCTTAGTATATGGTTACGCATATGGATCCTTGAAACAAATCTAAAAACATTCTAAAATCCAATATCCTAACAAGCAAGAAGACTTGACCTTAAAAGATCCTTGTAAATTAAGTTAATCTCCTAAATTTGTCTAAAAGCCAAATATTTCACAATAAAGTTCCAAATATCAAAATCATGATGCATTATTAGGATATATCTTTCCTATATCATGCTATTATCTTTTTCTAATCTTGAGCTTAATAAATTGGCAAAAGGACATTGTAGTGTTTTTAACTTATTTTTATTTGGTGACTTTTTGGGGCCATTTTGGCTTTCTTTCTTTTTAGTATGTTGTATGTATCTTTATATATATCTTTTGTTCCTTATGGATAGTTTAGCATAAGAGTGTCTTGGTCGATGTATATAAGGTGTATCTTTTTTTGTGACATGTGTTTTGTGATCAACATGTAACCGAAGAATGTTGTCTGTGTGAATCTTTATCATTATCTATTATCATTTTCTCATTTTATATTCTTTATCTTATATCATGTCTTGCATCTTTTTATCTTTTATCATTTTGTCATTTGTATCTTTTATCTTATCTTATACTTTAGATGATCTTATCTCTTTATCTTACTTTGTTTTATCTCTTTATCTTTCATTATTTTACGTCACATTCTGATGAAGCTTGATGATCTCTACACAATGATGTGTATGAAGGAGAGTGAGGAATGGGACATGAGTGCATGTATGTGTGTGTAACTGCTCTATGATGAAAAAGAAAGCATAAACAAATGCATCTGAGATGGATCTATTCTATTCTATGAAGGAAATACAATGAGTGCAAAATCATACATACCATAACTTATCACATATTCATTTTATCCCAACCTTTTCATCTTATGTGCTTTGCCTTGAAATTAACATCTCTTCTTTTCAAAAGTTTTCCTTGTGTTCTCCAAGTCAACCTCCTGAGGCAGCATCATCATTAGGGCATTCTTCCATCTTTTTCTTCCATCTATTTCTTCAGTGTTCTTTGATACAATGTCACATGGGCATAACATTATATTGTTGGGAGAATATTTTGTCTTTGACTAACTAAAGATAAAATGGTTATATCAGCCATAGTATGATGAGATAATATCTCTCCTCTCAGTAAGGGGAGGCTCCCTTTTATTACCAAATACAAGATAATAACTATTTCAAACTTATTTACACTAAAACTAACTTCAGGGTGATTCTATATCATCTATTTCTCTTTTTTTAGAAATGATGTTTACAATTCTCAATATGAAATTCAACACAAAAGGATAATTGAAACAATACCAGTATATTTAAACCATGAAGAAACCCATGAAAACACAAAGTTTCTCATTGCTTCTTATGCCAATTGAAAATGAAAGATTTCATAATAGAGTGTAGCCCAAAGTCTTCACTATATGTTGTGATAAGATAACATGATCATGAACAATAACTTGCAACCCAAAGTCTTCAAGTTACTTCTCATTCACAAACTTAAATGCAAATTCCAAATATGATATAGCAGCACAAAGTCTACAAAATTAGATTTGAATTACCTTTCAAACACTTGATTTCCACGCTCACAATTCAAACATTCATACAAGATAATGTAATAGAAAGGATTGTTGATGTATAAAATTGTGCAGGTTCCAACACCAACATGGGAAGTTTCAAGAATGTGAGACTTGACACTTAAAACAACCTCTAGATTTTTATAGAAGTTGGCTCTTCCTTTTCAATGGGGTTTTGGGTAAAGGGAAGAAAAACAACATTACAAATACAATAAACAGAACTCCTAATGCTATGGCGATGCGTCTGATTTAAATGTATTACAGTAACTAGCATAGTGATCAAATGCTCAAGATTCAACTATATTAAAGAGTAAATGCTGCATGATCAATATAGACAGATAATAAATGAATTAAAAGATCAAAGGCTAAACTCAAAAGATTTATACAGACACAGGAAATATCACCAATGGCACAGAATAGAACTTTTTCATTAACAATTTGGCAAAATACACAAGGCACAGAAACATGCACAGATATATCAGCTTCCGTATCAGAAACAACTAAACTAAGGAAAAATATCATAATCTAATCATAACAAGAATCTTTGAATTTTTAATCAATAATTTCCCCCTGAGTTACAAAATCTTCCTATATTTATAGCCACAAAATTTGACACAAGATCACCTCAACCACTTAGGATCTTAATGGCAACAACAGAACTGGAATTCAACTGGGACTCAAACTAACACTGAGAATCTTCTTAAATCTATAACTGTTCTCCCCTACACGCTCATTGGTCAAGCGATAAAATATGTGGCACTGTAACTACTATTCTATTGCTACACATGGCATCACCCGTGAGTTCCCAAATAGCTCCAAAATGTGTTATGCGGCAGCCTCCACTTGATGCTTAGCTTCCTTTCCATTCAAAAGAGACACCTCAAAAACTGCCACCTGCCACCATCCGCCATATTTGAAACTTGATATGTAGCAGCTTCCAAGAAATAAAACTAGGACACTTGGCATTCTTAGCTGATCTTAAAAGATTCTTTAGTTTATGTCTCGAGCACCCACGGCAATGACACTTGTCATTTCCCGCATCATTTAGAAACTACAACATTTATCTTGGGGGACCCATCATATGTTTCTTTACTTTCAAACTTGATAGAAATAAAGTGACACGCGGCACCATCTGCCAGTAACAACAAAAGAGACATGGCATCCTCCAGACATTTCTAAAGCTTTCAAAAAGAGACTCTCAAAGCGCCACAGAGACAACACTTGTCACACTCCACGTACAATTGAAACTTTATAAAAGAAAATATGTGGTAGCCTCCGGCATCATCAGAATGAAAATAGACTTAGCCTTTGCATACAACACGTGGCACATTCTGCATACAACAAGAGAATTTTGTCGTATTATCTCGGTCCCCACCACATGTGTTTCTATACCTTTAAATATTATAAAAAAGAAATACACATGGCAGCCTTCGCATTGCAACAATAGAGATACTCGGCGACTTCCGCATACAATTTAAATCAAAAGAAACTTTTCATTAAAGACTGCGGCAATGACACATGGTGCATTCCACATGCAGGAAACAATTTGAAACACATCTAAAACAGTAAGAACTGTGAAGCATAAACACTGAGACTACGAAGCATAATGAGACATACAGAAACATACAAAATACTTAGAAACCATGGCAACTGAAAGAATACTAAAACTATAGAAATGGTGAGCTGTAACCAAATAGAAATAATGAAATGTAGAGTTGGACTCTATAGTTCCTGGTGACTACAAGGACCTCTGGGCCTGCCTAGAGAGAACTTCAGAATCAACAAAATTTCAAAATTACACTGTCACTAGTAAAGAAAAGAATCACAACTTCTGCAATGTGGCTTGATATACAGACCATTATGAATCTGATAATCCATGTTTACCCTACAGATCCTAGAAAGTGAAATCTAAATTGATGATGTCTTTGTGGGAAAAAGACTACAAAATCTAAACTACAACATGTAATTAAAATTCAAGATGAGCCATCGAAACTAGGACATTTTTACCTCTTTCACAGTGGAGGAATCACTAAGACTTTGAAAAATAGTCTGATCATTTTGCTTAATAAGAAGAAGAGCCTTTATAGCATTAGTAATTAGCATTGTACTATCATCAGGAAAAGGGGAGGGTAGCCCCAACTGGACCAATCCTTCAATGTACCTTTTCATATCTTTTACACCTTCTTTAACTATATCCAAAAGTTCTTTACAATTCATTGCAGCAGAATTACAACTCAACACTTCATTTACCCATTTGGCAACAACCATTCTATCACTTACACTAGCTGCAGACAGGGTCTCATCAGATGTGTCATAAAGTTTCTGTAACAGGAGTTGGGAGTCTGAAACTCTCAATGAAACAATAGACAAAGTTGCCTGTACTGAAAACTCTACCTTCTCACAAAGTTGTTGGGCTTTCAAAAGGAAAGTGAGGGAAGGCTTAAGTTGTACAATCTCCTCAGAGATTCTTCCCCATGCAAATGCATAAAGCTCTTTCACCATATTCAAGACCCCTGCATTTTGTGGCCTTTGTGCCAACTCAATTGTCAATTGCTTTGTCTTTTGTTGTTCGCCATAAATTGGTCTTGAGCGGCACTACTAAGATTTTGCTCTTTTGAAAGGGACTGTTGCAACTATGACACCTCATGCATGTTGTCCTAATACTTCTTCTCCACAGTAGCTTTCTCTTGTCTCAATATAGCAACAACATCTTTCTCCTGTGCTAACTCAACCTTCAAGGCTACTACCTGAGCTTGTGATGCTTGATGTATCTGTAAAGAAATAGTAGACTATAAATCCTTTTTCAAGGTATGGATCTCTTTGTCCTTGGCTTTTATCTCTAAAATTAAGCTACTATTAGTAGCTTTCTCTTGTGCCAAATATGTTTCAACATTCTGTAATCTTTTTGACATCTTTAAATAATCAGTGGTAACTGCTGAGGCAGTTTCATTCATTAACTCTACTTTGTCTTATGGTCTGCAATGGGTCAGATCCATTGCCACTACATTCATTGTATAATCTTGTGGCTGCATTTGCTCCATAGGTTTGATCACATTTGGGGCCAAATGAGTAACAGTCAAAGACTGTTGAATAGGATCAAACAAGGATTTCATGTGAGAAATAGTAGGGCTCTTATTCTCTTTCTTTCTCTTCTTTTCTATTCAAGCCTCTCTTGCTTTCCTTGTTGTGTCAACTTGTGCTTGAAAAGTAGGAGGTGAGGTAATGTGTCCACCAGCAAATGGATAACCTGGGGGAAAGCCATAAGGAATTGTAGTTATTTGTTGGCTTGGGTCAAACTGAGGAAAAGCCTGCTTGGGCATTGATGGAGAAAACAGGGGTAAGGATGTGGCCTGTGTTGACATGGCCAATGAA
Source organism: Cunninghamia lanceolata (assembly GCA_027924645.1). Classification (NCBI taxonomy): domain Eukaryota; kingdom Viridiplantae; phylum Streptophyta; class Pinopsida; order Cupressales; family Cupressaceae; genus Cunninghamia; species Cunninghamia lanceolata. The sequence continues at coordinate 16,434,848 of BSBN01001807.1, read as the reverse complement.
CTGGAAATTGGGGAAAAAGACTGAAAAGGTGTAGCAGAGGTGGTAGGGGGCGTGAAAGAATGGGTTACTTGGGTAGCCACCCCTATATGAGAAGAAACAAAAGAAGGGGAAAAGGGGGAAGAAATACTAACCTGGGCTGCCGATGAAGTCATAGGAGCTTGTTGTTGTTGGGGCACTGATACATCTTCTTCCTCTTCTTCTAAAACCAATTTATGTTTTCTTTTCAAAAGCCTTTCCTCTGTGCCTTGTGGATCTTCTTCTTCTTCTGAATCAATCATAATTTGTTGAAAAGATGCCACTCTGAGACCCCCCGATGCCAAAGCTATTTGGGTCTCATGAGACAGTGATACTATCTCCTTTTATTTCTATAAGGTGCTGAGAGATGGAGGCCATGGGACTCTGGAAATTTCTGCCACTACATGCTCTGTTTCTTCCAGCTCTTGTACTCCCTCTGATGTTCCTTCCTCTTCTACTCCTGAACTTCTGGGAATGTTACTTGTGTCAGGGCTGGAGACATATAAAATGTATCCTAGACCGTTTCCCATTCTTCATCGGTCTTAATGTCTCCAAAAGTATGGGTAAGTTCAGATATTTCTTGTCTATATTTCTAGTAAGTAGTAATTTTCTCTACATTCTAGTATTTCTTCTTTAAAGTAGCTCTGAGGTATGCAGTCATCAACTTCTTAGGGTCAAATTCCTATATTTTCCTATAAAAGGTCTCCCATGGCCTAGGACCTTCATCTAGCAAATCTGTCAATTCAACATAAATTGCAAGATCATCCTGCTTTGGTGATTTTCTCTTCTCCCAAAAGGTACATCTCTCATGAATGAATTTTGCAGAAACTTTATTATTCATAATCCAAGAAGCTAAGAAACTATCTGGATCATACTTCCACTTATCTTCAACTATTAAGAATCCATAAGCTACTAATTTCCTCAATAGGAGGTTTTCAGTTTCTCTCCTCTTAATTGTTATTTTCTCCTGGTCCAAGGAACATCATATATTTTCTTCTTCCTCTTTTGTATGACCAAAATTGTTATCAATGACAGATATTTGTCGAGCCACTTCTAAAAATGTAACCCTAGGAGTCAAAACCTTTGGGAGTAGAACAGGCTCCCCAGCAAAGTCATGAAGTCTAATAATAGTTGTATGGGCTCTAAAGAAGTAATCACAAGGAACTTTCAAATTCAATAAGAAACCTTTGAGACTCTCTATCATTCTATTTTCTACAAGCTCAGAACTTAACTGCTCAAAAACGGGTGCAACAAAACACTCTGCAAACTCATAGGGGTCTAAGGTGTCTGAAAACACATGGGTCCATGCAGACACTGGGATTGTTCTATTACTACTGGACTTAGGGTCATACATACTTAAAGGCATATATTGTTGAAAGAGACCATGATTTTGATACAATATTAAATGAAATAGGTAGGTTGAATACCTGAAAACATGATTCTGAGAGAAGTTTGTGAGATGGTCCACCATAGCTGTAGAGATTTGTTTTGCAAAATCAAGATGGTACTCCTGAGATTTGTCTATAGTCTTAAGTCTGAAAATCATTGCGAGATGCCAATCGTGTACTTTTGAATCATCATATTGGCCAAAAATAAGAGCCAGCATGGAAAGAGCATCTTGAACATCAGGATTAAACTGAGCTCGGCCTATGAGCAGCAGAGGTAACTGGGTATTGTCATCACCTAAATGCATTTCAGTGTTTAGAAACTTTATCTTACTGTGAAGATTTCCCGATGTGGCCTACAACTTGGGAATTGTAGGAAATGTAGCTATCCTATCATGTTGCAAACCCAGCATATCCCAAATTGCTTTAGGACTTATCTGGACCATGAAGGGGTCGTGTTGAATAGAGGCAATCGAAGGATGAAACAATTCTACACATATGTCAATCAATTCCATAAATGGGTGAATAGCAGGAACCACAAATTGTGCCAATTGAGACGTCCAGACCCTCATTCCAAAAGTTTCTGACTGCCCTCTTGCAGCTCAGATGAGGCACCTCTAATGAGCTCCCTCCTGGAGATTTTTTGGGTTCTTCTGCATATGTGTGTCAAAAATGTCATCTGCATAGTCTATTACCTGTGTAGAGTCTGCACTTACCCCCATATCTGGGACCCTTGTCCTTGGATAGCTCATTTTCTATTACGCTGGTGTAGAAACATAAGATTTACTACCTTTCAATTTATCAGATTGCTCAAAGAGCCCTAGCCCTTCCTATGGTGACTGCGGCTCTAACATCTCTGTGTCTCTTTTAAAATCCTTAGAAACTCTTGACCAAGAAAGCAGACAAGAAACTTGTGAATGAACTTGAACTTAGATAGATTTGTAAGCAAGGAATAAAACTTCGACACAAATAGCAACTCAAAGAATGCAGAATAAGGAAATAGCAAATGCAACAATCTAAGGGATTCAAAACTAAGCTTGACAAGGCGTAAGGAAGCATTAATGACCCATCACATCTTACCAATGGCATTAACGCCAAAAAGACAGTTAGTGTATCTATGAAAATCTATATGGTACAGTGTGTTAGGTCAATATTAAAAGTGGTGATCATATGATTTGGTACCTTCTTTGATGTTTAAGGAACTACCAAATGGCCTTAGTATGCGTAATTGCTAACAAACGGGCCACTGTTCTGCGGACATGTGTTCCCAAAACACTTAGTTAAAAGGAAAAAGTGGGAAAGCAAGGAAAAAGTAGAAAAGGACATAAAAGACACCTAACTAACTTTGATACATGGCGGGTTTCAAGACTTATGTAAAATGCTTCAAGAAGATCCCATTTACAGGAATCTCTTCAGGCTCTCCATCCATAGTCTCTAGCTCAAATGCATTTTGTTGTTTACAGGAGCAGATCTTAAAAGGTCCTATCCATAATGAATTAAATTTACTGTGAGGGCCTGGTTTAGCAGCTCTTTCATCCCATTTTAGCACCAAAGACCCAACTTCAAATTTTGGATTTGAGATCTTTCTGTCAAGCCAATTCTTTACAATTTGTTGATGCTTCATCAATGACTCATGTGCCCTTTCTCTTTTTTCTTGAACCTCCAGTAACTTAGCAAGTCTCACATGCATCGAGCCACTTTCTTCTATCTCCAACCATTTAAGCAACTGTAAAGCAGGAACTTCTATACTTAGTGGCATCACTGCACCTCTACCATAAACTAGCTCATATGGAGATATCTTAGTCACTTGCTTTGGTGTAATTCTATCTACCCACAGTGCTGAATTGAGGAACTTATGCCAATCTCTTTGATGATCAGTCCCTATTCTCTTGATAAGCCTAATCAGGTTCTTATTGGTAGATTATGCCAAGCCATTGCCTTGTGGGTAGTAGTTGGATGATGTCTTCAGATATATTCCATTCTTTAACGTGAACTCTGATAGTTTGGTCCCTAAAAATGCTTTAGCATTATCTAATATGATGGTGCGAGGAGGGCCAAAATGGGTTGTTATCTCCTCTAGAAACTCTAAGATCACCTTTTTAGTAGCTTCTCTAAGTGGCACTGCTTCACTCCACCTTGTAAAGTAATTAGTTGCAGTAAGGATCCACTTGTATCCCATATTTGACACTGGATTAATCATCCCAATAAAATCTAAACCCCACTGAGCCAAGGGTTCTTCCACTATTATGGGACTTAAAGGAAATGTAGCATTTCTTCTTCTTCCTGTATAAAATTGACAAGCCTGACAATCCTTGACCACCTGATAGCAATCTGCAAACAATGTTGGTAAGAAGTAGCCAGCTTGTGTCACTTTAATTGCAATAGTTCTTGCTGAGAAATGTCCCCCTGAGGTTCCATGATGAAACTCATGCAGTATCCTTTGGGCTTCATCTTTTTCAACACATCTCAACAATATTCTGTCAATATTCTTTCTAAACAAAACATGATCAATCAATACGAAATGGACTCCCTTTGTCTGTAATACCTTCTTTTATTAGAGGAGAGTTCATTAGGGAAAACACCAGTTCTCATGAACAGTATTCTATCACTTACCCAAGAATCTTGATCAACCTCTTGGAGTTTCAACACTGTTTCAACTTCTGCTTCTCCAGGCATTGACTCTTCTATGTCTTGAGTAATATATTGGCAGAGTCACCTGCCTCTGACCAATTTGGTAGGTCTCACCTCTACATCATATTCTAAGATTTTAGTTATCTAATAGGCCCTCTTTTCAGTGATCTCACCCTCCATGATATACTCTCTTACACTAGGGTGAGCGACTAATATTAGGATCTTATTCCCTGTTACTAAATGTCTGAATTTTTTAAGGGCTTTTACCATAGCATAAGCTTGTTTTTCAATGAAATTATACATGGATTCATACTCCCTTAGGGTCCTAGAGAAGAATGCAATTGGATGTTCTCCTTCTTCTTTGTCATCTTTCTGGGTCAGAACAGCTGCAACACTATATTCTCCTCCATATACATACATTATAAAGGGCTTAGAGAAATCTAGATTTCTCAGCACTGGGGTAGTGGAAATGGCTTTCTTGACTTCTTCAAAAGCTTGTCTCCCTTCGGTCATGCATTTAAAAACTAAATCTTTTTTAGTAGCAGAGTGATTGGCCTAATTAGCCCTGCAAAATCATATATAAATTGACTAACAAAATTGATCTTACCCAAAAAGGACTGAACTGCCTTTTTGTTGACTGGCAAAGATAGATTTAGTATGGCTGTGACTCTCTCTGGATCAATGGAAATTCCATCTCTTGAAAAAATGTGTCCCAGAAGTTTCCCTTGGGGTACAGCAAAAATACACTTAGGATTTAGGGAGATCCCAAACTCCTGACACTTTTTAAAAATACCTTCTAGGTGCTCAAAGTGATCTTTGGCATCTTTGTTAAATATTGTAAGGTCATCCAAATAGATCAAAATGATCTTATTTATAAGGTCTCCAAATGCTATGTCCATGTGATGCAGAGGCATCCAGACTATAACCTTGACATACAGCATGGATGTCCGCAACCCTTCATCATCATCATCATATTTCCCTTAACACTGTCAGCATCATCATATTTTCTCCTGCCGACCGATATCCTCCTGATGACAAGCCTTCGACCCTTTGCCTGTCAGCAGCATCATCATATCCGACTATCGGCAGCATCATCACATTTGGCAAGCGCAAACATCCTCCTGATGTTCACTGTTCACCTTACCGCCAACCTCTTTCTTCATCATCATGATGTTCAACATCATGTTCATCAGCAGGATATAGAACATCCGGTTCCTCCCATATATCCTGATGATGACAACCTCATGCACCCTTCCTTCGATGCTTACGTCACCCCGATATCCTGATGACGATTATCCTGATGACGATGACGTCACATGCAGCTCCTTCAATATCCTGCTGCCCTGATATCCTGATGACGATTATCCTGATGATGATGACGTTACATGCAGTTTCTTCAATATCCTGCTGTCGGCCAAACTTAACATTATCGGCCCGCGATGGTTTTATCAACCCGATCTTCTACCTTATGCTGATACGCTCCTCCTCGGCAACACCTGATGATGATCACCCCAATGCACATTCACCTTATGTAATCTACTGCATCATGCTCACCTCCATCTACTCGGATGACACCCGAAGTAACTGCAGGATATACACAGAAATATCCTGATGATGCCGTTGTGACGAATTTCCAACCTTAGCGAATTTCCAATCCGCTGAACCTCCTGGGGTGACCCGATCCGCTTCCTGGACAACTTTCCAGACTCTAACAACCAGCACGACCTAGCACATACCCATGCTAGGGTTCTCAACACCTCTCGACGACGACCCTGCACACCTGCATGCAAACGAACACAAAATGCAGACTAACTCCTAAACTACTGTACATGGCCATTCCACCGATTCGACGAATCAACCGGTGGAATGGATCAGCCAATCCATGAAACCACCAAAACAGCAAATCGATCACACAAAGGAATCCAAACAGAGAATTGACACAACAGGATCTCTTTATTGATTTCAAAAGATGCAAATACAATATTCAGTCTCTCTCTACACTCTAACTCCTCTGCTCAATGTCTAAAACCAACCAATCCTCATGCATAAATAGGATCTCCTGCGAGTACTACTGACCCGACTCCAAGCGGATGGGAGCTTCCAAGCGGCTGGGAGGATCCAACCGAACATACAGCATAACAGCTGTCATAACAAACTATCTAAAAATAGTAAAGCATGGTCAACATGACCTTATTACATGCATTGGTCTTATCAGACCTTCTTGGAAACATTAACCAAACCTATAACAAACTAACTGCCTCATGGAGGCCAGCTGTCAGGTAGGTGCTCCTGCACCATACTCCCCAACAGAAAAGAACTCATGTCCCATGAGTTTAGGATGTGGAAGTCCACCCTTACACTTTGTCATGTCAGTGTTCTGACCTGTTCCAGCTTTGTCCTCTGCTGGCTCTCGACTGCTCCAAGACTTCTGAACTGTAACTTGCTTTCTTGCAAGTAAATCCTCATGCCTGTCAATGTAGGCCCTTCTCTCACATACCTTGTGTTTGTCAGGTTGTCTAACCAGAACCTCTGTCTGAACTGCCTCTTGAACTTCTACAATGTTCAACTCTATCTTCCTGTCAACCTTTATAGGACAAACAATAGTCCCAACTATGACAACATCCTTGTCATTCCTCTCAACTGGTTGCTGTTTGCAAACCTGTTTCTGCACCTGCTGCTGACTTCTGTCAGTCAAAACTGAAACTGTCTTCAACTTGTTGTCCTTAACAACTCCTTTCCTTGCAGTGTCCTCAACTACCTTTATGCCTGCTCCTATAGGCATCTGCACAAATTCCTTCTTTCCCACTAAAATGATTTTGGCTGCCCCCTGTGCTGCAGCATCTTCCTGCAATGGCATCAACATAATAGTCTTCCCATCTTTCTTGATGGTGTAGGTATTAGCATACCCATCATACAGTACCCTTCTATCAAATTGCCATGGTCTACCCAACAGTAGGTGACAACATTCCATGGGCAAAATGTCACACAAAACTCTATCCTGATATACTCCAATCTGAAAATCCACATATGCCTGTTCATAGACAAAAAGTGATTGACTATCACTCACCCAAGATGCCTTGTAAGGGTGATGGTGTGGAATCCTTTCCAAATTTAGTTTATCCACCATTTCCTGAGATACCATGTTGTCTGTTGAACCAGTATCAATGACAACCTTACATACTTTACCTTTGCTCTTGCATGTGGTCTTGAAAAGAGCTCTTCTTTGCATCATATCCTTTGATGTCTGCAAACTAATTCTCCTTAGCATCAATGCTTCTCCCTCCTCAGGATATCCATAACCATCAGGATCCCTATCTCCTTGATAAGTGTTTGAACTCTGCACACTTTGCTCTACTTTCTCTTCTTGCACAAGTTGTACTCTCTTGTCATTCGTTCTATCATTTCTAGATGATGAACCTTTGCTTTATGGACATTTGAAAAATGGATGTCCAAACTCACCACAGGTGTAACACTTGCCTGAAAATGTAGTAGAACCTCTACCACCTCCAAATCTGCCTCTATTACCTTTCCATCCACCTCTGAAATCAAACTGTCCCTGTCCTTTACCAGTGTCTTCTTGACCCTCATTGGTTTGCCTTGTTGTAGGGGCTGCTCCTCTTCCCCTCATATTGTTTCCTCTTCCTTTCATGGACTTATCTTGTGTCCTATTCATCTTTTCTTCAATCCTGATTGCCATTTGGTAACAATCCTCCACACTCTTAGGGTTAGCTAAAACTAACTCATCCTGTATGTTCAATCTCAAACCAGCCAAGTACCTAGCCACCTTTTCTACCTCATTCTCATGATGACCAGATCTCATACTCAATTTATAAAACTCCTCAGTATATGCCTTCACATCCATTTCCTTCTGCCTTAAAAATTGCAGCTTCTTAAACATCTGAATTTCATAATCCTTAGGCAAGAATTTACCTTTGATCCTTGCTACCATTTTATCCCATGAAGTGATCTTTGACTTCCCTTGTTTCCTTCTCTCGGATTGTACATAATCCCACCATACCAAAGCATGACCTCCTAACTTGGTCTTTGCAATCTTTACCTTCTGATCCTTAGCAACATCTTCACATTCAAAGTGATTATCAAGTGCAGCAATCCAATCCAGCAACTCATCTTCATTCAAACTTCCATTATACTTGGAAACATCAACCTTTACCTTAGGTTTATCACTCTGCACTGCCTTCAACAGTTTTGCAAATCTCTAGTCTTCAGCATCCAGATCTTCAGCTACCTCTTCATACTCTTCAACAGCATCTTCGTCTTCTTCAGACTCACTGTCTTCCACTTCCCTCTTTTTGTTCTTTTCCAGGGCTACAAGCCTGGCTTGAAGTGCTTCAGCAAGCTCCTTCATCTTCCTCATCTCTCTGGCATGTTTTTCCTTCATCTCCTGCAACTCCCTTGCAGTACCACTACCTTTCGGAGGCATTTTGTCAACCTCTCACTCCTCTACCTCTGTCCTTTCGGTGATAGAATCAACTCTACCTCTGCCCTTTTGGTGACAGAATCTCTACCCTTTCAGTGACAGAATCAACACACTACAGCCCAGACCTTTTGCTAAGCTCTGATACCACTATGATGCAGAGGCATCCACACTATAACCTTGACATACAGCATGGATGTCCGCAACCCTTCATCATCATCATCATATTTCCCTTAACACTGTCAGCATCATCATATTTTCTCCTGCCGACCGATATCCTCCTGATGACAAGCCTTTGACCCTTCGCCTATCAGCAGCATCATCATATCCGACTATCGGCAGCATCATCACATTCGGCAAGCGCAAACATCCTCCTGATGTTCACTGTTCACCTTACCGCCAACCTCTTTCTTCATCATCATGATGTTCAACATCATGTTCATCAGCAGGATATAGAACATCCGGTTCCTCCCATATATCCTGATGACGACAACCTCATGCACCCTTCCTTCGATGCTTACGTCACCCCGATATCCTGATGACGATTATCCTGATGACGATGATGTCACATGCAGCTCCTTCAATATCCTGCTGCCCCGATATCCTGATGACGATTATCCTGATGACGATGACGTCACATGCAGTTTCTTCAATATCCTGCTGTCGGCCAAACTTAACATTATCGGCCCGCGATGGTTTTATCAACCCGATCTTCTACCTTATGCCGATACGCTCCTCCTCGGCAACACCTGATGATGATCACCCCAATGCACATTCACCTTATGCAATCTACTGCATCATGCTCACCTCCATCTACTCGGATGATGCCCGAAGTAACTGCAGGATATACACAGAAATATCCTGATGATGCCGTTGTGACGAATTTCCAACCTTAGCGAATTTCCAATCCACCGAACCTCCTGGGGTGACCCGATCCGCTTCCTGGACAACTTTCCAGACTCTAACAACCAGCACGACCTAGCACATACCCATGCTAGGGTTCTCAACACCTCTCGATGACGACCCTGCACACCTGCATGCAAACGAACACAAAATGCAGACTAACTCCTAAACTACAGTACATGGCCATTCCACCGATTCGATGAATCAACCGGTGGAATGGATCAGCCAATCCATGAAACCACCAAAACAGCAAATCGATCACACAAAGGAATCCAAACAGAGAATTGACACAACAGGATCTCTTTATTGATTTCAAAAGATGCAAATACAATATTCAGTCTCTCTCTACACTCTAACTCCTCTGCTCAATGTCTAAAACCAACCGATCCTCATGCATAAATAGGATCTCCTGCGAGTACTACTGACCCAACTCCAAGCGGCTGGGAGCTTCCAAGCGGCTGGGAGGATCCAACCGAACATACAGCATAACAGCTGTCATAACAAACTATCTAAAAATAGTAAAGCATGGTCAACATGACCTTATTACATGCATTGGTCTTATCAGACCTTCTTGGAAACATTAACCAGACCTATAACAAACTAACTGCCTCATGGAGGCCAGCTGTCAGGTAGGTGCTCCTGCACCACCATGGCGCATTGAAAAGTAGCCCCAGCATTTGAAAGACCAAACAACATTTTGGCATATGTGAAGGTTCCCCCACTTTGTAGTGAATGTTGTCTTATGTTGGTCTTCATCAGCCAACAAAATCTGATTGTACCTTGAAAAACCATCAAGTAAGGAAAACCTCTCTAATCCAGCCACTGCTTGCATAATTTGTTCCATGGTTGGCAGGGGATAATGATCCTTCAATGATGCTTTATTCAGGTCTCTAAAGTCTACACAGAGTCTTATGTCCCCATTATTTTTCCTCATTGGTACCAGGTTAGAGACCCAAGTTGAATGTTTAATTGGAAAAATTATTTTTGATTCTAGAATCTTTTGCAATTCATCCACCATTAAAGGCTCAATCTTAGGATTCATTGGTCTTTGTTTCTAACGGACTAGTTTTGACCCCTCAGCAAGTTCTATAGTATGTTGAATGATGTCTCTATTATAACCATGAAGGTCATCATAGGTCCATGCAATTACTCTATCATACTTATTACACAAAGAAATCAGCTTATCCTTTTCCTCTTGGGTAGTAGCATTGCCTACCTTCAACTTTCTTCCTTCACTGACTTGAATTTTAGAATAGTCATCTTTGTTTTCCTTGAACTTCCTCTTGTCCAGGCTTACATCATCTGGGTCAAATAGATTTTCTAGTGTGATCAATCCCTTTGGAAGTTTATTAGACTTCAATTGGATAATTTGATCACCATATGCTTCTTCAATCTTGGGTTGTAATTGGTCAACAAATTCTCTGAATTGTTGTAGAAACAAAAGTACCTAGAGATCATTATCAAAGACTTGCCAGTTCTAGACATTGTCTGGGATTGCTAGTCTCACTATCACCTTTACTACCTCACTGTTAATGAGCAGGTCGCTCGCTAGGTCAAATTGGGAACCAATTTGTGCCATTCTGTTTGCTTCAGTGTTTTGGGTTCTAGGGACAACTTCTATGTTAAAAGCATCAAAACTATCTATTAGATCCCATATTATGTGGTGATAAGATCTCATTCTTACATTCTTTTCCACAGCTTTCTCTCTGATTTGTTTCACAACCAATTTTGAATCTCCCTTGACTATAAGATTCTTTATCCCTTTCATCTTGGCCAGCATAAGACCATGCACCAAAGACTCATACTCAGCATCATTATTTGTGCAAGCAAATTGAAAGCATATGGCTGTACAAATTTTCTCACCATTTGGAGAAGTGAGACATATACCTACTCTAGCACCATTCTTACATCTAGCCCCATCAAAATTCAAGGTCCAAATTTCAGATTTTGTACTTGTATCCTTTTACTTAGGCGTCTCTAGTCTCATCACATTTGGTATTTCTTGTCCTTCTTCAAAAATAACATAAGTGCCCAAACTAGTAGAGTCATAATTTCCATAAGGGTCACTTTGCATCATGGTCATCAATTGACTGTTTTCTTCTTCTGTTGATCATATTCGGTCCATTCTCCCAATTCTTCTACAAAAACTATTTCCTCCTTATTCATCATAACATGTGATGCTTCAATCCTTGGACCTGGTTCCTTAGTAATATGATCTTTGGATAGGGGCTCAGACAGTACCTTCATCTTTGTTCCATACTTAGTTCTCAAAATCAAATGTGACCAATCAAGGGACATGTATCCTCCTATCTTGGCTATGAAATATCTAGATAGGCATAGACCAAAGATAGGGGGAATGTCTATAACCACTACATCTTGCAGGACAATGATATTTGGGCAAGTATACAGCTACAATGGGAGTTGTTTAATTCTTCCTATGGTTTGGATAGACTTCCCATCTAATTACATGACCCCTTTACTAGTAGCTCATATTTTATCTTTAAAGCATCTACTATCTGTTTTGGCATGACTGTAGTACCAGCCCCTAAATCTATCATTGAATTGTGTAGCAGTTTCTTACCCACTATTAAAGTTAGATAAAATGGCTCAGGCCTAGATTTACTTACTTCTGGTGCAGCATTTAGTAGAGTGTCTATTTGTAGAGGTGAAGTGTCCTTGCTTTGGGTCTTCCCTTTGTTGGCAATTCCTTTTGTACTAGCATTTTTGGAATCAACCTGATTCTGCAATACTTCTTGCAATAGTGTCTTTTGCTCAGGAATCGCCAACATATCCCATATTGACACATGTGCAAGGGTCCTCTTTAGTTGTTCCACCACACTCATGGGTCCTAATGCCTGAGTCTTTCGGTAGTAAGGATACTTTACTCTTTCTAGCACGGGATTTGAGATTGCTTGATTCTGGACTAGTTAAGGTACTTCTTGTCTTGAAACAGGATTATAATGAGTCTAGTAAGGAGGGACCCCAGCAACTTCATTATTGGTAGCTTTAGGCTATTCCATCATCCTTCTCTTTGATCTGGTATAGTAATCAGACTGTACCGGAGGCTTTTTGGAAGTGGATGCTTCATTTAGAAAGACTAATTCTTCATCCTCAATCCATGAGAACAAAGCATGCTCTAGGGAAATTTCTTCTTCTTGTTGAATAGACATTCCTTGCATCTGAGCCACTATTACTACATTCTAAACACTAGGTGAGTGATATGGGGGAGCATTAGACACCATAACTTGTCCTTCCATCCTTCTCTATTCTGCTATCTTTTGTTGTAGATTGCCCCTAGGGCAATCTCTGGGCATGTGGGCATTATTGCAAGGAAAACACCAAGCATTAGCATCCTCTACTAGATTATTTTGTCCAGGGACCATTTCTCTATTTGGGAACCGTGACTAGCTAATTTGAAGGTTGAGTATTATTAGGTCTTTAAGCACTTTGATACTAGTTTGGTTGATATGGGGGTCTATTTCCTTGGAATCCCTGGTAAGGAGGCTTTGGGTAGGGAGTTTGTTGCCTTTTGAGATTGATAATCTCATTTGAAAAGGTCCTAAGGATGTTCTTGACATCATCCATTTTAGATGGAGGGACAGAGGGTGTTGACACAGTGAGTTGTTGAGATGTTGGGAAGGTATACATGGACATAGGTACAGCAGGAGGATTAGGGGTTTCCTATGGTAAGGGGATAGAAATTTTTGGGAACATAGGCATAGGAGGCCTTGGAGGCAATTTTCCAACATCTATCAAGTTGTTCTCAGCCCTTACAACCAACTTATATGCTTCTAGTAGGGTTTGTCCACCTAGGGACTGAATCATTATAGATATATCAGAATTGAAAGCTTTGAGGTAGAATATGATAGCCATACCTAATGGTGGCCTTGCTATAGTAGGGATTATGTCCCAGGTCTTTTGAAACCTAGTGTTGAAGTCTATTATAGCTTCTTGTGGTGCCCTCTTTATAGTGATCAACTATTGTAGCAAGGAGGATTTATCACTCTTTTCACTGAATCTTGCAAAGAAGGCATCCCCAAGCTAGTCCCAAGTGGATATTGAATTTGGGGTCAAGGATCTATGCCAATCTAGAGCCTTCCCTTTGAAAGAAGCTACCAACAATCTGATAGCAACATTTTGTATCGTAATAACATGCACTGCATACACATCTAATACATCTTGGAGATGCTCCCCTGGTGTCTTGGAATCTTCTCCACTGAATTTGGGTAGAGCTTTCAAAGCATTAACTGGAATTGGATCCTAAATATCTAGTGGTGTCAGAAGAATGAGAGGACTGTTATTGTTCCAATTTGCATAGTTTCTTGGAGGTGCAACTGCTCCCATGTTTGCTCCTGATGCTATTGCAACTCGATTTACTCTTCTTCTTGGAGTGATAACTAATGGTGACAATAAAATCCCCAGATTAGCGGCTCACTGAGCTCTTGTTGTCAGTCCACAGCTCTGACTCCTTGATGCTCTCTGGTTCATACGATCTTGATTCAGAATTCAAGAAAGGTCCCACCGGGCATGCCAAAAATTGTTGATGTATAAAATTGTGTAGGTTCCAACACCAATATGGAAAGTTTCAAGAATGTGAGACTTGACACTTCAAACAACTTCTAGATCTTTATAGAAGTTGGCTCTTCCTTTTCAATGGGGTTTTAGGTAAAGGGAATAAAAATAATATTATAGATATAATAAATAGAACTCCTAATTCTTTGGCAATGCACCTAATTTAAATGTATTCCAGTAACTAGCACAGTAATCAAATTCTCAAGATTCAACTATATTAAAGAGCAAATGCTACATGATCAACATAGATAGATAATAAATGAATTAAAAGATCAAAGGCTAAACTCAAAAGATTTATGCAAAGACACAGGAAATATCACCAATGGCACAGAATAGAACTTTTTCATTAACAATTCAGCAAAATACACAAGGCACAGAAACATGCATAGATATATCAGCTTCCTTATCAGAAATAGCTAAACTAAGGTAAAATGATATAATCTGATCACAACAAGAATCTCTAAATTCTTAATCAATAATCTCCCCTTGAGTTACAAAATCTTCTTGTATTTATAGCCATAAATTTGACTCAAGATCGCCTCAACCGCTTAGGATCTTAACAGCAACAACAGAACTAGAATTCTACTAGGACTCAAACTGACATTGAGAATCTTCTTAAATCTGCAACCGTCCTCCCCTGCGCACTCATTGGTCAAGCAATAAAATATGTAGCACTATAACTACTATTTTGTTGCTACACATGGCATCACCCGCAAGTTCCCAAATGGCTCCAAAATATGCTACGTGATAGCCTCCGCTCGATGCTTAGCTTCCTTTCCATTCAAAAGAGACACAAAAAACTGCCACCTATCGCCATCCTCCATATTTGAAACTTGATACCTACCAGCTTCCAAGAAACAAAACTGGGACACTTGGCATTCTTAGCTGATCTTAAAAGCTTCTTTAGTTTATGTCCCGAGCACCCAAAACAATGACACTTGTCACTTCCCGCATCATTTAGAAACTGCAACATTTATCTTGAGGGACCCATCATATGTTTCTTTACTTTCAAACTTGACAGAAATAAAGTGACATGCGGCACCATCCTCCAGTAACAACAAAAGAGACGTGGCGTCCTCTAGACATTTCTAAAGCTTTCAAAAAGAGACTCTCGAAGCCCCACGGAGACAACACTTGTCACACTCCGCGTACAACTAAAACTTTATAAAAGAAAATACGTGGCAGCCTCTGGCATCATCAAAATGAATATAGACTTAGCCTCCACATACAACATGTGGCATATTCCACATACAACAAGAGAATTGTTTCGTATTATCTCAGGTGCCACCACATGTTTCTGTACCTTTAAAGCTTATCAAAAAGAAATACATATGGCAGCCTCCGCATTGCAACAATAGAGACACTTGGCGACTTCTACATACAAGTTAAATCAAAAGAAACTTTTCATTAAAGACTGTGGCAGCGACACGTGGTGTATTCCGCATGCAGGAAATAATTTGAAACAATAAGAATTGTGAAGCATAAACACTGAGACTACGAAGCATAGACATACAGAATACTTAGAAACCATGGCAACTGGAAGAATACTAAAACTATAGAAACTGTGAGCCGCAACCAAATAGAAATAATGAAACATAGAGTTGGACTCTACAACCTGACATAAGAACAATTCTATAGCATTACAAACTTGCTCTAAGACAAAGATTGGATGCCAACTTGCTTCTTGATATTGCTTGAAAACTTATTTACAAAATAAGCTCTAAGTCTCAAATTACTCTTCAAAATGGCAATGTTTCACTTCAATAGACAAAAGATAAAAATTACAATAGAGGCCCTCTTTATTTATAATGAGGGGTCATGAGAAAAACTAGGAAAATCTAACTACTTTGAATTATTCAATAAAGGAGTCCTTATTCATTTGGGACTTCCTATTTTTTTATATGTAATTACATATAGAAAAAGTACATGTAAAAGTGTCCAAAACTATAAACAAAGTACATATGAAAATACAGAAAATAAACTAAGGCATGACAACTTGCACCTTCATTCTTCTTCAGAAAATCCTCAAACATTGTCAACATTGTTTGCATCTCAAGGTTATCGGGTCCAGAAGTGTTGTTGGAAGTGACACAAGTCCTTGCTACTGAATCTTTCATGGAGGTAGCAGTCTTCTCATGCTTATCCAAAATTACCTTGAGAATGTCCAAGGTCAACTATATATCCAACAACTTATCCATAGAAGCCACTGAGAAATCTTGATCTTTGAACTCCTTTGGATCATGTTATTGAATGTGATGCAGAGGAAACGCAACAGAAGCTTACAAATGGGAAGGAGGAGTCATTAACACAACCAGCATGTTAAAATCCTGAACATGCAGTATGTAATACCTATCGGCTTAACAGCATCATCATATTTCGAAGAGGCATGAAATATCCTCCTGCTAACTACTGTTCACTTTCTTATCACCTTTCGCCTTCCGCCTGTCCGCAGCATCATCACATTCGGCAAGCACAAACATCCTCCTGATGTTCACTGTTCATCTTACCGCCAAACTCCATCTTCATCATCATGATGTTCACCATCATCTTCATCAGCAGGATATAAAATATCTGGTTCCTCCGATATATCCTGATGACAATCATTTCAAGCACCTTTCCCTCGATGCTTACGTCACCCCGATATCCGACTACACAAACAACAGCATCAGGATATGACTTATCCGGTCATATTGAAACATCCTGATGATGTTAACCAAACTTTATGCCGATGCCTTACGCCGATGCCAAAACACTTAGCGACAGCAGGATAAACTTGGATAGGGTGATATTCACAATATCCTGATGACGATGATGTCACTTGCACCCGATGATGATGTCAACAGGATATAAGACACTTATATCCTCCGCAACATGATAATGAATATTCTGTGATCTTTTCAATATCCTGATGATGACCTTTCCGGTCCTTAACCAAAAAATGAACTTTCACTCCTGCATGCGATAGCGACATGCAGACGATGGGTACACATGAAAGATGATCCTGACGATGATATATACACTGAGTATATATCCAACCTATATCATCCTGATGCATTCAAAACATACAGTCTTCGTCAGCTTCATAACCCGATCCGGATAGCGATATACTCACAGATATCGATGCGATTCACTCCGTGTGGAAAAGCACATGCAGATCCCTATATATCCGTCAGCTGCATGCAAACTCACAGAACCGCACAATTTTACAAAGAAAATATGATGATCGGGCCGGGTCACCTTCAGATCAAAACTTAACAATTTATCTTCCTAAATCCTAGCACATGAGGATGCTAGGTTGATTCACAGCATGCTACCAATCGATCTCCCACACAATGAAATGCATAAACAGAAAACTAAAATACAACCTAAACTAACATGCATGACCATTCCACCGATTCACAGAATCAACCGGTGGAAGGGTTGAAAGTATCCATTAACCTGTAATCAGAACAGAAATCAAAACATAAACAGCTGATAAACCAGATAATGCAATTGATGAGATCTTATTTAGATGAAACACAAATGTCCTGTTTCTACAACAATGTTTCACAATGTTTGGACTGATCTCTGGATCTCACTCAATCACCAGTACAACATAACATAACTACTACTCTCTCTTCTGATTGATATGATATCAAACCCTAACTGATCTGAGTTATTTATAGCAATATCCTACGAGTACTACCAACTCGATTCCCAGCGGCTGGGAGCTTCCAAGTGGCTGGGAGAAGACAACTCAGACTACCTGATCACAAGCTCTAACTACCTGCGCACTCTCCTGGGCTGATCTAATACATATGCATTGGTCCAATGGACCTTATTACATTATGAAGTCAAGCATACTAAAAATAGACTAATGTCCTATCATGCGGACAATGAACCTATATCCTGTCTTGTAGGGGTGCTCCTGCACCATACTCCCCAGAAGAAGAAATCTCAAGTCCACTTGAGATGAGAGTATGAAGATCTGCACCATGTTTCTGGATCTGCTCTTCAGTCATCCAGACTGCTTCAGAATTAGGTTTTCCCTTCCAAGAGACTAGATACTCCAAGTACTGTTTGTTCTGTGTCTGTTTGACCACTCGGGTGTCCAAAACCTTCTGCAACTGTGGAGGATCATGCTTGGGAATGTTATCATTGACCGTATCCTATAGGAGATCCTGATCTGCATCTGGATAAGACTTGTATGGAGTTAAATCACATACATTGAATATAGGGGACAAACCAAGATCAGGAGGGAGTTGTATCTCATAAGCATTCTATCCATGCTTGTGCAAGATCTGACATGGTCCAACTTTTCTCTGCATAAGTTTAGTATATTTTCCCTTAGGAAGTCTGTCCTTCTTCAAATGAACCCATACCAAATCTCCAACATCAAACTGTACATCCTTCTTCTTTTTATCAGCATATTCCTTATACTTCAAGGTGGTTTACTGCAGTTGGGTCTTGACTTGATCATGAACCTCTTTGATGGCTTCTGCAAAAGCTTCTCCTTCTGCACTAATAGGGTCTACTGTAGGTAGATCTCGCAATTCCAAAATTCCTCTTGGATGCATACCATAAACTATCTGGAAAGGTGATTTCCCTGTGCTCCTATTGACAGTATCATTATAGGAAAATTCAACTTGAGATAGAATATTATCCCACTTTTCTCCATGTTGTTTTGTCAAACATCTAAGTAAATTTCCTAAGGAACGGTTCACTACTTCAGTCTGTCCATCCGTTTGAGGATGATATGCAGAGGAAAAAGACAAATTTGTTCCAAGTTTCTTCCAAAGAGTTCTCCAGAAGTGACCAATAAACTTCACATCCCTATCTGACACTATGCTCAATGGCAATCCATGGATCCTAACAATCTCCCTAAAAAACAAATCGGCAATGTATGAAGCATCAGCAGTGGTTTTGCATGGCAAGAAATGTGCCATTTTGCTGAATCTATCCACTACAACAAAAACACTGTCAAACCCTTTCCTTGTCCTTGGTAAACCCAAGACAAAATCCATACTTATGCTTTCCCATGGTCTGGAAGGAATGGGTAAGGGCTGATATAAACCTGCATTAGTCGACCTGCCTTTAGCTTTCTGACATATCACACATGTCTCTACAAACTTTCTGACATCTAATTGTAACTTAGGCCAAAAGTAATGTCTTCGGACCAGATCAAGAGTCTTATCTAGACCAAAATGACCTGCCATAGCTCCACAATGTTTCTCCTTAATGATGTTTAACCTCATAGAACACCTTGGAATACATAACTGTCCACCTTTGAACAACAATCCATCTTGAATCAAAAATTTAGAGAATTCGGCATGATATTTCTCTCCAAAAGAAGTACATACATGATATATCTCCCCAAAATCTTCATCAGTCTCATACATGGTCTGTAGTGAATCAATGCCAACACTTTCTAACTGAATCTGGTTGACTGTTAGAACTCTCCTGCTCAAAGCATCTGCAACTTTATTCTTGACTCCTTTCTTATGCTTCAATGTAAAAGTAAACGCTTGTAAGGTTTCTACCCATTTCATGTGTCTGTGGTTCAGTTTTTCCTGGCTGTTTATGAAACTCAGAGCCTGGTTATCTGTGAATACTATGAATTCCTTTGGCATCAAGTAATGCCTCCATTTCTTGAGTGACTGGACTAAAGCATACATTTCCAAATCATATGAGGAATACCTCTTTTTAGCATCATTGAGCTTCTCACTGAAAAATGCAATAGGTCTACCTTCTTGGCTAAGTACTGCTCCAATGGCCATGTGACTGGCATCACATTCCACCTGAAAGATTTTGTGAAAGTCTGGAAATGCAAGGACTGGCTGCTGTGCCACCTTCTTCTTCAATGTTTCAAAAGAATCATCTGCTATTTGAGTCCAAACAAATCTGCACTTCTGTCCTCCTTTGATGGTATCAAGCATGGGTGCACAAATATGACTAAACCCTCTTATAAACTTCCTGTAGAAGGTTGCTAACCCATGGAAACTTCTGACATCATTCATAGTCTTTGGGGTTGGCCAAGACAATATGGCACTTACCTTCTCCTTATCCATTTGTAACCTTCCTTGTGAAATGACAAAACCCAAATATGTGATCTCCTCTTGCATGAACAAACACTTGTCTAAATTTATCATCAGCTGCTCTTCATGTAACCGCTTAAGAACCAAATCTATGTGTCTGAGATGTTCTTCTTTTGTGTTGCTGAAAATCAGAATGTCATCTAGATATACTATGACAAACTTACCAATGAACTCTTTCAAAACCTCATTCATCAACCTCATAAAAGTACTAGGTGCATTAGATAAACCAAAAGGCATAACCTTCCACTCATATAACCCTTCATTAGTTTTGAATGTTGTTTTCCATTCATCTCCTGGTCTAATCCTGATCTGATGATATCCACTCTTTAGATCTATTTTTATAAAATACTTAGCACCTCCCAAACAGTCAAGTAAATCCTCTATCCTAGGGATTGGAAACCTATACCTGATGGTGATCTTGTTAATAGCTCTGGAATCTGTGCAAAGCCTCCAAGTACCTTCCTTCTTTGGTGCTAGTACAGTTGGTACTGCACATGGACTTAAACTTTTCCCAATCAGACCTGAATCCAATAATTCTTCAATTTGTCTGGCTACTTCTGCATTCTGTTCTGGAGTTAGCTTATAGGCTGCTTTGTTTGGAAGTGTTGACCCTGGAATTAAGTCTATGCGGTGACTAATATCCCTGACAGGTGGTAGGGATCTTGGCATTCCTTCTGAGATGATACCTTTGTACTTATCCAATAGCTCTTGGACAGTTGGGTCTATGAACCTTTGCTTCTTCTCTTCCTTGACTTCTTGCTGCTGTTCTTTATTCACCCTCATACATGGGATTAGGGCATATGCAACTGCACCTTCTGCTGCTACTTCTTTCATGAACTGTTTACCTTCCATCAGCATTACCTTCACCTCTTTTCCTTTAGATTTCTCCTCCTTCTCTGTCAATGGTAGTAACTTTATATCCTTCCCATCTTTAGTAATTGTATAGGTGTTTCTAACACCATCATGTTGTGCCTTCAAATCATACTGCCATGGTCTGCCAAATAAAAGATTGCAAGCATCCATCGGGGTAATATCAAACAACAACTTATCCTTATATGCTCCAATCTGAAATTCTACCCAAGCCTGCTCTTCTACAGTTGTCTGCTAACCTTGGGTAAGCCATGAGACTTTATATGGGGATGGGTGAGGCAATCTCCTAAGCTTAAGCTTTGTCACCATTTCTTCAGACACAAAATTTTTAGTAGAACCAGAATCAATCAAAACTTTACATGCCTTACCTCCTACTTTGCAAGTAGTCCTGAAAAGAGACTTTCTTTGAGGGGATTCTTTGTCAGGTACCTTCATGGTAGTCACTGTTCTTCTCATCATTAGAGACTCTCCACTTTCTGGGTATCCGCAATTATCAGGAGCGTACACACTCTGAAAAGCATTAGAGCCTGTCATACTTTGATTATCAGGTTCTTGGATCAGATTTGTTCTCCTTTCTCCTGTTGAGCTTGTGGCCTTTTCTGGACATCTGCTGGCTATATGGCCTTCTTTGTTACAGTTATAACATCTGATGGATCCTCTGCCCTGGGATCTTCCTCTGAAAGGTCTTCTACCTCTGAAGTTTCCTTGCTGACTATAATTTTCCCCCTGGTTCTGACTATTGTTTCCCTTACTATTGTCATGACTGGATTCTCCTTGATATCCATGTCCATGTCCTCTACCTCTAAAAGGACCTCTTCCACCCCTTTGTTGTCTTCCTCTTCCTCTATTGTGTTGTTCTTGTTTTCTCTTTAACTTCTCTTCCACTTTCAATGCCAACTGAAAGCATTTCTGAACTGTATCTGGATTATGCAGACTTAAATCTTCCTGAATGTTGAACCTCAATCCATTAAGGTATCTGGCTACCTTCTCTTCTTCACTTTCCTTTACCTTTGTTTTCATACAAAGTTTCATGAATTCTTCTGTATATGAGCTGACATCTAGCTCCTTCTGCTTCAGGTTTTGCTTCCTCCTGTGTAATTGGATACTGTAATCCAATGGGACATAAGCTTCCTTTACTAACGCCATCATTTTCTTCCATGTAGTGACTCTACGCTTTCCTTCCTGTACTCTATCATCTTGAATGAAATTCCACCATGTCAAGGCAGCTTCTTTCATTTTTGACTAGGCTATTTTCACCCTCTGTTGTTCTGGTATCTCCTCCGTTTCAAAGAAATTGTTCAAGGAGTCTATCCACTCCATCACTGAATCAGGTTCCATCTTTCCTGTAAACACTGGCAAATCCAGTTTCACATCCATGGTTCTCCTCTCCATGGCCTTGAGGGCGTTCAACAGTGGTCTCTGGTCTGCAGGAACGACCTCCTCGTTCCAACTAGGGATCTCTTCTTCTTCCCTATCTTCTTCTCTACCAGAACCTACTCTGCTCCTCAACTTCTCTAACTCATCCTTCAATTCCTGATTCTGAGCCTTCACGGCCTTGCTCTCTGCAATCTGTTTCTTTACCAGAACTGCCAACTCAACGTTGGTCATCCTTGCCGGAATCTCCGATGTTCCTTCGTCACCTGACATCCTGCTTTATCCTGATCTTTTCCAGAAGATCCTTCCTTTGCTCTGATACCACTATGATGCAGAGGAAACGCAACAGAAGCTTACAAATGGGAAGGAGGAGTCATTAACACAACCAGCATGTTAAAATCCTGAACATGCAGTATGTAATACCTATCGGCTTAACAGCATCATCATATTTCGAAGAGGCATGAAATATCCTCCTGCTAACTATTGTTCACTTTCTTATTGCCTTTCGCCTTCCGCCTGTCCGCAGCATCATCACATTCGGCAAGCGCAAACATCCTCCTGATGTTCACTGTTCATCTTACCGCCAAACTCCATCTTCATCATCATGATGTTCACCATCATCTTCATCAGCAGGATATAAAATATCCGGTTCCTCCGATATATCCTAATGACAATCACTTCAAGCACCTTTCCCTCGATGCTTACGTCACCCCGATATCCGACTACACAAACAACAGCATCAGGATATGACTTATCCGGTCATATTGAAACATCCTGATGATGTTAACCAAACTTTATGCCGATGCCTTACGCCGATGCCAAAACACTTAGCGACAGCAGGATAAACTTGCATAGGGTGATATTCACAATATCCTGATGACGATGACGTCACTTGCACCCGATGATGATGTCAACAGGATATAAGACACTTATATCCTCTGCAACATGATAATGAATATCCGGTGATCTTTTCAATATCCTGATGATGACCTTTCCGGTCCTTAACCAAAAAATGAACTTTCACTCCTGCATGCGATAGCGACATGCGGACGATGGGTACACACGAAAGATGATCCTGACGATGATATATACACTGAGTATATATCCAACCTATATCATCCTGATGCATTCAAAACATACAGTCTTCGTCAGCTTCATAACCTGATCCGGATAGCGATATACTCACAGATATCGATGCGATTCACTCCGTCTGGAAAAGCACATGCAGATCCTTGTATATCCGTCAACTGCATGCAAACTCACAGAACCGCACAATTTTACAAAGAAAATATGATGATCGAGCCGGGTCACCTTCAGATCAAAACTTAACAGTTTATCTTCCTAAATCCTAGCACATGAGGATGCTAGGTTGATTCACAGCATGCTACCAATCGATCTCCCACACAATGAAATGCATAAACAGAAAACTAAAATACAACCTAAACTAACATGCATGACCATTCCACCGATTCACAGAATCAACTGGTGGAAGGGTTGAAAGTATCCATTAACCTGTAATCAGAACAGAAATCAAAACATAAATAGCTGATAAACCAGATAATGCAATTGATGAGATCTTATTTAGATGAAACACAAATGTCCTGTTTCTACAACAATGTTTCACAATGTCTGGACTGATCTCTGGATCTCACTCAATCACCAGTACAACATAACATAACTACTACTCTCTCTTCTGATTGATATGATATCAAACCCTAACTGATCTGAGTTATTTATAGCAATATCCTACGAGTACTACCAACTCGATTCCCAGCGGCTGGGAGCTTCCAAGCGGCTAGGAGAAGACAGCTCAGACTACCTGAGCACGAGCTCTAACTACCTGCGCACTCTCCTAGGCTGATCTAATACATATGCATTGGTCCAATGGACCTTATTACATTATGAAGTCAAGCATACTAAAAATAGACTAATGTCCTATCATGCGGACAATGAACCTATATCCTGTCTTGTAGGGGTGCTCCTGCACCAGAATGTCTGTATCATTTCATCTGTGGAAAGAAACTTTTGGTCTCTTTGATTGGAAATTTCAGTAGCAAGGGAGAACTGAGCATTTGCATGGGCTTTGAGGGGCTAAAGTGTGATTAGAGGGAAGAACTGAGAGAAAGCGGACTAAGGATAGCAACTTGGAAAATTTCCCAGAGTGAGAAAATTTTCAGGGAGTGAGTGCACGGGTGGCGATTTTTTCCACCTCTACATGTAGAAGATATTACATTTTGTGCAGGAGCAGCAGAAATGCCCACTCAAGCATGTAGAGGATATTGAATTTTGTCAGGACAGCAAATTTTGCCACTTCGGCATGTGTGGTAAATGTCTATAAAAGTGTATAGGTGGAAAAAATGCTCGCATGTGCATTTGACACTTCCTTTTGAAAGAAAACTTACATTACAATCTTCGTGTAGGGGTGGCAAGAATCTCTACCCTTACACTTTAGGTAAAACATAAAAAATGAAGACATGGGAGGTGATTTTCACCGCCCATGCATTTTTTGATAAGGCAAAACATATATGCATTGGCGGTGAAAATCACCGCCCATGCATGTGGGAAGAAAAGATATGTAGGGCACTATGTATGGGCGATGGATTTCACCTCCCTTACATTTAAGGCAATTGGGAATGATATGTTTGGGCGGCAAAAATCACTACCCTTACATTTAAGGAAAGTTCTATAAGTATTTAGCACAGGGAAGACAAGATGCATGGGCGGCATTTTTCATCGCCCCTGCATTTTGAAAATAAACAACATGCATGGGCAATGATTTTTGCCACCCTTGCATATCACAGGGACTCAAACATGCACCGGTGGCAAAAAATGTCGCCCTTGCATGAAAACAAAAAAAAAATTTAACTCCTTAAAACTACCAAAAACTTAAATATATTGAATTCACCACTTGATCTATTTGCGCAAAAACCAAGACGAGAAGATACTCGAATGGATTATCAAGAGCTAGAGAACTACGCATGAGGACAAGATGATTCATCTTGATTTGCGTGCTTAGAGTCGTAGGCTACAAAATGGACTAGTTTCATAGGAGTCATCCTACAAAATGAGCACAACTAATTTTGAGGATAACATATATTAAAGAGGGGCAAAATGTAGAAACCCAAAAAAACATAAACTCTTATTTTGCCTTGTCGGTCATACTTCTATATTTCTTCTAATTTCCCTTATTTAATTAAATAATTAAATAATATTAATTATTTAGTTAAATCTAATTATTTCTCATTCTTCTAAAAATAATTAAATAATATTAATTATTTAATTAAATCTAATAATTCCTCTAAATTAAATTATTTCTCCTTTCTCAAAAATAATTAAATAATTAATATTATTTAATTATCTGACTATTCTTCCAAAGAATAATTAAATTAAATTTTAATTATTTTGTCCCTCTCCTAATAATTAAATAAATAATATTTAATTATTCTCTCAATTATTATATCCTCATGATTAAATAATACAAAATTTATTTAATTATCTAACTCTCTCTCAAATTAAATAAATAACTCAAATTTATTTAATTTCATCTCACGTTGCTTTTTGAAATCAATTAAAAAAATCTTATTTATTTTCCTCCAAAATTTTACTTATTTCCTTATGTATTTGGAGGATAAATAATAATCAAATATTACTATTTAAAAATTCAACACATGGCTTTTTTGTCTCAAAATCTCCACCTCTCCAAAATTAACTTTGAGTTATCAAATCAATTTCCTCAATTTTTTAATGTAACTCCTTCCAAATTCCTAAAATTTTGGAAGTCAACTCATGATCACATCTCAATCCCATGATTTTTGAATTATGACTCCTTAGTTAACTCTTGCAAATCCCTGATTTGTATAGTTAACTCCTTAATTCTCTCTTGGCTTGTTGTCTCATTGATTTTCGATCGTTGATCGTAATTTGAGTTCCTTTTGATCTTAGCCCTTTGTTCTTTTCTTGGAAAACTATATATACACGTCTCCTCTAAGCCATTTACACAACACTTCATTTTGCAACCTTACTCTACCATTTTGATTCTCGAATTCTATCCATCATCAAGCACTCGATCATCCAAGCAATTGTCAAGAACGTTATGCAAATCTGAGAGCAATTCTTATCATGAAGATCACAATATTGAGCAATAGAGTTGTTTTGGGTTTGATTGTCAATAGTTTTGTGGTTTGCATTCATAGTTTTTTTTATCTTTGCTCTATTGTGTAAACGTAGATCTGTAGATTTCATTGTATTTCGTAGGTTTGATGCATTATTGAGTATTCTACATTTCTAGTGTTACAGGCACCACTATGATCAGATGATACTTACCCAACATCACAACACCTATGATCATCACTCTTAGACTACTCCTCTGATAAACACTCCTTTGACATCAATGATTACTACTCTTTTGACATCAATGACAACATATGCAACACTAAAATACTCAATGGATATCCAAGGATATGTGGATTTTGGTTAGGTAGGTGATGTTGATAGTAGAATATCTGTGATTGATTATGTTTCTAACTTTTTTGGTGGTGCAACTAATTGGATGAGCAAGTGGCAAACTATGGTTTCTTTGTTTGCTACCAAGGTTAAGTATATGGTAGCTACTTAGGCCTATAAGTATGCCATCTAGCTCCAAATATTGTGTTTAGATGTGGGTCTGAGTTAGAGAGCTATTATAATTTAGTGTGATATTAAAAGTTCCATTAGTCTACCAAAGAACCCAACCTTTCATTCAAGGATGAAGCAAATTGATGTCTAATACCATGTTATTTGAGAAATGATAGAGGATGGAAGGTTGATGTTGGAGAAGATTTATACTTCGATATCAAAATGTTGTAGATGTATTGACAAAGATAGTGAGCACAAAGAAGTTTAGGTGGTGTAGTGAGTCTATGGGCCTCTTAGCCCCTAGCCAATAGATGACAGTGTTGGAGTTCCATTTTACTCTTGCAAGGTATTTGACAAGTGAGAGAATTTTAGGAAAGGTATCTTGACCTTGCATCCTAATGTTATGTATGTATTAATTATTTGTATTTATTCATTATTTGATCCTCACATGGAAAAGAGGTGTGTGTAAGAAGTTGTAAGAGCATCTAATGTCACTATGGTGTGTAAGACCATATTATGACATTGTAAGATGGGAGTTACTTATAATGGATTCTAGTTTGTCATATCCTCCATAGTCTTGACCATCTTTCTCCACATGTGGTCTTGGAAATCTACTTTGTGTGGCTTCTCCATGTCCCATAATATTGTTTTAGAGTCCTTTTATCAATTAATTATCAAATTCTTATGGAAACTATGTTGTCTTGCCATGTTTTTTTATACCTAGTACCCTCTAGAAGTAGAATTATAAATATTTTTTTATGTGTTCTCATTGTAGATCAAGAACCTATCAAATATTTTCAAGGATAATATTATTTCTCTTAATGATCTCACATCTCAAATCTCTAACATTTAGTCCCAAATAAATGCACTAGTATGCAAACATGATATTCATGATGCAAAATTGATAAATCTTTCCAACAACACTATGGTGCTCCCTTCCCTTAGTGATAATCTTCAAAACAAGGATCTTCTAAAATTTGCAAACTAATGTTACATCAAATAAGTGTAGGCTACAATCAACAGATTGGTGGATCAAGAGGGCCTTTCTACCATATGGGTGATCATCAAAGAATTCAAATGGTATCTATTATCTAGTTATAGTTTAGTACTCTTTTGTTAATTATCCAATGCTAAATGTTCTTCACTTTTATGCATTCATTTGTATTGGCATCCTATATATGTAGTAATTGTCTCTTATAATGAATTTGTTGATTATCCAATGCTAAATGTTCTTTTCTTTTATACATTTATTTGTATTGGCACCCTATATATGCATTCCTTGGGTGTTTGGGTTGGATTATGAAATAGGGAATTTGTAGGTATTGTTATGATGCCAGAATTACTCTAGGATTTAATGTTGGAAATACTCTTGTAAGGGTATGTGCCTAGATATTGTATTATAATTTTTTCATTGATATTACAATTGGTTCATGCTTTCGAGTGTGGGGCTTTTCTCTTGAAAGAGTTTTCCCCATTTATAGATCATCTTGTTATGGTGAATTTTTCTTTGTGTGTATTCCTTCATGAAGTGTTTTAGATCATATTTTCTTTACATTCTTTTCTCATAGATTATTCTAGGAAGAGTTTTTCACCATTTCTTCCTTTCAAAGATAATGAATAGATATATTGAGAATCAAGATCGATCCCCAAACATATGTGTAGATGCAATTAGTTATGGTTTGGGTTGTTTTCTAAATTGTATACTAGCCATTGCACTAAGGGTAACCTTGTCAAAATGGGTTTAAAATGAAGGGGAATAGTGTAAGGTGTGCAATTTTCATCACTACAATCTCAAAGTAGTTTAAGCTTCTTTAAAAGTTTAAAGTTTATGGTTGGATAAATTTAGAAGATGAAAGATCATGTGGATAAGGAACCATGCATACAACTAATTATTAGTGTCCACTTTCTTTACAAATAAGATCACTTATTACAAAATTGTGAAGCTAAACTTGTATGATTTGAAAAGTTTATAAAATATTGTAGGCTTCAAAATAATTCAAAAGATTATGAATTTATAACTTTTGGAACTACTTAGTAAAATTGTTCCTCTCCTCACTCTCTTTCAACCCCTAACTTAATGCCAAATAGAATTGCTCCCTCTTATTCTTCACTTGTCTTGTGCTTAGAAAATTATCTTTGGTGTTCTATTATGGATAAATTGTCTCAACATATTGGATCGAAACTACTCCAATTAAAATTTCCTATATGAAATCACCTACAAGTTCTTCCATCTAGCCTGCACCCTTTCCCCTTATGTTCTAAATGTGAAACTCTCATTTCCTCTAGTTTATCATATCTTCCATAATCCTAGCCATCTTTCTCCAAAAGTGGTCCTTGGAAATCTAATTTGCTTGGCTTCTCCATATCCCATAATATTATTTTAGAATCTTTTCATCAGTTAATTATCAAATTATTGTGGAAACTCTATTATCTTTCCATGTTCTTTAATACCTCCCTCTAAAATTGGAATTATAAATCATTTTTGATGTGTTCTCATTTTAGATCAAGAACCTATTGAGTCTTGTCAAGGATAATACTACCACTCTCAAGGATCTCATAACTAAGATCTCTAACATTCAATCCCAACTAAACACACTAGAATCAAAACATTACATTCATGTGATGCAAAATTGACAAAGCTTGCCAACAACATTGTAGTACTTTGTTCCCTCAGTAACAGTATTCACAATGAGGATATTCTAAACCATGTAAACCATAGTTACATAAAAAAATGTGTAGGCTAGAATCAATAGATTGGTGAGTCAAGAGGGACTCTCTCCCAAATAGGTGATCGTCAAAGAATTCAAATGGTAGCTATCATCTAGTTATGATTTTAGAACTCCTTTTTATTATCTAGTGTGAAATGTTCTTTGCTTCTATGCATTTGTTTGTATTGACACTCTATATATGAAGTCATTGTCTCTTAGCACCTTCTTCTTTTATGTATGATATTGTATAGGCACCCTTTCTTATAGTGCATTATACTCATTCACATTGTCTCTTATTTGTATATATTGTGGTGTTGTTACCAACTTACAACAACATTTATGTTGTTCTATATAATTCTTCCCATTATAATAATATATCTATACTTTATTTACTAATTTAAAAAACTTTTGTTTAATTTTGTATATTTTGTTTTTGTTAAAAGATTTTAAAACAACTTCACATGATACTTTATGAGGTGAAAATAGTTACATAGAACATGTCAAAAATGATTTGTAATTCCACTTCTCGAGGGTACCGGTTATTAGAGAACATGGATAAAGAATAGAGTTCACACAAGAACCTATCAAGTCTTGTCAAGGATAATGTTATTGCTCTCAAGGATCTTACAACCCAAATCTCAATATTCAATCCCAACTAGACACACTAGAATCAAAACATGACATTCATGATGCAAAATTGACAAAGCTTGCCAACAACACTATGGTACTCTCTTCTCTCAATGACAATCTTAACAATTAGGATCTTCCAAACTGTGCAAACCACTTTCACATCAATAATGTGCAGGGTACAATCAATAGATTGGTGGGCCAATAAGGACTTTTTGTTCATTATCCAGTGCTAAATGTTCTTCACTTTCATGCATTTGTTTGTATTGGCACCCTCTATATTTAGTCATTGTCTCTTGGCACCTTCTTCTTTGTATTTGTTGTTGTATATGGAACCCTCTCTTAAAGTGCATTTTACCTATTGTTCACAATGTCCCTTATCTTGTATATATCGTGGTGTTATTGTTACCAACTTATAACATTTATCTTGCTTTATATAATCATTCCTATTATAATAATATATCTATGCTTTAGTTACTAATTTTAAAAATAAATTTAGTTTAGTTTTGTATATTTAATATTTGTTAAAAGATTTTAAAACTTCTTCACATGCTACCTTATGAGGAAAAAAAACATTTGTGTAAGTTGGAAACATTACATGGAAGGATAATAACAAGATAACTTTTGGGATGACTTCGTAAAATTGCTCCTCTCCTCACTCCCGTTCAACCCCTACCTTAATTCAAATTCTTATGGAAAGTCTATTATCTTGCTATGGTCTTTGATACTTGGTACCCTTTAGAAGGCTTGTCAAGGATAATGTTGCTATCTCCATCTTTAACATTCAGTCCCAACTAAACACACTTCTTCACTGCTATGCATTTGTTTGTATTGACATCCTAACAAACATATATGTAGTCCTTGTCTCTTGGCACCCTCTCTTATACCTATTGCTCACAATAATAATATATCTATGCTTTATTTACTAATTTATAATAATAATAACAAAAAACACACTTTATTTACACACTTCTTCACTTCTATGCATTTGTTTGTATTGACATCCTAACAAACATATATGCAGTCCTGGTCTCTTGACACCCTCTCTTATACCTATTGCTTACAATAATAATATATCTATGCTTTATTTACTAATTTATAATAATAATAACAAAAAACACACTTTATTTAAAAACAACTTTGCATTATTAATTTTTAATCTGAATAGTTAAACATGGAAGTATCATCACTTGGTTTACACCGAGAGGTGCTCCAAGGGAAATAACAGTTAATGCCTCCACGCAGGATCGAACTGCGGACCTTCAGTTTACAAGACTGACGCTCTACCACTGAGCTATAAAGGCTATGCGCTAATTTTAGTGCACTCTTAGTATTATTTTGCATGATTTATTTGCAATCTAAATATTACGTATTCAGCCAGAGCTGGCAATGTATTTCACAGAAATGCTTGAACGTGAATGCAAGTGTAAAAAAAGCATTAAAGAGCACAACACTGAAGCTAACCTTTCAGAGAGGCATCCCGAGAATTGAACTCGGGACCTCTCGCACCCTAAGCAAGAATCATTCCACTCGACCAAATGCCCTGCGTCTAAAGTTTAAATTATTAGACTAAGCTTATAAAATAGATCAGGATAAAAGCAACACTACTTGCTGCTGTTGAGAGTGGGATTTGAACCCACGCCCTTTCGGACCAGAACCTTAATCTGGCGCCTTAGACCAACTCGGCCATCTCAACGAACGACTTTTGTACCAAAGTTTGTTGAATTAGTTAACTTTTCGGCCTTTACGCAATGAATATATTTTCCCTCCAAGCCGCTCTACGATCAAACTCGATTTTATGTCTCTCTTTCGGAAACTTTGGTTCGGCAATTGCAAAATTATTATGATAAATTGAATCGGATTTGACAATTGAAAAATTATATGGCGAGTTATTCACCATATGTTGTAAGGAATCTCTCTACTCTATAATAAATTCCTTTCAAAATTATAAAATGTGTAATGTAGAATTATTAGCCAATAGGTTTTATATGTGGATATTTATGTTCAGAATTAAGTATTCTGAACATGGAAAAATTTATTGATAATATTTTGCAGTGGCCACCAAAAATCAATTTGGAACATAAAATAAGACTTTATTGGAGATATTAAAAGGACATCAAATCCTCCAAAGATATTTTTGAGGGATGCATCAAGGTGAAAAAATAAAGCCCCTTGCTTGGTGGAGTTGGAGGCTATTGCGCCAAAATGGAAGGGATTTTGTGAATGACCGACATGCTTGTAGCCACTTCCTTGTTGGTTCCTCCTAAAAGATTTTGATTTCCTTCTATGCAAATTTCATATTTATTTGAGCTTTGATGTGGTTGTGCAAGGTTACTACACTTTCAAATATGGGCTAAGCACCTTTTCAGAGACTATAGAAGTATTTTATAGCATTAAGAGCAGAGTTCACAAGATTAACAAAATATTTTTGCTTTTACATGTTATGGTTTCCAAATTTGGCACCCCGTTTAGCTATATGTGATTCATTCTTTTATGTTTTAATTTTAGATGCACTAGAAGCAAATGTACTCATAGACAAGCACTTTTGAGTTGCCCTTTTTAACAAAATGCATGAACAAAATGTGGTTTCATGGAATGCCATGATTGTAAGATACTCTAACAATGGGAAAATAGAGGAATTAGTTGAATTGTTTGAAAAAATGCCTAAACAAAGTGACATCAGTTGGACTACAACTTTCACAGGGTATATACAGAATGTACTTGAAGATATTGCTCTGGATCTCTTTTCTCAAATGGTAGTGGTTTTCCTGCCAAATAAATCAACTTTCATTTGTGCTTTCAATACTTGTTTTAGGTTAGGAGTTTTAGAGAAGGGTATGCAAATCCATGGCTATATTATTAAAATAGGATTTGCATTAGATGTCTGTGTTGAGAATGCTCATGTTACCATGTATGGCAAATTCAATGTTGATGATGCAAGAAAGGCTTTTGACATGATGTCTGAGAGAGATGTTATTTCTTGGAATATAATAATGGCAAGTTATACCAAGCATGGAAGGTTGCTTAATGCATACTACTTGTTTGATAGAATGCCTCAAAAGGATGTGGTCTCATGGATTGTGATGATTGTCAGATATTGTTAAAATGGTCATGCTGAGGAGTCAGTTAAATTATTTTTGAAATGAAAAGGGTAGGCGAGAGGCCAGACTAGGCCACTCTCTTGAGCATTCTTAGTGCATGTTCCAATATTGCAGTAGAGAAAACAAATCCATGCCAATACTATCAAGACAAAGAATAATTGTGACATCTTCGTGGGAAATGCCCTTGTTACCTTGCACTCCAAATGTGGGAATATAAACATTGAATATAAAGTGTCTGACTAAATGAATAAACGTGATGTGATATCCTAGACTATAATTATTGTAGGATTTTCTCAACATGGTAGAGGCCAGAAGGCCATTGAACTCTTTGAGTTAATGCAAGACTATGTTATAAAGCTTAATCATGTGACTTTTGTCTTGTGGAGGCAAATTTTATTCCATTATGCTAGGATCCACTCTATTTTTTTCCATTTTGTATTATATAGTTCTTATAAAATATTTAAATTCTACTCATATGTAAACTTTTCCATCATGATCCCATGTGATTAGCTGAGGTCTACAATATGGCACTTAGGAGGGTATTACAATAACATGGGAAGCTATATAAGTGTAATATGAAGGGATTGTAGTAATACATGGGAAGCACCCTATTAAGTGTACTATAAGGGAATTGTAGTATATAGTAAATGAGAGGCACCATAAGTATAATATGAGGAGATTGTAGTAGATAGAATATGGGAGACACCCTAAGTGTAATACAAGAGACAACTATAAATGAAGATTTTGTTCTTTCTTAACTCATCGCATTTTGATGTTTGCAAGTATTTCACTTTCTCCATTTTTCATAATCATGCATTGCCTTTCCCATTACATGACTTCTCCTCACTCTCCAAATTTATTATAGAAGGATGAACTTCCCTTATTTCATCTACCATTATATCTGCAACTATTTATAAGTTGGATGATATACTACTCTTTTGTTATTTGCATCCTATTATTTTCAATGAATTTTGCCAAGCAAAAGGTATTGAGGAATTCTTGCTAAGTAGGATGAACAAATATAAAAAGGTGAAGGAAGAAGAAGTTAATCTTAATAGTGAACTCATTCTCGCAATTGAGAAGCTTTAGGAAAGTCAATAAGAAGGAATTCATGCTAAGTACAGTGAAAAAATCTAAAAAGGTGAAGGAAGAAGTTAATCTTAATGTAATGAACTCATTCTCACAATTGAAAAGCTTTAGGAAAGTCAATAAGAGATCAAGAAAGTAGGCAAATCATTTTTTGGGGGGTTTCTATTTTTCTTTTTGGAATCCCCTTTTGATTATTTGGTAAAATTTTCTTGCGAAGTGAAGTATTTCCATTTAGATGGCACAATTGTTTGGTAAATTTCCATTGCTTTATCAATTTATCATATCCAATTCTACATCTAATTTGCATAAGGTTTCTACTATTATGATCTATGGATATTATAAATTGAATAGTTTAATGAGGAATTCACAAAGTGTTGGAGGTAGAGAAGAAGTATAATGAGATATAATGGCCTATTTATGAGAAGTGCAATGACATTATTCAAACAATTCTAAATTTGAGGCTCACTGTTGTGTGTTATCTTTCCTATTTTTTTGGGGGGGGAGATAATTTTCTCTTACGAATGAGAAATTGAAGCCTTGTGTTTGATTCATAAGCCTTTTTTCAGTGATGGTCCTTATCAAGTTGTGCACCATGATCTCATTAACCTAGGTGCCTATATTTACCTAGCGAATTTGAGTTTTTTCATACATAGGGAATGCACCACCAAGTGTACATCATTGGCTAGCCTAGAAGTGTACTCTCTAAATTTAATTAGTGCAAATAGGAGGTTATTTGGATGTCATCATCAAAGATCATATATTTGGTGCTTTTCCACGACTTATTCTTTACCTATTTACCTTTTATCCACCACCCAACTTCAACTACCATTGGACTACATATAAAGGAAGCTTAGAAGCACATGAGCTCATGCATATTTTGGAAAACATAGAGGAAGAGTGGAGTGTTGTAGAGGAGGAGATAGGGTGACCAATAAATTTCTCTACAACTCTATATCGTAGAGCTTCCTTTTGGAGCTTTCTATAATCTTACAATGAACAAAACTTATGGCTTCTCATTAGCCATTTTATCCATTACCATGGCCTTGCATGCACTTGTTCCTTGGTTGTCTACTATTTGGTTCGTTATCACTCTTCAACAATAGGTATGCTTTACAATTCTCACTTGTTTTTCCTTTCATTGATTGGTAACTAATTATCAAACGACTTTAAGACATGGCTTGATTGTCTCAATTTACATGGCAACAAGCAGTAGAAAACTCACTTTTGTGTGGCATGGAAATCCCTTCCCTTTTTAGAACCCTTCTATGCTAATAATAGACAATCAAAGATTGTTTATAATTTGCATAGAGCATGGTAACCAACAATCCCTATATTGTCCACCATTGTCACACCCCAAATTTTGACTATGTTTTACTTTTTACTTGTATGTAATTGATAGTTAATTTTGCATGGAATAATGATTTGATGTTAAGAGGAAATGTCAGGATAAATCACTAAAATCATAAGATAATGTTTACATGTTTAGAATTTAGACATGTGATTATATGTTGTCATGATTATTTATTCATAAGGTTAATGGATTGACTAATGATACACTAATCCCAGTTTGGTGATTGTAAGTTGTAACCAGGAAACAAGTTTCTATCATCTGAGAAAGAGAGAGAGCATCATTAGAGAGAAGAGAATAGACATTTGGATAGAACGGATTGGTTTACATTTGAGTCTTGTGCTTTTAATGTTTAGTGAACCCTCGTCAAGTTTGGTAAGTTGTGTTTGACCCAACTAGTCCATGTTTGGTTTTGACTAGACAATCATTGATTTGTCATCAGTATTCATTAACATAGGTTTTGTCGTAAAACCAAGTCTAGTTAGAACGACCATCAATAAAAAATGGTTGATAGTCAAATGTTATCTTCTTTACGTAAGATGAATATAGTTTATTTGAGTAGTTAAACTACTTTTTCAATAAACTCAGATAGGAGTACCATTATGTCAATCTATTTATTGACATTAGTAATTTAAAAAGGGGAGATTACTTCAACCCCATCCTTATATTCTTTTTTTTTATAGAAGCAACATATGTTTACATATAAATTGTTAATTTCTATTGTTTTGAACTTTAAGTTAAATTTTTTCTTTCAATGTTGTTGAGCATCAAGTGGGATGTGGTCATTATTGTTAAATCACCACTTGCTCTCATGGTTTTATAACTTATAACTTCCTCAATGGATGAAAGGAGGAGTTATCCAACTCATGGAGTGGTCTTTAATAAACATTAAACTCCATCATTGCATGCATGTCAATTGCGAGTCATGATAGGCACTTTTTCTGCCATGGGATCCGTAGTAGTAAGGGAGATGGATCCTTTAAAAAAGGATATACCATCAAAGTTATGGACATGAAAAAAGGTACAATAGTTAAAAAGTGACTCATAGTGAGAGAGATCAAGAGGAATTGTGTTCGATAGAGGCTAAATACTGTGCCATCATCAGCGGGTACTTACATAGTAAGCTCTGTGTTGGCAGCATGATCACTTAGCTTGTTTCACCACAAGGATAGCATTAGAGGTGAGTGATATTGTTATCAAAACAATTGTTCATTTCCTCTCTGTAATGAGTCTATCTTTGTAAACTTACATGGATGTTTTTATGTAACTTCTTTTAAGTTTAGACAAGCAAATAAATTAGGATCCTAATGGCTTAAAGACTTAGATCGAGTTGATAGAGTATTATTCCTATGTTATAACTTGTAGAAGCACTCTCAGTGTATTATTAGTATGAGCTTGAAGTCATGATTGAGAGATATTATATTCTAGTTGTTTAACTAGACAGCTCATATATCTATTGAAAACACTATCTTTTCTAGTTCGATGCCCCCAAAACTTTTAGAGAACTCTATTCTTTGTCAAAACACAAAAATGTATAGTTGTAAACTTTTGTTATTCTTTCTCTAAGACATCAGGTTTGTAGTGCATTCAGGTAGTAAATCTATTCACTGGTAGATATCCATTACGATATAAATATTATAGTTATATCTTAAGGATTTCTATCTGTTAATGTTTGTCTATATCTCTAGTTGTATTCAAGTACATTCAAAAAATAGTTACTGTTGCAAAGCCATGAGAACTTGTAATATTTGTCTTGTAGAATGAAGAACCCAATCTAACTCTGTTTAGACTGAGAGATAAAACCAGTGAGTCTCAATGAAATAGTATAATCATATCTCAAATGTTTTATATATATACATATTAGTCTTATTGATTCTTTCTTAAACTCTGGTGATAAGATTTTCTATTATGAAAGAGTATCTTATAGACAATATTACCATTAGAGATGTTTTGGATAGAGATATGTTTTTACTTTTGCAACCAAGATAGAAATATCTTTATATTTAGGGATGTCTTGTCATGAGTACGTAAACTTATTCTATGGGGAGAGTATGTGGATTTGAGAAAATCCAGAGGTAGATGCTTTTATTATTGAAGACTTCAACTTAGCTAAATTGAATGATAGACTTAATAGTTTTGGAATTTTATTATTCTATGAAGATTTTATTTGTATCTATGATATATACCTCATGAGTTTTGTTTAATCATATTATGAGAAATGTGATGACCTTATAGTCAAGAAAATATTAGAGACCATTGTTATTTAAGTTATATTTAATTATAAGTTTTCACTTTTGGAAAACAAGAAAGTTATCTTTATATTCTAACGGTTGGATAACTAGAGGAATTTAAACCCTAAAAACAATTCAAATGAGTTTACAAAACTAAAACTTTTCTTGAAAGGGATTACAACATTGTTTTAGTCAAATGTTTTGTATGGTCAACAAAAAGGGTCGAGAACCATAGATTAGGATTAAGATGTTATCACTAGAAAGAGTCTAACAAGTTTGTTGTTAAAGCTTATAGATTTCATGTTAAAGTCAAAATATGACTTATAGCACAAATAATGCTTGAATATTGAGTCGTGGAGTAGAATGACAGGAAGTCATAGACTCAAATGGTTGCAAAAATGCAACTAAAGACTCACTGAAGAGTTAATATTATGATCTTCTATATATAAGAGTTGGGATTAAAATTTCTAAGTCAGTTTGACTAAGATTTAAGTTTAACCAAGATAATTTGTGTCTAGGAATTTCTAGTCAGACAAATCAAACTGTACGATGAAATAGTCTCCAAGCCAAGTTAGAGGTGTGTAAATGCATGACTACGTTTAATGTAAACATCTTTTTGTAATGAAACTTTGGCCAAAGTGATGCATTTTTCTCTGCATGCATTAGTCGATTCATAGTGTCTAGATGGTGTGACCTGTCAGAGTGTTCATACTTGGCTAGAAGTTGTCTAGAGTTGTATGGTCAATTGAGTTATGTAGGACACATCACTAGAACTCAAATGGCAACCTATTGGTTCTTTATGTCTATAGTACTCTTCGTGAAGGGTAGGGCCACTTCTACGAAGGAAGTTGTGTGGGGGACCGTCAGTCTATAGTTGGAGGTAAAGCACTCAGATGATGCTCTCCCTCTGTAACAGAAGACTCACCAAGACTTGAATGACATATATCAATATTATAGAGACAATACTCTTTATATTAAACTTCATGTTATGATTTATGATGTAAAACTATTCTTATGCCAAGTGCATTGTATTTGTAAATGTAAAGTGAAATGATTTCACTATGCTTCTATCTTTGAATATATTGTAACTTCAAGGTTGAAAAATTATTCAAAAAATATATGCTTTTATTTCTTTGAACTTTACAAATGATATAAAAAAATTCTCTTGTTTTTCATGTTCTTTCACTTTCTTAGTAAATTGTGTGTGTAATTCTGAGTAATATGAGAAGGCATGTTACATATGGTATTAGAGTCGCACAACAGAAGCATGGTGGGCCCATAACCCACATGGAATAATGATTTGATGTTAAGTGGAAATGTTAGGATAAATCACTGAAATCATAAGTTAAAGTTTACATGTTTAGAATTTATACATGTGATTATTTGTTGTCATGATTATTTTTTCATAAGGTTAATGGATTGACTAATGATACACTAATCCCAGTTTGGTGATTGTAAGTTGTAACTAGGAAACAAGTTTCTGTCGTCTGAGAAAGAGAGAGAGCATCATTAGAGAGAAGAGAATAGACATTTGGATAGAACGGATTGGTTTACATCTGAGTCTTGTGCTTTTAATGTTTAGTGAACCCTCGTCAAGTTTGGTAAGTTGTGTTCGACCCAACTAGTCCACATTTGGTTTTGACTAGACAATCATTGATTTGTCGTCAGTATTCATTAACATAGGTTTTGTCGTAAAACCAAGTCTAGTTAGAACGACCATCGATAAAAAATGGTTGATAGTCAAATGTTATCTTCTTTACGTAAGATGAATATAGTTTATTTGAGTAGTTAAACTACTTCTTTTTCAATAAACTCCGATAGAAGTACCATTATGTCAATCTATTAATTTGCATTAGTAATTTAAAAGGGGGAGATTACTTCAACCCCATCCTTATATTCTATTTTGTTATAGAAGAAACATATGTTTATGTATATGTTTTTAATTTCTATTGTTTTGAACTTTAAGTTAAACCTTTTCTTTCAATGTCATTGAGAATCAAGTGGGATGTGGTCATTAATGTCAAACCACCACTTGCTCTTGTGGTTTTATAACTTATAACTTCCTCAATGGATAAAAGGAGGAGTTATCCAATTTGTGGAGTGGTCTTTAATAGACATTAAACTCCATCATTGCATGCATGTCGATTGTGAGTCATGATAGGCACTTTTTCTGCTGTGAGCTCCACATCAGTAAGGGAGACATGGATCCTTATAATAAAAGGATATACCATCAAAGTTATGGACATGCAAAAAGCTACAGTAGTTAAAAATTAACTCATAGTGAGAGAGATCAAGAGGAATTGTGTTCGATAGAGGCTAAATATTGTCTCATCATTGGTGGGAACTTACACAGTAAGCTCTATGTTGGTAGTGTGATCCATTAGCTTGTTTCATCACAAGGATAGCGTTAGAGGTAAGTGATATTTTTATCAAAACAATTGTTTTTTCCTCTCTATAATGATTCTATCTTTGTAAACTTACATGAATGTTTTTACATAATTTCTTTTAAGTCTATGCAAGCAAAGAAATTAGGATCCTAGTGGCTTAAATACTCAGATCAAGTTGATAGAGTATTATTCCTGTGTTATAATTTGTAGCAACACTCTTAGTGTATGATTAGTATGAGCTCTAAGTCATGATTGAGAGATATTATATTCTAGATGTTTAATTGGACAGCTTATATATCTATTGAAAACACTATCTTTTCTAGTTCGATGCCCCCAAAACTTTTAGAGAACTCTGTTCTTTGTCAAAACATAGAAATGTATAATCCTAAAACTTTGTTATTTTGTCTCTAATACATCGGGTTTGTAGTGCAGTCAGATAGAAAATTTGGTCATGTAGGTAGATATCTGTTACGATATAAAGATTATAGTTATATCTTAAGGATTTCTATCTATTAATGTTTGTCTCTATCTCTAGTTGTATTCAAGTACATTCAGAAAATAGTTACTATTGCAAAGCCATGAGAACTTGTAATATTTATCTTGTAGAATGAAGAACCCAATCTAACTCTATTTCGACTAAGAGATAAAACCAATTAGTCTCGATGAAATGGTTTCATATCTCAAATATTTTATATATATACATATTAGTCTTGTTAATTCTTTCTTAAACTCTGGTGATAAGATTTTCTATTATCAAAGAGTATCTTATAGACAATATTAACATTATAGATGTTTTGGACAGAGGTAAGTTTTTACTTGTGCAACCAAGACAAAATATCTCTATATCTAGGGATGTCTTGTCATGAGTACGTAAACTTATTCTATGGGGAGAGTCTGTAGATTTGAGAAAATCTAGAGGTCGATGATTTTATTATTGAAGACTCCAACTTAGCTAAATTGAATTATAGACTTAATAGTTTTGGAATTTTATTATTCTATGAAGATTTTATTTGTAGAGGATATACCTCACGAGTTTTGTTTAATCATATTATGAGAAATGTGATGACCTTATAGTCAAGAAAAGATTAGAGACCATTGCTATTTAAGTTATATTTAATTATAAGTTTTCACTTTTGGAGAACAAGAAAGCTATCTTGGTATTCTAATGGTTGGGTTAGAGGAATTTAAACCCTAAAAATAACTCATGAGTTTAGAGAACTTAAACTTTGCTCGAAAAGGATTACGACATTGTTTTAGTCAAATGTTTTGTATGGTCGACAGAAAGGGTTGAGAAACCATAGATTAGGATTAAGATGTTAGCACTAGAAAGAGTCTAAGAAGTTTGTTGTTAAAGATTAGAGATTTCATGTTAAAGTCAAAATATGACTTATAGCACAAACAATGCTTAAATATTGAGTCGTAGAGTAGAATGACAGGAAGTCATAGACTCAAATGGTTACAAAAATGCAACTAAAGACTCACTGAAGAGTTAAATCTTCTGATATA
Organism: Cunninghamia lanceolata; assembly: GCA_027924645.1. NCBI lineage: Eukaryota > Viridiplantae > Streptophyta > Pinopsida > Cupressales > Cupressaceae > Cunninghamia > Cunninghamia lanceolata. Next base: position 16,392,978 of record BSBN01001807.1, on the reverse strand, counting down.
TATATATATATAAGAGTCAGGATTAAAATTTCTATGTCAGTTTGACTAAGATTTAAGTTTAACCAAGACAGTTTGTGTCTAGGAATTTCTAGTTAGATAAATCAAATTATAGGATGAGATAGTCTACAAGTCGAGTTAGAGGTGTGTGAACGCATGAATACGTTTAATGAAAACATCTTTTTGTAATGAAGAAGTGATGCATTTGTCTTTGCATGCATTAGTCGGTATTATGTCAGAAAATGTCTCCCTAGACTTTTTCCCTCTAAGCTTTAGCTCTCGGGTCCCTTGTTTTGCATCTTGCATGTTCATTCTAACTCCCAGAGAAAAATGGCCTAAAACCCATGTCACATGGGGCCTGAAGGACATTGTGGCACTTAGCCCTGCCTTGAAAAAGGACCTATGGAGATAGGCACTAGCGCCCTTGTCCTACCCTATTTTAGGTAGGTCTCAAATTTGAATGTCAGTTTTGTGACCGTTAATTAGGTCCCATGCCGACATCTTAAGTTTGAATTACAAAATTCTTAGTGGGAATGTATTTAGTTACATATATAAGCATGTTTAGGGTTTCATTTGTAAACTAGAAGATGATTGTGAACTTTTGGCAAACTTATGATTTTAGTGCATTCAAGATATTCATTGTTGCAAAGCAAAGCAGTGTTATTGTGTTTGTGACTTAGATTTAGCTTCATCTTCTCATGTGATCGAAGGATTTTTATCTACATGCGAGATACACCTCTGAGGTGATATCCATTTGTGTTTGAATCATTTATCAATTTGTTTTTGCCTCTATCCCGCAGGGATACGCACTCTTTATCTGACAATGGTGTTCGGAAGACTTGAATGTCTCTCCAAGGCTTGACTGAGGCAAGCCTCTAAACACCACAACCCCCAACCACTCTCCTTGTGATTGCAGGTTATAGGTGTCACATCTTGACAGAGTGGAGTTGTAGGGAACAGTAACACAGTGTGCAGATTCAAAATCTCTGAAGAAAATTACTGCTCAGACTAGGGCGCCAATGTCAGTGTCCTCTGAGGTTGAAAACACATAAATCATTTGGATAGTGACAATAAGCATATAAAGAGGCTTTGACATCCTTAAGCTCACCCTACCTTGGACTCAGGCTCAAGTGCCAGTGTCCTCCACATATCTCAGGACAGAAACAGAAGATACAATGAATATCAGTGTTGGAAGGAGATTAGGATTCCACAAAGAAAACACCACCTTGGATATGGGCACTAATACCCATGTCCCCAAGTATGCCGCATCTCAAACTTCAAAAAACAGTCAGTAACTAATCTCTGCCTACTACCTTAGTCTGTAAGCATTTGTTGTAATTCATCATTTTACTTACTGTTTTGTATAATTAGGGTTTTGAGGATATTTGAGCATTAAATTGATACATTAATTGATAATCTCTAAATTTCCACATCGTTCCAAGTGATAGCCTAACCTGTAGGTGAATCCTCTTGCAAAAGTGTGATTCAACTCGGTTGATATGTCCTTGAATGTTTGTTGAGAAAGGACGATTTAACCCTTGTATTTATTGTCCCCCTTTTTCCTACTAAACATTTTGGTGAACCCATGTTTATTTGAATTTTAAACCTTGCTAAGTGTGCTACTCTAAATTTACATTCATTCATCTTATTGCATTTGAAAATTTACAAAAAAATTAAAAATTTTGAAAAAATTGGCATCTTAGGCTTGCATTTTGGCATAATTTGCATTAATTTAATTTAATTCCATTTAATTTCTATTATTTTCATTAGATTTGATTTAATTTGTAGAAATTCATCATTATTTTAATCATTTGCATTACATTTTCATGCTTAATTTGTTAAAAATTACTTGAAATTGAGCATTTTTCATAAAAACCTAGTTTTGCATTAGCTAGGGTTTGTAGTTAAAATCTTGTTTCAAATTTTACTACCCTTTTCAAACACTCATTTAGGACTTATTTCTAATTTTAGTGTTTCATCATAGTGTCCTTTTTGCATAAATTTCATGGCTAGGGTTTGAAAACCTTGCATTTTCACTAGATTTGGCCTTGTCATCTCTCTAGAATTACATTATAGGCATGTTGTGAAGGATGTTGTTGCATTATTGGACTCGTATTGAGATTATTATTCACTTCCCTCTTAAACCTCTTCGCAACACCTCTTCTTTTATGCATTTGCATTGAAAAAGTGGAAAAATCAAGCATTTTAGCTTATATTTACACATAGTTTTGCACTTACTTTCTTGCATTCATATAAAAAAAAAATTAAATATGATCTTGTCTATATTTGAAAACATAAAATTGGCATCATTTTTCATACTTGATTGAAAATTTGCATTATCTCAATTACACATTATGTATTTCAACATCTAGGGTGTACTACTAGATCTTATTAGACATTGATGTTTCAAGACATTTCATTATGGCACCTTCATATCATTTTTCTTTGGTATCTTTGCGTGCATTTATCAAATATTTTGATTTTCATAGATTCTTAACCCTCATGAGTGAACATCCTACAATATTATAAATCTTAACAGAGTTCATCTCCATGAGTAGTAATGAAAAAGATAATTGTGATAGCACTTCTCCTATGCATCTAGTCTCTACTACATGTGATGATGACATAAACTTGCCCTTTGATCATTCTTTCAAAAATGATTCCTCCTATGAGGATATACTAGCACAAGAGGATGAAATCATTGACACATTCCTTAAAACCACCCTACCCTCTTTGGAAAATGAAACATTAGTGGATAAAGAGCTCCCTCTCAAGGAGGATTCTCCATGGGTAGAAAATGACTATTCAACTAATGATCACATGGTGAATGAGGTCTTTAAGGATTATCCATTAGATCTCCCACCTTTGATTGAACATTTGAGTACCTTGGATATCTCTAAGGAAGTGAAGACTTTGGATAACTCTACTTTTGTTGCAAATTCAAATGATACCAAACTCTTTAACAACACTGTACCTTCCTTTCATTCCAATGCTCTCCTTGGCCAATATGAAGCATTAGTGGATGAGAAAAGGTCTTTCAAATTAAATCCTTTAGGGATAGATGTTGAACATAATCAAAAGGACAAAAATGTTACTTTGATCTTGACATAATAGACTTTGTAGCAATATTCCTAAGATGGTTGTGCGGGGGGCACCTAATGTACCTTCTTACTTCAACCGGTGATTACAGTTCAAGGTGATCGAAAACCACCTAGACCCCCAGATTACATTCTAAACTATGCAAGACAAATCACTCAAAGAAATCAAGGTGTTCAAAATGTGATTGCTCACACATATAACACCTGTAATAACAAGCAAAGTAAGCAAGAACCACATGTGCCTGTCTCTCTTCCATATTCTCAACCTATGCTCCCTCTGCCACCTCATCTTACTCTGAAAAGTAGTCAAGAATATGATCTTGTTGAGCATCTTCGCGCTAGCCCTACTAAGATCTCTCTTTGGGATTTAATACAAACATCGCCTACATACCATGGAATACTCCAAGAACCTTTACAAAAGGTGATTGTGCCATCTATTGTTAAGACAAATGACGTAGCAACTATGTTAGATTGTATGCATGCGACAAAAATGGATATTCTGTTTCAACCACATGAATTACCGTCAACCGAAGTTTAAAACCAATATGATCCTCTTATAATATTTGTTACGGTAAATAAAAAGGTGATAAAGAGAATTATGATTGACAATGGATCGGCTCTTAATGTTTGTGGTATTGATTTGTTACATAGGATTAAGGTTGATACTTCTTTAATTAAACTGGATATAATTAGCATTTGTGGCTTTGATAATGTTGGTAGACAATCCCTGGGTACTGTAACTCTACCTATAAAGGTGGGACCCATGGCATTATCTACCCTTTTTCATGTCATGCCTGGTTCACTTTCATATAATATGATTCTTGGTAGACCGTGGATCTATGCCATGGGGGTAGTTCCGTTTACTCTTCATCGATCAATAAAGTTTATTTATCAAAAAAAGCTTTGTACTGTGAAAGTTGATCATGAACCAGATAATTGTTTACATATTGAAACGTAAAAACAAGTTAACAATCAACAAAGTCTAAACAACATACGAGTAGATTCATCAATGCCTCTTGCCACAGATAATGTTGTGCAAGACTCTAAAACATCGAATGCACTTTTTGGTGACAATTGGGGTTCGTTAGATTTTAATCCTTGTAGTATAGGTGAGTATAAACTCACTAACTTTGACACATCAAAAGTCACATCGATCTCATCCAAACAAACTTTTGAAACACCTAAGAAAACCAAAGCCTCCTTGGTAGAAAACAAAGAAAATACCCTTACTTATACTATAGATTATGAGACTTGCAAGGCTTCACCATATTCTAAAGAAATGACATCCCTCTATGGTCAAGGATTTAAAATCTTTTATAACAACTATGACTATGTAGGTAATGGTTGTGGTGTAAATCAACAAGGAATCAGAGTACCTTTACAAGTTGCTGGAATTAACTACACAACCAATATTGGATACCACTCTTTGAAACCCACCAAAGCCTCTTGTCATCCTAAACTTAATGTTAATGCAATATCAACAAGACCAAAACAACATGAGAGATATTCTGGATTGATAGACAAGAATTTCCTGCCAAGAACTATCCCTATGAATCAGGTAAATATTTCTCCCTCTCTAAGCCACACTCATTGAAGCAATATTATAGTTGCTCTCAAGGGTGGCATCCTCTTAGATGCGTATGTCCTTAACATTGGGTTGCATCAGGTAAGTATTCCTAACCCTTCCCTCTTGTGTTGTGTTCCCCCCGTGATGTGTTATGTGTTGTTTAGGTCATCTAAGATGACCCTTGATACTCTTGTAAGGTCAAGGATACTGGGAGACTACCTCTGTTGTGACCATTTTTCTATTTGTATCATCATTATTCTATCTTGCTTCTCCTCTATTTTTATTGTTGGGTGTCATGCCTTAAGGGCATAGCATTGTGGTTGGTGAGCTGGGGGCACCCTCCTACATGATGATCCTAAGGCAATTGTTCTCCTCTTGATTTATTGTTTACCTTCTTCTAGTGGTTCTACCTAGCTGGTGGATGACAAAAAACAAATAATACTGATACGGACCATGTGTCCCTTCAATGAGTAAGCAAAAATGGACCTAGTCCATACATGACGACGGGGTTGATATATATATCCAACACTTGGCTAGTAGAATCACTCCGTGTGATATTTTGATGTTGTCTTATCTCTCTAACAAATCATAACAATACATCTGCTCTATGCACTTTGATTGTCTTGTATCTTTCTTTGTTGTTACACTTAGTTCTGAGGCACCTGAAGTATAGCCTTGGCCTTTGATGTGATTTTTTTCATGCATAGCTTAATCTTGTCATTTATCTTAGCATAATCAATGTGTTTGTGGGAACATTTGGTGATCATGAGCACATGTCACCTTTGGGGGCATGGGCTTTGTGAAAGCTCTTGTTCCCTTGTGTATTTTCTATCTACCTTAATGTTCTTGATATCAGTACACAACATCAACCACCTTAAGGTGGGGGCATATAAGGTAAGTTATCTGATGATTTTGGTACTAACGAAGCATGTTTGTAAGCCCTCTACAGAGGCGGGATGTTGTATCTCTGACACGAGTGCACATCTTTATTCTATATTGCAATCAAAAAGCCCTCTATGGGGGCAAGATATCATGCATATCCTTTTATTCAAAAGCCCTCTACGCGAGGCGAGATGGTGTATCTCTTGAGCTAGTGCACATCATTTTATTTCAAAAGTCCTCCAAGTAGGTGGGGTTGGATTTGAGACTATCCTCCCTTAAGTGTGTCTTTGGTGGTTGTGGCATAAGACCAACCATCAGGTGTGCCTATAGCATGCTTGATATGGTGGGGGCTTAGCAATAAGTTCCGTCCATCACCTTGTTTTCTATGTTTTGGACGTATAGTATGTCATTGGCATGCTATTCGACACTCGTGTTTTTTGTGTGTCTTCCGTGTGTTTCCCCCCTTGTACGGTTAACCCCCACTTGGGCTTTGTATGGCATGTCTTCCCCTCTCGTGTATGTGTAGTTACATGCTCCCCTTACACTTGAGGTTTTGTATGGCATGGTTTCCCTTTGAGGTTGTGTGATTGCATTGTGACTTTCCATGTGCCTGCATTCATTTATATATATAAAAAAATGAAAAAGAAATAATCATTGCATTCACTATATTCACTGTGTTTTGTGTGTCGTCAATAATGTCTTCTCCATGTTTTGTGAGACTGTTACTATCTTCTCCATTTTTTGCATGCATGTTACTATCTTCACTGTGTTTGGCGTGTTTGTGGCATGTTTTCTCTAATGTCTACCTGAGACTAGGGGATAGAAATAGTTCCTCAATCTTAGTGTATGCATTAGCTTCAAGTGCCTAGCATGTTTGTTGTGTTTTGACCATACTTTAATGCATGTATGGGTCTTTTGTTTATACATACATTAAAGTGGGGGCTAAATGTTATGTTAGAAAATGTCTCCCTAGACTTTTTCCCTCCTAGGTTTAGCTCCTGAGTCCCTTGTTTTGCATCTTGCATGTTCATTCTGACTCCCATAAGAAAATGGCCTGAAACCCATGTCACATGGGGCATGAAGGACATTGTGGCACTTAGCCCTGCCTTGAAAAAGGACCTATGAACACAGGCTCTAGCACCCTTGTCCTGCCCTATTTCAAGCAGGTCCCAAATTTGAATGTCAGTTTTGTGACTGTTAATTAGGTCCCATGCTGACATCTTAAGTTTGAATTATGAAATTCTTAGCAGGAATGTGTTTAGTTGAATATATAAGCATGTTTAGGGTTTCATTTGTAAACTAGAAGATGATTGTGAATTTTTGGCAAACTTATGATTTTAGAGCATTCAAGATATTCATTGTTGCAAAGTAGAGCATTGTTATTATGTTTGTGATTGCAAATTTAGATTCATCTTCTCATGTGATTGAAGGATTTTCATCTACATGCAAGCTACACCTCTGAGGTGATATCTATTTGTGTTTGAATCATTTATCTATTTGTTTTTGCCTCTATCCCATAGGGATACACACTCTTTATCTAACAATGGTGTTTGGAAGACTTGAATATCTCTCTAGGGCTTGACTGAGGCAAGCCTCTAAAAACCACAACCCCCAACCACTCTCCTTGTGATTGCAAGTTATAGGTGTCACATCTGTAGGAGTTCGGACAACACTGAGAGGGGGGGTGAATCAGTGTTGTGTAGATTTTTGTATTTTTTGATTTACAAGACTCAGAAAGAGAAAGTCATCAATAAACTATGTACAAGTTTGATAGTGAAAATTATAAGCAGGAACACATAGAGATAAATCTTAACATAGAAGCATATCATTAACACAAGAATTACTGGAGTGGAAAACCCTCTTTGGGTAGAAAAACCACTCATGAAGTGCCTCATTAGCTTAACTTTGAAAACATCTTACAAAGCCTCACTGGCTGAATATTATGTCTCACTGACTATTGAGGTCTCACTGACCTACAAGCCTCATTGGCATACTGTTTAGAAGCACCAACTTCAAGGAGCACCAACCCCTATTACAGAACAAACTGAAAACACAAATTCAGAGGGTTTCTCTGTTTCAATACAGAACATTTATTCTCTCTCATGTGTCTGTCAAATGGCCATTCTATTCAAAATCAATCCTTCATCCAGATATGCTCAACAACACTATTTTTCTCTGTATGTTTTATCTCTGCCTTACCAGTCATTCCATCAATGCACTTGAAAAACTATTATATGTAAATTGGATGTCTTTTCACCTTTCACATTCTGCATGAACATTTTCATCTTCTCTCAATGAAGAACCTGCAAACAAAAACTTTTCACCTTCTCTCTGCAATTTTTCTTATTTCAAAAATCAATCTCTTGTAATAAAAAATATTATTTCTCTGTCCATTTTAGAACCCTTTCATATTATTTGACATCTCAAATTATCCCTTGCAAAAATATGTAAATCTTCTTCAAAAATTTTGAAACCTTTCACTTACTCTGCATAGACAAATCATCTAAAACAATAATTAAGAAAAATCTTTAATTGAAATAAGATTTTTCAATTTGCTTTTGAAAGAGAAAATAAAATCTCTCTCTGATCTCCATGTGCAAGAAGTCAAACCCCTTCATTGAAACCATTTAATCCTGCAAAGAAAATATATTCTCTGTATAAATCAAATCTCTTTATATTCCTTTGAAGATGACTCTTCAATCCCTTCAATCTGCATAAATAGCTCTAATTTCTCTGCAACATTATTGACAAGATCATTTCATATTCTCTAACATTTCAATCAGGACCTGTAGGAGAAAAATAAAATCTCTTTGAATATTTAATTTTTATTTCCTTCTCTACAAATCCTGCATTCAAATTCTTTATCCAATCTGCCTTTCAAAAGAAAATCACCTCAAATTCTTCTCTGCAATTTTTCATAAAAAATCTTTTCCTTCACAAAATTTTTTTTGTTCATCTTCTCTGTAAAAATGATCCTTCATATTCTTTTCAATAAGATCCTTCATATCCCAAAAAAAATTCACCAATTTTTCTTAAAAGAAATCTCCTCAAAACAAAATCTTGATGTTCCTTCCAATATCCAAAAAAAAACTCTTCATAAAGATTTTTCTCATTTTTAAAAATAAAAATCTCCTTATGACAAAAAATGAACCGACCAAAAAATTAGAAGGAAATTACTAAATTTTAAAAAGAAACTTTTTAACTTTGGTTCGGGCTTCAAAACTTTCTAAACTCCTCACAAAATTTTAAGGAAGATAAATAATATATTCCTTAATGCATCGGGCTCCACTTTTGGCGGTGATAGTTTTAAATTTAAAAAACATTGAAATCCTACCCGTTTTGCTCCATCGGTGATAATAAAGTTTCTAACTTTAAAACCAAAAACTTCCCTTTTGAATGCACTGCGGGCCCTTCAAAAATATAAAGCATTTTCAATGCTTTCTTTGTAAATCGCGCTCCACATATCATATAAAGACCGATGCTTTAAAGAAGGGCCGGTCACCGTCATGTGATGGTAGCCCTCTAACAGGTCACTTTAAGTGACTCTTACTGCCTCAACAAGTCACCATTTTGTTAAAACAAAAAGAAATGACAAGTGAGCTTTGGATGTGAGGACACAAGTAGGTCATGAAGAGTATAGTATGAAGATCAACTTGTCAATCCAACCTATCAACTTCAAAAGCACCAAGAAGATCAAACCTGTGATGACCAAGAGTATAAATTCATTCTCTGCATCTGCAAGACTTTTGAACTGTGTTGTGTTCCCCATATTAACGTAACCAAACCAATTCAAGAATATTAGCTCTATCTTCAAATGAGTAGTGCACACATTACTCTGCCAAATGTTACTTTCAATCAACACACTGCAACTCCTGATGACATCACCTTGAAGAAACTTGCATGAAATCCAACTAATATCTGCATCTGTAAACTCAGTGGTATGACAACTCCTGTGATCACTTCTATCAATCCTTGATATAGAGTATGCCACACAAAATGAAACCAATCCTTATTGTAGAGAAAGTCAGACAACATGATGAAGGCTCCTGAGATCAAATTACCAAGTCACTACCAATACAAGTCATCTGTAAAGAACACACAAGATGATGTAATCAATAACATATAAGATGATATAAACTTTACACAGGATGATGTGAACTCTTTGCTCCTCCTGATCCTTTAACAAGTATGTATCTCTACACTGCATAACCAAACATGATATGCACTTCATCAAGTATGAAATGAATCACAACTTCTAAGCAAACTCTGTCCAAACATAGATGAGCACACATGAATGATGAGCATTTGTCCAAACATGAATGATGAACATTTGTCAACACTTGACAACCCTAAATCACCTTGTGATTTCACTTACCAAAGAAGATAAGAAAACACATTGAAGGCCAAACCTGATCAACCAAGTCCTGATGACATCAAACAAACTGAGGACACCTTTTTGACATCAATGACAACCTGACTCCATCAACATCTTGATAGGGTGGAGTTGCAGGGAATAGTAACATAGTGTGCAGATTCCATATCTCTGAAGAAAATCTCTACTCGGACTAGGGTGCCAATGTCAATGTCCTCTGAGGTTGAAAACACAGAAATCATTTGGATAGTGATAATCAACATCTAAAAAGGCTCCGACGTCCTAAAGATCACCCTACCTTGGACTCGGGCTTGAGTGCCAGTGTCCTCTGCATATCCCGAGACAGAAATGGAAGATATAGTGAATATTAGTGTAGGTAGGAGATCAGGATTATGCAAAGAAAACACCACCTTGGATAGGGGCGCTAATGCCAATGTCCCCGAGTATGCCACATCTTGAACTTCAAAAACTGGCCAATAACTAATCTCTACCTACTACCTTAGTCTGCAAGCATTTGTCATAATTCATCATTTTACTTATTGTTTTGCATAATTAGGGTTTTGAAGATATTTGAGCATTAAATTGATACATTAATTGATAATCTCTAAATTTCCACATCATTCCAAGTGACACCCTAACCTATAGGTGAATCCTCTTGCCAAAGTGTGATTCAACTCAATTGATATGTCTTTGAATGTTTGTTGAGAAAGGAGGATTTAACCCTTGTATTCATTGTCCCCCTTTTTCCTACTAAATAGTCAGTTCACAATTTCTAGATGGTGTGACCTGTCAGAGTGATCATAATTGGCTATAAGTTATCTAGAGTTGTATGGTTTATTGAGTTACATAGGACACAACACTAGAACTCAGATGGCAACCTATTGGTTCTTTGTGTCTATACTCTACATGAAGGGTAGGTCCACTTCCAGGAAGGAAGATGTGCAGGGGACCACCAATCTATGGTTGGTAGTAAAGCACGCGGATGATGCTCTCCCTCTGTAGTAGAAGACTCGGTAAGACTTGAATGACAGATGTCATGATTCTAAAGACAATACTTTTTATGTTAAACTTTATGTTATGATTTATGATGTAAAACTATTCTTATGCCAAGTGCAATGTGTTTGTAAATGTAAAGTGAAATGATTCACTATTCTTCTATCTTTGAATATATTGTAATTTCAAAGTTGAAAATTTATTCAAAAAATATATGCTTTTATTTCTTTGAACTTTACAAATGATATAAAAAAATTTCTCTCTTGTTTTTCATGTTCTTGCATTTTCTTAGTAAATTATGTGTGTAATTCCGAGTAATATGAGAAGGCATCTTACAACCATTGCCCTACTTGGTGATGAGTCCTGATAATTATATTTTACTTTCATACAGAATATGCAGCATTTCTTTATTTTCTATGGACTTGGTACACCTAATACATAATTAAATACCTATAACTATTTTAAGATTGGATGGATAATGTGTTTTGGTGCTTATTCTTTCAATGGTTGAATTTTTTGAATGTTTCTATGATTTTTTTTATCTCTATGCATATATGTTTGTGATTTTGTGACAAAAGCAGTTATTGAATCCAAGGATTGAACATTTCGGATCTCTCCAAAGAAGATTATGAAGAAAATACAACTAGCTCTAGAGTATCACTCTACATCATAACCATTCATACTTCTCCTAGGACAGTGTTTGCTCAACAAATTCTACACCTAACTTCAGTCTTGGCATGTGCCTCACAAAGAATAAGGTGACCCCAAATGACTTCAATTGTCTAGTTGGTCATCAAAATTCTCCTAGTTGACTTCAGTTCTTTCATCCACACCCTATTCTTTCCACTTCAAAGGATAAGTCATCTGAATAATTAAAGTTATTCAGTAAATTTTCCTCTAATGTAGGTCTTTCTTGCATAACCTTGTGCCTTCAATTAAGGATATCTCTTGGTTGAGTAATTGGCATCTCTTGTTTTAAATAAAAGACTATTAGTCTTAGGAATAAAGGTAGGGAAATGTTTAATTTATTTTAGTTTTTAGTCCAGTTCAATCCAATTTATGAAATAAGGTTCAAGTGTATAATAACGAGCCATTATCTAGTAGAAAGATACTTCTTTTTCCAATGACAATTTCATTTTCTTTTGTGTAAGCATGATTGTATGAGTTTCCATTAGATGAAAATAAGATGAAAATTCTCTTAATTTTTTGTTAGCATAAGAAGATCCTTCCAGAAGGGGAGTTAGGCCCACTCCACCTAAAGGAGGTGTTCTACTAGTACTCCTTTTCTTATAATTGAATTTCTTTATTGTGTGTTTGAAATTAGTTGTTTTCAGCATGTGTGGTTAGCATAGATTGAGCATTCACGTCCATCTTTGGTTCAGATTCAGTATTTGTTTCTATATGTGTGTTTCATTGGCAGTAGTATAGATTGTTATTTCAAGCATGACTCTTTACATTTGTAAGAAAAGAAAGGTAGAATAATGTAGAAAATGTCAGATTTAAGTTTGATTTACACTTTCGTCATCAAAATCTAGGAATAGGATCACAACTTTGAAACCCAAAAACCTTACTACAGATAGCTCCAGACACTGCCCGAGTTGATAAAAATCAAATGATAGGAAAATTAGATGACTATAATGATCCTATAATTTTTGGCACAGTTGTCGGGGAAACTACAAATATTGTAAGTTAGGGTGTTTGTAGGGTTTTTCAACCAAGAGCATTAGAATTCTTATAGTTTATGAGTAGGCCTAGAGACTATTTAGGCCACTTTATAAAGAAACCCCCATTATGCACATTAGAAGAACCGCATTCACCATTGAGGTCCAACCAAAAGGAAATATCAAACCATTTATCAGGTTAAGAATCTTACATAGTCCTCAAACCTTCCATCATTATGGAAGACAACACTATGGGTGAAGATGAGCCAAACAATAGGACTTTCTCATATCCAATTTCTTTAACGCCTAAGAGAAATGAGCCCCCCATGAAAAATATCTCTCCCTCGGTATTACCAACATTTAGAGGAAAGGTTTCTAAAGACCTAGACCAATTTCTATTTGAATTCAAGTCCTCTATCAAACTTATGACTATGGGACTAATAATCAGAAATTGGAACTTTTTCTCTCCACTTTGAAGGAATTAGACTTGCGTTGGTTCATGGGATTGACTATTGATTCCATACATACATGGGTGGAAATAGAAACTGCCTTTCTTGATAAATATCAAGATTACTATAGAGTTTGGGACAAAAAAGAACTCTTCAGAATGAAACAACTAGAAGATGAAAACTTGGAAGATTATGTAGATTGCTTCTTGTTTGTCCACATGAGATGTGGCAGTAGTTTGGATGAAGAACTTAGTAAGACCATTTTCCTAAGAGACATAGATGAAGATGCTAGAGAGGCCTTAAACCTTATGGGGTGAGGAGATATCAACAAATTAAGTTTTGGAGAAATTATAGAATTCAACAAGAATTACTCCCATACTTGAGCTAGCAACAAAATACTCAGAAAAGGGAAAATTAGTGGTAATGATGTCACTAAAGTGATGGAAGAGTTGGCTAACCTCAAAACTGATATCCTACTTCATTTGAACACTACTTTGGATGGGATACAAGCAAGTAAGAAAACCATTGAGCCATTAGCTATTTATTGCCCACAGTGCAAAGAAAAGCATCCACTATGAGAATCCCCATTAAATCAAACTGAGTTATGTGGAATTTGTGAAAAAATCTCACAAATAAATGTAGTTTGCTACCTAAAAATAAAAGTCAATTGAAAAAGATACCACAGGTTGAGGACGAGCTAAAATTCATTGGGTAGAAACAACCAAAATTTGGTTTTAACCAATATTTTGGATAGTTTGGACCCAAAGCCCTTCCAAATTGGGGACTAAACCAATGGTCTAGACCATGGGGAGGTCCACCTTTGCAAATGCCACCTCAGTGGGGACCATCTTAGCCTCAACTTGAGTGGATGAATCTGTCATGGACTACTCCTTAATGGTAGAATCAAAATCAATACCAGCAGCCATGGGTACCCCAATACAATCAAGGACCAAGATGTTATGGAAACCAACCACAAGCTCTACTACCTGGACTGTCCCAACCATCATCCCAAAATCCTAGTGAACAAGTAAACTAGCCATAATTACCTGCCCAACCTATACCCAATCCCAAAAACAATCATCCTCAGCAACCAATTTACAATGTAGATCAGAATATTGTAACTTTGAGTGTGATAGAAATCAATGACATTCAGTTGCATTCTCGAAACATTTCTATAGAACTTCCTTCCATAGATGTACATAAGGAAAGAAAAATTTTGCTTGATGGTGTTAAAGAAGGACAAACTCAAGAAGAAACATCAAAACTAGAGATCTCTAGAGAAATTCCTAATGCAATATCGATTCCCTTTCCTGAGTGGTTTCAGAAACCTACTGTTTCTATAAAGGGTTTTGAAAAATTTCAAAATACTATGCATGACTCTTAGTCGATTAGAGAGCTCTAAAAAATTAACATCAAAGTCCCTCTACTATAGGCCATCAAAGATATTCTGAAAATAAATCAAACAATTAAGAATTTATACTTAAAAATCATTATAACGAAGAAGAAATTACCAAACACTATCCACATAGGAGGAAAACTTTTGGATGTCTTGTCAGGTAAATTAATTCCATAAAAGTATGGAGACCTAGGCAGTCCTATCATTTCAATGGTAATAAAAGGGATGCTAGTATCAAATGTATTAATTGACCTTGGGGCTGCCATCAATATAATGATCGTAGATACTACAGATGCATTATCTATGACTGGTATGTAGCCTACATCTATAGTTGTGTAGTTGGTTGACCAATCCATCAATAGACGTGAAGGAGTGCTAGAGGATATTATTGTCACAAGAGATACTTGGGAGTAGCATGTAGACTTCCTTATCATTCAATCCAGAAAGAAAAAAATTAGGATACCCAATCATATTGGGCCGACCTTGGCTAGCTACAATATCAACTCTCATTGATTTTCAATCAAGAAACGTGTCTTTTTCTAATAAAAAAAAATTGAAAGAACTCTCTATCTACTCGCCAACCAAACCATCCATACAATATGAAAATAAACTATGGGTAGGTGATTTTATAGATTCGGATGAGAAAGATGCTTTCACATTGGTCATGGTCACAATAGTGGAGCACTTGGAAGAATACCATGAGCAGGAAGACAAGGATGAACTGCCCTTCTCAAATGATATACAATGAGATATCTCTGAATGCCTCTAGAGATGCCCAAGAGACTCTCTAAAAGCATTTAATTACTCTTTTACGGATGTAGTTTCATCCCAACTAGACTACCATCATGTAAGCATGCTGTATCAAATAATTCCTCATTCATATCCCTTAAATACATTGATCAATCCCTATAAAGAAGTTCATTCTATCCACTTAGGCATAAAACAAGTTGTTTTCTCGTTAAGCAAGCAATTATTCATTAACAACTGGTTGACAGATGTGGAAGAAGCACAATTAATAGAGATGTTACAAAACCACACACAAGATTTTTCTTGGGAGTATAAAGACATGAAAGGAATTCATCTAAGAATTTGTACACACCATATTCACATTGAAGATGTTTGGCCTATGAGGCAATCCTAGAGAAGAATCAATCCTACTTTAAGAGAAATAGTGAAAGAAGAAATAGAGAAACTACTACAGGTTGGATTCATTTATCCTCTTTCTAATAGCCAATGGGTCTCACCATTAGTAATTGTACCTAAGAATAATGGGAAATGACATGTTTGCATTGATTATAGGGAGTTGAGCAAAGAAACCAAAAAGGATTATTTTCCTCTTTCCTTTATTGACCAAGTTTTGGACAATGTGGCTGGCAGCCATTATTTTTCTTTCTTAGATGATTTTAGTAGCTATAATCAGATCCAAGTAACTTCAAAGGATCAAGATAAAATAACACTCACTTGCCCATAGGGAACACATGCTTACAAATTTTTACCCTTTGGATTATGCAATGCCCCAGTAACTTTCCAATGAGCTATCCTTGCAATATTTGTTGACCTAACTAATACTTGTGTTGAAGTGTATATGGATGATTTCATAGTCCATGGAAAAACATTTGAGGAATCCTTAAACAACCTCAATAGAGTACTTGAATGGTGTGAAGAGAATCAATCATTCCTAAATCATGAGAACTGTCTCCTTATGATGAATGAAGGAATAGTTCTGGGACACCATATTTCTCAAGAGGGTATTAAAGTCCAGATCCTAGGAATATTGAAATCATCATGAAGATCCCTACACCTCAAAATCAAACTGAAGTAAGAAGTTTTCTAGGGCATGCTGGCTATTACAAATGATTCATCAAAAACTTTAGTAGAATAACATACCCCCTATTTACCCTTTTGATGAAAGATTCTAAATTTAATTGGACTAATCAATTTGTCAAGAATCTTTTGGATCCATTAAGAAGTCCTTAATTACAACACCTATTATTAAAGGACCAAAATGGGGAGAACTTTTTCATATTCATGTAGATGCATCCAACCAAGCAATAGGGGTTATCTTAAGACAAACAAGTGAATTTGGAGGTATGCATGCTATTTATTACATTCATAAGAACCTAAATCTGGCAAAGAAAAACTACATCACATATTTATAAAACCTCTACTCTAGCCATATAAATTCATAATAGCTCTCATTTATAGTTTTGTCAAGTTAATGCATGTCTAGAAACTTCTATGTCATAAAAGTGCACACATAATTTTAATATAAAACAAACGGACAAAGAATTTTGGCAAAATTTCAAACTTGAATAGGATCTACTTTTCCACCTTTAGAAAGGCACATATATGTAAAAAGAGTAGAAAATGGTTAGCAGATGGCTTAGGCCTCCACCACTCCACTAATTGCAATGCAAAATTAAATTAGTTGTAGACATATTTTAATGGACAAGTGAGTGGAATTTAAATAAGAAGTTTGTCAAATCTTTAATGTTATAAAATAGACTTCTTATTATTTTCATCACCATTGAATTGTTTTGTGAATGTCTAACAATATATGTTATTTTAACATTTTTGAATTACCTTTAGAACAATTGAAGGTATAAAGTCCTCAACCATTAAGAATAGTTCACTATTACTCACGCCTAACTTTTCCTCTCCCTTATTAAAAAACACCCTAAATCCAAATGAGCGTGAACCTCTGTATTGGTCAAGTGTATTACCCTCCTCTATAATCCATTCTATCATAAACACTTTCCAATTGCCAAATATACTTCAATTTATCATTATTATTAGTCGATAGGCTTTTATATGTGAGCGTCTCATGCCAAAAATTTTTCTAAACTCATCAATTTTTCTCATGCTGGAAAAAAATCATGTCAAAAAAGTTGTTAAAATGTCCCCCACTAGATACTTTGAAAATGGTTGAAAATGCAGGCGAACATATCAAATTGCAAGATTTGAGCGCGAACAGAAAACAAAAGAATCACCTTCCAAGAAATGTGAGGTTGGTGCAGTCACAGTAGGAGGGTTCACAGAATGAACTATCTAGACCATGCAGCAAGAGTAAACACAACGGAAACAACTTAAAGAAATGGAACAAATGCAGATTCAGTCATTCAATATATCATAGAATTCAAATAGAGATTGGTCAGCAACATGCGGGCTTACAATTAGGCCTCACATGCCTGATTACATACATGCGCAAGATAAAGCTTTGAAGCTCCTTCGGCAAGAAATGAATAAGCTATCTATCTAGAATTTGGTAACTTCTCAACTGATTTCCTAAGGATCTATTACATCAATATATATCAAGTCTGGATCAATAGATTCCTCCGCATTGACCAAGGAAGATCACAAATTCCAAAGAAGAGATGTAACGTGTGTACACAGATAGGTCAGACCTAAATGCATAGAAAATTTCTAGAAAATGAATGGAATGATGTGCGGATCTTCGAGGAAGGTTAGCCATGAACCAAAGATCATTGAATTATGTGTCATTAGGCTCCACAAATTAGGAAATGCTTCCGCAAGTTTCTCCTTTGAAGCTGATTGTCTGTGATTAACCAGATGCTCTATTCTGAGAAACAACCAAACTTTTGATAGCGATACCTTTCTGGTAATGAAGTGCAAATCTCTAAATTCTGGATATGATATAGATGAATGAATGTAGAAGCTAAGTCTAGCTCCACAAGTCTGAATGCAACAAGACCAAAAAATACAGAATCTGCTTTTGACTAAACTTCCTGAACTGAACTAGAAAATGAAAAGAAACAAACTGATAGGCAAACAAACCAAAATGCAAATGTTTTTGGTTGATGCAAGATTGCTCTTGAACCAAGGATGCTCCTACGTTAGGCATCCAGGGTTATTGAAAAAGTGAGTCCCTCACTTTGTTGGGGCTAGAGGGAAACCAAGATGGTCCACCTCAACCTAAGAAATCCATGATGAATCTTCTTCAGGTCTGCCTTTCCACTTCACAAGGTATTCTTTGTATTGTCTTCCTCTAGTGTTGTGCCCAACTCTGCTGTCCAAAATGTCTTCAATCTGTTCTGGTGCTTGTTGTGGTAATTGCTTCTTTAAGTCTTCTTCCATGTTGTCACTGAACTCTGTTTCATGATACTGATATAGGTCTGCAATGTTGAAAATAGGTGAAATACCCAATGTCTCTGGTAACTCCACTTCATATACATTTCTTGAATCAAATTTTTTGAGTATCCTACAAGGTCCAAACTTCTTCATCTTCAACTTGTTATATGTCCCAACTGGAAATTTTTCTTTTCTCAAGTACACCATCACTTCCTCTCCAACTTCAAATTCCTTATGTCTTCTCTTCTCATCAACCTTCTCTTTGTACTTATTGTTCATATTCTCCAAATGCTTCTTAACCTGATTATGCACTGTCTTCATGTGATCTACAAATTCTTCTACTTCTGCACTCCTCTTTTCCTCTATACTGATATCTCTTAATTCTGTAACTCCTTTAGGGTTTACTTCGGTAACAATCTCAAAAGGTGTTCTTCTGGTACTCCTGTTCACTGAATTATTATAGGAAAACTCTGCTTGTGAAAGGATCAAATCCCAACTTTCTGTCTTCTCTCCAACTAGACAACTCAACAAATTTCCCAAACTCTTATTCACTACCTTTATCTGTCCATCGATCTGTGGATGAAAAGATGAACTAAACTTCAAATCTGTCTTCATCTTCTTCCAAAGTGTCCTCCAAAAGTATCCAACAAACTTTGTATCTCTGTTTGAAACTATACTCTTAGGTAATCCATGCAATCTTACAATCTCCTTGAAAATAGGTCTACTACATGCACTACATTGGTTGTCTTCTTACAAGGTATGAAATGAGCCATCTTTTAAAATTTGTCAACCACTACAAATATTGAATCATGTCCTCTCTATGTCTTACACAATCCCATCACAAAATCCATATTTATGTCTTCCCAAGGTCTCTCCAGTACTGTCAGAGGTTTATATAATCCAGTATTTTGACTACTCCCTTTTACAGCTTGACAAACTCTACAACTCTGCACAAATCTCTGAACATCCTTATGTATCTGAGGCCAAAAGTAATTTTCACTCACCAAAGCCACTATCTTATCAATGCTAAAATGTCTTGCCAATCCACCACTGTGTTTCTCCTTGATCAAATTATCTCTCATTGAACTTCTAGGTATGCACAACCAATTTTCTTTGAACAACATATCTTCTTGAATGAAATAGTCCAACCACTTGCTCCTATCTATCACAACAGGTTCCTAACATGCTTTCCAAGGTTCTGCAAAATTAGTATCTTCTTCATACATGTTCTTCAATTCATCAAAACCCAACACTTCAACTCTCATCTATGTCAACAAGTTTCTTCTACTCAATGCATCAGCAACTTTGTTTGATTTACCACTCCTATGCTTCAACACAATTGTATAACTCTGCATGAACTCTACCCATCTCACATGTCTCTGATTCAACTTACCTTGATTGTTCAAATATTGCAAAGCTTGATGATCTGTATACAATACAAACTCCTTAGGAAACAAGTAATGTCTCCACTTCTTCAAGGCTTGAATTATGGCATAGAAATCTTGATCATAAACTGAATATCTCCTTCTTGTATCATTCAACTTCTCACTAAAATATGCTACAGCTTTACCTTCTTGACTTAACACTGGTCCAATTACATTCCACTTGCATCACAATCAACTTGAAATACCTTATTGAAATCTAGTAATGCCAAAACAGGTTTCTCTGTCACATTCGGCTTCAACAACTCAAAACTTTTATCTTCTCCAGATGTGCACTTAAAATCTTTTCTGTCACCTCTCATTGTCTCTGTCATAGGGTTACAAACTAAACTAAAATTTCTGATGAACTTCCGGTAGAAACTAGCCAATCCATGAAATGATCTAACCTCTCCAATGCTCTCCGGTGTAGGCCATTCAATAATTGCTCTCACTTTCTCAGGGTCTATCTTCAATCCTTCTGCAGAAATCACAAATCCCAACTATACTAACTCTTCTTTCATGAAACTACACTTCTTGATGTTTATCAACAATTTCTCTTCTCTCAATCTCTGCAAAACTTGTCTAATATGCCACAAATGTTCCTCTTTTGTTTTACTAAAAATCAAAATATCATCCAAATATACAATCACAAACTTACCCAAGAATTTCTTCAGAACTTCATTCATCAATCTCATAAAAATACTTGGTGCATTTGTCAATCCAAAGGGCATCACTAACCACTCATACAATCCTTCATTTGTCTTAAAAGTAGTCTTCCATTCATCTCCTTCTCTGATTCTAATCTGATGGTATCCACTCTTCAAATCTATCTTTGTGAAATATCTTTCTCCACTCAAACAATCCATGATATCATCCATCCTAGGTAAAGGGAATCTATACTTAACTGTGATCTTGTTTATTTCTCTAGAATTAGTACACATTCTCCATTCTCCATCTTTCTTAGGTGCAAGCACTGCAGGTACTGCACAAGGACTCAAACTTTCTCTGATCAAACCTTTCCTCAATAACTCTTGTATCTGTCTATTCAATTCTTCATTCTCTACCGGTGTCATTCTATGTGCTGCTTTGTTAGGCAAACTTGCTTTGGGTATAAGATCCATGTGATGACTAATACTTCTTATAGGTGGCAATCCATCAGGCACATTATGTAATATGATGTCTTCATACTCTGTCAGTAACTCTCCTATCTCCTCTGGTTGTGTCTCTTTAGTCTCCTTCAATGTTTTAGGCTTATTAGGAATCAAGTCATAACACATATTCTCATGTCTCAAACCATCTAGAAATTTTCTTCCATCTACCAAACAGATTCTAGCATTCCCACATACTTCACTCTTAGGGTCATCTTCTAAAGGAATCAAAGTAATTCTCTTTCCATTTGTTGTTATAGTATATGTGTTCTTTCTCCCATCATGTATAGCTTTTCTATCATATTGCCAAGGTCTACCCAACAAGATATGACAAACATCCATAGGCATAATATCACACAAGACTTCATCATGATAAGATCCAACATGAAATTTCACCAAACATTGTTCACTCACTAGTACCTTATGATCATCTTGAATCCATGCTATCTGATATGGCTTAGGGTGTTTCAATCTTTCCAACTTCAGCTTAGTCACCATCTCTTCTAAAACTAGGTTATCTAAACTACCACTATCAATCACAACTTTACAACACTTACCTCATGATTTGCATCTTGTTTTGAACAAACTCTTCCTCTATGTTGGTTCCTCATTTGCCTCTGTTTGAAATAGTGCTCTCCTCATCACCAATGATTCTCCTTTCTCCGGTTTACCAATAGAACAGGGGTCATCTAATTCAACAGGTTCTTCAACATAGGCTGCTCTTCCACTATTTTTTGTCCTCTTACTTGTACTACCCTAATTACATTCAAATGCTCTATGTCCTTCACCTCCACTCTTGAAACAAGTACCTCTGAATGTTCTCTTATCCAATCCTTTTCCTTCTTTTCTGTATCCTTCATTTCGGTATGCACTAGAGTTTCCTCTCTGGTAATATTTTTTGTCATTTCTCTAGTAAGCAATAGTATCTATGTCATCCTTCTTAAATGGGCTGTCAAACTTGTTCTACTCTGGAAATGCTTTGTCTCCTCCAGAAAATGTTCTACCTCTCTAAAATTCACCTCCTCTTCCTCTCTGTCTTTGATCATGTCTTTTATTCATCTTGTCTTCAACTTTCAGGGCAAACTAATATGCTTCTTCCATAGATGTCATCCTTACCAAGCTTAGTTCCTCTTGAATGCTCAATCTCAATCCATTGATGTATCTAGCCACTTTCTCCTTGTTTGCTTCACTATGTCATATCCTTATGATCATTTTGTGAAATTCTTTAGTGTACTCCTTCACAAATTTCTCCTTTTGTCTCAGGTTTTGCAATCTTTTCAACAGTTCCAACTCATAGTCAGCAGGTATAAACTGATTCTTCAACTTTGTCACCATCCTATCCCATTTTGTAATCTTTGTTTTCCCTCTTCTATTTCTTTCTAACTAAACTTCTTTCCACCATATAGCAGCATGTCCTTTCAACTTTGTCTTTGCGAATTTCACCTTCTCCGGATCTTTAATTTCCTCATATTCAAAGTATTCTTCCATGTCATTTATCCAGTCAATCAATTCTTCAAGGTTCAAATTACTAGTCTAGTTTGGCACATCAACTCTAGGTCTCTTTCCAATCTTTAAAATAGCTCGTAGCATCTTTACTTGATCTGATTCTTCTTCTTCATCATCTCTTAGGGTTTCGCCAGTTTGTTCAACAGATTGAAATTCTTCTTCATCATTGCTTTCAACATTAGGTCTCAGTGTCAATCCTCTTTTCCTATCTTCTTCAACAGTATTCAAATTAATTCACATTGTTTTCATTATCTCTATCATCTCATCTATTCTACTAGCCATTGTTCCAATAGCAACAACTCTCCTCGGTGACATTCTTCCTAGGATCAAGTGTAAACTGCCTCAGGTTCGGCAATCAAGCTACAAGGTGACAACTGCCTCACAATCGACAATCGGTTGCAACACAAGTAACCTACATCAATTTGGCGATCTATCCACAGTAAGATCTTATGGAATTCCCTCACCAACTTCGCTCAATTCACTCCCAAAGATTCAAACTTTTGCTCTAATACCACTTGGTGCAGTCACGGTAGGAGGGTTCACAGAATGAACTATCTAGACCATGTAGCAAGAGTAAACACAACAAAAACAACTTAAAGAAATGGAACAAATGTAGATTCAGTCATTCAGTATATCATAGAATTCAAATAGAGATCAATCGGCAACATGCGCACTTACAATTAGGGCTCACAAGCCTGATTACATACAT
The DNA here is from genome assembly GCA_027924645.1 of Cunninghamia lanceolata. NCBI lineage: Eukaryota > Viridiplantae > Streptophyta > Pinopsida > Cupressales > Cupressaceae > Cunninghamia > Cunninghamia lanceolata. The sequence goes on along the minus strand of BSBN01001807.1, from coordinate 16,369,690 downwards.
GCACAAGATAAAGCTTTGAAGCTCCTTCACCAGAAAATGAATAAGCTATCTATCTAGAACTTGGTGACTTCTCAATTGATTTCCTAAGGATCTATTACATCAATATATATCAAGTCTGGATCAATAGATTCCTCCACATCAACCAAGGAAGATCACAAATTCCAAAGAAGAGATGTAACGTGTGTACACAGATAGGTCAGACCTAAATGAATGGAATGATGTGTGGATCTTTGAGGAAGGTCGGCCATGAACTAAAGATTATTGAATGATGTGTCATTAGGCTCCACAGATCAAGAAATGCTTCCACAAGTTTATCCTTTAGCTGATTGTCTGTGATTAACCGGATGCTTTGTTCTAAGAAACAGTCAAACTTCTGATAGCAATACCTTTCCGGTAATGAAGTGCGGATATGTGAATTTTGGATATGATGTAGATGAATGAATGTAGAAGCTAAGTCCAACTCCACAAGTCTGAATGCAACTAGACCAAAAAATACAAAATCTGCTTCTGACTGAACTGCCTGAACTGAACTGGAAAATGAAAAGAAACAAACTGAACTGCAAACAAACTGAAACACAAATGTTTTTGGTTGATGCAAGATTGCTCTTAAACCAAGGATGCTCCTGCATCAGAGGTTTTAGTGGAAAAAAATCCTAAAAATTTGTCTCAAGTCATCAAAAGAAATATCAGATACCATTTGTCATTGCCACTGGGATTGAAAAATCTAAGCTGAAATTGCTCATTTTGGGAAACAATTATCTAGTTTCTGGTAAGACCTAGCCCCAGGCTTATGGTATCACCTACTCCAACAAGGACCATAACGATGGCCACGAAAACCTACTATAGATGAGAATACATGCATTTTATGTTGTTATATGGAGCCTAATCAGACTCGGAGGTTAAATTTACCCCACTTTTATTGGTGTGATTTCCCCCCAATTTATTTAATGTCGTCAAGGGGAAGTGCCCCTTGTGGGGGTTTGGGGACAGTGCCCCCAAGATGGGGTCAAGGGGTAGCGCCCCTAGCGCGCTCCCTATCACGATACAGGGCGGGGTCAAGGGGCAGCGCCCCTACGGAGGCTCGGAGGCAGCGCCTCCAAAACCTCGAACAAATTTTATTATTTTATAAAGGTGTCAAGAGTTATTTTTCTATTGGCTGACATAAAAAAAAAACCCTATTTTTGTAATGGACATAAGGCTTGATAAAAGTGGCTAAGGGTTAGGGTTTCTATTGATGTATTGTAGCATTTTGCAGTGGTATTGAGTTGCAAGGATTGCTAGTTGTAATCGGATTGATTTACTGGATAATAATATTGGACTCTTTGTTGGTGGATGTAGCTCAGTTTTGGGTGAACCATGTTAAAACTTGTCTCTTGCTGTTATTATTTATGTGTATTTCCATTCCTTTATTTACATTTAATTGATATCTTCTACATGCGATCCCTAACAAGTGGTAATAGAGTGGGTTGTGTTCGATTATCGTCTGTAGGAAGGTCTCACGGTTGAGTGGGAGCAATGGCGGATGAGGATAAATTGAAGGTAGATAAATTGATTGGGCAGAACTATTAGTTATGGAAGATGCAGATGGAGGATTATCTCTATCGGAAGGATTTATGGAGGCCGTTGGAAGGAATAGCTAAGAAACTGGCAACAATGAATGATGAGGATTAGAATCTTTTGGATAGAAAGGTACTGGGAACCATTTGGTTGTGCCTGGCACCATTGATGGCATTCAATATAAGGGAAGCGAAGACAATAGATGGTCTGATGAAAGATTTGGCTAAATTGTATGAAAAACCCTCAGCCTCAAATAAGGTATTTCTCATGAAGCGTTTGTTTAATCTAAAAATGATTGAAGGTGGATCTATGACAGATCATTTAAATGAGTTTAATATGATTATCAGTCAGTTAACTTCTATAAAAGTAAGTTTTGATGAAGATTTGAGGGCTCTCTTGATATTATGTTCTTTGCCAAAAAGCTGAAAAAGCTTGGTAATGGCTGTAAGTAACTCTATCTCTAGTTCAAATACTTTGAAATTTGATGATGTTGTTGGTGTTATCCTTAGTGAGGAAATGCAACAGAAAAGCTCAAGAGGGTCCACATCAGGTAGTGTTTTGAATGCAGAAAGCAAGGGTAGATCAAAGGAGAGAGGAAAAGGTTCTGGAGGTCATGGGAAGTCATGAGGAAAATCAAAGGACAAGAGGTCACAATCTAGAGGATAGAAGGATTGCTGGTACTATGGGAAACCAGATCATCTGAAGAAAGATTGCGGGTCTCGAAAGAATAAAGAAGGAGACAAACAAGAAGGCAATAAGGAAGAAAATGTGGTAAGTAATAAATCTGAAGATGATTCTTTGATTCTTTCCCTAGATAATGTTGATGATTCATGGGTTTTAGATTTAGGGGCCTCATTTCATGCTACGCCCCATAGAAGTTATTTTCTTGATTATGTCCAAGGGGATTTTAGGCTGGTTTATTTGGGAGATAACAAACCCTGTCAAATTCTTAGAAAGGGAAGAATCAAGATTAAGTTATAGAATGGGAATAATTGGCTACTACAAGAGGTAAGGCACGTTCCAAGGCTGGGTAGGAATTTAATTTCAGTAGGGCAGCTAGCTGATGAAGGTTGCATTGTTACATTCGCTGATAAAAATTAGAAGGTTTCAAGAGGTGCCTTAATAGTAGCAAATGGTGTGAAAGTAGGCAACTTATATCTTTGTATAGGTCATACTGTTCCTTCTACTTTAGTTGTTGCAGAGAAAAAACAAACAGGTTCAGGAACAGTTGATGTGGGTTCGCAAGAAGAGACTAAAATAGTTATTGCAGGTTCTAGGACAACACTATGGCATAATAGACTTGGGCATATGAGTGAAAAAGGTATGAAGGTACTTCATTCTAAGAAAGATTTACCAGGTCTGAAATGTATTAATATGGATTTCTGTGAAAGTTGTGTGTATGGCAAACAGAAGAGAGTCAATTTTCTCAAGGATGGGAAGCAAAAGAAAGATGAAAAGTTGGAGCTTGTGCATACAGATGCATGGGGACCAACTCAGGTATCTTCTCTCGGTGGCTATCGGTATTATGTTACATTCATAGATGATGCAACTAGGAAGGTTTGGATTTATTTCCTTAGGTAGAAATCTGATGTATTTGAAACATTTAAGAAATGGAGAAGTTTGGTTGAGAATGAGACGAGTAAAAGATTAAAATGTCTCAGATCTGATAATGGTGGTGAGTATTATAGCAAAGAATTTGAGGATTATTGTTCCTTTAATGGAATTCATAGGCAGAAAATGGTTCTAGGGACTCCACAGGACAATGGAGTCGTTGAATGCATGAATAGGACAATAATGGAGCATGCAAGGACCATGAGATTGCATGTTGGGCTGCCTTTAAACATGTGGGTAGAGGCTGTCAACACCGCTGTATATTTAATTAATAGAGGTCCTTCAGTTCCTTTGGGTTGTGGCATTCTAGAGGAAGCATGGACAAGTAAGAAGGTGAGTTATTCTTTTCTCAAAACCTTCGAATGTGAAGCATTTGCACATGTAGATTCTAAAAATAGAACCAAGATGGATGCAAAATCAAAAAAATGTACCTTCATTGGATATGGAATTGATGAATTTGGTTATAGGCTTTGGGATTTTGAAAATCAGAAAATTATGAGAAGTAGGAATGTTGTATTCAATGAGAAGGTGTTGTACAAAGACCAGTTGTAGTAGCATGCGAAGAAAGAAAATGATTTTGTGGTGCTAGATGATACTCTAGATAATGATGTTCTAGTGGTTCCTCATGCTCCACAACAACAACAAGAAATACCACAAACTCCAGTGAATGTTAGATGGTCAACAAGACTAAGTAGACCTCCTGAAAGGTTTTCTCCCTCTTTGTATTCTATTTTTTTAACAGATGTTGGTGAATCAAAAGGGTATGATGAAGCTATGTAGGTGGATACAAATGTTCACTGGGAGCTTGCAATAAAAGAAGAAATGGACTCCTTGCTGAAAAATCAGACTTGGGAATTATGTAAGTTGTGTGCAAGTAAAAAGGCTTTACCAAACAAATGGGTTTATAGGATGAAAGAGGAAGATGGAGGTAAGAAAAGATTTAAAGCCAGGTTAGTTGTAAAAGGATTTGCATAGAAAAAAGTATTGATTTTGATGAGATTTTTTCTCCGGTTGTTAAGATGACTTCTATTCGTACTGTTTTAAGTATTGTGGCTACTGAAGATTTGCATTTGGAACAACTACATGTGAAAACTACCTTCTCCATGGTGATTTGGAGGAGGAGATATATATGGAATAGCCTCAATGATTTGAGGTCACAGGTAAGGAGAAACTGGTGTACAAATTGAAGAAGAGTTTGTATGGCTTGAAATAAGCACATCGACAATGGTACTTGAAGTTTGATAGTTTTATGGTTGAGAAAGGCTACAACCGGTGTAATTCTGATCATTATGTTTGTTTTAAGAGGTTAGTTAATGATAGCTACATTATTTTATGTTTATATGTTGATGACATGCTTGTAATAGGGTCTAACATGGATCACATAAGTGAGTTAAAACAACAGTTAGCACAATCATTTGCTATGAAGGATTTGGGGGTAGAAAAACAAATCCTTGGTATGAAAATTTGCAGAGATAGGAAGAACGAAAAATTGACTCTATCTCAGGCTGATTATGTTGAAAAGGTATTGCAGAGATTCCATATGGAGAATGCAAAAGTTGTCAGCACACCTTTGCCTAGTCATTTGAAATTGACTAAGGAGATGTGTCCAAAGACACAAGAGAAGGAAGAAAAAACGCCTAAGGTACCATATGCTTCAGCTGTAGGAAGTTTAATGTATGCCATGGTATGCACAAGACCAGATATTGCATATTTTATAGGAGTCGTAAGCAGATATATGAGTCATCCCAGATTGGAGCATTAGAATGCAGTAAAATAGATTCTCAGATATTTGAGAGGTACATCCAATAAACACTTATGTTTTGGGGGCTCTAATACAGATTTAGCAAGTTATGTAGACTCAGATTTGGTAGTGGATATTGATACCAAGCAGAGTACTACAGGTTATGTCTTTACTGTAGGTGGGACAACAATGAGTTGGATCTCACAGTTACAAAAGGTGGTTGCTTTATCCACCACAGAGGCAGAGTATGTAGCTGCAACAAAGGCAAGCAAGGAGATGATATGGCTATAATCTTTTATGGAAGAATTGGGCAAGCAACAAGCTAATAGTTATTTGTTTACGGATAGCCAGAGTGCCATACATCTTGCAAATAATTTTTCCTTGCATTCGATCGGTGTTGGATGATGGACAGTTACGGCTGGAAAAGATCCATACAGATGAAAATCCATCAGATATGTTTACAAAGGTAGTAACAAGGGAGAAGTTGAGCTCCTCTTCAGCTTCGGTTGGTCTTCAAGACTGAAACGCAATAAAATCAGAACAACAGAGTCCAAGGTGCTTATTTCCAATGGGAGCTATAGGGTCAGCAGTGTTATGATCAATCTCCAGGTGGGAGATGATATGGTGTGGAGTCTGATCAGTCTCCAAGTGGGAGATTGTTGTTATATGGAGCCTAATCAGACTCAGAGGTTAAATTTACCCCACTTTTATCAGCGCAGTTTTCCCCCAAATTATTTAGCGAGGTCAAGGGGCAACGCCCCTTGCGAGGGTTTGGGGGCAACACCCCCAAGACGAGGTCAAGGGGAAGCACCCCCAAGACAAGGTTAAGGGGCAGCACCCCTTGCAGGGTCTAGGGGAAGCACCCTTGGCGCGCTCCATGTCGTGATACAAGGTGGGGTCGAGGGGCAGTGCCCTCGAAACCTCAAATGAATTTTATTATTTTATAAAGGCGTCAAGAATTATTTTTCTATTGGCCGACATAAAAAACCCTATTTTTGTAACCAACATAAGGCTTGATAAAAGTGGCTAAGGGTTAGGGTTTCTATTGATGTATTGTATCATTTTACATCAGTATTGAGTTGCAAGGATTGCTAGTTGTAATTGGTTTGATTTACTGGATAATAATATTGGACTCTTTGTTGGTGGATGTAACCTAGTTTTGGGTGAACCATGTTAAAACTTGTCTCTCACTGTTATTATTTCTGTGTATTTCCATTCCTCTATTTAATCTTTATTTGCATTTAATTGATATCTTCTACATGCAATCCCTAACATTTTATCTGCATTTCTATTTTGTGCTGGCTTTTCTCATGTCCTTGCCATGAATTTGAAGCAATTAGAGTTCAAAATTTTATACACTTCAATTTCAAAACCTTGTGAATTTAAAGGTTTTGAAGGGTTTCATGTCTCTTGGAGGTACATGGATCAAGTCCTGAGCAAATTATTATATTTGAATACAATAAATATTGGTTAGTCATGGATAGAGGGTCCAAAAATAGGACTGTCCTATTGTGCAACCTTAGAGTAAACACAATGGAAAACACAAAGAATGTAGCAACAAATGAATATATATTGATTCAATATCATGAATAAGTACAATCTTCATATGTCGGCAACATGTAGACTATTATGGGCTCACAAGCTTGTCCTCTAACAGAATTACATAAAAGATATATCTTTGAAGTGCCTTCTGCAAATCCAATACTAAAGACTAAAAATTTTCTATCATATTCACTACTGTCCTAATGCATCTAATGAATATATATATCATCTCCTTGCTCAAGGAATGCTCTGTGTCAACCTTAAGAGGCTCCAAAACCTGATGATTGATGAAACGTATAGGTCAACCTTAATCATGAGGTATTGCTCCATAAATGGATGAAATGTGTTGTGATTCTCAATGAAGATCTATCTAGTCACATACTTCCTTGTGAGATGTTCTATTTGTCTCCACAAGTCACAGGAATGTTCTGCAAACCTTATATGCTCATATTAAATGTTGAATGCTCTGTTCTGTGAATTTTGATGATGTTCTAATAGCGATAACTCTCTGTGGACTTATGCAAACCTCATGAAATATGGATATGATGTAGATGACTTAGTGTGGAGTGTAAATATGGCTCTACAAACTAAGACATGATCATGCGGTAAAATGCAGTGAAAATGCTGAAACTAAAACTAACTGAAATGCAAGAAAAGAAATGTTTTTGGTCGATGCAAGATTGCCTTTCAACCTGTGATGCTCTTGCATCAGACACCCAGGGTTGTTTGAAAAGTGAGTCCCTCACTTTCCTAGGGCTAGAGGAAAACCAATGTGGTCTACCTCAGCCTGAGAAATCCATGATGAATCTTCCTCAAGTCTTCCTTTCCACTTAACCAGATACTCCTTATATTACTTGCCTCTAGTGTTGCGTCCAATTCTGCTATCCAAAATCTGCTCTATCTTCTTTGGTTATTGCTATGGTAACCAATCCTTCAATCCAACTTCAGTGCTATCACTTAATTATCCCTCATGATACTAATATAGATTTACAATGTTGAATATGGGTGATATACCAAATGCTTCCAGTAATTCCACTTCATATGCATTTCCTGAATCAAACTTCCTAATAATCCTACATGGCCCAAATTTTTTCATCTTTAGCTTGTTGTATGCCCCCACTCAAAATCTTTCCTTTCTGAGATATACCATGACTTCATCCCCAATAGAAAATTCCTTATGTCTCCTCTTTTCATCTGCTTGTTCCATGTAGTTTCTATTCATCTCTTCCAAATGCTTCCTGACCTAAATGTGTACTATTTCCATGTATCTAGTGTAGGAGTCTAGGACAACACTGAGAGGGGGGTGAATCAGTGTTGTATTAGTTTTCAAATCTTTTACAACTTTTTGCAAACTTTCTCTTACAGAACAAATAGAGAGGAATACATTAATGATTTGTGCACAAGATTAATAATAAAGGATGTGAACAAAACTTAATAAGAAAAGCACTAATATACACACATACATATGAAGACACCATGAAACTTAACACATGCTTTTCACGAGTGGAAAACCCTTCTGGGGTAGAAAAACCACTCAAAACTGCCTCACTAGCTTAAGCAAAAACCTCACAGGTCACAATGTTTAGAAGCACCAACTTCAAGGAGCACCAACCCCTAATACATTTAGAAGCACCAACTTCCAGGAGCACCAACCCCTAATGGATACTCAAATTAAAAATCAAGAACTCAGAGGGATTCTCTATTTCAATACAAATCACTTCTTCTTTCACATGTGTCTGTCATATGACCATTCTTCTCATCAACTCAAATCGCATACAGAACTTATCATCTAAATTTTATTTTCAAGAGGATATTCAAAATATATTCAACCCTAAATTCTGATCCACTCAACAACACACACATCAATCCACCTGTGAAGCCATTATATACAAGATGACTTTTCATATTTTGTCTTCTCTCCACAATTATTTCAATCCTTGATATTCTTGCATCTGCAAAAATGGTCTCTTCAAATTCTCTGTCCTGCAAATCAATTTTAGTGAGTATAAAGCCTTTCATATTCTGTAAAAGAAATTCAATGATCTTCAATATCTTATTTTTGCCCTCATATCTATAAATGCCTCTTCATATTCAATGACATTTCAACCTAAACAAATTTGTCTTCAATAAAATTCCTGCATAAAAAAATCTTCAATATTGCCCCTGTCAAAAACAATTTCTTTCAAAAAAAAAACTTTTCATATATCTCTTTTCAATAAAATCATTTTGCCTGTGCAAATTCAATCTGCAAAAATAACTCCACCAATTTGTCAATCAAACTTCTTTGCAATAAAATCATCTGACATTTCTTTTTCAAGATCTCATAAAAAAATGTCTTCAAAAACCATTTTGTTCTCCAAACAAATTCATCATCTTCTCAAAAATATAATCACTCTGCATCTTTTTATATTCTCTGTAAAAAAAGTGAAGTATGATCCTCATGAGGCCCTCTGAAAAAAAAAATCTTCCAATAAAATCATCCCATAAAAAGACATTCCTCTCAAAATCAATCTCCAATTCTCCATAAATATTTACCTTACAAAATCTCCTCAAAAATCCTAATGTCATCTCTTGGGGTTGTTAAATTAGAAAAAACAATTTCTAATTTAAGAAATGCTTATCACCATAAAAGCCATTCGATAGTCTTTTAAAAAAAGACTCACCATTTTAAAAGTCAAAAAGACATGGATATAGGCCGATAAAAGTGAGGTTTAATATTTAGAAAGAGCCATAAAAAAGACTTAAGGAAATCTTCAAAAAGGCTGATAGAGATAAAAGCTTGGATTTTAATGCATATTTGAATGTAAAGAAAAACATAAGGAGGCCAATAAAGTTTCCAACTCACAAACTTTATTTGAAGACCGCTGCAATAATAAGAGGACTGGTGGCATATATGAGAAGAGAACCCTCTACACGGTCACACTTAAGTGATATGACTTGCTATCAAAGGTCAACAAAAATTAAAACATAAATAGCATTTGATATATGACGGGCAGTGAATGTTAAGAAAAAGAGATATATAGAATAGGATTTGGGTTTTAAAAAACATTAGAATATTGACATTAAAAGATGATAAGTCAAATAACAATTTTCAACAAATGAAAAATCTTAACTACCTGGCAGAGGAAAAATAACAAATAGGACCTTTTAATGACTTGGGAAACCAACCTTGAGAGGTTTTATACTTGGAAAAAGAAGTTCTTTTAGGGATTTTTGAACAATGTTTTAACTAATCAAAAAGATAACATCCTTACTGCCATCTTCTCATAAGCAACCAACAACATCAATACCTTTGTATACCAACAACTGATATCATCAACCTTGTCAAGAACCTAATGAATAATGAAGACCACTCCTAAAACATGCCTACCAAGAATATGCCATTTCCACTGATAAATCATGACATTGTGAAGACCAACCGATTGTATGAACCAAGTAAACCATGAATGAATAACACATCTCTCCATATTTGCATAACCATGCATGATGAGCATTATCTAGAGCATTAAGATAGAAATCATTAAGGTACACTATAATAGCAAAACAACCTTGTCTTGAGCACAACCTGTGACCTTTAAGTTCACATCATGTGTATGACATCACGTTTCCAAGCTTATGATTAATGACATCCTGAAACATGAAGAAACTCTTGCCATCAATAATACATTACATCAAACCAACTCCACATTTCTGTGAGCTGCACAACTATCTCATCCTGAAGTCTTGCAACAACTATGGCAACTTTACATCAACAACTGAACACACTTTTGACATCAATGACAACCTGTCACCATCATCTAGCAAATTCTTCTACTTCTACTCTCCTTTTGTTATCCATACTGATGTCTCTTACCTCTACAACTCCTCTAGGTTGTACTCCAGTCATAACTTCAAATGGTGTCTTCCCTGTACTTCTACTCACTGAGTTATTGTATGCAAACTCTACTTGCAATAGAATTATATCTCAATTTCTTGTCTTATCTCCTACTAAGCATCTCAACAAGTTACCCAAAGTCCTATTCACCACTTTTGTTTGTCCATCTATTTGTGGGTAAAATGTTGAATTGAATTTTAGGTTTATCTTCATCTTCTTCCATAGTGTCCTCCAAAACTATCCTATGAATCTTGTACACCTATCTAAAATTATACTCTTTGGTAATCCATGCAATATCACAATCTCCTTGAAAAATAGGTCAACAACATGTACAACATCATTCGTCTTCTTACAAGGAATGAAATGTGCCATCTTTGAAAATTTGTCTACTACTACAAATATGAAATCATGTCCTCTATGTGTTCTTGGTAAACCTAATATGAAATCCATGCTTATATCTTCCCAAGGTCTCTCCAGTATTGTCAAAGGTTTGTATAATCCAGTATTCTAACTAACTCCTTTTTCAACTTGATAAACTCTACCATTTTGAACACACTTCCTTACATCCTTATATATCTGAGGCCAAAAACAATGTTCATTCACCAAATCTATTGTCTTATCAATACCAAAATGTCTGGCTAATCCACCACTATGCTTCTCTTTGATCAAGTTCTCTCTCATTGAGCTCCTAGGAATATACAATTGGTTCCATTTGAACAAAATATCCTCCTGAATGAAATAATCCAACCACTTTCTTCTATCGGTCACAATAGGTTCTCTACATTCTTTCCATGCTTTTGCAAAATCAAGATCATCCTCATATAGGTGCTTAAGTTCTTCAAAACCTAGTACTTATACCCTCATCTTTGTCAACAAGTTCCTTCTTCTACTTAATGCATCTACAACTTTGTTTGACTTTCCACTCCAATGCTTCAATACAAATGTGTAACTCTACATGAAATTAACCCATCTCATGTGTCTCTAATTCAACTTACCTTGATTGTTCAAATACTGCAAAGCTTGATGGTTAATGTACAACACAAATTATTTTGGCAACAAATAATGTCTCCACTTCTTCAAGGCTTGAATTATGGCATAAATATCCTGACCATAAACTGAATATATCCTCCTTGCATCATTCAACTTCTCACTAGAATATGCTACTGGGCTCCCTTCCTGACTTAACACTACTCCTATTACATTCCCACTGACATCACAATCTACTTGAAATACTTTGTCAAAATATGGTAACGCTAACACTGGTTGTTATGTCACCTTTTGTTTCAACAATTCATAACTCTTATGTGGTCCCGATGTCCACTTAAAATCCTTCTAGTCACCCCTCATTGTCTTTGTCATTAGTGTGGATATAATTCTAAAATTTCTAATGAACTTCTGGTAGAAACTTGCTAGTCCATGAAAATATCTTACCTCTCCAACATTCACGAGTGTTGGCCATTCAACAATTGCTTTGATTTCTCTGGGTCCATCTTCAATCCTTCCATAGAAATCACAAAGCCCAAGTATACTAGTTCTCTCTTCATGAAACTACATTTCTTGATGTTAATCAACAACTTCTCTTATCTATGCGGTGTGGAAAAATGGCAAGTGTTGGGAAGGAAGAGCAGGTGGGAAAGGTTTTTTTGAAAAATGGTAATGGTAAAAGTGCAGGGAAGGTGGTAGCAGGTGCAGGTAAGGTGGAAGGTGCGAAGTTGGTTTCTGGTGGTCTTGCTAATGGTAGCCTGACTATTGGTGATAGTGTTGCAGACGAAGAAGGTTCTGAAGAGGGCCCAGTTGTCAATGGATCTTCTAGAGATTTTGAGGGTTATCCTTCCTCCTTGGAAGTAGAGATTAGACCTCTTGACCCCAAGGGTACATCAGGGGTGGTGTCCCCCACGAAGGCTAAGGTGGACGTCCCTAAGACGGCCAAACTGGAGGTGGACTTCTTTAACCCATGGAAATCACTTTTTAGGTCTCAGCCTAAAGGGAAAAGCTCTGCCCTACCTTTGTTCTGCTCCTCCGAACCAGGTTTAGGTGAGTTCTCTTTATCGGTTCCTAATAGTGTGGCAGATAGTGGTATCTCTCGTATGGATTTATCATTGGTTGGTAAGTTTTTGGGTCCCAGACCTAATATTGAAATTGTGAGATCTTGGGCTTGCCAGAAATGGGCCCTGAAAGGGCAAGTTGACATAGCATCTTTTCAAAAGGGGTTCTTCTCCTTTTCCTTCTCAAGTGAAGAAGATCTACTATGCACCATGGCTAGGGGCCCATGGGTTATTAGGAACTCTATGCTAGCTTTAAGAAGGTGGGAACCTAACTTTGATGCAACAAACACTACCTTCAACGTAGCCCCTGTTTGGGTAAGATTCCCAGGGCTGCCAATGGAGTTTTAGGATGAAGAAGTTTTTCAGGGTTTGGCTAGCGCTTTTGGTAGCCTGCTTACAGTTGACCCAATCACTATATCAAGGAAAAGACTAGTTTATGCTAGGATTTGTGTGTTGGTGAACCAAACCATGAACCTGCCTTCACCCATCAATATCAACTCTAAACTTGGTGTCTGGGAGCAAGTTAAGTTTGAATCAATTCCTTTTGCATGTTTTCTCTACAAAAAGACAGGCCACTGGGTGAAAAATTGTCCTGCTAAGAAAGGAAGAACTAATCAAAAGGTTTAGAAAGAAAAGAAAAAAATAACAAGGGGAAAACCCAAAACCAGAATGAGGAAGCCATAAAGGAGGATTCTCCTATCAAAACTGTAGTTATCTCATCCCAAGAGCAGCTAGCGATTATCTTGTTTGTCCCAAGGAGCGAGGAATAACTTGTTCCAATGTTAGGATCTCTGGAACATACCCTGATCATTTATAATAATGATGACCCCCTTGCTCCTAAGGGAGAGGGTAATTTTCTCTATTCTTCCAAGCAACTCATGGAGTTTTCTGATGATAGTTCAATGGAGGAAATGCCCTTTGTGGAGGTCAAGGGAAGAAAGAAGAAAAAACCTGCTACCCCACCCCATAGCAGTGTAGCAACCAAGAGCTCTTCCAAGGCTGATTTTGGAACAGAAAAGAGGAGGCCAGGGAGACCTTCTACCAGTGCTATTAGAGAAAGAGATAGTAAGAAGGAGATAACAGGAGGGATGCAAAAAACCCTCATGGACTTGTGCTCTAAGAGCACAAACTCTGGATTACAATGAAGATCCTTTCTTGGAATATCACAGGGTTAAATAACAGTCACAAACATGACCTCCTATCTAACTTAATCCAAGATCTTAACCTAGATATTCTGCTTATTCAAGAAAGCAAGATGCAGACTGATAAACTAGACTTAATCAAGAACATATTCTTTGTTGAGTGTGGCCTTCAAGAAAATAACTCTGAGGGTGCCTCTGGTGGGGTGACCACTCTTTGGAACCCTAAATTGATTACTGGATACCCTATTTTGGTGGACTCCAACCAGGTTGTAACCAAGTTTGTTCATAAAAAAGATGATACTGGATGGGTTGTCTCAAACATCTATGCCCCTAATAACAAGAATGTCAAAAAGAAACTTTGGCAAAGACTTGGGGATTTTAGAAGGATGAATCCTGAGTCTAAATGGCTTGTCATGGGAGACTTCAATTTAGCGCTCAGAGATGATGAGAAAATGGGAGGGTCTCAAGCACCCCTAGACTCCAGAATGGATCTGATGGACTTTGTAAATGATGAAGCTTTGTTAGATCTGGAACTTAAGGGAGCCAGGTTCACTTGGTCTAACCAAAGAATTGGGGATAATCTCATCCAAGTTAGATTGGATAGGGCCCTCATCTCCTTGAATTGGCTTGATTCTTACTCCTGTAACTTATCTTCTCTCACCAGATTAGGATCTGACTACTTCTCGATTGTTCTCTCAGCGGACAAAATGAGCAAGAGGAAGAAATTTTCCTTCAGATTCGAAAAGATGTGGGTACGTCACCCAGAGTTAAAAGAAAAGATCAGAGAATGGTGGAACATTGAGGTGGAAGGTACTACCATGTACAGGTTGGCCAAGAAGTTGCATAACATCAAGAGTAATGTGCAAAAATGGAATAGATCTTCCTTTGGTCAAATCTTTAAGGAGAAGGAGATTGTGAAAGGTGAGTTGAATATGGTTCAGGGAGAAATACAAAAAGAAGGTATGACTCAAGAAACCAGGGAGGTAGAGATTGACCTCCTCAATACCCTCCACAAGATTGTCACTAGGGAGGAATACTTTTGGAAACAAAGATCTAGAGTTATCTGGCTGAAGAGTGGAGATCGTAACTCAAAATTTTTCTACTTGACTATTTTGAAGAACAAAGCGGCTAACATTATCAAGGAAATCTCTTTGAAAGATAGGATTATCTTAGACAAAGTTGAAATTTAGAAGGAAGCTAAGCTTTTCTTCTCCTCTCTACTCAATGAAGAAGGACCTTTGGATCTTAATATGGAAAACACTTTGCTTCAGGTTATTCCCAATGTGGTGGATGACAACGACAACAAGATGATGACCAAAATCCCTTCTGAGGAAGAAATCAAAGGTGATGTCTTCTCCTTTGAAGGTAATAAGGCTCATGGACCTAATGGCTTCCCCCATTTATTTTTCCAAACCTTTTGGGAGATTGTGGCCAAAGACACTTGCAATGCAACTAAAGAATTTTTTGGAAGCAAAAGGCTGCTTAAGGAACTTAATTCCATCTTTCTTGTCCTCATCTCGAAGAAGACTAGTGCTAACACCTTTGCTGATTTTTGACCCATCAGTCTATGCAATTCAATCTTCAAGATTATCTTGAAGGTGATGGCTTGTAGACTCCAAGTCCTTCTCTCGCGTTTGATTTCTATGCAGCAGAGTGGTTTTGTTTCGAGAAGACAAATTCTTGACTCTATCATTTCGGTTCAGGAGAACATTCACTCCCTGGGTATGGACAAAAAGGAGGGATTCCTTCTTAAGCTTGACCTCATGAAAGCTTATGATAGAGTTGACTGGAAATTTATTACCAGTGTTTTGAGGAAGTTCAGTTTCAATGAGAATTCCCTTCAACTTCTCTGGCAACTTTTCCTTACTCCTAAGTTCTCTATCCTTGTCAATGGTTCTTCGTCGGGCTTCTTTGTTAGTTCTAGAGAGTTAAGGCTAGGGGATCCTATCTCACCTTTCTTGTTTATTATCATGGTGGAAGTCCTGGGCAGAAACATCCAAAGTGAGGTTCTTCAAGGGAGGTTCAAAGGTCTCTATCCTTCCTCGCTTGGACCCCCCTGTTCTCACCAAAAATTTGTCGATGATACTATCATTATGGGTGAAGCCTCTGTCAAGGAAGTGCACAAGGTGAGGAGTATTCTACAAAATTATAAAGAGGCTTTGGGTTAGAAGATCAGCCTGCCTAAGAGTTCAATTTTCTTCTTCAACACTCTGGAACCCAAGCAACAAAAGATAGATCGCATTTTGCAATGCAAAGTTGATTCTCTTCCTTCCATCTATCTCAGATTACCTCTTTTTGAGAAAAGGATCCCTGACTCCTTCTGGCAGAGTATGGTTAACAAATTTCATTCCAAACTTGTGGGTTGGAAGGGAGCAACCTTGAGCCAGGTGGGCAAAATTTAGTTGATAAAAGCTTCCCTCCAAAATCTGCCTATTTATTCTATGTCCATGTTTAAAATTCCTGCCAAAATTAGAGATAGAATTGAACAAATCCAAAAAAGGTTTCTCTGGTTTGGAACTGAGGAGAAGAAGAGAATCCCGTTAGTCACTTGGGATTCAGTTTGCAAGCCTAAAAGATTTGGGGGCCTTGGTCTGAGAAAACTTAAGGACTTCAACTCTGCTCTCTTGGCAGCCAATGCCTAGCGCTTAATGACAGAGAAGAAGGAATGGACAGAAATTGTGAACAAAAAAAATCTACGTGGCTTCAGTAACTTCAGGGAAGCACTGGATTGTCCTAACCTACTAGAGGGTTCTAAAATCTAGAAAAACATCTCTCAGTTTAGGGAAATTATCAGAAAAGGCTCTTTTTGGAAGATAGGGGATGGTAGCAAGGTGGATTTTTGGAAGGATCGGTGGTTTGGGGATACCCCTCTTAGCATGTAGGAATGGGCGAGCCATTATGAAGATATTTGCACATACACATGTGGCTCGAAGGTTAGAGATTACATAACTGAAGGGAGATGGAAAAACTTCTTGACTGATAGGCACATGGTAGAGTTCCAAACCAGGTTGAAAGTTTTTTATATCCCCCTTGGATGGAAAGAGGACCAACAAATATGGCAGACCACTTTGTCAGGGCAATACTCTATGGCTTCTGCATTCAAAGAACTTACTCTTATAGTGAATGATCCTCCCTTTTGGGCTAGATTGTGGGATGACAAACTTATTCCCAAAATCAATATCTTCTTTTGGATACTAGCTCAAGATAGGGTGCTTACGTCTGATAACCTGTGTAAAAGGGGCTTCTCGCTTGTCAACAGATGCCCCTTATGCCTCAAGAATTTGAAAGACTCCTTCCATTTGCTTCTCTCCTGCCCTTTTTCTCTTGAGCTCTAGAACAAGGTTCTTTCCTTATGGAACCTCAATTGGACCTTCCCTAACTCCACCAAGGAGCTGGTCTCTCAATGGACTTACCCTGTCTCTAAGCCTACCCTTAGTTTCCTCTAGTCCCTGAGTATCCCTCACATTGCTTGGAGCCTTTGGAAGGAGAGGAATAATAGAGTCTTTAGAGATAACAACTTAACTCCTAAAAACTTGTTTTATTATAAAGTGGTCAGGAGCATCGAAGGAGAATTTCAAAGTCAGGATTGAAGAACAACTATCTCATGCTAAAAGAATAGAGGTTTCTCAGATGGACAGTGACATTTTTAAGAATTGGGACATCACTAAAGACATTTCTATACCCTTTAAAAAAATGAAACATTCCAGAGGGAAAGTGGTTTGGAAATTGCCTCCAAAAGGGTGGATCAAAATCAACTTTGATGGGGTGGCAAAAGGGAATCCTGGAGCTGCTAGTAGTGGGCGAGTGATGAGAGACAATCTTGGTAGGTTCATAGTGGTAGTGGCACTCCCTCTGGGTACCCAGACAAACCACTATGCCGAAGTTGTGGCTGCCTATCACACTATTGCTCTGGCGCATGCTAAGGGTCATAGAAAAGTTTCGGTGGAGGGTGACTCTAATAACATCATAAACTACCTAAAGAACACCACTAAACCAAGTTGGTCTATAGCAACACTAATTGAATATGCTATCATGTTGTTGGGAACCTTTGAAGCTACCCACATATCACACATATACTGCGAGGGCAACAAGGTGGCGGATGTTTTTGCCAACCTAGGGGTTAATAGCCATTCTAAATGTATATGGGATGAAATGAATTTAATCCTGAGCAATGTTAAAGAGTTGATTTCCAATTATTGTTCCCATGGTACGAAGCTTGAGATTCATTAAAAAGATCATCATGATCTCGAAGGGTTCGAAGGCCTCTTCTCTCCAGATAGATCAGCTCACACGGATTATGGGTTGGAAAAATAAGTTTGTTATGCTCCTTCTCATTCTTGTCTTCATTTCGGTCTGTAGAGAGTGTGGTTTTATCAAGAAACAAAATTCTAGCATGTGGGGAGATAGGAACAGGGTTGAACCATCATCTTGCGAGGGGACTAGGTAGAAACAAAAGGTCTGGAATATCATGGAGGCTGGGGGGTTCAATCCGTTTATGGAAAAACTTCATGGAGCTGACCCTAATGTGACTATTCTGTTTGTCAAAGGCTACAAGAATAAGAAGGTCACGGTGTATGGATGGGAATTAGCCATCATTGAGGACCTTATTGCCATGGTTACGGAGCTATCCACCAGAGGGAAGAAATTCTTCTGCGAGAGTAAACAAAGTGATGAAGCCCTTAACAATTTCTTCAAAGGCAATGAAAGGGACAAGCTGGTTAAGATGCAGCTGAGCCAAGGTGGTTGAAGTGATTATGAGATATGTTATGCTGGACGGGAGGTATATAGCCATTTACAGCTACCACTTCAACCTGCTCAATCACTTTTGCCATGGTATGTTTGTTTCTTTCCCCTTCTACCTGCTTTCTTCTCTAGAGTTTGGTATAAAGGAAAACAACAAAAACCCTAAGCTCTTTGTTCTGCATGAGAGTCTCATTTTACTTATCATGGAACACATGAAGAGTAACACTCCCAAAAAAGGGCTAAAAGAAAAATACAGTGCTAAGAAAAAGGGTTGTGTCGTGTCGAGTGAGGAGGAGAACCAATTGGATGATGAGGAGTGGAGAATGGAAGATGAAGAGGAGGAAAGTGAAGCAGAGTCCTCTAAAAAGAGGAGAACTCAAAAAAGGGAAGTTAACATCTCTTGGTCCGATGGGTTTAACATGAGTGATGATTTAGACACCTATGTCAAGGAGATAATAGACAAGAAGGCAACGCCACTGAGAAGGATCCCCACTTCTATGAAGAAAGGCAAAAAACCTATTGAGAAAGAAAGTGATGATGAGGGGGATTTTCTAGGTTCTAGTTTTGTCTCTCAGAAACAGGGGACCATTCGGGTAAAAGCAAGAAGTTGGGTCCACATATAGGGGAAGTGTCATGCAAAAAACAAATCCTAATAGGAACGGGTACCTATTTTAAAGAAAACGGGTACCCGTTTAGGAACAAGCACCCGAGCCTAGAATGGGTACCTATTTTGTTTTATAGAATGGGTACCCATTTTGTTTTTTATTATTTTTAGAAACTTGTACCCATTTTTTTTTTTATTATTTTTTAGAATAGGTACCCGTTTTGTTTTCTATTGTTTTTTAGAACGGGTACCCATTTCTAAAATTTTTAATTTCACACCCATGCTTTTGGTTTGGTTTTAGGCTCGAGAAAGGCATGGGTAGCTAACCTTGAGCCTTAGACTTGCAAGTATTTGTCTAAGTATAGAACAAGAGGAAAGACTGACTTTACCTATATGGCTGATGACATTTTTTTTTTATTTTTTTATGAAATTAAAACCCATTATAGATGACAATGTCTAGTTTTCAAATATATAAATTTTTTTTACTAGACTTATTTTTCTATTTATTATTTAATTTATGAGAAAACTGGTCCAAAAACTTGAAATGACAAGTGTTTGTATTTTTTTAATAACTTTTAATTTTTAAAGTCTTTTAAAAAAAAATTATATGTCATCAATCTACACATTATTCTTTACACAATGAAAAACAAATTATGTTGGCCGTACATGAGGGGTTTTCAAAAACAACAATTAGGGCCAAAAAAAAATTAATTAAAAAAAAATATTTAGAAAAAAATTATAAATAAATATCCTCATCAATCTTCACTATACTACACATCTTTCCCCAAAAGGATTTAGAAAAATACTTTTATTTAAGTCAAATTATGTTGGTCGTACACATTCATGGTATGGTTAAAAAAAGTCTTTTAAACAGTGGTTTTTAGAAATGCCTATTGAAAATCAATTTGTATCATTTGGGTATTAAGATTAATTACATATTTGGAAACTAGACTCCGAGTGCTACATTTCATATTACTAACTTTTTTTAAGATTCAATCTTTAAGTGCCTCAAATGTTTAGGTCAAATGTGACAAATTCTGAAAATCAGGGAAAACACTTCCACTTTTTGGCCAAAAAGTGGACCCAACTTCTTGCACTAACCCAATCTAAAGCAGAGGAAATGGGATAAGTCATCTGAGAAGGGAGTTGAGAGTGCAGTGAAAATCCAAGGCAAGACCATGGATATCCCTGACCCTAGAGTTGGCCTCAAATTTCTTGAGATCAATTATCCTTCGAGCAACCTTCCCGAGGATTTTGATGACCTGCTGGCCCAGGCTAAAAATAAAGACCAAGTTGAGGAGGTGTTTGAACTGGTTAATATGCTGTTAACTCACAACATAAAATGACAAAATGGTTCTTCCTTGAAATTAACAGAATCAATATCAAGCTCTAACTGATGTAGGAAAGCTTGGGGAGAGGTAACAACACTACTGCTGAACAGGACACTTTAATTTACAAAAACTGGGAGGCTATTCCTAAAATGGAGGAAATGGACTATGAACTGATCAGGATAAGAGAATAATTTAACACTAGGATCCTGTACCTAGATGAGAAACTCATGGAGGCGAACAAAAATTTAGAAAAACTCATGAACATAAGCAAAATTTTGATACAAAATAACCTTAATGGGATGAGAATGCTTACCGAGAAGCTGAAAGAGCTTAGGAAAGAGAAGTTTAAGGATTTTAGAGCTGAGGATTTCATGAATGTTGAAGATTTGAGTGTTTAGGACAAGGGTGAAGGCACTAAAAGTACTGGTAAATAGGTGGCTACTGAGGACTCTGGTGGACCCTCGACCCGAACAAGGGGGAGCAAAAAGAAACAGTTTGAAGCTGAAAAAAGGAGCTCATTGACTTTGCCAAAATGCATGAGTCATTTTATGAATAGGAATTAGAGGCAATTGAGGCACTCAAGAAAATGAACTAGTTTAGTTTGGTCTATTCTCTTTTTTACTACGCTTTATATGCTTTAGTAGTTGTGGTAGCTTATGGTTGGCTATCGGTTGGCTTTCTACTTTTGGTTTGCGTCATTTTGTAAAGGGTTTCAAGGTCCCCTTAAAAACCTATTTGACCATATTAATCAAAAACAACTTATCTTCTCTTAACCTCTAAAATACTTGTCTAATATGCCACAAATGTTCTTCCTTGGTTCTACTGAAAATAAAAATATCATCCAAGTAGACAATAACAAACTCACCCAAGAATTTCTTCAAAACCTCATTCATCAACCTTATTAAAGTACTTGGTGCATTAATTAATCTAAAAGGCATGACTAACTGCTCATACAATCCTTCATTTGTCTTGAATGCAATCTTCCACTCATCTCCTTCTCTAATTCTAATATGATGGTATCCACTCTTTAGGTCAATCTTTGTGAAATATTTTGCTCCGCTCAAATAATCCATGGTGTCATCCATCCTTGGCAATGGAAATCTATACTTGACTATGATCTTATTGATTGATCTTGAGTCTGTGCACATCCTCCATTGTGCTAGTACTGGCAGCACCGCACATGGGCTTAAACTTTCTCTAATCAATCCTTTCCTCAACATCTTATGTATTTGTCTATTTAGCTCAACATTTTCAGCTGGTGTCATCCTATGTGACACTTTGTTTGGAAAAATAACTCCAAGTATGACGTCCATATGATGACTGATACTCCAGATTGGTGGCAAACCTTCTTGCACATGTTCTCTGATATAATATCTTGGTATTCTATCAATAATTTGGTTATTTCCTCCTGCGGCGGTTCCTCTTCTTTTGTGGTAGTGGTTTTTGCACTTTAGGTTCTACACTTCTTTGGAATCAATACAAAACACATGTTCTCATGTCTCAATCCATTCAAAAATTTCTTTCCATCCACTAAACAAATTCTAGCATTGTCGCATACTTCACTTTTGCTCTCCTCTTCTTCTAAAGGTATCAAGATATGTCTTTTCCCATTTGATGTTATAGTATAGGTATTCTTCCTCCCATCATGTATTGCCTTTCTATCATATTGCCATAGTAGATTCCCAATAATATATGACATACATCCATCAGATAATATCAAACAATGCCTCATCATTATAAGATCCTATATGAAATTTCACCAAACATTGTTCACTTACTAGTACCTTGTGCTCATCTTGAATCCATGTTATCTTGTAGGGCTTCAGATGTTTCAACCTCTCCAGATTTAGATTCCTTGCCATTTCTTCTAAAACCAAATTATTTGTACTACCACTGCCAATGATAACCTTGCAACATTTACCTCCTGATTTGCATCTTGTCCGGAACTAACTTTTCCTTTGCGCTAGCTCCTCAATTGTTTCTTCTTATAACAAAGCTCTCCTCGTGACTATTGATTCACCCTTCTCCAATTTCCCCACTAAACTAGGTGATCCAACTGGTTCTTCCTCCACATATGTTGTTCTTGCACTATTCTCTATGTATGTAAATCTATGGCCAAAGTAATGCATCTGTCTCTGCATGCATTAGTCAGTTCACTATGCTCTAGATGGTATAATGCTTCTAGTAGTGTCATACATAGTTAGAGTGGATCTATAGTTGTGTGATTGTGAAGTATTATGAAGGACACAACACTAGATACTCAGATGGGAAACCTAATGGTTCCTTATATCTATTCCCTTTATAAAGGGTAGGGCCGCTTCCAAGAAGGAAGTTGTGCAGGGGATCACCGATCTATGGTTGGAGAAAAAGCACTTAGGTGATGCTCTCCTTCCTAAGTAGAAGACAAGCTGAGACTTATGAACACAGATGTCAAAGTTCCAGATATAATACATTCTTTCATATGAGTTGATGGTCAAATATTATGTGTAAACTTATCATTGATGCTATGAGAAAAACATTGTAAATGCATAGTGAAAGGAATTCACTAGTATGTTATCTTTGGAATTGTTGTAAATTTTAGTTTTGAAATATCCAAAAAAATATGCATATTGATTTTTGTTTATGATATTGATTATCACTTTGCCTAACTATGATTTTGTTAATCATGACCATATACTTAATGGTAATTAAGTTGGTTAATTTTGGGTAATAAGAATTGGCATGTTACATATGGTATCAGAGCTATTGGGTTCAATACATGGACCTATGAGCTCACTACATAAAATTTTCCTCTGACATTAACAGTTGCTAATGATTGGATGTTATTATGCCAAAATGGTAAGAATAAGAACAACACCTAGGAAGAAGGTAATGGGAAATGGACGTTTCCTTAAGGATATGAGGGAGCATGCCTCAAGAATGAAAAGCCTTGAACAATCTGGTTGCTTGAGAGGTGTATGGTTGGTTGATGATGAAACTTTCGTTGATGCTATTAAACCCATCAATCGGGAGAAGGAGAAAGTGGTTACAGCTACTACTCCTATCTCTAAAAATGAATCAGTGAAACCCTTTGCACCTAAAGAACCAATCTTGGAAAGTGATCTTAAGGATCGTATAGTTACTTGGGAGGTTGTGGATGAGTACCTACAAATACGTCCACCTCCTAAGTTTGATTTGGTAAACCTCAAGGATGAGGAAAAACTTGGGAAGATATCCCAATTTGAAAGTGACTTGCAGTTGCAAGATGTAAATGAAAATTGTAAGAATTGATGGATTATATGTAATCTGTTGAAACTATAATGCAATTTTGAATTTTGGAAAACCTTTCCTTTCTTGTTAAGATTGCATGAATGAGAATGGATTTACATTTATGAATGGATTCAATAGTATGAAAAACTAATTGAATGATTAATCTGCAAACTTCAGGAGAAGTAGATTGCAGCATGGTTTAGACAAGAACCAATATGAGAGATAGCCAGGAAGAAGGGCAACCTTCAAGCCACTAATTCTAAACTCAACCAGATCCTTTCTATGCTCCATGAGATGAGAGCCAGAATTGGAACTCTCGAGTAGGAGGTTAGGGGTCAGCATGGACCCATGCGAGAAGCCTATCACAACGGTGATGATGAGGAACATCATGAGGATACCACCCAAAATGAATGTGGAGATAATAACTCCGAAGCAAGACATGAAGAGGATAGAAGAAGCCACTTGGATTTGGAATTATCCAGAGACATGAAAAAATTTACACCTCCCAAGTTTGATGGGGCTATAAGCGGAGATGCCATGGAGGCATGGCTTACATAAATGGAGAAATACTTTGAAATAAGAAAATATTCTGAAATCACCAAAGTGGTATGGGGAGCATACCAATTGGCAAGTGAAGCATCCACTTGGTGGATGAATAAGAAAATGGAGTTAAAATTGAGATCCACGAGTCTAACCTGGTAAAGGTTTGTGGAACTCTTTAGGCAAATATGGTTGCATCTGTAAATTATAACCAAAAGCTTATAGATTTTCAAAATCTAAGATAAGGTGATTTAACTGTGAATGAGTATTGGGAAAAGTTCACTCACCTACTTAAGTATGTTCTGCAATATTAGCAGGATGAGAGGTTTTACATCCGAAAGTTTATTATCCCAGATTGGGGGTGAAGTTGATGTGTATGGTCCCACTTCAATGGACCAAGTTTATGAGAAAGCTATCAAACATGAACAAAAATTGAAATCTATGTCTACTTATAGGGAAAGGAACCAAAACAGGTACAATTGGTCCCAATTCTCTCAATCTTTTAAGAAAAAGGGCAAAAAGCAGGACTTTACTAAGAAAAATGATAAAGGGTCCAAGAACAAGCAAAATGAATCCAAGGGTGAAAAGAAGGGCAATAATAACTCTAAGAAAAATGGAGATAATTCTGGGAAGCCTCATGAAAGGCGAGGACCCATGGGAGGGTGTTATACGTGTGGTGATCATTATGCCAATCAATGTCCTAATAAGACACAGGGAACTCAGCCACAATGAAATCCTTTACCCTCTCAATAGGCAGCATTTCAACAATACATACATGCATCCCTGGATAATAGGCAAGCTGAATATCAAATCACTCCTATTGAAACTACAGGTATTTTATCTAGTTTTATAATTACAATTTTGATAAATACTGGTGTAACAGAATGTTTTATTTCCCCTAAAGTTTTAAGTAAAATTGCTAGAAAAGCTAGATACATGGCAAATACTAGGGCAGTTGAATATGCAAATCATACCAAAGCTCGGGTAGAGCAATGATTGTTTGAGGCTAAGGTTGAACTTCCAAGTTTCTCCACTAAAGTTAACCTTTATGTAGCCCCATTAGGCTCATATGATGTTATCCTTGGGATTAATTGGTTATGGAGACATCGGGCTAAAGTGGATTATTATGCCAAAATAATAGAATGTCTAGATGACCTCGGGAATAAAGTCCTTATGCAAGGTAACCCAAGAGAGGTTAAACTGAGACAAATCTCTATCCTACAAATGAAAAGAGCTCAAAGAAAAGGATGTCAGCTCTTTGTTGTTAAAATGGAAGAAATATAGTCTTAAGGAAACTAATTTCCAAGATGATTTAATGTTTTATGAATCTCAGAAACTCTAAGGAGTTGAGAAGAGGGAGTCCATAGATCAGGAAAGATCAGATATGGATAGGTACCCTTTTCTTAGAGATTTTGAGGATGTGTTTCTGGATGAGCTACTGGGATTACCTCCTAAAAGAGATTTTGATTTCTCTATAGATATAATTCCAGGTTCAGAACCTATATCTAAAACTCCATACAAAATGACCACAACTGAGTTAATGGAGCTAAAAGCTTAATTGCAAGAATCGCTCGATAAAGGATTGATAAGACCTAGTGTATCAGCCTAGGGAGTGCCAATAATTTTTGTGAAAATGAAGGATGGTACATTGTGGTTATGTATTGATTACCGCATGCTAAATAAAGCAACAATAAATAACAAGTATTCATTGCCCCGCATTGATAATCTCTTTGATCAAATGCGAGGGGCAACTGTGTTTTCTAAGATCGATCTTCGATCCAAGTACCATCAATTACGGCTTAAAGATGAGGATATTCACAAAACAACCTTTAGAACAAGGTATGAGCATTACAAATTTACTGCCCTTCCCTTTGTATCACCTGCAATGTTTATGAACTTAATGAACATTGTGTTCAGAAACTGCTTGGACAAGTTTGTCCTTATTTTCCTTGATGATATCCTAATCTACTCTAAGAATGAGGAAGAACACCTCCAATATTTCAAGATTGTTCTTCAGAGGCTAAGAGAGTATAAATTGTATGACAAGCTCTTTCTTTCAAAAGGAAGTGCAGTATTGGGGTCATATAATTTCAACTAAGGGAATAGCTGTAGACCTGGCCAAGATTAAAAGCCATATTGGAATGGCTAGCACCAAGAAATGTACATGAGGTCTGAAGTTTCATGGGCCTAGAAGGTTATTACAGAAAATTTGTGGCAAAATTTTCAAAAATTGCTTATCCTATAACTTCCTTACAAAGAAAAGGAAAAAGATTTGATTGGTTAGACAAGTGCCAGGAGGCATTTGACCAACTAAAGGAAATGTTGACTACGACACCTATCTTGAAGGTACCTGACCTAGAAGGTCATTTTGTAGTCATTACTAATGCCTCAGGGGAAGGCTTAGGTGGTGTACTTGTCCAAGATGGATAGATTATTGCATATGAATCTAGGAAGCTGAAAACTTATGAATAAAACTATGCCCTTCATGATTTAGAATTGGTAGCAGTAATTCATGCACTGCAAATGTGGAGACACTACTTGCTTGGGAAACCCTTTAAACTGAAAACGGACCATCAAGGACTCAAATATATGTTCACTCAACCACACCTAAATGCTACTCAAAGAAGGTGGTTAGAGTTAATCTAAGATTATGATTTTGAGATTAAATACATTTAAGGCAAGGAAAATCGAGTGGCAGATGCCTTAAGCAGGAGAAGGCATATCTCCTCAATGATCTCCATACATTCTGATTTTAAAAATTAGGTATTACAAAAGTCTAATGGAGATGAGTATTATGAGCAAGTAAAACATGCTCTTTTGGAGAATCTCCAGGATCCAAAATATGATGAATTTTATCTTGAGCCAGATGGGTTATTGAAGTATAAAGGAAGGATGTATGTTCCAAACTCTGAAGAGTTCAGGAATATTGTGTGGAAAGAGGTCCATTCTACACCTTATTCAAGACCTAGAATAACAAATTTACTGGCTAATGTGAAGCCCTTATATTTCTAGAAGGGAATGAAGAGGGATGCTACAAGATTTGTAGTTGGATATCTAGAATGCCAGAGGCTGAAGGTGGAATACCATCACCTGACATAAATTTTATACCCTCATGAAATTCTAGAATGGAAATGGCAAATTATTAGCATGGATTTTGTGCAAGGACTTCCTATGTCAAGGAACATGCATAATGTTATTCTGGTTGTGGTGGATAGACTCACCAAGGTGGCACATTTGATACCTGGGAATTTGATAGATGGGGAACCAGTCATAGCCTGTAAATTTGTGCAAGAAGTTTTTAGATTGCACAGTATTCCTGAGAAGATTATCTCAGATAGGGATGCACGTATGACATCAATGTTTTGGCAAACCTTATTTTCCTCACTTGGAACTCAGTTGAGTATAAGCTCTGCTTATCATCCCAAAATGGATGGCCAAACTGAGAGGATAAACCAAGTGTTGGAAGATCTATTGAGAATGTATTGCATGGATCAACAATACAAAAGGGAAGATTACCTTCATCTTGTGGAACTTTCCTATAATAATTCCTATCATTCCATGATTAAGATGCCTCCATTTGAAGCATTATATGGAAGAAAGTGCTGAACTCCTATAAGTTGGGATAAGCTAGAAGATAGGATTAGCCTTGGTCCAGAAATACTGTCAGAAATGGAAGAGCAAGTCCATGTGATTAAGAAAAGGCTAGTGGAAGCCAATGATAGGCAAAAAAGTTATGTGGATGCTAAACACATTGCAAGGTCTTTCTCAGTGGGAGAAAAAGTCCTAAGGGTCAAACCCCAAAAGAGCTCCTTTAATTTTGGAAAGACGTCCAAACTAGCTCTTAGATATGTGGGTCCCTTCGAAGTTCTCGAAGAGGTCAACCCAATTTGCATACAAGATTTCTCTGCCACCAGCTTTTGCCATGATGCATAATGTTTTCCATGTTTCCTATTTGAAAATGTTTATTTCAGTAGATAATCATGTTCCTATTCTTGATTGGAATGCCATACAAGTGAAGGACCCAGGGATGGTAGTGATCGAGCCCATCAAGGTGTTCCAAACACGTAAGCTACACTTACGTAATAAAGAGATAACTCAATGCAAGGTCTAGTGGGACCATTACATAGAAGATAATTCCACTTGGGAGAATTATGAGGATATTTATCAAAGATTTCCCCATCTCTTTTAAAACTTTTTACTATGATGAGTAAACACTTTTTCTTTATATTGGTTTGATCTTTGGAGACATTAAATCATCGAGGACAATGATTCTTATGGGGGGAGATATGTTACATCCCCAACTTTTGATTAAGCTTAATCTTACTTTTATGTGGTAAACAAGATAATTAATCTTAGATTAATGATTTGACATTTGTGGAAAATATCAAGTAGAATCATTAATTATATGGATATTGATTGTTGTTTAGATTAAACATGAGATTACAAGTTGATACAATTATTTTATCATAATGTTTTATGAATTAAATGATGATACACTGATCATGGCTATATGGTTGTGAGTGTAACCAGGAAAAGAATCTTCCTCCAAGGATGGAAGGAGAGTATCACCTGGGAGAAGGAAATAGATGTTGGGAAAAAAGTCAAATTGCCATCTGAGTATCGAAGTTGATCTTTCGTGAACCCATGAAAGATAGGGTGATTATAAGTCATTTTCCTTGTTAAGTCAATTTCAATTTGACTATTGTCGACAAGTCAATTTAAGATCTCTCGATGTCATCTATGTTGATTCAACTAAATAATGTTCTCAGAGCATTCATATAGTCAATGGTAATCTTGGTTGGATGTCAGAGTTTTCCTTTGTTTACCTATCTATTTCTATATAAATTTTTGTGAATATCATTTAATTATTTTAACTATAGTCTAATATGGCAAACTGGGGGAGTGAGACTCAACCCATGTTCACATATTAATGTTACCACCCTAACATTGGTAATGTAATTTGGTGATACCCTAGATTATTTTAATAATCTTATAATATCATTTAGATGTAAATGACATTATGTGAGATATAACTATTTATCCACATGTAGTGGTTGAGCACCTTGGTATATTAAGTTTTTTATGTTTCTTGTTTACAACCATACCATTATCCACAAAGACTGGAGTGAGTGGAAGTCATGGTTGAGCTTATCATAAGCCTAATATCTTGCAGGATACTCTCGAATGGGAGACAAGATAGTAGTGGATTCTTCATACCTGCGAGGTGGTACGGGATTATCATAACTGTTTTACCAACCTTCATTCGAAAGGTGGTGGTTTGGAGTGTTTTGAGCTAAGGGAAGCATACGAAGTAAGGCATGTCGGTCTTTGTTATTATGATTATTATCACTGCTTTGGGAGAGTGAGAAAGGGTAGGCTATAGGAGTAGCAGGCTATAGGATTGTGAGCTCGCAGGACAGAGCTGATAGCAATCATGATAGACTTCATCTTTAGCAGGTCATAACTCGGCTACAATACCTTTCATTTATAGGTATGACTGTGGGACACCGTTGTGTGGTCTAAACTATGCAAATGTAAACATAGATATTATTATTGATAACTATATATTGAATTATCAATGACTATGTTTATCTTATATGATAGCACTTATGTTGTTTGAATAACTATGCTGAGGCCTTCAAGGTCGTATGCTTGAGAATACTATGTTTATCTCTTACGAAAGCATTTGTTATGTTTAAATAACCAAGTCAAGGCCTTGAGGCTGAACGTAAAAGGGTGTTGTTGTAGTGATAGGGAGGGACTCTAGAATGTCAATTCTACCTATCTTGAATCAATTCAAGACTCTAGACAACTCTAGCCTCTCTACCAATTCAAGTGCTCATGACATCTTTCTACACAAAAATGTCAGCTAAATTCCTCAACTCTTTGCAGAGATGGAAAATTCTATCACTCTACTTGGTGTGGGACACATACCTTATCCTCACTGCTTCCAAGATACTGCCTCAATGGCACATAACTTTTCTGAGCCCGTTGTCCACCCTTCTCTCTCTATTCAAGGGTCTTGACTACTTGGTGCTCACTTTCTTCCTCCCTATTTTCCACCTTTGCAAGTCTATTCTCCTACTTGTCTATCTAGCCAGACTCCTTATTGAGCTCGCCTAGAACAAGCATTCATTGCCTCTAGTCGACAATCTGACCACCCCACAAAAGAAAAAACAAACAAAAAGCATGACTCTGCTTGATGGACTCTATATTGTACAGAGGAACCTAAGGAACATCAATATGGAGTCATGGTTTGCAAAAGAGAACAAAATTTTAGAAAAGGAAATGACTACTCTACCTCAGAATAACAAACTAAAAACTGTACAAGAATACACAAATTGGTCGAACTGATGAGTTGGATTTTTATTCAAAACTGTTTCTTACATCAAAATGCTTCTCAACCCCAAAATCTTTCTCCTGGATCCCCTTACAGAAAGAATGCTACATCATATAGATTATCGCATGTCCGTTACAGGATGGTTTAGTTCCCAGACCAGTTCGTATTCCAACTGCCCCGGTTCAACTCTGTGCTATCAGCAAGATAACTGTCATCCAAAAGCCTTTCATAAGTCTTACCGCAGACCAGTCTCATACCGACGTGTCCCTGACACCTTTTTCGCCAATATCAACAAGATAATTTAGATGTCTCACTGAAACAAACATATGCTTTCCTATCGGCAAGACCCTACCCTGTCGGCAAGTCTAAATCTTCATTGGCTGATAGTATTAGTTTGGTCGATATCGCCTTTGACTCCATTTGACCTCCATCAGCAAAGCATGTATTATCGGCCACACATTATTCCCTTCTTTCGATATGCTTGGTCACATCGATGACTATCATCCAATGCTAGGCTTTGGCTTTGCTCATCGGTAAGACTTTACTATCGTCCTCCTGAAATACTCCATCAGCAAGATTGCCTCTATCGGTAGTGTCTCCCTTTCTCTCTCCGACACGTTAGTCACTCTAATGAGACTCCAAACTGCTTTCATCCATTTGCCTATCGTCAAGACTCCGTCCGTCGGTGAACACCTTGCATCTTCCTCTGATACTCCCTCTCAACCCGATGCCTTAGGTCAAGGCAAACATCGGTGAGACTTTCACCGTCGGGCCAACCGATTTCGTTTCCTCCGATGATGTTACTTTCGCCGATATGCTTAACACCACTTCACCATCGGTAAGACTTCCATCTTCGGCATAACATTTACTCCTTCAGTCGATAATGCTTCTCTCACCAATGGATATTGCCAATATATTGTTTTATCAGTGGGACTGCTCCATGACCTAGGCCGATGAAAAGGGAAACACTTCCCACCAAGGCTTTATTGAAAAAAACTAAAAAGCTTCAAAACAAAACAACATGCTGCTATGTGGTGGTGCTTGCATAAACATTCAAGTTTCAAACATCTAAATATGCAGGCCCCTTCCCAAAAAATCCAAAAAATTCCAACACTTTTGGCCTCTGTAGTTGTGAAAATGCAAGAAATTAGTTGTGCGCAGGTTGAAATGGCAGTGGCGGGTCGGGAGTTTCTATCGACCCTTTAAAAAATGAGTCAGTTGCATTTCTGAATGTATATCGGGCTATAGCTTCCAGTGTCTGAATGTTTCTAACAGTGGCCGCGAGGGTTTCATGTATCAAACGCCGCGAGATCTGCCAAGTGTCGAGCCCCAGTTTATTGCCGTGCTTTTGTTTTTGAATGTAGCTTTAACGCGGAGCGTGCCACGTAGCAGAAGCTGTGTCTTTTTTGTTTCCAGGTTAATTGCTGCGGATGGCACCATGTGTCAGCTTCTGACTGAGTTCTGCCAAAGTTTCTATAAAGTTTCTATCTTGTTTCAAGAGTGTCACGGGAGGCACCATGTGGAGGCACCCGAAAGACCCTAAAAGTTTCATAGTCTCCACCAAAGGCTTCAAAGACCCTTTAAATGTTTCCTTTGTGTTTCAAATTGCTCCCTGCAGATGGTTCCTAGTGTCGATCCCTGCGTGAGCTTCCGAGGGACCCTTTATGTTTCTCAAGTTTTTGCGAAAAGCGCCACGTGTCACTCTCCGTTGAAGTTTCTAAAAAGTTTCCAAGCAGGGTCAGAGCATGCCACGTGTCCTTTATAGTTGCTGCGGAAGCTGACAAGTGTCATCTTCTGCGTTGGTTTCTATTTGTTTCATAGTTTGGCATAGACGAGGTGGGTCCCAGTTAACAGTTGCTACTGCGGATGTTGCCAAGTGGCAGCCTCCACTTGAAGTTTCAAGGGCCCCTTTTATAATGTTTCAATGATCGCGCAGAAGGCGCCAAGTGTCATTTAGCAGGGGCATTCTCTATATGTTGCAACAGGTGCGCGGAAGGTGCCATGTGTCCCTCATGGTTGCTGCGGAGCGTGACAGGTGTTGACTTCCGTAGGCTGTTTCTATCTATTTCAATGTTAAGCGAAACATTGAGGTGGGCCCCAGTATATGTATCGAATGTGTCAGAAAGTGACGCATGGCGGAGGGTCTCGAAACTTAAGGATTGTTTCTCTTAAGTTTCTATGTGTTTCAAGGTTAATGCAGAGCCCGCCAAGTGTCGATCTCTGCGAGAGTTTCAAAGGCAGTTTCTTTATGTTTCAGTGGTTACGCGAAATGTGCCACATGTTCGATGCGGCGCTAGGGCTACATTTGTTTTTGACCCTTCCCCAGCCACAGTAATGAGTTTCTAAGTGATGCAAAAACTGACAAATGTTAGCTTCCACAGGAGTTTCACGGAGGGTCTCTAATGTTTCAAGGGTGCCGCGGAGCTTGCCACGTGGTGGCTTCCACGCATGGTTCCGGCAGTACAACCTTAGCGGGGAAGATAAGGGGAGCGATGACCCAGCGATAGAAACTCGAAGTGTCTGCGTGGCACATTTTTGTTGGTTCACAACTTTTCAGCATTTTTGGGGCTGTTGATGTCAGTGGTTGGTTTTTGATCGACGGCTATCTTTCAATTTTGATGCGTCGTGGGTTTCTTTGCGTTTGCAACTGTTTTTGGCGAGAGAAACTTGCTGCAACTGCGTTTCTAGAGGCTACGGGTAGATGAAACAGTAAGGGTTGTTTGTTGCAGAGGTATGGGTCGTATTGATAGCTCAACCACCTGAATTGATGAGGAATGTCCCTAAGCGGCGGCGCGCCTCCCGAATCTCACTTGCTCCTTCCTCTTTGTCCCCCTGCAGCATTTATTGTTTTGAGCACCATTTTTCTGATGCATTGTATTTGGCAAATTTTTGATGTACCTTGTAATTAATTCGTTGAGTACACAGTTTTGCTATAAAAGACAGACTGTGTCACTCATTTTTGGTTGTTGAAAACTAGACATTTTGGCTCTGTAATAAGATACAACTAGTTTTGGTTGCTCTGTACAGGAGGTCTTGTGAGTTTATGTATCTCTTGTTGTATGTCTCATGCATGAATCTACTGATTTCATGATTGGTTTTATATGAGTAATGCTATATTTGCATGTGTTTTGTTAATTCTGTCTCCAGTATTGCATGTGTTATTCTTCTGAATCTAGATATCTAAGGGGTGTCTGGTATTCTAGAATATAGAATTCTTGTATTGAATGCTTGATCTTTCAACTTCTGCTCAAAGGGTAGATTAAAGTGTTTTCAGATTGAGTATTGGGAAGGGTATACTGCAATAGGGATGCCATAAGTAGAGATAACTTAACACTCTGTATTGGGAGGTATCTGTAAAGTAGGTATCACACAAATCCCCTTGAAATCCAGTTTTAGTGTGTTCATGTTGATCATTCACAGATGTATGTCTACTAACTCCAAGCCCTGGATAGGCACCAATCTAGCTTTGCATTGAGATTACATACCAGGTCCTAGTTTTGCATCCAAACACATAAATCAAACTCATACTTCCAAAACAACCATTAGGACATTAGAAGTAGTTTAGGATCAAGATCCTCTAATTCACAACTAAACATAAGCCCAAAGCTAGCCCCTTTGCACTTATCCCACAGCTTTGGTCTTCATACAGGGGATTTATCTGCTTTGTATCAACATCCCAAGCCAACCCACAAGCATATTCTCATGGGTGTTGAATAGGGAATACCCCCTAGGTTTTGCAGAGCCTGAAGAAGAAGAGGAGAAAAATAGAGTATATCTCCTACACTGTTGGCCCCTGGCCCAGAGACACTATTGATCATTGATGGCTACCTTGTAGGGAAATCTGGGAATGAACATCCAGTCAGGGAAAAAACCAACAGAAATTGGTGACTCCGCTGGGGAGATCAATGTCATATCCATAAAGTTTGAGTCTAAGAAATTGAAGAATTAGGCCTGGAAGTGCCTTGTTGTAGCAGATTAAAAGTTGTATGTGTGACTCTACTGGTGGATGACCCAGAAAGAAAGAAATCAATTTTTAGCTTCAGCCTGTTTGAAGCTCATTCCTCTGCCAAGGAGGTGGCGACTCTGTTGAATGAACCTATCAGCAGCTGCAACATATCCAAGTATTTGTACAAGTTTTTGAAATGTTCCCTATTTGGTGAAATAGCACTGGTTAAAAGGGAAACATTGGTGAAAGCAGAGCTTGCATGCTTTTGTTAGAACCTACTCTATATTTCAAAAGGGCATGCAATATTGTTCAAAAGACTCATATAGAGGACTTTAGGCAGGTTGAAATAGCATTTTTGTATTTTAACGGCCTAAGGTCATATTGTGATTGAAAATCTGAGTAGAGAAGAGGGTTGCAAAAGCATAAAAAGATGTATTGTCAGCCCATGCACCCTTGTGAAGTGTCAAGTGCAAAAATGTATAGTAATCAGTCCCAACCATGTAATAAAAGAAGTTTCAACATAGATAGATATAAGCCCATAGATTTCAGTGGCATTTGTGGTTACCCAAATGCTTTTCCACCTAAAATCAGAAAGTATTTGCCTAAATTCAATGGTATAAAGGATGAATCAGCTGAGAGACACTTGCAACAATTTAGAAATGTGATAGATGACTCTGAGATTGACCATGAGGATGTAGTCATGAGGCTATTTGTTCAATCTCTAGATGAAGATGCAAGGAATTGGTTCTCCTACCTTCTAGCTCACTCTGTCAGGTCTTGGCAAGAATTTAAATCTACATTTCTAGTACAATATGGTGAAAAAATTTCTGAATATGCAGTCATTAGTGACTTTATGTACATCCATATTGAAGAAGATGAGTTGATCCCAGCCTTTAACCTCAGATTTATGAGGGCATTGAATAGAATTTCAGAATGCATGAGACCTAATGATGCATTGTGCCTAGTTGTCTATTTGGGAGCATTTGATAAGAAAATGAGTTATAGATTGAGAGATAAGGAGTCCACCACATTGCACCAGGCACATCAATTTGTAATTGATATTGAAAATAATTGGAGATATGGAATTCAAAAGGGTTATTTTTCTAAAAAAATTTGTTGTCCTGCATTCCCCAATGTAAATGAAAGATATAATTTAAATGTTGAAGATGAATGCCAAAGTGCTCACACCCCTGTTGTCCCAGTTTTTGCATCATCCCAAGTTGATGATGTTTCTATTGTAGAGGAGGATGTCCCATTTTGCCCAGAGAATGGAGTTGAAAACAATGGTTTTTCAAGTGATATTTACATGCCAGTCCTCATCAAAGAGCATTCATGTTTAAATGATCCAGTTGTGCAAAGTTGTGATCATATGGATCAACAATCAATATCAGTTTCATCAGAAAGTATCAGAGGGCTAGAAAGTGATGTAGATACTTCAACTTCAGAATGCATTGAAGTAGCAGAAATTTTGTATGTGAGGCAATCAAAGATTAAAGATGATAAAGATGATATCCATGATCAATTCATGGATTAGGTTTGTTCTTCTTATGACTTTAGATTTGATAATGAAAAAGAAATAGATTGTCATGAAGAAGAAATAGAGACCTTTGCATTGAGTGTGAATCCCCTTTATGATGAGCCTCTGGATGCATTTATTGTTGTGAGTCATGACCTTCATTGGTGCAGGGTTAACCCTTTGTTTGAAGTTGATGATGCTGATCTACAAACTGTGAATAATGAATGTTCATCATCACCTGATTTTGACATGTGCAATATTGGGTGTGTGGACCAGGATTTGTTTTCAATATCAGTAGATATTACGGGTCTCATTTATTTTGAATGTCTTCAGTTTTTGGATCACCTGGATGAGTGCCTGATGGTGTGCAGCAGCCAGGTAAGTGATGAAGAGTGCCAAGAGCAGTATGATGTACTGTCTGAGGAATATAACATACATATGTTACTTAATGCTGAAGAATATTATGATGTGTATGGTTATATGTCTAATTTTGAAATCCAGAGTGACAAAGGCAATACTACAAGTGGCAAGTTGTCAAAAATGGTGGAATATCTAATTGAGTAGATGACCTTATGGGCAGATTGTTTTAATGTTTTCGGCTATGGTTGGCGTTATTCAGTTTGGAATCAGGCATTTGATAGGATAAAGTTGTGGTTTTCCTTTTTGGCTGCCTGGGGCCGCCAAAATAATGTTTGAAAATATAATTTGTGTGCAGGTTGGTGCAATGTTTGACTCTGTTGCCCAATGGACAAGGCCCAACCTGCGAAACTAGAGATTCTGAGGTTCTCGCCATGCCTTCAAGAGGCATGCATCCCCAGACAGAGCCACTAGTGGTGCCTGCATAAACATTCAAGTTTCAAACATCTAAATATGCAGGCCCCTTCCCAAAAAATTCCAACACTTTTGGCCTCTATAGTTGTGAAAATGCAAGAAATTAGTTGTGCGCAGGTCGAAATGGCAGTGGCAGGTTGGGAGTTTCTATCGACCCTTTAAAAAATGAGTCAGTTACATTTCTAAATGCATATTAGGCTACAGCTTCCAGTGTCTGAATGTTTCTAACAGTGGCCGCGAGGGTTTCATGTATCAAACACCGTGGGCCCTACCAAGTGTCGAGCCCCAGTTTATTGCCGCACTTTTGTTTTTGAATGTAGCTTTAACACGGAGCGTGCCACGTAGCAGAAGCTATGTCTTTTTTGTTTCCAGGTTAATTTCTGCGAATGGCGCCATGTGTCAGCTTTCGACTGAGTTCCGCCAAAGTTTCTATAAAGTTTCTATCTTGTTTCAAGAGTGTCGTGGGAGGCACCACGTGGAGGCACCCGAAAGACCCTAAAAGTTTCATAGTCTCCACCAAAGGCTTCGAAGACCCTTTAAATGTTTCCTTTGTGTTTCAAATTGCTCCCCATGGACGGTGCCAAGTGTTGATCCCCGCGTCAGCTTCCGAGGGACCCTTTATGTTTCTCAAGTTTTCGTGAAAAGCGCCACGTGTCACTCTCCGTTGAAGTTTTTGAAAAGTTTCCAAGCAGGGGCAGAGCATGCCACGTGTCCTTTGTACTTGCTGTGGAAGCCAACAAGTGTCAGCTTCCGCGTTGGTTTCTATTTGTTTCATAGTTTAGCACAGATGAGGTGGGTCCCAGTTAACAATTGCTACTGCGGATGTTGTCAAGTGGCAGCCTCCGCTTGAAGTTTCAAGGGCCCCTTTTATAATGTTTCAATGATCGTGCAGAAGGTGCCAAGTGTCATTCAGCAGGGGCATTCTCTATATGTTGCAACAGGTGCACGGAAGGCGCCGTGTGTCCCTCATGGTTGCTGCGGAGCGTGACAGGTGTCAGCTTCCACAGGCTGTTTCTGTCTATTTCAATGTTAAGCGAAACATTGAGGTGGGCCCCAGCATATGTATCGAATGTGTCAGAAAGTGACACATGGTGGAGGGTCCCAGAACTTAAGGACTATTTCTCTTAAGTTTCTATGTGTTTCAAGGTTAATGCGGAGCCTGCCAAGTGTCGATCTCCACGAGAGTTTCAAAGGCAGTTTCTTTATGTTTCAGCGGTTACGTAGAATGCGCCACGTGTTCGATGTGGCGCCAGGGCTACATTTGTTTTTGACCCTTCCTCGGCCATAGTAATGAGTTTCTAAGTGACGCAGAAACTGACAAATGTCAGCTTTCACAGGAGTTTCATGGAGGGTCTCTAATGTTTCAAGGGTGCCGCGGAGCTTGCCACGTGGTGGCTTCCGCACATGGTTCCGGCAGTAGACTCTCAACGGGGAAGATAAGGGGAGCGATGACCCAGCGATAGAAACTCAAAGTGTCTGCGTGGCATGTTTTTGTTGGTTCGCAACTTTTCAGCATTTTTGGGGCCGTTGATGTCAGCGGTTGGTTTTTGATCGACAACTATCTTTCAATTTTGATGCGTCGTAGGTTTCTTCGCATTTGCAACTATTTTTGGCAGGAGAAACTTGTTGCAACTGCGTTTCCAGAGGCTGCGGGTAGATGAAACAGTAAGGGTTGTTTGTTGCAGAGGTATGGGTCGTATTGATAGCTCAACCACCTGAATTGATGAGGAATGTCCCTGAGTGGCGGCGCGTCTCCCGAGTCTCACCTGCTCCTTCCTCTTTGTCCCCCTATAGCATTTACTATTTTGAGCACCATTTTTCTGATGCATTGTATCTGGCAAATTTTTGATGTACCTTGTAATTAATTCGTTGAGTACACAGTTTTGCTATAAAAGGTAGACTGTGTCACTCATTTTTGGTTGTTGAAAATTGGACATTTTGGCTCTGTAATAAGATACAACTAGTTTTGGTTGCTCTGTACAGGAGGTCTTGTGAGTTTATGTATCTCTTGTTGTATGTCTCATGCATGAATCTACTGATTTCATGATTGGTTTTATATGAGTAATGCTATATTTGCATGTGTTTTGTTAATTCTGTCTCCAGTATTGCATGTGTTCTTCTTCTGAATCTAGATATCTAAGGGGTGTCTGGTATTCTAGAATATAGAATTCCTATATTGAATGCTTGATCTTTCAACTTCTGCTCAAAGGGTAGATTAAAGTGTTTTCAGATTGAGTATTGGGAAGGGTATACTGCAATAGGGATGCCATAAGTAGAGATAACTTAACACTCTGTATTGGGAGGTATCTGTAAGGCAGGTATCACACAAATCCCCTTGAAATCTATTTTTAGTGTGTTCATGCTGATCATTCACAAGTGTATGTCTACTAACTCCAAGCCCTGGATAGGCACCAATCTAGCTCTACATTGAGATTACATACCAGGTCCTAGTTTTGCATCCAAACACATAAATCAAACTCATACTTCCAAAACAACCATTAGGACATTTGAAGTAGTTTAGGATCAAGATCCTCCGATTCACAACTGAACATAAGCCCAAAGCTAGCACCTTTGCACTTATCCCACAGTTTTGGTCTTCATACAGGAGGATTTATCTGCTTTGTATCAACATCCCAAGCCAACCCACAAGCATATTCTCATGGGTGTTGAATAGGGAATACCCCCCTAGGTTTTGCAGAGCCTGAAGAAGAAGAGGAGATAAAAATAGAGTCTATCTCCTACACTGTTGGCCCCTGGCCCAGAGATCCTGTTGATCACTGATGGCTACCTTGTAGGGAAATCTGGGAATGAACATCCAATCAGGGAAAAAACCAACACTATGTATAGGGCTGCATTGAGCCCTTAGTGCTCCTGCACCATATTCCCCCTGTGCGGAAAGAAGGTATGTCACCTCCGGTGACAATGAGGCAAAATCAATGCCCCTCTTTTTGAATTCTGATTCTACAACCTAGGTAGCTTCTGCTTCAAGCAACTACTTCCATTTGACCAAATGCTCCATGTAGACACCATGTCTGGTTTGCTTCTGTACTCTTGAATCCAGTATTCTCTCTGCCTATAGTTTGGGTTTTAGTGGTAAAGTCACATCTTTGACTGTCTATTCCTTCTCTGAAATGGATCCATTTGTTGCTGACTAAGGACCCCTGTATTGCACCAGGTCTTGAACATTAAATACTGGTGAGATTGCCAGGTCTTCTGGCAATTCAATCCTGTATGCATTGTTACCATACTTGTTCAGGATTCTGCAAGGACCAATTCTTCGCATTTGTAGTTTGGTTGGCATTCCCTTCTATAGTCTGGCTTTGTTTAGGTGCACCATAACAAAATCACCAACTTTAAACTAGATGTCCTTCCTGTGGGCATCTACTTTGTCCTTGATCTTCTGTGTGTTTTCTGTCAAGGTTTTCTTCATCTGTTCATGTACTTCTTTCATGGATTGTGCAAAATCCTCTGCATGACCACTTCTATTCCCCGTGTTTCCCATATTCCTGAGCTCACATACACCTCTGGGGTGCATTCCATAGACTATTTGGAATGGACTCTTACCAGTAGTCCTATTCACACTGTCATTATAGGCAAATTTTGCCTGATGAATGACTTGATCCTAGCTCTACACATATTCCTTGGTTATACATCTTAACAGGTTACCCAGTGTCTTGTTTACCACCTCTGTCTGACCATCTGTTTGTGGATGGTATGTTGAGCTGAAAGATAAATTTGTCCCTAATCTCTGCCACAAAGTTTTCCAGAAATGCCCCATGAACTTAGCATCTCTGTCAGACACAATGCTTGCTGGAAGTCCATGAATCCTTATCACTTCTTTGAAAAACAATTGTGCTATATGACTGGCATCATGAGTCACTTTACAGGGAATGAAATGACTCATCTTGCTAAACCTATCCACAACTACATATATGCTATCATAACCAGTCTTAGTCTTAGGAAAACCAACTACAAAATCCATACTTACACATTCCCATGGCCTGGAAGGAATGGGCAAGGGTTGGTACAGTCCTGCATTTGAAGTGGTTCCCTTGGCCTTCTGACATACGATACATTGCTCTACATACCTTCTGATGTCTTTGTGCATCCTCGGCCAATAATAGAACCTTTGGACTAGCTCCAGTGTTTTGTTCAGACCAAAATGGCCACTCAGACTGCCATTGTGCTTCTCCTATATGAGATTTTCTCTCATAGATCCCCTTAGCACACATAATTGTCCACCTTTGAATAGCAATCCCTGCTGTAAGGTGAAATCTGCAAACTCACTGTGAAAGTGATTCTCAAAATCTTGACATACCTTGTATGCCTCAGCAAAGTCTTCATCATCTCTATAGAGATCCTTGAAGTCTTCAACTCCAATGCTCTTCAACTGCACTTCCTGCACTATGAGCAACCTCCTGCTCAAAGCATCTGCAACTTTGTTGAGCTGCCCCTTCTTATGCTTAATTATAAAAGTGTAGGATTGCAGGTACTCCATCCACTTGATATGTCTGCTGCTCAACTTATCCTGTGAGTTCAGAAAACTCAGGGCTTGGTTATCTGTGTAGACAACAAATTCCTTAGGTAGGAGATAATGTCTCCACTTCCTAAGTGCTTGGACTAGAGCATACAACTCTAAGTCATACGAAGAGTACTTACTCTTTGCTTTATTTAGCCTCTCACTGAAAAAGGCTACAGGTCTGTCCTCCTGATTTAACACTACTCCTACAGCTATGTTACTTGCATCACATTCAATAGTAAATAGCTTATCAAAACTAGGCAGCGATAGTACAGGTTGTGTTGCTACCTCTTTCTTCAACCGTTCAAAACTTCTATCTGCAGTTGGTGTCCATCTGAATTTTGCTTTCATTCCACCCTTAATTGTATCCAACATGGGTGCACATATCCCACTGAAATTTCTGATAAACTTTCTATAAAACTGGACTAAGCCATGGAAACTTCTCACCTCTGTGGCTGCTCTGGGAGTAGGCCAGCTCAAGATTGCCTCTACCTTTGACTTGTCCATCTTCAATTCTCCCTGGGACACCACAAAACCAAGGTATACCAATTCCTGCTTCATGAATTCACACTTCTCCAAATTGATGGTTAGTTGTTCATCATGTAATTTTTGCAAAATAGTATTTACATGTTCTAGATGTTCTTCCTTGGTCTGACTAAAAATTAGAATATCATCTAGAAAAATAACTATGAATTTACCAATATAATCCTTTAGGACTTCATTCATGAGTCTCATAAAGGTGCTGGGTGCATTTGATAGACCAAATGGCATAACAAGCCATTCATATAGTCCTTCTGTGGTCTTGAAGGCTGTCTTCCACTCATCACCTTCCTTGATTCTTATTTGGTGGTAACCACTCTTCAGGTCTATCTTAGTAAAGTACTTTGCTTTTCCAATACAGTCCATGAGATCTTCAATTCTAGGAATTGGAAATCTATACCTTATAGTTATTTTGTTTATGGCTCTGGCATCTGTGCATAATCTCCATGATCCTCCTTTCTTCGGTGCCAACATTGTGGGTATTGCACAAGGACTAATACTCTTCCTGATCAATCCTTGATCGAGCAACTCTTACACTTGTCTGGCAATTTCTTTGTGCTAGTTTGGAGTCATCTTGTAAGGAGCCTTGTTTGGTAAAGATGCTCCTGGAATCAGGTCTATCTGAAGGCTTATTGCTCTCTGTGGAGGCAATGTGGCTGGTGTACCATCACTGATTATGTCCTTATACTTCTCCAGTATAGGCTGCATCTCCTTGAGAATCACTATCTTCTTATCCTGTTGTTCTTCTTTTGGCTTTACTATGATGGCATAACCAATACCATCCTCCTTAAGAGTATTCAAAAACTCTTTTCCACTCACAACCAAGATATTGGGTCTCTTTGTCTGAACTGCATCCTCATCCTCCAATGACTGAATCTTATAGGTGACACCATCCTTCTGAAAAGAATAAGCATTCTTCTCACCATCATGTATTGCCTTTCGGTCATACTACCATGGTCTGCCCAATAAGAGATGGCATGCATCCATGGGTAGTATATCACATAATACCTTATCCTTATAGCCACCTATACTAAACTCTACCCAACTTTGTTCATTCACTACCACATGTTGACCCTTATTCAACCATGTGACTCTATATGGGTTTGCATGAGTTATTCTTTTCAAATTCAATTTCTTAACTGCCTCATCAAAAATAATATTATCAGTAGATCCTGAGTCTATGATAATTTTACATACCTTATTCAAAATCTTGCATTTGATTCTGAATAGTGCTCTCCTCTGGCTTGGTTCAGACTTTACTGGTTCCTTCATCAAGGTTCTCCTTATCATCAGGTTCTCTCCATCTTCTAAGTTCAGACTGACCTCAGGTGACTGGCTGCTAGATGCATTATCTTGGACATAGTGATTTCTCTTATCACCTCCTTGAGAAGAGGATGTGGCCTTTTCTAGACACCTATACACTGGATGACCTAGATTACCACAGTTGTAACACTTCATGGTGGTCAAAATAGAATCCTCTGCCTAATCCTCCTGACCTTCCTCTGTTAGATCCTCTTCCTCTGTGGTTTCCTCTACCACTCGACTCCCCACTCTGCTCTGTGGGTTTTAATTCTGCTTGGGATCTATTGTCAGCATTCCTTCCACCAAAACTTCCTCTGTGTCCTCTGTTATCTCTGCCTTTTCCTCTTCCTCTGCTATTTGAGTCTTGTTTCCTCTTGTTCTTTTCCTCCACTTTCAGTGCCAACTAATAGCATTTGTGCACTATTGTAGGACAAAACAAACTAATTTCTTCTTGTAAATTCCACTTTAGACCGTTAAGGTACCTTGCTACCTTTATGCTTTCATCCTCCATCACTTTGGACCTTAAGCATAGCTTTTGGAATTCTTCAGTGTATGCACTGACATCTAATTCCTTCTATCTCAGATTCTGTCTCTTCCTATGTAGATGTATTTCATAATCTTCGGGCATATATGCTTCTTTGATTTTAGCTACCATTCCCTTCCAAGTAGCTATGGGCTTCTTATCTTCTTTTGCTCTTTCAATCTGCACAAATTTCCACCAAGTTAAGGCAGCTCCCCTGAGTCTGGATTTGGCCACCTTTACTTTCTGTGCCTCACTTACACCATCACATTCAAAGTGATTTTCAATTCCTTCTATCCACTCCATGACCAAATCTGGGTCCATTTTCCCACTGAAAAGTGGTACTCCTTCCAATGTTTTACCACTCATTGCTTTCAAAGCTTTCAAGAATGGTTCTTCTTCCAACTTAGGATCAGGTGTGGGCTCTTCATCTTCTATAGACACACCTTTTTCCTTGTTTACTTTTTGCCTGACTTCTTCAGTCTTCTCCATCATTATACCCAGTCTACTTTCCATTGCTGCCAATCTTTCATGTAGGAGCCTATTCTCCTCTTCTTGATCCTCAACCTTCTTTGCTAACTCTGCATTAGTCACCATCATCTTTATTGAATTCACAGATTCACTGGTTGATGACATACAACTCTTCTATCCCAATCTAGGAATAACCCAAATCTTACTGCTCTAATACCAATTTGATAGGGAGGGACTCTAGAATGTCAATTCTACCTATCTTGAATCAATTCAAGACTCTAGACAACTCTAGCCTCTCTACCAACTCAAGTGCTCATGACATCTTTCTACACAAAAATGTCAGCTAAATTCCTCAACTCTTTGCAGAGAAGGAAAATTCTATCACTCTACTTGGTGTGGGACACATACCTTATCCTCACTACTTCCAAGATACTGCCTCAATGGCACATAACTTTTCTGAGCCCGTTGTCCACCCTTCTCTCTCTATTCAAGGGTCTTGACTGCTTGGTGCTCACTTTCTTCCTCTCTATTTTCCACCTCTGCAAGTCTATTCTCCTACTTGTCTATCTAGCCGAACTCCTTACTGAGCGCGCCTAGAACAAGCATGCATTGCCTCTAGTCGACAATCCGACCACCCCACAAAAGAAAAAACAAACAAAAAGCATGACTCTGCTTGATGGCCTCCATACTGTACAGAGGAACCTGAGGAACATCAATACAGAGTCATGGTTTGCAAAAGAGAACAAAATTTTAGAAAAGGAAATGACTACTCTACCTCAGAATAACAAACTAAAAATTGTACAAGAATACACAAATTGGTCGAACTGATGAGTTGGATTTTTATT
This sequence comes from Cunninghamia lanceolata, assembly GCA_027924645.1. Lineage (NCBI taxonomy): Eukaryota > Viridiplantae > Streptophyta > Pinopsida > Cupressales > Cupressaceae > Cunninghamia > Cunninghamia lanceolata. The sequence continues at coordinate 16,324,881 of BSBN01001807.1, read as the reverse complement.
CAAAATTATTTCTTACATCAAAATGCTTCTCAACCCCAAAATCTTTCTCCTGGAACCCCTTACAGAAAGAATGCTACATCATATAGATTATCGCATGTCTGTTATAGGATGGTTTAGTTCCCAGACCGGTTCGTATTCCAACTGCCCCGGTTCAACTCTGTGCTATCGGCAAGATAACTATCATCGGAAAGCCTTTCATAAGTCTTACCGTGGACCAGTCTCATACTGATGTGTCCCTGACACCTTTTTCACCAATATCGGCAAGATAATTTAGATGTCTCATCGAAACAAACATATGCTTTCCTATCAGCAAGACCCTACCCTGTCGGCAAGTCTAAATCTTCATTGGCCGATAGTATTAGTTTGGTCGATATTGCCTTTGACTCTGTTTGACCTCCATCAGCAAAGCATGTATTATTGGCCACACATTATTCCCTTCTTCTGATATGCTTGGTCACATCGATGACTATCATCCAACGCTAGGCTTTGGCTTCGCTCATCGGCAAGACTTTACTATCGTCCTCCCGAAATACTCCATCGGCAAGACTGCCTCTATCGGCAGTGTCTCCCTTTCTCTCTCTGACACGTTAGTCACTTTGATGAGACTCCAAACCGCTTTCATCCATTTGCCTATCGACAAGACTCCATCCGTCAGCGAACACCTTGCATCTTCCGCCGATACTCCCTCTCAACCCAATGCCTTAGGTCAAGGCAAACATCGGTGAGACTTTCACCATCGGGCCAACCGATTTCATTTCCTCCGATGATGATACTTTCGCCAATATGCTTAACACCACTTCACCGTTGGTAAGACTTCCATCTTCGACATAACATTTACTCCTTCTGCCGATAATGCTTCTCTCACCGATGGATATTGCCGATATATTGTTTATCGGTGGGACTGCTCCATGACCTAGGCCGATGAAAAGGGAAACACTTGCCACCAAGGCTTTATTGAAAAAAACTAAAAAACTTCAAAACAAAACAACATGCTGCTATGTATAGCGCTGCATTGAGCCCTTGGTGCTCCTGCACCATGTAGCATGCTTGAGTTCCTCAAAGCTGATAAGGCTGAGGATGATAAACAATTATTATATCCATTTGATATATTATTTCATCCTTTATTTTGAGACTATTAAGTCTCCAGACTAGAGTGTTATCAAAGACAATAATTGTCTTGATGAGTAAAGAAAGATGTTGTTAGAGCAGGCCGAGAGCCATGCATAGTAAAATGATAAGTCATTCGTAAAACATACTGCTATTAAAATAAGTCGAGAGTCATGCACTAAAGAATGATAAGTCATTCTTGAAAATCATTTCCATCAACTGTGCCAAAGGTACTAAGACGTTTGAGGCACATGTAGTGAGAAGTATGATACTTGATTATTCATGAAAGAAGATATTTTGCCTTTGGGTGTAACCTTTATGTAAGAAAGAGTGATATGACTCTTTAATATCAATGGAGAAAAACCAGTTTATTATTTGATAACATTGTATAGGCTGCATTAAGTGCATTCCAAGCCCTAAATATCAAGGGAGTAAACCCTTGACATTTATTTAATTTCCATGTAGGAAAGAAAATGAAAACGAGCATGATAACTCATTTATTTGAAATTATATTATGGACATATTTTAAATGGCAATACTTCAGGAATGAAGTATAGGGTATTGAAAACTGCTTTTGAATTCTTTTAGACCAAAGGTCTATTTAATATTTTTAACTTAATAATACTATCGACTATGATAGGATGTATTATAGTTGATAAAAAGTTAAAGAAATATTTTCGTACAAGGTAAACATAGAGACTTAGACCGGGGATGGTCTTAAAAACTGAAACCATGAACATGTAAACATGTGAAAAGAAAGAACGGGAATAAAGTGACATGGAGTCACAAATTCCTTGTTGCATAGGCAACAAAACAATTAATGAATGCACTCCTGGAAACAGAGTCAAAAGTCCAAGTTAGATGGACTAATGGTGAATTGAACCTATCTTTACTGTGACCTAGAGGGGTCAAATTTTGAACACTGTAGGATGAGACAACTTATAAGTCGAGTCAAGGTGTGTGAACATTTGACTACGTTCATTGTGAAACATTTATGTATGTAAATCTTTGGCTAAAGTAATGCATTCGTCTCTGCATGCATTAGTCAGTTCACTATGCTCTAGATGGCATAATGCTTCCAGTAGTGTCATACATAGTTATAATAGATCTATAGTTGTATGAACGTGAAGTATTATGGACACAACACTAGATACTCAGATGGAAAACTTAATGGTTCCTTATATCTATTCCCTTCATGAAGGGTACGACCGCTTCCAGGAAGGAAGTTGTGTGGGGGACCGCCGGTCTGTGGTTGGAGGAAAAGCACTCAGGTGATGCTCTCCTTCGTAAGCAAAAGACAAGCCGAGACTTATGAAGATAGATGTCAAAGTTCCAGATATAGTACATTCTTTCATATGACTTGATGATCAAATATTATGTGTAAAATTATCCTTGATGCTATGAGAAAAACATTGTAAATGTATAGTGAAAGGAATTCACTAGTATGTTATCAAGTTGGTATTGTTGTAAATTTTAGTTTTGAAATATCCAAAAAGATATGCATATTGATTTTTGTTTATGATATTGATTATCACTTTGCCTAACTATGATTTTGTTAATCATGACCATGTACTTAATGGTAATTAAGTTGGTTAATTTTGGGTAATGAGAATTGGCATGTTACACTACAACTGACTGAAATGCAAGAAAATAAATGTTTTTGGTTGATGCAAGATTGCTTTTCAACCTAGGATGCCCCAGCATCAAATATGTATAGACAAAATTAGTTACAAACAAAAACAAGATCATTTGATGAACAACAATTTGGAAAATACCAACAGATTGAAGAGCAACGTCAATACACTAGAGGTACATTCAATTAGCCTTGTAGAGGCAGTCACTTTTCATTTATTGTGAATAGATTGAAGCAACAGTTATAGGGAGATTGGTCTTGGTTGTCTCATTTAAAACAAAATTGCTTTGATAGGGTTTCATAATGTTTTTCCTGCAAACTCTGCACATTTTTTCTCATCGGCATCATTGACAACATGACACAATTTGTGTAGAATCTTGAGGTAAGTGGCTTGCCATGGTTTCAATATTTTTTTATGGGGGGAATCTATACTTATTTAAAGCTTGAGCTCTATAAATGCCCCTTTGCCTTGTTGTTTAATACTAGCCTTTGTTTATCACTTACCCATCCACTCTATCACTTTCTAATTGGTTTATTTGAGCTCTCATTATTCTTTGTTGACTAGGAATCGTGGATTCAATGAACACAAATCAAGTAAAGATCCATCAATCTCACTAGGTTATTTCAAATATGGTCATGCAAAACTAGCATTTATTAATGTTGATTGCCTATTGTGGGCAAGCAAAGATGTACTAAAATATCATTTGTGTTAAAGCTTGAACGTCATTTCTTATTGAAACATAAGAATGTAGATAGGCTTGATCATTGTGTTGTGGTTGTGTAAACTAATAAACATGAATTTTAGACCACCAGTTACTGGTGTGATATTTCAGGGAATGTTATTTGTTAACTAGTAAGTATAAACTTCATATATGGAATTACTAACTAGTAAGTGTAAACTTCATATATGGAGTTACTAAAATAATTTGTGTGATAGTTGATTTTGTTTAAAATGATTTTATTCCCAAATCTTCAATTTCATCTCTATTGAATTATTTATATTACATTTTAGTGCTGCTCGGAAATATAGTTCACACTTATTAACAATTTCGATACTGAACAGAGCAATTTACCTTCTATAATTACCTTGTTAACAATTTCGTCCTCTCCAGATTTCCACCTCTTCAAAATTCACAATTATTTTGAACACTTCTTGCTACATTTTTACCATTTGTTATCTCAATCTTAAAATTTCTCCCCAAAATTATACTTTCTTTCCTTAAATCTAAGCATAATCCCTCCATTTATACTGCAATAAAGAAATCCCCATTACTAAAGAGACCAAAAAACAAAACATCCCACTTAAGAACTACAGGTCTATAACAAAGAGGTCAGTTGGCCTAAACGGTGTTTAACACACTTAGAATTCCAATAGTTTATAGAAGCTTATGAACATACAACCATCCCCATTACTTCCTATACAAACAACACCAAAATAGTTTTTGAAAAATGTGAAACTAAAATTTTGTGACAAGTTTAATGAGGCCAATTGACTCATATCTGAGGTTAAGCTCTATGGAGACGTCTGCTGCATTGTGTGAGTAAACTGGGCTTCGAGGGCCCATGCTTGCCCGATTATGCAGTTGTGTAGTCTGTCACTATCCTATGGGCTCATGAGATTGGATCATGTTGTGGGCAATGTGGAGGTGCTGGAGGACGCTATTGCCTACCATTGCTAGATTTATGGCATTCCATTGCTTTGCAGAGTTTACAGCCGAGGACGTTAGGACTGACGAGGCACAATAATGAGATGGTGTTTCTATTGATGAACGAGCCTATGTTTGGGATGAAGAGGAAGTCTTAGATTCAAACTTATTTAGAGGATAGAAAAACATAAAATCCTCACCTGTCTTTTAACCCGCGCCTTGCGTGTCAAGTAGTTTTACCATTTTCTATTGAAGAAATTTCTTCCATCGTGTAGAACTGCCTTTCAGTCACACATTGACTTGAGAAGTCTCTATAGTGGTCAATGGGGAAAATGAGCACATTAAACTTATCATAGTTGCAAGACAAAAAGTTCTTGTCTTTCTCTTTCCTGTATTGTATTTCCTTTCTAGCGTCTGATGTGCTCGTAGACAAGTTATGTAGGAAATGTAAATTTTTAACTACCAACAACTAAGACAATAGATTGTTTGAAACCCCATTATTACCTTTTTAAATGTTTTGGATCCAACATATTAAGCTTCACCATAATCTCCCCATTGGGATCAACCAATATTGGGTATGTAATCTTACTTTCAAGGGAACAAGCTTCAACATCAAACAGCCATTCTCTATGTGAATCCACCTCATCAAAGGACAAGCCCAAAAGATTTACTCCATGCTTCTCAAATTCACCAATATAGTTCACAATCCTTCCAAGCTCGGTAGTACATACCAGTGTAAAATCAGTTGACCCAGAAAAATAATGAAGACATAAGTAAAACAAAACATAGAAACAAAATGATATATTTAAGAGTTTTGAGAATTGACCAGGGTGTGAGAAGATAATGGCCCAGTTGTCCCCAATGTAGTCATAAAGCCTAATGCGGCCATGAGTGGATTCTGCCTCCACATTAGGAATTTTGTCTCCCAAAGCAACTCCTCACATTTTTTGTTTCATGAAAAAAATTAGTCTACTACTTCAAGCACAAAGATTTATGCCCAAAAGGGGTATATAATAATTAAGGGGTTGATAACTCACTTGGAATTGTGTCATATGCATGGTTGCAATTTGACACATAGCACTAAACAGGGACAGATTATGTATTTCACACATTTTCCCCCATACTCCATCTTTCCAAGCGTGGATTCTAGACATTAACAAAATCTATGTCTTATTATTTGAGCTCCATTAGTTCACGCCTCCCAAAAAAGAAAAGAACCTATATTTTGAGCTTTTTTAGTGAATGTCAATATAATTAAAAAATAAATTTATAATTTAAAAAATTTCAAAGAATAGGCTTTCAAAGGATCTCAATTGAAAATAATAAAAAAAAAATATTTATTTATTTTAATAACACAAAAATGTCTTTCTCCATAATTATTAGAGAAATTTCCTCATCTCGAGATGAACTCGTTGCAAAAATCTTTAACAAATAAGTATTTTAGGCATTCATCACATTGGTTCCTCCTATTCCTTCAATTCCTCCCAATCTTCTTAACGTTCCCTTAAACTTCCTATGAGCGAATCCTTGCACCCTGAAGTTGCAAATGCTAGTTATTATTATTTTGCAATTGCCCAACCAAATTTTCAACCCAGGGAAATCATTAAATCGAGTTTGATCGAGGGGCTTGAAGGAAAGGATATATTTGGCAAAATTAAAAATCATAGGATCCTTTTCTAAAGCCAAAAAAAAAGCACGTGTTGAGATGGCCGAGTTGGTCTAAGGCGCCAGATTAAGGTTCTGGTCCGAAAGGGCGTGGGTTTAAATCCCACTCTCAACACTCAAAGATAATTTTTTCTTTTATCGTCGTTTTTTAACCCGTCCCTTGTTTATTAAACTAGCATAAAAATTCAGAATCTTTTGGATGTAACTGGGCATTTGGTCTAGTGGTATGATTCTCGCTTAGGGTGCGAGAGGTCCCGAGTTCAATTCTCGGAATGCCCCTATGAAAGTGTTTTTCTTTAAAGCAATTGATTTGATGATTGGAAAAACCATAAGATTGATATATAAAAGTAGATAAATCATCTCATCTTGCCTCTATAGCTCAGTGGTAGAGCGTCAGTCTTGTAAACTGAAGGTCCGTAGTTCGATCCTGCGTGGAGGCATATGTCCAGTTACACTTTCTGACGCCAACATTGTTTGTAAAGCTTACAAATTACTTCAACGGCTATCCCCTCGTAAGGATTCATGCGGTGGTTTTTTTAAATCTTTTTAATAAAAACAAAATTAAAAAGGAGGCGGGGTCAACTAGTTGAGTGTAGCCTCTACTTTTTTTTTTATATATGTAATGGTGGTTTGCATGGTTCAAAAGACCCTCAGTGTGAATATTGTCACCAAGTAAAACCAATACCATAGTGATGTTGACAAGTTCTATCAATTTTGCATCGTGAATATCATGTTTTGATTCCAAAAGTTAGTTGGCACTAAATAGTAGATATTTGAGTTGTGAGATTCTTTAGAGCAATTTTATGTATTATCTTTGATCGAACTCAATAGGTTCTTCATCAACAATGAAAATGGGAGAAAATGGATTTGTAATTCCACTTCTAGAGGGTACTAGGTATCAAAGAACATGGGAAGATAATAGAGTTTCCACAAGAATTTGGTAATTAATCGACGAAAGGATTCCAAAATAGTATTATGGGAGATGGAGAAACCAAGCAAAGTAGATTTCCAAGACCACTTGTAGAGAAATATGGGCAAAAGACATGCTTAGAGGTTTCAAATTTAGAATAGAAGAGACAAGGTGGGGGTTGGATGGAAGAAACTTTAAGCAATTACCTATAGGCAATTTGAAGTGGAGCAGTTTCCACACAATACGCTGAGACTATCTTTCTACAGTAGAATGCCAAAGGTGGTAGTGTTGAGCTCATGCCAAGTAAGCAATTACCTATAGGCAATTTGAAGTGGAGCAGTTTCCACACAATACGCTGAGACTATCTTTCTACAGTAGAATGCCAGAGGTGGTTTGTTGAGCTCATGGCAAGTGGAGGACGAGATGGAGTAGTATCATTTGACATTAAGGTAGGAGCTAAAAGAGAGGAATTGTTTCACTAAGCCATCCAAAAAGTTACAAGTAATCTTTTGCATTATTTCAAAGCCTACAAACTAACCTACACTATTTTATAAGCTTTTCAAATCTCACAAGTTTAAATTCACAATTTTGTAATAAGTGACCTTATTTGTAAAGACAAGTGGACACTAACAACTAATTGTGTGCACGGTTCCTTATCCACACTATCTCTCATCTTTTAAATTTATCTAACCATAAACTTTAAAATTTTAAAGTAGCTTAAATTACTTTGAGATTGCAATGATGAAAATTGCATATCCTGCACTATTCCCCTTCATTTTAGAATCATTCTAACAAGCTCATATTTAGCATAGTGACTAATGCACAAGTGACATATTATAGCATAAAGGTTGGCAAATAACTTGAGCTCTACCTAATTCCATTTGCACACATATTGAGGGCCCAGTCTTGATTCTCAGTATATCCATTCATTATCATGAGTCAAATTCATAGGCATAGAAATGAACCCAAGGCTTTCAAAATTCAAGTTTAAATTGAGCGCTTGCTGACTCCCTCCAACTAGTTGTTATGAGCCAATTTGAGCATAAAATTAATTAACTTGTATACTAGAATGTCATATTTAAGAGCAAACCTTAATTCAATTTCTTCAATCCAAAAGCTCTCATTTCAATTCACATTATCACTCAAGAAGCACATTATCAACTTAAATCAACATCCTAGACATCATTGCATGCTTGCTTGTTGTCTTCAATCATTTGTACCAAACCATTAAATTGATAACAAGAGTTTGACCAAAGAACATTCCTTGCTTAACAAACTCTTAACTAATGTATATTGACACCACCCCTTTCAAGTGGTAGATTCCAAATATAAAGGCAAGTAGGTTTCAGACATTAATTTCAATGCAAATCATTTCTATGAGTTGGGTTTAAATCCATGCATAATGTTAGGGTAAAATGTTGATTAATCAAATGAATAGTATCAAACCCAAACATCAATAGAATAGTGAAAACAAGAAAGATTCAATAAAATGAAGCAATGAACAATACAGTGCAAACCTTTCCCGTTTCGAAACTTCTGTTGTTCGCCTATTACAATCATCCTTTTGCTGGTTAAGTAGGCCTCAGAGAGTGCACTCTTTTAGCTATTTGTAGGAAGTCGATAGTAAATGGCTGTGTTGATAAATAATGCTGTGAAGTAGAGCTTCAAAGCAAACGTGTGATCTCAAGCAAATTGTATTGGGGTGCCAAAGGCGTGCTGGTGGATTTCTGCAGAGTAACAATACAAATAACCTAGATGATTAGAATGGAGGGATGAAGCTTCTTTTATAGACTCAGAAGAATGAGGATCAACGGTTGAGAGGAGATATGAAGATCAATGGCTGAGGATGGTTGAGGAATGTGCAACCAGTAGAAATATGACAAGTGTCTCATCTCCATCATGAAAGAGGGGACTTGACAAAATTGATTGGGGAGTTAACTCTTTTAACTGATCAGTTAACAAACTTGATTAGTCAGTTGGAAGAATGAATTATGGAATTGACGGAATTGATTGAGGGATTAACTCAATTGACTGGTTAATTAACACTTTTGATTGATTAGTTAACTAACTTCTGATTTGAGAAGAAATAGGACATGTGGGTGAGGGAATATTAGGTAATTAAATGTTTAAAATATTTAATTACATGTGCAACATGGTGAGGTGGATTGGTGAGGTGGATTTTTGGAATTAGAACTTAGGATAGAGGAATTTGGATTAATTAAATAATGTAGGATTATTTAATTGTGTGAGACATTAGAAGAATTTAGGGAATTTAATTAAATAAATTAATTTTATTTAATTATGGGATAATGAACCAATCAAATAAACTTAGAATATTTATTTAATTGATAGAAAAAATAAGAAGGGAATAAATATTAAGAATATTTATTTAGAATGAATCATGTCATTTTTAGGCGTATACATTTTTCCCCTCTTTGATGCAATGTTGTTTACAGCGTTGTTTTAAAGAAATCGATAGTCTGACAGTGATACATGCCCCAGTTTGCCCCTGGTACAAGTTTGATGACAAGATACCCCCTCGAGAGATTGGACGGGGAGAAGGTAGAAGGCGTGAGACGGACAATCTCACGAAGAAGAAGGTTAGGTTTGAAGAAAATGGGTGAAGAAAGAGCCGAATGATATGTGAACCAAGATAGAATGATACCACACACAAGCAAGTAAGCAAGTATGCACAAATGATACAAGAACAAACAAGGTATTGCCCCTGTCAAGTGGTAAACCAACTGATTAATTGATAACGATATACGACAGTGTTGTCATGGTGGGGAACGATATATCCCTAGAGCAACACAAAGGATAATGTCTGGTTTCAGGAAATGAAACATGTCGTGTAAGATGCGTGTATTGGTCTGATTTCGACAATGCAACATCCTGTATAAGACAAGTGATTGATTATAACTGATTGAGTTGATTTACAACCAGACAAGGATCAAGACCAATGATTGTGATTGGATCATTTGACAAGATTGACTTGACTTGATTGGTATGGATTAAGGATAGACTTGCATGAGGATCATTGCTCGGATTGACCGGATTGAGAAGAATTGACCACAACGATATATAAAATACTGATGGATAGAAGAATGACTCGATAGAAGGAATCACAAGTTTTTGTAAACATTGATACTCTACATTTTGTGGATCTTTTATTGCATGGGATATGGATGTATGGATGTGTATATGGATATAGGATGGATATTTTGCTTTTAGAGTGCTTTATTTCATCATTGGGCGATTTATTTTTGGTACATTTTCTGAAATGTTGTAAGTGAATACAAGCATCTAGGTATAATTGAACCGAGATGACCGAGTACTACTTACATGGATTGTGATTTGGCAAGTAAATACAAGCATCTAGTCAAAATCGAATCTAGATGACCTGAGTACTTCTTGCATTTTCAACAAACAAGGATTGCCCCCGTTCATGTTAGACCTTTGATGTCCTTGATGATCTTTTGCCGATCATGTCCTTAGACAAGGTGTCACATTACTAAAGCTTAATCCACAGATAGCAAACAAAGAAAATAATCATGCCCCCATCATAGCATCTCTAGCTTTTAGCATCCTTGAGTAGCATAGAAAGACATGATAACAAAAATCAGGAATCTGTAACTTAACCATGGTTCCAATCCACAAAACATTCTTGCATTTGGATGTGTTTTCCTTGCCATAATTTAGATAGAATCAGTTAGAAGACCTTGGGTATTTGCTTTGCTTTAGATAGGTTAAGATATTCATAGTCAAGATTGCTACTTGAAGCGCGGGTTTTGCTTGCATTTGCTTGTTTGGTGAGAAGATTGCACAATCCTTATTAGGGAGATGGACCCTAAGGGACTGACCTAGTGCCTCGGGGGCGCATTGCTAAATGGCCTTGCCTACGTGACGACGCAGAGGCAACGTAGTTCGGGGTAAACCCTAACAGACCTAAGACTTAGGCAAGAGAAGGTGGAGATGGACTCAGCTAGATAGAAGGACGAGATATGGAACGGATGGGACAATGGAAAGGGGAGGGCCTCGGGGGTGCATTAGAATAATGGCCTTGCCTACGTGACGACGCAGAGGCAACGTAGTTCATGGACTTGGACTTTGATGGACCTAAGATATGGATCGGATGAGACATGATATGGAATAGATATGGATTGGACATGGAACAGATATGGATCAGACAAGGAGCAGATATGGATCAGACAAGACATGATATGGATCAAACAAGACATGATATGGATCAGATAAGACATGATATGGAACTAATATGGATCAGATATGGAACAAAAATGGGTCAGATAAGACACGATATGGAACAGATGATACCGATGACAAGGAAACACCACGGATAGGTAGATGTACGGGTGATAAAGAATAGAACAGGTAGGTATGAGGATGGGTAATAGCAGATAGAAAGAAACAAGGATGTGATCTACAAGGACTATGTCGCATAAGTATAACATGCCCCATTGTAGGTAGAGTACGTAGGATTTTTCATGACAATGCTAATGATGATAAGAGGATAAGAGGATAATGAGGGATTTGCATGGTTTGGAGGGATAAGGCATGTCAAGAGACATCTAAAACATTTATCAACATTGTGCCTCCAATCTTTACCAAGACCAAAGAAAAGAGGAAAGGAAGATTAGATGGATGGATGGGACAGTATAGTTATGCAATGGATAGAGGATAGGATAGGAAATGGTATGAAAGGAAATTGGTAGGAGAAAAGTGATATGCTAATGAGACAAGGTGCCCCCAAGTGTAGGTGACATAGAAGACAAACTTACACATGATGCCTGTTTGCCAAGTTTTCATCATGGTACTTATCCAAGGTGTCTGTTTTCCAAATTTTCACCATTGGATGAAGGGATTTTTCTTTACTTTTTTCATTTTTTTTTTTTTTGAATAGGATAAGATGAATGCAGAAGGGAGAGACTCAAGTATCTAGTTCCTTGAAAGGTGATAGTCCCACTAGAAGGATGTTGTCGCATGGACTATGTCAAGTGTGCTCATAGATGTTGGTAAGGGAGTGCATGAAAGTGAGATATGAGCATGTAGATAGCAGATTATGGAAGGTGCGATAGTGGATGATGATGCAAAATACAGAAGGACTTATGCAAGGATGGAAGGAAGGTTTATGCAAAAGCATGGACCATAGGATGAGGGAGATATGTAGGATAGTAGTGGAGGGGAGGGGAGATGGAGTTATACGGAAGTGTTGTGGAATGGAAGGGAACCATGACCAATGGTTGCACATACTGTGATAAACATTGAAGCTGATGATGGGAAGGTGGTGTAGGAAGCAATGGAGAGTTTTTCTTGGTGGATGAATGCTATAGGCCTTTAGGGACCCACATAGACTTTGCATTGTTTTGATTTTTGTTTGTCATGTGGGATGGAAGGATTTGATACTTTTGGATGGAATTGGAGAAAGTGAATGGTTGGAATTCTTGAGAGGTGGATGCCTCATGTAACTTGAGGGCTTTTTGCTTAGGCATCCAAACCATTTTGTTTTTAGATAGTACCTATGAAGGTATGGGTTTGGGTGTATGTAGCGTTTGTGCAGCTTCTGAGATAATTATTTGTTGCTTGGGGACCCACACTTTTTTCAATTTGGCATTGAGGTGTGTGGGTGTATGTAGCTCTTGAGAAGGACGCTTCTTTGATTCTTGGATTTTGTATCCTAGGTCATGAGGACTCTTAGGATTTTTGACTTGATAGGTAGAGGCATCCAGATTTTTATGGTAGAATTCTCTCGAGATGGTGGAAGTGGAATTTGAGGAAGTTCTGTGTTTAGACAACATGTGCATTGGTTGGCCATGATTGGGATTGTTAGAAGATTTATAGATGGATGAATAAGGAGTTGGAAGTAGCGGAGGTAGAGTGGATAGTGGAAGGTGTATGGTCACATGCTTTTGACAATTGTAGGATGATGGAGGCGGAATGGCGACATACATTTTGGGGATATGATAGGGTTTGCGATGGAAAGTGGGAGATTTTGCAGGAGTGGAGGAAGTACCAACATCTTGAGATTGTTCACCTTGGGGTATGTATCCAAGGCCATATGAAGGAGGAGGAACATTGACATGGACGGGCTCTAAAATACCTTGTTCATGAAGGCCTAAGCCTTTACCTTGATAGTTCATACGTTGGAGTATGCGGTGGACAGCGGGATTATGTGTAGGTGGAACATTAGACACAAGTTCCTTATTGGATGGAGAAGATGGGATAGAGGATAATGGTTGTTGGTGTTCTAAGGAGGAACACTCATGAATGAAGGTGGTAAGACCAAGAATATACGATGGGGGATTTGGAGCATGGTCGATAACAGATGGCGGAGGAGTATTACTGGTTTGATCTTCTATGCTTGCTTGGGGGGCAAGTGTCTCATCAAGGGAAGTGGAAGTTGCTGGATCTTGGGTAGGACTAGATGGGGTTATAAGCTCAGGACCATGGAATGCATAAAGTGGGCTTAGAGGATCCTCATGGTCTACTTGATCATAGATGGGATCTTGATCATAGATAGAATTTAGTGCGATGGGATTAATGTTCTCTTGTATAGGTTCTTCATCAGCGATAATATCTTGATCATAGAAAAGACATAGGTTATGGAGGGGATGGAATTGGATTTCCTTCTCATGTATAGGTGTTGGGAGATGGATAGGATCAAGTGGCTCATGGAGAGGTTCATTATTATGGATATCATCTTGATCATGGAAAAGATACATGTTATGGATAGGTTGCAAGAAAGTGATTTGATCTTGATTGAGACTAGGGATTAATGTTTCCTCATGCTTAGGATTAGACTCTTGACATACCTCTTGGGTTGCTTGAATGGAAGTGGATAGCTCTTGGATAGATTCTTGGTTGACAACATAGATGTTTGATGGACCTTGACTTTGGTTCATGGTAGGAGGTTCATCGATAAGCTCAAGGGGTTGTGAATGACATGAAAGATTTTTGGTAAGGTCAAGGACTGGAATTTGGGGACATGGTTGACTCTCTGCTAGTAGCCCTTGGATCACATCATTGGTAGGTGTATGGATAGGTGAATGAGGGGATTTAGCTTTCTCTCTAGCTTTTCTCCAGTTGTATAAATTTGGAAAAACTCTTTCCCACCACTCATCTGATTCTTTTTGGGTCATCCATTTAGAGTTTGAGGAACTAGATGGTGGTGTTGGTGTAGAACTGGTATGCTTTGGGATATGGGTCTTAGAAGACGGTGAAGGAGGACTAGTAGGCAGAGTGGTATAGGATTTCCAACTTAAGGTGGTGCTTGCCTTGTCATAAGCATCATGAAGACGAGAAACAGATGTAAGAGTTCGGGGCGAGGCGTAGCTAGTACTGGCACGTTCGGCTTGCAAGATTGCCATTTCTTGTTGTAAGACTTGGATTTGTTGAGAAATTGCTATACACTCTTGGGGCAAGGGACTTGAGTTTATTTGCAATTGCAGATATTGGACTTTTTGAGCAAATGTTTCTAATTGGTTTGTCATCTTGACAGAAACTGGCAGAAGGCCGAAAAAGCCTACTGTTTTGGATACGCAGCTTCAGAGGCACAATTTCAGAAGGTAAATGCACAGCAAGTTGAGGGAAATGCACAATTCTGGTAGAGGACAAATGCACAACTCTGGTTTCTTCGAATGATTTTGCAAAGTTTTTGACACGTTTTTTAGTGCTTTTTGGTTTCTTGGTTGCAAGTCAGTCTTTTGATCTGATTTTTCTCAATTATGGCAAGAAGACACATCAAACACAGATATTTTTATGGTTTTTTTTTTTTCTTTGAGATTTTGTTGACTCTATTTGGACTAAGAGAAAAAAAATAAGTACAAAATCCTAGGCTCGAAATGGATTACAAGGGTTTTTGGCCACTAGAACAAGAGGTGTTTAATGAGGGCAACCGTTCGAGTGGTTACACATGCGGCGGCACTACTCTCCATTATGGAGTCTCCCAGCCTCAAAGGGTTATGCCTATGAGGGTTTTGGGGGAGGTTGGCCGTCTGTGTAACACAGCAGCACTCGTTGCAGGAGGTTTTCACCTCAAGCACAATTTATTTTAAGTGGCTTGGTAGGGCTTAGCTTTAGCCTGTTACCACTCAGGGTCATTCCCACTTGGACAAGCGTGCATCTAAGGGTAGGCCCCTCCTAAAGGTTAAACAAATAGAATGACAAGTCTGGCACTCTGATCACCCAAAAAAGGGGAGAGCATAAGCCTATTGTCATTCGTCAAGCACAGAAAACACTGATTAATCCAACCTATTTAAAATTAGAAAAACTGAATGGGCTAATCTACTCAAGTACAGAACTTTGAAGTGATTTTAGCAAGATAGCATTGGTTCAGTTTTAATCCTCATAGCACGAAATAGTTAACTTTGAAGTTTTGGTCCAACGAGATAGCAGGAGTTCAATTTTAACCCCAAAATCAATGGTGAATTCAGTTTTAATCCTCGTAGCACAAAATAGTTAACTTTGAAGTTTTGGTCTCAAGAGATAGCAGTAGTTCAATTTTAACCCCAAAATCAAAGGTGAGTTCAGTTTTAATCCCAGATAGCAATAACTTCGAAAGTGTTGCAATGCAAGAAATAAATGATCTAGTTACTGCTTTCCTAATTAGAGTTAGATTAAAATTGCATGCAAGTTGCATGAACAATGGGTTACTCCTTCCTAATTAGAACTAGATGAGAAATTGTATGCAAGTTGCATGAACAATGAGTTACTCCTCCTAATTAGAACTAGATGAGAATTGTTTGCATGAACAATGGTTTACTCCTTCCTAATTAGAACTAGATGAAAATTGTATGCAAGTTGTTTTACTTTCCCCCTAATTAATCTATGATGTGTGTGGTAAGGAAAATAAAACTATCCAGCTCTCAACCCTGTAGAAGATATATCATAAGTCTCTTTTCTCCTTTCTTTGACAAGTGTTTAAGTCAAGCTGCACAGATAAATCATTAGTTTTCAAGAAAAAATGCTAGATTTAAGCTTGGAAAGATAGCTGAACTTTGACTATAAAAATAGCTGACACTATGATAAAATCACTTGATCAAACCTGCTCCATTGTGAAGTTCACGGAATTACCTTTCCAACGAGTGTTTATTTGTGCGATTACGAGTTCGTATGCTCCTGTTATGGCAAAAAGAAAAAGATACCACCCTTATGGCATGTAGAAGAAGGCAGGATGGAGGATTGTTGGATAAAACAATACACCCTATGGAAGCACCCTTTGGACCGCTGGATAAAATGATGCACCTTATGGGAGCACCCTTTGGACTGCTGGATAAAAAGATGCACCCTGCGAAAAAGCTATTAGGATAGTTGGATAAAAGGATGCGGGAGCACCCTTCGGACCGCTGATAAAGCGATGCACCCTGCGGAAGCACCATTTGGACCGCTGGATAAAGCGATGCACCCTGCGGAAGCACCCTTTGGACCGCTGGATAAAAGGATGCACCCTGCAAAAAAACTCTTCGGACAGTTGGATAAAAGGACGCGGAAGCACCCTTCAGACCGCTGGATAAAGCGATGCACCCTGCAGAAGCACCCTTTGGACCGCTGGATAAAAGGATGCACCCTCAAGAGATTTTTTTTAGTCTCTGATTTTTGTGAAATAAAGGTGATTCGAAGGTTTTTGACCCTTCTGAGCATGTTGGTGATGTCAGTTTCAGCCCAGGAGGTCACCTTTTGATAGATCCTTGCAAAACTCAACAATGGGGTTTAGAGAAACACAAATTTTTACTAAAAAAAATTGTAAAAAACATAAAATTGAACAGTGGGCGCCAAAAATGTTAGGGTAAAATGTGGATTAATCAAATGAATAGTATCAAACCCAAACATCAACAGAATAGTGAAAACAAGAAAGATTCAATAAAACGAAGCAATGAACAATACAGTGCAAACCTTTCCCGTTTCGAAACTTCTGTTGTTCGCCTATTACAATCATCCTTTTGCTGGTTAAGTAGGCCCTCAGAGAGTGCACTCTTTTAGCTATTTGTAGGAAGTCGATAGTAAATGGCTGTGTTGATGAATAATGTTGTGAAGTAGAGCTTCAAACCAAATGTATGATCTCAAGCAAATTGTATTGGGGTGCCAAAGGCATGCTGGTGGATTTCTACAGAGTAACAATACAAATAACCTAGATGATTAGAATGGAGGGATGAAGCTTCTTTTATAGACTCAGAAGAATGAGGATCAACGGTTGAGAGGAGATATGAAGATCAACGGCTAAGGATGGTTGAGGAATGTGCAACTAGTAGAAATATGACAAGTGTCTCATCTCCATCATGAAATAGGGGACTTGACAAAATTGATTGGGGAGTTAACTCTTTTAACTGATTAGTTAACAAACTTGATTAGTCAGTTGGAAGAATGAATTATGGAATTGACTGAATTGATTGAGGGATTAACTCAATTGACTGGTTAATTAACACTTTTGATTGATTAGTTAACTAACTTTTGATTTGAGAAGAAATAGGACATGTGGGTGAGGGAATATTAGGTAATTAAATATTTAAAATATTTAATGACATGTGCAACATGGTGAGGTGGATTGGTGAGGTGGATTTTTAGAATTAGAACTTAGGATAGAGGAATTTGGATTAATTAAATAATGTAGGATTATTTAATTGTGTGAGACATTAGAAGAATTTAGGGAATTTAATTAAATAAATTAATTTTATTTAATTATAGGATAATGAACCAATCAAATAAACTTAGAATATTTATTTAATTGATAGAAGAAATAAGAAGGGAATAAATATTAAGAATATTTATTTAGAATGAATCGTGTCATTTTTAGGCGTATACACATAGTGTTCAAATCTACGGGTGTGACAATGTATTATATAGGCATGAAACTAAACCATAATGATAGACATATAATTTGCTTATATAAAGGCAATTGTCTATAATCTTCTAGGGTTTGACACATTGGTGGCATCACAAGGCTTAGAGCTAAGTATCATTGTTTTCATTATATAAGTTAAAGCATTTATTTAAGTAGCACTATCAATCCCAACTCATTAATCACTTGCTTGTGTTAAATTATTGCATTACCCTAGTTTATTTATATAGAAAACATATTTTCTTTTACATTTATTGATAAACCCATTCCTACACCCCTTTAGGTCCTGGCCTTACGGTTTTATTTTTTATTTTTTATTTTTTATTTTATTTTTTAGATATTAGATTTTTTAGGTCTTGGCTATTAAATTGTGTGGAGAGAGTTACTATAATATATGTGTATGTTCTAGTCTATAGGATTAGATGTCGATTGCAATATCCCATCTTGTGGCCTCTTTTGATTTATTATTATTTTACTTATAGTCTCATTGTAATTTGGAGGTGGGATTATGATGAGGAGCCTAAACTTTAACATACATTCCCCGATGTATGTCTTCACATTACTCGCCTATCGACAAGACCATTCGCATCGGTGAACACTTATAAACCTTAGCCGATGTGCCGATACTTTAACATTTGTATCCGCTGAGAGATACGTCCTTCAATGTACATTCCCACATGCATTCACGATATACATTCGCAATATACATTCAACCACACTCGTCGGTGAAACTCTTTGCATCTAACACAATGTATGTGCACAATGTATATTCTCAATATACATTCGGAAGATACATTCGAAACATGCATTCAGAATATGCATTTGGTGAGATTGACCATTGACTTTCCTTGTTTCATACGAAATACACATTCACCACATACAACCATGATATTCACTTGCGAGATACACATGAACATGCAACTGCAGGATACACATGAAATGACCCCCCGACTTACATTAGCAATATACACACAGAATGTATACCTGGCGAAACAACATGAATCTTCACCGATCTGAACCTCTGGAAACCCTGTAGCTTCACAGATCTTTGCCTTCGCCAACCTAGCACATGAGGATGCTAGGATCTCTCAGAGCATGATGTACGTGATCTTGCAAACATGAACAAATAAAACAAAAAACACAAAAATGAACTGTACAGCCATTCCACTGATTTTGAAGAAATCTAACCGGTGGAATGGATTAAGGATCCATCTCAGCCACAAAACAGTAAATTGATTGCATAGAGAAAACCTAACAAAATTGAATGACAGAAAGATACACAGAACAGGACTTGTTTATTATGCCTTTCAAAAATGTACACACACAGATGCTCTGTTTTACAATTACAAATTACACTGATCTCTGATCTTTCTAATCTCAACTACAACTTATTACATTTGACCTGTCTCTGGGTATTTATCTACTCGCCCAAAGTAGTACCATCCTGATAGTACCAACATGACTCCAAGTAGCTGGGAGATCGATTCCAAGTCGCTGGGAAACACTACTGCCTATTTTTGGCATTATTGCTATTTTTAGCATTATGCGATTACAATTTGACAAATGTCCCCTAAGTCACTTAGGACTTACAAAATGAACCTAGATACAAACTAAAATGACATGCATTGGTCAAATAGACCTTATTACAATGCAAACATGATTTTCTAAACAAACATGATTCAAATGCCTCATAGAGGCCACTTTGTGTTAGGTGCTCCTGCACCAGATTATACTTGTTAATTTGATATTATGTTCATGTGATAGACATTGTTCCTTTCAATAATTGCTTGTGTTTATGTTTATTGGATGGCATGTTTGAATATGCAATTGATATTTGATTGAATTGTTTATATTTAATTATAATGTATATTTTTATTGTTTAACATAAATGTTAGTATGGCATATTTGAGTTTATGGTGTTTCAGGAATGGGTTAATGGGGGAAGGTGGAACTAGGTTTGGTGTGTCAAGTGGATAAACACTTAATCCTAGTTATGAAGTAATACCCTTATCTTTTAAATTAACTCAACTAATTTAGAATAATGATTATTAAGATATTGTGAACAACAAAATATGGAATTAAAACAAGATTTAAACACAACATAAAACCTTATTCCATATTCACTATGCACCTCTATTACAACAAGAAAATCAACAATAACTAAATAAAATACTAATTTTCCCAAGACAATCTCCTATTATACCGGTGTGGTAGACTTTCTCAAAGTGGTTGCAATGAGAATTGTGGATACTCGTACTAACAACACAACATTATGCAAATATAGGATCATGGAATAGCTTACAGGTGGTTGGATTTATAGGCTTCCAGGAAGGGGAATCGACGGTGGAGATCTGATGATGGATGAATGGTCCAGATCAAAGTAGTTAAGTGGTTAAGAGATGGAGGGTTGAGAATAATGGAGAATTTTTAAATGATTTTTTAAATTATGGGAGATAGTTATGAGATGAGTGGTGAGGAATAAAAGAAACTTTTATTTTTTATCTACTTTTTAGGTGGTTATGTGGGGGATTTAATTAATTAAAACATGTGAAAAGCGGACTAGGACTGGGGAAAATGGATTAGGACCTAGGAAAATTAGGAAATAATTAGGATAAATGATGGAAAACAGGTCTTGATAGTTAATTAATTAAATTTAGGGAATAATCAAGACCTAGGGATTAATCATGACAATTTAGGAAAAAATTGATAGGATTTGAATAGTTTAGGGATAATTAGGAGGATTTTGGGATAAATTAAGATAATCAGGATCATTGATTAGGGAATCAAGGACTTGGTTACTTTTAAGTGTCTACAAATATAATTTGGTCTAACTTGTAGTGGATTGGTGGATAAACCTACAAAAATTAGCTAGTAATAAACAAGATTGTGGAATATGCAAATGAAACGCTAAGCTAGAATGCAAATGCACATTCAATATACATGGATGAGTTTGAAATGTACATGTATTGCATATGAAAATATATGTAAAATGACATCTATGCATTATAATTTTTAAATTGTTCTTCTCTATGAAAGGAAAATATCACAATGCACTGCCATTACTAAATAGCAAGGGGAACTATGCCCATAAAGTAGAAATAAGACATCAACGTTTCCTACATTAACCCTATGAGGAGAGACTTGTGAGATATTAGATCTATAGAAATTTCAATAGCATAATGACATATATAACAACACTTAGAAATCAAGAATGAGAGAAGAAGAATAGAAACAAAGACTTTATGTTAAAGCTTTGAGTTTGATATTGTATTATGACTATATTATTGTTGGAAATACATTAGCTCGATGCTTTGGAGGTAAGGTTTTTCCTAAAAGGGTTTTCCCAAGGCATATATGTGTTACTATAGGAAACACTCCTTAAGAGAAAATTTAGCAGCATAAACCTGCAATACACACTCTATAATGCCTCCATCTTAAGCCTTCAATATATAGACTTAAGGAGGCCTTGAAAACCACCAAAAGACAATACCACATGGGCCCAAACAAGGTTCCAACATACCATGATAATAATTCTCACAAACCACACCCCATGATGGGTCAACATACTACTAATAACATATTCACTTACATGTCATAAACATGTCACAACCTCCCACCAAAATTGGAAGCACTAATTTGTCATTTTACCTCCTTTAGTGAGATGATTTATGACATGACATTCTTGCACATCATAAATGGGTCAAAATTCCTAGTCCACTTTGTAACCTCCCTCTTCCAATACTCTTACATGTGTCATAGAATCTCTTATGCATCTTACAATGCCATAGATGCTCTTATGCACCTTACATGACATATATGCTCTTATGCACCTTATATGGCATATTCTCTTACAAACTCTTTCACATGCATCATATCAATGAATACACATAACATATTAGTCAAGTTAATTGGTACATCATTTTCCATGTGAGAATAATAAAATAATATAATTAATAAAATAATCAAAACATTAGGAATTGAAAGGTGTATGACATCTAATCCCAACATTCTCCCACTTGTCATATACTTTGAAAGAGAAAAACATAAGCACCAACAAATCGTGAACTATTCACCAAGGGTATAAGAATGACGCACCTATTGAATGTTCTATGCTCACAAGCTTCAATGAAGCATTTGCAAAATCCACCAAGTGACCACCATCTCAACCACAACTTTCTCATACTCCATCATGCCCAAACATGAAAGATAAAAAAATCAACCGAAGATGACACACTAAATGTCACATAGGAACACCACTATATCTAGCCTTAACCTACTATTCAAACACAAACTTAGAAGTCCAAACTCCTCCAAAAATATGATCGAGTACACACCATATACTCAACTCTAGCTAGCTAGTTTCTCACACATCTAACTAACTACACCACAAAATAGGCTAAACACACCCACTCACAAGCCTCTTTCTACCCACATATAGTATTTTTATATCCACTATGGACTAATCAAGGTTTGTCTTCCTTAAGAGCAAACACACACACTTGCAAAAAACCCACAGACCCTTCATACTACAGTTCAATGAAACTTGTCCAACATGGACACATATACTTCCTTCAGATTCCTATTTCTTAGATAATGTATGGTCTAGTGTTAACAACAACATCTAAAAGTCCACCAAAAACACTCACATAAAGTATGTGGCCCATTTCCTCTATGCCACCAAGTGTCAAAGAACACACACACTGAACTACAAACCTACAACCAAAATCTTTCTCCATTGATATCCATGCTTAGAAAAACTTAGCTCTCCTAGGTGTTGGTTCTCATAATTGCAATCCCCAATTCTAAGGGATGAACCACAATACCTAGACCTATGGATCAAGTGAATCTAGACAAAGGAGTAACTAATGATCAAATTGAGGATAATTAAGGACCATTTTGATAAGAGTGGGATGCCTCTTCTACTCATCGAGCCCTACCAATCTTAAGAGGGTGTTCCTAGAAACCTTTGTAGGATGAATGCAAATTGACTAGTTGCATGGCTTAACCAAACCCTATGCATAAAGGCACTCCCAAGATAGGCTATCACTCCATGTCTATATATTGGTTCACTAGACTCATAGATCACAAATATCTCAACAAGACAAATTGACAATCAAGTTAAACGATACAACATTAGATGTGCAAATTGGTTAATAATCCCTATATGTAAAACCTTCATTGTTTCTTACTTCATTACTAACCTAGAAAAAATAACATACATAAATCTATAAATTTGACTAATTGATGCAATCTCACCAAAGTTACAACAAAGATTTATAGTTATGTGTATGAAACTAGCAAAGCATAATTAACTTGAATAATTTACCAAAATAGATAAATGAATGATTTGTCATTTTGAGTTCAAAGTATTGGATCAATAGCAACTAATAGAGACTAGTACCTAATCCATTAATAAAAAGTCAAAACATAAGCTAACTATTTCAATCATGAAGCAATCCATAGTTTTAGATAGATCTTGTTTCCTTTCCTCTATCTTATAGAGTTTGGATCCTCAAGTGCCCTTCTACCTAAAGCTACAACTCATACTTATTTATCTGTGCCCTATCAAGATGTACAATATGCAAAAATAAAAAGAATTACAAACATCTCTTAAATGTCTAGCTAAGTAGATCTTAGCACAAAAATGTAAATATATAACTACGAACTGGCTAAAATTCTCTAAAACACCTAGTAAAACATGGAGAAAATTAAATAATCAAGTAAAAAAGATTCTTACATTGATTTAGTAAAGAGAAAATACAATGCCTTGCAATAACTACATTCAAGATAAGATTTTATTTATTTTTTCCCAAATTGTTTTGTTTGCCTTTACATTTGATTACAATGCTAATTAATAGACTAACTTGTTTATCCCAAAGGTTCAAGAGTTTGCATGAAAATTTGTAGAGACCAACCCCTAGAATACCCAAAAAAATATAATTTATAACAAATAAAAAATGCTTAAATTACCCACTAAGTAGGTGCATGTCCCACCCTCTACCCTAGATTTGCCCAACAAAGAAGAATAAGAGAATATGTGAAATGAATCTTTGCTCCTCATTTATAAAAATAAAATATATTTTCCCCAACTAGTCTTATAATTCTTGCTTAAAACTTTACCCAAAACAAATAAAAAACCTTCCACAACGTAAGATATCAATAATAAAATGTGGCACTTCTAGTATTCTTATGAAAATATTCACTCTAGCAGAAAAATAAATTTCTATATATTCAGGCTTGTGTGCAATAAATATTTATACGCCATAGTTTCATTTTACTTGTAAAAATTATCTCACCTTTATACACATGCAGCCTTTTACATTTCACTTTTGCATACTTACTAGCTTCTACATTATATTTTATGAAGCTCGTAAAATATCTATATGGTGAGGGCCACTTTTAAAACATCCACTAAGCATTGTTATTACATTATACTTTTCCCTTGGGTATTCTTCATAAAAGCAATGTTTTTATGACTTTCCTAACCCATGCACATTTAAAACCATAGATCTATATGCCCTAAATGTTCCTATTTAATATTTGATATGTTTAAATATATCTTATCTCAATGTGTACCCAAATATATATTTTTTGGGACCCGCTACTTTAAAATCATCTTGCAAAGAGTGAAATCAACGAACAATATTGGAGAGGGGAAGAAATGAATCTAGGCAACACAAGCATTAGGGAGGGCATAGCTTACTAATGCAAAGGGCCCTTGTGTTACAAATAGAAACTACTATGGGGATTTTTTATTGGTATTATTTGATGTTCTCCTTTGGCCACATTGGATATCACCCTATACATTATATGACTTGAATATCCCTAATCGCACCAACTACACACATATTTCCCTTTCACAACTACACTAGAATACACTACATACCTACATATATGCTTTTAATTTAATTTTGGTTTTTGAAGTGATATAAATGCCTCAAACATATGCATCCTCCACACCACCATCAAGATACTTAATAATGAATATATTGTGATGAGATTTTCTTATAATCATGCACCATATTTAATATTTATTGCAACATTCTTATAAGATGATGTGCCTTTGGCATTTGCATTTGCCTATATTACTATATGGAATACATATTGTTTGATCAATAATATGTGATGTACCACATGTACTTGCTAATCAAAAGTGGTCCAAGAAGACAACAATGAGAGTATTATCACTATGAACATGATACTTAATACCACAGTAAGTTCTTTTAAGGATTGAACATCATACATTTGCTCTTTGTTGTAGCAATCATACTCCATGCTAGTATGTTTTGTACATTTTATATTGCTGCACCAATTTTATCTACATGTTGACATCTCCTCCCTTACATAAGGATAGGGTATGGTAGGAAAAAATATTTAAAACATTATAATGTATGAATACATATTTTTCTTATCATCGTTTCAGTCTACACAAATGATTTAAACCTAACAATGAAGATCCTTCCAATTTCTCACTTGTCAAAATCACACTGGCTATGCCATGTACTCCTTTTGCATAATTGTCTTGCATATATTTGCAGTGTATTCTCCATTCATGCTCGGTGCCAAAAATTATAGAAAGCTACCATGTTTATTTGTGTTTGCACAATATTTTCAAACTACTAACAACATATTCCCATTTCTATGCTAGATTATGATGTCCATTTGTTGTGTGCAACCACACAATTACCATGGTGCTAGTAGCTAAATTTATTGCACCAAGCTATTTTATCATCACTATTTGTGTTGGCTTGTTTGTTGGCTAAACTAGAGGATGTTTATATGCACAATGTTTATTTTATATTGCTTAGCTATTGATACTCCCTCCTAAGGTGGATCTCCAATGTGGCAATATAAAAATTGTTTTATATTCACCCCAAAGCTTTGCTCATGGTTCATATTTTATAAACATTTCCAATCTAGCAATCATCAATGCACATGCCTCCATTTACACATGTATGCCAATCCTCCAAGAGTTGTGTTGAGATGAAATTATTTTTTGAGTTGGAAAAACAAATGAATGCCAACATTTTATTTTATCTTGCATTCCTTGCTGATGCGTAGGTGCCACATATTCCAATGTGGTATATATAAGACAATTCAAATAATAAAATGTGCATTGGAATCTCAATATGCAAACTCATTTATTTAAAAGAAAAATAATATTTTAATTGCGACAAGTTTTATTTTATTTTACCTTTTCACGTTGTGTTCTTACCCTTAACCATTAGACTGGACTCCTCCTAGCATTGGGATATCAACCACAGATTACTTTTTTCTTAGTATGAAATTTACTATGTGTTGGGCCCCACCTATTTTAAATGTCTAAGTGGTGTATGATGTTGTGATTGCACAAAATCATATTATATTTTTCTTAAAAATATTAACAATGTGCCAACTAGATGATAAAGATCCCACATTTTGCATACTTATAAAATAAAATAAATTCATTTGAAAACCTTAGTGCAAAATTTATGAGCTAGTGGTGAGTTGGGTATTATTGACCAAGATAACTTTACACTATGAAAGAAGCTTTATGCAATGCCTATTTTTGAGTCCAAGGGGTTGAGATTAATTGGTTAAAATGTTGGGTTCTCATTGAGAAGACCCAAGTTCAAATCCTCATAGGGACATCTAATGTGGAATTCTAAGTTGCGACTCTTGGTCTTCCATATTTGGCTTCTAAAGTGAATGTATTTTCTAAATAAAGTTCATTTCTAAGTAGTGACTCTTGGTCTTCCACTATATTTCCTTTAAAATCAAGACTTAGTAGCTGTTAAATCTTTACATTTTGATTCCTCTACCTTTTACTTTAGAATTCACAAGTCCACAACAAAACAATTGATTTTCCCTGTAAAACATTTTACTCTTCACCAATGGTATTGTATGGACCCTTCTTGCAATACACATAGATGAGCTCCATGGATGCTTCAAAAACCATATTGAATTGTTTTTTCCTTTCAAAAATCAAAACCAACACATTAAAATGCAAATTAAGGCTTCATTGGGATGATCACCATGGGCACAAATCATGTCTAGGAGACTTGAAATTTTGCATGGAAGGAGATTACAGAAAAGCTAAAATCACTTAGCTAATAAAATTTTAATTTTTAATTTTTATGTTTGAGGTGTTCACAAACGGTTGACATTGCTAGATTTGCATTATAGGGCTAAAAATTGTGATTGTCACCTAAAATTGAAAGCTATGTGTCTAAGAGATGGTGATGCAAAGTTCAGAACAACACCAGGTTCATCACATCCCACAAATAACATAGATTTAAAGAGCCCACGTATTGTTACTAAAAATAATAAAATGCAATAATAGTAAATGATCACAAAGATAGTGTTTACATTAACTCAATAAAAATCCCAAATCTAATAGCATATGAATTGAACCTCAACTAGGAGAAACCTAGACTGAGAAAGAACCATATCATGTTCTTCCATCCACATTGTCAAGTGCTCTAATTGTGATAATTAAGATCTCCACTCTCCAAAACCCCAAGTAGAAAATACATCTCAACATATTACCATTCAATCCCAAAGTTAAACACAATATCCAGATGTTGAAAAAATGTAAGGATCCTAAATTGAAGGAAGATCAAACTAACATCTATTTCTACAACAATGGAATATTCCCAAATCCACTAAGCATCCCATATACTCCTCAAAATAGTTCTTAGAACTAACTCTATAACTCAAGACCCAAATATAAGGAGAAAAAAGAAAATAGAACCATGTAATGTACTCCTCAAATTAGCCCTCATAATTGGCATTCGTAAGTCAAGATTCATTCACATGAGAAGACAAAAAATGCATTTTAAAACTAGGTAGGCAATACCTATCAAATCATTCACCACGGGGAAGTAGAGAGAATTTTCTCTGCTAGGGTTTCCTGGTTTCCCTTGTATATGCCATACCGTAGCTTTCTATAGGATTTTCTTTGCCTTTTCTCATATTTATTGCGTTACATTGTAGTTTCCTTAGCTTGAGGGAAATTGTTTCCCCTTTATATGGCCTCAACCTTTCATTCCTCCATAGCTGTTGTTGGAGCTGAAGGTTTGACAACAGACATCAATGCCCCCCCCTCCCAAATGGCCTCAGAAATTCATCCCCAAGGTATTCCACGAAGTAATTCTTCTAAACCACCTCCAAATGTTGTTCTTCCCATTCCAGAGTTTGATAATGCATGCAAATGGCTGGAGAAATTCACTCTCATTAGGTATTTTTTGGGTAGAGTCCCCCTTGAAAGCATGCTTCATGACTGGATTGGTAGGACCTAGACCCTACATGGGATTCACCTTGATGCGGTCCAAAACCTTACTAAGGGTTTTTTCCTTTTTCGTTTCACTGAGACCAACCACGTCAAGGTTATTCTCAGCTGGGACCCTTGGCTTGTTCGTTCTTCTCTCCTTGTGTTCAAAATGTGGACCTGTGAATTTTCTATTATTGACAAAAAGTCCATTCGAGTCCCCATTTGGGTTGAATTCCCTAGTCTTCCTTTGCCTTATTGGAATCTTCTCAGCCAGATAGATTCTTCTATCTGTTTTGTTATTTTCTTAGAATCTGAAAAGTCATATGCGGCTCATCCCCAACGCAGGGTCTATGTCGAGGCCAACCTTTCCAAATACCTCAAGGAATTTGTAGACATTCAAGTTAGCCAAACTCGTTATTCTTAGCATGTGCAATATATTAATCTACCTAACATCTACTATAGGCATTAGTCCATTGACCATAAAATTTGGGACTGCCCGTTGGTTTCTCAATGGTTGAAACCTACAACTCAACCATTGTCATAGGAAAAGGATGAGGGAGGATAGTTTACAGTGGTATCTCGCAAGGCCAAAAACTTTAGTAATGCTAAACCCTCTTCTCATCCTTCGGGCCAAGGGGGTTCTACACATAATGTTTTAAAGCCAGTTGCCGCAAGTGCGTCAGGTGTAGCAACAACATTCAAATCTCTTGGAGTTGTTCCTTCACATCCATTAGATTCCAATGCCTGACATGCTTATCATCCTCTCATTGGGTAGAGGAGATCTTGAAGCCCGTCTAGGCGTTTGGAGGATGAAAAGTTTATGCCTCGTCATAGGCAGCATGTGCAACTTAACTTCCAAATTGAAAGTTATGAAGCACCCGACTCTTTGTTTTAGAACAATTATTCAGCTCTTAAGGGGCTGGATAATGAGGAGATGCCCCTTGATGATGTTTAAATGAACTATATTTCCTAGAATGTGAGGGGTCTCATAGACCTCCCTCGGAAATACTCTGTTCGTGATGCTCATTCTCAGTTTCTGAGTTTTGACATTCTCTATCTTCAGGAGATTAAAGTGTCAGGTTTTTTTCTTTCTGTTTCATCCAAAGTTATTTGGCCTTTGATTTTTTGTCTTTGAAGTAACCATGAAGTTGGTCATGGAGGTGTTGTCGCCTTTGTTTTGCCTACATGGCATCAGCTTTTGGTTGACCATGGATGTGACCCCATGAATCATGTCATGTGGGCTCTTTTCAATGTTAATGATCATTCCTTTAGGATTATTAATGTTTATGCTCCCAATGATGTTGTTGAGAGATCCTCTCTTTGGCGATGGATTGCAAAGTCAATGGTTACCACCACTTGGATTTTGTGCAAGGACTTTAATATGATTTAAATGGACTATGATAAATATGGAGCTTTGCCAATGTGTTGGATAGCTAGCAAAAGGGAGGCTTGGTTTCTTATGCACAATAAATTGGGTCTTTTCAACCCTAATATTGGTCATCGTCATGATAATATGGCTTGGTACACTTGGAGAAATCTTTGGGCTAGCATTGACAAGGTCTTAAAGAGGCTAGATCAAGCTATGATTTTTGCTCAATATTTTTTCACTATTGCTAGTTGTTATTCTCTGTCGGTCAAACCATTATCTAACATAGTCTTGTCAGATCATTTCCTGATACGGTTTCGTGTTGAGTGGCATATTTCTAAGCCTAGAGTCATAAAAAGTCAATTTTTCCTCAACATGTCTCTTCTCAATCACAAGGCCATGTCAACACACATCCAACATGTCTGGATTTTGGAACCACATCCTCTACATGGCATGGGATGGATCGCCTAGTGGAATGATGCCATCACTAGTACTTCACGATTTGTCTACATTTATGGAAGGCAACTTGCCATTTTCCACCTTTGCTCATACTAGGCCGATAGTCGCGAGCTTCGTCTTTCCATTGCCGCTTTAGAAGCTCATCCATTTTATTCCACCTCTTAGCTTCACCAGTAGAAGAAAATAACATGCTCACTCTGCTAGAGGAGCTTAGATCAAGGCCTAGCTTCACTAGATTAAGATTGAGGACAAAGTTTGCAAAGAATTATTTCAAGCCCTTCGGGCTCGTCATACTTCCCAATTGGTGAAATAAATTTGAGAAGGAGACTAGCTCCTTCATGAGATTCTTGACATTTTGGAAGACTTTATTAGGCACTATGAGCAGGTTTTTTTAGTCCAAGAATCTACCCCTACTAGGCAACTTGCCCTTCAACAGTGTCTTATTGTGGTTCCTTGTCAGTTGTCTCACTAGTAGAAATATGGCAAATAAATGATCAGGTGACTAAAACTTTTTGCAACACAGTTATAAATGACT
Organism: Cunninghamia lanceolata; assembly: GCA_027924645.1. Lineage (NCBI taxonomy): Eukaryota > Viridiplantae > Streptophyta > Pinopsida > Cupressales > Cupressaceae > Cunninghamia > Cunninghamia lanceolata. Next base: position 16,294,459 of record BSBN01001807.1, on the reverse strand, counting down.
AATTTAGTCATCGGGCAAAAAACACAACTAAAGTGGATAATTAAAAAAAATATTTTGAATTGAGGGAGTGGGTTGTATTATAATATAATATAATAATAATATATTATATTACAATACAATATAATATATTATTATAATATATTTAATATTATAATATTATTAAATATATTATAATATTGTATTATTATATTATTATTATATATATAATATATTATAATATTATATTACTATATAATATTAAATATAATATAATATTATATTATATAATTTAATATATATATATATATATATATTTTAACCCAGAGGTATCCCCTAGCCCTAAATATTTTGGGGCATTGCGACTCTGCCCAACGAGCTCAACCACCCTTGCCCTGGGCTTACTTTTATGCCAGGTTTTGGGGGAGGAGGAGGTGAGTGGAGGTGAGACTAATCCTCTGGAGACTGTCGAAATGACCTACCCACCCTGAACAGTCTTGAAAACCCAGGCGGAGAGAATCGACCTCAGGACCTACATGGGAAGAACCCAAAGCCCTTAGCCAACTACGCCACCCGTGCGAGCTATATAATATAATATTAATATTATAATATATTTAATATTATATAATATAATATTATATTTATATTATATTATTATTATATATAATATATTATAATATTATATTATTATAATATATATTATATTATAATATTTATATAATATATTATTATATTTATATTATATTATTATTATTATATAATATTATATTATATAATATTATAATATTATATTATATTATATTATTACTATTATAATATGGGCGCCAAAATTATAGTTTGGGGTTTAGTGTTTAGGGTTTAGGTTTAGGGTTTAGGGTTTTGGGTTTTGGGTTTAGTGTTTAGGGTTTAGGGTTTAGGGTTTCAGGTTTCGAGTTTAGGGTTTAGGGTTTAGGTTTTAGTGTTTAGGGTTTAAGGTTTAAGGTTTAGGGTTTAGGGTGTAGGACGCCTTATGTGCACATGGGTCGAAAAAGTGTCATTTCAACAACCCCATACATGCGTAACAATGTGCTAGTAACCGCTTGCCATCACATTTGTGTACTTGTCTTAATTTCATTGGTTAATTTATTAGAGTTGTGAACATGTATTGGTGCATTTGTGTTAATTTATTAGGTTGGTATTTTACATGTATTGGTTCTTTTTAAAATTTTAATTGGGGGGTCAAGTGCACAAAAACATTCTCCCTTAATTAAAAAAAATATGGGCGCCAAAAGTGAAATCTTTCTTCACCAACCCTGCAGGCTGTGAGTGACGGGATTTTGTAGAGCCGAGCATGAAGTGGGCAAGACAAGGGTGCCCTTGTCGAATCTTACGCACCATGGTCAGCAATTTTATTGTATGTTTTTTAAATGTAATGCCTCAGTTGGATTTTACTTCCACATTTCGCATACATGTCTACCAGAGCATTTCCAAGAAAAGTCTAATCATATAATATAATACTATACATTTATTATTATATAAAATTAACATTCACTAAATATTGAAATAAATGTTTTACCCATTTATCCCTAGAAATTCCTCCTGCGTGACTAAATATTTTAAAAGATTGAAATTTTGGCGCTCAAATTCCTCCCGCGTGACTAAATATTTTGAAAGATTGAAATTCTGGTGCTCATACATACACCCAAATCGAGCTGAATAAACATTTGAAGTCTGTAAAGAGGGAAAAAGAAAACCCTTGATTCATCCACCCAAACACGATAATTTACAAGTGAGAGGAGCAACAGGGAGCATTTGGGCACAGGTAAGTCAGTCACACTCTTATTGCGCTTATGTTTCAATAAAATCCTATTCTTCTTTGTAGTCTCATAATTCTAAACCCTGTGACGATTATCTCTGCCTTTTCAAAAAATCTATTTTGTGCATATCCTGCAACTGTGGCATTCCATGAGACCACATTTCTTTGAGGCATTCTGTTAAACAATTCATGTGCTGTGGCTACTTTTCCACATTTTACATGCATGTCTACAAAAGCATTTCCAATTGTAATATCTAACAAAAATCTAGCTTCTATTGTGCTTTGATGGATGTCCATACCCTGTTCCAAAGCTCCCATTTTGGCACAGGCAGGAGGATGCTAGCAAAGGTTGTCAAATTTGGATATACACCTGCTAATTGCATTTGCTTGAAAGTTTCTAAAGCCTTTTCAAAAAATCCATTTTGTGCATATCCCGCAATCATTGCATTCCATTCATCCGCCATATCGAGGTAGGGAATCCGACCAACCCAGATCGAGAGTTGCCCCGGATTGAGCCATAGCCATAGAAAAGCACCATAATCAACTAAAACAGATTTAATGAAATCAGATAAATGCACTTTACAACATTACATTCATTGGAAAAGATATAATGAGATCTTTTCAGATCACAACTTTGGTGTTGCCAATTGACTATGTTTTCAATATCACCATAACCTAGTTCTAAATCCTCTTAAAGCCTCGCAAGGAAAAAGAGTAGCTATATCAATTCTCAGGTGCACCATAAAATTAGACATGTACTATTCACATTTTACATTAGGCTTCTAAGGATTCCTTAGAGGGGATGAAAACACAATAATAGCCATCCAATTAGCAAAAAGTCGCATTATCTGTCCTCAAATTTTGCTAGGCTACACTATAACCAGAGGCAATGATTGCAGGATATGCACAAAATGGACTAGGAGATCAACTTTTCTCATGGAATGCAATGATTGTAGGATATGCACAAAATGGACTGGTTGAAAAGGCTTTAGAAGCTTTCCGCCAAATGCAAGTGACAGGTGTAAAGCCAAATTCCAAAACCTTTGTAAAACCAGTCTCCCATAGGCACTTCCAGTCAATATTTCACCAGTGTTCAACATTTCAGATTTGACAGAGTATCATGATGATGGACTTGATAATGGAACACAGTGGGACATTCCAGCATCTACTTCAGAGAAGAAGGAGATAAAGGGCATTCTGGATAGCTGTTTGGGTAAGAGTACAAGAAACAGGCAGTATATAGAGTACTTGGTGAAATGGAAAGGAAGACCTGTTGAAGATTCATCATGGTTATCTAAGACTAAGGTTAACCATTTTGGTTTCCCTCTAACTCATGAGAAGTGACAGGGTCACTTTTCAAATTACCTCGGGTGTCACTTGACGAAGGGGGTAAATCATAAAACACACAATAACAGAAATTGCACACAGAAAATTGAATGCTATTTTATTAATATGGGCAAAACATCACATTATAGAAGCTCAAATACAATCAGAGGATGAATCCCCTACAGGCTAGAACACATTACAGCTCCCTCTCTCAAGACTCTGGAATCTTCAGCCTTCTGTAACCCAAATCAACTAAGGTTTCTATTTTCCTGCCTTTTCTTGACTCTACACCTTCCCCCTTAACTCTACTACCCCAAGGGTTCCCAAAAATGGTCATATATAGCCCCTTTTGGCAGCCACTAGCTTGATTTCAAAATTTGCATCTCCCTCCAAAAATAGGTCAACTTCATAGGGCCACAACTTTCAATCCGACCGTTGGATTTTCAATTATAATACCTTTTCGGAAAGCTCTCAAAAAGATAGTTGTGCACAAACAATACCTATAGGTAGACTGCTTGGGTTTCCCACCAAATTTTGGGCCCATCTGGAGCCTCTAAGTGCCTCAAATTTGACTTTGAATATTTCAATAGGATTTTTGGAATTTGAAATTTTAATATCTCACAAATGACAAATGATATTGAAGTGATTTCTTCACCATTAGCTTCAATTCACCATTCTGGAGGTCTGTATAAGATTTTGTATCCAACCGTGCACAAATGCAAACTTACTAAAAATAGTAACCCTACCAAATTTAGCCCTTATTGAAAATAAACAACATTTTTTTTGGTTGATGCAAGATTGCTCTTATACCCTGGATGCTCCTGCATCAAGACTATTCAATATAAAGAGATAAAAAATGACTTTAAAATGTCTAGAAGTGGGCATATCATTTTTCTTTGAACAGAAAATTTCCCTTGTGAGATGCTCTTAGGCTTTAGATGTCATGGCTGAGTGGTATCTCTTCCATCATATTCACACCTAGGACTTGCAACTAGCCTCATCCACTGGGTTATGCCACACCTAGAATTGGATGTGGTAGCTTGCCTCATTCAACACTTGTATGCACAAACATGTTACATGTCTCCTAGGGAGATGAACATGGATCTCCAATAAGAAAGTCCTGATGATTTACCAATTGAGCTCATTCCGTCATTTGACAAATAGTGGACATACCTATTGCATCGTAAGGGAAACTGGTAATGCAACACACAATAAAATCTAAGGTACAGGGTGGTGCATGCTTCAAATTAATTTGGACGAGATCTCATTAACAAAAACAAATATTAAATATTGTGTCAACTTTTCACCTTAATATTTTCATCTAAAGTTAATAGGATGTATGTGAGGATGGGAAAGGGTATGATGTTTTTTGGTAAGGCATTTATGGCTTTTCTGTTACAAAATTTGGGATTTTTATACAACATTAAACAGAAAGTACAACACTTGGGTTATATGTTTGGATGTTTATCTTTCATGTCCAAATCTATGTGTAACATAATTACTATTTCTTTGAGAAAACCATCCTATACAAATTTGTGTTGGAGATTATATGTTTTATGCGTTTGTTGTAATTTTTTCTCATTGTGTTGAAAATTAGCAAGAAGTTATGATTATGTGTTGAAAGTTTGCATGGTGAATTTTGTAATTTATAAACTTATTAATATTAGTCATAAGCTGTTAAATATCATGTTCAAGGAGATTGTAATTAATGTACCAAAACTATACGGTGTGTAAATGTGCTACCATGAGTTAAGTGTTCGAAATAAACTATGCTAATGGAAGATCAAAAAGCTTTGAGTTATAAAGTTGAACAGTATTATGTGAATGTGGAAAACTGTAAAATTAAAGGTCATGGGTTTTTGTGAAGATATTGTATTGCTTGTGAAAAAGCTAGTGGAGGATATGTGAGTAATCATATTCCTGCAGTAGAATAAATTTAATGGAAATTAATTTATATTTCTCCAATGTTTCTCATGACATATTTTTGTGATGTTTCATCTGAACAAGTTGATTTTGCATTAGTAAAGATTGCTGACTGATTAATTTGATACTATCTACAAAATACTTACATGGTGCTAAAGGTTCACTGATACTTCTACCTATTCTGATGGATTCCTATTTTCTTAGCCTCAATAAAAGGCTCTTTCTTGCAAGCATCTTTTAAGGTATTAAAATTTAATATAACCGATTCTTGTGGATGTGAGCATGTGAATGACCAACAAATTTTATCAGCACAATCCATCTATCAAGACCAATTCTAACAGAATTTCTTGTTTACTTAACTATTAAGTGCAGTCTTGAATATTTAACTGTTAAGTGCAATCCATGAGACCTCATTTCTTTGAGGCATTTTGTCAAATAGTTCACGTGCCTTGTCTATGCTTCCACATTTTGCATACATGTCTAACAGGGCAGTTGCAACTTCAACATCTAACAAAATTCCTCTATCCTTTATGTTTTGATGGATGTCCATACCCTATTCCAAAGCTCCAATTTTGACACAGGCAGGGAGGATACTGGCAAAGGTTGTGGAATTTGGCTTTACACCAGCCAATTGCATTTGCTTTAAAATTTCTAAAGCCTTTTCAACAAATCCATTTTGTGCATATCATGCAATCATTGCATTCCAAGAGATGACATCTCTTTGAGCCATTCCATCAAACAGTTCACGTGCCTTATCTAGACTTCCACATTTTGCATACATGTCTACCAGAGCATTTCCAACTATAATATCTGACAAAAACCCCTCTTCCATTATGTTATGATGGATGTCCATACCCTATTCCAAAGCTCCCATTTTGGCACATGCAGGGAGGATGCTGGCAAAGGTTGTCGAATTTAGATTTACACCTGCTAATTGCATTTGCTTGAAAGTTTCTAAAGCCTTTTAAAAATATCCATTTTGTGAATATCCCGCAATCATTGCATTCCATGAGATGACATCTCTTTGAGGCATTCTACCAAATAGTTCACATGCCTTGTCAATGCTTCCACATTTTGCATCACTGATTATTAAATCTTACTTCTGGATTTGTTCCTTTTTCTGCAGTTAGAAATGCCTATTTGATATCTTTTCTAGTCTAACCAGTGATGATGCTTGCATCATGTTTTGTAAGGAAACTTTATGTCAGTGCTTATGTTTTCTACCAACACTGGCAATTCCTTCCTCTATTAAATATTGTGCTAGTCTTATTAGGATGTTAGTGTTTGATATAGATTTGAGATCTCTTGCAAGTATTTACCATAATCAATATATTGTTTTATAAAAGACTTTCTTTGTGATATATGAATACAAACTCTTTCTGTTTCTATGGTAGACATATTGGATGGACAATCCAACAAAACAAAATTTGAAGGAAGGAACAAAGGATCAACCCCCTCAAGGAAAGGAAGAGGGTGTTCCATATTATGATCGTGCATGTGCACTGCCCTTGACAATTCAGAATGGGATCATAGATCAAGAATGGTATTCCTATTATCTCTATCAATTATTTAATCGGCATGGTTTATGATATACATTTTTCATTTCAAGTGAAATTAAATATTTGGGTCCTTAATTGTTTGGGCATGGTGGGTACAATCATTTTTTACATAAAACAAATTCAGTAGCATCATAGATGTCCACAATAGTTAGTTTGGTTGGTGTCATGTTCAAATATGCTTGCTTGATTTACTAACTCATAAGAGTTCCAATGGCTGGGTGCTATTCAACAGCTTATAGTTAATCATTTTTTTGCACCAATGAGGAACTTCCAACAGAAGCTTCTAGATGCTTTAACTATGGTTCTTATAGTCATGGTCTCAAACTTCTTGTCTGCCATTCAAGTTAGAACTTTGGTTTGTTGAACATTTTGTTTATCATTAGACAAAAATATTAGTTGTGAATTGGCATAACTATCATTACTATATACTAATATAGTACTATAGTATAACTATATATTGATGTTTAGACATGGTCATAATCTAGCAAGTCTGCACTGATTCCTATAAATATACGAAATAAGTTTGTAACTAATCTTTATTCATTACAATATGTTAGGCTAGTAGAACCTTATCTCAGATGGCCACTTTCATTATTTACATGAGAGGGATTTCAGTCATTTGGACTGAGTTGGATTGAATTTGTGTGTTCTGATTGTTTAAGGGCTAGTTATGAGATTTAGCTTCTGACAAATAAGCAAATAACTAATATTTAGTTGTTACAAATATGTGAGGCTAGTATAACTATAAGTTATAATCTTGTCACAATATTATTTATTTGCTTATTTTCTTTCTGTTACAAAGGGGCAATTTACTTATTGCATTATTGGGTTCTGTTTGTGCAGACCAAGGCAGGAGATGCAACAAAGAAGAAGTAATGCAAAAATTAGCAATATTAAGCGAGTTTTGATACATTTATTTAGATTTTGAGATGTAAAAGCCCATGCTGAAATATTTAGGCTTCAATTTGCAAGTAGTTCTTTCATGTTTTAAAGTTGTATAAGCAAAAAATAGAGCATTGTAACTCAATTTTCTCAGTCACAGCACTGAGAAACACACTTTGTAACACATTTTCCAAAGCAAAGACATATTTAAGTCTTGTATCTGCTGTAAAAACACATTTTCTCAATAAAATTTCAGTATTTTGCCTTCTTAATAGCTATTTCATTATGTGCAAATGAATGATTGATTATGTTTTTTTGTGTTTTATGTTTAAACCTCAAAAACAATTAAATAAACTACCAATTGACTAAATATACTACCAACTAACAGAAATTGGTGACTAAATATACTACCAAATTAATGACTAAAATTTGTTTAGTCATAAATTTGGTTGCGAGATAAATGACTGACAATAAACTACCAATGGTTACGTGACTAAATATACTACCAAATTGATGACTAAATATACTACCAAATTTATGACTAAATATACTACCAAATTAATGACTAAATACACTACCAAATTTATGACTAAATATACTACCAAATTAATGACTAAATATACTACCAAAATAATGACTAAAATTTGTTTGGTCATAAATTTGGTCACGAGATAAATGACCAACAATAAACTACCAATGGTCATGTGACCAAACTACTAATCACATGACCAATTTTTGGTAGTTTTTTTGGTCATTTATTTCTGTTTTTCTACTAGTGTCTAATGCCCATAGAGTTCTCTGTGACAAGCTTCTCTCTCAAGATGATCTTAAGGATATGGTCTTCTCTATGGCTAATGACAAAGCCCCTAGTTTGGATGGCTTCCCTTGTGAATTTTATAAAGATTTTTGGGATACTGTGGGCATAGATCTTCATAAGGTTTATCTTGAATCCATGTGCACAAGTTCTTTAGGAAATATTATAAACAAGGGGAATATTAAATTCATACCTAAAGTTGGCAGCCTTGAGGATATCAACAACTAGAGGCCTATCACTTTATTGAATGTCTCCTACAAAATCATTGCCAAACCACTTGCCCTCAGAATCCGCTCCTTGTTGCCTCTCATTGTTCAGTTGGAGAAGACTGGTTTAATTAAATCCTGCTTTATCTTGGATAACATCATTGCTATTTGGGAAGGTATGGAATGGGAACATAACTCTCAACAGGTTGCTATGTTCATTAAAATTAATTTTGCCAAATCTTATGATTGCATTGGGTGGCCTTTTATTTTAGCCATGCTATAGGCCCTATGCTTCGATCCTTGATTTTTGCAAACAATCCAAATGCTTTTTGTTGTTGCCTATGCTTGCATTACCATTTTCAATTGTCAATCCACCTCCTTTGGGATTTTTCGTTCCATTCATCAAGGCTACTTGCTAGCCTTAGCTCTCTATGTGGTAGCTGTTGAAGGCTTTGGTTGCTTTTTAGCTCAAGTAGTTTCTCAATCTCATGTTAAGGGGATTTTTCTCTCTAACTCTTCCCAATAGCTAGTCAATGGCCACTTTGTAAATGATTCCTTCCCTACTCTTCTTGAGGAAGAAGATGACATCAAAGAGGTAATCCAATGACTTGACATTTTTTGTCAAGCTTCTGGTTCCAACATTCAGTGGTAGAAAATGTTGTGTTATCACCAATATTTTCTTTCCAAATGCAGTTGTCTCAACTTGTTTGGTTGGAAATGGATTGAGTACGGAGACATTTCTATTCCTCAAAATTCCTTTTCTTTCCAGGCCACCCCCTCTGATTTGTGGTAGGTGGTTATCACAAGGATTGAGAAAAGCTCTAGTACTAGATTACTAATCCTCTCTCTTTGGCTGGTAATTTTAGATTTGTTCCAAGATTCTAGCAGCAACACATGTCTCCTATTCTTCTTGTTGGGTGCCTTTAAAGGCTTCCTATTTGAAATTTGAGAAGCTTCTCAGAGACTTCTTGTGGGCCTCCAATGATGGTCATCAAGGCTTTCATCCTATGGCCTGATATTCTTGTTCCCTTCCTTGAGAGGATGGAGGGCTCGATCTAATTTCCATTCACTTCCAAGGTGTTGCCTTGTGTGCTAAATGGCTCATCCAAGCTCTAAATGGTAATGAAGCATGGAAAATTCTTGTGCGATATTGCATTAGCATAGGTACTCCTCATGGGCGGCCAACTTGGAAAGGCTTGGATTTAGGAACCCTTATTACCATGAGGGAACATTTTTCCATTCAAGGCACCTTCATCATCAAGAGCATTTGGAAATCTTAGGAAGCCATTAAACCTTTGATTTTTTGGGCAGGGAATGGATTTTTCAATAGTTTATACATCAACCAATACTCCATTTGGTGGTCCCCCTTTTTAGCATTCAAGACTGTCCTCTAGCTCATTGCCTTGGCTTCATGCTCTAAATTTTTTGGGTGTAGTGTCTGTGTTTTACTAGACCTTATTCATAGAGATACTAAGAATTTCTTATCATGACCTGAATTTAAACTCAAATACAGACTTGCAAATCAAGATCAAGAGACTTACCAGTCAGTCATTGATGCAATTCCTCCTCTAATGCTTCACAAAGTTGGAGTGATATCTCTCAAATTGTTGTGGAAAGATTGGAAATGATATCCTAATACACCCTTCAGAAATTACAAGCCCAGTAAAAGATATGCATGGTTGTCTCCACACTTGGATATGGTGGATCAACTCAATCATAGATGACAATTATAGTCATCTCCAAGGACTTGGAAGAAATGATTTCAATGTGTATGGTCTATAGTTTTAGAACCCAAACTTGCTCATTTTGCTTGGTGAATTCTTTACCATGGTCTCCCTTTGGGCCATTTTCTGGTTCATATGGCTATTCCTCCCCCACATTGCCCTTTTTGTGGGTAGATTAAATCTTTTCTAGTTTTTCTCAAGAGCGTAGGAAGCATGGTCTTGGATCCATGACTTCTTCAAGACTTTTAGGCCTTCACCCTTTTCTTGGCATATGGTTTTGCTTGGAGACTAGCCATGTCTCCCATCCAAGTATACTCAGATTTGGCATGTTTTCAAGGTAGAAATTCTATTCAACATATGGAAAGATAGGAATGTTTCCATTTTCTCATTGTTCTGTTGATAGACATTTTTCTCTGTATTCTAAAGCTATCATTTGCTCTAATGTTCTTATGCAGAATTAGGAGCAAGCTTCCAAAGTTGCACTTGAAGTTGCTCATTTGTAGGAGTTGCTTGAACACTGGGGTAATACTCCCTACATGATTGATCGAGTCCCCCTAGACACTGCCACCTCTTCTCAGGGGCGTCGATATGGGTGTAGCAACTCTACCAGGCATGACTGCAATGATCGAGGGTCTTAATCTCGCGACCCTCAACATTCTAGAGGCTATGTTTCTTGAGGATGGTCTCATCCTTCTTGCCCACCCTCTCCTAGGTGGGGTACTGGTTGGTCTAACTTAGGTAAATTTCCCCACCTGCAACTTGCTATTTCTCTATTTCAGGCTTCGCAGCCCTATGAAGAAAAAGAAGATGAAACTGCTCCTCCCACTAGGTGGGAGCCGATTGATGACATGACCACCAATGATGTATGGGGTAATTCTAATGACAAGGACCTTCCTCCCCTTGGAGTTGTATTAGCTACTTAGTTGTCTCTTTTGGGCTAGGCCCTTTGATATTTTTTCTCTAGACTTTGTTAATTTGCTATAGTCTTGGACTTTGCGGGTGTGCCTTTTTACCACCCTCATTTTTTTATGAATATTGTACTAATTATCTTTTATTAATATAAAGTTAAATAGGTAATATTCATAAAAAAATCATTCACCATGGACCTTCTCGAGCGTAGAGTATCAAATTATTCTACCTATGAAGCTCTAAGTCACATTGTTGGTAGAGAATAGAGCACCAAGTAGAACCTACCGCAGGTTACCACAAATGACATGCAGAGGATATAGTTGACTCATAAAGAGGTATTTTTGGAAAGAACACACCTCTATGTAGATATATAGGAGATACATGAAAAGAAAAATAAAGTAAGAGTGTAAGAGTGTAAGAGAGAGTGAGTAGTATGAGATAGATATGTATAAGGCAAAGACTCAGACCTGTTGGTATGAACATGTATGTACCATTGAATGAAAAATATATACAAAGGAGATATAAGGGTTATGATATAATTGTATGTGTATTATGAATGCTTTACTCTACTTAGATTGTACTACATAATAGATTTCCTTAATGTTTATTCATGTTTCTCTCATTGTCTAAATGGGGTATAAACTAGACTTTAGAGACTTAATTGAGGACCAGATCTCTGGACTAGTTTCCCTTTCATTTCTTGCCAACATTTGGTTCCATTGTTGAGACCCTAGAAAAGGACAGTGAAGAAAAGAGAGAATAAACAGTGAAAGGAGAAGTGCGGAGTATCGCAAAGTAAGAAAACTTGAGTAAAAAATTTTTTTGATCTGCTGAAGATCTTGAATTCTCTTAAGTTCCTACCCTTGTGAGGGGGGTAGGCACTTAAGGGGATGACAAATGGAATAGAAGAGGATATGAAAAGATCCTCAAAAAGATGTAACTCTTCAAGATAATCCAACCATGGGATACATAAGGATTAATGAAACACCATATTAAAAACACCCATGGCAAAAGGGGATAACAAAAGATTAAGAGAAATTAGAGAAATTATACTAACTGAAATGGAGATAAGTAGAGAGGAGAAACAAAAAAAAACCAAGAATGATAGGAAAGGTACCTCAGAAGGATGGAGAAGGTAGGAGAAAAAAGTATAAAATAGGAAAGAGAAATTGTAGAAGAAAATAATAAGTTGGATGAGCACACGAATGAGGGTGTTGCTGAGCATGCCAAGGAGGGTGCTACTAGAGAGGAAAATATAAAGGGAAAAGAAAGGATGGATGAAACAACCATAGAGGCTACCACAAAGTTAATACAAAGAGATATAGAGAATATTGAGCCTATTACAATGCATATTCATAGGGCTACATAACTTTTAAAGAGCATAGGAGGAAGAATTGATGCATATGAGCAATTGAGAAGTACGTAGAGGGAAGAACATAACCAAACCCTAACCCTACCACAAATCTATAACACCCCAGAATATCAAACTAATTTTGCTATTATTCAAATTAGAGTTGACAAACAATGGGAAGAATTACTAAATCCTATACGAAACCTTCAACCCTTAAATATGGATGTGGATTACCTAGACCACCTGGTTAACCAAAGCATAATGAAGACTAGAGAAGATGTGGTATATAAGGAGATTAGTTCTAGAAATATAAGACAAAATAATGAAAAGTCACCTATTGAAAACATAATATCGTTTACAAATGAAAGAGTATCCCTAAGAATGAAAAGGTAGTTTGAAGAGACACACCCCATCGAACAGAAGTCACCCCAGGTGCCTTATAAAGCAAGAAGAATTTTAAGAAAACATCAAGTTGACAGTGAGAAAGAAAGTGTTTAGTGGAAAAAAAGTGGGATAATGATAGTTTAACCAACTGAATCAAGTCCCACACTTTTACTGGCTAAACATTAGGGAAATAAGGAATAAACTTATGGATAAGATATTGATTTCCTAGGTTCCCTTTTTCTACTAACTGTAATTAAGTAGATCCCTAAATCAATTTTTTACAAGCTTATTGTGTTCACTAAGCATGAAACCCTAATTCAACAAATATAATGCAATAGACAATTTCTAGGCACAGATATAGACAAATGAATTATAGAAATGCAAAGTAAAAGATATAGAGACTATGCACCTAAAAATAGAGCCCTGTTAGGCTAGGGCACTAGTCCTTGTGCCCCGAAGGTTTCTAACTATTAGAATATTCTGTACTAGATATCAAACACTCTCCAGAGGTCTCCAAATCCCAAAGAAAATGCACAGAAGGGATTGGGTACGAGTCCCTTTACCCCAGAAGTTTTGCAATCCCAAAAAACAAAGTTTCATGACAATTACACCTGTAATATCCGTCTTCCTGTCACTCCTTTCCGCCGGATCTCGCCGAATGTAACCTGCACATGCAAAAGGAGGAGAAATATTGTTGTGGCTATATAGGAGCTTGTCTCAATCAAGCCCTATTTTCGGTATTCCTACCTCAACAATAGCCAATGATAAAGATTTGTAAATGTGTGTACTCATCTAACAAATGTGTATGCAAAAAATGTAAAACCCTAGATGACTCAAGCATCAAGGAAAGAGAAACACCTTGCTTTACTCAATGAAACAACAATAACATCACCTCAAGGAGATGAGAGCAATGAAGACTTGTATAACAAGAAGGCAAGGCAGCCGTATCTGCAGAGGATTTCCAAGCTTGATGTTGGAGGCTTCAACCATTCCCCCAATCATACAAAAGGTTGTACAAACCCTAGGAAGAACAAGATAGTCTCAAGATCTTGATTCCTAATCTCCATAGAATATCTCCATGATAGCAACTTCAAATAAATCCAAGAGCTTTAACAAAGTGTTGTTCTTCAATGGCAATTTTGGTAGAGTTTTGGCATAAAGCTTGCATAAAGATTGTGTGTAATAAAATGATTTTCATATGTCTTTAAATATCTAACCTTAGGAAATTTAAATTTCAAAATAAGATGCCCACATCGTGCGAAAATGAAAATTTGAAAATGGAATCCCAAGATACTCAGCAGGAACCGACACACCGCCAAAATTGAAAACCCCAGGAAATAAGGCAGGGCTAGGGCACGAGCACCCAAGCCCAAGCCCTAATTTTCTGATCAAGTCTGTATTAAGGGGGTCCAGGGAATCCCTAATCCAAACTTTTCTTTCATGTTTAGTCTTCAGTTAGACATAGGTCAATCAAGGTTTAGGAAGGTTAGAAATACAATAGGCTAAGCGGACACCAAAGGAAAGGAGCTAAACTGTGAGAAATTGTACCATTCCATATAGAAGGACAATTTCCAACGTAACATTTAGCCCCCACTTTAGTGGCCATATGAAACTATGTGCATATGCAACTAAAGGAAAGTAAATACATCAATCATGAAAAGGATACCCAAAAGGATACTGTAGAGGAAGTCGAAGTGTTATCACACAAGAGGAAGAAGCCCCCAAATCTATAATCCTATAAGACCACAAAGTTAGGAACCGCAACCTACAAGAAAGACTTGTTAGATAATCAAAATCAAATCAACCTGCAACCAACACACTAATATATCAGTAAAAAATACTATTAAGGGGTTGAGTGATGAGACATGATGAGGGAGGAAATCGAGGGAAATATATGCCCCCCTTATTTCTGCTTGCTTAGTCTAAAAAGGAGAAACAAGAAGAATATCTTCAAGCATCAATTTCAGGGAAACTTGATGAGAAATGTGTTGTGAGTGTTCTTTTTACAAACAAAACCAAAGCACAACACATTGGGTAGGATGGAGGGTGGAACCAGGATTCCAATGCAACAAACGATGTGAAAATCTGAGTTTAGTAGCCTAAGATAGAGGCTCTTGATTAAAACTATTTACTTTTGCACCTAGATAGTGATATGAATTCTCATCCATTTACTATATGTAAAGGGAGTTTTCACTTTTTACAAATCATTCTTACTTGTCATTGTGTAGAGGAGAGAAGGAGGAGATAGAGATCAGCCATGCCGCGTTGACGTCCATACTAGATTCTAAGACTGGAGATGCTCTGAGCCCAAGTGGCAGAGAGACGTTTCAAGTTTGAGGTAGGGTTTGAACCTCACTTCTATCATTCTACTTTCCTGTTATTTTGATTTTTCTCATTTTTCATGCCAAATAGATCTATTTAGACAAGGGTCCCTATCAGGGGCACCCAAGTCCACCTAGGGCACCCAAGTCCAAGAAGGAAAAGGGCCTCAAGTGCAAGGTACATATTTTTGTTGTAGATGTTTACTGATGTTTTGATGATGTATACTGATTCAACTTCTCACTGTTTGTTGTGCAGGTCGTTCCCGAGATGCGAGAGCATACAAGAGGTTGACTGATGTTGCTTCTTTGAGATCATGTTGGTACTATGAATGATGTAGAGAGAGGTCACTATAGGCAGTAGGGCTCTGGTTGGTGTTCTTCATGCCCACAATGAGCTTCCATTGAAGAATAGACACATCTACATTCCATCTTCCCACCAACAAGATGATTGTCACACTAGAGGATGTCTATCAGATCTTGCGACTGCCTATCAGAGGAGAGACAGTGAGGGTCATAGAGCATCACTCAGTGGAGTACACCAGAGAGAGCCAGCTATACTTCTTAGGTTCCATCATCACTCAGGTGGAGTGAGGACATATTCAACTTTGACTACTAAAGCAAGGATGTGGTGACATCCCCTTGGTTCAGAGGATCATGATAGCTACTATCGCACTAGCAGTCACACAGGATGGACAAGGCACTCACCTTCATGAGGGCCTAGTTCACACTATCTGCACAATGGAGGAGCAGAGGATAGTATACATGTGGGGGTGCAGTATGCTTGCACACCTCTACCATGGCTTGGGATGATATGTCCATTATGAGTCATAAAGCCTGATGGTTTGCACTTTACTATAGGTCTAGGCATTTGAGCATATCTGATTTACATGGCCGAAAGGTTTCCCCGTAGAGCCAACGTTTACTTATCCATGTGTTCATGCTTATCCACTTGTCAGATGTTGGCGACATGGTGATCTTCTATATTGGAGAGTTATATTTGATATACTGTAGCCCAACGACATCGTGTGGAGACCATATTGTGGCTACATAGCATGGTCGGGTCAGCGTAGGTAGTTAGCTAGGATGTAGAGGGATCGACTAATGGCTGATCACCTCGATCACATAATCATTTGGTTCTACTTTGACAGAGTGACATGATAGTTCAGATGTAGACATGATGTCCCTATGATACCTCCAAGCTATGCACACTCATTACGCAGCGTAGTCAGGGCGAATAGCACCTGACAACTGACAGTAGCAGATATAGAAGTGAGTAATGATGATGGTACCGAAGATGCAGACCCAATATCTAATGTATATGACATCGGTACTACCAGAGCATATGAGACCTAGTGGTAGACAACATAGCCCGCTCCTATCTATCCTCTCAGTCACCCTACAAGCGATCCTCAACCTTGGGCTGGTCATGTGAGTGACACAGGGGTAGAGGATGACATTAGTGAGTTTGTTGGATACTACGATCTAGATGAGGACGAGGATGATGATGATGAGGAGGTCCCATCATAGTACATCTTCAGAGAGAGACCATAATGAGATAAGTAGGATGTAGATGACGACAAGGATACTATGTTGAGACCACGATTGAGAGCTCATGGTCCATCCCCTATAGGTGCTAGGAGATCAAGCCGACATGAGCAGGGGGAGACCAATGATCAGGTGCCCCTAGCTGCAGAGTCAGCTGTAGAGCTTGTTACACCATCAATGATCTGAGATCCATCATGGCAAGATGGAGATCCAGGTGAGATGTTATTATATTGTTGTAATTATTTTGATGATTATTTATGATGCCTATATGAGATATTGATATCTATTTTTTTCTTTTTATAATTGAGATGGATGCATGGCATGATTTTGTGAGTCATTTCATAGCAGAGATAATTCATACCGATGCATCTGAGTGAAAAGTGTGGACGAGGTATTCGCCATAGCCATCTATAGGGCAGCATGCAGATATATTCATGCCATTTGTGAGATACATATTAGCTGTAGAGTCTGTTCTAGATTAGGCTATCCAAAGAGCCAAGCGTGCGGAGGCAAAGCTCCAGATGCTATGAGATTAGGTTGCAGTAGTACCCTCACCTGAGAGAGATCCTATCGTGAGTGAGATCTTACTTCCTGAGTTACGTCAGGCAAGAGCTGATAGAGACAAGATCCAGGCAAAGTGAGATAGAGAAATATCTAAGAGACTGATATCAACAAATGTACCAAGAGTAACATGATGAGGTGCCAGGACTAAGAGGAGAGATCAGGGGGTTACAGTCGTGGAGTGTTTCTAGGAGTCATTCACGGTCCATAGCCACACATGGGCAAGCCTCTATCACACACACACCACGAGGTCCTAAGGGGATTGGTGACCAAGGTTCAGCTATGTGATGTATCTTATGTACCACGAAGTCCTATTTTGATGTACAAGATAGTTGACTCTGATGTATATTCAAATTGATGTTTATATATATATATATGATGTTTTTTCATTACTGCTTCTAATGTTGTCTAATCTATCACCTGTAATTTATATGAAATTCAACTAGTGATAAATGTTAATGCTTGTGTGGAAATGTGACTAATGCTAATGTGGTATATATACTAAACAATTCTTTGTAGAACATATAGTAAAAAGCACAATGATTAATGAATTTCACACATAACCAACATTCTATGCTATATTCAGTTAATACAAAGGTGATCTTTTAATAACACATTTTTAAGAAAGATACAACAATGATTAACCAAAGAAGATGCTATGTTAAATGAATTAAGACAAAATAATCATATCTTTTCGAAATTGAAGCTAAACTAACTAGTAAGTTTGCTTTTTAAAGTAACATCTAACATATAATCTTAAGAATAGAATTTCCTGAGGTGAGTTGTATTAATAGGTTCTTTAAGTGGCATACCTTATTCATCAACTAGTTTATACGCTCCTGATCCAAAGGCTTCAGTAACGACATAGGGTCCAAGCTAATTAGGACTAAACTTTCCTTTTTCTCTAGGAGGTACATTTATATTGCGTTGATTCTCATATAGTACTAAATCTCTAACATTAAATGAATGATGTATGACGCACTCATTATATGATCGTTGGATACTCTTCTAATGGGCTCTAAGATGCTCAAGAGTGTTGATACATTGTTCATCAAGTGACTGAAGTTCTTGTAGTTGCTTTTCTCATTCCATATCATTGTCAATAATGTATCTCAGGGAAATTCGCAGTGAAAGGATTTCTAACTCTAAAGGCATTATCGCATCAACACCATAAACCAGGTTATATGGTGTAGTTCTAGTAGACGTTCGAATACTTGTTCTATAGCCCATAACGTGTAAGTTAACTGAGTATGCCAATCTTTCTGATGTTTGTTAATAGTTTTTCGTAAGATTTGTCCAATAACCTTGTTTGAAGCTTCTGCTTGGCCATTCGATTGAGGATAATAAGGTGTAGAGAAGCGGTGTTGAATGTGGTATTTTTTGAGAAATTTCTTCACATACAAGTGTTCTTAAATGGTGTGCCATTGTCTAAAACTGAGAAAAGTATACCAAATCAAGAAATGATGTTATCTTGTATAAAGCGACAAATTACCTCAGTAGTCATGGATCGTAGAGGAACAACTTCAAGTGACTTCGTGAAGGAATCGATAGCAGTGATGATAAAAGTATGTCCTTGAGAAGATGTTGGAGAGATTTTACCAATTATGTCCAAGCCCTAAATGGAAAATGGCCAAGGTGAAACTTGGGCACGAAGTTCCTAGGTAGGTGCTTGGATTAAATGTTGATGTTGTTGACATTACGGGCACTTTTTGACATAAGCGAAGGAATCGTGTTCCATGTGTTGCCAATAATACCCCATACGTATTAATTTTTGTACCAATGATTTTCCTCCAAAATGCCCTCCACAAGCACTGAAGTGAGCTTCTTCTAAAGCTATCGGGATCTCCAAATTACTAAGGCATCAAAGAAGAACACCATTATAAATTCGTCTATATAAGACATTAAACAGAATGCTATAACACACTGCAAGTTTGTGTAGGCAAACTCATGTGTTTTAGATTTGGAATTAGGAATGGTGCCATCATGTAAATAATGGAATATACGGGGGAACCATTCATCAGAGATCACATTACAATAGAGGTTAGTACCTGAAGATACTATCTCATCTAACGTAGGTGTTTTGAGATTATGAATAATAAAGGTGTATTTATCAAGTGAATCAGCAGGGGATATAAGTGAAGCCATGCTTGCCATTGCATCTGTGTGTCAATTATCTTTTCTAGGCATAGTATCAATTGAAAAAGATGTAAATTGTTGTAATAAAGATAAGGGAAGATCGCTATATTGAGATAATTTGTTTTGTTTAGCTTGATACGATCTTGTTATCTGTCGCATAATTAATTGTGAATCGTCATATATAGAAATATTTTTAATGATCAGAGCCAAGGTGACACGGAATCCCGCAATGAGAGCTTCGTACTCAACAATATTATTTGTGCATGAGAAGTTTAGATGGTAAGACATAGGGATCGACTTACTAGAGGGAGGTACTAGTTGTAGATTAGGAAATCAAATCAAAGGTTAAACATAAACTAAATGCAAATTGAAACAAAGAGTTATACCTAGACATGAAAACCCAATCTCATCAAAGGGAGAGGAACTTTGCACCCAAGAGCTCCTAAGACATGATAAACCCTATGTAATGATTTAAATGTGAAATGCTATCTCAAAAAGACAACTCACAAAAGACTAGCTCATTAGATATTTTGGCACGATAACTCTACTTGAAAATTGGATCCCAAAATGGGTTGAAAGATGTTGTATTTATAGATATTTTGGAGGGATTTTAATCCAAGGGTGGAGATTGGTTTGGAAGATCAATGGTGGAGGATGAAATTGATGTGGAGGGCCCAGATTTGATCTTGGAGGAATGGAGGGCTAGGAATAAAAGTAAATCTTTTATTCATTTTGGGGAAAGGAGGAATTAAATGAGTATGGGTGAGATGGAATATTTATGAATTAAAGATTCATATGGGGAATGTAAAATGAATTAAAAATTTATTTGAGGATAAGTGGAGATAAATGAGGTATGGGGAAGTAAGAGGAATTAATTGTGATGTAGGATATATTTAAATAAAAAATTGACTTATGTGGATATATTGCAATTTTTTATTTGGAGGATGTGGGGAAGGGTGTTAAGCTAGGTTTGACCACCCAAATGAGAGGTTAGGATTAATTAAATATAGGTTTTATTTAATTAACCCTAGGGCTAGGATGAGGTAGGCTAGGATAGGCAATTAAATAATAGCTATTTACTTGCCTAGGGTAGGGATAGGTCAATTAGTAGGCTGAATTAATTAGTTAAACATAATTTAGCTAATTAATTAGATTTAGTGAGGAGAGGGAAATTGACCAAATAAATATTGCATATTTATTAAATCAAATTGGCTAAGGCTTGAACTATTGAATTAATAAAATTAATTCAATTGTTGGGGATAAAATGATGAAAAATTAGGCGATGAAGGGATAATTAATTAAATAAAAATTTAATTAATTGATTAGAAGGGAAATTGGTATGTTTAGGGATGTCGGGAGTCGGTTTGATGGTAAAAGACATTTTAGGTGTCTACATTTGCCCCTCTTTGACGTGGTGTCAGGACCTATGAGGGAAATGGCGTTAGGTCGAAGAAAAATATGCCCCAGCTGCCAGGAAGGAATAAGATGGGTGAGGGATGCCCCCTCAAGAGGTTGGCGGAAAAAATAATTTTTTTTTAGGGCGATCTCTCGAAAGGATGCGACAGACGTGAAAGTTGGATAGAAGATGGGAAAAGATAATGACAAGAAGAAAAACTGAGGAAAAAGGTTGGGATCTGCAACCTGGAGGGGAAAAAGAGTGGGCGGGGGGATGACATGGCATGCTATATTAGGACAAGTGGGCCCTAAGAGTGCCACATTTGCACACATTGACTTGGTGAGAAGAAGGAGCAGAGGAGAGATGGCAGAGCGCAACCCCCAATTCCCTTGACTTCGACACATTTCTAAGCGGTTTTGATCATTTGGCTGGGCACCGGAGGTTGGACCCCAGGTAGGGTCTAACCCTGGCTTTGTGATTTTTTAGTTTTGTCACTTTTTTGGGGTTCAAGAATTGGGTTTTGGGAATAGTGGTGCTATTGCAAGGTCGCGCAGCACCAAAAGAACGCAGATTAGCGCCATCCTCTAGATTGGCGCTATCCTCTAGGGTAGGTTAGAGGCGGTTTATCACCATCTATTTAGCATTTTAGCACTATCTTCTGTAGTAGCGCAATATGTGGAAGACTTAGGGTTTTAGCGTTTTAGAGCCAAATGAGTGGTAGGGTAGCGCTATGTTCTAGACTAGTGTCATTTAAGTTAGTAGCGCTATATGTTGTTGTAGCGCTATGTGTAGGGTCAGCGTAGTATGTAATATATGCGCTATAGGGAAAATTGGCGCTATTCTTTAGATTAGCGCCAAGTGATGGAGTGGCGCCATTTGTTAAAATGGTGCTAAGTACTTTGCGCAGTAGTGCTATGTGTTGAAGTGGCATAAAATGCCTTGCGCAGTGGCGCTATTATCTGTAATAGCGCCATGAGAAGAAGTAGTAGCGCTATTTGTAAAATAGTGTGAAGCATGGTGTGTTTTGGCGCCAAGTGATTTTGGCGTTCAACATTAGAAGAAAGGAGGTGTTTTGGAAAAAAAGATAGGTAGATTTTTGACCAGAATGTTGTGGATGCAGGATACGTAGTCATTTATAGTGTACTCGCGGGAGCGACGTGTGCCATCGGTGATGGCATTATTCGATCAGTTTGATGATGTCGCTTGGGCCCGACTGGCTAGTTGGGGCTCTTAACAGTGGCATCGATGCCGGTGCTACGAGCCCATAGAGCTCTGATGACAATAGTAGTGGAGTGGTACCATTCGGAGACCTGCACATTTTTGCTTCTGACTGGGGAGATCACTATCACGCTTCAGTATGTTTATCGCATCCTCAAGCTACCTATTCACAGCCGGTGGGTGAGATATGACATGAGGAGGGGACGAAGGGCCCTGATCAGAGTGTTTGGTTAGGATCATATTGTTTTATCAGCAGATGGGAGGGAGATGAGTTATGAGGGGACACTGGCGGTGGGTGCAGATCCCTTTGCCTTATATCTGTGAGCATTGATTGGAGGGGCAGGGGTTTTCCAGTTGGTTGGGGGCAGATGATCGAGGGGATGGTCAGGCATGAGACTGTGTATGCCTGGGGACCAGCGATGTTGGGGTAGCTGTATCATGAGATGCATATAGTTGTCTATCTTTGTGATTCAATGTTGTCAGCCAGGGTTACTCTATTACACGTGTGGATTTGGGAGCACATTACAGTTACTAGGCTGAGATGTGGGTACTATCGGTGTCCATTTGAGGCCTTTGTGTTTTTATATCAGGTTACCGAGTACACCTATACTGGACAGGTTCAATACTAGAGGCGGATGCTAGATGATGTTATTCGGGTGACCTGACGACCCTACATCGGAGTGGAACCGTGGCCTGATGATGATATTCACCTGCTTTTTGCTTTTCAGCAGCGGTATTTGATGGGTCGAGGAGACCACACGATAGACATGTATCTACCATCGTGGGTTATGTGATAGTTTGGGTTGCGGCAAGATACTCCACAGCAGATGGCCATCTTTTCACAAACCTGCCATGATGCGCGCTTTTGGCCTGTAGCCATACAGCCACAGGTCGCTCTGGATGATTTTGTAGCTTTGCGGCCATTGTGTTGGGATTGGGGGAGCACGGTCAGGGATGTAGGCACCACTTCTGCATATGATACATGGTGGCCGATGTGGTGACCAATGCGGTTTACAGACCCGACAGAGGAGGTAGTCCCGGTGGAGGAGGCAGGGGGGTCAGGGGATGAGGATTCTGAGGATGAGGGAGATGATGATTCTGATGGGGATGATTTCCTGGAGGAGGGGGAGGAGATTATTGTAGATTATCTCGTGGAGATTGGAGGGGATGGAGAGGAGGAGGAGGTTGGGAGGGATGGGCAGCCAATGGATGTGCTGGTAGCGGCGGTAGCTGGACAGGTGCCCCAACAGCAAGTGAGACATAAGCACTTGTACAGTAGGTGCCTGTTGAGTAGGTTCAGATTGGTGTGGTGCGGCGGTAGAGAGGGCCTCGACAATGTGGGGGGCAACTGAGGGTGGACAGGGGGGGTCTTCCCCCACCACAGGTAGCACAGTAGTAGGCTGTCACCGTAGGGCAACAGGCTGAGGCAGGCCCTTCTGAGGTTTGAGGGCTCACACCTCGTCAGTGGCCATGGGGTGAAGAGGAGGAGATTGAGACCCTGCGGGCACAGGTGGCCAGCCTGCAGAAGGCATGAGAGAGCCGGGAGGTGGAGTTGGTTCAATTGTGAGGGATAGTGGTCTTATTGGATGGGTCAGATGGACAAGTGGTTGTATTGTAGGCACAACTAGCCTAGGCTCAGGGTGAGATAGTCACTTTGACAGGGGAGCGGGATGTAGCACTCGCGAGAGCCCGGCAGGCAGAGGCTACAGTGAGCAGTTTACAGGCCTCAGGTGCTGGTATGGCCCCAGTTTTGACATTGATGCAGACACAACTGACTCAGGCACAGGGACAGGTATCAGAGGCCACACGACGGGTAGATTATTATCAGTTCTCTATCATGCGGCAGTGCCAGCAGAGCAATGTGCAGCGAGCTTTAGTGAGCTTAGTGGGACCAGGTCATCTAGGTCACACAGATCTAGATCGGTTCAATCTGTACAGCAGCTGATGGGTCCCCCATCACATGTGCCCCAGCAGGTTCCTCAGGTTCAGGTTCAGCTGCAACCACAACCACAGACAGGACTACAGCTACCACCAGGGTCAGGCTCTCCTAGTGCTTCAAAGAGAGGGTCCTCTATGTGACTATTATATCATGTTAGCCCTTAGAGGCATTGTATTAGGACATTATTTTTTTTTTGATGTATATATGAGCGATGTACATTTTTTGTGATGATGATTTATGATATGATGATTTTTGATGGCCTATATGTTTGTTTATGATGATGTTATATGATTATGATGATGCTCTAGATGATAGATGCAGTATGCTTTATGGATTATATGTTTATGGATGTGTTGTGTTTATGCCATGCAATGTATTATGTTGATGTTATGGATGTAGCTATTGATGTAATATGATGGATGCAATGATGGTTTATTTATTTTGATATATGCATGTGTGTGATTTATGGATGATGATGTAAAATGGAAACAAATGTTCAGGTTAATAAACATTTA
The DNA here is from genome assembly GCA_027924645.1 of Cunninghamia lanceolata. Classification (NCBI taxonomy): domain Eukaryota; kingdom Viridiplantae; phylum Streptophyta; class Pinopsida; order Cupressales; family Cupressaceae; genus Cunninghamia; species Cunninghamia lanceolata. The sequence continues at coordinate 16,269,979 of BSBN01001807.1, read as the reverse complement.
TTATGGATGTTAAATGCAATGCAATGGAAATGTATGTTTATCTAAATAAGCACATGTTATGTATGGAAATATGGATATGCAACTAGATGATTGTAGAATGCAGCTAAATGATTGTAAACTAAATGATATTTATAAATGAATCTAATGAGATGATATGTAACTATAAGATTCTAAAATGAACCTAATAAAATGATATGAAATAATATGCAACTACAAGATTTTGAAATGAACCTAATGAAATGATATGCAGCTACAAGATTCTGAAATGAACCTAATGAAATGATATGCAGCTACAAGATTCTAAAATGAACCTAATGAAATGATATGCAACTACAAGATTCTAAAATGAACCTAATGAAATGATATTAAATGATTATGATATGTAGCTAGATGGTATGTGAGATGCAAGCTAGGTGATGTGTGAGATGATTAAGTCCTGATACACATGATGTTTGTTGTTGGACCCTTGGTGGTGGGGCTGTGCGATAGAGGCATAAGTGGGGAGAGGATAAGGGTGGATGGATGGGGGGATATGGTTTGGGAGTAGTGGAATGAGGGAATTGTTAGGTCATGAAACACCACGTCATTAAGGGGGGGATATGGTTTAGTTCGGGATGTGTTGAGTGAGAGTTAGTTAGAGGAGTGGGATTAGTGAGGGGATTTGGTAATGTTGGGGGGTGGGGTACGTGGTTATGAAATCTAGGCCCAAGTGATATAGTTGATTAGGATGATGATTTGAGCTAGTAACAGTAGTTGCATAACATTAATTGAGAGCAGTTCTTAGTTTACTATAGCAATGTAGGATATAGTTCACAAAGGTATGAAATGACCTAGTTGATGATATATATCCCACGATTGCATGGACTAGACCTGCAGACAATAGGTTGATTTCATGTGTGCCCAAGGTAGTATAACCTTGCCTGCCCTAGGAAAGGGACTCATAGTGATGAGTGCCCATAGTACATATAAGGCATTGATACCTATATATGCAAATGAGGCACGTCGTACTAGAACCAACCCAGGCTTCAAGATATGAATACTATGCTTGGAGTAATGAAACCAACCCACAAGCACAACATATAGAAATAATGACCTTGTCTACTCCAGGTGTTGTCCGCTACTTACCATGATATAATGAGATCAAGGTATCTTTGGAGATGACCTAGAGGGAGACAAAAAGATAAAAATCAATAATTAAAAAGACCAACAAAAAAGAGACAAATAGCCTTTGTGTATTCTTGCCAAGATACATGTTGATAGGATGACAGATTCTTGTCCATTGTAGGAATGATATATCCTAAGACGTGAATCAGTTGGATTTTGCTGGATAATTTTTGAAAGGTGGGTAAAAGGACAGTTAGGCTATGTGTGGGATTATAGTTGGTATGTTGATTGATGATTTTTTGCGTTAGTGGACAGGCTTCAAGTGTATACTTAGCGTGTGTCTCATTTATTGGGTTTAGCAAGCTCAGTGAATGGGGTCCATCCAAATGGGTTGGATGGGTACATCTTAGGTACCTAAGTATTGAAAACTTCCTTCGTATTCCAGACTACCTACATACCCTGTGTCCACGAGATCAAGGTACTTTCGACATGCAGGGGAAATGAATATGTAGTTCTGGCAAGACTTGATGATGTGGGAATGGTTTAGGATGTTTGTGATGTGATGAGTTTATAGATGTTGATGGTTGCGAGTTACGGTGAGAGTGATGTATGGGGTGATTTGCGGTGAATTGTGTTGTTTTTGGATTTTCTAATTTTGTATTGTTATTGGATTTTTTGATGATTTTGTATTGTTTTTGGATTTTTTGATTTTGTGTTGTACAAAGGGGAGCTTACAAGGATCCTTGTTCCATGAGTTAGGATGGGATAGTGTGGGTTGGGAGGGATAGGACTTGATGTTTCAGAATTCCAAGCCATGGGATGTGCGTGATATGGAGCGTTGTGACGGAAAGAGGACTTATTAGATGGTAGAACCAGCCACTACACATGGCGCCTAAAATAGGTTTTCACCATGGTACTTATCCAAGGCATCACCAAGGTGATTTTCACCATTGGAAGTTTTTATTGCACTCAGATTTTTCTTAATTTTTTCAATTTTTTTTTTGATTAGGATACTCGATGGGTTATGCATAGAATTTTTTCAGATGTAGGATGCTCATAGGCTCATCCAGAGGCTCCCCCTCAGGTTTTGCAAACTGGTATGCTCTTGATCTATAGGGGGCTGTGATGACATAAGGTCCTAGCCAATTGGGCTCGAACTTTCTTTTCTTAGGACGCTCTTGCAAGTTCTTCTGATTTTCCATAAGGACAAGGTCACCTACTTCAAATTTTTAGTTTTTGATCCTCTTGTGGTAGCTTCTTCTGAGATGATTTTGATAGGCCTACAGGTGATTCAATGCATTCAGGCATTTCTCATCTAGTAATTCTAGCTGATGCAACCATGTGACTCGGTATTCCTCATCATTGATTATGTTTTGCAGGGATACTCGTAGGGATGGGAGCTCAACCTCAAGAGGTAAAATGGCTTCAGATCCGAATACTAGGGAAAATGGAGTGGCTCCTGTGGGGGTGCGGATGCTTGTGCGATAGGCCCATAGGGCAGGGTTGAGTTGGAGGTGCCAATCACGGCCAGCTTCATTGATTGTCTTCTTTAGAATGAGGAGGATGGTTTTATTTGAAGCCTTTGCTTGATTGTTTCCTTGAGGGTAATATGGGGTGGAGAAGTGGTGTTTGATTTCAAATTTTTCGCACAAAGTGCGAACTTCTTGGTTCTTGAATGGCTTTCCAATGTTGGTGACGATGGAATGAGGGATACCATAGCAACAGATGATGTAATGGAAGATGAACTTGGAGATTTGGGTTCCAGTGGTGAAAGTGAGTGGTATTGCTTCCACCCACTTAGTGAAGTACTCGGTAGCAGTGATTATGAGCTTATGGCCATTGGAGGATGGGGGATGTATTTTGCCTACAAGGTTGAGTCCCCATTGTGAGAAAGGCCATGACGTCGTGATGGGTTGCAATTCTTGTGCTGGTGCATGAATGAGATCTCCATGTTGACATGGTAGGCATTTTTTGATAAACTGGTAGGCATCTCGTTCCATTGTTGGCCAATAGTAACCAGTCCTCAGGATCTTTTTAGCAAGAGTGGGTCCACTTGAATGTGCCCCACAGATACCTACATGTACCTCTTGCAAGGCCACTTCAGCTTCCCTAGAGTCTAAACATCGTAAAAACGTGCCCTCAAGACTCCTTTTGTATAGGGTATCTCCTACAAGGGTGAAGCAGGAGGCTCGACGGATGAAAGATTTACGTTGTGAGGTAGATAGGTTGGGAGGGATGATGTTATCGTGGAGGTATAGGTAGGTTTCTTGATACCACGGGGATAGGGGACCAATGACTTCGCACACTATCTTCGATTGAGGAACATCATATGCTGGCATGGGGAGTTCTTCTATTAGGAACTCACACTTCTAGCTGTCTTTCTTCATGTCGAGCAAGGATCCGATGGTGGCCATGGCGTCTGTAGCTTTGTTGTTTAGCCTTGGGATCTGCTCAAAGTGGATGTCGTCAAAGTAGTGTTTAAAGTCATTGACCATCTTTTTGTAAGGAAGGAGTTTATCATCCTTGGTCTTGTACTCATTGTTTACCTGCTGGATGACCAGTTGAGAATCTCCATACACTGTCAGCTTCTCTATTTTCCATTTGATTGCCATTCAGAAACCTATGATAAGGGCCTCATATTCTACCACATTGTTAGTACATGGGAATGTAATTTTGAATGACTTGGGGATTGTGTCACCTTGAGGGGTAACAAACAGGACACCTGCCCCTGAGCCTCTATGTGTGTATGATCCATCGAAATACATCTTCCATGTTTCTGTTGCTGGTGTTATTGTCAAGATGGCTTCGTCAAGGAACTTTGCCAGTGTAGGATGTTCTGTAGGAATGGGTTCTTCGGCCAGCTGATCAGCGACAACTTGTCCTTTGATAGCTTTTCTCTTAGTATATTTAATGTCAAATTTAGTGAGGATCATGACCCATTTTGCCATTCTCCTAGTAAGAGTAGCTCTGTTTAGTAGATATTTCAATGGATCGATCTTGGCAATGAGCCTGGTTTTGTGATTGAGCATATAGTGTCTTAATTTTTGTGAAGTAAAGACTAGGGATAAACATGCTCATTCAATTGGCATATAGTTGAGCTCATAGGATATCAGAGTGCTGCTGATGTAATAGATGGCTCTTTCCTTTCTTTGCTCATCATGCTGTGCTAACAAGGCTCCAACAGCTATCTCTATTGTTGAGATGTATAACAAGAGGGGTTCTCCTTGCCTCGGTGGATTTAGAACAGGGGGATTAGCTAGATAATCTTTGATCTAGTCAAAGGCAGCCTGGCACGGAGTGTTCCAGACCAAAGCTATGTCTTTTCTGAGTAGGTGCTGGAATGGTTGACATTTATCGACCAGTTGAGCAATGAACTGATGAATAGATTGGAGTTTGCCTTGTAGACTTCTCAACTGTTTTAGTGTTTTTGGAGGAGGCATTTCAGTGATGGCCTTGACCTTTGCGGGATCTACCTCGATTCCTCTTCTGGAGACTATGTACCCCAAAAGTTTTCCTGAGGTGACCCCGAAGACACATTTCTTTGGATTCAAGTGAACATTGTATTTCTCTAATCGGTCGAAGATCTTGGCCAAGACATCCAGGTGTTCTTTCCTGTGTCTTTGATTTCCCTAGCAAGTCATCCACATAGTCTTCCATGATATGGTGGAAAAGATCATGGAAGATGACAGTCATGGATCTTTGATACATGGCTCTTGCATTCTTTAGACCGAACGACATTACCACCCAGCCGTATGTCCCCCATGTACATATGAAGGCTGTCTTATGTTGGTCTACTTCTGCAATCCAGATTTGGTTGTATCCTGAAAAGCCATCCATTAAGGATAGCATCTCGTGTCCTATCGTGAGATCCACTATCATGTCTATATTAGGCAATGAGAAGTCATCCTTTGGGTAAGCTTTGTTGAGATCTCAGAAGTCAGTAGAGCAACGGATTCGGCCATCTGGTTTGGCTACTGGTACTAGGTTAGAAACCCATTCGGGATAATCAATTGGGTGAATGAACCCAACATCTAATAGTTTCTTTATCTCTGCTTTGACTAGTAGGGCCACCTGGGGGTTCATTTTTTTGAGCTTCTGCTTTACTAGTTTCACATCAAGGCATACTGCAAGGTGATGAATGACCAAGGCAGGATCAAGCCTTGGCATGTCTACATTGGTCCACGCAAAATTGTGATTTTTGTGTTTGAAGAATGCTAGGAAGTTTTCTTGCTCTATTGTGCTGAGAGATTCTACCCTGAAAGTTATTTTTGGCTCTTCTTCCATCCCTATATTCATCTATTGGGCTAGATCTACCAGGACGGGTGACCTATAAGGATAAACCTTGTCTATCTCGGGAAGGCCTATGCTTCCATCTCCTAGTGCCTTGTGGAGGTTTTCACTAGGAGATACGTCTTTTGTTTTTACTTTTTTGGGATCTAATACTACCACGGAACGGTTTTCACCATCAGATCCTTTTTTTATTTTTATGACTGGAAGCAAGGGTTGTCTCCCTGAAATAGGCATGCATATCAAGTTCCATGATGTATCCTGCTCTGTGATCTCCCAGGGGGAAGTGATCTCTAACCCCCATCATTTCAGCGATGGCCTCATCGTTTGGTGCTATGTCGAAGACATGAGGTCCCTGTTGGTCCCAGTCTATGAGGTTAGGGTATACAAGTGGTAGGTCAGTGGATGACGAGGTTAGGGTGGTGACTGTGTAGATGGTGCATATGGATGAGTTAAAGAAATCAGCAAAGTCACTAAAGGAGTCTTGATGGCCTGTTTCGTTCACATTGTCGACTTCAAGGGAGACCGTAGCGACCTCGGCTAAGATACATTCGCTGGTAGTGAGGATATATTGTCATTGACCATATCCTAACCCTTGAGTGTAGGGATTTCTTGTCGCTTGGACTGGTTCCACGATCCCCTATTCATGAAGGCTGATTCTGCCTTGTCCTTTATAACCCATGTTTTTGACAATTTTGAACCCTTTACCATAGATTTCTATTGGTATGGTGGGAGCTTCCTGCTCAGATTCTTCATCCTTATATAGCTAGGATGAGACATCTTCAAGTACATCCTGATTCAGGAGATGTTTCTTTTCAAAGATGGGTGATGGTTTACACTTGATGACGACTGTGTTGGCTGCTTCTGTCTTTGGGATGCTAAACATTTTAGGATTGGGTAATGTACCCACACAAAAGGTACCATGCAGGTCATATTCCCCACATCCCATGTCATGGAGCTTGATCTTGACCTCAGGCGGTGGTGGTGTTTGGGATGAAGTGGTGGCAATGTTGGCGGGGTCGATGTATGAGGTGGAAGCTACTGGATTGGATTTGGTGGTGGCTTTGTTGTATGGGCAGAAGGTGTGGTCATGGCCTTCCAAGAAACTATAGTATTGGAAGGGGCGGAGGTCAGCGTAGACAGTTACTTCCATGCCATTGTGAGGGAACTTGAGGCATTGATGGAATGTGGATGGGACCGCTTGCATAGTATGGATCCATGGTCGGCCAAGAAAAATGTTGTAGGGGAGGTCAAGATCAAGGACTTGACATTTTGTTTCCATTATTTTCTGTCCCACTTGAATAGGGAACTTGATGGTGCCTTCAGATAGTCTTTCGGTGTCATCATACCCTTTGATTGTGATGCACTCATTGGTGTCTACAACCACATCTAAGTATCCCAAGTGTTTTAAAAGTTTAAGAGTGCATATGTTTAGGCCGGAGCCACCATCTATTAAGAATCTTTTGATGATGTGTTTGTGGATATGGACTTCGATATGTAAGGCGTCATTGTGTAAGTGTTCAGAAGCGAGAAGATCTTTTTCTGAAAATGTGAGATGGTGAGGTGCGGCGATATGTCCTACCATGGCTTGGAATTGGGTCGCATTCAAGTTGGCGGGAACGTGAGTTTCCAAGAGTACTTTGTCAAGGACATCTTTGTGAAGGGGTGATGTGCGGAGCAACTCAACTATGGATATTTGTGCAGGGGTCTTTCCTAGATGTTCTAGGAGGTTGTACTGATTAGTGGGTGATGGACGTGTGGTTGGACGAGGGGGTAGGGAATCTGATGTGGATGTGGGTGTTTGTTCAGTGGTAGGTGCTGTGCGGATGGATACACGACCACGACGGGTTGTGACAGCGTAATCGGGTGCTTGTGCCCAAATGGTGATTGTGTTGACATGGTGAGATGATGGCTCTATCCGCCCTATGATAGAGCCATAGGATGTGGGTGGCGGGGTGACGTTGTATGCTTGATTAGATGAGGAGGCTTTATCATGGTTGGGCAATGGATCCTTGTAAGCTCTGAGATTGGCGTTTGGCAATGGTTGGGTTCTTTGATCAAGGCTGACTTGATTTTGATCTATGAGATCTTGGACGTAATGCTTTAGTTTCATCCAATCAGCAGTTTTGTGGCCCACAATGCGGTGGTATTCGCAATAGTCATTTTCATTGTACCACGCAGCTTTGAGCTCATTCTCTTGACGTGGTCTAAGAGGTGGGAGCGTGATCAAACCTTTCTTGAGACATCTGTCAAGGATGTCCTCAATGGGTTCCCCTAAGGGTGTAAATTTTCTTCGAGGTTTGTTTTTCTTAGTTTGCCCCCTTTGGTTATTTACATTGGCAGTATATGTATGTATAGGTGTTGGATTTTGTACATGTTGGATGGCTTTCACATCCATGACGCCATCGTTCAAAGTGTTCTTATTCTTCCCCCAATAGTGTGGCTTGTCATTTGATTGCGTGTTGGCTTTGTTGTTTGTATTGGGGGTGTTGATATGGAGTTTGTTGTTGTTGTTGTTGTTGGATTTGTAGTCATACAATTTGATGGAGCCCTTGGCGATGAGGGCCCATTTGATGGCAGTACCTTTGTCGATGACTTCTTCAAAGGCAGACGCACAAAGGATTTGTAAATGGAACCCTATTTCCTGATTGAGGTTGGTCACAAACATGGTGACGAGTTGTTTTTCAGGGATTGGCCATGGGAGTTTGCTTGCTAAGCTTCTCCACCTCTGCAAGAAGGAAGCGAAAGATTCTTTGCTTTTTTGTTTTGTGTTGCAAAGGTCTGTCATAGATATTTCATGCTCAAAGTTGTAGGAGAAATAGTTTACAAAATTTTCCGCAAGCTCAAGGAAAGACCTAATGCCTGGGGGAAGATGTACGAACCATTCAGTGGCTTGACCGCCGAGGCTTCTTGGAAATAGTCTCATTAGATAGGTATCGTTATTTGAGACTTCTAACAAAGCGATGTAGAACTCCCTAAGATGATCCCTAGGGTCTCCCTTTCCCTTATATTTGTCAAATTTGGGTGTTTCAAAATTCTTGGGAAAAGGGGGCATGTACAATGTTTGATCAAATGGATAAGGGCAAATATCCTCAAAGGAATATTGCTTGTGCTTGCCCCTAGTTTGCATGTCGTCTACCTTTTGGATCAAGGCCTGTACAACTGTTGTGAGATCCTATGTTGGTTGTGGTTGGGGTGTGTAGGGTTGTTGATGGATGAGGTGTTGGAGGTTAGGTGGGGTTTGATGTTGAAGGTTTTGGGAGGTCGTGTTTTGATATTGTGGGGTGGTGTTTTGATTGAGTTGTGCAAGATGTTGTTGGTGAGCGTAGAGTTGTTGGAGAATGTGTGGGGGTATTTGGGGGTTGGGATTATGTTGATTTGATGATGCTATGGGGTTTTGTAGATATGTGACATTGGACGGATTGACGTTAGATGGGTGGACGTGGGATGAGTTGGTTGTATTGTAAGGTGGTTGTGAGAATAATTGCCTTAGATAAGCTATTGTTTGTGGGTTGGGTGGAGGCACACTCATCGAGGTACTTGGATGCATGATGTTTCCTTGGATTCCTAAGGTGATTTGTGGGATGGAAGAGGTTATGTTAGTTGTGATAGTGGATGTGGTGACGGGTTGGGAAGTGGTAGGATTGGAGACATTTGTGGGAATTGTAGATGTGGTAGTGTTAGAGCTTGTGGTGGTGGTAGATACGGTGGGAGTTGATGTTTGTGAGATGATAGGTTGGGTGTTTGATGTAGATGTTTGGGTGTTTGATGTGGTAGGAATGATGGTAGAGGTGGATGGTTGGGATGATGTCATGTTATGGGGTGGTTGGGCACCAATTATGAGGAGATAGTCAAGATATCTATTTAGATCCGACCTTAGGAATTTTTCAAGCATGTCCATGTTATCGGCGTCTTGTGTAAAGTTCAAGACATCTTGATCATCTTGGGACATGGTGGGTGATGGTGGTGGTGGTGGTTGCAAAAAATGGATGGGGTTTTCGTTGGGATTGTATGTTGGGATTTGGAAGACCATAGGTAGATTGTGTGTTTGGTTGATGGGTATGTTGTTGTTGGTGTTAGGTATTCCTATGCCGCCATATTGTCTGGATTTTGCCATTTCTTGATTCTTTTTGTGTTGTGATCTAGCTATGGGCATGCACGTGTATGCATTTTATTTTGAGGTGGAGTGAAATGGAGATGGAGACCTTAGAGAATTTGGATTAAATTGTTGGACCCAAAGATGGATGTGGTAAGAAGATGAAGGGGTGATTGTAGTGTGATGAAAGATCGATAAGTTTTTCAAAAAGATGTTAACCTAGGGGTGATAAGAATGGACGGTATTGACTTTTTGCACAAATTTGGACCAAAAGGTAGATGATGGGTGATGTTTGCTTGAAGAGATTTTTGATGTTTGATTTTGATGTTTGATTTTGATGTTCGATATTAGGATGATGATTTTCGAAAGGATTTTGATGGTCAACAAATTGAGCTTAGGTAAGATCTAGATTTATGCTGTTACAAATGGATGTTTCTCTTTGTTTGGGGTAGACTAATGACCTTACACAAAGAAGGATGATTATTTTACTTGAAAGGTAGACTAATGACTCTCTAAGAAAAATATGATGTGAATGATGGAATCTAGATCTAGCTTTAGCTCAAGAGGATGACGAGTTTTTGGTTGATGATTTTTTCGATGGATGTTTTGATTTGGAAGATTTTGGATTTTGGAGTGATTTCTTGTGACAAGGATTTTTTTGTTTTGGTCTGAAAAGGTATGCAAAGATCAATGAGGATGATTGGATATGAAATTGAGTGGATTTGATATAGCAAAGGGTCCAATAATTATAGTGATTGATTCTCTAAGGTCAAAATGAAAGTATGATTTAGAAAATTTGAGGAGAAAATGGATGGGGTATTAACGGTTTTTTAGAAGGTGAATATGGATTATGGCAAAGTAGGTCCTAAAGATCACAATGGAATTGGTCTTAGTCTCAGGCAAGTCAATCTGTAAATAGTGCCAATCCACAGGTGAAATGGTGCCAAAAGTAGACAGAGATGGCGCTAAAATAGGGTAGTGTTGGTCGAGGCTCTGAAAAAGATAGATTTTGATGTCAAATTTGGATTTGTTTTGATTGAAGTTTGATCAAATGATTCTCATTGTCTCTTGGCAAGTTTGTTTGAAAACAATTAAAGCACAATAACACACAATAACCAAGATTTTTGTTTGTGAAAAGACGTGTAATTTTGTTAAACAAGCACTTTGCACAACCTAAGGCGAAGATATGACAGTATTTGTTGAATCCCCTAGCTGCGCCTATTCAAAGTGGGTAGCTCCAGGATCTTGGTAGCACCGACTCCTCCTTACAATTGAACACACTTCTCACGCATACCAAGATCTGGGTTTCCTATAAGGTTTGTCCCTCACCAAACCTTTGGATTATCCCTGCTACCTCAGCTAAGAACCGCATGAATCAGGGCCACTTCAAAGGTTTCCCTTATGTGTTAACAAATAGAAAGATTTTGGCTTGCTAATACAAAGGTTCATAGTAAGTGCTTTCGTTTAGGTTGTTATACATGCGGTAGCACTACTCTCCGTTATGGAGTCTCCCGGCCTCCAAGGATTACACTTTGGAGGGTTTTGGGGGAGGTTGGATGTCAGTATAACACAACAACACATGTTTATGACTTTTGTCACAAACACCTTATTTTATATAGCGGCTTGAAAGAGCTTGGCTTTAGCTTGTTTCCGCTTGGGTCATTCCCACCTTTCGAAGCGGGGTGGTAGGCCCTCTAAGGATTAACAAAAGCAACACAACCAAAAAAATACTTTTGATCCCCAAGTTCATAAAAAGATGCGAGGGGAGAGCATATGTATTCTTTGTGCTTGCATCACACTAAACATGGTTCATTTTAGTTCTTTGGATTATGTTGGGAGTGATTTATGCAAGTGTCGTGAGAAGCTTTTGATTTCCAAGGTCACCAATGGTGCAAGGGGAGAGCATACACTTTTCACACAACAAACAAAATCATGAAAACACTTCACACAAATTAGATTGATTTTCTTGTTTATATGAGTAAAGAATGCAGATTGTTGTTCTTTTTAATCCAATGAGTTCATTGATGCACTTTGTGGTTCTTTTTAAAGCCCAAAATCAAAATATCTTGATAGTTGTTGGAAAACACTTGTGAATTTTAGAGTTCACCAAATTTAAATGTTTGTTCTAAACTAAGGCACACACACACAAAGATTTGTTTTGTTGGTTTGTTGATCAATTTTTATTGCACCAAATCAAAGTGTTGTTTAAGATAACATGCAAGGGTTCTTTTTAATTCCCAAATGAAGTGTTTGCTAAACTAAAGATAAAAACCCTGCAAAAACTTGTTAGTGTCCGCAAAATGATGGTGATTACCTGCAAACAACTTGTCAGTCCCTGTACAGAATGTAAAGTCAGTCTCAGAAAATAGCGCTAAAACAGAGACCTAATGGTGCCACTGCGGACTGCAAATGGCACTACTGATAGAAACAACCCTAAAAACCTGACACCCTATCAAAATGGTTGATATACAATACAGATAGCGCTGATTAAACAAATAGTGCTAGTATCAGATACAGAATGCACCAAACTAGCATATCATGCTACAAAATTGGACTGAAGGCGCTAGAATAGAATATAGCACTACAGTGAGATATAGAAGGCATTAAAATATAAAATAGCGCTAATAGGGATATCATAAGGCGCCATTGCGGCTACTGTCAAGTGGTCTGGTCACAGTTGCGAATAGCGCCAATCTGGGTTCCGATATGCCAATACGTGTCTGAATTCGTCCGTCCTGCAAATAGAGGTGTTTCTAACTAGAATAACGGGTTAAACTGCAAAGACAAAGAGCTTGTTAGCCTAGTTAACCCAATGGAATGGAGAGCAAGACAAATAAAAATGCCAAAACATGTGTTTGTTTCCTTAGGAAAATTTTGGCATAACCTCCCCTTGTTCATTCAAGATTCCTGCAAAAACAAAGAGCAACTAGATAGAAGAAAAATAGCAGGAAGATCATTGATTAAAAAAAGGGACATGTGAGTGAGTTTGTAAAAGAGAAATTGCTCCGCCATATAGTGCTAAAACAACAAAGAGCACCAAAATGCGCTAAGGATGGTGCCACTGCGCAGGGTAGATAGCGCCACACTTGCAAAGTTACGTCTAGAGCAAAAAAACTCACAAGAACATATTAGATTTGGACCTTGTTGGTCCCACCATGATGTGCCAATGTAGATTAGGAAATCGAATCAAAGGTTAAACATAAACTAAATGTAAATTGAAACAAAGAGTTATACCTAGACATGAAAACCCAATCTCATCAAAGAGAGATGAACTTTGCACCCAAGAGATCCTAAGACATGATAAACCCTATATAATGATTTAAATGTGAAATGCTATCTCAAAAAGACAACTCATAAAAGACTAGCTCATTAGATATTTTGGCATGATAACTCTACTTGAAAATTAGATCCCAAAATGGGTTTAAAGATGTATTTATAAAGATTTTGGAGGGATTTTGATCTAAGGGTGGAGATTCATTTGGAAGATCAATGGTGGAAGATGAAAGTGATGTCAGATTTGATCTTGGAGGAATGAAGGGCTAGGAATAAAAGTAAATCTTTTATTCATTTTGGGGAAAGGAGGAATTAAATGAGTATGAGTGAGATTGAATATTTATGAATTAAAGATTCATATGAGGAATGTAAAATGAATTAAAAATTTAATTGGGGATAAGTGGAGATAAATGAGGTATGGGGATGTAAGAGGAATTAATTGTGATGTGGGATATATTTAAATAAAAAATTGACTTATGTGGATATATTTCAATTTTTTATTTGGAGAATGTGGGGAAGGGTGTTAAGCTAGGTTTGACCACCCAAATGAGAGGTTAGGATTAATTAAATATAGGTTTTATTTAATTAACCCTAGGGCTAGGATGAGGTAGGCTAGGATAGGCAATTAAATAATAGCTATTTAATTGCCTAGGGTAGGGATAGGTCAATTAGTAGGCTGAATTAATTAGTAAAACATAATTTAGCTATCTAATTGGATTTAGTGAGGAGAGGGAGGGAAATTGACCAAATAAATATTGCATATTTATTAAATCAAATTGGCTAAGGCTTGAACTATTGAATTAATAAAATTAATTCAATTGTTGGTGATAAAATGATGAAAAATTAGGCGATGAAGGGATAATTAATTAAATAAAAATTTAATTAATTGATTAGAAGGGAAATTGGTATGTTTAGGGATGTCGGGAGTCGGTTTGATGGTAAAAGACATTTTTAGGTGTCTACACTAGTATAACACTAACACTGGAGCTAGTCTGACATCTTGACCCATCAAAAAATAATTCCATTTGTCATCATTATCTATATTTAAAATTTGATCATCAAGAAATGTCTCCTAGTTTTGTATAGCAAAGGGTGAAGGTGCTTTGGCTAAATGGTCAGTTAACACTTGTCCTTTAATTGTTTTCTAAGATATAAATTTAAGATCAAATTTAGTTAACATAACCCATTTAGCAAGATGACCTGACATGTTAGTTTTAGCAAAGAGATGTTTCAACGGGTCGAACTTCACCATCACATGTATTTCAACATTTAATGGATAATGTCTAAGATTCTATGTCACAAACACTAGAGCTAAGCAATGCTTCTCAATAATAGTATATCACACTTCATAATCAAGCAAGGTTAGACTGATGTAATATACAACACATTCCTTGCCTTCGGCATCGTGTTATGCTAATAAAGCTATGAGAGCATTATTAGATGCCGAAGTATAGAGAAGAAAAGGTTTTATCAGTAGTAGCATACTGTACAATAAGGGGATTAGCTAGATAACCCTTTAGATCTTTGAAATCCTTTTGATAGTTAGCATTCCATTGAAATTTTGAATCCTTCTTCAATAGTTGTGTAAAAGGGTGAGTCCTATCTGTGAGTTGTGAAACAAATCAGTGAATGGCATGTATCTTTCCTTGCAAACTACAAAGTTGAGATATGTTCTTAGGTGCTGACATATTAACAATAGTGTTAATTTTATTGTGTCTACTTCAATACCATGATGTGATACTATAAATTCTAATAGTTTTCCACTGTCTACACCAAAAATGCATTTTCTGGGATTTAAACACATGTTGTATTTCTTAATTCACTTAAATATTTGATAGAGGATTGTAACATGATCCTAATGATGTATAGACTTCACAAGGATATCATCAACATAATCCTCAAGAATGTTATGCATATAGTCATGAAAAATAAGAGTCATAGACTGTTGGAAAGTTGCTCCAGCATTCTTTAATCCAAATGACATGACCACCCAATAGAATGTACCCCAAGGTGTTATAAAAGTTGTTTTATATTGATCTTGAGGATTTATAAAAATTTGATTATATCCTGAAAAACCATCCATGAAGGAAAGTAATTCATGGCCAGCTATTGAATCAAAAATCATATCAATGTTTGGAAGGGGGAAATCATCTTTGAAAGAAGCGAGATTCAAATACCTAAAATCGGTACACATCCGAATACAACCATCAGGTTTAGCGATGGCGAGGATATTTGAAATCCAAGGTGAATAATCAATCAGGCAAATAAAACCAGCTTCTAAGAGCTTTTCTATCTTGGCCTTTACGAGTAATTCTACCTTAGGATTCATCTTACAGATATTTTGTTTAAATAGCTTAGCATCCAATTTTAATATAATGTTATGTGTTACAATCTGAGGATCAATACCAGACATATCTAAATAATGCCAAGCAAAAAGGTCTAAGAATTCATGTAAAATCTTGTTCATATCTTCTTTTTCTTCTACGTTTAAACAATCACCTATAGGGATAATCTTTTCAAGGTTATCCTTCTCCATGAAGACATCAACAATCTTTCCATTAAGTAAAGTACTATGGTATAAGGGGTTGGGTGATTGTGATGAGTCTAAATTTGTAATATTTATCATATCAGAGGTTTTTCCAAAATATGCATATGCATTTAAAGTATAAGAGCATCCTCACTTATGGTGGCAATGAGGAACACTGTTATAAACTCCCAAGAACTCTAATATTGCTTCATCTTGTGAGAAAATATCTAAAGGAATCTCTCTTGGAGAAAAATTAGTGTCATTCATCTCAAGAAATATCAAATTAAGCATTGATATTGTGTTTACATTAAGACTTAGTCATCTACGGGCTTTAGATTCCTTCAAAGGATTATATCCAATGCCACTTGAGTAATGTCGCGAAGCAGATTCTATAGGTACCTGAATTCCTTACTGATTAATACCACAACCCTTACCTATGTAATCACAATTTTTATAAAGGATCTGAAATCCTTGACCATAAAGAGAAGCCATTTCTTTGGAAGAAGGTGGAGCCTCATAAGTCTCATAATCTGTAGTGTAAGAGTATTATCTATATTTGTTACCAAAGAGACTTTAGGTTTTGTATTTGAACTTTTATATGAGATTGATGCAACATTTGATGTTTTAGGAGCAGGGTTGTTAATTTTATATTTGCCTATAGAGGGGGATGTAAAATCTAACAAACCCCAATCGTCACCAAGAAATGTGTTCAATTGTTTGGACTCTTGCACAACATTATCTATGGCAAGAGGAGTTGACGGGTCAACTTTCAAGCTGTTTAAGATCTTATGAAGAACAACTTGCTTTTGTAATTCAGTTTGTAAATAGTTATGTGGTTCAGGATCAACATCAATAGTATGAAGTTTATCTTTATAAATAAACTTGATTAAACAATGAAGGGTAGAAGGAACCTCCCCCAATGCATGAATCCAAGGCCTACCGAGAATCATATTGTAAGATAAGGAACTAGGCATGACATGAATCAAGGTAGATAAAGTCATAGGCCCAACTTGTACAGGTAAAGTTATAGTGCCTACAGATTGTCTTCCAACATTATCAAAGCCACGGATACTTATCCTATCTGACTTAATCAAAGATGTATCAACTTTAATCTTATGTAGTAAATTAATGCCACAAATGTTAAGAGCTGATCCATTATCAATCACAACTTTCTTAATCAATTTATTTTTTATTGTAATGAATATAATCAAAGGATCATATTGATTTTGAACTTCAAGAGATGGCAACTCATTTTGTTGAAACAAAATATCTATTTTTGTCGCATGCATACAATCTAATAGAGCTACTACATCATTCAGCTTGACAACAGGTGGTACAATCATCTTTTGTAAAGCTTCATGGAGCATTCCATGGTATGTAGGTAAAGTTTGTATAAGTTCCCAAAGAGAAATCTTAGTAGGAGTAGCCCGAAGCTACTCAACAAGATCATAGTCTTAACCAACTTTATGTGTTAAATGAGGTGCTTGAGGAAGTATTGGTTGAGAAGCTAGAAAATATATCAGAATGCTCGATTGTTGTTTGCTTTATTTCATGTGTTATATGTATGAGCAACCACAGTATGGCTAGGTTGTTGTGAATTTTGTTGTGTTATTTGTTTAGCATAGTTATAAATGTAATCAAGAGGTCAAGAAGAAGGCATAAGACCTCTAACACTGAGCACCAGTTTAGAATGTGGTTGAACCACATCCGCACATAGGTTTACCACTATCTTTGGTTTCATAGGTTCTTCTTGAGTTTTAGAAACATAAATTGCATTTACTAATCTTTGAAACAATGATGGTTTAGGAGTCATAGTGGAATATTCAATTGAGATAAAGTCCTCGAGGGCTTCATCCAACATATTGAAGTCATCACAACTAAACGACTCATCATACACATGAAAGTCTTGTAAAAAGAAATCTAACATTATAGCATGTTCTAATTAACCCAAGACTTAAATGTAAAAATGATATAGCATAAACTTTGTGAAAATGAAATATAATAGCACTATGCAAAACACAAAGTTGTAATTTCAAACTCTTTTAATGAAAGGATAAAGAAATCACTCAAGTTTCAATGTATGTACTTTCAAAAAAGAGGGTTTACAATCTAAATGTGATTTAGGACAACAAGCTAATTCAAATTTGATGTTAAAAATGATGCAAATTCTTTTAGAGCACGGGTTCACCAAAATGTTTATGGAAAATGTGGGATAATGATAGTTTAACCAACCGAATCAAGTCCCACACTTTCACTGGCTAAACATTAGGGAATTAAGGAATAAGATTAAGGATAAGCTACTAATTTCCTAGGTTCCCTTTTTCTACTAACTGTATCTAAGTAGATCCCTAAATTAGGTTTTTACAAGCTTATTGTGTTCACTAAGCATGAAACCCTAATTCAACAAATATACTGCAACAAACAATTTCCAGGCACAGATACAGACAAATGAATTACATAAATGCAGAGTAAAAGATATGGAGATTGTGCACCTGAAAAAATGGAACCCTGTTAGGCTAGGGCGCTAGTCCCTATGCCCCAAAGGTTTCTGACTGTCAGAATCTTCTGTACCAGATATCAGACACTCTTCAGAGGTCTCCAGATCTCAAATAAAATGCATAGAAGGGCTTGTGCACAAGTCCCTTTTCCCTGGAAGTTTCACAATCTTGAAATTCAAAGTTTAATGATGACTATACCTGTAATATCTATCTTCCTGTCACTCCTTTCCACCAGATCTCACCAGATGTAACCTACACATGTAAAAGGAGGAGAAAGATGGTTGTGGCTATATAGGAGATTGCCTCAATCAAGCCCCATTTTTGACATTCCTACCTCAACAATAGCCAATGATAAATATTTGTAGATGTGTGTGCTCATCTAACAAATGTGTATGCAAAAAATGTAAAACCCTAGATGATTCAAGCATCAAGGAAAGAGCAACACCTTGCTTCACTCAATGAAACAACAATGACATCACCTCAAGGAGATGAGCGAAATGAAGACTTGTATAACAAGAAGGCACGGTAGCTGTATCCATAGAGGATTTCTAAGCTTGATATTGGAGGCTTCAACCCTTCTCTCAATCATACAAAAGGTTGTACAAACCCTAGGAAGAGCAAGATAGTCTCAATATCTTGATTCCTAATCTCCATAGAATATCTCCATGATAGTAACTTTAAATAAATCCAAGAGCTTTAACAAAGTGTTGTTCTTCAATGGTAATTTTGGCAGAGTTTTGGCATAAAGCTTGCATAAAGATTATGTGTAATAAAATAATTTTCAAATCTCTTTAAATATCTAACCTTAGGAATTTCAAATTTTGAAATAAGATGTCAACATAGCGTGAAAATGAAAATTTGAAAATGAAATCCTAATATGCACGACAGGAGCTGACACCTTGCCAAAATTCAAAACCCCAAGAAATAGGGCAGGACTAGGGTGCGAGTACTTGAGCCCAAGCCTTGATTTTATGATCAATTATGTATTAAGGGGGTCCAGGGAACCCCAAATCCAAACTTTCCTTTCATGTTCATTCTTTAGTTATCTCGAAATATGACATTTCTTCAGTTAGACATAGGTCAATCAAGGTTTAGGAAGGTCAAAAATACAATAGGCTAAGAGAACACCAAAGGAGAGGAGCTAAACCATGAGAAATTGTACCATTCCATACAAGACAATTTCTGATGTAACATAAAGAGAAGAAGACATTAAGAAAGATTTTGAGGAAATTTTGGGAAAAGAGTATTTTGACATCTAATTGCAGAGAGATAAAGGAAGAGAACATAAAACCATAACACAGAGGCCAGAGCCTAAGGAGAAGAAAAATTAGAAATAAAACCATTGCAAAGTATAAGAGGGTCTAAAAAAAAAAAGGAAAGATGGAGGCTATAATCAAGTTATAGGTATTTGAAAAGGACACAATTGAAGCCATAGAGCACATTTTTGTACTAGAATCAATTTAGAGCTAGAATGAGATAACTAAAGATGACACTAAACTATTTGACTTTATTGGGACATTGTGGAATGATGCATTAAAATGGTACATAAAGGCTTGTCCTAGACATGTAAAGACATGGGATTAAGTGAAGAAGGAATTCTTGGAGAACTTTGAAACTTTAGAAATACCTACTAAAGGGGTAAGTAAAATGAGAGAATTAATACAAAGGGATGAAGAAACTATAAAGGAATCTGACAAGAGATTTAAGGAAAAAGTCCGCAAACTAGAAGAACCATTGATTGAGAAGCAAAAGATTAAGCTCAGATGTGAGAGCATCTTTGGATGGTAGAATATTTAAAACATATGCAGAAGTAGTCACATTAGCATGCTGGATTGAGGCACAAACATGGTGCAAACAAGACAAAAACAAGGAAAACATGGAATTAGAAAGACTAAGATTGGAATTGAAGCAGTTGAAACTAAAATAGGAGATTTTGGTAAAACAGGAAGATAAAATGTTGAATATATGGTGTTCTTATTGCATAAAGGAGGGACACATCAAGAATGAATGTCCAAAAATAAAAGGAGAAAGATAGGCTGCCACAATGAAGGTGGGTATAAAAGCATTCCCTACAAAGAACAATACAGTCTATTGCATATTATGCAGAGAATGGGATGATCATGAAACACCAGATTGTCCATCACAAATGTTTAGGGTAAGAGAAGATGAGGATGATAGTGACTCATGGTATAATACAAATCACAAGAACAAAGTTTAGAACAATACCATGACATATGTAAAATTCCTAGCAAAAAGACCATTATATCTTCAAGACCAGGGCTATAAGAAACCTTCATGGAAAAATCAAAGAAACATGAACTCTATCTAGAACACAAACCAAAATGCACCGTATGAAAATAACTATAGTAATGAGGATAGAGGACAATTTGGAAGTTATAGAGGAGGCAGAGGCCAAGGTAGAGGTAGAAGAAGAAGAGATGAAACCACTTGTTATAAATGCAATAAACTGGGGCACTTTGTTAATGAGCGTTGGGGAAAAAGAAGAAGACTGCACATTCTGCAACAGTACAGAACATGACCTTTTCACATCTAATATGGCACAACAATACTTTTAGAATGCACCGTAACAAGGAAAAGGAGATCACTTGGATAAGTAAAAGGGGCCAAAGTAATCAGAAGAGTCCCTAAAGAAGAAGATCAAGTCCTAAGGACATGTTAGAGAGATAATGATGGCGATACAAATCTATCTTCATCAAAAGAAGAACAAGAGAAACAAAAATAGATAATAACAAAAGACCAAACATATAGTAATAGAAGAATACAAGAAACAAAAACTAGTTAATCAATTCTTCCTAGAAGAAGTTACGACACTCAAATAGTTTACATCATTAATGCAACAACATAATCTGATGGAGAAATTTAAACAATTTGCTAAATATTGGAATAAGGAGAAGATACTGCAAAACCAAGTTAGGCAATTGGCAAAAATGAAAGACATTGGAAAACAAAACCACTACTAGTGGATGGTCATATTAATCATAAAAAGGTCAAAAATGTAATGATACACTTGGGTGCAAACATAAACATGATCACTAAGACGCTTTGGGAACAACTAGGGAGACCTAGATTGACTCAAACACCTTACAATATTACTTTGGCAGATAGTTCTAGCATGTCAACCGTTGGAACATGGAAACAAGTAGAGGTAAATCTAATGGGCATCAAACAAGTAGTAGATTTTGTGGTTGTCGCTATGAAAGAACAAGGAGATTCCTTTAACGTACTACTTGGACTAAGATGGTTTGTAGATGCCAATAGCATAGTGGACTCCCACAAAGAAGAACTATCTTTTGCAGATAGTAATAAAAGTATATTTATACCTTTAGGATTACCAATGGAAGTGGCCTATATTAAAGAATCCAACCATGCGGAAGAAAATGATGACTACCCTAAGAACATTTACACAATATCAAGATTGGAAAAAATGAAACAAAGGTAGAACCAAATTTAGCGAGAGAAATAGAGGCAGATAATGAGAATAACAGCACTGGTAGTGAAGAAGTCCTAGAAGCATGGATAAAAAATGAACCAAAGCTAAAAATATAGAGAATGACAAGATTTAGGAGGATATGTATGGCTCAAATCAGCAAGGAAAACATATCACAATCCTCCTCATCAGATGAAAATACACCGCAAATGGTATACACCATCAACAAAGATAACAATACAAATAAACCTAAGAGATCACAACTTATAAATCATATTATTATAGGAATCTCTCATATCAAACTACCAAAGTTCTCAGGAGTTAAAGACCTACAACAATACTTGAATGAGATGGAGATAATCTTTTCAGAAGAACAAAGAAGAATACAAACAATACAACTAGTATGTAATGCAACAAATTGGTGGTCAACACATAGAGATTTAGTTCAATATTGGCATACATTTAAGCTTCTTATCAATGTGAGATACTTACCAGAACATGAAGAATACAAAGAAATACCTAAATATGAAGGCCAAAATCTACCGTAAGAACACTTAGCCACTTGCATAGTAGCGTGGGAAAATTGAAAAGAACATAGCAAGGCTATATACACCCACCTATTCTACTAGGCATTAGCACCAATAGCCTAAACTTAGTATATCAACCAAGAGAGAAGAAAGGAAACAAGTAATTGGGAAGAAGTACAAGCTGACTTCATACATACATTTTCTTTCTGCATTCTGGAAAAATCTATACATGTTGCACTTATGAAAATAAAAGAAATAATTTTTCAACAAATAACAGAGGAAAACAAAGATGAACCAAAGCATAGTACACCACCACCAAGATCTAAAGGGATATGAAAACTAGTGGAATGGATAGATCAACAGTCAAGGAACATGGGTCAAAAATTTTATAAAACCACAAAGATAGATGATGAGGATAATGAGGATATAAATATTGATGTCCAAGAGGGAGAAAGAGAGCTAGAAATATTGACTGAACCAAAGGACCAATATTACAATGAACCATTGAAAATCAAAGTAGACAATATTGCAAAGGAAGGTGATCCTAAACTAGCAAAGATCAATGAATATGTGTTTGCATGGCCATCGTGGACAACACACCTATCATACTGCCACAGCCTTCCCAATAACATATGACATGTATCCATCAGTATGATGTCACACATCACCTCATCATGGTAGTCTCCAATCTTGAACTTGACTAAAAACTGCTCATTGACCAAAGCTCTATGGTCCTTCTACAACCATGTAATCTGATATGGATGTGGATGCTTTCTTCTTGTCAACTTCAACTTGTTAACCATCTCCTCAGAAACAATCTGATGCAGGAGCATCCAGTGATGTAAGGGCAATCTTGCATCACCCAAAAAAGATGATGATTCAAAATCGTTGATGTTTTTTTCTTTTCTTTTCAAAATTAGTATTTCTTGTTCCATAATTGCTTGAATAATGATGTAGAACTTTTAGTTTTTCCAAACTACTAAAAATTATTGCTATTTTTGGAAAGTTTACATTTGGGCACGAATTGAAGAAAAAATTTACAGGAACCTTCATAAATGAAAAATAAGACCTTTTCCGAAGGAATCGTGCAAAGATCATTTGTGAGATGAAAGATATTAAAGTTTCTGTTTCTCAAAAAAAGCCTAAAAAATTATCCAAATTCAAGTTTGAAGAACCAAATGGCCCCGTACAAACCCAAAAATATGAGGAAATAGAAGAGCAAGTTCTTAACGCGTAGAGAACTCTGTGAGCTTTCCGGTGCTTCAAACAGTTCATCAATTGGACACCCGGATCAAAAGTTATGGCTCCCAAAAGTTGACCTATTTTTGGAGGGAGATGCAAAATTTGAAATTTGGCTATTGGCCACCAAAAAGGGCTATTTATGACCATTTTTGGGAACCCTTGGAGGTAGTAGAGGTAAGGGGGAAAGTGTAGAGTCAAGAAAAGGTGGGAAAATTGAAACCCTAGCTGATTTGGGGTTACAGAAGGTAGAAGATTCCAGAGTCTTGAGATAGGTAGCTTTGATTCCTCTGATTGTATTAGAGCTTATGTAATGTAATGAGTTGCCCAAATCAATAAAATAATATTCTATTTTTTATGTGCAATTTCTGTTGTTGTGTGTTTTGTCATTTACCCCTTCATCAAGTGGTATCAGAGCCAAGTTCATGATTGTGTAGACAGATCGCCAATCGTGAGGTAGTTTGCACGAGGACCTAAGGTTGTGGGTTTGCTGCAGAGATCAAAATGCCTCCATGAACAAACCATGTTGGGAGAAATGCCTTGATGGAAGAGGGTTTTAGAGCCTTGCAAAGGCAAATTTATGCATTGCAAGAGGAGCTACGAAGAGGGTTTGAGCCGAGAATAAGAGAGGAAAGTGAAGATGAAGCGGAAGAAGATCTATCTGAGGAAGAACAAGAAGTTGCAGGAGATCCTGCAGAAGTTAGGTTGTTGAGGGCCATTCGGAAGATCAAAAAGAGGCCTAGGATCAAAGTTTCTACCTATTCTAGATATTTGAATCTAGAACAACTTATTGATTGGATCAATGATATGGAAGAATATTTTGAGTATGAAGATGTGGAAGATCCAGAATGAGTCAAGTTTGCAAAGACAAAGTTGAAGGGCCATGCCAACATTTGGTGGAAGGAGGTCCAGTTAGAGAGAAATAGGAGAGGAAAAGGAAATATTATCAAATGGGATTAGATGGTGGAGAAACTGAAGAAGCAGTTCGTTCCTGTGGACTATGAGATGGAGTTGCCGAAGAAGCTGCAAGGATTGAAACAAGGTAACAAGTCTATTAAGGAGTATACATAAGATTTTTATAAGATTACTATCAGGACCAGTCATGCAGAGGCCAACAAGGAGAAGGTAGCCTGTTACCTTAATGGGTTGAGGCCAACTATTCAAGAGGAGCTGAGCCTAGTTAGAATGACCACCTTAGAAGATGCGTAACAGTTTTCCTTGAAGGTGGAAGAGAAGCTGAATAAAAGATTTGAAAGCAAGCAAAAGGGAAGAGGTCAAGGTGGAAGGACTAGTAGAAGACCCTATGGAGGCCGAAATGAAGATCCAAAGAAAAGTGAAGAAGTTGGCACCAGTTGAAATTAGAGAGGAGATAATACCTACTGCCCTCATGACCAGAAGAATGGTGAGCAAAGAGGGAGAGCAAGAGGTAGACCTAGGCAAGGACCTGGAAGAGGAGGTTTCAGAGGAACCTATTTCCAATGTGGAGAAGAATGGCATTAAGCATACGAGTGTCTGCAACATCAAGGAAGGATGAATAGAAGACTTGAAGGTAATGCACGAGTTGCACATGTAGATGAAGATGCACAGTCTGAGCATTCTAAAGATGCTGAAAGGGGAGAAACCCTAGTTGTCAGAAGAACCCTGTTGAATGAGGAGAAAGAACCAGATCAGAGGAAGAGATTATTCCACACCAGGTGCAAATGTGAAGGTAAGTGTTATGATATTATTATTGACAATGGAAGCACTAACAATCTTGTTTCAAAGGAAATGGTTAACAAGTTTAAGTTGACAAGAAGCAAGCATCCAAATCCATATCGGATTGCATGGTTGCAGAAGGACCATAGAGCTTTGGTCAATGAGCTGTGTTTAGTCAAGTTCAAGATTGGAGACTACCATGATGAGGTGCTGTGTGACATTATACCGATGGATGCATGTCATATGTTATTGGGAAGGCCGTGGTAGTATGATAGGTGTGCTGTCCACAATGGCCATGCAAACATATATTCCTTGACAAAGGATGGAGTTCATCATAAGTTGAATCCCTTGAAGGAGGTGGAAGAAAAGGTATGTAGTACTACCAGAATTTACTTGGTAGATGGTAGGAATTTTTTGGAGGGTATGAAGCATGAGCATCATTGCTTTGCATTGATTCCTAAGATTAGTCAAGAGAAATGTCAAGATGTACCAGCAGAAGTCTCAGGTCTGTTGGAAGAGTTTCAGGATATTGTCTCTGATAATGTACCAGAAGGTTTACTACCGGTGAGGAAGATAAGTCACCAAATGGATTTGATACTAGGAGCTAGTTTGCCGAATAAGACAACCCATAGAATGACTCCTACAGAGAATGAAGAGCTAAACAGACAAGTTCACGAGCTGTTAAGGGACTAATAAGGGAGAGCCCAAGTCCATGTACGGTACCTGTAGTACTAGCACTGAAGAAAGATGGAGAGTGTAGAATGTATACAAATTCTCTAGCCATCAACAAGATCAGGATCAAGTACAAATTTCCATTGCCAAAAATGGATGACATAATGGATTTTTTGAGTGGAGCCAAGTACTTCACAAAGATTGACCTAAAGAGTGGCTATCACCAGATCTGAATCAGAGAAGGAGGTGAATAGAAGACAACCTTCAAGACAAAGGAGGGTTTGTATGAGTGGTTAGTCATGCCATTTGGGCTAATCAATGCACCGAGCACATTCATGTGGCTCATGAATGAGGTATTGAAAGAGTTTTTGGGAAGTTTTGTTATTGTTTATTTAGATGACATTTTGATTTTCAGTAAGACTTGGGATGAGCACTTGATGCATATCAGAAAGGTTTTAGAGAAGCTGAGGGAGGAGAGGTTGTTGATTAATTTGAAGAAATGTGGTTTTGCAAAGGAGTTGGTATACCTAGGGTTTGTTGTCCCAGAGGAAGGTCTAAAGATGGACCCAGAAAAAGTAAGGGCTATCATTGAATGGCCTATTCCAAGGAGTGCTATAGAGGTACGATCTGTTCATGGTTTGGCAAGCTTTTACAAAAAGTTTATCAGGAATTTTAGTAACATTTGTGCACCCCTAACTGAGACAATGAGAGGGGATAGAAAAGAGTTCAAATGGACTATAGGAGCAGCCAAGAGTTTTGATACATTGAAGTAGAAAGTCACAGAGTAGCCTATTTTGGCACTTCCAGATTTCAATAAGGTGTTTTAGGTAGATTGTGATGCTAGTGGAAGTGCTATAGGAGCTTTTTTGAGTCAAGAAGGTAAGCCCATGGCCTATTTTAGTGAGAAGCTTAATGATGCCAAGAGAAAGTATTCTGTTTATGATCAGGAGTTTTATGCTATAGTTCAAGCTTTGAATAATGGAGACATTATTTGTTGCCGAAAGAGTTTGTTTATATACGAATCATTAGGCTTTGCAATATCTTAATAGTCAAGGAAAGTTAAATCAAAGGCACTTAAAATGGGTTGAGTTTTTGCAGAGTTATACTTTTGTTTTGCAACACAGGAGTGGGAAGTCCAACAGAGTTGTAGATGCCTTGAGTAGAAGGTAAATTTTGTTGACAAAAATGAAGATAGAGGTTGTTGGGTTTGATGAGCTCAAAAGTTTGTATCCTGAAGATCCAGATTTTGCAGAGGCTTGGAAAGCTTGTTTGGAACTTGTTACTTTGGACAAAACAAAATGATTGGATTTTATAATCCAAGATGACATGTTGTTTAGGGGAAGCCAGTTGTGCATTCCAAGGAGTTCCATGACAAAGAACATGATTAAGGAGAAGCATAATGGGGGATTGGCTGGACACTTTGGTCAAGATAAGACCATTGCTATTGTTGGTGAGCATTATTATTGGCCATAATTGCAACAAGATGTGAGGAAATTTGTACAGAGTTGCATAGTGTGCTAGATGGAAAAAGGAACAAGTCAGAATACAGGGCTATATCAGCCATTACCTATACCAGAGAAGCCATGGGATGATATTAGTATGGATTTTTTTCTTGGTTTACCAAGGACACAGAGAGGACATGATTCTATTTTTGTGGTGGTGGACAGATTCTCAAAGATGGTACATTGTATTCCTTGTAAGAAGACTATTGATGTTGTTCATATTGCAGAGTTATTTTTCAGGGAGGTGGTGAGATCTTACATGGTCTACCTAAGAGCATAGTTTCAGATCGAGATACCAAGTTTGTTGGGTATTTCTGGAGGACAATAGGGAAGAAGTTGAAGATGGATTTAAAGTTTAGTTCTACACACCATCCACAGAATGATGGACATATGGAAGTGGTGAATAGGAGTTTGGGTAACCTACTATGATGCTTAGTAGGAGATAAGCCCAAGGGATGGGATTTGATTTTTCCATAGGTAGAATTTGCTTACAACAATTCTGTCAATAAGAGTACATGTAAATCACCATTCTAGATTGTATATGGGAGTAGTCCAAGAAATGCTTTAGAGTTAAGGAAGCTGGACAAGGGAGAAAAGACAAGTGCTGAAGCCAAAGACTTTGCAGAGCACTTGAAGAATTTGCATGAAGAGGTGAGAAAGCACATTAATAAGATGAATATTCAGTACAAGGCTAAGGTAGATCAGAAGAGGAGATATAAGGAATTTCATGTAGGAGATGAAGTCATGGTTCACTTGAGAAAAGAGAGGTTTCTAGTTGGAACATATAATAAGTTGAAAATAAAGAAATTTGGACCATGCAAAATCTTGAAAAAGCATCACTCAGGAAATGCATATGAGGTAGAGTTGCCAAATAGGATCAACATTTCCCCTATGTTCAACGTTAGTGATTTAACAAAATATCATGATGCAGGAGCATCCAGTGGTGTAAGGGCAATCTTGCATCACCCAAAAAAAGATGATGATTCAAAATCATTGATGTTGTTTTCATTTCTTTTCAAAATTAGTATTTCTGGTTCCATAATCGCTTGAATAATGATGTAGAACTTTCTATTTTTCCAAACTGCTATTTTTGGAAAGTTTGCATTTGGACATGGATTGAATCAAAAAAATTTAGAAATCTTCGTAAAATGAAAAATAAGACCTTTGGTGAAGGAATCATGCAAAGATTATTTGTGAGCTGAAAGATATTAAAGTTTCCATTTCTGAAAAAATGCTTGAAAATTATTCAAATTCAGGTTTGAGGCACTAAATGGCCCCATACATGCCTAAAAATGGAATAACTGGTAGAGAAGGTCTTTACCATGTAGAGCACTTCATGATCTTTTTGACGCTTCAAACGGTTCGTCAATTGGACACCTAGATCAAAAGTTATGGCTCCCAGAAGTTGACCTATTTTTGGAGGGAGATGCAAAATTTAAAATTTGGCTATTGGCCACCCAAAAGGGCTATTTATGACCATTTTTGGGAACCCTTGGAGGTAGTAGAGGTAAGGGGGAAAGTGTAGAGTCAAGAAAAGGTGGGAAAACATAAACCCTAGCTGATTTGGGGTTACAGAAGGCAGAAGATTCTAGAGTCTTGAGATAGGTAGCTGTAATGTGTTGCAGCATGTGGAGGATTGATTCCTCTGATTGTATTTGAGCTTCTATAATGTAATGAGTTGTCCAAATCAATAAGATAACATTCTATTTTCTATGTGCAATTTATGTTGTTGTGTGTTTTGTCATTTTTCCCCTTCATCAAAGAGGGAGAAAGAGAGCTAGAAATATTGATTGAACCAAAGGACCAATATTATAATGAACCATTGAAAATTAGAGAAGAAAATATTGCAAAGGAAGGTGATCCTAAACTAGAAATGATTAGAGACTACTGGGATGAAAAAGTGGTAGCACAGGTAATTGAGATTCTCTCTGAGTTTGATGATTTATTCCCAAGGACCTTTACTGAAATGAAAGGCATTAAAGAAGAAATAGGGATAATGAAAATACAATTGAAAGGATTGAAACCAGTAAAGAAAAGGCCATATAGGCTCAACCCAAACATGAAGAAAAGAGCCAAGGTAGAAATTGACAAGATGTTAGCAGCAGGGATCATAAAACCTATTAAGGAAGCTGACTGGATCAGCCTAATGGTGGTACAAAATAAGAAATCAAGGGAAATAAGAATATGTGGAGACTACAAAGAATTAAATAAATCTTGCATCCATGACCCATTCCCAACACCCTTCATAGAAAAGATATTAGAATCAATTGCCGGAAGGGAAATATATTCATTTACTGATGGAGTTTCTAGCTACCACCAAGTAAAGATAAGAGAAGAGGATCAACCTAAAACAACATTTGCATATGAATTGGGATCCTACATGTACATAGTGATGCCTTTTGGACTAAAGAATGCACCAACAATTTTTAGTAGAATAATGGTAAATGCATTCAAAGAATTCATTCATGATTTCTTAGAGGTTTATCTAGATGATTAGATTGTCTATGGATTAGTGAAAGACCACACACATACCTTGAGGGTGATGTTCAACAATGTAGAAGTCTGCAAATATCATCAAATCTCAAGAAATGCACATTTGCGGTACATTTTTGGACTCTCCTAGGTCACATCATTTGCAAGGAAGGGTTGATGGTAAATCCCTTGTAAGTAACTCTAATCCTCACACTACCACCACCTAAAACAACAACAAAAGTAAAAACTTTGTTAGGTTACACTGGGTACCACCAAAAATTTATAAAGGGTTATGCACCAATAGTGACACCTTTGGAGGAATTGTTCAAAAAGACAAGTGGAAGAAACATTGAATTGAATAAGCAGTGTCAATCTTCTTTTGACATACTAAAATAGAAAATTGTTGAAGCTTCTATCTTGATATTCCCGGATTGGAACATTCCTTTCCATGTTCATGTAGATGTCTCAGACATAATAGTAGGTGCAGTATTAGCTCAATCTAAAGGGACTAAAGACCATCCTATAGCATTTTCTAGTAGGAAATTATCAAAAGTTGAGAAAAATTACACTACAACAGAAAGGGAAGCACTAGCAATGGTCTATGCACTACAAAAATTTAGACACTGCCTACTATCCATACCCTTCACCTTCTTTACTGACCATGAACCATTAAAGTACCTATTAAACAAACTTGCCATAAAATGGAGAATATGTAGATGGCTACTACTATTCCAAGAATTTGAGTTCACCATCAAAGTGAAATCGAGGAAACAAAACCAAGGTCCTAACTATCTATCAAGAAATGAAATAGGGGATGAGCCAGAAAGCCATGAAGAAGAACTCCCTGGCACAAACCTATTTACTAGGGTCAATGTGGTATCAGAATAACTGAAAGATATTGCATATCTATTGGCCACAAGAGAATTTCTAGTTGAGACATCTCCACAAGACAAACAAATCCTTATGTGGAAGGATTTTCCCTATACACTTATTGAAAGAGAACTATGTATATCAGAGGGAAAGATGATATAATAAGGAGGGTGGTATATGAACATGAAAGAGAGAACATTATAAAGGAAGCACATGAAGATATAGTAAGAGGGCATAACTTTGGTGACTTAATAGCAAGAAAGATCAAACTAGCAGGCTTGTGGTGGCCTCCCCTATTCCAAGATACTAAAAGATATGTAAAGTATTGTGAGATTTGTCAGAGAATGGGTAAACCTACCACTAGAGATGAAATGCCATTGAGACTGGTATCAACACAACTTCCTTTTGAGAAATGGGTAATTGACTTTACTAGGCCCATAGACCCTTCGACCAAACAATCAAAATCAAGATACATCATCACTGGAGTAGAATACCTTACAAAATGGGCAGAATCTCAACCTACACAATATTGTATCACAAAAATAGCTGCAAATTTCCTCTATGAGAATATAATCACTAGATTTGGATGTCCACTCAGTACTACAAGTGACCAAGGAAAACACTTTGTAAATAACATGGTTGTAGAGTTACTACAATCTTTTATGATAGCGCACATCAAAAGCTTACCATATCACCACAGGAAAATGTAGCAAGTGAGGCCTTAAATAAAATCATTGTGAAGACATTGACAAAAATGTGTGATGGCAACAGAACAGATTGGGACCTAAAAGTACCCGCAATACTTTGGGCCTATCACACTGCATACAAAAGAACCACAAATTTCACACTATGAGTTAGTCTATGGCCTAGATGCTACTATACCAATACACTTCATACTTCCTAATTTTCATACCACAAGAAATCTAAAACAAAATAAAGAGGAATCCTTGACACAAAGAATTGAAAAATTGGAGAAAATGGATGAAAATAGGTTGATGGTAGCCTATAACCTGAATCTAGAGAGAAAGCAGCAAAAAGCTTGGCATGGTAGGAAACCGTAGAGGAAAAATTTCACAGAAGGAGATTTAGTAATTTTGTATAATAGTAAGTTCAAGAGACAAGGAAAACTCAAAATCAAATGGTTAGGACCATATTACATTGAAGAAATTGCAAAATCTGGAGCAGTAAGATTAAAAGACATGGAAGACAAATTATCAACTGGATATGTTAATGGAGCTTGACTGAAACATTATCACAAACCTCTGGGATGAATATATTAAATGTGGAAGAATTCAAACATGTAACATAGTAAGTGTATCATACTATAACATATTGTAGTATAAAGTAACCGTTAGCAGCTTATAACAATAAATAGATAGAAAACCCCATGAAAAATACAACGAACAAAACACATTAAATAAATAAAGCAACTATTAGGGCTATTTAGACCCTAATCTACCCTAAAAACCTCATTTCCAACTAACACACTTTGAGAATTTTGATCTTCGAGCTACAAAGTAATCAAATCCTAACCGACAAACTGTGAGAAAGAAGAGATGGCTACACTAGTGTTAATTGATGTTATAGAGAAACCATGACCTAAATATAAGAAGTGTCCATTCAAGGTGATGGAAGTGGACAAAGAAGGAGCCTTCTCTGGTGTACTGACAGATGTGGTTTACGTTGAAGATGTCAGGAAATACATACACACTGCAATCACAGAGATAGATCATATGAAATTTGAGGAGTTGAGGAATACTTTACTTGGAGATACAGGGTATTTAGATGAATACCATAACATTGTCACCAAGAAATTAGACATATGGAAAGATTATACATATTTCACTGATGCTCATGAGTGGGTGCAAATAATACTCAGCAGAATTCATGATGAATTCATCTATCTAGATAAACCCTACCACATAACGAAGGATGCAATTGGAGTGGTGACTAGACTCGGCTCAATAGGACTAGTACCGGCAATGAAGGCAATTAAGAATTACAAGGTCACTAAGGTTTGTTGGTAAACAGATTTGTCACCGTGAAATAACTTTTGAAAATGACTCGTTGCCCTTAGAGCGGTGACTAAATTGTCCCAACAGTTGGAGAAGTTGTTATTGAATTATCAGCTTTCCTCTGCGTTTGAGAGGGGTAGCTCCCTCGTACAATAGGCGTATTTGTGGTTTTTGTGTACTTTTATCCAAAAAGTACAAAAAAGGAAGAAAAGTAAAATAATCAGGAGAAATGGGTATGTAGAAACCCTCGTGGTAGACGTATGAAAACCAACAGGAGTTTCACAATCTTATTGAAAAGTATGAGGGGGTTTCACCACAAAGCTAGAAACCACTTTCCTAAACTCTATGATGGATCTCATGACATATATGCAACAATGATGAAGAAAGATGGCAAGTCTCAACATACGAAGAGATAATTTATCTTAACACTTTCAAATCAGGATACCGAGACATGATTGTGTTTCATCACCGCAATTGCATGCTTCAATGGATAACTTTGATTTACACAAATACATAAAAAGATCACCAATTTGACATATGAGAAACTAGTAATCATAACTCAGAAATACATCAACAACACACGAACTAAAATGCAATTCTTCATTATCTTTTCGAAATTATACAATTTCAAAGGTAAACTATACAATGTGTAAGACCAAAAATGTTCCAAGAAGTTTCATAAGTCCCCCCTGCAAAGGTTCTCTCTAAAGAGACCCCCCCTCCCTTACATTTCAAATAGCCTCATATTTATAGGCTTTTCCCATAACCACCTAGTAACCAATTTGTAACTACTTCAAGTAACTACCTTTTGAAAATAATAAACTTTATTTTTAGTTACAACAAGTGACATAAGTCACTTTTACAAAAAGGTAATTAGAACTTGTGACTTTGAGTTGTCAATTTTGCTAAGTTCTTTCCATCTCTATCTGCTCCATTCAGTGGTCAAACCTCGCCAAATGTTGAAAACTTGTTAGGATACCTGAGTCTTAAACTCCTGTGTTCGCACATACAAAGCCTGGATGAAGAGAATAGTTGCACATTTTTTTTTTGCTATGATACAATCATGAAATTCCATTGCCATCCTCTACTCATCTTGTTCTTTTGTCTATGCTCCAAATTTTGCATACAGATATGTCATAGTATCAACAACATTTGATGAAATTTTGCTTTCCATTATTTTATTTTATTTTGATGAATCTTTGCACCCTATTCCAAAGCACCCGTTTTAGTGAACATTTGGAAGACACTTGAAAACACCACAGAGTTTGGTTTAATGCCTTCTAATTGCATTTGTCTATAAACTTCCATATCTTCCCCTTGATATAACCATAAATAAGTATGTTGAATATAAAATGGTCGACACTGACATTACTATGAAGCATTTAAGAATTTTGTAGGAAATAAGATTTGGGTCAAGAATTGCATCTAACTTTGCATCATAAATCCGTCAAATTTATTGCAAGTCACCCTCCTTATAGAAGTACTAAATTCTTCAAAGAATGTTTCAAAGGTACCACAGTATTCATCTTGGAGATTATAAGCTTGAAGTGTGTGTCCAATACCATGACATTTATGATCATGCAATTAAACCAAAATTCCTCTATCACCATGGTCAATTTTCTTTTGCATGGCTAGTGCAAGTTTGGTTTCCACAATCGCATCTCTTTGATCCAAGGGTACCCCCTAGTAAGACACTCAGAATGAAACCTTAACCGTATATCTAGTCTATTGCCAATGTGTCTCTAATCATGGTAAGATGATGAATACTGCCCAAATTTGAATAATAATAATATACCAGACATCGTCCCCACGTTGTGAGCAGTCTACCAATAGCTCTTCATTCAACTAGTTTCTCTTGTTTCCTATTGTGTCTAACAAGGCATGCAATAGTTATGAGAAGAGGAGGATGTTACCTTGAAAACTTTTATAACCTTGGCAAACATGTCAATGAACCATCATTATTAGCTATTTCACAAAACACATTTGAGGTAGTTTGATTTTGTTTAGATCTCATTCCTTTATTCTCCTTGCTTTCATCATAAATGAGCTTCCCTTGTCTAATAACTTTAATCACCATGGGAATGGAGCAAAATCTTTATAAAGACAATCAAGATCACCTTCTTCATTTCACATGCATGTATACCAATGCATTCTTATTATGACATTAACAAACTCTCATTCCAAATCTGCCATTTTGACACAGGTTGCCAGGATGCTTGCAAAGGTGTAAATCTTGGCTTTGCACCCACCAAGTACATATTTGCCTGTAGATTTTGAAAACTTTCCAACAAATTCATTTTGTGAATATCCTTTTGATGCATCTAACTTTGGCGGAGCTTTTATTTTGGTAGTTATTTGTAAGGCACACTAGCATCTGTTCCATTTACATTATGTATATCTATAATAGCCACCTCATGTGTTTGGGTTTCCAGTTGAGTTTCATTTGTTTCTAAATTGTTGGCTTCTTGTATAGGAGGATCTGAGTGAATCAAACTACTACATTCTGGTCGCCGGTTCCATAGATTCCATTTTTTTTGTTACAAGCAGTGAAGATACTGGCGACAGTTATGGAACTTGCCTAAAAATAACATTTGCTTGAAATTTTTAAACGCCTTTTCAACACATTCATGTTGTTCACATCCTACTATCATTGCAAACCATGAGACTGTGATTTGGTCAGGCAGTTCACATGTGCGATGTCTATGGTTCCACATTTTGCATACGGGTCTGCCAGAATATTTTCAACTATAATATGAATTCATTATGCTTTGATGGAAGTTCATACACAATCCCAAATCTTATTACTTAGGCGCAGTGCTAGGAGAAAACCAGTACCATTGTATTCCATGATAAATCTTTGAGACAAAACATTTATTGCGCCTCGTTTAAGCCTTTTGCACTGTGTATGGTTGTTCGTTAGAGCATTTCTACCATGATATCTGGCAAAATCCTCCTTCCACAAGCTTTAATGAATGTTCCAAAAACCCTAGCGTAGGCTAGGAAGGTGCTGGCAAGGGTTTTGGTTTTTGCCTACCAGCTGTATTTATTTAAAAATTTCTACAACCTCTTCAACAAACCCATATTGTGTATATGCTGCAATCTTTGCATGGCATGAGATAACTAAATCTTTGAGGCATTTTGTCAAACAATTCATGCGGCTTGTCTATGCTTCCTCATTTTTCATTCATCACTATCGGAGCAATTCCAATTAGAATATCAGATAAAAATCATCGTTTCGTTATGCTTTAATGGATGTTCATACACAATCCCAACACTGCACTTGGACTATTTTTGCAAATGTCATGGAGTTTATCTTTACACCTGAAAAATAGCATTTACTTGAAATTTTACACCGCCATTTCAACGAATCTATTTTATACATACCTTGCAATTATTGCACTTGCTCATAAGTTTTTTTTTTAAAGCCTTCACAATAGATGCAGCTCGGGGAGTCCACGAGACCATAATTGTTTGAGGCGACTTTCCATATTTCATGTGCATTGTCTAATGCCTCCATATTTCACATTAACCTGTTCAATATTCAGAGAACTTTCTGCATCACTCCAATGGAAAATATTTCTTCTTGAAGAAGCCACAAAATTAAAAAAAGTTTGTATTGACCACCAATAAGAGATGCCATGTGAAGTCATTGTTGTGCTGCAACTATTTCGAGTAACCATGGAGGAGTAACTTCCATTAGACATGGGAGAGAAGGATGTGTAGAACAGGGATCAACACCAACTGTCTGCATTGAAAGTCTTGGTAGTTATAATAGTCTTGGTAGTTATAATAACTACCTAGTTATCGACCTTTTGAAGGCTTTTCACAACTAATAAACAACTTATGGGTTGTGCTTTTGACAAACCTTCATGAAATAACCACCAATTTGCAAGTTATAACTTTTTACAACCTCTAACTTGTATCAAGTTAGCAAAAAGTGAAAGTAGACCCCTATTTCTCGAAAAGTGCAAGTAGACATTTGCTTAGCCAAAATTGAAAGCCGATGCCAACTTAGCGGAATTGAAAAGTTGACGCAAGGTTTACCAAAAGTACAAGTTGACGTGAATTTCCTAAGTAAGCCATAAATAACTTCTTTTATGAAAGCAAACCCTTCACTTAGCCAAATTCACAGGTGATACCTTTTCAACTTAGGTGAATTTGTAAGTTGCGAATTGTGCAGGCGTGAAAAATGGTGAAAAGTGCATAACTTTCAACTGGAAAGTCAGATTGTCATGAAATCTTGCCACATTGTCCATTTTAACATTATAAATCTCTATGCCAAACAATTTTGCTCTAGCCCTTACAAAAGCCACAATTTTATTGTTTCTGCCAACCGCCCGCCGAAAAATTGAAAGTTTAAAATCTCTCAAACCATAAGACTTCTAGACCCGAAAAGTTGCCAGATTAGGCGAAATGGAGTTACGAACACTGCCATAAACATTATTTTGTACCATCTATCACAGATTTTCAATATTTAATTGTTTTCATTAAATGCCACAAACTGGACAAGTGTGCCCAAGAAACTCTGTGAAATTATGAGTGTCTCTGCTCCAAAATGATGTTGTTATGCAAAATTCAATGTAGGGAAACATATTGTGACATCTCAGAAATAAGTTATCTCAATGACTCGTGTAGGAAAAATGTGACACTGGTGTTTTGCAATTGAAAGGTGACTCAGGAGAAAGGGTTCAAAGAATGGTTAGACTTGACACAAAAAGTTTAAATTTGGAAGAGTTGAAAATGAGGCCAATAAGGTTACAGGAGAAAAACCTGATGGGCGGAGTCTAAGTGTGAAAGATATCATAGATTTGGGGGTCCGGTATGCCACTATGGGGATAGCCTACAAGATATACTATGCAAACAGAGAAGGATCAAGTACCGCCACCGCAATCCACACTACATATCAAATGGTGAAAGAGGGAAAAGACTCTGACCTCTATGAAGTGATGAGGGAGTAGTTGATAGAGAATCTGAAGAGAATAAAGGAATCAAACTACAATTTTTGGTATGGTACTTTAATCATCTGCCTAGTGTTCTATTTTCTTAATGAATTACCAAGATTTAAAGGCAAAGTCTGGCAATAACACCTATCAATTGCCATAC
Organism: Cunninghamia lanceolata; assembly: GCA_027924645.1. Lineage (NCBI taxonomy): Eukaryota > Viridiplantae > Streptophyta > Pinopsida > Cupressales > Cupressaceae > Cunninghamia > Cunninghamia lanceolata. Next base: position 16,232,651 of record BSBN01001807.1, on the reverse strand, counting down.
AAATAAAACATCACATTCAAAGTTTTAGTGACAAAAAATAATTCAACACTATGTATCGGGGTTTCTTTAAGACATTACTGTCAGAGATGTAAGCTAGAGAAAGACTACCATATGAAACTGTAAAGCAATATATGAACCATATAACATTCATGGTAGACAAAGATTACACTATATGGAGGCAGTAGAACCTAGAACATTTTGAATACCTAGGTTACCTTATGAAGTTACTAAGGCAAAAATAAATGCTAAAGTGGAAAATCTACTAAGCAAACCTAGGTATACTACTGCAGAAAGAAGAATGTGGAGGAACATTTAGAGAAAAATAAAGATAAATTGTATAAACATTGGGAAATCCCACCTCCAGAGGGCACTTCTACACTGCCTAACACAACATCAACCTCACAAGCCACTATGGAAGCTCCACAAGGGCCCACTGCTTCACAAAACCCTAGAAGATTGGGGAGAAGTGCATCTGCGACAACTAGTGCATGAACTGTACCACAACCTACAGCCTCATCATAAACAATATCCACATGAAAGAGGAAAACATTAGAAACACTCGTACAACTGAGTGCTGAAAAGAAAAAGGGACCTAGGCAAAAGAAACAAGCTAAAAGAAAGAAAAACCAATCCCCTATAGAGGAAGTAGAAGAGGAATAAGGGGAAGAAGAAGTATCCCAATTGAAAATGACAAAGAAACAAAAGACAACAACACCGGAGACTCCAAAAGAGCCATTGAGCTTAGATGCAATACTCAATGGGAATGAGTGCTATGGATTGCTACAAGAGACAACAAAACTATATCCTGAAGTATTTTTGGAAAAAAAGAAAATCATTGAAAGAGCCATAATCAAATATATGATAAAGAAAAATAAAATAATGGATGAGATTTTGGGGGTACTACCGGATAGCCTTACATATGCACTAAGGAAATGGAGAGAAAAATCTTTGAAGTTGGATGAAGATTTCATACAACAAGCCATTGATGGAGTGGGTACTTCTATCTCTATTGAAGAGAAGGACAAAATAGCCCAAATACAAGCTACAGAGCTTAGGTAAAAGAAAAGGGTTGATACCCTTATGAACATGGAACAAGCTAATAGAGAAAAGATACTGGCAGAAATAGAGCAAATAACAAAGAAAATATATGATAATGTCAAGGAGGCAGAGAAAATTGTGGCACACTAGGATACAAATCCTCCGCAAAATACAGAACAAAGAATTTCTCCTCTATACAACACCAATATAGTTCAGGAGGATGGACAACACCAAGAAGAAACTTCGGATACAGGGGATAATCAATAGGATTCTCAGGATGCATCATCCTCTACCTCCCCTATCCAATATATCAAAGATTTTCTGGTGCAACAGAAGCAAATACAACTTATGGTAACCCCACAACTGCTACAACTACTTGTTATAGGTGGGCAAGTAAACTTATCTGGTATTTCACCCTTACAAAAGCTACAATTGGGTGATATCTTCCACTCCACGGCAAGGGAAGAAATTTTACAACAACACATTGAGGGAATTGAAATACTAATGGAAGTTATAGATATAATTTAGAAGAAAATGCAAGAGGCTCAAAGAGACACATCCCTACCACCAACACAACAACTCAAGTAGCTAATGTAGAGCTTTAAGGCCCACTCTACATATTTGGAGAATAAGGCAAAAGAGAAAATAATAGAGAAAATGAACCAGAAAAGATTAGTTGATGCTCCTAACAAATGTGCTAAGGCACACAATAAACTAGAAGCCCAAGTAAAGAGCATCCGCTAGGGTATGGGGGAGGCTAAGGCAATCTACCAATTTTGTTTACAATGGCCTATTACTACTAAGAACATAAAGGATCAAATAGAGGCATTAGAAATACAAATATCACAAGTAGATAGTACTTATGATCTAGTACAAGATACTAATGGATCCATAAGGGCACAAGTAGAGACCTTACACTCCCAACTTCAATGATTCCAGGATCAAAGGGAACAGATAAAAGCATAGATCAAATAGCTAAGAGAAGTGGTAAGCTTGAGATTGGAATCTCTAACTGGAGTATTTACTGAGGCCAAATAGATTACACAAAGAGTAAAGGTACTAGCTATCTTAGGAGAGGCATAGGATACATATATTCAACTTGAAAGCCAAATACAAATTTTGACATCTGCAAAGAAATAGTGGGACACTACTCTATCCTAGCTCAGGGTAATATACAAAAACATCCTACCTGCAAACTGAAGAACATGTCTTGGGACAAGACATACTTTTAAAAGGGGGAATGATGTTGGAAGAGAATAGGGCACAAAGCAGAACCTACCGCAGGTTACCACAAAGGACATGCAGAGGATATAATCAACTCATCAAGAGGTATTTTGGGAAAGGACACACCTCTATGTAGATATAAAGGAGATGCATGCAAAATAATGTAAAGTAAGAGTGTAAGAGAGAGTGAGTAGTATGAGATAGATATGTATAAGGCAGAGACTCAGACCTGCTGGTATGAACATGTATTTACCATTGAATGTGAAATATATATAAAGGAGATATAAGGTTTATGATATAATTGTATGTGTATTATGAATGCTTTACTCTACTTAGATTGTACCACATAATAGTTTTCCTTAATATTTATTCATGTTTCTCTCATTGTCTAACTAGGTTATAAACTAGACTTTAGAGACTTGACTGAGGACCAGATCTATGGACTAGTTTCCCTCTCATTTCTTGCCAACACACATTGACTCTCAGCATGAACAAAATCCTCACCAAGTCTATGTTTAACTCATGTCCAATCCTAGATGAAGGATCCTTAGTCTTTCTTCTAAAACCTCATTAAGTGAGTCATGATTCCAACACTCAATCTCTAAAATGATAGAGATCTATAGAACCACCCATGTCTATCTAACATCATCATGTACTTAACAAATCATCTCATGCCAAATGAACTCTAACTACAACACCATAATATATATAGAATCTCCCCAAGGTAAAATGATCACTATACTCTACTAGAAGAGAACCTCGTATCACTACCAAAGTTCTATCTATAGAAATAGAAACTCCATGTGACATCACTATTTATATCTTCTTAAAATAAATTGATCTATTTTGAAAGGATAGATCTAATCCCAAGAGCACCCATATCATGCCAACACTATAAAAAGTGATCTAGAGTGCATCATCACACAACAACACATCACTACCAAAGATTCCATTGAAAGTGATTCAAAGCTACCCATGGTATCATGATAAACACCTCTATGATAAACACATGAGCTTAGCCATGTCATGCCAAAAATCCAAAGTGTGCACAAGAGATTCCATGACACCATGGTAACCATCTTCACCAAGAAGATAATATACCATCACTAACTATTTTTGGGAATTAAGGTGTCTCAACCTTGGTAATTCCTTGTATTATTTCATTGTATTTATTTATTTATTGCCTATTGTATAATTTGGATGCAAATCCTATGTTGTCATCTTGTGGGAGTTGGCACAGTGATGTATCATCCTACATGGCATATGACCACATGTAAATTTGTCCTCACATGAGGAGATAGGTGTCCCACTTAGTGGTAGGAATATTTTGCCGTGTGTTGGCATCTTCGAATGTGTGTAAGGGAATATTGACCGAAACGGTCATGACAAATTCCTATGACAAAGTTATGACATGTAAGAGTTGGAAATAGAAGATCCTATGACAGGTGAAGACATGTGTTGAGAAGCATCTTTGAGGAATGAATCTTTGGGTGTCCCAAGGTGGGTTATGACATGTTGTAAGAGAATATGCTATTTATAGCATGTGTATGACAGATTCTCTTACAACTGTAAGTTATGACAGCTATGACAGATTCTATGATGGTTGTAAAAGTCGTAGGAGCATCTGTCATTACCCATTTTGGGAATAGGCAACCTCTTTGGGATGGGTTGACTTGACAAGTGCCAGGAACATCCTACAGTGTTGGACAAGTGTCCATAGCCGTGGGTTTTGGGCCATGAGGCCATGTTGGACACCCATCTCAATGTGGAGCCATTTTTGCCTTGTAAATTCTATATAAACAGGTGCTTTGGAGAGGTGATGCATTATGTGATTGACATGTACTGTTATGCTACCGGATCATCTCTAGATACAAGTGTCAAAGACTCCTGCAAGAGCATTGGCTCTGTGACTATGTTGTAACCTTCATTGTTTATAGAATACATTTGAGCTGTGTTTTGGAGTGTGGGGTTTTTCACCCGTAAGGGTTTTCCCCACGTATATCTTATGTCTCTCTTCTTCTGTCTTACATTCTTGTGTATGTGTTTGCTGCAATATCTCTGTTAGTGGGTTAACATTGCTGTAATTGTAAAGATAAAATTGAATTTACACTCATCTCTCCTCATTAAATTAGTGTAGGAAGCAATTTCCACACACCTAGCTTCCTTTCAACTATGTTTTCTATATATAGCTTCTCAAGAATTGTAGTCCATAGTTTCTCATAACATCATAGTCAACTACTATAGATTCCAAGAATCACTGTAAGTGATGCAAAGTGTTACTACATGAATGCTACAAGAATCTCAAAGTATTAGAACATGAATCACATATTCAAGGTTTGTGTTAACTTTCCAAAGTGTGTGGCAACAAAGGAGCACGTTTCTAGACTCACTGGGTCCTAGAGATCTTATAGTATGGTAGACACCTAAAAATGTCTCGACCCTTCAACCATATTTCTACATCATCCATATCACTAATTTCTCCTTTCATCTGATTAATTAAATAAATTCATAATTATTTAATTAATTAACCTTACATCATCTCTAATCATCCACCCTTAGCCATCCCTCATCAATTTACCCTTAGTCTTAAATTAATTTAATTAATTCATCACTATACCTTATAACATCATCCCAATTAATTAAATAAATAGGCTAAATATTTTTTTGGTTAACTTATCCACTTTCCTAAACCCAATTAATTAGATAAATCATACTCATTTAATTAATCTACCCTACTAATCAGCCTAAACCTAGCCTAGTTGATTAAATAACTATTATTTAATTAGCTACCCTAGCCTACATGACACCTAGACCTAAATTAATTAAATAAATCATTATTTAAGTAATTTTAAACCCTGATTAGCCCATCCACTAATTTTCTCCAAACACATTAATTGAGTTAATCTCCCTAATTAACTCGGTCAAACCTTCATTAACACCTTCTCCCACAATCCACAAATAAAAAATTACAAATTAACCCCAAGGGTCACATGACCCTTTCACCTCACCTTTCTATTTCCATGCTAAGCTCTTCTCCATGCCATGAGATCACACATGTGAGCTCAAAAAATGCCTAAGTGTCACATGTCTCTCACCATTCCACATAAAATAGAATTTTTAATTCCATCTCATCCCCAAGGAAATAATTTTTTAGTTCCTCACAAGTCCTAATCACATTTAATGCAAAGCCTTCCCCAAAAATGAATTTAAAATTCATTTTTATTCCTAGACCTCCATTTTTGTTGATGAGATCTTAACCCTTGATCTCATCCTTTCATCTCAACCTTTGATTCCAACTTTCAATCTCCACCATTGGATCAATCTCCCTCCAAATTTTCCTATAAATATGACCCTCCACAAGCCATTTTCACAACTTAATTTTAGTAGCCTTATTATGCCAAAATATATTTCAATTCTCATCCATCATACTATCCTTATGCTAAGATTTTGTGTTGATCTGTGTGAGCATTCCACATTCCTCCATGATCTTTGGGTGAAGCTAGGGAGTTGGGTACACTTCCTCTACCTTATCAGGGAGTGAGTAGACTTCAAAGCATCTTGGAAGGTATAACACTTGTTTTTAAGTTGTTTTTCATGTTTTTTATGCTTTGTAGTTCTCTTCATCTTCATTTGGCACATGCCCGGTGGGACCCTCTGGTCCCAATCTAACTTTATTTTGAATGTCTTGTGAAGGTTCTTAATGAATAGAATGGATCAGTGATATATCCTCCTGTAGTCGCACTATAACCTCACAGTTTAACACCATTTCAATTTGTTGTAGCACTATTTCCTTCTAGATTAGCGCTATCCTAGACTATTGTAGCACTATTTTACCATGATCTTTGCTAACATCTTTGGTAAAAAAAATTAGTTTGGTTTTGTGCTTCTCCCTATTTGTTACAAAAGTTTGCTCTCTATTTTTTAACAAAGTCCCTTGGGCCTAAGGGGATACCATGACCATTTCTCTTGAAATATTTTAAAGCACTAAGTTTAAAGTTTGATTTCATTTCCTAAGGCAAACTAACTGGTTTTTCTTGACTGCAAATTGTCCATTCAGCTTTTGCTAACCTTGTAGGGGGTCTTGTCTCTCATTCTCATTATTTTGGGCAAGTTTGCTTTCTGTAGATCTCACATTTTCTACGATTTAGTGCCATCTTCACCCAGAACCATGCCACACAACTCTCTACTAGATGACAAACAAGTATAATCTATTTTAGCATCATTTGGTTCTACATTAGCGCTATTTTCGTAGAATTTAGCGTTATGCTCTAGTTTAGCACTATCTATCTATTATTTAGCGCTATTTTTATCTATTGTTATGTCATCTATCTCTTTTTGAACACAGACAGTGACTTTTTTAGCACAATATGCTATCTATTTAGCACCATTTAATTATGTTGTAGCACCATTTTAATCTATTTTAGCACTATTTCCTTCTGTATCAGTGCCATTTTTTTGACAAAATTTTGAAGTTTGTGCAGGGTTCTAAAATTTTTTTGCAATTACCTGAAACATGTGTCTAATGCATTTTATCAAAACTACTAACTAATTTAGTGCAGATTCATTGGTCCAAGATCTTATTTCTTATACTAGTATAGTTGCACTAACTTAGCTTAGTTGGAAATTAAATTTGCTTTCCTTGTTTGGTTTGTGTGTGGACATATGCTCTCCTCTCACACCTTAGGGTGATCTTGGGGATCAAAACTCTACACTCAAACATTTTTATCACTTTTAAGTGTTATCCAAAAGGGGCCACTCTATTACATATGCTCTCCGCTTGCACTTTGTGCGATCTTAGGTGATCAAAAGCAAGGGTGATTTCTTCTTAGGATGCCTACTTGGGGATTTCATCACCCCAAGGGATGACCTCAACCATGTGTATCAACGGGGTATATAAAGAGGGGAGAGTGAAAGATGTACCTTAATGGTGAACCTGACAAGTCCAAACTGTACCTATAATAGGACAAACAAACTGTGCATCAACACTTGGAGGGAAACAAAAGATTGAAACAAATGTGCTACAACACTTATTAGACACAATAAACTCATCCTACTATGTTACAAGTGTAGATCATCACTTAAATAATAGTTTTTGAGATGAATCCCATTGATTGGGATTGGTAGCTCTTCTCCATCCATCTTGGATAGCTGGAAAGCATTGTGCATCTTGCAACCTGTGATCACAAAAGTACCTCTCCACATGGAATCAAACTAGGTGTGCTTTCTAGGCCTACTCTTTAATTCATCCCATTTGAGGATCACATCTCCTTCATTGAAGACTCTAGGGACTACCTTCCTGTTAAAAGTTTTCTTCATTTGTGCTTGATGTGACTCCAAGTTTGCATTGCTTACTTTCTTGTTTCCTCCAATTCCATAAGCTCAGCAAGTCTAATTTCCATTGTCTCTTCTTTCATCATTTCTAGCTCTTTGATGAGGCTAAGTGTTGGTAGTTCAACTGAAATAGGCATCCTTTCCTCTTTTACATACACAAGCACATAGGATGAATTACCTGTAGACCTCTTAGGAGTTATCCTATCAACCCATAGGGATAATTTTAGTTTGTTATGTCAAGTTCTCTGGTTATCTTCTATTGTCCTTTTGATTATCCAAATTAGATTCTTATAGGTAGGCTCATCTTGTCTATTACCTTATGGGTAACAGTTGGATGAAACACTCAAAAATATATCACTTTTAATAGTCCAATTAGTTATTTTGTTCCTAAAAAGCCAATACATTATTTAAAATAATGGATTCAAAAGTACCAAACCTTGCAACCAAGTCTTTATAGAAGCTTAGGACCGAGTATTCATTTTCTTTTAATGCCACACCTTCTTTCCATTTGGTAAAGTAGTCTATTGCTGTTAGTATCCATTTATGTTCTAAACTAGAAGATGGATTAATGAGCCCAATAAAATCAAGACCCCACTTCATGAAGGGTTGTTCTACTTATATTGGATGCAACGGTAAGGCTGCTAACCCTTGTTTACTTGCAAATATAGTATAGTTTTTGCAATTTCTTACCCACATATGTGCATCCTTATACAAATCAGGCCAATACTAACCAACTTTCATTATCTTAAGAGTTGTTTTCCTTGGTACAAATTTACCACCAACTGTCCCATCATGAAACTCTTCAAGAACTTTGTTAATCTAATCAGATTTAATATAGCTCAATAACACACCATTGAAGTCCTTTCTAAACAAAATGCCATCTATAATGACATAAGGAATTGCTGGCCATCTGAAATATCTTCTTTTTGCATTGTTTAACCCTTGAGGCACTCAACTATTTGAAGATAATGCATCATTTCTTTTGACCAGCTTGAAGGAGGAGTTGGTACAACAATTTGGCCTTCAATGTTGAGCACAAGGACAACTTCTTTTTTTAACTTCTTTATTGTTTTCTAACCCACCAGCTAGCTATTCACATAAACCTTTTCTTCTTACTAGCTTAGTGACCTTTATTTCCAAGTCATATTCCATGACTTTGGTTATCCAACCAGCTCTCTTGTCATTCAAATCCTTGTTTAGAAAAAGTCCTTGACACTTAGGTGAGCAACCATCAAATGTTTCTTATTATTTGAAACCAAATGCCTAAATTTTTTAAGGCTTTTGATCACATCTAGTACATGTTTCTCAACAAAAGAATACCTCTCTTCATAGCCTTCTAATGCTTGGCTAAAGAAAGCAATGGGCTGCTCCAAACCTTCTTCATTTTGTTGTGCTAGCATGACTGAGATTGTATCTATGCTTCCAAAACATTACAAGATAAAGTCTTTAGAAATCAAGATTAATAAATCTAGGTGCAACTACTAGAGCTTCCTCGATATTTTCAAAACTTCTCTTCCCTTCTTTTGTCCAGATGAAACAAACATTTTTCTTCAACATAGCTGTTAGTGGCTTCAAAAGATAAGCTATATCAGGTATGAACCTTCTCACAAAATTTATTCTAACAAGGAAACTTTGCAAACCCTTCTTGTGACTTGGTAAAGACAAAGATAGTATAGCACTTACTCTCTCAAAATCAATGGCAATTCTAGTTTTTGACACCACATGGCCAAGAAGATTACCTTCATGATCAACAAAGATACACTTCCTTGGGTTAAGTGAAACACCATACTCTCTACACCTGTCAAACACTTTCCTTAGATGAATGAAATGTTTGTTAGCATCCTTGGAAAAAATAGTGATATCATCAAGATAAACCAACACAATCTTGTTTATTAACCCTTGAAAATCCATGTCCATGGCCCTTTGGAAAGTTGCCCCAACATTTGACAATCCAAAGGACATCCTTCTGTATGCCATTGTACCCCATTTGGTAGTGAAATTTGTCTTATATTGGTCTTCTTCTTTTACCAATTTAACTTGGTTATAACCAAAATAACCATCTAACAATGAAAACCTCTCAGAACATGATAAAACCTGTAAGATTTGCTCCATAGAAGGTAGCGGGTAGTGGTCTTTGAGTGAGGCTCTATTCAGGTCTCTGAAATCTACACATTGTTATTTCTCCATTCTTCTTCCTAACAAGAACTAGATTGGAGACCCAAGAGGTGTGTTTGATAGGAAAGATAATGTTGCCTTCTATCAACTTGCTCAACTCCACTTTCATGAGTGGCTCTAGTTTTGGGTTCAATGGTCTTTGCTTTTGCCTTACAGGTTTGGCATTGGGTTCAAGCTCAATAGTATGTTGGGAAAGCTTAAAGCCAAACACTTTCAAATCACTATATTTCAATAAAAAACTATTATCATACTCTTGACATAATTGAACAAAAACACACCTTTCTTCTGTTGTGCATATCTTACTTGGAAGTTCAAGAGTTTGTCTTTGAAAATGCTTACATGTTCGTAGTGATCCTATTTAACTTGCATGCTAATCTTTCCAGTTTTTGCTTGATCACCAGAACTAAAAATAGATTCCAATTAGACCAAACCTTTGGAAAACTTGTTAGTTTTCAAATGTATGATTTTCTCACCATACTGCTGCTACAATTTCTCTTGATTAGCAACTGAAAACTCAGCCTTCTCAATCAAAAAAATTATAATTTGTTTATCACTATCAAACACTTGCCATTGTGCTTGATTATCAGGTATTGAGGGTCTTACCACCACTTTTACATACTGTTGTACCTTACTATTGTTGATAGCACTTGGAATGTCATATTGTGCTCCTATTGCAACCAACCTATCAACATGTTTGTTCTCATTTCTAGCTATGGACAAGTTAAAAGCATCAAATTCCTTAATAACATCCCAAGCTCTATGTCTATAAGATTTGAACAAGTCATTTTTTGTGAAATTTAGACCTCTCACCTAGTTTACAATGAGTTCACTATCCCCAAACACCTGCAAACACCTGATTTTCCTTTTTCTTGCCCATTCTAGGCAATGACTAAGTGCCTCATACTCTATTGTATTGTTAGTGCAACCGAAAGCAAATTTGAAAGCTGAACAATATTTCTCACCTTTAGGAGACACAAACATTGCCCCTCCACCAACACCAATTTTACTCCTTGAACCATCAAAATACATTTGCCAAAGTTCATTAGACTGTTGTTCACACTGTTATTTTTTATCTTTTAAAAGGTTAGGGACAACAATGTCTTGTTCATGGATCATATAAATTCCCAATCTTGCTTCTTCCATGTGTTTGAATGGATCACCCTCATAATTCTCAACTACCCACTCATCTAAAAACAAATTAGGTATGCCTTCTATGGGAATGTTAGGCTCTTGGACAACAAGTTGTTCCTCTTATTCATGAATGGTAAGATTTGCATTAACAACACTAGGAACATATGGCTCTATATGGTCTTTTTCTATAGGTTCTGATTTCATAGTAACCCTAGTGCCATACCTTGTTCTAAAAAATATATGTGACCAATTAGAAGATAGATAACCCCCAATTTTCAGTGAAGTCTCTAGAAAGGCATATGACAAAATATGGTGGTAGATCTATGACATAAATGTCTTGAGGTATCAAAAAGTTTGGATAAGCATGCAGGGTGAGGCTCAGACTTTTAATGATCCCAACTATGTTTATGGTTATCCCATCCAACTATACTACTCCTTTGGCAAGAGGCTCATATGATAGTCCACAGTCTTCTTTACACTATCATTTTCTCTTGAGGCACCACTACTCATTAGACTTTTGTAGCAGTTTACACATACCTGCATTTACCCCCTTTCCTCTGTTGTTCCTGTAGCAGCTAGGGATCCATGATGAAATAAATAATTATTGTGTCTACACCTCTTCATGGTTTCTCTATATTCCATGTAAATGAACAAAACCTTGTTAACTATCCATATTCCCTTGACTAGGTACCCTTGTGTTAGTTCTGCTATATAGGTTTCACAGTCTTCTTCACAGTGATAATCTCTTTAGGACCTTATAGACTTTGCTCAAGGTTCATCAGACCTCTGTGTTCTTGTTTCAAAACTATCCAAGACCTCTGTTAGGTTATTTGTTAGACTGACACCCTTTGCAAGATCTTCTTAAGTTCTTGTAACCCTTTATTATTGTGGATCTCTGTATTTCAGATCCTTTACACTATAGGTCTCTATCTTCTTCAACTCCATTCACAGTCGTCTCTCTCTTTATCTTCCTTGGTCTCCACATGACTAACTTTGGGTTTCTTTCCTCTAAGACTCTTTGACACAAGATCTTCATGTTGTTTTTTGTATAAATGATATTTCAAATGTCCATTCATCATACCTTGTGGAATCTTCACATACATAACAACTTGTGATTTGATTGTGCTTCAATATCATGACTTTTATCCTTTGAACACATGTGAATGCACCCTCAATTGATTCCTATAGATTCTGTGCTATATAAAACTAACAGAACTTCCTCCATGTTTGTCTTCCATTAGTTGAACAGTAGGAAAGCTTCAAGCAACATTGAGAAAAGCATAAACCCTAACCCTAGACTTCAACCTTTTACTTAAAGAATTAAAAAGTTTCAAAACTATAATCCCTCCAAGGTTTGTACGGATAGTTTAGGAGAAATAAGGTAAAATGAATATGAAAAGGACTAAAATTTACCTTTGACTTGGAAATACATGGGTATTACATCCCCTTTAAAATAAATCAAAACCCTTGAGAACCTTCTTTAGACTTGAAAAACCAAACATAAGATTTTCAAAGACACCTCCTAACAATATATTTTGACCTTTGGAGAAAAATAATATTAACACTTATGTGTTTGATCTTCTATTCCATTATTTATTTTTGTTGATTTCATACTATCTCCATTTTGGTTCTACATAGTTAAATATCTATATTATAGTTGTAATAACATTTTCATTGATAGTTTTTTACCTTCATTTATAATGCTTAGACCCTTTTCACCTATGTGACCCATCCTCTAGTTCCATAGCATTATTTTCTCTATTGGTATCTTAGTGAGCATCCTTATATGCCTAGAAAGCACAAACATTAGAAGTAGATGCAACACTCCTCTTTACGACTGGTTCCAATAATGAAGGTGTAGATTTTATAGATATCTTCACTACAAGAATAAAAGAGCTATTACACTTAACTTTGCATTCATCCAACTTAAATAGAGTGATAATGTGAACACTCTTAGAAAGCACCATATCCCCTCTCATCATCTTGCATCCTCCACTGAAGAAAACAACTTGCACACCCACATCATTAAGTTTACTTACAAAAAGTAAGTTCTATGTCAAACCAAAGGTATGTTGTTAGGAATGGCTATGGAGGTAACTATCCCAAGATCAAGATGCCTAAGAGCTAATCACAAGAATCAAATAAGATCAACATGATAGGATAATAATATATACAAAAGATGCAATAGAAAAATTTGTTGTTGTGTTGTGTAATAGTATAATGAGAAGCCTTGGTTATATAGGCCAAGGTGAAACATAGGACTACATAGGATTATGACAAGTTTCATAATCATATGACATGAGACACAAAGAGATAAGTATCTTATGTGTTCCCTAAAAGTGCCCTAAGTAAAATTAACAATTAAGTGTGAATAGGTGCTAGAAGGGAACCAACTAGGGAATAACCCTTTTTCACACCAACACCCTCCCTTAAGTACAACTTAGGGAGGAAAAACAAATACAAACATGCAAAGATGGATCTTGGTAACAAGGCCTGATGAGGTACCCATTTACAAACAATCTCTAACAAGTAGAGAAAAGGGGAAAACCTGTAGTAAAAAACTCCTCCCAAAAAGATAAAATATGTAAAGAAAGCATGTAAAAAGTGAAGGAAGGAGGGAAGGAGGACTCAACATGACCCCCCAAGGACTACTACCATCACAAAGATACAATAGATATCCCCCTATTGGAGATAAAACAAGAGAAGGACAAAGAATCCTCCCTAAGAGATGTCCTATAAATATTAAGAACATGAAGATGAACCTAAAGAACTCCATTGAAACACAAAAAAGTTGCAAATAGCTATCGAAGAACAACTGCTACACTTAAAATTAAAGAACCTCCACTAAAATTAGGATGAAGATCAAGATCAAAGAGACACAAATCTCCATGAGTGACCCCAATGACACTACTCAAACAATGTACAAATGCCACACAAGGAAACAATTTGATAATCAAATATGTAGATGGCACATCAATCTATATGAGTGACCCCAATGACACTACTCAACCAATGAACATATGGTGAAATCACACCAATATATTGCACTAAGGCAATAGTATAGAAATTGAAAATATAGGTGCCAATGGTCTTAAGAACTCTGATCATCTAAATAAGGTAGAAGGTTGCCTCCATATAGAAAAATGTAAAAGTTTCTATATGGTATGTGTTCCATCTCATCAAAATGCATGGGTAACTAGCCAATGCATCCGACTAGTATATAGGAACAAAAACTAGATACATAGCTCACTCCAAAGTGAAACCAAGGAAGCATTAGCACAAATAGTATGATACCCCCCATAATGTTGACAAGGGAGAGGTATGGCAACTCTATTGAAATTGTGTGTCATAATGTAGTGCAAGAAGGTGAAGAAGAAACATCAGAAGATGCACAAAGAAATACATACAACTAGAACATGATCCCTCTCATGGATGCTACTAAAAGGGGTGTGCAAATACAAGGCACACTTGCATGAAGGTAGACAAGGTTGTGATTTCAAATAACAAGACACACATAATAATCTCCCCATGACACTTTATAAAGTAGTGCAAGTACAAAAATGGCACAACATGATGTGCAAGATCCGCAAAATACAAGTACAATGTGTGGAACTTTATTTTAGTGCTTTTATATATCAAAAGATGCATTCAATAGATGCTTACAATATCTAAAAATGACCAGATGCTAAAACACATTTTTTCTAGAAGATGAGAGGAAACTTATGGTACCACTATGAAGTATGTAGAAAATATGTACTTTCAAAAAAAAATTGACCCAAAAAGGAGTCCATACACAAAAGTTATGGTGTGTCAAAGTTCCCAAAATGAGAATTGTACAACAAGATCATTGAGAAAACTAAAATTATGAAAAATTTAAAAAAAAAATTCCAAACTAAAAATTACCTACACCACTATGAAGAGCACAAAATTCTACCCTATTTCAAAAAAAAACACTAAAAAAGATCTCTATATGGCCAAGATATCACCATTTGGAGATCAAGTGCGAAAAACAAAATTGCAATGGTGAGGGGAGATAAATTTTAAAAATTCAATGATGTCATGATGATGTTAGTAGAGGTGACATAATATTTTCTTAGATGACAGAATACACCCTGCCAAACCCAAAACTATCGGTGATTTGGAGAAAAACAACATTGTTCACCTGAAACTACTATCTTGAGTCATGAAATCATCGTTCATATTGTGGGAAACCACTATTTTTTTGTACAAAACTACCTAAAGAGAACCTGGACTATTTTAGAAGAATATTCCTTGAATATGTTTTGTAGGGTATTGAACAATCGAGAAATAGTAGTAAACCACTTACCATTAGGGAAGGTGGTTTCTATAGCTAGAAAATGCCAGTGCATGGTGGTGGGGCTAGGGTGTTCACATGGCACTCAATAAGAGGTAGCAGGTACTATTGTACCTCCTAACATGTACTTATGGAGACATTTACGCAAGTACTATTGTGACCTGCAGAAATAAATATCCATAGAATAAAACTAAAATCCAATAGATAATAGAAGGTGACCAATACTACTAACACCTACATTGCGCAAGTGGAATATTCTAAGAAAGATTCTGCTATGCAAAGAATATTCTCTATAGTATGATCCATACAACTGGGAGGGCAAAAAATTTCCCTGATGGTCCAGAGCAAAAGTGTCCAATTTTGATGAATTGATAGTTCATCCTTAGGTTCTTGGTCCTTCTGGACATGATGGTAGGGTCAAATTTGATCCAAAATGCTCCAAAATTATAGCTACCTTCTAGATCTTGCAACCACCTCCTAACTTCAAACCCTTGTAGATCTGGCCTCCAATGTCTAATTTGGACAAAATAAAAGCGTAATCTAACTTTCTTGGACACCCTGAAGTCAATGGTGAGATTAGATTTGCACCAACATGCTTCAAAATAAACCTATAATATAAACCCACAAAGAAGAAACCCCCCAAATCTATTATTTCTCTCAACCTTTCTGATTCTCTAGGTCATCTAGGGATGCAAGAGAAGACATACTTCGTTTCAAGAAAGAAAAATAAATCACATTCCTAGATCTTCTAAAATAAACTAAGTCTAGACAATCTCCTACTCTGATACCATGATAGGAATGGCTATAGAGGTACCTATCCCAAGATCAAGATGCCTAAGAGCTAATCATAGGAATCAAAGATCAACATGATAGAATAATAATTTATATTCAAAAGATGCAATAGAAAAATGTTGTTGTGTTGTGTAATAGTACAATGAGAAGCCTTGGTTATATAGGCCAAGGTAAATCATATGACATGAAGCATAAAGAGATAAGTATCTTATGTGTTCCCTAAAAGTGCCCTCAGTAAACTTAACAACTAAGTGTGAATAGGTGCTAGAAGGGAACCAGTTAGGGAATAAACCTTTTTCACACCAATGTATGCAATACACCATTGATCCCCTTCACTCGTCCATCGGGGAATTGAATTAGGAATCTTCCATAGCTAACAATGTTTAGATAAGAATAGTCTCCAAGGTACACCTTCCCACCTTCATATTCTTCATATTTTATAAACCAACCCCAATGTGAGGACATGTGGAAAGAGGCACTGGAGTCTATCAACCATGTGCCTTCTGATGCATGTGTAGCCAAGGCAGTAACAAAGGAATCACCATCATCCTGAGAGGACTTCTCAAACACATCTTTAGAATCTCTCATTTTCTTCTTCTCCTCATCCTTGCAATCTCTTCTAAAATGGCCAATCTTTTTGTAGTTCTAATATTTATCCTTGGACTTACGATGAGATTTGGATCTCCCACATGATTTAGATCTAGACTTATCTTTCTTCTTGTCCTTCTTCTTTCCTTCCATTTTTTGTCTACCACAAATAGAAAGGGCCTCCTTAGCAGATTCAGATGTATTTCTTCTCATCTCTTCAAAAAGCAATGATGCCACCACCTCATCCATTTTCAACTTGGTGGTAGTGCTCTCAATAGCCATAATAAGGTGGTCCCATGAATCTAGCAAAGAACATATCAAAGTCATACCTAGATCCTCCTCCATCTTCACTCCAAAATAGTGCAACTAGGTCATGATCCTATTGAAAGCATTTAATTGTTTGACCACATATCCACCATCCTCCATCTTGATGGTATACAACTTATTTCTCAAGAAAGGCTTGTTTACAAGGGATTTGGCCTAGTAAATATCAACCAAATTCTTCTAAAGGTTCAATGCAGTAGTCTCTTCATGCACATTTAGCAATACTGAATCAATCAAATAGAGTCTAACGAGACCCTTTACTTTTCTATCCATTTTGTCGTAGTCTTCATGTGATGTAATTATAGGTTTAGATTTGGTTACTATAGCCCATAGATCTCTATCCATGAGAATATCCTCCATCTTGAGATTCTAAAGCTCAAATTTTGTGCCTACGAACTTCTCCATCTCTATCCTTAAGGTGCTTGCCATTTTCCTATAACAAGATATTTTTCAGCACAAGCTCCCCAACTCAATCCAAGATTAGTACACAAAACCCCTATCCCTAACACCTAGAATATGAGGTGATCAAGATCTTATACCAAATGAAAGGAAGTAGAGGTTCAGAATACACTTCCTACACTAATCTATGAGAGGAAATATTTGCAAAAATTAAACTAATCACATAGTTACAAGGAAATTAACACAAAAGCAACATACCATAACATGGTGACTTAGATGGGGAAAACCCTTTCAGGAGAAAAACCTCATGCTCCTAAGAAACTCAATGTATTATTTAGTAATCAGATGTTACAATACACATGCAGACTCTGAGCCTTTACATGAGTATCATCAACCAGATATCTAGAATAATAATGGTAGCATAACAATAACTACAAAACCCACTACTAAAAACCTCCAATTCAAGCATCCAATAAATAAGAGTCACAATACATGAAGCCATCAAATGGTAATCAAGAAACCATAAGCTAAAGCCACCTAAAAGTGTGGCACTCAAATCCCTAGTTAGAAATCCAACACCCAAGTCCCATGATGAGTCCACAGGTTAAAAATAATATACTCCATCCACTTGTCATAAATTTGTGATAATCCACTCACCAAATTGGGCACTCCATTTTGGCTCCATTATCTCCATTCAAAGATGCCTTATAATGTGTCATAACACCCATCATAAGTTGGTCAACAAGTGTAACTCCCTCTTATAGCTCTCTTCATGTACTAGATATCTTTACATTTCTAATGCAAGAGGCCCAGCTTTTGGAGGCCATAACTTTTGATCTGGAGGCCAACTGGGCCCTTTTCTAAAATTGTAGAACTTGAAGAGATCCATGTCATGGGCACCCAAGAATAGATGTTAAACAACCTAAAATATTTATTTTGACCAAAAATGACCTCTATCTATAGCCTAGAAACTAAGTTTTTCTATTTTATAGCCTAAAAATCACACTGTTTGTAATCTTAACATTAGGAGCAAGGTTGAGACACCCTTTCTACCAAATCTCCAAGTTATTTTGTTTTGAGATTTTGTTGCTGAGCCTTATGCTTATTAATTTTTGAGCAACTATTTGGAGTAAATTATTAATATGTGAGAGGAAGAAAGATTACATGGATAAGTGTGACTTGAAGGAGCAAGTGCAAATATACTTGGATTAAATTGCAATTTATTGAAAATTTTGCTTTTTATTTCCATTGAATGTTACAAGTTGTGCAAGTGGTATTCTATTCCAACTATATTGTATTCTAAATTGGACATCTTGGAAGGTGTCACTAACACATATACATGTGCATATTAATTAGACCTTTTATAAATATTTAATAGTATATTTTGATTCAATTTTTGGTTCATTTAGTGAATAATACTAGCATCTACGTGTGCACCTCTTCCTTGATACATTTTTTATATTAAAACATAAAAAAAGGTCAACAGTTCTTGGTTTACTAGTGAAGTTGAAAGGTTTTAAATGTGTCCACCAGGGATCAAGTCTTGTTGAGTGCAAATTCCCTAACACCAAAAGGGATGAGGCTAAGATTGTGTCATAAGTTAAAAAAGATCGACCTCAATCATTAACACTAAGTTAAAAGAGATTGATTGTTCTGACACCTATAATTCAAACTCCCAATACCAACAAGTTACTAAATAATTCAAAATATTTATTTATTTTAAAAAGAAAAAGACAAGACAACATAGGTGGTCGAGAAAAGCAGTCGCTTAACAAATTATGGGAAAGTTTCTTTTTATTGGGCATTATAAGTTCATAACCAATTTGACAAAATATGATATGCCATGGATATTCATAAATTAAGGAACTTCCAGTAGTCGGTCTTTCAAATGTAACCCAAATCAACGCTTAACAAATTATGGGAAAATTTCTTTTTATTGAGCATTATAAGTTCATAACCAATTTGACAAAATATGATATGCCATGGATATTCATAAATTAAGGGACATCCAGTACCCGATCTTTCAAATGTAACCCTAATCAAATTAACAAGACGAATGTAATGATATTTTATTTCAGCATTCAAGTGCATCAAATAAAGGAAAAAATAAATAAATAGCCCAAAATTTCAAATTGGGCACTGTTTTCTATCTACCCCTGTCGAAACATCCATTCCCACAGTTCTCCATCCCAAAACATTGTTCAGTCCTAAGAACGTACCCACTAAAGCAAAACTGCCATCTTATTCTATGGCCAAACCTACAAATCCCATTCAGTGCTACGACATAAATAGAGGAACAAAGCAGCTAAAAACAATGAGAAACAAGCCCTGAGCACATGATCCAGCAGCTACTGTTGAACCAGATGTTCCAGTACTTGTTCCAGTGCTACCTGAAGGAGAAATGGCAGACTGAGGGGCAGTGTTAGTTCCCTTGACAGCAACTGGAGGAGGAGTAAGTGAAGTTGTGGGGTGGGGGCCAAATATTTCTTCAGGAAGCAGGACTTCATCCACCTGATAAACTGCCAAGGGATCTTGAGAATAGACTGTATTGGAGATGGGTGTATCGACCAAACCAGTCGACACATTCACCTGGTTTACTCCAACAAATGTCACATTAAGTTTATAAGGCCCTGCACTATCAGAACCCTGAGTCGTCAAAGGATTGCTCAGGGTCTGAAATTGTGACAAGGAATAATAAGTGGGCAAGACATGATAGAGCAGCAGAGCCACTTTTTGCTGCTGTGTGATGGAATTCAAAGCCCCTGGACTGAGTTCCTGAAAGGCATTGTCTGTGGGAGCAAAAATTGTTAGTCCATTCTGTGAACTGTTAAGCTGGCTCTGCAGTTGATTTGCCACCTGAGTGCTCGTCAGCAGGCTTACAAATGTTGTGAACTGCCCGGCATTGTTTAAAACACCAGTTATGTTGGTCACATTTGCAGCCATGACTGAATTGACCACAAAATACAATGTGGGTATGATGGAAATTAATATTCCCATCTTCATTCTCATCAACGAAGCCTTTTTCTTGTTGTTGCAACTGCAATTCAATTTGAATTTAAGATCAGAATTGCCTCTGATGGATACAAGGAAGATGGGCAGTATATAGAAAGATCGTGAATTTAAAAAAGGTGGCCAGAGAGTTGGCAATGAGCTGGATGCTTGCAGAGGAAGAATGGTATAAAATTTGTTTATACAAAAGCACGATCTCATAAATGAGAATTGACTTTAACAATCCATATTACGTTGTGCATGTTCTTTGCTTTTTAATTTATAAGCACTCCATCACTCCATGTTACGTTGTGCATTTTCTTTGTTTATACAAGTTTCGTCTCATAATTTAGATTTGACTTCAGCCATCACTGTGCATTTAACTAAGTATACAAATATTTTAGTAGAAAATTTGTTTATGCAAGCTTGATCTGATGAGATTTGACTTTTCACAGTCCTTATTACATTGTGCTCTCGAGATGATAGTGTTAGAATATTGAACTAGTAGACATATATATTATAATCACCCCAAGTGTTCTCTCCAACAAATTACAAGGAAAGAAAGTGGCCCACTGCTCTTTTTGGAACCACAACTACTACTATTATAATTGGTTGGATCTATATGTGCTTCACACTAACAGTTTGGCCATCGTCTTTCGCACAGGAGACTTTGTAGCACTTTGAGTTTTTATGTACATTTTAACTTATGTAAAATTAGTGTATTTAAGTCATTTTTTATTTAGTTTTGTGTTTATTTCAATGGTGGAATGATGTAATGTAATATTATATCAATAAGTGACATATTTTCTTATTAGATTTGGCTCATAACTTTATTTCTATCTATTTTTATTTATCTTTACTAATACCAATTTCTATACATTCGTCATTTATTTATTATTATTGTACCCTCTCTACACCACCTAATGTCATGCCTAACATTGCATCCCAATACCATGTTGACATTTCCTCATTATCATGCTAATTACCTTGCCCATTTACCACCACTAATTAATTAAATAATTTGTATTATTTAGTTTTGAATTAGATAACTGAGAAGGGCCCAAACCCATACACAGAAGCAAAAAAAAGCGAATGAAGCGAGTTTCACAAGTATTAAAACTGAGAAACGAGACTTTGAAAGGGCCCAAACCCGTGAACAACAAAAGGCAGCCCTGCTACGAAAAACAAGGACAAAATGTTAGGGACTAAACGACACCTCAACCTGACCTAGCAATACAAACACCTTAACCTGACCTAGCAATACAAACACCTTTGACCTGAGGGTGCAAAGTAGAAACAGACTTAGGAAGACATTTCTTCCTTCTCTGAACAACAGTCCATGAACACAAAGAGTCTAAGTCCACAGAACAAGGAGAGAGAGGGGAATCCTCATCAGATTCCACTATTAAAGATAGAACTCGACAAGAGGGGGAAGCCCCAACACAAGAAGCTGGGGTACCCAATGACTGAACAAGAGCAGGGAGCTCCTCATTGCCCACAAGAGAAGGGGCAACCATCGGCTAATCAGAAGTCACTGGAGGAAATGGGAGACACGCAGCAACCTTAGTTGCCAAAGCTCCCACAAGACACGAAGTGGGCGAAACAACATCCAAAGAGGGCGCACTAGCAAACGAGGGAGCAACCTTCGAAGAGTCAAAAGCATTAATGGTCAAGTGATCGTCTGAAGCATTCTTCCACTAGGTGGCCGCACCCTTACAATGAGAGTGGGGAGAAATGGAGGCTAGGTGGCCAATGGCAAAGTACAATTTCCATCTGAATGGGAGGCCCTCATAATCAAGCAATTGCGACCACGACCTATCCCCAACCTACAAAACCACCTCCCCATGTAGGGGTTTGGAGATGTCTATGTCAACTAAAATGCAGGCTAATGTGGAGTGTCCCATGTAAGAGGTTGTAGTGTCCCATGTATTATTTAGTTAATTAGGCTAATGCTCATCCATTTATTCCAAAATAATGAAATAAATCCATTTTCACTTATTCTCCACAAGTAATTAAAAACATCTAATTATCCACTCATATTCCATCATAGCTCCTCCATGATTCCCTCTATTTTTAGTCCATACACAACTAATTAGTCAAAATAAATAAATAAAAATAACTAATTACCTTCACCCATTTTAGAGCCCACTAAGGAGTTAGCATAACTCCTTTTTGACTATTTTAGCCTATTAAGATTATTCACTCACTCTCAATTGATCTCAACCACTCATCTAAGATCAAATCCTCATCATTTACATCCATAATCAAACATCTATAAATCCAAGCCATTCCTTCAGCAAAGAAGGAACAACAACGTGAGCTTGGCAAGTACATGTTGCATAAATCTTGTAAGAGTCCTTGAGCATCCACATCTATAAGCACATCCTCTTCATCAATGGAGTTTGAATTCGGTAATGTATGGTTGATTTTTATTTCAATTTTATTCACTCAATCTGAAGTTTCTGTTGATTTAGAATAGGAAATCATTTTTCTTGCATTGTGTTGCCTTATTTCTTTGAATTTGGTGGTTATACCCTCATTCACACTTACTTCCATATATTTGCTTCCTACCTCAAAATTATCATTTTATCCCTAAAATTATGTTTTAGTGATACAAGTTTGACCTAGTTCAACCCCAAAAAGCATAGGAATGAACCTAAAATTCAATTTTTCAAATTCAAATTCCAAGTCTGTTGCCCCCTTCTACTAATTATTATGAGCCAACTCAACACATGTTTGTACAACATATTTATAAGCTATAGTATTTAAAGACATTAAATGGGTTTAATTAATTTACATGCAATAGGAAGACATCAAAGATAAAATCATTAGAGCACACTTCTATTTCTAAGGACAATAAAGAGTTGGATATACATCATCATATAGGTCATCCACATGTTTGTGTATGTTGTTTTTAATATCAATCATTGCCATTAACCTGAACCCTAAAAGAGGTTTAACCTAGGAGAACTAATTTACCTATTGAGTTGATAAACTCCTAAGTAGTGGTCTTAGAAACCACCTTTATAGATCCAGATAGCATAAAAGAAAAGGTGAGAAAGTTTTTAGATGCACATCCTGAGTCTGACAAATCATTCTCACACAACACAAATTAGATCTACACAACAAATTAGATTTGTGGCAATTAGAACTGAAATCACCACACTCAAGATTGAACCATAGAGTTTTCTATAATAGCATATATTCTAAAACAGTCATCAAACTAAGGATGTTAATTTTTGAATAATGATAAATTGATTTAGCACACCTTCAACATCATTTTGCATCATTAAATCTAGAGCTAAATCCCCCTCAATTTAATTTTCAAACATTTATTGTAATTATTTGTTTTAGCTAATTAATCTAGGTTAATTTATGTTTAGTTAAGTGCATTTCTTTAATTAGCTTAGATTATTTATGTAAATCATCTTATTTCTTTATATTTTTCTGTGAACCTAACTTAGCTTACATCCCCTAGGGTTTTGCCTAAGGTTCTTACTTTCTAAATTAGGGTTTCTCAAATCTAAGTTTTCTAAATATTTTATCTTATTTTCATACATGATTAGAGTTTGATTGCCCTTTCCTATTTGTGTTTCTTAGCTTTATCTTTTTCTAAGGTTTTTGGTTTGTTGTGTGACCTTGCTTTTACCCACCCTATCCAACTTTGTTGTGTTTATATAATTTATTTTTCATAACTAATTATTGACTTGTTTTTTAATCTATATCAACCCCTACCAAACTCTTATATCATTTATCCATAGACTATTAAGGTTTGGGCTTTTAGATTGTACTTTACTACATCTTTCATCATGGATTTGTAAGTCCATTATCTTTGACCTCTATTTATTCTTCTTTACAAATTTTGATATATTTATATGATCTATGACCTTTAATCTCATTATTTTGTATTCACTCATAACATGTTATCATAAATATGGGATTATATTGTCTAATGAAAGCCTTGTTTCAATATATATACACCTTCTCATCCTACTTAATCATTGTTTTTTCCTCTATTTTAAATACTCACTTCATTCATTCATAAGCCTCATTATATTTATACTACTACTACTCATAATAATAATAATGCTGCTTCACCTTTTTATCTCATGATTTGATTCACATTCACTTATAATGTACCCTCTACTCGTTCACTTATAAATAAATAATACTAGTGTTATGAGGTTACATCTCCCATAGTTACACAAGACATTGTTATATTGGACAAAATACAAGATACCACAAGGATATTCATAAATTACAGGGACCTCCAATACATGATCTTTCAAATGCAACCCAAATCAACTAACAAGACAACATAGTTCAAAATCGAACTGCATCAAAGAAATGAAAAAATGAAATAAATAGCCCAAATTTTCAAAATTGGGCACTGTTTTCTATCCACCCTAGTCCCTAATCATAGAAACATCCATTCACACACTTCTCCAATCCAAAACATAGTTCAGTCCCACGAATGTACCACTAAACCAAAACAATCAACTTATTCGCCTGCCAAACCTACAAATCCCATCCAGTGCTACAACAAAAACAGAGCAAGGAAGCAGCTAAAAACAACAAACAAGCCCTGAACACATGATCCAGTAGTTACTGTTGAACCAGATGTTCCAGTACTTGTTCCAGTACTACTTGAAGGAGAAGTGGCCGAAACAGGAGGGGCACTCTTAGTTCCCTTGACAGCATCTGGAGCAGGAGAAGGTGAAGTTGCGGGTGCAGGGGCAAATATATCTACAGGAAGCAGGACTTTATCCACCTGATAAATTGCCAATGGAGTTTGAGAATAGAGTGTATTGGAGATCGGGGTATCGACCAAACCAGTCGACACATTCGCCTGGTTTACTCCAATAGATGTCACATTAAGAGTATAAGGCATCCCTCCATTACCAGACGCCTGAGTCCTCATAGGATTGCTCAGGGTCTGAAATTGTGTCAAGGAATAATAACTGGGCAAGACATGATAGAGCAGGAGAGCCACTTTTTGCTGGTCTGTGATGGAATTCAAAGCCCCTGCTTTGAGCCCTTGAAAGGCACTGTCTGTGGGAGCAAAGATTGTCAGTCCACTCTGTGAATTGTTAAGCTCATTCTGCAGCTGATTTCCCACCTGGGTGCTTGCCAGCAGGTTCATGAATGTTGTGAACTGTCCGCCCTTGTCTAAAACACCAGTTATGTTGGTCACATTTGCAGCTGTGACTGAAGTGCCCACAAAGTACAATGTGAGTATGATGGAAAGTAGTATTCTCATCTTCATTCTGATAAAAAAAAAAACCCTTTTCTTGTTCTTGCCACTGCAATTCAGTTTGAATTTTAGCTCTGAATTGCTTCTGATGGGTGCAAGGAAGATGGGCTGTATACTATATACCAAGATTATGAATTTAAAATAGTTATGAGGAAGGTGGCTGAGAGTTGTCAATGAGCTGGATGCTTGCATAACAAGATAAGTGTATGAATCTGGGAGCCTTGAACAACCAGCACGTTGTGTTGTGCTCACACAACGTGCCGGCTGAATCAATTCTTGCTGTTTTTTTTTTTCAATTGATTGACCCCACAGATGAAGCTGTTCATGAAGTTCTGTTGAGCCTAATTCTGATACTCTGACCCACACTGAGAATAAGATTTAAAACGTTAAATCTTATAAAAATGAGTAAAAGACAATAAGCCTTCTATCTTATAATCATACACAACTCAAACATGGAGAAAATGTAGTATTCCTGTCGGGTGGTGTGGTTGTTGTTGCCTATGATTAATGCTTTTAAAACTGGTTGATGCATAGCTTTGAAGAAACTAATCATGGCGTGACAATTCATAAACTGTTGTCTGTTTGTGTCGACAGATTTAGAAAATGATAATTTTATCCTCCATGTTAACAGATCCCTTGCAGAATTGCAATTTTCTGTGCTTTTTTACAAGTTGCAACTAATGTATTCAAGTATTTTAGTATAAAATTTATCTATACAGGCTCTGTCTCATTATTGAGATTTGACTTTAGCAATCCATGTTACGTTGTGCATTTTGTTTGCTTCTTCCTAAGAAGCAATTAATGCATAAAATTTGTTTATGCAAGTTTGATCTCATAATTGAGATTTGACTTCAGGAATCAATTTTGCATTATATAAAGATGCAACTGCAACTAAGAATATAGGTATTTTAGTATAAAATTTGTTTATGCAAGCTCAATTTCAGCAATCCATGTTACTTTATACGTTCAAGATGATGGTATTAGAATATAGAACTGGCAGAAATCAGCATATATCATCCAAGATTCGTTCTATAATGTAATCACCTTGTTCTCTCAAACAATAATTCTTAGGTGTTCGATTCATTATTCAGAAGGTATAACTGAACACCAACAAATTACTAGGGAAGGAAAGTGTCCCACTACTCTTTTGAAACCACAACTATATTATAATTGGATGTATCTCTATTGGTTCACAGTATTAGTTTGGCTATCATCCAGGCATCCTTTTTTTATGAAATAGGTATTAATAGTAATTATCAAAGTTTTTTAAATATATTATATCAAGAAAAGATGGGTGGAGATGGTTATACTATATTAATTTTGTAACATTTATTGGATTTGTTGCATGTTGAGTTTTTATGCACATTTTAACGCGTAATGGTGAAAAAATATATATATTTTACATTTTTGCTTTTTATTTTAGGTCTATTTTGGTAGGGTTATCTTTAGTGTAATAATTAGCATGAAGTAGTGTATTTTAGCATAAAAGTTGGCAAATTACCTAAGCCTAATATGATTTTAATTGTACGCATCTTCAAAGACCAATCTTGATTGTCAATTCATCTATTGTTTTACCCAAATCTAGTGTAGTCATGGCTGGAGGGTTCAAAAAATGAACTATCCAAACCATGTAGCTAGAGTAAACACAATGGAAACAACATGATCATCGGATGCAATGGAAGATTCATATGCTCAATATATCTAAGAATTACCATTCTCATATGCCAGCAACATGCAGGCTACAATCAAGGGGTCAGAGGTCTACTTTCCGAGTTACAATAGATATGCAAGATATGGCATTGAAGTGCCTTCCCGAAAGAATCTATCTTCTAAACTACATAACTTAATTACTAAAGAATTGACTTCCTAATACATCTAAGAGATCTATATATATATCACCTTCAAGCTCATAGAATGCTCCGCGTCAACCACAAGAGGTTACAAACTCCAATGAAAGATGTTGCATGTAGAAACATGTAGGTCGGCCTACAACATATGGTATTGCTTCGCAAATGAATGATACTAGGTGTGGACCTCAAGGAAGGTCTACCTGATCTTTATGTGTCATTTATGATGTTGCATTAGGCTCCACAAGTCATGGAAGTGCTCCGCAAACCTTCTACTTCAACTGTCTGTATGAATGCTTTTCTATGAGAAATCTGATAATCTTGTGATAGCGATAACTCTCAAGAAAAAATCTAAATTACTTGAAATCTGAATATGATGTAGATGACGCTAAGAAGATGCTAAGTCCTACTCCGTGAGCTCTAATATGAAGATGCGGCAAAATGCGGTAGAAAATGTTGAAACTACAAATGACTGAACTAAATTGAAAATGAAAGAAAACAAAAGAATGCAAATATTTTTGGTTGATGCAAGATTGCTCTGCAACCTGGGATGCTCATGCATCAGACACCCGGGGTTGTTGAAAAAGTGAGTCCCTCACTTTGTTGGGGCTAGAGGAAAACCAAGGCGGTCTACCTCAACCTGCAAAATCCATGATGAATCTTCTTTCAGTCTTCCTTTCCACTTAACCAAATATTCTTTATATTGCTTGCCTCTAGTACTGCACCCAATTCTGCTATCCAAGATATCTTCTATCTGCTCCGGTTGCTATTGTGGTAATTGATTCTTCAAACCATCTTCAAAGCTGTCACTTGACTCTCCTTCATAATACTAATATAAGTCTGCAATGTTGAATATAGGTGATATACCCAATGTCTCTGGTAGCTCCACTTCATATGCATTCCCTAGATCAAACTTCCTAAGAATCTTATATGGTCCAAACTTCCTCATCTTCAACTTGTTGTATGTCCCCACTAGAAATCTCTCTTTTCTCAGATCCACCATTACTTCATCTCCCACTGAAAAATTATTTGCGTCCCCTCTTCTCATCTACTTGCTCCTTATACTTACTATTCATCTCCTCCAAATGCTTCTTGACAGGTGATTATGTACTGTCTCTATGTATCTTGCAAATTCTTCCACCTCTGCACTTCTATTGTTCTCCATACTGATATCCCTCAACTCTACAATTCCTCTAGGTTTCACTCCTGTCACAACTTCAAATGGTGTCTTCCATGTACTCCTATTCACTAAATTATTGTATGCAAACTCTACTTGCGGTCGAATTAGATCCCAATTTCATGCCTTGTCTCCTACTAAACATATCAACAAGTTACCTGAACTCCTATTTACCACTTCTATTTGTCCATCTGTCTGTGGGTGAAATGTTGAACTAAACTTTAGGTCTGTCTTCATCTTCTTCCACAATGTACTCCAAAAGTATCCAATGAATCTTGTATCTCTGTCTGAAACTATACTCTTAGGTAATCCATGCAATCTCACAATCTCTTTGAAAAATAGGTCAGCAACATGCACTGCATCATTTGTCTTCTTACAAGGAATGAAATGTGACATGTTTGAAAATCTGTCCACTACTACAAATATAGAATCATATCCCCTCTATGTTCTTGGCAAACCCAATATGAAATCCATGCTTATATCTTCCCAAGGTCTCTTTGGTACTATCAAAGATCTATACAAACTAGTATTCTGACTACTACAACTCTAAACAAACTTCCTTACATCCTTATATATCTGAGGCCAAAAGTAATGTTCACTTACCAAAGCTATTGTCTTGTCAATCCCAAAATGTCATGCCAATCCACCACTATGCTTCTCCTTGATCAATTTAAATCTCTCATTGAACTCCTAGGTATACACAACCGATTTCACTTGTACAACATATCTTCCTAAATGAAATAGTCTAACCGCTTATTTGTCACAACAGGTTCCTTACATGCTCTCCATGCTTTTGCAAAATCCAGATCTTCTACATACATATGCTTTAGTTCTTCAAATCCTAATAATTCTACCCTCATCTCTGTCAGTAAATTCCTTCTTCTACTCAATGCATCTGCAACTTTGTTTGACTTCCCACTCCTATGCTTCAATAAAAATGTGTAACTCTGCATGAACTCTACCCATCTCATATGTCTCTGATTTAGTTTTCCTTGACTATTCAAATACTGCAAAGCTTGATGATCAATGTACAACACAAATTCCTTTGGCAACAAATAATGTCTCCACTTCTTCAAAGCTTGAATTATGGCATAGAACTCCTGATCATCAACTGAATATCTTCTTCTTTCATCATTCAACTTCTCACTAAAATATTCTAATGGTCTCCCTTCATGACTTAACACTACTCCTATTGCACTCCCACTAGCATCACAATCAACTTGAAATACTTTGTTGAAATCTGGTAATTCTAACACTAGCTGCTATGTCACTTTCTGCTTCAATAATTCAAAACTCTTATTTGCTCCTGATGTCCACTTAAAATCCTTCATGTCACCTCTCATTGTCTCTGCCATTGGTGTGCATACTAAACTAAAATTTCTGATGAACTTCCAGTAGAAACTTGCTAGTCCATGAAATGATCTAACCTCTCCAATACTCTCTGGCGTTGGCCACTCAACAATTGCTCTAACTTTCTCAAGGTCCATCTTCAATCCCTCCACAAAAATCACAAACCTCAAATATACTAACTCTTCCTTCATGAAACTACATTTCTTAATGTTTATCAACAATTTCTCTTCCCTCAATCTCTGCAATACTTGTCTAATATGCCACAATGAAAATTAAAATATCATCCAAGTATACAATGACAAACTTACCCAAGAATTTATTCAAAGCGTCATTCATCAACCTCATGAAAGTACTCGGTGCATTAGTCAATCCAAAAGGCATCACTAACCATTCATACTATCCCTCATTTGTCTTGAATGCAGTCTTATGTGACTCATCTCCTTCTTTGATCCCGATCTGATGGTATCCAATCTTCAAGTCTATCTTTGTGAAATACTTCACTCAACTCAAATAGTCCATGATGTCATCCATCCTTAGCAATGGAAATCTATACTTAACTGTGATCTTGTTGATTTCTCTAGAGTCTGTACACATCCTCCATTCTCAATCTTTCTTCGGTGCTAATATTGCAGGTACCGCACATGGGCTCAAACTTTCTCTGATCAATCCTTAACAATTCCTATATTTGTCTATTCAGCTTCGCATTCTCTGCTAGTGTCATCCGGTGTGCTACTTTGTTAGGCAAGATAGCTCTAGGTATAAGGTCCATATGATGACCGATACTCTGGATTGGTGGCAATCCTTCAAGCACATTATCTGATATGATGTCTTCATATTCTATCAACAATTTAGTTAGCTCCTATGGCGGTAGTTCTTCTTCTTTTCCAGTAATAGTCTTTGCACTTAGGGTTCCGTACTTCTTAGGAATCAAATAAAAACACATATTCTCATTTCTCAATCCATCCAGAAATTTCCTTCCATCAACCAAACAAATTCTAGTAGTTCCACATACTTCACTTTTAGGCTCATCTTCCAAAGGTATCAAGATATGTTTCTTCCCATTTGATGTTATAGTTTAAGTATTCTTTCTCTCATCATGTATAGCCTTTCTATCATACTACCATGGTCTCCCTAAGAATATATGACATATATCCATCAACATAATATCACACAATACTTCATCATTATAAGATCCTATATGAAACTTCACCAAACATTGTTCACTCACTAGTATCTTATGTTCATCTTGAATCCATGCTATCTTGTAGGGCTTAGGGTGTTTCAATCTTTCTAGGTCCAGCTTAGTCACCATCTCCTCTGAAACCAAATTATCAGTACTACCACTATCAATGATCACTTTACAACATTTACCTCCTGATTTGTATCTTGTCTAGGACAAATGTTTCCTTTGCGGTGGTTCCTCAGTTGTCTCTACTTGAAATAATTCTCTCCTCATGACTAATGATTCTCCTTTCTTTGGTTTTCCCACTGAACTAGGTGATCTAATAAGTTCTTCCTCTGCATAAGTTGGTCTTGCACTATTCTCTATCATCTTGCTTGTACTTCCCTGATGACATTCAAATGCTCTATGTCCTTCACCTCCATACTTAAAACAAGTTCCTTTGAACGATCTCTTATCAAATCCTCTTTCATCTCTCCTATATCCTTCATTGCAGTAAGAATTATGATTCCTTCTATTGTTATGGTAGAGACTCCTATCATCTCTCCGATATGAATTTTTATCTCTATCTTCCTTTTGGTATGGGCTACTTTTCTTACTTTTCTCCGTATAAGGTCTTTCTCCTTCAGAATATGTTCTACCTTTTTGAAATTTGCCTCCTCTACCTCTCTATCTTTGGCCATGCCTCTTATTCAACTTGTCTTCAACATTCAATGCAAATTGATATGCTTCTTCTATTGTTGTCATTCTCACTAAACTTAGTTCTTCGTAAATACTCAACCTCAATCCATTTATGTATCTTGCCACTTTCTCCTTGCTTGCTTCACTATGTCCAGTCCTTATGATCATCTTATGAAATTCCTTAGTATATTCCTTCACAGATTTCTCCTTTTACCTTAGGTTTTGCAACCTCTTCAACAATTCCAACTCATAGTCAGCAGGTATGAACTGATTCTTCAACTTTGTCACCATCATATCCCATTTTATGATCTTCTCTTTTCCTCTCCTATTTCTATCTAATTGAACTTCTTTCCACCAAATAGTAGCATGTCCTTTCAACTTAGTCTTTACAAATCTCACTCTCTCCAGATCTTCAATTTCCTCATATTCAAAGTATTCCTCCAAGTCATTTATCCAATCAATCAATTCCTCGGGATTCAAATTTCTAGTATAGTTTAGTACTTCCACTCTAGGTCTCTTACCCATCTTAGAAATAGCTTTCAACATCTTCACTTGATCTAATTCTTCTTCTTCTAGGGCTTCTTCATTTTGGTCAGCTGATTGCAATTCTTCATCATCACTTTCATCTTCATGTCTAGGGTTTAGTCCTCTTCTTCTCTCTTCTTCTACAACATCCAATCTAACCTTCATTGTCCTCATCATCTCAATCATTTCTTCCATTCTTCTAGCAACATTGGTCATAGTAGACATCCTCCTTGGTGGCATCTCTTCCTAGGATCTGGTGCAACTACCTCAATTCGGCGATCTGACTACAAGGTAGCAACTGCCTCACAATTGGTGCTCTGTTGACAACACAAGTAGACTACCTTAGTTCGGTGCTCTGTTCACCACAAGATCTTATGGAATGTCTTCACTTCTCAAAGGATTCAAAACTTTGCTCTGATACCACTTGGTGTAGTCATGGCTAGAGGGTTCAAAGAATGAACTATCCAAACCATGCAGCTAGAGTAAACACAACGGCAACAACACAATCATAGAATGTAATGGAAGATTCATATGCTTAATATATCTAAGAATTACAATGTTGATATGCCAGCAACATGCAAGATACAATCAAGGGCTCACATGTATGATTTACAGGTTGCAATAGATATGCAAGATATGGCATTGAAGTGCCTTCCCAAAGAACTACATAACTTAATTACTAAAGAACTGGCTTCTTAATACATCTAAGAGATCTATATATATCATCTTCAAGCTCATAGAATCCTCTGTGTCGGCCACAAGAGGTTACAAATTCCAATGAAAGATGTAGCGTCTAGAAACATGTAGGTCAGCCTACAACATATGGTATTGCTCCGCAAATGAATGAAACTGGGTGCAGAACTCAAGGAAGGTCTATCTGATCTTTATGTTACATGTATGATGTTCCATTAGGCTCTGCAAGTCACAGAAGTTCTCTACAAACCTTCTTCTTCAACTGTATATATGAATGCTCTGCTCTAAGAAAGATGATAATCTTTTGATAGTGATAACTCTCAGCAAACAAATCCAAATCACTTGAAATATGAATATGATGTAGATGACACAAGTAGATGCTAAGTCCTACTCCATGAGCTCTGATATTAAGATGCGACAAAATGCAGTAGAAAATGCTAAAACTGCAAATGACTGAACTAAACTAAAAATGAAAGAAAATAAAAGAATGTAAATATTTTTGGTTGATGCAAGATTGCTCTACAACTTGGAATGCTCCTGCATCAAAGTCAAATCTACAAATTATGGGAATCAACCTGGGTCTATTTTACAAAATGCATAAATGACCCCTGAACTTGCAAAATCAAATGTAAATTTGAGGCCTTATTAACTCCTCTAGCTAGTCGTTATGTGCCAACTTCAGTGTGAAATTTGTGAACTTGTGTGCTAGGGTGTTGTATTTAAGGAAAATCCTTAATTCATTTAGAATCATTGAGGTATATCAAAGAGCTCTTATCCACATTGCATCATCACATAATGAGTGCATGATAGAGCATAAACATTGCATCATCAACTTATATCAACATCTTAGGCATCACTACATATTTTCTTGTTGTCTCTATCATTTTTCCATACCATTGACTTGGTGGCAATGGTTTCACCAAAGGAGAATATTCTTTGTCTAGAAAGCTCCTTAATAGTATCTATTGGCACCTCCCATGTTAGAAGTAGGTATCCAAGATCAAGGTGAACAAGTCGTGCAAATTTCAAAAGTTGAGAAAAGTTCATATCCATGTGCATAGTTCAAATCTATGGGGAGGTTCAAATCCTCAACCATATAAGTTAGTTCCATAGTTGTGGAAGTGAACTAAAGTACCAAATAGGAGATTTACTACTATAGAGATATTTATTTAGCATCACACATGACCCCAATAAATTGATGAATCAACTTCTACTAAGTACCTTTATTTTTATTTTTTGAGCATTTATTTTAATGCATATATAAATCCCAACTCTTTATCCTAGACTAGATTGTTAATCATTGCAAATTATTAATTACATTAGAATATTTTATATAGATGCAAATGTTTTCCTATACATTTTATTGGTGAACCTAACTTTCTTACACACCTTAGGGTTTTATCTTTAAGTTTTATTTCCTTTTCATTAGGGTTTAAGATTTGATTTTTCTAATTATGTATCCTTTATTTTAGATATGATTAGTGTTTTGGTTTTACATTGTGTGGCATTATTTTGATCCTTACCCGCTCACACATATTTTCTCCCTTAGGGTTTTCTTGCTGATTTTATTTTTTAGATTTGAGTACTTACTGATTTTCTAAGTTTGGATTAGACCTTAGACCTATTATGCATACATCTTTTTTTCTTTAAAGTTTGTGAATTGTGTGTATCCCAAAGTCTCACTATGATTTTGGGTGAGTGTGAGTTCATTATGGGCCAAACAATACCCCTAAGTGGCAATGAAAATGCTAAAAAATAGACTTAAGCAACTTCACATCAAAAATTGAATGGGTTTATCTACAAAATCTAGAAAATATGTAGTAATAAAAGTTGTAGGAAATTGAATGTAGTTTATGGGCTACTATTTTTTTAATATTTAATTTAATTTGGTAGAAATTGGATATTTCAATGAGGCACTACTAAAAATTTTAGAAAAAAAAAGTGTCATTCCGACCAATCTAAGTATGAGTAAAAAAATATTTTTTTTCCAAACTATATAGATATAAGTAAAAGACACATGAGCAAATGTGACACATATTTTTTTAAAAAATTTGGTAAGTAAATAATTTGTTATGATTTTTTCACTACAACATTTTTTTTAATTCCTAGCCAACCTAACTTGGTCAAAAGAATACAAAAATTCAAAAACATTAAACCTGTTGCCAATGAAGCCTAGAGATTGACATATTTATCAAATTTGAAAAAGGATAAATGGTTTGAAAGTTATGGATATTTTTCAATCAGTATGTCTATCAAGAATTTAGACATAATGTATGTAGAAAATTAATAATAATTACTTATTAAAAATAGACTTAGGCATATATTATATTTTTAGAATCCCACGATATCAAATTTAGATCAAAAAACTTTGTCAACATCAAGGTTGAAGTCAAGGAAAATCTATGAAAATATCCCAACTCATCATTTATATAAAAAAAATAGGTTGGAATTCTCAAGCCTTATTCCATTGATTAATGAACCTTTTGGTCCAAATATTCCTCAAGTCGTTGGTGCTAAAGTAAACTCTTCATGTTCTTTGCATGGTGCAACATCCCCACTCCCACCCAACCTTCTCCCTCCATTGTCACTCCTCCCACTTTTGAGGTGTCTCATTCTATTCCTTCTAGTGTGACTCATTCTCCTTAGATGTCTTATTTTCATGGTATCTCTATCCCTTCTCCTACTAGTGTCCCACCTACCTTCCACACTCAATCTTCTAGTTCCATCCCCTCATCTTTTCCCACTAATTGCATTCCTTCTTCTTATCCTTCTAGCACCATTCCCTTATGTTATGAGCACTAGTGCCATACCATCTTATCTTTCTAATAATGTCACACCTTCCTCTTTTTTCATATAATTCCTAGGTTGTTCAAAGCACAATAGTCCCACTCTTGGGCCCCATGTTGATTTACCATCTAATATGCACAAAAATGTGTCCCACTCTTCTGCCACATGTTGATTTACCATCTAATATGCACAAAAATGTGTCCCACTCTTGGGCCACAAGGAAAAATAGACTAATTTCATTGTAAATGGCATTATCAATGTGTATATGTGTATACCTTAAATAGCCTAAATGTCGTTGCATTTCCCCTCCAAATCACATACATGCATCAATTTTATTGGTTGAAGTTTGTCACTTCAACATAAGTAAGTGCATGGAAATGGAGGGCCAAGAGGGGATCAAAAGTGGCCATTTTTTTCCATAAAACCAATAAAACCAAAACTTTACTAAGTAATTCGAGATGCCTAGACTCAAATTTTAGAAATGAGATAAGAACAAGAATTGTAGCACTTGTTGCAAATCGAGTTTCTAAACTACTAACTGTTTATAAAATGGTTAAGATCAAGGGGGTAAATTGCTGAGTGCACATAGAAGTGGTCCTCTTTTTCTCACATAAATATAGCATAGAATGTTTGGTGTCCAACACCCCCCCATTTTTTATTTCATTAAATATATTTAAAACCTTGTTGGTGGAAAGATAGCCAAGAGTATACAGTACAAGTTATATTTTTTATTGAATAGATTTTTTTAATTATTTTTGAAGTGGGTGCATCATAAAAAATTAATCATTGAGTGTGCACATCACCTAACTTTCACAAGAATAATTGAAAATGTAAAACCTAGTGTAGACAATGAAATGTAGAACAATCATATATAATTTATTTTATATTTGGATAAATAAATGAAAATATATGAGAAAACCACTACATATGTATTTGAGGCATATGAAGACATCATTACAATTAAATATAAATAAATGTCTTACTTTATCCAAACCATAGAAAAAATATATGGTTAGAAAGATAAGAAGTACATTGACATTTTGTTGATGGTTTCATAGATTTTTTTCTAAAATGTGTAGGTTTGATGAGGAAATTTTTTGAACATGCTATGTTATGTGTAGAACACATATTTAGGAGCGTTTAATCCCTAGGGTTGGAAATCCAAGCCCAATGAGAAAAAATTGTAATTTGAATTCTAATGTGCAAAACATACATGTGTTATAACATGAACATGTTATATAATGCACATGTTATATAAAAACACCATAAAAAAACTTCAGCATAACACATACAAGCCATAATATGTATGCATTAGTGCTTGACCACACTTTTAGAAGTGCAAGTTGTTCAAGCTTAAAATACACTTTTAGTGTCCCATCTTTGTTCTCTTACCCACCCCATAATTTTGGGTCAAATAACATCGTGTGTGTGTGTGTGTGTGTAAATATCCCTTAGTTTTAGCTTTATAAAAATATAAATTTTATTATATGTTATTTGAATATTATATTTTACTTTTTCCTACTAGAAATGTAGGTTTGTTATAGAAAATATTGAGATAAATTCAAGACATCAAGAAAAATAGTAAATGATGTCAAAAAATTCTCAAAAAATAATTTTGCACTTCATATCAAAGTTCTTATTTCAATGATTTTTTTTTTCAATTTTGATGTATATGTAAAACTTTATGCATTACAATCAATCAATATGTTTTGATTGAGATAAGTTGGTTTTAAAGGGACCATAAACCCTTTACAACAAGTTTTGAAAGAACCTAAAACCTAATTAACACAAAGGCAAGGATGTGGCTACCAAACAAGCCACCCAACAACAAACAATAGCCAAGCTACCCCCTCGAGCTCACAAAACACACAAAATGAACTACCTACACAATGTCTAACCCAATCCTAACAATCAACACACCCTTATCCCAGGTATAGGATTTCAATACAAATTTGGGAAGACCTTTCTTCCTTCTATGAACAACCATCCAAGTCACATCATTATCTAAATCCTTAGATCAAGGGGAAATGGGAGGGAGATCCTCCTCCATTGCCCCAACCAAAGATGCCTCATGCAATGATGGGGAAAGTCTATTCAAAGAGACTAGATGTAGCATAGAGTTTGTAGAAAAAGTAGGAGTGGGGAACTCACCATTGCCCACTAGAGGGGGAAATGGAACTAATAAAGGATCAGACGAAACCTGATTTACATAAGAAGTCCTAGCAAGGGTCACTAAACTCATCAAAGTTGCACCAATAGTAGATGTTGCCAAGGCCGCATCATGCCCCATCTTTGAGGAAACATGATAAATTCCATCCTCCTAAGACTCATAGACATAAAAAAAGTAACATGTTTAAATTATAATTATCACTCAATATGTTTAAATTATAATTATTATGAATTAAAAATATTTTAGAAAATTTTAGAAAAATATTCCTAATAACAAGAAAGAAGGCAACATGGAATGGGGGTGAATTAGGAGATAATTATGGTAACGATTTGCATGGTCATGAAGCTAATCCATAATGAATGAATTCCTTGGATGGCATAAATATTTTATGTGGGGAACTTGTTTTTGGCTGCCAGTGAGTTGTTTGTTTTACTTTGGTTCTCGGTAATCTTGGAGATTGTAGTGGCCTTTGATCTAGCTATTTATTAATGGTGACTTCCTCAACTCCTCATCAGGGAAAATAGTGTTATTCTAAGCCTCTTAGTCAAGATAAATGTAAGGTACCTACTTTCTCTATCCTAGAGAACAAACATAACCTATGGGTCTCTAATGTGGCCATGGTTGAGGACTTCATTGAATACCTAGAACAAGAAATCAAAAATCTAGAATTAAAACTTTGTGTGTTTAGAATATACGAGTTGGCCAAAGAGTTGGATGGGGAACCTTGTGTGGGGATTCATGAGGCCATGTTAAATCTATTGTAGGATCTTGGTCAAACTCATGGGTGGAAAAATATGTTTGACATGGAACAATCTCTATTTTGTGCCTCCGTGTTCTCAAAGATGACAGGTTCTTATCTCCTTCACGACAATATTGAAGATGTTTTGTAGCAAGGGGTAGTGTACTTCAACTACATTTAGGACAACCTTCATGTTTCCAAATGGCCAAAGGTCTAAAAGTATCTAAACCTGTCAAAGCTATTCCTACTTTTTCTAATTGTTGTGATAACGAGTGTCACATCTCATTTTTGACTTCCAAATCAGACAAATTTTAAATGTTTTAATTTAATTGGTGAAGTATGTGATTATAATTTTTTTGATGTGATGTGTTTGATACAATGACATTTCAATTGAGTGTTCATATGGGTATGACTATTTCATTGCTTTCTAAATATGAATTGTTTTTAATTAGATTTAGTATTGACTTGTGGATTCATTTCTAGAAGGTTACTGGTTAAATGTGATAAAATTGGTTATTCCATTTTTTTATATAATACTTGGTTTTGGATCCACGAACCCAAAAAATACATAGTATCAGTTTTAAGGTTGCTAACTATAACATCCCAACTAGAATATTAGAAAACTCAAACATAATTAAGCAAATAATCATGCCAATTTTTTTAAAAGAGAGAATTATCCAAATCAATATATTAGATTTACAATATCCAAGTACAATATACATATTTCATAAGAAGGCCATGTTGCAAGTATGGGTCTAACTGGTGTTGTCATTGATGTCAACATACTCCTATTGCATTGATGATAAGGATTGGATGAGATGTGTGCTAGGATATGTTGGCCTCATTCTCAATCTGCCAAATTTTAAACTTTTGTGTCAAAATTACTATGTTGAGTCATCCCTAGTCAATAATTATTTTTGAGTGTTAAGTTGTTTTCCAATTTAAAGGAGGAATTTTTCACCTGTTTCAGTTGAAGTGTTGGAAGAGGTTCTATGCAAAAAAATCACAAAAATAATTAAATCTAAATATTTCAAGCATCTCAGAGGAAATCCTCTTATAGGGGTGTTGTCATGTCCATTTTGCCAAATGTGGCAAAGTTTCAGAGCCGTATGCTTCACGGTTTGCGAGATTTTAAAAGTTCAATTTTTCCACGCGTAGATTGCGGAAACAATTAAAATGGAAATTCTGTTGAAATCCAAGAGGAATCCTTTTGTCCATAGCCTTGTATTACCTTCATGAACAACTAGCCAAAATTTCATAAAGATCCGATACTCTAGCCAAAAGTTATGCACTTCTCATCATTTCTCACACTTGCAAGTTAACATAAGTTGGGATTCACTATTACTTTTGGCTAAGTACGCGTCAACTATTACTTTTGGCTAAGTAAGAACATCTACTTTCACTTTTGCCTAAGTTGTCATCCACTTTCAGTTTTGGCTAAGTTGTCCGCAACTTTCGAAAAGGTGAAAAAGGGGATTCACTTTTAGTTTTGGCTAACTTCAAAATAAATTTGCAAAAGGAGAAGTTAGTTATGCTAACTTGTGAATTTGGCTAACTAATTTGAAATAAAGTTATGAAACTTCATCCAACTTCAGAAATTCATCGCAACGGGCATTTTAATGAGTTTTCATTACCCGACTAAAGCAAGCCACTTCTATTCTTGAAGAAAGAACCGCCTATATTCAAGGATCATAACTATCATTCAGTATTATCTTATCAAGACAATAATATGGTAAAGCAAGTGATGATTTCTGCATGTCCGGGCTGAGAAACAAGGTAAGAACATAATAGTTGCAAATATGCCAATTTGGGTTCTCTCAAATGTTTTGCAAGAAAATATTCGCAAGTGAAAAGCCATGCTCCACAATTATTTGTCAACACTTCCTCCCAGCTTCATCCTTGCCTATGCAAATGGAAGAGGGTTTGTTAGATGTATTTGTCACTAAGCTGGCCGTATCTATACCAAAGACCATCGAAATATAATCATTGCAGGTTTTTCAAGATAGTTGGCCGCCATCATTGCATGATATGTATTAAATGGATTTATTGAATCTTTGATATAAAGACATCTATCCCAATGTCCCAAGTAAAGAAAACAACAACGCTACTTATACTGCTTCTATAATATGAGGAAATGTAGAAGTTGGATTTCAACAAATTAAAAGTTCGGAGGGTAGAACATGCAATGTGATCAATGAAGGGAAATGATAAGGATCGATTACGGGCCCAATTTTTTTGGAAAGAATTAGTTTAGTTTGCTTACGCAACTCAAAGGACATATTAAAGAGAAATATATATACATGCAGAGCAGTAGAGTGGAGTAATAATAGTCGCGTGGAATGAGGCATGGCAGCTATAGGGAGAACACCAAGGAAGAAGCAGAGCGCAAGAACCAAATCTTTTTTTTTCAGAGTTCAATACCACATTTCTTGAGCCAAATGCCAAATGGGTCAGATCCCAATGGCCTCAACTTCCTAAACATTCTTCAGCCAAGATTAATCTCATCAACATAGGCCTTGACAAGTATTTACAAACCCCCCCTGCTACCTCTTGATGTTAATCTTCTCAAGCACGTGGTTAGTTTCTTTGATGGAAATGGGATACCCTTTGATAAGAATGGGTATGTTAAGATTGACCCACAAACACTTTCTGTAGTTACTGGCTTGCCTGCCTCTGGGGACTCTGTGGACATGTCTTTGGGGAGGAGAAAGGTTAATAGCCCTGGGGGAAGAGCGAGGGTTGCTTTGGAGATTTGTGACTCTGATAAGGCATATGGAAGCAAAGCTAATCCACCTAAATTGTTTGACAGTCGGGCTCAAAGAAATGCGCTCTCATGGCAATGCAAGATGACGGCACAGACAAAGCACGAAACTTGTTTGACACAATGCCTCAAAGAAATGTCGTCTCTTGGACTGCAATGATTGCAGGATATGTACAGAACGGGCTAGTTGAAAAGCCTTGGAAACTTTTAAGCAAATGCAATCAGCAGGTGTAAAGCAAGACTCCGCAACCTTCATTAACATTCTCCCAGTTTGTGCCAAAATGGGAGCTTTGAAAGAGAGTATGGACGTCCATCAAAGCATACATCGATGCAAATTTTGTGAGCATTAACAAAGCATAGGAACTGTTTGACCATTAAAATGGATGATATTTAAATTAGAGTGAGAGAAATGCAATGTCACAAACTCAGATGATTGCAGGATTTTCACAAAATGGGTTTGGACTGCAATAATTACAGGGGTTTGAACATCCACCAAAGTATAATTTGAAGTCAATTTCTATTAGAGCTGTGGTTGCAAATGCCTTGGTAGACTTGTATGCATAATGTGGAGGGCATTTGATCACCTAAAGACCATCGGAGCAACATGAATGATGGTTTCATTTCTTATTCTTCCTTTTCTATTCTTGGAGTCTTTATATGTACTGGGTTAGAATAGCATTGTATCCTTTCAGTATGGATGAAATTCAACATAATGACTACAATATGAATTGTTGTGCAAGGTTTTTGTGCAAAATGGCAATAGGGTCATCATTTGGAGTAAATAGCATATGGCAGAAGAAAATGACACCATTATCACAAATGCTTCTTCCTGCACCGAACGTAACAAGGATAGTCAGACACTATTGGTAGGGGAGAATCATTTTGGCAGCCTGTTGTTCAAACTTTTGACATGATTCGAAGGGGCCTCAATCAACTCATATATATATGGATTCTATGATGAGTGAATCAATGAAGACCAAGTGGAGCAATTGCTTGCTTCGATGTTTTATTAATCAGTGGATGACTCAATATCATCTTAGTCAATGTATTTGGACTTGCTACTGGCATCATTACATCAGCTCTGATCCTTGCTCCATGATATACTATCCCTGAGGTACATTCTATTTTCAGATTGCCATGATCAAGAGATCAAGAGAATGTATTATAGAACAAAGTTCATGATAAGAAGCAAGAAAGGAAATCATATATGCAAAAATGTGTGAATCATTTAATATGCAAGCTTGTCATGTAAGTGAAAAAAAAATACACATCAAGGACTTTTTCAGCTCTACTTCTCACTGGAGAACAACTAAGAGAGAGAATATCCTTTGAAATTGATAAGAAATTTACAGAGTGAAGAGGACTTATGGGCACATTGCAACAATTAAGCTTTTTCATTCTCATGGTATACCTCAGAATTATTTGTATTTCAATGGAGAAGATCAAGATGGAGAATATCTTAGTGAAATCCACAACCCAAAGCTTGCAAGTTTAATATACCTTTTTGTAAAAGTGACTTATGTCACTTATTGTAATTCACAAATTACAAAATAGGTTTTATTTCTAGAAAAGTTGAGCAAAAACTAACTAGAATAAAACTTATTTTTATTATTGTATTTCAAAAAGGGTAGTTAGAAAGTAGTTACAAGTTGGTTACTAGGTGGTTATGGGAAAAAGCCTATAAATATGAGGCTATTTGAAATGTAAAAAAAAGGCAAAAGGGGGGGGACTCTTTAGAGAGAACTTTTGCAGGGGGAACTTATGAATAAACTTCTTGGAACATTTTTGGTTCTACACATTGTATAGTCTACTTTTTGAATTGTATAATTTTGAAAAGATAATGAAGAATACATTTTCAGTTCGTATGTTCT
The DNA here is from genome assembly GCA_027924645.1 of Cunninghamia lanceolata. Lineage (NCBI taxonomy): Eukaryota > Viridiplantae > Streptophyta > Pinopsida > Cupressales > Cupressaceae > Cunninghamia > Cunninghamia lanceolata. The sequence goes on along the minus strand of BSBN01001807.1, from coordinate 16,189,311 downwards.
TGATGTATTTCTGAGTTATGATTACTAGTTTCTCGTATGTCAAATTGGTGATCTTTCTATGTATTTGTGTGAATCAAAGTTATCCATTAAAGCATGCAATTGGAGTGATAAAGCACAATCATGTCTCGGTATCCTAATTTGAAAGTGTTTAGATAAATTATCTCTTCATATGTTGAGATTTGCCATCTTTCTTCATCGTTGTTGCATATATGTCATGAGATCCATCATAGGGTTTAGGAAAGTGGTTTCTAGCTTTGTGGTGAAACCCCCTTGTACTTTTCAATAAGATTGTGAAACTCCTGTTGGTTTTCGTACGTCTACCACAAGGGTTTCTACATGCCCATTTCTCCTATTATTTTCTTTTTCTTCCTTTTTGTACTTTCAAGATAAAAGTACACAAAAACCACAAATACCCCTATCATACGAGGGAGCTGCCCCTCTCAAATGCAAAGGAAATTTGTTAGTCCAGTAACAACTTCTCCAACTGTTGGGACTATTTAGTCACTGCTCTAAGGGCAACGGGTCAATTTCAAAGGTTACTTCACGGTGACAAATCTGTTTACCAACAGGATATTGAGAAAATTATTCCTAATCAAGAACAAAGAAGAACAGTGAAGACAGTAAGCTAAAGATCCTAGCTAAGATGAAGATCAGAGGATGTGCATCAAAGGGTTTGTAGATATGTGTCTTAAGGTGATCCAGTAAAGATTTCAGAGGTTCGCATGAAGATATGAAGAAGTTATGACCGCTTAAGTAAAACCGGTTCTGGCAGGTGTTCAGAGGTGACAGAGTGACACAGATAGGTCCGGTGAGATCCAGAAAAGAAATATCTTACTATGTAGATTTGGTGGACTATTTAATAGGCCAATATGAATTGAGTTATGAATTGACAACTCATTTGGATCGTGGTCTGGAGGTCTGCCAGTATCTATTCCTTTATGACAGTGATGACAGACTATGTTCTTGAGGTTCCAAATGAAGGAGAGAAGGATTTCAGTAAGCAAATGTAGTATGGATGTTCTTGATGATTCAGGAAAGCCTGTGGATGTCTTTGGATTATGTCCAGCTCATGTTGGAGATCCACATTAAAGTTTGAGCTTGCAATTGAAGAATAACCTCCGAATGATGGTGTTCTTTTCAAGACAAACCGACCGGATGAGTTACACATCCTACAGATGATCTTGAAGATGTTATGTGAAGATTGGAGTGTTCCTAGAAGAAGATTGAAGTCTCATATCTGTGTAGTTGATAGTGTGTTGATCCGCATGAAGTCTTTTGTAATAAGTCATGTTTTTATGTACTTGCTCTATAATGTATGCCGACTTGGATGATAATTCCTAAGTCGATGTCTTGTATAAATAAGGAGTTGTAAAGTCATTTCAAAGTGTGTCTTGTGGGATAAGAGTGCGGTAGAGAGAAGAAGAGCGAAAGGCAAAGCAAAAGTATTTGGCTTAATGGAACTGACTCAAGCATGATGAAGATGCTATTCTCCAGTTCAAGTATGTGATACTTATTATTCTGTAGACAGTGTGTCTCTTGTAGGTAGTGAGCCTCTTGTGAGCAGTGTGCTTAGGCACTGAGCCCTAATTGGCATGTACCATTTTGTTCTTTCTATTCTTCTAACAGAGAATACAATCTTGGGTTAATCACCCCATGGTTTTTCCCTTAACCGGGTTTTCCACGTCAAAATCTTGGTGTCTTATGTGTGTGATATGTTTCTGCTCTTGATTTAATGCATTATGTTTCCATGATTGATTTATTGTTATGCAACTGAATTACAAAGTGGATCCAAGTATTTAATTGAAGAAAGTTTTGGACAACTGATTCACCCCCCCTCTCAGTTGTCTGTCCTGAATCCAACAATTAGTATCAGAGCTAAGTTCCTCTAAAAGAGCTTAACCACTTGAGGACATCCAAAATGTCGTCCTACAAGAAGGATAGTCCAAGGTTTGATGGAACAAATTTTACTCTTTGGAAAAGTCGTATGCAATGTCACTTGCAATGTATGGGAACACAGTATTGGACCATGGCCTCAAAGAAGTATACTCCTCCACAGGGTGGGCCAAAATCAGTAGATGAAATTGCAGATGCTGAAAACAATCTGTGGACTAAAGAAGCTCTTTTAAGTGCCTTGTCTGACTCAGAGTTGACAAATGTTGTTGACCTACAAATTGCTTTTAAGATTTGGGTAAAACTAGAACTTCTGCATGAAGGAGACAAGTATGTTAAATGTGCCAAGCTACAAAGTCTGAAAGGAAAATTCAAAAATCTAAAGATGAGAGAAGATGAAAATATTACTACATTTATGCCAAGAGTAAATGATCTTGTTTGTGGCATTAGATGTGCTGGTCGAGTTCCCTTCCTGATTCTTACAAATACAAGGTTGCTGCTATTGAGGAATTCAGATCTATTTTAGGTATCACAAGAGATCAATTGGTGGGTAAATTGGCTGCATTTGAATTGACTGAGTTTGGAGATGCCCCCCCAAGACTAAATCTGCATTCAAGGCTAGTGCTTCTGTTAAAGGAAAACAAAAGTTTGATCTGGGAGAGAACTCTTCAAAGAAACTGTCATGGTATGAGAAAGCAAGAAAAGACCTGGAAGAAGATGACGCAGAAACTTCTCAACTTGAAGCTCTCATTGCTAAAAGGTTGCCAAGAGGATCTGGTAAGTATGAAGGGAAATTGTCTTTTAAATGTTTTAACTGCAATAAGATTGGTCATTTTGCCTCAAGGTGTCCAGAAAGATTTTCAAGGCCAAATCCTAACATATCAAGGTTCCAGAAGAATTATTACTATGTTCATGAAGATGATGATAATGAAGGAGTAACAGATGATGAATCAGAGACAGGAAACAAATCTGGAAGTGACTGGGTGTTTATTGTCATCAAAGAAGAAGATACAATGCCCTCTGAATCTGTCAATCATAAAAGTGTAGAAAGAGCTCTGGCTACCCAAGTTGAGGTAAAGGATGATTGGGTCATTGACAGTGGATGCTTTCACCATATGATAGGTGACAAAAATAAATTCATAGATTTGGAAAGTTATGAAGGAGGAGTGGTAAAATTTGGTGATAATTCTACTAGTAGAATCAAGGGTAGAGGAACTATTTCTTTTGATGGAAAGAACAAAACCAGTAATGTACTATATGTTCAAGGCCTAAAGCACAATATTCTCAATGTTGGACAATTGGTGGACAAAGGCTATGATCTCTGATTCAAAAATGGAAAATGCAAGATCTTTGAAAGTTTCGAAACAGAGATTGCATCTGGTACTCAAACTAAAGGTAACATCTTCCACTTGGTTGGTACTGTAAAAGTTGCTTATTGTTTCAAATTGATCAGAGTTGGTTGTGGCATAGGAGAATGTGTCAAGTGAATTTTGATAATATCATCAAGATAAGCAACACTTAGGCTGTAAGAGATCTTCCAAGATTTGTAAAACCTACCAATAGTTTGTGCAAGGAATGTCATTTGGGTAAAAAAAGCAGAGTCTCATTCAAAAGAAAGGAACAATCCTCTACTGGATTATTGGATCTAGTTCATACTAATTTATGTGGTCCGGCAAGAATCAGAAGTGTACAAGGTGATAGATACTTCATGCTATTGATTGATGACTACTCCCAAATGATATGGGTGACTTTTTTGAAAGAGAAATCAAAAGCTCTTAAGAAATTCAAAATATTCAAAGCTATGGTAGAGAATGAAACTGGATTAAAATTAAAATGTCTGAGGTCTGATAGAGGTGGAGAATTCACATCTGGTGAGTTCATAGAATTCTGTGAGAAACATGGAATAAAAAGACAGTTGTCTGCTCCTAGGACTCCACAGCAAAATGGAGTAGTGGAGAGAAAGAACCAGACCATCCAGGAAGCATCTAGAACCATGATGATGGAAGCAAATATTCCTCAGATCTATTGGAGAGAAGTTGTAAGCACTGCAGTATATACTCTCAATCGAGTACAAATCAGAAGCAATACCGATAAGACTCCTTATGGACTTTGGTTTGGGATCACTCCCACTGTGAGATATTTTAGAGTTTTTGGTAGAAAATGTTACATTAAGAGAGATGAAGATCTAGGAAAATTTGATGCTAGAAGTGATGAAGGAATTTTCTTGGGTTATTCTACTCAAAGCAAAGCATACCGGTGTTATAACAAGAGATTGAGGAAGATTATAGAAAGTACAAATGTGAAGGTTGATGAAGGGATTGAAATACCCTCAAGGTTTTATGAATGTGATGAAGATGATCATAATGATGTTTTGATCCAAGGAGTCCAAGCTCCCTCTGAAATTTAGATTCAGATTGATTTGGTAAATCAAGAAGAAGAGATAAGTTTGAATGAACCTATTCAAGATTCAGAAGTGCAAGAAACTTCCAAAGTTCCCAGGTATGTAAGACTAAATCACTCTGAAGATTAGATTACAGGTGATAAAAGCAAAGGTGTACAAACAAGAAGAAGGATTGCTCAAAATTTAGAAGAGTATTGTCTGATTTCAAAGATTAAACCTAAGACAGTGAATGAAGCTTGCAACGATGAAGAACTGATGCAAATTGAGAAAAATCACACTTGGAATCTTGTTCCCAGACCTAAAAACAAGAATGTGATTGGAACCAAATGGATCTTCTGGAGCAAACTGAATGAAGACGGTGAAGTAGTCAGAAACAAAGCCAGATTGGTCTGCAAGGGTTACTCCCAAGTAGAAGGAGTTGATTTTGAAGAAACTTTTGCTCTAGTGGAAAGAATTGAAGTAGTTAGATTATTTCTTGCTTTTTCTACCTTCAAAGATTTCAATGTATATCAGATGGATGTCAAATCTACCTTTTTGAATGGTGACTTGGAAGAAGAAGTATACATTGAGCAATCGGATGGATTTCAATTGTCTAATCATGGTGATATGGTCTACAAGTTGAAGAAAGCACTGTATGGACTGAAGCAAGCCCCAAGAGCTTGGTATGAAAGATTAGATAAGCATCTTCTGAAGATTGGTTTCAACAAAGGTACTGCTGACAATAATTTGTATTTCAAAATTGATCATGAAAATATCTTGATTGTTGAGGTGTTTGTTGATGATATCATTTTTGGAGGAAGAAATAGTATGTGCAAAACCTTTGCAAATCAAATGAAAAGTGAATTTGAGATGTCCATGTTCAGGGAAATGAATTTCTTCTTGGGTCTGCAAATTACTCAAACAAAGAAAGGAATCTTCATTTCTCAGACCAAATATGTGAAAGAATTTTTAAATAAATTTGGGATGGAAGACTCAAAACCAATGAATACTCCCATGGCAACTGGATGCAAATTGATCAAAGATGATGACTCTCCTAAGACTGATCAGAAAAGGTATAGATCAATGATTGGAGGATTATTGTATCTCACTCAAACTAGACCTGACATTGTGAATGTTGTTGGTCTTGTTGCTAGATTCCAAGCTGATCCTAGAGAATCTCATGTCAGGGCAATCAAAAGAATTTTTAGATATTTGAAAGGGACAGTTGAGTATGGGTTGTGGTATCCTAGAGATCATAATTTCTCTCTTCATGCATATACTAATGTGGATTGGGTAGGAGATGTGGATGACTGGAAGAGTACCAGTGGTGGAACATTCTTTTTGGGGAAGAGATTGGTTTCTTGGCTGAGCAAGAAATAAGAGGCAATATCTCTATCCACTATAGAATCAGAATATATTGCAACAATAGGTAGTTGCACTCAAGTTTTGTGGATGAAACAAATGTTAAGAGACATGAGAGTAGAGTATGAGGAGCCTATCACAATCTTCTGTGATAATTCAAGTGCAATAAATATATCTAAGAATCTAGTGTCGCATTCAAAGACTAAACATATATCCATCAAGTTTCACTTTTTGAGAGAGCAAGTGAACAAGAATGAAGTTGGATTGGAGTTTGTGCCCTCCAAGGATCAGATTGTAGATATCTTCACCAAACCTCTACCAAAGGACTCTTTTGAGTATCTCAGGGAGAAGTTAGGGTTATTACCCCTCTGGTGATGAACTAAGATGCACAGATGTGCATCAGTCTGGTGGATATCATAGTCATATCTTGTGGTCTGGATTAATGATGGGGAGCTACTACTCAGGGGGAGCAGCTGGTATGATTCTGAAGTGGTGGGGTTGCAAGTATGTGCCCTTTGCCATTGATGTCAAAGGGGGAGAAAAGACATGTGAAAAATAAGTGGTTGTTGATCAAAGGGGGAGCAAGAAAGGAAGAGAAGTTGTGACAGTGAGGAGAAGTTCTTGAGAAGGAAAGGAAGAGAAGTGGTGACAGTGAGGAGAAGTTCTTGTCTTGATGATTAAAATAGTTTTTCACATCATATGTTTCCATCAATGACAAAGGGGGAGATTGTTGCAAGTATGGGTCTAACCGGTGTTGTCATTGATGTCAATACTCTTTTTGCATTGATGATAAGGATTGGATGAGCTGTGTGCTGAGGATATTGAGAAAATTAGTCCTAATCAGGAACAAAGAGGAACAGTGAAGACAGTAAGCTAAAGATCCTAGCTAAGATGAAGATCAGAGGATGCGCATCAAATGGTTTGTAGATATGTGTCTTAAGGTGATCCAATAAAGATTTCAGAGGTCCGCATGAAGATATGAAGAAGTTATGACCGCTTAAGTAAAACTGGTTCTAGCAGGTGTTCAGAGGTGACAAAGTGACACAGATAGGTCCGGTGAGATCTGAAAAAGAAATATCTTACTATACGGATTTGGTGGACTATTTAATAGGCCAATATGAATTGACGGCTCATTTGGATCGTGGTTTGGAGGTCTGCAAACATCTATTCCTTTATGACAATGATGACAGAATGTGTTCTTGAGGTTCCAGATGAAGGAGAGAAGGATTTCAGTAAGCAAATGTAGTATGGATGTTCTGGATGATTCAGGCAAGACTGTGGATGTCTTTGGATTGTGTCTAGCTCGTGTTGGGGATGCACATCAAAGTTTGAGCTCGTGATTGAAGAATAACCTCCGGATGATGGTGTTCTTTTCAAGACAAACCGACCGGATGAGTTACACATCCTACGGATGATCTTGAAGATGTTATGTGAAGATTGGCGTGTTCCTAGAAGAAGATTGAAGTCTCAGATCTGTGTGGCCAACAGTGTGTTGATCCACATGAAGTCTTTTGTAATAAGTCATGTTGTTTTTATGTACTTGCTCTGTAATGTATGCCGACTTGGATGATAATTCCTAAGTCAATGTCTTGTATAAATAAGGAGTTGTAAAGTCATTTCAAAGTGTGTCTTGTGGGATGAGAGTGTGGTAGAGAGAAGAAGAGCGAAAGGCAAAGCAAAAGTATTGGGCAATGGAACTGACTCAAGCATGGTGAATATGCTATTCTCCAATTCAAGTATGTGATACTTATTATTCTGTAGACAGTGTGTCTCTTGTAGGTAGTGAGCCTCTTGTGATCAATGTGCTCAGGCAATGAGCCTTAATTGGCATGTGCCATTTTGTTCTTTCTATTCTTCTAACAAAGAATACAATCTTGGGTTAATCACCCCGTGGTTTTTTCCTTAACCGGTTTTTCCACGTCAAAATCTTGGTGTCTTATGTGTTGATATGTTTCTACTCTTGATTTAATGCATTATGTTTCCATGATTGATTTATTGTTATGCTACTGAATTACAAAGTGGATCCAAGTGTTTAATTGAAGAAAGTTTTGGACAACTGATTCACCCCCCCTCTCAGTTCTCTGTCCTAAATCCAACAGGCCACTTCATATGTGACTTACAAATTACACATAATACAAGCGATCGTATTTCTTACGACTTTCAATTTTTATCAATATCATTTACAAAATAATTAATGTATTCTTGTTGACAAGTCTTCAACAGTCAACTACAAGAGAGATAGCATCACCCTAGTGCTTTTCCTCTAGCCACAGACTGGCAGTCCCCCACACACCTTCCTTCCTAGAAGTGGCCCTTCCCTTCTTGAGGGTATTAGATAATGAGAATCAACTGATTCCATATGCCACCTGAGAACTAGTGATGTGTCCTAGCTAATGTCAATCAGGTTCACAACTCTAGTCTAGCTCTAGCTATATATGACCCATTCTGATTATTCAACTATTTGGTACACCATGAATCAATAATGCAAGCAGTGACTTTTGTATTACTTTGGCCAATTTTTCATATATATACTTAGTCGTATGTTCACTCACTCTTTTCTTGACTTGGAGAAAACATTCTTATTAGTCATTATAACCTTGTATATATAACTCTCTTGGTTTTTCTTATACCACATTAGTCTTTGAGATTTATACCCTTATCTGTTGGTTAATCTTGACAAGTCTAGGGGTAAATTTAGATAACTAGTATAAACATACTTTGATTCCCTCTTTTCAATTCTTGCAATCATGGGTCTATGGCATCATGTTATCTACTCAATGGCTTGTTTACTTAGCCTCATACTCAATATTAATCTTTTACATAAATAAAGCTAAAATTCTAAACATATAGATTTAACAATTTAAGACTCTATCTGTCTTAACAAACATTTGACCCATAATCTATCGATAATTTACCGTAACTTTGTAACCATAAGGGTTAAATACTCCACTTTATATATCAAGAGAGAACTTCCAAAATATAATAATAGTCTATGACTTTGTCTCAAATACTAGCTTTTTAAGCTTCCCCAAAACACTCTTAACCTTCTTACTCTACCACTAATAAGAAAGGTATACTTTTAGGAATGACTTCCTCTTGGGTTCTTCTTTAAAACTATTATCATCCTATAACAAAATGCTAAGTCTAAGCTTAGTTTTAAATAACAATCGGTCTTATAAAACTTGGCCTATATTTATATATTCCACCATCAACCTCCAAATGGTGTCACATTCAGCCTAAATATATGGCACAGTCGACTTGAGTTTATTATCTCAGTTGGCCTCTAAAAAATATCATTGTCGGCCTCATATATATTATCTCCATTAGCCTTCTATGGTTTATTGTCAGCCTCATAAATTATCTCCATTGGCCTTCTATGGTTTACTGTTGGCATCATATATAATTTCACAGTTCTTGGCTGAATTATCTATATCACATTCTACTTAAAGGCTTAGTCAATCAATTTTAAAATCATAAGCCTTCATCCTTGATACTACACAATCGGCCTCTAAACATTGCATATGGCCACATAACTAATACAATCATCCTCTAAACATTGAATACAACCATATGACTAATACAGTCGGCCTCTATACATTGGATATGACCTCATCACTAATACAATCAGCCTCTATACATTGGCTACGGCCTCATGACTAATGCAGTCGGCCTCTATACAGTAGATACATAAATATAAATACTAGAATGTGCATATCAACTGATTCATTCAACTCTATCCCAAATAGAATACTATAAATATAGATATAGTTTTGATCCTCATTCAAGGGTAATCATCTACAACATTCTCTATATAGTCTATTGTAATGAATGTAAAGCACTTTTAAGATATAAATCTTATCTCATTCAATAGTTTACGTTGAACTCACCTGTTGTAAGCCACAAGCAGTGTGCCCATAAAACTTGCTTCTTCCAATGTTCTCTATTCTACTCACTTCCCTCGAGCCTTTCCACTGTCTATCCCCCTCCTCTTGCTCTCTCTATGCATAACACTTGCTACCTTATTTCTTAAGCCACCCTCTAAGTTATGGGCGCATCCCCCTTTTAAGTTCCACTACGTAGCTTACTTTATACATGCTTGCGGTCTCTCAACATGCAGAAGATAGTGGAGAGTGTGGAGAGTATGGAGCTATTTCTCTTCTCCCCACTCCCACACATCTAGGGAGTTTGCATAGAAGAAGGAGAAGCCAAATTTTACCTTACCTAAAAGTAATTATTAACTATAACAATAAAATTAATAATAATTATTATACTAATAATAATATTAATAACTTTGTAAATAGACATAATATACTTATATTATAGATGTTGATATTGTGTACTTCAAACACTAAATGTGTTCATCTGAAGCACAGTTATTGACAGAAAATTCTCACAAACTGACTAAGATACTGACAACAAAATTAAACATGTTTAGTCGACTTACTCATGTCGAGTTGTCATCCAATGACATACACCAGGCTTCTATTAGATGACAAAAGTAATTAACCTTTGACTCAATGATGATGTATCTGACAAGCACTAACATAAACTCTCTACTAACTATATGTGTGTGTGTGTTTCCATATTGCATAAGGATCATTGCATTCTCATGATCTGGCATTCTCTCCATGGTGATAAGCTATCTCCTCTCATCGGAGGAAAAACAACATTGTTCTTGCATCCACCTCAGTTACAGGATGGTAGTTAGTCCATTCAACATTTTAATCACATGTTAAATAATGGCGTCATAAACAATTATTTCTTGCATACAAATTAATATAAATCAAATGCATTTCACATCATTACTATGATCATAATATTTTCTTTAACTAACTATCTGTCTCTTAAAAATAATTAAAAATAAACACATTAGTTTAAAAATGGGGTGACATATCTCCCCCTTAAAGATCATCATCCTTGATGATTATGTCCAATCCAAAATAAACACTTCAAACATGTTCTAATACATCATGTTATTTAAAAAGATGTGGAAACTTTTGATAGATATCATCATAATCTTCCCAGGTAGCATTTTCCTCCGAATAATGGTTCCACTAGACCTTGCACTAGATAACCTCTCTATTATGTAGGCAGAGCTTGCGTACCTTGAGCACTTTGAGAGGCTCAATCATGACCACTCTTGGGTCCCGTACTTGTAGAGCATTCCAATCCAATATATGATTAGATCCTGATATGTATTTCTTCAAATATGAGACATGGAAAACATCAGGAATTCTAGCAAGGGGTGGTGGTAGAGCTATCTTCTAAACAATCGGATTAACCATTTCTAGGAATTCAAATGGTCCAACATATCTAGTGATAGTTTGGAAGACCTTCCAAACTTAATTGGGCTCTTATGTGGTTTGACTCTTAAGAGAACTTTATCTCCTACTAAGAATTGTCGAGGTATTCGCTTGGCATCAACATAACTTTTTGTCTATCATTTGCTTCTGCCAATCTTTCCCTGATCCGATCTACTATGCAAATCGAGAGGACTCATCAACCAACATAGCCATCCATACTGCATATCAAATGGTGGTTGAGAGAAAAGATTGTGATTTGTGTGAGGTCTTCCATGAGTAGATGATGGAAAACCTACAAAAGACCTAGAATGCACAGTGCCAATTCTGGTATAGCACTCTCATTATATGCTTAACATTTTACTTTATGAATGCACTGTGATCTTTCTCCACAAAATTTTGGCAAACACATATATCGGTAGCAGCACAAATAAAATATCACATCCAGCAATATAAGGGCACACCAACATATACGACGACATATTGGGGGTTTTTCAAAGCCCTGCACTAGCAAATGTAAAATAGGGAAAGAATATCACATGAAATGGTGAAAAAATATGCAAAAGATATATTTTTTTTGGTGGACAAGGATTTCACACTAATGGAGGCAGTAGAACCTAAGGTTTCTTGGATCCCTAAGCCACCCTACGAAGTAAGCAATGAACTCATAGAATCATATACTTAGAACATCGTCAAACAACCCAAGGACTATAACATAGAAAGCTTTGGGACTTATTAGGAGTTTATGGAGAAATAGCATAAGAAGAATGCGGAAGAATTAGAGAAAAATAAGGAGAAATTACGTGAGAAACACCAAAAATGAGTATAACTACACCACAAGTGCAGAGATCAGAGAGATTTAATTTAGGGACCATGGGATCATAGGCTATAGTAGAACAAGGAGCATCCTCACAAGCAACATCTGTATATATTCCACAACCTCCACAAACAAACCCCTCTATAGAAGAGGTATCAAAAATACTAAGTTGCAAATGAGTGCAGAGAAGAATAAAAAGTTAGTTGTAACATCCACATTCATTTAACATAGTAAAACTAGAAGATTTACCATAAAGTAACTCAACAAGGTAAAAATGAGATAGAGAAAATTTTTCTTTTAATAAATCAAATAATCGAGTAGCTACAATTACAATATTTCTTTTAACAAATTACAATATACCCATATTGTCTTTTCATTTACAATGTTTACAAATGTAAAACCATTACATATACAAATTTGGAATAAATACTGCATCTAAATATCTGACATCCTTATCACAAGTCCTGGCATGTTTCCTACTTGGAGAGAGAGCATCTTTCCAGTGATTAACCTCCAACCACAGACTGGCGGTCTCCCACACATCTTCCACATAGGAAGTGGCCCTACCCTTCATGAGGAATATAGACCTTAAGTGACCAGTGGTAATTTAACTTTCCTGAGTACATAGTGTTGTATTCTACTTAACTCCATCAACCATACATCCCTAGATACCCTCTACCTAAGTATGATTTCCGATAGGCTGAGCAATCTGAATACAGTGAACCGACAATGCATGCAAAAAACAAATGCATTACTTTGGCCAAAGTTTTTAATATTAATATCGTTCATAATGAATGTAGTCGATGTGTTCACCCACCCCTACTTGACTTGGATATTGTCATACTCTCACAGTTTAAACTCTTACTTAACTTAGTCATGAATTAGTTTAATCCATGAGTCATAATAATAATACTTTTAGACTTAAATAAGACTATACGACATAACTATTCCATTGGTTGGTTATCGACTCTAGGGTTACCCTACTATCCTTTTAATATGATATTACAATAAAACATATCTTTTATCTAGGAGTTCTAGAAATGCCAATAACCCTTGATTAACTCAACCAAGGTTAAGAATACTATACTTCTTAAATAGATATTGTCTCCTATACAAAGGAATGTAGAATAACTTTGATAATGATTTTAAACAAAACTTACCTTAAGTATAAATATCCTTACAAGGTCATTTTCCCTAGTATACTTAGCCTATTCACTTGTGTTGGATCTCTTCATAAACAACAAAGACAAATAGTTTTAAATGGATCTCTCATAATAACCTTATTCCTTTTTCCTTAGTAACTCTAAGTTACTATCTTTAGTTATGACATAAAAGTTTACTAACAATTCTAATGATTCTAACTCTCTTGGAAGATAATCACTATTTGTGATGCATGTATAAACTATATACAATACAATCTATATAAACAACATAACCTCACTACTATACATTCCAAGTAGAGAATACGAAAATAAGGTTCATTCATTCGAGAGCCTAACGTTTAGTGATCTCACAATCATTCAAATGACACATTATAAACTTATTCGATTAGAGATATATTTCAAAGATAATAACAAGTATGACAATCTCTTACTTAAAATGATCTCTTATCCTCCATTCAATGCATTAAATTGATTATAGAACTATAACCAAAATAGCAAATGGTCGATGTACCATACTGTAACATACTACTCACTTGATTTGCCAAGAATCAACCATACGATTTACATTCATTGCCCTTATCGCTCACGGAAATAGATCAACTTAGTTTACCTAGAACATTAACTGCATTTTCCTATTGTTGATACAGTACTGTTTCTAACTGTTACACCACAAATACAGAAGGTTTACCTTACTAGCAAACTCTTATAATCACCTATGATACAACAATGTTCAAACTAATAGATCTATTCGAATAACTCATGATTTGCATAAATTGAGAAATACCTAACAGTAGACAAACTTCAGTTGGCTGAGATATGCAAATTAGACATAGGGTCAACACCACAAAACTATGTATTCTCTCTCTAAGTTTCTCTGCCTACCTTCAATCCTTACTGCCACCCCTCTATTCTCTACAGATTCTTAACTTTCCCTTCTCCCACTCAACTGAGTCGTTACTCATCATATCCCTCAGGCATGACTCCTTGAGAGTTGCCTTCATTTTCTCTTAATAGAAATTCGGTTGCAAAATTAAAGACCTCATAACAGTCATCGGTGACTCAGTCATAAACTAAATTTGATTTTTAATCAAAAATCCACATGGCAATTGTTGAAGGCCACCAATTGGTTTAATCAGTTGGGCTATTCAAAACACAGCCGTCCTTATTAGGATGAGGCCGACACTCAAAGAAATATATAACACTGATCTTTTAATGATCATTACATGTGGTTTGATCCACTATTACATGTGGTTCGATCCACTACTAACAATTATAAAGGCTCTACTATATTTTAGCTTACGGTTTCCCTCCATACCATCGACTCATTAAGAGGTATTATCCTCTTACGATGCTAAGGCATCTATATGTATATATTGATTACATCAATAATAATTATATTGATTACATCAATTATAAACCTCATATCTTCACCTATTTCATTAGGTAGATACAATTTATTCATTAATAAGATATTATTAAACCATGGAATACAGATATCATGATTGGGTTGAGCTTGTCTCCCCATCATAATCCGTCGACAAATATCACATAATAATAACTTTGACAAAAATGTCTTAACATTTATGAATCGTTATAACACGTCAAATATCTTAATAATAGTATTAAGATAATCATTTTACGACAATAACATCATAATATTTACATTGATCTTAAATAGTTATAAATCAAACTCAAACGACGTCGTTAACATTATTAACAACTAAGACGACTTAATACGACTTAGCAAGTTTTGAAAACAATATCGACTACCTGTCGATTTGGTTCAGAAATAAATTGACAAGACAAAGCTTACCTCTTATGACACCACAGTTCACATTTCCGTTAAACACTTTATACTCATTTTGGCAAATAAATCACTCGTAACCCGAGGTCTATATCTCTCTCCTGGAAAGATACTCTCTCTCTCTTTTCTCCGAGAGTCATCTAATAACCTATAATCCTGTTTCACTTGTCATCAAACAATATGTGATCAGTGCATCATTATTCAATTAATTCGACTAATAAATCAAATCTCATAATACAAATATTAAATCGATAATAACATAATCATTTCTATGATTTCAATAAATGACATTTAATATAATCCATGTTTTTCCTTGTCATCAATCTAAACATCATAATAAATTTACTTATGTCCACGTAAAAAGTAAAAGTATAGCAAGACAAAAATTGGGGATGTAACCTCAGCAAGACAAAAGCAAGGGGTTAAGAGAAATATAATACAAGAAGCAGGGGAAGAAATAGAGGAGTAAGTACAAGAAATAAAAAAACCACCGCACAAGAGATCAACAAGAAGTAGCAAACAATCAACATTGCAAATAGAGGAGATAGATGTATTAGAAGAGCCTGAGGAGGAAACAATTATAGATGTTGACATCTTAACAACAACCATAAACAACAATAAGGGAATACTCAAGAAGACTGCCAAAATGTATGATAAGGTGGATCTAGAAAATAAAGTAGTCATTGAGAGAGCAATGATAAGACATATAAGGATGTCTGAGGACACATTAGAAAATATCATTGAAACTTTTTTTATCAACTAGCCACCACAATAAGGAAGAAAAGAGAAAAAGTAATGGAGCTAGAGGAAGAAATAAGAAAACAAGCCTTACAAGAAGTGGACCCAAGTCTTTCCACTGAATAGAAAGAAAAATTAATGCAACTACAGGCAAAGGAGTTAAGGACTAAACAAAGGGTAGATATACTAATGGGCTTAATTGAGGAGGCAAAAGGAAAAATCCAAAAAGAAATAGCTACTGTCACAAGGCAAGCTTATCAAACACTAATGAAAGAAGAAAAGAAGAGTCAGCACAAAAAGGAAACACCTTCCAAAGGTAGCTCACCACATAGCCATCAGGTTGAGGGACCACAACAACAACCACCATCTCCGCCAAGGGCCTCTTCTTCCACCGCAACTTCACCTATGCAGTCCATTAAGGACTTTTTGGCACAACAAAAGCAAATATAGCCAATAGCTACACCACAATTGTTGCAATTACCCCTAATAGGGTCATAGGTGAACTTGAGCAATATCTCTCCAATTCAAAAATTTCAACTAGTCGATATTTTCCATAGCACAGCTAGAGAGGAAATTTTGAAACAATATGTGGAAAGCACAAAATAGTTGGAGGCAGCTATAGCTCCAATCCAAAGAAAAATTCCATAGTTACAAAAGGACACATCATTACCACTACCATAGCAGATCAAACAATTACTGGATGGGGTTAAAATAGAAATGCACAACCAGACCACAAACATTAGAAATCAAGTCATAGCAGAGATGAATAAGAATAGAATGGATGAGGCCAAGAAGAAATGTGCCACAACAAACACACACACACAAATAGAATCACATATTAGAATACAACAATAGACAATAACTAATATCAAAACACTATATCATTTTTGTCTCCAATGGCATACATCAACCAAAGGTCTGAAGAACCAAATAGACTAGCTGGATGCACAAATTTTGCAAGTGGCTAGCACCTATGACCCAATTTAAGATATGGATAGGACACTCAAAACACAAATTCAAGAAATCCACACTCAACTCCAATAGGTACAAGATCAAAGAGAACAAATTAAATCTAAAATAAAACAACTATGGGAAGTGATAAGCCTTAGACTGGCACACATGACTGGTATCTTAGGGGATGTAAAGAAGAGCACCCAGTAAATCCAAATCCCCACCAACATTGCAGAGGTGAAGAAAACATTCATTCAAACCCAAATCTAGATACTATAGCAAGAAAAGAGTCAATGGGACACTGCATTGGCATAACTCAAGATTATATGTAAAAATATTATGCCAATAAACTAGGTTTTCTTGTCTTAAGGACAAGACATGCTTCCAAAGGGGGGGAGGATGTTGGAAGAAACTAGTGCAGAGACTAGAACCTACCGTAAATGGACACAAATGGAATATAGAGCACAAGGCTAACTAGGCCTAGTAGGAATAGATCTATTTTGTAAGGGGCATGTCCCTAATATACTCTTATGTATATAAGAATAGTGGAAATAGTACTAGGAAGTAAGACAGATAGAGGAGAATATAGAATAGAGCAGAAATTTACATGCCTACCATTGTAATACTTGATGAATATATATATGATGAAGATATAAGGGTTTTGAAAGACTGTTTGATTGTTTAATATTTATATGATGCATTGTATGTAATTATAAGTTATCGCATTGAGAGGAACCTCCTGCAACAATATAATGAAAATACACGAAATAATAGAAATAGCAGAACACAGAAGGAATTTATTGATCGCAGGCCACTTCGAGGGGGCAACCTCCTTTGAGAAATCTCAATACAATAAACTCGTGGATGCCTTCATTGGCCTCAACACATACTTATATACTAAGTCTAATCTAAACAACTATTACTCCCCATGAATGTGGGATAATACAATATACTCACGGGACGACTTACAAAGCATATGCGTCGAGCAACAATATACTAATAAAGTAAAGAGAAGGGCTAAACAGAGGTTCTTAACATCCCCTCCCTCTTAGAAAATCTTTGTCCTCAAAGCTTAAGATGTGGAAATTGTTGTTGAATCTGAAGGAGTGGTTCCCATGTAGCATCCTTTGGTTGCATTCTGTGCCACTGAATTAATACCTTCGTGATGGATCGAGAGCGAAGCTGACAAGTACACCTGTCGAGGATTGCCTCCGGCTCCAAAATGATGGATCCTTCATTATCCAGTTCTAGTAAAATAGTTTGTGCTCTGATGTTGGTGCCAAGAACTTTCTTTAGACAAGAGACATGAAATACTGGATGAATGCGGGAAGGAGGAAGCTCCAATTTATAAGCAACTGACCCAATCTTCTGAAGAACCTTATATGGCCCATAGAACTTTGGAGCTAGCTTATGACGCCTTTTATGTTTTAGGGAGGATTGATTGTATGGTTGTAGACGAAGAAAAACCATATCACCTACTTGAAAAGTGCACTCAGAACAGTGTTGATCGGCTTGTTGTTTCATTCGATTTCTTGCCATGTGAAGATTGTCCTGCAAAATGCGAAGAATCTGATCTCAAGTTCAGAGAACCGTGTCAACTGTCTGAACTAGTGAACTGCTGGGGGTGTATAGAAGAAGCACTGGCAGTGCCTGACCATAGACTGCTTCATATGGAGTCATTTTAGATGCAGTGTGGTAGGAGGTATTGTACAACCATTCAGCGAGAGGGAGCCACTTTGCCCACTGATGCTATTGTTCTAAGGTGAAACAACGAAGATAAGTTTCCAAACATTTGTTGATAACTTCAGTCTGACCATCTGTTTGTGGGTGATACCTAGAACTCATCTTCAGTTTGGTGCCAATGTGGCAAAATAGTTCTATCCAAAAATGACTGGTGAAAGTGGCATCACAATCTAAGACAATGGAAGAAGGGATTCCATGAAGATGAAAGATCTGGTCCATAAAAATTTGTGCGACGAAGGAGGTGGTATAGGGATGGCTGAGGGCACAAAAATGACTATATTTGGAGAGGCGATCAACCACAACCAAGATCATTATCTTCCCTCCAGATTTAGGGAGCCCCTCAATGAAATCCATAGAAATATCTATCCAAATTCATGTAGGGATGGGCAAGGGTTTGAGCAATCTAGGAAGGAGTGTCATTTCACCCTTGTTGCGCTGGCAGGTATCACATTCAGCCACCATCTGTTGAATTGCCATTTTCATTCCCTTCCAAAAGAAGTTACGTCGTGCCTGCTCATAAGTTTTGAGGAACCTAGAGTGCCCTACCGATGGAGAAGCATGGAGTTCATAGAAGACAGCCTATTGAAGATATGTGTTCTGGGGAAGCACCAGACGACCCTTGTATCTCAGACAAGAACCATCCCAAGAGTAATGCGGTATAGTAGAAGGGTTATTGGCCAACTGTACGATGATTTGAGATAATGAAGAGTCATTGACATAGCCCTGTTGGACAGATTCCAGCCAATTTGGAATAGGCATAGAAATACCTGAAAGAGAAGCTTGGTCATCAAATGTGCGAGAAAGAGCATCTGCCACAATATTGTCCTTACCCTTCTTGTAAGTGATCTCATAGTCATAACCTATGAGTTTGCTATCCCATTTCTATTGTGCTGGGGAGGAGACCCGTTGTTCTAGGAAATATTTTAGACTCTGGTGATCAGTCTTGATGCAGAAATGATTCCCTAATAGGTATGGATGCCACTTCTGTACTGCATACAAAATAGCCATCATTTCCTTCTCATATGTAGAGAGTACTAAATTCTTACCTGAAAGGGCTTTGCTGGTGAACGCAATGGGATGTTCATCTTGAAGGAGAACAACACCAAGTCCATTTCCGCAAGCATCACTCTCAATAGTGAAGGTCTTGGAAAAATCTGGCATAGCTAGAACAGGTGTAGTACACATAGCTTGTTTCAGTTTTTCAAATGCACACTTAGCAGCATGTGTCCATGTAAAAGCATCCTTTTTCAACAGAGCTGTTAATGGAGCTGTAATCTTCCCGTAATCCTTGACAAACTTGCAGTAGTAGCCAGTCAGTCCCAAAAAACCATGAAGGCTCTTAAGTGTCTGAGGATGCGGCCAATTTTTCATGGCATCTATTTTGGCAGGATCCACTTGAACCCCTTGGGCTGAAACAATATGCCCGAGATACTCCACTTCCTCCTGACCAAAAACACATTTGGACTATTTTGCACAGAGATGATGATTAGAGAGAAGTTGAAGTACAAGATCCAGATGCTGGAGATGCTTAGCCCATGTTTTACTATAGATGAGGATATCATCAAAGAAGACCAGAATGAATTTCCGCAAGTAGGGCCGAAATATTTTATTCATCAATGCCTGGAATGTGGAAGGAGCATTAGTGAGGCCAAAGGGCATGACCAAAAACTCATAGTGGTCATCATGCATGTGGAAAGACATTTTAGGGATATCATCCTCATGAACCTGAATTTGGTGATACCTAGAATGAAGATCCAACTTGGAGAAAAAATGAGTGCCATGAAGCTCATCAACAACAGGAATTGGAAACTTATCTTTGATTGTGATGTGATTAAGTGCTCGAAAGTCAATGCAGAGGTGCCATGACCCATCTTTTTTTTAGACAAGAAGAACTGGTGAAGAAAAGGAACTGGTACTAGGGCGAATAATACCTTGCTTCAGTAAGTCCCGAACGAGCATCTCAATCTCTATCTTTTGGTGAAATGGGTAGTGGTAGGGCTTGATGTTGGGAGGAATGCTTCCAGGAAGGAGCTGAATACGATGGTCTTTTGGTTGTGAAGGTGGTAATCCTGCTGGTTTAGCAAAGACACATGCATATCTATCCAAAATTTGTTGTAGATTCGAAGGACTAGTGGAGACCACTGATGGTTGCATCTAAATGGAATGGAGCTAAGCGATGATACCATGTGAATTCTTCTTAAGGAGCTTTTCCATGCGATGTGAACTGATGATGCTGAGAGACCCTAGTTGGAAGCCCTTCAATGTGTGTTTTTTCCCATTGTCTGAAAACTGCATCCAAAGTTTAGCAAAATCCCATAAGATGGGTCCAAGTGTGCGTAACCATTGAGCATCCAAAACCACATCACATCCGCCTAAGGGCAAGGCAAACATGTCAGAGCGTAGGTTATAATCTCCAATAGAGATACGCACAGTGCGACACTTCCCTTTGCAAGGTAATGTGCCCTCATTGGCAATCATGACTTCAAAGCTAGAGCAAGGATGGACAAAACAATCAGCCTGTTTGGTGATCCGAGGGTTAATGAAGTTATGAGTGCTACCAGAATCAATGAGTATTGTCAAAGGGAGCTTCTTGAAGTAACCCTTGACCCACATGGTTTGTGGGGTGGTGACTCTTGCTAAAGTATGGAGAGAGATCTCTAGGTGGTCTTCCTGAGAAGGAGGGTCAACAGGCGGCTGCTAAATGTCAACTTGATCATCTACTATATCCTGAGCATCTTCATAAACTTTAGTTGCAGGCGGAGAATCCACATCCAAGAGATAGAGCTTTTTCTCAACACATCTATGTCCCCGAGTGAATTTCTCATCACAATTATAACAAAGCCCTTTTTCTCTACGTGCCCTCATCTCTGCTTTAGTCAAATGCTTGATAGGAGTTGTTCTAGGAGCTGGTGTGATTGGAGGTCTTTGGGAAACCATATTTATGAATGGAACAAAAGTGGATTTGGAGCGCTGTTGAGCTGAGATCTTGTCCTCCGCCAACTTAGCCAACCCTAGGGCTTCCATCATTGTGTTGGGACGGAACATTTTAACCTCAGATTGGATTGCATCCTTCAGACCACTAACAAAACAACTCCTGAAAAATTCATCACACAATCCCTCTATGTGATTGGCCAGTTTCTCAAATTCGGTCTGATATTCTCTCACAGTACCAGTTTGGCAAAGTTTAGTGAGTGCTCTTGTGAAGTCATCAAAAGCACTAGGGCCAAATCATTGCAAAATGAGTTTGCAAAAATCTATCCATTTTGGCTCTTCATGAGCCTTGATGTACCAATGGAACCATTGAAGGGCTTCATGTTCCAAATGAAAGGATGCAAGTGGGACTTTGTTGACATTAAAAGTATTATGCAGACTGAAATATTGTTCTGCCCGGTATATCCATCCAGTCAAATCATCACCATTGAAGCGAGGAAAATCAAGCTTCGGCCCACAAAAATTGCTGGAAGAAGAGAACCCAGTGTCTGCAGAGGACTCTGGCTACCGTCTATTGTTCATTAATGAATGTTGAAGATTGAGGCCAAGAATTTTTTCATCCAGATCTTGGAGTTTGGTCTTGAGCACTGCAAGTTCATCCTCCATTTTTTTTGCTCCTGCGCGGGTGACAACCATAACCAGGAGTTTTTTTTTGTGGAAATGGGTAGAAAAACAAAAACAGAAACTTTTTTAGTAAAGGAAAATTTGGATTTGGGAAAAAATCAGATGGGTAATTGGGGTTTGACTAGGTTTTGGACACTTTCTAAGGGACAGGGAAGTAGAAAATGGGGATTTCAAAAGTGGGGTGAAAGAATGGGAAAATTTGTCCAAGAGGGACAAAGGAGCAGAAATAGGAAATGAACACTGTGGCAAAATTTGAAGGTGATTAGGTGAGAATCGAAGAAGTTATGGTAAACCCTAAAAATAGACAAATGTGGGATTTCTGGCTTCGATAAGTGGAATTTGGGATATGGTCCTCAAGGAAGGAAATATGCATAATGGAATTTCAGGGGTTCCAGTGAATTTTCAAAGGAAACGGAGCGAAAGCAACGGGATCTGCAACAGCTCTGGACAGATTCAATCAGCGATTTGTCAACTGGTAATAGATATGGACCCCAGGTAAGTTTGGCTTCCTAAAGGTTCAGGGGATTCACTCGGATACCAATGATGTCTAACGGCTTGTGTATTGGGGCAGTACCCCTCACTCCATGGCTCAGGTAAAACTAATAATCGCTTTGCCATAAATGACAGCTCTTGGTTTACCGCACAGATGGGAACTAGTCAATCAGGTAGGGGCCATTGCCCTTTTCGCTGGCAGGTCCTCTCAATGGGCCAGCTACTTCAGGGTTCCTGTGGTACTCCTCACAAGGATTTTTAGGGCTATGCCCAGGTACTTCTCATAGTTAAGAGGATAGGGATTATTCCCTGATCCGAACCTGCAATTAAAATGAACAATATAGATGCAAAGAAAAAAGAACTATAATAATCACAGCGCCTGGAGGCCACTGCGAAAAAAAATTTGGCAAAAATTCCACCCAGCGAGCCTAAGAAAGCACTCTAGTACCAGATGAGAGGAACCTCCTGCAACAATATAATGAAAATGCACGAAATAACAAAAATAGCAGAACACAGAAGGAATTTATTGATCGCAGGCCACTTCGAGGGGGCAACCTCCTTTGAGCAAGCTCAATACAATAAACTTGTGGATGCCTTCATTGACCTCAACATGTACTTATATACTAAGTCTAGTCTAAACAACTATTACTCCCCATGAATGTGGGATAATACGATATACTCATGGGACGACTTACAAAGCATATGCGTCCAACAACAATATACTAATAAAGTAAAGAGAAGGGCTAAACACGGGTTCTTAACACACATTATGTTATTTCTAGTTGCAAATGATCTAACTCTTCTCTCACTTTCATAACTAGGGTATAAAGACTACATAAAGGACACTAGGGCTCAAAACTCTGGTTTGTGACCCCTCATCCCTTGCCAACAGGGACCCAACATTCAATGTGTATCTATGGATTCTAATTGGATTAGTGATATTAACAACGGGAGATCCACCACCAGATATGTTTTCACTATGTTTGGTTGTGCAATCAGTTGGATGAGTAAGCGACAGACTATGGTTGATTTGTCCACTATAGTAACAAAGTACATGGCAGCTACTCATCCTTGTAAGGAATTGATCTAGCTTAATATATTGTGTTTAGATGTTGGGCTAGACACAAGAGCCATTACAGTTCATTATGAGAGTCAGAGTGTCATATGTGTAGTAAAGAACCTAACCTTTCATGTGAGGATGAAGCATATTGATGTCTAATACCTTTTTGTTTGTGATATGGTAGAGGATGGAAGGGTGATGCTAGAGAAGGTTGATACTTTGATGAATGTTGCAGATTTGTTGACAAAGCCAGTGAGCACAGACAAGTTCAAGTGGTGCAATAAGTCTATGGGCCTCTCAACCCCTAGAAATTAGTTTTCAATGTTGGTAAGTTTCCCCTTTGCTCTTGCAAGGTGTTTGGCAAAGTGGGATAATGTTAGGAAACCCATCTAAACATTGCACCTAATGTTAAGATTAGGTTGAAAATTAGAAAAACTTAATTTTTGGGCTATAGATTTGGTTTTTGGCCAAAATAAAAAATTTAGGTTATTCAACACTAGTTCCCCAATGCGTATCACATGGACTTCTTCAAACTCTACAATTTTTTAAAAAACTGGCCCAATTGACCTCTCGAATCAAAAGTTATGGCCTTCAAAAGTTGGGCCTCCTGCATTGAAAATGTAAAAATATCAACACAAAAAAGAGTTGCAAAGGGGAATTGCACTTGTTGATCAACACATCATAAGGCATCTTTGGATGGGTATAATGGATCTAAAATTGAGCACCCAATTTGGTGAGTGGATTATAAAGAGGTTATGACAGGTGGAAAGAATATGTTATTTTTAGCTTGTTGACTCATCTTGGAATTTGGGTGTTGGGTTTCTAACTAAGGATTTGGACACCACTATTTTGGGTTGTTTTAGCTCATGCTTTTCAATTTACCCTTTGATGGTTTCATGTATTGTATCTCCTATTTATTGGGTACTTGAGATGGAGGTTTGATAGTGAGTTTTGTAGGTATTGTTATGTTGGAATTCCTCCAGATCTCTAGTTGGTGATACTCTTGTGATGGCTTGCTCTGCAAGTGTATCGTAATTGTGATGTTTACTAAATAATACATTGAGTTGCTTTGGAGTGTAGGGTTTTTCTCCTGAAAGAGTTTTCCTCACATACACGGCGTGTTATGGTATATTGTTTATTTTATGTTTATATGTGTTTCTTCTTTTTGTAATTGTTAAAAGATTGAAATTTGCACAACGCTCTCCTCAAAAGTTTAGTGTAGGAAGTGTTTATGTGTACCTTTCTTCCTTTCACACAAAACCAAGCATGCCCTACAATTAAGGAAAATAGAATTATATATGATGCAAAACTTAAGATACCCAAATCCAAATAATAAATAGAAATCTTTGAAATTGTACAATATTTTATGGTAGATTACGTGAGACTCTGATCCCCAATAAAATATTGAAACATTGTGTTCCTTCTACATGCACGAGCTACTTTCTATTCTACAAACATGCATAACATTTAAGCTTCTCTTGAATGGTTACAATTGATAGTGTGAAATGGGCCAAAGAGGAAAGGAATAAAGATGGGAAATGCAACCTTGTAGAAAAGTAGGATCTTTGCCTACCCATTCCCACTTTTTCCTCACCAAGTTAAACGCTAATGCTATCAAACTAAGTTGAGTCGTCCCACTCCTCCACTCCACATCATATCAATCTCAATGACATATTAATCAATGTTGAAGAAGTCATGAATTGTAGCTGAATATGCTTAATCATTTCCTCCAATAACACCCATTCATGGTCATTTTACTTTAATCTACCCCTCTTTTTCACAAGTGCCTAGATCTAAATATTACTACTACTGCTCTCTATGATAATCCTCATAACCATAAAAAATGGCTTCTACATTCTACAATACAAGGTGAAGACATATCATTACAACCTACAAGTTGCTTCCAACTCTTCCTACAATTCTCTTTTTTGGCCAAAAATGTCAAACCTATGAAGAACCATGTATGTAGGCTCCAACAACTACCTACACAACCCAAGACCTCGAGCAACCTCCCTTATCACACTCTTCCCTCCCATGTGAATGCATCGATCCAATTTACTTGTAAACAAATCCACTCTACGGATTGAAAATAGTAAACAAATCTGATTGTGTTTAGGTGCACTTTTAATGGATTGGGCGGTAGTGAAATTTAAATTTGACTATGGGTGGCACAAACTAATTCAAATTTGGATGGTCAAGGAGAAAATAGAAAGGTCCATATGTTAACATTAGTTGTTGTTGTAGATCCCATCACCAAATCCATTCAATTTTGTATGGAGAGTATAATATTGTGTTGTATGTTTCAGAAATTAGTATTGTACGTTAGAATCATGATATGATATCTTAAACATGCTATTTTGTATTGAGAATAGTAGCTGCCCTCTTTTACCCTCATTTTATAGATCAAAAAAGAGAATATAGATAATCTTCATAGATTGCAAGTAAAAACTTAATTCCAATCAGTGACATGTAGAGGCTAATCCACTCCCAAATTATTGAAAATTGAATTAACAAAACAAACAATTTTGACCAATAAATCTTATAACATAAATCCTAGAGCACTGAAGCAGATGAAACTATCATTATCAACTTTAGATAGGGAACTTCATAAATCTTAAAGATAGCCATATTTGTTAGAAAAAGTACTTTAAAAATTTAAGGAAAAAAAAAACATCTCAACCTTTCATGATAAGATAAAAACAAAAACAAAAAACAGTAAGAGCCAAGAATAGAAGATTTTTATGATAGGTGTAAAGTGACTATTTTAAGAAGTATCTTGCAATGTAATTTTCTAGATATTGGTGCTTTTAGATAGTCATTTGTGAGAGTTTAGTTTGCAAGTTTGTATGCTACCGGAATGTTGTCGAAATTCCTCTAGGATTGAGTTGAGGTGAAAACTCCTAAAAGAACATGCATTGCAAGTGTATTGTAATCCATTTCAAGATTTTGATAATATATTGTGCAGGTTTTGGAGTGTGAGGTTTTTCTCCCAAAAGGGTTTTCCCACGTAAATCATGGTGTTATGTTTTATTATTATTCTATTTATGCTATTTCATATATGTTTCCTAAAATCTTTGTAATAGTTGATTTGAAATTTGCATAACACTCCTCTCAAGGTTAGTGTAGGAAGCTTTTCCGCACACTTTTGCTTCCTTACAATATCCAAATGGGTGCACAACCCATATAATTTTTCTGAGATAGAAGCCTGGCTTGATGGTGCATTATTGCAAGTGATGGTGGGTGAATATTACAGTTTTACTAAAATAAGTACTTTTAAACAGAGAAAACCCTAAAACCTTTAATTTGCAATGTAAGCACTGTAATAATAGATTTAACGTAGTCATTGTGATTCATTATAAAATGTTGAGTCCATTCTAAAAACATAGATTTTAAAATTCATACCCAGATGTTCATCAAATTTGAGCACCACCCCTATCAATCCAATTCATCTTACAACATACAAAAGAGTGAATGAAGATACAATAAAATTAACACAACCTTTGCCAATCCAGTTCATCTTACCGCATACAAAATAGTGGATGAAAAGAAAATAGAACCCTACACAGTTTCATAAAAAGAGCTTGAGTGAGTTGTAGGTGGTGGGCTTTGTGTGCATATATATTATTGTGAAGATGAAAGGCATTTACAAATGGAAGGAAAAGAATCCACATATTTGAACAAAGCACTAACCATTGGCACAACATTCATGTTGGGATTAGGTGTGTCATACACCTTGCAATTTTTTAAATTTTAGTAGTACAAAAAGAGCAATATATTACTTTAAAAAACTATTAAAAACTGCTTATAAATGACCAAACATGGTCACGTGACCATTAGTAGCTTATTGCCAGTCATTTATAACACGACCTTGAAATTGATGACTAAACCAGTTTTAGTCATTTATTGGTTGTTTTGACTGATCGATTTGGTAGTATATTTAGTCATTGATTGTTGTAATCCGGTCACTTATTTAGTCATTTTTTATTCACTGATATATTTAGTCATTAATTTAGTCATTGATTGTTGTTAACTAGTCACTTATTTAGTCATTTTTATTCACTGATTTTTGTCCATTGGTAGTATATTTAGTCATTAATTTTAATCATCATTTTGATCAATTTGGTAGTATATTTAGTCATTTTTATTCACTAATTTAACACCAGACATATATTTAGTCATATTTATTCACTTGGTCACTGATTTCTGTCAATTGGTAGTATATTTAGTCAATTTAATTATTAATTGACGTCAATTAGTAGTATATTTAGTCATTTTGAAGCTTGCATTTAATCATTAGTATATTTAGTAGTATATTTTGAAGCTTGCACAATGAAACAACTTTGAGAAGGTAAAAAAAACTTGTTTTATTGATAAAAAAATACTTACAAACAACATATAGATTTGAAAATAAGTTACAATGCTTTCTCTTTGCTAAAAAAACCTTCATGGTTACAATACATAGCTCAAAGAATGAGCAAGAAACTAATTTTTTGAGTATCACTGATTTTCTAAGTATACTTTGATGGTTATTTCACTTGACACTATCATGGTAGCTTCACCCTTTGCCTTTGATCCTTTGTCTTTTCAAGAACCACTGTGGACTATCATCAAAGCTCGTACTCTCTACCTTGTTGGACTGCTCAACACAAGTCTGGTCTATACTCTCACCTTGAAACACTTATCCTTTTATGCCACTCAAGATCTCAAAAACACTTATCCTTTTATGCTCTGGAAGTCACTGTGACAATCTAGGATCAAGGTGCTGCAATTCAAAAAGAGAGTGTTGTCTTACCCACTAAGATTGTGCATGCTGAAATTCCATAGCTGTCTTACCCACTGTCCATGCTCTCTTTTACTCACTGTGAATTGTGCTTACTCTGTCATGCATTGTAGGTTCTATTTTTTCTGAGTCTGGCTCCTTGAGAAGAACTTTGTGCTTGGCAAATACAATTGAATGTAACACTCTATTTACATCATCATCTTCCAAATTTAGTTGAGATTTGATGTCATCAAAACTAAGTTTTTCAGCTTCATTGAACAACATTAATAAAGCAGCCTGCAGTTGATTCCATAACAGATTCACAGTCAATTAATATTGCACACAAAGAATAATCATATTTTTTAGAAGTGCATCTCAATTTCAAATAAATGTTTGGGAATCCAACTTTGTTTACTTCTGATAGAAACTCTAAGTAGGCTTGCAAATAATAAATTTCTCACAAATGGCAATTGATATTCAAAAACTAGTCACTTGGTAAGTCAATAATACCATCTCTATTGTGTTGCCATCAAAACTACCTTTCATGGTGTAGGTCCCAAGAGAATATATCCATGTAAGTTTGCGCTACTTATTTTCCTTAGAATAGAATTGTTTATGGAACAAAAAGGAACACAAAACGGTCATGTCTGCTATCTCAACCATAACTCTCCTCTTCCTGATATGGATCATTGAGTATGATCTGAAACATCAATGAAGAAACATACACAGTTGAATCCAGAAGCACTTTCACTTACTATTATGGACTGTAGAAAGCTCATGCTTACTATATTCTTCATATTTATAAAGCATAATAATTTTAGTGGTTATCTTAAATTTTCATGAAAAACAAAGGAAAATGTGTGAAATTGATGAACATACAACATCTTGCGACGTTGTGTTATCATATCCAGTGCCAGTAGATGCAAAACTAACTCTAGTAAGCAGGTCTTGGTCCTCAAGTTTCGAGTGTAGATATGGTGGCACCGTCTCTTTTATACCTAGTCCTTCCGCTATGTTTATTGACAACATTATAAACTCACATCAAAAAAACAAGACAAAAAGATAAGGCAGAGAAAAACGAAGGCAATCATCTGCTTAAAGAACTAAAGGGCATTGTGTTCAGCTTGCTTCAATGTGATTTGATTACCTATGAAATCTATTGGAAGCCTTCCATTGCAAAAGTGGCTAGTGGGTTTATGGTCAGGAATATATTTTCTCTAGGGAGGGAAATTGCTCTTAAGAAGCATTGAGATATGATTGTTGTTGTCTGGATCTACAGTTGAATCTCTAAACACAATCATAGCTGGTGCTAATTATTTTGCTTCTATTTCAACACACCAAAGACTACCAATGGATATTGCTAAACCAAGCGTAATCATATTAAAAGCCATTAAAACTGTGGGGTATTGCCTTGTGCATTTTCAATTTAAAGACCATAGTTGATTGGATCACCACCAACAAACCTTAATTATTACCAACTTCAGACTTTTCCATGTGGATACCTTCTACTCAACCTAAAGTAGTTCAACATCCTCACCATTAATGTCTAAAAAGTAAACAGAATTAACCATATAACTATACCATGAAGGAAAAGTAGGAGACATGTTTAGTTTTAATTGGGAGGAGAAAACATTAGACATGTTCCTGTTATGGTCTCATGGACTGCAATGATTGTAGGATACGCATGGACAGGCTCTTCCCGCATCACCGCGAGAGCTATCAAGAGTCAGGCCGGTAGTACGAGAAGCTTCCCGCACTCCTGTACTAACTCTTGATAGCTCCCGTGGTGATGCGGGAAGAGCCTGGACTGCATCTCCCGTGGTCTTTGGTATATACAACCGTATGCAAAATGTGGACGCATTGATAAGGCATGTGAATTGTTTGGCAGAATGCCTCAAACAGATGTCATCTCATGGAATGCAATGGTTGTGGGATATGCACAAAATGGATTTGTTGAAAAGGCTATAGAAACTTTCAAGCAAATGCAATTGGCTGGTGTAAAACCAAATTCCACAACCTTTGCCAGCATCCTCCCTGCCTGTGTCAAAATGGGAGCTTTGGAATAAGTTATGGACATCCATCAAAACATAAAGGATAGAGGAATTTTGTTAGATGTTGTAGTTGCAACTACCCTGTTAGACATGTATGCAAAATGTGGAAGCATAGACAAGGCACGTTAACTATTTGACAGAATGCCTCAAAGAAATGTGGTCTCATGGACTGCAATGATTGCAAGATATGCACAAAATGGATTTGTTGAAAAGGCTTTAGAAATTGTAAAGCAAATGCAATTAGCTGGTGTAAAGCCAAATTCCATAACCTTTTCCAACATCCTCCCTACCTGTGTCAAAATGGGAGCTTTGGAATAGGGCATGGACATCCATCAAAACATAAAGGATAGAGGAATTTTGTCAGATGTTGTAGTTGCAATTGCCCTGTTAGACATGTATGGAAAATGTGGAAGCATAGACAAGGCACATGAACTGTTTGACAGAATACCTCAAAGAAATGTGGTCTCATGGATTGCAATGATTGCAAGATATGCACAAAATAGATTTATTGAAAAGGCTTTAGAAATTTTAAAGCAAATGTAATTGGCTAGTGTAAATCCAAATTCCAAAACCTATGCCAGCATCCTCCCTGCCTGTGTCAAAATGGGAGCTTTGGAATAGGGTATGGAAATCCATCAAAACATAAAGGATAGAGGAATTTTGTCAGATGTTGTAGTTGTAACTACCCTGTTAGACATGTATGCAAAATGTGGAAGCATAGAAAAGGCACGTGAACTATTTGACAGAATGCCTCAAAGAAATGTGGTCTCATGGACTGTGATGATTGCAGGATATGCACAAAATGGATTTGTTGAAAAGGCTTTAGAAATTTTTAAGCAAATGTAATTAGCTAGTGTAAAGCCAAATTCCACAACCTTTGCCAGCATCCTCCCTTCCTATGTCAAAATGGGAGCTTTGGAATAGGGTATGGACATCCATCAAAGCATAAAGGATACAGGAATTTTGTCATTTGTTGTAGTTGCAACTGCCCTGGTAGACATGTATGCAAAATGTGGAAGCATTGACAAGGCATGTGAACTATTTGGCAGAATGCCTCAAAGAGATGTCATCTCATGGAATGCAATGATTGTGGGATATGCACAAAATGGATTTTTTGAAAAGGCTTTAGAAACTTTCAAGCAAATGCAATTAACAGTTGTAAATCCAAATTTGACAACATTTGCCAGCATCCTCCCTACCTGTGCCAAAATGGGAGCTTTGGAACAGGGTATGGACATCCATCATAACATAATGAAAGGGGGATTTTTGTCAGATATTATAGTTGGAAATGCTCTGGTAGACATGTATGCAAAATGTGGAAGTATAGATAAGGCACGTGAACTGTTTGATGGAATGGCTCAAAGAGATGTCATCTCTTGGAATGCAATGATTGCAAGATATGCATAAAATGGATTTGTTGAAAAGGCTTTAGAAATTTTAAAGCAAATGCAATTAGCTGGTGTAAAGCCAGATTCCACAATCTTTGCTAGCATCCTCCCTACCTGTGTTAAAATGGGAGCTTTGAAATAGAGTATGGACATCCATCAAGACTTAAAGGATAGAGGAATTTGGTTAGATGTTGTAGTTGCAACTGCCCTATTAGACATGTATGCAAAATGTAGAAGCATAGACAAGGCACGTGAACTATTTGACAGAATGCCTCAAAGAAATGTGGTCTCATGGACTACAATGATTGAAGGATATGCACAAAATGGATTTGTTGAAAAGGCTTTAGAAATTTTAAAGCAAATGTAATTGGCTGGTGTAAAGCCAAATTCCACATCCTTTGTCAGCATCCTTCCTTCCTATGTCAAAATGGGAGCTTTGGAATAGGATATGGACATCCATCAAAACATAAAGGATAGAGGAATTTTGTCAGATGTTGTAGTTGCAACTGCCCTATTATACATGTATGCAAAATGTGGAAGCATAGACAAGGCACGTGAACTGTTTGACAGAATGCCTCAAAGAAATGTGGTCTCATGGACTACAATGATTGCAGGATGTGCACAAAATGGATTTGTTGAAAAGGCTTTAGAAATTTTAAAGCAAATGCAATTGGATGATGTAAATCCAAATTCCACAACCTTTGCTAGCATCCTCTCTACCTGTGTCAAAATGGGAGCTTTGGAATAGGGTATGGACATCCATCAAAACATAAAGGATAGAGGAATTTTGTCAGATGTTGTAGTTGCAACTGCCCTGTTAGACATGTATGCAAAATGTGGAAGCATAGACAAGGCACATGAACTATTTGGCATAATGCCTCAAAGAAATGTGGTCTCATGGACTGTAATGATTGGAAGATATGCACAAAATGGATTTGTTGAAAAGGCTTTAGAAATTTTTAAGCAAATGCAATTGGCTGGTGTAAAGCCAAATTTCACAACCTTTACCAACATCCTCCCTGCCTGTGTCAAAATGGGAGCTTTGGAATAGGGTATGGACATCCATCAAAGCATGAAGGATAGAGGAATTTTGTCATTTGTTGTAGTTGCAACTGCCCTGGCAGACATGTATGCAAAATGTTGAAGCATTGACAAGGAATGTGAACTCTTTGGCAAAATGCCTCAAAGAGATGTCATCTCATGGAATGCAATGATTGCGGGATATGTACAAAATGGATTTTTTGAAAAGGCTTTAGAAACTTTCAAGAAAATGCAATTAGCAGTTGTAAATCCAAATTTGACAACCTTTGTCAGCATCCTCCCTGCCTGTGCTAAAATGGGAGCTTTGGAATAGGGTATGGACATCCATCATAACATAATGGAAGGAGGATTTTTGTCAGATATTATAGTTGGAAATGCTCTGGTAGACATGTATCCAAAATGTGGAAGTATAGATAAGGCACATGAACTGTTTGATGGAATGGCTCAGAGAGATGTCATCTCTTGGAATGCAATGATTGCAGGATATGCACAAAATGGATTTGTTGAAAAGGCTTTAGAAATTTTAAAGCAAATGCAATTGGCTGGTGTAAAGCCAAATTCCACAACCTTTGCCAGCATCCTCCCTGCCTGTGTCAAAATGGGAGCTTTGGAATAGAGTATGGACATCCATTAAGACATAAAGGATAGAGGAATTTGGTCAAATGTTGTAGTTGCAACTGCCCTGTTAGACATGTATGCAAAATATGGAAGCATAGACAAGGCACGTGAACTGTTTGACAAAATGCCTCAAAGAAATGTGGTCTCATGGACTGCAATGATTGCAAGATATGCACAAAATGGATTTGTTGAAAAGGCTTTATAAATTTTAAAGCAAATGTAATTGGTTGGTGTAAAGCCAAATTCCACAACCTTTGTCAGTATCCTCCCTACCTGTGTCAAAATGGGAGCTTTGGAATAGGGTATGGACATCCATCAAAACATAAAGGATAGAGGAATTTTGTCAGATGTTGTAGTTGCAACTACCTGTTAGATATGTATGTAAAATGTGGAAGCATAGACAAGGCATGTGAACTATTTGACAGAATGCCTCAAAGAAATGTGGTCTCATGGACTGCAATGATTGTAGGATATGCACAAAATGGATTTTCTGAAAAGGCTTTAGAAATTTTAAAGCAAATGTAATTGGCTAGTGTAAAGAAAAATTCCACAACCTTTGCCAGCATCCTCCCTGCTTATGTCAAAATGGGAGCTTTGGAATAGGGTATAGACATCCATCAAAACATAAAGGATAGAGGAATTTTGTTAGATGTTGTAGTTGCAACTACCATGTTAGACATGTATGCAAAATGTGCTCTTTAGATCTAAAAAGGAACCAATCATGTATTGCCACATCAATGCACCAACAAAACATGACTTAATACACAAGTATTGGTCCACTCTTTTTTTGGGTCTTTTTGGACACCTCAAAAAAATCATGATGATATGGCATCATATTTGATGATGTGGACCTGAAACCTTAGTTATAAGAAGAGGCCTTGCCAAGTAAGCTGCAGTAAAAATATTGGAGCGATTCAAAATTGCCACGTATGATGTTGAGAAGCATGAAGTTAGGGTTCTCAATTACTGGGTCCTCTCCCCTAGAATATGGAGTCTATCCTTAGGTAATCTAAAGAGACCATAGGGGGAGAAAACATCAAAAAATAGTCCTGAGGCATTGTCCAGAATGACACATTTCCAACAAAGATTCAATATACAAATCTAATTAGGAAGAAACATTTAATAATAATAGAGACACAAAAGAGACTATGTCATGTGACTTTCCACTCAGCCCTCAAAGCAAACTTATGTGCAACAAAGATAGATAGATTGAAACCGCCAACAGGGCTGATCAAAAATAGAAAATTTAGGTGTAGTTTACATTGAATCATTAACCCCTGTGAAGCATAAGCTCTCCAGATCCACTGTTAGACCCTATAAGCAGTTTTGTCCTTGATCTAAAAGTCCATTCTAAAGTTGGGGCAATGAATTTTGTGAGGAGCTCTTCTCAATCCTAAGCCATTGAATTAGATTATAAAGACCAGCATTTTGCCACTTTAGTGAGGTTGTCTCATGTTCTTTTTTGGGGATCAGTTCAGCATATCAACACTTTGTAGGTATATGTGTAAGACATCCTTTGTGACCCCTATCTATGTTGGTGATATTGATTGCAGGCAACCAACAGTTGCTTGTAGGACAGAAGCAATAGGACCACTATCCTACATTTATCTGATTACTTCTTATATGGTGGTTCAAAATTTTTGACAGCCTTAAAAATGGTGACTGGGTGTTTGCAGTTTCATTATGGCCTCAAGATGAAGAAGACACTACCAATTTTGATTGCCAATATTGTTAATGGATTTATGAAGCTATGAACACCAGACAACATCGAATCTGTTAATGCATGGTAGGAGCATACATTTTAATATTTAAGACCCTAACACACCTCCATTTATTTGGTGTTATTCCAAAGTTATTTCAAAGATTCACTATTATAAATACTTGTAAAAATCTTTAATATTTAATCATAGTTAACATTTTACTTAAAAGCAACAAAAAATTATTAGTTAACAAACATTTGAACTGAAGATTTTACATCTTTCAAAAAAACATGTTAAATAGATTAGTGACTGTGACCTCAAATATTAAAAGACAAAATCTCCTACACAGTTCTCTGAAAATCCCTCTTTTCATTTCATTTGTGACTTTAAAAACCTTATGTCCATAAACTAGATAATTTTTTAAATTTTTTAATCATAACTTAAAAACTAATCCCAAAAACACATCCGAGAGTTAGAAACAATTACATATTCATATAAATATATAAAGTAATACAAGAATAGAATACAATAATACCTTTTTGATAAAGCAATCAGGTGGTCCAAACTGGTAAAAATTGTAGAGGATACCAATAACTGCAATCTTGTTATCATCTGATATGTGGACCATATGCAACTCTAAAGGGTACCTGAGCACATAAGAGGGGTTTGTAAGTATCACAATGAACATTGTGCATTGTTAGTGAGACAATGCAAAGCATGAAGGGGTAAGTTAACTACTTTATTCTATTTATGGTGTGTTCAGATGGGTGATGCCAATGGAACTGAGCTAATTTGTACTCCATGCCACCTATTTCAAGACTGCCTGCATCTTCAGACCACACTACCTGTATTTATTCAACATTGTATAGAGCATTAGTATTATTATAAGCTAGCAGGTAAGAGTTTAAGAGAAAGACAAGTAGTAACCTGAATTTCATAGCCTTTATTTTGCATTGTTGCATTTGCAGGTCTATAATTCTTCTTCAATTCTCCAAGACTGGGATTGCATTGAACATGAAAATTTTCTATATCAATGGGAGATTGTTAGTAGCCTATTCCAACTTCTTGCCCCTACTCTACTCCTCCTGCAACACCATCGTCTTAGTTTTCAATCATTAAATTATAATGAAACAAAACTTTAAAAAAAAGTTTCCTAGCTTCTGAAGCATCCATTTAACAAAGCAATCTAAAAGTTACTTGAATTATAGTTAAATATGCTCTGGTAGACATATATGCAAGATGTGGAATCATAGACAAAACACCTGAATTATTTGAAAAAATGCCTCAAAGAGATGTCATCTCATGGAATGAAATGATATGGTTACAGAATGTGCACAAAATGGATTTTGCAAGGAAGCTTACAAAATCTCTTAATTAATGGATTTTGCAAGGTTTTTATGAGGGTTTAATTAATAGAAAGGAAACTACAACAATGTCAATGCATGCCTCAATGGAAATAGATCAGTGGCTTGTTAGTGAATCTTTGACACTTTCTTTGGGCTTTGTAAGAATAGACTTCAATGGAATACAATGACAAGACCTATGACAGGTTTTAAGCAATGTTTTTTATAAGATCAAACCTCGTGCAATGTTTTAATCTCAACACCAATGTGAAACCTTCATTATGGGTAGGCAAAACAATGGGATTGATCACCTACAACCACTATTAACAACATGGATAGTAACACAAAGTTTTAATAGGGGTTTGGACAAGGATCAATAACTCTTGACAATGAAGTATAAATTGAAAGATAGGCCTACCATTTATTTGCACCAAAAACTTTCTTCTTTTGCTCTGCAAATTTTTTTTTTTTCTGTTACTTTCCTTTTCTATGATCAGTTGCAATTTTACTTGGCTACTACTTTTTGTGATTAATAAATGGAGCAAATACCGTAAATGTGGAATGAGGTATATTAGGCTGTAGTTTAAGGTTTATATTTATAAATAAGATTAGTTAATATGTTAAGTGTGGAATGTCAAATATCAGCTCCCAAAACCATCCAAACCAAAAAATGTCATCCTTTTCCTCTAATGCATGGGCTCACTGCTTTCAAGATGCTAATCAAGCTGCAAACTTGGTACCTAGCTTAGGAGCAGACACTTCTAATGTGCTTGCATCTTGAAATGGCCTTGAAAATACTTTCAAATGGTCTAAATGGCTTATATGTTGCTCCTATTTGTCATTTTTTCCATTTTTCTATTTATCCTATACCTTGATAAAGTTTTCACCAAATTCAAATCATTTGGCACTTGCAAAATAGTTGATAACAGATAACCAAACAAGGCATCCAAATGAACTTCAAAGTTTAAGAACTACATACTAAAAGAAATTAAGGCTAATAAAGCTTACATGGCCAAAAGTAAGTTTGCAAGCAATTGCATGGCTTGCTTCGTGAAGAAACACAATTATGAGCTTAAAAGGAGTCAATAATGGTGTCCTCCAAAGCTGCAAAATAGGATTTATAAGTCAACAAAAAAATAACATGTATCCCTAGAGAACAAAATGACTTCAAATAAATTATGACAATTAAATTTAGGTTCATCCATACTATCATAGAAAAATCATGAATACAGCCAAAAATTTCATCTTTACTAAATCAACAATCTGATCAAATGTGAGAATGACTTGGTGGCCATACAGCAAGGATCACAAAAATAAAGGCACCAATAGTCGCAATAAAGGTGACTTGATCATGAATGCAACATCTTTGAAGTTCCCAATCTTCCATTTCCTGATGCAGAAGTTTCAAAATGTCAATGCCAATCTTCCTCACAATTATGTTTCTATAAATAGTTCATAGCCTGAAACAATCCTAATGTACAGGACTCAGTGAAAATAACGGTATACAGGATGACTGCCCACTATATCCCATTTTCACATCTTGGTAGCTCACCAAAAATAAATGATATTGTCAAATTTGAGAAACCCCACAAATCATAAGATATTTTCAATTTTCACATAAGCTAGTAAGAAGTACATGTTGTGAAAAGATACAAAATAATTTTTGAGATGTCTGTTCCAAATGGGAGGTTCTAAGGGAAATCTTAATCAATGTAACAGATAAATGAGTGGCAAGATTCAGATTACTTGGAGTACACCCATTTCAACTTTTAAAACATTTTAACCTTGAATTTTATAACAAGTTTTAGGCAAAGGGAAATTTGGGTGTTACATGCAGCATAAGCAAAGTTTAGTTGTGTTGCAATTGTCAAGAATTAATAAGATGAGAAAAGCATATAAGAATTAGTTACCTATACAAGAAACTTCATCAACAAAGAGGGCATGTGGTCTGTGAGGTCCATTCCATGAACTATAAGTTGAACCTGTGAATTGCCCATTCATGCCACTGGAAACGTCATGACTTAAATTCTTACATGATCGCTCATGGGACTCCGGTAAGCCTCGTTCAGCAACACTGTCATTGCATGTCCCTATAACAAACAACATAATTAGTTCTTCATCTTGATGTAGAGTACATAGTTTTTCCAGAAGCTTACTACACTTAAATGACATAATTTATGTAGAGAATGGACAATAAAGAAACACCTCTTGTCCTGCTACATCAAGATGATATTTCTTTTGCAATTGTCGATATGCCTTGTGAATGTGTTGGGCAGAAGCATCCACTAGAACACCCAACACTTGGTAGTAGTCTTCTCCATGGCATTCACATTTCACGCTCCTAATTTTCTTACCATAATAGCCAGATTGCTTTAGCGCACACATACGATTGGAGAGACCACTGGATCAAGGAGGGGTCAACTGATCTGAGATCGACTGGTTTTGACACCTGAATCAATTTGATAGGCAGAAAATGTTTTACACGGTATTACTTTTAATTGTAATGAAATTTTTAAATGGTGGGGAAAAGGGAAATTACCAATTCATGTGACTAATTATTTAGTCATTTTTATTTGTGTGACTAATTATTTAGTTGTGTTTTTTACCCGATGATCAAATCAGTCATTTATTTAGTCATTTATAGTTGTGTTGCAAAAAAATAGTAGAATTTAGTCATTTTTAGTTGTTGTGACTAAAATTTTTAGTCACCTAGTCATTTATTTGCCAAAATTCTACTAGTGTTTGAAATATTTATTTATTTGTATTTATTATGCATGCACATATTTTAGGCATCCCGCTTGGAGTGGCACTATGTGTCACTTGTAGTTTGTATTTTGGCAATTTGTTTTTTATCACTTAATGTCATGGAATTTGATAAATGCAACTATGACAACTTGTAAGGTGTGTAAGAGTTGCTAAAATGGAAAGAGCTTGAAAAAGGAAATTACAATTAGAAACTTGAAAAGCAAGATTTTAGGAGATTGCGAAAGCATGATTTTTAGGAGCCAAAAATGGAGTGCCATATTTGGAGAGTCAGTTATGAT
Source organism: Cunninghamia lanceolata (assembly GCA_027924645.1). NCBI lineage: Eukaryota > Viridiplantae > Streptophyta > Pinopsida > Cupressales > Cupressaceae > Cunninghamia > Cunninghamia lanceolata. Next base: position 16,150,052 of record BSBN01001807.1, on the reverse strand, counting down.
TTGAGTAACTTTCTATATTACAATGGATTTGATTCTCCATGACTAGGTGTTGTTACTCATGGTTTTGAGTTTCCATTTGGTGGTTTCTTGTATTGGAACTCCTATAATTGAAGTCTTGAGAAGAAGTTTGTGTGAGGAGAGGATTTTTATGCAGGGTTATGCACTATCAGTTTTCCTCCAAGGAAGCAAGATGTAAATCTCCATGTTAAGGCTTTCAGCCTACAAGTGTATTGTAGCATTGTTGTTGCAGATTAATACATTGGTTTAATGCTTTGGAGTGTGGGGTTTTTTACCTGAAAGGGTTTTCACGTCGTAAATTGGTGTTTCTTCTCTTATGTCTATTTTATTCTTCTTTCATGTTCTTAAAGTGCTAATTTACATGCCGTTATGCTGCTGAAATTTTCTTAGATCTATAAGCTACATTATCTTTCCTCTAGGGGTTAATGTGATGGGAAATCAACTATGTTTGTTTCCGCTTTAAGGGTATAGTAGTATGTGCTTGCATCAAGTTATTGAATATCTATTTAAGTAAAATATAGGTTGATGTAAGGTGCATGCTAGGTTCTCTTTCCCTTTTAAATTGGTATCAAAGCTATGAAGGCTCCATGGTTGCATGAGATTGCATGTGTTGGTTCCATGGTGTTTAAGGTTCTGGGTATTTCTTCTGTTGTGATTTATTAGCTTGGCAAGCTTGAGAGAATATGTAGGAAGGAATTGGTTGATTATTAATCCTTGTTTGAGTGGAAGTCTTGCAATTGATCTTGTTTTTAGGTTACAGTAGGCATTTGAAGGATGGAGAAGATGGAGTATTATGGAGTTGATCATGTGGTTAGATTTGATATGATATTGGTTTGGAGCTCCTGTTTGATAGTATGTAATGACCCTCATGCATAGTGGTTATGTTCTTTCATTCTATGGTCATTTGCAACAAAGTATTCATGTTGGGTGTTTGTTCTTGGCTCCCTGGTCACATGGAGAAACTTGGGTTTTCATGACTATATGGTTTGATGTGCTTATGTTGGGTGCTTGGTTTTAGTCCCTAGCATTAGAAGGCATTATTTTTTTAACCTTGAATGCATTTAGGTTTGTTGATAACTGAGAGGGGGGGGGTGAATCAGTTATCCTAATTATTTCCCTTTTTGAACTTTCTTATTAATTAATGCAGCATTGAATCAAACACAAAACATTACCATGAAATAAGAAACACATGACACAGTATTTTTGACGTGGAAACCCTCTTAAGGGAGAAAACCACGGGGTGATTAACCCAAAAATTATTCTCTGTTAGAAGAATAGGAAATTACAGAATGGCACTTGCCAATTAGGGCTCACTGCCCGAGCACACTGCTCACAAGAGGTCCACTGCCTACAAGAAGACACACTGTCTACAAAGTGATAAGAATCACAGTCTTGAACTGATTGGAAGCATCTGCATATGCTGGAGTTCAGTTCTGGTTAGGCTCAGTACACTGATCTGCTGCACTTCATCTTTCCTCTGTTCTTTATTCTGCTATCCTTTCACATACCGGATCTTTCTTGCTACTTCTGCTCTGTTCTGCACTTATTCGCATATATCTTAATACATCCACACACTTCACAACTAAATCCATCCCCTATATATATCCGCACAAGTAATTTCATCATCTTTCTAGTCGGCATCCAGAACAGTCTAGTTTCTTACAAACTATGTTCTGTCGGCTGAATCCTTGCTCACCAAGCAATGCGGATCAAGCATATACTTGTAGATATCATTAATCATGTCGGCCAAACATGATTCATGCCTTCACAACCTTTATCATCAACAGTAACACATCCGGAAAGTAGTCTGATACTATGTCAGTCAGTTCTTCCTCTGTTTTCACTGTCTCTCAGGAATCCGATACTCAATTATTCATATCTTTTTCCTTGTCCATCACCGGAGGCTAAATCCTTGGAATATACCACTCAAGGTAGTCCTCTTGACTTCCCCAAATCTGCACTGCACCAAGATACTTCCTCTGAGAGATCCGGACCAATCTGTCAGACCTTGCCACATGCTCTGTTCTTGTTCACCGGACCACACCAATCTTTATTCTGACTTCCGGTAGGGACACACCATGACTTGCGGATATGTGGGATGACCTTTGTTGCCATCAATGACAACAACCATGAATCCATATAGTGTCTCTTGCCAACAATCTCCCCCTTTGGCATTGATGGCAACACTTAGTGAAAAATGACTAAGTGTTTACACTATGCTCCCCCTTGGCTGATGCTCTATCTTTATATACAATTTCTGGAACTCCCCCTTTGTTGGATTCCTCATTTTTCACTGCTCCTCACTCCCCCTTTGACATCAATGGCAAAGGGTAGGGTCCGCACACCAAAATTTTCAAAAATTTTCTATACATAGCTGCATATTTACATACTCACATATACTGAAGAATGTCTGCAAAGGATGTCTGTAATTGGATCATTTCTGTAGCCCAACTTTGCTTCATTCTATCCAAAATTGAAATGTGACCACTCAACAAAAATGCAAAAGCTTCTGCCCGCTTGAGATCTGTTGGATCATTTGTTTGGGCGGTGGTCTGAGCATCACTGATGGCCTCATGCATAGTTTCCAACTTAGGGATTATAATCCTTCTAAGTTCTCCCATCCAGTTAGTGATATTCTTCCTTTCCTTCTCAAGATTCTTTATTTCATTCAAGACTGCAATAGTCTAACATTCTTGATTTATTATGGAGGAAGAGAGAGGATCAAAACTTTGAGATAAACTTTGTAGCTTGTCCTGTTCCTCTTTTATTTTCTTATCAATTGCTGCTGTTGCCTTTGACCAGGATATACAAAATTTGTAAATGTCACCGCCATCCTTAAGAGCATTTTCTAAGCTCTTTATTCCAATACTCACAATTCTCCTATCTTTAGAGATTAATTCTAATACTTCTGAAAGTCTTTTATCCAAAAATTCCTTCCGGACCTTTTCTTCAGCAGATTTTTCTAGAGATTCAAAATGTGTACTAACACTGCTGACTAAGGTTTTGAGATTACCAGAAGAGGAGGCTGTGGGATCCTTTTGAAAGGATGGCATGATCTTTTCTAGCACTCCAGATGCTACCTCCATAAGCTCACAGTCTTCCATGTGAGATTTCAGCAACTTCTCTTTGACTTTCTCATTTGCAAATGAGGCTATTTTCATTGTTTGCACCGGTGATAAAGAGTCAAAATCTAATGGTCCTTTTAGCAGGTCCGGTTCATCAATTTCTATAGTGGCTTTTGTCAGGAATTCTTGAACAGTTTGTGCAGTGTCTCTTGCCGAAGACAGATGTTTCTTCTCTTCTGCAGTTTTGTCCTTTTGAATCTTTTCTCCTTCCTTACTCTTACCACTTTCAGTCGTGGTTTTCTCTGTTGGGGTGCTGTCAACCTCTTTTTCTTTAGCTGCTGCTTCTTTCTCTTGTAGTTTCTCTTCTTCTTGGGATCCGAAGACTGTAGGGGAAACCGGAGGAGAGATGTTTGTCTGTTCAGGGCCCACTTCTTCTGGAACAGATGATTCCAAATCCGCAGCTGTTTCTGCACCTAAGTCCTCTACAACAGGAAGATTGAACCTTTTGAAGGCCTTCCGGAGGATCTCTTCTGTTTTTTGGGCCACTTTGTCAGTCTCACCAAGCATGAGTTGATTCATCCTGGCTTTACTTCTGAACTCATCTTTGCAGTCTTTGAAGATTATGTTCATTGTCTTGGGATCAATTTAAGGATATAGTTGAATAGCTATCTGCTCCCGAATCTCAAGATCTTTTGCATGAGCATTATTCTTTCTTATTTCTAATTCCTTTTCTAGGCTTTTAGGAATAAGAGATATGATCTCAATGAAAGCCTTATTGTATATGTTCAGATATTTGACTGTGGCTTCCTGCAGAATCTTTTAGTCAGCCTCATTGTAGTCATCATAACATTCAGTCATTGGTTGAAGGTTTCCATCCACCGTGACCGACTTGATTACACTCTCTAGAGACAGAGTGGGCTTTTCAATAGATACCTCTGCCATTTCATCCTTGTCTTGGCCTGTGGAGGGTTTACCGGATCCTTTCTTCTTCTGCTTCTTTATTTCTTTTACTCCCTCATCTGACTCTGTTTCCTCTTCATCCTTTTGGCTTTCATAAGCCCTTGTGGCTTTTGTCTTGGATCTTTTACCGGATGCCTGGACTTCTAGTTTTGAACTTTTGGTTGTGGGAGGTGCAGATCTTTTTGATGATCTGGTCCGGGTGGGAGTTTCAACCGGAACACTTTCTTTACTTTTCTTTTCTTCCTCAGTCTTCCTCCTCTTTTCCCGGTTGGCATCAAGTGCCTCTTTTGAGATGCCTAGGCCTTGAGCAATATGCTCAACTTCTTTTCTTACCTTCCTCTTTATCTCCAGTTCCCTGAGTTCTACATGTATCTTTACACTCAGTTCCTCAAAGGTTCCAAACCTTTCTGCCTTTGGATCTTTGGGTTGACTTAGCATGTGTTGAACATGCAGCTCCACTATTTGTTCATCCACTTCATACCCCATGGGCATGATCCATACAGTTCTTGGTTCTACTGCCTCCATTAGACACTGATCTGTTTCTACCATGAAGCATACTGTGTCTTTGTACTTTTCAACAAGGGATTGGGGTATTCTTTCTCTTGCATGCATCATGCTTTGGAAGTTCTTGAAGTATCCCCATAGAGCTGTATTTCTTGCTTTAGCATCCCCAAGTCCATGCAAATAGTCTCTGATTTGGATGGCAACCGGTCTGTCATTCTGCCATATCCATCCACTGGATCCGGGAAGCTCATTCATGTAGTAAAAGAAGAGACAAAGGATCAGATTGCCATACTTGAAGGAGTTTTTCTTGTCCTTCTTGATCTTCTGCAGATTTTCAAAGAGTTGGTTCACCAGAAGCTCACACAAGTCATAGTCAGCATTCTCCTTTAACATTTGATAAGCTGTGTAGATTGCAGTTCCCGGTACTGAATTTTCCCTACTGGAGTGATAGATTTTGTAACCAATTATCATAGCTGCAAATTTGACATCCGGTTCAGTGATGTCATCAACTGTCATAGCTCTCTTGTCAAACTTGGATCCGGTTGCATCACTAACTGTCTGATTTTTGACAGACTTGAGAACAGGTAATCCACCGGATGAGTGCAGACTGGTTACAGCCCTAATTGCATCCTTGGTGATCTTGAAGGGCTTGTTTAACCATAGGAAGTTGTCATGTACTCTGCTTAGTACATACCGGACCCATTCATCTTCTTCAAAACAGGGGAAATGAATGCACTGTGCAAAGTGTTTGTCCCGGATGGCTTTGTACTAAGGTTTGATCTCAAAGGAGTCATCTATCAATTGTTTGTGATAGATATCCATCAGTTTTGATTCTCCAAAGTCTTCAAGATTCGCATGGATGTAAACCCTAATATCTTCTGTATGCAATACACCATGAGGAACACTAGAGAAGGCTCCTAGTGGATCTACCTCCAATGATTTGTAAGGATGTTTCTTGAATGTGGGGCGAGGTCTATCAGAGATCTTAACTATATTTGGAGTAGCCATTCTTCAAAGATTTGCAGTGAGATAATGAAAACAGAGAATACCTTATGCGCCTTCGGTTAGCACGGAGTGGTTGGATTGATTTCTTTATGCAATGACTTCGGCAGGAGATCTTTGGTGTGCTTGAAGAATCTTGTTGCAGAGCTCCACTTTTCGCTTCTTCTTGAGTGCAGAATGAGCAAATGATTTTTGAGAAATCCCTTATATTGCTCCGCAAACCCTAATATCTATTTGCAATAAATGCTTCACCTATATTATTCCAGTTTGTCTTGTCCGGATAGCTTGGAGTATCCCGGATCAGTCCTGATCTATGAACATCATGCGGATCTTTCACTCATGAATAAATCAAGATGACACATTACAAGAACATCCCAAACACTCTGTCCAATCCGCAGAATAAGATAGTGCACTTCCGGATCTCTCCGGAACTTTTTGTAATCCTCTGTCATACCGGAGCATCTCCCGGAACAGGTCTTACTTGATCAATCACAGCTTCTTCATAACTCCATGCGGACCTCTGAAATCTTATCTGGATTATCTCAAGACTTATATCTTTAAACCCTTTACTCCGCATCTTGTGCCACATCCGACACCACTTGATTGGCTGGGGGAACAGGATTTTCTTTGAGTCTCCCCCTGAGCCAGAGCTCACTTTTTAATTTCCAGAAGAAATATCAGCACCAGAGTCTGGTGCGGATCCAACCTCTACATTCTTTGAACTTTTCTTCACCCAAATCTTGCTCATCTGATTCCTAACTTCATCCACATTCATCTTTTGTTTACCCTTGTCTTGATTCTGATTATACACCGGACCTCTTTTGTCCTGATTCTTGCTTCTGCAGACTTTAGCATTATGACCGGACCTATTACAGATTTGGCAAATAACATTTCTTTGCATATTTGACTGATATCCTCTTGATCTGCATTGATTAGCCATATGACCTACTCTATTGCATGTAAAGCATCTACCTTTGAATGATTTGTTTACTTGCATATTTCTGCATTCATGGGATTTGTGTCCATACCTTTTGCAGTTGAAGCACTGTCCGGAGAAGGATGAATTAATCTGATTCATTCTCTTTCTGCACTGATTAGCTTTGTGACCAAAGTGGTTGCAGCTGTGGCAGTATCCATTGAAAGATGGATATCTTTGAGCATTGGGCTGTCTTACCGGAGGTCTTCTAGGCCTGCTCCTTGGATTTTCTGATCCAAAATTCTTTTGACCGGATCCGGAGCTTTCTCCTTTCTCATATCCCAAACCATACTTGTCATCTGTCCTCTTTTGCCTTCCAAGAAGAACTTCAAGTTGAGCAGAACTTATCTTGAATTTCTCTTTATATTCATTTGCTGTTTGAAGGTCTCTTTTGAGAGAGGCAATTTGATCCTCAAGTTTTTCTTCATTATCTTTGGCATCTTCAAGATCAGATTCAAGATGTCTAATAATCCTGTCCATCTGGTGGTATTCTTCTGATTTTTCTTTAAGAGATTGTCTTAGATTGTCTTCAGCCTTTCTTTTTTCTTCAATCTCTTGAGTAAACTTTATAGTTCCTGATTCCATTTCATGTCTTAATATAATGACTTCTTTTGATAACTTTTCACATAACTTGGTTTGCTCAGTCAATTCTTCATTTGTATTGCTTTCATCACTTTGTCTTGCCAATTGTTGGAGCAGGTCCTTTCTCTTTTTCATAGAGAGACTTAATTTGTCTTTTAATTCTCTCATGAATTCATCAGCCTGTTTGAGTCTTTCCTTTAATTCATTGACTTCAGAATTTGACTGTTCAAGATCCTCAAGGGCAGTCTTGAGTTGCTCCCTTAAACCATATGTATCCATTTGAACTCCCAAATCTTCCTCAAGTTGTTAGGCTCTATTAGGAGGAACCTCGCTCTGATACCAATTGTTGATAACTGAGAGGGGGGGGGTGAATCAGTTATCCTAATTATTTCCCTTTTTGAAATTTCTTATTAATTAATGCAGCATTGAATCAAACACAAAACATTACCATGAAATAAGAAACACATGACACAGTATTTTTGATGTGGAAACCCTGTTAAGGGAGAAAACCACGGGGTGATTAACCCAAAAATTATTCTCTGTTAGAAGAATAGGAAATTACAGAATGGCACTTGCCAATTAGGGCTCACTGCCCGAGCACACTGCTCACAAGAGGTCCACTACCTACAAGAAGACACACTGTCTACAAAGTGATAAGAATCACAGTCTTGAACTGATTGGAAGCATCTGCATATGCTAGAGTTCAGTTCCGGTTAGGCTCAGTACACTGATCTGCTGCACTTCATCTTTCCTCTGTTCTTTATTCTGCTATCCTTTCACATACCGGATCTTTCTTGCTACTTCTGCTCTGTTCTGCACTTATTCACATATATCTTAATACATCCACACACTTCACAACTAAATCCATCCCATATATATATCCGCACAAGTAATTTCATCATCTTTCTAGTCGGCATCCGGAACAGTCTAGTTTCTTACAAACTCTGTTCTGTCGGCTGAATCCTTGCTCACCAAGCAATGCGGATCAAGCATATACTTGTAGATATCATTAATCATGTCAGCCAAACATGATTCATGCCTTCACAACCTTTATCATCAACAGTAACACATCCGGAAAGTAGTCTGATACTATGTCAGTCAGTTCTTCCTCTGTTTTCACTGTCTCTCAGGAATCCGGTACTCAATTATTCATATCTTTTTCCTTGTCCATCACCAGAGGCTAAATCCTTGGAATATACCACTCAAGGTAGTCCTCTTGACTTCCCCAAATCCGCACTGCACCAAGATACTTCCTCTGAGAGATCCGAACCAATCTGTCGGACCTTGCCACATGCTCTGTTCTTGTTCACCGGACCACACCAATCTTTATTCTGACTTCCGGTAGGGACACACCATGACTTGCGGATATGTGGGATGACCTTTGTTGCCATCAATGACAACAACCATGAATCCATATAGTGTCTCTTGCCAACAAGGTTGTGGAGTTGATCATTGGATGATCTAAAAGTTTCTGAAATAGCCTAGCTCCTTTGTATGCTTGTACATGGTGGTGGTTGTGGAGTTGGCCTACAAGTGGGCGTGGAGTTCCTAGACCTCTTCTTCCTTTTGGTTGGTTATACTTGCATGTCTCAGTTTCATGTTGGTTGGATCTGAGGGTTTTGTAGATTTTCTGTTCAAAATCTATGCTTATGCTTATCTATGTTATTCCATTATTCTGGTTTAACTATTTTGGTAGTTTCTAGACTTGTGGATCTTCCAGATGATAAGTGGATATGGATTTACATGTGTGTCAGTGAAATGGTGGTTTTGTACGTTTTACATGGTTAATCAAAACTTGTGGTTTTGTAGATTTGCAGATAAACTATTTTATAGATTATGAATCCTTGTGGGTGTTTCTAGATGTAAGATAGTTGCAAGTTTGCATGTATGCTTCATGCATGGTGTGAGGAGGTTTTTGTAGCTTTCTTAGTGTGGAGATTTTGGTATGTGATTAGTCACTCATCATTTCTATAGTATTTGTTTTATGGGTTCCTTGACTATGGTTACTCATATGTGGACTTGTATGGCGAATCGAATCTAGTGATGATTTGGTGTTTGAGTCTTGTGGTCTACATGTTATCTTCTTGTTATCTCAGTTTGCAGGTTACTAATGTGATGATGAGTTTGCATGTTTCATGTTTCGGATCTACAACTTATGCAGTTTTGTGGGCTGACCTCCTATTTGATTGTAGTGGGATGACTCAGATGTGGACTATCTATATCCATAAGATTGATTCAGTATTTATGTAGACTTTGTTAGTTGGCCTTGTCTGTGGTCATTTGTACGTTAGTATGTTGCATTGGTATGAGAGGATGGATGATTAGAGGGTAAGTGCAAGAAGATGGGGGGCCAAAAAGGGGTCTTAAGTGGCCACTTTTTTTCTAAAATCAGGAAATGCTGACCTTGGATAAGAAATTGAGCATAGTTACACTCAAAATTTTAAGATGCAAGAAAAATAATGTTCGTAGTGCTCCGAGTCTACTTTCTAAACTACTATTTTTTTTAAAAATAATATAGATTAAGGGGTTCAAAAGAGGGAGCCACAGAAATTGGTGTTGTTTCTCTCAAAAAAACATAACACAGCATGTTTTGTGGCTCCCTAAATTTAGGTTAACTTTTTTTTGGTATTTTTAAAATTGCTTTAGTGAGAAATTAGCTAACAGCATGTAGTTTATGCCTGATGATGCAGAGGCATCCACACTATAACATTCACATATAGCATGGATGTCTGCAGACCAACCTCATCATCATCATCTTCGCCATCATCATATTCCTCTTTACTCTGTCAGCAACATCATCATGTTTCCTAAAACCAATAGCATCATCATATTTCGGACGATCACAATCATCCTCCAGCCGACTACTGTTCACCTCCTCCGCCAGTCGCCTATCATCATCATGATATTCAGCGGGCGCAAACATCCTCCGGTTGCACTGTTCATCGGGCTCCAAACATTATCGTCATCATCATGATCCTCAACACTCCCTTCGTCAGCAGGATAACCAATATCCGGTTGCCCTGAATATCCTGATGACGATCGCCTTCAGCACTTTCCCTTCAATGCTCCACTAGCCGACGACACAAACAACAGCATCATGATCTACTTTATCCGGTTCACTCGAAACCTCCTGATGATGCTAACACAACCTTCTGCCACGGACTTCCGCCGATACCTTAGCACTTAACGACGGCAGGATAAACTCGCATAAGGGGATATCTCAATATCCTGATGACGATGACGTCATATCCTGATGACGATGACGTCATATCCTGATGACGATGACGTCATCCAATATCCTGATGACCTCTTCAACACTTAGTCAAAAAAAACCGAACTTTCACTTCCGCATCTACTCGCGATATGCAGATGTTTGGCACTCCCGATATGATGATCCTGATGCCGATACACTCCTCCTCGGCCCCTCCTGATGCTGATCACCCCGACGAACTCGCACTTCATGCAATTGACAACATCATGCCGATCTCCTCCACTTATCCGGATGACGATGTCCGAACTGACTGCAGGATATTTGCAGAAATATCCTGATGATGCTGTCTTTACGAACTTCTTCACTTAGCGAAATTTCACTTCGCCGATCCTCCAGGGATGACCCGACCCAACCTCAGGGTGATCTTCGACACTCTGTCTTATCAGTTTGACCTAGCACATACCCATGCTAGGGTCTTCAACATCTTTTGACGGCGAACCTGCACACCTGCATGCGAACAGAAAACAAACTACAATCTAACCTACTGTACATTACCATTCCACCGATCAGACAGATCAACCGGTGGAATGGATCAGTAAATCCATGAAACCTCTCAAACCAGCAATCGATAACACAAAAGGGGATCAGACAGGAAACCGAAAACAGGATCTTTATTGACTTCAAAGATGCAATACAATATGATGTTCCTCACACAGCACACTCAAGCTCGATCGATGATATCTGTCTGTATATCCAATATCAACCGATCTCATGCTTATAAAGACTTTCCTACGAGTACTACTGACCCGACTCCAAGCGGCTGGGAACTCTCCAAGCGGCTGGGAGATCCCACCGAACATACATCATGACAGCTGTTATAACTAACTAGCTAAAAATAGCAAAAGCCTGGTCAGCATGATCTTATCATGATCAGCGTGACCTTATTACATGCATTTGGTCTTAACAGACCTTCTTGGAAACATAAACAGGACCTAAACTACTAACTGCCTCATGAAGGCCAGCTGTCAGGTAGGTGCTCCTGCACCACCTGATTTTTCTGATAATTTTTTAATGAATATTTGATTTTTTACTAATTTTCAAAGTTGATACATCCTGAAAAATAGAATTTTGGCCGTGCTACCCCTAAAAATTTTGAAAACTAATTGAAAATCATTTTTTTTAATGTGTAGAATGGAGTCTAGTTTCTAAAAATGTATTTTTTTTAAATTTAAATGAACAGTTAATTTACAATGAAAAAAAGACCAAACACTAGTTTTTGCCCAAAAACAGAAACACAAACAAAAGAAATTAAAGATGAAAGGCTTAACATTGTCAAAATGTGAAAAAAATTACATCATTAAATAGCTAAGAGAAAGCCTAACACTACCCAGGTGTTCGATTTGTTTGACCTTGAAACATGTGCAAATCTGAGGGTTAGCACGAACAAAATCATGTGAAATCCTATAGAATGTGCAAAAACATGTCTTTGGATGTTGGGAAGGCACTCCAAGCCTTTGGGTCAGAAATCCAAAGCAAATCCCAAGCCTAAGGCTTGGGATTCCCAAAGCAAAATATAACACGAGCACGTTATAACGCGCTTGCATTATGTTTTATTTTGCATTTTTCCCTTTTCGCAAAAGTTTGCCTAATGTTTGTCATGTTTGACATAACGTGCTTGCATTATGTCTCCCTTGGAACGTTTAATGTTCAAGGTTATTAATCATGTATGTATGTATGCTTGTATGTATATATGTATGTATGTATGTATGCCTATATGCATGTATGTATGTATTGATGTATGTATGTATGCCTATATGTATGTATGTATACTTATATGTATGTATGTATGTATGTATGTATGTATGCGTGTATGTATGTATGCTTGTATGTATATATGTATTTTTGTATGTATGTATGTATGGTTGTATGTATGTATACATGCTTGTATTTATGTATATATGTATGCATGTATGTATGTATGTATGGGTTTTGGGTTTAGGGTATATAAGGACCTGAGCCCGTAGAGTTTTTAGGGTTGAGGGTTGAGGTTTTTGGGTTTAGGGTTTAAGGTATAGGGTTGAGGGTTGAGGGATTAGGGATTAAGTAATAGATTGAGGGTATAGGGTAGAGGGTAGAGGGTTAAGGTTTGAGGGTTGAGGGATGAGGGTTGAGGTTTAAGGGTTGAGGGATTAGGGATTAGGGTTTAAGGTATTGTGTCGAGGGTAGAGGAGGGTAGAGATGGGGGTGAGGCAGATAGGGGAGGAGAGGGGTGGATAAGGGTTGAGGGTTTAAGGGTTTATGGTTTAAGGGTCAAGGTTTTAGGGTTTCAGGGTTGAGGTTTTAAGGTCAAGAGGGATTAGGGTTTAGGGTTGAGGGATTAGGGTTTAGGGTTGAGGGATTAAGGTTTAAGGTTTAAGGTTGAGGGTTGAGGGTTGAGGGTTTAGGGATAGGGTTTAAAGTTTAGGGATAAGGGATTAGGACCTTGAGGGATTAGGGTTTAGGGTTGAGGCTTTAGGTCCATAGCGATTAGGGTTGAGGGTCAAGGAATTAGGGTTAAGGTAGAGTGTTGAGGGTAGAAGGATTAGGGATAGAGTTTAGGGTTGAGGGATTAGGGTTAAGGGTTGAGGGTTTAGGGATAAGGAATTAGGGTTTAAGGTATAGTGTCGAGGGTTGAGGATTTAGGAATAGGGATAGTGTTTAGGGTTTAGGGTTGAGGGATTAGGGATTAGGGTTTAGGGTTTAGGGATAAGGAATTAGGGTTGATGGTTGAAGGATTAGGGTTTAGGGTTGAGGGATTAAGGTTTAAGGTTGAGGTTTGAGGGTTTAGGGATAGGGTTTAGAGTTTAGGGATAAGGGATTGGGGTTTGGGACCTTGAGGGATTGGGGTTTGGGTTTGAGGCTTTAGGGATAGCGTTTAGGGTTGAGGGATTACGGTTGAGGGTCGAGGGATTACGGTTGAGGTAGAGAGTTGAGGGTAGAGGGATTAGGGATAGGGTTTAGGGTTGAAGGTTTAGGGTTGAGAGATTAGGGTTTAGGGTTGAGGACTTAGGGATAAGGGATTAGGGTTTAATGTATAGTGTCAAGGGTTACGGGTTTAGGAAGAGGGATAGCGTTTAGGGTTTAGGGTTGAGGGATGTAAGGGTTTAGGGTTTAGGGTTTAGGGATAAGGAATTAGGGTTGAGGGTTTAGGGATAGGGGTTAGAGTTTAGGGATAAGGGATTAGGGTTTAGGACCTTGAGGGATTAGGGTTTAGGGTTGAGTCTTTAGATATAGCATTTAGGGTTGAGGGATTAGGTTTGATGGTCAATGGATTAGGGTTAAGGTAGAGTGTTGAGGGTAGAGGGATTAGGGATAGGGTTTAGGGTTGAAGGTTTAGGGTTAAGGGATTAGGGTTTAGGGTTGATGGCTTAGGGATAAGGGATTAGGGTTTAAGATATAGTGTCAAAGGTTGAGAATTTAGGAATAGGGATAGCATTAAGGGTTTAGGGTTGAGGGATGTAAGGGTTTAGGGTTTAGGGATAAGGAATTAGGGTTGAACGTTGAGGGATTAAGGTTTACGGTTGAGGGATTAAGGTTTAAGGTTGAGGGTTGAGGGTTTAGGGATAGGGTTTAGAGTTTAGGGATAAGGGATTAGGGTTTAAGACCTTGAGGAATTAGGATTTAGGGTTGAGGGATTAGGGTTGATGGTCAATAGATTAGGGTTAAGGTAGAGTGTTGAGGGTAGAGGGATTATGGTTTTGGGTTGAGAGCTTAGGGATAAGGGATTAGGGTTTAAGGTATAGTGTCAAGGGTTGAGGGTTTAAGAATAGGGATAGAATTTAGGGTTTAGGGTTGAGAGATTAGGAATAATGAATTAGGGTTGAGAGTTGAGAGATTAAGGTTTAGGGTTGAGGTATTAAGGTTTAAGGTTGACGGTTAAGGGTTAAGGGATTAGGGTTGATGGTCGATGGATTAGGGTTAAGGTAGAGTGTTGAGGGTAGAGGGATTAGGGATAGGGTTTAGGGTTGAAGGTTTAGGGTTGAGGGATTAGGGTTTAGCGTTGAGGGCTTAGGGATAAAGGATTAGGGTTTAAGGTATAGTGTCTAGGGTTGAGGGTTTAGGAATAGGGATAGCGTTTAGGGTTTAGGGTTTAGGGATTAGGGTTTAGGGTTGAGGGTTGAGGGATTAAGGTTTAGGGTTGAGGGTTGAGGGTTTAGGGATAGGGTTTAGAGTTTAGGGATAAGGGATTAGGGTTTAGGATCTTTCAAGATTAGGGTTGAGGGATTAGGGTTGAGGGTCGATGGATTAGGGTTAAGGTAGAGTGTTTAGGGTAGAGTGATTAGGGATAGGGTTTAGGGTTGAAGGTTTAGGGTTGAGGGATTAGGTTTTAGGGTTGAGGGTTTAGGGATAAGGGAATAGGGTTTAAGGTATAGTGTCAAGGGTTGAGGGTTGAGGGATAGGTTTTAGGATTTAAGTTTTAAGGGTTGAGGGTTGAGGCTTTAGGGATAGGGTTTAGGGTTTAGGGATAGGGTTTAGGGTTTAGGGATAAGGGATTAGGGTTTAAGGTATAGTGTCAAGACTTGAGGGTTTAGAGATAGGGTTTAGGATAATTTAGGTTTAAGGGTTGAGAGTTGAGGCTTTAGGGATAAGGGTTTATGGTATAGGGATAAGGGATTAGGGTTTAAGGTATAGTGTCGAGGGTTGAGGGTTTAGGGATAAGAGAGAGACCTAGATGGCTAAGGGTTGAGAGATAGGGGAGAGATGGGGTGAGGTAGATAGGGGAGGAGAGGGCTGGATAAGGGTTGAGGCTTTAAAGATTTAGGGTTGAGGGATTAGGGTTTAAGGTATAGTGTTGAGGGTTGAGGGTTTAGGGATAGGGTTTAGGATTTAATGTTTAAGTGTTGAGGGTTGAGGATTTAGGGATAGGGTTTATAGTTTAGGGATGTAGACACCTAAAATTGATTTGCTCTGCAAACCAATTTATCCCTCCTGTTAATTGAATAAATTTAATTAATCCCTAACCATCTGTCTATCCCTTGTGATCAATTAATTCATTTAATTTATCACTAGACCTTACAACACTATCCTCATCTATTAAATAATTATTTCTAATATTTATTTGGCTATTTTGTCCATCTCCCTAATCCCTATTAATTAGATAAATAATTCTTATCTAATTAATCTAGCCTACTAATTGACCTACCCTACCTTACCTTAGCCTACCTCATCCTAGCCCTAAGATTAATTAAACAAAACCTATGTTAATTAATCCTAACCTCTCATTTGGGTGGTCAAACCTAGTTTAACACCCTTCCCCACATCCTCCAAATAAAAAATTGAAACATATCACACATCACATTTACTTCTCTTACAAACCCCTTACCACCCCCATACCTCATTTATCACCTCTTATCCCCAAATGAATTTGCCATTCCCCATATGAATCTTTAATTCATAAATATTCCTTCACAACCATACCTCATTTATCACCCCTTTTCCCCCAAAATGAATAAAAGAATTACTTTTATTCCTAGCCCTTGATCTCATCTTTTGATCCTCACCCTCCATCCTCATTTCCAAAACTCTATAAATGAAACCCTTCTCTAAGCCATTGAGGGGGACTTCATATTACATCAAACCTCTGCCAAAATCACTCCACAATCTCCTCATCATACTACCATAATGTCAAAATCATCCCTCATCCCCATCTCAATCTCCATCTAAGTCTAAATCCTTCACCTACATTGTGTTGAGCATTTGAGCAATCCACATACATTCTAGTCTTGGGTAAAATCTGAGGAGCATCAGGTGCAACTCCTTCCCTCTCTTGGATTTGTGAGTCAAAAAGAAGGTATAATCATTTGTTTTGCATTTGATTTGTATTCTAACTTTCATTTTGATTTCATAGATCACAAGGGATAAGGGATTAGGCTTTAGGGTTGAGGGATTAGGGTACCATAAATTATAATTAGGGATTAGGGTTTAGGGTTTAGGGATTAAGGTTTAGGGTTTAGGGTTTAGGGATGTACAATTAGGGGGTACCATAAATAAACTAGAATTTAGGCAGGGTTGGGAAAATTTTGTGAATCATCATCAGCTGGAGATTGGAGATTTTGTTGTGTTCAAGCACATATATCCAAGTCATATTTTAAGGTTAAGATATTTCAAAGAAAAGGGTGTGTGAAAAATATCAATGCTCTTCAGCTTATGAATACCAACATTGATACAAATAAAAGATGCCCTTCTTCTAACAAAGTATGCAGAACTTCAAGTCAACCAATGGGCAACAAGTTGCTGAATGAATTAGTTTTTGATGGGGAAAACAACAATGATGTTGAAGCAATGGAAGAAAATCAAAATTGTAAGTCTAATTAATTTATTTCAACTTTCAAAGCAGACATTTGAATTGTAGCTTTACCAGGAGGATTGGTATAACAAAAACTTATTTTTGTTGCAGACCATTCTTGGAAGAACCCTGGACATTATGGACCCTCTCATCTAGAAAAGGACATGACAATGAACTCTGCCCCTTATTTTAAATCAGATAAACCTTTTTATTCAATGAAAATGAAGTCACGAAATGTAAACTGACCAATATGCAAACTAGTAAGATCAAATTCACTTCCTTCTATGCTTATTCCTCTTATTTTGTTAAGAGAAGAGTGTCAAAAATGATGGGTTTAACAACCTAACATAAGGCAAAGCAGTTTTGTTATTACATCTTTCTAAGGGATCTCTAATATTCTAATATAATCCAATCTTTTATAATATGAACATCTACATTTGTGTGAATGATAAGCTTTAACAACAACTTTTTTAATAGCAGAGCATAACGCGCTAATGTTATAACATGAGGGCATTATAACGCGAGCGCATTATAACACGAGCGCATTATAACGCGAGCGCGTTATGGCTTATTTTATTTTTTTTAAAGTTGGCCACTTTTTGGCCCCCCAACTTTTTGCACCCGTCCTAGAGTGCCTGGATAGTTGGTTATTGGGACTTCTAGCATGTTTATCATGATGTCATGGATAGCTTGGTTACATAGTTTAGTGTGAGCTTTTTGACAGTGATGGTTTTATCTTCTTGACTTTGAGATATTGGTTCTACTTTATTCTTTTGTACTGTTGGTATTGCATAGGTTGATTATAAGATTGTGTTAGAGCCATGTATGATCTTGATTTAGAGGATAGTTATCATGATACCTTGATAAGCTCAGTATCACAGTTTTAGTGGGAGCTTTGGCAATGATGTGGATCTATCACTTGGTGATGGATGATCTTCTATAGTGGTTGTAGGTGTCATGGTAAGGCTTTTGGATTATGATTCTTATATTCTGTGAAATTATTTTGACATCTTGAGTTTCATTGTCAGGAGATGATTATCTTCATGTGATTGGAGATGGTATTGTGCCATGATGGACTCTTATTTCTAAGATTGGAGTTTTGGCATGATGGTGCCCCTTTGGCAAGATATGTTCATTGGAGCAGGAAGTGATCTCCTAGGAGGTGATGTTAGATCATGATGTCATGTGTGTTCCTAGATTTTTTGCAAACATGCAATGGGAACTTTGACAGTGGTCTGGTGAAGTTCTCTTTGATTTTGAGTATTAATCATTTTCTTGATGCTTTGAATGATTTTGCAAATTATATTTGAAGTTGGCATGAATTGGTTGATGGATGCTCATGGATACTAGAGAGACTTGAGGTGAGGCTAGAGATCTCTTGTTGTGGGGATCATGTGTTGGAATGATGAAATTTCAGCAGAAAGACCAAGGAGCATTCACCTAGGTATGGACATGAGTTCATGTTTGAACTTGAGAGGAGATTGTTCTTGGAGAGAGTCTATGAGGCTCAGTGTATCTCAGTGGATCATTCTCATTCCCCACTCTTAGTTCACTCGACAGAAAATGATCTGATAGGTATTGCCCATGTTATTTTTAGATTCATTTTGTTGTATGCTTTGATTTCTCATGGATATGGATCTTGAGCTAAAGTTTCTAGTTTTGGAAGGTTCATTTGAGGATTACTTGGCATGGTTATCTCCTTAGATATATGGTTCGATTTATGAGAAATTTTGGAGATGTTATTGGTTGAATTCCTATTTGTGGAGTGAATCTTTTAAGTTTGATCTTCCTTGGTTAGACAAGCTTACATCCTTTTTTGGTTATTTGAGATAGATATGTTTTGTTTGATCTTTTGAGATTGGATGTTTGAGTGTTGGTAAGGGTTTTTAGTTGGGGTTTTGTGAAGGAGATCTTACTTGGCATAGCTTAGCACTTGGTGGTGTTGGCAAAATGACATGATATGGTTTGCAGTTTCTCTTTATGGTCTCATGTTTCTTCCTAGAGGTTCTTATTCATCTAGTATGATCACTGGGTTTGTGGTCATCTGTTTTTGTAATTTATTATTTTTTAGTAACAATATGTGTTCTTTTAATGTATATCATTTGAGATGTGGAGGACTTGGAATAAGTGGAGGAGATCAAAGGTGAGAGAGTGAGCAAAAAACTATTTGTGGAAGTATGCTCTTTTTTGCAGCAAGTTGGTTGCATTTTGCAAATCATTATGATTGTTCTTTGTATTACATGATTTGCTTATAAGCCACACTTTTATGTAAGTGATGATTGGTAGACTTTGTGTTGCTTTGGTTGGCATTGCTCATGCAGTATAATTCCTAGGATGTATGTGTGTCTTTGGTAGTTGTTTTTCATTGGACTGTAGTATTAAGGGTCTTCATACTATTTGCACATCAATAGTTTTGGTGTGTTTGTTATCATAGGAGATGGTAACGTTGAGCAAGATAGTGGATTATACAGGGATGAGAGCTACAGTATAGGCTAGATATGTCATGTGCAGAAGTTCTATCAATGGTGTGTTTTTTAGTTGGATGTAAACAACTAGCTGTGGTTGTTGTTCTAACTGTTCTAGAGCATTTGTGCTCGATCTTGTTTTGGAGGTGTTTGGACTTTAGAGTTATGTTTTGGTAACAGGTTTGAAGTTGGATACATTGTTGTGTCTATGTGACATTTAGTGTTTCATCATGTTTTTGGAATCCTAATATGTGTTCATCTTAGTGGTCACTTGGAAGATGTTGCAGGTGCTTCTGTAAAGCTCATTAGGACAGTGGAGCTCAGTTGAGATATTATGGTAACCTTGGTGTTTCACAGATTGGTTGTGTGTCCCTTTGGCTCTTGCAAGGTATACGACAAGAGGAAAAATGTTGGGATTAGGTATGTCATACACCTTGCAAGTTCTAATATTTGAAATATTTATTTATTTGTATTTATTATGCATGCACATATTTTGGGCATCCCGCTTGGAGTGGCACCATGTGTCACTTGTAGTTTGTATTTTGGCAATTCATTTTTATCACTTAGTGTCATGGAAGTTGCTAAATGCAACTATGACAACTTGTAAGGTGTGTAAGAGTTGCTAAAATGGAAAGAGCTTGAAAAAAGAAATTACAATTGGAAACTTGAAAAGCAAGATTTTAGGAGATTGCAAAAGCATGATTTTTAGGAGCCAAAAATGGAGTGCCATATTTGGAGAGTCAGTTATGATTTGTGAGCCTGCAAGTGTATTGTAACATTGTTGTTGCACATTAATACATTGGTTCGATACTTTGGAGTGTGGGTTTTTTTACCCGAAAGTGTTTTCCCCACGTATATTGGTGTTTCTTCTATCTATTTTCTTCTTCTTTCATGTTCTTAAAGTATTAATTTACATGCCCTTATGCTGCTGAAATTTTCTTATATCTGTAAGCTACATTATCTTTCCTCTAAGGGTTAATGTGATGGGAAATCAACTATGTATGTTTCCACTTTAAGGGCATAGTAATATGTGCTTGCATCAAGTTATTGAATATCTGTTGCTGGATTCTCTTTCCCTTTTAATTCATACGTAGCTTCGAAATCACTGTGTAGAGGATATCATTTGCTGCTCTAAGCAAAGACCTTCCATAGGCTTCAAGAATTAGACTATTATGCTCTGCAAGAGAATAAACTAGTTTCATATGATCAGTGGTTTGGGTTCCTTTCCCCTCCAATGCCGCTGCAACTCTCAGACAGACCTCATTCACAATATTATCAGGTGCAAATTTTCATACCTTTGTGTTCACCAAAGCTTGCAAACACATTACTACTCCTACCAGAGACTGTATATTCCCCAAAAGAACTTCAAGTAGAGGATTTGGAAAATCTCAAAGGAGTTGGGTTCAATTGTACACCCAACCAAAGCCAAAACTACCTTTACACAGGCTTGTTGCAGGGCCAATGAAGGTGAGAAACGCAGATAAGAAGATAATAGCGAATGAACCAAGGAAAATTCCACGGTGGGCAGCACAAACTGATTCAAATTTGGATGGACAAACGGACGGCAAGATTCAAATGGTAACATTAGTTGTTGTGAGTCCCATAACCGTATCTATGCAATTTTATGAAGACATGATGAAGTATCGGCATGGTATTGTCTGTTAGAATCATGACATGCTATTTTGTATGGAGAATAGCCTACCCTTTTAGTACTGGCAATAGGTGTTGTAGATGTGTCTTGAGATTGTTGTCAATCACAACTGTGGATTCACTTTTGTAAGTCTTTGTTGAGCTTCCCTAAAACTATATATATCGTAATCTCTATTCGATTAATCAATGTGATTGTGAACTGCAGCAGTTACAATCTCTGTTTGCACCCACTAAAGCAAATCAATCGTCGTATTCACTAGCCAAACCTACAAATCCCATTCAGTGCTACAACAAAACCAAAGCAACAAAGCAAGTAAAAATGACAAACAAACCCTGAACACATGATCCATTAGTTACTGTTGAACCAGATGTTCCAGTACTCCTTCAAAGAGAAGTGGCAGAAATAGGAGCGACAGTCATGGTTCCATTGATGGCAACTGGAGTAGGAGTTGATGAAGTACGGAGGAGCGAATATATTTACAGGAAGGAGGACTTTATCCACCTGATAAATTGCCAATGAATTTTGAGAATAGAGTGAATTAGAGATCAGGGTATGGACCAAACCCGTCCACACATTCACCTCGTTTACTCCAATAGATGTCACTTTAAGCTTATAAGGCAACCCTCCATTACCAAGCGCCAGAGTCCTCAGAGGATTGCTCAGGGTCTGAAATTGTGACAAGGAATAATAAGTGGAAAAGGCATGATAGAGCAGCAGAGCCACTTTTTGCTGGTTTGTGAGGTTACTCAAAGTCCCTGCTTTAAGCCCCTGAAAGGCACTGTCTGTGGGAGCAAAAATTGTCAATCCACTCTGTGAATTGTCAAGCTCATTCTGCAGCTGATTTCCCACCTGGGTGCTTGTCAATAGGTTCATGAATGTTGTGAACTGCCCACCCTTGTCTAAAACACCAGTTATGTTGGTCACATTTGCATCTATGACTGAAGTGCCCACAAAGTACAATGTGAGTATGATGGAAAGTAATATCCTCATCCTCATTCTGATCAACAAAACCCCTCTTCTTGTTCTTGCCACTGCAATTCAGTTTGAATTTTAGCTCTGAATTGCTTCTGATGGGTGCAAGGAAGATGGGTTGTATATACAAAGATTATGAATTAAAAATAATTATGAGGAAGGTGGCTAAGAGTTGTCAATGAGCTGGATGCTTGCATAGCAAGATAAGTGTATGAATCCTAGAGCCTTAAACAACCAGCACGTTGTGTTGTGCTCACACAACGTGCCGGCTGAATCAATTCTTGCTCTTTTTTTTTCAATTGCTTGACCCCACAGATGAATCTGTTCATGAAGTTTTGTTGAGCCTAATTCTGATAATCTGACCACCACTGAGAACAAGATTTAAAACGTTAAATCTTATAAAAATGAGTAAAAGACAATAAGCCTTCTATCTTATAATCATACACCACTCGCCCATGTCATGTCCCTATAATGATTTATAATTGAATTGTTTAGTTAAAATAGAATATATATTATATTTATTTAAAATATATTATTAATATGTATTATTTAGATAATATTATTAATTTGATATAATTAAATATCTTATAAATATAAATATTTAAATATTATAAAATATATGAAATATATAAATTAACTAGATATATTATAAATATAAATATTTTAATATAATATTTATATGAAAAAATAAATATTACAAATATTAATGAAGAGTCTTATCCATTAAAGCTTGAAAGTAAAATAATTTAGAATAAGGGAAAGTAACATATAAAGATAATAGTCTATTAAGACAAAAATATTATCCCACGATACATGCTTGTGAATAAAACAAGATAAAAGAGCTCCCCATACTTAATAACAAATGTATTTATTTATACTATATATATTATATAAATAATATATTTTAATATAAATTTATAATATACTTTAAATAATATACTATATAATATAATATATAGTATATTATATAAATAATATGATATATATATATAATATAATAGATATATTATTTAAATTAAAGGAGGATATTTATAAGTGCAGCAATTAAGTTGGTTGACACCAACAATCATATTAATAAATAATATGTTATAAATATATCTAATAATATAAATACAAATATTATTATTATTGTCTTATATTGTAATATAAATATAAATAATACAATATAAATCATATATCATTTATTATGATATAAATGATATAATAAATAATATATCATTTATTATATAATGATATAATAATATAAATAAACATATTACGTATGGTTAGAACTAGTTTTACCACAAAAGGGAATTAAAATAAAGTAATAAAATAATGTAATAAAATTTATAAGAGGCTAAGTATGTCTTTTACCACCAAATATAATAAGAGACGTGCCTCTTTGAACATATCCTTGAAAGGGAAATAAATAAAGGTTGTGGGATAGAAAGAAAAGCGAATGGGCAATAAATTAAAATCTGATAAATAAATATATTTAGATCCGTATTATATTTATATATATATTTGTGAATCATAAGTAGAAAAAATATTATAAACATATATAGGGAGGAATTATTCAAGTAAATATATTATAATAATAATAATAATAGTAAATGTATATTTATTCATTGCATAATATAAGGGCATTCATAATAAGGAGCACTTAACTAATACAAACAAATATCGAGTATCATCAAAGTTTAATAATATTTATTTATTAAAGGTGGTGACGGGTGGTAAATTGCATCCCCTCAAACTTATAAATATTCACGGGCCCTCTAACAAAAAAAAAAGGGAAAAGGAATAGAAAAAGGAAGAGAATAAATATCTACAGCAGCCAAAAAGGTACCTGCAAATCGTCTAAACAGCAGGTAAGTATTTTAATATATTTAATTATTAAGATGTAATATATCTATATATTTGTGTGTAGATATATATATACAACAATATTAATAACATATATAATAATACAATATAGAGATATTATTAATATTATAACAAATATTATAATATATAAATATTAAAGAATAAAATCCAGTCAGCAGAACCACCAAGTACGTCATCTATCCTAAGATAAAATAATATATATATAATGTTATATATGTATATAAATGATAGAATAATAAGTATATCTCTACAAAGGGATTGATTATGAGATCACCTTTAATAAGCAATCAACATGACCATGGAGTACCGGACTAGGATTAGTAGCCTTCCACTTAATCCACCTACACATCTTATTAGTATGAGACTGGTGGTCAGAAGGAATCTAGTGTCTAGCACTCAAGCTGGCAAGTCATTGCCCCTCAGAGCTAAGAGCGAAGTATTGCCAGGTGTAGCATGAAGCTCTTAGACCTAGGGTAAGAACGAAGTATTGCCGGGTGTAGCATGAAGTTCTTGACCCTATGGTTGTGTAGGACCTAGATAATATTAATGGCCTAACGGTAGGTGAACCTCGAGCTGGCTATAAGCCCCTCCGAGCCAAGAGTGAAGTACCTTCGGGTGTCAGGTGAAGCCTTGGGCCTACAGCCGTGGGTCTTCGAATCCTTAATCCACCCTCTCATATTAGGTGAGTGGTCTGATTAATGGGTAGGAATACGAACCTCCTCCCCGAGGTATGTCCATGACTCATGTGTGATTAATGGTATAAGATAGATTATGGACCAATGATGAAAATGAATAACATATATGTGAATGTGTGTTAATGCATAATAATGAAATGAATTATATGAACTTAATGTGAATATAATCTAATATGTTTTAGTCTTAATGATTATATGTTGAAAGAAATGATTAAAGATTACTAATGTTCTCTTTTACTAAGTTGGAGTTGTGTTAAATAGTGAAAAATTTCAGCTTACTAGAAGGGGACATTACAGTGGTATCAAAGTAGTGATCCTACCATCCTGTGAAAAAATAAAAAAAATAAAAAATAAAAAATAAAATCAATGAAAATCATAGGTATGAATTTCATGAATTGTTGGAATAATGTTGTTTAATACATTGCTAAAATATATATATTTATGATGCAACATTAAAAAATTAAAATTTACTTACAAATATGTAATAAATAATGAGTAAATGAGATAAAAAAATAAAAATAAAAATAAAACAATTCTAAATAACAATAAAATTATACTAAATGAAATAGTAAAATAAAATAATTAAAATATAATTTATAAATAAATATATATTAAACATCTCTATTTAGTTCTTATAAGTAATATATTTCACAAAGTTATTTTCATCTATGGGTAACCTACTACAGAGGTGAAATGAGTGAAAAAACAAATTAACCCAAAGTATTTATGGTGCACATAAACCTTAATAAAATATAGTTATAAAATAAATTATTAATAAAATTTAGTGCCGAAAATTTAAAAGATAAAATCCAAATTTATAAATTATTATTTTAGAGCACTATATTATTCATTGGTTACATTTTATACAAGTTATTTTGTACATTTTATAGAGGTTATTTTATTGGTGAGTGTAATGTTATTTTATGTAAAGGGAAACCTAATAAAATATAATGTTACTTTAGGATACCTAATTATAGTTGCTTGAGGACAAGCAATCTTGAGTGGGGAGGGTTGGCATGTCCCTATAATGATTTATAATTGAATTGTTTAGTTAAAATAATTTATATAATATATTTATTTAAAATATATTATTAATATGTATTATTTAAATAATATTATTAATTTGATATAATTAAATACCTTATAAATATAAATATTTAAATATTATAAAATATATGAAATATATAAATTAACTAGATATATTATAAATATAAATATTTTAATATAATATTTATATGAATAATTAATAAGATATATTATTATATATAAAAATAAATATTACAAATATTAATGAAGAGTCTTATCCATTAAAACTTGAAAGTAAAATAATTTAGAATAAGGGAAAGTAACATATAAAGATAATAGTCTATTAAGACAAAAATATTATCCCACGATACATACTTGTGAATAAAACAAGATAAAAGAGCTCCCAGTACTTAATAACAAATGTATTTATTTATACTATATATATTATATAAATAATATACTTTAATATAAATTTATAATATACTTTAAATAATATAATATATAGTATATTATATAAATAATATGTTATATATAATATAATAGATATATTATTTAAATTAATATCACTCCTTAATATGTAAGGAAGGAGGATATTTATAAGTGCAGCAATTAAGTTGGTTGACACCAACAATCATATTAATAAATAATATGTTATAAATATATCTAATAATATAAATACAAATATTATTATTATTGTCTTATATTGTAATATAAATATAAATAATACAATATAAATCATATATCATTTATTATGATATAAATGATATAATAAAGGTTGTGGGATAGAAAGAAAAGTGGATGGGCAATAAATTAAAATCTGATAAATAAATATATTTAGATCCGTATTATATTTATATATAAATTTGTGAATCATAAGTAGAAAAAATATTATAAACATATATAGGGAGGAATTATTCAAGTAAATATATTATAATAATAATAATAATAGTAAATGTATATTTATTCATTGCATAATATAAGGGCATTCATAATAAGGAGCACTTAACTAATACAAACAAATATCGAGTATCATCAAAGTTTAATAATATTTATTTATTAAGGGTGGTGACGGGTGGTAAATTACATCCCCTCAAACTTATAAATATTCATGGGCGCTCTAACAAAAAAAAAAGGGAAAAGGAATAGAAAAAGGAAGAGAATAAATATCTACAGCAGCCAAAAAGGTACTTGCAAATCATCTAAACAGTAGGTAAGTATTTTAATATATTTAATTATTAAGATGTAATATATCTATATATATGTGTGTGTAAATATATATATATATATGAATAAATATATATATACAACAATATTAATAACATATATAATAATACAATATAGAGATATTATTAATATTATAACAAATATTATAATATATAAATATTAAAGAATAAAATCCAGTCAGAACCACCAGGTACGTCATCTATCCTAAGATAAAATAATATATATATAATGTTATATATGTATATAAATGATAGAATAATAAGTATATCTCTACAAAGGGATTGATTATGAGATCACCTTTAATAAGCAATCAACATGACCATGGAGTACCGGGCTAGGATTAGTAGCCTTCCCCTTAATCCACCTACACATCTTATTAGTATGAGACTGGTGGTTAGAAGGAATCTAGTGTCTAGCACTCAAGCTGGCAAGTCATTGCCCCTCAAAGCTAACAGCGAAGTATTGCCGGGTGTAGCATGAAGCTCTTAGACCTAGGGTAAGAACGAAGTATTGCCAGGTGTAGCATGAAGTTCTTGACCCTATGGTTGCGTAGGACCTAGATAATATTAATGGCCTAACGGTAGGTGAACCTCGAGCTGGCTATAAGCCCCTCCAAGCCAAGAGTGAAGTACCTCCGAGTGTCAGGTGAAGCCTTGGGCCTACAGCCGTGGGTCTTAGAATCCTTAATCCACCCTCTCATATTAGGTGAGTGGTCTGATTAATGGGTAGGAATACGAACATCCTCCCCGAGGTATGTCCATGACTCATGTGTGATTAATAGTATAAGATAGATCATGGACCAATGATGAAAATGAATAACATATATGTGAATGTGTGTTAATGCATAATGATGAAATGAATTATATGAACTTAATGTGAATATAATCTAATATGTTTCAGTCTTAATGATTATATGTTGAAAGAAATGATTAAAGATTACTAATGTTCTCTTTTACTAAGTTGGAGTTGTGTTAAATAGTGAAAATTTTTAGCTTACTAGAAGGGGACATTACAGCCCACAGTAAACAGCCGGTGCGTTGTAAACGATCGGTTGCACGGAATTTTAGTCAAATCCTCCAGTCGACTACTACTAGCAACAGAAAAGGATGCATGGCTTTCGACAGAGCTATCCATACTAATCATCGGTGTGTTTTCGACTATTTGCGTCTCTCCATACAGATTTTGACCAACCGGTCGTTTATAACGCACCAGCTGGTTAAGCTCTTCCCAACTCAAGCATGGAGAAAATGTAGTATTCCTGTCAGGTGGTGTGGTTGTTGTTGCCTATGATTAATGCTTTTAAAACTGGTTGATACATAGCTTTGAAGTAACTAATCATGGCGTGACAATTCACGAACTGTTGTCTGTTTGTGTCGACAGATTTAGAAAATGATAATTTTATCCTCCATGTTAACAGATCTATTGTAGAATTGCAATTTTCTATGCTTCTTTACAAGTTGCAAGTAATGTTTACAAATATTTTAGTATAAAATTTATCTATACAGGCTCTGTCTCATAATTGAGGTTTGACTTTAGCAATCCATGTTACGTAGTGCATTTTGTTTGCTTCTTCCTAAGAAGCAATTAATGTATAAAATTTGTTTATGCAAGTTTGATCTTATAATTGAGAGTTGACTTCAGGAATCAATTTTGCATTATATAAAGATGCAACTGCAACTAAGAATATAAGTATTTTAGTTTAAAATTTGTTTATGCAAGCTCAATTTCAGCAATCCATGTTACTTTATACATTCAAGATGATGGTATTAGAATATATAAATGGAAGAAATCATCTTATATCATCCAAGATTCGTTCTATAATGTAATCACCTTGTTCTCTCAAGCAATAATTCTTAGGTGTTCAATTCATTATTCAGAAGGTATAACTGAACACTAATTCTTAGGTGTCTGATTCATTATTCAGAAGGTATAACTGAACACCAACAAATTACTAGGGAAGGAAAGTGTCCCACTACTCTTTTGAAACCATAACTATATTATAATTGGATGTATCTCTATGTGCTTCATAGTATTAGGGTGGATATCATCTAGTCATCCTTTTTTTTTAAATGAAATAGGTATTTATGTTAATTATCAAAGTTTTTTAAATACATTATACCATAGAAAAGGTGGGTGGAGATAGTTATACTATATTAATTTTGTAACATTTATTGGATTTGTTACATGTTCAGTGTTTATGCACATTTTAGCTCGTAATGGTGAAATAATATATATTCTACATTTTTCCTATTTATTTTAGGTCTATTTTGGTAGGGTTATCTTTAGTGTAATAATTAGCATACAAGTAGTGTATTTTAGCATAAAAGTTGGCCAATTACCTAAGCCTAATTTGATTTTAATTGTACACATCTTCAAAGAGCAATCTTGATCTTGTCAATTCATCTAATATTTTACCCAAGTCAAATCTATAAATTATGGGAATCAACCTAGGTCTATTTTGTAAAATGCAGATTGACCCCTGAACTTGCAAAATCAAATGTGATTTTGAGGCCTTATCGACTCCCTCTAGCTAGTCATTATGTGCCAACTTGAGTGTGAAATTATTTATTAAACTATGTGCTAGGGTGTTGTATTTAAGAGAAATCTTAATTCATTTAGAATCATCAAGGAATATCAAAGAGCTCTTATCCACATTGCATCATCACATAATGAGTGTATCATAGAGCATAAACATTGCATCATCAATTTATATCAACATCTTAGGCATTCCTAAATGTTTTATTGTTGTCTCTATCATTTTTTCATACCATTGACTTGGTGGCAAGGGTTACACCAAAGGAGAATATTCCTTGTCTAGGAACCTCCTTAATAGTGTCTATTGACACCTCCCATGTTAGAAGTGGGTATCAAATATTAAGGTGAACAAGTCACAAATTTCAAAAATTGAGCAAAGTTCATATCCATGTGCATAGTTTAGATTTATGGGAAGGTTCGAATCCTCAACCATAGAAATCAGTTCCATAGTCATGGAAGTGAACTAAAGTATCAGATAGGAAATTTACTACTATAGAGGTATTTATTTAGCATCACACATGACCTCGATAAATTGATGAATCAATTTCTACTAAGTACTTTTATTTTATTTTATTTTGTGCATTTATCAATCCCAACTCTTTATCCTAGGCTAGATTATTAATCACTGCGAATTATTAATTACATTAGAATATTTTGTATAGATATGTTGTTTTCCTATACATTTTATTGGTGAACCCAACTTTCCTACACCCCCTAGGGTTTTGTCTTTAAAGTTTATTTCCTTTACATTAGGGTTTTAGATTTGATTTTTCTAATTTCTTATCCTTCATTTTAGATATTAGTGTTTTGATCTACTCTAATTTGTGATATATTACTCTATCTTTATTAGGGTTTGGTTTTACATTTTGTGGCATTGTTTTGATCCTTACCCACACACCCATAATTTTGTGCTTAGGGTTTTCTTTTTATTTGTTAGATCTAAGTACTTATTGATTTTCTAAGTTTAGATTAGACCTTAGACCTATTATGCATATATCTTTTTTCCTTTAAAGTTTGTGAATTGTGTGTATGCCAAAGTCTCACTATGATTTTGGAAGAGTGTGATCATTATGGACCCAACAATACCCCTAAGTGGTAATGAAAATGTTAAAAAATAGACTTAAGCAACTTCACGTCAAAAATTGAATGGGTTATCTACAAAATCTGAAAAATATGTGTAGAGTAGAAAATTGTGTACCTCACAATTTCATGATATGTCTTTCTCGCTTTAGTGTCCACACCCATAGCATGTTTTAGGGTCATTGAACCTGACCTTTATCCTATTTTCCCTCATCACTAGCTATTTGCCAAAAATGCATTTCAAATACTTATTTGTTACATTTTTCTGAGAACACGTGCAAAGTTTGGACAAATATTCTCATGACACAAGCATCGTGTGTGGACATCCTTGGACCATGCTAGAATCCTAAATATGCCAAAATTTTTAAATGTTGATTCTCCCACTCATTTCTAGAATCTTGTCTAAGGTAATGCTCACACAACCTCAGAACGGTCCCTGTAGCATACCCTACTTGGAAAATTCCCTCCTTGCATGGAAAAAGGAGGAAATGAACAAAAGAAAGATCTCTTGAACATTTTTGAGACTTTTGAATGATCAATATCTCTTGGCTTTGAAAATATACAAAAATCTTCTTGCAGACACCATTGAAAGATTGGAAACGCTCTCACAAATAGACCTTGTAGATTTAGATGCTCGTGGCATTACAGCATCTCTCATTATTGATTTTGTGAGCCATTGATTGGACTCAAAGATGGGAAGAGGCTCTTTCATACAAGGGTTGAGAACTTGTTCACCAATAGATTGCACCTCCAAGGAGCTAGCAGCCTCCTCTATAGCACCAAGATCAGGTAACATTGTGATGTTGTCATAGAATAGTGTTATTTTAATTGTCATTTGCTTTACATACAATAGTATTTTGGCAAATGCTTGTGGTGTAGACCACCACCCATTTTACCATGGATAATGCACACTAGGGTATTTCCCTGTAGACTAGGGATAATACTTATAGATTGATATTTTTATTATTGCTCTTAGCTCCTAGATACACTTAGGATAAGAGCACACACACTCAATGCGTTTATTTTCTTTCATATCATTGGTTGTTCCATGGAGGTTGGAAAACCAAAACAAGGGCTTGACCGAGGCAAACCCCTAAAAAACCCAATAAGTTTTTCCTTGTCTTTGTATCGTGCAGGTTGTAAAGGAAAATTGAATGCATGAGAGTTTTTCTTTTTTCCCTTTTGGTTTCTCACTCGTTTCTTTTATGTTAAATGCCTTTTTCAAGTGATTTCAATTCAAATACCCTTTTTGGGAAGTTGTCTTATTTCATTATGCAAACTAGATGATATTGCAGATTTGTATCTTGTTGTACAGTGTGGATTTCTACCTTTTTATTGTTATTAGGATGACAACGCCATGCATTGACATCTTCGTGATGCATTGGTGTCTAAGGCCAAGGCTTCCAAACTCTGGCACCAAGTTCCTCTTTGTATCTCATTTCCCTGTTCTAATATCATCTTCGTGAAATTATTTTTATTTCTCTATCAATTTCCAGTTTTCTGCTTATTCTTAGAGTTCTCTAATACTTAATTTGTTAGTAGAGAACCAAATCAAACCTAGCTAAGTTGATTTGTTCTTCCTAAGTGGTAGAAGCAAATTAATCTTCCTGGAGGCTAGTTAGATCCTAAGTCTAAGTGATTAGAGTTGAATTCTAGTTAGAGTAGCTTAGTCATTTCAATTTTTATCATCTACATTTTTGGTAAACCCAAACTATGCTCACTAGCATATCCATGCTTCTCCTTTTTATAGTTGTTTGGTAAAAAGTAGTATTTGACAATGTCGGATGTCTTTCTTCAAACCTTTACTGCATTTGATAAACCATTTAGTAGTGAATATTTTGACATGCTTGATGAAGCTATTGATGACTTCATCCATGATATATCTTCCTCCTTTAAACAAAAAAAATTATCTCCAAACATGATCAACACGATTTATGTTTCTGGTTCTATTCAAGAACCTGTGAAACCAAAGATTGTAGTCCATTTTTGATATGAAACAAGAACAACTTTTAAATAGGTAACGATTGTTTAAGGTGCTTCAAACACATCCCAAATTGATAATTATATTTCACAAGTTGCTAAAACTATAAAATTAAATTTGGTAGGGGCTCCTTATTATCATGTGGTGAAACAAACATATAATAGTAGGTGAAACAAACAACCTGATCTTGTCCTTGTTTCCCTTCCTACTTCTTCTCCTATGTTACCATTGTCTCCCTATCTTACTCTAAATATTTCACAAAGTATGATCTTGTAGAGCAGCTTCATGCTACTCCTTCCAAGATCTCTCTTTGGGAACTCATTCAAACTTCTCGTCAGTATCATAGTATGCTATAGGAAGCCCTACAGAAGATCCCAGTTGCATCTCCTGTTAGGCCAAATGATGTAGTTGCTTTACTCGATTGTATTTATACAAACACTACCAATATTGTGTTTCAACAATTTGAACTACCTTCTTTAGAGGTACAAAGGCAAAAGGATCATCTTCTTATTATTTTTGGAATTAACAATTTTGGTGTGAAACATACCCTTATTGATAATGGTTATGGTCTTAACATTTGCGGCATAGACATGTTGAACCATATTAATATATTGATACATCTTTTATTTCTCCTAATACTCTTAACATTCATGGTTTTGACAATGTTGGTAGACAAACACTGGGAAAAATCACGCTTCTAATTGAATTGGGCCCAATCACTTTACCTACCCTCATTCATGTCATGCCTAGTGCACTATCTTAAAACCTCCTACTTGGTAGACCGTAGATTCATGCCATGGGTGAATTTCTATCTACCTTGCATAGATCAATAAATTTTAATTTGAAAATAAGACATAATTAAAGCTGATCCGAATCCTATGCAGTATTGTCATCACATGGATTCTACAAATTAGCCTCTTTCTTCACCTACTCTTCAAAATTTGATTCCTTCTTCTTCCATCAAGGATGATTCCCCATCCTCAACTTCTACACCAGAAGTTGAGCATGGTGTTGAATCATCCCTAAATGCATGTCCTAGTGATGATTAGGGTTCATTATATTTTACACCCTCCTTTGTCAGAGAGTATAAACTTGACCTCTCATTCGGATATTCCAAAATCATCTTCAAATTCTATGACTGTAAATGGTTCTTCTACCTCGAATAAAACTACGTCTTTGTCTTCTAAATATACTCCTACTTCTAAGGTTATGTGTGATTATACTTCATGTATAGATTATGCCACTAATGGTGATCCTCCTTTTTTTAAGGAGATGTAATCCATTTATGGCTACGGTTTTCATAGCTTTCTAGTGTTAGTTATAAAGGGAATGTATGTGGTAAATGAGATTAGGGTATCAAAATCCCTTTGAGGCCTAACCCACATGGTTCTTCATTAGGTCTTGGATACTGGATCTTTGTTGACCCTCTGATTCTTCTTATCGACACTACCTAGATGTGAATATGATTTCTTCTTCTCTAGATTCTCCTTCTCTTCCTTTGGTCTATCTTGAACTTATTGATCATGATTCTGATCCTTCCAAACTTCTAATTCTTGATTCTTTTTCTAATGATGAAGCACTTACTGAATTCTTAGGGGTTTATGACCATATGCCTTCATATCATAACTATCATGGATTCCCTTTTTGTTTAAATATGCAAGCGTATTTCAGGGCATTTGTGAATTTGTCTGATGATATCTGCTCATCCCCTGATAACCCTTAAGTGTCCCCTTCATTTGATCCTTAAAACTGTAGTACTATCCTTGTTGGAGATATTATTTCTTTCCCAATGGATCCCAAAGCTAAAGATAAGATTATACAAATTGGGCAGTGTTCGTCCTCTGAAGAGCGACGATCACATTTTGATCTTCTTCATGAATTTCTTGACTTATTTTCTTGGACATGCAGATATGCCTGGTATAGACCTGAATGTGATGGTCCATAACATAGTGTTGTATCCCAATGCACAACCTATAAAATTGTAACAAGCCCAGAGTTCTACCAAATAAATTTTACTAAATTTAACTCAAAAGTAAATAGTTCATGATACCAACAGTATGAGCAATAAAAATTTTCTTTCTTTTAAAATGATATGATGCACATTTGAAACATATTTCAAACTTTACCATTTGTATAATCAAATTACATTTCAAAACTACAAGTATTGAATATTTCTCATTTACAAAATTCCATAAGATGGATACAAACAAGTTTCAAAGAGATAAACTAAAAGTAGAGATACGAATGGTTCTGATGTCCTTCTTCAAATCATGGCTGCCAACTGCATGAGGAGAAGCATCACTCAAGTGCTTTTCTGCCAACCACGGACTAACTGCGGTCCCCCACACATTTATCAAACTGGTAAATAGTCCTACCCTTCAACGAAGGGATTGGTATGGTAACCTCAAAGATTAGCCTATTATGAACATGATGTTGTGTCCTACATAACTAGAATTGTCATACTGTGGCTCTAACCTACACGTATGATTATCCTTACCTAGTATGTAAACCTAGATCATAGTGAAATGACAATGTAAACAGTGGCTACTTACACTACTTTGGCCAAAGTATTCATCACCCCTAATTCGGAATGGACGTCACACGTTCACCCATCTTCCTAGATCAATTTGGTATGACATCATTCTCTATACAAATGTTACTCCCTTACCCATGGATCAACTAATCCCAGGATTAACCCCACTTAACAATTTCAAGTTTACTATGACACTTCTACCAAAGTAATACAAGTTGTAATACAGAGTTTTCATAACTTAACCTTTCATAATATAGTAATAACTATTCATACTTAACCTAATATAGTGCATAATTCCAATATAGATACTAATCTCTACTATGGAGATTATTCATACATTCAATACATAATATTTCCCATACTAGATATATACCTCTCATTGAGCATATAATAAAATATCCAATTCGATAAAGAAAAGAAAACCATACTTATTTCCAAAAAAAAAAATCAAGGACATATAATATTTTCAAACATAAAATGCACAATGGAGAAGAAATTAGCATGCTTGTTAATGCTATGCTCTAACAGTTCAACTAGATTCCCTCTTCTTAATTCCTTAAGCTGGATGAATATCTCCTCCAAGAACAACTCAATTCCCCCTTTTTACTTACAAATTTCCCTCAAATCTCAAGACCAAAATAACAATGCACACTCAAAACACTAAACTCAGAAAATTACAGTAAAACAACATAAAGCAACTTCATTGGAAAATTGTGTCCCAAATGAATGGAAGAGCTCCTCTATTTATACAAAAATCTGAGCATGCCAAGGCTAAAAACAAGCTCCCAAATTCACCACAACTCCCACTCAGAAATATGTGCTTTATGCGCTGCCCATAATATCGCACTTTATGTGCTTTAATCCCCAAACAATATAATGTATGCGCTACCTTTCCAGTGCAATAAGCATAGTAAATATGTTGTGCAATAGCCTTATACACTATGCACTATTTTTAACATTAACATTGGTTACAAAGCTACGCGCTATGTTATCAAATCAGCACTAAAGAAACATTACATATATAATATATAACTATATATATACTATATATATAACATAACATGTTTATGTGTATATATATATATATATACATATTCTTATAAGTTCTATTTAAAATATCATTTGATATTAGAATTCACATAATCATATTTGCATATTACATCAACTACATATGTTTACGTAATTAACCCACATATCCACCGATGACTGTTGTGTATGAAATTATAATCGTTACTTGAAAACAACATAAAACTCATTAACCCACATATCCACCAATGACTGTTGTGTATGAAATCCACATATACACACATACATATAGATATCCCTTGTCCAATCGATACTCTTATGCCTGCGAGAAATACATTCATGAGCATGCATAAATACGTCTACCTACATATACTCATGCACGTATTTTCCCATATGTATGAGTTTATCATGGACATGTATCTACATGTGTATTTATTCATTTCACGTTTATACCTTGTCGTTTGCAATTCTAAACTTTATCAAAGAAGACTTCAATCGACACTTAAACTAAATCACGTTCCTCATTCAAAACACTCATAAAATCATATCCCAATAAGCATTCAAGATTATTACCACAGATTACTTACCTTTACCCACACAGACTTGACATAACCTAGACCAAGTAGGATAGTGGTGTGTGCTTGCTCAATTTAAGCTTCTCTAAGGATTACCAGACCAAGTCCTTCTCCTGAGTGATACTTCCCCTTATTTCTAGAGGAGCAACTTGTTCCTACATTCATCTTACATCATCACAACAGTAGTTAGCTTATCACAATATAATCATATCTTTGTACATTTCATAACTAGAATCACTTATAATACATCACATTGCATCATTCAATCTTTCAACATATTCCATTCATGATTCACAATACACATTAATGCAAAGATTCATAAGCCATTCATTTATTCAAGCAAATTAACTAGTCAAGGTAAATAGTAAATAGTTAGAAACACACGGGGCGTAACAAAATGAATCTTAGGGTTACTTTAATGGTCAAGGATAAGATTAAAAATCTCTTAGAAGTTGGTTTCATCCGTCTAATTGACTATCCACCTTGGCTCTCCAACATTGTGGTTGTCACTAAACCTGATAATCATGTTTGATTATTACCACAGATTACTTACCTTTACCCACACAGACTTGACATAACCTAGACCAAGTAGGATAGTGGTGTGTGCTTACTCAATTTAAGCTTCTCTAAGGATTACCAGACCAAGTCCTTCTCTTGAGTGATACTTCCCCTTATTTCTAGAGGAGCAACTTGTTCCTATATTCATCTTACATCATCACAACAGTAGTTAGCTTATCACAATATAATCATATCTTTGTACATTTCATAACTAGAATCACTTATAATACATCACATTGCATCATTCAATCTTTCAACATATTCCATTCATGATTCACAATACACATTAATGCAAAGATTCATAAGCCATTCATTTATTCAAGCAAATTAACTAGTCAAGGTAACTAGTAAATAGTTAGAAACACACGGGGCGTAACAAAATGAATCTTAGGGTTGCTTTAATGGTCAAGGATAAGATTGAAAATCTCTTAGAAGCTAGTTTCATCCATCTAATTGACTATCCACCTTGGCTCTCCAACATTGTGGTTGTCACTAAACTTGATAATCGTGTTTGTATCTATATCAATTTTCGTGATCTCAATAAAGAATCCTTAAAGGATGATTTTCCCTTACCTAATATTGACATGAAAGTTGATTCTACAGTAGGTCATGCTTTACTTTCCTTTATGGGTGGCTTCTTGGGTTATAATCAAATTCTAATTAACCTCAAAGATCAACTTAAAACTACTTTTATAGCACCATGGGGAAACTATTGTTATGTGGTCATGTTGTTTGGTCTTAAGAATGCTGGGATGACTTATCAATGCACAATGACCCTTATTTTTAATGAACTTATTCACAAAATTATGGAAGATTATGCCGATGATATCTTTTTCAAGTCGGTGTTGTGGCAAGATCACATGCATATTCTTTGTCATATCTTTGAACGTATGTGCCTAGATATAGTAGGTGGTTAAACCCTTATAAGTGTGACTTCGGAATTAACTCCAACAAACTTTTAGGGTTTATAGTATCCAACCGTGGTATGGAGGTGGATACTAAAAAGATTGATGCTATTGTAAATATGCCACCTCCAGAAAATGTCTCTTAGCTTCATAGTCTACAAGGTAGGATTCAGTCTATTCGTCATTTTATTTTGTAACTTGTAGATTGAACTCTTCCCTTCAGAAATCTTCTCAAAAATAATGTTCACTTTGACTAGAATGAGGATTGTCAAAAAGTGTTCAAGGACCTAAAGACTTATTTAGCTAATCCTCTAATTCTTATGCCAGCTATCTCTAGACATCCTTTTCTCCTATACACTTTTTCTTCATCCCATCCTTTAGAAGCCTTATTAGCTCAACATGATGATGAAGGTAGGGAACGATTTGTTTATTACATCATTCAAACTCTACTTGATTATGAAACTCGATGCACAATCTTAGAAAGGCAATATCTCACTCTTGTCTTTGCAATGAGTAAGCTTTGACATTACCTTCTTCATGGTGAGATGCATGTGATCATTAAATTTAACCCTTTAAAACATTTCTTTTCTAAAACCAATCTCTCTGGAAGACTCGCTAAATGGATTATGCTGCTCACAGAATTCGATCTTAAATTTGTCTCTAAGAAGGCGATAAAAGGACAAGTCATAGCCAACCATTTGGCTGAAGCCCCTTCTCTTTTTTCTATTCCTAATAAGGATTTATTCCCTAATGATCATATTGTTTCTTTAGAAAACGATCAGTCATGGGACTTGTTCTTTGATGGATCTAGATGTCAAACCTACTTTAGGGCGGGTGTCATATTGGTACCCACTTCCAGTAAGCCAATGCATCTTTCCTTCCATTTGAACTTTCTTTGTAACAATAACATCGCTCAATACAAAGCCCAAGGTTATTGCTAGCTTGTGTGCCATGTTGTCCCTCAATATTAAGCATATTCACATTCATGGTGATTCTCAATTAATCATAAAGCAAGTCATGAGTTCCTACCAAGCTAAACAAGATAAATTGTCTCTATACCATGACTTGCCTTTATTGCTCCTTGATCAGTTTTCCTCTTTCTCTATTGATAATATTCCCCGTAAGGACAATGGCCATGCAAATGCAATGGAAAGTGTTTCTTCCCTTGTACCTTGTGATGATTCTACAAGTAATTATCAATTCATAATTCAAAATCTTGCCTGACCTGCTATTGGTGATTCTAATTCAATAAATTCTCTTTTCTTCTATAATGTAGACTCGGAGGAATGGTACTCCCATATATATATACTTATTTGAGCAACA
The DNA here is from genome assembly GCA_027924645.1 of Cunninghamia lanceolata. NCBI lineage: Eukaryota > Viridiplantae > Streptophyta > Pinopsida > Cupressales > Cupressaceae > Cunninghamia > Cunninghamia lanceolata. Next base: position 16,110,994 of record BSBN01001807.1, on the reverse strand, counting down.
ATTCATTCCCTCCTTGTTCTTCAAAGAGTACTCTAACTCACATTCACAAGCCCATTGTGCATTACATCATTCTTTCTAATGTTCTTTATTGTTTTTCCTACAATGGTCTTCTCTTGTGTTGCTTAACTAAAGCTAAAATCCATGTTGCCCTTGAAGAGGCCCATTCCAATGCTTGTGGGGCGCATTTTGGTGGATGTGCTCTAGTTCAAAAACTACTCCGAATGGGCTACTACTGGACAAGCATAGAATAAGATTCCTTTGCTTTTGTTAAGAAGTGCCCTCAGTGTCAACAACATAGAAACCTTATCTGAGATCCTACATAAGAACTTCATGCCTAGGTAGCACCTTGGCCATTTTCTATATGAGGCTTGGATATCATCAGAAAGATTTCTCCACCTTCTTCTCAAGGTCATATAGTCATCATTACAGCAACTAATTACTTCACAAAATAGGTTGAAGTTGTTCCACTTTGATCCACAACTGCTGAAGTTATTTGTCACTTTCTCTTAGATAACATTATATCTCATTTTGGACTCCCTTCTACCCTTGTTTTTGACAATGGTACATCATTTAAGAACAAGGATGTGAAGCAGTTTATGGAAAAGTTTAAAATTCAACACTACTTCTCTATGCCATACTATCCACAATCCAATGGCCAAGTAGAAGTGTCTAATAAAACCATTGAGAAAATTATTCGTAAAATAGTTAATAAACATGGTAAGGATTGGCACACTCAACTTTTATATGCATTGTGGGCCTATCGCATGAGCATTTGTATGGCCACTGGAACAACTCCATACAATCTCGTCTATAGTGCCAATGATATTATGCCTCTAGAGTTGGAAATTTCCTCATTGTGAATTTTCCTCCAAGGCCTTATTGATGAAAATACTTATCGTGATCAACATCTTTTACAACTTGAGATGCTCGATGAACAGTGTATACACGCTCTTGAGCACCTTCAAGCTTACCAAAAGAACTTAAATCATGGTTATAATCAATGAGTTATTCACAGATTCTTTGATGTCTAGGTGATCTTGTACTGTACGAAAACTAGAGGAATGTGAATGCTCTTGCCAATGCCAAAGGCAAGTTTAGTCCAAGCTGGTTGGGACCTTACATCATCACCTCTGTCTATGGGTTCGGTACATATTGTCTCTCTACAATGGGCAGTAAGTCTCTTAAAGAACCCATAAATGTTATGCATTTGCATCATTATTATGCTTAGTTTCTTTCTTTAATATGACATTTATGTAGATGAGTTTTGAGTTTATTCATAACTTCCCTTATGTCATTTGGTCACATGAACACATTTCCTTTTCTTGAGTTATGATCTCTTCTTAAATTGTGTATTTTGTTAAATATGCAATTTTTCTTTTAAAGCAACAACTCATTATCTTTGTTTAGTAATTATTGATTCTTTAAATAGTAGTTATGTGCTTTTTGTTTTTCATTCTCGACACATTACATGATGTCTTGAATGTTAGTTGTAGATTTCACTAAAAAATGAAAATTACCTCATTCTTTACCATGGACCAATTATTTAATTGTGAAAATAATTAATTAATCTATTAATAATTATTTAATTAGATCTTTCATAAGTATTTAATTAGATAATTGTCTTTTCTTATTTACCAATTAGATTTTTATTGAATTTAATTGTGTATATTTTAAACAATCATTATTTAATTAGATCATTCTAGCATTTAATTAAACAATTTTAACAAGTTGTTTAATTAAATCAGAATAGAATTTAATTACATAATTCACATCACCATGTATACATTATCACATAACACATGTGTATCAATCCAAAAACATAAAATCTCACATATATATATATATATATATATATATATATATATATATATATATATATATATCAAATGTACATGATATACAAAAAAATGGCCACTACATCAAAATATTGCATATCAAAATATCAATACAATATCAACTCCCCCCATGGGAGCTTGAACCCTCTAGTCTTGGTGGTGGCTGCTGCACAGAAGACTCTTGGCGAGATGCTACAGAGCATGAGTGCTATGGCTCCATGACTACATACCTCTCACCTGGCCTCTCAGCTTGGAATCCAAAACCTGCTGCTATAGCTATGCAACCTGAGCTCATAGCTGGCTCGTCTCATCCATTAGGCTTTGCACTCTAGGGTGATCCAAACCTATGGCTGGTGTGTTGTGACCATCAAGTTGTCTTTGTAAAGCATCATGAGTAGCCTCTGCACTCTGAGATCTCTTCACAACATGATCTTTCTCAGCTCTAGCCTAGTCCCACTCTGCTATCACAATAGTGACCTGAGCAATAGCTAGATCCCTCTCAACATGTGTCTCCTCTAGTGATACTCTCAACTATGCCACTAGCTCAAAAATATGCAGGTGTCACCCTGCAATCTGTTAAGGCCTGTAACTAGCCCGCACACCCTGCTGGAGTTGAACTCTCAGGACCATCTCAGCAAAGACTTGACCAATGTAGTTGATCCACTCTCATGTACACACTACAAAATAAAAAAAAAGGCATGTGTCAGATCTCATCATCATAATAAAATCTACAATCAATATATATACATGTCTAGTGTTCTACCAAAATCAATAATACAAATAACAATTCTCACGTGGGTCCCCGATCTACCAATCGGGATCTAGGAGGCCTATTGGTGTCACTCTGGACTGAACAACGGCCACCACACCTACCCCTACCACCAGTACTACAATGGATCTTACAGCAACTGCACTGCTCAACTCCCCTCACACTATCTAACTGGGTATGGGGTCAGTTGATTATGCAACTTGTGTCACTCAAGGTTAGGCTCTTGACCTCTCCTCTACAATGGCACCATACTCATCCCACTGTCGTCACCTCCCCACCACGGGTGCAGGTTTCTCCTCCTACTCCTCCTCTCCCTCACTCTCTATCCTCTCTGTAATCTCTTCCTCTAGCCCTTGCTCTGTTAGGGGGTGTGCATCTCTAGCAGGGGCATCATCAACATAGATCGGGGCTAGTCTCGTGGCAGGCCACCATGTTGTGTATCTAGTCATAACCCCCACATCATCAACATCGGACACTACATCTTGATTTGTATCCTCAACATCTGGATCATTGAGCTCTACCTCTACAATCATGGGATGAGGTTGATCCCTAGGTCAAACTGCACTCTGATGTGACTGAACATATGTAGGAGGCACGCTCGAGATACCCTATATCTTCCTAAACTGCCTCATAACTCTATCATAATAAAAAGGCATGATGATATGATCAAGGAGATCCACTAGAATTTGGTCCCTCTGCTGCTAGTCATTTACTTTGTTTGTCCCACCCATTGCGACATCTATCTATAAGGCTGACATATTTTGTCTATGACCTATAATCTGTCAAAAAATTATCTCCAATATAATAGGTTCCCGAACTGCCATGGCCTCCTCCGACCATAGGCGTGATCTCGGCACTACATCTAGATAGTGGTGGTAGGTACCCCTACCGGCTACGTGCATGTGATGTGCTCAAATGCCCACACATGTAGTAAGGTGTGGGTCATCAGGCTGGCACTCTCATAATAGACATAATGTCCCAAGTCATGGTATAAATGTGCAAGCATGGTGCGACCCTATGTTAACACTATCCTCTATCCCTCCATCTCCCTAATTGTGTGAATCAGGCCCCCATGGAACTGGCCACCTCACCCATCAGGTGCTACATGGACAACAATAGTAGTAATCATCACTTGACAGACTAGTAGGATCCCATCTCCTTGCACTAACCAAGGCAGATGTATGTTTCATGAGGGATCCCTAGGGATGGTCTGTCTGAGAGCATACATTTGGCCCTGTGCAACATAGCTCACTGACCTCTCAATAATAATAGATGTGTCTCGTCCTCAACCGATAGCCTAGAATTTGGTACACATCCTCAAGTGTGACCATCATCTCTCCCATCGGAAGATGGAACACAGAAGTGTATGTCTCCCACCTCTCCATCAATGCCATGAGTATACGGTCATGAAACCACATCCCTGGCATAGTATATGCATAACACAATCGACGGCCCATAGTAATGTTGCCTCCTCCAATGTGTAATGCCTCACTCAATAATTACTAGAATAAAATACATTTCTCATAAAAAAATTTAAAAAAACTTATATGTGTGTGTGTGTGTGTAAATAGGTAATGAGCTGTAGAAGATAATTCCGCTTAATCTAAATCAAAGATTTCAAAATTAGTTAAATTTAAACATGTACTCAATAACCTCAAGTATATATAAACATACCAAAAGATTGCGTTATAAATTAAAACTAATAAATTAAACCAAGAATTGAAATCTAAGGTAAACAATATTATATAATTGTCCTAACTAATCAAGCTGCAAAGATCTAAACCTACAGACTTTCCATGCTAAAACACTTATTTAACATCTCCTCTTATAAAATGGTGCATACAGCCAAATGGAGACAACATAATATCTAAGGGAACAAATATGTATATATCTATGACCTTATCTGATGTTGTAGTACTTGTCTAATAGCCAAATATATATATATATATATATATATATAAACAACTACTAATAATGTGATGATCTTTAATAAAAGCGTATAATGATTAAGTATGCAAACTATATTATAAACATATCATTTCTTATACCAGGAAAATAATCCCATTCACATTTGCTAATCTAATTTTAGACCATCACTGGAGAGATGAAAAGATACAATGAATAAAGCATTGAAAAAATTCATTTATTAAACGTTATGATCAATTTTACGCAGAAGAAATAAAATAAAAAAGTGTAATTTCTTCTAAAATTTGGGACCGAAACTCAACTATCAGTTGCCCGAAAACAATGTTTAAAACTTATATATATAATGATTAAACAAAAGGATATACACTTCATGTATTAGACATGTTCAGCTCGGGTTAGAGAGAGAACATCCATAAGCAACTAAATGTTTGATCGAATAACTCAAAGACAACAAGTATAATACTATTATTAATCACATTGTTTAGTAATTAAAATACAGTAGGTATAATACTCTTACTAATCTCATTATTTAGCAAGTATCATACAAAAGATATAGTTCGATATAAAAGAAAGGAGCGGAATTACAAAAAAATGTTTGGCAAGTATTATATGTAAGAACAAGGTTCGATATTAAAGAAAGTAAAGGAACTTCAAATGCTTGGCAAGTTTTATAACAACATTAAATCAAGTGTTATGGTTGCTAGGCAGAGATGGGCACCGAGCCAAGGTGACTTCAAACCATCTATAGATGGCTTCCTTAATTTGGTATCGGGAGTCTTTAAGTACTACGACCATGACCTTCCCACTTCTAACATAACCAATAACTATGATACAATAAACAGATTGGTATAACACTTTTAACACTTTTAACATGGAACAAAATGCATTCATAATAACACAAGAACAGAGAGTTAGAAAAACTTTAATGAATTTCCTTCTACAGTAATAAAATCAAATACATATACATATCAGTAAGATATCAATTTACACACTTATATATATCACAACACATGCACAACACATACAGGACCTTTCGGTTTCACCACGATTGTTGTAGTATGATCAATTTCCTAAGTCCTCCCTTCACATCAAATTTAATTAATTAATTAAATTTCCATTTGTCTTTAATCCACTCTTAATTTCCTAAAGTTTAATTATTTTAATTAATTAATTAAATCTTTTACCGTGAATAATAAATTAAAATTAATTTATTATTTACTAAACCTAAACTCCTTCCATAAATAATAAATTAAGATTAATAAACTTAATTTATTATTTACGGTTCAATAAACCAAAATCCGTAAAATACCTACCTTTACCCTAACCACCTTTTACCGTTTAACTACCTGAACCACTTCAAACCAAACCTTAGAAAAATCAAATTCATTTTCATTTACTCCCCTGGCCAAAACTACATTGGAGTTATGCTAAATACGAGCAACCACATTTTTAATATTTGGTAACATTTATTTGGTTTATATAGCTATATCTGTAATCTTTCTTGTTGCATTTGATATAAGTTTTGGGGGTTTTAATTGCAAAAATCTTTTTAATAAAATTTATATTTGGTGTATACATTGGTGAACCTGACTTGAACACCCCTCTCTGATCATTTGTTTGCAAGTGTTTTTGTTTGAGAACTTGTAGGATTTGGAACATTTCCGGATATGTTTGGGGTTGATAGCATACCTTTTACAGTTTTAACTTGTTACGGTATTGAATATTTGGAAGAGATCATTGTGGTTTCAAATGTTTTGAGTAATTAAATTTAATCATTGTTTGCTGATAATTGTTTTTATTAACCCGTGAGCATTTATATGTGAGCATTATAATGCTTTGAAAATATATCCATTGTTCTTTTATGAGCATTATAGTGCTGGAAAAATTGTCTTTTTCAAGCTGATTTTTACTTTTTTATGTGAGCATTATAGTGCTGGAAAAATCTTTTTTCACCCTGTTTTAAAAGCTTTTATATGTGAACATTATAGTGCTTTAAAAAAATTGTCTCACACGGCAAAAAAATTATTCATTGTTGTTCTTTAACATGTAAACATTATAATGCTTTGAAAATTATCTTACATGGTAAAAGCTATTCACATTGTTTTTCATGTGTGTGGAAAAATGGTCTCATGCCGTAAATAATATTCATTTTATTTCTTTTATCTGTGAGCATTTTCATATTTAATGTTTGTTGTTGCCGGTTTATAAAATGTTATCCATTGAGGTTCAAAATCTTTCAAATGTGATCAAAGCTAAACAAACCGCTAGTGGTTTATTCAAACAACCAGAGCTTAATTGCTAGTCATAATAATCAAGGATCAAATTACTTCATATGAATACATTCGAACCAAACTATCAGACAACAAAGATAATTACCAAAGTGCCTATCCCTAGCCCTTGGAGGCTGTTTTATTCAAACTATCATAACTTTCACATTTTTCATCACATTTTCACGTTTTTGTAGGCGTTGGAAAGCTACTTCCGAGCTCTACACAGACGTGCTACCATTTCTTGTAAATTCATCTCATATTCTCTGGTATAATCGTTTGAAATTCAGTCATTTTAAGGCATCAAATATTTCTCATCTAGCATTTAACAATTTTTGTGTGGTTTTTGTAGGATTCATTTTTTACTATAGCTTTACATCTATCAAAGACTATTTGCAAACTACTAATCAGTGTGTTGTAGGTTCGATTGTCACATCATAAGCAAGGGTTAAAATTAACAAGTGTTTGCCATGTCTTGTGGTTTGCATTTTTGTCATTGAATGCGTATGCTCTTCTCTTGCGCCATTCGACGATCTTGAGAATCAAAAGAATTCCTTTGACATTTTGTATAACTACACACACATTTGGATTTGGAATTAAAATGAACCCCATGCGAGTGTGAGGCAAAGGCGTTGTGTATCCTCTCTCCTTGCGCTTTGTGTGATCTGGGAGATCAAAAACAATGTGTTTCCTTGCTTTTGTTACCCTTTAGAGTGGGCCTGCTCTTGAGATACATCCGCAAGGAGAACTCATTTGCAACCCCAAGTGGTACTTTCATCCAGTCCGCTATATAAATTGAGGATAAGGTGAAAGCCAAGTCTAACCAGTATTAGCGCTTACCGTACAGTGCTAGCTCGAAAGGAGGAGTACCTTTGTGTATATTAAACTCCTAGTAGGGTTAGTCAAAGCCTTTAGTGGCTTGTTGGATGCTTGTAAGGTGTCAGTCCCCTGGATATTCACTACGAACCTTTGTTTAGTGGCCAAAAACCCTCTACTTGCTGATACAGGAGGTCGGATGATCGAACTCTGATAGTCGTCCCACATTTTCACAGCTTATGGCAGAGATAGCAAAGTATCTTAAGATCTACGCGTCTTAAGGACTTGGAACTTGGTGTGCCTAAGAAGTGAGTGCACTATAAGAGGGAGCCCATGCCCCAAGTTCCTGGAGCTATACACCATAAGTAGGTGTGGCTGGGTAAAACCAAGTGGGAACTCAGCAAGTATTGTCCTTTCTTAGCCTAGGATTGTGCATGTTTACAAGTGATTGCAAAACATCAAGATATCATCAAAATAAAACAACCAATCTGATTGTTGTGTGTATTATATGATTGATGCGTGTGCTTGTCTAATATTTACCCTTAGACATTCTTTCCATCCATTCATTTCAAATCATCATATTGCATTTTCTAATCACCACTACAACTTGTCCCCTATATCATTAACTTGGCCTTCAGAATTAGGAACCTATCATCCTTCAGTGTCACATCTCAAGTGGAACCTTGTCACTTTGAATCCTAAGAAGCTCTTTCAATTGATCAAATCATCCAATCCATCCATTTCCCACCTAATTCATTTATCATCATCCTCCTCACATTCCATCCTTAACCTAGTCCAATCCTTATTCGGCAAAATGGTTGTGACCATCAACAAATCTAGGACAAATCAAAAACCAAAACTCATACTCTACGAAGGCCCTCCTAGCTATAATAATGATGAGAATTTAGTAGATCATGATGCATATTTCGATACCCATGAACCATATATCTCTCCATATTGGCCTCCACCATCATCATTATCATCCCAAGAATATGAGGAAATACAAGAACATATCTATGATGATCATTATCCACAAGAACATTCTTATCATCTTAACACAACCCAAGATTTTCCTTCCATGCCATCAACCTCACAAAACTATAATCCTACGCAGGTCTCAACCTCGACATCCATTAATCCCCAAGTCATTCAGCTACAACAACAACTCGCCCAATTCCAACAACAACTCACTCAATCACAACAACTTACTCAATCACTACAACAAGAGGCTGATCTTAGATTTTAATTGGCACAACTATCACAATTGTCTTCACAATTTCAACATCCTACCACATCAACACCCCAACTCTATGAGTCTTCTCCATCCACCTCATACAAATCTTTATCACAACCAATCTACCACTCATATCAACCCAACTCATCCATACCCCAAACCTATTCAACAATAAATTTACCTCAAACCTCACAGGTCCAGATCCCTATCCATGCTTCATCTTCACACATACCAAATCCCCTCACCTCATATATTCAACAAAAAATTCAACAAAAATAATTCATCCTTCAACAACAACAAATCTTAGTCCAAAAACCACAACCTTCATTTACCACATTATCCACCATACCTTTATCCATGCAACAACAACAAATTCCATTTAATTCCAATCCTAATACATTAGTCCCCTAGCCTTCTCATTCATCAATCCCTTCATTACCTTCACCACCATCATCCACACAACATCAACAAATTCAACCTAAATTCTATGAGTCACCCCCATCATCATGCCAACCTAGTCCCTCCACATTAACCAATCTCATAAATATTCCTCAAAATCCATCTCAAAATCCTCCATAGCATGAGCATGAATTCGCAAGTCTTCTTAATGATACTTTTGACAAGGGAGATACCAGTTTGGAATCATACACCAATCCATCTACTAGTCCTCCTCATCCATCCATCCCTATGGAACCTCCATCATATAATCCTTCCAACCTTCAAAATCCTAATCCATTAAGCCAATCCTGAACACCCTTAAAGTCTAAACCATCAATTTTTCCACCTAAACCCAATCTTATGATCCATCAACCTAAGCCCAATCCAAGTCTTGATCCTATCACAACCAATCCTATCATCCTCGCACCTAACCCAAATCCCAATCCTATTATATCCAATCCTCTTGTCCATCCACTCGATCCTAATCCCACTCCTATCACACCTAATCCCATTATCCATCCATTGCATCCTAATCCTACACCTTACACTCTTATTATCGATCCATTATATTGTGCATCCACTCGTATACTAATGAAGGATGTGATATGTTGGATACTAGCAAGGAATCAACTACCACCCTCATGCCATCAAATGCCTATCCTTGAAAGAATGCAAGAACCTTCAAATGTTCTTGAAGATCCACCTACTATAAACCCAATTCATCCGCCACCATACATTAAACCTATCCAAGAGACCTCCATTCCTATCCAAACTTAAGATTTATGTCAGGAGTCAAATCTAAAGCATGATCAACCTTGCTCCTTACCAAATCAAGATCAAAGCTCTTCCTTTCAACCTATTCATAACCTATATCTTTTCTATGATCAAGATATTATATGTGATCAAGAGCGTATCACTCCTTCCACTCACGGTCCCAATACTATCCATGCTCAAGAAACCTCCACCACTCCTATCCATCATCCCACAACATCCACTTCCCTTGGTGAGACACTTGGTCCCCACAAGCACATAGATAATCAAACAAATACATTGAATCTTCATGAGCATAATGAGCATAATCAAGATCATATTGCTCCTTCACCATCTCATATTGATACCATTTTAAATCCACCCTCATGTCCTGTTGGTCTTACTACCTTCTTAAATGAATATTCTTCCCTAGTAGAGCAGCAACCTATAGTTTCCACCTCACATTCCTCATCCAATAAGGAACTCGTGTCTTGTATCCTCAAAAATAAGCATCCCATTGCGTATCGTATGTTCCAAAATATGAACTACCAAGGTAAAGGCTTAGGCCTTCATGAGCAAGGTAACTTGGAACCCATCTATGTCAATGTCTCTCCCAAACCATATGGTATTGGTTATGTATCTCAAGGAAGTCAATATCAAGATGTTGGTACCACATTTCCGCCTCCTAAATCCACTCCCTCTAAGCCCAAACGAGGTGCACCTCATCGTACCCATAAAACATATGTTGTCATCCCTCCTCCGTTATCCTATGAACCTAAAAAGCATGTGACCATTCATCTTCCTCCATCCAGTTTATCTCCACTTCTTCCAACTCCAAACATCCCCCCATCCACTTTACCTCCACTCCTTCCAACTCCTAATATTCCTATCCTCCAATCTCCTTATCATAAATCCCCCACAATTCCTAATCATGATCAACAAATGCACACATTGAATAAACATGAAGCTATCCCAAACATCCCCATGGGATTCAAAAATAAAAATTTAAATGTCTCCACCCATAAAGCCAAATATCCTAATAATCCTCATGCCACAGGGCATCGATGTAAAGAATCAAAGCAAAATCAAAACTCAAAAAGGCTACCCAAGTCCACATCTCAAAAAGATAACTTCACAACCAAAGTGGTTTGGGTCCCTAAGCAAAAAGCACCCAATTCAAATGGAGCATCCACAATCTTAAAATCCCAAACATCCCGTTCCCCATCGCAAAATACTAAAATTCATAAGTTCATTTGGGTCCCTACAAACCTAAATAGGCAATTCCCTCAGAAAAGATCTCCATTACTCCAAAATCCCCCTTCCATAAAAAGCTTCAAAATCCAATTCGGTGTGTGCAACCATTGGTCTTGGTTCCCTTCCACTCCACAACATTCCCACATACCTCCATCTCCCCATCTTCCATCTACTATCCTACTTATTTCTTCCATCATGTCCCTATGGTCCATGCTTTTGCATAAGTCCTTCATATCTATCTCTTTATCTCCATCCTACTCCTTCTATCCTAGTCCACATCATAATCCATTATCCCCTATCCATCCTTGCATAAATCTTTCATATTCCACATCAAAATCCACTATCCACTTAATCTATATCTCTCTCCTGCAATCCTCTACCAACATCTATGAGCATAATGACATTTGACATGGTCTCTGAGTGACTTGTATCCATCATGAGACATTACCACCTTGCTATGGGAACAAAATCTTGAGTTCCTACCTATTCCATCCAATTATCCCCTACCCAAAAGTCAATAGTCAAAAGTCAAAAAAAAAAATCAAAATAGTAAAGAGAAACCATTTCATCCAATGGTGAAAACCTAGTAAACAGGCACCTTGGATAAGTACCATGATGAAAACCTGGCAAACAAGCATCATTTGTAGGTGATTATGTATGTGCTTTACACCTAGGGGCATGTTCTCTAATCTATCCCATCCTATGTATCCCATCGCATATATCCTATCTTATCATTTTCCATCCTATCATGTCCATCATATCTATCATACCTTCCTCATTGCACCATCCATCTTCGCTTCCTCCTTTTGATCTTGATGAATGTAGGGGCAAAATGTTGAAAAATGCTTTTAGACACCTCTTGTCATACTCCAAATTCCATCCATCCATTTCTAAAAAAAATATATCCTCCATATATCCATCTACTACTAAGTCCATTCATCCATTGCAAGCATTATCCCCATCATGCATCCTAATAAGAACCACCTTGTTGAATCCTAAGGCATCATATCTAGAGTGGGGGTAGGTTATTCCTATGCAATATAGTCCTTAAAGATCACATCCTAGGTTCCCTCCATACATCCTATCATATTTCTCCCATCCATTATGCTTCTATCACCACTCCTTGTATCCACCCTATCTTTATGCTATCTCCACTCCTCTTATCCATCCATATCCTACATTTATCCTATCATTCATTCTTTTTTTCCACCCATCATCCCTACACACTTCCTATCCATTTCTTATCACTACTTCCTTCACCCATCCAATACATTATTAGCCTAAATCACCCAACTGTCCCATCCTTGTTTCTTGACTTGGTGCTCCCTTGTCATTAGTTATCATTTAGAGATCACCATCCTATCCATGCCAAATCCAATGCTTGACATCAAAATATTCCCAAAAAATCCAAAAAAAACAAAATTTAAAATTTAAAAAACCAAAAAAATCAAAATATTTGAAAATACAAAAATTAACCAAATATCCAATAAAAAATATCAATCTACATCCAATCCAATCACATCAATTCTTCATATCACTTCTTTCTTTCAATCAAACAAATCATTCCAACCAAATCTTCAAACTGCTTCTTCCAATCAATTCTCAAATCATCATTCATCAATCAATCATTTCATCCAAATCATGAATCAAATCAATCAAATCATTCTAAGCAGCAATGATCCAATCAAGTAAATCAGTCAAGTCAAATTATCCAATTGCATCCATGGTCTTGGTTCCTAGCCTAGTTGTGAACCTGATCGATTGATCATCATCATCAATGGGATACATCATTCTAAATCCTAGTGTTATTCTTGGGATATATCGTTCCCATATCAACAACACAATCCTCACATTGCTCTCGGGATAAATCATTCCCACATCAACAACGCTATCAAACAATCATCCATCATTATCAGCATCAATCAATCCAATCGATTGTCAGTTTCAGCTTGACATGGGTAATACCTTGTTTGTTTTTAAATCATTTGTGCATGCATGATTGCTTTCTTGTGTGTGTTATCTTTTCATCTTGCATTTGAATCACATTCATATCATTCCAACTAATATTCATATCTTGTGTATGTTGGAATAGCTTTTTGCATTATCCTTTGCATCTAAGGTCATATCATACCTTTTGTGCATTAGGACGTTAATGCTTTAAGTTTACTTCCTCATACGTTAAACAATGTTGTATTACACTGGGGCACATGACACATCGTCACCTTGGTCTTTATACCATGGTGCATAACGTTAGGTGCTACATCAAACATCAGGTTGCTCAAAGTTTCACTAGCATAACTCCACATCCTCCCCTTAGTTTCCTTTTTCAAGAGCCTATCCATCTCCTTCATCCCTGCATATCCTCTTGAGGGGGCATTATCTTTGCTCTTTCATTTTTATGAGCCCCATGTGAAGCCTCAGCCTACTCGAAATCCATTCCAACCTATATTTTAATCTTCTTTGAAACAACATTGCTTCACAACATCGTTTCAAAGAAGGGCAAAATGTAGACATGAAAAATTGACCTATGATCAATTTCCTAAGTCCTCCCTTCACATGAAATTTAATTAATTTTAATTAATTAATTAAATTTCTATTTATCTTTAATCCACCCTTAATTTCCTAAAGTTTAATTATTTTAATTAATTAATTAAATCTTTTACCGTATCCCATGAATAATAAATTAAAATTAATTTATTATTTACTAAACCTAAACTCCTTCCATTAATAATAAATTAATATTAATAAACTTAATTTATTATTTATGGTTCAATAAACCAAAATCTGTAAAATACCTACCTTTACCCTAACCACCTTTTACCGTTTAACTACCTGAACCACTTCAAACCAAACCATATAAAAATCAAATTCATTTTCATTTACTCCCCCGGCCAAAACTACATTGGAGTTATGCTAAATACGAGCAACCACATTTTTAATATTTGGTAACATTTATCTGGTTTATATAGCTATATCTTTAATCTTTCTTGTTGCATTTGATATAAGTTTTGGGGGTTTTAATTGCAAAAAAAAATTTAATAAAATTTATATCTGGTGTATACAATTGTATTAGCTTTACATACATTACTCTTCTTTTAACACTCTTAATAGAATCAACTTGACATTTATGGAGTTTTTTAATATTATAGAGGAGAAAAGAATAGTTTACTTGTTTTGAAAATTTGGAAATAGATGTTTCTTCTCGTCTATCCTGAACCAAACAGTTTGAATCCCTTCTTTATTACAAATCTAGTTCTCAACAGCTACTTGCTTTCCAAAATAAAGTGTCTTTAGTTCTGCAATCTACACAAAAGTCATCATAGATTCTAAAAAGATTCATCAGATAATTATAATTTTTTCAGTACTTCATAACTAAAAGATTTCTACTGAAACAAAATTTTAAACAATCAAATTGCTCTCCTCCCATCCGTAGGATCGACAGAGTCGAATCCACCCCTGAGCAGAATTTTCTGAAAATAAAATTTAATTTCGCAGAGATAACTTTTCCAATAGACAAAATAATAGCTCACACAGAGCAGCAATAACAGCTCACATAGAGCAGTAATAATAGCTCACATAGAGCAACAATATTAGATCACACAGAGCAACAATATTGGCTCACACAGAGCAACAATATTAGCTCACACAGAGCAATAGTATTAGCTCACACAGAGCAACAATAATGGCTCACACAAAGTAAATAAAAACTTTAACATTTCCAATCAATGATTCAAACAATAATCTATCAAGAAAAATAGAATTATCAACAATTTTCATACCTCCATTCTCCAGGCTCAGATCCACCCCCTGCAATTTTCAGCCATTTTCCTCTATCTCTCCAAAATCCTTCCAAGAATCTATTACAGAAGTTTTTACAGCACTTTCTTTTCCCCCCCAGAGCCTCCCCAATAACTCACTTTCTTTTCTTTTTAATAGAACTTTCCCCAAAAACTCTTCATATTTGCTTTACGAAAATAAAACCAAAATAACATAATAAAAGATAACTACACATTTCCTCATAACCCCATTTTTAAAAAATAATAATTAAGAAATAAATATTTGAGGCACCCCACCTATTTCTCATATTAACTAAACATTAGTAATTTAAAATATTTTATAATCAAAACTACTTTTATTATTATAATAATACTTTTCAACATAAACATCAATACTTCATAATTGTTTAACTAAACTTATTGTTTATTTTCTGACAAATACTTAAATATCTATTAAAAACATAAATTCCACAATCCAAAATAATAACAATATTAATATTAATGTTCATGGTTCAATCATCAACCAAATCCATTACACAAACGCACATCAAACTATAATGTCAAATAGATATCCAGAAATAAACAATATTAGCTTAGACCCTACATTCTCCCCCTAGGATCTAGGCTTCCTCCTGGAAGCTATCAAAAAGACAAGGAAATAAATATTTCATTTTGATAGTATCCTCCCAAGTAGCAGAAGATTCATCATAGGGGTCCCATTGGACCCTGACCTGATCCAGCTATCGTCCTCGCAGGGCCAGTGTTCATTGTTCCAAAATGTGAACTGGTTCCAGTATTAGCTGTCCATCCTGTGCCACCTGTAAAGCATCCCACTCCAACACATGAGAAGAATCAGGTACATATTTCTTAAGCAAAGATACATGAAAAACATTATGGATACGCGACAAGCTGGGTGGAAAGGCTAAGCAATATGCAACTGGGCCTATCCTCTCCAAAATTTCAAAATGGCCAACATATCTGGGGGCCAACTTAGAGCCTTTTCCATAATGGATAGAGCTCTTATAGGGTCTCACTGGCAAGAAAACTTTCTCCCCAACTTGGAATTCATGATCAATTCTCCTGATGTCAGCATACTACTTCTGTCGATCTTGAGCCATCTACAACTGCTCACGGATCTGGATCACCTATTGCTCCATATCTCAAACAAGTTCAAGTCCAATAATGACTCGATCCTCTAAATGATCCCAACTTAAAGGAGTTCTACAATGTCTACCATAGAGAGCCTCAAAAGGTGCCATTCCAAGTGAGTTGTGATGACCATTGTTATAAGCAAACTCTACTAAATGCAAATTGTCCTCCCAACGAGACTATTGATCCATCACATACATTCTGAGCATATCTTCCAAAACTTGGTTCACTCTCTCAGTCTTTCCATCGGTCTCTAGATGATAGGCAGTGCTGAAGTTGAGTTGAGTCCCTAAAGCTTGTTGAAGTGCAGTCCAAAAGGATGAGGTGAAAACTAGATCTCTATATTAGATGATCTTCCTTGGAACTCCATGAAGTCGAACTATGTCATGAAGAAAAACCATGGCTACTAAAGCAACATTATAGGAAGAACTCATTGGGGAGAAATGTGCTACTTTTGTTAAATCATCCACAGTCACCATAATTGCATCATGTTGACGAGCAGTCAGAGGTAATCCTACAATGAAATCCATAGAAATCACATCCCATTTCTATTATGGAATCACATGAGGGTACAATAGATCAGTCGGATGTTGATGTTCTACTTTTACTCTTTGGCACTCTAAACGAGCAACAAAATCTACAATATCCTTTCGTATTCCTACCCAGAAGTACAACTTCCTAATATCTGCATGCATTTTCTTAACACCAGGATGAGATTGCATAAGCTGCTCGATGAGCCTCAGCTAAAATTAAACCTCTAAGGTTTCCAAAAGAAGGAACATATATATGTCCATGATATTAGAGTAATCTGTCAACATCCATTATATATCCCTCAAACTTGTCCTTCAAAGGACTCTGGAACTGAATTATCTCATAGTACAAAGCATCCTGAGGCAACAACTCTAAAATACGTCCTCTGAGATCTATCTTAACAGTCAAAGCTAACAACTCATGACGTCGCCTACTGAGGGCATCAACTACAACATTCTCTTCTTCCTTGATGTAATGGATCTAAAATTCATATTCACACAAAAATTCCATCCACCTACATTGCCTAGCATTCAAATTAGGCTGAGAGAAGATGTACTGTAAGCTTCGATGATGACAGTGCAACTCAAATCTATGCCCAAGAAGAAAATGTCACCATTTCGTCAAAGCATGAACCACCGTAGCCATCTCCAAATCATTTGTTGGGTAATTAAGCTCATGATTCTTCAATTTGTGAGACTTGAAAGCTATGACATGACCCTCCTGCATGAGATTAGCTCCAATACCCTCAATAGATGCATCTGTACAAACAACAAAATCACCGGTAGGATCTAGAATAGCTAAAATAGGTGCACTAGCAAGCTTCTCCTTTAGAGTTAGAAATGTTCTTTCACATTGTTTGGTCCAAACAAATTTCTTGCCTTGCCGCTGGAGAGAGATAATCGAGTGAGCAATCCTCAAAAAACCTTCCACAAACCTTCTATAGTAACCAGCTAATCCCATAAAACTCATGACCTCAGCTACATTAGTGGGAGCAGGCCATACTAAAATAGCCTAAATCTTGGAGGGCTCCACAGAGATTCCATCACCTGAGATAATATGTCCTAAGTACTTAATTTCTGTTTGGAAAAATTTGCACTTAGAGATATTAGCATACAATTGATTTTCCCTTAAACATTGCAAAACTTGTCGCAAATACTCCTTGTACTCCTCCACAGTGTGAGAATAGATCATTATATCATCAAGAAAAATTACCACAAACTGGTCTAGAAAAGTTCAAAAGACACCATTCATCATACTCATAAAAACTGTTGGTGCATTAGTCAAACCAAAAGGAACAACAATAAACTCATAATGGTCATATCTCGTACAAAATGTTGTCTTATGAATGTCGGCTTCAACAATCCTCAACTGATGATATCTGGACATGAGATCTATCTTAGAGGGTTATAGGACACAATAACCCATCCAAAATAACCCTGGACACAATAACCCAGTCACAATAACCCAAGGACAAAATATCCCAGGGTTATAATAACCCAAGGCAAAAATAACTCGTGGTAAAAATAACCCATGGAAAGAATATCCCCGTAAGAATATAGAGGAAGGAAAACAAAATTTACAAATTACATGTACGTTGCTGAAAAAACTTTATTATTCAAATTATCAATTACAGTGCCAAATTATGAGCGACACCTCTTATATAATTTAAAATGTTACGATTGTCATTTCCATCAACTAGTCTTTTTAGTCTTTCTTTGAGTTCACGGTTTTTTTCTTGCTTGGTTGCCCAGTGCATCCAGCCATATATTTCTCTATTTTATTCTCTTGAAGACCCTGTTCTTTTTTTATAATGCCCACCCTAGTGTGTGCCTTGTGTGCTTTTGATTCATGTGTTATATGTTGTTCTGAGTGTTTATCATTGTATATGTGATTATTATGCTTTGATGCATTGCACCGAACTTGTCGATGAGGTCTATGGTGCCATCGAGGGGTTCTGAAGGTGTATTCTACATGACCATTGAGGTGTTTCCAATGGCGTTTTACTTTATTATTTGGCTTTCCAACTATGCATTATGAATTGCATACATTGTGTTCATGTGTGTTAGATTATTGTAGTGCTTCAGCTCATTATTTTCAATTGTGTAATATGTTTGATGGATGTGATGTCTTCAGTATGATTGTGTTAGTTGATTTATGCATATATGATTTTATGATGTCGATTGATTGTCGACCCATGTTTATGATGCTTATGCAATATTATGCCACGTTGGGTATTATGATGTGCTTCGGCTATTTTATGTATGGAGCAGGTATGCCAGATGGTTTACTTGAGTGTGCAGGTAATTACAGGTGTTAACTAATGTGGGAAATGTGGAGAAGGTTGACATGGGACGCTAAGCCATGTCACCCTTATCCTTGTGTTGTGGAAACCTGTGATGTGTGTTTGGTATCATTTGTGTGTGTTTCCTTAGCGTTCTTGTACTTTATTTTAAAATATTTTGAAAAGCGTGTTTTTCGTGTTTTCAGATTAAATTAATGATTTTAATTTGGAAATTGCTATTTTTTCTTTAGCAAAAATGTTTGTTGCATCATTATAGGCTTGTGGAACAAATTTGAGTGATTTCGGTTTAATTCTAAAATTTGATATTTTTTCGTAAAAAGGTAGAAATTGCATTAAATTAGGAAACTGAATGCCTAGTATGGCATGTTTGTACTTTTCGGAATGAGATTGAGTTAAATGGAAATAACCTTTTTGGAATAGTTGATTTCATTCGACTAACTATTTCCCTATCTATTTGAGTGAATTATTTGGGTGTTTTAAGTGAAAAACGGTTTATTAATATGTTATTTGAAATACATATTTGATTTGCAAAAGAGACATTCAATTATTTAATTTTTGAATTAAATGATTAGTTGTACAAAGGCTATAATTTTGAGTTGATTGATTAAATCACTAAAAGGATTAATTTATTACCAAAAAAGGAATAGTGTCTTTGGAGGAATAAAAGGAAAAAGACATGTATTTTTCATTATTCTTTTTCTCTCCAAAATTTGCTCTCCTTTGTTTGAAACCCTCTTTCTTGAAAAATGGATATCTAATTGCTTGGAAGGGAGTTTTTCTTGGAATTGCTTGGAGTTTGGATTGGATTCAAGAGCTTGGTGTTTGCTTGTGTGTGGATTGAATCTGACATTCAACCTCATTCTTTTCCTTGGATTTTGCTTGTATTGGAAGGTAAGTTTCTCCAATCTTCTCATTTAAATTGTTTTATTTTGTTTCCTTCATGCCACACCATCTAGAATAGTTGAATATGGCTTTGCTTAGTTGTAGGAAGCTTGGAAAATTTATTTCCACTGTGTATGCTTTTATTTTTATGTATTTTCATTTTTGGAAACATGAAAATATAGACAAAACCCTGGCAAATTTTCTGTGGAAATCCCCAACTCATTTTTATTGCATATATTGGTTGTTGGGCATGTTATATATAATGGGTAGTTGTCAGATCATCCATATCTATTGAAAAACAAAAGTTAGAAAATTGGTCAAACTTTGGTCAAGGTGCCAAAGAGAGCTCCAATGGAGTTTTTAGGGCCTTATGGTTATTTTGCACTTTTAGAAAACATGAAAACTAAATTCTATGCATTTCCTTTATGATTTTCTTTGAGGGATGAGTTGATTCCTTCATATTATGTGATTCTGCATCTTGTGAGACTATGTTATTTTTTGAGACATTTTGGTGCATTAAAATCCGTGCCACTTATTTCTCCATTTTTGAAAACCTAAAAATTGCTTTGTATGCATTTCCTTGATGTTTTAGTTTGTGGGATGAGTTGGCTCCCAATTAGAATGGTATTTTGCATCTTTTGAGAATATGTTGTGTTTTTGTCAAAATTGTGATTTTGTCACCTCGAAATCTGTACCATGCCCAATTGGTCAAATTGCTGATATGGGTGTTTAGGAAGAGGTCTAGGGGTAGGAAAGGAGTGGCTTCCATCGTGCGTTAGGGCCCAAAGAGGTCGTTGGAATTTATCGAATGGAAGTTTTAATCAAGAATAACATTTAAACACATTGGGTAATAAAATTTAATAATAAGATCATCTACACCAAACTGCATGTGCTGGTGAAGTGTCCGCCTTGCTTGGGTTTGGGTGTAAAGAGCAATCTTCTGTGTAATGTCTAGTTTCTATGAGGAGGTTATGCCCTCATGTTCTACCGCAAGTTGAGTATTGCCCTCGTTTGACACTCCTTGTCCTAACTACCTAGGTCTCTCTTCCTTCTTCCACCGTCAGAGTTTGACTCAACGTGTGATGTTTACCATGTGATTGTGTGTGCATTGTGATGCCTAATTCGTGCTTGTATGTGTCTATGATGGATTATGATTTATGCCTCGTTTGGTTTGCATTGAAGGTGTGACTATTTCCCTTATGCTTGAATGTTGTTATGTCATTCTATTATGTTTTGGCAAGTGTGCCATATATTACTTGAATGCAATTTGATGGTAGTTGTACCATGTGTTGTTTATATGCATTGTATTGGCAGTTGTGTCATGTGTGTTGTGTGTATTGATTGGCATGTATTCCATATGTTGCTTGTATACCCTGGATGTGTGAGATGCTCTTAGCGGGTTTGCCATGATCACCTTCTCCATAGCTCGGGAGTTACCTAGAGTTGCATAGACTCGACGATGGCAATATGGTTGGGAGGTGAGAAACATTTCCCCATTGGTCCTTCATGATGAGCTTTAGGTGCTGGATGGATTCCTTGATCTTTTTGCAGGTGGTTTACCTTGTGCTTTGTGCCTTGTTGCACCTTGGAGAGCATGTTGGTTTTGGGTGGTTTATGCACTTGTACTTTATCATTATTGATTATTGTAACCTTTGTAATGTATGTCTTTTGAGACCCTTGTAATAAGATGTAATTAATTCTTTGAGTTGATTTATGATGTTGGCTATGATTCATCTATGTTTAGGATGAAGCCCTTCGAGTATTGTAATTATTGGATATCATCTTGTATTTTTTCACGCCTCAGTTTGTGAGAATGTTGGCATGTTTTGATAGATTTTACATGTTAGAATCTAGCTATGTTAGCATGTTTAGACTCAGTTATTTGATGTTGTATTTGATGTTTATGGATATGTTTCTATTGGATCTTATTCATCCCACATAGGTGGTGAGGATCCTACCTTTTCTTTTGGCATGTGTCAACGTTGGTGTCGAACATGCATAGCCTTTTGTATCGCTTTTGTCCTTTTTGACATGTAGACATAATTGGTTCGACAGCTTAATGTTTTTGGTTAAAATGAATCATCTTTGGCATTGATTACTGTTTTTAGCCTCGTAGATGTTTTGGTGTCATTTCCATGATGTGATATGCACTCTTGGATTATTCCCTCCTTTGCATTGGGATGTGTGCCTTTACATGAGTTTGACTAGTGACCGTTCTAGTTGGTTGAGGAATCGTACCTCCTAGTTAGACTATCCCGTGGGTGAGCATTACCCTTGTGTTTGGGATGTCTTGTGTCATCATTGAATAGACTGCGGTGGATGTCACCCTCATCCTACTCCATGTGTTCGCGAGGGAGTGAGGTCATGGACATGTATTTGATCCTCGTCGTGGAGTGAGCTCCACCTCTCTCTTGGTCATTGTGGTGAGTTGTCACATGATGGGTGAAGTCTTCCGCTTGTACCACCTTGCATTGTGCAATGGTGATGTATTTTTAGGTGTTGTTATACATGTTGCAACACCTTGTGTGTGCATGAGTGCAATGCAACATGTAAATGTTGCACTTGCAAACACAAAAAAATTTGTTGGTTCGGTGTTTGTTCGGCTAATGTCCTGTGTGAAAGCTCGAGGCATTACATTTTTCACTGCTTTGATAAATTTCTGGAGTGAGTTGTGCAATGCTTGAAGCAATTCAGTAAATCCTATGTGCCATCCCTCAATATTATTATTGGTTTTGGGAAGATCATCTTGAATAGCCGAATAGCAACTCCACATTGCAATTGGAAACATGGGTGATCATCTGTTGCCTCTTCTGGTTAGTCTGCCAATCCAGGTGTCTTCAAAATAATCAATTATGCGTTGCAAATTCTCATGTTCTATATAATAAGGAGATAATAGAAGTGTTTGAAATACATCAATTACGTCTATCTGAGGCACGAAAGCTAATGCAACAAATTTCTTGATCTCAAATGCAAAGACTTCATCGACACTGTAACGTGTTTGTAGACCTTACTCTTGAACTTTCCTCCACAAGCATTGAGAGAAATGGAAAAAACATCCCTGGATATTGACATTTAGAAAAATTTCAAACATAGCTCCCATGAAACCTAATTCAAAATCAATAAGTATATTTTTTGGGTTTAGATCAGGTTGAAGTTGTTTTAATTCTACAAGTACTTGTGTATAATTTGTTCTTGTTTTCTTGGTCATAAGAATATAAATGAGTGGAAATATTGCATCAGTTTCTAATCCATGGATCATGTACAACTGTTGAAAAATACTTGGCATTTTTTTGAATGTACCGTCACTGAACCAGTTTTCATATTCTTTCAGTAATTGCAAATTTTGTGCGGTGGTGAATATTAAAAAATGATTCTCATCATTACTGTCATGAAAAAGAAACTTTTCCCCTTTATCAATAATTGTATATTCAACTGGTAAGACAAGATATGTCGATGTCTGAGGATTTGGTGGCGGCACTTCATGTTCTAATTTTTTTCTTCAAATCATTTTGGACAATGCACTGGTTGATGGTAATGCTCCCGCTACGGGTAATGAAATATTAGAACATGAAGCAGCAATGAAATTTCTTGTAGAATCTTGAGTTGAGCACGCCATGTCTTTCATTTTGTTCAATTTGTGTTTCACAGTGATCATATCAGGTTTCGGAGAATGATTATGTTATGTACTACTTATCACATCACCGAATTCTATTTGTGTCGTAGTATAGCACCAACTTGAACATTTGTTTGTAAAATATTCTATACAATGCCAGATCATTTTATTCATACCTTGTCGATGAAGCAAAAATGTGTAACTGTTTAAAACAAGTAATTCCTTGTTTTTTTGGCTTATTAAATATTGAAGAGGCATTGTATATATTAAAAACTATGAAGAATGACCAATATATATTTCTTTATATTTCCTATTTCGATCCCCACACCGCAACCCACACTATATTTACAAGTCTAATTGTTTAGGACAGATATCACTTGCTATATTTCCTACTCCCCACCTCTATATTGTGTACTTCATACATCTCTTCCCAAAATAAGTATCTCCTTAAAAGACATGCCTCTTCTAAGAGAAGTGATGCTTTCTAATAAATTTCACTTCTTCTATTATTATAATAATCAGTGTTTTTTGGTGTTCGTTTATAATAAACAAGTCACGGTTCTATATAGTAATATCATTAACAAGTGATGGTTCTATATAAACATTAATATTAATATACAGTATACGTTAATATTAATATATATTTGCAGCTCATTAATGGTGCAGGAGCACCTAACACAAGGTGGCCTCCGTGAGGCATTTAAGTTTATGTTTGTTTAGAAAATCATGTTTTTGTTGTAATAAGGTCTATTTGACCAATGCATTTTCATTTCAGTTTGTATCTAGGTTCATTTTGTAAGTCCCAAGTGACTTAGGGGACATTTGTCAAATTGTAACCGCATAATGCCAAAAATAGGCAGTTGGGCAGTTGGAGGCTATTTAAAACGGTTGTCTCCCAGCCGCTTGGATTGGTCTCCCAGCCGCTTGGAGTCAGTTTGGTACTACTCTGGGCGAGTTTATAAACCCAGGGAATTGAACAAAGTTAGAGAGATGATATTGTAATCAGATCAAGAGGAGAAATTGAATGTAATCGAGCATTGTTAAGGAGAAATAAAGACTATTTTGTGTCGTCAATCTATTTTCCATTCTCTGTAAATACTAAATTGCATAGCTATAGATCTCTTTTCCCTTCTATGTTTTCCCATTGTTGCATTATGTCGATGTGAAGCATTCCACTAATAAGATTTCTGTCGAAATCAGTGGAATGGCTTCATTGTACAGTTATCTACATTCGTTTTTGTTTTCCTGTTCGACAGCACAGAGGACCAAATTTGGTTGTGCACAGTAGATCGCCTAGCATCTCCATGTGCTAGGGTTTGGATTGGAGGAGTTGGAGTTGTTTCAGTGAGACAGAAGCCATCGACAAAGCATTTCTCGCTCAGACTGACGCGGATAGTATGGCCGAAGGGAGGATCGAGCTGCTGAATGGAAGTCGCGGCTTGAGGATCATATCCGAGTGATCGGATTATCGGTGGTTCTGGAGAAAGTCTAACCGATAGGGAAGGATACGCTGAAGGTAGATGCCATCGGGCAGAGGAGCGAAATCGGCAAAAGAGTTAGAAGCATACAGGGAACACAAGAGTCTCACCAAATGTAGATTGCGAATGCATATCACAAAAGCATGTTGGGAATGTATGTGGAGAATGTATCTTTTGTCAGATACAAATGGTGACCGGTCGTAACGGTGAATCAAGGTATAGGAACCGGTAATAGCAAGTCACACCAAGCATATACTAAGTGTTTGAGGCTCCCCATCAATTAAGGAAGTCACATATCATATTTATTAATTTAGGAGAAAAAATATTATAGGAAGTCCTTTCCTTTTTATCTTGGGATATTATTACCCTGGTATATTATGACCCCGGGTTATTGTGACGATGGGTTATTATGACCCTGGGATATTTTGTCCTTGGGTTATTGTGACTGGGTTATTGTGTCCAAGGTTATTTTGGTTGGGATATTGTGTCTGGATTCCCCCTGTGATAGTTTATGTGTTGTTTAGGCCTCCTAGGATGACCCTTGATACTCTTGTAAGGTCGAGGGTACTGGGAAACCGCCTCTATTGTGACCCTTCTTCTATATTGACTCTCCTCTATTTTCATCATTATGTGTTGTGTCCTAGGGGCATAGCATTGTGGTTGGTGACCTGGGGGCACCTTCCTACGTGACGACCCTAGGGCACTTGTTTCTCCTCTCTTAATTTATTATTTACCTTCCTCTAGTGGTTCTATCTAGCTAGCAGATGACGAAAAACAAATAAGACTGATAAAGACCAAGTGTCCCTTCAGCGAGAAATCAAAAAATGGACCTAGTCCATACATGACGATGGGGTTGATATATATTATCTAATGCGTGGCTAGTAGAATCACTCTGTGTGATATTTTGATGTTGTCTTATCACACTAACAAATCATAACAATATTTTTGCTCCGTGCACTTTGTTTATCTTGGGTCTCACCTTGCTTATACTTAGTCCTGAGATCTCTGTGGTATAGCCCCATGGTTATACTCAAGTTCTGAATCCGTAGTATAACCTTGGATTTTGATATGATTATGTTTATGCATTGCTTTGATCCTGTGATGTGGTTATTATCTTATGGAAAGATTTCTAACCTCATTTCTTACAAGATATTGATGTTGTCTTATCACACTTACAAAACATAACAATACTGTTGTTCCATGCACTTTGTCTATCTTGAATCTTACATTCCTCGGTTCTCTATGTGAATGATCATATGCATTGTTGTTTATCATGGTTATATGGACACTAACACTTTTCTTTCAGGAATGTGTTTGTGGGAACATTTGGCGATCGTAAAGTACATGTCACCTCCGGGGGGCATGGGCTTTGCGAGAGCTCGTGTTCCCTTGTGTGTTTTCTTCCTACCTTAACGTGATTGATATCGATACATGAAATTAACCACCTTAAGGTGGGGGCATATATAAGGTAAGTTGTCTGATGATTTTGGTACTAACGAAGCGTGTTTGTAAGCCCTTGTGGAGGCAGGATGTTGTATCTCTAGGTGAGTGGACATCTTTATTTTATATTGCAATGAGAAATCCCTCTGTGGAGGCGGAATATTATGTATATCCTTTTATTTTAAGCCCTCTGCGGAGGCGGGGATGGTGTATCTCTTGAGCTAGTGCACATCCTTTTTATTCTAAAAGTCCTCTAAGTAGGCGAGGTTGGTGTATCCTCCCTTAAGCGTGTCTTTGGCAGTTGTTGTGGCGAAACCCAACCATCAAGTGTGCCTGTAATGTGCCTAAGATGGTGGTGAACCTAGCCATAGGCTCCTTCCATCACTTTTTTGTCGTGTTTTCTCTATGTCTTCCATGTGTGTGTATGGCGTGTTTGTTCCCAAGCATAGTCTAAAGACTAGTGGTGATGAGTCCCTCCTATGCTTTGGGATTTGTATGGCATGTTTGTTCTCAAGTAATTTCATGCATTGTCAATGAAACAAAAATGTGTAACCATTTAAAACAAGTAATTTCTTATTTTTTGGGGTTATTAAAAACTGAAGAGGCATTGTATAAATTAAAAACTATGAAGAATGACCAATATATATTTCTTTATATCCTCACAGTTTTTAATATATACAATGCCTCTTCAGTTTTTAATAAGCCAAGAAAACAAGAAATTACTTGTTTTAAACGGTTACACATTTTTGCTTCACTGACAAGGCATGAATAAAATGATCTGGCATTGTATAAAATATTTTACAACCAAATGTTCAAGTCGGTGTTATACTATGACATAAACAGAATTCGGTGATTGAAAGGAAGCTAGGTGTGCAGAAATCGCTTCCTACACTAATCTAATGAGGGGAATTGAGTGCAAATTCAATTTAATCCTTACAATTATAGAATGTTAACAATAACAATGGAAATATTGCAGGAATACACATACACACAAAAAGTGAGACAGAAGAGAGAGACACAAGATATACATGGGGAAAACCCTTATCGGGTGAAAAACCCCACACTCCAAAACTTGCACAATGTATTATCAAAACTGAAATAGTTTACAATACACTTGCAATGCAAGTTCTTAGGAGCTTTTGACACTCGTATCTGGAGACAAACCGGCAGCATAACAGTACCTATCAAACCTGTAATACATCTCCTCTCAAAAGCACCTATTTATATAACAAATACAAGACAAAAATGGCTCCACATTGGGATGGGCATCCAACATGGCCTCATGACCCAAAACCTACGCCTATGGACACTTGTCCAACACTATAGGATGGTCCTAACACTTGTCAAGTCACCCCATCCCAAAGAGGTCGCCTATTTCCAAAATGGCCTATGACAGATGCTCTTACAACTCTTACAACCGTCATAGAATCTGTCATAGCTGTCATAACTTACAGCTGTAAGAGAATCTATCATACACAGGCTATAAATAGCATATTCTCTTAAAACATGTCATAGTCCACCTTGGGGCTCCCAAAGATGCCTTTTTCAAAGATGTTCTTTGACACATGTCTTCACCTGTCATAAAATCTCCTATTTCTGACTCTTACATGTCATAACTTTGTCATAGGAATTTGTCATGACCATTTCGATCAATATTTCCTTACACAACATTCAAAATGCCGACACACGGCAAAATATTCCTACCACTAAGTGTGACGCATATCTCCTCATGTGAGGACAAAATTACATGTGGCCATATGCTATGTAGGATGACACATCATCGTGCCAACTCCCACAATATGACAACATAGGATTTGCATCCAATTAATACAATAGGCAATAAATGAATAAATACATTGTAAAAATACAAGGAATTACCAAGGTTGAGATACCTTAATTCCCAACATTCTCCCACTTGTCGAACACCTTGTAAGAGCCAATAGAATTAACAGGATTTAACTACTATAGGCCGAGAGGCCCATAGACTCCGAACAGCATATGAATTTCTCTATGCCCACTGGTTTCAACAATGCATCTACAACATTCTTCAAAGTATCTACCTTCTCCAAATTTACCTTCCCATCCTCTACCATGTCTCGCACGAAGTGAAACTGTACATCAATATGCTTTGTTCTGGCATGGAAAGTTAGATCCTTCGCAAGGCAAATCGCACTCTGACTGTCACAACTGATCGTAATCTATCTTGCATCAACACTAATATCTGAACACAATCTCTTAAGCCAAATGGCTTTCTTATAAGCATGAGTTGCAACCATGTACTCAACTTCTATAGTGGACAAAGCAACCACAGGATGTCTCTTACTCATCCAATAAATTTTCACCACTAAACATAGTGAACACATAGGCACTGGTGGATCTCCTGCTGTTAATGTCACCTGCCCAATCAGAATCCACAAATCCACGAATACAAACTGAATGTGAAGGTCCTATAGCATTACCATGATAACATATGGAATACTCATAAGTACCCCGCAAATATCTAAACACTTGCTTAACTGCATCCCAATGTACCTGTCCAGCATTAGCCATAAATCGACTAAGGACTCCCACTACTTGGGCAATGTCT
This sequence comes from Cunninghamia lanceolata, assembly GCA_027924645.1. Classification (NCBI taxonomy): domain Eukaryota; kingdom Viridiplantae; phylum Streptophyta; class Pinopsida; order Cupressales; family Cupressaceae; genus Cunninghamia; species Cunninghamia lanceolata. The sequence goes on along the minus strand of BSBN01001807.1, from coordinate 16,081,947 downwards.
AGTCTTGTGCAGACCATGGCATACATCAAACTACCAACAGCACTAACATAAGGTACTCTGCTCATGTCCTCCACCTCACTAGGAGATTTTAGACAATCACTAACAGACAACTTTGTCCCCAATGAAACAGGAACACACAATGGTCTACAATCTGTCATGCTGAACCTATCCAATACGGTCTTCACATACTTACTCTGGCTTAGCCAAAGTTTTTCTATTAGCTCTGTCTCTTCTGATTTCCATCCCCAGAATGTACCTGGCTGCCCCAATATTTTTCCTCTCAAACTGTGCTGACAACTGAGACTTCAAATCAGAAATCATATTATTACCATTCCCAATCAACAGCATATCGTCAACATACAATGCAATAATAAGAATGCGATCATTGTCAAACTTGTAATACACACAATGATATGATTTCGATCTTAGATATCCAATCGACAACACAAAGGCATCAAACTTCAAGTACCACATCCTAGGAGACTACTTCAAACCAAACAAAGACTTCTTTAACTTGCAAACCAAATTTTATTTACCTTTCTCTATGTAATGCTCTGGTTGTGACATGTAAATCTCTTCCTCCAAAGCACCATGAAGGGAAGTTGTCTTCACATCCATCTGTTCTACCTCTAAGTCATAAGTAGCTGCAAGAGATAATAGAAATCGAATAGATGTCAGCTTTGCAATGGGAGAGAAAATTTCACCATAATCAATTCCCTCCACTTGTGAGTACCCCTTTACAACCAATCTAGCCTTGTACTTTTCAACACTACCATGTGCACCGAATTTCTTTTTGGACACCCATTTGCATCCAACAAGTTTCCGTCCATCAGGCAAAGGCACCAAGTCCCATGTTTTATTCTTCTCCAAAGAAGCCATCTCATCTTCCATGGCCTCCTTCCAGGATCCTACATCTTTCATTCCCATAGCCTCTTTCACAGTTCTAGGCTCATCAGTGTTAGCAAGTAAAGCAAAAGCACAACTAGAATGAAATAATGAATAACCAAACCTATCAGGTTGCTTTCTTGTTCGTATAGACCTCCTCAATGGCTGAGGTTGAGGTTCTGCTTCTTCTTCTTATCCTTCAAAGCTACTAGAGCTCTCCTTATCATTAGGTCTCACAAGGTCTATCTGTTTAGTCTTCTCAAGGGTAGAAGGAAACTGAAAAGCATCTTATTTCTTTTCTGTATGTTCTGGTTGTAGAACAATGGAAGAAGGTGTTATCTCTCTAAAGATAACACTTCTTCTATACAACACTTTTTCAGCCACAGGATCCCAAAGCTTGTATCCTTTCACACTGACACCATAGCCAATGAAAATACATTTAACAACCTTGTTTTCCAATTTAGACCATTTCTCCCTAAGCACATGTGCATATGCCTCAGAACCAAAAACATGAAGATGTCTAACTGAAGGCTTCTTACCAGACCACACCTCCATAGGTGTCTTACCAACAAGAGTTGATGTAGGAGATCTGTTTACCAGATAGCAAGCAGTGGCTATAGCTTTAGACTAAAACTTTTGTTCAAGGCTTGCTTCACTAAGCATACTCCTAGCCTTCTCCATCAGTGTCCTGTTCTATCAACTCTCTGGTATGCATTGCTATCTCTATCCTCCTTGAATGTACACTCTTATCTGTTATGTTTTGCATATAATCTCTCTCTTCCAGAAAATGTTCTACCTCTTTGAATTCTACCTCTTTGTCTCTTCTTGTGCTTATTGTTCAACTTTCAAGGCAAACTGATATACTTCTTCCAGAGATGTCATCCTCATTAAACTCAGTTCTTCTTGAATGTTCAATCTCAGTCCATTGATGTATCTAGCCACTTTCTCCTTGCTTTCTTCACTATGTCATGTCCTTATAATCATCATATGAAATTCTTCATTGTACTCCTTCATAGATTTCCCTTTTTGTCTCAGGTTTTGCAATCTCTTCAACAATTCCAACTCATAGTCAGTAGGTATAAACTGATTCTTCAAATTTGTCACCATTCTATCCCACTTTATAATCTTCTTTTTTCCTCTTCTGTTTCTATCCAACTGAACTTCTTTCCACTATATAGCAGCATGTCCTTTCAACTTTGTCTTTGCAAATTTCACCTTCTCCAGATCTTCAATTTCTTCATACTCAAAGTATTCTTCTAGGTCATTTATCCAATCAATCAGTTCTTTAGGATTCAAATTGCCAGTGTAATTTGGTACATCAACTCTAGGTCTTTTTCCAATCTTTGAAATAGCTCGCAACATCTTCACTTGATCTAATTCTTCTTCCTCTTATAGGGTTACTTCATTTTGATCACGGATTGAAATTCTTCCTCATCATCACTTTCAACATTAGGTCGAGGTGTAAGTTCTCTTCCCTAATCTTCTTCAACAGCATCTAGGTGAACTCGCATTGTTTTCATCATTTCCATCATCTCATCCATTCTTCCATCCATAGTACCAACAACAGGTATTCTCCTTGGTGGTATCTCCTCCTAGGATCAAGTGTAACTACCTCAAATTTGGTGATTAGGCTACAAGGTGACAATTGCCTCACGATCGCCGATCGGTTGACAACACAGGTAGTCTACCTTGAACTCGGCAATCTATCCACAACAAGATCTTACAGAATGCCTTCACAAACTTCGCTCAATTTGTTCACTTCACTCCCAAAGGACTCGAACTTCTCTCTGATACCACTTGGTATAGTCACGGTTAGAAGGGTCCACAAAGTGAATAGTCCAGACCGTGCAGCAAGAGTAAACACAAAGGAAACAACTCAATTATAGAATGCAAATGCAAATTCAGTCATTCAGTATATCATAGATTCAAAATATAAATAGGTTGGCATCATGCGGTCTTACAATCAGGGCTCTTTGGCCTGATCCTCCATTTACAATGTATGCACAAGATATAGTTTTGAAGCGCTGTTATCACCCAGTTTTGCACCCTTGCATACAGCTGTGAAACCTCTGCAAACTAGAGTAACATGGGACTGATCTCTAAGTGTGGGACTTTGCTAAATGAGATCAGACCTCTGAAGAAGGTCAGCTTCCTTGTCTAGCTATCACCTAAAACTACTGAATTTTTGAGGGGAAAAGGGAGAGAGAAAGCTTGTAATAGAAATGAAATAAAAACTTTCTAACAAGGGTGATGCACCAGACAGATTTAAAGAAATTTTCACAACAACTGAGAAAAATACACAATATAATCAAATACAACAAGTAGGTATACACAGATTAGATGACTCCAGCAGAGGCAAGAAGCAATATGATTGAGAGGAATGAAATATTCACAGACAGCCATACACAGATTCACACAGAAACTAGAAAAATCAGTAAAGAGGTAAAATTAACTTGCATATATTCAATGGAAAGGCACGGTTACAGCATATGAAAATCCTGTTTGGAAACAGAAAAGCCTTAATGCCAAAAAATTTCCAACCCTATTTACATCATAAGCCTCAGCTTATATAGCATTCAAAAATGATGCCCTAAGTCGGTTACAAAATTCGCTTCAAGAGAGCTGCATCCAGAAAATACCTCGGGAAGAACGTCCTAGCTGCTAGGAGTAATGGCGCAAAAAGATCTGGAACAGGGGCAGGTGGGAGATATTTCGATATTAAATGCGAGCAACTGGCGAGTCTATCCTCCACCATGACTATATGCAACACCTGGAACAAGGCGGTGGAGAAATATCCCTTATCATCAATGCGAGCTGCTCCCTCTACCTGCAGCAATAAATGCACAAAATATCTACATCTGCTCCAAAAGGTCGCTGAAACGTCAACTCAATCGTCATGCAGATCCAGATCCGAAATTGGAAGTGAGAAAAATCCTCTTGAGAAACATGTCATATGAAAGAGGAGGTAAAAACATGCATTTTTGCCTTTTACATCATGTTGAAATTCCCCAGGATGGAGGAGATATAGGTGATTAAAGCTTCGGGATATGAAGGTGACGTCACCATCATGGACACTTAGGGTGATATTAAAAGGATTGGGTGATAATACGAATATCGAGGCGATATTCGGAGGAAGGTGATATTGAGAAGAAGGGGGGACGATGCTCGAAGATCGGGTGATGTAGAAAACATACCTCCGCAAGATGAAGGATGATGATGTCACCATCATTTTGATGTCCAGATTTTGTATATCGGGTCATATTTTAAGATCAGGGTGATATTCGGAACATGACCCTTGCGAGAAAATTGACCCCTCCCTTGGAAAAGTCTGGATGATGTCATCAGGTAGATGACCTGGTCTATCGCTAGAGTTATCATGACGTCATCGTCATATTGTCGGATGGGGTGATCATTTGAAATATATCAGCATGAGGCAAAAAGGGATGATGATGTCACCGTCATATTGGCCATGGGGAGATATTTTGCAAGGTGATATTCGAAATATCGGGTGATATTTCAAATATAGGGTGATATTCGAAAATATCACACGATGTTCGAAATATCACCCGATGTTTGAAATATGACCCGATATTTGAAATATGACCCAATCATGACCCTCCATAACTTCCTCATCTTAGCGAATTTCAGGGTGATGTAAAAAACAAACCTACCTATTTTTCCAAGCTCTTTCACATGGTAAGCCTCCTTAGGCAAGCTTCATACTTTGAGATTTGGATTTCTGACATCAGGATCACAAATATAGCCTTCATGGGAATGTGCACACTGACTGATGCTGCTTGAATTATTTTGACTCCTGCTAGAGAAAAAATAGGTCAACAATTTGGTGACCTCTATGGGATGTTTGCCTGCTAAACAGTTAGATCAGTGGCCTTAAACATCCATTGGGCATGGAGTCATACAGAAACTGTAGATATGCTGATATTTTCTAACTCTAGCAACTTAGGATATGGCAGTGAAGAACATTGGAAGATCTACCCAGGACAAAAATGTTGAAAGCAACTCCCCCCCCCAAACTGTGCTAGACAGCATCTAGGGAAGGCAAAAGGATCTAAACTAATGTGCAACAGCAATTGTTGGAAACACAGAGACCTAATCTACTAATTTACAAAGCACTCATACCTCAAAACACCTCTTTAGGTGTATCCCATTGACTGGGATAGGCAAATTTTGTCCATCCATACTTGATAACTGAAATGCATTGTGCTCCTTGCATTCAGTAATGAGAAATGGGCCACTCCACATGTTGTCAAACTTGGAATGCTTTCCTGGTCTGCTTTTCAATTGATCCCATTTGAGCACTATATCACCAATTCTAAAATTTCTGGGGGTGGCCTTTTGATCAAAACTTCTTTTGGTCTGTAGCTGATGATATTCCATAGTCTTCAGAGCCTTGTCTTTGATTTCTTCAAGCTCCATAAGCTGAGCATATCTGACAACCATGGGATTCTCTTCTTCAAACATCTCCAGCTGGTTCATGATGTCCAGTGTTGGTAGTTCTACAGAGATAGGCAATCTTGCTTCCTTCCCATATACTAATATATATGGAGAATTTCCAATGGACCTCTTAGGAGTTATTTTGTCAGCCCATAAGGCATATTTCAAATTAGTATGCCAGGTCCTTTGGTTGTCCTCCATTGATCTTTTAATAATCCTTATGAGATTTTTGTTGGTAGACTCAGCCAAACTATTACCATGTGGGTAATAATTGGAAGAAGTATTCAAACAAATCCCATTCTTAACAGCCCAATCAATTATCTTTAGGCCAACAAAGGCTAAACCATTGTCAAAAATTATTGACTCGGGCACTCCAAATCTGGAAATCAAATCATGATAAAAATTTAAAACAGCATTTTTATTTGATTCCTTTAGAGCCACTGCTTCAGTCCATCTTGTGAAAAATCTGTAGCTATAAGAATCCACTTGTGGCCTGCACTTGATGGTGGATTAATGGGTCCTATAAAATTAATGCCCCATCTCATAAAGGGTTGCTCTACCTGAATTGGCTGCAGAGGTAAAGCTGGCAGCCTCTCCTTGCCTGCAAAAATGGCACATTTTATACATTTTCTAGCCCATGCATGGGCATCCTTGAATAAGCTGGGCCAATAGTAGCCAGCTCTCATTACTTTCCAAGCATAGTCCTTGGGGCAAAATGACCCCTGTTGTTCCATCATGAAATTCATGTAGCACCCTGTCAGTCTGATCATTATCAATGCATCTTAACAATACACCATTAAAGTCCTTTCTAAAAAGGATGCCATCTATTAAAATATATGGAATGGATTGCAGTCTAAAATATCTTCTTTTAGTTTTATCTAGACCTGCAGGACATTTACCAGTTTGCAAAAATTGAGTCATGTCATTAACCCAACTGGTGCCTGCTATTGTTGTATCATTCTGATGCTTCTCCTTCATGATCAAAAGTACTTCTACTTCCTCTTCTACCTTATTCTTAGAACAGGTAGCAAGTTGTTCACTGAGTCCTCTACCTCTGACAAGCTTGGTTATCTGGATATCCACGTCATACTCCATGACCTTAGTGATCTAGCCAGCTCTTTTCTCATTTACATCTTTACTTAACAAGAACTCCTTCACACTAGGGTGAGCTATCATCAGGTGTATCTTGTTGTTAGAAACAAGATACCGAAATTTCTTGAGGCTCCTTATCACTGCAAGGACGTGCTTTTCAATGAAGCTATACTTTTTCTCATACTCTTCCAACCCTTGACTGCAGAAAGTGATTGGTTGCTCAAAACCCTCAGTCTGCTGCTGCACCAAAATCGCAGAGATGGTATCCAGACCGCCATAAGCATATAATATGAAATCCTTGAAGTCAGGATTTACCAACGTTGGTGTAGCTGCTAGTGCCTCTTTGATGGACTCGAAGCTGAGCTTGGCTTCACTTATCCAAATGAAAGTTATATTCTTCTTCCTCAAAGGCTTCAAAAGATTTGCAATATCAGGGATGAATCTTCGCAGAAAATTAATTCTGCCAATGAATCTTTGAAGTCCCCTTTTGTGACTGGGCAAAGGCAGCTCCAGAATAGCTTTCACCCTCTCAGGATCAATGGTAATACCCTCCTTTGACACCACGTGCCCTAATAGCTTACCCTCATGGACAGCAAATATGCACTTCCTGGGATTGAGAGATTCCCAAATTCCTTGCATCTTTCAAAAACTAGCCTCAGTTGAGATAGATGTTCGGCTACATTCTTGGAAAAGACTGTTATGTCATCCAGATACACCAGCACCAGCTTATACAGCAAACCTTTAAACGCCATATCCATGGCTCTTTGAAAAGTAGAGCCAACATTTGAGAGGCCGAAAGGCATCCTTTGGTAGGCCATGGTCCCCCATTTGGTGGTGAATGCAGTCTTGAACTGATCCTCCTCCTTGACTAACACTTGATTGTAACCAGAAAATCCATCAAGCAAGGAAAATCTTTCTGAGCCAGCCACTACCTGTAGAATTTGCTCCATTGAGGGCAATGGGTAATGGTCTTTTAAAGAAGCTTTGTTCAGGTCTCTGAAGTCAACACACAGCCTGATCTCCCCATTCTTCTTCCTTACAAGGACAAGGTTGGAGACCCAAGAAGTGTGCTTGATTGGAAAAATGATTTTCCCCTCAATTAATTTAGTCAGTTCTTTAATCATAAAGGGCTCTAACTTGGGATTTAGAGGCCTTTGCTTCTGCCTCACAGGTTTAGTATCTAGTTCTAACTCTATGGTATGCTGGGCAATATGAGGGTCAAAACCCTTTAGGTCTGAATAATCCCAAGCAAACACATCTTCATATTCTTGACAGAGAGCAATAAAAGCTCTTCTATCCTCAGCTGAGCAGATTTTGCCAATTTTAAGGAGCTTACCCTTGAAAATTTCTAGCTCCTCATAATGTTCTTCTTTAACCTGCATGCTAGTCTTGTTTTTCTTCAACTGATCATCTATGCTAAAAATAGATTCCAAGGTTACCAATCCCTTGGGTAGTTTGTTTGTTCTCAGCTGAATAATTTGATCATTGCCATACTGTTGTTTGAGTCTATCCTAATTCATCATGGAAAACTCATCTTCCTCTAACAGAAACCACAGGATTTGCCCATCACTTTCAAAAACTTGCCAATGAATATTATTATCAAGGATAGAGGGCCTATCAACTATTTTTACATGAGGTTGAATCTTCTCCCTTTGAATATCACTGGGGATGTCAAACTGAGCCCCAATAGCCGCTAATCTATCAGCATGATGGTTTTGACTTCTTGGAATGGAGATCAGATTGAAAGCATCAAATTCTTCAATCATGTCCCACACCCTATGTTTGTAGCATTTCAGAACATCACTTTTTGTAAGATGCAGTCCTCTTACCTGATTCACAATGAGTTCACTATCCCCAAACACCTGCAAACAACCAATTTTCCTCTTTCTTGCCCACTGCAGACCTTGGATCAGTCCTTCATACTCAGTAGTGTTATTTGTACATACAAAGGCAAATCAGAAAGAAGAGAAATATTTTTCACCCTGTGGGGATACAAGCATTGCACCACCACCAGATCCATTTCTGCTCCTAGAGCCATCAAAATACATTTTCCATACTTCATGTTGCTGCTCGGCCTGCTGTCCTACATCCTTTACCAGATTTGGAATTGTTGTTTCAGGCTCATGTATTATGTAAGTCCCCATACCAGTCTCTTATATGTGTGCCTGAGGATCATCTACAACATTTTCTGAGGCCCATTCCCTTAATAACACCTCTGGTATACTCTCAGTTTGTAACTCTTGAGCTGCCACAAGTTCAGGATCATCAAAAATAATGTGATTTGCATTAACCACACTTGGTGTATAGGGCTCTATGTGATGATTTGAAAGCAATTCAGATCTTAGGGTCACCTTAGTGCCATATCTGGTCTTAAAAAACATATGGGACCAGTCAGAGGATAGGTATCCTCCTATTTTGGCTGTGAATTCTCTTGATAGGCACATGGCAAAATAGGAAGGCAAATCAATAATGAAGACCTCTTGGAAGATGGAAACATTGGGACAAGTATGTAGAGTAAGACCTAGGTCTTTTATTACACCCACAGTACTAACAGCTGTGCCATCTAATTGGAATACACCCTTCTCAAGAGGCTGGTACTTGAGCCCTAATTGGTCTGCAACTTGCTTAGGCATCACAGAACTGCTTGCTCCACTATCCACCATGCAATTGTGTACTAACTTGTCTCCAATTATCAATGATACATAAAATGGGAGTGGTTTGTCACTTTTGTTAGGCTGTTTGCTGTCATCCTGGGATGAATTAGTAAGGACAACCCTACTTGGGTCAATAGTTGTATCATTGGATACCTTCAAATCAGATAAGGCAGACCGCAACTTCCTCTTTTGGCCAGGGATTGCTAGGGAATGCCACATAGACATTTTCACATTCATCTTCTTCATATTTTCAATAATATTGAAAGGTGGAGTGACACTTACCTTCTGATTGGATTTTGTAGCAGCAGTATCAGCCTACAAATGAGGCATTTCCCTTACTGTTGCTGAAGTGTTTCTTTGTAAAATATGGGGAATATGTGATGAGGAAGCATCAGCATGTCCTTTTCCTTTACCTGTTGCTTGCTCTACCTCATAACCCCTCTTCTTGGCTCTTGTATTTGCTGCAACTGAGGTGTTATCACTGTTTATGCCACAGAATTCACCCTCTTGCTAGTTCATGAAAGCAGAATCACTCTGAGGTTGTTCTTGTTGTTGCACAGCTCCATCATGAGGTGTATTTGATTGTGTGGCTGCAACATTCTGTACCATCAGAGCCTGATTTATAACTCCATTTGAGCAGGTTGCCTGATTGTGTGGCTGATTGCATGGATAGCACCATTCATATTCAGCTGCAAGATTGTTCTGAGTAGGGACAAGATCCCTTACTGCATTGATAGGTGCCGGATTGTAAGGCTGAAAAGGCCTCTTATTCACATTTTTCCTGGCACCTTGATAATTGCTCTGATAGGGGGGCCTATTAGCCTGGTAAGGTTGATTCTGGCCTCAATATGGCTGCTGATTTTGCCCTTGAGGTTGTGGCTGATAAAGCTATTTATTCTGGGACTGCTGCTTTTTAATATTTACCAGCTCATTGCCAAAGGTCTGAAGGATATTTTCTATCTTTTGTTGGCTAGTCTTTATCTCTTTTAGCTCTTGGGATGAACTAGAGGCAGCAGGCTCAGAATTTGAAGTGCTTGGTAATGCTGCCACAATAGGTAAAGGGGCAAAATATGGGATTGGTAAAGGCATTGAAGCCTGAATCTCAAGAAAGATAGGCACTGGTGGTCTGGGTGCTATTTTTCCGGCCTGAATCAGATTATTTTCTGCCCTAATAGCTAATTCATAGGCATCTGGTAAACTATTTCCTCCTAATGATTGTATCATCACAGAAACATCACTATTTAAGGCCTTCAAAAAATATAAGAATGCATATTCTGCTAGAGGTCTTACCATGGCAGGGATTCTGTCCCATGTTTTCTAGAATCTAAAATTAAAGTCCATCATTTTCTCCTAAGGAGCTCTCTTTATAGTGGTCATCTGCTCAACCAATGATAGGTTGTCTGATTTATCTTGGAATTGCTTGTTTAACTTCTCTCCTAGATCATCCCAGGTGCCTATAGTCTGCACTAGTAAACTCCTGAACCATTATAATGCTTTCCCCTTAAATGAGGCAACCAGCAATCTGATGGCTACATTCTCTTGGGTTATATGATGCACACCACACAGAGATGCTATGTCTCTAATGTGCTCAATAGGGGTAGTCTGATTCTCCCTTGTAAAATAAGGCAGACTCTTCAAAGCTGCCATTAGTATCACATCATGCACCATCAGATTTAGAGGGCTACCCCCATCAAAAGCCACAAATGGCTGATTTCTTACCATCTGAACAGCTGGAGGTAGATTTGCTTGAGTTGCTACAGGGACTACAGGGGCAACTGGTCTGAAATTTGGTGGAGTTGACTATACTCTCTTTGAAACTGGAGTCCTTGCTATAGCTCTCCCCTGTCTTCTAGGTGGTGACAGCTGCAAATAGTTAAATGAGCTTGAACTCCTGGTTTGAATCTTTCTCATAAAAATGCATCAGCGGGACTGATCTACTTGCTCTTCCTTAGTGTGAGTCGCCAGATATGCAAACTTTAACCTCTAAAGGTCTGTAATCACTGGTTGCACATCAAAACCAACAATAGTGATTGTTAAGTTGATTGTTGTATTCTGACTTCGGGTCCCACCAGGCGTGCCAAAGTTGTTATCACCTAGTTTTGCACCCTTGCACACAGCTGTGAAACCTCTGCAAACTGGAGTAACATGGGACTGATCTCTAAGTGTGGGACTTTGCTAAATGAGATCAGACCTCCAGAGAAGGTCGGCTTCCTTGTCTAGCTATCACCTGAAACTACTAAATTTTTTAGGGGAAAAGGAAGAGAGAAAACTTGTAATGGAAATGAAATAAAAGCTTTCTAACAAGGGTGATGCACCAGACAGATTTAAAGAAATTTTCACAACAACTGAGAAAAATGCACAATATAATCAAATACAGCAAGTAGGTATACACAGATTAGATGACTCCAGCAGAGGCAAGAAGCAATATGATTGAGAGGAATGAAACATTCACAGACAGCCATACACAGATTCACACAGAAACTAGAAAAATCAGTAAAGAGGTAAAATTAACTTGCATATATTCAATGGAAAGGCACGGTTACAGCATATGAAAATTCTGTTTGGAAACAGAAAAGCCTTAATGCCAAAAAATTTCCAACCCTATTTACATCATAAGCCTTAGCTTATATATCATTCAAAAATGATGCCCTAAGTCGATTACAAAATTCGCTTCAAGAGAGCTACATCCAGAAAATACCTCGAGAAGAACGTCCCAGCTGCTAGGAGTAATGGCGTGAAAAGATCTGGAATAGGGGCAGGTGGGAGATTTTTTGATATTAAATGCGAGCAGCTGGTGAGTCTATCCTCCACCATGACTATATGCAACACCTGGAACAAGGCGGTGGAGAAATATCCCTTATCATCAATGCGAGCTGCTCCTTCTACCTGCAGCAATAAATGCACAAAATATCTGCATCTGCTCCAAAAGGTCGCCGAAACGTCAACTCGATCGTCATGTAGATCCAGATCTGAAATTGGAAGTGAGAAAAATCCTCTTGAGAAACCTGCCATATGAAAGAGGAGGTAAAAACATGCATTTTTGCCTTTTACATCATGTTGAAATTCCCCAGGATGGAGCAAATATAGGTGATTAAAGCTTCGGGATATGAAGGTGACATCACCATCATGGACGCTCAAGGTGATATTAAAAGGATCAGGTGATAATATGAATATCAGGGCAATATTCGGAGGAAGGTGATATTGAGAAGAAGGGGGGATGATGCTCGAAGATCGGGTGATGTAGAAAACATACCTCCGCAAGATGAAGGATGATGATGTCACCATCATGGTGATGTCCAGACTTTGTATATTGGGTCATATTTTAAGATCAGGGTGATATTCGGAACATGACCCTTGCAAGAAAATTGACCCCTCCCTTGGAAAAGTTTGGATGACGTCATCAGGTAGATGACCTGGTCTATCACTAGAGTTATCATGACGTCATCGTCATATTGTCGGATGGGGTGATCGTTTGAAATATATCAGCATGAGGCAAAAAGGGATGATGACGTCACCGTCATATTGGCCATGGGGAGATATTTCACAAGGTGATATTTGAAATATCGGGTGATATTTCAAATATAGGGTGATATTCAGAAATATCACCCGATGTTCGAAATATGACCCGATATTTGAAATATGACCCGATCATGACCCTCCATAACTTCCTCATCTTAGCGAATTTCAGGGTGATGTAAAAAACAAACCTACCTATTTTTCTAAGCTTTTCACATGGTAAGCCTCCTTAGGCAAGCTTCATACTTTGAGATTTGGATTTTTGACATCAGGATCACAAATATAGCCTTCATGGGAATGTGCACACTGACTGATGCTGTTTGAATTATTTTGACTCCTGCTAGAGAAAAAATAGGTCAACAAGCACCTTCACAAAGAATTCAAACTATCAAAATATCTCTATGTGATTCCCTATCAATGACTACTTTCTTATGCATCTATTACATGATTATATATTATCTCCAAAACATAAGATTCCTTCGCGTCAGCCAAGGATGATTACAAACTCCAAGAAAGAGATGTAACGTGTATACATAGATAGGTCAGACCTAATCATATAGAACTCCTCTGTAAATGAATGAAATAGTGTGTGGATCTCAGGGAAGGTCGGCTACGATCCAAACAACATTGAATGATGTGTCATTTAACTTCGCAAGTCGTGAAAGTTCTCCGCAAGTCTTCTCCTTCAGCTGGTTGTTTGAGACTGTTAGGATGCCCTGCTCTAAGAAAATAGTTGATCTTATGATAGCGATATATTTCTAGTACCTAATCCAAATGATATAAATTTTAGATATGATGTGCATGAAGGTGTTTAGATGCTAAGTCCAGCTCCGCAAGGTCTGAAATGAAACTGCGGGATAATGAAGACCAAAATACAAAAACTGTTATTGACTGAACTAACTGTATTGAATTGGAAAAAAAAAACTAACTAAAATGCAAATTTTTTTGGTTGATGCAAGATTTCTCTTGAACCAGGGAGTCTCCTACATCACTACCTATAGGACAGGAGGAACTACTGTCATAGCCTTAGAAGATCGAGGAGGTTCAGGAACATCACAAGGAGTAATATTACTAAGCGATAACTCCGCTATTTCCTTTTCTTTGAACTTTTGATATGATAAGAAGAATATATCCTCTCTATCTCAAGTGACTCCAACTGGTTGTGGCCAGAAGCAATCAAGTGAAAATTTTCATTGCGAGCAACGGGCTGATACTGAATTGATGTATAACATGCATTTGTCCCTCAAATGGAAACTTTAAGCACTTCTAAACCATAGAGGGGACCGCCTTCATGGAGCAGAGCCATGGGTAGCCCAATTTCACATGAAATAAGTCTAACGTAGGAATGATGACAAAATAAACAGCCAAAGCTCTTGACCCAAAATTAACTTCAAGAGTTAAAGCACTAAGAGTTGAAAGGATAGACCAATCATGTGATTTAATATCCATCTCTCATACATCATATGTATCTCGATGTGAACCATGCATATAGAGAAACTCTTCAATTACTACATTCACCATGCATATAGGATCTACCATAGCACCCCGAATAGGTTTACCATTGATTCGTATTGTAATATAAAGAGGCCCATTAGGAGCTTCGATAGTAGCATCATGTGGAGTAAAAGATATAGAAAGTTCCAAATTCACTCGCTCTTTGTGAGGGTGAGCATCCACCATGCAAATATCAACAACATTGGACTCATGATGAGGTAGAGGATCAGTATATATTTGATGATTTATTCCCTTTGTCATTCACACCAGCAACTTGGATGACATTTGAGTCGATGAGGTCTTGAACTTCATGTTTGAGACGCATACATCTTTCAATGTCATGGCCAACAGAGTGGTGAAATTGACAAAAGGCCTTCACATCAAAGGAAGATAATTGCATCTTACTTTGATCGAGGGGTCTAACAAGTTGAATCTTGATGAGATTACTTTGCAGAAGTTGTGTCATGATAGCATAGAGAGATTCTAATAACGGTGTGAAGTTTATTGTTTTCAATTTCAACTTGTAAGGGGTGGAAGCAGGAGATGGCACTGCCACCACATGTTTTCTTATGTTATTTTCTAAAATTTCATTTATCTTGATGAATTTTTTGTTTTGTCTTTTGAAAGAATGGTTATGAGAGGCCTCGGATTGACCAACTGAAGTTGATTAGGGATTATGCTCATACTGACTAACTGAAAGTTGATAATCGCAAGGAGTCATGCAAAGATGAGTGAATGAGTCATATCGCATCAACAATATCTTATCATGGATGTGAGGTTGTAAGTTTCCTATAAATATTCTTTGCACATCAGCATCTAGAATAGAATATTGGATTTTCTAGAAGAGGGCTTGATAATGGCCCATAAAATCTATTATTTTCTCTTTTGTTCCTTGTTTGCAATGAACCAAGTCCATCAGACAGACTTGAGGTCCAATATTCGCTTGAAAATGATCGAGGAACTTATCGACTAATTATGTGAAAGAAGTTATAGAATTAGGAGGTAGCAAGCAAAACCAATCCAAGACTATGTCCTTAAGTGACCTAAGAAAGAGTTTTTCCAAGATCACATCCTCAAAGAAGAAATCACTACACAGCGGTAAAAGTTGCCACATGGTTGTTAGGGTCTCCCTTCCCATTATATTTCTCAAAGCGAGGGGTCTCAAATTTCCCAGGCATAGGAGTTCTTAGGATGGAGTAAGATAGAGGGCTACAAATATAATGTTTTGTCATACCAAGCTTAGGTGGACTATTACTCATGTTAGCTTATTGTTGTTGGATGGAGGTCATATTTTTTAACAATTGGTTTATGACAAGATCATAAGCTGAATCAGGTAGAGATTGGAATGAAGCACTAGGTGATGGTGTATGAGTACTCTTTTGGAATGTGATAGGAGGTTTAGATGTAGATGGAGTAACATTCGGTGTGTAGCTATACGGAATGGTATGAAAATGGAGAACAAGATTCCCAGTGGATAACCCAACACATGTGGTAGCACTATTACTCAGTAGTGTAGTAGTGATAAGAATAGTTGAAGTATACGTAAGAATAGGGAGTGTAGTTATGGGTACCGAAACCTGAGTCCCTATTTGATTAGAAAAAGTGACATTGGTTATGATTTTAGCGCAACTAGATGTAGATAGATATTTTTATGCACTATATGTGCAATGCCACGCAAGACTCCCAATCGTTCTTGACCTTAGAGCAAAAGACTTTGTAGACTCTCAACAATAGGGACGGCCTCCTTAGCTACATGATCCGCACTTACAAATTGCTAGAAATTAGCCAACTCTGTGTCTAATCTCTAAATTTGAGCTTTAGGAACATGAGCCACAAGGTTATCAATGTTGATGGATTCATGGAAGTTTAATGCTTCAGGAAGGTGTGAAGTAGGAATATCGGGAAGAATTGTTGGACCTTCTTGTGTGATAAGACTAGGAATTTGGGGTTCTAATGTATTGGTATCATCGTTATGCAAAGTTTGAACCCATAATTCACCTACTTCTTCTCACAAGAACATTAGACTAGAGGCACCGAGTCACAAAACTCATAAAGCATCTACAAGCTTTAGTAACCACAAGATGCACCAATAGAATAAATGAATGAAGAAAGAGAAGGATTTGAGTTTATGTTTAAGTGAAGCAATAATATACGCTTGATCAAATTCAATTCTACTCACATCCACTTAAATATCAACAATGCTAATGCTTAAATCAAACCCAAATTTCAATGCTTTTCCCAAAATGCAACAATTCAAAATTGTTCCTATCTTCAATTTTCAATGCAAGATGACAAATTTAATGTTGCAAAATATGATTTAGAATTCAAATGATAGCAGCAAAATTTGAAATCAAACTATCAATCATAAACCCTAGAATGCAACATTAACTAGGTTTCACAAAAACGCACTTTTTTGACAATTTCTAGCAATGAATAAGATTCAAATGCACAATGCAACAATATGATACGATAAACTATTGTAATCCCAATCAGATATGATACAAAAATTAGAAAATAAGATTATGCTATGATGATCTACCCTTTCCAAATGCAAACAAAGTGATAACTATGTCTTTTTTCAAATCTAGAATGAAGTTTTTCTTTTAGAAATTTCAATTGCAAAGATGCAAAGATGTTTTGAACAACAAGAATAATAAGGTATAGAAAATGCAAATGCTCTAATCAAACTCATCAATGCAACAAGATCTAAACAACTGACAAGACTACAAACCCTAGGTTCAAAACTGGAAAGATTTTCTATAAATGCAAGGTTTTCACAAACCCTAGTTTTGAAACTACGCAAAATTTAACTATGTATGAATGCAAAATGATTAATAAAACCACTTTGAATCCAATATAGAGTGAGAAACAACACATATCTGAAAGAACGATGCAAAAGTGCAAGAAACGACAGGTTCACCAAAATGTGTAGAAAAGTGTGATCTAACCTAAGCAATTAAACTAGGTCAAAACCCTCTTCTACAAAACATTGGGGCACAAACCAAGATTGGCTTCTACCCAAGAAGGAGAGTCAGACTATAGTGGTTCTTCCCTTTTGTTGTATATAGATGGATCAACCAAAGTCAAGCAAGCAAGTTAAGACAAATGATCAAACCCTAGAAGACAAATATCAGAATATAATTAACTATTGAAAGCGAATATTAGGAAATAGAAAGTACAGTAGAGATCAGAGGGAGATTCAGAACCTGGATTTTATAGTAGAAAATCCCAAGACCAGGGTGCTTGGGTGCCCTAGGCCTTTTCTAGGGTTTAGCAGAATCTCAAATGTCACCAAGCATGTACCCGCCTGCTCTACCTTCTTCCCAAAAATTAGCTCCAGAAACTTGTTTCTCTAACCTGCACACAAGGAAAGAGGAAAAGTTTGTGCTATGTAAAAGGGCTTGCCTTAGTCAAACCCCATGTTGGTGTTCCCACCTTCACTACAGCAATGATTAGATCCAAGAGTGTGTGCCCTAAGATGACAGAGGCCAAATTTGTAATAATATGATAGATAATGAATGATAAAGATGATGATAACCATAAGAGATATGACCTTAGTTGATGAAGATGACTCAAGATCCTACACCAAAAAAGGAGAGTGATGAAGAAGACTTGAAACTCCTTTCAAAACCTATAAACAAACTTCAATAGCATCCACAAGTAGATAACACTCCAAGCATGAAGAATACTTTAGCATAGAACACAATATTAGAGAAAACTTCGCATTAATCCTCTAGGTGTCATCTAGGTGTAAAATGAAATACACCCCCATTTAAATATGCATTCCCGCTCACTTACGACAAATAAAACTTAATTAGGCTCAAGTCCTGAGTTCATTCTGTCAGGTTTATTTATTGGGGTCAAGATTTCATCGTTTTAAGCTCAAAAAGGTGTTAAAATAGATCTTGATTGACAAAGGCAACAAAATAGGTCCAACTAAATGCTAAACTAAGTGTAAAATGTTAGTGTACACATTTTACGACACTACATCCTAATCTATATCTCCTTTAGGATGCAATCCTTTTCAAATTTCTCCAAGTAGTGATAATGCATGACAAGATGTTATTGGCTTCACTTCTCCTTTTTCTTCTTCTCTATATTCTTCTTCTCCTTCTTATCCTCCTCCTTCTTCTCCTTCCCCTGATTCTTCTTTTTATTCTACTACTTCTCCTTCTCGTTCTTCATCTTCTTCTCCTTCTTGTTGCATATTCTTGATTGATAACAGGTTCCAATATCCCATATGAGTGCTAGCCATTGAATTATTTGGCTTTTGTCCAATGATCCATCTTTAGATCTAAGTCAAACCCAAAAGCATCATGCCCCTTAGGAGACTCATCTTCTTCCCAAGTCTTTTTATGTGGATCCATATGTTGGGAATCTCTATAACCTTGGATAGTAACTATTTGTTCAACCATCACCTTGATATCTCCTATCTCAGCTTTCATCTTTGACAAGATTTCTTCATCTTATCGATTTCTCCACTGATTTCCTCCTTTATCTTGTTCATGTGTTTATTGTTACTGTATCTATCTCCTCAACTATTGGATTATCTTTCTACAGAGTCCTTCCAGGAGCGAATATAGTCTTTTTGCCTCTTGTTGAAGTTTCCACCATCATGCCACCAAAATATTTTTCACAATAACTTACTAAAAACAAATCAAAATAATCTAAAAAATTTATTGTAACTTACTAGGGCCTAGATCTCACTTTTATGAAAAAATCTCCAATTCATTGATTTGCAACCTTTAGAGTGAATTTGGCGGAAACCCTAATTTCACAATAACTTCCTCAAATATGTTCCAAATGACCTCAAATCTTGATTATAGTAGGTTCAATATGTCCTTAATCGACTCTTTAGAAATCAAAAAAAATCATTGATTTGCAGCATTGGGAGAAAATTTGGTGGAAACCCTAATTTTTCAAATAACTTCTTCAAATCTGCTCCAGATGACCTCAAATCAGAATTGTAGAAACTTCAATATGGCCTTGAAAAACCTCCAAAAATCAAGAGAATTTTTTCCAAATCGAGAGATATATGCGCTTCACAATTTGACATATTGAGTCAAAAAAAATGTCTTGATTCTTGCCCTCTAAGTGCCAAGATCATGCTCTTGTATCACTTGTAATGAAATAACTTGCACGAAATAAGAATATAATAGGAAATATGTTTCAAATTCTTGATAATACCTAAGAATAATAAGCCACTTTAAAAGGGAAACCCTCCAAAAGTCTCCAAAAAGAACACAATTTGCAATATGATGATAAAAAACTAACTACTAGCTCCTATATATACATGATTATGCCATGATTGCCACCTAGGCTGACTTAGATACTTAAATATAACATCTAGGATGATTTAATTATCCAAATAAACTATAATAATGATCATAAAATTTAATTAAGAGTTAAGGTATCCACATGCTCACTATTCACAACCCTATGCATACTACAGGATTTAAGGGCATAGCATATTTCCTCTTATGGATATCGTTTGGTAGATTGTATGGATATTGAAAGGGAATAAATTTATTTTTCAATAATATATTGGGTGGTGAGTGTGATGAGGTATCACTAGTGGATACCCTGATTTTAAATTATATTCATTGCCTTGTGTTTGATGAGAAAAACCATGCTTTGAGGGATCCTTCTTCTTTGCATGAAATTTAGGTTGTTGTGTCTGAACTATGGTATGGGATAAGGCTCTAAGGCTAGTTGGGTTCTTGGACATGGTTTTTTAGATATGTTGGGATCTTCTTGGTAAAGATGTTTGGCTAATGGAAGAGGAATGCAAGTATAGAAAGGTTCCAAATGAAATGAACTCTATTTTCGTTTCCTCAATTCCAAAATGTTCTCCATCATCATTCGTTGATTTCAATCTGATCTCTTTATGTAATAAAATTTATATAGATTGTTACCAAGGCTATTTCTTCTTTCCATAAAGTTTTTCTTCCCAAGATTATTTCTCTAGAGCAAGGTGAATTTGATCTTGGTAGAGAAATTTTGGAGGGCATTATTATCACTCATGAAGTTACTCATTCGACCATAAACTTGACATTATTGATAAATTTGGATATGAACAAAGAGTATGACATGATGAATTATAATTTTATTATGTTAGTACTTAAAATATTTGGATTTTATTCTAAGCAGTGTAAGTGGGATTTTAGTTGTATTTCTACTATGTTATTCAATATTGTAAATGGGAATCTTTTTTGTTTCTTTTAACCTTCCAAAGGTCTTTGTAAAATAGATCCTTTATCACCTTTTTATTTTTGTTATAATGGCTGAGACACTAGGTAGTGCTATCAAGGTTTTATCTTCTTTGGGTAATTTGTAGGGCATAAAGGTGGTGAACAATTTTGAACCCATCTCTCATCAACAATTTGCTAATGATACTCTTCTTTTTATCTTGTATGTGTGCGATAAGTTAAGGTGGTTAATATGATTTATAAGGAGTATCGTGCAACTTCAAGACAGTTGGTTAATCACGATAAGTCAAATATTTTTTTCTTCAATACTTCTATGTTGGTTCACGGATGGATTATAAGGGTCCTTAGGTTTAATTCTAGCTCTCTTCACATCAAATACTTGGGATTTTTTTTGTTTTTTGGTGTTTGTAAGTCTTCATTTTGGAAAAATGTTATTTCAAACTTTAAATCAAGGTAAATAGGTTGGAAGGGTAAGTGGCTCTTGTTGGTAGGTAAACTTTTATTAATTTAATCAATCTTGTAAGAGACTCTTATTCATATGATGTTCCTTTTTAAGCTCCCTAGTATGGTGTCTATGGACATGTTGGTTCCCAAAGTTATAGCTCCACGTTCATAAAGCGTGAACCTGTTACAAGGCCTGGGACTTTTCATCAAGAGGAAAGGATAGAGGGTCGTCAACAAAACATAGACAACTAGAGGCCAATTCTTGAGAGTGGGTTTTATTTCCTTCTCTTTGGGCTCAACTAAACCCATAAGAGTGTTCCTAGAGGTATATTAATAGGAAAATTAAAGAGAAATGATGTAGCTAGACTAAACCAACCAATAGCTACACCCAATGTATGATAGACTCCAAGATTTGTCACTAAGTCTATGACACACTAGTTTCTTGTGAGACCTTTCATTTGGTTGATAACAACATTTTTGCATATACATCCACAGATAACAACCATACTAAATCTCCACAAATGAATCCAATTAACCTTTCATACACATGTTGAAGGTGCAAGCATACATAGCATGATTATCCAACAATTTATCAATTTCAACTCATTAAGAATATGTCCTTAGTTATATTACCAAATCATGAGAAGCATGCAGTACTTGATCTAGCCCTAAACTATTGAGGACCAAAGATATTATGATTGAGAAGTGTTTAGTCTTTCACCTCCTAAACTGGTGCTTACTCTAGAGGGAAATAGAGTCATGGCCTGTAAGTAAGAAGAGAGCACACTTGCAAACCATACATAGAACAAGACTTGCATATACAAATCATATATAAATTTTTTTACAACTAAATATACTTAATAATGCATCCCAAAGTTGCAACAACCCATATGAAACAAGTGAAGACCATTACAAAGGCTCACAATGCATTAGAATTCTATCACACATTCATCTAGCTCCTATTATATTCATACCATCAAATGTGGCAAGAGGGAACCCACAAATAGGTTCAAAGATCCCCTTAAATTGTTACATTTTGTCACAGAGACATTCAATTACAAGAACATTGTGTTCTTTCTACTTACCAATTGGACTTGCATGAGTTGATGCCCTAAAATAATCTAAGACATACAGCCAAAAATATAGTTAAATGACCAACCCTTGTTGAATCTTGCATTCTATATATAGCACTTCATTTATATTGCATCCAATTGTTTGGGTGGGTTCACAGGGGTCACTTGCAGTCAACACATGTCAATTGCCAGCCCAAGCATTTGTAAAATAAATCTTCCTAGATCTATTGATGATAATACAATCATGGTAGGAGGGTCCAAGAAGGACTATCTAGCCATGCAACCCACAATATAGATTTAATCACAATTTACCATAATGCAATAGATTACTCTTAAGAACATAATTACTAAGAGATAATTTTCTCAATTATCACAAAGTTTGTCACAAAGGGGCCTTCTTACATGGCAGGTCATAGCCATTTCATTAAATTAAGATTATCCAATATTACAAAAATTCTACTTGCTATGGAATACCACTTCCAGATCTATTACTAATGACCACCCAATAATTATCAGTCTAACCACCTCAAGGCTTACCATAGACTTGCCGCAAGGCTACAACATGACTTGACAAAAGTAACTAAAATTTCACACCTCCTAGCTACACACACTAACAGATACCTTAAAATTGTATCCCACATCATATTATTAATTATCTCACTCCTCCTCTCAAGTCCCTCTTCCCCACTATTGAACTCACCTTCTACATCGCTACTTCCTTATGGTCTTCTTTTCTTACTACCTTTCAATTCAAAATCTCTTATTTATACTTTCCTTAAACTTCCCACATTATCTACATTGGCCTCAAGTTGGCGCACAACCCAAAACCATAAGAAACATGTCACCAACTATGTTATAACAAACTTACAAAATACAATGGTCCAACAATGGAGAGTCTCCGGCAGCACACCTCAAGCCTTTACAATGGTTACTAAAATGCCTCTCAAATATCCTTCATTGGTGCAAACCCAAAATAACCTATGCAAACTAAAATAGTTTCAACAACTTGCACTATCAAACCATAGATACCTAATGAGCCAATTTACCAACATCCACTTATCTACTAAACCCCAAATTTTAACTGAAGATAAACAATCTACATACCAAACTACCATCACAAGCACAGAAGATAATTCCTCAATGCAATGAAATGCACTCACTTCTACTACCACAGACTACTAACACCTAGCTTGCACAAACTATCAAAGTAAACCACCAATTATGCTTCCTCAGATATGATACCCTATTCTCAAGATACCTAGGGATGTGTCTACATCAAATGCGAACCTTAGGGCAAGTGAAATATTTTTTCCATGCTTAGCCTAGCCACCAAGTACCAATTTGTAAACCTACAAATGTGGCCATTCATCAATTCCATTCAAATCACCCATTGCCCATTTTGTCAACAATACATGATCTTTTGCATATGGATCCATGCCTTTAAAGAGTCCAACAACATAGAGGAAGGATTTTGACATTGCTAAGTCTATCACATTCAATTGAGGGCAATAATGGCATGCCAGGACATGTAGTGAGTAGATGAGCATCATTGTTTAAAGGGTGGAATCCTGATGTGGAAATACAACTAAGGTTTACAATTGTGCACAGGGAGCTAAGAAGCCTGTAATATAAAACTAGCAAGAGTCACTAGTTGGTGAGAAATCTACAAGTCACATGAAAAGGCCAAAAGTTTGCAAGGTAAATGTATGGTGGAACAACCAAACAATGGAGAAGTGGATCTGGGAAGCAAGGAAGCAACTAGCAGGAAGGGGTGAAAAGTCCACAAAGACAAGCTATCAAAAAGTGAATCTCAGGGTGCAATTTTCAAGATGCAAAAGGGGTGAAAATTCCACAAAGGCAAGCTATCAAAAAGTGGAACTCATGGTGCAATTTGCAAGACTTCCAAAGTTACAAGGAGACCCGAGAGTTCCGCAACGAACAAAGGAAGTATAAATGTGGGACAACAAAACAAGGAAGCAAGTTTTCAAGAGTTGCAAACATGCACATAGAGTCTGAAGTTCCATGAGCAAGGATGGAGCGGGAAGCAAAAAGGCACAATGGCAAAGTAGGGATGCAAGTTTGCAAGAATTGAAAACATGCATGCTTGGTATAAAGTTCCACAAGCATGGAAGAAGGAAGCGGAAAGAAAGAACAACAAAGTAGCAATGTAAGTTTGCAAGACTTGCAAACATGTATGTGGGGTCGAAATCTTTGGAAGCAAAGAAGTAGTGGGAAGCAGAAAGGTGAAACAACAAAGCAAGGATGCAAGTTTGCAAGAGTTGCAAACATGCACATGGGTTCTAAAGTTTCACAATATCAATAGAGGGCAGTGGTGGAAGGAAAAAATATGTAATGGTAGAGCAAGGAGGCAACTTTGCAAGAGTTACAAACATGCATGAGGGGTCCTAAGTTCTACAAGCAAGAAAGTAGAATGGTGGAGCATGGATGCAAGTTTTCAAGAGTTGCAAACATGCACATGGGATCCAAAGTTCCACAAGAAATAGAGGGAAGTGGGAAGTGGGGTTTGGAGTGCAACTTGCAAAAGTTGCAAACATGCAGGGAAACTCTACATTTCCACCAAAACATACAAACATAAGCAAAACCCTCCCAAACCTAGAATTTTCAACAAATGAGCACTACATGGTGATTTAGATGGGTGTAAATGATAATTTTGAACTTGAATTGACCAAGGTGGCCCATTTATAAGTTCTTGGATCAATAATCTATAATGGGAAAAAAATAAGGACTTGAGGCAACACTGCAAGCATAAAATACAAAATTCAAGAGGGGTGACAATACCTTAATAAATAATGTGTAGTTTTCTTTGGAATGGCACCAAGGATAATAAAAAAAGTGTCATTTGATGTCCTGGGAGCAAGTTTGTAGCCTTAAATCTAAAGTAAGTGCAGGGTTAAGGAATTTCTCAACTCAAAACTTGGAGCTTGGTGCTAATTGGTTTGGCTTATGTATGTGAATCTATAAGCTAAATTGTGTTATATTCTTTTGAGAAAATATTTGGATAGTGATGATGCAAATAGAATTTTCATGATACTAATCCCCCTAACAATTCATATATTTAGAATTTTATTTTGCAATGTAGACATGTTATGTCTAGCCACATTACATAGGAGATAAGAAATGGGTAGAAGGTCAAATTTTGGTTGGATTTGTGGAACAGGTTTCCATATTTGGATCAAAAACATGAGAGACAAGAAGAAAAATTGTATTTTTCAAAAGCTTGGGTGTCTTTGTGAAGTACTACTTCATGATTTTTGTGGAAAATGATCTTCTTTCAGTTAAGTGGAAGATTTTAAGGGGTGTCCTTTCCTAGATATGTAGAAACATATCATTTTAGAAGAATTGGAGAAAAGGAAACTTTTCTTTTATGGTGAAGAGGATCATCTAAGATGGACTAGCTCAACTTCAAGCAATTTTTTCTTTAAATACAGGATATTTGTTGGAAAAATCAAAATCAATGAAAGTAGATTGGCCCCTATCACTTTGCTGGGATAAGAAATGCTTGCCAAAAGTTGGATCCCTTGCTTGGTTGGCTATACAAATCAAGGTCAAATTATTGGTGATAGATTGAGGAAATCTAGTCTTCTTGGTGATTTCAAGTGTGTTCTTTGTGGTTTTGATAATGAAAATGTTGACCAATTTATACACTTCCTTTTACGACTAAATGTTAGAGTTGGATAAAATACTGGCCACTACTATTACTGAATGGTATATTTCATCGTTTATGGGTCATTTCACCCTCTTTATTGATCCAACATATTTGGAAAGGGAAGAATATGTAAGGATCTTTAAAAAGAAAATTTCTTCACGAGGTCTCATTTTTTAGTTGGATATGGCTATTTAAAAAACTATTATCTAATATTTGCCATTTTTCCAGGAGAAATAGAGTCTTCAATTCTTGGGATAGCTTGATGCCTAAGAAAATGGGGATTTTAGTGTTCAAACTATAAGGTGGATAGATCAAAAAATTAGGTGGATTCCTCCTCTTATGGACTTCTTAAAGGTAAATTTTGATGGTGTGGCAAGAGGCAACCCTAGCTTATTTGGAGCTAGATGTGTGCTTAGTGATTATGAAAGTAAGATGGTTGAGATAGTTTCCAAAAAAATGGATGTTGCTACTAATAATGAAGCCAAAGTTGAGGCTTTATAGAGACTCCCATTGGCTACGAAATTAAATTGTTCTAATTTGATTCTCAAAGATGACTATGAATTTCATCAATGATATTAAGCATTGTTCCTCTCTTATTCAAAGATTAATAATATTTTACCATAGGCTTGGTGCTACTTGGAGAAACTTACAACTTCCATGTGTCAACATTGTTATAGAGAGGCCAATAAATTGGTTGATTTCTTGGCAAATAGACTAATTGACCATCAAAATAATTACTAGCTGGAATATTACCTTGATAATTGGGGTGATAATTTGTTGATTAAATTGTCTACATAGGACATATGCATAGTCGCCTTTGTCATGTGTGGTCATTGATTTTGCCTAGGCTCTATAATTCTCTTTATAGCTTTAAATCTCACATATGGGATTGCCAAAGATCCTATCAATTGTATTTCTAGAAAGTTTTCCTACAAGATAATTGATGTCATCCAAGGGGTTGAGCTTAATTGGTTAAAATGTTGGGTTCTCATTGTGGAGACCCAAGTTCAAATCCCCATAGGGACATCTAATGTTGAACTCTAAGTTGTGACTCTTGGTCTTCCATAGTTGGATTTGAATATGGATGTGGTTTCTAAATAAAGTGGATTTATAAGTAGTGACTCTTGGTATTCTATGGGTGATTTCTAATGTGTTTGCTCATAAAGAGCTTGTATTGGTCTCATGTTGATGCTTGTATGAGCAAAATATTTGTAAACGATATGCAATAAAATAAAATGAAATAAGATAATTGATGTCTAGTTCATGCATTGTGAATCTCTAGGAGTTTCAATGTGTTCTTTAAATAGGGCCCTCTATTAGTTCCTTTTGAAGTGTATGTTATGTTTGTGTAAATGGCTACCTATTATAGAGTCAAGTTGCTCACTTGTAGCCAAGAGATGACTTTCTTGGACCGAGTCTCACATCATTGGCTACCACAAATTTTTGCTTCATGGCTAAGAAGATTCTTGAAGTTTATTCCTCCATTCTAGGGAAAGAATTTATGGTTGGCAACAAGTCAGGTAGAATTAGCACTAACATTGCCATGCATTTTGTTTACCAGTTATAGTTTCATCTTTGTGACACTTTGAAGGTTGAAGTGCTTATTGTCTCCCACTTGAAGGTAAGTTTTTTCAAGGGCTAAATGAGGTTGATGAAGAGGCTAAATGGATAGCATAGGGTGGTGTACGTGATGATTGGGTTCCTCTGTAGGTGAATCACAAGTTGTTAGAAAGGTTCTTTTTGGTGGTGGAAGTGGACAAATTGAGCACTTCCATGTGCATCGTTTTGGTACTTTCTTTTGAGGGGTGGATTCTGATGCTCTTCATGCTTCATTGTAGGAGATGGTTGTGGTTAAGACACAACAAAATATTAAGATGGTGTAACATGCATGAAGGAGATTAATTAAATTTATATACCTAGAACCTATTTTCACCATTGATTTAGATCCTAGTCTTTGTTTGGTTGATGATGTCTCTCTTGGTCCATCTTATATGCCTAGTATGGTAGAGTAAGAAAATGTGTAGAATTAATTTGGTTTGGATTGGAAAAGGTGATGGTGTTCCTATACTAGCATATTGTGTCTTGTATTACATGGAGCTTTGTTGTATTTCCCCTATCTTCTAGTTGGTTGTTGGCTTCTCACTATTGTATCTAGTATTGGGGTCTAGCTGGGGAACTTGGGGGGATTTTATTCCTTTATCTCATTATGGATCTCATAGTTATCTTTTTTAATATATACAAAGATTATGTAAGCGTATTCTATTTTTGTAAGTTTTTTTGTTAATACAATGGGAGTGATCCCTATCCCACACTTTACCTAGCAAAAAAACAAAAATAGTAGCATTAGCATAAATTAGACTACTTTATATTTTTTTTATCTTCAAAAACTTCATGTTAGTTTAATTAATGCTTAATGTAATGTAGTTTAACCTAATGGGATACCTAGTGATGGCTATGATGGTCCTTTGTACTTTTAAGGGTGTGTGAACCATAAGTCAACTCTAGGCATTATGGTGGATTGTACAAGTCTCTTCATTGTTGTAACAGAGGAACCTATCTATACCACTTGCTTGCACAAGGACTCATATTCTCACTCTAAAGTCTCCTTACATACCTATAATGGAACTTCAATCAATACTCTAGGTTGCATCACTCTTCCCATCCAGGTAGGACCTAAGTGCTTGGATGTTATCTGCCACATTATTACTATTTTTGACCAATATCACATTCTCTTGGGTCATCCTTAGCGTGATGCAATGTGCATCGTTCCCTCCATTGTCCACTAATGTTTGAAGTTTCCCCATGACAGAGTTTTATTACCATTCCTTGTAGTCCTTATCGACTACTTTCTAAATCCACACATTTTTCCCATGATTATTTTTGGCTAATCCCCTCTAATCCGATTAATCCTCACAGAGACTTTATTTCATCTATATCAAAATTATGTCGCACAAAGAGTTAGAATTCTTGACACGCATCCTTTTTTTCTACTCCATCAATAAGACCTATTGTTCCTTCATCATCCCTATAGCCTTGTAGATCTACTACTTACCCTTCTTAAACTAAAGATAAACAAAAATAAGAAGTTTAGGACCCATCCCCACCTAGCACCCAAACCCAAACTAAGTGTTATCATCAACTTGTACCTCCACTGCACCATAACCAACCTGCTCTTCAACCTACTTCCTAGCCTTCTTCCCAACCCACTCCCTAGCCACAACACAAAGAATAAACTCAAAATGGAAAAAGGAGAAGATTTAAAATAACTGATATTTTTCTTGTTCCATCCACCTTTACTTCCATTATCCAATAGCTTCCATATATCTCACCCTTTACACAACTCATGAACATTCCAAATGTCAACATCATCTCTAGCTCTATCCTTGCAACCCTCATCCCATCCACCTGTACTCATCACTCTTCCTTCTCATACCTAAAAAAATCAAGCCTTGACATAGTTCAACCTCCCCCAAGTCTACAACTTAGCATAACCCCACCCTTCCTCACCACTAACCTAGACCCTAACTCATGGTTCCTTTTGATTTGTCTATACCACTAACATATATTCCTTCTAAAGATGTTTTGGTTTCTCTTCCATAACATTCAGATATCCATACACTTATGACCACTCATGCTCATGAGGATCCCAAACCCATTGATTATTTCTTATCTAAGCCAATAGCCCATCTAAACAATGAGTCTCTCTTTGGCTCAATTGTAGATGTTTATGCTTTCTCAAAAATATTCAATAATGTGCTAACTATTTCTCCTTATGTGGATGTTCTAGGGGATGTTGATCCTCCTGTATGTGTACAATGTCGACATTCTACTTCTATTTTTGTTACTATGCTTCCTCTTTACCTCCTACATGACCCGATAGTCCTAAGTCATCAAATGAGCAAACTAGAATGGTGACAATTTGTTAGGTGAGGAGCTTGATGAGTAGGCAAGTGTTTTTAGTTTTGTGTATGCATATATGTATGTGTGACTATGTTTAGATTACATGTATAGACGTTTCCTACATGTATAGACAATGTGCATGAGTATATGTATATTAATTCCACCTAGAGGACACATGATACTCTTGTAAGTACATGGATACAAGAGGAATGCCATTTTGTGCTATTTTTCTATTCATATCCCATATTCTTCCTAAGTATATTGTGTTCTCATAAACATATCTTGGGGATGATGCAAAGCTTGTGACATCTATGTCTCTTTCATGTTGATCCAAAAAATTTAAGACACTTTTTATGTTTTTATCTTTTTTTTGTTTTTAAATGCTTGGGGATGATGTAAATCTTGTGAAATCTATGTCTCTTTCATGTTGATCCAAAAATGTTTTTATCTTTTTTTGTTTTTAACTGCTTCTTTGGGGATGATGCAAAGAATTCTATTTTTTTTAACAGAATAATGTTGACCCAATGGATACATTTTTTTAATTTTTTAATCTTTGTCTATCGTGTACCTTTTTCTATTGTACTCATAGTTCTATATGCCTAGGGAAATGATGACCATTCCTTTATACATTTATTTAATAATCCAAGATGCATACTTATCCCAAAGCATACAAATCCATTCATGTGTCCTTTTGTGATGTCCTTTGTGTGACATTGTCTTGCTTTTATTTATGTCAACCTCTAGACATGATTTTAGGTGTACCAACCTTTTGTGATCAACATCTCTTTATTTTTCCTACTCCTAGGTGCAAAATTGTTAACCTTGGGGGCATACACTTTTATGTATGATTGCCTTTGGTTCTTTTGTATATCCTCTTTTGCACCTAAAACTAATCGCATACATTTTACCTATGCAATTACTCTAATGGGGGTCATATACTCCTATACACTTCAGAGATTTTGGCCTGTTCTCCTAGCATCAATAGCTTGTGGTCCCAAGTATAAAATATGCTTGGACATGGCCACCCTTATTATGATTGCCCAGAAACAAGATATGCCAGCACGTGTAATTGTTGATGTTACACTTGTGTATAAGTCACCTTGTAACAAAGTACACTAATATACATGATTCATGACATTTTCATATGATTCCTAACAACAGACCACACTAGACCAAGAATCATATCTACATTTTCTTCACAATAGAACACGTTGAGATTATGTCTTACTTTTGGCAACACAGCACACTTAAAAATCTTTTCATCTTTCTTCTTACATTTCTCTCTTATGTAAGTAGATATTTGTTTTCCCTATATGTATGTGTTGTCTAGTTTTTCCTTTATATGTAATATGTATGTGTTGGATTATATATAATTTGATGTAATATTTTGTGTTGCATGTTTTTATGTTTTCTAACACTTTTGTGTTGTAGATTTTTATGTTTTCTAACTCCATTGTGTTGTAGGTTATGTGTTACCAAATATGTTTGTGTTATAGATCTTAGCTTGAGGGTATGTGTCCCTTACTCAGACTCTATCATGTATTGTTTTGTGTCCTTCAAATGTTTTTATTTTTCACATTTTCTTTATGTACATTAGCATAGCTTTACCACCTAGTGACACAAGCCTACTAAAGTGGGACAAAATGTAATGTTGTAAATTGCATAACTATAATTTCCACACTACAAATTGTACCTATTTTAGCATCTATTCTTGTGGCACATTCAAAGTCATTTAAGTCCATCTTATAGATTTTTTTCTAATTTGGGTGCTAAGTTTTATGTTTTTTTTATGTACTTGTGTCTTTTTTATGTTCTTATAATTATTTTGTTATCCATGGACATTTTCTGATGTTTTTGAATTTTGTCCACTTTTGGATAAAATTTTGGTCCCATAGATGTCAACACAATTGCACATTTGTCATGTGATTATGTATTTATATGAACCATGTCCAATGGCCAAAATAATGGTATTTATGATTCCTCTTGAATATAACCACCACTCTCTAAGTCCTAGGTTCTCAAACACATTCTCTTACTACCCTTCCCGAACTAGCAATTCATGATTTGGGGATTTCAAAATTATTTGGGCTTTTTATCTCTTGATTGGTTTTTGGTTGCAACTTCTACATTCTCATGCCAGTGGCACTCTACAACACTTGTTACAGTACCATTGCTATGATACTTGAGATCCCGTGTCTTTTCACTATTCTCCACTAGAAAAAATCTTGGGCTTACAAGTTTTAGTGGATTCCTCCATTGTTGCTTACTGAATCTTCTTGGACAGGGGCAGCTACTCCTCACTTGTTTTTGGAGACTTTTCTTTGTGAAATTCTTATACTAGTTGAAATTGGCTTTGTTTTAATTTGAGCTCTTCATTTATTTCTTAAATTTGCATTTGATTTTGGTATATTTCTCCAATCTTACCAAAATTTGTATTCCACTATGTTTTGAGCGTTTAGCCATTCTTATGGGGTTTTATTGGGTCTTCTCCCTTTTTGGAAAACTAATAAAAATCCTCTATCCATTTTACATTGCATATGAATCTCCTTTTCGACATTATCAGATTATACATCTCCTCTCTCTTCTATACACAATGGAATAGTGATAGACACATTCACTATTATTCTTGTACTCATTTATATTATTGTTTTTAATTCTAAACACACCTAAGACTAAAAGCTAACACACAAACAATCTATTTTTCTTTTGACTACCTATGGAGGTCAAAAGACTAAAATAGGGGCTTGAACACTTTGGCAAGCTTCCATGAAATCACCCCCTTTCGCCTTTTCCAAATACATGTGACTTTTTGAGCTTTACTTTTGGATTCAGCTCTCAATGGTTTCATATTTCTTCCCTTATTTTCATTTGTCATTTTAAATATTTTTTTATAGTTTTTAATTCTTTAGATCATTCTATTAAAGTACAATTACTTTCTCATCATTTTCCTATTATTTTTGTGTTCCGTTGTCGTTTTGTAGGTTTCTATAGTTGTTTAGGTTTTTGTTTTCTCTATATGTTTATGTAACCTACAGACTCTAGTACAACCACAATTATGTCCTATTCTACGATTTTGTATAGATTTACACTTCTCATCTATATTTGTTATTCCTATTATTGTACAATGTTTTAGCTTGTCACAGTCATTTGACATTCTATAGATCATTAATGTATCAAGTTCTTAACTCTTTTGTTTAATTGTACTTTTATATATACATCAAAAATATAAAAATAGTGGCATTAATATTAATTAGACTAATTTATAATGTCTTTTATTTTCTACAACTTTATTATGTTAGTTTAATTAATGCACAGTGTAGTGTAGTTTAATCTACTTTTACAGTTAAAGTAGTTGAATATTTCATCTTACACCATGCTAGTTCAAAGCTCTAGTCATACTAGTCTTGGATTTTTGATCCTTCATATGTTGCCTAGCCATCACCACATTCACTTACCTTAATTCTATGCATTCACTACCATATGTTATGGTTGATTGCCATGATAAGTCCATGCCAATTCTTTCCCTTCTTCCATCCCCAATATCCAAAATCATTAAGTGACACCTAGAAACTTATAAGTGGATCACCTTTTGCTCCTTTCCTCATCTAGTTTTGAGTGTCATTATACATGTGGATGTTCCTACTCTTATGTGGAGGATTCGACCAAAGCTATGAGGGTGACATCTAATAAAAACATGTCCATACCACCTAATCTAATCCTTAGTGATGATCCCTTACATCCTCTTAGTTGTGTAGGGTTAGGCTCAAAAGAATAGAAAACAAAAATAAGATGTTCCTACTCCTAGGTGAAAGCTCTAGCCAAAGCTAGAGAAATGGAATCCAAATAAAAGCGTGTGAGCCTAAGAGACAAATTTCAAAGCTATCAAAGCAACTCAAAGGAAATTTTCTCAAAATTGCAAAAACAAAAACACCTAATCACTCAACTGGCTTGAGATGTTCCTACTTCTTCTCTCTATTTTGATCCACCCTATAAGCCATTCTAGGTTCAGATTATCAGTTAGGACGCATTCTTTCCTCTTCTTTCCACATGGACTTAGAAATGGTTTTCCTACTATAACATATAACTACATTCTTCCATCCCTCATTCCATTATACATTTGTCTTTCCTTACTCTCTTGAAATCTAAGATTATGCATTAATTAGTCCATTGAATGATTCATGGTAAGCATTATGTTATTCTCTTAACTATTACGCTATTCCCTATCCTTATATTCCACATCTCCCTATATTCATTACACTTTCACTACACTTCCTCTTTTTAACATTAAAGGTGTACATTCATTTGATAGTTGAGCCAAGTTTTATTATCACCACAATACATAAGCGTAGGGTGACAGGACAAGATATATTGAGATAAGTTATACTCCTTGTGTCCCACTTCCCTCCTACCCCATTCCTCTTAACTCTTCTACACACTCTATTTCTTGTCATCCAACCTTCAATTTACCTTCAACTTTAGTTAGAGCATCACCTTCTTCAATCCTACCATTTTCCCATCACATCTATCGTTCCACTTGTCTAACTATGGAGGTATTATCCTACTTATTTAACTTATCACCATCCTTCCTACATGTCCAACTTTATTACCCATTGGGGGCTTCTTGATGAGAGGAAGCAAGGTATGAGGAAAATGCTTCCTACACTGATTTACTAAGGAAAGATTTATGCAAATTCTATTTTTTATAGTTACAGATTAAGATGCAAATTAACAGAAAAGTAATAACATCAAAATGCAAAACTCAACACAAAATATACATGGGGAAAACCCTTTCAAATAAAAAACCCCACTCCAAAGCCGCCCAATATATTATTCACGAATCAAAAAGATTACAATATACTTGCAAAGCAAGCTTTCATAGGAGTATAACCAACCAAAGATCCAAGACGTAACTCAACATCTGTAAGACTCTTACACACAATCTCCATCTCCAGCTCCTAATCTATAGGACATACAATACAGTAAACCATTACCGGTAATTAAAAAACCATGAGCCAAAACCACCCTAAAGTGGCGCCCAAATTATCTCCAATCAAAGATTCCTTGTGATGTGCCAAAACACACACCAACATGTGTAACTCTCCCCTTTACAGCTCTTTTATGTGTCCACGTTTTTACATTTCCCAAAAACAAGAGGTCCAAATTCTGAAAGCCATAACGTTTGATCCTGGTGTCCGATTGACGAACCGTTTGATGCGTCGAAAAGCTCGTGAAGAG
Organism: Cunninghamia lanceolata; assembly: GCA_027924645.1. Lineage (NCBI taxonomy): Eukaryota > Viridiplantae > Streptophyta > Pinopsida > Cupressales > Cupressaceae > Cunninghamia > Cunninghamia lanceolata. Next base: position 16,047,323 of record BSBN01001807.1, on the reverse strand, counting down.
CTCTATCACCTTGTAAGTGCCTCAAAATTAAGTTCAAAACAAAAATAGTAAGTCCGACCATTTTTAGCCCTTTTGGAAACTTTGAAAGTTCTAGATCATTCTCAAAGATGAAGTGTATTCGAAAAGACCAAACTGAGAAGAATAGTAATCTTTCGAAGTTGCAAGGTTGAGACACTTTTCCTAACATTCTCCCACTTGTCGAACACCTTGCAAGAGCAAAGGGAGTATCAACACCATGATTTAATTGCTAGGGGCCGAGAGGCTCATAGACTCTGAACACCATCTGAACTCTGTGCTCACAGGTTTTGTCAAAGAATCTGCAACATTTGTCAAAGTATCAAATTTCTCCAAGTTTACTTTCTCATCCTCTACCATGTCTCGAACAAAACGGTACTGGACATCAATATGCTTAGTCCTTGCGTGAAAAGTAGGATTCTTCGCCAAACATATGGCACTCTGACTGTCACAACAAATAGTATTTTTCCCTGGATCAAAACCAACATTAGAACACAATCTTATAAGTCAAATGGCTTCTTTACAAGCATGATTTGTTGCCATGTACTCAGCTTCAATAGTGGACAAAGCGACCACAGGGGGCCGCTTACTCATCCAACTAATAGCACCACCAAACATAGTCAACACATAAGCCCTAGTGGATCTACTGTCAATGTCACCTACCCAATTTGAATCCACAAATCCACGATTAAAAAGTGAATGTCGAGGTCCTATAGGATAACCATGATAACATAAGGAATACTCGGAAGTACCTCACAAATATCTGAACACTCTCTTCACTCCATCTCAATGTACCCGTCCAAGGTTAGCCATAAATCAACTAAGGACGCCCACTGCTTGGGCAATGTCTGGTCTTGTACAGACCATTGCATACATCAAACTGCCAACCACACTAGCATAAGGAACTCTGCTCATATCCTTTGTCTCAGAAGGAGACTTTGGACAATCTGCAATAGATAACCTTGTCCAGCCCAGTAACAGGAACAGTCAAAGGCCTGCAATCCACCATGTTGAATCTTTCCAACACAGTGTTAACATACTTACTCTGGCCTAACGAAAGTTTTTTGTTTGCTCTATCCCTTCTGATCTCTATCCCCAAAATGTACCGAGCTGCCCCTAGATTTTTCATCTCAAACTATGCTGACAACTGAGACTTCAAATCAGAAATCAAACTTTTACCATTCCCAATGAGTAACATATCATCAACATACAATGCAATAATGAGAATGCGATCATTGTCAAACTTGTAATAAACACAATGATCTGATTTCGATCTCTGAAATCCAATACTCAACACAAAGGCATCAAATTTTTAGTACCACATCCTAGGAGACTATTTCAAACCATACAAAGATTTTTTCAACTCGCAAACCAAATTTTAGTTACCTTTCACCACATAATGCTCTTGTTGTGACATATAGATTTCCTCCCAGTCACCATGAAGGAATGATGTCTTCACATCCATCTGTTCCACTTCTAGATCATACGCTGTTGCAAGAGATAACAGGAACCGAATAGATGTCAGCTTTGCAACAGGAGAGAAAATCTCACCATAGTCAATTCCCTCCACTAAGAATAACCCTTCGCAACCAATCTAGCCTTATATTTCTCAACACTGCCATCTACACCGAATTTCTTTTTGAACACCCATTTGCATCCAACAAGTTTTCATCCTTCAAGCAAAGGCACCAAGTCCCAAGTATTATTCTTTTCCAAAGAAGCCATCTCCTCTTCCATGGCCTCCTAGGAACTTCCATCTTTCATACCCATAGCCTCTTTCACAGTTCTAGGCTCATCAATGTTAGAAATCAAAACAAAAATACAACTGGAATCATGCAATGAATAACCAAATCTATCATGTTGCTTCCTTATCCGCATGGACCTCCTCAAATATTGAGGTTGAGGTTCTTCATCTTCTTCTGAACTTTCAGAGTTACTAGAGCTCTCCTCATTATCAGGTCCAATAGATGTTTTTGGTTCAACTTTATCAAGAGTGGAAGGAAGCTGAGTCACATCATCTTTCTTCTCTTCTTTCTCTGGATGCAAGACAACAGAAGGATTGAGCTCTCTGAATATCACACTTATGTATACAGAACTCTCTCAGCCACTAGATCCCAAAGCTTGTACCCTTTCACATTGATACCATAACCGATGAAGATACACTTCACAGCCTTGTTCTCCAATTTAGACCTTTTCTCCTTAGGCACGTGTGCATATGCCTCTCAACCAAATACTCAAATGTGTCTCAAAGAAGGCTTTTTACCAGACCATAACTCCATAGGTGTCTTACAACGAGCACTGATGTAGGAAACCTGTTAACCAAATAACAAGCGGTAGCAATAGCTTCAGCCCAAAACTCTTGTTCATGGCCAGGTCCACTTAACATACTCCTTGCCCTCTCCATCAACGTTCTATTCATCCTCTATGTAACTCTATTCTGTCAAGGAGTATATGGAGTTGTCTTGTGCCTCTCAATTCCTTGTTCTTTATCCAACTTGTCGAAATTTGTTGAACAGAACTCACCACCGTTGTCAGTCCTCAAACACTTAATCTTTCTATTCTTCTGATTCTCTACAAGAGCTTTGAACTCTTTGAATCTATTAAAGACTTCAAACTTACTTTAAGGAAATACACCCCTGTCATACTGTAGTCATCAATGAATGAAACAAAGTAAACATATTTTGAAATCAAAGGAACATTAACAGGACCAAACACATTAAAATAAATCAAGTATAACACTTCAGAAGATTTGTGAGAATTGAAATAAAACTGAACACAATTTTGTTTTCCATAAATGCAATGTTCACAGAAATCAAACTCAAGATTACATTCATACCTTCAACAAGATTTTTATTTTTCAGAGTCCTTAAACCCTTTTCACCAATCTAACCAAGCCTTTAGTGCCATAACATTGTCTTCTCAGCTGGAAGTTTCATCTTCATAGAATGAGCACCCTTAAGTACCCAGAAAGTACGACCATCAGAAGTAGATGTGACAGTCCTCTTCGCTGTTGGTTTCAATGGTTAAGATGAAGACTTTCAAGCTCTCTTTTTCAAAATAGAGGCACTATTGCACTGAACTGTGCATGCATCAAGCTAAAATAGAGTGCCAATCCGAACACCCTTAGCCAATACCATAGATCCTCTAATCATCTTGCATCCTCCATTCAATAAAACAATTTGCACACCCACATCATTCAACTTACTTACAGAAAGAAGGTTCCGTGTCAAACTAGGGATATGCAGAACACCATTGATTCCCTTCACGCATCCATCAAGGAATCGAATCAAGGCTCTTCCATGGCCAACAATCTTCCGGTGATAATCATCACCCAAGTACACCTTTCCACCATCGTATTCTTCATACTTCGAAAACCAACCCCGCAGCAAGGTCATGTGAAAAGATGCACTAGAGTCAATAAGCCACACATCCTCAAATACATGCATTGCCAAGGCAGCGACAAACACTTCTCCTTCATCCTGAGAGGACTTGTCCGAATCTGAATCGTAGTTCTTTTTATTTTTCTCCTCCTTGCACTCCTTGCGGAAGTGACCAGGTTTGCCACAGTTCCAACACAGGGCGTTGGACTTTCCGGGAGACTTAGATCTCCCACAGGATTTGGATCTTCCTTTTTCTTCCTTCTTATCTTTTTTCTTTCCCTTCTTTTTAGATCTACCACGAACCGCAAAAGCCTCCTTAGCCGATTCACAAGACTTTCTCTGCATCTCTTCAGACAACAACGAAGAAACCACTTCATCCATCTTGAAGGTGGTAGTGGTACTCCCCATGGCCATAACAAGGTGGTCCCACGAATCTGGTAAGGAACACAGTAATGTCATACATCGATCCTCCTCCTCCATCTTCACACCAACAGAGGTCAACTAGGCAACAAGCATATTGAATGTATTCAGGTGATCAATGACAAATCCTCCATCTTCCATCCTCAGAGAATACAATTTCTTTCGCAAGAATAACTTGTTCACCAGGGATTCAGTCTGATAAACATCTCGAAGCTTCTTCCAAAGATCCTTTGCAATCTTCTCTTCATGGATATTCAAGAGCACTGAATCAACCAAACAGAGTCTTATCAAACCCTTAGCTTTTCGATCTTTGAGATCCCAATCTTCATAAGACATTGTCGTTGGTTTTGTACCAGATATGGCATCCCATAAATTTCGATCTATAAGCATGTCCTCCATTTTGAGTTTCCACAACTCGAAATTACTACCATTAAACTCCTCTACCTCAAACCTCCCAGATGTGTTCGCCATCTCTTTCCTGCAACAAAGATTTCAAAATCCTCTGCACAAGATCCCACTCAAACAAAGATCAACTCAAAAAACTCTCTGCCTAACAACTAGAACCAAAGGTGATCAAGCTCTGATACCAACTAAAAGCAAGCAAGGTATGCAGAAAACGCTTCTTACACTGATCTACTAAGAAAAGATTTATGCAAATTTTTATTTGTACAGTTACAAATTAAGATGCACATTAACAGAAAGATAATAACTTCAAAATGCAAACACAAAACTCACAACACAAGATATACTTGGGGAAAACCCTTTCAGATAAAAAACCCCACTCCAAAGTTGCCCAATATATTATTCAGGAATCAAGAAGATTACAATATACTTGTAGAGCAAGTTTTCACAGGAATATACCAACTAGAGATCCAGGGGGTAACTCAACATCTATAAGACTTATACACAATCTCCATCTCCAGCTCCTGATATATAGGAGATACAATACAATACAGTAAACCATTACCAATAATTACAAAACCATGAGCCAAAACCACCCAAAAGTGGTGTCCAAATTATCTCCAATCAAAGATGCCTTATGATGTGCCAAAAACACACCAACACGTGTAACTCTCCCCTTTACAGCTCGTTTATGTGTCCAATATGTTTTTACATTTCCCAAAAACAGGAAGTCCGCAAGCCATAACTTTTGATCCGATTGTCTGACTGACAAACCGTTTGATGTGTCGAAAAGCTCATGAAGAGATTTATCACCCTGTAACCACTTCGTCGGTTACGAAAATTTTTGGAGTGTTTAGGGACCTCTAAGTGCCTCAAAATTGAGTTCAAAATATTTTTCAACAATTTCAAAAAACAAAAACTTTAATATCTCGCAATCCAAGTATGATCTTGAGTCGAAACTCACCCGAGATGTTTACTTAGCTATTCTGCACCTTTTGGGAAAATTTTAGGTCAATCCGAGGTCAAATGTGAAGTTAGTAAAAATAGTAAGTGCCTTCATTTTTAGCTCTTTTGAAAACTTCGAAAGTTCTAGATCATTCTCCAAGATAAAGGGTATTCGAAAAGACCAAAACTAGGAAGAATAGTAATCTTTCGAAGTTGCAAGGTTGACACACTTTTTGGCAACTACTGTAACATCTTCTATACCTATTAGTTGACTTACTCTATCTATCCATAATTCACATTTCTTTTCTTCTTCCTCCCTTACTTTTTCTTGAGAGAATTCACCACTTATCACCACCTCTCAACATTTATCTTTTCTTCCTCCACTCAACCTTCTTTCCTCACCCTCCAAATCCATTTCTTAATGTATCACCCCTTGGGGGCATCTTTACTCCCCCCTTCAAGGGTAAATACCGTGACATATTTTACATCTACCAATTGACTTCCTCTATCCATCATTTACATTTCTTATCTTCTTCCTCCCTTGCTTTTTCCTAGGGGAATTCACTACTTATCACCACCTCTCAACGTTTATCTTTCCCTCATCCACTCACCCTTATTTTTTTCCTCACCCTCCTAACCCATTTCTTGATCTACCTTCCCTATCATTCTATTTCCAATATCTACCTCGATACTTTGAGGCACCCGCTTATCTCTTATTGTTTCTCCTCCCTCATGATCTCACAATCTCTTGGTTATCTCTCATCACATCTTTCTCTCTTTTGTCTTCATTTTCCTCTCTTCTTCATGAACCATAGTGTTTGTAGCATTCCTCCTCTTGATCTTCCCACTTCCCTTCTACACATTTAATTTCTTACACTTCTTCAACATTGCATGCCCTATCGATTGTGTCACCATTCTTCTACTCTCGAGGGCATGACCTCAATGTTCCCCACTTTTTAGCAACTTCTTGATCATTCCCATCATGTGTTATTTCTCGTGTTTTTCCTATTCTCCTCTTAAGATTACCCTTCCTCTTAGGGGCATGACCTTCGTGTTCCTTTTGCTCCTCACATTCGCAATTTTCTTTCCTTGATCAATATCAACTTCCTATGTGTTCACTTGGGGGCATGTCTAATTTCTCTCTTTCCCTTTGTGGTTCCATCCCTTCATTATTTCTAGAATTCTTGGGAGCATGACTCGATGTCCCTATCTCTCATTGTCTCCTGTTCTCTTCTCCTCCTCTTCCTCTTTTCATCTCATCGAAATCCTTAGCACTTTCCCTTCTTTTTACTTAAATTGACTAGCTCTTCTCTTCTTCTATCACCAATCAATTTAAGGGGGGAACATATATTCTATAACTCACTCACACTCCTAATTACTTGATCCTAATCTGTGGCATTGATGATTTGTTTTCCTATAAGCTTCGAGCCTAACCTAGCCTCTTATCAAATTAGGTGGTCACCTTACAACAATTGATGATATCGTCACTTTTACCGTTATCTAGTTCCTAGTTTCCTTTGCTTGGGTGGTAACCTCAAAGCCATAAGTGGAAACATCAAAGTCATTTTTATCCACTTTTCCTTTTTTCTTGTTTTTTGATTGTCATCATTATCACCGTTACCATTGGCCTACCCTAACCCTATCCTTGGGTGGCTAGCTTACAACCCCTATCGTCATGACCACTGACTAGTTTCCATTAACCAATTTCTAGTTTTTGGTCTATGTTTGCCAAGGTAGCTTCTCCACAAATCACTGCTACCCTCTCTTTCTTATTTCCTCTTTCTCAGTTCTTTTGTGGAGCAAATATTCATATATATCTTCCCGAGTGGTTTAGGTCAAAGGTTTTCAATATGAATTGGTCTACCTTTGCCAATGTATCTTCTCTACAAATCACTTCTACGCTCTCTTTCCTATTTCCTCTCTCTCAGTTCTTTTTTGGAGGGAATATTCATATATATCTTCTCGAGTGGTTTAGATCAAAGGTTTTCAACATTTCCTATGTTCATGATATGACATGTATTCCATAGTCTAATCTTAAATTGATTTGTGTTTGAGTTGTGTTTCAGTCCCTAGATGTGTTTTAATTCCTATGTTGTTAGTTTGCTTTTGTTAGCGAATAATGACTACTCTCTATGGATGTTTTACAAGACTAACTACATGTACAAGAATGAAGAACAACATCTCTCCTTTGGTAAATATATCCTCAATATTTCATGATTATCTATATTATTTAATATTCTCTTACTTTAATGATCTTTCCTGACAATACTAAAGTGGGGCAAAATATAACAATGAAAATTGCATACCCTACAATTTTCTTTTACTATGTTTTGCACTCATTTCAGTGTTTTCCCTAATTTTTTCCTTTTGACCCATTTCTAGCCCTTATTTTCCCATATATTTCCCTGATCCCCTAGTCTTCCTCTCTCCATGTATTTTGACACATTAGTCTTATTTCTTATCCCTATGTTAACACTTCCTATTTCCAGGTGTATTTCCCCCTCTCCTATGTGTTCCTTAGCCTCAAGCTATCTCTATTTCTATTTTCAAAGTGATTGCTCCAAAAATTAAACGCTCTCTTATCCCCTCTCATGACTAGCTTACTACCCTTGTATTATTTCTTATAAAACTCACGCCTTAAAATTATAAATGAACTAAAACTGCCTCAATCATATAGTTTGCAAAACCATGATGATGGCTTAGCAGTACTTCAACATCAAGGAAAACATAGCAGTGCTGAAAAGAAAAAATAATTTTAGAAGTGAGTGGACATAAAGAATATGCTCAATAATTCAAAGTAAAAACTCCAAGCGCGTTTTGGACTACTCGGTCCTCATCAACGGAGTGAGAAAATACAATGGTATTTAAGCCTATAAATAGGCCACTCACACCACGAAAGGTCACAACCCATCGAGGGGTCACATCATTTTGTATCTCGAAGTGACCTTTCAGGAAAAATTAATTAAATAAACACATTAAATAACCAAGGTAGCAATGGGCCAAAAAATAGGAGGGCACGTGACCTTCTCGGGAGGTCATCCATCCCAAGACTACTCTAGTCCATGCACGCTCAGTAACGGAGATCTAAAGGGGATCCATAACCAGTGAGACAAACAGGAATACATGAATAGAGTAGAGGTTAGAAAAATATGAATAACAACCAAGCCCATAATGAGGTCTACGTCTCTCAATTAAAGGCAGTTTTTACAAAGAAACATACGTAATGGCTTGTGATTCCTCCAACAAATAAGTCCTTGAGGAATGTGTTACAATTCAGGATCAAAAGACCACAACTAAAACATAGGAAGGAGCACATCAACACTAAAATTTAACTTCTTGGAAAATGGCTATTGTCCATTTTAAGAACAAGAGGGATATGTTTAGGCTTGAGGTTGCAACATGTAGAAACTCTAGCAAAGACTTTAGCAAGCAAAGATGGATGATCATCAAACCAAATCTTATCAAACAAAGGTATAAGAAAGCACATACTGTATCCTTTGGCTCGGAGACAATTGAAGAAACAATTACGAATGGCTAAGAAGCAATCATCACTTTCTTTGATGAGGAAGCGCTTCAACTCGCTAACAATGAAGGAAGTCTTTTGGTACAACTGATGGTGGGACGAGGCTGGGATGTATTGGTAAGCATTTAGTGGTTTCTGAAAGCACTTTGTGCTCAGAATACCAGAGCAATTAAAATCCTTACCTTTGAGAAGAATAACATCTAGGAAGGCTACCTCATCTTCAAAGACCACAAAAGTAATGTTGATAGTGTCATAAATGGACCCAAAGTGTGACAAGAAAAGATCCAAGGATGCACAAGAACCATGCCAAACCCTGACAACATCATCAATGAATCTTTTGTAGAAAAGGAGATCCCATGTATCAATAAAAGCCCAAACCTACAGCTCCAGATAACATAAGAAAGGGTAGGCATAAACAACAGCGAAACTACTACCCATTGCAATACCACGAATCTTCTTGTAAAATTTCCCATTGTACTCCAGGTAATGTTGTGTCAGAACCAACCTGGCAAGATTGATAATAAAATTTGTCAAAGGTCCTGAGAAGACATCCTTGCAAAAATGTCAAAGGGCAATGAGGCCCGATTCAGTAGGAATACTAGGATGCAAACCTTCGACATCAAAAGTAAATAACAAAATGTCCCGAAGAAAAACTCTCATGAAGATCATTAATCAAAGACAGGGAGTCAACTAGGTGGTTATTCTAGGCAAGGACAGGAAGAATATTATGATAAAGCCAATGTGACGCCGATTCGAGTAAGAAACAACAATAGGAGCAAATAGGTTTACCCACAGAGACAAGCTTATAAATTTTAGGTAACAGTCAAAAGACACAAACCCTGGCTGAATCAGGCTTAACTCTGAGAAGATAAGACACAGGTTCACAACCGAGTAACCCAATGGAGTAGGTGCGATCAACAAATATACTCAAGGAGGAGAAGAGGCAATCCCAAGGAACCATCGGGACAGCTTCAAAAACATTGGCATCAGAGAGTTGGCAAAACCCTTCAGATATATACTAATCTCGAGACAAAATGGTAACCCCCACATTTTTGTCTGCAGGGTGAATGATGATGGAATGATCATTAGCCAAAGAAAGGATGGCCTTCTTCAAAGCACAGGGAAAAGCAGGAATAAAAAGAGAAGAGGTCGAAAATAACTTCTTTTCCACGAGTGATTTGCCGAAGGCAATGATCTTTTCTAAATGCATGTACTTGTCCTTAGGCATCCAACCGGGCTTGGGAATTCTAAAGGGTGAGATAAAATCAAGATCTTCTTTGGGTTGGCCACCTCAAGGACCAAAAAACCAATGAAGTCGAAAAAGTCTACAAAAAGCATTAAACTTTGCACGAACAACTACTGGAGACATAGGCAGTGGTTTGGGAAGGTATTTGAGACCAAGGCTCAAAACATCAACTTCAGTAGCAAAGAGAGGCCTGGCTAAAAAATTATGAATAGCAGAATTTGTAATTTTACCATCCAATTTCCAAATGTTACTCCAAGAAAAGAGAAGGCAGCGGTAACAATCTAGAAAGAATATAGAGGCCCATTTGATTAATTTCGGTTTCCGCCACCTATGCGACGAAACCCATCCTACCCAGGTGGCTTATGAGCAAATGGGGCAGAGTTCACCGAAGCTTGATTGGAACCAATGGGATGGAAATTGTTTCCACCACTCGAACGCCACTGTGGTTAAGCAGACGGGATGTGGTTCTGCTGACCATTTTGTCGTCTCCTTTGACGGCGTCCCTATGGGGGGTGCCAGCCGTTTTTGGTACAGGAGGGTTTGGTTGTTAGGGTGGTTGTTGTTGAGGCTACTTGCATGGTACAATGGATCCTAGTTGCTATTGTTGAGGGTAGGGCTTCTACTTTTACAAGGCCTTCTCCTATTGTTGTTTCCACTAGAAGGAGCAAGAGGAGGAGCAATAGAACCATTCTTAACCATGGAACAAAACAAACTTTCCAACTGGTTATATTTGTCCAGGAGGGGGCTAATTTCTTTCTTGACTAATTTAGCAATAGAATTAGAGGCCTCTCCCATATTAATGTCAGAAATGTTTCCGATGGCGCGGGTCTAAGCAGTGGATGCTTCAGCATGGATATTGTCTTTAATGATTTGTTCAGCTAACCATGACTGGCATTTAGAATAAAAACGCAACACAAGCACATCTAACCAAGAAAAACCCAATTCTTGGGAGATGGTGGAAGAGGCAATAAGAGGATCCAATACTACAGAGATCTTGGGCCTAATGTGCAACTCAACAAATTTATCCACAAAAGTGTGCAGATTATAAACAACTTGTTTAAAGGCATCCATATATAGCTTCGAGCAAGTATCCCGAAATTTGGCAATCTCTTTTGCAAGAGCTTCCGAGAAAGAACTATACACTAAGTCATCTGGAACCACAATTCGAGGAGCGTGGATTTGTAGGTTGTTAGGAACCACCCCCTTAGCAAAATTAGCCTCCATGGTGGAGAGGCAATGAGAACATCTCTTTAACCTTTTGCTAAGGCCAACGTAATCTTTCCAAACTGCATCTATAATTTTATCCAAGGTTGGAGGGATAGGAGGAGGTGGTGGTTGATCAACACCCTCAGTAGAGATAGAATTCTCCTCATCACTGGCACCCAACAGGGGGCCAAGCTGACCTGAACTCGCAGTATCTTGAAGAGAATTATCTTGCTTTCCACCATGAATCTGATGGGTGTTAGTCATGGGAGGGGAGGGGATGGTGGGAAGAGGGCTGAGTTACCAGAGGAGAGTTAAACCAATAGGGTGAGCCATGGTAATCTTAACTCTTTTGTGAAGAAGTTCCTTGTTAGGGGTATCAAATCCAACATTGTCCTCCGCAACCAGAGCCAAGGCAGAGCTAAAGACCTACTTAGAAGGTAAAGTAGCGCGAGCTATTAAAAAATATCCTAGAGTTTGCAAAAACATGATAATGGCTTAGCAGTACTTCCATATCAAGGGAAACATAGCATTGCTGAAAAGAAAATACTTTTAGAAGTGAGTGGACATAAAGAATGTGCTCAATAATTCAAGGTAAAACTCCAAATGCGTTTCGGACTACTCGGTCTACTCAGTCCTCATCATCAGAGTGAAAAAATACAATAAGTGTAAGCCTATAAATAGGCCACTCACACCATGAAAGATCACGACCCATCAAGGGTCACATTATTTTGTATCTCAAAGTGACCTTTCGAGAAAAATTAATTAAACATATTAACTAACCAAGGTAGCAACGGGCCAAAAAATAGGAGAGGGCCTGTGACATTCTCGAGAGGTCACCCATCCCAAGACTACTCTAGCCCGTGTGCGCTCAGTAACGGAGTTCTAAAGAGGATCTGTAACTGGCGAGACAAACGGGTATACATGAAGAGTAGAGGTTAGAAAAATATGAATAACAACCAAGCCCATAATGAGGTCTAAGTCTCTTAATAAAAGGCAGTTTTTACAAAGAAAAGCACGTAATGGCTTGTGATTCCTCCAACAAATAAGTCCTCAGGGAATGTGTCGCAGTTCAGGATCAGAAGACCACAACTTAAACATAGGAAAGAGCACATCAGCACTAAGACTTAACTTCTTGGCAAAATGGCTATTGTCCATTTTAAGAACAAGATGGATATGCTTAGCCTTGAGGCTGCGACGTGCAGAAACTCCGACAAAGACCTGAGCAAGCAAAGATGGACGATCATAAAATCAAATCTTATCGAACAAAGGTAGAATAAAGTGCACACTGTATCCTCTGGCTCGAAGACGATTGAAGAAACGGTTACAAATAGTTGTTTAGGCTAATGATCACTCTATCATCATTTGCCCTACAAAAAAAATTTTGGGGGTTACTGTTTGTCTCGAGATTGGTATATATCTAAAGGGCTTCGCCAGCTCTCTAATGCCAATGTTTATAAAGTTATCTCGATGGTTCCATGGGCTTCCCTCTTCTTCTCCTTGAGTAGATTGGTTGATCATGCCTGCTCCATTGGGTTGCTCAATTTTGAACCTGCATCTTACCTCCTCAAAGTTAACCCTGATTCAACATGGTTTGTGTCTTTTATCTGTTACCTAAAATTCAAAAACCTCTCTTGGTGGATAGACCTATTTGCTAGTATTGTGATTTCTTACTTGAACCAGCTTCACATTGGCTTCATCATACTATTCTTCATGTCCTCCTTGCCCAAAATAGCCACCTAGTTGACTCCCTGTCTTTGATCAATGATCCTCGTGACAAGGTTTTTCCTTGGGACATTTTGTTATTCACTTTTGATGTCGAAAGTTTGTATCCCAGTATTCCTACTAAATCGAGCCTCATTGCCCTTTGATATTTTTGCAAGGATGTCTTCTCCAAACCTTTGACAGATTTTATTATCAATCTTGTCAGGTTGGTTCTCACACAACATTACCTGGAGTTCAACGGGAAATTTTACAAACAGATTTGTGGTACTACAATGGGTAGCAATTTTGTTGTTGTTTATGCCTGCCTTTTCTTATGTTATCTGGAGTTGCAAGTTTGGGCTTCTTTTGATACACGAGATCTCCTTTTCTACAAAAGATTCATTGATGGTGTTGTTGAGTTTTGACATGGTTCTCGTGCATCCTTGGACCTTTTCTTGTCACAATTTGGGTCCATTTATGACACTATCAACATTACTTATGTAGTCTCTGAAGTTGAGGTAGCCTTCTTGGATGTTATTCTTCTCAAGGGTAAGGATTTTAATTGCTCTAGTATTCTGAGCACCAAGTAAATGCTTACCAATACACCCCAACCTCGTCCCACAATCAGTTGCACCAAAAAACTTCCTTCATTGTCAACGAGATCAAATGCTTCCTCGTTGAAAAAAGTGATCATGATGGGTTCTTAGCCATTCATAACTATTTCTTCAATTGTCTCCGAGCCAAAGGATATAGTGTGCACTTTCTTTTGCCTTTGTTCAATAAGATTCAATTTTATGATCGTCCATCTTTGCTTGCTCAAGTCTTTGCCAAAGTTTCAACAAGTCATGACCTCAAGCCTAACAATATCCCTCTTTTTCTTAAAATAGACAATAATCGTTTTGCCAAGAAGTTAAATCTTAGTGTTGATGTGCTCCTTCCTATGTTTTAGTTATGGTCCTCTGATCCTAAATTGCGGCACATTCCCCAACTTATTTGTTGGAGGAATCACAAACCATTACGTGCTTTTCTTTGTAAAAATTGCCTTTAACTGAGAGATTTAGACCTCATTATGGGCTTGGTTGTTATTCGTATTTTTCTAACCTCTACTCTATTCATGTATTCTCGTTTGTCTTGTCAATTACGAATCCCCTTTAGAACTCCGTTACTAAGCGTGCACGGGCTAGAGTAGTCTTGGGATGGGTGACCTCCCAAGAAGGTCACGGGCCCTCTCCTATTTTTTGGCCTACTGCTACCTTGGTTAGTTAATGTGTTTATTTAATTAATTTTTCCCGAAAGGTCACTTCGTGATACAAAATGATGTGACCCCTCGATGGGTCATGACCTTTCGTGGTGTGAGTGGCCTATTTATAGGCTTAAACTTCATTATATTTTCACTTCGCTGATGAGGACCAAATAGTCTGAAATGCATTTCAAGTTTTTACCTTGAATTATTGAGCATATTATTTATGTACACTCACTTATAAAAAAAAAATTCTTTTCACCACTGCTATGTTTCCCTTGATGTTGAAGTACTGCTAAGTCATCATCGTGTTTTTGCAGACTCTAGGATTTTTGTAGGGCTCACGTTGCTTTACCTTCTAAGGAGGTATTTAGCTCTATCTGGGCTCGAGTTACGAAAGACAATTTTGGATCTTATACCCCTAATGAGGAACTTCTTCACAAAAGAGTTAAGATTACCATGGCTCATCCTATTGGTTTAACTCTTCCTCTCGTAACTCAGCCCTCTTCCCACCATCCCCTCCCCTCCCATGACCCTAACACCCATCAAGCTCATGGTGAATGGAAAGATAATTCTCTTCAAGATACTACAAGTTCAAGTTGCCTTGGCCCCCCGCTGGATGCCATCAATGAGGAGAATTCTATCTCTACTAAGGCTGTTAATCAACCACCACTTCCTCCTATCCCTCAAACCTTGGATAACATTATGGATGCAATTTGGAAATATTATGTTGGCCTTAGCAAAAGGTTAAAGAGATGTTCTCATCGCCTCTCCACCATGGAGGCTAATTTTGCTAAGGGTGTGGTTCCTAATAGCCTACAAATCCACGCTCCTCGACTTGTGGTTCCGGATGACTTAGTGCATAGTTCTTTCTCGGAAGCTCTTGAAAAAGACACTGCCAAATTTCTGGAGACCTGCTCGAAGCTATATATGAATGCCTTTAAACAAGTCGTCTATAATCTACACACTTCTGTGGATAATTATGTTGAGCTGCACATTAGGCCCAAGATCTCTACAGTAATGGATCCTCTGATTGCCTCTTCCACCATCTCACAAGAATTGGGTATTTCTTGGTATGATGTGCCCATGTCACGTTTTAATTCTAAACGTCAATCATGGTTAGCCAAACAAATCATTAGAGGCAATATCCATGCTAAAGCAGCTGTTGCTTAGACCCGCGTTGGTGAAAACATTCCTAACATTAATTTTGTTTCTAAATTAGTCAAAAATAATTAGCCCCCTCCTAGACAAATATAACCAGTTGGAAAGTTTGATTCGTTCCATGGCTAAAAATGGTTCTATTGCTCCTCCCCCTGCTCCTAGGGGAAAGAATAATAGTAAAATGCCTCGTAAAAATAGAAGCCCTAACCCTCAGCAACAGCAACCACGATCCATTATACCATGCAAGCAGCCTCGACAACAGCCCCAGCAACCAAACCCTCCTTTTGTACCAAAAAATGGCAGGCACCACCCATAGGGTCATCGATGAAGTAGACAACAAAATGATCAGTAGAACCGCACCCCCTTTGCGCAGCCGCAGTCACATTCGGGTGGTGGAAACAATTTCCATCCGACTGGTTCCATTCAAGCTTGGGTGAACTCGGCCCCATCTGCTCTCAAGCCATATGGGCAAGATGGATTTCGTCGCAAAGGCGATGGAAACTGAAATTAAACAAATGGGCCTCTGTATTATTTCCAAATCGTTACTACTACCTTCTCCTTTCTCAAAGTAACATCTTGAAAGTGGATGGTAAAATTACAAAATTTGTTCATAATTTCTCAGTCAGGCCTCTCTCTGCTACTAAATTTAATGTTTTGAGCCTTGGTCTCAAATACCTTCCCAAACCACCGCCTATGTCTCAAGCGATTGTTCGTGCAAATTTTAATGCTTTTTGTAGACTTCTTCAACTTCATTAGTTTTTTGGTCCTCAAGGTGGCCCGCCCAAAGAAGACCTTGATTTTATCTCACCCTTTAGAATTCCCAAGCCCAGCTAGATGCCTAAGGACAAATACAAGCATTTAGAAAAGACCATTGCCTTCAACAAATCTCTTGTGGAAAAGAAGTTATTTTTGACCTCTACTCTTTTTGTTCCTACTTTTCCCCGCGCTTAGAAGAAGGCCATCCTTTCTCTGGCTAATTATCATTCTATCCTCATTCGCCTTGCAAACAAAAAGTTGGGGGTTAGCATTTTGTCTCAAGATTGGTATATATCTAAAGGGCTTTACCAACTCTCTAATGCCAATGTTTATGAAGTTGTCCCAATGGTTCCATGGGCTTCCCTCTTCTCCTCCTTGAGTAGATTGGTTGATCGTGCTTGCTCCATTGGGTTGCTCGGTTCTGAACCCGCGTCTTACCTTCTCAAAGATAAGCCTAATTCAACCAGGGTTTGTCTTTTCTCTGTTACCTAAAATTCATAAGCCTGTCTTGGTGGGTAGACCTATTTGCTCCTATTGTGGTTTCTTACTCGAACTGGCTTCACATTGGCTTCATCATACTATTCTTCATGTCCTCCTTGCCCAGACTAACCACCTAGTTGACTCCTTGTCTTTGATCAATGATCTTCATGACAATTTTTCCTCGGGACATTTTAATATTCACTTTTGATGTCGAAAGTTTGTATCCCAATTTTCCTACTGAATCGGACCTAATTGTCCTTCGACATTTTTGCAAGGATGTCTTCTCGGGACCTTTGACAAATTTTATTATCAATCTTGCCAAGTTGGTTCTCACACAACATTACCTAGAGTTCAACGAGAAATTTTACAGGCATATTCGTGTTACTACAATGGGTAGCAGTTTTGTTGTTGTTTATGTCTACCTTTTCTTATGTTATCTGGAGTTGCAGGTTTGGGCTTCTTTTGATACACGAGATCTCCTTTTCTACAAAAGATTCATTAATGATGTTGTCGAGGTTTGACATGGTTCTCGTGCATCCTTGGACTTTTCTTGTCACTGTTTGGGTCCATTTATGACATTATAAACATTACTTTCGTGGTCTCTGAAGATGAGGTAGCCTTCCTGTATGTTATTCTTCTCAAGGGTAAGGCTTTTAATTGCTCTGGTATTCTGAGCACCAAGTGCTTTCAGAAACCACTAAATGCTTACCAATACATCCTAGCCTCCTCCCACCATCAATTGCACCAAAAAACTTCCTTCATTGTTAGCAAGCTCAAATGCTTCCTCATCAAAGAAAGTGATCGTGATGGCTTCGTAGCCCTTCATAACCGTTTCTTCAATCGTCTTCGAGCCAAAGGATACAGTGTGCACTTTCTTCTATCTTTGTTTGATGATCGTCCATCTTTGCTTGCTCAAGTCTTACTTTCTTCTACCTTTGTTCAATAAGATTCAATTTGATGATTGTCCATCTTTGCTTGCTCAAGTCTTTGCCAAAGTTTCTGCACGCCACGGCCTCAAACCTAAGCATATCCCTCTTGTTCTAATTAAATAAAAATTCAATTTATTAATTAATCTATCCTAAGCCATTTATCCTTAGCCATTCAACCCAATTATTCACTTGTAATAAATTAATTTATTACTATACCTAATTAATTAAATAAATATCCTTATATTTATTTGATTAATTTCCCTCATCCCCTAACCTAGATTAATTAAATAAAACATACTTATTTGATTAATCTCCCCTAGCCGATGACCTAAACCTAACCTAATTAAATAAATCACATTTATTTAATTAGCTACTATACTCTAACTAGCCCCTAGACCCAAATTAATTAAGTAAACCCTTAATTAATCCTAACCACTAATTTCCAACAATCATATAAATTAAGTTAATCACTTAATTAATTGGCTTAAACCTTCATTAACCCATCTCCCCACATCCTTTGAATAAAAAGCAATTTTTTATTCAAAGGGACTCACATGACTCTCCACCTCATCTTTCATCTTCCATGTAATAGCTATTTTTAATTAAAAAAAAGCTCACACATCTTTGCCAAAAACATGTCACATGTCATCCCATTCACCCATAAACCCCAATTTTTTATTCCACCTTCTCCTATATAAATGAATTTTTTATTCACTCACAAGTCTTAATCTTCATTAATGGAAAGCCTTCCCAAGGTGAATTTAAAATTCAAAAGTAATAAGAACCCTCCATTTTTGTTGATCAAATCCTAGCCCTCCATCTCATCATTCCATCTCCACCCTTGGATTTCAACTTTGAATCTCCACCCTTGATCTAAAATCCTCCCAAAATGCCTATAAATACAAGCTCAATCCAAGCCATTTTCATCTCATCTCATTTGCATCCATATCATGCCAAAATCTCCATCCACTTGCTAGCCAAATCCCTCACTAAATCTATGTTGTATTGATTTTATAGAGCAATCCACATACTATTCATATTTGGGTAAAGCTAGGAATTGAGTTGGATGCATCAATCTCCTCCACCTTATCAAGGAGAACGGAGAATGTGAAGACTTGAAGGTATATGCATTTATTTTGTGTTTTCTTCATGTTATTTATCTTTGCATCTTTCCTTCATCTTCAACCATTTTGCCAAGAAATTAAATCTTAGTGCCGATGTGCTCCTTCCTATGTTTCAGTTGTGGCCTTCCTTTTAGATGTCATGTTTGTCATGCACCTAATAGCCCCAATATCCTATCATTATAATGGATCCCCGTGTGCCTCTATGGACTTTTAAGATTCATTTCTTTACCAAATTTCAAAATCTCTTCTTACATGACATTCACTAGCATAAGCCATCATGGTTATGAATGGATTGGCTAAACTTATAACTTCCCACACTTGCATCATGTTCACCATAGATCTATCCTCTACAAAAGATTATTAGCCAAATGTTCTAGTCCTTTTGACATCTCTCTCTCTCTCTCTCTCTCTCTCTCTCTCTCTCTCTCTCTCTCAACACACTACGCCTCCATTGGCAAATTATTGCTATTGTTTGGGGTCCAAATCATCGACTATGTCTTTCCTAAGTTCTTTAAAAGCACCCCCCACAAAAAAGGTTAGCATGAAACATGTGCACTAAGTCATGTATTGCAATACAACTTATGTGTAGCTATATTATTGGTTGTTTCTTTAATGTGACTTGTGAAAGGGGATACTTTTTGTCCATTTATTAGGTAAAAAAACATAATGGCCACTAGTCCTTGACTTCACAAGCAATGGATAAAAGTCAAAAAAAACTTGCTGCACAAGAATATGACAGTTATTGGACCCTGCATGGTGATTAGGTCCTCTCCCCTATTTGACTGTCTAAATTCCTACCCAGACAAGCAGACGTGGGCACAGTGCTAAGAAATCACACAGAGGAAATGACTATTCTTTTGCAATAAGACTTTGGACCTAGAAACCATTGATAGCTTTTTTTATCTCCTTCCACTCTTTGAAGTCTTAACCTAAAATCATATCATTCATCGAACAAATCCAGTGCCTAACAACTTAGAAGATTATAACATTCAAGCGCAGCATGAAAACTATCTCACACCATGTTGGTCTAGATCATACACTAAAGATATATCTTAATCATCTTCCTTAGAAAATATAATCATAATAATAAAACAGGCTGACCTCTTCTCTTGCTGTAGTGGTATGTGTACACATTCACAATAAATTTATTGGGCTGCCAAAGACAACTGCCACATCTTCTAAATATAGTTCATCAAACTTCAATTTCTTATTTTATGAAATGAAAAGATTTCTTAAGCGTTAATAGTAAAAGTTTCCAGAGTGCAAGGGCCGGCCCATTCCATATAAGACGCTACAATCCCGTAAAAGTAAATTCTCTAGTGCATAACACCCATTCCCATGTAAAATGCTATAATCCTGTATCATTAAGCAATGCTTGGAAAATGACTGCCTGTAATCTGTATATTCTGCATCTCATAAGTCAATAACAGTGTGCTGTTGGGAACATATTTGCATTCAACAAAACTCATCATTCACCAGCAAACTTGCAGTGTCTAATTTCACTAAATATGGACCTGGTAAACAAATCACTAACATTGCTAAAAACATTATTTTAAACAGTATAGACAATAAAGATGATACAATAACTAAGTAAATAGATTGCAGACACTGTTACATAAAATCAGACTTACAAAACTGTGAAAAAGGACGAAAACCCTTGTTTGATGTAATGTCCCCTTTTTCCAAATATAACTAATAATTAATACTGTTAAAATAAACAGTGTTTTTAAACACTAGTTAGAATAAAATTAATTAATATAAAATAAAACAAAGTTCAAATAAAAGTAAATTCAAATATTTGAAGCAAATTTAGGTCCCACGGGTCCTAAAGAAGGTATATCTACACGCTTAAGTCATTCATTTTGATGATCCGAATTTTGATATTTTCGTTGCTCTTTAAGTTCCAGTGTTCAAGCATCAAGGATGAATCCCCTTGACTGCAAAATCTGAGGTTAGGACGAAAACCCCATCCTCTTCTTTGCAATTTCCACTCAGGGATTGCAGCTTGAGCTAATTGAGAATTTGTCAGGAATTTTCAGGGATAGCCATTGTGAGCAATCTGGAGGATTTTTGGCACTAGGATCATGGAAGTCATCCGCCACTAATGGTGTACAGGACTGCCTATTGCGCAACAGCTGTGAGAAGAAAATTGCTATAATATTCATTGTCTGGAAGTTATTCTATCATTGGTTGAGGAGAAAGCAACTGAACACTCGCCATCACACTACGGAGGTCTTGGTCGCTGTGAAAAATTGCGGGAGAATAATCAGATTCAAGCAGAGGATGATCACAGCCTGGAAGTTCGACCTGTAGCATCAATCCCAGGAGCAATCCTAAGAGACATCACTGCCAGCTATCCATTGCAGTGACTACCTCGGTTTGGGGTCTAGACGTATATCACTCCTCACAGCATTTCCGTAGCAACTTAACATCATGAGGACATTTCTGGCGCATCAACCGCTTCACATATCCGCAGCACTTCTGAGTATAGAAGCCAATTCAGGGACTGTTGTGAGCTACACTGGCTGCTGACTACATTCAGGTGATGATATTGATTGACATTTGTGAAGCAAATCCTAACTGCAAGGCATTGAACCCACGTTGTCAAACTAAGGCGATTCCATGCTATCTATCCATGGAACTGCATCTAGTGCAATCAGCAATTGTGCCTTCTAAACTTCCCATCGCGACCAGAAGGGCATACGATTCAGCCCAGACACACATCTATTGAACTGGCAGTTCCAGTCACAGTCCTTACAGCAAAGCGCCACCATTCCCAGGGATTTGCAACCAGCATTGGAACTGTGACTTGACGTGCCACAATTCAGGGAAAGCGAATTGTAAATTGAGCATTGTCAATCATCCATAGGTAGCGAATTGTATTGTGGTTGATCTGTGATTTGCGAGTCAGATAATATACGTATTGTCAGGGATGTTGTTATGTTGTGTATTGTACTGGACTGAATGATAAGTAAATGATATTGTAACAATTTCGAGTGTAGATTGATGATCTGGTTTACCAGCAGTAGTAACCCAGCTTATATGAATTTGATCTGCGTTGAGAGTTCGGGGATAGGGCTGCATTAATACATTTTTCCAGTTTACTTAAATTGCATACTCAGTGGAAACACATGTACCTATTCATTACAGTTTGAAATACATCAATAGAATGCACAAAGTTTCAAAAAAAAATAAGATAGAATAACCAGGGACATTACATTTGATAACATCCTAAGGCCTCGTATGGGAACTTGGTCTAAGGCCAGAGTCTGGATAGGATTTTAGACTAAATAAATATTGTATCCTGCCATTTTACAAAATACAATCACAATCACAATGCAAGAAGAGTACAATTATCTTAATCATTTTCCTTAGAAAACATAATCATAATTGTAATACATGCTGACCTCTTGCTGCCGTGATCTGTGTACACCATCATAATAAATTTATTGGGCTGCCAAAGAAAACTGCCACATTTTCTATATATAGTTCATGATACTTATTTTTCTTATTTTAAGAAATGGAAAGATTTCAAGCATAAAGAGTAAAAGTTTTTAGAGTGTAATGCCCATTCCATATAAGATGTCACAATCCTGTACCATTAGGCAATGCTTCGAAAATGATTATCTGCAATCTGTAAATTCTGCATCTCATAATTATGTAACAGCGCACTGTTGGTAACATATTTGAATTCAACAAAACTCACCATTCACCAGCAAACTTGCAGTGGCTGATTTCACTAAAAATGGACCTAATAAAACAAATCACTAGCATTGCTAAAATCATTATTTTAAAAAAGTAACAATTAAGTACATTACAAGTAGAAAAGTAAACCCTATGTAGACAATACAGATGATATAATAACTAAGTAAATAGGTTGTGGACGCTGTTACATACAATCAGACGCATGAAACTGTGAACAAGTAAAACCAATTTAAATTTTGTTAAGGAATTTCATGCCTTCCAAAACCCTTATACCTCATAACCCTCACTTGATAACAATTTAAAGGCCTCGCATGGGAACTTGGTCTATGGACCATAGTCTGGGTTGGATTTTAGAATAAATAAATATCTTATACTACCTCTTCTGAAAACACAATGATAATCATAATGCAAGAAGAGCGGGATAGCCGTAATCATCCTCCTTAGAAAACATAATCATAATCATACTACAGGCTGGCCTCTCCTCTTGCTGTAATGGTATGTGTATACATTCATACAAATTTATTACTTTCATATAAATTTATTGGCCTTCAAAGAAAACTGCTACACTTTCTAAATATAGTTCATAATATTTAAATTTCATATTTCATGAAATGGAAAGATTTCTTTAAGATGCAACAATCCCGTATCATTAAATTTTCTAGAGCGTAAGGCCCATTCCCATGTAAGATGCTACAATCCTGTATCATTAAATAATGCTGGGAAATGACTATCTGCATTCTGTAAATTCTGCATCTCATAAGCATATAACAGCAATTGGTAACATATTTCCATTCAACAAAACTCGTCATTCACCAGCAACTACTCGTGGTGCCTAATTCACAGAGACTGTTGCATACAATCAGATCAATGAAACTGTGTATAAATAAAACCATTTTAAATCTTATAAAGGAATGTCATGGCTTCCAAAACCCTTATAACTCAAAACAAAATTTGATAACATCCTAAGGCCTGAACTTGGTCTTAGGCCATAGTCTGTGTTGGGTTTTAGACTTGATAAATATCTCATTCTACCTCCTTAGAAAATGCAATCATAATCATAATGCAAGAAAAGCAGGACTCACTCCTCCTTGTTGTACATCTGGCCTAAGAAAACTGTTATTGGTTTAAACACATTATAGAAATTAGGTGTGTTATGAGTAGATTGATATACACCTAAAAGAGACTACGGATTTAAAAAGCATTTATAAATGGTTATGGAGATCCAGGAAATGATGCTGGTACTACATACAACCATTCCATGGTAATGTTAAGAGAAAAAACAATCTTGTCAAGATAACAAGAAATAAAAATTAGTCTCCTTAAAATGGTCCTTAAAACCCTGAAAAGAATTATTGAAATTGCTAATAAGAAAATTGCTTACAAAATTGTAGCAATTATGTATGTTACAAGAACAGCACACCATGAGCAGATATGAAAAGGATTGAAACCCTGAGTAAAAAGACTGTAGATCCAAATGTTCTACTATAGCTAGCTAACTAGGAAAATGAATCAATGTCTTTGTAAAAGCATGTTGTAGAAATTAAGTGAATGAACACTCATAACACATATCGGATCGGATACCTACCTTATGATAAGAATAGAAAATCTTCTTGCTACCACATGGCAATGCTGTAATATCAACCGAAAAGAAAAAAACCGATTTCACCAAGAACACAAAACCCTCAAGACTCCTGAAACACTAGCCCCTTACACCCTCAGCTATACAAATCCCTAATTTACAATTTTTTCACTCTGCTCTAATTTCGGGAAAGAACATATTATTAGACCCTCCCAAAAACCCTAAAAACTCTGGCTATGACTTGTTATCAAAACCCTAACTATATTATTAAAGCCCCCTAAAAATCCTCTGGTTGTAACTGTGCTCTCAAAACCCTAACTGTAGCTAACCCTAATTAGTCTTTTTCCTGAGTATATACACGTCACTCTCCTCATAAGCATACTCCGGATGCAAATACTCGCGGGGAACCTTCTCAACACTAAAATATGTTGGGCAAATCTCCCAAAAAAGGCGATGGGCTTCCGGGGATCGAAGCTGATAGCCCAGCAAAATGACAGACGAAGGCCCAGCCAGAGCATTCATGGTAAAAATCAACGGCTCCACAATATTCTCCAAATAGACAACATCAGTAGCTATGATAAAATCAAAGGGAGGCTTAAGTACCTGAATCTGCTTCTCGTTGTTCCAGTAAAGCTGTGAGATTTTCACTCTTCCGGCACTGCAGCCCGGCTTTCCGGCATTCTTGAGAGACGTTGCGGCCGTATTTTTTTTCACGTTGCGCTTTAAGGCGGGCAGAACAGGGGCAATGTCCGTCAAGACAACATCGAGGTTGAGCAGAGCAAGCCCCATTCCGGCGACGCCGCAGCCGGTCCCGAGTTCGACTCCCCGCTTATTGTTGAACTGGAGGATTTGGGCGTAAGGGTTTGGGGGGGATTGAGATATTTCTGCTGTTGTGTTTGTAAGGCAGCGCTCAACGAACTTGACGAGGAGGAGAGAGCAGGGCCAGACGGAGGTGCCCACATGCATTGAGCCATTGTCTTGCTCGATACGAAGCACCTCTCCGCCCACTGGAAGTTCTACAACCGGCGAGTCTGTGAATTTCATGGTTTTCCTACTTTTATCTGCGTTCGTGAGCTCTGGAGAATTGCTGATCAATACAGAGATTTTGGAAATATGAGACTGTATTGTAGGGAAAAGACCCAATAGGTGAGATACTTCCAATGGTTTAGATAGTAGCTATGACTTTAAAAGTTTAGTACTAGTAGTTGTGACTTTAAGGGTGTTAGTGTTACTATTAAGTATTAATAATTGAATGAAATGTGTCCTTAGATTTAAAAAGCAACCAATCATGTGATGCTAAATCAGCGCACCATCAAAGGAGGTCTTAATGTACACCTATTGGTCAACCTTTTTTGGGGAGCACTATTTGACACCTCAACAAAAAGCATGTTGATGCGGCATCATATTTGATGATGTGGCCCTGAAACCTTAGTTATAAGCAGGGGCATTGCCAAGTAAGCTACTTTAAAAATTTTGGAGTGATTCGAAATTGATATGTATGAGGTGTGAAGTTAGGGTGCACAACTACTGGGTCCTCTCCCCTACTTTGTCTTGATGTTTTTGTTAGGATTTCGGCAGTTAATTTTTTATTGATCTAATAGTCTTTCTATGAGCCATCTTCATTGGCAGTGTTATAATCTGATTCATTAATTTGTAATCTTTTAGTTAAAGGACAATTTCTGGTTTATACGTCAATGTTAAAGTGGAGTTTATTGTGAATTATGATTTATTTTTCTTTTTCTTGCAAATTTTATGTTCAAATCCTTTGATTTGTAGTAGTTTAGTTAAAGGACAATTTTTGATTTAAATATATTCTCCCTCACAATGTTATAATACTTGTATAAAGACAGAGATACTAGTATCTATCTATATAATCTGATTATTTCCATTTTTATTTTATTTTTTAAAGTATTTTATTTGGTGTGATATAATCTTGATTTGGTTATTAGTGATATTTATCCTCTCACAAAAATAATTATGTTTTAGTTTATCAAATAATTCAACTCTAATAGATAATTACATAATTATTTTATTTTATTTTTGCTAAATATACTTAGGTTAGGCATCCAAGAGCCACAAAAAATAGCATTAATACTTAGATTCTGGTAATGGGAAGTTCACCAAATCCATCCAATAATCACAAATCATCCTGCCAATATTTTCCATACAAATATGAATAGGCCAAAAGATAAAACATAGCGCCTCCTATATTAATACATGTGTTTTTTGCATGGCCATTCTAAATTGTCCATACCTATGGCACAACCCATAATACCAAAAAAGGGTATTACTTCCTTCTATATTGGAGTAAGATGAATTTAACAAAATTGAAGGAACCCACCAAAAGACAAAACACGCACTAAGACTTTCCTTCATTTCCATACACTGACCAAAACACTAAGCATAGTAATAGAGACCTACCATATGATAGAGATTAAATAGCAAACAAAGGCACCCTAAGATCATCCTTCTCACAACATTTGATTTCATCTAGTTTCACTTCTAAGATCATCCTTCTCACAACATTTGATTTCATCCAATTTTACTTATTCAAGGAACTTTACATGTAGAACATTTCCCATTATAGTTAGACACTTGAATAATTCGTTGTGATTCAACATGGCTTCATGGATCACTATACTATCATCCCTGTCAGCATCTCTAGCCAAACCCCAAATCCTAAGCATTCGTACATGCAAATTAGGCTTATGATATAATCCACAAAGCGTTCAAACACCTTGGCCACACTCAATCTACCAGCTCTAAGGACAACTTTCATTTTGTCTAAGCTTCCTCCTATAGCCTTTTGCCACCTCCAACCTTATTGTCACCAACCTCTTATTTGGATGCTATTGCACTTCCTTCATAAATTCTTAGAGCTTGAAGCACATCAAGGGCAACTTAAATATGATTTAAAACCTATATCAAATGCCCATGTATTAATCCCATCTACCTCACATAACTCCTACCATCCTTAATAATGATTGAAATGTTATGAGAACCTTTCATATCTTCCCTCATTGTTGAAACATTATAACACTAATGTAATATGATTCCTTTTTGTCCTTCCTCACCCTCCTCCGTCATCATATATTACTCAATGGCATTATGCTATGACATTTTAGTTGAGACCATAAGTCCAATTATTAGGTTACATAATAATTTAATTTAATTAAATATGTAAATCTATTAAAAATTATTGGAGGGTAGTAATTAGTGTTTTGTTTGTGAAAAAAAGTTTGTGTAATGGTGAAAATTGCATACCCATGCCCTTTTCCCAAAAATAATTATGTAGTAATTTATCAAATAATTTAATTCCCATAAATAATTGCATAATATAATTAAGTTTAGTTAAGTATGTAAATCTATTTAAAGTTATTTAAAGTTTATTGGAGGGTAATAATTAGTGTTTTTATGAAAAATATTGTTTGTGTAAGGAGAAAATTGTATATTCATGCCATTTTCCCTTGTGTTTTGGGTGTTCTTTGACTAGAGTACATTTCAAATGTAATAATAAATTTACAAGTGGCATATTCATGTGTGAATTTAACTCATAATATTTTTCTATATTGCTCACATCATTGTTTATCCATTGAGATTTGATCATGATTCCTATGTTGGGTTAAGTTGTCATTAACTTGCAATCCTAACCAATTCATGTGTCTCCAAAGTTCTTGGAATGTGTTCCCCAACACATTAAGACTTTGAGAGATTAATTATTTATTAATTATATCACTCTGACTTTTGCAATTAATTCTTTATTAGATAAAATCAAACTTGGGTACCCACTTTGAGATGGGAGCCATGTAGACTTTGTTGACTTCTCCTAAGTCTAAATTTAGAGTTCGATAGCTCCTAGTGAGTGGGAGTTAGACTTGGGCGTCCCCTTTTCATGGGGACTTATATTTAGACTTGGAGTTGTGCTTTTTTATGTACATGAGTGGATAATGTTGAGACACCTTACATGGATATAATGTTGGATTTACTATAGTGTTAGAGATGCATGAATTGGACTTGCATGTTGTTGCATGTGCTTACATGTTGTTTCATGTCACTTGCATGTGCTTGCATATTGTTGCATGTCAGTTATATGACCTTGCATGTAGTTGCATGTCAGTTTTGTGAGATTGCTTGCAGAACACTCCAACTCTAGAAACTTGCATGATGGTACATCTCAGTGTTTCAGGTAATGGGTATCAGTTGCATGTTGTTGCAAATGCTTGCATGTCAGTTGCATGTCAATTTTAAGATATTATTTGCAGAACACTCCAACTCCAGAAAGTTGCAGGATGTTACATCTCATCATTTCAGGTAATAGGTATTAGTTGCATGTTGAATCCGGTGTTTGCATGTCACTTGCATGTACAAAACAAAGTAATTCAGAATAACCTTGTGGACATCAATCTTGCATGTTGTTTGCATGAAATTGATGTCTATTGATCACTTCAGTCAACAGAAAGTGATTGGGCAAATATGGATGCCCAATTGGAAGACTTTTTGTTGTTTCTTTCTCTAGAGATATGTTTGATGTTGGCAAAGCTATTTTTAGCTAACTTGGGCGCCCGCATCATGAAGAGGTAGTTAACTAAAAGCTTGGACATTGTTTGAGTTCAGTCTTCTCAATTTGGAGTGCTTAGTTTTTGCATGAGCATTGGTTGCTATGTTACCAACTACAATTTATTATATTTTGAGTTTCAAGCTTTCAAATTAAGAAGCTCTTGAATTATGAAGCTTCATATTAATTAATTAAGAGCCCCATACATTTTCCAGAGAGTTTAAAGGTGAAAAAGACTTAGAAGAAAAAAGTAATAAGTTTTTTGAAAAGACTTAAAGAAAAAAGCAAGAAGCTTTTTTGTGAAGTGCATCAAGGACTTGAAGGAATTTTAGTATTGAATGTAATCTTTTCCAAAGAGATTTAATACAAGTAGGAAACATCTTTGAGTGTGGATTTTTTTCCCAAAAGGGTTTCTCCACGTAAATGCTTGTCTTCATTATTGCAAGCTTCTATCTTCTATTCTCTTCTCTTCTACATTGGATTGAAAGTGCAAAATCACTTGTTCATTAATTGTTATAGATTAATGTTATTTTCAACTTTGCATACACAAACTTTTAAAGTTTATAGAAGCAGTTCTACCTTCATTTTCAACATCCTAAATCCTCCAGTTGTCACTCTAGATCAAATTTGTGGTGCAAACTTGACCCAAGTCTCTTCCATAATCATAAATCTAAATCCTTATCATTTAAAATTCAAATTTGAATTTAATCCTACTGACTCTCTCCTACTAGTCATTGTGAGCCAACCTAGCATATATTTGTGTTAATTTGTCTGCTTGGTGGTTGTATTTAAGGACATTTACTCATTCATTTGATATGATGTTGGAGATCAGTCTAGGAGATATCCAAGGACTTGTCATAGAACATTTATAAGAGCATCATAGCAAATTATCAAAGAATTACATTGACACATATCATCCTAGGTTCATTACACATTTGTTTGTTGTATCTAATCTTTCCCTTAATCATAAAGTTGTCTTCTTAGGATTAGGTGTGTTATTCACCTTGAATATCCTGAGGTCAAATGTAGCTTATTATTCATATATGGTTAATTATGTATGTATCTCCAAGAATCATGGAGTGGGCAAAATGGTATTTTCATGTGAGGGTGGGGACATATGTAATTATTTTATTACTCTCTGCTCGGATTTGGAAGTATTGTTGTAAGGAGGCATTGATGACGGGTTATGTATAGTGGACCTGTAAGAGCATCTTCCATTATTAGTGGGTGTCAGATGTAATTAGTACTTCATGGTGGAGTGCTTGGGAGTTACATATGTCAACTTGAGTGGTGGAAGTCAAAGATGCTTGTGTAAGAGTTATGATCTATTCTAGGATGGCTCCACGAATGTGAGGGTTGAGAGAATTCATACCATGATATTTGGGGACCTTATTTGGGCCCATGGTATTGTTTTTTGGTGGTTTTTTAGGCCTCCTTAAGTCTATATATTGAAGACATGAGTAGAGGATGTATGGAATGTATTTTTGTAGGGCTATGCTATCAAATTTCTACCAGAGGAGTAGGAGTGTTGATCTCATTAAATTATTGCATGGAAAAGCTCTGTAAATGTATTGTAACCATGTTTATTTGGTAATATATTGATTTGTGTAGTGTTCTTGAGGAAAATTAGGTTTGAACATCTTCAACTTCACTTTCCCACCTTCAAATACAACTAAAACACCAAAAATACAAGCGAAAAAACACCACTTACATAATTATCTTAGGAAAATTAATTAATTCACAATGATAAACAAATCTAACCTAGGGTAATGAGTTGGGATTGTAATTAAAATAAATGCTACAATTAATCTAAAATTAAAATAAATTCAATTATAGTACTTAGTTGGGTTCTAAAGGTGAGAAAGTGAAGTTGGAGATGTCTAGAACTAATTCACCACAACTACTAAAACTGATTTCATATCATCTTAAGGAGAAGCTCTCATTTGCATATTCAAATATCTCAATCTACTAAAAATGGTTTTCCTCATGATGTGAATCTACAAATATTGTTATTAAAATGAGTCTAAAGATTATGATCATGAAGCACGTTTGAAATAACAACAATTTGTGCATGAGCTTGCTATTTTATTTGACATGGATAGTCCTAAAACTTTAGTTCAATCTTTACATGATTTATTACTTACTAAACCATTTGGGTGGCAATTACTTCTAGACACTAGTGCTAAAGTTACTTCTAGTTCTTTGACTAGTGTATCTTCTTCATGAAAGGAAGCAAGAGTGAGGAATATGCTTCCTACACTAAACTTGGAGGGTAGATATGTGAAAAAAAGGTCTTACAGTTACAAAAAAAATATACAAAGAAATTACACCATAACAAAATGATTTATGTGGAGAAAACCTTTTTGTGAGAAAAATCTCACACTCTAAAGCAAAACTAAGTGTATTATTCAACAACTATGAGATTACAATATAAATCTTGGGCTATGCTTTTACAAGAGCATCACCAATAATCAAATTATAGAGAAATTTTGGAAACATAATAGTACCTGCAAATCAATCATACAACCCATGGCTAGCTCTAATCTATGTACCCAATATAAAGAAGATTCAATACAAAAAATCATAAGTGGTAAACCACAAATCATGGGTCAAAACCATGACCCAAGTATGATGCCCAAATTTGGGCCCAAATTCTAGCGTCCCCCTCCACGATGAATCAATATATTAAAAAACGTAGATGCTCTTACATTGTCATAATGCTAAAAGAACTCTATCATAATCCACTCACCAAATTGGGTGCTCTATTTTGGCTCGATAAACTAATGTGGGAGCACCTCAAAAATCATGTTTTATTTTGTAATAAGGTCAATTTGACCAATGCATTTTCATTTCAGTTGTATCTAGGTTCATCTTGACTTTAGGACACTTGTCAAATTGTAACCGCATAATGCCAAAATAAGGCAGTAGGGCAGTTAGAGGCTGTTGTCTCCCAACCGCTTGGAGTCAATCGATACTACTTAGGGCGAGTTGATAAATACCCTAAGGAAGGAACCAAATCAGGATATATATCATTGTAACTAGATCGAATGTGATTGTATTGTGCTCAGGAGAAATAAAGCTATTATGTTCTGTCCATTTGATTTCCATTTTTTATAACTACAAATCGCGTAACTGTAGATTTCCATTCTCTCTATATTTCCATTGTTGTCATATGTCGTCGTGAAGCATTCCACTGGTGAGATTTCTGTCGAAATTAGTGGAATGGATTCGTTGTATAATTATGTGTTTCTATTTTGTTTCGTTGTTTGGCGGTGCAGAGGATCCAGTTAGGGCAAATCGCACAGTACATCGCCTAGCATCTTATGTGCCAGGGTTCGGAGAAGGCAACTGTGCAGTAGTGAATCAGTGTAGCAAATCCTAGGCGACCGATGGTAGATATCTCACCAACGAACGAAGATCAGCAGGTGTTTATCAGGAGCAATCTGTGAATTGGCGACCTTGGAAAGAGACTTGCAGAAAGTGGAAATCGCATCGAAGGGAGTTTAGACTCTCAGTGTAACTGCCAAAGTTTGCAGATGTTCGCCGACAGGTTGAGACATGCTAACTGTATACTGCGAATGCATGTCATAAAAACAAGTTGGGAATGTATGTTGTGGGGTGAAGAAGTTAAATTTTGATCTGTTGTATGTTCATGCTATGTGCTCCCTATCATATTGGTATCAGAGCCTGAAAAAAGATTTGGGCTGCAAATCAAATTGAGGATTTGCAAGAGTGTTGGCATTTGGGTGTTATATGTGAATGTTTATGTCAGACAAAGAAAGCAAGATAGAGACAGAGAGGATGCCTCCCAAAAGTATGTCGCAGGACGCCGTTAAGAAGCTGATCGAGGAGATGCTTGCATCTAAGTTGGGAGAGTTCAAGCAGTCCAAAGGCAAAGAAAGAGAAGATGAAAGTGACAGTGATGAAGGTGATGCAAAAATTGCCGAAACCAGTAAAAAGACAAAGGAGATACTAGCAAACCAGAGGGCATTTTTAAATGCATTAAAGTCAGTCAATAGGGACACCATAGATGGATTGCCTATGTATAGTGGAAGTATGGAAGCTGAAGAGGTGATTGATTGGATTGAGGCATTGAACAATCATTTTGAATATAAAGAAATCCCTGATGATAAGAGGGTTAAGTTGGCAAAGGCAAGATTGCAGGGATCTGCTCTTGCATGGTGGAATTATGAACAAGGAGAGAGAGTCAAGGAGGGGAAGAATATGATAACCTCCTAGGAAAGGATGAAGACCAAACTCAAGGCACAATTCTTACCCCTGGACTATGATGTGCAGATGTATAAGAAATTGCAAAACTTCAGACAGAGAGACCTTGATGTGAATGCATACACACAAGAGTTTCATAAACTCAGTCTTAGATCAAAGAGACAAGAAGAAGAATTAGATAAGGTGGCCAAATACTTGAATGGCCTAAGGATGAACATCCAAGATGAGATCAGCATCTTAGCACTAGAAATAGTGAACAAGTGTTTCCAATTGGCCTTAAGGGCTGAAGAGAAGATAAAGAGAAAGAGTGAGCAAAATAGAGGTAGAGGTGGAAGGAATTTCAGAGGCAGAGGCAGTTTTGGAGGAAGAAGTCCTAACCAAAGGTCTAGTGAGGAGTCTAGCCAAGAAGAGCAAGTTGGGGACTCAAGTAGCAAAGGAGGCTACCGAGGAAGAAGGCCTAATGGAAGAGGTGGGACAAGTGGATCAGGTAGAGAATCCAAGTTCTCCAATATGAGATGTTATAACTGCAATCAGATAGGGCACCTGGCATACAAGTGTCTAGAGAAGGCCTCAACTTCTCATGGTGGTGAGAAGAGAACCACTTTGATTCAAGAAGATGCAAGGAGTGTGACATCTCCTGAAATGAATCTAGCATCAGAAACGGGAGAAAGTCTGATGCTTAGGAGGACGTTGCTCAAGGAGCCAGTGCAGGCTGAACCATCGCAAAGAAGGGCTTTATTTAGAATCAACTGCAAGATCCAAGGTAAGGTTTGTAAAGTTATTATCGACTCTGGTTCTACTGATAACATTATATCTTTGGAAGCAGTGAATAAGTTGAAGTTAGAAAGGATACCCCATCGCAGTCCCTATAAAGTCAGTTGGTTGAACAAGGGGCAGCACGTACTCATCAATGAACAAGCATGGGTAGAATCCAGTATTGGGGGGTATAGAGATAAGATCTTGTGTGACATCCTTCCAATGGAGGCTTGCCATCTTTTGTTAGGCAAACCATGGTAGTTTGACAGAAAAGCTCATCATGATGGAGAAAAGAATGCTTACTCATTCCAAAAGGATGGTGTGACTTATAGGATATAGTCATTGGTAGAAGAGGATCCACAGCATGTAGGGTCTAGTGTAATGCTAGTAAGCGAAAAAGAATTCATGGACACATTAAAGGAAGGTGATGGAATAGGTTTTGCTTTGATTGTGAAGCCTAAGGGGGAAAAGAAGGAAAATATAAGAGACGTAGGGCCTAAGGAGGTCAGAGATTTGCTTAAGAGTTACAAAGGAGTGATTGCAAAGGATATACCTGATTCCCTACCACCAATTAGAGACATTAGCCATCAGATAGATCTCATACCAGAAGCAATACTTCCTAATAAGGTAGCATATAAGATGACACCTCAGCAGAATGAAGAGATAGCAAATCAGATTCAAGAACTCCTAAACAAAGGGTTGATAAGGAAGAGTCTTAGCCCATGTGCAGTACCTACTATTTTATCCCCAAAGAAGGATGGGAAATGGAGACTGTGTACTGATTCTAGGGCAATAAATAGGATAACCATCAGGTATAGGTTTCCTATTCCTAGAATAGAGGATCCAATGGATTGTTTGGGAGGGGCTACTTATTTCTCCAAAATAGACTTGAAGAGTGGGTACCATCAGATAAGGATAAGAGAAGGGGATGAGTGGAAGACAACCTTCAAAACCAATGAAGGGTTGTATGAGTGGCTTGTGATGTCGTTTGGTCTTTCAAATGCCCCTAGCACCTTTATGAGGCTAATGAATGAGGTGTTGCAGTATTTCATAGGAAAATTTATGGTAGTCTACCTTGACGATATATTGGTGTTCAGTAAGAGCAAGGAAGAACACTTGAAATATTTGGAGATAGTCTTGAAGAGGCTGCAAGATCAAAAATTACTGATAAACTTGGAAAAATGTGACTTCATGAAACAAGAATTGGTGTATTTGGGTTTTGTCATCTCTAAGGGTGATTTGAAAATAGATCCTTCCAAGGTAGAAGCTATTCTGAATTGGCCTACACCTAGAATAGCAGGAGAGGTCAGAAGTTTCCATGGGTTGGCCACATTTTATAGGAAATTCATTAAGAATTACAGTGACATCTGTGTACCTATGTTGGAGACCATCAAGGGTGGAGGTAAGATGAAGTTTGCATGGACAAAAGAGGTAGATAGGAGCTTTGAAAGTCTGAAAAAGAAATTTGCTAAATTCCCTATTTTAGTGTTACCTGATTTCAATAAGGTTTTCACAATTGAATGTGATGCAAGTGGGTTGGCCATAGGAACAGTGTTGAGCCAAGAAGGCAAACCAGTAGCCTTCTTCAATGAGAAGTTCAATGAAGCCAAGAGGAAATACTCCTCTTATGATTTAGAGCTGTATGTTATGGTACAAGCTCTGAAGAAATGGAGGCACTATTTGCTTCCTAAAGAATTTATTGTATACACTGACAATCATGCTCTCAGTTTTTTGAATGGACAGGAAAAGCTCAGTCATAGACACATGAAATGGGTGGAAAGTCTTCAAGCATACACCTTCATCATCAAGCATAAGAAAGGAATAACCAATAAGGTTGTTGATGCTCTAAGCAGAAGGGTGTTGACAGTGCAAGAAGTGCATCTACAAAGCATGGGTGTTGAGTCACTCAAAGGATTGTATGAAGAGGACCAAGAATTTAAGGAGATTTATACGGTATGCAGTGAGTTTACCAATGCTTTCCACAGTGACTTTTCATATTATACATTGCAGGATGGACTATTGTTCAAAGGATGTCAGTTGTGTATCCCTAAATGCTCAATGAGGGATAATATAGTAAAGGAGAAACATAGTAGTGGTTTAGGAGGGCATTTTGGGCTCCATAAGACCTTAGATCTAGTGAGAAGATTCTACTTTTGGCCAAAGATGCAATCTGCTATCAGAAGATTTGTTGAGAGTTGTATGATTTGCTAGAAAGCAAAGGGAGTCTCAACCAATGCAGGATTGTACCAACCTTTGCACATACCAAACAGACCTTGGGAAAGTTTGAGTATGGATTTTGTGATGGGATTGCCCAAGACAAGTACAGGTTCTGACAATGTGTTTGTTGTGGTAGACAGATTCAACAAAATGGCGCACTTTATTCCTTGTAAGACCACCAATGATGCTAGTTACATTGCACGTTTGTTCTTTAAAGAGATTGTTAGGATTCATGGATTACCTTTGAGTATTGTATTTGACAGAGACAACAAATTTGTGGGACATTTCTGGAGAACCTTGTGGAAAAGATTGGGTACCGATTTGTCTTTTAGTTCAGCCTATCATCCTCAGACTGATGGCCAAACTAAGGTTGTGAATAGGTCATTAGGCAATCTACTAAGATGCTTGACAAGAGAACATGGCAGTAATTGGGATGTGGTACTCCCACAAGCAGTGTATGCTTATAATGATTCTACAAACAGAAGTACAAGTCTAAGTCCTTTTGAAGTTGTTTATGGTAGTCATCCTAGAGGAATTTTTGAATTGTGAGATGTTCAAGGATTGGACAAAAGAAGTGGACATGCTGATGCATTTGCAAAAGCTATGAAAGAGATCCATCAACAAGTCAGAGATACTCTACACTAGAACAGTCAGAAGATCAAGGCTAGAGTGGATCAAAGAAGAAGGGATGTGCAGTACCAAATTGGAGATATGGTCATGGTTCATCTCAACAAGAATAGACTACCCACAGGAAAACACAACAAGTTGATGATGCAGAAAATTGGACCTTGTCAGATTCTAGAAAAATATGGTCCTAATGCTTACAAAATTGAACTCCCTGATGATGTTGATATTTCACCTATATTCAATGTTACTGCTCTAACATTATATAAGAGTCCTGATACATAAGGAGGTACAACAGATTCTGTCCCAGACAATGCAGAGTGGGTACATCATTTACCACCTAAGGAACCCCCGAAGATGGACTACATCTTGGATAGCAGGATAGCCAAGAAGACAAGAAATCAAACTTATTTTGAGCACTTGGTTAAATGGCAAGGACTTACAGACTTAGAAGCTACATGGTTGCTAGAAGAAGACATCAAGAAGCAGGGTGGTGATTTACAACAGTTAGTCTCTAAGAGGACTTGAGACAACTTTCACCCGGGGAGTATGGTGCAGGAGCACCTCGAAAATCATGTTTTCTTTTGTAATAAGGTCTATTTGACCAATGCATTTTCATTTCAGTTGTATCTAGGTTCATTTTGACTTTAGGACACTTGTCAAATTGTAACTGCATAATGCCAAAATAAGGCAGTAGGGCAGTTAGAGGCTATTGTCTCCCAACCGCTTGAATTTGTCTCCCAGCTGCTTGGAGTCAGTCGGTACTACTCAGGGCGATTTGATAAATACCCTGAGGAAGGAACCAAATGAGGATATATATCATTGTAACCATATCAAATGTGATTGTATTATGCTCAGGAGAAATAAAGCTATTTTGTTATGTCCATTTGATTTCCATTTTTTATAACTGCAAATCACGTAACTGTAGATTTCCATTCTCTTTATATTTCCATTGTTGTCATATGTCGTTGTGAAGCATTCCACTGGTGAGTTTTTTGTCAAAATCAGTGGAATGGCTTCATTGTATAATTATGTGTTTCCATTTTTTGTTTTGTTTCATTGTTTGGTGGTGCAGAGGATCCAGTTAGGGCAAATCGCATAGTAGATCGCCTAGCATCTTATGTGCTAGGGTTTGGAGAAGGCAATTGTGCAGTAGTGAATCAACGTAGCAAACCCTAGGCGACCGATGGTAGATATCTCACTGACGAATGAAGATTAGCGGGTGTTCATCGGGAGCGATCTATGAATCGGCGACCTTGGAAAGAGACTCGCAGAAGGTGGAAATTGCGCCGAAGGGAGTTTAGACTCTCAGCATAATGGTCAGAGTTTGCTAATGTTCACCGACGGGTTGAGACATGCCAACTGTATACTGCGAATGCATGTCATAAAAACAAGTTGGGAATGTATGTTGCGGGGTGAAGAAGTTAAATTTTGATCTGTTGTGCGCTCCCGCTGCGCGCTCCCTATCATAAACTCCCTCATCTACATATAATATGATAACAAAAAATAGCATGTCATTTACATACAAGATGATAACAAGGAAATGGTCACAATACTTCTTATAATAGACATAGTGATCTAATTTAGATCTCAGAAACCCCAATCCCAACATAAAAGAATGATACTTCTGTTACCACATTTTAGCTGATTGAGACCATACAAAGATTTGTTTAGTCTACAAAACAAAGTTTATTTACTTTTGTCCACATGGTGTTGTGGTTGTATCATGTAGATGTCTTCCTCCAAGTCATCATGTTATTTTCACATCCATATGTTCTATCTCTAAATCCAATGCTGTTGCTATAGAGAAAAAGAACTTGATAGATCTTATCTTTGCAACTGGGGAAATAGGTGCATTTTGGTGTTCAAATGTTAAGGATCCAGAGATTTAAATACCTGAAGAGTACAAACAGTTTGAGGTATTCCCTAATATCTCTACAATAGGAAAATTAAAGAGAAATGCGTAACTAAACTCAAGGCCCTTAAGCAGCCATACCTAGAATGCTATGAACCCCAAGATTTGTCACTAAGTTCATGTCAGTATTAACTACATACAGAATTGTAAGACCTCCAACAAGAAGATTGAGAACTCTCTCTTAACATACACCAAGAAGATAACAATAGTGCTATATCCCCAAGAGTAAATCCACTTAATGTTGCATACACATGAAAGGGGATAAACACACTAGCATGATCCTCTCACTATCTATTAGTTTCAATTTGCTTAGGATGATCACAAGTTACAATATTGAATCATGCAAACACGGTAGAACCTAACAACTACTCTTAAACTACTAAGGACAGAGAGACAATTAAATGAAATATCTTTGGTCCCTCACCTCCCAAGCCAATGCCTACTCTATTGGGCAACAAAGTCACAATCTACAAGGATGATGAATATTTTTGCAAATAAACAATGGAAAAAAGCTTGCACATACATACAAACCTAAAGAATAAGGAAACTTGCAAGTACAAACATTCTTAGTTATTGATCCCAGATCAATGACACCCCACATGTAACAAGAAAAGACCATCACAAAATAGTTTATGATGCATTAGAATGCTTATTGTAGCATGAAATATGAATTTTTAATGAGATTTCAAAACTATTTTAAAACCCTAAAAATCCATATCAAATACAACATCACAATTAAAGATATAGCTATGGAAATCAATAAATTATTAACTTAGATAAATGTTACCGAATGCATAAATGTGGTTGCTCAAAGTATTCGCATAACTCCAATGTGAATTTTGTCGGGGGATAAATGAAAATGAATTTGATTTTTATAAAGTTTGGGCAAAAGTGGTTCAAAAGTGGTTTGAACAGTTAAACAGATTTTTGTTCAGTGAACGGTAAAGTAGTTAGGGTTTTATTTGTTTTGCAAATGGACTTAGGTTTGGATTAAAATAATAAATTAAGTTTATTTAATTTATTATTTTGGGAGGTTATTAGCTCATAGGTAAATAATAAATTAATTTTAATTTATTATTTACGGGATATGTCAAAATGAAGGATTTAATTAATTAACATTTATTAAATCACATGCGGGGTAATAATAAATTAAATGGAATATTTAGGGATTATTATGAATTATTATGGATTTGGGGATAATCAGGAATAATGAAAGATTTGGTCAATTTTGGATGTCCACATTTTACCCCTCTTTGAGATGATATTGCAAAGCAATATCGTTTCAAAGAAGATTAAAACATAGATTTTGGATTCGAATTTTGGGTAGGGTAGGGCTCACATGGGGCTCATAAAAATGAAGGATTGGTAGATAATGCCCCCTCAAGAGGATATGTAGGGACGAAGGAGATGGATATGCTCTTGAAAAAGGAAACGAAAGGAAGGAGATAGAGTTATGCTGATTAAACTTTGAGCAACCTGATGTTTGATATAGCACCTGACATTATGCACCATGGTATAAGGACCAAGGTGACGATGTGTCAAATGCACCCATCATAATATAACCTTGTCTAACGTATGAGGAAGTAAACTTAGAGCATTAAAGTCCTAATGCACAAAAGGTATGATATGACCTTAGATGCAAAGGATAATGCAAAATGTTATTCCAACATACACAAGTCATGAATATTATCTGGAATGATACAGATGTGATTCAAATGCAAGAAATGATGACACACACCAACAAGCAAGCAAGCATGCACAAACGATTTAAAAACAAATAAAGTATTGCCCCTGTCAAGCTGAAAATTAATGATCGATTAGATTGATTGATGCTGATAATGATTGATAGCATTGTTGATGTGGGAACGATTTATCTCAAGAACAACGTGAGGATTGTGTTATTAATATGGGAATGATATATCTCGAGAACAACACTAGGAGTGGGAATGATATATCCCATTGATGATGATGATGATGATATGATCGATCAATCAGGTTCACAACAAGGCTAGGAACCAAGACCATTGATGTGATTGGATAATTTGGCTTGATTGATTGACTTGATTGATATGGATGAAGGATATTTGCATTTGGATCAATGCTTCTGGGAATGATTTGATTGACTGCGTTGATGGAGGTGATGGATTGATTTGATGAATGAATTGATGTGAAGATTGGAGAATTGATTAGAAGAAGAGATTTGATTAGAATGATTCGATTGATGATTTGATTAGATGAAGTGATTGGATTGGGTTTGGAATGAATTGATTTTACTACTAAGATTTTTGTTGGATATTTGACTTTTTTGTATTTTGCAAATTTTTTTTTTTTGGATTTTCAAATGTTTTGATTTTTTTTGGATTTTTGGGAATATTTTGATGTTAAGCATTGGATTTTGTGTGGATACGATGGTGATCTCCAAATGATAACTAATGACAAGGGAGAACCAAGTTGAGAAACAAGGATGGGAAAGTTGGGTGATTTAGGATAATGAATGTATTGGATTGGATGAATGATAGATGGGTGAAGAGAGTAGTGATAAGAAATGGATAGGAAGTCTGAAGGGATGATGGGTGGATAAAAAGGATGGATGATAGGATAAATGTAGGATTTGGATGGATAAAAGGAGTGGCGATAGCATAAAGGTAGGGTGGATACAAGGAGTAACGATAAAAGGATAATGGATGGGAGATATATGATAGATGGATGAAAGGAACCGAGGATGTGATCTCTAAGGACTACATTGCATAGGAATAACCTGCCCCCACTCTAGACATTATACCTGAGGATTTGGCAAGGTGATTCTTATTAGGATACACAATGGGGATAATGCTTAGAAGGGATGAATGGACTTAGTAATAGATGGATGCATGGAGGATATGTTTACAGATGGGTGGAATTTGGATTATGACAAGAGGTGTCAAAAGCATTTTTCAACATTTTTCCCCTACACTCATCAAGATCAAAGGGAGGAAGGGAAGATGGATGGTGCAATGAGGAATGTATAATAGATTATGATAGGTAAGGATGGCAAGATAGGATGGAAAATGATAGAATAAGAAATATGTGATGGGATAGATGCAACAACATGCCCCCCAAGTGTAAAGCACATAGATAATCACCTACACATGATGCCTGTTTGCCAGGTTTTCATCATGGTACTTATTCAAGGCACCTGTTTACCAGGTTTTCACCATTGAATGAAGGATTTATCTTAACTATTTTGATTTTTTTTTATAGCTGATAATTGAATGGAATAAGGAGAAACTCAATATTTTGTTCCCATAGCAAAGTGGTAATGTCCCATGATGGATAAAAGTCACTCATAGACCATGTAAAGTGGTATTATGCTCAAGATGTTGGTACGAGATTGTATGAGAGGGAAATAAAGTAAGGATATAACATATTATGGATGGATAGTGGATTATGTATGGATCATGAAAGATTCATGCAAGGATGGATAGGGTATAATGGATTATGTATGGATCATGGATAGTGGATTATGATAGGGATTAATATGGACGGCGATCAGAGTTTGATCATCTGACCTCTTGTATCAACAAGTAGAGGGTTTTTGGCCACTAAACAAAGGTTCATAGTGAATATCTAGGGGACCGGAACCTTACGAGCATCTAGCAAGCGACTAAAGGCTTTGACTAACCCTACTAGGAGTTTAATATACACAAAAGTATGCCTCCTTTCGAGCTAGAACTGTACGGTAAGCGCTAATACCGGTTAGACTTGGCTTTCGCCTTATCCTCAATTTATATAGCGGACCGGATGAAAGTACAGCTTGGAGTCGCAAATGAGTTCTCCTTGCAGATGTGTCTCAAGAGCAAGCCCACTCTAAAGGGTAACAAAAGTAAGGAAGTACGTTGTTTTTGATCTCCCAGATCGCACAAAGTGCAAGGAGAGAGCATACACATCGCCTTTGCCTCACACTCGCATGGGGTTCATTTTAATTCTAAATCCAAATGTGTGGGTGGTTATATGCTTTTGATTCTCAAGATCGTCAAGTGACGTGAGAGAAGAGCATACGCATTCAATGACAAAAATGCAAACCACAAGACATGGCAAACACTTGTTAATTTTAACCCTTGTTTATGATGTAATTGAATCTATAAAAAGAAGACATGATGTTTCAGATTACATCCTCTGACAATCAAACCTACAACACACTAATTAGTAGTTTACAAAATTTGTGTCTTTGACATGCGTAAGATCTGCAAGTACAAACGTTATACCGAGATGAATGATCCTGCAAAAGTCCACATGAAAT
Organism: Cunninghamia lanceolata; assembly: GCA_027924645.1. Classification (NCBI taxonomy): domain Eukaryota; kingdom Viridiplantae; phylum Streptophyta; class Pinopsida; order Cupressales; family Cupressaceae; genus Cunninghamia; species Cunninghamia lanceolata. The sequence continues at coordinate 16,004,938 of BSBN01001807.1, read as the reverse complement.
GTTAAATGGCATGGCAAGAAGAAAATGTTTAATATTTGCAAAATAAAAGTCTGAATTTCAAATGATTATACCAGAAACTCTGAGATGAGTTTGAGAAAATGGCTTTCACCATGATGTAGTTCTCTAAGTTAGCTTTCTGATGCCTACAAAATCATGAAAATCTTATGAAAAATGAAAAAGTTATACCCGTTTGTGCAAAATAGCCTCTAAGGGCTAAAATTGGGTACTCTGGTGGTTTGCTAATTTTGCTAATTCTGTGTTTGACAGTTTTGATGGTGGTTATGGTAAAAATTCACACCGGGTTCACCAATTAATGTAGCATAAAATATGAATTTTTAATGAGATATCAAAACTATTTCAAAACCCTAAAAATCCATATCAAATACAACACGATTAAAGATATAGCTATGGAAATCAATAAATTATTAACTTAGATAAATGTTACCAAATGTGTAAATGTGGTTGCTCAAAGTATTCGCATAACTCCAATGTGAATTTTGTCGAGGGATAAATGAAAATGAATTTGATTTTTATAAAGTTTGGGCAAAAGTGGTTCGAACAGTTAAACAAATTTTTGTTCAGTGAACGGTAAAGTAGTTAGGGTTTTATTTGTTTTGCAAATGGATTTAGGTTTGGATTAAAATAATAAATTAAGTTTATTTAATTTATTATTTTCGGGAGGTTATTAGCTCATAGGTAAATAATAAATTAATTTTAATTTATTATTTATGGGATATGTCAAAATGAAGGATTTAATTAATTAACATTAATTAAATCACATGCGGGGTAATAATAGATTAAATGGAATATTTAGGGATTATTATGAATTATTATGGATTTGGGGATAATCAGGGATAATGAAAAATTTGGTCAATTTTGGATGTCTACACTTATCACAATAATCCAATATTATTACAATCATTCCAACAATTGTGGCAAGTGAGAGACAACAACTAGGTTCAAAGACCCTTTTAAGATTCTAGACCCCTGAATTTGTCCTAGTACAACCTTACTCTGAGTTAACTAAATGATCAAATTGTTTAGTTAATCTACCCCACCTAATGAGTCTTACACACTAGTTAAATAATCTTATCATTTAATTAGCCACTTTCCTTCTCGCACATAATTAAATAATTTTATAATTTGATTATCCTCTTTTCCACGTCACATGGCTAAGGCTATATTCCCTCCACCATTTTCAAGATTAAAGGGGACACATATTGCATAGTTACAACAAATTGCTATATTCTTTCAACCATTTCCAAGAATAAAGGATGGTTGCAACAAATTCCTATGCAATCCTAGCCCTTTATTTTTCACAAGTTGAATCTTGACCCTTCATCCTCTCCTCAATGTTAGGAAAGTCCTCTCATTCATCCACTATAGTTGATTTTTTCACCTCATCTCTACCGTTGATTTTCTCTCCCAAAAATCTATAAATAGGAGTTTCATATTCTCATTTTATGACCCACTTTCAAGCTAGCCATATGTTGTTAAAATAGTAGTCATTCCTTTTATCATCCACTTTCATTTTGATTTTGACAAACTGAATCCTTTGATTTGATTTGTAGTAGTTTAGTTAAAGGACAACTTCTAGTTTAAATGTATTCTCCCTCATAATGTTATAATTCTTTATATAAAGATAGAGATACCAATATATATATATATATATATATATATATATTATCTGATTACTTCTATTTTTATTTTATTTTTTAAAGTATTTTTTTCTTGTGATATAATCTTGATTTGGTTATTAGTGATATTTATCCTCTCACAAAAATAATGATGTAATTTATCAAATAATTCAACTCTAATAAATAGTTACATAATTATTTTATTTTATTTTTGCTAAATATACCTAGGTTAGGCACCCACGGGCCACAAAAAAGAGTGTTAATACTTGGATTTTGACCATACAAATATGAATAGGCTAGAATATAAAACATAGTGCCTTTTATAGTTAAATATATATGTTTTTTACATGCCCATTCTAGATTGTCCAAACCTATAGCACAACCCATAATACCAAAAAAGGATATTACTTCCCTCTATATTGGAGTAAGATCAATTTAACAAAATTGAGGGAACCCACCAAAAGACAAAACACAAAGACTTTCCTTCATTTCCATACTCTAACCCAAACACTAAACATAGTAATAGAGACCTACCATATGATATAGTTTAAATAGCAAACAAAAGCGCCCTAAGATCATCCTTCTCACAACATTTGATTGTTAGAAAAATAAGCAGCGCAAAATTGAAATAATAATGAATTAGCAATAAAAAGCACAAAACAGACAACACAAATTTATGTGGAAAACCCGGTAATGCACCAGGAAAAAAACCACATGCAAAGATCTCTCCATTTTATTCTTAGAAGAAAATTCGCAGTTACAAAAACTTAACTTTTCTCATGCCTTGGAGTTCAAGCTCGAGTAACTTAAATAACCACGAAAAATACATGCAAAATACAAATCAAATCTAAAGATAGATTTTCATGCGTAAAAGCACAAGTACTTTTGTGGTACTCATTGTTGACTGCTCGTCACTGCTGGAATAAGTAAAACTGACTTGACATTCCAACAATCTCCCACTTGAAGTCAATTTTTTACCTTGTGAATAACTCCTATTGAAAGACCAGTACCACTGCTACCTATCATCAAGTGATGTGCAAGCCAAGAGAAGTTCTGCACCATATGAACTTCTCTCTACTAGTAGGCTTCATCAAAATATCTGCTAGATTTATATTAGTGTGTATATTAGACAAAGAGACGTGTCCTCCTTCCACCACCTCACATACAAAGTGATATTTTACATCATTATGTTTCATTCTGACATGATAAATTGAGTTCCATGCTAAGTGTAAAGCACTATGGTTGCACAATGCAACACCATGTTATCCTACTTTACCTGTAATTCACCCAAGAGTCTATGAAACCATATTGCCTCCTTACTAGCCTATATCGCTACCATAAATTCAACTTTAGTAGTAGACAAAGCCATCATTATCTGCAACTTTGAAACCCAGCTAACAACACCTCCTGCTAAGGAGAAAACATAACCTATAGTAAATTTTCTCTTATCTTTATCTTCACCAAAATCCACATCCACATATCCATTAACCTGAAGACTACTCCCACTATAAAAAAATAGCAGCATCAGAAGTACCCCTCAAATACTTGAATCCACTTCACAGTCATCCAATGATCACAACCCAAGATTTGCCATGAAATGACTAACTACTCCCACTGCTTGTGCAATGTCTAGTCTAGTGCACACCATGGCAAACATAAAACTACCAACTGCTGATGAGTACAATACACAAGACATCTATGTCTTCTCCACTTCTGTGCTAGGACACTATTCTGAAGATAATTTAATATGAATAGGAAATGGAGTACTAACTGGTTGTCTATTTTGCATATTAAAGTGCTACAAAATCTTTTCCACATAAGTCTTCTGTGACAACCAAATCTTCACGTTCTTTCTATCTCTGTGTATTCTCATTCTAGGAATTTGATTTGCATTTCCTAAGTCCTTCATTTCAAACTCCCTAGCAAGCTGAGTTTTTAACCCGATGATTCTATGCATGTTGGGACCTGCTACCAACATATCATATACATACAAAAGCAAACTAATGAAACTGCCATCTTCATACCTTTTAAAGTAGGCACAATGATCAACCTCACATCTACTAAAATTCAAACTCATTGCGAAGGAATCAAATCGCTTGTACCAACACGTTGGTGCCTGTTTCAAACCATACAACGATTTGTTCAACCTGCATACTAGATTCTCCTTATCTTTTTCCTTGAAACCTTCTGGTTGCTGCATAGAAATTTCCTTAGAAAGATCACCATGCGGGAAAGTTGTTTTAACATCTAACTATTGTAACTTTAAATCAAGACTAGTAACAAGATCCAAAACAACCCTAACTATACTTAATTGCACCAAGGATGAAAAGTTTTCATCAAAATCAGTACCATATTTTTGTACATACCCCTTGGCCACCAACAAAGCTTTATATCACTCCACATTGTCATTTATATCCCTTTTCAGTTTGAAGACCCACTTGTTGCCAATATCTGTTTGCCCCTTATGTAATTGCACAAGCTCCCACATTTTATTTTTATGTAGAGATCTCATCTCCTCATCCATGGCTTCTCTCCATTTATTTGCATCTTCATCTTCACAAGCCTCCTAATATGAACTAGGAACACCAACATCAATAAGTAAAGTATAAGATGAATTACAATTAAGAGAGTACCTTACTAGTGATTTGATCACTCTAGTGGATCTCCTCAAAAGGGGTAATGTGTTACCCTATGGCTCACTTGGTTGCTTTCCAATCTCATCATATAACTGATTCTGATTATTATCTTGTTGGTTTTCATGAATAGGTGGCTAATTTTCATCTAGAAACTCCATATTAGCATCATACCTTTCCACCTCTACTGGAACATTTTTTTTTTTACTTTGTTGTTCTTTACTTCTTTGCGTCGAATTTTCATTAAAATAAACATCTCAACTAATAATAATCTTGTGGGCAGCAGTATCCCACAACTTGTAACCCTTTGTACCTTCTGCATAGCCAAGAAAAATACATCTCACGGACTTCACATCCATCTTATTCCTATGCTCTTTGGGAATATGAGCATAAGCATTAGAACCAAAAACACAAAGAAAAGAATAATCAACATGTTTACCTGTCCGTACTTCTTCAGGAATTTTACGATCTAGAGTTGTAGTGGATGATCTATTAATCAAGAAACATGCTATAGAAATAGCCTCACCCTAAAATTTTTGCTCCAATCTAACAGTACTCAACCTACATCTAGCTCTCTCCATAATTGTATGGTTCATCCTTTTAGCAACACCATTTTATTGTGGTGTTCTAGGAACCATCAACTACCTTGCAATACCATGCTTACTGCAAAACTGATTAAACTCAACTAAACAAAATTCCCCTCCATTATCTGTTATAAGACACTTTATTGTCTTTCCCTTCTGATTCTCTTCCAAAGCTTTAAACTTCTTAAAATAAGAAAATACATTAGATTTCTTCTTCAATAGATAAATCCACACCTTATAGGAATAATCATCTATAAATGAAACAAAATATGATGAACCCCCAATTGATGTAATAGGTGCTTGCCAAGTATCTGAATGAATTAAATCTAGAACTTCTTTACTTCTAGTAGTGTAACTAGAAAAACTTAACCTATTATGTTTTCCAAACAAACAATGCTCACAAAACTTTAGATCTCTAGATTTAACACCTGGGAGAAGATTTCTATCTAGTAGTACCTTGAGACCATGCTCGCTCATGTGGCCTAGTTGTTGATGCTAAGTAGATAATGAATCCATTTTTGCATCTAATGTCACTGAAGCCTCTCCACTACAAGTTTCTCAACCAACTTTTAGAGATTTTCAACCTTTTCTCCCTTTAGCACCACCAACGCTCCCTTTGTTACCCTGAGACAATTGATTTCACCATTGAAATGGTAACCTTGCTCATCGAATACTCCAAGTGACAACATTTTTTTCTTTAACACTGGAACATGTCTAACATGTTGAAGAGTCCTTACTATCCCATCAAACATCTTGATTTTGACCTCTCTTTCACCAATATCTTCACACAGGTTGTCATTTCCCATGTAAACCATACCTCCATCACATGATTGGTAAGAAGAAAACTAGTCCTTGTGAGAAGTCATGTGAAAAGAGGCACTAGAATCAATGATCCAAACATGATGAAATGAACCTCTCAGATTAGAAAACAAAACCTCTCCATCTTCCAATGGTTCTTCAACTTCTGTTACATTTGCCTCAGATGGTTGCGAGCTATGATCTTCTTTGTTTGATTTCAGCAACTTGCAGTCCTTTTTGACATGCCCAATTTTTTTCCATAATTTCTAAAAATGCATCAACCTGTGTGTCCCTTGAACATGAAAATAATACCCATTAAATCTAGGCATTTGGTTTTAAAGACCTTGGATATCATGGCTTGCATTTCGTAGTCAACCCAAGAGAGGTCTAGTTGTTTGTAAGTGGTGTTTAGGGGAGTGATAGGAGATTGAACAACTTGGATTTTGGTGGTAGTAGGAAGAGCATTGAATTGCAACCTAGACTCAAGAAGCTTAAACTGATTATCCATTTCTTTTAGTTGCAATTTGGTCTCAAGTAGCCTGATTTGACTTTCACCTTCCTTTTGTTGCCTAACAAGATTATCTTGATTATGCATGGATGCTTGTAAATTTAGGCCTAGGTTTGCATAAGATGCAAGGCTACTTGAATAGAAAAAATAAGCATTAGTAGAATAGTCATAGGGATCGACTCCAATGTCATTTCTAGGGTTTGAAACATAAGAAGATGCATATGAAGGAGAACCTCTAGAATAATCATTATTAGATCAAGATGCCATGGCTAAAACATACTACCATGTAGGGAAAAAAATAAAGTTCTTATAACCATGTGTTTCTTTACCAAGAAAGAAACTATATCTCAAAAGGGGGAAAGAAAAACATGTGCAACTTTTTACCAACTACTACAAATTTGAGAGATGTTCTTGAAACACCAATAACAAATGAATTACAACAACAACAAACTTTGTTCTAACAACAGTGTTGCCACCTCTTTCAAAAGAGGGACACCTTGAAGCATATATGATCTCCAAGGCAACAAATTTTCTAGGTTGAGGTCACCAGTAGAGTCTTCAATTAATTTCAATGCATGATCTTCTTCCATGGTGCTATTCTATTGGCATAAGTTGATCGGCTACCAACTTAAAACACCAACCAACTACAAATATTTTAACTTCAAATTGCAAGGGCATTCAAAATAAACTAAAATTTTATATCCTTAATAATGACACAATTATGTTGGATCCTAAAACTGCTGCTCACATTCCTAGAGGGATCAACTCACTTCATGGCCAGGGACATGTCATCTTGAAGGTAAATCAATAATCTCATCAATAGAATGTGAGTAATTAAAGGCCAATTGCTAAGAGTGGGTATGCTCTCCTTCACTTTGGGCTCAACTAGACCTAGAAGGGTGTTCCTAGAGGTATCCTTAATAGGACACCTAATCTATCAAGATGAATCATGACTGAAATAGTAACAACTATACCCAATATACACTTGACCCCTATATTTTTTACTAGGTCAAAGACTAATTGTTGCCTAGGTATAACCTCTTATTAAACTGAAACTATAACCTTGCATATGCACCAATAGATGACAACAATATTATATTTCCTACAAATAAATCCACTTAACATTTCATACACAAGTGCAAGGCATAGGTATGCATGAGATGATTCTCTAATGATTTACTTGTTTGGGTTTGCTTAATATTGTTCCCTAGTTTATAACAATGAAACATAATAACATGCGAAACCATAATCTACTCTTGCACCTAACTAGAACAAAGGATAATAACATAAAGGCATTTGATCTCTCACCAATTAGACTGGTGCCTACTCCATTGGGTAATAGAGTTAGGAACTATAAGGAAGAGGGAGAAACGTTTATAAAACATATCTGGAACTAGGCATGCATATACATACAAACTAGAAATAACAATTCATGTAGATGGACATAATAATTCATCTCAGAATTGTAATAAGCCACATGAAATAAAGGAGAGACCATTATAAAATCTTTGTAATGAATTAGGTGTTGTCACACATACATCAAACCCTTATTACATTCATACTGACAAATGTGGCAAGAGGAAATCCACAACTATGATTATATGTTCCCTTAAATCATTATAAACTACCATGGAGACATATTGTTATAGAGGATGTGAGTTGAAAACCCTTCCAATGATTTATAGAATGGATTCCATCCCTTGCAGAGTAGACTTGCATCAATTGATGCCCTAAAACAAACTTGAAGCACTTACAGTCCATGAAATTGGCTCGGTGACCAACCATATGAATGATAAAGAAACATATATTTATAGCATTTTGATTTCACTCCCCTTTGGTTGGTTGTAGAAACTCAACATATTATAGGATGTTGAAGTATTGAATGCAAACTAAAGAAAATTTGTCAAATCTGCCTCGAGCCATGTGCAAGGCAAGCTAGTAGGATCAAAATGTGTTTCTCACTCAAAATGGATGGTTGTAAAGGTCAAATCTAGCATCAATGACATCATGGGAAGTAGATGGGACATTCTAGAGTGTTTCGCAAGAGTTTGGAAGTTTTGCAAGAATTTGACCCAGAATAGGACATGGGAAGTGGACATTGGAATGGAAGGAATGAAGTCCTGAAGGAGGGGAGAGTTCTATGGATTGAAGGAAATGAAGGATTTTTTTAGCAAGACAAATGGAAAAATTCAACCTGTAATTGAATGAAAGGATGGGAGAAAAAATGAAAAAATCATGTATAATTGAAGGTGGGAACTGGAGGAAGGAGGTGGAGGGAAATGAGTGAAAGAGGTCCAAAAGCCTAGTAGGTTTCCACAAAGGAGGAAATGAGTTCTTTAACAAAGAGGGGAAAATGAGGAAAAAAGGAGCAGAACTAGATGTTAGGATGAGATATGGGGCAAAGGGAAGAAATCTTGAAGTATATGAAAAGTCTATATGAAAGGGGAAGGTGAAGGAATTTGCCAAGGGGAACTTTATTGAAAATCAATAGGGAACTAGACATGGGAACAAGATGGGGAAATGGGTAAGGTTTGGAAGGTAGAAGAAAATATGTGAAGTGAAATGAAATGGTGAGGGAAGGATGCAAGAAAGGGAAGTGGAATAGGAGGTAGAAAAGAGATGGAGGATTGGTTACAGAGGTATCTAGTTCTAAGAGGAGTTCTTGCAAAACAAAATGGGAAGTGATCTAAAGGAAATCAAAGTAAAATTGAAGAACTAAAGGTTACATAAAAAGGATGAGGGATTAGATGGAAGGTAAATGGGAGGAAAAATGAAGGAGTGAAGTTTACAGAAAAATGGAAGGGGATAGGATACCAGAGTTTGAAAAGTGAAGTCTAGTAGCCTAGCAATATTCCACAAATTGAAAGAAACCGGCGAAGTGAAAAAGGCTAAGGAGAAAATGGAATTTCATGGAACTTTCACATGGAACACGAAGTGGAAATAGGATATGAAGTGAAGCGGTCACTTCCAGTTGCACATTGAAAACTTGCAAAATGGGGGAGTGAAGGGAAATGAAATAAGTGAAGGAGATGATGAAGTTCACATGAATTTTAAGGGGAACAAGAGGTTATGATAGGATGTGGAAAGGAAAGAAGATGTCTGATACCCCAAGGAGAACTTGCAAAATGTGGAAACACTCAGAAAATGATAAGGAAACTCCCAAACTTAGAATTTTCTAGGATTTTTGCCAGCTTCAACACATGATGGGAACATGGGGATGGCAAAGAGCAATTTTGAGGAACGTTTTGACTAGGGAAGAGCCACTTTGAATTTCTTAGATCGGTTATAAATTATGGGTTAAAACAAGACAAGTACATAAAGGGGGCAAGGATTTAGGGTTTTTACAAATTTTGAATTGGGTCCCAACAACTAGCACCAAAACCCGAGGCCAAGGATATTTCCAACATATGTAGTGAGAAAGGCTTATGCTTAGATAGTGGCATCAATGGACCAATTCTTGTGAGGGGTAAATTCAGCTTCATCTTTAGGCTCTACAAGGCCAAGGGGTGTATTCCTTGAGATCTCTATAATAGGACAATTAAAGAGAAACAAGTAACTAGACTCAAGGCCCTTAAACAACCATACTTAGAATGATATTGAACCCCAAGATTTGTCATTAAGTTCATGTCATCATTGGCTACATATAGACCTACAAGACCTCCACAAGCAAATTGAGAACTCTCTCTTACCTTGCATAAAAAAGTTAACAATAGTGCTATATACCTAAGAGTGAATCCACTTAACATTGCATACACATGGAAGAGGAGAAACACACTAGCATAATCCTCTAACTATCTATTAGTTTCAAGTTTCTTAGGATGAGACATAGGTCATAATATTGAATAAGGACATGGAGACAATTAAATGAAATATGTTTGGTCCCTCACCACCTAGATTGTTGCCTAATCTATTGAGAAATAGAGTCATAGTATCCAAGGATGATGAAGATATGTTTTCAATTTACCAATGGAACAAAGCTTGCATATACATACAAACCCAATGAAATAAGGGAACCTGCAAGTAAACATTCTTAGTTATCCATCCTAGATCAATAACACCCCACATGCAATAAGAAAAGACCATCACAAAATAGTTTATGATGCATTAGAATTCCTATAACATTAATCTAATTTGATTATAATCATGCCAAAAAATGTGGCAAGTGAGAGACAACAACTAGGTGCAAAGCCCCTCCTAAGATACTATAGCCTGTCATAGAGACATTAACTTATAGGAAAGACCTTACTAGACTACTCTTTCCCATGATTTGCAAATGTGATTCATAATTTGTAGAGCTAGACATTCATCATTTGATACCCTAGAACCCACTTGATACACTATGCAACTAGGAAATTGGTTCAATGACCAAACATTGTTGCATTTTTTTCTCTTATATTTATACCATCTCATTACAATACCTTTTGCTTGCCTCATTGGGGTTCTCAATAGTTTCAAGCTAGTAAAAGCATTAGACACACTAGGGTGGCAAAACATCTTTCTTGTGCTTAGATAAGTAGCACTGTAGTTATGTGTAGAGCGATAGATGCTAGGGTTTGAATTTATGGCATGAGTTGTCCACATTTGTCTTTGTCATCTTCACATGGCTTTACAAATGGATGCATGCCTATATGGAATTCAAATAACATTTTGGTGGGATTTGGATGGTCGAATAGATCCATCAAAGCTAATTTTGATCATTAATGACATCATTGGTTGTGTGGGGAAGTAGATCAAGTTTGGTATTCAAATGACAAGGATATAGAGTTTTCAATACCTGAAGAGTGAAAATAGTAGAAAATACTAAGAAGGTCATGTACACTCAAAATCGTGACTCCAGTTGCTTGGGGTTGTCGGGTTAGATTTCAACACGCACATGAACCCTTACCTCCTTGCCACGGGGTGATCCGCCACGTCACTCTCACTCTCATGGAAGTAGCCAGTCGAGAGGAGGCGAGACACGGCAGGGGTCTAGCTCATTGGAGAACTGGACTTCGCAGAGAGGGGTCGGCAAGTTTTGTGGCCTTTCTTGTTGTGTGCTAAGTTGAATGTTTTGTTCGATTGTAGTTGTTGTTGAGATAACCCTATGACCTAAAGGGTCACTAGTTTCTCTTCTCATGTTGGGGTTTTTTCTATTCCACCTTTGTGTGGGTAAGTGGATTCGTTCATTTATGTCCTCTTATCTCTTAATGCGTTGAATGAGTTCCCATTGTATTTGTAATTGTCTATGCTTTTCTATCAATAAGAGGACAAATGGGTTGTGTTGTGGTAGACTAAATGTCTCTTGTTGTTGTTGTGGATTGATTTCCTCAATCTAGTCATAGATAGCCCTCACTCCTAGACACATTCGTGAGTCGAGATCGAGGTAAATGTATGATGACCACCCTTAACTAGACTTAGGGTTTTGACCTAGGGTTTAGTTGACCTAGGGTTTGGCTATGTTTTGACTTGTTTTTACCTTGTGATGTGATCAAGGGTTTGGTTGAATTGTTTAATGTGATTTACCTCGTGATGGTATCGAGGCTTTGCAAGTTTGTCTACCTTTAGGGTTTCTATATGCATGCAAAGCTAAATGATATGCAAATGTTTTTTGTGTTTTTTTAGTATTTTGGAAATGAAAAGTGCTTTTTAATCTATGAAAGGGAAATATGAATGCAAGCTAATGTGATTTTTCCTAATTCAAGTTTAATCTATGTTTTTGGGTTTTCGATTGTTTTGAAGTAATCTAATCTAAAAAAAGGAAATTGCTTCTTCAAATAATCTAGATCTAAGAATATGAAAACAATTATTCTAACATGCAAGATCTAACTATCAAGGAAAAAGCAAAGATTTACTGTTCCCAAGAGCAAATTTAGTTTTCTAATTACTATGAATTGAATAAAGCAATGAAGGAACCTGAAAGAACTAAAGATTTGTGTGACTCCACTACCCTTAGAAATCCTTGATATTGGCAACCTTGAGTCCTTTTGAAGAAATGGGAAGACCTCTTGACGACAAAATGACACAACGAAGCAAAAAGAATCTTGTTGAAACTTGAAAGAGCTTAGTGAGAGCTTTGGTTGAGCACAATGGCATTGAATGAAGTAGCATAACGATGCTTGGTTGAACAATGAATAAAACAAAAGGCACCTTCATCCTTTGAATGCTAAGTTGGAGAGAAAAAACTAGCAAGAGTTGTGTGCACAATGAATTTGCCTCCGTGGAAGAGCTTTGAAGCTATGCAACAATGAAAGCTTTGAAGCTTTGGAAAAACTTGTTACTAATTTTTTGTTCACACTTCAAATTAGCTGGACCTAAGTATAATTGTTTAGAAGGAATAATAGAAAACTTCAAAGTTATTCATTTCTTGAATGGTTGATCCCTTAACAAAGTTGAAAGGAAGATCCAGTTGTCAAGACAACCTATTAGTCCAATCAGGACTAATAAGTTATCATGACAAAAGAATTGATTATCAAAGGATCAAACATTCAAGGAGATACAATTGTTCTACAAAGTTGATCTTTCAGGAGTTATAAGTTAAATTGATTATTCAGTTAATCAGTTTTGAATAAAAGAGAGAAAGATATTGTATTACACTATTATTTCATGTCATGTTTTGAACATACATCCAGGTATCCGTTACTTTATCTCATGCATGGATTGAAAAGGAAATACATATACATCATATGCATCAGAGAAACTAACTAATCATGTTTAAAAGAAGTGTTCAGATGTGTCCCACACAAGCCGTGGGAGTAACTAAACTGAGCAATTGTAGACATGCAAGCTATGTATCTATTTGATAAAAGAAAAGAGAAAAGAACATATGATAAATCTAAACATCCATCATTGGCTAATGATGGAGGTTGCTGTTGAAGCTGACCTTCAAATCTTAAGTCTTCATTCTTCACTCCAAGCCACCATCCAGTTGAAACCTGCAAAATATTGGGGACAACTGAAAGATCCCTGATGGATCCCTTTGTTGAAATGAAGTGCTGTTTTTTGTGATTTAATTTGTTTTATGATTTTTATTATTTTTTTTTGTTTTCTTTCAGACTAGAGGGGAGATGCAGAAGGGGTTTCAGTTTTCTTGAGATGTGTATTTGCCAAGATGGCAAATAGAAATACATACAGCTGCAATCTCAAATAAAAATGGACTAAAAATAAATATTAACTGATAGAAAGATAACAACTAAGAAATTGAGGCACATACCCATCAGATCTGTATTTTATATTCAATGGAAGCCTGGTTTGCAACCCTACTTGCATACAAAGGCAATATTGGCCTAGAAGAGGCTATACATGCAACTGAGAATGAAGGATCTGAAGAATAAAGCTGATTTGGCACTGCTGCAAGCTTAGATCTGCAATAACATGCCCTGGAATCTGTCCAATGATGCACAAATGAAGACCCAGAGTAGGCCTCCCACAAATAAGAACTGGGTTGTCGTCCAATTCACCAAAATCCTGGAGAGTTTTCGTTCCCAAGAGTCTAAATGCTGCTGCCCCCTTCCACAGAGTTCAGAGTTGCCATGAAGCTTCAAAAGATATGCAAAAGATAGATCCAAAAAGCACTTCAAAGTCACTTTATTCATTTCCCAAAGTGGGCGTCCACTTTAGGGTTCCAAAAGGCATCCAAAATAAAGAATCTTTGAAAGATTCTTTTATTCATGAAGTCTCACAAGTTGGGCGCCCAAGTTGAGGGCCCAACTTCATTATTAAAAGACCACTTTTTAAACACAACATTGTGTCAACTAGGTGGGGGTCTTTTTAATAACTTATTAATATAAAGTGACATGTTATTCACTTTATTTTATTTTTATTTTTATTAAATATTAAAGCCACACTTTAATATTCAATAATTATTCCAATTCCATCACCTGGCTATCCTGAACTAAAAACTGCTGTAGCCCATGCCACTGGTGATGTCGCCACGTGTCATGCTAACTGACAGTGCCTCCCTAAAATGTAGGGATACCTCCTAAAAAATAGGGAATTTGACCAAAACTCCAAAAATGCTCCTGGAGGTCCCCTGATGCCTCCTGGTCAACTCTCGGTCAAACCCTAAAAAATAGGAACCCTTCCTAAAAAATAGGAAACTGTCACAAACTGTCTGGAAAGGCCTGTAAAGCTCCCTACCAAGCTACACTACCTCAGGATAGGTTCCCTAACCACTCCGCTGACCTACGGGAACCCAGATGATAGGTCAACTCTCATGTCTCTGCTAGACAGCGCTAAAGAGGGGACATGACAGTCCTCCCCTCTCGAAGATGCTTGCCCACAAGCAACTGCAAGGTCGGATGCTGTAAAATGGACTCTCCCTCCCAAGTGGCGTCCTCTATAGGGAGTCCCCTCCAACGAATCAAGTACTCCCGAATCACCCTACTTCTCAGCCATCGTTCCCTCTCCTCCAAGATCTCCTCAGGAACCAGAGTCAGCTTACCTTCCTCATCCAAGGGAGGTAAATCGGGTGATGCTACAATATGTTGCCCCAGTGCCTTTTTCAGGCAAGATACATGGAACACATTATGAATCCGACTGTCAGGTGGTAACTCAATCTCATAAGCAACCTCTCCCACATGCCTGAGAATCCGATATGGTCTGTAGAAGCGAGGCTTGAGCTTCTCAGCTCCACCCCCTTTAAGGGTGCTCTATCGGTAAGGCTGCAACCACAGGAAAACCATGTCATCCACCTCAAATACTCTCTCAGTCCTATGCCGATCGGCGTAGACCTTCTGCTTATTCTGCGCCTGCTGAAGATTCTCCCTGAGAGATCTCATGATGTCCTAGTTCTCCTATAACCAATCCTGTGCCAAAGGCACTCTGCTGTCACTTACAGCCAAATCAACAAAAGATAATGCCTCGTAACCATAGAGGGCTCTAAAAGGTGTCATAGCAATAAACATATGGTGTGTAGTATTATAACAATACTCTCCTAGATATAGCCAACGCACCCATGCCTTCTGCTGTCTTGACACATAGCTACGCAAATACCCCTCAACCCACTTATTAACAATCTCGGTCTGCCCATCTGTCTGTGCGTGGTAGCTGGTACTGGGTGTCAACTCCGTACCAGTGAGCCTGAAAAGTTCTTGCCAGAAAGAACTCATGAACCTACTATCCCTGTCACTCACTATGGTCTTGGGAAGACCGTGGAGCCTGAATATCTCTCTGAAAAACAACTCCGCCACCTGAGATGCTGTGAAATCAGCTGCAATAGGAAAGAAGTGGGCGTATTTAGTCAACCTGTCTACTACAACATAGATACAGTCTTTCCCCTGCACCCGAGGAAGTCCTATAATGAAATCCATGGAGATCCCTGACCACTTCTGCTCCGGTATAGGTAAGGGCTGCAATAAACCAGCAGGAAAAGTATGCTCAAACTTATTCTGCTGGCACGTCAAACACTCACGAACATGACGTAAGATATCAGCTTTGAGACCCTTCCAAGAGAATCTCTCCCGAACCGCCCTGTAGGTCTTACGATACCCTGGGTGCCCTGCTGTCGGAGTATCATGATAAGCATGCATAATTTGTTCCTTCAATTGAGAACCAGGAACCAGATACACCCTTCCTTTGTAGTAGATGACTTCATCTACCACAGTGTACCTATCATCCAACACCAAACCATCCATGACCTCACAAGCATGCTGATTTTTGGAGTACTCAACTAAAAGTTGAGCCTTCCAATCTGCTGAAATCTCGCTCAATGAACATAGGGCAGCAAGTGATGGTTTTCTAGAAAGTGCATCAGCCACAGTATTATTCTTCCCCTTTATGAATTCAATGTCAAAATCATAAGCCTGAATCTTTCTCACCCATTTCTACTGACGATCATTGAGCTCTGTCTGATCAAGGAAATATTTCAGACTGTTGTGGTCTGTTCTTACCACGAATTTGCTGCCAACAAGATACTGTCTGAACTTGGCTAATGCATGCATAATAGCCAACATTTCCTTATCATATGTAGAATACAACCTCTCATTATCCCGCAGCTTCCGACTCTCAAAAGCAATGGGGTGTCGGTTCTGCATCAAAACCGCTCCTATGCCCAAACCGGAAGCATCACACTCAAGTACAAAAGGCTACGAGAAGTCAGGAAGTGCTAAAACTAGGCAAGTACTCATAACCTCCTTGAGCCTGTCAAAGACTCCCTGTGCCTGCTCTGTCCATCTAAAAGCCCCTTTCTTTGTGAGGTCTGTCAAGGGAGCTGCCAACTGAGAGAAACCCCTCACAAATCGCCTGTAATAAGCACATAGACCAAGGAACCCCCGTAACTCAGTAATGTTCCGAGGGTGTGGCCAATCTCTAATTGCCTGAATCTTCTCCTCGTGCACCTTCACCCCATCAGCACTAATCACATGACCCAAATATAGGACCTCTCTAAGTCCAAACTCACATTTGGACAACTTAGCAAATAGAGACTGACTCTCCATGATGCTAAGTACCTCCTCAACATGTCTGAGATGGTCCTCCCAAGTACGACTGTAGATCAGAATATCGTCAAAGAACACTAGAACTGATTTCCTCAACTGCTTGTTGAAGAGATGGTTCATACATGACTGGAAGGTGGCTGGAGCATTGGTAAGGCCAAAAGGCATCACCAGGAACTCATAATGCCCATAGTGACAACGGAAGGCGGTCTTGTGTACATCCTCTACTCGTACACGAATCTGATGATAGCCTGAACAAAGATCAATCTTAGAGAAGTAGATGGCTCCATGAAGCTCGTCCAACAACTCATCAATGCACGGAATAGGGTATCTATTCTTGATTGTCTTCTTGTTCAAGGCCCTGTAATCTATACACATCCGTAGAGTCCCATCCTTCTTCTTAACCAGAACTACAGAAGAAGCAAAGGGGCTAGAACTGGGGCGAATGAAACCCATATCTAACAGCTCATGAATAGTCTTCTCAATCTCATCCTTGTATGCTCTAGGATGACGATACGGGGTGGTGATCACTGGCTTAGCTCCATCCTCCATCTCTATCCCATGCTCAAACCCTCTATCCGGGGGTACACCAGGAGGTATGTCACCAAATACTCGGCCATGCCGATCCATCACAGTCTGTATGTCAACATGAAATGCTCTAGCATCCTGAGGAGTGGGTGTCTTGGATTTCACAAAACAACGTGTGGCCCAAATCACATCATCATGTCTGATAATAGACTCCATCCTGCGAGAAGATACCTCCTTGGGTCCACCGTCAGAGGCTGCCCTCAAGATCACCTTCTTCCCACCAGATAGGAACTCTAACTGCATGCGGTGGTGATCAATAATATATCTCCCAATACCTTGTAACCACTGCATACCCAAAATCACATCATAATCCTCTAAGGGTAGGATATAAAAGTCATCCGTCAAGGTAAAATCACCCATCTGAATGCTGAGCTGTGAGATCCTCCGAGTACAACCCAACATTGCACCATCTGCAACCTTAACTCCATAACCCTCGAACACCTCAGACTGTAATCCACGCCTCTCCACCAATTTCTGATCAATAAAATTGTGCGTGGCTCCTGTGTCAACCAAACTCATGACTCGCTGTCCCTGTAAGGTTCCTTTCAACCGAAAGGCATGGAACCTGGGATAACTGGATAGGGTGGCCATAGTCACTTTGGCTGCCGCCGATGAATCAGGGATATCTATCTCTAGCTGGGGTCGCTCCTGAATAACCTCCTCAGGGCTGTCCTCAATGTCGGTGTCTGGTATCTCCTCATCCCCAAGCTCGGATGTGACCTCAACCAAGTGAACTCTGCCCTTACCCATACAGCGGTGTCCGGGCTCCCAAGGCTCCTTGCAGGAGAAGCATAATTTCTTCCTCCTCAAATCATTCCGTGACTCCTGATCCATCCTAGGAGGTCTAGCTGACTGTCCATATCTGAACTGTGGAGTATTGGCCTTTTGAAAAGGCTGTGATTCCCTGAATGGCCTCTTATCCGACTGATAAGTGGGAGTGGTGTCCAATCTCAAGGTCACATCAATGGCATCCTTAAGAGTGGCCGGCTGGAAGGCACGTACCAATCCCTTAAGCCTATCCTGTAACCCCTCAATGAATAACATCATGCTACGCCTCTGGGGCATATCAGGTACCATAACTGCAATATGCTGGAACTCATTAACATAAGCTTCAGCATGTCCTGTTTGTCTAAGATGTGCCAACTCCCTATAGTAGAGTTCTGTGTCCTTACGGTCAAACCGGGTAATGAGTCGTTCAGTGAACTCTGCATAGGAATGAATCAAGGCATGATCCTGGGTGACCAGTCCATGATGCCACCAATCATAGGTAACCCCATCTAAATGTAAGACAGCAAACTGGATAGCCTCACACTCAGGCATGGGTCTCAAGGATAAATATATGTCCAGCTTGTGCAGCCAAGCACGTGCACTCGTACTACCCGTACCATCATATGTAGCCAACGTGATCTTCCCAGTAGCTCTACTGAGGTCATAGTTCTGCTGCTGTGGTCTAGTGCCTCGGTCTCCTCTGAACCTGGTAGAATCTCTGCGCTGTGCACAATACTATGGAAAAGGAAAGACATCCCGGACCTCAGGGGGTAAGGCTCTCCACTCAGTTGTAGCTGCCATGACTGAGTCCTAGAATTCCACCTCAGGTGGCTCTACCTGTGCTGGCTGTTCACCTGGTGCAAACTGAGGAAGTAAGGGTCTATCCCTGGCATGTCCACGCCTAGGGGAATGATGGGAACTCCTAGCTGATGCGTGTGACCTGTGACTATGCTGGCTTCCCGCCACCGATACTGATCTGCTCCGTCTGCCTCTATCTAACTCCAACCGTTCCAAGGCATCCTGTATCCTGTCAAGGGTCTGAGCAATCCTAGGCTGAGTGTTGATGAGGGTTCTCATCATCTCTCTCTCTCTTCCTCATCCTGATCTCTCCTGGCATTTCTCTGTTCTTCAGCCATTACTGGTTCCTCTGCTGTACCAATCCCAAGCTCGTTTTGGGCTGTCCTGCGTGTGTAATACCTGTCTGTATGCATAGAAAACAAATCTCTAAACCCCACAGGCTAGCAGGTTAAAGGCTCTGATACCACTGAAAGATCCCTGATGGATCCCTTTGCTGAAATGAAGTGCTATTTTTTGTGATTTAATTTGTTTTATGATTTTTATTATTTTTTTTTTGTTTTCTTTCAGACTAGAGGGGAGATGCAGAAGGGGTTTCAGTTTTCTTGAGATGTGTATTTGCCAAGATGGCAAATAGAAATACATACAGTTGCAATCTCAAATAAAAATGGACTAAAAATAAATATTAACTGATAGAAAGATAACAACTAAGAAATTGAGGCACATACCCATCAGATCTGTATTTTATATTCAATGGAAGCCTGGTTTGCAACCCTACTTGCATACAAAGGCAATATTGGCCTAGAAGAGGCTATACATGCAACTGAGAATGAAGGATCTGAAGAATAAAGCTGATTTGGCACTGCTGCAAGCTTAGATCTGCAATAACATGCCCTGGAATCTGTCCAATGATGCACAAATGAAGACCCAGAGTAGGCCTCCCACAAACAAGAACTGGGTTGTCGTCCAATTCACCAAAATCCTGGAGAGTTTTCGTTCCCAAGAGTCTAAATGCTGCTGCCCCCTTCCACAGAGTTCAGAGCTGCCATGAAGCTTCAAAAGATATGCAAAAGATAGATCCAAAAAGCACTTCAAAGTCACTTTATTCATTTCCCAAAGTGGGCGTCCACTTTAGGGTTCCAAAAGGCATCCAAAATAAAGAATCTTTGAAAGATTCTTTCATTCATGAAGTCTCACAAGTTGGGCGCCCAAGTTGAGGGCCCAACTTCATTATTAAAAGACCACTTTTTAAACACAACATTGTGTCAACTAGGTGGGGGTCTTTTTAATAACTTATTAATATAAAGTGACATGTTATTCACTTTATTTTATTTTTATTTTTATTAAATATTAAAGCCACACTTTAATATTCAATAATTATTCCAATTCCATCACCTGGCTATCCTGAACTAAAAACTGCTGTAGCCCACGCCACTGGTGATGTCGCCACGTGTCATGCTAACTGACAGTGCCTCCCTAAAATGTAGGGATACCTCCTAAAAAATAGGGAATTTGACCAAAACTCCAAAAATGCTCCTGGAGGTCCCCTGATGCCTCCTGGTCAACTCTCGGTCAAACCCTAAAAAATAGGAACCCTTCCTAAAAAATAGGAAACTGTCACAAACTGTCTGGAAAGGCCTGTAAAGCTCCCTACCAAGCTACACTGCCTCAGGATAGGTTCCCTAACCACTTCGCTGACCTACGGGAACCCGGATGATAGGTCAACTCTCATGTCTCTACTAGACAGCGCTAAAGAGGGGACATGACAACCCTGTTAGTACTCCGGATGTCTACAGTTATCACATGCTTTTATCAAACAGAGACATCTACTTATCATATCATGCATTCAGATAAGAATTCAGATTAGTTAATGACACAAATCAGGAAGAAATCATGAAGAAGATCAATCAACACTATCAGTTAATTTTATGCTAACTTGTTTGTTCACTGTGCAGGTATAGGACAAGTTTTGTTGCTGATTTGAAGACAAATTGACATGTGGATTAAATGTGGCTCCCACAAGGGTTTGAGCCCAACATATTTCTTTTCATTTTTTGAAAAGAGTGTCAAAAAAGACAGGATGCATCATTCTAAGCTATACCATGCATCATCTAATCAACTTACATAAAGGAGATGTCATCATGATATTATTACAGTTGATTGAAGCAAATCAAAGCTATATGACTAAGTCAAGATTGACAAAAAGACAAAATGCGGAAATCATATTACAGTCATCTAAGGGGGTAATACAAGTTTCAGATCAACGTGCCTGATAAAGAGAAGAGAAACATAATAGAGTTTCTAAGATGCAAACGCTGGTGTATCATTTGAGCAAATTGCAGAATGTATCATGTAAAGGTATCATTTCATTGTGACAAAAGGGTAAAAAGGAAATAATATGATATAGGTACTCAGAGTGTGCAGTCATCCTGAAAGAAAGATATGAACTTTGCAAAAGGCTGTCACCAATGCCTCAAAACTTCAAACCATCAAAGATACATGAAGATACCATGAAATAGTTCAACTGGAGTAGTTGGGTCTTAGTTCTCGAGGATGAAACAACCAGGCCAAGAATCTCATATGATTCAATCATTAAGGAGAACCTATAAATGAAGATGAATGCTACAGTCTAAATATAGTTAGATGTTCAAACAATCCAGTATCCAGGGATGAAGCACATAATGCATGGCCAGAACACAATGAATGGTCATCACAGACATGATAGTCAAGTACAAATCCAAGAATAAGAGACAGTCATGTCTAGAGCAAGGAAGGAGTCCAAATACAGTATACATAGAGTATAGTGGGGTGTAAAGAATGCAACAATCCAAATATTAACAAGGTGAATCCCATGCATTTGATCAACTGTTTTGATCAAACTAATTCTGCCTCATGAACTTTGGAGCTATAGTGATATCATGGTACAGTCAAGAAGATGCTATGCCTTAAAGAAAGATACAGATATAGTCACCTTAACCATGAACAATCAAGACAGTGACCAATGAAGTAGCTTATCAAGCAAGATACAGTCAGGATATATCATAATGGCCATATCCATCTACAGAAGTGCATCAATGATGAAAGAGGAACAGCTGAAAGAGACATGATACATGCCAGATGCTACAGTGATGATTGACAAAAGAGCATGAAATTTATAAGGTAAATAGTACTCTTTATTCTATGCCATTATGTCATCGTGATGCAGTCATAGTAGTCAATTAGCATGGTAAAAAATGAAGGAAAAATGTTTGATATATATGTTACTGTGAGAGCCAAATGATAACATAGACAGTCAATGTGCACAAGGACAGCTACAGGTGCTCATATCATGCATGATACATACCATGCAATAGACATTCAAGTGAGGAGAATAAAAGGAGAGATAAGAGCATGTAATCATAGTTACAGGTACATTTTTTGCAAACACAATCACAAAAGAAGGTAGCCGTGATATGCCATCATGATGTAGTTGTAGTAAACAGACAACAAGAGACAAAAATGCATGATACATTTGATACTATAACATTCAAGTGATGAGACAAGTAGTGAGTGTATGAATATGTTTATCTATGCTACATGTATACCTTAAGAATGCCACAGACAACAAGGAGGAAAATGCATGATATCTATGCACAGAAGAATCCCAATACATATGACAATCAAGAGAAGATAACATGATATCTATGCCATAGTATAAATCTAGTTGCAACAAAGATAGTACCCAGTCAAAGATGATGCCACATAACAAAAGTTCATCATACTACAGTTTGCAAGTTGAAGAGTACAAGTTATCATATGCAAATAAGTTAAAGAAGCTATCTATACTATAGAAGAGCCTCACATAAATGTAAATGTATGATACTCATGCAAATGGAAGCAGATGATAATAGTCATCATACATAATATCACAAGATTTGTTGTCATATAGAATATCAAAATTTGCTTCTACCCAATAGCTACAGTGGGACAGATAAAGTAAAGTGTATCATCAGTAATGTGTGACAGTCACAAAGAAAAGGAGGAGAAAGTGTTATGTGAAATAAAGAAAGAAATTCCATTTGCTAACGCTTCAACTCTTAAATGCTTTGCCTACAGGAAAATCCACGATCAGGGAAGTGCTACATAGAAGGAGAGACTATTTATGAAAAATTGTATACCCATGTCAAGATATCAAACCCTAGTGTCATTTTTTGCAAACACAATTAAGAAGTTTCAATTAGAAAGATGATACAGTCATAACCATGCCAGAGGAGCAAGAAACAAAAAATAAGGTATACCCATCTGCAAACTAAATAAGATCTTTTCAAAGATTTATCAAACCATTGTTTCTTTACAGTCAAAAGAGAAAGAGATTAAGTGAAAGAGTATGGCCATGGCATTATGAAGGTTTTTTATGCAAGAAGGGTTGAAACCCTAACTTCAAATCTCACAAACCCTTGACAATCTACAACATTTGATGTCTATTTTTAGGAGGAGCATAGCCATAGCAGGTAGAGGCTTTGAAAATGGAGAAAAGATGCCAAAACCCTCATTTCAAAACTTTAAACCCTCAGTTTTTCTGTATGATACAAACAAATCAAGGCAAAAAGAAGAGATACATAGTCATGGCTGACAGTGATATAGCATTTTTTTTCTATAAAATGCAAATACCCATGTCTACCAACAAACTTGTCATTCTACAAAGTGTAAAACCAAAGACAAATGAAGCTACAAAGATGGAAATGACAAGTGCTTACCCCTTTTTGCTCACAGGAGGAAAGATCTTTCCATGACCTCACAATGGCCTTAAACTTTCAAGATCAGATGAAGACCATCAAGGAAGAAAGATACAGAAACAAAAAGAGGGTGTTAAAAAGTGCACAATGATGGAGATAGCCATGAAAGAAGAAGGAGGTCACGGCCATTAAAAAGAAATAAAGCCACATATATTATAAAATGTCTCATATAAAATAGAAAGCAGAGTTACCTTCTTCCTTATCATGCAGAGTTCCATGGTAACAACACAGAGGAGCCGTTGAAGAGAGAAGACCAAAGCCATGATGGAGAGATTGAAACCCTAGGCTGGCATAATGCAGTTGCAGAGCTCGAAGAAGGAAGTCAAAATGAAGAATAAACAAAAATTAGGGTTGTTTCCTCACTTTTCTTCGAAGGTTCTTTGATTCAAGTGTGTTTTTTGACTTGTAAAAAACCAATAATTACATTATCCAAAAATAGTGTCATGGTCAAGCCCTTTTCCTAGCCATCATAACATGGAGTGGCTGACAAGCAAAAGATTAATGCTTAATTTTTATTAAGTCAAGAGGGTCGATGTGATGTGAGGGAAAGGCTTCAAGCCTTATAAACCTTTTGAAGATTCCTTGGTGGGCTAGTGCATAGACAATGATACACATGCTTAGTTCCTTGCTCTTATTCAAAAAACATCATAAGGTAAGGATACTTCCTAAATTATGCATAGTGGCTAACAATGCCAAGAGGGTGTGTTTTTAGACAAAGATGTATGAGATTGAGATGGAGTATTCCGAGGTAAGAGATTATGCATGATGGAAGATATATGGAGCATTTTTTATGCATGGGGTTTTATGGGTCATGAAGTTGTTTTCCTTCCTTAATTTCAAGTTGCATATGGGGATATAAGGTGATTTAAGAAATGTAATGTATGTGCACACAGGCAACAAAAGGGAGTCATAAGGATGTTATGCATATTTATTTTGTGCATGGAATGTCATGTGGAGTGACTCAGTTTTTTGTTTTCCTTGCAGAGGGAGATAATATTTTCTCATTGATCATGGAGTGATAAGGAGTTTTGTATTCATCCCTAAGTCCTATTTTTTGCTCATATCATGCAAAATAGGCAAATGTAATTGGAGTGATAAGGAGTCATATTTTTCT
This sequence comes from Cunninghamia lanceolata, assembly GCA_027924645.1. Lineage (NCBI taxonomy): Eukaryota > Viridiplantae > Streptophyta > Pinopsida > Cupressales > Cupressaceae > Cunninghamia > Cunninghamia lanceolata. The sequence continues at coordinate 15,980,329 of BSBN01001807.1, read as the reverse complement.
CCTAGTCATGCATGATTTTACATATGAATTAATTGTAAATAAATAATAAAGTAATATTCTATAAATTACTTTACTATTTTCCACAAATTGTAAAATCGAAAATAGAACAAATTGTAACCAATAATAGAGTAATATTCTATTACTTTATTATTTACTCAAAATCAATTTTGCTCATGCAAAATCATGCAAATTGATTAGTGGAGTTAACTAGGCCACCTAGGACGTTTTGCATGACTTTTTAGAGTATTTTTAGGGTCCTTGGTCAAACATATGGAGAGGCCCAAATTGAAGCTATTTTTGCTCAATCTGTGGCAGGTTTAAGCCCTAATTTTGAGGATTTTTGAGGTTGCTCGGGAATGAGTATTTTTAGAGGTAGTTATCTGCAAGTCCATATTTTTTGCATGCCTCTTGGAGAGAGAAGACCTATATATTGTAAAGCAAAAGTTTGTTTTTGCTAGTTCTTGATTCTCATTTTGATTCAGACAGATTGGAGAGTTATTGTAGCTCACTTTTTATAGTTTTATTGAGAGATCGGTAGGTTACATGTTATCTTTTGTCTTTTTGGAAAGCTTTCCTTTGTTTATTTCAGATTAGTTGAATTACCTTTCCTTTTTGTGCTGAATGTTGAAGTGATTTGATCAAATTTCACTGTGTGTTATTATTTAACCTTCAAAATTATTGCCTCATCTCCTTGTTTGCACATTAAAGCATATATTCATCACAAGTCTTAGGTTGTGTTAACCAGAAATAGTCTTTTTATGTTGTGAAAAAACCATTTCCTTCATAAAAACCTGTTTTCAAACCTTCCTTAGAATCACTTTTGTGGTATTTATGCCAAGCCTGGATTGTGTAAAAGTCATATTTATGAGTAAACATTGTGGATCAAATTACATTATTTTTATCTATATCAGGTGCATCACCATTTTACCTTTAGCATTCATTTAGCTTCTTTCTTCCCTTTTCCCAAAAAGTAAAAACATACATCTCAATAGAACATTTGAAGGGAACCAGCCCATAATCTGGAGGTCTAATCTCATCATAGGGCAACCACAACCTGAGATTAGTCCCATGTTACATGGAATTGTAGTGCTTTAACTAGCCTTGCATATGGGTGCAATTCCCAGTGATAACAAAACTAAAGAAAGAAAAGAAGAAGGAGGCTCAAAGGCCTGTGAAGAAGCTTGAAAAAGATTATGAAGATGAGAAGAGTATTCTCCAACTTGCTCAACTTGGAAAATAATGAAGAGGCAAGGGGTATTTATAGGTTTGAAGAAGGGATGAGAAGTGGAATTGATTGAGAAGTTAACTCAATTAATTGAAGAGTTAACAAAGATTGATTGGGGAGTGAACTGGATTGATTAGCCAATGAACTCAATTGATTAGAGAGTGATGAATCAATAATAACTTATCACTAAAGAGGAAATGGAGATGAGAGGATGCATGAGATTGATTGAGTTGTTAATTTTAGATCAAATGGAGTTAATTATGCATGTGTGGGTGCATGAAATAGTCAACTCCATATTAGGCATAAAAAATCATGCAAAGTAGAAGAAAAACGGGTAAAAACGGAGCTAAAAATGAGTGAGAAACTTGAGTTTTTCTGCAGATGAAAACGTGACAGGGTCACCCCTTTTTCTAGTAGGGTCATCCCTAGGCAACCATGGGTCACCCAGGGGAGATCCGAGTTGGACAGGGTTTTATGAGGAATTGCAAGGTGGGGAATGACAAAAGAGAGGAAAAGGAGGGGTTCTACCTCCAGAAATATGTCAGTCATGTGCAAGAATCCAAATCTCCACTTACACCTACAGGATCTCCTAGGGGAGATCTGGAAATAATAGGGGAAGATTTGGATTGGTTAAGTGCAACTGAAAACTGGAAGTGGGAGATGGATAAGGGGGACCTCTAGAAGGTTTTTAGGGGGTGCAGAGGATGAAAAACAAAGGGGAAAGGTGAAAACTCACCTACAAGATGCTTACAAGGCTTAGGATCAAGGTCAAAATCTTAGAAAATGTAAATCGATAAGTGTCGCAAGAAGTGTTGAAAAGCGTCTCAAATGGGGAGAGAGAGAAATCGACAAAGAGGAAACAACACAAGACAAGAAAGAGGACAAGTCATCAAGAGGTTTGCCACTTAAAGGACATTATTTCACACTTACATGTACATGTCAAGGATTAAAATCATCATAGGGGTCCTCATGGAGGTTGTGCGTGATTTTTGTGCTTACATATTTGCCCCCTCAGGGATAGTAGTCTACATGAAATGTAGGTACCGTTCTCGAACTAGGCCTTACCTGTTGTTAATTTTTCTGCAATTGTACCTGTAATAACTAGTATTAATCAGGCATTTAAATGTATCCAAACTAATAATGAAAACTGAAATGATGAACTTACCATGGATCGTTTGAGTTCGACTAGTTGTTTTCCTTTGTCAGTTTAGACATGTAAAGCGACCCACAAAAGATGCATAAAAGCAAAAAGACAACATGCTAATTTAGAGAGGAGGAGAATAGATTCTCCTTTTATTGCAAATTTTGAAGAACATATTTGATTTTTAAGGATTTTTATGTTTTTACAAATTTTTTAGGTTTTTTTTATTTTTATAGTTTTTATGGTTTTTGTGGAGATTTTGTGAAGGTTTGATTTGACACTCCATGAGGTCTTTGGGAGACCTACATTTAAGATATTTCTACCCTTGCCCCCTTGCATGGGGAGACTTGTGTACTTGATTACACAGTATTGTTCTTTTGACTTGTTGGAGGAGTGACTTATGCTCATACATTGTTTTACACTTTATTGTTACAAGATTTGATTGATGAGATCCATATATAGCTTTAGTCGACATCTTTTACTTCACTTTCCCTTTTGTGCATATGGTTGGCTAGAGCTCTTATTTTTCTTACGAGAATGCATACCTAAGATGATCACATATGGATGATGCATTTTTTTATATATATGGATGTAGGTGACGATATGCAAATGCAAGAACACAAGCAATGCTGAAATGGAACCTTTACTTCTACTGAATGTCATGAGACATGACATTTGACTTTATTGCTTTGAGACTCTTTTTATGATTTTGGCATGGATGCATTGTGGAACAAACAACATGACTGCTCTTAAGTATGATTTTCAATCCAAGGGATTGCAAGTTGTCCTAATATAAGTGACCTATTCAAGGCTATGAGACAGGATTTAGGACTCAAGTGGGGAGCGGGAATGAAAATGGAGCATTTTTTATTTTGGGCTTTGCTAAAGGCTAAACACTGATCCTTATCTAGATAAGACAATCTGACAAGCTTTCAACTTAGACAAGTAACAAATTTTATAGTTGTTCGCTAGACTTAGATCATAGATGGAAAGCAAGGTAGACCCAGGGTAAAGGATAAAATAGGAAAGAACAAGGGTCCCTAGGTAGAAGATGAGCCTAGAGACTACTAGACTCTTGGTTTTGCTTAGCTAGTGCGTGTGTGTGCTTTGTACCTTTCTTTTTATTTTATAAGTTAGAATGTCACCCTCGAGGCTTCAAGCTTAGACTGATCTCCACCTGAGAGTACAGACATTCAACAATCTTCTCTCTTTCACTCTTTTTTTTTGTATCTCTCTTTTTTTTCTTTTTGCTTTTTTTTGTATTTTCTAGAATGCCTCACTTGATTTTCTCATTTTTTGAATTTTGACTTTTCAAGAAATGAATGCTTTTGGAACTTTGATATGCAATAATTTGATCTCTCACTCTTATTTTGACCACTCATTTTTTTATTCACTCGAATTTTAGATTGCTTCCTTCAGAGTTTTGATCCTCCTAATATTTTTGGCTAGGAAAGATAAGGGGCTAAGTGCCACCTAAATTTTAGTATTCTGGTCAGACTTCTCTATTACTAGGAAAGAATTGGGAAGGTCTACTTGCAAGCTTCCTTTGAACACTGTAGGTTTGAGTACTGACATTGTTTAGACCTAACATCTTGGCTTACGAAGAATGGGATCAATGTAAAGCTAAGAGCTAGGCTTTTGATTTAGAATCACTTGGAATGAAAAGGGGATAATGGCGATTGTGAAAATGAGGAACCTCTAGGTCCTGAAAAGATGACGTATATCAAGGCAACCTTAGACTCTTTGCTGAGAAGAAATTAATATAAGAGAAAATCATTCACTAAATGCAAGATGAACAGAATGAAACTGAAATTCAAGAAGAAAATTCTTTTTGTGATTTTGATTGTTTTGATTTTTTTTTATGATTTTTATGAGACGCTACAATCTTCTCCTTCCATAATGCACAAGAGGTAGCGTTGTTTATGACATCTTTCTTTAACTATTTCTGGACCTATCCAATTTGGTCTAAACTTCACTTGGAAGTCTTTGCAAGGACACTTGAAGACTTGGTGTAAAAATATCCTTGTATTCATTGAGGAGTTTCGTGTACTCACATGTTTCATTGTTTGATGATTTGCCCCCTAGCTTTACCATTTTATGTTCTTGTCGAGTTCCCATGTTTTTTTAAACTTTTGAAGGGCAAATGATGTTGGTGTTGTTGGAAAGAGACACTACTAGGCATGATATATGTTGTTATTGATGGCAACTAAGATCATCCCAAACATCTGCATAACACAAGTTGTGCATACCAGAAGTCAGATTTAGAATTTGTCTAAGTCTAGACAGTTAGGAACATAGCAGCAACAAGGTCTGGTATTTTGGTCCGGATCTCTCCGGTGCAAAGTCATGATTAGATGCGGATCTAGGGGAGTCATGTGCAGTGTCAAGATAGTATAAATCCAGATTTTTGTCCTCTAGTGATGAAGGATTCAAAAGATATTAGCCTTTGAGTACCGGGTTCCAGTTTGTCAAAGCAGACAGAAGAAGAATAGGCCAACCTTAAAGAAGATCTTGATTCTGGATGTATGAAAGTTGTTTGTTGGACAAATGATAATGATCAGTGACAGTAGCCGACATGAGTAATGATTTTCAAGAACAAGTTTTAGTTCGCACCTTAAGCTATGCATAGATTTAGCTGACAGAGCAGAGCATTCATAAAAGTTCTAAGTGTTGTTGAAGCTGACTAGTAGAATGATTGGAGATCATATTACAAATATATATAGCTGATGAAATTGGATGATTCAGGGTGTGAAGTGTGTGCGAATAAGGCAAATGTGAGAAGAGCAGAAATCCAAAGTGTGAATGAAAGTAGAACAGTAAGAAGAGCAGAGAAAAGATGAAATGTGTAAGATTAGTTTTTGCACTTAACCGAAACTAAAATTCTTGCATAAGTAGATGCTATTAATCAGTTCAAATCTTTGTTATTCTCTTGTAATGTTTCCATAGGCAGTGAGCCTTCTTCTTGAGTAGTGAGCTCTGGGCAGTGAGCCTGAATGCATGTGCATTCCCATTTATAAAAATACTTTTAATAGGGTATTAATAATTGTGGGTTAACCCTTGTATACACCTAAAAATGACACGACTCTATCTAAATAAATATTCTTAATATTTATTTAAGTCTAAATTCCTCTATCAATAAATAAATAAACCAATTTTATTTATTTGATTCATATTCTTCCAACAATTAAATTAAATCAATTTATTTAATTAAAATTCCTAAATTCTTCTAATTCCTCCAACAAATTAAATAATATCAATTATTTAATTAGTTCTCCCAAATTTATTCTAAATTAAATAATATCAATTATTTAATTGTTTCTTCCAATAATATCTTCTCTAAATTTAAATAAATTAAATATTTATTTAAGTTGTCCATTTCTTCTAAATTGAGTTATCTCTAAATATAATTCAATCCTTATGCACATGCAATTGAATATTCTAAATATTTAATTGAGCTAAAATATCTTCTGATCCTCATGCAATTTCTATTCTCTAGTTCTATTCTCTTAATTGATTGATCCATTCTTTTAATTGATTAATCTCTTCAGTTAACTCATTCTTCTATTTTATTAATTTCTCGCATGCAAAATAAAGAAAGACACTTGTCTTCTTCTTATTCGCGCACATTCCTCAAAAGTTCTATACTGTTGATCCTCTAATTCTTTCTAAACCATTGATCCCCGCTCTCCCAACTCTATAAATTGAACCCTATTCCTCCATTTCATTCATCCAAGCCTTCAATATTGTTACTCTGCAGGAATTGCAACGTGCCTTTGGCACCCACGTCATTCCTTTTGCTTGCAATCAACTTGTTACCATATCACTACCATTGTTGTGAAGATCATCTTCATTACAAAGCACTATCATAGCCATTCTCCATTGACAATCTTGGAATAGCAAAGAAGTGCACTCTTTGAGGGCCTTATTCATACATGCAAGATTGATTGAGATAGGCAATCAATGGAAGCTATGAAGTATTGAGGTTTGCAAAGGTTTTTTGTCTTTGTTTGTTCGATCTTGATTATTTCCTTTTCGTTGAGTTTTGGGTATTATTGATATTGATTTATTTATTATTCATGTTTACTCTAATTTTTGCATAACATTTTTGGCGCCCACCGTGGGGCCTAGCCCCAATTTAACCCAAAAACTAAGTTTTTGTGCATTAGGAAGCTGTACACAGGAGGAATCTGCGCATTTGACCCATCCTAACATGCATCTGCTGTTTGTTTCGGTGCATCCAACCTTTCAGCACATACAGGCTTTGTTTCGGCGCATACAACCTTTGACACGACGCATCTGCTAATTCAACGCATATACTCTGTATTCCTGCACTTTTGACCTCTATCTCAATGCATTTGTACTTCTGCACTTTTGATCTCTATTTCTGCGCATTCAAGCTCAGAAGCTGTGCATTTGATTTAGGCAGTGATTTTTAGGGTTTCCTTGTAATTTTTGCTAACGCTTAACACTTTTTCATAGGAAAGCCCTTTGATATATTTTGTAGGCTAGGCACTGGTTTAGTCACATATAGCTACACTTGTTAACTCACATGCCAATTTCTAAAAGGAAAGTAAATGGATGCTCATGCAAATCTCATGTAGCCTTAACTAGGAAGGTGGTAATTGAATCATTGCTATCTTGCATATCCTTGAATCACTGCTATATTGCTATCTTCTAGAGTTAGACACATTGCTATCTGGGTAAAATTGAACCATTGCTATCTTGTTATCACTTCAAAGTTAACAAATCATTGCTGTCTGGGTAAAATTGAACCATTGCTATCTTGTTATCACTTCAAAGTTAACAAATTTCTGTGCTTGCCTAAGTAGATAGCTCATTTAGTCTTTTTATTTTTAACTAGGGGAAAAGAACCATTGTCTTCTGTGTTTTGGGAATGATACCAGGCCTATGCTCTCCCCTATCTTGGGTGACTAAAATGCCAGACAGATCATTTTCGCATGTGTTTTTCCTTTAGAGGGGCCTGCTCTTGGATACCGTCCATCCAAGTAGGAATGACCCTAAGTGGTAACAGGCTAAAGCCAAGCCCTACCAATCCACTATAAATAAATTGTGTTTGGAGAGAAAGATTCAAACAATGAGTGAAGTTGTGTTATACCGATAGCCAAACTCCCTTAAAACCCTCCAAGGCGTAACCCTTGCAGGTTGGGAGACTCCACAACAGAGAGTAGTACTGCTACATGTATAACCACTCGAACGGTTGCCTTTATTAAACACCTTTGTTTTAGTGGCCAAAAACCCCTATAAGTTGGTGCAAAGAAGAGCGATTATCACCTTCCAAAGATGCTTCACTAGAGATAGTGAGAATTCGGTTTATATTGTCCTTTGAAACATAGGATTGTACTTGCTTTCTTTTAGTCCAAAAAGAGTCAGAAAAAATCACAAAAAATAAAAAACCATGAAAACATTCTTTGTGTTTGATGTGTCTTCTTTCCATAATTAAAGAAACTCAGATCAAAAGAGACCATTTTGCAACAAAAGAAACCAAAAACATCAGAAAAATTACCAAAAATTTGCAAAAAACACTAAAAAAACTAGAGCTACGCTTTTGTCATTTTCTGTTGCACATTTGTTTTGACTTTCTGTGCATTTATACTGACTTATTGCGCTTTTACTACTTGTTATTGCGCATCTAAAAATTACCAGTACTGTGCATTTACACTGACTTCCTGCGCATTTGGCCCCTGCTGTTGTGCATCTGTTTCTACGCATGCGTAACAGTGAGTACTTCCACTTATTTTGAGAGAATCTTTTTGCCATTTCTAGGTACCCATTTCACTATTGTTCCCAATTCTGAGATTAGATCTTACCTTGACTTTTTCATCCGTTCCATAGCATACCCTCTCTTTCGTCGGTCATCTCACCCACCTTCTACCAGGTCTCTATAGAGCAAAGTTAAAGTATCCTATATCAGATTAGCGCAAGACCCTTTTTGGATCATATCGGATTCAAGTAACACTAGTAAGTCACAGAACTTCGCTAGTGGTCTTGGTGCACGACTAGTCTCTACATAGTAAGACAGGTATCAAGTACCCTTGTGGCTATCATCTTGTATCGACCGTCTTACTTGGAATCATTGATCAAAAGAGTCCCTTGTCCAAATCTCGTCACAAGTATCCTCTTCTTAGCAATCTTCGCTTGCACCTTACCAAATTCTCTAGTTCCATCCCACCACTTCCCATGTCACCTTGCATGGTTTTGACTAGATCTCAATACAAAAGACAACTTGAAATGGCCGGATCATCCAATTGCATTGTCACCCCTCACTCACAAAAATCACACTGAGGGGGATAAAGGAAAGAAAGTCACAAACCCAAATATACCTATGGAAGAAATGAGGAAACAAATCAAGGGTCTAACGCAACAAATGACAGATCTTAAGACAGAAACAAGTGCTAAAAATTACTCTTTGGAAGACATAGCACCGTACGCCTTTGATAAAAGTTTGAACATGGTATCCTTCCCCTTTCGGTTTGAAGTTCCTAAGTTTGACAAATATAAAGGGAAAGGGGACCCAAGAGATCACATTAGGGAATTCACCGCCGCATGCATGGAAGTAGCTCACAATGAGACTTTCTTAATGAGACTATTTCCTAGATCTCTAGGTAGTCAAGCCATGGAGTGGTTCTCGCGACTTCCATCGGGTATCAAAACCTTTGATGAGCTAGTAAACAAATTTATCACACACTTCTCGTACAACATTGAACATGAAGTCTCCATGCTCGATCTATGCAATACCAAACAAAAGAGTGGCGAATCATTCGCTTCCTTCCTACAAAGGTGGAGACTACTAGCGAGCAAATGCTCATATGACATACCTGAGAAATAATTGATGGAGATGTTTGTACACAACCTCAACTCTAATCTCAGGTATCAAATCCAAATTTAATGTCCTACCTCATTTTTGAAGGTCACTGAAATGGGATTATTCATCAAGAAAGCTCTGATCGCCAAGGGGCAAATCAAGTTGTACAAGGACACCCCTAACTCCAACTACACCACGAACAAGTCAAATTTTTGGACTAAGAATTAAAATGTCATCAATGATGGAGTAGTTGATGCCAAGGTGGCGACTCCCAAACAACAACCAATCTTCACTCTCAAAGGAGAGGCAAGCAATGCCACGCCCAACAAAACATTCTCGTGGGAGTCAAGGCCATGGTACAACTCAAATCCTAGGCAAAAGTTCACGCCACTAGGGGAGTTCCAAGAGTCTGCATTAAGAAAACTATTGGCCAACAATGAGATCACTCTCCTACCAACTAGTGATTATGAACCTCAAATAAAGCCTCACTATTGGAAAGACATCGATTTCTGTGAGTATCATGGAGGAAGAGGACATACGACCAACAATTGTATCTATCTCAAACATGTTATTCAAGACATACTTGATCAAAATCAAGGAAGTACTCAAGAACACACCTCTAATGAGACGCATGTGGCATACAAGGATCCACTTCTCGATCACGACAGACCGTACAACAACAACAACAATGGTAACAACAACAACAACAACAACCGCAACAGGCAAAATTAGAATAATGGGAATAATAATGCTAATTATGCAAGTGTGTCATTTGATTATACCATCAATTGCATATCAAAGCACATACCACAAATCAATGTGGTCACACCCAACCGACAATCAGAGCCCAACAAAATTGATTGCAGTATCATCACCCGTAGTGGTAAAGTCACATTGAATACCCTCCCCCAAAGGTCGTCACCTTCTTAGTCCAACCCCCATCAGTATAGTGTCATAGACCAACTCCGAAAAACTCCTGCCCACATTTCTATATTAGAGTTGTTGCGTCTATCTCCTTCCCACAAAGAGATTCTTGATAAAGCCTTGGTGGAAATGATTGTGCCCACAAACTTGGCCCAAGAGAAGTTTCAAGCCATGGTAGGAAATCTAGCCTCCTCCAGTGCCATATCATTTACCGAACAAGATGACCTATCAGTGTTTCAACCTCATAACACCCCCTTGCATATCGTCGCTTTCATCCATAAACACTATATCAAAAGGGTCCTCATTGATGCAGGAGTCGGTTTAAATATTTGCACACTCAAGCTAGTCCTTACATTGGGGTTCTCTAAAAATCCAGTAGATCCAAGGAAAAAGATTACTATTAAAGCCTATGATGAAGAGGAAAGAACTACCAAAGGAACAATAGTATTACCCATATAGGTGGGACCGATGATAAAGGACGTTGTTTTCCAAGTTCTAGATAGGGAGCTAGCCTATAACATTCTCCTAGGAAGACCATGGATTCATGCCATGAAAGCAGTACCTTCTACCTACACCAATGCATAAAATTCCCTCATAACGGCAAGCAAGTCACCATCCAAGGTGATCCCGACCCCTTTCAACATTGCAATTCCATCTGCTCAAAGCCCGATTATATCATACCCAACAATAGAGCATCTACATCCCCTACCCCACAGCATGATCCTACCTCCAAAGCTTCCTCATCCAAAGCCCAAAGAGCAGAAAATTACCATCAAAGAAACAGGAGTAGGGGAATACGCCATCGAGCACAACCTTAATCTAGCCAAAATGCCTCTATCTCCTAGATCCTTTGGGAGACCGAAGCATTTTCCAAAGCCATCTGCTCCTCCTATACCTCCTACAGCTTGCTTTGTAAAATGGAGGACCCTATCAGATGAAACAAAGGAAAGAGAATCTTACAATGGCTCTACACTAAAGAAGAAGAGAACACACAACAAGAACCACCTAAGCTCCCAACAGAAATCTATGGGCGAGGTGAATCTATCTTACACAGAATGGGTTATGAAGGACAAGGTCCCATTGGCCTAAGAAAAGAAGGAATAGTAGAACCCATTAAACCTTCTTCATCCTCATTAGTAAGAAATACAAAAGGTCTAGGCTACAAGGACAAGGGCAAAGCAAAAGCAAATGCTTGTCTAGTGGAAATGATCCATACCCTTCAAGAGGACAGTGACACAGATTCCAATGAGTATGAGTGGGATGAGCTAACAGAGCACTCCTATGACAACAAGGAAGTCGACACCATTCAAACTTATAGCCCCTATCATGAGGGACAAACGCTAATGCATAGACCATTAGAGTGTGATTCGCCAATTCTTGAGAATACGACTTTCAAGGAAGGTTCGAGATCTATCGCATTAAACAATTTGGAGGAAAGTACCATCCCAGACCCTATCCCTATTAATGCCCCTAGCATATCCATTCAAACTATCAATGAATCAGATCTATCCTCCGACTCCCTCCCCCTTGTGCATCCTAAACTTATCGACTGGGATCTACAAGGTACCTCGCAACTAGACATGTTCCAAAATGACGATGCCTACATTGACTACATGGAACTTAGGGACCACCTACCCACAGGAGATCATAAAGCTGGCTACACCATTGAACTCAATACCGTGGCTTATTTCAGAGAGGGTGCCAAACCTTCTAGTCACAAAAATATCAAAGTAAAAACTGGATCTGACGGTGAAAATTGCTCTGCGGCAGTATCAGATCCCAAAATAGTAAAAAGAAAGGATGCATCTGATGGTGAAAACCCAACTGTGGCACCTAACGATGGAAGGCTTGACACTCTCCCCGATGCCATGCACCAAGAGAAGTCTTAGATTGTTGTGGAACCTATAGAACTGGTTAACATTGGAACAGAGGAACAACACAAGATCATTCACTTTGCTAAGTCTCTAACTCCACCAGAAAAGACTAAGTTTGTACCATTCTTCAAGAAAAAGTAGGTCAACTTTGCTTGGTCGTACGTAGATATGCTAGGATTGGATCCAGATTTGATTCTACATCATCTTCCACTAGATCCAACAGTGAAACTAGTCAAACAAAAACTTAGAAAGATGCATCCACACATTGCGCTACTAGTGAAAGAAGAACTCAAGAAACTACTAGATGTGGGATTCATCAGAGCAATAGACTATCTAGAGTGGGTCTCCAACATAGTGCCAGTATTCAAACCTGATGGTGGAGTTAGACTATGCAATGATTTCAGAGATCTAAACAAAGCTTGCCGCAAGGATGACTTTCTATTGCCAAATATAGATATCATAGTCGACTTAACAACAGGGCATACCATGTTATCTCTCATGGATATCTTCTCAGGATACAATCAAATCAAGATAGCACTAGAAGACCAACACAAAACAGCTTTCACTTGTCCATGGGGCACTTTCTGCTGGAATGTCATGCCATTTGGGCTAAAGAACGTAGGAGCCACATATCAACATGCTATGACCACTATATTCCATGATATGATGCACGTCACAATGGAAGACTATGTAGATGATATCCTTGCAAAGTCACTCACAAGAGAATCACACCTGGATGTGCTAGAAAAGGTCTTTCAGAGACTAGAACAATTCAAGGTCAGGTTGAACCCAAAGAAATGTGTGTTTGGAGTCACCTCAGGCAAGCTCTTAGGATTCATTGTATCAGCAGATGGAATAGAGGTAGACCCTACCAAAGTCAAGGCTATTATGGACATGCCACCACCCAAGAATATTACTCAACTGCGGTCTCTACAAGGAAAGCTACAAGCAATCCGCAGGTTCATATCACAACTAGCAGACAAGTGTCAACCTTTCAGTCATCTCCTACACAAGAACATTCCATTTAGTTGGGATGAGAAATGCAAAGAGGTATTTGACAAACTGAAGGAATATCTTATGAATCCACCTATTCTCATGCCTCCTATCCAAGGGAAACCATTGTTACTTTACATATCTACTACACCAATAGCTCTTGGGGCCCTTCTAGCACAACAAGATTACGAAGGTAAAGAAAGAGTCGTCTACTACATCAGTCGCACATTGGTGGGCTATGAATTACAATACTCCCAAATTGAAAGATCCTATCTTGCGATGGTTTTTTGCTTCCCAAAAACTACGACACTACATGCTAGCACATCCAGTCAAACTTATTGCAAAGATAGACCCACTGAAATACCTACTAAGCCAAGCAGCTCTTACAGGTCACCTAGCCAAACGGGTAATGCTCCTAAGTGAATACGACATTGAATATGTAGACAGAAAGGCTATCAAGGGACAAATCATTGCTGATCAGTTAGCAGAAGCACCATTATAGGATAGCACACCAATGACATTTGAGTTTCTAGATGAATCCTTATTTAATATCACAACACACTCATGGAAGCTCTACTTTGATGGCTCTTATACAAACCATGGATCGGGGGCAGGAATCTTGTTGGTCACTCCTCACGGTGACACCATACCTAAGTCTTATCATCTATTATTTCCATGCACAAACAATATAGTAGAGTATGAAGTCTTGGTCATCGGTCTCAGAATGACAACAGAATGGAAAATCAAAGAGCTACATGTCTATGGTGACTCTCAACTGGTGATCAACCAAGTTAATGACGACTACCAAACCAAAGATGAGAAGCTTATCCCATACAAGCGCATGGTCGATGAATTTAAGGACTACTTTCTGATCATCTCCTTTGAGCATATACCTCGCATTGAAAACAAAGCGGTAAATGCCATGGAAACCATTGCCTCGCTTCTCGAAATCCCAGAGAATGAGTCACGATACGAGTTCTTGGTGGAGTCAATTAAGCACCCAGCTTATGATCTTTCTAAAACCCGCTCCATATCCCTATTAGTTGGATCTTATTCACCTTGGTACAGTAAGATTTGCACTTACCTCAAGGACAACACCCTCCCACTTGACTTATCTTCAAACCAACGATGAACCTTTATCTGCCAAACCTCTTGTTATACCATTATTGTCGACACCCTATACCGACGTGGTCTGGATGGTACTTTACTCTGTTGTTTAGAATGAGAATAATCTCAAACTGCATTACAAGACGTGCATGAAGGGATTTGCGGAACACACTCTAGAGGTCCTTAGTTAAGAAACTCATGTGTTTACGTTATTATTGGCCAAACATGGAGACAGATTCATATCAATTTGTGAAGAAGTGCAAGTGGTGCTAGATACACGGAAACCTGATACATGCACCAGCTCAAGAGCTGAGACCTTTAACGACACCTTGGCCCTTTTGTCAATGGGACTCGACCTTGTAGGCAAAATCCACCCGCCCTCATCCAACGGCCACAAGTTCATAATAACTGCCATTGAATACTTTACCAAGTGGATTGAAGCCATTCTCCTCACCATCGTCACAGGTAAACAAATTTCCTCATTCATCCTCAATTACCTCATCTACAGATACAGAATTCCCTTATCCATTATCACAGATAATGGAAGACCTTTCAAAAACTAGGATGTGCAAGAGCTTTGTGATAAATTTAAAATCTAATACCGTTTCTCCACACCCTATTACCCCCAAGGCAATGGCCAAGCAGAAGCATCCAACAAAACAATCTTGAAACTCCTCAAGAAGATAGTCAATGATGTTGGCCGTGACTGGCACATCCAACTCAATCTCGCTCTATGGGCCTATCAAACTAGTATACGCACTCCCACAGGTGCTACCCCATACACCCTTGTCTATAGATCGAAGCCATCTTGCCCATCAAGGTCAAGTTAACATCTCTAAGGGTGTCGTTAAAAGGTCTCATAACTGATGAAGAGTATAGAGTTTCCATATTACAAAAGCTAGAGCTGCTAAAGGAAAGGCGACATAAGGCCTTTAATCATCTCAAGGCATATCAGCAAATGATGTCACGAAGCTACAACCACAGAGTCCGTCCAAGAGTCTTTAAGGTTGGAGATCTAGTACTTAAATAAAATCCCCATAATCAACAAGATCAGGAAAATAAAGGCAAGTTTGAACCCAACTGGCTTGGGCCTTATGTGATTGTTGCTACCTATGGATCAGGGGCATATCAATTGGCAACATCAGAAGGTGAGCTATTCGATGACCCAATCAACAGTATGCATCTTCACCGATTCTGTACCTAAGAGAAACCCAATGTAAGGGGGGCATAAAATACAAAAAAAAAATCAAAAATCAAAAAAATTGAAAAAATAGAAAAGCAACAAAAAAAAATCGTCCTTCGGTAAAAACTTGGCAAACATGTGCCTTGGATAGGTACCATGATGAAAACAGGCGTCATGTGTACTTCTAGCTTTCGTTTAGAAGCAAGTGGTGAAAACATGGTAAACAGGCGTTACTTGTGATAAACCGCTTTCTCCATCTTTGGGAAACCAATCACCTTGTGTCCATTCTTCCTTCAAATCGTGTCCCATCCAATCCATATCTATTCCATAATAAAGCACCCTTGTGCCACCTAATGATAACCTATCATGGCTTGATACTCTATCTCTTTTGTCACCTTGTCAACCAAGGTCTTATCTAGTATCCTATCCACAGTGTCAGCCTAGCATAGTGTTTGTCGTCAGTACCATAGGGTCAACCCTGAACTACATTGCCTCTGCGTTGTCACGTAGGCAAGGCCATTTCCAAATGCACCCCCAAGGCTCCACCTTTCCATCTAGCCCATTTCTTTCCATCTATCCTCTAGTCCATCCATGGTCCAGGTCCCCGAGCTACGTTGCCTCTACGTTGTCACGTAGGCAAGGCCATTTAGTAATGAGCCCCCGAGGCACTAGGTCAGTCCCTTAGGGTCTGTTTTACCAGGCATGCATGCAAGCACAAGCAAACGCCTATTTCCAAAGCAGAAATCTTGATGCAAGACCCTAACCTATCCAACGTAAAGCAAACAAGTACCTAACTCACTCAAATTGATTCTATCTAAATTATGGAAAGAAAAACACATCTCAATGCAAGAATGTTATTATGTCTTCCTATGCTTCTTGAGGATGTCAAAGACTAGAGATGCTATGATGGGGGCATAATCATTTTCTTTGTTTGTTGTTTGTGGATTAAACTTTAGTAATGTGAAGCCTTGTCTAAAGACATGATCGACAAAAGATCATCGAGGACATTAAAGGTCTAACATGAAACAGGTATAATCCTTGTTTGTTGATACGCAAGAAATACTCAGGTCATCTCGGTTCAATTATACCTAAATTCTTGTATTAACTGGCTAAATCAAAATCCATGTAAGCGATGCTCATGTCATCTCAATTCAATTATACCTAGATGCTTGTATTAACTTACAACATTCGGAAAAAAGTACCAAAAAAAAAAGTGCCCAATGATGAAATAAGCACTTCAAAATACTTGCACTGCCAAGATGTCAAAAGCATTTGCATCCATTATACATCCATAAAAAGCATCCATACCATATCCCATGCAATAAAAGATCCAAAATGCAGAGTATCAATACAAATGAAAGTTTGTGAGTCTTTCTACCAAGCCAATCTTCAATCAACCTTCTGTCTATCATTGTGTCATCTTTGTTTCGATTGAGTACATTTGGACATAACAAAAACATACCATAGGTTGCATATCATATCACATGAGATAGTCATTAACATGATTAAATCATTTGCATACATAATAAGTGCATTAGGTCATCCATACACATTTTGCATCATAACATACTGTCAAAATAGAAAAATCCAAAAAAATAGACAAAGACATGTAACGCATCCTAATATTGCATCATCATATAGATTGCATATCACATTTTGCATGTCACAAAACATCATATAAAACATATAAGTATGCATTAGATAACATCACATAGCATCATATAAACATTGGCATTAAATAACATCACATAGCATCATATAAACATCTAAGTCTGCATTAGATAAACACCACATGGACATAATCATAGTCTACATCACATGCATACCATCATACAATAGAAACACATCCATAACATATAGTATGTACAATTGCATATAAAGATCATAAATAGTTGTATCATCATATAAATATCAAGTAAAGAATGTCCAAATGTATAAAATATCAAAGTCCACCAGGACCATCTCTGAGTCAATATCATATATAGTGTGTACATCTTAAGGAAATAATGATACATGTCTCTAATCTATACATGCAAGGCTATTTGAGCCATCAAAAGTGTGCATAAAAGGCCAAAATCTATGCAAAAGTGTCAGCTAACCCTGCTGTCGTGGGCCACAACTCACATCACTGTCCTCTCCATCCCCTCCTTTGTTGGCCCTAGACTATTGTGGGCCCATCACAGAGGCTCCTGATCATGATCCCTCTCCCCTCTGCGCTATGCCTGCCATAGACTGGCTCCTATAGCTGGGTGCCCTCTGATCTACTAGCACTGCCCCATGATACAACCCTCTATAATACTATGTCTGGGCCTGCACTTTGGAAAGCTCTCCCTGCACTTGTGCCAACTGGGCTTGTACCTGTGCTTGTGCAAGCTGTGCCTATGCCTGCTGCACCTATCTAGCTAGGAAGCTACTCGTGCTATCTGTGCCCAAGGCAGCCACTGCTGCATCTCTCTCTCTCTCTCTCTCTCTCTCTCTCTGACACGCGGCCTACGTCTATCTCTCTCTAAGCCTCAGCCATCCTGAGCTGTGCTCGCAGCTGTCTAACCTAGCCCCTCAGCATAGCAATAGCTCACTCCTGTGCATCTGGCTGCACAGGACCATGAGGAACCTTTCCTTGCACTTGCTGTTGGGCCACCTGTTGTGGTGGCAGCATCTGAACCTGTTGTGCAACCTGTGGTTGCACTACCTGCTACTAGTGAGAAGATCCCTCCCCCGATCTCCTCCTCTGTCTCACTCTGCCTCCTCTTCCATCTCCTCCACCTCTGCCTCCTTCACCTCCTCCATCTCCACCATCTCCTCAATCCCCTCATCCTCCTCTCCTCCCCCATCTCCTCCTCCTGCTGGCCCTACCCTCATCATCTGTATCCTCCTCATCTATGTGAGGAACCAGCTCTCCAGGCCCTAAGTATCTCAGAAATAGGTGCTTTGCAAACCACTCCTCATAATCCTGTGTCATCCCTGCATCTGCAATCTCTCTCCTCATCAACCAGGCAACATAAGGAATCTACTGGAACTCTGCCAAGGCCTCCTCATAGGATGCCATTGGTCCCCACCTAAACCGCTCTATGTGTGTGTGTGCAAACTGAGCCTGCCCCTGTGGCATGCCTATCTCCTCCCAAACTGCCTACGCACTTTGCTGACTATCTGCCTCTCTAAAATAAATTAAGTCCTACCTATGAGCCACTACGTCTGGAAGCAATATGGTAGCTCATCATCCTCATCATCCCAAGGCTCACAGTCCAGGTATGGCCGCCATATAACCACATCTATGCCATCCAACGCGTGCCTCCAATACTCTAGCTTCCCCAACCTGTACTAGGAAATTACTCTTGTGTATCCATAGCTATAAGGCTCTCCTCTCTGCATGGAAAACACACATATCGGTCTAGTGATGGCAATGTGCTCCCACAGCCAAAACTGCAACAAAGAAACCCCTACTGATAAACTAGCACCCCTGTGGTATACCACCTGATGCATATTGTGGTATAGATGTGCCAATACATAGACACCTTAAGCAAAGCGGGTGCCCTCTGCAATCATCCTCTCCATGGTCTGTCCCCATCCAATCAGGAACCCATGCGATCTCCTATCGGGGCATACAACGCCTAGGATCAACCCTGCTACTATACTAGGGAAGTAGTCATAATAATCATGTATATCCTACCAGGATATAACCTGCTAGTCTAGCTTAGGGTAATCAAACACCTGTTTGCACTCAGCAAGTCCTACATCCCACTGTGGATCATACACCACAAGCTCACCCTGTATCGGTAGGTGAAGTATCCTGTAGACGTCCTCGAGAGTCACCGTCATCTTGCCAGTAGGGAAGTGAAAAGACCCATCCTCGCTATGGAATCTTGCCACTGTGGCAATCAGTAATCTGAGGTTCGCACGAACCTCAGGCATGAAGCAAACGTAATCTAGGCCCATCGTGTCGAGAGCCTCTTGATCTATCTCTGTCAACATATAGCGCTGCAATATAGGCAAGGGAAACTACTCCCTCGACATCAGTATATCTCGAATGTCCTCTTGCAAGAATGCAAGGCAAATGTGTCAACCTAAAGCTGCAAGTATCATGCTCAACATATCTATAGAATCATATCAACTAACTTAACATATCAAAGTGATCAAAACAACACACTACATCTCTTGACTAGATTCTTGCAATCTCAGAGACAACTTATCGATTGACGCATCAAACAGGATGCCAATTGAGTCAATTTTGTTAAGGTAAACTGACTATCTATATCATATGCATTAAAACAGAAGGTAAATGCGCTATTTCTCCTCAAATGTGCCACTTCTGGCAAATGCGCAGCAGCATTTCTTAAATGCGTCGAACCATATCATATGCACTGATCCATACCGTATATGCGCAGCCAAATTGCATGCATTGATTCTCATGTCAAATGTGCACTTTCCTACTGCATGTGCTGACCTATATCATGCATGCGCCAACCTATATCATGCATGCGCAACAATAGTGCATGCACAATTCTATAACCTAAATGCATCGCAGGAGGACAGATGCGCAGTTCCGCATGTCAGATGCACCAAACTGCGATCCTGCACTTTTGTTTTGCCTAATTTTGCCTAGCATTTATTACACCTATAATCGACCATAGGTGAAATTTTTCGAGATACATACCGGTGGTCCTACCTCAGCTGGCCGGTTGAACCGTTGGACTCACTCAAAGCGGTGCTCCTCGCGCGGAGTATCCATCCTAGTGCTAACTGCTCTATGCTCTCCTAAGCTCTCAAAGACAAATCAAACAAAGCGAAGTGTACAAATGACTTGTCTTCTAGACCCATCTCCTATTTATAGCATGCAAACCCTAAACTGGCTGTGTGATGACTATGACTACTTCCCTAGCCCGCTTCTTCTCATTTGTTTGAAACGTATCTTATTTTCTTCATTCCTAACCTATTTTTCCCTTCTTCATCGTGAGATTGTCCATCTCATGCCTTTTGCCTTCTTCCCATCCAATCTCCTGAGGGGGCATCTTATCGTCGTAACCTGTACTAGGGGCAAACTGGGGCATGTATCATTATTAGAAAATTCATTCTTTGAAACAACATGATAAAACACATTGCATCAAAGAGGGGCAAAATGTATACACCTAAAAATGACATGACTCTGTCCAAATAAATATTCTTAATATTTATTTAAGTCTAAATTCCTCTATCAATAAATAAATAAACCAATTTTATTTATTTGATTTATATTCTTCCAACAATTAAATTAAATCAATTTATTTAATTAAAATTCCTAAATTCTTCTAATTCCTCCAACAAATTAAATAATATCAATTATTTAATTAGTTCTCCCAAATTCATTCTAAATTAAATAATATCAATTATTTAATTGTTTCTTCCAATAATGTCTTCTCTAAATTTAAATAAATCAAATATTTATTTAAGTTGTCCATTTCTTCTAAATTGAGTTATCTCTAAATATAATTCAATCCTTATGCACATGCAATTGAATATTCTAAATATTTAATTGACCTAAAATATCTTCTCATCCTCATGCAATTTCTATTCTCTAGTTCTATTCTCTTAATTGATTGATCTATTCTTTTAATTGATTAATCTCTTCAGTTAACTCATTCTTCTATTTTATTAATTCCTCTCATGCAAAATAAAGAAAGACACTTGTCTTCTTCTTATTCGCGCACATTCCTTAGAAGTTCTATACCATTGATCCTCTCTCTCCCAACTCTATAAATTGAACCCTATTCCTCCATTTCATTCATCCAAGCCTTCAGTATTGTTACTCTGCAGGAATTACAGTGCACCTTTGGCACCCATGTCATTCCTTTTGCTTGCGATCAACTTGTTACCATATCACTACCATTGTTGTGAAGCTCATCTTCATTACAAATCACTATCATAGACATTCTCCATTGACAATCTTGGAATAGCAAAGAAGTGCACTCTCTGAGGGCCTTATTCATACATGTAAGATCGATTGAGATAGGCAATCAATGGAAGCTATGAAGTATTGAGGTTTGCAAAGGTTTTTCATCTTTGTTTGTTTGATCTTGATTATTTCCCTTTTCGTTGAGTTTTGGGTATTATTGATATTGATTTATTGATTATTCATGTTTACTCCAATTTTCCCATAACAACCCCCACCGTGGTTTTTCCCTTAACCAGGTTTCCACGTCAAAATCTTGGTGTCGAATGTGTTATCTATATTTTCTGTTCATATGTTATTGATTGATGCTGAAATGTTTATTTCATTAAGTTAATTAACAACAAAAAGAAGATTGAGAAAGAAAATATTGTAAAAGTGTGACAACTAATTCACCCCCCCCTCTCAGTTGTCTAGTCCTAATCCAACAATTGGTATTAGAGCAAGGTTCCTTTTGAAAAGTTTAACAGCTTAAGGAAGGTCTGGGAAGGCAGTAAAAATGGATGAATACAATCTTCAAGGACAACTTAATCTCGCCCTAGATGATCTTGAGTAGTCCAAGAACTTCAAGATAATCTCAAAAAGGTTGACGACTTCATTAAGATCCTAAAAGAAAAGTTGAGCAAATCCAATGCAAAAGGAAAGGAGCAATCTCTTCCACTAGAATGAAAGAAAAGACAAAAGAATGTGAAAAGTTAGCTAAAGAAGTTGTTATCCTAAAACATGAAATGGAAACTGGTGTGATGAGACTGACCAAGGAAATTGAAGATAGAAAGAAAGCTAGAGAAGAGATGAAACAAAATATGAAAGAGAGAACTGAAGAATGCTATAGAATGGATGGAATAGTTAGTCTCCTAGAATGTAATCTACAAGAAAGTAGAAACAATGAAAGATAACTTGAGAGACAGATTATCACTCTCAGACATGACCTAGAAATTGCAAATGAGTATAAGGAGAAGTTCAAAATAAGCTCAGGTAAACTCGAAGCACTAATTGAACAACATAAAAAGGATAACGACAAGCACAATCTTAGTTATGAGAAAGGTGAAAGCTTTTGATTTGGACAAAGAAATTCTCAACCAAGGAATAAAAGAAACATAACTAGAAAACCTCTAGTAAGATAGCCTAATGCTCAAAGATATCCATCATTTAATGGAAATTGTAACTTCAATTACAATAAATTTGGTCATAGACTTATTCAGTGCAGAAGTAGAGCAAATCAAAATGGTCCATCCTTCTTTGGTCAATGCTTCAAATGCAAGAGGTATGGTCACAAATGTAATGAATGTAGAAGTACGATAATGAATAACTCAAAAGGTAATTCTTTCAATGGCTATTGCTTTGCCTGCAATGGATTTGGACACATGGCTAATCAGTGCAAGTCAAGAGGAAATCAAGTATGCTCTAACTGCAACAAATCTGGTCATGTTGCAAGATTTTGTAGAAATAGGAACAATGGAAGAAGAGGTCCGGTAAATAGAAAACTGGATGAGCAGAGATAAGATAGAGGCAAAAGAAAAATTTATTTGAAAGAGATACAGAGTGAAATGAACAAGATTTGGATAAAGAAAGATACAATAAACAATAGTGATGAGTCCGCACCAGAATCCGGTGCTGGAAATTCCTCCGAGAATTAAGTTAGAAGCTCTGGCTCGGGGGGAGTTGCATCAAACATCAAATTCCCCCAGTCAGTAAGTGGGTGCCTGAGTCGGGCATAATAAAAGAGAATATTCTGAATTGGTTCAGAACCTTTGGAAGGATTTCTAGAAGAAAAAGATGATATAAAATCTTGTGGAGTGATTAATGAAGATCTGTAAAAAATAATGTAACCGGATACAATTAGGGCAACACATTTATTACAAAGGCAAATTAGGTAATGTGAAGATTTAAAAGGTCACTTAGTCACTCATTAAGGTCACTTGGTCACTCATTTGAATCACCTTGCTTTCGAAGAAAACAAGAAGAAGAGTATTTGAGCTGTAAATCTAGAGATTGAGGCAAAGAGCAGATTCAACTGGCAATTAATCAACCCCAACCCCGCAAAAGAAAAAGGTACCTCTCTGTAAATCTTTGAATCTAAAATCTATTGAGATGCCTACTCCTCATGTTGTTGACATTACTGAAAGACCTCGACCAAATTTTAAAAAAGCATCCTCACAAATCAATTGAAGTCGACCCGTTAGGTGCTTTTTCAAGTGTTCCATATGGTGTGCTACATGTAGATGACATTAGGGTTTATATTCATGCAAATATAGATGAGTTTGGAGATTCAAGGTATGTAGACTTATTTGAGAAACAACTCATGGATGAAGATCACGAACTCAAACCCGAATATAAGGCCCTACAGGATAAACACTTTATTCAGATTATGGGGTTTCCAACATTTGATGAGGATGAATGGGTCTGATACATCCTGAGTCAGATGCATGATGAATTTATTTGGTTGTTAAAACCATTCAAGATTACCAGGGATGCTATCAGAAATGTAACTGGTTTAAACTCAACCGTAGGATTGCCCATGCTGAAAGCTGTGAAAAATCAGATAGTAACCGATGCTATCGGAGCAAAGTTTGATAGAAGGGCAATGACCATTAATGATATAATAGAACCAGATGTCAAATTAACCTCCATGGTGATTGGGTGCAAGATTTACCACTCAAGCAAAGAAAATTCTGTTTCCGGAATAGCCATATATGTTGCATATAAGATGCTAAAAGAAAATGTTGATTATGACTTGTGTGAGCTATTGCAGAATCAACTGAATGAAAATTTGAACAAGATCAAGAAAGATAAGAAAAACACTTTCAAGTATGGTACATTGATTCTATGTCTATTCTTTTACTTTATGAATAAAGTACTTGGTGTAAAAGGTGTGCATTGGACTAAGGATGAGCAAGTTGCCATTCAGATCAGAAATCATCTTTGCAGCATTGGTGATTTCAAAGCTCAGAAAACTACAATAAGGGGTTACTTCAAGAATTTTCAGAGTATGATGCACTCAAGGGAAATAATTCCTAATTCAATTGTTGACAAGTACAAGAATGAAATATGCTTCATGGTTAATATTGATCAATGTTTAATGGAAGCAGTAGAACCTAGAACTGTTTGGATCATGCCCATGAGGTATGAAGTAGATGAAAGGATCTTAGATATGTATGCTCAACATCTGCTAAGCAAGCCCAAAGACACAACGGTTGAAAGATTTGGAACTTATGAGGAGCTAAGTTTAAAATTGCATACTGAGTTCAAAGAACATGAAACCAACAGGAGAGTAAGAAAAGAAGTTGAACAGTTAGCTAAAAATCTTGGCCTAACTAAAGAAGTTGTGAAGAAAATTAGAGAAAGAATAGAGAAGGATGAGAAAAAGAAACAAGATAAGAAACCAACAAGTGATCTGGTTGAATTCTCTTCCACTTCAAGAACTACTAGAAGCTCTGCTACTGCCTCTACTCCTTCCAAAATTACAAAACTAGAAACAAAATCATCCAGAAAATGGGAGAAAAGGAAGAAAATTAAAGCATCCCAGACCTATAAAAGCATAAGAGAAGAAGAAGTAGATACAGACTCTGACATTGAAATCAAGGAACTAAAGGTCATTGGAACAAAATCTGCAGAGTTAACTGGAAGCAAAAGGACTAGCAAAAAGCAAAAGACAGAAGATTATGAGGAATATGTTGAGAAGCCCACACTCTCCCTAGAAGATGTGATAAAATCAGTCACTGTGGATGGTAATCTAAAACCCATGATTGAATTCTATGACCAATACAATGATATGGATAAAAGGGTGTTGGAGGAAGCAACGGTCAGATATCTCAACATCTACAACAAGGCACTGACTGAGACAACTTTTGAGTTACCTCAAAGTCTGGCAAATATCTTGGAGTTGAGAAAAGAAAATGCCAAGTGCAAGGACATGGAGATAAGAGAACATGAGCTAATAAATTTGTGTCCTCAAATTTCTCTTGATCAAATAGATACGATATTCAAGGAAGTCAAAGATGACTTTAAAAGCAAAAGGAGAATGACAAAGCTCATGCTTGGAGAAACAAGTGAAATAGTTGAAGAAACTCAAGAGATTCTTTTGAAATCCTTGAGAAAGCACAATCTTCCCATAGTCACAAAAGAAGTTCCAGATGGTGAAGAGGAGAATATTATTGAGCAACAATCTGAGTTGGGTGAAGCTTCAATTCTAGAAGTAGAACAAGTGAATCAGGAGGATACAGAAATGTTGGATAAAGTAATTGATGCAAAGGATGCTCCCAATCCATTTGATACATCAGGGAAAGAGGATAATATCACCATTTTACAGAGCCCTCCTAATCAGGTAGTAAGTGATGAACAAACAGGAAAAAGTTCCTCTGCAAAGAACACAGAAAAAGATAAAGTAGAGTTAGAGGAAGAAAGAGAAAAGAAAGATAAAATAGAAGAAGATGGTGCAAGCGTTGAAGCACCTAAAGCAGAGACTAAAAAATTAGGAGATCAAAAGGTTGGTTCTGAAATGGCTGCAAGAGACACTGCAGATGTAGTAAAAACTCTTCTTGGAAAAGAAGTGACTGAACTTGATGAACCTGAACTACTCCAAGGCCTAGCCAATCCAGATGCTCTCTCTCCAATTCAACTAATGAAAATAACATCTTACACCCAAGTAAAGGCTAGAGAAAAGATAATAAAGTTCCACGTGTAGGATAATGAGCTATTGGGGCTTGCATCCGAGATTCTAGAAAAGCTAATGCCTACCTACTAGAAGAATCCATCTAATTCCCCATCCGATCATCTAAAAAATCTTGTAAGTTTTGTAAATACTCATTTTGAGTCTCTTGAGAAGTCTGCAGAAGCAAAAGTTCAAAAAGAATTTTTGGATAAGAAATTTGGTGAAATAAAGAATGTGATAAGAAATGATAGACGAATACTTGATGTCAGCATAAAGAGCATTCAGAGTGCTCTGAGTGATGGAGGAGATATATATAAGTTTTGACTATCATGGTCCAAGGTCAATAAGGATATTGAGAAGAAGATAAAGGAACAAGAACATAAAATATCAGTTCTTTCTCAAAATTTTGATCCCCTAACTGCCTCTCCTATAAGCCATGAGTGTCAAGTTATTAGCTTGACAGATGAAATAAAGGGGCTTGCGAAAGAGAAAAATAATACTATGAAGAGGATGTGTGAACTTTGGGAATTGATTGCCCCTAAATTAGAGACAATGTATAATGCCCTATATGAAGCTTAGATTGCAGTCCGGACCAGTGATCCATCAGATCAAGGCAGAAGCATATCAATTTTTGTTGAATGGGCACATCTCAATTTTGGATGGAATGAAGAGTACTTGGGCCTCCGAATTTGTGCAGATAAAAACCAGTTTTGCAGACATTCTAAAGTTTATGTAAATAGAACTTGTTGATCAATTGTACACATGTGGCAGTATTTACAGTATTTTTGAAGAATTTTAGCTTGCGTACCCCACCCTTTGCCATTGATGTCAAAGGGGGAGTAAAGGGTAGTGAAAAATGAGGTTTTTAGAAAAGGGGGAGCACCAGAATAAGTGAAGTACAAGAGTGTACAGACAAAGGGGGAGTTGCACTTGACACTTAGTCATTTTTCACTAAGTGTTGCCATCAATGCCAAAGGGGGAGATTGTTGGCAAGAGACACTGCTAGGTATGATATATGTTGTCATTGATGGCAACTAAGATCATCCCAATCATCCGTATAACACAAGTTGTGCATACTGAAAGTCAAATTTAGAATTTGTCTAAGTCTAGACAGTTAGAAACAGAGCAGCAACAGGGTCCAGTATTTTGGTCCGGATCGCGGATCTAGGGGAGTGATGTGCATTGTCAAGATAGTCTAAATCCTAATTTTTGTCATCCGATGATGAAGGATTCAAAATATATTAGCCTCTGAGTACCAGGTTCCAGTTTGTCAGAGCAAACATAAGAAGAACAGGCCGACCTTAAAGAAGATCTTGATTCTAGATGTATGGAATTTGTTGGACAAATGATAATGATCAGTGATAGTAGCCGACATGAGTAATGATTTTCAAGAGCAAGTTTTAGTCCGCACCTTAAGCTATGCATAGATTTAGCTGACAGAGCAAAGCATTCATAAAAGTTCTAAGTGTTGTTGAAGCCAACTAGTAGAATGATTGTAGATCATATTGCAGATATATATAGCTGATGAAATTGGATGATTCAGGGTGTGAAGTGTGTATGAATAAGGTGAATGTGAGAAGAGCAGAAATCCAAAGTGCGAATGAAAGTAGAACAGTAAGAAGAGCAGAGCAAAGATGAAATGTGTAAGATCAATTTTTGTACTTAACCGAAACTAAAATTCTTACATAAGTAGATGCCATTAATCAGTTCAAATCTCTGTTATTCTCTTGTAATGTTTCCATAGGTAGTGAGCCTTCTTCTTGAGTAGTGAGCTCTGGGTAGTGAGCCTGAATGCATGTGCATTCCCATTTGTAAAAATACTTTTAATAGGGTATTAATATTTGTGGGTTAACCCACACCGTGGTTTTTCCCTTAACCGGGTTTCCACGTCAAAATCTTGGTGTCAAATGTGTTATCTATGTTTTTATGTTCATATGTTATTGATTGATGCTGAAATGTTTATATCATTAAGTTAATTAACAACAAAAAGAAGATTGAGAAAGAAAAGATTGTAAAAGTGTGACAACTAATTCACCCCCCTCTTAGTTGTCCAGTGTTGGCAAGAGACACTATATGGATTCATGGTTGTTGTCATTGATGGCAACAAAGGTCATCCCACATATCCGCAAGTCATGGTGTGTCTCTACCGGAAGTCAGAATAAAGATTGTTGTGGTCCGGTGAACAAGAACAGAGCATGTGGCAAGGTCCGACAGATTGATCCGGATCTCTCAGAGGAAGTGTCTTGGTGCAGTGCGGATTTGGGGAAGTCAAGAGGACTACCTTGAGTGGTATATTCCAAGGATTTAGCCTCCGGTGATGGACAAGGAAAAAGATATGAATAGTTGAGTACCGGATTCCTGAGAGACAGTGAAAACAGAGGAAGAACTGACTGACAGAGTATCAGACTTCTTTCCAGATGTATTACTGTTGATGATAAAGGTTGTGAAGGCATGAATCATGTTTGGCCGACATGATTAATGATATCTACAAGTATATGCTTGATCCACATTGCTTGGTGAGCAAGGATTCAGCCGACAAAACAAAGTTTGTAAGAAACTAGACTGTTCCGGATGCCGACTAGAAAGGTGATGAAATTACTTGTGCGGATATATATAGAGGATGGATTTAGTTGTGAAGTGTGTGAGTGAATTAATATATATGTGAATAAGTCCAGAACAGAGCAGAAGTAGCAAGAAAGATCCGGTATGTGAAAGGATAGCAGAATAAAGAACAGAGGAAAGATGAAGTGCAGCAGATCAGTGTACTGAGCCTAACCGGAACTGAACTCCAGCATATGCAGATGCTTCCAATCAGTTCAAGACTGTGATTCTTATCACTTTGTAGACAGTGTGTCATCTTGTAGGCAGTGGGCCTCTTGTGAGCAGTGTGCTCGAGCAGTGAGCCCTAATTGGCAAGTGCCATTTTGTAATTTCCTATTCTTCTAACAGAGAATAATTTTTGGGTTAATCACCCCGTGGTTTTCTCCCTTAACAGGGTTTCCACGTCAAAAATACTGTGTCATGTGTTTCTTATTTCATAGTAATGTTTTTGTGTTTGATTCAATGTTGCATTAATTAATAAGAAAGTTCAGAAAGAGAAATAATTAGGATAACTGATTCACCCCCCCCCTCTCAGTTATCAACAATTGGTATCAGAGCTAAGTTCCTCCTAATAGAGCCTAACAGCTTGAGGAAGATCTGGGAATTCAAATGGATGCATATGGTTTAAGGGAGCAACTCAAGACTGCCCTTGAGGATCTTGAACAGTCAAATTCTGAAGTCAATGAATTAAAAGAAAGACTCAAACAGGCTGATGAATTCATGAGAGAATTAAAAGACAAATTAAGTCTCTCTATGAAAAAGAGAAAGGAGCTGCTCCAACAGTTGGCAAGACAAAGTGAAGAAAGCAATACAAATGAAGAATTGACTGAGCAAACCAAGTTATGTGAAAAGTTATCAAAAGAAGTCATTATGTTAAGACATGAAATGGAATCAGGAACTATAAAGTTTACTCAAGAGATTGAAGAAAAAAGAAAGGCTGAAGACAATCTAAGACAATCTCTTAAAGAAAAATCAGAAGAATGCCACCAGATGGACAGGATTATCAGACATCTTGAATCTGATCTTGAAGATGCCAAAGATAATGAAGAAAAACTTGAGGATCAAATTGCCTCTCTCAAAAGAGACCTTCAAACAGCAAATGAATATAAAGAGAAATTCAAGATAAGTTCTGCTCAACTTGAAGTTCTTCTTGGAAGTCAAAAGAGGATAGATGACAAGTATGGTTTGGGATATGAGAAAGGAGAAAGCTCCGGATCCGGTCAAAAGAATCTTGGATCAGAAAATCCAAGGAGCAGGCCTAGAAGACCTCCGGTAAGACAGCCAAATGCTCAAAGATATCCATCTTTCAATGGATACTGCCACAGCTGCAACCACTTTGGTCACAAAGCTAATCAGTGCAGAAAGAGAGTGAATCAGATTAATTCATCCTTCTCCGGACAGTGCTTCAACTGCAAAAGGTATGGACACAAATCCCATGAATGCAGAATTATGCAAGTAAACAAATCATTCAAAGGTAGATGCTTTACATGCAATAGAGTAGGTCATATGGCTAATCAATGCAGAACAAGAGGATATCAGTCAAATATGCAAAGAAATGTTATTTGCCAAATCTGCAATAGGTCCGGTCATAATGCTAAAGTCTGCAGAAGCAAGAATCAGGACAAAAGAGGTCCGGTGTATAATCAGAATCAAGACAAGGGTAAACAAAAGATGAATGCGGATGAAGTTAGGAATCAGATGAGCAAGATTTGGGTGAAGAAAAGTTTAGAGAATGTAGAGGTTGGATCCGCACCAGACTCTGGTGCTGATATTTCTTCCGGAAATTAAAAAGTGAGCTCTGGCTCAGGGGGAGACTCAAAGAAAATCCTGTTCCCCCAGCCAATCAAGTGGTGCCGGATGTGGCACAAGATGCGGAGTAAAGGGTTTAAATATATAAGTCTTGAGATGATCCAGATAAGATTTCAGAGGTCCGCATGGAGTTATGAAGAAGCTGTGATCGATCAAGTAAGACCTGTTCAGGGAGATGCTCCGGTATGACAAAGGATTACAAAAAGGTCCGGAGAGATCCGGAAGTGCACTATCTTATTCTGCGGATTGGACAGAGTGTTTGGGATGTTCTTGTAATATGTTACCTCGATTTATTCATGATTGAAAGATCCGGATGATATTCACAGATCAGGACTAATCTGGGATACTCCAAGCTATCCGGACAAGGCAAACCAGAATAATATAGGTGAAGCATTTATTGCAGACAGATATTAGGGTTTGCGGAGCAATATAAGGGATTTCTCAAAAGTCATTTGCTCATTCTGCACTCAAGAAGAAGCGAAAAGTGGAGCTCTGCAACAAGATTCATCAAGCACACCAAGGATCTCCTGCCGAAGTCATTGCATAAAGAAATCAATCCAACCACTCCGTGCAAACCGAAGGCGCATAAGGTATTCTCCATTTTTCATTATCTCACTGCAAATCTTTGAAGAATGGCTACTCCAAATATAGTTAAGATCTCTGATAGACCTCGCCCCACATTCAAGAAACATCCTTACAAATCATTGGAGGTAGATCCACTAGGAGCCTTCTCTAGTGTCCCTCATGGTGTATTGCATACGGAAGATATTAGGGTTTACATCCATGCGAATCTTGAAGACTTTGGAGAATCAAAACTGATGGATATCTATCACAAACAATTGATAGATGACTCCTTTGAGATCAAACCTCAGTACAAAGCCATCCGGGACAAACACTTTGCACAGTGCATTCATTTCCCCTGTTTTGAAGAAGATGAATGGGTCCGGTATGTACTAAGTAGAGTACATGACAACTTCCTATGGTTGAACCAGCCCTTCAAGATCACCAAAGATGCAATTAGGGCTGTAACCGGTCTGCACTCATCCGGTGGATTACCTGTTCTCAAGTTTGTGAAAAATCAGACAGTCAGTGATGCAACCGGATCCAAGTTTGACAAGAGAGCTATGACAGTTGATGACATCACTGAACCGGATGTCAAATTTGCAGCTATGATAATTGGTTACAAAATCTATCACTCCAGTAGGGAAAATTCAGTACCAGGAACTGCAATCTACACAGCTTATCAAATGTTAAAGGAGAATGCAGACTATGACTTGTGTGAGCTTCTTGTGAACCAACTCTTTGAAAAACTGCAGAAGATCAAGAAGGACAAGAAAAACTCCTTCAAGTATGGCAATCTGATCCTTTGTCTATTCTTTTACTACATGAATGAGCTTCCCGGATCCAGTGGATGGATATGGCAGAATGACAGACCGGTTGCCATCCAAATCAGAGACTATTTGCATGGACTTGGGGATGCAAAAGCAAGAAATACAGCTCTATGGGGATACTTCAAGAACTTCCAAAGCATGATGCATGCAAGAGAAAGAATACCCCAATCCCTTGTTGAAAAGTACAAAGACACAGTATGCTTCATGGTAGAAACAGATCAGTGTCTGATGGAGGCAGTGGAGCCAAGGACTGTCTGGATCATGCCCATGGGGTATGAAGTGGATGAACAGATAGTAGAGCTACATGTTCAACACATGCTAAGCCAGCCCAAAGATCCTAAGGCAGAAAGGTTTGGAACCTTTGAGGAACTGAGTGTAAAGATACATGTAGAACTCAGGGAACCGGAGATAAAGAGAAAGGTAAGAAAAGAAGTTGAGCATATTGCTCAAGGCCTAGGCATCTCAAAAGAGGCACTTGATGCCAGCCGGGAAAAGAGGAGGAAGGCTGAGGAAGAAGAGAAAAGTAAAGAAAGTGTTCCGGTTGAAACTCCCACCCGGACCAGATCATCAAAAAGATCTGCACCTCCCACAACCAAAAGTTCAAAACCGGAAGTCCAGGCATCCGGTAAAAGATCCAAGACAAAAGCCACAAGGGTTTATGAAAGCCAAAAGGATGAAGAGGAAACAGAGTCAGATGAGGGAGTAAAAGAAATAAAGAAGTAGAAGAAGAAAGGATCCGGTAAATCCTCCACAGGCCAAGACAAGGATGAAATGGCAGAGGTATCTGTTGAAAAGCCCACTCTGTCTCTAGAGAGTGTAATCAAGTCAGTCACGGTAGATGGAAACCTTCAACCAATGACTAAATTTTATGATGACTACAATGAGGCTGACCAAAAGATTCTGCAGGAAGCCATAGTCAAATATCTAAACATATACAATAAGGCTTTCATTGAGATCATATCTCTTATTCCTAAAAGCTTAGAAAAGGAATTAGAAATAAGAAAGAATAATGCTCATGCAAAAGATCTTGAGATCCGGGAGCAGATAGCTATTCAGCTATATCCTCAAATTGATCCCAAGACAATGAACATTATCTTCAAAGACTGCAAAGATGAGTTCAGAAGTAAAGCCAGGATGAATCAACTCATGCTTGGTGAGACTGACAAAGTGGCTCAAGAGACAGAAGAGATCCTCCGGAAGGCCTTCAAAAGGTTCAATCTTCCTGTTGTAGAGGACTTAGGTGCAGAAACAGCTGCGGATTTGGAATCATCTATTCCGGAAGAAGTGGGCCCTGAATAGACAAACATCTCTCCTTCGGTTTCCCCTACAGTCTCCGGATCCAAAGAAGAAGAGAAATTACTGGAGAAGGAAGCAGGGGTGAAAGATAAAGAGGTTGACAGTTCCAAGACTGCAGAAGAAAAGAAACATCTGTCTCCGGTAAGAGACACTGCACAAACTGTTCAACAATTTTTGAGCAAAGCCACTGTAGAAATTGATGAACCGGACCTGCTAAAAGGACCATTAGATTTTGACTCTTTGTCACCGGTGCAAACAATGAAAATAGCCTCATTTGCAAATGAGAAAGTCAAAGAGAAGCTACTGAAATCTCACATGGAAGACTGTGAGCTTATGGAGGTAGCATCTGGAGTGCTAGAAAAGATCATGCCATCCTTTCAAAAGGATCCCACAGCCTCCTCTTCCGGTAATCTCAAAACCTTAGTCAGCAGTGTTAGTACACATTTTGAATCTCTAGAAAAATCTGCTGAAGAAAAGGTCCGGAAGGAATTTTTGGATAAAAGATTTTTAGAAGTATTAGAATTAATCTCTAAAGATAGGAAGATTGTGAGTATTGGAATAAAGAGCTTAGAGAATGCTCTTAAGGATGGCGGTGACATTTACAAATTTTGTATATCCTGGTCAAAGGCAACAGCAGAAATTGATAAGAAAATAAAAGAGGAACAGGACAAGCTACAAAGCTTATCTCAAAGTTTTGATCCTCTCTCTTCCTCCATAATAAATCAAGAATGTCAGACTATTGCAGTCTTGAATGAAATAAAGAATCTTGAGAAGGAAAGGAAGAATATCACTAACCGGATGGGAGAACTTAGAAGGATTATAATCCCTAAGTTGGAAACTATGCATGAGGCCATCAGTGATGCTCAGACCACCGCCCAAACAAATGATCCGACAGATCTCAAGCGGGCAGAAGCTTTTGCATTTTTGTTGAGTGGTCACATTTCAATTTTGGATAGAATGAAGCAAAGTTGGGCTACAGAAATGATCCAATTGCAGACATCCTTTGCAGACATTCTTCAGTATATGTGAGTATGTAAATATGCGGCTATGTATAGAAATTTTTTGAAAATTTTGGTGTGCGGACCCTACCCTTTGCCATTGATGTCAAAGGGGGAGTGAGGAGCAGTGAAAAATGAGGAATCCAATTAAGGGGGAGTTCCGGAAATTGTATATAAAGACAGAGCATCAGCAAAGGGGGAGCATAGTGTAAACACTTAGTCATTTTTCACTAAGTGTTGCCATCAATGCCAAAGGGGGAGATTGTTGGCAAGAGACACTATATGGATTCATGGTTGTTGTCATTGATGGCAACAAAGGTCATCCCACATATCCGCAAGTCATGGGGTGTCTCTACCGGAAGTCAGAATAAAGATTGTTGTGGTCCGGTGAACAAGAACAGAGCATGTGGCAAGGTCTGACAGATTGATCCGGATCTCTCAGAGGAAGTGTCTTGGTGCAGTGCGGATTTGGGGAAGTCAAGAGGACTACCTTGAGTGGTATATTCCAAGGATTTAGCCTCCGGTGATGGACAAGGAAAAAGATATGAATAGTTGAGTACCGGATTCCTGAGAGACAGTGAAAACAGAGGAAGAACTGACTGACAGAGTATCAGACTTCTTTCCAGATGTATTACTGTTGATGATAAAGGTTGTGAAGGCATGAATCATGTTTGGCCGACATGATTAATGATATCTACAAGTATATGCTTGATCCACATTGCTTGGTGAGCAAGGATTCAGCCGACAGAACAAAGTTTGTAAGAAACTAGACTGTTCCGGATGCCGACTAGAAAGGTGATGAAATTACTTGTGCGGATATATATAGAGGATGGATTTAGTTGTGAAGTGTGTGAGTGAATTAATATATATGCGAATAAGTCCAGAACAGAGCAGAAGTAGCAAGAAAGATCCGGTATGTGAAAGGATAGCAGAATAAAGAACAGAGGAAAGATGAAGTGCAGCAGATCAGTGTACTGAGCCTAACCGGAACTGAACTCCAGCATATGCAGATGCTTCCAATCAGTTCAAGACTGTGATTCTTATCACTTTGTAGACAGTGTGTCATCTTGTAGGCAGTGGGCCTCTTGTGAGCAGTGTGCTCGGGCAGTGAGCCCTAATTGGCAAGTGCCATTTTGTAATTTCCTATTCTTCTAACAGAGAATAATTTTTGGGTTAATCACCCCGTGGTTTTCTCCCTTAACAGGGTTTCCACGTCAAAAATACTGTGTCATGTGTTTCTTATTTCATAGTAATGTTTTTGTGTTTGATTCAATGCTGCATTAATTAATAAGAAAGTTCAGAAAGAGAAATAATTAGGATAACTGATTCACCCCCCCTCTCAGTTATCAACATCCAGTCCTAATCCAACAGGTGTTGACTCTCCTAGTTTCTGTGTGGATTCCGGTTCTTCTTCTTCAGTCCTGGTTTCAACCATAGGGTTGTTTATGTTTGGTTCAATTGGAATGGCCACTAGGTTGAATGGAGCATAAGACTTTGTTAAGTTGGGATCGAAGGGAAATTCTCTCGTTGCCCCCTTTCCTATACATTTTGAGGTCTTGTGTATGTTTGCAATTTGTTTTGATGTCTCTCCTTTTTGAAAATTGTTGATTTTTGGGTTACTAGTGGTTTCCATGGACTTCCCCTTCCTTTTGACTTGTTCAACTCTATAAAGGATAAAAGGATCAGGATCTCGTTTGATGACGTGGGTCTATCCCATGCACGAGAAGTGTAGTTCTTGAAATAATGTAGAGGAAATGGCCCTCATCCTATGGATCTAAGGCCTTCCTAGGATCATGTTGTAAGTGCTTTCTTCATTGATGACATAAAATTCAGTTGGGAGGGTTTTAGGACCCAATGTGATTTGAAGATTGACCTTACCCATGGTTTGAGTGTTTGGGTTATCATGAATTCTAAGGATGAAAGTTTGTTTTGTGATTTGTGTTTCATCGTAACCCATTCTTTGAATAAGCAAAAAGGAGACTATGTTGATTGCAGACCCATCATCGATCATTACACATTTAATGGAATAGTCTTGGATTTGGACTATTAGATGGAGGGGGACGTCACCTTATTTGGATATGTCATTATCTGAGGATAACTTTTCAAAATCAAATGTCGAAACAGAACACTTTTCACTTGGAGTGTTTTGAATAAGATGGCCTAGATCTAAGGCTTGAGGAGAGCATTCTTGTGTTTAGGAGAACTCTTGACAAGCTCTAGCATGTGAGAAAAATGTGAATTGTTTGTGTCATTTGGTTGTTCTGGTTCTTGGGTGACACAAATTTCTTAATCTTTATCCAATTCCACAAGGCCTAAGGTGTTTTGATCAAAGGTATTGGGACTAAGTTCTTCATCTTGTGACAATGTGTCCATGAATGCTTTTTGTTGACATTTTGGGAGGTTTGATATGAAGCAATGGTACCCCCGACATGACTTGATCTCATGCCCCCTTCTTTTGTGAAATGAGCAATATTTATGATGATTGTTGTATGACTTCTTGTTGATTCTCAAGGGATAGTTGTTGGCATTTTCATTCCCCAAATTTGTATGACTATCGTAGTCACAATTATTGTTGTTTCTAGATGGTTAAGTGTTTGTTGATCCATCTATGTCTTGATCGTTTGTCCACGATTTGTTATTTGTATCATGGTTTATCAACCTTCCATTGGCATCATATTCCCTTCTTTTGCTATCAATAACGACCTTGTCAATTCTAAGGGCACCTTCGAGTGCTTCTTCATATGATTTGTAAGGGAGTTTTTGGACTTGTTCTCGTATGTCACTGTTGAGAGCATGTAAGAAGAGATCACAAAGTTCTCTATGATCCATGTTTGGTGCACTTGTTGAAGAATAGAGAACTTTCCTCCATCGTGTGATAAAATGTGTTACTAACTTGTTGTCTTCGTGTTCAAGATTGTTAAAAATTCTCATATTCTTGTTTTGATTAGTTTGTTTATGTCAAAGACAACCACAAATTTATCAATGAGTTGCCTACAAGAGTGGATCGATGCTTCTGGAAGTTGATAGTACCAATCTAGAGTGATACCTTCTAAAGTCTTTGGAAAAATCTTTTCTACCACCCCATCCCAAGGAAGGAGTTCTCGCACTACCATGATGTAAGCCTTGATATGAGAGTTGGGATCACCCTCTCTAAATTTTGGAAGCTCAGGGAGAGGCCATGGTAGTATGACCTGACGAATGTTGTAGTCAAGAGGCTCTTTTAAATAATCGAGGTATGTTCCCAAGAGGGGGTTATGTGTAGAGGGTCTTGTTCCTCTAAACATTAACCCTTCAAGTGGAGCTTTTTGCATTTGTTGACAGGGTGTGCTAGATTGTTAATATCCTAAAAAAATTGGATGACTAGATGGTGTCATGTTTACGTTTTGAAGATTGGGTAGGATTGTTTTTGGTTGATCTTGCATCATAGGGATCCCACCTATTTGATTGAGACTTGTCGTGTTGGATTGTGAGGGCAAAGGAGGCCTGAATGCTTTGTTATGTGTGTCATAAGAATGGGAGTTTAAATGAGGGGTATTTTGTGTTGCTCCATGGTTTGATTCAATTTTATCAATACAACGATTTCCCTGTGCCCTATGTTTTTCTTGAATTTTGCTTTGACAACCATTTCTAGCTTCAAAGGTCCTAATTTGTTGGACCAATTTTTCTGTAAGGCTTATGAGTGAGACTTCTTCCGTTCTTTGAGTTTTACAACCTTGAGATGGATTGCTTTGTGTTGGGGTTTGATTGACCCTACTTGTTCCTTTTGATGACACTTCACATGTCATGGACTTTTTATCTTGCTGTATTACATGAGGAGGTTTTTGTGCCCCCAGGCTTCTTGTAAGCTTTTCTTTTGATAGCTCACCTCATTGTCTATTTGGGTAGCTATGTTTTTTTGGCCTGTTATGAGTTGGTCATGTCAATATATTTTGCATTCTTGGGAAGTTTTGATTTGCTCAAGTTGAATGACCATGTCTTCGTATGTGGGGTTGTTAAAAACCAAGAAGTTGTGGGGTGTGTGTTGGATGTCCCCTGAATTTGAATCCATCCCAAATTGATTTAATGATGCAAAAAAAATTGTGAAGAGGCTCTCTCAAAAGGTTTTGTTGTTCATGTCGGGTTCACCAAAATATGTGGTGAAGCTGATGGCATATGCGATAATGGTGATGAATGAATCTCTGAAGTTGGAATGCAAAACTACTTGTCCTAGAAGGATTTGTAATTCACGTCGTGTTCACCAAAATATGTATGCTCAAAACTGTGATTCCGGTTGCCTGGGGTTGTCGGGTCAGATTTCGATACGCACACGGACCCTTCCCTCCTTGCCACAGGATGATCCACCACATCACTCTCGCTCTTGTGGAAGTAGCCAGTCGAGAGGAGGTGAGACATGGCGGGGGTCTGACATGTTGGAGAGCTGGACTTCGCAGAGAGGGGTCGGCAAGTTCTATGGCCTTTGTTTTTGTGTGCTAAGTTGAATGTTTTGTTTGATTGTAGTTGTTGTTGAGATAACCCTATGACCTGAAGGGTCACTAGTTTCTCTTCTTCTGTTGGGGTTTCTTCTATTCCACCTTTGTGTGGGTAAGCAGTTTCGTTCGTTTATGTCCTCTTGTCT
Source organism: Cunninghamia lanceolata (assembly GCA_027924645.1). Classification (NCBI taxonomy): domain Eukaryota; kingdom Viridiplantae; phylum Streptophyta; class Pinopsida; order Cupressales; family Cupressaceae; genus Cunninghamia; species Cunninghamia lanceolata. The sequence goes on along the minus strand of BSBN01001807.1, from coordinate 15,941,778 downwards.
CTCAATGTGTTGAATGAGTTCTCATTGTATTTGCAATTGCCTATGTTCATCTATCAATAAGAGGACAAATGGGTCTTGTTGTGGTAGAGTAAATGTCTCTTGTTGTTGTCATGGATTGATTTCCTCAATCTAGTCATGGACAACCCTCACCCACTCTCCTCTCACTCCTAGGCACATTCATGAGCTGAGATCAAGGTAAATGTATGATGACCACCCTTAACTAGACTTAGGGTTTTGACCTAGGGTTTAGTTGACCTAGGGTTTGGCTATGTTTTGACTTGTTTCTACCTTGTGATGTGATCAATGGTTTGGTTGAATCATTTAATGTGATTTACCTCGTGATGGTATCGAGGGTTTGCAATTTTGTCTACCTTTAGGGTTTCTATATGCATGCAAAGCTAAATGATATGCAAACATTTTTTTGTGCTTTTTTAGTAATTTGGAAATGAAAAGTGCTTTTTAATCTATGAAAGGGAAATATGAATTCAAGCTAATATGATTTTTCCTAATGCAAGTTTAATCTATATTTTTGGGTTTTCAATTTTTTTGAAGTAATCTAATCTAAAAAAGGAAATTGCTTCTTCAAATAATCTAGATCTAAGAATATGAAAACAATTATTCTAACATGCAAGATCTAACTATTAAGGAAAAAGCAAAGATTTATCGTTTCTAAGAGAAAATTTGGTTTTCTAATTACTATGAATTGAATAAAGTAATGAAGGAACCTAAAATAAATGAAGATTTGTGTGACTCTACTACACTCAGAAATCCTTGATATTGGCAACCTTGAGTCCTTTTGAAGCAGCGGGAAGACCTCTTGATGACAAAATGACACAAAGAAGAAAAAAGAAGCTTGTTGAAGCTTGAAAGAGCTCAGTGAGAGCTTTGGTTGAGCACAATGGCATTGAATGAAGTAGCGTAATGATGCTTGGCTGAACAATGAATAAAGAAAAAGGCATCTTCATCCTGTAAGAGAATTTGAATGCTAAGTTGGAGAGCAAAAACTGGCAAGAGCTATGTGCACAATGAATTTGCCTCCATGGAAGAGCTTTGAAGCTATGCAACAATGAAAGATTTTAAGCTTTGGAAAAACTAAAGAAATAAAAGAAGGAGGAGGCTCAAAGGCCTGTGAAGAAGCTTGAAAAATCTTGTGAAGATGAGAAGAGTATTCTCCAACTTGCTCAACTTGGAAAATAATGAAGAGGTGAGGGGTATTTATAGGTTTGAAGAAGGGATGAGAGGTGAAATTGATTGAGAAGTTAACTCAATTGATTAAAGACTTAACAAGGATTGATTGGGGGGTGAACTGGATTGATTACCCAGTGAACTCAATTGATTAGAGAGTGATGAATCAATAATAACTTATCATTGAAGAGGAATTGAAGATGAGAGGATGCATGAGATTGATTGAGCTATTAATTTTAGATCAAATGGAGTTAATTATGCATATGTGGGTGCATGAAATAGTCAACTCCATATTAGGCATCAAAAATCATGCAAACTAAAAGAAAATGGGTGAAAACGGAGCTAAAACGAGTGAGAAACTCGAGTTTTTCCAAGGCTGAAAATGCGACAGGGTCGCCCCTTTTTCCAGTAGGGTCGCCCAGGGGAGATCCATGTTGGACAAGGTTTTATGAGGAATTGCAAGGTGGGGAATGACAGAAGGGGGGAAAAGGAGGGGTTCTGTCTCTAGAAGTAGGTCAGTCATGTGCAAGAATCTAAATCTCCACTTGCACCTGCAAGATCTCCCAGGGGAGATATGGAAATAATAGGGGGAGATTCAGATTGGTTAAGTGGAACTAAAACTTGAAAGTGGGAGATGGATAGGGGGACCTCTAGAAGGATTCTAGGGGGTGCAAAGGATGAAAAACAAAGGGGAAAGGTGAAAACTCACCTATAAGACACTTACAAGGCTTAGGAGCAAGGTCAAAAGCTTAGAAAATGTAAATAGACAAGTGTCGCAAAAAGTGTCGCAAACGGGGAGAGAAAGAAATCGACAAAGAGGAAACAACACAAGACAAGAAAGAGGACATGTCATCAACAGGTTTGCTTCTTAAAGGACATTATTTCATGCTTACATGTATCTGACAAAGATTAAAATCATCATAGGGATCCTCGTGGAGGCTGTGCGTGATTTTTGTGCTTACAGGTCCAAAGTTAAGGGTTTGAGGATTTGCATATCGAAGGTTACTTGAGATGGAGAAGGGACCAGAGAATCAGGTTCTAATATGTAAGGATTCAAGGAGAAGCAAAGGTAAGCCAGTATTATAAATCCTAATGAGTCTAAGAGGAGATGGTATGATAGGGGTGAGAGTTGGGAAAACAGGATACCAAATATTACGAAAGGAAGTGCAAAGAGGGAAGGAAAAGTCCATGGGCATGGGAGATTGAATTAGTGGGATAATAGGGATCAATACTTTGGAATAACTAATGTAAAAGATATGATAGAAAGAATAACTCTGAAGGTCCAGTAAAGATAAGGGAGTGACAATGTAGGGATCAGAGTTTTAGGATACTGAGTGCAATTGGGGAATGGGGATGAAAAAATATAAAAACCTATGAGTGGCAAGGGAGCTGTTGCAAATATGTGCCTAAGTAGTGTTGTCATTGATGTCAACATATTCTTGTTGTCATTGGTGTCAACTGTGCCTTATTTTGTTGCCTGTTCAGGAGACTAGAATATTGAGGATATTGAGAAAATTAATGAAGACTCAATGTTTGCAGACCATATGGCTGTGTAGAGGATTGTTAGAGGTTGTTCCAGTTAAGAATTGAGAAGTCCGCATGAAGATTTGAAGAAGTTATGGCCATTTGAGTAGAACCAAATTTTGCAGTATTCAGAAGAGACAGAGTGACAGTAAGTTGGTCTAGATTGCTCCGTAGTGATATATTATGATCTACGGATCTGAAGGCATGTTTGGGAAGTCAGTGTGTATCATCAACTCCAGTAGTTCGTGGTTTGGAGGTCTGCAAGCTATCCTTCTAGTTTGACAGTCATGACAGACAATGTTCTTGAGGTTCTGGAGGAAGATACAAATGATTCTGGCAATTTGGTTTAGAGTGGATGTTATTGGTGAATTATTACCTCAGAGAGAAGTTAGGGGTTATTACCCCTCCTGATCAGAACTAAGATGCACTCATGTGCATCAGTCTAATGGAATTCTCAGTCATATCTTCAGATCTAGATTGATGTTAAGAAGATACTACTCTAAGGAGTAGTCAGTATGCAAATGTTGGAGATCAGTCTGAAATAAAAAGGGGGAGTAAAGATTACAAATATGTGCCCTTTGCCATTGATATAAAATGGGGAGAGAAGACATGTGAAAAACTAATTGCTGATGACAAGGGGAGCAATGAAGGGAGTGGTTGTAGAAGTCAGGGGGAGAAGTTCTTGTTGTGATGGTTGAATCAATTTTTCACATCATATGTTGCCATCAATGACAAAGGGGGAGATTGTTGCAAATATGTGCCTAAGCGGTGTTGTAATTGATGTCAACATATTCTTGTTGTCATCAGTGTCAATTGTGCCTTATTTTGTTGCCTATTCAAGAGACTGGAATGTTGAGGATATTGAGAAAATTAGTGAAGACTCAATGTTTGCGGGCCATATGGCTATGTAGAGGATTGTTAGAGGTTGTTCCATTTAAGAATTGAGAAGTCTGCATGTAGATTTGAAGAAGTTATGGCCATCTTAGTAGAACCAGATTTTGTAGTATTTAGAAGAGACATAGTGACAGTAAGTTGGTCTGGATTGCTCCGTAGTGAAATATTATGATCTATGGATTTGAAGGCATGTTTGGGAAGTCAGTGTGTATCATCAACTCTAGTAGTTCATGGTTTGGAGGTCGACAAGCTATCCTTCTAGTTTGACAGTCATGACAGACAATGTTCTTGAGGTTCTGGAGGAAGATACAAATGATTCTGGCAATTTGGTTTAGAGTGGATGTTATTGGTGAATTCAATGTGCTTGTGGAGGTCTCTGGATCGTGTGGCTACTGTGTTGGAGGTCCGCATTGAAGTTTGAGCTTGTTGTTGAATATTTCCACTTTGAAGTTAATGTTCTTCCCAGTCTTGGCTGACTGGATGTTCCTAGTGTGTTACGGATGATCTAAAGAGCATTTTATGAAGTGTGGCATGTTAGTAGAGGAAGATTCAAGTCTTAGATATGTTTGGCCGATAGTGTAAAGATCTGGGTTAAGCTTAGCCAACCTTGTTGATCATTCAAAGGTTGATGAAGTGTATAAATACTTGTTGAAGAGTTGTTAAAAATCATCCTTGTACACAATGAATTAAATATGAAGAATGGATCTAAAGCAGAGCAAAGAAGAGGAGCGAAAGGAGTATAGAATGGAGAGTCAGTAAAGAAGAATTTGAAGATAGAAGCAGAAGTTTTTGTGAGCCTTCAAAGGGACTGAATCAGGCATGAATGTAGATGCTATTTATCAATTCATTATCTCTATGTAAATCATAATTTCTTAGTGAGCCTCCTTTGAGCAGTAAGCTCTGGACAGTGCATCCAAAGGCATGTCCCTTCTATTTTCTTAAGTACTTTTAACAGGGTACACATTTTTGTGGGTTTATCCCCACCGTGGTTTTTCCCTTAACCAAGTTTTCCACGTCAAAAATTCTAGTGTTGTGTGTTCATGTTGTTTCTGTTCATGTGTTGATTCATGCTTAAATGTTCACATCATAAATTTGTTTGTAAATTAAAAAAGAAGATTAAAAGTGGAGAAAAGGTTAAAATTTAGGGACAACTGATTCACCCCCCCTCTTAGTTGTCCGGACTAATTCCAACAATTGGTATCAGAGCCAAGTTCCTCTAAAAGAAGCTTGATCGCTTGAGGAGATCCAAGATGTCATCTTCCAAGAAGGAAAGTCTAAGATTTGATGGAATAAATTACTCCCTCTGGAAGTTCGCATGCAGTGTCATTTGGAATGTATTGGTAATGAATTTTGGATGATAATAAAGAATGAGTATAAGATTCTAAAGACTGGCCCTACTACTCTAGACGAACTCAGGGAAGCGGAATGGAATATTCGAGATAAAGAAGCTTTATTGAGTTCCCTGTCTGACACAGAATTGGCAAATGTCCTGGATTTGAAAACTGCCCATGAAATCTAGAAAAAGCTGGAAAATCTATATGAAGGTGACAAATATGTTAAATGTGCCAAGCTACAAAGCCTGAAGGGTAAATATGAAAGATTGGTAGTGAGGGAAGATGAAAACATTGCTTCCTACATGCAGAAAGTAAATGAACTTGTGACCAGTATCAGAAATGTAGGTGGAGTATTGGAAGAATTAGAAATTGTTGTCAAAGTGCTTAGATCCTTACCTGCAACATACAAGCATAAAGCTGCATCCATTAAATAAATTAGAATAGTAACAATTGTCACAAGAGATCAATTAGTTGGTAAGCTCTCAACATTTGAAATGAGTGAGTTTGGTGATTCTCTCTGTAAGTCTGAATCTGCATTTAAGGCTAGTGTGTATGGAAAGCAAAGATATGATCCAAGTGAAAGTTATTTAAGAAGATCAAACAAATTTGTGAAGACAAGGAAGGATCTTGAAGATGATGAAATTGAGATTGAAGATCTTGGAGCTCTTATTGCCAAAAGATTGCCAAGAGGATTCGGTAAGTATGAAGGAAAGTTGCCACTCAAATGTTTTGCTTGTAATAAGATTGGTCATTTTGCCTCAAGATGTTCAGAGAGGTTTTCAAAACCAAACCCCAACAGATATAAAGGTTAGAAAAAATGTTACTATGTCCAAGAAGCCGGAGAAGAAGGAGTCACAGATGATGAATCTAGTCATGGAGGATCCACTGAAAGTGATTGGATGTTCATTGCTATCAAGGGAGAAGATCTAATGTCTACTAAATCTACTAGCTGTGCAAATGTGGAAAGTGCCTTGGCTGCTCAGGTTGTTGAAAAGGATGAACAGGTGATTGATAGTGGATGTTCTCATCATATGACTGGTGACAAGAGTAAGTTTGTGAGTTTTGAAAAATATGAAGGTGGGCTTGTGAAATTTGGAGACAACTCAGCTGGTAGAATCCATGGCAAAGGATCCATATCTTTTGATGGTGAGAATTGCACCAATGATGTTCTGTATGTGGAAGGACTGAAACATAATCTTCTCAGTGTTGGACAGTTGGTTGACAAGGGTTATGATCTTTGATTCAAGGATGGAAAATGTAGAATCTTAGAGAGCTTCAGAACTAAAATTGCATCTGGTACTCAAACTAGAGGTAACATCTTTTATTTAAGTAGTTTTGGCAAAAGTTGTTTGATTGCTCAGACAGATCAAAGTTGGCTATGGCATAGGAGGATGTGTTATGTGAATTTTGATAATATTGTCAAAATAAGTTCCACTCAAGCTATAAGAGATCTTCCAAGACTTGTGAAACCTGATAGAATATGTAGATAATGTCAATTGGGTAAATAGAACAAAATTTCATTCAAAAATAAGGAACAAGCTTCAAGTGGACAATTGGAACTGGTACATACTAATCTCTGTGGTCCTGCTAAAATTAGGAGTGTGCAAGGAGATAGATATTTCATGTTGCTGATTGATGGTTACTCCAGGATGATGTGGGTAACCTTCCTACAACAAAAATTAGAAGCTCTTAACAAGTTTAAGGTGTTCAAGGTGATGGTTGAAAATGAGATTGGTGAGAAATTAAAGTGTCTAAGATCCGATAGAGGTGGATAATTTACTTTCAGAGAGTTTGATGCTTTCTGTGAAAAGCATGGAAAAAAAAGACAGTTATCTGCTCCTAGGACTCCTCAGCAAAATGGAGTTCTGGAAAGAAAGAACCAGACAATTCAAGAAGCTGCCAAGACCATGATGATGGAAATAAATGTTCCTCAAGTTTATTGGAGAGAAGTTGTAAGTACTATTGTCTACACTCTAAACCAAGTGCAAATCAAAGGAAATTCTGGTAAGACCCCTTATGAACTATGGTTTGGTCATCCTCCTACCGTGAGATATTTCAGAGTTTTTGGTAGTAAATGCTATATCAAAAGAGATGAGGATTTAGGCAAGTTTGATGCAAGAAGTGATGAAGGAATATTTTTGTGATACTCTACTCAAAGTAAGGATTATCGGTGCTTCAACAAGAGGTTGAAAAATATTGTTGAAAGTGCTAATGTTAGAGTTGATTAGAGCAAAGAAGGACATTCTAGGCATTGCAGATATGATTCAGATGATCAAGATGAAAGTCAAAGTCAAGAAAGGCAAGTCCAAACTTAGATTCAGATCCAGATTGATTCGGTAACTCCAGTAACTCAAGAGGTGAGTGTAGATGATGAGGAACAAGCTCAAGAAACAGAAACTCTAGCAATTCCCAAAACCCCCAGGTATGTAAGAATGAATCATCCTGAAGATCAAATCATAGGAGATAGAAATAAAGGTGTTTGAACTATAAGAAGAGTTGCTAAAGATCAAGAAGAGATTTGTTTGATTTCAAAGATTGAACCTAAATCAGTAAGTGAAGCCTGCAATGATAAAAACTGGGTAAAATCAATGGAAGAAGAATTGATACAAATTGAAAAAAACCACACTTGGGATCTTGTTCCTAGACCTAAGGACAAAAATGTGATTGGAACCAAATGGGTCTTCCGGAATAAACTAAATGAAGATGGTGAAGTTGTAAGAAACAAAGCAAGGTTAGTATGCAAAGGCTATTCTCAAGTGGAAGGAATTGACTTTGAAGAAACTTTTTCTCCTGTGGCAAGGATAGAGGCAGTTAGATTGTTTCTTGCATTTGCTGCTTTCAAAGATTTTAAAGTGTATTAGATGGATGTCAAATCAACATTCCTAAATGGATATTTGGAGGAAGAAGTCTACATTGAGAAATCAGAAGGATTTCAGTTGTCTGATTAGGGAGATATGGTTTGTAGACTGACAAAATCCTTGTATGGACTAAAGCAAGCTCCATGAGCTTGGTATGAAAGATTGGATAAATATTTGCTTAAGATAGGTTTTAGCAAAGGTACTGCTGAGAGTAATCTTTACTTCAAGATTAATCATGAGGACATCTTGACTGTTGAGGTCTTTGTTGATGATATCATTTTTGGTGGAAATGAATGTATGTGCAAAGCATTTGCCGATCAGATGAAAAGTGAATTTGAGATGTCAATATTTAGAGAGATGAATTTCTTTTTAGGTCTACAAATTGTTCAGTCAAATAAAGGTATCTTCATATCTCAGTCCAAGTATGTGAAAGAATTATTGAAGAAGTTTGGAGTGGAAGACTCAAAGCCAATAGGTACACCTATGGTAACCGGATGCAAGTTAAGTAAAGATGATGACTCCCCCAAGGCAAATTAGAAAAGGTATAGATCAATGATTGGAGGATTGCTCTATCTGACTTAGACCAGACCTGACATCATGAATGTCGTTGGACTTGTTGCTAGATTTCAAGATGATCCAAAAGAATCCCATGTTATGGCAGTCAAAAGAATTTTTAGATATCTCAAGGGGACAATTGATTATGGATTGTGGTATCCAAAGGACAATGACTTCACTCTTCATGCATATACAAATGTTGATTGGGTAGGAGATGTGGATGACAGAAAAAGTACTAGTGGTGGTGCATTTTTTTTGGGAAGAAGATTGGTCTCTTAGATGAGCAAAAAATAAGAGGCAATATCTCTATCTACTGCAGAAGCAGAATATATAGCAGCAACAAATAATTGTACTAAGGTTCTGTGGATGAAGCAAATGTTGAAGGACATCAGAATTATGTTTGAGGAGCTATGCACAATCTTTTGTGATAATTCTACTGCAATAAGCATCTCAAAGAATCTGGTGTTGCATTCAAAGACAAAGCATATATCTATCAAGTTTTATTTCTTGAGAGACAAGGTAAATGAGAATGAAGTCAAGTTGGAGTTTCTGTCTTCCAAAGATTAGATTATGGATATCTTCACTAAGCCTCTTCCCAAGGATACTTTTGAGTAACTAAGAGAGAAGTTAGGGGTTATTACCCCTCCTAATCAGAACTAAGATGCAATCATGTGCATCAGTCCGGTGGAATTCTTAGTCATATCTTGAGATCTAGATTGATGTTAAGTAGATGCTACTCTAAGGAGTAGTCAGTATGCAAATGTTGGAGATCAGTCTGAAATAAAAAGGGGGAGTAAAGATTACAAATATGTGCCCTTTGCCATTGATGTCAAAGGGGGAGAGAAGACGTGAAAAACTAATTGTTGATGATAAGGGGAGCAATGAGGGAAGTGGGTGCAGAAGTTAGGGGGAGAAGTTATTGTCGTGATGGTTGAATCAGTTTTCACATCATATGTTGCCATCAACGACAAAGAGGGAGATTGTTGCAAATATGTGCCTAAGCGGTGTTGTCATTGATGTTAACATATTCTTGTTGTCATTAGTGTTAACTGTGCCTTATTTTGTTGCCTATTCAGGAGACTGGAATGTTGAGGATATTGAGAAAATTAATGAAGACTTAATGTTCGCGGACCTTATGGCTATGTAGAGGATTGTCAAAGGTTGGTCCAGTTAAGATTTGAGAAGTCTGCATGAAGATTTGAAGAAGTTATGGCCATTTGAGTAGAACCTGATTTTGTAGTATTTAGAATAGACAGAGTGATAGTAAGTTGGTCTGGATTGCTCTGCAGTGAAATATTATGATCTGCGGATCTAGAGGCATGTTTGGGAAGTCAGTGTGTATCATCAACTCCATTAGTTTGTGGTTTAGAGTTCCGGAAGCTATCCTTCTAGTTTGACAGTCATGGCAGACAGTGTTCTTGATATTCTGGAGGAAGATACAAATGAATCTAGTAATTTGGTTTAGAGTGGATGTTATTGGTGAATTCAATGTACTTGTAGAGGTCTCTGGATCATGTGGCTACTATGTTGGAGGTATGCATTGAAGTTTGAGCTTGTTGTTAAAGATTTCCTCTTTAAAGTTGATGTTCTTCCCAGTCTTGGCCAACCGGATGTTCCTAGCATATTGCAGATGATCTAAAGAGCATTTTGTGAAGAGTGGCATGTTAGTAGAGGAAGATTCAAGTCTCAGATATGTTTGGCTGATAGTGTAAAGATTCGCGTTAAGCTTAGCCAACCTTGTTGATCATTCCAAGGTTGATGAAGTGTATAAATACTTGTTGAAGAGTTGTTAAAAATCATCCTTGTACACAATGAATTAAATCCGAAGAAAGGATCTAAAGTAGAGCAGAGAAGAAGAGGAGCGAAAGGAGTATAGAGTGGAGAGTCGGTAAAGAAGAATTTGAAGATAGAAGCAAAAGTTTTTGTGAGCCTTCAAAGGGACTGAATCAGGCATGAATGTAGATGCTATTTATCAGTTCATTATCTCTATGTAAATCATAATTTCTTAGTGAGCCTCCTTTGAGCAGTAAGCTCTGGACAATGCGTCCCTTGGCATGTCCCTTCTATTTTCTTAAGTACTTTTAATAGGGTACACATTTTTGTGGGTTTACCCCCACTGTGGTTTTTCCCTTAACCAAGTTTTCCACGTCAAAATTCTAGTGTTGTGTATTCATGTTGTTTCTGTTCATGTGTTGATTCATGCTTAAATGTTCACATCATAAATTTGTTTGTAAATAAAGAAAGAAGATTAAAAGTGCAGAAAAGGTTAAAATTTAGGGACAACTGATTCACCCCCCCTCTTAGTTGTCCGGACTAATTCCAACAATTAGTATCAGATCCAAGTTCCTCTAAAAGAAGCTTGATCGCTTGAGATCCAAGATGTCGTCTTACAAGAAGGAAAGTTTGAGATTTGATGGAACAAATTACTCCCTATGGAAGTTTGCATCCAGTGTCATTTGGAATGTATTGGTAATGAATTTTGGATGATAATAAAGAATGAGTATAAGATTACAAAGAATGGCCCTACTACTCTAGACGAACTCAAGGAAGCCGAATGCAATATTTGAGCCAAAGAAGCTTTATTGAGTGCCCTGTCTGATAGAGAATTGGCAAATGTCTTAGATTTGAAAATTGCCCATGAAATCTGGAAAAAGCCAGAAAATCTGTATAAAGGTGACAAATATGTTAAATGTGCCAAGCTACAAAGCTTGAAGGGTAAATATGAAAGATTAGTAATGAGGGAAGATGAAAACATTACTTCTTACATGTAGAAAGTAAATGAACTTGTGATCGGTATCAGAAATGTAGGTGGAGTATTAGAAGAATCAGAAATTGTTGCCAAAGTGATCAGATCCTTACCTGCAACATACAAGCATAAAGTTGCAACCATTGAAGAAATTAGAATAGTAACAACTGTCACAAGAGATCAGTTAGTTGGTAAGCTCTTAGCATTTGAAATGAGCGAGTTTGGTGATTCTCTCCCTAAGTCTGAATTTGCATTTAAGGCTAGTGTGTATGGAAAGCAAATATATGATCTGGGTGAAAGTTATTTAAGAAGATCAAACAGATTTGTGAAGATAAGGAAGGATCTTGAAGATGATGAAATTGAGACTGAAGATATTGGAGCTCTTATTGCCAAAAGATTGCCAAGAGGATCCGGTAAGTATGAAGGAAAGTTGCCACTCAAATGTTTTGCTTGTAATAAGATTGGTCATTTTGCCTCAAGATGTCCAGAGAAGTTTCCAAAACCAAACCCTAACAGATATAAAGGTCAGAAAAAATGTTACTATGTCCAAGAAGCTGGAGAAGGAGTCACAGATGATGAATCTGATCATGGAGGTTCCACTGAAAGTGATTGGGTGTTCATTGCTATCAAGGAAGAAGATCTGATGTCTACTGAATTTACTAGTTGTGCAAATGTGGAAAGTGCCTTGGCTGCTCAGGTTGTTGAAAAGGATGAATGGGTGATTGATAGTGGATGTTCTCATCATATGACTGATGACAAGAGTAAGTTTGTGAGTTTTGAAAAGTATGAAGGTGGGCTTGTGAAATTTGGAGACAACTCAGCTAGTAGAATCCGTGGCAAAAGATCCATCGCTTTTGATGATAAGAATTGCACCAATGATGTTCTGTATGTGGAAGGACTGAAACATAATCTTCTCAGTGTTGGACAGTTGGTTGACAAGGGTTATGATCTTCGATTCAAGGATGGAAAATGCAAAATCTTGGAGAGCTCCGAAACTAAAATTGCATCTGGTACTCAAACTAGAGGTAACATCTTTCATTTAAGTAGTTCTGGAAAAAGTTGTTTGATTGCTCAGACAAATCAAAGTTGGTTATGGCATAGGAGGATGTGTCATGTGAATTTTGATAACATTGTCAAAATAAGTTCCACTCAGGCTGTAAGAGATCTTCCAAGACTTGTGAAACCTGATAGCATATGTAGAGAATGCCAATTGGGTAAATAGAACAAATATTCATTCAAAAGTAAGGAACAAGCTTCAAGTGGATGACCAGAACTGGTACATATTGATCTCTATGGTCTTGCTAAAATTAGGAGTGTGCAAGGAGATAGATATTTCATGTTGCTGATTGATGATTACTCCCGGATGATATGGGTAACCTTCCTAAAAGAAAAATTAGAAGCTCTTGACAAGTTTAAGGTGTTCAATGTGATGGTTGAAAATGAGATTGGTGAGAAATTAAAGTGTCTAAGATATGACAAAGGTGGAGAATTTACTTCTAGAGAGTTTGATGCTTTTTGTGAAAAGCATGGAATAAAAAGACAGTTATCTGCTCCTAGGACTCCTCAGCAAAATGGAGTTGTGGAAAGAAAGAACCAGACCATTCAAGAAGCTGCTAGGACCCTGACGATGGAAACAAATGTTCCTCAAGTTTATTGGAGAGAAGCTATAAGTACTACTGTCTACACTCTAAACCAAGTGCAGATCAAAGGAAATTCTAGTAAGACCCCTTATGAACTATGGTTTGGTCATCCTCCTACCGTGAGATATTTCAGAGTTTTTGGTAGTAAATGCTATATCAAAAGAGATGAGGATTTAGACAAGTTTGATGCAAGAAGTGATGAAGGAATATTTTTGTGATACTCTACTCAAAGTAAGGCTTATCGGTGCTTCAACAAGAGGTTGAAAAAATTTGTTGAAAGTGCTAATGTTAGAGTTGATTAGAGCAAAGAAGGACATTCCAGGCATTGCGGATATGATTTAGATGATCAAGATGAAAGTCAAAGTCAAGAAAGGTAATTCCAAACTCAGACTCAGATCCAGATTGATTTGGTAACTCTAGTAACTCAAGAGGTGAGTGCAGATGATGAGGAACAAGCTCAAGAAACAGAAGCTCTAGCAATTCCCAAAACCCCCAGGTAAGAATGAATCATCCTGAAGATCAAATCATAGGAGATAGAAATAAAGGTGTTCGAACAAGGAAAAGATTTGTTGAAGATCAAGAAGAGATTTGTTTGATTTCAAAGATTGAACCTAAATCAGTAATTGAAGCCTGCAATGATGAAAACTAGGTAAAAGCAATGGAAGAAGAATTGATGCAAATTGAAAAAAACCACACTTGGGATCTTGTTCCTAGACCTAAGGACAAAAATGTGATTGGAACCAAATGGGTCTTCCGGAATAAACTAAATGAAGATGGTGAAGTTGTAAGAAACAAAGCAAGGTTGGTATGCAAAGGCTATTCTCAAGTGGAAGGAATTGATTTTGAAGAAACTTTTTCTCTGGTGGTAAGGATAGAGGCAGTTAGATTGTTTCTTGCATTTGCTGCTTTCAAAGATTTTAAAGTGTATCAGATGGATGTCAAATCAACATTCCTAAATGGATATTTGGAGGAAGAAGTCTACATTGAGAAATCAGAAGGATTTCAGTTGTCTGATTAGGGAGATATGGTTTGTAGACTGACAAAAGCCTTGTATGGACTAAAGCAAGCTCCATGAGCTTGGTATGAAAGATTGGATAAATATTTGCTTAAGATAGGTTTTAGCAAAGGTACTACTGATGGTAATCTTTACTTCAAGATTAATCATGAGGACATCTTGATTGTTGAGGTCTCTATTGATGATATCATTTTTGGTGGAAATGAATGTATGTGCAAAGCATTTGCGGATCAGATGAAAAGTGAATTTGAGATGTCAATGTTTAGAGAGATGAATTTTTTTTAGGTCTACAAATTGTTCAGTCAGATAAAGGTATCTTCATATCTCAGTCCAAGTATGTGAAAGAATTATTGAAGAAGTTTGGAATGGAAGACTCAAAGCCAGTAGGTACACCTATGGTAACTGGATGCAAGTTAAGTAAAGATGATGACTCACCCAAGGCAAATCAGAAAAGGTATAGATAAATGATTGGAGGATTGCTCTATCTGACTCAGACTAGACTTGACATCATGAATGCCATTGGACTTGTTGCTAGATTTCAAGTTGATCCAAAAGAATCCCATGTTGTGGCAGTTAAAAGAATTTTTAGATATCTCAAGGGGACAATTGATTATGGATTGTGGTATCCAAAGGACAATGACTTCACTCTTCATGCATATACAGATGCTGATTGGGTAGGAGATGTGGATGACAAAAAAAGTACTAGTGGTGGTACATTTTTCTTGGGAAGAAGATTGGTCTCTTGGATGAGAAAAAAACAAGAGGCAATATCACTGTCTACTACAGAAGCAGAATATATAGTAGCAGCAAATAATTGTACTAAGGTTCTGTGGATGAAGTAAATGCTGAAGGACATCAGAAATGTGTTTGAGGAGCCAGTCACAATCTTTTGTGATAATTCTATTGCAATAAGCATCTCAAAGAATCTGGTGTTGCATTTAAAGACAAAGCATATATCTATCAAGTATCATTTCTTGAGAGAGAAGGTAAATGAGAATGAAGTGAAGTTGGAGTTTGTGTCTTCCAAAGATCAGATTGCGGATATCTTCACTAAGCCTCTTCCCAAGAATACTTTTGATTATCTCAGAGAGAAGTTAGGGGTTATTACCCCTCTTGATCAGAACTAAGATGCACTCATGTGCATCAGTCTAATGGAATTCTCAGTCATATCTTCAGATCTAGATTGATGTTAAGAAGATACTACTCTAAGGAGTAGTCAGTATGCAAATGTTGGAGATCAGTCTGAAATAAAAAGGGGGAGTAAAGATTACAAATATGTGCCCTTTGCCATTGATATAAAATGGGGAGAGAAGACATGTGAAAAACTAATTGCTGATGACAAGGGGAGCAATGAAGGGAGTGGTTGTAGAAGTCAGGGGGAGAAGTTCTTGTTGTGATGGTTGAATCAATTTTTCACATCATATGTTGCCATCAATGACAAAGGGGGAGATTGTTGCAAATATGTGCCTAAGCGGTGTTGTAATTGATGTCAACATATTCTTGTTGTCATCAGTGTCAATTGTGCCTTATTTTGTTGCCTATTCAAGAGACTGGAATGTTGAGGATATTGAGAAAATTAGTGAAGACTCAATGTTTGCGGGCCATATGGCTATGTAGAGGATTGTTAGAGGTTGTTCCATTTAAGAATTGAGAAGTCTGCATGTAGATTTGAAGAAGTTATGGCCATCTTAGTAGAACCAGATTTTGTAGTATTTAGAAGAGACATAGTGACAGTAAGTTGGTCTGGATTGCTCCGTAGTGAAATATTATGATCTATGGATTTGAAGGCATGTTTGGGAAGTCAGTGTGTATCATCAACTCTAGTAGTTCATGGTTTGGAGGTCGACAAGCTATCCTTCTAGTTTGACAGTCATGACAGACAATGTTCTTGAGGTTCTGGAGGAAGATACAAATGATTCTAGCAATTTGGTTTAGAGTGGATGTTATTGGTGAATTCAATGTGCTTGTGGAGGTCTCTGGATCATGTGGCTACTATGTTGGAGGTCCGCATTGAAGTTTGAGCTTGTTGTTGAAGATTTCCTCTTTGAAGTTGATGTTCTTCCCAGTCTTGGCTGACCCGATGTTCCTGGTGTGTTGCAGATGATCTAAAGAGCATTTTATGAAGCGTGGCATGTTAGTAGAGGAAGATTCAAGTCTCAGATATGTTTGGACGATAGTGAAAAGATCCGCGTTAAGATTAGCCGACCTTGTTGATCATTCCAAGGTTGATAAAGTGTATAAATACTTGTTGAAGAGTTGTTAAAAATCATCCTTGTACACAATGAATTAATTTCGAAGAAAGGATCTAAAGCAGAGCAGAGAAGAAGAGGAGAAAAAGGAGTATAGAGTGGAGAGTCAGTAAAGAAGAATTTGAAGATAGAAGCAGAAGTTTTTGCGAGCCTTCAAAGGGACTGAATCAGGCATGAATGTAGATGCTATTTCTTAGTTCATTATCTCTATGTAAATCATAATTTCTTATAGGCAGTGAGCCTCCTTTGAGCAGTGAGCTCTAGGTAGTACGCCTAAAGGCATGTGCCTTCTATTTTTTTAAGTACTTATAATAGGGTACACATTTTTGTGGGTTTACCCCCACCGTGGTTTTTCCCTTAACTGGGGTTTCCACGTCAAAAATTTTGGTGTTGTGTGTTCATGTTGTTTCTGCTCATGTGTTGATTCATGCTTAAATGTTCACATCATAAATTTGTTTGTAAATTAAGAAAGAAGATTAAAAGTGCAGAAAAGGTTAAAATTTAGGGACAATTAATTCACCCCCCATCTCAGTTATCCAGACTAATTCCAACATGAGCATTGATCAAGAGTTGGGGGAGAGGGATGTCATTTAAATGATTTTGAAAGAAGGATGATGGTAGGGAGAATCTTGAAGGTTCATATAGGTGAAGCTTAACAGGGGGTGAAAGAGTGGGGAAGCATAGATTAGGATGTAGGAATGTAAGGAGTTTGAAATCCCATGAACGATTTTATATAGAGGGAGGTTAAGGATTAGGGATATGGCATGCCTACTACCAAAGGAACTAAGGAAAGGGAAACTTATCAAGGAAATAGGGTTCAAAATTCTTGGATATTGGATACCCTTTAGATATGATGATAGTAATAAGTCTAGGAGTTCACAATATAGTAGAGAACGAGACTCAAGAATAAATGATACCATGGCATTGGGGTGATTAATTTCTTCATAAAGAATGTAAGGAGGGAACCATAAATATAAAAGCCCATGGGAAAGAAGGGATCGAGAAAGTGGGAATCTAGATGCACACCTACTAGGGGAATAAACTTTTAAGATGGCGAAGATAACAAGAGACTCAGGGGAATTGAAGACTCAGGGACCTAAGGGAAAAACATTTTGGGAAGGAAAAGTATGTAGGTCTGTGAAAGGGCAATAGACGCTAGGGTTCAACATTTGGACCTACTGCTTACATGGTACCAAAGTTAAGTGAATTCCTAAAGGCCTAGATTTGAACAAGTTGAAAGCTAGTGTTATGTCATAAAATGTCCCCCTAGGACTTTTACCTCCTAAGTTTAGCTCTTAGGTCCCCTTAGATTAATCATACATGTGTAAAACTTATCTCATAGAAAAATCCCTTGAAACCCATGACAAATGGGGCTTAAGGGTGTACTTCAAAGCTTAATCAAGACCAAAAATAGGCCTCTGGACTTGGGCGCTTGCGCCCTAGTCCAGACCTATTTTGTCGAGACCCAAATTTAAATTGTCGGCAAAGTGACCGTTAAAAGGTTTCCCTTTGTCGGCATTTTCAATTTAAATTATGAATGTTTAGCGGGAATGCATATATAAACATTAAAGACATGATATTTCCACAGTCCATTTGTATGATAGTTGATATTTTCTGGAAAAAAACTGTGTAGAGATTTTTTGCATCGTCATTTTGGATCACACTCCATGATCCATCATCAGGAAGAGGATGAAAATTGTTGTTTTGGAAAAAAGCTCTACACAATTTTTTCTAGAAACAATCAACTATCATATATAAACATGATTAAGACTTCATTTTACACCTAGTTGATTAAGCTGAACTTATGATCATCAAGCAAAGAGAATTCAAGGCATTCATTGTGTTGTAGAGCAGTATTATGTTGTGTTTGTATGTGTGTTTGTTGCAGATTTGGCTCCATCAACTCATTTGCTCATGATGTGAAGATATTTCATCTCTGTGAGGGTTTACACCTACTAAGGTGATATCCACTTTGTGTTTCAATCAATCAATCTTATCATTATTTTTCCTCTGTCCACCAAGGACACACACTCTATCTAACAACAGTGTTGGAAGGCTTGAATACCATTCTAGGGCTTGACCGAGGTAAGCTCCTAAACACCACAACCCCCAACCCCTCTCTTGTGATTGTAGGTTATAGGTGCAGGATCTTGCGGAGAGGAGTTGTAGGAGGTCAGAGCAGAGTATAAAGATTCAAGATCTGAAGAAAACAATAAACAATATTCCTTTCTAGACAAGGGCACCCACTCTTGTGTCCTCTAGTTTGGCTTTTCTGGAAACTCCTAAGCAGGTTGTAGTCTTCATCATCTGATAGCTCCAGATCCACAAAAAAAGTTACCTATTGGACTAGGGCACCCGCCCTAGTGTCCCCAAATTTTTCTCTTTCTAGAATCCAAATCTTGATATGTTTTTAATCTACATTTAGTGCCTTCTTGTGTGATCATTTGTTGTGTTTCATCTGTTTGTTTATAATTTCATATAATTAGGGTTTAAGGCTTAATCGGATTAGAGTTTAACAAAGTAATCAACAAATTCTAAATTTCCTTATCATTGCAAGTGACACCAAACCTATAGCTGAGTCCTCTTGGAAAAGTTGTGAATTGACTCGGTTTAATGTCCTTGAATGTTATATGTGAAAGGAGGATTTAATCACACTATCAACCATTATCATCATCCCTCTTTTCCTACATAACATTTTGGTGAACCCATGTTTTTTTTCCTAAACTTGCATCTTTCTGAGTGTTGTAACCATTTTTGCATTCATTTATATCATTTTCATCATCATACATTCAAAAATCTTGCATAAAAATTGAAAATTTTGAAAAAAACATTTTTAGCTTGCATTTAGACATAATTTGCATTATTTCCCTTGCATATCATTGAAAACATTTAATTTTCTTATATTTATATCAAATCTGAGATAAATTACAGCATTTCATCTTTTTATCATCATTTACCTTGCATTTGCATCTCTCATTCACTAGGGTTTTGCTTGAAATTTTGCATTTTTCATATAACCTAGTCAATTCAAAAGCTAGGGCTTGTAATTAAAATCTTGTTTTATATTTTATTACTTATTTCAACACTCTTTCAAATCTAATTTTTGACTATAGTGTTTCATCATTATGTGTCATTACATTTAGATTTCAAATTTTGCATTTACACATTGCATATTTCAACAAAAATAAGCATATTCATCCATCTTGCCTTAATTTTGACTTTGCATTGAGAATTGTAGCATGTTGGCATCATTTTTAATCTGATATAAGTTATTTTACACATTAAATCAGATTAAATTTCATTCATCCACCATTGTGCATAAATTTTATAACATTTTTGTGCATTTACATTGAAAAAATTGAGCATTTTAGGTGCATAAACAAGCATAGTTTTGCTTTGTGTCATTAAATTTGTCATAAATATATTTCATTTCAGATCTCACATTCATTTTTCAAAGCATATATTCATTTATCATTAGAAAATTTGGCATCATTTAATGCTTTAGATTGAGAATTGGCATAATTGCTAAATTACACATTGTGTATTTGAACGACCATATCTTGCTCCTTTGGTTTGTTCTTTTAGTTTGTGCATTGAGTGTTGTATGCTTTTGTATGAGTTGTATAACCCTCTTCCCTAATATAAACATTCCTCTATGGATAAGTCTTAGATTAATGGGTTATAGTGGTCCCGATAGCTACGGTGTACCAACATCAGAAAATCCTTTGAATACCTATTTTACAAAAGGTGAAACACAAACTTTGCAAGATATCATGCCTCCTATAACTACAATGCAAGAAGAAAATTTTCATGACTTTGAAGATCCTATTGATGTGATAACACATGTACTTGATCAATGATAAAAAAACAAACTTGATAAGGAATTAGCTAATTTTCAAGCATTTGTGGAAAAAGAAAGGATAGCTGAAGAGGCTATATTTGTTGTTCATAGTCTGAGAGAGTTATTAAATGAAGGACAAGATGGTGTTAATACACTATGTGGACTAGTCCATATAGTGCATAACAACATTATGACGGTGACTGAATGTGCAAATACTATTAATATATCATCACTAATTCATACACAAGTATTGGCACCTATACCGACTACTGGAATGTCTACTTTCATATCATCAATTCTAACTACTAATGCACAATCTTGTAGTAATGCTACCATGAGTATTGGAGTATCTAATGGCATTAATTCATTGAATTACAAGGTTGTGGGATTTAATTATCAAAATCTACCACCTAGGGTGACTTCTTATATGAATAATCACTCTCAACCACCTCTCACTTCCACTTATTCTCAACCACCTTTCACCTACAATTGTTCTCAACCACCTTTCGTTACTACTCACAACCTATCACCTCAAAATTTTATTACAACTTCTAATTCTTCTCAACAACAAACTGCATCTCCTAATGATGCCTTCCTAAATCAACTATTGCAAGGCATGATCTCTTTACAGTAGAAAATGACAAACTTGACCAATGCTTCTTCACAGCCTAGCATACCAACATACCATGATTGTAATCCTCTATCCTATGCAATCTTAAGAACTGCTATGCTTGATAAATTTGAGACTCCTCACTTTGAAAAGTACAGTGGTAAAGGTGATCCTAATACTCATGTGGAAACATTCACGACTATGTGTAGTGATTTCTTCTTTGAAGAGGACTTCTTAGCAAAACTCTTTCCACAATCCCTCAAAGATACTGCTTTGGACTGGTTTTGCTTATTACCTCTGAATTCAATAAACTATTTCTCTCAGCTAGTTGATCAATTCTTGCAATATTTCCAAGCAAATATTGGACATTCAGTCTCATTGATTGATTTAGTTCATTGTAAACAAGGTCTGAAAGAGAAGCTAACCGAGTACATTAGTACATATCAATCTCTCTTTGTACAAATTCAATACCCAATTACAGATGAGGATATTTGGAAGATATTCATTACAAACTTACAACCTAACATTCATGATAAAATCCTCTTGATGAAGTATAGCTCTTTTCAACATTTATGCATAGCCCTTCGTGATTACCAACTTTCATCTAGTCAGTATGAAAATCAAAACTAATTGGCTCAAGTTGGTCAATCCACGGTTGGACCTTCACAAAACAAGTTTAAGAGGAATAACAAGAGTTTCATCAAGGTCAATGGACAACATTCAAACAATTTTCAATCACAAGTGTCTGCTATTAGTAATCCTAAATGGGCACCCTTTCAATTCAAACAACAACAATATTGATAATTTACTCCATTATCTGAATCTCTTCAATCAATCATGAATCAAGTAGTAAGCAATAATCTTTTGAAGCTTCCTCCTGTGAAACCATTTGATAGTAACAGGATACAAGGACCATATTTTGATGCTAATGCTTTCTGTCAATATCATCAATCAGCTGGACATGATACTGAACGATGTATGCGTCTGAAACATGAAATTCAAGACCTCATCAACTTTAATGTAATACAGGTAACTGGTGTGAATGACAATGGAAATAATTCGGTTGCCCCTCTGAATCAAAATTTACAGATCTTTACAAATCCATTTCCTAAGCATAGTGACAACAATATGGTAGAGCAAAATACAATAGAACAAGAAGATGACTATCTTGAATATGAGGAAATAGTTTGTATGATAGAAGTGGATAAGGAGAAGATCGAAGACACACCTCATGCATGAGGAAAAGGTACCTATGCTGAGGTTCCTCCACTATTATCCCTTCAAGGATCGGGAGTTAACCAAGATGCACTGGATTCACAAATTGAACAATCGCAACAAGATTTTGTGATACAAGAAAAGGTTGTCACAGTGGAAAATATCACATTTCGTTACGAAAGAATCAATCATCAAAATAAGAAAGCAAGGAATCGAAAAAGAACAAGGCAGTTATCATCAGTGGGAAATAGCAATAATTCCCCTTCTTACAAGAAACAAAAGATTTCAAATATACAGGGATTTGAGAAACAAGCACCGCATGACCGTCTTAGAAATAAGAATCAATCAGATATGAACTACTCACACTTTGTACAAAACTTGATGGATCCTCACAAGTTCAAACCCCTCTTAGATAAAATGCAAATATATATGTGTTGTGTTCCCCCATGATGTGTTATGTGTTGTTTAGGCCTCCTAGGATGACCCTTGATACTCTTGTAAGGTCAAGGATACTGAGAGACCGCCTCTATTGTGACCATTCTTCTATTTGTTTCATCATTTTTCTATCTTGTCTCTCCTCTATTTTATTTTTGCATGTCATGCCTTAGTGTTACATCCCCAATTTTTGTCCTGCTATACTTTTTACTTTTACTTGGACATAAGTAAATTTATTATGATGTTTAGATTAATGACAAGGAAAAATATGGATTCTATTGAATGTCATTTATGAAATTATAGAAATGATTATGTTATTATCGATTTAATATTTGCATTATGAGGTTTGATTTATTATTTGAATAATGATGCACTGATCATAATTTGTTTGGTAACAAGTTTGATGCAGGATTACACGTTCTCAGATGACTCTCGAAGAAAAGAGAGAGAGTATCTTTCCAGGAGAGAGATATAGACCTCGGGTTATGAGTGATTTATTTGCCAAATCGAGTATAAGTGTTTAACAAAAACATGAACCAATGTGTCGTATGAGATAAGTCTTGTCTTGTCAGTTTACTTTTGGAACCCAATCGACAGGTAGTCGATACCTTGTAAATCTTTGTAAGTCGTAGTAAGTCGTCATAGTCATTAGTAACGTAAACGACAACATTTGTGTATAAACCGTGACCATTTACATTTAACGTAAAAATTACAACGTTATTGTCATAAATGTTTATCTTATTATTATTAAGTCACTTGACGTGTTATAAATGATTCTTAATGATAAGATGATTTCGTCAAGTTAAGAATACTTGATTATTGTCAACGGATTGTGGGAAACAAGCTCAACCCAATGACATTATCCATAATCCTTGTTTAAATATTATCATTTTATTGATTAAACCATAACTATTTAATATAGAGGCGATGTTATGAAAATTATATTTGATGTAATCAAATATGTAAATGCCTTAGCATCGAAAGAGGATAATGCCTCATAATGAGTCGATAGTGTTAGGTTTGAGTAATCGGAGGCTTAATTTTAGGAAAGTCTTCAATAGTATTAGTGGTGGTTTGAACCACTTATTGTGATCAATTAAAGATCAGTAGTGTTTAAGTGATGTGTCAGCCTCATCCTAAAGAGGAGGATTATGGTTTTAACCACCACAACCGACGAGCCATGGAGCGACTATCTCCCATCGACATGTGGGATTTTTGATTAAGAATTGGTTTCATTTAAGACTAAGTCATTGTGGACTGTTAAGCTTTCATTTAAAGTTCGCAACCGAATCATAGAGGAGGGCAAATTGAGGCGACTCTGCAGGAGTTGTGCCGGAGTCATTAATAATAATGGCTCAGATGAGCTGTTGTTTATGCTTTTTTTAAGAAGGTTAAAAACTGGAGGGAGAGAGGATCAAAGGGAGACGGATAGAAGTATTGTGGCTAGAACAGAGAGTGAATACGTAGTCAAGAAGCATCAACCCTGTGTCTTATTCGCACATCTCTGTCAACTCAAGATCATCCATTATCAGGTATTCCTCAGTTCATGTGTTTATTAACCATGAGGAAATCAAATAGTTCCTTTTATATTGTACATCATTGTATTATGGGTGACTTTATGAGTGTGCCAGTGAGGTTTAACCCCCTTGTATTTATGGTGAAACAGTAAAAAACTATTAAGTGTCAACTTTGGAAAATGCATATAACATTTTAAGTAAACTATTTTGATCTATTTCAGTAATCGATGTGATAATGAATGCAAATCGTATGGTCGACACTTGGTGATACAAGTGAGTGCTATGTTACAATATATTGAATCGACCACTTGCTTATTTCTTTAGAAACTGATTATCATATCAATGCATAGAATGGAGGAAAAAGACCATGATAGTAAGAGATTGTCATAGCTGTTATTGGCTTTGAAAATAGTTCACCTATCGAATAAGTTTGTAATCCAGTCGATGGAATGATTGTGAGTTAACAAAACAATAGGCTCTCAAATATTATAGAGATGAATGAACTTTGTTATTATACTCTCAAACTTAAACCGTATAGTATTGAGCTTATATTGATTTAAAATATTGTCTTGTTTAGGCTATGTATATATATATATATATAACGAAAAATGTTATCTACCCATGAGAACTAGATTCATAGGAATCTTTAGTAAATTGTTGAATCACATCAAATGAGAGTAATTAAGAGATACTATGGTAGTTGAAATAGGATTTTTATGAGAACCCAATAATGTCTATTTGTCTTTATTGTTCACATTATCCTTGTAGGGATCCAATACAATGGAGTAGACTAAGTCTACCAAAGAATAACCTTGTAGGAAAGGCATATAGGGTATGTTTTGTTTTATCACAATATTAAGGGTATTTGACAGGAGTTAATATCTATTTAAAGCACTATAGTGTTCTTATCTTTGGTTGAATTAGCCACAAGACAATTGTGAATCTAGGTCTCCTAGATAAAAGATAAGGTTACATAGTGATATTACATTAACCATGGGAAAATAGGTAAACCCTAGAGTTGATTATGAACCAACATATAGTTTTGTCATACGGACTTATTATAGTCTAAAGATAATATTATGACTCGTGGAATAAACTAGTACATGATTATAGTTGGTGTGAATAAACTGCGAGAATACGTCAGTATCCAAGTTGAGTAGGGGTGGGTGAACAAAATGACTACGTTCATTATGAACGATATTAATATTAAAAACTTTGGCTAAAGTAATGCATTTTTTTCTGCATGCATTATCAGTTCACTATATCCGGATTGCTCATCCTATCGGAAATCATACTTAGCTAGAGGGTATCTTGGGTTGTATGGTTGATAGAGTTGAGTAGGATACAACACTCTATACTCAGGAAAGTCAAATTACCACTGCTCACCTAAGGTCTATATTGTTAGAATCAAGGCAAAAAACTAAGAGGGGGGTGGTGAATCAATTGTTTGAAAACTTTCCCTACTTATTAATCACTTAAATCTTTCTTGTTAATCAACATCATAATCATAAATTAATCATGGAAACATAATGCAGTCATTCAAGAGTAGAACATATTAACACATATGACACCAAGATTTTGACATGGAAAACTTGGTTAAGGGAAAAACCATGGGGTGACTAACCCAAGATTGTATTCTCTATTAGAAGAATAAGAAGAACACAATGGTACATGCCAATTAGGGCTCACTGCCCAAGTACACTTCTCACAAGAGGCCCATTGCCTACAGGAGACACATTGTCTACAGAATAATAAGTATTACATACTTGAACTGAAGAATAGCATCTTCACCATGCTTGAGTCAGTTCCATTTAAGCCCAATACTTCTGCTTTGCTTTTCGCACTTCTCCTCTCTACCACGCTCTCATCTCCACCAAGATTTATTTAAAATGACTTCACAACTTCTTATTTATACAAGACATTTGACTTTGGGATAATCATCCAAGTTGGCATACATTACAGATCAAATTCATAAATACAACATGACTAATTACAAAAAGACTTCACACGGATCAATACATTGTCAGCCACACAGATCTAAGATTTCAATCTTCTTTAAGAAAGAATGCCATTCTTCACAGAACATCTTCAAGATCATCTATAGGATGTGTAACTCATTCGGTCAGCAGAACTTAGGAAGAACATCATCATCCAGAAGCAATTCTTCAATTATGAGCTCAATCTTCAATGTAGACCACCAACACAAACTGGACACAATCCAAAGACCTCCACAAGCTTGTCTGAATCACCAAGAACATCCACACTACTTCTACTTACTGAAATATTTTCTCTCCTTCATCCAGAACCTCAAGAACACAGTCTGTCATCACTGTCATACTGGAATAGATGTTTGCGGAACTCCAGACCACAAACCAATTGAGTTGTCAATTCATATTGACTTTCCCTACTTATTAATCACTTAAATCCTCCTTGTTAATCAGCAGCATAATCATAAATTAATCATGGAAACATAATGCAATCATTCAAGAGTAGAAACATATTAAAACATATGACACCAAGATTTTGACGTGGAAAATCCAGTTAAGGGAAAAACCACGGGGTGACTAACCCAAGATTGTATTCTTTGTTAGAAGAATAAGAAGAACAAAATGGCACATGCCAATTAGGGCTCACTGTCTGAGCACACTGCTCACAAGAGGCCCATTGCCTGCAAGAGACACACTGTCTACAGAATAATAACTATTACATACTTGAACTGAAGAATAGCATCTTCACCATGCTTGAGTCAGTTCCATTTAAGCCCAATACTTCTACTCTGCTTTTCGCACTTCTCCTCTCTACCACGCTCTCATCTCCACCAAGATTTATTTGAAATGACTTCACAACTTCTTATTTATACAAGACATTTGATTTTGGGATAATCATCCAAGTCGGCATACATTACAGAGAAATTCATAAATACAACATGACTAATTACAAAAAGACTTCACACGGATCAATACCCTATCGGCCACACATATCTGAGACTTCAATCTTCTTTTAGAAACACACCATTCTTCATAGAACATCTTCAAGATCATCCGCAGGATGTGTAACTCATCTGGTCGGCCAAACTTAGGAAGAACATCATCATCCGGAAGTAATTCTTCAATTATGAGCTCAATCTTCAATGCGGACCACCAACACAAACTGGACACAATCCAAAGACCTCCACAAGCTTGTCTGAATCACCAAGAACATCCACACTACTACTTATTGAAATCTTTTCTCTCCTTCATCCGGAACCTCAAGAACATAGTCTATCATCACTGTCATACTGGAATAGATGCTTGTGGACCTCCAGACCATGAACCAATTGAGTTGTCAATTCACATTGACTTCCTAGACACTCCACCAAATCTAGAGAACAAGATATTTCATTTCTGGATCACACTAGACCTATCTGTGACACTCTGTCACCTCTGAACATCTGCTAGAACCAGTTTTGCTCAAGTGGCCATAATTTCTTCAGATCTTCATGCGGACCTCTCAAATATTTACTGTATCATCTTAAGACACACGTCTACAAACCCTTTGAAGCGTGTTCTATGATCTTCATCTCAGCTGGGATCTTTACCTTGCTATCTTCACTGTTCTTCTCTGATAGGGCTAATTTTCTTAATATCCTTAGCATACAACTCATCCAATCCTTAACATCAATGCAACAGAAGTATGTTGACATCAATGACAACACCGGTTAGGCCCATACTTGCAACATATAATCCTCGTGAAGGGTAGGGCCACTTCCTATGTGGAAGATGTGTGGGAGACCACCAGTCTATGGATGGAGGTAAATCACTAGAAAGATACTCTCTCTCCAAGCAGGAAACATGCTAGGACTTGTGATAAAGATGTCAGATATTCAGAAGCAGTATTTATTCTAAAATTAGTATATGTAATTGATTTACATTTGTAAACATTGTAATTGAGAAAGACAACATGATTTATTGTATTTTGTATTGAGAAAATCTTGTAATTGTAGTTACTTGATTATATGATGAATTAAAAAAGAATTCTTTATCTCATTTTTTACCTTGTTGATTTACTCCATGGTAAATCTTGTATGTTTTTAGAACGTGGATGTTACATATGGTATCAGAGCTATCAGGTTCAGCACTAGGGCTTATGAAACCACTATGCTTGCCTGTAGTCAACATAATGCGGTTAGCTAATGTTTGAAAATTTTTGTACCAGGATGGTACATCTTAAGAAGACAACAAGAAAGTCTGTTAATATGATTCAATGTTTCCTTAAAGCAAAAAGAGAATGTGAGGCCATTATCAAAACCTTTGAGGGAACCAATGATGAGATGGCATTTGGTTAAGTGATACTAAAACTCCATGGTGACTGCCTTAACTCAAATCAAGCGAGTGAAAAGGGAGTACTTGGAAAGAGTTAAAGATGAGGAAACACCTATGGTTAGGTGAGATCCCCGCATACCCCCAACTATTGAGATCATAGAAGTTAGGTCCGATAGTGAGTCAGAGGGTTATACACCTTGAGATTATGTATCTAAAAATGAGTCTGAAGGATATACTCCTCTTGAGCACAACTTTTGAGGTCATTTCTTGTATAAATGAAGGATACTCCTTGCTTTTGAAATAAAAAGAGTTGTTTTGTGCCAAACTATTGTTTAAATTGAGTTTATTATGTTTTGATTTAATGGGATACATTATAATCATGAACTAATAGACAACTCAATATTCTTAGGTGTCAGAAATCGATAAACATGATTCAGATAAGAACTAACCAAGGAGAAAGTGAAGAGGAAAACCACCCACCAAATAATAAGATGGACCGAATCATAACCATGCTTGAGGAAAATAAGGAAAGACTGGGTGATTTGGAAAAGAAGGTGGATGATAAAGGGAATATTGAGGGAGGAGGTGAAAACTCTCATGGTGAAAGCAGAGAAAATCATGAAGATCAAAGTAAGAGTACGAAACATCATAAAGAGGCAAGGGTGGATCTGCTAATGAGAAGAAGAATGCTAATTTCAAAAGAAATGAGGATAACAATGGGAAGACTTAAGATAAGAAAGGACCCATTAGAGGATGCTTTACTTGTGGGGGCGACCATTATGCAAATCGTTTCCCTCTAACAAGAATCAAAATGGTCAACAAAGAGGTACTGCATTACCTACTCAACAAGAAGCATTCCATCAAAGGATTCATGCAGCCCTCGACAATCGTCAAGTAGAGTATCAAATCACACCCATTGAGATGACAGGTACTTTGTTTGGAGTCCCTATATCTATTTTGATTGATACATGAGCCTCTGAAAACTTTTTTTCTCCTAGAATTTTGAATAAATTTCCTAGAAAAGATGGGTACATGTCTAAACCTTGGTCATTAGAATATGCTAACCAATCTAAGGCTCAAGTAGAGCAATGTTTGTTTGAAGCCAAGATTGATCTCCCTAGTTTCTCAACTGAAGTAAACCTGTATGTAGCTTCCTTGGATTCCTATGATGTAATCCTAGAAATGAGTTGGCTGTGGAAGCATAGAGCTAAGGTTGACTATTTTTCAAAAACGGTTGAATGCTTAGATGATTTGTGAAATCAAACCCAATTCTAAGGGATTCAAAGAGAAGTTAAAATCAGACCTATCTTTGCCAAGCAATTGAAAAGGGCTGGAAGGAAGGGTTGTCAGTTATTTGCAGTCAAAATGGAACAAGTGGAGGAAGGGATAGAAAACCCTAGTTCATCTTTTGAAGAAAAGTATCCTTTTATTCGGGAGTTTCAAGATGTGTTTCCAGAAGAACTTCTAGGACTACCTCCCAAAAGGGTTTTTGATTTTACAATTGACATTAAACCAAGATCTAAGACTATATCAAAAGCACCCTACTGTATGACAACTATGAAGTTAATGGATTTGAAAGCACAATTACAATAATTGTTGGCAAAAGGTTTGATCAGATCCAGTGTTTCACCTTGAGGTGCTCCGGTTATTTTTGTTAAGAAGGATGGAACCCTTCGTTTGTGTATAGATTATCATATGCTTAATAAAGAAATGGTAAAGAACAAATATCCTTTGCCATGTATTGATGATCTTTTTGATCAGATGTGTGAAGCTACCATGTTTTCAAAGATTGATTTGCAACTAGGATATCATCAGTTAAGACTGAAAGATGAAGATATTCATAAGACGACTTTTAGAACTAGATATGGACACTAGGAGTTCATAGTGTTTCCATTTGGTTTGACTAATACACCTGCTACATTCATGAATCTCATGAATAGTGTATTCAGAGATTGTTTGGACAAGTTTGTTTTAGTCTTTCTGGATGATATACTCATTTATTCTAAGAATGAAGAAGAACATC
Source organism: Cunninghamia lanceolata (assembly GCA_027924645.1). Classification (NCBI taxonomy): domain Eukaryota; kingdom Viridiplantae; phylum Streptophyta; class Pinopsida; order Cupressales; family Cupressaceae; genus Cunninghamia; species Cunninghamia lanceolata. The sequence continues at coordinate 15,911,836 of BSBN01001807.1, read as the reverse complement.
AACGTCATTTACAAATAGTTCTGCAATGATTAAGAGAACATAAGTTATATGGAAAACTGTCTAAGTGCACATTCTTCTAGAAGGAGATTCAATATCTAGGTCATATTATTTCTACTAATGGAATATCTGTTGATCCTACAAAAATCACAGCTATTATGGATTGGCCTGTACCAACAAATGTGCATGAGGTGTGTACTTTCATGGGCCTGGCTAGCTATTATAGAAAGTTTGTTCTAAATTTCTCTAGTATTGCTAGTCCAATCACTTCCTTTCAGAGGAAAGGAAAGAGATTTGAATGGACAGACAAATGACAGGATGCATTTGATCTCATAAAGGAAAAGTTAACTACAACTCCAATCTTGAAAGTTCCTAACCTCGAAGGACAATTTGAGGTAATTACAGATGCCTTGGGAGAAGGATTAGGAGGAGTGCTTATGCAAGATGGAAGAGTTATAGCATATGATTCAAGGAAATTGAAATCCTATGAGAAAAATTATACTCCGCATGATCTGGAATTGGTAGCAGTAACACATGCCTTGCAGATGTGGAGACACTATTTGTTGGGGAAGACTTTTGTACTTAAGTTAGACCATCAAAGTCTTAAGTATATTTTCTCTCAACTACATTTGAATGCTCGACAAAGGAGATGGTTAGAATTGATATCTGACTATGACTTTGAGATAAACTACATCAAAGGGAAAGACAATAGAGTAGCTGATGCTTTGAGTCGTAGAAGACATATAGCTTCTATTGTTTCTATTCATGGAAATTTTAAGGATTTGGTGTTACAAAATTTGTCTGGTGATGTGTATTATGAGCAAGTTAAGCAAGCTCTAAAAGATAATCCTAGAGATCCAAGGTATGATAGTTTTCTATTTGAGTCAGATGGACTGTTGAGGTATAAGGGAGGAATGTATGTTCCTGATTCAGCTGGTTTAAGGGATTTAGTATGGAAAGAAGTTCATACTGCACCATATTCTGGAAATCCAAGAGTAACCAAACTTCTAGCGGATGTTAAAACTCTTTATTCTGGAAAGGAATGAAGAATGATGCTGCAAGATTTGTGGCAAGCTATTTAGAATGTCAAAGGGTAAAAGCAGAGTATCAACACCCTGTAGGATTGTTGTACCCACATGATGTGCTAGAGTGGAAATGACAAGTTATCAGTATGGATTTTGTTCAAGGTCTTCCTATGTCAAGGAATAGACATGATGCCATTTTAGTTGTGGTTGATAAACTCACAAAGGTAGCACATTTTATACCAGGGAATTTGACTGATGGAGCACCTGTGTTAGCTCACAAATTTGTGCAAGAGGTGTTTGGATTGCATGGCTTCCCTGAAAAGATTACCTTGGATAGAGATGCGCGTGTAACATCAAGGTTTTGGCAAACTTTGTTTTCTATGCTAGGAACTAAACTCAACATGAGTACAACTTATCATCCTGAAACCGATGGGAAAACTGAAAGAGTAAACCAAGTTTTAGAAGACTTGTTGCGAATGTATTCCATGGATCAACAATATAAGTGGAAGGAATACTTACCACTTGTGGAATTGCTTATAACAATTCCTATCATTCTGTTATTAAGATGGCGCCATTTGAAGCATTGTATGGAAGAAGATGTCAAACTCCTATAAGCTGGGATAAGCTAGAAGATAGGATTAGCATCGGACCAGAAATGCTAGCTGAAATGGAAGAAAAAGTTAAGGTGATCAGAAAAAGATTGGCAGAAGCCAATGATAAGCAAAAGAGCTATGCGGATGCAAAGCGTATTCCGAGGTAATTCTCTATTGGAGAAAAAGTTCTTTTGAGGGTCAGGCCTCAGAAAAGTTCTATTAAGTTTGGGAAGTCTTCTAAGCTAGCCCCTCGTTATGTGGGATCCTTTGAAGTGCTTGAAGTGGTCAATCCGGTTACCTACAGAATTGCTCTACCACCAACCTTGTCTAGAATGCACAATGTTTTTCATGTGTCTTATTTAAAGAAATATATTGCAGGTGATAATCATATTTTAAATTGGAATTCTTATAGATGCAAGACCTTGGGGTGGTCACGATTGGGCCACTCAAGGTGTTAGAAATGTGCAAGCTCCACTTGCATAACAGAGGTGTCTTGCAATGCAAGGTCCAATGGGACCAATATGCTGAGGAAAATTCTACATGGGAGGATTACAATGAATTTTTACCAAAAGTTTCCTCATTTATTTAATGTTGTTACCTATTGAAAACAATGAACTTGCTTTTAGTTACTTTTTGATACTATATATCATCGAGGACGATGAATCTTTAGGGGAAGGATATGTTACATCCCCAATTTTTGTCTTGCTATACTTTTTACTTTTACTTGGACATAAGTAAATTTATTATGATGTTTAGATTAATGATAACGAAAAATATGGATTATATTGAATGTCATTTATGAAATTATAGAAATGATTATGTTATTATCGATTTAATATTTGCATTATGAGATTTGATTTATTATTTGAATAATGATGCACTAATCATAATTTGTTTGGTAACAAGTTTGATACAGGATTACAGGTTCTCAGATGACTCTCAAAGAAAAGAGAGAGAGAGTATCTTTCCAGGAGAGAGATATAGACCTCAGGTTACGAGTGGTTTATTTGCCAAATCGAGTATAAGTGTTTAACGAAAACGTGAACCAATGTGTCGTATGAGGTAAATCTTGTCTTGTCAGTTTACTTTTGGAACCCAATCAACAGGTAGTCGATACCTTGTAAATCTTTGTAAGTCGTAGTAAGTCATCATAGTCATTAGTAACATAAACGACATCATTTGTGTATGAACAGTGACCATTTACGTTTAACATAAAAATTACGACGTTATTGTCGTAAAATGGTTCTCTTATTATTATTAAGTCACTTGACATGTTATAAATGATTCTTAATGATAAGATGATTTTGTCAAGTTAAGAATACATGATTATTGTCGACGGATTGTGATGGGGAGACAAGCTCAACCCAATCACATTATCCGTAATCCTTGTTTAAATATTATCATTTTATTGATTAAACCATAACTATTTAATATAGAGGTGATGTTATGAGAATTATATTTGATGTAATCAAATATGTAAATGCCTTAGCATCGAAAGAGGATAATACCTCATAATGAGTCGATGGTGTTATGTTTGAGTAACCAGAGGCTTACTTTTAGGAAAGTCTTCAATAGTATTAGTGGTGGTTCGAACCACTTATTGTGATCATTTAAAGATCAGTAGTGTTTAAGTGATGTGTCAGCCTCATCCTAAAGAGGAGGACTGTGGTTTTAACTGCCACAACTGACAAGCCATGGAGTGGCTATCTCCCATTGACATGTGGGATTTTTGCTTAAAAATTGGTTTCATTTAAGACTAATTCGTTGTGGACTATTAAGCTTCCATTTAAAGTTCGCAACCAAATCATAAAGGAGGGCGAATTGAGGTGACTATGTAGGAGTCGTGCTAGAGTCATTAATAATAACGAATCAAATGAGCCGTTGTTTATTTTTTTTAAGAAGGTTAATAGAGGGAGAGAGGATTAAAGGGAGACAGATAGAAGTATTGTGGCTGGAACAGAGAGTGAATACACAGTCAAGAAGTGTCAACCCTATGTCTTATTCGCACATCTCTGTCAACTCAAGATCGTCCATTATTAGGTATTCCTCAGTTCATGTGTTTATTAACCATGAGGAAATCGAATAGTTCCTTTTAGACTGTACATCATTGTATTATGAGTGACTATATGAGTTCGCCAATGAGGTTTAACCTCCTGTATTTATGGTGAAATAGTCGAAAACTATTAAGTGTCAACTTTGGAAAATGTAGATAACATTTTAAGTAAACTATTTTGAAATATTTCAGTAATCGATGTGATAATGAATGTAAATTGTATGGTCGACACTTGGTGATACAAGTGAGTGCTATGTTACAGTATACTGAATCGACCATTTGCTTATTTCTTTAGAAACTAATTATAATATCAATGCATAGAATGGAGGAAAAAGAACATCATAGTAAGAGATTGTCATAGCTATTATTGGCTTTGAAAATGGTTCACCTATCGAATAAGTTTGTAATCCAGTCGATGGAATGATTGTGAGTTAACAAAACAATAGGCTCTCAAATATTACAGAGATGAATGAACTTTGTTATTATACTCTCAAACTTAAGCCGTATAGTATTGAGCTTATATTGATTTAAAATATTGTCTTGTTTAGACTATGTGTATATATATATATATATATATAATGGAAAATGTTATCCACCCATGAGAACTAGATTCATAGGAATCTTTAGTAAACTGTTGAATCACATCGAATGAGAGTAACTAAGAGATACTATGGTAGTTGAAACAAGATTTTTATGAGAACCCAATAATGTCTATTTGTCTTTATTGTTCACATTATCCTTGTAGGGATCTAATACATTGGAGTAGACTAAGTCTACCAAATAATGACCTTGTAGGAAAGGCATATAGGGTATGTTTTGTTTTATCACAATATTAAAGGTATTTGACATATCTATTTAAAGAACTATAGTGTTCTTATCTTTGGTTGAATTAGCCACAAGGGAATTGTGAATCTAGGTCTCCTAGATAAAAGATAAGGTTACATAGTGATATTACATTAACCATGGGAAAATAGGTAAACCCTAGAGTTGATTATGAACCAATTGTATAGTTTTGTCATATGGACTTATTATAGTCTGAAGATATTATTATCACTCATGGATTAAACTATTACATGATTATAGTTGGTGTGAATAAACTGCGAGAATACGATAGTATCTAAGTCGAGTAGGGGTGGGTGAACAAAATGACTACGTTCATTATGAACGATATTAATATTAAAAACTTTGGCCAAAGTAATGCATTTGTTTTCTGCATGCATTGTCGGTTCATTGTATCTGGATTGCTCATCCTATCGAAAATCATACTTAGCTAGAGGGTATTTAGGGTTTTATGGTTGATAGAGTTGAGTAGGATACAACACTATGTACTTGGGAAAGGCAAATTACGACTGGTCACCTTAGGTCTATATTCCTCATGAAGGGTAGGGCCACTTCCTATGTGGAAGATGTGTGGGAGACCGCCGGTCTGTGGATGGAGGTAAATCAATGGAAAGATACTCTCTTTGCAAGCAGGAAACATGCCAGGGCTTGTGATAAAGATGTCAAATATTTAGAAGCAGTATTTATTCCAAAATTAGTATATGTAATTTATTTACATTTGTAAACATTGTAATTGAGAAAGATAATATGATTTATTGTATTTCGTATTGAGAAAATCTTGTAATTGTAGTTACTTGATTATATGATGAATTAAAAAAAAAATTCTCTATCTCATTTTTTACCTTGTTGATTTACTCCATGGTAAATCTTGTGGTTTTACTATGTTTTTAGAACGTGGATGTTACACTTAGGGGCATAGCATTGCGGTTGATGGCTTGGGGGCATCCTCCTACGTGGTGTTCCTAAGGCACTTGTTCTCCTCTCTCATTTTTATTGTTTACATTCTTTAGTGATTCTAGCTAGTTGGCGGATGACGAAAACAAACAAATACTAATACGAACCATGCATCCCTTCAACAAGAAAGCAAAAATGGACCTAGTCCATATATGAAGATGGGGTTGATCTATATAAAAAAAAATTGATGCTTGACTAGTAGAATCACTACGTGTGATCTATTATCTTATGGCATTTCTTGTGACAAGAATTTTACAATCCACTCAATCTACTCTTGTACACTTTGAATGGTATCTCACCTTGTTGCTACACTTGGTTCTGAGGTACCTATAGTATATCCCAATGGTTATACTCAGCTCTGAACCCATAGTAATAGCCTAGGTCCTTGATGTGATTGTTTCCATGCATAGCTTTCATCTTGTTATCTTATCTTAGCATATCTTATCAATGTGTTTGTGGGAACATTTAGCGATTGTAAGCACATGTCACCTTGGGGGCATGGGCTTTGCGAGAGCTCTTGTTCCCTTGCATGTCTTCTCTTTACCTTAATGTGCTTGATATTAGTAAGCAACATCAACCACCTTAAGGTGGGAGCATATATAATGATATCTATCTGATGATTTTGGTACTAAGTGTGTTTGTAAGCCCTCTCTGAGAGGCGAGATGTTGTATCTCTTGAGGTTGTGCACATCCTTATCTAAATTCTAATCAAAAATCCCTCTCCATGAGGTGGGATCACGTATCTCTTGAGCTAGTGTGTATCCTTTTATACAAATCCCTCATCATGAGGAGGGATGGTGTATCTCTTGAGCTAATGCACATCCTTTTATACAAAGTCCTCATTGAGAGGCATGGTTGGATCTTAAGCTATCCTCCCTTAAGCATGTTTTTGGTGGTTGTTGTGGCATAAGTCCAACCGTCATGTGTGTCTACAACGTGTTTTAGATGGTGGGACTTATCAATAAGCTCCTTCCATCGCCTGTGTTTGCCATATTTAAGATGTATAGTATGTCTATGGCATGTTATACGGCACTCGTGTATTCCGTGTGTCTTCCTTATGTGTTTTGCATGTTTGCAGTGTAGTCTAAAGTTGTGTGGCGATGAGTCCCTCCCTATGCTTTATGTGTTTTACATGTTTACGACGTAGTCTAAAGTTGTGTGGCGATAAGTCCCTCCCTACGCTTTATGTGTTTTGCATGTTTTCACGTGGTCTAAAGTTGTGCAGTGATGAGTCCCTCCCCATGCTATGTGTTTGTTTACTTTAACTTGCATTTCATATATATATATATATATATATATATATGTTGTGTGTTTGTTTACTTTAACTTGCATTTCATATATATATATATATATATATATATATATATATATATATATATATATATATATATATATATATATATATATATATATATTGTCATGTCTTCTAATCATGTATTCATCATGTTTTACATGACTGCTCTCATGTCTTCATCGTGTATTGCATGCTTCCTACTATCTTCTCCATGTTTTGTGTGCTTCTTACTATCTCCATTATGTCCTGTGTGTATTCAATGTGTCTTCTAGTGCTTACCTGAGACTAGGGGCTAGAAATAGTTCCTCAATCTTGATGTATGCCTTAGCTTCATGTGCTTGGCATGTTTGATGTGTTTTCAACCGTACTTTAATGCATGTATGGGTCATAAGATCACACATACATTAAAGTGGCTGCTAAATGTTATGTCGTAAAATGTCCCCCTAGGACTTTTACCTCCTAAGTTTAGCTCCTAGGTCCCCTTAGATTAATCATACATGTGTAAAACTTATCCCAGAGAAAATCCCCTAAAACCCATGACAAATGGGGTTTAAGGGTGTACTTCAAAGCTTAATCAAGACCAAAAATAGGCCTCTGGACTTGGATGCTCACACCCTAGTCCAGACCTATTTTGCCAGGACCCAAATTTAAATTGTTGGCAAAGTGACCGTTAAAAGGTTTCCCTTTGTCGGCCTTTTCAATTTAAACTACAAATGTTTAGTGGGAATGCATATATGAACATGTTTAGGACTTCATTTTACTCCTAGTTGATTAAGGCAAACTTATGATCATCAAGCAAAGAGTATTCAAAACATTCATTGTGTTGCAAAGTAGTATTGTGTTGTGTTTGTATGTGTGTTTGTTGTAGATTTGGCTCCATCAGCCCATTTCCTCATGATGTGAAGGTACTTCATCTCCGTGAGGGTCTACACCTCCTAAGGTGATATCTACTTTGTGTTTCAATCAATTAATCTTATCATTTGATTTTGCCTCTGTCCACCAAGGACACACACTCTATCTAACAATGATGTTGGAAGGCTTGAATGCCATTCTGGGGCTTGACTGAGGTAAGCTCCTAAACACAACCCTAACCCCTCTCTTGTGATTGCAGGTTAAAGGTACAAGATCTTACAGAGAGGAGTTGTAGGAGGTCATAGCAGAGAATAAAGATTTGGGATCTGAAGAAAACAATGAAGAATATTCCTTTCTAGACAAGGGCACTCACCCTTGTGTCCTCCAGTTTGGCTTTTCTGGAAACTCCTGAGCAAGTTGCAGTCTTCATCATCTGATAGCTTCAGATCCACAAAAAAAGTTGCCTATTGGACTAGGGCGACCATCCCAGTGTCCTTAAAGTTTCTACTTTCTGGAATCTGAATCCTGGTATGTTTCTAATATGCATTTAGTGCCTTCCTGTGAGATCATTTGTCGTGTTTCATCTGTTTGTTTATGATTTCATATAATTAGGGTTTAAGGCTTAATTGGATTAGGGTTTAACAAAGTAATCAACAAATTCCAAAATTCCTTATCATTCCAAGTGACACCAAACCTGTAGTTGAGTCCTCTTACAAAAGTTGTGACTTGACTCAGTTTAATGTCCTTGAATGTTACGTGAAAGGAGGATTTAATCACACCATCAACCATTATCATCATCCCTCTTTTCCTACATAATAGCTAGCAAGGATCAAGGGTGTGGGGGAATGAGGGTGATGCAAACAAGTAAGGAGAAACTTGAAAGCCTGTGGGAAGCAGAGAAAGGGGAGGCACAAATGTACAGGGACTCAAGGGTTGAAAGGAAGGCATGCCAACAAGATGAAACTTGTGTTGAACACAAAGAGGTGCTGAGAAGGGGGTGAATCAGCACACACTAAAACTTTAAACAAATATCTGTAGATAAAATTGGATAACTAAAGAGCAGAAAGTAAATTATGCAACACAAGAATCCACACAAGGACACCAAGATTTTTATGTGGAAAACCCTAAAACAGGGAAAAACCACGGTGAGTGTTAGCTCACAATATATTATGCTCACTGCAAAAATATTACAACTTTATTTTTGGGCTGCAACCCAAGGAAGATACTACTCCCTGAATATTTTGCTCACTGCATTTGGGATTTACAAAGATAGATATATGGACTACTGTAAAATAGTCATCTGACTTATGCTAATAATGCAGTCTTCTTTTTCTACTCAAAACATGCCTTCAAACTGATTCTGCACACTTCATACCTTGCCCTCTACTAGTTCATGTTCACACTCACATCTTCACATCACAAATGAATTTGATCTTCTATAAATATCCTCTGCAACACTTCAAAACACTGATTAGGTCAGCATCATAACCATCATCAGATGAAACGTGTATCTCTTCAAGGGTCAGACTCAATACATACAACATGATAAGAAAACTTGTGGATCTCAAATCTTCACAAAAGTATTCAAGATATATATCTTCACATCTTCCAAAGCCAAAGCAATAGGTTAGGATCTACTGCACATACCAGAGACTTAACCTGTCAGCTCAATCTTCTCAAAACTGCTAACTGCTCATCTTCACACTACCAGGGAGAAGCTAATATCTTCATGCTGACCAAGAGTTTAATCATGTATCTTCTCAACATTATCCAAACATCATTCTCCTAAAGTATCTAACCAATATATGCATCTGCAAAACAAGGAACATACTGAACTAATGAAATAAGGCATTCTGGATTGATTGTGACACATCAAAACTTGAGATATTGCATTGTGGTACACCAAATGATTTGAAATTCTTAGGAAAGAACTTATACACATTATACATATATTCCCAAATCCGCACATCCTCATTTATCACTCCTAGAGAAAATCAAAGACTTGACGTACAAATATATTGTAATCCAGAGGACAGTCATGCAATTCTTCACTAACTAACTTAGATGCCTTATGCAGTACATAAGATAATAAAGATTTGTATGAGATTCAAATCTGAGATACATTAGGGCATGTAGAATCTCCACGCAATCTCCTATAGCTGATCTGTATACTTTTCATCTTTCGCAAGTACTCAAATATGTGCTTCTGAGAACACTTAGACATCCAGACTTAACTGTATTACTTCTATCATTTTGATAACTGACCTTGCAGAGCCTCAGAACACTTGATACTGCAAGATAGCATGCATTGTGCATCCTTTAGCATGTTCTCAGAACAACATGACAAAGTAATGTCTTCCGGAGGAATGCAGAGCATTCCATTAAGTCTCCATCATTGCTTTTCCCTGTCTAAGTAGTAACCGGTACTCTGTCCCTTGTAACTTTTTCTGCAAGAGATGTGAAGATTTGAAAACTTGGATATATTATTTCAATACCTTGATACACTTGTCTTCAGAACCTTAAGATCAAATCTTGCTCTGCGGAGAATTGTAGACCAAAACAATGTTACTCTACTTTGGGATATGCACTGTAAATGCCTTAGATAGATTTTTGATATTTACCATTAAGTGCGGTACTCCAAACTGATGAGATATACATGTAGGGATATTGGAAACATGCAAGGACATGAGTATTTACCTCCACATCATACTCAGACACAAAATTGATCACCTCACCATACTTAGATTGTTTTCTCTTCTCTGAGACTGGTTTGCTTCGACCATGCTGACTCTACCTTTGTACAAGTTTGTCCTTATTCCATATACTATGTTGACATCAATGACAACACATATTGCCAACAACTTGAAACTCTAGCAAAGAAGACAAGACAGGGGTATGGTGAATGAGGAACTTGGGGAAAAGGTAAAAAGGTAAGAGAAATCTTGAAATCCCAACCAAGGCTAGAAATTGACCCAAACACACTCATGCTTAGATTTTTTTGAAATTTTGGCATCTAGACAAATGACAAATACATGAGGGGAGGAAAAGAACAACACTTAGTCACAAATTGAACAAGGGGGGCCATTAAAAGAATTCTCTGATCAAATATCAATGATAGGCAAAGTAGGGCCAAGATAACAAAGAGATCACTAAAGTTAGAAGATTTTTGCATTTTAGGGCATACAAGAAACAATGCCAACACAACCCATACTTGGCTTCAATCCAAGTACCCAATATAAAGGAGATATGTACAAGAAAATATAGGTGGTAAACCAAAAACCATGGATCAAAACCATGACCCAAATATGGCACCCAAATCTAGGGTCCAAATTCCAGCACCCTTCTCCATGACGAGTCAACATGCTAATAATAGTATATATGCTCTTACATTGTCATAATGTTCAATAACTCTATCATAGTCCACTCACCAAATTGGGTACTCAATTTTGGCTCCATAATCTCCTTCAAAGGATACTCTATGATGTGTCATTACATGTGTCATAATTTGGTCAAGATTCCTAGTCAACAATGTAACTCCCCCACCATCATGCTCTTACGTGTCTCAATATAGGATCTCTTACACCACTATCTTTGTAAAAAATGCTCTCACATCCTGCATAACAAGATATTCCCTTACACACCATTATTCACATCATAATAAGGCATACACATGGCATAATGACCAAGTCATAAGTGGGGTACCTTTTTCATGCAGGCTCACATATAATAAATAAAAATAATATTTAATATTTAATTTAAAATAATATAATTGCAAGGTGTATGGCACACTATCCCAACACTTCATAGTTTCCCTTGAGTTTTTTTCCCAATAAGGAATGCCTCCTTATTTCATTCCTCCTACCATACCTACTTCCCATACAAAGATGTTTACATCCACACCTCCCACCTCTTATCCCATTACCACTCTACCTACCTCACATGTTATCCCTACTAATGCTAATATGATTGTCACATGATCCTAGTGTTTCTTCTACCATTTCCACTTCCACCATTAGTGTTTATTTTTCTAGAGCAATCCCTACATCCACCTTGACTTTCCCTAATTCCATTACTTGTTACATTTTTATACCTTATTTACTATCTCATTCCATGAAAGTCACTCCACTCTTACCATGGGAATATCTATGTTTTTTCACCCCCTTTCCTACCATCCTCTTTATAACTCTTCAATTTTTTTACATGCTCCTCATACCACCATTATTTCTACCTCTACCTTTGCTACACTATTCAAAGAATTTATCAACTTGAGAAGAAAGTTGATGGTATGCCTACTAAGAGCAAATTTATTACGTACAACCATCCACATCACATGCCTCTTGCATTTGAAATTGTGACATACCCATTTCCTCCTAGTTTTGTGCCACCTAGATTTGAATTATATCATGGAAAAGAAGATCATGATGTTCATTTACAAGATTTTAATTGTGTATGTTTAGATTTTGTATATGAGAATAAAGTCTTAGCTAAGTTGTTTCCATGGACCTTGAGGGGTTATGCTATTTAATGGTTCCTCTTTAGCTCCTAGTTTTGTAATATAAAATTTATGACACCTTAAATTTAATATTACATTAATGAAATTGAAATGAGATTGAAAGTACTGAAATGATAAATTGGATACAAAAATAGAAATTACAAAAAATAAAGAATCTGGCACCAAAAGATGAAGCTTACTATCTCAAATGCTATCATGATGTGTAGATGTTTGTGTGATGTGTTGTAGTCCAAATATCACATTGTCATTCAAATCTCACATTGTTGTCTACAAAAGTTGAAAAACTCAAAGTTTTCACCAAATTTTGAACCCACTTGCACAATATGAAAAGGGACAACAAAAGCAAAAAACTAGGAGATACTGGATGATATAGAAATGATGAAATGAAGCTAAACTAACTAAAACAAATGAAATATTGAAATGATAAGGGGGATACAGGAGGATGAAAACCACCATGAGAGTTTATCCTTGAGAAACATGTAGCTAGGACAAGAAAAATGGCTGGGGTTGCTTAGGAGATTGCCACAAATGGTCAAGCCCCTATTTTGGTCTTTTGACATCCATGGGAAGATAATGATAAATAGATTGAAATAGAAGTATGTGATCTTATCCTACATGTGTCAAGAATTAATAAAAATAGTAATAAAGTAAATCTATAAGTGTTATGTCAGAAAATTTCCCCTTGGGGGATTTTCCCTCTTAAGTTTTAGCTCCCGGGTCCTTAGAATGCATTTAGAGCATCTTGCATGTTAATTTTGAATCCTAATGGGAAAACCCCAAAGTCTTATGACAAATAGGACCTAGGGGATGCTATTTTGATGACCCATGAATAGAAATAAGGGGGTGGACTTGGGTGCTAGCACCCTGGTCCTGCCCTATTTTAGGTCTGCCCTAAATTTAAATGTCAGTTTTATGACCGTTATTTAGGTCATATGCCGACATCAAAAGTTTGAATTACGAAATTCTTAGCAGGAATGTTTGTAGTTGCATATATAAGCATGTTTAGGTTTTCATTTGTAAACTAGAAGATGATTGTGAACTTTAGACATAGTTGTGATTCCATGATATTCATTGTTGTAGAGCAGAGCATTGTTATTGTGTTTGTGATTGCATATTTGACTCCATCTTCTCATGTGATCGAAGAGCCTTCATTTATGTGAGATCTACACTTCAAGGTGACATTTATTTGTGCTTCAATCATTTATCATTTGGATTTTGCCTCTATCTCGTAGGGATACACACTCTAAACACCACAACCCCCTCCCACACTCCTTTGTGATTGTAGGTTACAGGTATTGAGTTTTGCAGAGTGGAGTTACAGAAAGGAGGTTGCAGACGACAAGGATTCAGGATCTGAAAGAAAGAGGACAATGTTCAATATTTCTGGACTTGGGTGCTAGTGCCAGTGTCCTCCACTTTCTCCAGGGTAGAAATAGAAGATACAGTGTAGATCAGTGTCAGAAGTAGATTCAGATTTTGTGCAGAAAATAGTACCTTGGACAGGGGCGCTAGTGCCAGGGTCCCCAACTATTCTGCATTCTAGATTTCAAAAAATAGTGAGTTAATAATCTTTGTCCTTCACCTTGGTCTGAAAGGATTTGTCGTAATTCATTAATTTGCTTACTATTTTTCTTATTTAGGGTTTTAAGAGTAATTGAGCATTAAATTGGGATAGTGTTTGATACATCTGAGCTTCTGCATCATTCCAAGAGACAACCCAATCTGATAGATGAATGCTCTCACTTAGTGGAGATCAACTCAGTTGATATGCCCTTGAATGTTTGGTGAGAAGGGAGGATTTGCCTTTTGAAACCTAAACCAAAATGTCTCCCCTCTTTTTAACCCTAAACAATAAGTATTAATCCTTGGTCTATGGGGAAGAATATCGTAGTGTATGTATGTGATTGGATAAAGGGTGGTGATGGTCACCAAAAGATTTTCCAATGTAAATGTAGAAGGAAATGATAAAGAATAGATGTAGTATTATTTGAACATGAATAAAAGCTTATTGAAATAATATTACTAGCATGATGAAGAAGAGATAATTGAGCATATGTAGTTGTCAACAAAAATCTGGTAGCATGCAACTTAATAATCTTTAATAATGGAGGTATGTTTAGCCAAGCATAGCCAAGAGAAGAAGAGAAAGAGATTGCATGGGTTAAATTCAAAAGTTGCTTTTGCATGAAGCTTATGAGGAAGCTGAAGGGTCAAATTCACATGTTGAAGGCATTTTTCTAACAGACAAGTGTTACAATAGGTGACAACAAGTAGTTAAGTGGGAATAAATGTTCAAATTTTTGGAAACTCATGGGATGCTAAGGTGTCATGCGGACGTCCACGCATCACACTAGTGTCCTAGAGAAATCACTCAAAATTTAGCATGTGGGCTAAGGTCAATGAGAAGAATCAGAATGTGATGAAGAAATTTGGCAATTTGGTGAAGGAAAAGGCTAAGGATAGGCTAAAATTGTCCCTAAAACATATTAAGGGAATGAACACTAAAATAGGCCCAAAACATAATATGAAATTGCAAGGGTATGCAATTTTTGACGTTATAGTTGTATCCATTCCTTTGATGAGATATCCACAACTTTCTTGCACTATTTCCATATTTAGATGGGTTTGAAAATAACTATAATTGATTTGATTGAATGTACCCAAATATATAATGAGTCTATCGTTGATCATGGCATTTGCTTCTAATCTTTGTGTTAAAATAAAGCATCAATTAGATGATGATGAACTGAAAACCATGTTTATTAAAGGACACCTTCCTACTATAAAAAATAACATGTACTCAAGTAGATTTCCTTCCTTCATGGATATGTGTACTCATATAAAGAATCTTGAATTGAAATTGCTTGCATCCAATGTGCTTAAGTATGTGTCATATTCTCTTTGTTCCTCCACATCTTCTCACCCTTCAAAATTCCATAAGTCTAATACTTTTTAGAAGGGTAATGATTCTAAAGGGACAAAGGATAATGTGCATCATCCAACTAATACTTTCAATGTGACCTCTTTTAATCCTCATACTTTTAGGAAGTTTAGTAAATTAAAAGATCCCTTGGACATTGTGCTTCAAAATTTGTTGAGATTAAATTTCATTACTCTTCCACCTATTTGTCTATTAGATTTGAGTAGAGGGCTACCTAAGAACTACAATAAAAAATGCAGTTTGTAATTCTCATGGAGTTAATGGACATCATACTCAAGGTTGCATGCTATTAAAACATAAATTGCAAGATTTGATTGATAATAATCTAATTAATGTTGAGAGTACATTAATGATATGGGGGAAATCATTTGATTACTCCCCCTAATAAAAAATTGAAGATTTATACTAATCCATTTCCAAATCATTATAATAACATCAATGCATCTAATTAAAAACATTATCTTGCTATGGATCATATACATGTTGATAGAGATACCAGAGAAGTTTTTACATTGATTTTCATGCACCATCACATAGTGATACTTTTGCAGGTACTATACATTCTAGAGATGCATCTTCCTCCTATCATGTTACTTCATTGATCACATTTTCTGATGAGGAGATACCTAAATAATTATTTTAGTCCATTGTAAATCATTGGCAGTATTAGTAGTACTTCATCTACTTTGTTTCTCATTGATAATGCACATGGATATAACATATTTACTAAATAACATTTATTTAGCATATATATTAAGCATCGCGAATATGTGCTAGAGTATCATTGGAAATGACTAATGGGATTTCTATTGAAACCTTGGTTGATTTATTTTGTATTTTAAAGTTGGTCATAAGGAACTACCAATGTTGTGTCATCTAATTCTAGCTTTAGATAGATTTGGTGTATTACTTGGTAGACCATGGATTGAGCAATGCAAAATAATGCCTTTAGTTTTACATCAATGCATCAAATATTTACATGAAGGCAAG
The DNA here is from genome assembly GCA_027924645.1 of Cunninghamia lanceolata. Lineage (NCBI taxonomy): Eukaryota > Viridiplantae > Streptophyta > Pinopsida > Cupressales > Cupressaceae > Cunninghamia > Cunninghamia lanceolata. Next base: position 15,895,784 of record BSBN01001807.1, on the reverse strand, counting down.
GTATTCAAAGTTAATAGAGCTCATTATAATACATTATCCAATATGAGTCATTTTACATTAGACACATTTGTTAGGATGCCTAAAGAAATTCCATATGAACAAACAAATGATGTACATGATTTATACATGTTTCAGTTAGAAGAACAAAAAGAAGAGAATATAATCAAGAATTATGAATATAAATTATCTATAGAGCCTCAAGTTGTATATCCCATGGTATCTAAATATAAAGGTCTTGATATATGCATACCTTCCAATGATCCTGAAGAAGAATATATTACTCATTATCCAAGAAAGCAAGAAAAGAATAAGAGCAATGTATTTGAAAAACCTACATTTCATGCTAAGTGTTATGTTTCTTCATGGGTTCCAAAGAAAGATCTTATGGTTCAACAAATACAAAATCTTTCTATGAAGCCACCTCCAAGGCAATAAGCAAAATGGATAAAGATAAACATTGGAATTACATGTATTGATAGTATTTTTACCAAGATCACCAATTCTTATCAAGAGGAAAGTCTTATAATTGAAAAATAGAACCATGCAATTGAAGATGAGGACTCAATTTTACTTGTTGGGATGAGGATGACTTCTTGGATGAGGATTATTCTAATTTAATTGTTTGAGATCATTCTTATGCCTGATTATACATACATACATACATACATACATACTGTTGATGCTTAAAATTGTGTAGGTTCCAACACCAACATGGGAAGTTTCGAGAATGTGGGACTTACTACTTGAAACAACCTCCATATTTTAAAGAAGTTGGCTCTTCCTATTTTAATGGGGTTTTGAGTAAAGGGGAAAGGGAATAAACAAGATTACAGTTACAATATAAGTAGAATCTAGACTATGGCGATGCACCTGAGTGAAATGTATTTCCTTAATTAGCACAGTGAACCAATCTTTAAGATTCAACTATATTAAAGAGCAAACGTTGCATGATCAATATAGACAGATTATGAACAAATAAGATCAAAGGCTAAACACAAACAATTTATGCAAAGACATAGATAATATCAACAAGGCATAGAACAGAGTTTCTTTCATTAATATTCCAGCAAATACAGGAGGCACAGTGATATGCACAGATATATCAACCTTCTTATCAGAAATAACAAAATTAAGGCAAATGACACAGTTTGGTCATAGAAAAATCTTTGAATTTCCTACTTAATTCTTGATATCTCTTGATTCTATAAAACTATTACAATTCTTGCATATATAGCCACAAACTTGGCTCAAGATCGCCTACAACAACCCAAATCTTCAACGGTAAAACAAAACTAAAGCTAACTGGGGGTCCTCGATCGATGAGATCTTCTGAATCTATAATTGTTTTTCCCACACGCTCATTGGATGAGGAACAAAATATGTGGCACTTTGACTATATTTATGTTAAGACACATGGCGACACCCGTAGGCTCTAAAACTTAAAAGATGTAACACATGGCACCGTCCGCTTAACTGATAACTCCTTTACTTTCAAAATGAAACACACAGAAAAATGCCACTTGTCACCATCTATTGGATTTTGGAATTGATACGTGTCTCTCTCTGCTGAACACTTAAAACTTATCTTTATGCCCGAGTAACTCGTCACTATGACATTTGGCACTCTCCGCTTGACTTAAAGGATGAAACATAATTATATGGGACCCATTGTATATGTTGCTTTACTATCCGCACAGAGAAATAAAACTGGGACACATGACGCCTCTTGCAAGAAACGCAACTAGACACATGGTAGCATCTGGCAAAACAATAGCTTGTAAAAAAAGACTCTGAGAAAACCCGTGGAGATTGACACTTGTCGCACTCAGGTACAACTAAAAATCATGTGTCTTACCTGAGAGCATCGAAATAAAAGAAATTCCCTCCTCTGCTTTTGCCATGTGGTGCTCTCCACAACAAACAATAAACTATGTCTTAAAATTGGGGCCCACCATATATATGTCGGTACTAACAAGCCTTAACAAAATAAAATCCACGTGGCAGCATCCACTCAAAGCTCAAAATGACACATGGTAACACCCGCTATCAAGCGACATTTAAAGAAACTGGGTCCGGTATCAACATGTGGCAAACTCCGCAGCATCAATAAACTTAAGAAAATGAAGTTTGCTACTGCTACGTGGCACATTCTGCTGCATCAACTAAAAGGAAATAAACATGCGACAACATCTGCTTAAATACCATTGCTCCATAAGGAAATGACACATAGCGCGATCCATGCACAAGAAACACATGGCCACAAATATATAGCCAAAAAGGGAAACAAAAAGACAATGCCACAGTCAATGAAAATTTCAATCATAAATTCTGCAATGCAGTCTGGTACATAGACCGCTCTAAATCTGACATCGCTTGTCTGCTCTACAAATCTTGAAAAGCAATATCTAGGTTGATAATATCTTTATGAGAAAATGATTGCAAAATTTGGACCACAGCTCTTAATTAAAACTCCAGCTAAGCCATTGGCATTGACACAGCTTCGACCTCTCCCACACTTGATGAATCACTTAGACCCTGAAAAATAGTCTGATCATTTTGTTTTATCAATAGCAAAGCTTTAATCTCATCAATCATCAATACTGTGTTGTCATCGAGGAAAGGTGAAGGAAGACCTAATTGCACCAAATCTTCAATATGTTTCTTCATATTCCTGACTCCTTCCTTGACTATATCCAGGAGCTCTTTACAATTCATTGCAGCAGAGTTGTAGCTCAAAACTTCATTTATCTTCTTACGAGCAACCATTCTATCACTTATACCAGCTGCAGATATTGCCTCATCAGTTGTGTCATTTAAGTTCTATAATAGTAGCTGAGAATCAAAAACTCTTAGTGAAACAATTGACAATGTTGCCTGTACAGAAGACTCCACCTTCTCACATAATTGCTGGACATTCAATAAGAAGGTAAGAGATGGATTGAGCTATATAATCTCCTCAAAGATTCTATTCCACATAGACACATATAATTCTTTAACCAAATTCAAAACTCCTGCATTCTGTGGTCTGTTTGCTAACTCAATTGTTAGATGTTTTGTCTTCTGCTGCTTAGCCATGTACTGTGCTTGAGCTGCACTATTTAGATTATGCTCCTTCAATAATGTCTGTTGCAAATGTGTTGCCTCTGACAACTTGTCTTGATATCTTTTCTCTACTGTGGCTTTCTCCTACCTTAATGTGGCAACAACAACTTTTTCCTATGCCAACTCGGTCTGTAAGGTTGAAACTTGAGCCTGTGTTGTTTGATGAATCTGTAGAGAAATAATTGACTGCAACTCTTTATTCAAGTTATCAATTTCATTGACCTTGGATTGTATCTCCCAAGTCAAATTACTGGTATTAACCTTCTCCTGTGCCAACTCAGCTTCAACTTTCTGGAGCCTTTTGAACACCTTTAGGTAATCAATGGCAACTGTTGTAGCAGTTTCATTCATTAACTCTACCCAGTCCTGAGGCCTGAAAAGGGACATGTCCATAGCCACTGCATTCATTACATAATCTTGTGGCTGCATCTACTCATTTGGTTTGACAACATTGGGATATAAATGCATGATAGTCAAAGATTGTTGAATGGGATCAAATAGTGACTTCATGTGAGCCACAATAGGGCTTTTATTCTTTTTCTTCCTCTTCTTGTCCATCCGGGCTTCTTTGGCCTTTCTTGTTGTGTCTGTTTGGGCTTGGAAAGTAGGAGGGGATGCAATGTATCCTCCAACAAATGGGCGACCTTGCAGTAGGCCATAAGGAATGGCAATTATCTGTTGGCTAGGGTTAAATTGAGGCGATGCCCTCTTGGGCATGGAAGGGGAAAATAATGGCAAAGTTATGGCCTGTGAAGACATGGCCGATGCACTGGCAATTGGAGCAAAGGTATGTGAAGGTGCAACAGGAGTGGCAGGAGATGTGGAAACTTGGGCACTTTGGGATGCCACTCCTAAATAAGAAGAAATAGAGATAGGAGAGAAGAGGGAAGAAGTGCTCACCTGAGCCACTAATGAAATAGTTGGAACTTGTTGTTGCTAGGGTAGAGACTCTCCTTCCTCTGTTTCCTCCTTTGGTAAAATTAACCTTCTTATCTTTCGAGGCCTACCTGATGCCTCTTCTGGTTCTTCTTCTTCAACATCAGTTATTATTTGTTTCAAAGGTGCCGCTCTGAGACCCCCAAATGTCGAAGCTAAATGGGTCCTGAGAGACGGTGGTGATATAGTATCTTTTTGTTTCTCAAGGGTATTGAGAGATGGAGGCCATGGAGCTCTTAGTTCTGCAGATGAAGCTTGCCCCATTTCCTGAATTTCTTTGACCTCCTCTATTTCTTCCTCAGCTTTTTGAGATTTCCTTGGAATGTCGCTAGTATTTGGTCTTGAGATTGGAAATGGACGCCATTCATCCCAAATTGACTCCCATTTCTCATCTGTCTCTACATTTCCAAATGTGTGGGTCAATTCAAAGATCTCCTGTTTGTATTTCCCGTAGGCCTCAATTTTCTCTATACTCCAAGCTTTATTTTTCAATGTTTTCCTCAGGCCTGAGGTCATTTTCACCTTGGGGTCAAATTCCTCTCTTTCACATAGAATGTTTCCCAGGACCTAGGCCCCTCATATGGCAGGTCACTCAATTCCACATAAAATGTAGGGTCATCTTCCTTTGGAGATCTTCTATCCTCCCAGAAGAGGCATCCTTCATGAACAACTTTAGCAGAAACTTTGTTGTTGATAATCTAGGAAGCTAGGAAACTATCTGGATCATATCTCCATTTATCTTCTACAATCAAGAAACCATAGGCAACTAACTTCCTCAACAGGATATTCTTAGTACCTCTAACTTCAATTGTTACTTTCCCCCTTGTCCAAGGGACATCATACATCTTCTTGTTCTTCTTTTTATGACCAAAATCATTGTCTATAACAAACACTTGACGAGGTAACTCTAAAAATGTGACCCTGGGGGTCAAGACCTTTGGCAATAAAATAGGTTCCCCACTAAAACCATGGACTCTAATTATAGTTGTGTGAGCCCCAAAGAAAAAATCACAAGGGATTGGATAATTTGTTAGAAAACCCCTGAGACTCTGTGTCATCCCATTTTCAACAGGCTCAGGATTTAACTGACTAAAAGCAGAAGCAACAAAACATTCTAAAAATTCATAAGGATCTAAAGTATTAGACATCACATGGGTCCATGCAGACACTGGTATGGTTCTATTACTAGCAGACTCTGGGTCATACATATTTAGAGACATGTATTGCTTGAAGAGACCCAAATTTTGATACATCAAATGGAACAGATATGCAGAATACCTGAAAACACGTTTCATCTAGAAATTTGTGAGTTGGTCTATCATAGCTGCTGTGATTTGTTCTGAAAAATCCAGCCGATATTCCTAGGACTTATCCACAGTTTTCAATCTGAAGATGACTGCAAGTTGCCAATCACGTACTATAGAATCTTCATTTTGACCAAAGATAAAGGCTAGCATAGCAAGGGCTTCTTGGACGTCATAATTGAATTGAGCACGACCAGTGGCCAACACAGGTAACTGGGTGTTATCTTCACCCAGATGCATTTCAACATTTAGAAACTTCATTTTATTATTGTCGTTTGCCCATGTGCCCTGTAATTTAGCGATATTAGGAAATTGGGTTGTTCTATCATACTGCAAAGCCAACATATCCTTAATTGCCTTAGGAGTAGTTTGAATCATAAATGGGCCATGTAGAATAGAATTGGATGGTGGGTGAAACAATTCTGCACACAAGACAATCAACTCAGGGCACAGGTGGACATTAGGAACTAGAAGCTGTGCTAACTAGGACATCCATATTCTCATCCCGAAGGTTTCCCACTGTCCCTTTGCTGCGCGGATAAGGCATCTCTGATGAGCTCCCTCCCGGAGACTCTTGGTATTCTTTTGCATGTATGTATCGAAGATGCCATCAGCATAATCTTTTACCTGAGTTGGATCTATGCTCACCCCTGTTTCTGTGACCCTTGTCCTCGGATAAATTTTCCTTGGCTGTACAGGTGCAGAAGCATAGGATTTGTTGTTCATCAACTTATCAGATTCTTCAAAGATCCCTAACCCCTCCTGTGGTGATTGTGTCTCTTAACATTTTTGTATCTATTGTGAAAACTTGGGAGCTCTTAACACAGAAAATGAGAAAACTGTACTTAGCTTGAAATGCTTGCGGGGCATAGAGCTTGGATGCAACAACAATTAGGAATGCAAGATGACAATAGCAAATGCAACTCTTGGATGGAATAAAACTTAGCTCAATGAGGCATAATGAAACAATAAATGACACATCATGTCTTATTAATGACATTAATGCCAAGAGATAGTTAGTGTATCTTTTGATATCCGTATTGGACGGAGTGTCAGACTCATACTAAGAGTGGCGATCTTCTGAAAAGATGGGTACTTCCTTGAAATTAAGGAACTGACGAACAACCTCAATAAATGCAACTGCTAATGAAAAGGAACCTCTGTGCTATTGACACGTGTTCTCAGAACACTTATTTAAAAGGAAAAAGTGGGAAAGCAAGACAAAAGTAGGAAATGAATTTAAAAGCGCCTAACTAACTATGATACATAGTGAGTCTCAGACTTAGGTAAAATGTTTCAGAAAGACCCCATTTACCAAAATCTCTTCAGGTTCTCCATCCATAGTCTCCAACTCGAATGCATTTTGCTACTTACAAGATCAAATCCTAAAAGGACCTGTCCATAATGATTCAAATTTGCTGTGTCGACCTAGTTTGGCAGCTCTTTCATCCCATTTCAGCACTAGAGACCCAGCTTCAAAATTTGGATTGGAAAATTTCTTGTCAAACCAATTCTTAACCATCTGTTGATGCTTCAAAATTGATTCATGTGCCTTTTCTCTCTTTTCTTGAACTTCCAACAACTTAGCAAGTATGACTTGCATCGAGCCATTTTTCTCAATTTCCAACTGTTTCAACAACTGTAAAGCAGGAATCTCTATACTTAGTGGCACCACTGCCGGTTTGCCATAAACCAACTCATAGGGAGACATTTTAGTCACTTGCTTTGGTGTGATTCTATCAGCCCATAGTGCTATGTTAAGTAACTTGTGCCACTCTCTCTGATAATTAGTTCCTATTCTTTTTATGAGTCTGATCAGGTTCTTATTGGTAGATTATGCCAAACCATTACCTTGTGGATAGTAATTAGAAGAAGTTTTCAGATATATTCCATTTCTTAAAGCAAACTCAGATAGTCTAGTCCCTAAGAATGCCTTTGCATTGTCTGATATGATAGTATGGGGAGGACCAAACCGAGAAGTTATCCCTTCTAAAAACTCTAGAATCACTTTTTTAGTAGCTTCCTTGAGTGGTACTGCTTCACTCCACCTTGTAAAGTAATATGTTGCAGTAAGAATCCACTTGTATCCCATATTTGACACTGGATTAATCATGCTGATAAAATCTAAACCCCATTGAACAAAGCGTTCATCCACTACTATGGGACTTAAAGGCAATGCTGCATTTCTTCTCTTCCCAATATAGAACTGGCAAGCATGACATTTTTTAACCATCTGATAGCAATCTGCAAACAATGTAGGCCAAAAATAACTAGCTTGTGTCACTTTAATTGCAGTAGTCCTTGCTAAAAAATGACCCCTTGAGGTTCCATGATGAAACTCATGTAATACCCTTTGAGCCTCATCCTTCTCTATACATCTTAAGAGTATTCCATCAATATTTTTTCTAAACAAGACATGATCAATTAATACAAAATGAACTCCCTGTTGCCTATAGTACCTTTTCTTATCAGGTGAGAGTTCATTTGGGAACATAACAGTCCTCATAAACTGTATTTTGTCTCTTACCCAAGAGTCTTAGTCAATCTCTTGGAGTCTCAACACCTTTTCATTTTCTGCTTCTTCTGGCACTGATTTTTCTATGTCTTGAGTCATATATTGATACAGTCCTTTTCCTCTAACCAATTTGGTAGGCCTTACCTCCACATCATATTCTAAAATCTTAGTTATCTAATTGGCCCTTTTTTCAGTGATCTCACCCTCCATGATATATTCCCTTACACTAGGATGGGCTACTAATATTAGAATCTTATTCCCTGTTACTGAGTGTCTGAATTTCTTAAGGGCTTTTACTATAGCATAGGCTTGTTTCTCAACAAAATTATATCTCGATTCATACTCCCTTAGTGTTCTAGAGAAGAATGCTATTGGGTGTTCCCCTTCCTCTTTGTCATCTTGCTGAGTTAGAACAACGACAACACTATATTCACCTCCATACACATACATTATAAATGACTTAGAGAAATCTGGGTTTCTCAGTGCTGGCGTAGTTGAAATGGCTCTCTCGACCTCTTCAAAATCCTGTCTCCCTTCTGTTGTCCATTTGAAAACCAAATCTTTATTCAACAATAGAGTAATGGGCCTGATTAGCCCTACAAAATTAGATATAAAGTGGCTGACAAAATTAATCTTTCCTAAAAAGGACTAAACTACCTTTTTGTTAACTGGAAAATATAAATTCATGAAGGCGGTGACTCACTCTAGATCAATGGAAATCCCATCCTTTGAAACTATGTGTCCCAAAAGTTTTCCTTGAGGCACAACAAAGATACATTTCTTAGGATTTAGGGAGATCCCAAACTCCTGACATTTTTGGAAAGCAGCTTCTAGGTGCCCAAAATGATCTTTGGCATCCTTGGTAAATATGGTCAGATCATCCAGATAAATCAAAATAATTTTATTTATAAGTTCCCCAAATGCTACATCCATGGCACGCTGAAAAGTAGCCCCAGTATTTGAAAGACCAAAAGACATCTTAGCGTATGCAAATGTTCCCCACTTTGTAGTGAATTTCATCTTATGTTAGTCTTCATCTGCCAACCAAATCTGATTATACCCTGAGAAACCATCAAGCAACGAAAACCTCTCTGATCTAGCCACAGTTTGTAAAATTTGTTCCATAGAAGGCAGGGAGTAGTAGTCTTTCAATGATGCTTTATTCAGGTCTCTGAAATCCACACAAAGTCTTATTTCAACATTCTCTTTCCTTATAGGTATTAGGTTAGACACCCAGGTTGAATGTTTAATTGGAAAAATGATCTTTGATTCTAGAAGCTTTGGTAGTTCATCTACCATTAGTGGCTCAATTCTAGGATTCATTGGTCTTTGCTTCTGTCGGACTGGTTTTGATCCTCTAGCAAGCTCTATGGTATGTTGAATGATGTCTCTATTATAGCCATGAAGATCTTCATAGGTCCAAGCAATCACCCTATCATACTTGTTGCACAAAGCAATCAACTTGTCCTTTTCCTCTTGGGTAGTAGCATTGCCTATCTTTAGTTTCCTTCCTTCACTAACCTAAATTTTAGAATAATCATCTTTACTTGCCTTAAACTTTCTTTTGTCTAAGCTTACATCTTCAGGGTCAAATAGATTCTCTAGAGTGATCAATCCTTTGGGGAGCTTATTTGACTTTAGTTGAATAATTTGATCACGATAAGCTTCTTCAATCTTGGGCTGTAATTGATCAACAAACTCTCTTGACTGTTGCAGAAACAAGAGTACTTGAAGATCATTATCAAAACCTGCCAATTTTGGTCATTGTCTGGAATTGCTAGTTTTACTATAACTTTAACTGACTCACTATTAACAAGTAGGTCACTTGCTGGGTCAAATTGAGAACCAATTTGTGCGATCCTGTCTGCTTTAGTGTTTTGCGTCCTCAGGACAACTTCACTATTGAAAGCATCAAAACTATCTATTAGATCCCAAATCCTGTGATGGTAGGATCTCATTCTTACATCCTTTGCTACAACTTTCTCTCTGATTTGTTTTACCACTAGTTCTGAGTCTCCCTTAACTACCAAATTCTTGATTCCTCTCTTCTTGGCAAACATAAGACCATACAGCAAAGATTCATACTCAACATCATTATTAGTGCAGGCAAACTAAAAGCGAATGGCTCTAAGGATTTTCTCACCATTTGGGGCAGTGAGGCATATACCCGCTCCAACACCATTTTTGCTCCTAGCCCCATCAAAATTTAAGGTCTAGATTTATGAGTTTCTGTTAGGTTCTTCCTTTTCAAATACTTATTTTCTCATAACATTTGAAATTTCCTGGCCTTCTTCAAAAATCACATAAGTGCCCAAACCAGTAGAGTCACAGTTTCCATAAGGATTGCTTTGCATCATGGTCATGAATTGACTATTTTCCTCTTCTTGTTGGTCATGTTTAGTCTAATCCCCTAGCTCTTCAACAAAGACTCTCTCTTCTTTATTTATCATGGTGTGTGATGCTTCAATCCTTGGGGCTAGTTCATCAGTGATATGGTCCTTGGACAAAGGTTCAGACAATACCTTCATCTTTGTTCCATACTTGGTTCTTAAAATTAGATGAGACCAATAGTGACACGTATCCTCCTATCTTAGGTGTGAAATCTCTAGATAGGCATAAACCAAAGACAGGGGGAATATCTATGGCTACTACATCTTGTTTGACAGTTATATTGTGGTAGGTATACAACTACAATGGGAGTTATTTGATCGTTCCTATAGTTTGGATAGACTTCCCATCTAATTGCATGACTCCTCTGGTAAGTGGCTCATATTTTCTCTTTAAAGCATCTACTATTTATTTTGGCATAACTGTAGTACTAGCTCTAGAATCTATGATTGAGTTGTGCAACAATTTCTTTCCCACTATTAAAGTCAGATAAAAAGGATCTGGCTTAGATTTACCTACCTCTGGTGCAGTGTTCAACAGAGCCGCTATCTACAATTGTGTAGTGTCTTTATGTTGAGCCTTTCCTTTATCAGCACCTCCTTATTTAGTACTGGCAGATTTACAGCCTACCTGGCTCTGTAGTGCTTCTTGTAATAGCGTCTTTTGCTCAGGAATAGCCAGCATATCCCAAATTGATACATGCACTGGAGTCTTTTTTAACTGTTCTACCACATTCATAGATCCTAATGTCTGTGTCTTTGGGTAGTAAGGATATCTTGCTCTTTCTAGCATCTGACCAGAGACTGCTTGATTCTGAACTGGTTGAGGCACTTCTTGCCTGGAAACTAGACTATAGTGATTCTGAAAAGGAGGAGCTCTAGCAGTCTCATTATTTATGGCTTCAGGATGCTCCATCATTCTTCTCTTTGATCTGGTATAATAATTGGACTGCACTAAGGGTTTCTTGGAAGTGGATGCTTCATTCAAGAACACTGAATCTTCGTCTTCAATCCATGAAAATAAAACATGCTTAGGGGCAATTTCTTCTTCTTGCTGAATAGACATCCCTTGCATTTGAGCCACCATTACTGCATTTTGGAGAATGGGTGACTGATACGGAGGAGCATTAGACATCATGACTTTCCCTTCTACCCTTCTTTGTTCTACTATTTATTGTTGTAAGTTGCCTCTGGGACAATCTCTGGGCATATGGGCATTGTTGCAAGGGAAGCACCAGGCATTGGTATATTCTGCTAAATTATTTTGTCCTGGGACTATTTCTCTATTAGGATTACGAGGGACAACCTGTAAAGGTGTGGGAACTATGACCAATTGGTTTGAAGGTTGAGGATTATTTCGTCTTTGAGGACCTTGATACTGATTTGATTGATAGCGGGGTCTATTTCCTTGGAAACCTTGATAGGCAGGCTTTGGATAAGAAGTTTGTCGCCTTTTAATATTAATAATCTCATTTGAGAAGGTCCTAAGAATGTTCTTCATATCATCCATTTTAGATGGAGGAGCAGAGGGTATTGGCATAGTGGATTGTTGAGGTGTTGGGAAGGTATACATAGACACAGGTATAATTGTAGGATTACGGACTTCCTATGGCAAGGGAATTGAAATCTCTGGGAACATAGGCATGGGAGGCCTTGGAAGTAACTTTCCAACATCTATTAGGTTATTCTCGGCCTTAACAACTAATTCATATGCTTCTGGCAGAGTCTGACCTCCTAGGGACTGAATCATTAATGATATATCAGAATTAAAAGCTTTGAGGTAGAACACAATAGCCATACCTGATGGTCGTCTCATTGTATCAGAAATTTTATCCCAAGTCTTTTGAAACTTAGTGTTGAAATCAGTTATAGCTTCTTGTGGTGCCCTCTTTATGGTGATTAATTTTTGCGGCAAGGAAGATTTGTCACCCTTCTCACTAAATCTTGCAAAGAAAGCATCACCAAGTTGATCCCAAGTAGATATTGTATTTGGGCTCAAAGATCTATACCGGTGTTACATCCCTATTTTTGGAATTGATTATGCTATTTACTTTCTTGCAAATTTCAGTAATATAATATGTTGTGGACGACATGGAAACTGATGATTTATTATACAAAGTTAATTCTTTTAAATTTTAGAATCTATTGATTATGATCAATGTGATATTGTGACTAAATGTCCTTTTTGTTAAGTGAAATGATGTTTTGGATATATTATGCTTTGATTTGGAACATAGGTGCTTTGATCACAAAATTGTATGTGAGACGGTCGTTGCAGGAATAGGTGGACCATGTTCGACAGGAAGAGAAAGTATCTTTGAGAGAGAGTATAGACTCTGGAAATTAACCATGGGTGTTTGTTACTGAGAATGCCAAACAGGTAGATAAACCTTGAAGCCATCAATTTAGTCTTGTTTTTCGACTGGGATAGTTTAAGAGTAGATGTCGACGTTTGAAGATAAGGTGTAACATCCTTTTTGTAAGTCGTCATATAGAATCTTGGAATCGACGATGTTGTCGTAAGTCCACCAAAGCGAGTCGACTTATATAGACGATTATTATTTCGTTTATAGGTAATTAAATGAACCTACTTGTGGCAGATTTGTGAATCACGTCTCGTAGTCGAAAGATGCGAGAAGTCGGCTTTGTGCGTCTAACGATGTAGGAAACTTGTTTTGAGTTACGCTCAATCCGTCGTGATTGCCGTAAATACGCATCGAACTTGTGTTGTGAATTTATTCTTTCTGGAAATTGACGAATGTCGATTTTGAAGCCATAGCGTGTAATAATTTGTTTTGGTCATTGTTGGGAATGAGTCTTTTTCTTCTAGCTTTGACCGCGAGATATTATCGATCTAACCTTGAGTTTCCTTATTAAGTTGGTCTTTATCTCTTTTTCTTTTTCGACCAAAAAGATGCTTTAGACATTTCTTAACCGCCGCCTTGTCAAGCTTAACCCCACAATTCAGCTTTTAGTTGCTCTTGGAGGATTAGATGATTTTAATGTTCGAGTGTGGGTGGGGTTGTTATGTCCACTAACAAGCCTCGTCGCCAAAGGAGCCTCCATCTTTTTAGTGGTCGTGATAAGTGGGAAGTCAGGTAAGAAGACAGTTATGTCGACCCTTGTGTTTGGGCTTGTGACGGCCGTGAATTCAATGCGGAGATTCTACTTCACCGTGGTGCGAGAGGGAGGAAGTTCTGCGGTTGTGATAAGGTGTAACTGTAAATTGATTGCAGATGCTCCATCATCATTAAGGGTGCAAAGGTATCGGGTCGTTGTTGTGAAGAAATGAAAGGAAACCGCAGTTATGGAGAGCCTTTTGTTGTGCTGTGCTAGGTAGGAGTTATGCGGTGTGGAGAAGAGAGTGGAACGGGAGGTGAATGTGGTTTTACTCCTTCATCGTGGAAAGAGGTGGAGTTTTAGAAGTTGGTAAGCGAGAGTTAAAGGGAGAGATATTCCATCATCGGGGGGGGGGGGGATAGTTAATGAGTAGGCTGTCGTTTTAGAAAGGAGAAAAATGACAGAGAGGAGAATCTTTCAATTGAAAAGTTTGGCTTCATTGTGCACGACTGGCAGATAAGAGAGAGTTTTGAAAACCTGATGAGGCACAACTAGCCAGAGGGGGACATGGATAGGTGTGTAGAGAGTTGAGAATCTGCAACGATCGCCAGGAACTTGCCACAGTAGTCTTCAACTCTGTCGACTGGTTTTCCCATTTTCTTCTTTTTCACAGTTTAGACTAGTAATGGTGTCTTATCTATGCAAGGATATTGTCATACGTTTACAATGAATAAAATATGATGACAACGTAATGCTACTGCGATTTCTGTGTGAGGTTTATCAACATAATAGTTTCATTGCTGTCTTTTGGTGTTTAAAACCTCAGAAATAGTTTCATTGCTGTCTTCTGGTGTAAACCTTAAACTATATACCTGCAGTGATGACATCCTTGTATGCATGGTTATTGTTTTGGTCGTAATGTAAACCACAACCTGTTATTGAAATACATTGCTTTCATTTATTTTGGTAAGCATTTCACATGACTGTGTTTTTGCCTCAAAATGTCTCTGAATACTTGAAATATTTCCTCTCTTTGATGACTTCGGATGTCCACGTTCCATGACTTATATGACATAGGAATCCCGAAGACGAGACATTCAATGTCAACAAATGCTGTCATTTAATTTCTTATTCGGTATGGATTTTCAATCAAGGTCGACATATAAGTTTGATCGTCTCTAGTGTCATAGAGAGATTCCAAATCCTTTATTAACCTTATCATTTAATTCTTACCTCTTTGAACCTCGTAAAACTATTTATTTTGGTAAGAGGTGTGAAGTTGTAGGTTAAATAGTTATTCTTGGTTAAAAGCCGTCATGGATTTGTAATAAACAAATAGGGTGGGAAAAACCCGCATTTTGAGTCTAGATTATGTTGCATGTGATGATTCTAGTGTTGTTTTTATTTTGTAGACTTTTATAAGTCTAAAACCGTTAAATTCTGGGATAACGGGAAGTTGTTTTAGATACTTGAGTATGTTGTACAAACATGGGAACCGAGTAACCAAGTTTGAAACCACTTAGGAGTGGGTGTTATTAATCAATGTTTTATACGAATATGGGATTATGAAACTATGAACTTAGGATTAGAGTAAACGTTGCGCCATGTGCTATTACAGGAGAAAATCCTAAAACCTTGAGGTCATCGAGGTTGACATTTGTTTAAACCTTACAAATAGGAAACTGTAGGATTTCGATCAATTCAAGTCGAGTAGGGTGGGTGAACTAAGTTCATGCATTCTTAGAACGCTATTTAAAAACAAATCCTTTGGCCAAAGTGGTGCACGATCCTCAAGTGCATCAAATGTTCACTGTGACTGGATGGCATTTCTTGTGGAGAGTCATGTATGACTAGAGGGTATCTAGGGATATGCACGATAACAAGACACGTAAGTTGCAACACCAGAGCTCAGATGGCAAACATCGATGGTTATCCTAAGTCTATCCTCTTGAGTAGGGTAGGGCCACTTCCGGTTAGGAAGGAGTGCGGGAGACCGACGGTCTGTGGTTGGAGGTTAAGCTCCTTGAAGATACTTTCTCTTCCAAATACTGAGGATTGCTGAGTCTTGAATGTGATGGGTCGACAATTGAGATGCATGTTAATGGTATGTTTCCAATATATTATTTGTTTCAAGAAAATTGCAAATTGTTAGAAAACAAAATGTTTAATGTATATCATTTCTTTCAGTTTTATGAAAATGAGATCATGTTTATGTTAAAATGAAAAATGTTATAATTGGTAGTAGATAAGTTTCTTTTGTATATGATTACCTAGGAAATTTTTTTTTTTACCTTTGTGAAAACCTAGTTTTTCTTGTCAATTCGGATATGGATGTTACAACCGGTCCAGAGCCTTCCCTTTGAAAGAAGCTGCTAACAATCTGATTGCTACATTCTATACAGTAATGACATGTATTACACACACATTTGACACATCTTGAAGATGTTCCCCTGGTGTCTTAAAATCTTCTCCATTGAATTTAGGTAAAGCCTTCAAAGCATTATCTAGAATTGGATCCCAAGTAGCTGGTGGTACTGGAAGAATGAGAGGACTGCCAGTGTTCCAATTTGCATAGTTTCTTGGGGGTACAAGTGCTCCCATGTTTACTCCTGATGCGGTTGCAACTTGATTCACTCTTCTTCTTGGAGTAGTAACTAATGGTGGCAATAAAATACCTCAATTAGCAGCAGACTGAGCTCTTGTTGTAGGTCCACAGCTCTGACTCCTCGTTGCTCTCTGGTTCATACGATCTTTGATTAAAACTTCAAGAAAGGTCCCACTGGGCGTGCCAAAAACTGTTGATGCTTAAAATTGCGCAGGTTCTAACACAAAAATGGGAAGTTTCAAGAATGTGGGACTTGCTACTTGAAACAACCTCCAGATTTTAAAGAAGTTGGCTCTTCCTATTTTAATGGGGTTCTGAGTAAAGGGGAAAGGGAATAAATAGGATTACAGATACAATAAGCAAAATCTAGACTATGGCGATGCGCCTGAGTGAAATGTATTTCCTTAATTAGCACACTGAACATATCTTTAAGATTTAGCTATATTAAAGAGCAAACGTTGCATGATCAATATAGATAGATTATGAATGAATAAGATCAAAGGCTAAACAAAGACAATTTATGCAAAGACACAGATAATATCAACAAGGCACAAAACAAAGTTTCTTTTATTAATATTCTAGCAAATACAAGAGGCACAGTGATATGCACAGATATATCAACCTTCTTATTAGAAATAACAAAATTAAGGAAAATGACACATTTTGGTCATAGAAAAATCTTTGAATTTCCTACTTAATTCTTGATATCTCTTGATTCGATAAAACTATTAGAATTCCTGCATATATATAGCCACAAACTTGGCTCAAGATCGGCTACAACAACCCAAATCTTCAACGGTAAAACAAAACTGAAGCTAACTGGGAGTTCTCGACCGATGAGATCTTTTGAATCTGCAACTATTTTTCCTGTACGCTCATTGGCTGAGGAACAAAATATGTGGCACTCTGACTATATTTCTGTTAAGACACATGGAGACACCCGCAGACTCTAAAACTTCAAAAATGTAACACATGGCACCGTCCACTTAACTAATAACTCCTTTACCTTCAAAATGAAACACACAGAAAAATGCCACTTGTCACCATCCGCTGGATTTTGGAACTGATAAGTGTCTGTCTCCGCTGAACACTTAAAACTTATCTTTATGCCCGAGCAACTCGTCACTATGACATTTGGCACTCTCTGCTTGACTTAAAGGCTGAAACATAATTATATGGGACCCACTGTATATGCCACTTTACTATCCACAAAGAAATAAAACTGGGACACATGGCGCCTCCCACAAGAAACGCAACTAGACACGCAGCAACATCCGGCAAAACAATAGCTTGTAAAAGACTCTAAGGAAACCCGTGGAGATTGACACTTGTTGCACTCTGGTACAACTGAAAATCACAACGTGTCTTACCCGAGAGCATCGAAATAAAAGAAGTTCCCTCCTCTTCTTTCGCCACATGGTGTTCTCCGCAACAAACAATAAACTGTGTCTTAAAACTGTGGCCCACCATATATATGCCAGTACTAACAAGCCTTAACAAAAGAAAATCCACGTGGCAGCATCCGCTCAAAGCTCAAAATGACACATGACAATGCCCACTATTAAGTAACATTTAAAGAAACTGGCTTTGGTATCAACACCTGGCAAACTCCATAGCATCAATAAACTTAAGAAAACGAAGTCTGCTACTGCTACATGACACATTCTGCTGCATCAACTGAAAGGAAAGAAACACGTGGCAACATCTGCTTAAATACCATTGCTCCATAAGGAAATAACACATGGCACGATCCACGCACGAGAAACACATAGCCACAAATATATAGCCGCTTTAATATACTGAGACAATATAGCTGAAATAAAATGTAGAGTTTTAGCTCTACACATACATACATACATAAATATATACATATATGTGTATATGTATGTATATATACATGTGTACATATATGTGTGTGTATGTATATGTATATATTGTACATATATATATATATATATTACATACACATATACATACATGTACATATTTATGCATGTATATATAATATCTATACACATACATAACTATGTATGTATATATGTACATATATCATACATGCATGCATACATGTACATCATACATATGTTTTGTGTAACATATATTGTATATGTGTAATATCTATATACACATGTATATAAATTATTACTCCTCTTATGTCTTTTATTTATGCCATATTTACTCTTGCTCTTGTTCCACTTTCTCTGTCATACTTTTTGTTTTGTTTCTGTAGATTAGATATGCAAAACAAGGTAAAAATACTAAACAAAATGCAATAAACACAAAGTTATACCTCACATGCAAACCCAATCCCATCAAGGGAGGAAGAAGCCTTTGCACCCAAAACAAGCTCCTAGACAAAGATAATCCCTAGACAATGGATTCGAATGTGAAATGCTACTCTAATTTGCAACTCACAATTCTAGCTCAAGAGTGATTTTGACATGGTAACTTTGCATAAACTTAGATGATGAAAATGGCTTGGGAGAGGTTCTATTTATAGATTTTTGGAAGGGATTTTGATCCAAGGGTGGAGATTGATTTGGAAGATCAATGGTGGAGGATAAAAGTGATGTGGAGGGCCTAGATTCAATCTTGAATGAATGGAGGGCTAGGAATAAAAGTGAATCTTTTATTTATTTTAGGAAAATGAGTTATTAAATGAGCATGGGGGTGAAAGATTATTTTGGAATAAAAAATTCATATGGGGGAATGTAAATGAATTAAAAATTTATTTGGGGAAGAGAGGAAATAAATGAGTATGGGTTTGTAAGGAGAAATAAATGTGATGTGGGATGTTTTTAAATAAAAAATTGACTTATGTGGATTTAATTCAATTTTTTATTTGGAGGATGTGGGGAAGGGTGTTAAACAAGGTTTGACCACCCAAATGAAGGGGTTAGGATTAATTAAACATAGATTTTATTTAATTAATCCTAAGGTTAGATGAGGTAGGCTAGAGTAGGTAATTAAATAATAGCTATTTAATTGTCTAGGGTAGGGATAGGTCAATTAGTAGGCTAGATTAATTAGTTAACATGGTTTTAACTAATTAACTGGATTTAGTAGAAAATAGAAAATTAATTTAATAAATATTACATATTTATTAAATTAAATTGTCTAAGGTTGGGACTATTGAATTAATGAAATTAATTCAATTGTTGGGATAAATGATGGAAAATAGTGTAATGAAGGGATAATTAATTAAATAAAAATTTAATTAATTGGTTAGAAGGGAAATTGACATGATTAGGGATGTCGGGAGTCGGTTAGATGGTAGAAGATATTTTTAGGTGTCTACAGTTTCCTTACTTGGGGGCAACTTCTTTATGATTGTTATTTGCTTCCTTTAGCTCCTATATTATATGTTTATCCATGTCACGTGTTTATGATGTTTAGATTTTATGTTTTCCTATGCATTTTTATTTAGCTCCTATGATTTCATAAATTCTTTGTTAGTTTCCATACCTCCTACGTTCCATGTTTTCTACTTGTAATTTTCATGTTCCTTGCTAGATCATATGTTCCTATATTACATGATTTATGATATTCCAATGCTTCCTATGTTTTAGACTCATGATATCATGTTTTTGCTTAAATGACTCTCTTAAATGCCTGCATTCCTATATGTTTATGATCCCTAGATCATGCTTATATCACTTGCTTATATATTTATGATCCTAATTATGCTTATGTGTCTATGAACTTTATCATGGTTACATCATATGATTACATGCTATGGAACTACCATTATTTTCCTTCACCGGGGCAACAATAGGGCCATATTATCAAAGGGGTTGAGCCCAATTGGTTAATTTATTGGGATCTCATTGTCAAGACTTGACCTTGAATTCCCAAAGTGATGTTTAAGTTGAATAAGTTGACTCTATTGACTTCTAAGTTGTTTAAGTTGTTTTTGTTGATTAAGTTAATTAGGTTAATTATCACATCCAACTTTGGGTGTGGTGTACCCCAACTGACAAGGCTAGGTGAAAGTCCTCTATGAATTTGATGTAAGAGATATTCCTTAGTCATGGAATCTAATCTGAAGGACTCCCCACAAGGAGAACTAACCAATCAAAAAATAATAGGAGACATATTGCCTATCCCATGTTATATGTACTTTCATGATCACATCTTCCTCATCTCCTTACATGTTTGTCTTAATGATTATACCTTTTACAAAGTTTACTTGCTTCTAGCATATCTTTTCCTCCATTTCTCAAAGTCCTTGCATCTTTTGTATGGAACCAATTGGAGGGGGTCATATATGTCACTTACGTTCCTTTATGAGTTGTGTTATGCAGTGATAGGTTCATAGGCATTTCCCACCTTGAGGGGAGATTTTATCAAACTATCTATAGAGAGTAATCTTTCTTCCACATGGTTGAAGTCCTTCGACATCTTATTTTCTAGGTTGAAGTCCTCTTGACATAGTTCTAATCTTTTATCAATTTCTATAATATGCGAAATCTCTCAACCTTATCCTTTTAACTTTATTATTTTCAAATATAGTTCCTTTTTAGCAAGTTGTGATTAAACTCATTTTTGAATGCTTTACATATGCTACTCATTGCATACATTTTGGATTTTTTGGGTTTCTATGGAGGTCATTGTGAGAAGAATTCAAGAATGATATGTTATTTTAGACATATCTAGATCCTTTGAGTGTCTAAAAATATTTAATTTTCATATTGACTGCTTGCTTTACTTTGATATGCATCTGCCTAGTAGTTTGCATGTACGTCAAAGTGGGGGCAAAATGTAATGGTAAAAATCACATACTATAAGATCCCTTGCCAAAATTGACGTTATTTTTTGAACTCTGATATGATATTATGATTTGATTTTTGTTTGATTTTGATTGGTTTTTGTGTGTTTTCAATGCATAATCATTTTTTCCATGATGTGATAATAATATAGAATTGTTTTTTTGCATGAAAATAAAAATAAATAGATGACTGAAAATGAAATTAGACCACTGATATAGATAGGAACAACATTTAGATTGTTTCAAATTAAAGATTTAAAAGATGTTTCATCACAACAACATACCCGGATGATCATAGGATGATATCATGCCAATCATACACATATATGGAAGCTAATATACAAATGATAAGTTTGATTACAACTTAGATCTGGTAATGACTATAGATGTTGTCTTCAATGGCCAAGAAACTCCTCCAAAGTGAAGCGATGACTCCCAATGGATACCGCCAAAGCTAGGATGATAGTTAATGACAAGGATTGATGCAATTGATGTTCTAAACATGTCCCACCAATCTGAAACTATTTGAAGATGTCTGATATAAACCTTCAACTAACTGAAATACACATTTCCATGCCACAAACTTCCTCCAAAAGGGCAACGATCAAGCCTAAGATGGAGCAATGAAACCCTAGGTGGAAAATATGTCAATACAATATGAAATTATGCCTCAAAACCCTCTGATCTACAATCTGATATAAATTTTCTCAGGCCTGAAACACAAATATGAATACTAATGGATGATATCTATCATCAATAAACCCTCCAAAACATGGTGCTTCACCTCCAAACCCTAGCAATGGATGTAATGATGAGAATATGTAAAGGAAACCTTTAGATCTAAATCAATTCATCCTCAATCTGCAAAGAAAACTCCAAACCCTAGCGCCAACTTGAAGCCCTAGTTGAGATGATCAATTTCCTTTCAAACCCTAGCTTCAGTCACACCAAAAACCTGCAAATAAGTCCAATGATGAACCCTTGATGGATCCACCTTACAAAGTGGAGTGGGTTTTCATCTAAACCACCAAATTCTAAGGGTTTTCGTCCTTAGAAGTCTGTTGAAACAAAGTTATAGCCAAAGAGAAATTCTCCAAGTATCAAATGACAAATATCCAATATGATCAAATTGACTCCCAAATGCCATATTTTATAACCCACAACTTGGGTGCCCAAATCCAATACATTTTACTTTATTTTCAAGTCCACCGTCATAAAATAATATTTTATTTTAATTTTCTTTATTTTTCCTCAAGTTGGGCGGCCCATATGGAGAAATAAAATAATAATATTTTATTATTTTCCCACTAGACTTGGGCGGTCACCTTTCGGGCAAATATAATAATATTTTAATAAATAAAATATTATTTTTTAATTGTCATTTTCTTATTCCCTTATTTCTCCTTTTTTCCACTCTCCAAGTGGTTTGCTCCTACCCTTGGCAAATTATTTTATTATTTTTGACTTCTCCAAAAATATCACAAAAATACACTAAGTCATATTCCAACTTCATTTTGCCAAGGAAAAATAGTTAAATATACAATTTAACTATCCAAGGTATTCCCTTACCTGTTCAACTTAGCCTATGGGAACAAAATAGGCTAGCCATCATATGATAGGTGATCATGCCAGAAACAGGGACATTATAGTCATCCCTTCCTGAGATTGCTTGCCCTCAAGCAATCATAAATCTGGATGCTGTAAAATCTTCTTTCCTTCCCACGTCGCATCCTCCAATGGCAAGTCTCTCCATCTCACCAAATACTCACGAATCACCCTGTTTCTCAAGTGCCACTCCCTCATATCCAAGATAGTGTCAGGAACCAATATCAAACTACCCTCTTCATCAAGAGGTGGAAGATTTGGAGAAGAAGCAACATGTTATCCAAGTTCCTTCTTGAGGCATGACTGCTACGCCCTTAATCCTATAGTGTGTATAGGGTTATGAATAGTCGGCTTGTGGCTATCTTAACTCTTAATTAAGTCATATTATCATTAGTTTATTGTTAATTAGTTGTTTAGGTCGGCCTAAGGCTTATATAGGCCCATCTAAGTCGGCCTAGGTGATATCCTAGGCATAAATAGGTATATATAGGAGGTAGTGAGTCTTATTTCATCATATTCAGTATTGTGTTCTCATTGAAGACTATTGGAGGTATCCCCCTCGAAGTGGTTTTGGAGGTTGCCCCCTCGAAGTGGCATATTATTATCAAGTATTTGCAGCATATTTACTATTATATTTAGATATTGTGCAAGTTGTTTCATTACAAGTGGTATCAGAGCATGATCTTGGCACCGTAGAGGCAAAAATTTTTCTCATCATTGGAGGTGATTTTGGGAAGAGCATAACTTTTAGATTTTAGCGAATTTTTAAAATATTTTTAAAGGGTTTTTGAAGACAATATTAAAGAAGATACAGTCTAGATTTCAGAGGAATTGGAGCAAAAATAAGCGAGTTATTGCAAAATTAGGGTTTGCAACAAATTCACTCTCAAGGCAGTAAATTTGCTAATTTCTTGGAATTTTTTCTGGGTAAGTGGTATCTTGGCCTTAGTAAGTTACAGTAAAAATTTCAGAGAATTTGCATTTCATTTGTGTGATTTATTTCAAAATTATTTTTTCCAATCATGACGGGTCCTTCAACAAGGGGCAAAAAGAATGTTACCACACCGGGAAAAACTCCAGGCAAGGAGGAGGTGGAAAATGAGGATGTTGATCAAAAAGAATATGAAAATATACTTGAACTTATTCATAAAGAAAATAGCAAGATGAAAGGTGAAATCTTGTCTATTATGGATGAACAAATGAAAGGGTTGGCAAAGTCATGTGATATTGAGAAAATTCTGGAGATACTTTCCAAACATAAGCAGTCACAACACCACGATGTGGAGGAAGAGGATTCTACAAAAGGGAAGGGTGTTTTTGGGTTTGAATCAAATCTCAAGATGGATCATCACACCACTCATTTTATGGCAAGGAATTTCACACCAAAGTTAGATATGCGAAAGTTTGATGGTCAAGATCCTGCTAATTGGCTTTGTCAAATGGAGCAATTCTTTGATATCCACCATGTTCCATGTCAACAAAAGGTGGCCATGGCTTCCTTATACTTGGAACCTGATCAATTCATTTGGTACCGTTGGCTATGTGAAGAAAAGAAAGCAAAAGGATGCATTGTCACTTGGTCAGTTTTCCAAGAAGAACTCATTACTCATTATGGTGAAAATCTTATGGATAGCTACTTCAGCCAAATTACCAAATTAAGGCAAACAGGTATGGTCAAGGATTACATTCATCAATTTCGTACTTTATCTTCAAGAGTGGAAAATGTGTCTACAGAAAATTTGTTGGAGCTATTCATTGGTGGCTTAAAGGATCACATTAAATATGAGGTACGCATGTTCCGTCCAAATTCCATCTCAGAGGCAATGATTATGGCAAGGCAAGTAGAGGAAAAATTTATGGTTAATAAAAGGCAAGGTTTTATAAACATAAGAGATAAAAGCACTCCTACATAGTCACTTCCACAACCTACTAGGCTAACACCACAACAAATTGAAGAGAAGAGAGCAAAAGGATTATGTTTTAATTGTGATAGCAAATATAGTAGAGGACACAAATGCACTGAAAAGAAATTGTTCTATATTGAAGGGCCAAGTGAGGAAGAAGAAGAGGTACTAATAGTAGAGAGTGACAATGAGATTGAGGAGGAGTCAAGAGATACTCAACCAATCATTTCTTGCCATGCACTTTCAGGTTTTAGTACCCCACAAACTCTCAAGGTAGTGGGTTTCTTAAAGAAAGAAAAAGTAACAGTGTTGATAGACTCAGGTAGCACTCATAACTTCATCAACAAAAAGTTGGCCACTTGTTTAAATTGTTTTATATATCCAGCTCCAGAATTTCAGGTCTTGATTGCAGATGGTGGTATTGTTAGTTGTTCAGGAAAATGCCATAGCATTAAATTATCCATGGGAGATTATCATCTTAATTGTCCAATGTATGCTATCTCAATGGGTGCGGCAGATATTGTTTTGGGAGTACAGTGGCTTACCACTTTGGGAACAATTGAATTGAACTTCCAAGAACTATTCATGCGCTTTCAATCAGAGGGAAGAACAATAGAATTACGAGGGATGCGTGCAAAGTCACCACAGATAGTAAGTTCTTACCAAATGCAAAAGATGTTGAAGAAGGGGGTAGATGGGATGGTAGCCCAATTATTTTCATTAGAAGCATATCACTCAAAGGCTTCTACACCATTGGATCTACAAGCAATTATAGATAAGCACTCTATAGTTTTTGGGGAGATGCCAAAAGGATTGCCTCCTAGGAGAGATCATGATCATGCCATTCAACTAGTACCAGGGAGCCAACCACCCAACATCAGGCCCTACAAATATCCATATGCTCAAAAAAGTGAGATTGAGAAGATAGTTCAAGAGATGCTAGAAGCAGGCATTATCAGGCATAGTCAAAGTGCTTACTCATCTCCTGTGGTAATGGTGCGTAAGAAGGATGAAACGTGGAGGATGTGTCCAGATTACAGGGAGCTTAACAAGTTCACCATAAAAGATAAGTTTCCTATTCCAGTAATTGATGATTTGTTAGATGAGCTTAATGGTGCTGTTTATTTTACAAAACTTGATCTCCGTTCTGGTTATCATCAAATTAGAATTAGAGATGAGGATGTACATAAGACAGCTTTTAGAACCCATGAGGGCCACTATGAATTTTTGGTAATGCCTTTTGGTCTCACTAATGCACCATCGACATTTCAAAGTTTAATGAACTCTATCTTCAGGCCATTTTTGAGGAAATTTGTTTTGGTATTTTTTGATGACATCTTAATATATAGTAAAACATGGGAGGAACACTTGCAACATGTAAATCAAGTGTTGGACATTTTGAAGCAGAATCAGTTGTATGCTAAACCATCCAAGTGTATCTTTGGTGTCAAAGAAGTGGAGTACCTTGGTCACATTGTGTCACATGAGGGAGTCAAGGTGGACCCTCATAAGATCCAAGCAATTGTAGAGTGGAAAATTCCTAAGACCCTTAAGAACTTACGAGGTTTTTTAGGGCTTATAGGGTATTATCGCCGATTTGTAAAGAATTATGGTAGCATAGTATCTCCTCTCACATCCTTGTTAAAGAAGGATGCTTTCCAATGGAATGAAGTGGCGACAAGGGCATTTGAGAAACTAAAGGAAGCCATGTGTACAACTCCAGTCCTAGCTACCCCAGATTTTTCTAAAACATTTGTTGTTGAATGTGATGCTTCAGGACATGGAATAGGAGCAGTACTTATGCAAGAAGGAAAACCCATAGCATTTGAAAGTCGCCAACTCAAAGGTAAGAATTTGTTGAAGCCAGTTTATGAGAAAGAAATGTTGGCTATCTTGCATGCAGTCAAACAATGGAGACCTTATCTAATGGGACGACACTTTAAGGTCAAGACAGATCATGATAGTCTCAAATATTTCTTGCAACAGAGGTTATCATCTGAAGAACAACAAAAATGGGTCACAAAGATGTTGGGATATGACTTTGAGATCATATATAAGAAAGGAAAGGAGAATGTTGTGGCTAATGCTCTATCAAGGCGTGATGAACCCACAGAGTCATTTTTATTTGCCATTTCCATGTTACAAGCAGACTGGGTAAATGAGGCAAGAGAAGAGTGGGAGAAGGACATAGATACTCTAAGGCTCATTGAGAAACTCCAACAGGAATCAAGTGTGTCTGACAAATTTTCATGGAAAGGAAATATTTTATGGTACAAGGAGAGGTTATACCTTTGCAAGAATTCAACTCTTAAGCTTAAGGTGTTGGAAGAACTACATGCTTCTCCAATAGGTGGGCACTCAGGATTCCTCAAAACTTATCATAGAATCAAGCAAGATTTCTTTTGGGAAGGGCTGAAAGGGGATGTTCAAAAATTTGTAGCTGAATGCATGGTATGTCAACAACATAAAGGGGAGACAGTTAAGACTCCGGGTCTTCTACAACCCTTATGTATCCCAAGTCAAAGGTGGGAGGAGGTATCTATGGATTTCATCACAGGTTTGCCTAGATCTGAAGGAAAAAATGTCATCATGGTTGTTGTGGATCGTCTCACCAAATATGGTCACTTTTGTGCTTTGGCACAACCATTGGCAGCAAGCACTGTAGCAATAGCTTTTATGAATACTATTCAGAAACTGCATGGGACTCCGAAAGTTATAGTCAGTGATCGTGACCCTATATTTACAAGTAATTTTTGGACTGACTTGTTTTCATGCTTGGGCACTCAGCTTGCTCGTAGTTCATCATATCACCCCCAGTCAGATGGATAGACAGAAGTGGTCAACAAATGCTTGGAAGGCTATCTCCGTTGTTTTGCTTCAGATAAACAAGAGAGATGGGTGCAATGGCTACCACTAGCAGAATGGTGGTACAACACTTCTTTCCATACTTCTTCCAAGATGTCTCCATTTTTAGCACTATATGGTTACCACCCACCATCAATCATCTCTTCATTGCGGGTACAACCAAAGGTTCACACAGTCGAAGAACACATCCATCATCAGCAAGAGGTATTGGCTAGTCTTCGAGAGAACTTGGCAATGGCACAAAACAGAATGAAGCAACAAGCTGATAAACACCGTAGTGAAAGAACTTTTGAAGTGGGAGATTGGGTCTTTGTGCGACTACAACCATACAAGCAAATGTCTCTAAAACAACAACATAAAGCTAACAAGCTAGCACCCAAGTACTATGGTCCTTATAAGGTGTTGCAGAAGATTGGCAATGTAGCATATAAATTGGAGCTGCCCATATCAACAAAAATTCATCCAGTTTTTCATGTTTCCTGCTTGAAGAAGGTTATTGGGAATAAAGTGGTAGCACAGACTAAGTTACTTGAGCTTGATGAAGAGGGAAGAATAGTTGTGGATCCAGAGAGAATTATTCAAACACGCACCAAGAAGCTGAGGACAAGGGAAATCATAGAATATCTAATTAAATGGAAAAACTCTCCAGTTGAGGAAGCTACATGGGAGAATGAGGAATTCATGCAAAAGCATCCACATTTGGTCAGAATTGAGGACAATGCTTCTTTGAAGAGGGGGGGCATGCTACGCCCTTAATCCTATAGTGTGTATAGGGTTATGAATAGTCGGCTTGTGGCTATCTTAACTCTTAATTAAGTCATATTATCATTAGTTTATTGTTAATTAGTTGTTTAGGTCGGCCTAAGGCTTATATAGGCCCATCTAAGTCGGCTTAGGTGATATCCTAGGCATAAATAGGTATATATAGGAGGTAGTGAGTCTTATTTCATCATATTCAGTATTGTGTTCTCATTGAAGACTATTGGAGGTATCCCCCTCGAAGTGGTTTTGGAGGTTGCCCCCTCGAAGTGGCATATTATTATCAAGTATTTGCAGCATATTTACTATTATATTCAGATATTGTGCAAGTTGTTTCATTACAATGACACATGAAAAACATTATGAATTCTACTATCTACTGGCAAATCAAGCTCATATGCTACCTCTCCAACTCTCCTCATAGTCTTGTAGGGACCATAGAACCTGGGCTTTAGTTTTTCTGCACCACTCATCTTCAATGTAGATTGTCTATATGGTTGAAGGTGTAAAAATACCAAATCACCAACCTCAAAAGTCTTCATTACCCTGTGTCTATCAACATACATCTTCTGCTGAGTATGTGCCTGTTGAATATTATCCTTAAGTGCTTTAAGGATATCCTAACTATCCTGCATCAAATCCTTAGCTCTGGGAGCTCCACTATCATCAAAGGCCAAGTCTAAGATAGAGAAAGCATCATAACCACACAAGGCCTTAAATGGTGACATGCCAATCGACATGTGATAGGTGGTATTATAACAATACTCACCCAAATGTAACCATCTAATCCAAGCACACTTCTGCCCCATAACATAATTGCAAAGATATCCCTCCACCCACTTATTCACAATCTCCATCTATCCATCTTTCTAAGGGTGGTGGCCAGTGCTTGGTGTCAACAGAATAGCTCCTGCTAAAACACACTGAGAAATCTGCTATCTTGATCACTGACAATGGTCTTAGGGAGTCCATGCAATCTAAACACCTCTCTAAAGAATAACTCAGCAACTTGACATGTTGAATAATCTGTTGGAATCACAAAGAAGTGTGCATATTTGGTCAACCTATCAACTACCACAAATATGCAATCCCTGCCTTGGACTATCGATAGACCAGTGATGAAGTCCATCAAAATACTCTCCCACTTCTGCTCTGGAATAGGCAATGGCTGAAGAAAACCTGCTAGGAAAGTATGCTCTCTTGTTTTGTTGACAAGTCATACACTATCTAACATGCTTTAAGACATCATCCTTGATACCCTTCCATGAGAATCTCTCTCTAACTTGCTTGTAGGTCTTGAAGAAGCTTGGATGCCCTACTAAAGGAGTGTCATGTATAGCTCTCATAACCTTATGCTTCAACTTAGATTCATGTACCAAATAAATCCTATGCTTATAATAGATTACATCATCCATCACCTTATATCGATCATCCTAAATCTTACCATCCATGAACCCACATACAAATGTGTTCTTGGAATGCTTAACTAAAAGTTGAGACATCCAATTGTACGAGTTAGAAATGTAAATACTCAGCAAATGTATCAAACTAATGAATACAATGAAATCTACAGATCTAAAACTACACAATAGAGCAAGATAGAAAAAATATGAATGCAAACAAAATACATTAGAAATAATCAAACTAAATAAACAACTCTATTGTTCAAATATCGTGATCTTCATGATACAAACTTGCTGTCAGATTTGCATAACGTGCTTGACAATTGCTTGGATGATCGAGTGCTTGATGATGGATAGAATTCAAGAATCAAAATGATAGAGTAAGGTTACAAAATGAAGTGTTGTCAAATGGCTTAGAGGATGCACATATATATACTTTTCCTTGAAAATAACGAAGGGCTAAGATCGAAAAGAACTCACATTACAATCAACGGTCGAAAATCGATGAGACAACAAGCCATGAGATAATCAAGGAGTTAACTCCACAAATCAAGGATTTGCAAGAGTTAACTAAGGAGTCACAATTCAAAAATCATGGAATTGAGATGTGATCATGAGTTAACTTTCAAATTTTTTAGAATTGTCATGACTTACATTCAAAAATTAAAGGAATTGATTTGATAACTCAAAGTCAAATTTGAGGAGGTGGAGATTGAGTGAGATAAAAAGCCACATGTTTAGGAATTTGAATAATAATTAATTATTATTATTTATCATTCAAAACATGTGAGGCAATAAATAAGATTTTTAGAGAAAATACATAAGATTTTTTATTTATTTCAAAAAGCAACGTGAGATGAAATTAAATAAATTTGAGTTATTTATTTAATTTGAGAGGATATTAGAAAATTAAATAATTTTTGATATTATTTAATCATGAGAGATGGAATATTGGGAATAATAATTAAATATATTTTATTTAATTATTAAGAGAGAGGGATAAAATTTAATTTAATTATTTATTTGGAAGAATAATTAGGCTAATTAAATAATTAATATTATTTAATTATTTTTAAGAAAGGAGAAATAATTATTTTAGAGGAATAATTAGATTTAATTAAATAATTAATATTATTTAATTATTTTTAGAAGAATGAGAAATAATTAGATTTAACTAAATAATTAATATTATTTAATTATTTAATTAAATAAGGGCCATTAGATGAAATAAAGAAGGCGTGATGAAAGGGAAAAATAACATGTTATGTTAATTTTGGGTGTCTACACCAATCAGCTAAAATCTCAGTCATAGAGCAAAGAGTTGGTCTCTTGGAAAATGCA
Organism: Cunninghamia lanceolata; assembly: GCA_027924645.1. Classification (NCBI taxonomy): domain Eukaryota; kingdom Viridiplantae; phylum Streptophyta; class Pinopsida; order Cupressales; family Cupressaceae; genus Cunninghamia; species Cunninghamia lanceolata. The sequence continues at coordinate 15,865,230 of BSBN01001807.1, read as the reverse complement.
TCAACAATAATATCCTTCTTTCCCTTCACATACTCAATGTCAAAATCATAGGCCTGGATCTTACTTACCCATTTTTGTTGCCGCTCATTCAAATCTGTTTGCTCTAGAAAGTATTTCAAGCGATTGTGGTCCATCTTCACCACAAATTTTGCACCCACCAAATACTGTCTAAACTTTGTCAATGCATGCATGATGGCAAACATCTCCTTATCATAGGTGGAATAAAGTCTGTCTGCATCCCTCAATTTTCTACTCTCAAATGCAATAGGATGTCTATCCTGCATCAACATAGTGTCAATGCCCTCTCCTGATGTATCATACTCTAACATAAAGGGCTGTGTGAAATCTGGTAATGCCAACACTGGACAAGTACTCATAACCTCCTTGAGTCTGTCAAATGTAATCTGAGCCTCATCTAACCATCTGAATGCCCCCTTCTTAGTGAGATCTGTAAGTGGTGCTACCAATTGTGAAAACCCTTTTACAAATCTCCCAGGTAATAACTGCATAGCCCCATAAAACCTCTCAAATTTAAAATGTTCTTTGGTGGTGGCCAAACTAGAATAGCCTGAATCTTCTCCTTATGAACTCTGAGTCCATCGGCATTGATCACATGTCTCAAGTAGAGAATCTCGGTCATCCCAAACACACATTTGGAAGCCTTAGCATACAATGATTGTGCCTCCATGATGCCCAATACCTCATCAAGATGTCAAAGATGCTCCTCTCATGTCTTACTATAAATCAAGATGTCATCAAAGAACAACAATAAAAACTTACGTAACTACTTATTGAAAATATAATTCATGCATGATTGGAATGTAGTAGGAGCGTTAGTAAGAGCAAATGGCATAACCAAGGACTCATAGTGCCCATAATGACATCAAAATGTTGTCTTGTGTATATCCTCCTCACGGACACGAATCTGATGATACCCTGAACGAAGATTAATCTTGGAGTACACTGCCCCATGTAACTCATCAAGCAACTCATCGATCTTGGGAATATGATACTTGTTCTTGATTGTCTTCTTGTTCAAGGCTCTATATGTTAGGGTTCAGGTAGATTGGAGCAATAAACATTAACAATTATATGCAGATTAAATAACCCAAATATAACAATGAAGAATAACACAAAAGAGATCAACACAAGCTTTTAATGTGGTTCACCCAAAATGGGCTACATCCACAAAAAATCAGCCATCCAATAATTTTATTATCTAGTGCAAAACATATTACAATCTCATGAATTCCATCCTGCAACATACATCCCAGCTGCTTATAACAAGCTTTTTGGAAGCTTCTATAATTAGGGTTTTACAAAGTCATTTTTCATTTGTTGGTTAACAAAAAACTAACTACCGACCCCGAATGTGCAAAAAAGGGAATTTTTTTTACAAATGTACAGTATTTGCATGATCAGTCGCTACATACCAACACTATAGTCAATACACATACTCATGGTCCCATCCTTCTTCACCAAAACAATTGAAGAAGCAAATGGACTGGAACTAGGCCGAATGCGTCTCATGTCAAGTGACTCCTTTATTGTCTTCTCAATCTCCTCCTTGAAGTGTCATGGATGATGATAAGTGTAGTAATGACAGGCTTGGATCCCTCCTCTAGCTCCATGACATGCTCAAATCCATGATCTGGTGGTCTACCTAGAGGAATGTCTCCAAACACCATGTTGTACTTATCAAGCACTGACTGAATATCTACATGATACTGTTGATCACTGGAAGAAGATTTAGAAGATATAAAACATTGGGTTGTGCCATGCAACATCATCATGCCTAAACAAAGTCTCCATCCTCCTTGCTGAAACAACCCTAGGTCCTCCATCTGAAAGTTTTCTCAATACAATCTTCTTACCATTCGACATGAACTCTAATTCCATCTTTTGGAAATCCTGTATGTATTTGCCAAGTGACTGTAACCACTGGACTCCCAAAACAATGTCAATCTCACCAAGTCCTACCATAAATAAATCATCAATCAATGTATAGTCACCCATTTGAATATTGAGCCAAGGTACCCTCTTAGTGCAACTCATAGTAAAGCTATCTACAACTGTCACACTAAATCTTGCAAAATCCTCAACTTGTAATCCCCTCTTCACAACCAATACCTCATCAATGAAGTTGTGAGTAGCTCCATTATCAATCAAATAGGTGACCTGTTGTCCCTTAAGGAATCCCTTTAATAGAAAGGGATGATATCTAGGCACTCCTAAAATAGAAGCAATTGTAATATGTGTGAATCATCTGTCGTGTTAGGCTCAAGCTCTAATTGTGGTGGCTGCTCCGTATGATCATCATCACTATTAGAACTAGTGTCATGTATAGCCTCATTCTCCACATCAAAAGTGACCTCAATAAGATGTGCTTTGCCTTTCCCAAGGCATGTATGTCCTGGTTCCCAAGGTTCTTTGCAAAAAAACAAAGTTTCTTCCTCAATTTATTCTTCACCTCATAATCCATCTTAGGAGGTGTACCTAGGTTGATTAATTTTTTTTTGATTTGATTTAGAGTCCTTAAATCTTCTCTTTTGTGGCTGAAATGATGAACGTGTAGTATCAAGGTCAAGTGCAAACTGAATTGCATCATTAAGTGTATTAGGCTTATGAGTCTTCACCAAACCCTTCAACTTATCATTCAACCCTTCTATGAACAACATTACCATTCTCTTTTCTGCCATATCAAGAACCATATAACAACAACCTTTTGGAACTCATTGATGTAGGAATCCACATGCCCAATTTGTCTCATTTGTGCCAAATCCCTATAGTAGACTTCTACATCTTTCCTATCAAACCTAGAAATGAGCTTGCACGTAAACTCCTCATAAGAATTGATCATTGCATGGTTTTGTGTCACCAGTCCATGATGCCACCAATCATAAGCTACTCCCTCTAGATGCATAGTTACAAATTGAATTGCATCCCTTTCCGGCATTGGTTTGAGTGTCAAGAATGTGTCCAATTTGTGTATGCATGTTTCTTACCACTACCATCAAAATTAGGAAGAGGAATCTTATTCAAAGCTTGTTCGTATTCCTTATGTTGCTTCTTAGGCCTTCATTCCTGTTTAAGATTCTCCTTATCTTTTTTCTGATTCATGTATTGGTTCAAAGTGATCTCATTCCTAACTTCATTTGGAAGTGTATGATACTCATCATAGGCAACCATCACATCATTGGTTACGTGTGTGTCTTCTCTCTCTTCGAATGACTCTTCCTCACTTTGTACAAATGTAGGACAAAGTGGCCTATCTGAAATAGTAGTAGCTATTCTACCTATATTATTATTTCCTATATGGTTGTCCTCTCCTGGAGTAGGCTAATTTACATTCAATTGTCCAATAGCTCCAAGTAGTTGTTGTTGGGTTTGCATGAAAGTTTGCATCATTTGCTACTATTTTTGGGTAATGGTATTCAGTATATTCTCCATGTTGTTTGGCTTCTCATGTCTCCTAGGACTACCACTTCCATTACCATCTCTTCCTCTCTCCATTTCCTATTATGTATCTGCAAAAAGATTGTCCTCTTCTTCTTGATTACCTAGCTGTCCAGCTCTTCTTCTAGTGTAATACTTGTGTAGACCAACTTCGTGTGGCTGCATATGAACACTCTAACCCTCCAGGCTGGCAGAATGTTTAGCTATGATACCACTATAAGATCCCTTGCCAAAACTAGCCTTATTTTCTAAATTCTGATTTGATTTTTGTTTGATTTTGATTGGTTTTTGTGTGTTCTCAAAGCATAAATGTTTTTTCCATGATGTGATAATAATATAGAATCATTTTTGCATGAAAACCAAAATAAATAGATTACTGAAAATGAAATCAGACCACTAATATAGATAGGAACAACATTTAGATTGTTTCAAATTGAAGATTTGAAAAATGTTTCATCACAACAACATACCCGGATGATCATATATGATGATATCATGCCAATCATACACATATACGGAAGTTGATATACAAATGATAAGTCTGATTACAACTCAGATCTGGTAATGACTGTAGATGTCTTCAATGGCCAAGAAACTCCCTCCAAAGTGAAGCAATCACTCCCAATGGTTGCCGCCAAAGCTAGGATGATAGCCAATGACAAGGATTGATGCAATTACTATTCTAAACCTGTCCCAGCTATTTGAAAGCATTTGTAGATGCCTGATATAAACCTTTAGCTGACTGAAATACACATTCCCATGCCACAAACTTCCTCCAAAAGGGTAATGATCAAGCCTAGGATGGAGCGATGAAACCCTAGGTGGAAAATATGTCAATACAATATGAAATTATGCCTCAAAACCCTTTGATCTGCAATCTGATATGAATTTGCTCAGGTCTGAAACACAAATATGAATATTAATAGATGATATCTATCATCAATAAACCCTCCAAAACATGGTGCTTCACCTCCAAACCCTAGCAATGGATGTAATGATAAAAATATGCCAAGGAAACCTTTAGATTTGAATCAAACCATCCTCAACCTGCAAAGAAAACTCCAAACCCTAGCGCCAACTTGAAGCCTTAGCTGATATGATTAATTTCCTTTCAAACCCTAGCTTCAATCCACACCAAAAACATGCAAATAAGTCCAATGATGAACCCTGGATGGATTCACCTCACAAAGTGGAGTGGGTTTTCGTCCAAACCACCAAATTCTAATGGTTTTCGTCCTTAGAAGTCTGTTGAAACAAAGTTACAACAAAAGAGAAATTCTCCAAGTATCAAATGACAAATATCCAATATGATCAAAATGACTCCCAAATGCCATATTTTATAACACATAACTTGGGCACCCAAATCCAATACATTTTACTTTATTTTCAAGTTCACCATCATAAAATAACATTTTATTTTAATTTTCTTTATTTTTCCTCAAGTTGGGCGGCCCATATGGAGAAATAAAATAATAATATTTATTATTTTCCCACTAGACTTGGGCGGTCACCTTTTGGGCAAATATAATAATATTTTAATAAATAAAATATTATTTTTTAATTGTCATTTGCTTATTCCCTTATTTCTCCTTTTTTCCACTCTCCAAGTGGTTCACGCCTACCCTTTGGCAAATTATTTTATTATTTTTGACTTCTCCAAAAATATCACAACAATACACTAAGTCATATTCCAACTTCGTTTTGCCAAGGAAAAAAAGTTAAATATATAATTTAACTATCCAAGGTATTCCCTTACCTCTTCGACTTAGCCTATGGGAACAAAATAGGCTAGTTGTCATATGATAGGTGATCATGCCAGAAATGGGGACATTACACATACCCATGCCCTTTTCCCTTATGTTTTGGACCCGCTTTTATTATAGTGTCCCAAAGTAAAATCGAACAAGTTCATCGAAATGAAAGCAAGTAAAACAACCTTTCAAATAATTTGGTGCCAAATAAAGGATATAAACAATGACAAATAAATAGCCCTAGATTAAATAGCATTGCCAATAACTAATATAAAAGCATGCTTTTCAAAATGACAAGAAAGGATAAGGACTTAGCTTTGTGTGTGAATTGATATTAAAATGTTTGACTACAAGTTGTTGCTTAATAATCCAAAATGTGATTTGATACCATATTTGGTTATGCAATGCTTCTTGCACACAAAAATGAACTCTGTGCATGCATAAGTGAATGTTCCTCGTAGATTGGACTTTTGCTTGCATAAACTATTTGTGATGTTCTTATCGCCTAAAACCTATTTGCCTCGCCTCCTAGAAATCTGAATTCGTAAAACAAGCATGGTTGATGAACACCTTTAAGGAGTTTTCTAGGTAAGGATCTCTTTTGGTTAAACCCCTAAGATATTATTTAATAGTTTCAACACAAGAATCAAAAACAACAAGTAGCCATGCAAGATACCTAATCTGTCACTAAGTGCGTATGTTAGTGTAAGTTGATGATGCAATGATGCACTATGACACTCCTTGAGTTTTAATGTGAATTGGAATTAAGGGTTTGTGGATGTCTCGTATTAAAATAGAATTATAACACCCTAGCATGTAATTTGAAATGTTTTGTGCCCAAGTCATCAAATAATGACTAGTTAGGAAGATGACAACTTGGACGCAATTTAAAATTTGAATTTAAAAGTTTGGGCTTATTTCCTCACCCACATATTTGACTCAAGTAAATGAATAGATCAAATTAAGATCAAGACTCTTCCCTAAAGATATATACATATGAAATCACATTAAATTCAAGTAAATATGATACTGGTATATTATACATTCTATAAAAGACAATCCAATCAAAATAAACCTAAAACAAATTTAAAAAAATGCAAGATATGCAGTAACATAAGAATCTAAAAAATAATTTATGTAAATTTGCCTATTATTATAAGTTTTAATCCGCCTAACCACTGGTGCAAACATGTAAATATGTATTCTTACTATTAGATGGAAAAGCATATAAAGCTTGTGGGAGCATGACAGCAAGGAGACAAGCCAAGAAATGCATGAGTCCAAGATGTAAGCATGGGCCTTCCTAATTACAACCCATGAGCACCATTTCTTAGAAAAGTGTCCCACATAGGAACATAAATGTGGGCAACATGAACACGTTCATTTCCCTCTCCTTACTCGCTAAGCAAATTAAGGTGACCTTTGGCCATACACAACCGTGCATGCACTTACCTTAGACCAACGTTATACTCAATCTAGAATTCGGGGCATTTTTCAATCATCTTCCTTGGTCTAAGATTGACGACGGTCGCTTACGCGTCTTTTAACATTTTATAAAGCATAATTATCATGAGACAGGCGTTCATATTGGTGTGAGAAACGTGGATGATAAATTTTAAAATTCGAAAAAATATACAAATGGTTATATAATTTTATACAATTTAAAATGTTTAAAAAATTAAAAAACCCACATTTAAAAGCATATAAATAAATGTTAATAAAATTAAAGATTAATTATATTAATATTTAGTATTTAAATCATAATTATTTAGAAAGAGCAAATACGCAGTAGGATAAGAATATTATTAATTAAGAATAGAGTATTTGGAGAGAATTTCTTTCTAAATAAATCTGGACCTTACGTATTTAGGAGTCATAGAAAAAGAGTATTCAAGTTCGGATTTTAGTAAGTCATAGTTTATTAGATCCATCTTAAAGAACAATAGATTAACCTCCACAAAATTATAGTAGAAACCACTATTCTATTTCTTTAGGGAATATGCCCATTTTAATATAAAAAAATTGCTACGATCATCATGTTCCATACCAACCAAAAAGATAACCTACCCAAATTGGAATGATACTGACAAAACTATAGAGTTAAGAGTAAAAGAAGGGCACCACAAATTACAAATGTCACCCCTCTAGAGAATATATATAGACCATCTAATTAGGGCTTGATATCACCCCATTCTTCTTCATTACAACAACTAACTTCCTATGTACCAAGATTCTTAGAGAACTTAATATGAAATCTATTACCTAGAACCTTAAGACACTGGAATAAAATACCTTGGTTGTGAATTATAGTGTGGAGGTGCTCAATCAAACAATCCAAATGCATGATCGATTGCTCCTTAATGTCTTTCACATCCTAGTGCAACATAAATGAATTGGCCACCATCGAGAACATAGACGCATTGCTCAAAGACTGCACCACATTGAACACATTTTGTTGCCCACTTGCCTGCTTGGGTCCAACGTCAAGTTTATCATTGCTTCCCCAATTTTTACCATCTGATGATCGTCAAGCTCCTTTGTCATACCCCACATACACAACATCCAAATGTGTAGCTCCAAATTAACAATTTCTTTCTCAATATAATCTACAAACCATTCCACCACTCTTGAGCCACTCACCCTGGTAGCACTGAGGATATCCCCAATTTCAAACTCTACTTATGTTCTAAGCTTTTTCTTCCCTAAAAATTGATCTTTCTTCTCTTCGCTTCTAGCTCCTGAGGCCATGCTAACCACTCTTCCTCAGAAAGCCACCTAGCATTACATTCATAACTCAGACGAAATTTGCATACACCTTGCCACCTTAGTTAAATAGGGGAATTCCAATTAAAGATCATTATTAATGCATAACTATCATTTATGCCACCCCCTGTCACCTAACGCCTCATTAGTATATGATACATCACGTACCTTACCACATCCCAACTCAATCCACTAATATCTTAATATGTACTTATCACTCGTTCCTCTAATTACATCACCATATAGTCATATCCCTTATTCAACATGTGTAATTTGTTTAGTTGAATTTATTAAAAAAATATTTTCCACAAAATCACTATTTTAAAGATCTCCTATTTTTTTTTATAATATACACTCTTGAAAAAAAATTAGGAGATCTTTAAAATAGAGATTTTGTGGAAAATGTTTTTTTAATAAATTCAACTAAACAAATTACACATGTTGAATCTGTATCAAAAACCTCCTTCCATAAACAACAATTTATTAAAAAACCATCACTCATAAAGTACTGGACGACCATCAAATTTAAACCTGATTTAGGCCTTCAATGGACTGGGTGATAAGATATTACGTTCCCGTAGCGTCACCAAGTCCGCAAAAACACATGGTTGCATGTGCACCGCAAGCACCCCCCAAAGTGCGTCATGCTGACGCCACCCAATCCGTGTGCCGTCATCTTCGACGTCAGCCGCCATCAGCCAAGCGCCTAAAAGATAGATAGCACATATGGATGAGCCATCGGTCCAAGCAGACCGATAGTATGACGTCACGCTGACAAAATAGAATTCGCCAACGACCGCGAAATTTAAATAAATAAAAAGGAAAAAGCGCACACGCGGGATTGATGATAAGTAACGAGTTTTATTTTTACGGGGCACGATCGCCAACGTCAGCTCCAAAACTCTCGGAGCGCATCGAGTCCGTCGATGTGGGGATTCAGTTTTAGTTTTACCGTGTGATACGTAACGGTTTTGCGGAGTGGGGCGGGCGAATGGTTTATAAGAGATTTTGAGACGAAGAAAATTTTAAAACAGATTTTAGAGACGAACAAATTTTGTAAAGAGATTGTAGAGACGAAGAAATTTTTAAAAGAGATTTTAGAGAAGAAGAAATTTTTATAAGAGATTTTAGAGAAGAAGAAATTTTTATAAGAGATTTTAGAGAGTTGGAGGAATAAAAATGCAAGGATTACAGTACAGGCGGGGAGCGGCGGAAACGAATCTGCGGGCGGCGCTGCAGTTGAGAAATCCGGCGGAAAGATTTGAGACTGGCGAGGAGGCGGTGGAGCGGCTTGCGTCGGAAAATGCAGTTCTGATTTTCAGCGTCACGTCCTGTTGCATGTGTCATGTCGTCAAGCGGTTGTTTTGCAGTTTGGGCGTTAATTCGGTGGTGTGTGAACTTGACGAGGAGGAGGAAGGGGTGAGCGGAGATATTCACAAGGCTTTGGTTTCTATGGTGGGCGGTGGCGGCGGCGGAGAAAAGGCGGCGCCGCCGCTGCCGGCTGTGTTTGTTGGAGGGAAGTTGCTTGGCGGCCTTGATCGACTCATGGCGGCGCATATTAGCGGAGATCTTGTGCCCAGCCTTAAGAAAGCAGGGGCCTTGTGGCTCTAAAAAGTTTATTCTATTCGTATCTGCTTTTGGTTTTCAATTTACGGGCTTTTTAAGGATTCTTGGGTCTTTTTTTTTCCTTTGGAACGCTGCTTTGATGTATAAGCAATGGATTCTTCGCTGGGTTCTTAATTAAGAGAAGAAGAAAATCTATTTATGCGCCTGCTCATGCTGAGCAGTGGGCAGGATGTTTTGTTGTGGAAACTGAAAATTGACCTTTGACTGGTAAAGTGGATGATGTTTAAGAATAGTCATGTAATTTTACTCAGCAACGCGTAACTGTTTACTGTCGTTCAAGAATCATGTCATGTTTCTATGTGCAATTTATCTTCTTCGATATCAAGATTTTATTGCAAGGATCATGTCATGTTTCTCTGTGCAATTCATCTCCTTAGATATCAAGATTTTATTGCAATTTTTTTTTTTGAAGTTGATCTCTTCCAATAGGGAGATTTAATTGCTTGTCCGACTGTCTGCGTGAGGGCAATTGAGAGCATGTAGAGATCAATATGAAGATTTAATTGCTTGCCCGACTGTCTACGCAAGGGCAATTGAGACAATGCCACATTTTTTTTTCCAATTGTAATCTTTCCAATTACTCTTTACATGGGAAGAGTTTATTATTTGGTATGTTGTAAATTCGAAATAAAACCAACCCAAAAAATGATTAGAATTCAAAGTGCATGTTCAGTTGGTCTGAACCATAGCTGTTGAAATGCAGGTTATATCTGGTCGGTTGACAGGAGGGCCATTGGATCATGCTGCATTTTTTCATTATGAATAACATCATGTATATGAAGTGTTATGTTTGCTGAATTATTGCTTTCTGCCTTGGATTTATGTAAAATTACTACCAAATTCCTCTGTTCTACAAGAAGTTGTGGTATCTTCACTACCTTCACTACCTGGATTTTGTTGGATTAACTGTTACATCTGGGGAATTGATCTGGTGGACTAATCACCACTTTGGGTCTAGGTGAAGGTGCAGGTTTGGAAAGTTCACTTGCAGATTTTTTCACTTGCAGGTTTTTTCACTGGCAAGTTTTAGTGTAACGGCAAACCTATAAATGGTATCCAGGGCTTAAATGATGGTTATCTATTCAAAGGTGCCCTTAAAATAGTAATGATATACCTTAGTATAAGTAAAATTATATATAAATCAAATATATATCATCATAATTCTATATAAATTTTGACACTCTATTCAAAATCTCACAATCTTTTTAAAATTTTAATTAAATATGACCATTTTGGGTCTAGGTGCAACTGCAACTGCAAACCTATATATTTTAAGGTAGTTGCAGACCTTTTTGGTCAAGACTGCCAACGCACCGAATTAATTGAGTGTTTAAATTCTGCTTCTCAAAGTTCTGACAAACCCTGTTCTCCTCATTAGTTACATAGCCCCTCTGACTCAATCAATCTTGATTTAAATGCAACATTCGGTGACAGTTTTACTAGAGAAATCATATCTCCTTCAAGAAGAGCTTGATGGATTTCATTTTGTTTGCCAGAAAATTTTGAAAATTGCATCAGTTACTTTTACAAGGAAATTCCTTTTAGCAGAGTTATCTAAAATCGTTTTCCAAGGTTCTACATCATCTACAGAGTAAGAAATGTTTCAAGCAAGCTTGAATTATGGATCCCCTCACACTTCTACAATTTTGTTTCCTGTGATTCCTTTATTTGCAAGGAATGTTGAAGACTCTTCATTCTAATCCATACAAAACTGTAGAACGAGGTAGAGAAGACCAATGAATTGATTTTGTTGCTGCTTTTTCGATTGTCTATGTTATCAGTGTACTTTAAAGACCAAAGTGATAAAGCAGAAAAAATGTCTCCTAATCAAAATTATATATGTGGAGTATTTCCCTATGACAACAAGATTATGACAACAAGATTATTCACTAGTACTTGCACCCAGTCTTGGAATTTGATGGTCTATTTGGCCGTTTTTGGCATTTTAGACCGTATTTTACAACTTTAAAATATATTAGACCGTATAACTTGACTTGCTAAATTTTTTACATAACCGTATATATGACACTTTAAATTATTTGTAAACCCTAAAATTTTATTATACGGTAATATAATATAATATTCTTATTTATAATATATATTATTTTATAATAATTTGTTAAAGAAATATAAATGATGTTTTTTTTTTAACATTTTTTAAATTGATATGGAAATATATATTAAATTACAATATTTTCAAAGAATGTTTATCTTCAATAAATTTTAAAAATTCAATTTAGAAACAAATCTTTGCTTTGTTTTATTTTTTTTATTTTAAAAATCAATTTATAAACAAATCTTTGCTTTGTTTTATTATTATTTTTATTTTAAAAAATAAATTTAGAAAACAAAACTTTGCTTTGTCTATACTTGTTATTTATTGTTTTTTAAAAAAATCAATTTAGAAACAAATATTTGCTTTGTCTATACTTGTTAATATGTTATTTGATAAAAAAAAAATTGATGCTACTTCGTCCATTGTCATTCAATTGGGCAAGGTCACCTTTCTATCAGCTCACCAAGATGCTTATGTTAGAGCTAAATTGGAAATGTTCTCAGCAGTGATATAATTGAACAAGTCAAGTCCTAAGCATAGTGTGGTGATTCAAAGTTCTCTCAAAGTTCAAAAGGAGGGCAAGTTGGTTTATGGAATGGATGGGTTGGTGTTAAGGTACAACCAATATTTTGTGAAACTTATTGCTTTCTATCTTTTTGAAATTTCATTTGAATGATTGCAATTTGTAAGTGGGAATTGTATTGGAGTGTTTGGTTCAAGAAAAAAGAAATCCTTCATGTTTTTTTCAATTTATAATTAATTATTTTTTAGGACTTCAATTTACACAATAGAAATGAATTTATATGCCTTTATGTCCCTTTTAATAGCAATTAATGTCCACAAAAAAAATAGACTTTAAATACCAGGTGATTGTAATTTTTTATGGCACTTTCATCTTTTCAATTGTTGTTGGTCTTATTGTTTGCAATTTTTTTTGTGACTGTTGTTATTGCTGCTTAGTCTTTAGACTTTTTTTTTAACCTATTCTTTCAATATAAAAAATCCACTCATTTTTTTGACACCTTATAGTTTTCTTAAAACGTCAATTGAAAGGTAGTTAAATGACCAAACCATCATAAAAATTTTATATGACAGGCAGGGGTGACCATCAAATTCCAGGCCTCCTTGCACCCATAGGAGGTTCAAGGAATACGCCGATAGAAACAACCCTTAGAAAATTTTCCCTTGGAAAATTTTCCTGCGTGAATTTTTTTTTACGGCGTGAGACAATTCCCAGCACTATAATGCTCACATATAAAATTTTCTAGCTTGAATTTTTTTTACGTGAGACAATTCCGAGCACTATAATGCTCACATATAAAAGCCTATCCGCTAATTAATAAAATTATGAACAAACACTGATGGATGGTTGTTTGTTTTTGGTTTGATGAGTTATAGATTAGCATTAATATTATGGATTTGAATTTATTTAATAAAAAATATGGATACATAAATAAATAATTCATATAAATAATGATAATTTTAAAAATAAAGTTAAAATTTTGTTAGTATTGGTAGACAATAATATATACATTTAAATCATTTAAATCATTATTGTAAATTTTGCATTTTTATTCAATATCTTATTTGTATTATTTTTTTTTTAAAGATAAATAATTTAATGAAGTAATATTGTAGAAGGGTAAGTTAAAAATGATATAAGCATCTTTTGATAAAAAATTACAAATTTAAAAATGTCTTTTTTTAGATATATGGACCTCTTATTTAAATTTTTTATGACATATATGTGATACAATCTTTTTAAAATAAAAATACCTAAATATGGTCATACGACGATCAAACTTCATCCCTAATGGGAACTCTTCAAATATCTTTTCTAGTTTTAATCATGGATTTAAATTGTATGGGTTTGAATACATGATTTTTTAAGTCCTTATGCAATGAGTTTTTCTCCTTGTATATGATTCTTCTTAGTGATTGGCCTAAAATGCTTTTGTGAATCATCTAAATTTGGAGAGGAAATTCTATTCATAGAACAACTTTTAGAGGTTTTTCACTTGCAAACTCTTATAGAGCATTGGGCTAATGCACTATGCATTGTTACTCATGTGCTACCATCTTCTGTTAGCAAGGATGCTTCTCCTTTGTGTTTGTGTGGATGTCGGCATGGCCATAGATACGATGTTCATCCCAAGGGTGGCTCTCACAAATCTCATGGGTCCCCTCAACATAGATAGTGTGGCTTGCTATCATGTTGGTTGTTCTTTGCTACCATGTGTCCAGTCTTCTCTTTCTCAACATGATCATGGTGTCCCCAACTAGCATGATACTATAAAGTTCCTATAAACCTTACTATATCTAATGTTCACAATATTCTTGTTGATCAATTAACTTTTGGAATGTGATTTAATTCTACCCATATTTTATATGAACTAATATATTATATTTTTGTTTTAAATATAAAAATACACTATTCATCATTCAAAAACATAATATTTTAGTATATATAAACACTACAAAATTGTATAAATAAAATATATATATTATAAACAAATAAATAAAATTCATCAAAACATCTCATATAAAATGTATTCCTCATAAATAATAAAAATTGAATAGAGAAGCCATATCAAATAATTACAAATCATTATAAATTAAATTTTATATTTATAATATAAATTAATCTTTACTTATCATTACAATATACATATAATTTTTTAATTTAATATTAAATTTATTATCTAATATATTATAAATTATAAATTTAATTTTAAAAGTCTATTTTAACCAATAAATATAAAAAACATTACATAAACTTTTTTATATAAAAACTTTTAACAAATAAATAGACTTTTGTGAAATGCCATGAACTTAAAACTTATCACTAGTTTATGAATGGCCAATCAATTATATATATATTTATTGAAAGTAGGTAATATATATGTAGTTTTCTAAATAATTTAGGTTAGGTATTGAGGAGTAGAAAAAAAAATTAAGTGTATAGTTTTGGTAATATATAGTTTATTAGATTCAATTAAAATAAAAGTTTATCCTTCTTAATTTTATCATTAAAAACTACCTAGATTCTATCACTACTATATCAATATTCTAATAAAGCTTCTAATTATGTAACATAAAAAGGAAACTTTTGGTCCTTTGAAATTGTACAAAAAGAGAAGAGTTTTGAAAATTAAGGGGGGAATTATGCAAACCCCCAACAATTGTCTTCCTTTATATTTACACAGTATTAATTGCCTCCTTAGATTGTTCTTCTAAGGACTCATAGCTGAATTTTTCCCTTCAATAATTGCATTCTTAGACACATTGATGTTTAGAGACATGACAATTTCATGCATACCTTTGAAAAGCCTTGCTTGTATATCCATCAATTTGTGGAAGTGGTCTAGATCCTCTTCTGATGATGGATCATAGAGTGTGATTTGAAATGTGGATGCAAAAAACTTTTACACAAATTTTCCAAAAAATTTCTTATTCAATCTTAACTTGGTTAATGATGCCACTAATATCTTGATGAAGCATGAATGCATTCGCCACCATGAACAACATGGATGAGACTGACTTGGATCCAAAAAATAATGAGCACATAACCTCATGGTTCTAACAATAATTCCCCATCCATATCTTTCGCCATACACACTTGCAAAAAAAAACATATACACAACTTGGGGTTTGTTATTTCCTTATCGAAATAGTCTTCAAAGTTTTGCGCCACCCTATGTGCATCATCTCTCCCTCCCTTGAAATTCCTCCGAATTACTTTCTTTCCCTCCTCCCTCACTCTTTTTCTTTCCTCTCTACCCTTTTTATTGCTCGAAGCCTTTGCACTTGAAACAATGCAGTTCGTTATACCTAGCCAAGGACGAATCCTTTCATGAATGATAGTATAGCTCATCCTTTCTTTTCCATTCTAGATAGATTACATGAGCCAATGACATCATTATGACCTATAATGAAGGGTAAAATGTTTTGGTCGTTGTATTTCTCATCCAAAAGAATGATATTAATAATTGCCCATTTTAACCAATGAAACATGTTGCCCTTCCATCTCAACAAAGGCCATCATAATTATGGCATGATACCAACATCCCATATCATCATTATTAAGCGTTGTGTTACCCTACTTAACTAACACAAACCCATCATTAATGAAACTAGAAAAAAATCTATAGTTGCCCCTTCATAAAATAACATCACCTAGAAATCTAGGTACATCAAGTGAAAAACATAATGCACCGTAGTTCATGGCCTCCACTAAAAACAGACCACAAACCGCCAAACTACATATCATATGAAATAATAAAAAATAAGTGCCTAACTGTCAAAAAAATATTGTACCTGGCGGTGTACATGCCCTCCAAGCTCTGTGGAGTGAATCTCTACCTTACACGTTTGGAAATTTGCGGTGCAGTGTAGTGTTGTAGGTGAAGTGATTGAGAGTAGTTGGAAACATGTGGAATCGTTGATATGAATTGGTGTAGAAAAGAAAAACATATTTGGCTTATAATACACGTAAATGTCGGTGGACGCGTCATCGTTTGGTGACTGTCTGAAATCAATTTTGTGGATGGCGGGACTTTTCTTTGTGTGGTAAAACACCAAATTCCATCCATAAAAACGTGCATCATACTTTGCCATTAAAAATATATTTATTTTAGGGTTTTTCGTAATAACAATGTGAAAGGGTAGATTTCGAACAAGCTATCAATTTTTTTAAATGATTATTCAAATTTCATATATATATAACTAAATTTACTTTTTTGAATTTGAGGAACAATACATTTCAGTTAATCTAATTTGGAGTTGTGGTAGAAATTAGATGACTGGTAAATAATAGAAATATAAATACTTAGTTGATTTGAAAGATTGACGGATACATGTTCATTGTTTTGATTATAACTTTTGAATTGTAACTTAGAATCACTTATTCTCGGATGTGTTGAAAGTAGAACAATGAGATATGAATTGAACGATTCTTAGGCATTTGTCTAGGTCAAACTCATGAGTGTGGAAATGACCCAAATCAAATTCACAAATTGCAAATATAAACCCTATGCAGAAATGAACTTTGACTTGGGGATCTAAACCCATTGGTCCTAGGATTCACCTCTACCTACAAACAAAAATGCCCATTGATGTTTGAACCTGTAATAAAAACAAGGGTGTTGATGATCTTCTCCTTGTGACAACCCCTACAATACCAACTCAATGACTTGATATAAATAGTGGTAGATAACATGTGATGAATGCAAGGGTTGTCCTAAATGAGAGGTGATCTAGAATCTGGAAATTTGGAATGCACTGCTTGGAATTTGGAATGTAATGCAAAAGACCTAGCATTCAACTAGGGTTTCAAAGCGTGTAGAGGTTATGAAAGCCAACATGATTTATTAAGCTACTCAATCTAGATATAGATCCCTTTGTAAGCTTAGATTGACTAAGTTTGGTCCTAAAATTAAACTTAAATTTGGGAAATCTGGGTCCATTTATGGGAATTACGAAATTGGCCAAAGTCAATTCCACAATTTGTGAATCTAAACCAAGATGGGGAATAAGTATTGATCTAGAAGCAAAAAAATCTCTAAGAGTGGAGTTGGTTTGGATTTTTATGGTCATCTAGGAATTTGGGAAAAAGGGGGCACCAAACTAGTCAAAATCATGTTCTAAGTTAGCTATTTAAGGCATCCACACAAAGTGGTGAAAAATCAATAAAAAGTATAGGGTATGCATTTTTATCCATTAAAATTTGCCCCCACTTTGGTGTGCATGTGAATCTACATGAGTCAAGCATACCGAAGTTTAAAAAAGTGAAACAAATATAATATGAAGATAAGCAACTAGAATAATGATCTAGAGTCCACCTGTAAATTGCACATTCACTTGGAAAGTGATTAGTAAGGATATGCCCCTTGATTTGGTGTGTACTCCTTAAGGAAAACACACAAAGAAAAGGGAGATGGAAATATTAGATAAAAATAGAGCATGATAACATGGAAATGATTATAAAAATATAGCACGAGCATGGAAAATGAACACATTCATAAACATAAGCATGATAGCATGAAAAATTAGAGATATGCACACCTTAGATGTTTACCTATGTGTGTGAAATATGGAAGGTGGAAGATGCCCCCACTTTTTCCCTTGATATAAATAATCATGGATTCGTTTAACTTGTAAAAAGTAAACAATAACCTTTCCCCTCGAGTGGCAAGATCAAGTGAAAGGCATAGAGGAACATGAAAGAGCATGCATAAATCAAATGGAACCATAACATGTATAATCTGAATAATTTCCTCTAATGGGGTCTTTTTTCTTAGCATCAAGATAAGTAATGGTAGATGATTCACTAATGTTTATTTATGAACAAAAACACCACATAATGATGGGATATTAGGAAGACTTACCTCTCCTTAGTCTTGAGATGGAGCTTGAGATGTATCATTTAGAACCTTGACCTCATCCAAATGCTCATGAGGTAATTTGGTAAGCATACCACCATATATTATTCCAGTAATGTGCACTTGGATGTAGACCTTGTCTTTCTCTTCATAATGTGTACTGCAAGTTGTGCTAGTTATAGATTCATTGGCATTATCATGTGGAGGTCGGAGAGATAGTTGTGGATCATCATTGATGATATGAGCACACAAGAATAAATCATACAAGAGAGATTTCCTCAACAAAAGCAATTTACCAAATCTTCTTCATATCAAATCTTATAAAGGAATACAAATATGCTTCTAGAAGGAAGCTTCAAGAAGACTTTGAAAATAAGAAAGGTACAAAACAAAAAACATTATGATATTCTACTATAGTAACTAATAGAATATTATTTGTAGAGACTAAGCCTTATCAATTCCTCCCTATTTAGAGGAAAGTATTCCCACTTTCTCCTTGAGATGGGGGGAAAGATGCTCAAAAGATGATTGGGAGACCCACTTTGCTTGGGTTGATAGTGTATCATTACAACCAACCAAGTATATAGTGGTTGTCTGACTCCTAGTAGTGCATGTCCAAGCATTAGGAATTGTGTATACATCAAAAGGAGGCTAAAAATATGGAACATTATACTTAGGATAAGGGAGTGGAACTTCTTCTTCCAAGTGAGATGGCTCATACTAATTCAACTAATTAACATTATTTACATCAAGAATATTGAGCTAGGATAGGAGATCAAGTTTGAAAGCATTATCTCTACTGAGTAATGGTATAGGGTCCATATTGAATAGTTTTGAGCTTATAATGGTGTTGACCCTTGAATCTTTACTTAATAATGCTTAGATTGTGTTTAAATAAGATTTAGTATAGTTTACATTAAGCTATAACTTATTATTGTCAAACACCTTATGAATATAATTGAACATTAATAGTAGAGAGCACATAAGCTGGTACTCATACAATAATTAGATGGCATTATAGAGTAAGTACTAGATTTATGAATCATGAATGACTTATGATAGATTGAACTCTTATGAGTAAAATAAAAGTGATAAATTTAGTATCCACTCAATTGAACACACATATCTGTTGACTTTCTACTTGTCCAAGAATGATTGTTAATGGAAAAATGGATATATGAAATGTTTTTTATGTTTAATCATGACTTAATAGCTCAACTATTTTTTAGAGAATCACTTAGGAACATGTTTCAAGTACAAAGTCTTTGGCTACAACATGTGGACCTAACCCATGATAGTCAGAGGGGATCTTGTGAGGATGCATGTGGATTTGACCCATGGTAGTCAAAGGGGATCTTGTGAGGAAGATTGTGGACTTGACCCATGTTAGTTAGAGGGAATCCTATGAGGATGCTTGTGGACTTGACCCATGATAGTTAGAGGGGATCTTGTTGCTTGTGGATGATAGTTAGAGGTGCTACATATATGGTTCTTAGGGTTGTCATTGATGTCAACACTATCATGGTGGTGTGATGGTGTTCATGGTTGAATGTCATGTCCCATCCAACAAGAGAAGAAGATTTAGTGAGAAGAAGAGAAAAAGAAGAAGATATATTTCATGGTTGGATGTCATGTCCCATTTAGAGAGAAAAGAAGAGCAAAAGAAGAAGGTATAGTGAGAAGAAGAGCAAGAGAAGATGATACAACTCATGGTTGGATGTCATGTCCCATCCAACAAGAGAAAGGAGAAGATATAGTTCATATTAAGATGGGAATTAGAAGCACAAAGATGATCAAATGTGTTGTTGATGCTACTGATGGCCTTTAGTATGCATATTCCAAGTTCCATGATGATTGCATTACCTGACTTGAGTGTTTTGTTGTTGATTGTTTGAAGACAATGTCACCTCTGTGAAGATGTTTTGTACAAGACAATGAAATGCTTCGCATTCCTCCGCATTCCTCCGCAATTGTAGATATGACCATGCAGTTTTGGAATTGTGTTCAGGGTGCAGTGAAGGTGGTAATTCCAAGTTCTCAGATCATTTTTCCTTCCACTGTGAAAGTTATGCATGATAGAGTACCACCATGTGTTCTAGTAGAGTAAGCTAGTGATGAAGGCCTATTGGAATGCTTTGCATTCCTCTGCAGATGAATGATTGCCTTTGCAGTTTTAAGGACATGTTTATGGATGTGCACTACATGTTTCCTTATAGTTTCAAGGTCCTTGGTGGTCCACAGCTTAGTTTTTCAAATGACAACATGTTGCAGTGTGTTCCGGATGACAGAGTGTTCTCAGAGTTAATGATTGAAGTTGTGCGACACAATTATCTGATGTACGGTGACAAAGGAGTGTTTGGGGATGTTTTATGAGTCATGTGGACTCATTTGGAAAAGTTTCATGAAGATCTTTCTTGTTTCCAGTACCACACAAGGTTTTCAAGTTGATGTGGTTGTTATACTTCAAGTCTTCATGTGTTTTCCTTAAAGTTGTCCTATTTCCAAATGAGCGGAGTGTGCGGATGTAATTCCTTGGTGTTTGAAGCTATGAAGGATGTTTTGGACCTCGTTAAGTAAGTGTTGATGTCTGCAAGGCTTGGATCTTCTGCTGGTGTAACGTGTGGTTTCACTTATGACCTATCTTCTACATGTTTCATATTGTGTGTTGTCTGGCCAACTTGTAAATGTATTTTTCATGTTGTATCTGGCTGACAAGCAATGTAATCAATGTAATATCATGTATAAATAGTGAATCAAATTGAGTGAGGTGAGGTGTGATTTCAATGTGATTGAAAAGCTCTCAAGCATATAAAAAGAAGAATAAATGCATTATTGATGTGCCACTAAAGGAGAAAGAGAAGAAGTTGTTGATGCTGTCCGTATTCATCTTGAAGACATATTTGTGACAGTGATCAAGTCTAGAGTGTGCCTAACTAATCAAATCTTTAGAAGAAAGTGTGAAGAGGTAGAAGTGCAATCATCAAAAGTGTGAGTTTCAATGTTAGTTTTTAGACAGTAGAAAGACTGTCATACTATAATCTTTTGTAAGTGTGTTCTCATTTCAAGGAGTAGTAGCTTCCTTGGAAGTGACCCTAAAACAAATTCATCAAGGAGTAGAAGATTCCTTGGGAGTGGCCCTAAATCAAAGTTACTTAGGGAGTAGCAGCTTCCTTGGGTTATAGCCCCTAAAACAAAGTTATTATTTGAGCTTCATATATTGTGAGTTAATCCTCACCGTGGTTTTTCACTTCTAAGGTTTTTCACATATATCTGGTGTTATGTGTTGATGTGCATTGTGTTAATCGTTCATGTTCATGTTTATGTTGTAATGATTAAATTTTGATCTGCTTCGGAAAAGTTGAAGTTGTTGAAATTGAAGATTGTTTAGATACTAATTCACCCCCCCTCTCAGTATCCTAGTGTGTTCAACAATTGGTATCAGAGCCAAGTTCCTCTGAGGGAAGCTTAACCGCTTGAGGAAGGTCCGGGATGGCACAAAATGGATCCAACAAGATACCTAGGTTTGATGGAACAAACTATATTTTTTGGAAGCTAAGGATGGAAGCTTATATTAAATCCTTAGGGTGTGGTGTTTGGGACTTTGTCAAGTCTGGTTACATAGTTCCTGCTACTATTCCTATAGATGTAGATGAAATCAAGAAGTATGATAACAATGCCAAGGCAAAATTTGCTATCATGAGTGGGTTAGCTGATTTAGAACTTTCAAAAATAATGGGTTGTGATTCTGCTCAAGAAGTTTGGGATAAACTTAAGACCATTTATGAAGGATATAAGAAAGTGAAACAAACCAAGATGTAGATCTCCAAGAACAGATTTGAGAATCTAAAAATGACAGAGGATGAAGACATTGATGGATATATGCTCTGAGTGAATGAAGTGGTCAATGGCATTATAGGTCTTGGTGGAGAAGTGAAAGAAGATGAGATTGTGAAAAAGATTCTGAGATCTCTTCCCAAATCTTACAATCATAAGGTATTTGCCATTAAGGAGAATACAGATTTGGATACATACACTGTAGACAAATTGTTTGGTACCCTTACTACCTTTGAAATGAGAGAGTTTGGTAGTGATGCTCCAAAGAAAGAAGCTGCTTTCAAAACTAGTATGAAGACAAAAGAAGAAGTTGTTGATTAGGATGAGAGATTTGATGAAGTTGAAGCAAATTTTGTAAGAAGACTAAAGAAAAGCACTGTAAAATACAAAGGTAAGTTATCCTTCAAATGTTTCAATTGTGGAAAGGTTGGTCATTTTGCTTCTAAATGTCCTTTCAAAGAATCAAGGTGTAATAACAGAAGAGACAAGTTCAAGAGAACTCTGTATTCCATAGAAAGTAATTATTCTTCAGAAGATGAGGATCATGATGATTCAAATGATGAAACACTTTTCATGCCCGTAAATATTGGTAACAAAAGGATTGATGCTAGAACTTGTGAGAAGATTGATACCTTGCAAACAAATCAAAATAATGAAAGATCAATGGTTGTATGGACTGCCTTTCATGTAAAAGAAAAATCCAAGGCTTGGGTAATTGATAATGGATACTCAAATCATATGACTGGTGACAAGGAGAAGTTTACCAGCCTTGAGAAGTGGGATGGTGGTGTTGTCCAGTTTGGTGGTGATGAGTCATCAGAGATCTATGGAAAAGGTGCTATAACTATTGATGGGAAGAGTAGGACTGAGGATGTCATATATGTCAAAGGGCTAAAACACAAGCTTCTCAATGTTAGTTAGATGTGCATCAAAGGGTATAATCTCACCTTTCATGCCAAAGCTTGTGAGATCAGGAAGGCATGATCTAGAAAATTAGTGGCAGAAGGTATCAAGACATATGGTGACATCTATCACCTAAAGGAGGTAAATGGAAGAACATGTTTGTTGGCTCAATCTAGTGAGGGTTGGCTATGGCATAAGAGAATGGGACATAACAATTTTGATAATATGGTAAAGATCAACTCTACTCATGCAATGAGAGATATGCCTAAAATAATGAAGCCTACAAATGCAGTATGCAGAGAATGTCAAATGGGAAAGCAGACAAAGACAAACTTCGAAAGCAAGGAGTATTCTTCTTCAAAGCCATTGGAGCTGATTCACACTGATCTATGTGGCCCTACAAGAGTAAAGAGTCAACAAGGTGAGAGGTATTTCATGTTGCTTATTGATGATTATTTTAGAATGACTTGGGTTACTTTCTTAAGAGAAAAATCAGATGCCCTTGATAAATTTAAAGTGTTCAAAGATTTGGTTGAGAATGAAGTAGATGCTAAGATCAAATGCTTGAGGCCTGATAGAGGAGGTGAATTTTCTTCAAATGAATTTGAAAGATTTTGTGAAGATCATGGTATTAGGAGACATCTGTCAACTCCTAGGACCCCTCAGCAAAATGGGTTTGTAGAAAGAAAGAATAGAACTGTGCAAGAGATGTCTAAGGCAATGTTGAAAGATGCAAATCTGCCTGATATGTACTAGAAGGATGCAGTTCATACTACTGTCTATCTGATTAATAAAGTGCAACTAAGGGTCAACAACACTAAGACTCCTTATGAGCTATGGTATGGAAGACCTCCCATAGATATTTCAAGATCTTTGGCAACAAATGCTATATCAGAAGAGATGAAGAAGACATAGGAAAGTTTGATTCAAGAAGTGATGAAGGAATCTTTTTTGGCTACTCAACTAGAAGCAAGGCTTATTGATGCTACAACAAGAGGTTGGGAAAGATGATTGAAAGCACAAATGTCAAGGTAGATGAAGAACTATATAAGTTCACAAATGAATTAGAGAACTTTGAATCTGATATCTTTCCATGCATTATAGATGAAGAAGAAGAAGTAAAAGAAGAAAAGGAACAAGAACCAGGGTAGCTGTCTAAGACTCCAGCAAAGTATGTTCAGAAGAACCACTCAACAGTTCAAATAATTAGAAATAAGGATGAAGGTGTGTAGACAAGGAGAAGGTTTGCAAAGACTCATGAGCAAGTAAACTTGTGTTTGTTATCAAAAGTGGAACCCAAAAACTTTGATGAAGCCAACAAGGATGATGGATGGATAAAAGGCATGGAAGAAGAATTGGATCATATTCAGAAGAATCAAACATGGGAATTGGTTCCTAGACCAGCAAACAAGAATGTTATAGGAACAAAATGGGTGTTCAGGAACAAACTAAATGAAGAAGGTGAAGTTGTAAGGAACAAGGCAAGACTGGTATGCAAAGGATACACACAAGAAGAAGGTATTGATTTTGAGGAGACTTTTGCTCCAGTAGCAAGGATGGAGGCAATCAGAATGTTCCTTGCTCTTTCTGCTCATAAGAACTTCAAAGTATATCAAATGGATGTTAAGTCAACATTTTTGAATGGTGACCTAGAGGAAGAGGTTTACATTGAACAACCAGATGGTTTCCAGATATCAAAAGATCCTGACATGGTGTGCAGACTCAAGAAGGCTTTGTATGGTCTTAAACAAGCACCTAGAGCCTGGTATACTAGATTGGACAAGTACTTACTTCAATAGGTAGATATCAATCTTTATATCAAGGAAGAAGGAGACATGATATTGATAGTTGTAGTATATGTTGATGACATCATCTTTGGTGGAGATGATGATATGCATAAGAGGTTTGTAGAGGAGATACAAAAAGAATTTCAGATGTCTATGATTGGTGAAATGTCTTTCTTCCTTGGACTTCAAATTTCTCAGCTAGATAGTGGTATCTTTCTTTCTAAAGCTAAGAATGTCAAAGAGTTGTTGAAGAAGTTTGGTATGGAGGATTCAAAACTAGTGAGTACTCCCATGGTCACTAGATTTCACTTGAGCAAAGATGATGAGTCTCTAGAGGTGGATCAGACTGTTTATAGGTCCATGATTGGAGCACTACTATACTTGACTGCTTCTAGACCTGATATTATGCATGCAATATGTGTGATTGCCAAATATCAAGTCAATCCAATGCAAACACATGAGAAGGCATTGGAAAGGATATTCATATACTTGAAAGGGACTCTGGACTATGGCCTATGGTATCCAAGAGGTAATGACTTTGATTTAAGTGCTTACACTGATGCTGACTGGGCTAGTTGTGTTGTTGATAGAAGAAGTACAAGTGGTGGTACTTTCTTTCTAGGAAGTAGATTGGTTTCATGGCAGAGCAAGAAGCAAGATTCAATGTCCCTATCTACTACAGAGGTAGAGTACATTGCAGCAATATCCTGTTGTACACAAGTGTTGTGGATGAAGAAAACCTTGAAGGACATCAAGGTATTGTATGATGAGCCTATTCCTATCTTGTGTGACAATACAAGCGCTATCAACATTTCTAACAATCCAGTGATGCATTCTAGAACCAGGCATATATCAATCATGTATCACTTTTTGAGAGAGAAGGTTGTAGATAAGGATGTGAAGTTGGAATATGTTCCAACAAAGGATCAAATAGCAGATATTTTCACAAAGGCTCTGGCAAAGGATACTTTTGAGGATCTCCGACAAAGGTTAGGGGTAATTGACCTTTCTTTTTGCTAGATGCATAGTGGTTTCACTTTCTAGGGGGAGTTCATGCTATATCTTGTTCCTAGACTGATGGTGGCTACCTCTCAGGGGGAGCAGGTAGTGGTTGCTGATGTTAGGGGGAGTTGTTTGCTGCAAGAAGTCATGGCCTAAGAAAGAATGTGTAGGTATGTGGTCTCTTATTGAGGCAGTGATTGCCATTTGTCCTTGATGTCAAAGGGGGAGAGATGCAGAGATGTGTTGCCATCAATTCCAAAGGGGGAGATTGTTACACATATGGTTCTTAGGGTTGTAATTGATGTCAACACTATCATGGTGGTGTGATGGTGTTCATGGTTGGATGTCATGTCCCATCTAGCAAGAGAAGAAGATTCAGTGAGAAGAAGAGAAAAATAAGAAGATATAGTTCATGGTTGGATGTCATGTTCCATCCAGCAAGAGAAGAGCAAGAGAAGAAGATATAGTGAGAAGAAGAGCAAGAGAAGATGATACAGCTCATGGTTGGATGTCATGTCCCATCCAACAAGAGAAGGGAGAAGATATAGTTCATATTAAGATGGGAATTAGAAGCACAAAGATGATCAAATGCATTGCTGATGCTACTTATGGCCTATAGTATGCATATTCCAAGTTCCATGATGATTGCATTACCAGAAGAGTGTTTTGCTATTGATTGTTTGAAGACAATGTCATCTCTGTGAAGATGTTCTGTATAGGACAAAGGAATGCTTTGCATTCCTCTGCAATTGTAGATACGACCATGCAGTTTTGGAATTGTGTCAAGGGTGCAGTGAAGATGGTAATTCAAAGTTATCAGATCATTTGTCCTTCCACTGTGAAAGTTATGCATGATAGATTACCAGCATGTGTTCTGGCAGAGTAAGCTAGTGATGAAGGCTTGTTGGAATGCTCCACATTCCTTTGTAGATGAATGATTGCCTTTGTGGTTTTAAGGACATGTTTATGGATGTGCATTACATGTTTCCTTGCAGTTTCAAGGTCCTTGGTGGTCCGCAGCTCAATTTTTTCAAATGACAACATGTTGTAGCGTGTTCCGGATGAGAGAGTGTTCCCAGAGTTAATGATTGAAGCTGTGCGGCACAATTATCTAATGTGCAGTGGCAAATGACTATTTGGGGATTTTTTATGAGTCATGTGGACTCATCTGGAAAGGTTTCATGAAGATCTTTCTTGTTTCTAGTACTACACAAGGTTTTCAAGTTGACGTGACTATTATACTTCAAGTCTTCATGTGTTTTCCTTAAAGCTGTCCTATTTCCAAATGAGTGGAGTGTGCGGATGTAATTCCTTGGTGTTTGAAGCTGTGAAGGATGTTTTGGACCTAGTTAAGCAAGTGTTGGTGTCCGTAAGGCTTGGATCTTCTACTGGTGTAACGTGTGGTTTCACTTAGGACCTATCCTCTACACGTTTCATATTGTGTGTTGTCTGGCTGACTTGTAAATATATTTTTCATGTTGTATTTGGTTGACAAGCAATGTAATCAATGTAATATCATGTATAAATAGTGAATCAAATTAAGTGAGGTGAGGTGTGATTGCAATGTGATTGAAAAGCTCGCAAGCAGATAAAAAGAAGAATAAATACATTGTTGATGTGCAACTTAAGGAGAAAGAGCAGAAGTTGTTGATGCTGTCCGGATTCATCGTGAAGACATATTTGTGATAGTGAATTGAGTATAGAGTGTGCCTAACTGGTCAGATCTTTAGAAGAAAGTGTGAAGAGGTAGAAGTGCAATCATCAAAAGTGTGAGTTTCAATGTCAGTTTTCAGACAGTAGAAAAACTGTCATACTGTAATCTTTTGTAAGTGTGTTCTCATTTTAGGGAGTAGTAGCTTCCTTGGGAGTGACCCTAAAACAAGGTCATTAGGGAGTAGAAGCTTCCTTGGGAGTGACCCTAAATCAAAGTTACTTAGGGAGTCGCAGCTTCCTTGGGTTATAGCCCCTAAAACAAAGTTATTATTTGAGCTTCATATATTGTGAGTAATCCTCATTGTGATTTTTCCCTTCTAGGGTTTTCCACGTATATCTGGTGTTATGTGTTGATGTGCATTGTGTTAATCTTTCATGTTCATGTTTATGCTGTAATGATTAAGTTTTGATCTTCTCCGAAAAAGTTGAAGTTGTTAAAATTGAAGATTGTTTAGATACTGATTCACTCCCCCTCTCAATATCCTGGTGTGTTCAACAAGAGGGGATCTTGTTGCTTATAGACTTGACCCATGATAGTGAAAGGAAGCTAGGTGTGCGAAAAACACTTCCTACACTAATTTAATGAGGGGAGGAGAGTGCAAATTCAATTTTATCCTTACTATTACAACAATGTTAAACCCACTACCAGAGATATTGCAGCAAACACATAAACAAGAAAGTATGACAAAAGAAGAGAGACACAAGATATGTGGGGAAAACCCTTACAGGTGAAAAACCCCACACTCCAAAACATAGCTCAAATTTATTACATAAACAATGAAGGTTACAATACAACACAGAGCCAATGCTCTTGCAAAAGTCTTCAACACTCGTATCTGGAGATGCTCTGGCAGCTTACTCATCCAACTAATTGCACCACCAAACATAGTGAACACATAGGCCCTGGTGGATATTCTACTGTCAATGTCACCTGCCCAATGAGAATCCACAAATCCACGAATACAAATTGAATGCAGAGGTCCTGTAGCATTATCGTGATAGCATATGGAATACTCAGAAGTACCCCTTAAATATCAGAACACTCGCTTGACTGCATCCCAATGTACTCGTCTAGGATTAGCCATAAATTGACTAAGGACTCCCACTGCTTGGGCAATGTCTGGTCTTGTACAGACCATGGCATACATCAAACTGCCAACAACACTAGCATAAGGTACTCTGCTCATGTCCTCCACCTCACTAGGAGATTTTGGACAATCACTAACAGATAGCTTTGTCCCCAATGAAACATGAATGCACAATGGTCTACAATCTGCCATGCTAAACCTATCCAACACGGTCTTCACATACTTACTCTGGCTTAACCAAAATTTTTTGTTTGCTCTGTCTCTTCTGATTTCCATTCCCAGAATGTACCTGGTTGCCCCAAGATTTTTCATCTCAAACTATGCTAACAACTGAGACTTCAAATCAGAAATCATATTCTTACCATTCCCAATCAACAACATATTGTCAACGTACAATGCAATAATGAGAATACGATCATTGTCAAACTCGTAATACACACAATGATCAAAATTTGATCTCAGAAATCTAACGGATAACACAAAGGCATCAAATTTCATATACCACATCCTAAGAGACTGCTTCAAACCATACAAAGACTTCTTAAGCTTGCAAACCAAATTTTCTTTACCTTTCTCTATGTAATGCTCTGGCTGTGACATGTAAATCTCTTCCTCCAAATCACCATGAAGGAAAGTTGTCTTCACATCCATATGTTCTACCTCTAAATCATAAGCAACTCCAAGAGATAACATAAATCTAATGGATGTTAGCTTTGCAATGGGAGAGAAAATTTCACCATAATCAATTCCCTCCACTTGTGAGTACCCCTTCGCAACCAATCTAGCCTTGTACTTTTCAACACTACCATCTGCACCGAATTTCTTCTTGAACACCCATTTGCATCCAATGGGTTTCTGTCCATCAAGCAAAGGCACCAAGTCCCATGTTTTGTTCTTTTCCAAAGAAGCCATCTCATCTTCCATGGCCTCCTTCCAGGAACCTACATCTTTCATGCCCATAGCCTCTTTCACAATTCTAGGCTCATCAGTGTTAGTAAGTAAAGAAAAAGCACAACTAGAATCAAGTAATGAATAACCAAACCTATCAAGTTGCTTTCTCATTCGTGTAGACCTTCTCAATGGCTGAGGTTGAGGTTCTGCTTCTTCTAAGCTTTTAGAGTTGCTAGAGCTCTCCTCATTATCAGGTCTCACAGGGTCTGTCGGTTCAGTCTTCTCAGGGGTAGAAGGAAACTGAACCACATCTTTTTTTTTTTTCTGTCTATTCTGGCTGTAGAACAACAGAAGAAGGTGTTAGCTCCCTGAAGATAACACTTCTTCTATACAACACTTTTTCAGCCACAGGATCCCAAAGCTTGTATCCTTTCACCCCGACACCATAGCCAATGAAAATACATTTAACAACCTTGTTCTCCAATTTAAATCATTTGTCCCTAGGTAGATGTGCATATGCCTCACAACCAAAAACATGAAGATGCCTAACTGAAGGCTTCTTACTAGACCACACTTCCATAGGTGTTTTACCAACAAGAGCTGATGTAGGAGACCTGTTTACCAGGTAGCAAGTAGTGGCAACGGCTTCAACCCAAAACTTTTGTTCGAGGCTTGCTCCACTAAGCATACTCCTAGCCTTCTCCATTAGTGTCCTGTTCATCCTCTCTACAACTCCATTTTGTTGTGGGGTGTGTGGAGTTGTCTTATGCCTTTCAATCCCTTGCTCTTTGCAGAACTTATCGAACTCTGCTGAACAAAACTCACCACCGTTGTCAGTTCTCAAACACTTAATCTTTTTACTAGTCTAATTTTCAGCAAAGGCTTTAAACTCCTTAAACTAACTAAAGACTTCAGTCTTGCTTCTGATAAAATAAACCCATGTCCTTCTACTGTAATCATCTATGAAAGATACAAAATATATAGATTTTGAAATCAAAGGAACATTAACAGGACCAAACACATCAGAATGAATAAGATCCAATAACCAGAAGACTTGCGAGAACTAGAGTAAAACTGAACACAATTTTGCTTTCCATAAATGCAATATTCGCAAAAGTCAAACTCGAGATTACAATCATTTAACCCCTCAACGAGGTTTTTATTTTTTAGGGTTCTAAGACCCTTCTCACCAATGTGGCCATATCTCAAATGCCATAACATAGTCTTTTTAGCAGGAAGCTTGGTTTCCATAGCATGTGCACTACCATCAGAACTAGTTACAATAGATTTCTTCACTGCACGTTCAGATGGTGGGGATGAAGTGATTGCAACTCGTTTCATTGAGTTAGAAGAACTATTGTACTATGAAGTGCATGCCTCCAGTTGAAACAGAGTACCCCTCTGAGTACCCTTCACAAGCACCATAGATCCTCTTGTCATCTTGCATCCATCCTTCGAAAAGACAACCTACACACCTGCATCATTCAACATACTTATAGAAAGTAGGTTCCATACAAGGCCTGGAATGTGTATAACTCCAGTGATCACCTTCACTCGTCCATCAGGGAATCGGATTGAAATTCTTCCATGACCAACAATCTTCAGATGAGAGTCATCACCCAGGTACACTCTTCCGCCATCAAACTCTTCATACTTCGTGAACCAGCTTCGATGCGAGGTCATGTGGAATGATGCACCAAAATCAATCAACCACACATCATCAGATGCATGGGTAGCCAGGGCTGCGATCAAGGCATCACCATCATCTTATGACTTGTCAGAATCTGAATCTGGGGCTGATTTCTTTTTCTTTTTCTTCTCTTCTTTGCATTCCTTTCAAAAATGCCCAGACTTGCCACAGTTCCAACAGAGAGCCTTGGACTTTCTAGGAGATTTGGATCTCCCACAGGATTTGGATATGTCCTCAGCTTTCTTGTCCATCTTCTTCCCTTTCTCCTTGGGTCTTCCACGAACCGTAAGAGCATCTTTGGCTGACTCGGTTGTTTTCCTCCATAGCGAGGACACCACATCTTCCATCTTGAAGGTGGTAGTGGTGCTTCCGATATCCATGACAAGGTGATCCCACAAATCTGGCAAAGAACAAAGTAGGGTCATGCAACGATCCTCCTCCTCCATTTTCACACCCACAGATGTCAACTGTGCAATGATCATGTTGAAAGCATTCATGTGGTCCGCAACAGATCCTCCGTCTTCCATCTTCAGAGCGAACAACTTCTTTTTCAGGAAAAAGTTTGTTTACCAAGGACTTGGCCTGATAAACATCACCCAACTTCTTCCAAAGATCTTTCGTGCTCTTCTCCTCATAGACATTCAACAAGACAGAGTCAGCTAAACAAAGTCTTATGAGACCCTTAGCCTTCCGATCTTTGAGGTCCCAATCAACTTGTGACATTGCTGTAGGTTTCACACTGGATACGGTTTCCCATAGGTTATGATCAACAAGTAGGTCCTCCATCTTGAGTTTCCACAACTCGAAATTAGTGCCATTGAATTTCTCAACCTCTAACCTTCTGGATGTGGTTGCCATCTCCTTCCTGCAACAAGATACATAATACTCTGCACAAAACTCCCACTCAACCTAAGATTAGCTCAAAAAACCTCTACCAAGCAGCTAGAACCAAAAACTGGCCAGGCTCTGATACCAATTGAAAGGAAGCTAGGTGTATGGAAAACGCTTCCTACACTAATTTAATGAGGGGAGGAGAGTGAAAATTAAATTTTATTCTTACTATTACAGCAATGTTAAACCCACTAATAGAGATATTGTAGCAAACACATAAACAAGAAAGTATGATAAAAAAAAAGAGAGACACAAGATATACATGGGGAAAACCCTTACGGGTGAAAAACCCCACACTCCAAAACACAACTCAAATGTATTACGTAAACAATGAAGGTTACAATACAACACGAGCCAATGCTCTTGTAGGAGTCTTCGACACTGTATCTGGAGGTGATCCGGCAGCATAACAATACTTGTAAAACCTGTAGTACATCACCTCCTCAAAGCACCTGTTTATATAGAGTATACAAGGCAATTTTAGCTCTATCTTGGAATGGGCGTCCAACATGACCTCATGGCCCAAAACGCACGCCTATGGACACTTGTCCAACCTTGTAGAATGTTCCTGACACTTGTCAGGTCACCCCATCCCAAAGAGGTCGCCTATTCCCAAAATGGGTAATGACAGATGCTTCTACAACTCTTACAACCATCATAGAATATGTGATAGCTGTCATAACTTACATCTGTAAGTGAATCTATCATACACATGCTATAAATAGCATATTCTCTTACAACATGTCATAACCCACCTTAGGGTTCCCAAAGATGCCTTCCTCAAAGATGCTCTTCGACACATGTCTTCACCTGTCATAGAATCACCTATTTCTGACTCTTACATGTCATAACTTTGTCATAGGAATCTGTCATAACCGATTCGATCAATATTCCCTTACACAACATCCAAGATGCCGACACATGGCAAAATATTCCTACCACTAAGTGGGATGCCTATCTCCTCATGTGAGGACAAAAATACATGTGGTCATATGCCATGTAGGATGACACATCACCGTGCCATCTCCCACAATATGACAACATAGGATTTGCATCCAATTAATACAATAGGCAAATAATAAATAAATACAATGTAAAAATACAAGGAATTACCAAGGTTGAGACACCTTAATTCCCAACAGATAGTTAGAGGGGATCTTTTTGCTTGTGGACTTGACCCATAGTAATTAGAGAGATCCTTATGAGGGATTGGTGGAGCTAACCACAATAGTCAGAATGAGTGTACTAGAGTCTTAGTAACTTTTAATATACATGATCAGATAATTATAATTTATTATAACATCTTGGGTTAACACATGACGTGTTATTACTTTTTCATCATGATTGAACTACATATAGAAGATTGTTATAGAAAAATCCACCGATTTTGGTCTTACACCTTGCATGTGGATATATGTTCACTAACACAATACAATGGTTAAACATATTTTTCCTTATTGCATATACTCTCTTTATATGTTCCTTAAGTGAGTATATGTGAATAAATAATGAATTGGGAAACACAATTAATTGTTTAGGGAACTCAATATTGAAGGTATGTGATGTTTAAAAAAAAAGAAATTAGGGTGTAGTTTCAAGAAAAAATATGGTAAATTTAATGACTAGATGTAGGGTCACTACAAATTAGAATTGAAAAAATGTGGTAATTAAATAGGGGATAAGGTTTACTTAGCTCTAAGATCGATGATGGATTAATGATGCCAATGTTGTTCTGGATTGTCTCAGAGTCTAAACTGTTGCAATTCTAAGATGATGTAGATCGAGCTCAAGCCTCGTGAGTTTGATCTTGACTACTGCAAACCTGATTTGATTGTGTGAAATTGATCTTAGTTGCACAAAATTGATCTAATAGAAGTGTGCTAGAATATCTCCTCAGTTTCGCCTTCAAGATATCTATCTATCAAGGTGGTGTCTAGAGACATCATTGCTAAGATTGCCAACTCGATAGGTGGATGGGTTCACCTAGGTTAAAACCCTTGGTGGACTAGATTAGCAACAATGAGAATGATTGAAGACAATCTTCACTAACATGCAAATGGCCTATATGATGGTGATGTGGATAATTTGATTCCTTTAGTGTTCTTGAATTCAAAAGTAAATGCTCTAGCAATTCTCCAATTCCATCATGGTGTGTTTAAGTGCTAAATGAATGTCTTTAAATACCTCGCCATAGCAATATGTTGCACAAAACATGTGCTAAATTGGCTCATGACGACTAGTGAAAGGGATAGGAAAGTTTGAATTTGAATTTGATGCCTTGGGATTCAAAGATCATTCTCGCACTCCTTGGGATTGACTAAGATCAATCCTGAGCCACACAAAAGTGATCTGTAGGGATAAGGGGATGATCTTGACGTAGGAAGCAGATGAATGAGAATCAATGCTAATAAGGTTGAAATAATAATGAATAAGTAACAAATCATATGGAGATTAATACAACCAAGAGTGAAATGAAGATGGATAAAAATTACGCCATGAACTGAACCTAACACAAAAATATATCACTTATCAACATATTATACTAAAACTTACCATCAAAATAAGTACAAACCTAAATGGAAAATAGAATGAGTACACATATAAAAGAGAGAAGAATCTAGAAGTAATTTGAGTAAATTTGCCTCTACTAAAGTTTTGATCGTCTTGGCCATTGGTGCAAACATGCAAATATGTATTCTTACATTTACATGGAAAGGCATATAAAATTTGTGAGAATGAAAAATAGGAGACAAGCCAACAAACATACCAGTCCAAGATGTGACCATAGGCCTTCTAATTACAACTCATGACATCGCTTCATACACAAGCATTTCTTAGAAAAGTGTCCCACATAGGAACATAAATGTGGGCAACATGAACATGTACATTTCCCTCTCCTTACTCGCTAAGCAAATTAACGTGACCATTGACCTTACACAACCG
The DNA here is from genome assembly GCA_027924645.1 of Cunninghamia lanceolata. Lineage (NCBI taxonomy): Eukaryota > Viridiplantae > Streptophyta > Pinopsida > Cupressales > Cupressaceae > Cunninghamia > Cunninghamia lanceolata. The sequence continues at coordinate 15,830,456 of BSBN01001807.1, read as the reverse complement.
TGCACACACTTACCTTAGACCAACGTTATACTCAATCAAAAATTTGGGGCAATTTTCAATCAGCTTCATCGGTGTAAAATTGACGGTCGCTTACGTGTCTTTTTCCATTTTTCAATCAACTGCGTTAGGGTAAAATTGACGGGCACTTACATGTCTTTATGTTTTTCTTAACCAGTAAATATTTGAAGAATAATTATAGATGCGCATTGGTATTCGTTTGAGAGAGAGCGATGGGTTCTAGCACGTTAATTTAGAAAAATTGGGAAGGAGACGAAAAATATAAAAAATATATTTAAATAATTTCAATTTTTGAAAAAAATATGTAAAAGGTTATTTAGCTTCGTAAAATGTAAAATGGTTATTTAGCTTCATTAAAAAATTAAAATTTAGAAATATATAGATAAGTATTTGTAAATTAAATATGACAAGTAAAATATGTGAGCATTATAGTGCTCTGAATTGTCTCACGTGGGAAAAACTTTCGAAACTCGTGGTTGTTCGTATTGAACCTCCTATGGGTACAAGTGCTAGTTAATATTGATATTTTATGTGTGGGGACAAGGCCTAAATTTGATAGTTGAATCGCTGTATTTAAGTATTTTTGCTGTAAAATACAATCAAATTTTAAAAAGACCGAATCATATGAAAAGAGAGATTTTTAAACAAGCTGTCAAAATTTATATAAGATTATGCTGATATATATATATATATATTTGGTTTTTATATAATTTACTTATTCTAAGATATGTCATAGGATTTTAAAGGCACCATTGAATGGATAATTGTCATAAAAAAATTTCTTGACAGGAAGGTCGATTGTCAAATTTAGGCCCTGGTGGGGACCATTGAATTATATAGGTGATGCCCTGATGTGATACACTATCAAAGATAAGGATTGGAAGAATTTCAAGTTTTAGAATATAATCATTAATTTTTATTTGATATGTATAAACAACTAAAAACACATATTATCAAGCCATCTTTGGTCTATTAGTGAAGTGGAATGGTTCATAAAGAGCTAACCAAGGATCAAATCTTGAATGCAAAAATTTATGATGCTCTAAAAGAGGTTGAGATCATGCTCTAGTCAATTTTAGTGGAATGTATACCTTTAATCTTGGATACCCTTTAATCTATAATATCAAGCCAAATGGATACAATTACTCTTTAATCTTTAATTTAGTGGAACGTAACCATTTAATCTCTTTAATGGAATAGATACCCTTTAATCTATATTACTAGGTTGAATGGATACCCTTTAATTTTGGTGGAATGGATACCCTTTATTCCATAATACTAAGCAAATAAATACCCTTAATCTTTAATTTAGTGGAATTGAACCTGTTAATCTTTTTAGTGGAATGGACACCCTTTAATCTATAATACTAAGCCAAATGGATACCCTTACCCTTTAATCTTTAATACTAAGTGGAATGAATGTACCCTTACCCTTTAATCTTTAATACTAAGTGGAATGAATGTACCCTTACCCTTTAATCTTTAATACTAAGCTGAATGAATACCCTTACCCTTTAATATTTAATACTAAGTGGAATGAATACCCTTTAATCTTTAATACTAAACCGAAATAAGTCAAGTTAATCCATAATACTAATCGAAATGAATACCCTTTAATCCATAATACTAAGCGATCTTTGGTTTATTAGTGAAGTGGAATGGTTCATAAAGAGCTAACCAAGGATCAATTGTTGAATGTAAAAATTTATGATGCTCTAAAAGAGGTTGAGATCATGCTCTAGTCCATTTTAGTGGAATGGATACCCTTTAATCCATAATATTACGCCGAATGGATACCCTTACTCTTTAATCTTTAATTTAGTGGAATCAAACCATTTAATCTCTTTAGTGGAATGGATACCCTTTAATCTATAATACTAAGCTGAATGGATACACTTACCCTTTAATTTTGGTGGAATGGATACCCTTTAATCCATAATACTAAATCGAATGGATACTCTTAATCTTTAATCTTTAATTTAGTGGAATGGAACCTTTAATCTTTTTAGTGGAATGGATACTCTTTAATCTATAATACTAAGCGGAATGGATACCCTTACTCTTTAATTTAGTGGAATGGACCCCTTTAATCTTTTTGGTGGAATGGTAACCCTTACCCTTTAATCTTTAATACTAAGCAAAATGAATACCCTTACCCTTAAATCTTTAATTAGCCGATAGACTTTTATATGTGAGCATTATAGTGCTCGGAATTGTCTCACGCCGTAAAATTTTCTAAACTCGTCGATTGTTCCTATCAACATATTCCTTAAACCTCCTATAGGTGCACGTGCTAGTACTAAACCCAATGAATACTCTTTAATCTACCCTTTAATCTTTAATACTAAACCGAAAGAAGTCAATTATTCATATCAAACGTGTAATACTAACAAGTTTAGTCCATTACACTAACTCCACAGAAATCCTAGAAATATCAGTGTTCAATCAAGTTGGCTTTCAATGACGGTGACGCCAAAGCTTTAGAAGAGTGAGTACCTAGATAAGATGTTACGTTCCCGTAGCGTCACCAAGCCTGTACATACACGTGGTTGCATGTGCAATGCAATTCCCCAAAGTACGTCACGGTGACATCATCCGTACATATCTGTAGGCCGTCAATCCTGCCGTCATCTTTGACGTCAGCCGCCAATCACAAAGTATTAGAAGATGACAAGTCTGGATGTCATTGGTCGGAGTACAACAATAGTATGACGTCACAGTGACAAAATACCACTCACCGACGACAACGTAATAAAATAGTAAAATGAAAAAAGCCCACGCGCAGGACTAATGATTTTTTCTTTTTTACGCGGCACGATTGACAACGTCTACTCCAAACTTCTCGGAGCGCATCGGGGCCGTCGATGTGGGGATTCAGTTTTAGTTTTAGTTTTACCGTGGGATACGTAACGGTTTTGCGGAGTGGGGCGGGCGAATGATATTTAAGAGATTTAGAGATGAAAAAAACTTTGAAGAGATTTAGAGATGAAAAAAACTTTGAAGAGATTTAGATACGAATACTAAAATTTCAGAGATTTAAGAGAGGTGAATGATTAAAAATGCAAGGGTTGCAATACAGGCAGGTGGCGGCGGAAACGAATCGGCCGGCGGCGCTGCAGTTGAGAAATCCGGCGGAGAGATTTGAGACTGGCGAGGAAGCGGTGGAACGGCTGGCGGCGGAAAATGCAGTTCTCATTTTTAGCGTCACGTCCTGTTGCATGTGTCATGTCGTGAAACGGCTGCTTTGCAGTTTGGGCGTTAATCCGGTCGTGATTGAACTCGACGTGGAGGAGGAAGGGGTGAGCGGAGATATTCACAAGGCTTTGGTTTCTATGGTGGGCGGTGGCGGCGGCGGTGGAGGCGGAAAAAAGGCGGCGCCGCCGCTGCCGGTTGTGTTTGTTGGAGGGAAGTTGCTTGGCGGGCTTGATCGACTCATGGCGGCGCATATTAGCGGAGATCTTGTGCCCAGTCTTAAGGAAGCGGGGGCTTTGTGGCTCTGAAAGTTTATTCTTCTATTCATGTCTGCTTTTGGTTTTCGGTTAATGGGCTTTTTGTTAGGGTTCTGGTTGAAAGAAAGAACCCGGAAAAAGTCTTGTATCTCTTTTTATGGGATTCTGCTTTGATGTATAAGAAACGAATTCTTCACTGTTCACTGGTTTCTTAATTAAGAAAAGAAATGTTTTGGTGGTATTTTGATAGAGAGTTCTTTTGTCTTTTCTTTTTATTAGTTTATGCTGTGTAACAGTTTTGTTATTCAAATCTTTTTTTACTACCATAATGAAGCATTCTCATGGTATTTCTTATTCAAACCTTTTTTTACTACCATAATGAAGCATTCTCATGGTATTTCTTATTCAAACCTTTTTTTACTACCATAATGAAGCATTCTCATGGTGTTTCTTATTCAAACCTTTTTTTACTACCATAATGAAGCATTCTCATGGTGTTTCTTTAAGGCGTTTACTACAGTGGCTCAAATTGATTCATTTTAGAGAGCTCAGAGTGCATTTACACAGTCGCATACAATCTTTTTAATAAGAAAGACATGATATTTTCACAATCCATAATATAAGATTGCAAAACTTCTTAAAAAATCTGTGTTGCTTTTTGCATGAACGTTTTAAATCACACTCTGTGATCCATCCCTACTTTATAATATTATGTGTTACACTGAAATGTTCAACTCCTTAAAAATTTGATTGTGAAAATCAGTGATCTTGGGCTTTTAGGTCAGTGGTATTGGCAGTGGTATTGGCATTGGGTGGGAAGAGCTTAAACAGCTAACAGCTTCAATTTTTGTGTTCAATTTGATGGTACAAATGTGTAAGTTGGAACAAAGAATTTTTATTACTTCTTAATAAAAATTTATATATTTAGTTTATATATCTTCTTTTTTAATATAGAATATATCTTGGACCTGGCTAATAGATCGATCAGCAACTGGTGCATGCTTGTCAGTTAGAGGTTTGGGTCTCCTTCATTCTAAGGAGATTTTATTTAGGAGAGACAAATTTATAATAGCTACTAATCAAAATAAAAAAATAAAAAATCTACTAAACTGAAATACTGACAATAAAACAATAAGATTTAGTGAGACTCCTAACTTAAATAAAAATACTAAAAGATTTTAACTAATTCATATATATATTTGAAGAACACTTTGAATAGATAACTCACCAAAAAAATTACTTGGTTGACAGGGTCTACCATCAAATTTTGGTGCTGGTTGTTGTGAATTTAAAAATTGTTGTGAATTTAAAAACAGTCTTTCTTACCATTCTACTTAAACATTATCCATTTTAAAGATCAAACAGTCAATAACCCTTTCTTACTGTCTACCTTCAAAGATCATGTTATGTGTGTATGTACAAACATCTCTTTAGATATCAAGATTTTATTCCCAACTTTTTGTTTTAGTTAATCTCTTCCACTAAAGATTTTATTGCAACTTTCTGTTTTAGTTGATCTCTTCCAATATGAAAATTTAATTGCTTGCAACTTTTTGTTTTAGTTGATCTCTTTTCAATTTAAAAACAGTCTGCACAGAACATTCTTTCTTACCACTCTCATCCACTTTAATGATCAAACAGTCAATAGCCCTTTTTTACTGTATACCTTCAAGGATCATGTCATGTTTCTCTGTGCAATCATCTCTTTAGATATCAAGATTTTATTCCAACTTTTTGTTTTAGTTGATCTCTTCCACTAAAGATTTTATTGCAACTTTTTGTTTTAGTTGATCTCCTACAATATGAAGATTTAATTGCTTGCCCGACTGTCTACGGGAAGCCAATTGAGACCATGTCACATTTTTTTTTTCCCAGTTGATCTCTTTCCAATTTAGCTGTGAACCGAATGTTTGCTTGGAAAAACTGAAAAAAAAATGATTAGAATTAAATGGGCGCTGGTATGAATGATGACCGTCGAAATGGAGGTTGCGAGGTCGAATCTGGTGGTTTGACATGAGGACCCCTGGATCATGCTACATTTTTCATTATGAATAATATCATGTTTGAAGAGTAATGTATAACTAATTATTGCTTTGTACCTAAAATTTATGTAAAATCTTTTCCAAATTCCTATGTTCCATAAACTGTTGCAGTGTCCTCACATCCTTACTGTGACCAACTGGATTTTTAAGTTAGTTGTAGACCTTGTTGTCAGGATCGCCAACGAACCAAATTAATTGAATGTTTAAATTCTGCTTCTCAAAGCGATGGCAAACCCTGACCACTTCATTAAATACATAGCCCCACTCTGACGGTGTCTATCTTGAATTAAATGCAACAGGCTAATGGCTTCGGTGACAGTCTAACTAGAGAAATCATACCTATCTCCTGTGAAGAAGAGCTTTATGGATATCATTTTGTTTGGCAGAAAATTTTGACAATTGCACAAGTTACTTGTTTACAAAGAAATTCCTTTTAGCAGAGTTATCTAAAATCTTATTCCAAGGTTCTACAACATCTACAGAGTAAGAAATGTTTCAGGCAAGTTTGAATTATGCATCCTCTCGTATCTAATTCCAATGCTACACCATTTAGAACAACACTTTACAATTTTGTTTCTTACTATTCTTTACAATTTTATTTACGAGGACTGTTCAAGATTCTTCATTTTAATCATAGATAATTTTACAATTATGTAGAGAAGACCAATGAATTGGTTTTCTTAGCTAATTTTTCGATTCATCTATGTTACAGTCTTAATTTATCAGTGTACTTTAAAGCAGAAAAAATGCTCACCCAATCAAAATTAATGATATATACATAACATACTTTATATATGTATATATACAAATAAAAAAATATATACACATAACAACGAAGGTTACCTTTCACATCAGCTCCAATGTGGCATGGCATCTAAGAAGAATTTAAGGAAGGAATTTATTTTGGATGGTGCAGAGCCTCAATTGCATTAATGAGGACAGAGGGATAGAGGAATATACAGATGAGGATGATGTGAAGATAAAGAAATATCTATACAATCATGGACGGTGGTGGAGACAAGGAATATATATTTATGGATGGTTGGTTGTTTTTGGTTAAACCATGAGTTATATATATATATAGAATTATTAATATTTTGGAGTTTAAAGATATTTAAGGTTTGTAGTAAATTTTAATATACATTTAAATTATTAATTTTTTTCATTCAATAAATTATTTATTTAATGAAATGATAATTTGAGTGATAAATAAAAAATTATAAATTTAAAAATAAGAAGATTCAAAAGAAGACTATATTTTAGTTTCTTATGTGAGTATTCATGTTTCAAAATTTTTCTTATGCCGTCAAACGGGCATTAAGATCCTTAAAAAACTTGTCCTACTCAAAGATGAGGTCTTTGTTAGTTTGGAGGGTGTTAGAAAAAAAGTATGGTTGTTAATGAGGCATTGCGAGCAACAAAAGAGTCAAGTCTCTTGCAAGTTGTAGACTTTGTGGTCTTTGAGGAAGGTTTTGTAGTGGCCCTTTCTCTAATTAGGTGATGATTTGTTATTATAGAGTTGGTGCCCACATAGGTTTTCAATACCTTTTTCTGTTATTATGGCTTCATAGTCTAATTGTAGAGGAGATCTACAATTGCCTACAATTGGGCCTCTAATTATTTGCCCTCCACCAACTTGCTTTGCACTTTGTATACGCTCACCCTCCACAATTCCTTGCTTTTGCACTTGAACAAATCAGATCAAACACTAGCCCAACATCCCTAATTCATAGCACTTTAATTTCCACACAAAAAACTATTTTTCGGTTGTTTATTTAAAACATATAGCAATCTTAATGAGTAACGACCTTGTAGATGCCTTCAACACAATAAACTCCATGACAGTTGAAGGCATTATTTCCTTTAATTTAAAATTGATTGCATTTGATCATTCAGTTGACAACTTGCGGCTATTCAACGAAGATATGAGGATTTTTTAGTTGTAAGAAGTAATTTTAATATTAAGTGAAAAGTAATGAAAATAGGTATGAGTTCCTAGTCTAGACTAGAGATGGGAAGGCTATCTTGGAGATAAGGTGGAAGGTAAAAAATCCTCTTCATTGTGATGAAGTCATTGATTTTACTAATGAAAGAGTGCCTCCTTGGTTTTTTTCTTTCTTTTTTTATTGTCTTTGGAAGAATGCTTTTAAAAAAAAATTTGGTGAAAAGATTTTGTGCAGGTGAAATGCAAGTATAGTGGCATGGGGATGATTCTTAGTAGAGATGTTTTTAGTTTGTGTATTGAGCTCAACTTTGATTAGGATTTCATGATACATTTGATTATCATGGTTGAATACGTTTTCTTTGTTGTACATACTATGCAATTGCATTTCCTTATCCCAATCAAAGGGCACCTCCATAGCTGATATGCTCCTAAGCTCTTAGAGCTAGTGCTAGACCCATAAATGGCTCATTTTCAAGTCCCATAGTTGTTGATTTCTTCTAAGATCCAATCATTTCTTTAAACATAAGAGCCTCATCATCAATTTTGCTAGGATATGGCTCTTATCCTCTTTATCCTCTTCAATCCTAATAGGATTAGAATCATAATTACTAGGTTCAAACAAGTCATTATTCTCATAAGGTGAATGCTGCTTGTGTTTCCTGCTTGTTTTGAAACCCTTGTCAATTTGGACATCTTTCTATCATTCCCTTCTTTATTAGAAGAATCGACACCATTTTTTGACTCTAATGCACTCTCTGAACCATCTTTGCTACTCTAGAATTGATGAGAAAGGCATCATTATTATGAAAATAGAGAGGAAAATGAAAGAAAATGCAATAGTTTGATGGAAAATGGAAGACTAGTAGTTATTTCTTCGTTCAACTTGGCTCTATCTATAATTTATAGGATTTGATTATAATCCAATTTAGTGAAGATATTTAGCTGTGGAATTGGGTCTCTTTGCAATATTAACAGGATTTGATTGCATCTCTCAAATTGCCACACATGTAAGATGCAAATAATTCCACATAGTACAGACATGTAAGGTGCATATTGATTAGACGGAGATTGAAGTGCATGATAGAGAGCTTGAAGTGCATGTACATTGTTGCCAAATCTAATATATTCTCTAAATTTCCTTATCAATGTACCCATTGTACCTCCTAAAGATGCAAGTGCTAATTATATATACAGGCTACAAAACTATATTTATAGAAATGAAAAAATTTATTATAAATCAATAAACAAAATTTATCAAAATATTTTATATTCCTTATAAATAATAAAAATTAGATAGAAAATTATTACTAACAAATCATATGACATATACTAATACAAATAATTATAAATCCATTTTTACTTATTAAAATTTATAATTATAAATTAATTTTTACTTATTAATATATAGAAAATTTTAGTATAATATATTAAACAATTAACTTAAACCTAAAATTTCTATTATAACCAATAATTATAAATAATATTGTTCTAAATTTACATAAAAATACATAATATGAAAGTAACCTTACTTTTAATCTAAAATTCACAACCATAAATTCACAGCATTCTACAGAAGAAGAAAAAATCTACAGTCTAAATAGAATTTTAGTTATGATATTATATTTTAGGGTTTTGCACTCATTACATCTAGGTGACTACCTGGGAGGTCACCCATCCCAGTACTACTCCGACTCAAGCGCACTTAACCATGGAGTTTTCCCCAAGATCAAACCCACTTAGCTTGCTACCCCATTTGCAAAACCTTTAGTTGTCAAATTTGCCCTTTTATAAAAAGACAGCAGGTAGAAATCCACATCAAGTAAAAGTAAAATAAAATAACTGTAATTTATTTAGTGCCTTACAGCATTAAAAACAGGCCAGAAACAGCCAAACTAGATATGATATGAAATTATAAAAAACATTCAGTGCAGTCATTGATATTTGACAGAGAAGTTTTTAACTTGTCCAATCAATTGGTGTACCAAAATGGAAAATGGATACAATGTAAGGTAAAAGGAAGACATATTTGACTTATAATACACGGAAACGTCAGAGCTTTGCTGAGGATTACTATTTGATGGAATTAACAATACGCGTTGGCAGTGGACATGTCACTGTTTGATCACAGTCTGCGACCAATTTTGTGGATGGCAATGGCAGAAGTCGGTGCTTGCTTTGGATGGTAAAACACCAAATTACAAAGAAAATCTGCATCATATTTTGCCATTGAAAATATATTTATTTGCCACATTTTTACAGTCTCTACTCCCTATCCAACCACAGCAGGATATTTTTATGATCTATGGTACTTGCATATAATAATTGATTTAGATAGATATTGACATTTTTGTTATTTAAGTGGATTATGATATGATGAGTAATAAGTATATATTTAAATCAGAAGTCATTTTTTAGTTAAGTTGTTATGAGCAAGTGGAATAGTGTTAGCGGGTGAACCTAGCCTAATCATACCTATAGGGTTTTGAACCTTGATGGATGACATAATCAAGGTAAATACCATAAACCCTTGAATCTTGATAGATGATAGAATGAAGGAACATATCATCAACCCCTCTTAACTGGGATGCTGGAAGCTTTGACTTCCTTACATCATTGGTGGGCCTCTCTTCCACTCTTCAAAATGCCATCAACTTCCTCAAGTAAATGTTTTTGTTTAAACAACAATTATTACATGGTGGTCCTAAGTCATCCCTCGTAGTTGTCTGTGATCTTGCACCATGGTTTGTTTAATATATTGCAAATGTTGCTTAATTTCCATACCACCAATTAATATTAATGTTGCCATCTTCGAACAAAATAATACATTGACAAGGTATTTTTTTTTATGGAGATCATCCACAAGATCATTTTTGCTACCTGATACAGGAGTACGCGCCTTAGGCTAAACCTCTTCATTTGAGAGCCAAGGATCGAGGGGTATCTATTCCACCAAACTTGCTTGAGGCACAATCACAACCTCATCCCTTATGGTGTCGAGGGTCTTGCACTCAACAAGACTTTATCCCTGGTGGGCTCATTCAAAACCTTTAACTTCTTCAACTTCACCATTAGACCAAGGGCCCTTTGACTTGTCAAGGTAATTTCAAAAATGTAGTACACACCAAAACCATTTTCCAATGTCTTAACAAAAACCATTTCACATTTTCTTTCCACGCATGAAAAATAAATACTACTTCAAGGAAATCGAAGAATAATATTGCCCACCAAAACAACAAATCCAACACATTGTCTGCGTTTGGGATGCCAACAAGAGGATATCAAAGCTTTTGAGGGACAACAATTTGAGTTTTCAAAGATAGGGTTATAATTCTTTATAGCCTATGTTCTAATTCTCACTATAAAATTAGCAAGTGAAGGATTGTGCATGCTAAAAACCCATACAACTAAATAATTTCTTACAAATTTTTACACTGCAAGTTTTGTATTACTATTTTTTGCTATGCAGACTTTCCATGTACTCCTTCGTGTAAGGGCCTAATAATTTTCATAATAGAAACTTTGTTCAAGAGGCATCTCTTTGGATTGCAATGGTTATTCCATATGTTCAAATGGGTGCACAAATGAGGCCTTGAAACTTTTTTGCTAAATGCATAAAAATAATGTGAAACCCAATCCATTAACCATTATTGGTGTTCTCCCTGTATGTGGTGATTTGGATTCTTTGCTCTATATTTGCTTTTCCTAAAGCAGTTTTGTAACTTTACACCTATGCCACTTGTCTTTTTGGGATTTAGAGGGCATTAGGAACTTTTGTAACATCTTTTTGTTTTAATATAGGACTTTATCAAAATAAAAATTGGGCAAGTGTGAACTTAACTCTTTTGGGTATCAAGGTTTCTAAGGGACAACAATTTGATTTTTCAAAGGTAGGGATGTAATTATGTATAGCCCTTGTTCTAATTCTTGTTGTAAAATTAGCTTATAAACAACTATCAATGTGAATAGATGTGTAGTCAATGAATTGTTTTAGATAAATAAAAGCTTTTGAAATTCGTCGATATTGAAGAAATATGAGTGTAATGAAGAAATCAAACATAAGCTACAATTGCTCCAACCCACTCTATTAACCATTTTTCATGTAATTTGGATCTTGCATATGCCCTTCGAAATCAAAATAATATGCAAAGCATATCAAGCTTCTAAGGGAGAAGAATTTGAGTTTTAAAAGGTAGGATTAGTTCACCTCCATATGTTTATCTTTGCACTTAGATTCAGAAGAAACATTAGGTGATTTGTATTGAATCTTCTCTAGTCGATATTTGCACTCAAGTATAGGTAATTTTTTGTTGTGGTTCTTAAACATAATAAATTGTGCATAGAAATAATTGTGGATGTTTTAGTGAGCTTTCTTAATAGGCACAACTCATTCTTAACAACACCCATCTTTGAACACCCTTTGCCTAGTTCCAAACATTTAAAAAAAACCATGGTGAATGTTTAAGATTTTTAAAAGTTGTAGTCACAACTCATTCTTAATAGTGCCCATGTCTTCAAACACTCTCTTCTTGGTTCCAAATATTAAAAAAAACCATGGTGAATATGTAAGCTTTTAATATCTACCCTTGTTCTTAACGATTTCCATCTTTGTACACCCATTCTTAACTATAATATAATTTTTTATAGTCACAACTCATTCTTAACTATAATATAAATTTTATAGTCACAACTCATTCTTAACAACTTTTAATACCTAAGTCCACAACACAATGACCTCTCCTTTCATGCAATGCATAAAGGTCGAGGTCTCAAATAAGGAAAACAAATTCATTGATTTAGTTTTATGTATTTCCTAGCTACAATTTGAAAACACAAATATTTTAAGTAATAAAAAGAACCAAACCATTCCACATTGGCTTCCTACCTCCAAGAGTCTTATGTTTTTCTAATCCAGTAACTTTATTATGCTTAATTATCTATATAGTAACTTATTATATTTTAAGCTCTTCTTATCTAGTAACTTTATTGTAACACCAAGGCAAAATAATGTACATGTGTATCAACTTGAATTCTCAATTTGTCATTGCACCTATTTCAGTAGCTTCTCTAAGGAAGACAAACTTTCTCTATCTTTCATCATGTTTCTTACCTTTTGAATGTCAACCCACCTACCCATTTTGCATAAATGTAAATGACAAAAGGACATAACATGCATCAATTTTAGGAATCAACTCAAACAAGAATGTTTCCACAAATATTGTTCAATATTATATACTTGACCTAATATATATGAAGATTGCATTTCCATCTTCCATATTGTAACGGGAAACAATAATTCATCTAATTTTTAATAAGATTGGGAATAACCAAACCCAATAAATGTTGGGAAAGGTGTCTCAACCTTGCATCCTAATGTTTTGATTTATTAATTATTTAGTCCTCACATGGGAAAGAGGGCACCCCATGTTGAGGTGGCACTTTTTGCCATGTGTTGGATACCTTGAGAACTGTGTAATAAGTTGGAAGAGCATCTAATGTCATCATGATGTGTAAGAGCATCTTATGACATTACAAGATGAAAGTTACTTATGATGAACTCTATGATACATAAGAGCATGTAAGCGGGTGGTTAAATTGGGATCTTGACCAACATTATGATAGTATCTGATTCATGTCATAAAATATCTTTGAACATGGTTTGGAATATGACAAAATGGAGCACACAAATAGAGGAGTTACATATAACAAATTCTATGACAAGTTATGACAACTGTAAGAGCATATTATATTTTTACCCTAGAAGATCATGACCAACTTGGGCGTTAGAATTTGGACCAAATATGATGCCACTTTTGGGTCATAGTCTTGGCACATGGATTTGGTAGACCACACTTGGTTTGTGGTTTGACATTTACCTATTTATTGGATGCTAGAGATAGAGGTTTCATAGCGAGTTTTACAGGTACCATTATGTTACCAAAATTGCTCTAAATCTACATGTTGGTAATAATTGGTGTAGGAGCACCTTCATAAATTGATGCTTCTATAGGAGTTTGATTAAATTTTAAATGATTCAATAGTGTAATGAGGTCAATCAAGTCATTTTTATGTGTTGAGGTCATTAGGAGTTTCAAAAATGCAAAATATTGCAAACCATGTAAAGGTTGTCAATGTAAAATTGGAAAAAAGATGCAAACTTGGAAGGTGAAGAGTCATTTGGCTCTTAGTTCATCCCAAATCAGTTGGAAACTGAAAATACTTGAGTATAATGCCTTTAAATAGGCTTTGTAACCTTTTTAAACTCGTGGGTGATTGGAGATTTGAACATGGAATGATAAAAGACACTGTTTTCTGTATTCTACTTCAGAAATTTGTTGTTTTATTGCATGGTACGGCCCAGTACGGCCAAGAGGACATTTATTTTTGATTTCAAATGAAATTATATTCAATCACCCTCCCTTTCCTTTTTGTCTCATCGAATTTGGTGCAATATTGAAGAAGTTATGACCATTTTAGTGACTGCAATTTCTAGAATTCTCCTATAACAGTCCTGTTGCAGCGTTTGGTACGGTTTTGTACGGAAAGATACAAGGACAAGCCATATATGGTTGGAAAGAGGATTGAGTTACCTTTCATATTCATCTGGTAGGAGGTCTTAACTCGATTCCTAGAGGAAGATATCACATTTTTTCTAAAACTGCTCTGTTAACTAGGTTAACTAGGGTTTTGGTAGGAAAAATGTCATAAAATTTCATTCCACCGTAGGAATCCTCTAAAAATTAGTGGAATGGAAGTAGAGGGAGTGATTTACATGTTGAACAAGGCTTAGGATTGAAAAAGTTGTTTTGGTGTGTTTAAATTGATGCCCTAGGTGACTGTAGCAGCATTTTCTTTGTTATTTTCGCATTTGAAGTGGGAAAACAAGCATATAATGAAATTGTCTTGCATCCTGACCACAAAACCCTTGAAATACATTGTTTTTATATCCATGTGAAGTGTCCAAGGGGTCTAGAGATTTTGGTGGTTCCATCCAAGGGTACTTGCTTCACAAACTAGGCCTAATTAGGGCTTAAAACCACTAGGAGGGTTATTGGTTAGGGCATACTTTTCAAAACAACCAAAACCCATTCTGGAGTATGTTGTGGGGAGGCATAATGGGTATCTATTTCATGTCTGAGAGTTGCATTTGGATGTCTGTATAAAAAGTTATTGGGACTGTTCTCTGTTTGTAGGGCTACTAGCCTTTCTTGAGGTTTGTTAAGGAACTAATAGTTCAAAGTTTGATGCATCTTTGCCAATGGATGGGATGGGTTCTAGTACATGCCCAAACACCATTTCCAAGAAGAATTCAAGAACCTTAATTGTTGTTCCCACTTTTCCATGAAGATCCTTGTTTTTGGGCTTTTGGGGTGAATAGAACCTTATCTTGTTTGTCCTTTTTCTTGTATCCATTGTGCGCTCTACATCAATAATCCTATAAAGACTTAGACTTTGTAAGTGTATTGTAATCATGTTGATTATTGAATAATATATTGAGTTGCTTTGGTTGTGGAGTTTTTTTTTTAAAAATTCACCATGTAAATCATTGTCTTATGGTATATTTATTTTTGTGTTAATTTTCTTGTAATTGTATGGTCAAATTTAATTTTGTAGATACCTCCTCTCATTGACTAGTGTAGGAAGTGTATTCCATGCCTTTACTTCTTTTCATTTGATATTAGAGCTTGATCATCTTGGGTCCTTCGTGTTAGGGACAAGGTTTTTTTGATCTAATCTTGATTTGAGCGGTAGTTTGCATAGAAGAAGATCTTGTTGCAAGAATATGGAAAACATAATGAGGATAGAGGTCCAAAGAGATTTACCATCACTAACTTTGAGCTATGGAAGCTCAAGATGGAGGATATGCTTGTAGATAGAGATCTATGTGCTACTATATTCAAATCTAAACTATTAGCAATGCCACAGGTTGACTAGGATCTATTGGACATAAAGGTGAAGGACCTCATTAAGATCTTCTTGGAAGATTTAGTTTTGTTGAATGTATATGAAGAACCCACCTTGCAAGCTCTTTCAAAGAAGTTAGGATTCTTATACCAAACTAAATCCCTGATAAACAAACTTTTTTGAGAAAGAAGTTAGGATTCTTATACCAAATTAAATCCCTGATAAACAAACTTTTTTGAGAAAGAAGTTAGGATTCTTATACCAAATTAAATCCCTGATAAACAAACTTTTTTGAGAAAGAAGTTGTATACCTTGAAAATAGATGGTGGTCGTTATGTGACTAAACACTTAAATGAGTTCAATATGATCATGACTTAGTTGCACTTTGTCAGAGTGAAAATAGAGGAGTATCTTTGCATGACGTGCTCTTATGTTCTATAAACTCTTGCAGTATCCTCACATCCTTAATGTAACTAACTGGATTTTAAGTTAGTTCTAGACCTTCTTGTCAAGATCGCCAATGCACCAAATTAATTGAATTTTCAAGTTCTATTTCTCAAAGCAATGACAAACCCTACCCTTCTCACTAAATACATAGCCCCTCTGACTTAGTCTATCTTAGAATTAAATGCAACAGGCTAATGGCTTCGGTGACAGTTTTATATAGAAATCATATCTCCTGTGAAGAAGAGCTTTATGGATTTCATTTTGTTTGCCAGAAAAT
Source organism: Cunninghamia lanceolata (assembly GCA_027924645.1). Classification (NCBI taxonomy): domain Eukaryota; kingdom Viridiplantae; phylum Streptophyta; class Pinopsida; order Cupressales; family Cupressaceae; genus Cunninghamia; species Cunninghamia lanceolata. Next base: position 15,814,376 of record BSBN01001807.1, on the reverse strand, counting down.
TTTGACAATTGCACAAGCCTACTTGTTTACAAAGAAATTCCTTTTAGCAGAGTTATCTAAAATCGTTTTCCAAGGTTCTACAACATCTTCAGAGAAAGAAATGTTTCAGGCAAGCTTGAATTATGCATCCCCTCGTATCCAGTTCTAATGTTACACCATTTAGAACAACACTAACAATTTTATTTTTGAGGAGTGTTCAAGACTCTTCATTCTAATCATACAAAATTTTCTTAGCTACTTTTTCGATTCATCTATGTTATTGTCTTAATTTATCAGTGTACTTTAAAGGCCCAAGTGATTCGCATCCCTAATGGGATGGGCTATATGCCCAAAAGTAGAAAGAATGGTCACCAATCAAAATTAATTGTATATATCTTTGATTGGTGACCATTCTTTCTGCTTTTCTATATATATATATAAAAGGGTTACCATTCACATCAACTCATATGTGGCAAGGAAGAAGAATTGAAGGGAGGAATTTTCTTTGGATGGTGGAGAGCCTGAATTGCATTAACAAGGACAAAGGGATAAAAGGAATATAAAGATGAGGATGATGTGAAGAAAAGAAATATCTATGGATGGTGGTGGAGACGGAATAGATATTTATGGATGGTGGTTTGTTTTTGGTGATGAGTTTTGAATTGAGATTAATAAAAATTTGATGAGTTATGTATTAATATTAGTATAGATATTTTAAATATATCTATCTAAAGAAAGTGGAGATATAATAATTTGAAGCTATTTTATTTACTTTACGTTAGAACTAATTACTATATAAGTGGACACACAAATTTTATCTATCTATATTGTTTAAAATTTTGTGTCTATTTTTATATATTTTTGGATTGGTTAACTATTTAATTATTTAAGGTTTATATCTTCATTTAACTTGTGTCCATAAATTTTTCAACTATAATTTAACAAATTAAAAAATATCTCAAATTAACCTTTAAATTTAAATTTTTAATTAATTCTTACACTATCACATTTTTTTTAATAAATTAATTAAGGCTGAAACATAAACATGTATAAAATTATGGTTAAAATCATTTCTAACACTATATATATATATATATATATATATATATATATATATATATATATATATATATATATATATATATATATATATTCTTAAATATTTTGACATGTAAATGATTGTCAAATTTAAGGTTAAAGGTAAGAGTTTTTGTTAACACACTCACACCATTACACCATTGTAGAATGCCTCTCCGTATTAATTAATAATATGGATTTAAATAAATTTTAAAAAATTAATATAAATATATTAAGAAATTTTTAATGTTTTGTAGTGTGTGTGTGTGTGTGTGTGTGTGTGTGTGTATAAGTGTCAATAATACTATTTATAGAATAATATTACACATATTCACAAAAAATGTGGACATAAGACATCACACCTTAATGTCCAAATGGGGATAAAACCCATATTAAAATAAATAAACATGATGCTATGCGGCAATAGCTAAAGAACTAGTAGGAGGAGGGTCCTAGTAATTTGGTTTTTCCAATACATTAGCGAGGTTCAGAGTATCCACAAGGGGTTCCTAACCAACATTATCATCATCATATTTTTTTCTTCATCTGGAGGTTGAGTGTCATGAACATGTGATATATCAAGAGTCGACCAAGGAAACTTGCTAGAATCTGACCAACTACTAAGCACATGGCCTAGGGCCTGGGGAGAAGCAGAGTGGTTGTGAGTGGGCTGAGACCATCCTCTTTGAGACTAATCCCTAGCTCTTCTCATCGGAAGTTGAGAGGTATGAGAGTGTGCATCCTGGTCACCACAAGTAGAGTAACTATGCCCCCAATGATGCTCACAAGGTAGAGAATGGCCTCGGATAGAGGTAAGAGTTGGAGGGACTCTAGCAATGGTGCATGAGGTATTACTCCAATGATCCAGTAGCACTTGAAAATGTGCCACTTCAAGTGCAACCTTGCTGGCTTGCACCTGAATCTACATAAGCACATTAGAAAAAATCATAACTTTAGTGTAGAGCAAAAAATGAGGATCAATTGAACATCTAGAAAATGAAGCAAAATTAATGTCCTTCCATATGCTGAAAAGAATTTCCACCCTAAAATCATGCCAAATCTGGGTATATCTGGAGGGGATTCTAGTTCAATCCCCTAATAAATCCATATGCCAGGAGAATGGATTAGACTAAAAGGGTTTGAAAAAATCATGAATCTAGGCCCAAGTAGTTTGAGCTCTGGGACAAAACCAAAAAAAGTGCTTAAGAGTTTCCTAGTGACCACAAAATAGGCATCGAGGATCCCCGACCCCAATACAAGTTAATCTGAAACCAACTGGAAGGCCTCAGAAAAGAATACACCAAACAAAATAGGCAAGCTTTGGCTCTAGAATGGATGACCAAACCATTTGAAACCTACACTGCTAAACACTTAAAGGGGATTGCAGCAACCATCTCTGGTTTAAAATAGGCACCATAAGCAAATGTGGAGAGATCCAAGAATAGCCCTTACAAGGCTTATAATTGTGAAATGGTGTATCAGGATACCATTTCCAATATTTCCACCAAGGCTTGAAACTATGAATTCCCACCTTGTGAATTATATCCGATGGCACAAAGTCGATGGCAACTTAGAAGATTTCAAAGTCTTGGTTGGACAAATGAAACTTAACTTTGGCCTCAAGCTAGGTAATAAAATTCCTAGTTTCTCTAGAAAAAAGATCTAGAAGGGTCTTGATGCCCTTCTTGAATAACCTTAAAGCACGAACCTAAGGAGTTCTTGCTAGAGAGTGATTTTGACAAGAGATAATAGGACACCACCATACAGATTACTAATTAATAGAAAGACCAATGTAAAATCCCTTTCCATTTTAGACTAACCAAGGTTTGATGGCTTCCTAGGCTCTCCAAATACTTTTCATTACAAAAGTACCTTGAATATGGAAGGGATCTTGCATAATAAGAAGGGTGTGAAGGCCAGTCCCCTTCTAGACATGTCTCCCATGAGGAACACATATAGAGATGCAATGACACACCAAGATATTCCAAGCCTTATTTCCTTCTGTTAGAAATCTTGAACAAGATTGAAAACCAAGAACTTTATGAGAGAGATTCTAAGCTACATAAACTAGAAAATCTAAAGCAAAAGCAAACTAGCGATTCTGAGAGATATGCAAATGTTGATGTACCAGAATTGCTTTAAGAGCTCAAAGCTTCAAACAGAGAATGGTGGAGTAACTAGACAATGCATTCAAGATACAAAATACAAGCTAGGTAGTGAGTTTATATAGACCAAAGAGAGAGGAGAGCTGGCAAAACCGACCAATAGGGAGAGGCCAGCATATTGGCTAAAGATAGCAAGAGCATCTTCCCAAGATAGCAAATGTAACCTTCCTTGTAGGATGTCGACACCTCAAAGACCCACTCACTAATTAAACTCACTTTACTTAACCTAAGAAATCTTAATAAAAGTGTAGGAAAAACCTAGAAAATACGAAAAATAACTAACCCACTAGGAAAATAAAAATCTACACTAACACCCCCTTTAAGCGTAGCTTAGGTGGGTAAAAAGATGGGTCCCGACAAATCAAGCCTGATGAGGTACCCATTTACAATCAATTCCACCTCAATGAGAAGAAGCCCCCTAGAACAAAGTAGAGAGAACACCCCTTGAAGAAGAGAGAAAAGAGAAGGACTAAAAGACCCCCCTCAAGTGAACACTAGCCTCACCCCTAGCAAAGCTCGCAAATGAAGGAACTTGCTCTCAGTGAAGGGTTTGGTGAAGATATTAGCAATCTGCTTTGATGCTGGACAACACTTGGGATCAATGATCCGCTCATGAATCGACTCTCGAATGTAGTGCATGTGGATCTCAATGTGTTTGGTCCACTGATGATGGACCAGATTGTGAGAGATCTATATTGCACTCTGGTTGTCACAAAAGATGATTGTAGGCTTTTGGAAGGGAATACTAAACTCAGTGAGAATGTTCTGAAGCCAAATGGCCTTAGTAGTAGCATTAACTGCTCATCGATACTCAACCTTTGTAGATGAAAGAGCAATTGCAGATTGCTTCTTGCTTGACCAAGAAATTGGACCAAAACCAAGTGAGAAGAAATACCCTGAAGTAGACTTGCAATCCTGAGAATTGCTTACCCAATCTAAATATGTGTGTCCCACCAAGTCAATATCCACTCCCACTGCATAGTGAATCCCATAACTGTGAGTTCCCTGTACATAGTGAAGAATCCGCTTACTTGCTTTCCAATGCAACTCATGTGGCTCATGCATGAACCTAGAGACCATGCCCACAACATATGAAAGATCAGGCCTTGTGTGAGTCAAGTGTATGAGACTCCCAACTAATTGGTGATACAAGGTAGCATCTACCATGGTGAAGAACAGTGAGCCTCAAGTTTGACGCTAGACAGAAATGGAGTTGACACAGGGTTACAATCAACCATGTGAAATCTACAGAGCATATCAAGTGCATACTTGGGCTGTGCCATGGAGATACTAGATGAATATTAAGTGATCTCAATCCCCAAGAAGTACTACAAAAGGCCCAAGTCTGACATCAGGAAATGATCATGAAGGACAATTTTCACTGCCTTGATGGTGGATGAGGAACTCCCTGTAATTAACAAGTCATCAACATAGAGAACAAACAATGTGAGAGTATCATCTTGCTACAAAATATACACATTTAGATTAGAATGGCATCGAGTGAACCCAACTGACAGAAGGAAGGAGTCCATCTTGGCATAGCAAGCTCGAAGGGCCTGTTTGAGTCCATAGAGAGACTTCCAAAGATGACAAACAAGTGAAGGATCATGTACAAACCCCTGTGGCTACTCCATGTATATCTCCTCCTGAAGGTCACCATGAAGAAAGGCACTCTTCACATCCATCTGATGAACTTCCCAATGATGGGTTGCAGTAATAGCAAGAATAAGTCAGATGGAGTTCATTTTGGCAACTAGCGCAAAAGTTTCATAGTAGTCAATCCCAAGCACCTGGGAGAATCTCTTCACGACCAAGTGAGACTTATGCTTATCAACTGACCCATATGTGGCAAATTTTGTTTGATAGATCCACTTGGATCGAACAAGTTTCCTTCCCTTAGGAAGGGGGACTAAATCCCAAGTGTGGTTCCTCTCCAAGGAACTGATCTCTTCCTACATAGGAGCATTCCACTTTGGGACACCAGAAGCTTCCTAAAAGGATTGTGGATTGGAAGCTGAGGTAATGAAGAGATGTGGAGCCTGCTCAAACTGTGACCTTGTTCTTCAATCATTTGAAGGATCACCAACCCAATCACCTGTTGACTCCAATGCCTGATGAGCCCAAAGAGGCCCACTAGGAGAATCTAGAGGAGAATCATCACCCTTTGGATGATGACTCAGAGGGGAGGAAGATGAATCCTCATCATCATTGTCACCATCTGAAGTGGAGGAAAAAGACTCCTCATCAAGAGCGGGAGGATTAAGATCTGCGAAAGAAATGTCATCATGTCACAATGCCTCCAAAGTAATTGTAGATGGAGAAGTGGTACGAGAAGAAATGGAAACATCCTCCTCAAATTGAACACTCCTCTTGATGAACAACTCATGAGTGGTGGGATGGAGAAGCCTATAGCCTTTGACACCATCTGGGTACCCAACAAATATGCAAGGCTTTCTCTACGGATCCATAGCCTTGCATTTTTCTGTTAGAATGTGGGCCCATGCAAGAGAACCAAACACTTGAAAGTAGTTAACTGTGGGTTTCTAAATGGTCCAAGCTTGAAAAGGAGTGATCCCCTTCATAGCTCGGTGAGGAACCCGATTCTAGATGTAACACACACAGTTGATGACCTCCACCCAATACTGAGGTGCCATAGACCTGGAGTGAATCATATAGTTTGCCATCTCTTTCAAGGACCTATTCTTTCACTCTGTGACACCATTCTATTGTGGACTGCAGGGCACTATGTGTTGAAGATCAATACCTTCAGAGGCACAAAACTGCTCAAACTTCTAGTTGACATACTCCCCCATTGTCTATACGCAAAATCTTGATGGAATTCCCAAAATGTTTCTCTACAAAAGCTTTGAAGTCCTAAAAAGACTCAAAAAGCTCATACTTCTATTTGAGAAAATAAACCTATGTGTATCTAGAAAGATCATCAATGAATGTGAGAACATATTGAGCCTTGCTGAAAGAAGGATGTGGAAATAGTCCTGCCAAGTCACTATGTATTAACTCTAGAAGCTTTGTGGCCCTCCATGCTTTGCCTTTATCAAATTTCTCTTCAGGGTGCTTACCAAGAATGCATCCTTGACAAACACCATCAGAAAACCTAATAGAGGGTAACCCTAAAACCATGTCCTTTTGACTGAGCTACTACAAGTAGTAGTCGTTCAAGTGGCCAAGCTATTGATGCCACAAACAACTCACCTCATTTGAGTGAGTGAGTAAAGAAAGTGAAGAGTATTAGGAACAAAGTGAGAGAACTGATATGGTATGGACTGATGATCAACTTCTCCCACAACAATTGTAGACCCATTGTGCAACTCATTGATTTCCACTGTGTCTGGAGTGAACTCAACTCGCTTGCTAGAGCTAGTATGAGTGATCTAATAAATAGATAGGAGATTAGTTGACAAAGTTGGAACACAAAGAACATCATGAAATGTTCCTTCGCCCACATCAATAGACCCTCTCCCATGCACTTCAATAGGAGTGTCATCACCCATGGGTATAGATGGCATAGAACATGGCTCCAAAGAGGCAAAACCATCTTGTGATGAAGCCATGTGGTGCGAAGTACCCGAGTCAATGATCTAGGTATCGGGTTGTGAAGCAATAGCAACTAGGGCCTTGTCCTATCCTTTCCCCTTACTTTTGTCTGTGTCCTTTGAATATTCCTGAGATGAACTCTGTTTGACTGAATCAGGCACCTTGATATTGTTCTTCTTAAGAAGATGTGTCAAGTGATCAATTTGCTTCTTAAGACACTTATGTTCATCATGACCAGGTTTCTTGCAATAGCCACACTTTTCCTTCTCCTTCTTAGGCTTGTCACTTTTGGAAGAAGAGCCCTGATTAGCTACTTTTGGAGCAACCAATTTTTGATCTTTTTTCTTCTCTCCTTGATTTTGTTGTTTCTTGTTCTACTTATTGAACCCTTTATGATCTTTGGTGCCCTAATTTGCAGCCAAGGCATGAGATTTAGAGGGCTTAATTGTGGCCATTTGAACTAGTTTATCTTTCTCCTTTGTGAGTTCATTAGCAAAATCATCAAGAGAAGGCATTGTATAATTGGTTCCTAAGGCACTTTTAGTTGCATGAAATGTAGAAACAAATACAGAATAGTTAGGACCGAGCTTGGAAAGAATACTTAAGATCAATTGAGAATCTTTCTTCTCAATCCCACATTGTTTCAATTGCAATCGTATGGTCTTTAGCATAGTGAAGAAGTCCTAAATAGTATCAAAACTAGTAGGACTTAACCCTATGAGTTCATTCTCCAGTAGATGTCCTCTTATTTCATCCTTCTTACCAAAGAGATTTTCCAAAGTGGTCCATATATCATTTGGTGTAGAAACAATTTCAATGTGAAAAAGCAAATTTGGAGATACAGACATACACAAGGTTCCAAAAGCTTCATCCAACTTATTAAACTATTTTGGCTTTTATGCAGGTAATGATGGTTCAGTTTCAAGACTTGTAGTTACTCTATACAACCCTTGCTTCCTTAGATAGATTGTCATTTTATATTTCCACTCAAAAGTAGTTGTAGGGTGTTAGTATTGGTACTCTTGTTTGATCCATTTTATGCAGAAAAGAAGATTGTTATTGTTGTCGTGCAGAAAAGAGAATGCAAAAACTCAAAGAAAGCACACAAGACATCCCCCTTTTCACTCAATCAAAGAACCCCCAAGCAAATATGATTTGGAACTTTATATTTAGTGCATTTACAATTACCACCAGCAAGAAATGCTAAGTGGATTTAATCTCAATGCTTTACAAATCCTTAATCAAATGAGCGTACTCTGAAAGTACAAACTTGGAAACAAACCAATTGAAACTAATATGACCACTATGAAGTACTCAAAAAATCATGCAATTTCAAAAAAAGAATCACCTCGATCCGAGGTCGTATGAGAAATTTATGAGTCTTCAAAGTTCTCAAAACGAGAACTATGCAATGTCACCTATGAGAATCTACAATTTTTGGAAAATCCATGCACCAGAATCAAGAATTGACTGCACCAATATGAAGAGCATGAAAAATTAGCCCAAATAAAAAAAATTGCACTGAAAATAGAGTCAATATGAGTCAGAACAGAGTGTTTGAAAATCACCTTCAATTTCACCCTTGCCAGCGGAGAGGGATCTATTTGCAAAAGTCAACCTCCACCAAAAATGCTGCTAAGTTTAGCGGTACCGCCAAATGTGGAATACTGCTAGGTGTTGTAAGTTGATGCTAGAAATATAGCATCGCCATTTTAAATTATCTGTCACCAAGTTTAGTAAATTTCACCAAGTATAGGAGAAAACATTGGCATAGAGGCCAACACATAGACACAAAGGCAAAGAATCAGGCACACAAGCTGAGAAGCGCTTTGCAGATCATTTTTGAAGTAAAGGTGAGTGAAATTTTTAATAAAAAATATAAATGTGGGTGGGGCAGCCAAAGATTGTACCCCAAACCCCATGTAGGTAGGTCCTTCACAGCCCGCAAGGGACTTTATAGGGTCTAAGCCCCTTTAAAAACTAGCAGCACTTAAAGTGTTTGCCAAGCACTATAAAGTATTGTCTAATAGCGTTTAGGAGCACTTAAAACAACAGTGTTATGGTGCTTAAGTTCCTAGCACAATTTTTAATATTTTTTTAATTTTTCACAAATTTCAAAAATTTTACAATAAAATCTGCACAGATTTATGCGCTGGGGGGCCAAAATGGCCTTCTGGCAATTTTTTTTGCCTCGAATACTCCCGACATCAAAACTGGGTGTGTAATATATCAAAATTCACCTGTGAGGCCTCCTAGATGCAATCAAAAGGCCCTTTTGGCCTAAAAACACTCCAATTGAAAGTTGACTTCCATATCTAAGTTGAAAACCCCTTATTTCTCAATTGTGTCAAACGATCTCCAAATCGGATGAAACTAAAGCCATTTCTAAATTTCTCAAGCCTCCTAGACGCGTTGGAACAACCACAAATGCTACTAATATAACTAGAAATGTTATAATCATCCAGATCTCACAAAACACACATGCAAAGTAAAAAGGGTTAATGTGTCTTGTTAAATCCCTTCTGATTCTCCAAATCATTTGAAAATGCAAGAGAAGAGCATACGGGATTCACAAGAACTCACAAATAACTCACTCTCTCAATCAAGAATCTATAAACTTAAAACTCTCAAAACAAAAGCTCTGATACCATGTTAGAAATCTTGAACAGGATTGAAAACCAGGAACTTTATAAAAGAGATTCTAAGCTACATAATCTGGAAAATGCAAAGCAAAACCAAACCATTGATTTTGAGAGATATGCAAATGTCGATGTGTTAGAATTGCATTAATAGCTCAAATCTTCAAATAGAGAATGATAGAGTAACTAGACAATGCATTCAAGATACAAAATACAAGATACAAAATACAAGATAGGTAGTGAGTTTATATAGACTACAGAGAGGGGAGAGGTGGCAAAACTGACCAATAAGGATAGGCCACCATATGGGCTAAAGATAACAAGAGCATCTTCCCAAGATAACAAATGCCACCTCCCTTGTAGGATGCCGACACCTCAAATCACCCACTCACTAATTAAACCCACTTTATTTAACCTAAGAAAACTTAATAAAAGTGTAGGTAAAACCTAGGAAATAGGGAAAATAACTAACCCACTAGGAAAATAAAAACCTACACTAACACCTTCAAGAGCCTAGATAATAAATTTGGCACATAAGGCCAATCCTTGATGTTGAGTAAAAATCAATCCCAACCCTCCAAAATTGTGTGGGAGACAACAATACTCCCAAGTCACATGATGGAAACCTTTATGATTTCAGACGAGGCCTAGAGAAAATCCATGAGAAGCTTTTCAAGCTTTGGTTAAGAAGATTTAGAAGGAACCTAACAAAAAGAATAATAAAAATGAGTAGTTTTTAGGATCTTAGAGCACACCTGAAACTTCCCTGCTAGGGAGAGAGACTTGGTAATCCAATAAGCCAAATACTCAATTCTAGAGATAATATCCTACCATAAAGAGGATGGGTAGGCTCGAAAAGTAAAAGGAATGCCCAGGAATCTAAAAAAGTTTTCATGCTCAATCCATTTTCCTAAAGTTGTCCAACTGGGGAGGCTTAGGTGAAAAGGATTGCCTATAACATTGAGTTTTCTGCCATTGAATGCTATATCCTGACATCTTACAGAAGAGTAAGAAAAGAGTCATCAACAAAATGTAGAGCTTGTTTGACATTGCCTTCTTCTTTCAGAAGAGTAAGAAAGGAGTCATCGGAAAAATGTCCATTCACTAATTGAGCTTAGAAATTGGGCAAAGAAATGCCTTTGACTATCTTCTGGGCCACATAATTGGCCAAAAGATAATCAAAGTCTTCAATGGCAAGCACACAAAGAGTAGGGGCTAAAGGACATCCTTAACCGATAGGTCTAAAAATCCCAAATGAATTAGATTGATGGCCATTGATAGTGAGGTAAGTGGAGGAACATGAAAAAGAATTCAAAAAATTGAACAAAGTCGGGGCCAAACCTTAAATCTTGAAGCACATGGCAAGGATAAAAGGCCACTCAATGTGGTCATAGGCTTTGGCAAAGTCAATTTTGATGAACACAACTTGTTTCTGTGAGAACTTGGTCCACTCCATGCCTTCCCAGACTGTAATAATATTTTCCAAAACATACCTGGTCTTAATGAAATAGGTTTTCTCATGACACACAATCTGAGGAAGAAGATTTCACAACTTCAAATCAAGAGCCTTGGCTATGATCTTGTAGGAGACATTAAGCAGAGTAATCGGCTACCAGTTACAGATATCCTTATGATCTCTACACTTAGGTATGAACTTAATATTTTATTTGTGTATAATCTCTCTTAAGGAATTAGAATGAAAGGCTTCAAGATAAACTAAAGTATGAAGATCCTCTCCAACCAAGTCCCAAAGAGTCTTGTAGAACTCACAAGGAAAACCATTATAGTTGGGAGCTTTGTCATTAGCCATGGAAAAATAGCTTCTTGGAGATCAGGAATGGAGAGCAATTGATCATAAAAGGTTCATTGAGGAGGAGAAAGCCAACAAGGGACAACCTTGAGGCATTCTTGCAAGGCCTATTCATGTTTAGGAGAACTCTTCTGAGCTTTGAAAACCTACTTATAATGACAAACAAAATCCTGAAGGATATTAGGAAGTTTAGTCAAGAGTTGATGGCCATCTTTGATTTGTTTAATGGCCTAGGAAGTGTGGTGAGCATGAAGAGCTTGAAAAAATCTTTAGTCTCTATCTCCCACATTGAGCCAATGCAAACGAGCTTTGATCTAAGCACCTTTGGTTGTATGACTATTAGCAATTTACTTCTATTGATCAAGCTTAGCCACCTGCAATTGAAAAGATAGAGCAAAGGGATTGGCTTCTAGTGTAGCAGTGGCTTAGTAGATCTCTGAGGTGGTGGCCTCGTATGAGCAGAGGTAAAATTGAGCCAGATGGCAGCCATAGATCTGCAAGAAATAGGAGGTGCATTTGGTAGCACTATCCCACTAGTCAATCCAACTTGTTTATTGAGTAGGTCAAGGATCAAGGTTCCATAAATGTTAGATGTGGGCCAATGTGGGTTGATGAGTCAACAAGGAAGTGTTGAGAAAAATTGAGTCTTGTTGGCCTTAGTTTTAGCAAGTTGCCATTCAATGCAAAATTGAATGGGATAATGATTGGAAATGACAACATTTGACAAAGGCTCCACCAAAAAGGAGTAAAAACTAGCAAATGAAAAGAATGATTGTGTTAAAATCATAACACAATCAAGCTATTTGTATACTTCATCATACTTGACTTAAAAACTGTGGAGACATTTGATATAATTTCTAAGGTGACATCTAAGATAGAATTCTAAGTAGTGATTATTAATCTTCCATCAAATTTATTATAATAGATGTTTTAAGTTAGTTGTAGTTGATGTTTATTTTGCTTAACATTTTTTTAATATAAATGCAAGTATATTTCACACAAGGTTGGAGTACTTAGATTTGCTTATGAGGTTGGAAATAACATTTTGTGTATTCTACCTAGACCATGACTATCTTATGAGTATGACGAGGTTATGCTGGCAATATATCCACCATTGTTGAGTTAAACGTAGGTTAAAGTTTATTCTTCTTAATAATTTTAATATATAAATGCAAGTGTTTTGGAGAATAAATCTATTGTATTCAAGGGATTGAGATCAGTGATTAAAACATTTAGCTTGCATTGTGGAGATATTTGATATAATTTCTAAGATGACATCTAAGATAGAATTCTAAGTAGTGATTCTTAATCTTCCATCAAATTTATTACAACAAATGTTAAGTTAGTTGTAGTTGATGTTGTTTATTTTGCTTAACAATTTTTTGATATAAATGATGGTGTATTCCACATAAGGTTGGAGTACTTAGATCTGCTTATGAGTCTAGAAACAACATTTTGTGTATTCTACCTAGACCATGACTGTCTTATGAGTATGATGAGGTTATGATGGCAATACATCCACCATTATTGAGTTAAAAGTAGGTCAAAGTTTATTTTTCTTAAAAAAATTTTAATATACAAATGTAGGCATTTTAGAGAATAAAGCTATTGTATTCAAGGGATTGAGATCAGTGGTTAAAGCATTTAGCTTTCATTGTGGAGACATTCAATATAATTTCTAAGGTGACATCTAAGATAGAATTCTAAGTAGTGATTCTTAAGCTTCCATCAAATTTCTTACAATAAATGTTAAGCTAGTTGTAGTTGATGTTGTTTATTTTGCTTAACAATTTTTTAATATAATGGAGGTGTATTTCACACAAGGTTGGAGTACTTAGATCTGCTTATGAGGTTGGAAATAACATTTTGTGTATTCTACCTAGACCACGACTGTCTTATGAGTATGACAAGGTTATGATGGAATACATCCACCATTGTTGAGTTAAAAGTGGTTAAAGTTTATTTTGCTTAACAAATTTTTAATATATAAATATAGGTGTTTTGGAGAATAAAGCTATTGTATTCAAGGGATTGAGATCAATGGTTAAAGTATTTAGATTTCATTGTGGATACATTCAATATAATTTCTAAGGTGACATCTAAGAAAGAATTCTAAGTAGTGATTCTTAATCTTCCATCAAACTTTTTATAACAAATGTTAAGTTAGTTATAGTTGATGTTGTTTATTTTGCTTAAATTTTTTTAAATATAAATGCAGGTGTTTTGGAGAATAAAGCTATTGTATTCAAGGGATTGAGATCAAGTGGTTAAAGCATTTATGTTTCATCATGGAGACTTTCAATATAATTTAGATACAATTTTAAAACATCTCTTGAATCTACATTTTGAGGACATTTTGTATTTTTTTACATTTAGGATTTCAACAAAAAACTTTAATAGAGATAGTTAAAAAGGATTATTTGAACATGTTTGAACATGTAAATGTGAGAAGGTATTATCATATATTTTTTAGTTGTGAATAATACAGTCAGAAATTGCCTAATTTAATATAATATGTTGTGATTAATATGTTTTGAATAATTGAGTTGTGAATAATATGTTAGTGATTTGTAAAATATTTTATTATAGAATCAAAAATTACCTACTTTAATTAGTTGGCTCAAGCTTTTCTTGATTGTTCCCTGCAATACAAAACAAAAGCTATAGATATGTCATGAAACATTACATTTTTCAAATCTCTTATCCCAAATGGTTGAAACAAAGACAACATGATAGTCCACTTGTTACCACAGTTGCAATAATGTTAAAATGAAGAAAAAATGAGCTTATAATGATTTAATAATAGACATCAATCATAATCTATGGTAGCTTTTTGTATGCATTAAACACTAATCCACCAAAGGTTGGTTGACAAAAAATATCATAGGGCTCTTAAGAGACTCTCTCAGTCTAATGTAGCCCAAAAGGATCGGGAGACTTGGGGAATGAAATGAGGCCTCCACTAGCATTCATTGGATCACCTTGATGTGTTGGCATTGTTGGTTTAGTCCCACGAGGTGCAGAAGAAAAAATATGGCCATTGGAAACTTTACACTACTTTGAAATTAGCCCAACATCCACCTATATGTGCAAATGAGACATTCATAGGTGCCACAAATTTCAAGAGTCATTGTGTCAAAGTTTGATAACTTTTTACTCTTAGGGCTCTTAAAAGATTTTGTCGAAATCATGTAGCCTGAAAGGATTGGGATGCTTAGGGAACAAAATGGGGCCTCCTTTAGTATACACCCACCCACCCTGACATGTTGGCACATTCAGTTCGGTCCCCATGACGTAAAGAATGCAAAATATGGCTCTTGGCACCTTTACACTAAATGCCACATAGGCATTTTACAAGAATACATCCATTGTTGGCATGGTCAAATGATCTTGAGTTGATGAAAATTTAGAAATATTATTGTGGAGTGATCAAACATCCAACTATAGGTCCAAATGGATCGTTTCTAGGTGCCATGGACTCCGAGACCGCTTTGTCAAAGTTTGGTAGTTTCTTGCTCTTAGGTCTCTTAAGAGACTTTGCTAGAACCGTGTAGTCTAAAAGGATTGGGACACTTGGGGCCTCCTCCAGCATACACCCACCCACCCTAACATGTTGGATAGTTGGTACAGTCTCATGAGGTGAAAAATATAAAATATGGCTCTTGGCACCTTTACACTAAACGCCATTAAGGCATTTTGCAAGAATGCATCCATTGTTGGAATAATAAAATAGTCTTGAGTTGATCAAAATAAAGAGAGGTTATTGTGGAGGGAACTAATATCTAGTTGTAGGTCTAAATATATCATTCCTAGGTGCCATGGACTTTGAGAATTTCTCTGTCAAAGTTTAGCAGTTTTTTTCTCTTAGGCCTCTTAAGAGACTTTGCCAGAATTATGTATCCTGAAAGGATTGGGACACTTGGGGAATAAAATAGGATCTCCTCTAGCATACACCAGCCCAACTTGATGTGCTGGCACTATTTGGTCCCATGAGGTGAAGAATGCAAAATATGGCTCTTGGCACCTTTACACTAAACATCATTGAGGAATTTGTAAGAATGCATCCATTGTTGGCACAGTCAAATGGTGTTGATTTGGTGAAAATTGAGAGAGGTTATTATGGAGGGACCTGACATCTAGATGTAGGTCCAAACGAATCATTCCTAGGTGTCATGAACTCTGAGAACTACTCCATCAAAGTTTGGTAGTTTTTTGCTCTTAGGTCTCTTAAGAGACTTTGTCGAAATTGTGTAGTTTGAAAGGATTGGGACACTTAGGGAATGAAATGGGGACTCCTCTAACATACACCCATCCACCTCAACATGTTGGCACATTTAGTTCAGTCCCATGAAGTGAAGAATGCAAAATATGGCTCTTGGCAACATTATGTTGAATGCAAATGAAGCATTTTGCAAGAATGCATCCCTTGTTGGCACGATCAAATGGTGTTTTGATGAAAATTGAGAGAGAATTTTGTGGAGAGACCTGACATTTAGTTGTAGGTCCAAACAAATAATTCCTAGGTGGCACAAACTTTGAGAACTACTCCGTCAAAGTTTGACATTTTTTCCTCTTAGGTCTCTTAAGAGACTTTGCTGGAACTGTGTAACTCGAAAGGATTCAGACACTTGGGGAATGAAATGGGGCCTCCTCTAGCATGCACCCACCCACTCCAATATGTTGGCATAGTCAATTGGGTCCCATGAGGTGAAGAACACAAAATATGGCTCTTGACAATATTATGTTGAATGTAAATGATGCATTTTGCAAGAATGCATCCGTTGTTGGCATGGTTGAAAGATTTTGACTTGATGAAAATTGAGAGAGGTTATTATGGATGGACATAACATATAGTTGTAGGTCTAAACAAATCATTCATAGGTGTCACAGAATCCGATAAATTCTCCTTCAAAGTTTGGTAGTTTTTTGCTCTTATGTCTCTTAAGAGACTTTGTTGGAATTGTGTAGCCTGAAAGGATTGGGACACTTTGGGAATGAAATGTGGCCTCCTCTAGCATACACCCACCCACCCCAAAGTTTTGGCAGAGATGGTATAGTCCCACAAGGTGAAGAATACAAAATATGGCTCATGGCACCTTTACACTAAACACCACAAAGGCATTTTGCAAGAATGAATCTATTGTTGGCACAGTCAAACAGTTTTGAGTTGATGAAAATTGAGAGAGGTTATTGTAGAGGGACCTAGCATATATCTATTACACCCCAAATTTTGACTATGATTTACTTTTTACTTGCATGTAATTAGTAGTTAATTATGCATGAATTAATGATTTGACATTATGTGAAAATGTCAAGATAAATCAATGATATCATGAGTTTATGTTTATATGATTAGAAATTAGACATATAATTATATGATGTTATGATTATTTATCCATAAGGTTTAAGAATTGACTAACGATGCACTAATCCCATTTTGGTGATTGCAAGTTGTAACTAGGAAACATGTTTTTTCCACCCTCCAAGAAAGAGAGGGCGAGCATCATCAGAGAGAAGAGAATAAATGTATGGACAAGAATGGATTGGTTGCCATCTAAGTCTTGTTCTTTCACAAGTTTAGTGAACCTTTGTCGAGTTTGGTAAGTTATGTTTGACCAATTGGTCTAAGTTTAGTTTTGACTCAACAAGTTGTCAATTGTAAACTAGATCCATTAAGTTGAGGTTATTGTCGAAAACCTATTCAGTTTAGAACTTGACCGTCGACAAGGAAATGGTCAATAGTAGTTAAACTATTTTATTATCGATAATTCCTTATTGGAATTCTATTATGTTATTTTATCTATTTTGATGTTTAAGCAATTTTGAGAGGGGGAGAATACCTCGACCCCATTCTCATATCTTGTTGAGTGTTAGAAACAATGTAAGTATACGTTGTATACCCCTATATTATGTTGTTACACACACGCACGCACACACGCACACACACATATATAATATGATCTATAGGTTTAACCTATTGTTTTGTTGTCGATGAGCTTCTTAAGGGAATGTGGTATAGTTGCAAATTAAATGTAAACCACTTCATGATAGTTATGGGCACTCAAATCCTTTACACCATGTCAATTTTGGAGAGTAAGGAGGGGCTTATCGAACATCTCGGGAGTGGTCTTAATGACCAGTTACTCCATTACTCTTTGCATGTCAACGCAGCGTGAGAGTAGGCGAAGATGAGGGCAGGACCTCCACGGTCATGGAGGATTGTCATGGGACTCAAACTCTTTTAAAGTAGATCTTAGCCGAGTTGGGGGATAGATCACAGGAGACTATTGTTAAGTAAGGGACTTTGTTAAAAATAGAAAGAGAAAGCTTTTTATATCTGATAGAATCATAGTGGAAGACTAGTGAGCACAAAGAGTTTTAATATCATAAATAATCCACAAAGAGAGAGTGAGTCAAACACAGAGGAAGGCATAACATAACATGGTTAGCAGAGGTAGTAAGGAAGAAATCAATACCAGATTTGGAAACTGCCAGCGTAGAGGTATGGATATCTCGTTTAAATTATCATTTCATTCTTAAACTGTGATAATTGTATTCTGTATAATCTTACAAAGATGTATTTATGTATAGCAAAGTATTTAGTGATATTCAAAATAGTGATCTTATGATCGTAGCATCTATGTAAACATAGTTACGTAGGAAAATAGAGAAATTATCTTGTTTAGATTTGAAACTGCAATCAGATTGCATAAGACATTAGAGTCCGAATGTATGATAGATTAAATGTCTCCAAATAGAAGTTTGAAACCACATAATATAAACAATAGAATGCTATTGTTAACAACGAGAATACTATGAAGATAACCTTTTCATGCCTTGGTTCTGTATCATCGAACCCATAGAGAACTGTGTTGCTTGATAGACATAGGAATTATGAAAAATGTTAGAAATAACTTTGATTATACAGAGACTTATGGTCTGTAGTAACTTGTCTTTCAACCTTGTTTACTTGAGAAAATATAGTTTTCTATTAGCTGTCAAAACATTAATATGAGTAGAAAGCTAGCAAGACCGAACTTTATGAGAACTCTGATATAAACCTAGGAGTGTGAGGAGTAAGATTGTAGAAAGTTTTAGATGGAGATAGATATACTTTTCTCAATGATTTATACGTAGAAGTTTTATCATTTATAATCAAAAGATTTTGTGATAGATATTCACTTATTTTAGAATATATACAAATGATATTGATATCATTAGAAACACCTAAGGATAGTGATATATTATCACATATGCATTCTACAACAATGATAAGTATTATCATGATATTTGATGAAGGATGTTATATATGAGTTCATAGCCTTTCCTATATCGAGATTCAGTGGACTCAAAAAGACCAAGAGGTCTAAAATATCATATTATTGTAGACTCAAACCTATCTAGGTTGAAAGATTGACCCAGTCAAAAGATTAGTAATGATAATGATAGTATTCATTAAGATCTTATAGGAAGATGATATACCTCATGTACTATATTTCTACATGATGTGAATTCAAGTGGTCAAGAGAAGAATTAAGGCTATCATTTCTATGTTATGTTATTATACATTCTTATTTTTTTGGAAAACAAGAGTATTTGATATTATAATGTATTGGGTTAGAGAAGTTAATCCCCTAGAATCAACCCAGAAGGGTTTAGGAAACTTGAAAACTCTTAAATCGATTATAACATTGAATTAGTCTATTGCTTATTATGGTTGATAGTGAATGGTCGAGAAAATGTGAAACACTTATGATAAATTAAATGATTTCTTGATCGAGTCAGAAACTTGTTATATTACACAAGAGTGTTCAATTCTTGGGTCATTGAGTAGAATGACAAGAAGTCACAGACCCTAGTGTTTGCAAGTATGCAAAGAGGGACTCTTTGAAAGGTTAAATTCACCTAAACCCTTATATTACATTTATCCTAAATTAAGGATTAATTCTAAGTCAGATTGACTAAGATTTGAGTTTAGTCAAGACAATTTATGTCTAGAGATACTAGTCAAGCAAGTCAAACTGTAGGATGAGGTAGTTTTCCAAGTTGAGTTAGAGGTGTGTGAACACACGACTAAGTTTATTTCAAACATCTATTTATAGAGAAACTTTGGACAAAGTGATGCATTTGTCTCTGCATGCATTAGTTAGTTCACCATGTCTAGATTGTGTAACCTGACAAAATGATCATACTTAGCTAGAAGATTGTCTAGATTTGTATGGTCGATTGAGTTATGTAGGAGACAACACTAGGAATCATATGGTAACCTATTGGTTCCTTATGTCTATACTCTTCATGAAGGGTAGGGCCACTTTCAGATGGAAGATGAGCAGGGGACCACTGGTATGTGGTTGGAGGAAAATCACTCGGATGATGCTCTCCCTTTGTAGCAGAAGATTCACTGAGACTTGTGAGATAGATACCAAGATTCCAGATGCAGTATACTTCATGTTATGACTTATGATTGACAAACTTATGTAAACTTATTCATATTTCTAAGTGCAAATTATTTGTAATCGTAAAGTGAAATGATTTCACTATGATTTTATCTTTGAATATATTGTATTTTCAAGGTTGAAAAATATTTAGAAAAGATTTATATTTAATTCGATGTGATTATGCAAATGTTAAAAAAAATCTTGCTTGGTTAAACATGTTCATTTACTTTATTATTAAATTTTGTGAGTAATTCCAAGTTGTATGAGTTGGTATGTTACACCAGTTGTAGATCCAAATGGATTATTCCTAGGTGCCAGGACTTCAAGAACCACTTCGTCAAAGTTTGGCAGTTTTTTGATCTTAGGTCTCTTAAGAGACTTTGCCAAAACCATGTAGTCCAAAAGGATTGGGATACTTGGAGAACAAAATAGGGACTCCTCTAGCATACACCAGCCCACCTTGACATGCTGGTGCTATCAGTTTGGTCCCATGAAGAGAATAATGCAAAATATGGCTTTTGGCACCCTTACACTAAATGCAACTAAGGCATTTTGCGAGAATGAATCTATTGTTGGCATAGTCAAATGGTATTGAGATGATGAAAACTAAGAGATGTTATTGTGGAGGGATCTGACATCTAGTTTTAGGTCCAAACAAATCATTCCTAGGTGCTATGGACTAGGAGAACCACTCTGTCAAAGTTTGGCAGTTTTTTGTTCTTAGGTCTCTTAAGAGACTTTGCCCAAACTATGTAGCCTGAAAGGATTGGGACACTTGGGGAATTAAAAGAGACCTAGAAAACATATAGAAGGTGAAATGAGAATAAGAAAAGCATAGTAAATATATAGAAGTTAAAATCATCTCTCTCTCTCTCATTGTCAAAAACATATAAAAGGTGGAATGAGGATAAGAAAAGCATGGACTCTCTCTCATCTTCTCTTCCTCATTATGCTCTTTCCCTAACCCATATAGAAGTTTAAATGAGGTGCTAGACCTATAGAAGGTCATATGAGGATAATAAAATCATGTTAAGCATATAGAAGGTGAAATGAAGGTAAGTAAATAATGCCAAACATATAAGAGGTGAAATGAGGATATAATGTCAAACATATAACCTCCCTCTCTCTTTCCCCCAAGTAAACATATAATGTCAAACATATAGAAGGTGAAATGAGGATATGCTAGATGTATATATGGTGAAATGAGGATAAACAAATCTTGTCAAACATGTAGAAGGTGAAATGAGGACATGCAAATCATGGAAACCATATAGAAGTTAAAATGAAGATATGTAAATCATGCCAAATGTGTATCTTTCCCTATGTCTCTCTCTTTCTCCTCTCTCGTTGGGTCTCTCTCTCCCTAAGTCTCTATAATTCTCAAACATATATAAGGTGGAATGAGAATAAGAAAATCATTGTCTCTCTCTACCTGAGTCTCTCTCTCTTGCCCTAGGTCTCTCTCTCATTCTCTCTTCCTCATTCTACTCTTTCTGTAACCCATGTATAGAAGGTGAAATGAGGATAAGAAAATCATGTTAAACATATAAAAGGTGAAATGAAGGTATGAAAATAATTTCAAACATATAGAAGGTGAAATGAGTATATAATCTCTCTCTCTCTCTCTAACTAAACATATAATATCAAACATACATCTAAGGTGAGATGAAGTAAGAAAATAATGTCAAACACATAGAAGGTGAAATGAGGATAAACAAATCCTATCAAACATGTAGAAGGTGAAATAAGGATATGCAAATCATGCCAAATCTCTCTCTCTCTCTCTCTCTCTCTCTCTCTCTCTCTCTCTCTCTCTCTCTCTCTCTCTCTCTCTCTCTCTCTCTCTCTCTCTCTCTCTCTCTCCCCTAAGTCTTTGTAATTGTCAAACATATAGAAGGTGGAATAAGAATAAGAAAAGCATAATCACTCTCTCCCTAAGTCTTGCTCTCCCTAAGTCTCTCTCTCATCCTTGCTTCATCTTTTTGCTCCTTTTGTAACTCATATAGAAGGTGAAATGAGGGTATGCTAGACCTATAGAATGTGAAATGAGGATAATAAAATCATGTTAAACATATAGAACGTGAAATGAAGGTAATAAAATAATGTCAAACATATAGAAGGTGAAATGAGGATATAATGCCAAACATATAATCTCCCTCTCCCTCCATCCCTCTCCCTCCTTAGCTAAACATATAATGTCAAACATATATCTAAGGTGAGATGAAGATAAGAAAATGATGTCAAACATATAAAAGGTGAAATAAGGATATACTATATGTATAGAAGGTGAAATGAGGATAAGAAAATCATGTCAAACATGTAGAAGGTGAAATGAGGATATGCAAAGCATGGAAACCATATAGAAGGTGAAATGAGGATATGTAAATCATGTCAACATATCTCTCCCTATGTCTCTCTCTTCCTCTCTCCTCGAGTCTCTCTCTTCCTCTCTCCCCGAGTCTCTCTTCATAAGTATCTATAATTGTCAAACTACAATAGGGTGTTGGCATGTACAACTTACATAGAGTATATGATATTGAAACATACTTCCATTTAAGATACACCTATTTACATTTCCAAATGCAACGTTAGGTGAATTTGGGTTGTGGATGACATTTTTTTGCATAAAACTAGATAACAAAATGGGTATACATACATACATGTCTTTGCTCAATAACAAAAAAAAACTAGCTTTGATTTAATGAAAAAAATCACAAGTTTCCACTTTTTTAACATGTATCTTGCATGTTTAACATGTAAGATGAGAAATTATCTATGATTAAATCATATCAAATCTAGTAGTTTATACATCATGATTGTTATGAGATGTATACGAAAAATAAGAGTACAACAAATATGTTAACACTAAGAATCCATGTAATAATTTAGCATAACCAAATATTGAACAAGTATGTAACAATTTAACATAAATTAAAATGAAATGTTATTATAGATTTCATATGATTGCAATTATGCTTATTTTTTATTAATTCTTACTAATTAGGATAGTCATAGAGAAATATATAGTAACTCATAACATCTTCTTTTGTACAAATATTTGGTTTTATGCTAGTAATAAGACAATCACTACTATCAAAATAATAGGAAGGTCTTCTTAATGGTGTTTGGACAATGCATTATCATTTGATGGACAAATGGTCACATGTCATTCTAAGACAATCATATATCTAACTACGACTACCATCATGACAATCAAGATTGTTATGTATTGAGGTAGGTAATTTCATATGATCTTTCTACTAGGAAATACAATCATATAACAAGCAATCAATCTATGACAAGTTATTGTTCATAACTCACCCATTCTAAAGTGATTATACATTCAACTTTTAAGTTTCAAAGTAGGAATGCATGCACACAAGGAATAAATTATATTGTATATCAAGGTGTATATATAAAAATCTAGGATAATGGTATACATATACACAAATTTGGTATATATGCCAACTCAAAACATTTTTGCACAATGTGGCATATGCCATCTCAAAATCTATATACAATCTACATGCCAAATAGCTACATCAAATCCTAAAGGTCCACTTGACCCTTTGTCTTTGGCAAATTCTCAACCTATGGTGGACCCTCAAAAAGTGGCCTCTTGGTGCCACAATGCTTAGTAGTTGATGGATGCAAAGTTGATTGGAATAACAAATCAAAGCGTAAATTCGATTAATTACTTCAATGGTAAATAAATAATTTAGACTAGTAAACAAAAACTTATCTCTACAATTTAGAACTTTGAAATTAACATCTAAATCACTATAATCAACTATAAGTTCTCTAAACTATCAATTAAAGTAAAATTCAAATCAATTACCTTGATTCTTTGTTGTCATTCTGAGACTCGTTCTATGAATGATGATCCCTTAAGATGATCATTCACATTTTGAATAGACTATAAAAGTAAAATAACATCAAGATATAAATTAATATATAATTACTCACAAAAATGAAATGCATACAACAAAAAATGGTTAGATGTGTAGAAAAATTTATACCGTCAAGTCTAGGAAAAATTGAATGGCAAAAAGAGTACCATGATGAACTTCTATAAGCTTCTCCTCTGTCATCAACTGTTATCACACTTAGATACATTAGTACTAATATTTGTTATATTAAATTCAAATGGTATACACCGTGAAATAACTTTAAATTTTACCTAAAAGAAAGATTGGCCTTTCTCCTCTTTTGCTCTAGCCCTTAATGCCTTAGATTATGTTCTAGTCCTTGATGCCTTGACTTGTGTTCTAGACCTCACTACCTCAGCTCATGAAGGCAACATATAAGGGACATCATATTCTAATGTGTTTAGGGGTGGCTCACTCATCTCTCCAAGAGGGCCTAAGCACAATGGGCTACACATAATAGAATGATGAGGCACACAAACATATGTGGACAAGGAGGGTCCAATAATCTCAATTGATCCACTACGACCATCAATACCATGTGGTTGTGCTAGTTGAGAAGTTTGTGTAATCAAATGCTCAGTTAAAGAGTGTATGACAGAGAGGCTCTGATGTGTTGCATCTGCAACAATGAAGTTAGGTGATGAATTGGAGATGGAGAAGGGATAGGAGGAGGGGAACAAATAGACCTTACATTTGTTGCACTACCCTAGGTCTGTCTTGAGGCATTCCTCTACCAACTCCTTAGAAATCTCTAAAATCAAAATAGTTCACATGGTGGCCTAATATAAACTTTGCATATAATTTATGGAGAAAATATAAAGGTACATCAAGATTGTTGTTGGGTGGTTTATCAAAAACCATCCACCAATGATCTAAAAATTATTAGTGATACCCTAATGTGTGCACCATTTGATTGAAAACTTAGGCTTAAGTACATCAATATGAAATCAGATTTTAGGGTTGACAAAATGTTGCGCTAACATGGCTTTGGTAATATCTAAATCTTCCACTTGGTCATATGATAAGCCAGTAGAATATTCTTCCATCTTGGCTTCTCACCATTGCTAAAATGAGTCATGTTAGCTTGTGAGAGTTCGAACATGGGTGACAATTCCCTCTAAGGTGGATGTCATTAAAGTCAATTGAGGGTGGTGACATTAAATTTCCATAATCCTATTTATTTCATTAATTCTTTTTTCAATTTGTTCTTGAATTGTTGGAGGGTTTGGGTTTTGAGCTTGCTCGTCCATATTACCTATTTCAAATTTAAAACAAACAAATTTAGGATTTAAAGTTCTACATCTTGCTAAACTATATACAATTTAATTTAAACATTTAGAACACAATGAAAATTACTAAATTACATTTGAAATTGAGTTCAAAACTAATTCTTAGAATAAAAATTTGAAAACCCTAAATCATATAAATTTTGATTTAATTTCAAAAAGTCTCAAAAAGAAAAAACAAAAAAGTTACTTGTAAATAGTTCTTGATCCTAGGAAAAATTTTGGTTTCCAAATATATATAATATCCATTTTGCCCTATCTGATATCCGTTATTCTCTACATTTTTTGCAACCCTTTGTGTTTTGGCAAACATGTGGGTCGCAACATAAAAAATGTTTCAGGAGAATTGGGAACTACAACCTAACAATGAGAACTTTATCCTCCATTCCTATCATGCCACTTGGTGGCCTCTCATCAATCAAATCATCTCAACAGTCTTCAACCATTGATCTTCCAAATCAGTCCTATCCATCCAATTCTTATCCCAAAAATCTATAAATAGCCATCAACCCAAGCCATTTTCAAGACTTCATATTATACAAGGTTCTGTTGTCATTTTGAGGAGCGATCAACATATCCAACATTAAGAACACATCCAAAGAACAAAGTTTGCACATGTGTTGTTTATAGTTTAGCTTCATATGTATGCATGCATTCCTTTTAGCTCAATCATGAGGTTGCATTTGATCATGAATAGAACAAGTTAATATAGCATTTGCTTGTTCTTTTATGCTCATTTTCATATGTATGCACACGGTAAATATTCTCTAAATTTCCCTATCAACCTACCTATTGCACCCCTAAAGATGCAAGTGCTAGTTATATATACATACTACAAAACTACATTTATATAAATGAAAAAATATATTATAAGTAAATAAACAAAATTTATCAAAATTTGCTCGACAGGCAGATTTGACCATCAAATTTAGGCCCGTGAAGCTACATCAAGTTCAAAAAAAAAAATCCGTAACTTATTGCCAGAAACTGCCAAACCAGGTATCGTAGGAAATTGAAAAACACATTCAGTGCAGTGTTGGACGTGGAAGTACTTGTAAACTTGTCCAATCAATTGGTGTACACAATGTGAGGCAAAAGGAAGACATATTTGACTTATAATACAAGGAAACGTCAGAGCTTTGCTCAGGATTACTGTTTCATGGAATTAACAATACGCGTTGGCAGTGGACATGCCACTGTTTGATCACAGTCTTAGACCAATTTTGTGGATGGCAATGGCGGGAGTCGGTGCTTTCTTTGTATGGTAAAACACCAAATTACAGAGGAAAACCTGCATCATACCTATTTTGCCATTAAAAATATATTTGTTTGCCACTTTTTTGCTGTCTATACTCCCTATATACTCCCTATCCAACTAGAGGAGGATATTTTTATGATCTACTGTACTTCTATATTTGTTTTTTTATGAAAATAATTGGTTTACATATATGTCGACATTTTTAAGTGGATTATAATATGCCGAGTAAGCCAAAAGTTGTTCTTTAGTTAAGTTGTTATGAGTAAGTGGAATCAAATTGTCAAAATCATTGAGGGGGCGAACCTAGCTTAATGGTACCTGTGGGGTTTTGAGGTTTGATGGATCATGAAATAATCAAGGAACATACCATCAACCCCTCTTAATTGGTACACTGGAAGCTTTGACTTCCTTACATGGTTGGTGGGCCTCTCTTCCACTCTTCAAGATGCCATCAGCGTCCTTGATCGAACTTTTCCATCTAATAAATGTTTTTGTTTAAACAACAATCATTACATTGCGGTTGGTCATGCCTCGCAGTTGTCGTTTATATCACCCTGCAATTTGTTTAATACATTGTATTTTTCACTTAATATCCATACCACTAGTTAGTATTAATGTTGTCATCTTTGAACAAAATAACACATTGACAAGGTAACTTCAAAAACATAGTATGCACCAAAACCATTTCGCAATGTCTTAGTTAAAACCATTTCGCAATGTCTTAACGAAAACCATTTCACATTTTCTTACCACGCATAAAAAAGAAAGATTGTTTGAAAGGAAACCAAAGAAGAATATTGCCTACCAAACAATGAATCTAACTCATTGTCTACATTTGGGACACCAACAAGAGAATATCAAAGCTTTTGAGGGACAACAATTTGAGTTTTTAAAGGTAGGGTTGTCATTCTTGATAGCTTATGTTCTAATTCTTGTTGTAAAATTAGCAAGTGAAGGATTATGCATGCTACCAACCCACACAACTAAATGATTTCTTACAAATTTTTGTACTGCAAGTTCTGTATTACTGTTTTTGCTATGTAGACTTCCTATGTACTCCTTGAATAATGATTGAGTCACCTGACCATCCATTCCAAACCATTCGGATGTAGGATACGTGATGGAAGCACCGAGAGATGAGTGTAATGGCCTAATAGTTTTTCATAATAAAAACTTTGAAAGAGACACCTCTTTGGACTACAATGGTTGTTGCATATGTTCAAATGGGTGCACAAATGAGGTCCTGAAACTCTTTTGCTAAATGCATAAAAATGATGTAAAACCAATCCATTAACTATTGTTGGTCTTCTTCCTGCATGTGGCAATTTGAATTCTTTGCTCTATATTTGCTTTTCCTAAAGCAGTTTTGTAACTTCACACCTATGCCACTTGTCCTTTTGGGATTTTATAAGTTGTAATGCCTTTTTATTTTATTATATCAACTTTTATCAAAATAAAAATTAGACAAGTGTGAACACAGATCTTCTTGGTATCAAAGTTTTTGAGGGACAACAATTTGAGTTTTCAAAGGTAGGGATGTAATTATGTATAGCCCTTGTTCTAATTCTTGTTGTAAAAATTGCTTATAAACAATTGTTAGTCATGAATATATGTGTAGTCAATGAATTGTTTTAGATGAATAAAAGCTTTTGAATTCATCAATATTGAAGAAATATGAGTGTAATGAAGAAATCAAACATAAGCTACAATTGCTCCAACCTATTCTATCAAACTTTTTTCATGTAATTTGGATCTTACATATGCCCTTCAAAATCAACATATTATACAAAGCATATCAAGCTTCCAAAGGACAAGAATTCAAGTTTTTAAAGGTAGGTTGTAATTCTTTATAGCCCCCAAAGTTTCTAATTCTTAAGCATAGAAAAATACTTTTAAAAACAAACAAACTAGTAGAGCTAGTTTGCCTCCATATGTTTATCTTTGCACTCAGATTAATAAGCAACATTAGGTGTTTTGTATTGAATCTTCTGTGGTTGATCTTTGCACTCAAGTATAGGTTTTTTTTTTGTTCTGGTTCTTCAACATAATAAATTGTGTGTAGCAAGAATTATGGATGTTTTACTGAGATTTCTTATAGTCACAACTCATTCTTAACAACACTCATCTTTGAACACTCTTCCAAACATTTTTAAAAAACCATGGCAAATGTTTAAGCTTTTAATATTTGCAGTCACAACTCATTCTTAACAATACCCATCTTTAAACTCTTTTCTGGGTTACAATCATTAATCTTTTAATATCTATCTTTGTTCTTAATTGTTGCCATCTATGTACACTCATTCTTAACTATAATATAAGTTTTTATAGTCACAACTCATTCTTAATAATATTTAATACCTAAGTCCACTACATAAATGAAAAATAGAGCCATGGTGATTCTTTAAGCTTTTAATACCTAAGTCCACTGCATAAATGAGCACTCATTGTCTAGAAGTCCATTGCATAAATGGCCTCTCCATTTCATGCAATGCCTAAATGTCCTCTCAAATAAGGATTTCTTGTTTTAATTTTGTTGTATTTCCTGGTTGTAGTTTAAAAACATAGATCTTCTAAGTAAGATATAGAACCAAACCATTCCACATTGGCTTCCCACCCCCAAGAGTTTTAGATTCTTCTTCTCTAGTAGCTTTATTATGTTTAATGCTCTATACAATAACTTTATAATTATCTTTTAGCGTCTTCTTATCTTGTAACTTTATTGAAAAACTAAGGCAAAAAAATTTACATGTGTATCAACTTGAATTCCTAATTTGTCATTGCACCCATTTCATCAACTTATCTAAGGGAGTTAAAACTTTCTCTATCTTTCATCAAGTTTCTTACCTTCTAAACATCAACCCACCTACCCATTTTTGCATAAATGTAAATGTCAAAAGGACATAATGTGCATATTTTTTAGGATTCAACTCAAAAAGGAGTGTTTCCATAAATATTTTTTAATATTATATACAACCCAACATGTATAAAGATTACATTTCCATCTTCCATATTACAACTGGCAACAATGATTACTCAGATTGGTAGTAACCAAACCCAATAAATGTTGGGAAAGATGTCTCAACCTTGCATCTTAATGTTCTAATTTATCAATTATTTGTATTTATTTATTGTTTTATCCTCATATGGGAAAGAGGGCATCTCACTTTGAGGTAGCACGCTTTTCCATGTGCCAAATATCTTGGGAAATGTGTAAGAAGTTGTAAGAGCATCTAATATCATAACGATGTGTAATCTGAGCATTTTATAACATCGTAAGATGGAAGTTACTTATGATAGATTCTATGATGCATAAAAGCATGTAAGATAAGGATTATATATATTTTTTTCTTATGGTGTATTTATTTTTGTGTTAATTTCCTTGTTATTGTACAACCAAATTTAATTTTGCATATACCTCCTCTCATAGATTAGTGTAGGAAGCATATTCCACACCTCTTCTTCCTTTCAATAGACTTACAAATCTAATGATATTAATGGATTCAACCTAATGTGTTCCATTTGGATAACAATATTGTGTTTCCCTTAAAACACTCTTACCTTAAAACTTGCAAATACATGAAGATTACATTAGGCTTCTCCCCTATATTTTTCCAATAGTTACCCCTAGAATTTATCCACTTAGAAAATCATTTTGATTGAATGGTCTAAGAAGCTAAGAAAGCCAAGCTCCCTTTGTCATATACTCCACACTTTGGAAAATGTATTGATATTGATAAATACAAATCTTATTTTCTAATTGCAGTTGTCAACAATGCAATAGAAATTTATTTCAGCTCCTTTTGTAATATACTTCACACTTGGAGAATTTATTTCATATTGTATTCATATCAAGTGTGTACATTTATAATCAAATGGACATATAATCTCCTTCCTCCTAACATAGGCCATATCATCTTCATACAATTTAATTGCATAGCCAATGCTAATTAGGACAATGCTACATGCTATATCTGTTATAACTACTAATTAGGACCAAGTTATATGCATAAACATATAAAATATAATTCTATGTAAGAAGTATGTCTGAGTTGTAAGGTAAGTTCAACCTATACGGTCATGTGATTGTTAGTTAAATAGACTAAAGCACATATTATGAATATATCACAAATTTAGGAAGTTACTAAAACCATAACCAAGTTGTGTCAAGTAATTCTCTATTAGCTATTGATAGTGGAAAAGTAACATAACAGTCACCAAGTGTGGACATTTTAATCAAATTCTAACATTTGTGTTTGTCTTCTAGATGGATTTTAATTGGTCTCATATCATGGACGAAGTCATTTGACACCCCTAGTGGAATGTTTTCCTACCAAGACCTTTCATGGGAGACTAATAGCTATCAAGGTTTACACTTATTTTTAGCTTGCATTGATGTTTATAGATTGAAAGACTTCATAGAGGGAGAAAGTAGGAGGAAGTCCTAGCCAACCAACTCTTACAAGCCATGGTAGTAAGAAACCCCCTCCTAATGCTACTACAAAAACTAGGATTAATAGCTACTTGGAATGCGAGTAAAAATAATTAGTTAAACTGTATAAATGTTAGGATAAGGGTTGCATTCACCTTAAAATCCTAAGTCTTAAAAAATGGTATTTAATTATGTAGAGGATAAGTAATGTATGATCTCCAAACATGTTGGAGTAGGCAAAATGGAATGTCCATGTATGGGTGGGGACATTATTTATTATTTATTTTATAGAATACTTTGGATATTGTGAAAGAAAATATAAAATGGGGAGGTTACTTGGAATGGTCAAATTGGGAGTTATTGGGAATCTCCCAAAGGTAGGTGTTATGACAAATTCATTGAATGTACTCATGAAGCGCCTAGGATTTGGAAGTTTGTTAATGATCTGTTATAACAAAATTCATGACATATATGATGCATAAAAAGGTTGTAAGATGTGTATGGGGATTTATTATTCTAGGTTTCTTGACCATGACTATAGGGGTGTTGGATTTTTTCTATGGCTCATGGTTTTGGGAAAATATTTATGGTTTCTAGTTTCCTATTTTCCTATATATCAAACACATGGGATAATGGATTCATATGATCTTTTGTAGGTACACTTATGTTAGATTATTATTAGACTAGAGGGATAAGTAGATTATATTGATGTTCTTCTTTCTTTGAGGATTAATACAAGCTTGGGTCTCTTTGGTGGTGGAGTTTTTTTTCCCACAAGGGTTTCTCTACGTACATCTAGTGTTATGTGTATAATTTTATGAGATTGTTGATTTATACTTACTTTTTATTGTTTCACTATTAAATATTATTGGTTTTATCACATCTTAATTAGATTTAAAACACTATATTGGTAATATTCTTATCATGTCATCTACCCTGTATTTCAACATTTGGTATCAAATCTACAAATTGATTTAGAAGGGGATGATTTTTTTAGTGTTGTGGGATTTTTTATTGTTGTAGTGGGAGTGTTGTTTTAGTGGTTTTACAGCTCTAAGTGTGATTAGAGAAGACATGGAAAGCACATCATGATTAAAGATTGAGAAATTTAATGGCTTTGACTATGAGCCATGGAAACTAAAAATATAGGATCTCTTAAAGGAGAGATCAATAGAGAGTTGTGACATCAGAGTTTAAGCTTGTAGTTGTTTCAAATGATGATTGCAGAAAGATGGACAAAATGGAATGAGGAAACATACAATTGTTCCTTATAGATTCCATTCTCTTGAATGTCTTAAAGGAGGCCATTGGATTCAATCTATGGAAGAAATTCAAAGAGATCTATCAAACAAAGAGTTTGGTAAACAAACTTTATTTTTAAAAAATTGTATTAATTAAAAATGAAGGAAAGAGGCTTTGTATCTAAGCATTTAAATGATTTTATTCTGATTTTGAGTCAACTAAGTTCTATAGATTTTAAGCTAGAAGAGGAGGATAAGTGTATTTTGGTACTTTTCTATTACCTAAATCTTGAGAGAATCTAATTGTTGCATTAAGTGGTTCTACCATAGATCCCAAATTGGATTACCTTGTTTCCACTTTGCTTAGTGAGGAAATGAGGTGGAAATTCATGGATGAGAGTTCCAAGGATGCATTGCATGTACCAGGTAGACCCAAGGAAAAAGGTGGTAAGAAAAAGGCATAAAGAGAGGTCTAAGTCAAAAGGACAGTCTAAAACCACTAGTAAGAGTAGAGTTAAATGTTGGAACTATGGGAAGTGAAGCCATGCAAAGAAGGAATGTCTAGAAACAAGAAGTATTTTGAAGATTCTTCTAATGATAAATCCTCTAATGATGAAAATGATGCTTTCAAGTCATTTTAGCTAAAATTGCTAGTTGGTTAATTGATTTAGGTGCCTTATATCGCATGACTCATCAAAGGGAGTGGTTCTCTTCATACAAAGCATATGATGTGATGAGGTGTTCCTTGGCAACAAAAAATTATATCAAATTAATGGTAAAGGGAAGGTAAAACTTGTGTTCAATGATGAGAGAGTAAAATCACTCGTAGGTGTTACACATTCTAGGTTTAGCATGGAATTTGCTTTCAGTTTCTAAATTGAATGATGTTAGAATGCATGTCACATTTGATAAGAGTGTTTGTAGGTTGACTAGAGGGAATCTGGTGCTAGCTAAGGGATCCCAATGCGGGACTTTGTTCAAGCTTGATGCATCTACTTATTGTAACTCAACCTATGTAACTAAAAAATTAGATTCATATATCTTGTGGCACCATAGGATTTGGTAAAAATGGGCTTAAGATGCTAGTTAACACAAATATGGTGGATGGTTGGTTTGGTTATTTTTTGCATTTTTATTTTTGTGAGCACTGTGTGTATGGAAAATAAGGTAGAGTAGACTTTAATTCTAGTAGCATTAGAGTAAATAGATTATTAGAAGTTATTCATAGTGATGTTTTTGGCCATTTGGATGTTGCTTCAATTGGAAAATCTCATTATTATGTTTCCTTTATCAATGACTATTCACATTATACTTGGATTTATTTTTTGAGGCATAAAATGAAGTTTTTAGCAAGTTCAAAGATTTAAGGTTCTTGTTGAAAATTAGATGGATTGGAAAAAAATATTTTTAAGGTTAGATAATGGAGGGGATATTTCTCTAGGTAATTTGATGAATTACGTAGACATGCATGTATTGTGAGGTAGAAAACAACTTGATATACACCACAACAAAATGGCACCACAGAGAGAGGATGAAGAAGAAATTAATGGATAAAGCTAGAAGCATGTTAAGTAATCCTTAGTTTAATCAGTGTTTTTGAGTTGAGGTTGTAAGTACTACTTTTTATTTTATTAATAGATCTTAATGTTTTGATCTGGTTGATAAAACATTATAAGAAGTGTGGATAGGTAAGAAACACTCTATTTTACACATTAGAGTTTTTAGCTATGAGGCTTTTGTTCATGTACCTAAATAAAAATGATCTTAGAAGTTGGATTTTAAGGATAACAAATGTATTTTTATTGGTTATGATGATAATGTGAAGGTTACAAGCTTTAGAATAATCTAACCTTGAAATAGTATATTCTAGGATGTAATTTTTAGGGAACTTAGAGTTAAGTCTAATTAGGTATAGCCAAAAGATAAGGAAAAGAAAACCATGCATTTTGAAACCAAAATAGAGAAGTAGGAAGATGCATAGGTAGAAAAACAACATGATGGCTTGGAAGATGTAGAGTTAAAATAAGGTTCAGATTTAAAGAGTTTAGAGGAAGAATAGAAAGAGCCTTTTACTACATCGATTTGAGAAGAATTACAAGGCCCAACATAAACTATTTGACATGTATAGCCCATTATATTTCTATTGTGTATTTACTTTATCGTGTATTGACAATAAATCTAGATATATGAAGGAAGCTCTTTTCTCAAAGGAGCATGTATCTTGGATGGAGGCTATGGAGGATGAGATGTTGGCCTTGGATAGGTGTGAGACTTGGGATCTAGTTGAGTTGCCCAAGGGAAGGAAACCCATTAGTTGTAGCTAGCCATTTAAGAAGAAATTTCAAGCACATGGATAGTTGGAAAGGTACAAGGCAAGATCGATGGCAAAAGGTTACTCCCAAGTTGAGGGAGTTGATTTTGATAAAATTTTCTCTTGTTGCAAAACCAACCTCTATTAGATTCCTATTTTTTGTTACTATTGATTATGATTTACAAGAGAAAATGGATGTTAAAATCACTTTCTTACATGGAGATCTTGAGGAAGAAGTATTTATGAAAAAAAAGTGATGGGTTTTTGGTAAAAGGGAAAGAAAACTTATTTTGTAGGTTGAAATAGTCATTGTATGGTCTAAATCAGTCACCTTGGATGTGCTATTACATGTTTTATGCTTTCACATTGGAACTTGTGTCTGTTAGGAGTGAATGTGATCATTGTGTTTATTTTAAATTAATCGATGACTAGTTTCTATTCATTATCTTGCATGTTAATGACATGTTGTCCATTGGAAATAATAAGGGTATGTTTAGGGAGATCAAAACCTAGCTGTATAGTTTCTTTGACATGAAGTATTTGGGGATGCAAAATATATTCTAGGTATGGAGATTAGTAGGGACTGGGTTGGTAAAAAACTTTAGTTCAATTAGAATAAGTATGTTCAAATTATTTTCCAGAGGTTTGCTATAGCATAGTTATTTTATTGTGAATGAACTTATTTTGTGTGTGTGTGTGTTGTATATGGAAAAAATTATGGTAATATTTTATGTTTGTAAAATTGATTGTGTTATGTTTCTCATATGGGTGTATGTGAGTTGACAGGCAAAAGTGCCTCATTTTGATTATGAGTTGGGATTGAGAGCAATCCCCTTGACTTATGTATAGTGTGTATATTCCCTTCCTTGCTTCAATCCTTATGTGGGCTTGCATTTTCTTGTTTAAAAAGGGTTCTTGATGGTTCTCTTGGCTTAGATGATGGCTAGGGCCTTACATGGTCTAATGATGCTATATTGATTGGGTGGGGAGTTTTTCTCCTCCCATTGTCGTACTACTTATTAAAGCTTCTTGGTTGTATTAGAGTATAGAACTCTTAAAGAGAAATATATATTGCAAAGAAAGAAAGAAAGAAAATGATTTGGAATATTGCATAAATTCACCATTAGAATAAATTGTGAGTATGTAAATATGTAATAAGAAATCTTGTGTAATATTTCCTAGTAGGGAATGGAAGACTTGCTTGAACCTCCAACCATTTGATATGCAATTTTGAATTCTTTATTACAAACCAATTAGTTGTTTGGAATAGGAATGGACCAAACATTTTACAAAAATATGACATGTTTAAAACTATTAAATCTCGTGTATATGCATGTAATGGTCGAAAAAAAATGTTTCATTGTCAAGATAAAATAATGTACAAATTTATTATGAATCACTTTTCATTCTACATCTCTTTATATTAAAAGCATAAATATATTCATTATTATGAATATCATCATGAATAGCTCTTAATGTTAAAATTATTATTTTTGGATATATGCATATTTCAATTTGTTATAATTTGTATTTATAAATAATGTGTACATTGAGTTGGTTAACACACTAACCTTATGCATATATGAAGTATATAAATCTTGTAACATATCATCTTCTTTAAAATGTATGTATGAAGAATATAAAATAAAATATACATGGTTGTAGATGTGAAACTATATGAGCTTCCCAACTTTAGTGTTACCACATTCATCTAAATAGTTATTCTTGTAATCCTATATTTTATATTAAAAAAATAAAAAATAATGGATTCATCTTATTTAGTATTTTTATCTTGAATTGGATATATATTATGTGTGTGTCTATATGTACACACACACACACACCTAAAAGAAGGTATACAAATTCAATATAGATAGTTACATAATCGAAAGAAAAAACAAGAATTTTTTTCTTATATATAATCAAGAAATATATACATATTATCTTATAAATATATATACATGAAATGAATACATTTATGTTATTTTTTATTCATTGTGTGTGTGTGAAAGAGAAAGAACTTTCCTTTTTTTAAAGCATATATACAAAAAAATTATTAATAATGGAGGGGTGGCAAGATTCAGAGACAAGTCTCATAAGGGCTGCCCATGGGGCTATGACACCTATTGGGAATAACTTTTAGGGGGGCCATGGCCCCCATGGGAAAGCCATCAGCCCCCAAAGGGACCCATAAACTTAGCTGAACAAAAAAATAATGAATATTGTATGATTTAAATAAAAAAAATTAACAAATTTAAACTAAATATAATAAATTCTATTAAAATATGTATATATGCACAAAAAAATATATGTATATAAATGTATATATACATGTAGGCAAAATAAAGTGTATATATATATATACACACACACACTCAACCATGTGCATACATAATTTGAAAAAAAGTATATATATAATGGAAATAAAGAAGATTTGCATAAAATAAACTCATGACCCTTGGGAGAGGCTTGAAGATGTCCCTAATTCCTCCTCTCTTTCTTTTCAATCTACAAAATAAGCTAAAATAAGAAGAAAACAACTTTATGGAAATCCCTAAAATTTAAGGCAACATCTAGAATTGCACTAGATCCAAGGGTGAGAGCAGATCTCATCTAATGGATGCGATGGATTGGAATTGATGCTCATCTACTTTGAAATATAATTATTTAATTTAAAAACACTTTTGGCTAATTACACTTAAATGTGAATTAAGTCATGGTGGCAGAAAATGCTCCCTAGCACCCATAACTTAAGTTCTTTTTGGAAAAAAGAATACTAAAATGAATTAATTTATGACCCCGTGGTTAATTTTATAGTTACTTTTATGTATAACATTAACCTTCTAATTGTTATTATATTTTGATGATGCATTTAACTTAATGTTTCAAAATATCACATTATTATAAAGTGTGGGAAAAATAATTTATTATAGCATACACATTATTAAATATTGTTGAACCTATAACCATAGCCATATTACTTTTATGTGTACTAATGGTGTGAGATAATACATTTAATTGACCTCATAATACTAATACAATAAGTATGTAGCAAACTTTATAGTTGTGTGTTAAATAGCTAATTTGGTGTGCCTAAAGTCTAGCACTATACTTAACATTATTATTCAACCCCTAGATAAATGATCTCTTATCTATCAAGCGATACTCGTTGAATTGCTACACCTCGAAGTGCCTCTGTACCCCCTTATGATTAGGAATTAATCCTAATTGTCCATGTCAACCCATATTGTTCAATTGTCAACCATATGATTGGATTGCATAACTATTCTTGCTACCCTTGCTCTTGTGTATGATGGACATGTATCTTGCACGTGTGTTGACTTCTTGTTGTGGTGCATGTGGTGATGATGCATGCATATATGTTGCATTGCACAATGTAATAATTCAAATATATATTTGTTTGTTTTTTGTCGGTGAACGCTTTTGACCAGAGCTATGAACTGGTGAGGCCACAACATGGGGGACCTCATCCCCAAGCAAATCCCAAGAATGAACACTATGGGATTTGAACCTTGGTGGCCGCCACTATAACCAAGCGATTTAAGCACCCAACCATGCCCTTAACGGCAATAATTCAAATATATTATTATTAATGTTTTAGTCAATTTTTTTTGTGTTGGCATTTATGGGGCATTACATTATATATGCTCTTACATTCCCGATGTGGGAGGCTTAACTTCTAAATGCCATATCTTTGGATTCAAGAAGTTTGTTGAGCCCATTTCTTTAAAATTGAAGATCTTAGAGAGATCCATGTCATTATACCTAAGTTTATCTATCTAAGGCACATTTTAACATTTTTAGGGGTCTAAAATTGACTTCTACAACCTAGAAATTGCATTTTGTGTTATTTAGCCTAAAAATTACATTTTGTTGTGTTCTTAACTGGTAGAGCATAACTTTTATTTGGGGATTGCATTTAATATAAATAATCTTAAATAAAATTTATAAGACTCTAACTTATAATGTTTATCCTTATAATATAAAATAAGAGGTAATTATAACTTAGTTTATCTTTATAAATAAATTATTTATTTATTTATTAAATGTATAACCAAAAGGTTATATGGTGAAATATTGTGGCCGATTCACCAGCCCCTTAGATTGCTTTAAATATAGGCAATCATAAAGCATATCTTACGGTGTGTGAATATGTGGTATATGCATTAGTATGTGACAAAGGTTAAAAAACATGAGAGGTATATTAATGCATTATATATGAATGTGAGGCATCATGGAAAGGAGGAGTGAGAAGATATATAATATCCAGGTTCTTGATATGTTATTTTACACAAACATTAATGCAAGTTTCCTAAAAAATGAATGATATTTTTGTGGGCCTTTTACCTGAAAGGGTTTTCCCCATGTATAAATTGTGTACTGTGTTATCTCTATATGTTTAATTCATTTATTCTATATTTCATATTTAATTATTAATTGCCTATAGATCTTGTTTTTTGATACTATATCAAAACCAAATAGGTTGTGTGAATCATTTTTTTATAGGAGATGTTGTTGCTTACTACATCTAGTATGTCTCTTTTTTTCAAAATTAATCTCTCTCCCAAGTGTGCTATCAATATCCTATCATATGTAAGAAATCGGTTATAAACCAATTTTGTACATAAGTTCTCACTAAGTCATGTTATGTGCTTTTGAAGGAAGACATGGCCATTTTAATATCTATTTGCCCTTTAGGTACAAAAATTTGTAGATACGAATTTTAATGTCAGTAGATCATTTTATATAAGTTGTTTTAAATGGCCTATTTTCAAGTCCTAGTGGAGGAGGTTTCTTCCTGATATATCATATTCTAAATAATCTAGATTTATTTTAGATTTTCAAGTTTAAGTTTTATCAATTAGAATTGAGTTTGCTCAAAATTAAGAATTAATCTTTTACTAATAAACATATTTATATGCTGGAATACCAAAAATAAATTCATTCTTTTTAAAACTTGAGTAGATCTTTAGTTTTGACAAAACTGATGTGGATAGTAGAGTCAAAGTGTATCATTGCTCTTTGTTTGACCATCACCCTATCTCTGTTAAGGTCCTTGTAACTAATGAGAAGCCGAAAGATATTAAAAAAGATGGCAAATTTCTTTTAAACACCACCCTGCTTAAAGATGAGGATTACAATGAGGCCATTTTTACTCTTAGATAAATTAATAGATGGATGATAAAAGACAAGTCAGCTATTGATAGATGGAATGCTAATGTAAAAAGTTGGATGGTTATCTTTCAGACTATTGGAAAGAAGAGAGCCATGGATACCAAAAGAATTGAAAATGATCTTCAAGAAAAATTATTCAAGTTGGAATCTAAAATATAGAATGGTCCTAATAACATGGGATTGAATGAGGAGTTAATCTTTGTTAAAAACAATTTGAGGAGTCTGTAAACCAAAAAAAACCCAGGGCCTAAGGGTAAGAGAAAAAATGAACTGGTTGTGTAATGGTGATAAAGTATCTAAGTTCTTTTTTAGATATATCAAAGAGAAAGGTGTAAAAGAAAATGTTGGAAATGTGTGGGCTGATAACACTCTCTTGTGTGACCTAGAAGATGTGTAAAATCAATTTTACTATTTTTACAAGGAATTGTTTACATCTGAAGGAGATAATAAAAAAGGGCACAATGCTAGGAATTTCTGTAGAAGTATTATACCAAGAAAAATTTCCAAGGGAAGCTCAGAAATGTTGGCAAAAGTTATTACAAAGGAGGAAGTTGTAAAGGCTATTTAGGAACTAAATAATGATAAATCCCCAGGGGTTGATAGTATACCTGTGGAATTCTATAAGAAGAACATTGACTAGGTAAGTGAAGATCTGTTGCAGGTTTATACTACGGCTATAGGTAAAGGCTCATTAGGTAGTAATATTAACAAAGAAATAATTAAGCTACTTCCTAAAGATGGAGATAAATCCTTGGTGGAGAACTGGAGGCCCATCACTTTGCTCATGTTTCCTATAAGATACTTGCAAAAATATTGGCCTTGAGGCTGGGTGACATCCTTCCTTCCTTTATAAGAAGCACACGAACAGGATTCATCAAAGGAAGATATATCTTGGAAAACCTCCTTACCAATTGGGAGGCTATGGAATGGGCAAGATTGTCTAACCAAAATACTAGTATGCTCCTACTTGATTTTGAAAAGGCATATGATAGGGTAGAATGGCCCTTCCTTATGAAGACCCTTGAAGCCTTTGGGTTTCCAGAATATTTTTACCAGATTGTCAGCACTCTATTGAGAGATGTTGTTGCTCAAGTGGATGTTAATGGATCTTTGTCTAAACAATTCTTGTTGCAGAGGTCTATTAGATAGGGATGTCCTCTTGCCTTTGTTCTATTTGTGATTGCATTTGATGCCATTTATTACCTCCTAAGAGACTCATCTATGAACCCTAAGGTTAGAGGAATATCCCTACCTAATGAAGAGGACCTTCTAAACATTCAGTTTGCAGATGATACTGCCCTTTTTGCGAAGCTTGAAGAAGATAACTTTGATAATTTAATACAAAATTTGAGCCTATTTTGTAGTGCTTCTAGGGAAAAGCTATCTACAATGAAGTCAGTAATGTTGAGTTGGGAAAGCAACCCCTCTAAGTGGTTTGCTAAATATGGGTACCAATGGGGAGGTTCTAACAAACAAGTCAGGTACCTTGGTATCCTCTTTGTGGTGAATCCTTGTTTGATGGATATGTGGAATTGGATAAAAGAAAAAATTGATTAAAAAAAACTAGGTAGATGGAATAGACAATATTTGTCCCTGGCTGGAAGGATTCAATTATGTCAGAAGATCTTGTCTTCTTATAGCTTGTACTACTCCTTTGTGTGGTTGTTTTGTAGCTACCAAGTAAATGAAATTCAAAAGAAAATTAGACAATTCCTTTGGTCTGATGATAAAGGTAACAAAAATAAACATGCAATTAAATGGGAATGGTGTTGTTTAGATAAGTTTGAAGGTGGCATAAGGTTAAAAGACCTAAAAACATGGAATCTCACTAGCTGTCAAATGGATTCTTAAGGCATTGGAAGGGAATTAACCTTGGAAGATCTTGGTGAGAAACAACATTTGGTTAACAGTGCCAAGATAGGCTAAATCATGGAAGCATCTTCCCCTTGTTGAAATTAGGGAAGACAACTGAGAGGGGGGGTGAATTAGTTGTCACAAAACTTTATGTTTTGTTGTATTTAATCTTCTTTACCAATTATTAACAGATTAATGATATAACCATGAAAGCATGAATCAACAACACATAAGCAGAAACACAATCAACACACATAACACCAGGATTTTTACATGGAAACTCGGTTAAGGGAAAAACCACGGTGGGGGTTAACCCACAAGATTTATTCTCTGTTAAAAGAATAGAAAAATGGGAAGGCACTTGCCTTTGGGCGCACTGCCTAGTGCTCACTGCTCAAAGGAGGCTCACTACCTACAAAAGTATTCACATGGTTAACACTGAAAGGTTGAACTGAGAAACAACATCTTCTCCATGCCAAGGTTCAGTTCCATTGAAGCTCACAACACCTCTACTCTTCTCCCAAAGACTTCTTCACTACCTCCATATCTTCACACACTTCCATGACTTCATTACACTTATTTATACATGACATTAACTTTGGAATGAACATCAAGGTCAGCCTTAGAATCATCTATCTGGAGCATTCTCCAAGATAGGCATTACAAGCAATTACCATCACAAGACTTGACTTAAAAAAAATGCTACATGTGGACCACTACACTGTCAGCCAAACATAGATGGGACTCAAATCTTCCTCGAACAACATGCCACGCTCCATAGAACTTCTCTTAGATCATCCGCAACATGCACAAAGCATCCAGTCGGCCAAGACTAGAAAGAACAACAACACCCAAGGAGAATTATTCAACTATGAGCTCAATCCTCAATGCAGACCACCAACACAATAGGCACATGATCCAGAGACCTCCACAAGCACAATGAAATCAACAAGAACAACTGCACCACCTCCAATCACCAGAATCACTTGCATCTTCATACAAGAACTTAAGAACACTAACTGTCATGACTGTCACACTAGAAAGATTGCTTGTGGACCTCCAAACCACGAACCACTTGAGTTGAGGATACACACCAACATCTCAAACATACCTCTAGAACCACATACCATAATATTCCAATGCGAAGCAATCTGTACCAAATCCCTATTACTCTGTTACCTCTGAACAACTGCAAAACCTAGTTCTACTCAGATGGCCATAACATCATCAATCCTCCATGCAGACCTCTCAAATCTTAACTGGAACAACTTCAGACAATCCTCTACAAAACCCTTAAGTCCGCAGACTCTGATCTTCATCTCATTGGGAATACAGAGCAATCTACTTACTGAACTACACTGACTTCACTATCTCTGATAAAGAGATGTTGTCATCAATGACAACACATCATAGGCACATATTTGCAACAATCTCCCCCTTTGTCATTGATGACAACATATTATGTGAAAAAATGATTCAACCATCAAGATAAGAACTTCTCCCTCTTTCTCTTATCACACCTGCAACCACTTTCTCCATTGCTCTCCCTTTCACCAACAACTACTTACTTCTGAGTTTTTCACATGACTTCTCTCCCCCTTTGACATCAATGGCAAAGGGCACATATTTGCAATCATCTCTCCTTTTTGTTTCTTGAACTCAAGAATTAACATACTAACTACTCCCCCTGAGTAGCATCCCCTTAACACCAATCCAGATCACAAGATATGACTGTGAGTTCCACCAGACTGATGCACACTAGTGCACCTTAGTTCTGAGTAGGAAGGGTAATAACCCCTAGCTTCACTCTAAGATACTCAAAAGTGTCCTTAGGTAGAGGCTTAGTGAAGATATCTGCAATTTGATCCTTTAAAGGAACAAACTCCAATCTGACTTCATTCTCATTTACCTTCTCTCTCAAAAAGTGAAACTTGATGGATATGTGCTTTGTCTTTTAATGTAACACTAGATTCTTTGAGATGTTTATTGCACTTGAATTATCACAGAAGATTGTAACAAGCTCTTTAAACACAATTATGATATTCTTCAACATTTACTTCATCCACAAAACTTGAGTATAATTACTTGCTACTACTATATACTCTGCCTCTGCAGTAGACAGAGATAATGTCTCATGCTTTTTGCTCAACTGGGAAACCAATCTCTTTCCCAAGAAAAATGCACCACCACTAGTACTCTTGTTGTCATCCACATTTCCTGCCCAATCAACATCTATATATGCATGAAGAGTGAAATCATCATCCTTAGGATACCATAGGCCATAATCAAATGTCCCCTTCAAATATCTAAAAATTCTTTTGACTGCTACAACATGAGATTCTCTAGGATCAGCTTGAAATCTAGCAACAAGGCCAACTAAATTCATAATATCAGGTCTGGTTTCAGTCAGATAAAGCAGTCCTCCAATCATTGATCTATACCTTTTCTGATCTACCTTAGGGGAATCATCATCTTTACTCAACTTGCATCCGGTTATCATAGGAGTACTCACCTATTTTGAATCCTCCATTCCGAACTTTTTCAACAACTCTTTCACATACTTAGACTAAGCTATGAAGATGCCCTTATCTAACTGAATGATTTGCAAACCCAAGAAGAAATTCATTACACCAAACATGGACATCTCAAATTCACTTTGCATCTTATTAGAAAATTTTTTACACATGCTCTCATTTCCACCAAAGATGATATCATCAACAAATACCTCAACAATAAAGATGTGTTCATGATCAATTTTGAAATAAAGATTGCTGGACCAGCTGTGCCTTTGATTAAACCTAACTTTAGCAGATACTTATCTAATCTTCCATACTAGGCTCTTGGGGCTTGTTTAAGTCCATACAATGCTTTCCTCAATCTGTAGACCATATCCCCTTGATCAGACAACTGGAATCCTTCCAGTTTCTCAATGTAGACTTCTTCTTCCAACTCACCATTCAGGAATGCTGACTTGACATCCATCTGGTAAACTTTGAAATCTTTGTAAGCAGCAAAGGCAAGAAATAATCTAACTGCTTTGATTCTCACTGGAGCAAAAGTTTCTTCAAAATCAATTCCCTCTACTTGAGAATATCCTTTGCACACCAATCTTGCTTTGTTTCTCACAACTTCACCATCTTCATTCAATTTATTCTGGAAGACCCATTTAGTTCCAATTACATTTTTGTTTTCAGGTCTAGGAACAAGATCCCAAGTATGATTCTTTTCAATTTGCATTAATTCTTCTTCCATTGCTTTTACCCAACTTTCATCATTACAAGATTCATTCACTGATTTTAGTTCAATTTTTAAAATCAAACAATACTCCACTTGTTCTTCAGCAATTCTTCTTCTAGTTTAAACACTTTATTTTTATCTCCTATGATATGATCTTCAGAATGATTCAACCTTACATACCTGGGAGTTTTGGGATTTTCTTGACCTTCTG
The DNA here is from genome assembly GCA_027924645.1 of Cunninghamia lanceolata. NCBI lineage: Eukaryota > Viridiplantae > Streptophyta > Pinopsida > Cupressales > Cupressaceae > Cunninghamia > Cunninghamia lanceolata. The sequence continues at coordinate 15,769,761 of BSBN01001807.1, read as the reverse complement.
ATTCTTGAACTTGTTCCTTAATATTTGTACTTGCTTCTCGAGTCACTGGATTCTCTGGAGCAATCTAAGTCTGAGTCTGAGTTTGAACTTGCTTTCATTTCTTTGGACTTTCATTTTGATCATCTAATTCATATCCACAAGACTTGGAAGGTCTCTCCTTTCTTTCATCAACCTTGACATTAGCACTTTTGACAATCCTTTTCAATCTCTTGTTAAAGCATCGGTATGCCTTGCTTTGGTTAGAATAACCCAGAAATATTCCTAAATCACATCTTGCATCAAACTTGCCTAGATCTTCATCTCTCTTGATATAGCATTTACTACCGAAAACTCTGAAGTATGTCACAGTAGGAGCATGACCAAACCACAGTTCAATAAGGTGTTTTACCAGTATTACCTTAGATCTGCACCTGGTTAAGAGTGTAGACAACAGTACTCATAGCCTCTCTCCAATAGACATGTGGAACATTTGCCTCCATCATCATGGTTCTAGCAACCTCTTGAATAGTCCAGTTCTTCCTTTCCACAACTCCATTCTGCTGAGGAGTCCTAGGAGTAGATAATTGTCTTCTTATTCCATGCTTTGCACAAAATGCATTAAACTCACCAGAGGTAAACTTTCCACCTCTATCAGATCTCAGACACGTTATCTTCACACCAATCTCATTCTCCACCTTAGCCTTAAACACCTTGAATCTATCAAGAGCCTCTAATTTCTCTCTCAAGAAGGTGACCCACATCATTCGAGAGTAATCTTCAATCAACAACATAAAGTATCTGTCTCCTTGCAAACTCCTTACTCTGGCAGGACCACACAAATCAGTGTGTACAAGTTCCAACAATCCACTTGAAATTTGTTCTTTACTTTTGAATGTAGTTCTGTTCTGTTTGCCCAACTGACATTCCTTACACATGCTATTAGTAGGTTTCACAAGCTTTGGAAGATCTCTCATAGCCTGAGTAGTACTTAGCTTGACAATGTTATCAAAGTTTACATGACACATTCTCCTATGCCATAACCAACTCTGATCAATCTGAACAATCAAACAACTTTTACCAGTACCACTTAAATGAAAGATATTACCTCTAGTCTGTGTACCAGATGCAATCTCAGTTCCTGAGCTTCCCAAAATTCTACATTTCCCATCTTTGAATCAGAGATCATACCCTTTGTCAACCAACTGTCCAACACTGAGAAGATTATGCTTTAATCCTTCTACATATAGAACATCATTAGTGTTATTCTTACCATCAAAAGAGATGGATCCTCTGCCACGGATTCTACAGCTGAATTGTCTCCAAACTTCACAATTCCACCTTCATATCTTTCTAAACTTACAAACTTACTTTTATCACCAGTCATATGATGAGAACATCCATTGTCAATCACCCATTCATCCTTCTCTTCAACTTGAGCAGCCAAGGCACTTTCCACATTCACATAGCTAGAAGTTTCAGTAGGCACTAAATCTTTTTCTTTGATAGCAATGAACACCCATTCATTTCCAGAGGTACTTCCCATATTAGATTCATCATCTGTGACTCCTTCATCAGTAGCTTCTTGTACATAGTAGCATTTCTTTTGAGCCCTAGTTCTATTAGGGGTTGGCTTTGAAACCCTCTCCAGACATCTTGAAGGAAAATGACCAATCTTATTGCAAGCAAAACATTTAAAAGGCAACTTTCCTTCATACTTACCGGATCCTCTTAGTAATCTTTTGGCAATAAGGGCTTCAATTTCTTCAAGCTCAGATTCATCTTCTTCAAGTTCCTTCCTTGCCTTCTCATATCTGGTTAGTCTTCTTGAAGAGCTTTCACCTGGATCAAATCTTTGCTTTCTGAAAACACTGGCTTTAAATGCAGATTCTGATTTAGGAAGAGAATCACCAAACTCACTCATTTCAAATGCTGAAAGATTACCAACCAACTGATCCCTTGTAACATCAGTCATAGTCCTGATCTCCTCAATAGAAGCAACTCTGTGCTTGTATGAAGCAAGTAAGGATCTGAGCACCTTGCCAACAATCTCTGATTCTTCTAGTTTTCCACCAGCACACCTGATACTGCACACAAGTTCATTCACCTTCTACATGTAGGAAGTGATGTTTTCATCTTCATTCATCCTCAAGAATTCGTATCTACCCTTTAGGCTCTATATCTTAGCACACTTGACATATGCATCACCTTCATACAGAGTTTCCAACTTCTTCCAAATTTCATGAGCAGTTTTCAATTCCAAGACATTTGTAATTTCTGTATCAATCAAAGCACTCAATAATGCTTCCTTGGCCCGAATGGTGTATTCAGCTTCTTTGATTTGATCTGGAGTTGTAGGACCATTCTGCAGAGGAGTATACTCATTCTTAGTTATCAACCATTAAAGATCACCCATGCATTGCAAATGACACTCCATGCGATTCTTCCAAAGAGAGTAGTTTGTTCCATCAAATCTCAGACTGTCCTTCTTGTATTTCGTCATCCTGGATCTCCTCAAGCAGTCAAGCTTCTTTTAGAGGAACCTGGATCTGATACCAATTGTTGAAATTAGGGCAAACAACTGAGAGGGGGGTGAATCAGTTGTCACAAAACTTTATCTTTTGCTGCATTTAATCTTCTTTACCACTTATTAACAGATTAATGATATAACCATGAAAGTATGAATCAACAACACATAAGCAGAAACACAATCAACACACATAACACTAGGATTTTTATGTGGAAACTCGGTTAAGGGAAAAACCACGGTGGGGGTTAACCCACAAGATTTATTCTCTGTTAAAATAATAGAAAAATGGGAAGACACTTGCCTTCAGGCACACTACCGAGAGCTCACTGCTCAAAGGAGGCTCACTACCTACAAAAATATTCACATGGTTAACACTGAAAGGTTGAACTGAGAAACATCTTCTCCATACCAAGGTTCAGTTCCATTGAAGCTCACAACACCTCTGCTCTTCTCCTAAACACTTCTTCGCTACCTCTGCATCTTCACACACTTCCACGACTTCATTACACTTATTTATACATGACATCGACTTTGAAATGAACATCAAGGTCGGCCTTACAATCATCTATCTAGAACATTCTCCAAGATAGGCATTACAAGCAATTACAATCACAAGACTTGACTTAAAACAAAATACTACATGCGAACCACTACACTATCGGCCAAACATAGCTGGGACTCAAATCTTCCTTGAACAACACATCACGCTCCATAGAACTTCTCTTAGATCATCCACAACACGCACAAAGCATCCGGTCGGCCAAGACTAGAAAGAACAGCAACACCCAAGGAGAAATATTCAACTACGAGCTCAATCCTCAATGCGGACCACCAACACAATAGGCACATGATCCAGAGACCTCCATAAGCATAATGAAATCAACAAGAACAACTGTACCACCTCAAATCACTAGAATCACTTGCATCTTCATACAGGAACTTAAGAACACTAACTATCATGATTGTCACACTAGAAAGATTGCTTGCAGACCTCCAAACCATGAACCACCTGAGTTGAGGATACACACCAACATCTCAAACATACCTCTAGAACCACAGACTATAATATTCCAATGCTGAGCAATCCAGACCAAATCCTTGTTACTCTATTACCTCTGAACAACTGCAAAACCCAGTTCTACTCAAATGGCCATAACTTCATCAATCCTCCATGCGGACCTTTCAAATCCTAATTGGAGCAACTTCAGACAATCCTCTACAAAACCCTTAAGTCTGCAAACTCTAATCTTTATCTCACTAGGAATGCGGAGCAATCTACTTTACTGAACTGCACTGACTTCACTGTCTCTGACAAAGAGATATGTTGTCATCAATGACAACACATCATAGGCACATATTTGCAACACCCCTCTATGACTTATTGTTTGGCAAATTCCATGTTTCACCTATTGGTTCCAATGTCTTTAAAAGCTTATAGAAATCTTGGGAGCAAGTGAAAGTATTGGTTAAGGATTGTGAATTTTTGGATAAGATTATGAACAAAATCTGCCCCTCAAGATCAATATGGTGGAACCTGTTAAATAAAGATAGGCCCCTTGCCATGTTGCAAGGGTGCTCTGCCAAATCTTGGTGCATGAAAGGAATAAAATATTTTAGTGATATCATTTAGAATAACCAATTGAAATCTTGGGCTTGCCTTATCACATAATTTGACCTACCTCCTTCTCATTGGAGAACATATTCTATCCTGAGGGAAGCATGCAAAATTTTCCAATTTCCTGTTCATTTTGATAGCAACAATGACATTTTGATAAATGAAAATGGTGTGATGGTATTGTACTATTTAAGGTAAAGCCCAAATTGATTTATAGTTCTATGGATAAATGCCCAAATATGGCCACGCACCTAAATAGTTGTTGGAATCTTGATTTATTTGTTAATAAGTGGTCAAAAAAATTTAGAAACCTATTGTCTAATGTTATAGAACCTAAAAAAACTTGTTTCAAATGGCTACTAATGCTGTAGAAACTACCCTGCTCTATGTCCTCTTCTAGTTTAAACCTTTGCTCTATATGGATGACCCCTGAAAGTATTAAACATATCTTTTTTGACTATTTTTATGCTAAAGAAGTATGGAATTTGTTTTGTACAGACCTAGGGGGATGGGGCGACAAGGACAGTCTAAAGTGGCAAGAAATTTTATTTGGTTATGTGAATGACTTAAGTAAACCTTTTAATTTGTTTTGGCTTGTTCTGTCCACTAAAATTTTATGGTTTTTTATGGAAGGCTAGGAATGAGGATTGGTTCCAGGACAAAAGGAGGGTACTTACTAAGTATTCTAGAAGACTCATATTTATCATGTCATCTCTATGCAGGTTACTATCACACTGGAGATTTCCAAAGACAAGTTCCATAAGCTTGTAGATGATGGACAGGTGGACATCAATAGATCTGAGGTCAAAAGTCTTCTAGAAGACTCATATATATATCATGTCATCTCTATGCAAGTTACTATCACACTGGAGATTTCCAAAGACAAGTTCCATAAGCTTGTAGATGATGGACAGGTGGACATCAATAGATCTGAGGTCAAATACGTAAGGCATTGGCCCTTCAATAGAGATGATAATGAACCTTTCTTAAGGAGCTACCTAGAATTCCAAAAAAGACACAATAAAAAGTATTCATTGGATTCTCTATAGAAAGATCTTGGACTACACAATAGGTTGATTAACCAAGATGAGGACTTTGCTACGGAGATGGTAAGGTCAAATAAAGAAATGTCAAAAATAGATCCACAAATAGGCTGGAATAATCTAGATGTGTATAGTAAAAGTTGTAATTTTTTATTACTCTAATATGTTAGATGAACATATGTATGTCTAATTTCATGTTTCACAACATAATATACTTAATGTACCATGTCAAAGATGGCCTTGCATGGCCTAGTTTGTATTGTTTTGATAGTATGGCCTTGCATGGCCTAAACAGGTGGCTTTGTAGTTAGTATGGCCTTACATGGCTAAGTTTTATTTTCATGATCTTAAGTTTTGTTTGTGGAGACCCTGCGTGGTCTAATCATTAAGACACGTTTTTGTTGGCAGGAATTAAGACATAATGTCTCTAATAGGTAGTCTATTATGTAACTGATTCTAATCTTTTTGATATATATATGATAAACTATCTTCAATTCAAAAAAACTTGAGTAGATGCTTATTTAAAATTAGAATTTCATTTACATCACAAAAAACAATAGAAAATCCCTTGAAAAGAAGAATAAAAACCATATATAATATGGTTGAAACCTTGTCAAAGAACCTATGCCCCTTTTTATTTGGCCCACTATATCACACATTAGTCAAAACACTAAATTATCAAAGCCATTTTTAATCAAAGAAGTTCGATTGCAAGGAAAGAAGGTGCCAAAGAACAAGACAATGGCACAAATGCTAGTAATGTGCACTAAGAAATCCAGTGTTATGGACGATGATTTCTTCAATCGACCTCCATCGGAGGAATCCATTTTTGAATCTCTACCTGAAATAGAACCCAAAACTAGTAATACAAACACAACAAAATTTGGATTGATGGCAAATCACAAACGTGTACAAAAGATATATTATAGACTTGCACGACATCAATTTTGGTTTTATTTTCTTACCCTGGCCAACAAGATTAAATTAGCCGCTTCAGATTATGTGAATTTTTTTTTATCATTGTTGGGAACCAACTATATCTTCCAAAGCTTGTTATTCTTCAAAAACACCTTATAAAAGGATGTGCCATATAAACTTGCGAGTTTAATAATAAATTTACAAAGATTTACAACAAACTGTAAAGAATGTTTCTGCTTCTAGTTCAGAGCAATGTTATTATAATTCTCAACCACTCACATAAGCCACTTTCTCTTCCTACACAATAAAATTAACCTTACACAGTAATGAATGGACAACAGTCTACATCACGCAACCATAACAGTTTACATCCTGCAATCATAATAATAGGCATTACATTTGGTGTGTTGGCTATTCTTAAACATCATCCACTTCAACAGTCAAAGGTCAATTTTGACCAATAAAAATAGGACAAATATTTACCACCTTTTGTTGTGGATGAGGTGTAAAACTGCTAGTGACTGTTTGACCATTGAAGTGGATGATGTTTAAGTAGAGTGCTATATGTTTCTATGTTTTCCAAATGATAGATGTAACTATAAGGTAGATAAGCTATTACCATTCACATCTACTTGAGAAGTGCATGATTTTTTAACAACATTTTTATTTCTAATTTCTTAGAAAAGAAGGACCAATAGTCTTCCTTTATCTTCTACTTATAATTCATCTTGATTGCAATCATAAACCCATGATAGAGTTTAGTTGGATTCATCCATGTGAATTGCTTACTAAGGGGCAATTAGGTGATAATTGAGATACTCCTTTTTATCATCATATATATATATATATATATATATATATATATATATATATATATAATGTGACTGTCATTTTCTATCTAAATATTGACTGCATGGGATCTATAAGTTAAATTGCTAGGCTTTTATTGGCAGTACCCTATTTTAGATGGGCTTTGTTGGCCTTCAAAGACCCACACCATCTTTAAATACTTAGAATCCATGTCATTCCTTGGATGCCTGCGCAAATGTATGTGTTTAGGCCATATAATATTAGATACATTGTTCCTTATGTCAAGTTAGATATTCAAATATCCACGTTGGTCCTTATTGTTGGTTTTCATGGGTTTGCCTTTTGTTCACATGTGCCATTACATGGGCTGCACTATGTTTATATGGCCATGCAGTGTTCATTATCACCTTGCACTTCTAGTTCATAGTAACTACATCAAACATGAATTCTCCATGCTAGCCTTTCATTTCAAGGCACAAACTCACCATAAAATCTAAATGCTTCTCACCAAATTCCCTATGCAGCATGGATGGAATTGTATAACCATATTTCTTAACATGTCCTAATCTTGTGAGGTATGTAGAATTATTATATTCTCAATTTGGTTGGAGTGGAATTAATGACTATATTATCTACCATGAACTAAATTTCATAGAGTGGCTCATGAGCGTTATGCTCCTAGTCATACCATAGAAAGGTACACCTCAAATATATTTCCTAAAATTAGTTGCTTTCTTATATAAGACGGCTTATCTCACACACTCTAAGATTTGACTGCTTAAGTGGCATGTGAAGGCCTGCTTTACCTGCCAACATCCATTTTCGTTCGTCTAAATAGTAGCCATTACATTGAGAAGTCAGTAGTTCCTGCTCATAAACAAAACCAAACTCAAACGGGTTGTTCCCACATTGCAGAGGTTTGGAGGATGCCTGTAAAGTGTTTGATCACATAAAAGAAGCAGAATATGGTTATTGCAGCGTACAAAAGACATGAGTGTCCTCACAAGGCAGTGGTTGTTTCAGCATATGCAACAAACAGATCTCCAACCTAATTAGTTTACATTTTCCAGGGTACTCCCAGCCTGTGCCAAAATGGGAGCTTTGGAAGAGGGTATGGACATCCATCAAAGCATAATGGAAGGGAGATTTTTGTTAGATGTTATAGTTGGAAATGCTCTGGGAGGCATGTATGCAAAATGTGGAAGCATAGACAAGGCACGTGAACTGTTTGACAGAATGTCTCAAAGAAATGTGTTCTCATGGAATGCCCTGATTACAGGATATTCACAAAATGGATTTGTTGAAAAGGCTTTAGAAACTTTCAAGAAAATGCAATTGGCAAGTGTAAAGCCAGACTCTGCAACCTTTGCCAGTATCCTCCTAGCTTGTGCCAATGGGATCTTTGGAACAGGGTATGGACATCCACCAAAGCATAAAGGATAGAGGAATTTTGTCAGATGGTGTAGTTGCGACTACTCTGGTAGACATGTATGCAAAATGTGGAAGCATAGACAAGGCACATGAACTGTTTGACAAAATGCTTCAAAAAATGTGGTATCATGGAGTGCCATGATTGCAGGATATGCACAAAATGTTGACAAGGCTTTAGAAAGTTTCAAGCAAATGAAATTGGCAATTTTACAGCCAGCATCTTCCCCACCTGTCCCAAAATGGGAGCTTTGGAGTATGGTGTGGCCATCCATCAAAGCATAATGGAAGGGGATTTTTATGGGATGTTATAGTTGGAACTTATAATATTAACTTATGTCAATCTTGCAAATTAAGGATCTGAACTGAGATTAGAAATAGATCAACTGTGGACCTGAACAAGTTCCTAAGAATGATTTCATACAGGGTTAGGTAAGGCTAGGGTTAATTCAAGGACAATGGGGTTAAACTAAGCCTAAAAGAAGAGGAAAAGTGCAAGGTATATAATTTTCATCATTAAAAAAAAAAATTTACAAAGATAGGATGGATTAAATGAAATTACATGGTCATTCAAGAATTTTATTTACTTTTATTTTCTTTCTAAGAGGATATTAAGAGGAGAGAAGATATTTCAAGGTTTTGTACTTCAATATGAACAATATCAAGATGAAGATAGTGCACAACTTGAAATCGATAGACTCCCCATTTAAACATGTAACTTTGACTTGTTCTACAAAACAATACCACACCCCATCTAAAAATGCACACAAACATAAGTAGGTGTAACAAGTCCCTCGTCGCATCACCCACCAATTTAATATTGTTCATTTCTCTTAGTCCATTAACACCCTCTTTAAATCAGGTAAAACAAACAAGGCTTGAGACCTCCTCTATTTAGCCCTAACGAGATGTCTTCTTGATGTCATAACCTTCACTATACTTTTGGATGGTCTTGGAAATGATGGTGATCTCTATAGAATCAACTCCCTTCTTGCTAAAATTAAAGGGTTGGAAATAAATCCAAATGTTTGTCACTTATACAACCCTCATAAAGGCTTTGTGTAAATAGGATCAAATTGAGGAAGTGATGATCTTTTGACAGTCTAAGGCATGCTCATTGTTTTCTTAATATTGTTACATATATCACTCTCATATATGGAACTTGCAATATTGGTAAAATAAATGAAGCTCTTAAAAGGATGCATGCTAGTCTTTCTTTAAATATTATTACATACAATTCCCTAATTAATGATCTCTACAAGGTGGATAGGGAGATGAAGTTCTAAGGCTAGTAGTTGGAATGAGACATGGTTACTACTTTCTAGATATTGTTGTAATTAACACACTCAATGATGGCCTCTACAAAGTAGAAAGATTAGTTGAAGCACTAGGTTAGTAGCTAAAATGATATAAGATAGGTAATCAATTGAGCCCAAAACGAAGGGGAAAAGTGCAAGGTATGCAATTTTCACCATTACAAAAATAAATTTACAAATATAGGATGGACTAAATGAGGTTACATGGTCATTCATGAATTTTATTTGCTTTATTTTCTTTCTAAGAGGAGAGAAGATATTTCAAGGTTTTGCACTGCTATGTGAACAATATCAAGATGAAGATAATGCATAGCTTGAAATTGATATGCTCCCCATTTAAACATGTAACTTCTACTCATTCTACAAAACAATACCACACCCCATCTAAAAATGCACACAAATATAAGTAGGTGTAACAAGTCCATCATTGCATCACCCATAAATTTAATCTTGTTCACTTCACTTAGTCTATTAATGCCCTTTGTAAGTCGAGCAAAACAAACAAGGCCTGAGACCTCCTCTATTTAGCCCTATGAATTAAATGTCTTCTTCTTGATGTCATAACCTTCACTGTACTTTTGGATGGTCTTGGAAATGATGGTGATCTTTGTAGAATCAAGCCCCTTCTTGCTAAAATGAAAGAGATGGAAATACATACAAATGTTATCACTTATACACCCCCATAAAAGCTTTGTGTAAATAGGATCAAATTAAGGAAGCAATGAGATTTTGCATAGTCTAAGGCATGCTCATTGTTTTTTTAGCAATTCTCATAACCCCAATGCCCTCCCTATGAGTTATCAATACAAAAAAATAGCAATTTCTATTTTGGTTTACATTTGTCCCTAAAATAGGCCCCCCAATGATAACTCCTTACATGTTCTCACATAAATTTTCTAGCCTAGCAAAGATGCTCCACTAACTTCACCCAAATAATTGATAAATTATGATCCCCTTATAAAAAATATTTCCATAGCACTTGCCCCTTGCCTACTAGGAAATATGGAAATGGACAAACGACCTAATAAGATGACTTAATAAGAAGAGGACATGACAATTGCTACCCAACCTATCAGCAACCTGTGGTGAAGGAGAGTAATAAAGGTAGCAAAGCACAAAGCAAAGTAAGTGAATGAAAGATCCAGATGCCTCTAATCGTTACCCAAGTGTTTGCAATATTAGCCAAAATAAGGAAACCATACTAAAGGACAAGGTTATCCCCTATAAAGGTTGAGGAATGCAATTTTCTAGCATCCAATGAACTTCATCTACTCAATGTGGAGCATAAGCAATTTACACCTAAAGAGACCCAAAGAGATAAGAAAGCAAAGTGACCCAAAGAGAGAAGAAAGTAGAGATCACTAAGGAGACAGGCACAAAGAATAGAAAGAAAGAAAATAACTAACTGGAAGTAACACTTATACCTATAGAAATCACTATAAATGTCACGTATGTCATGCCCACATTTTACACATGGACATGAAAACTAAACCAACAATTTTTTTATAAAAAACAACTCTAACTCACACTCTTGTGCTACACGCATGATCATTTAACGTGTGCACACCACGACGTTGCATGTGCAACGTACATTTGGCATGTCTCTCAAGGTGAGGAAGTGGAAACAAGAATAGAGATGTACGAAACTCCTTTCCTACTCGTATAATATGGAGGTTAACCCAATAGGGTTTGGTGACGCATCTTGCAATGCCACTAGGGAAGACCCCTTCTGAGGTGAAATTCCCCTAGGGTTTCTAGATGTTGCAAAAATGATCTCACCCTAAAGGCAAGACCTAACACCTAATCAAATTAAAATAATAATAAAATTGCAATGTTTCCAAGTCATTACAAGGCCAAGCGAAGGAAAAAAAAAACTACTATTTAAATACTCTAAAGGTTGGTCTAAATAATACAATAATTACAATTTAACTAAAATATGTCTATTAGCCCATGAAAATTTAAATTGATATTTAATTAAATTAAATTGATTTAATTTGCATATGAAAAATAAGCCCTGAATTAGACATAAATAATTATAGAAAAATAATTCTTTTCGAAACAAGAGTATGCATAATCTATTTCAAAAATGAGAAATAATAATTTAATGCATGTTAATCTATAATCGAATTAATTTAAATCTTTGACATTTAATTAATCTAACCCTTAGATAAATCAAATATATCTAAATCCATTTACTTCCCAAAGTAATAAATTAAAACAAAACTATACATCCAACCATAAATGGATTAATATTTCCAAAGTGGGCTTATTTATCCTTCACCATCATTATGGCTTTAACCCTTTAGGGCAACATAGAAACCCTAAAGTTAAGTTATAAAAGTGTCACTAGGTCTCAAACTACTCATTTTGGTTTTGCAGGTTCGAGAGAAAGAGGGAAAGAAATCTCTTCTCAATGAGAAGATAATTTCTCCAATATACTTATTTAGCTAAGATCCCATTTTCTCCAATATTTATTTTTCTTTCTATTTTTTTTTCTAAATTATTTGGTTTTCTCATTTGCTAATCTTGTTTCCAAGTTGTCTATGTTTTTTTTTTTTAAAAGAACAATATTGTTTTTATTTCAACTCTAAATTTTTTTATTTAGAACTCTCTCTCTCTACTAAAAATATATACTCTATTTAAGTTGAATCATAATGTGAAACACAAGGTTAGGGGATAGGTTTAGTATTTTTTTGAACAATAAAAATTAATTAATTAATTAAAAAATGAAACAATATGAGGGCACTGCCTTGTGTACAGGGCACAGGTCCTTGGGGCTCATGACCTACACACAAGCATAGTGCCGCCCAAGGGCGGTGTTGTGGGGGGCTCACCCCCCACCATCACTACCAAGGCATCGCACGTGCGAGGGGGTTTACCCTCTCCTCCAAACAACGCTCCACAATTTTCTTTTAAAACAAAAAAATCTCCAACTATTTCAACAATAAACTCTACTTTATATAAATTTATTTAAACATGAAACCCCATTTTATATACTCCATTATATATATATATGACACTAACTTGAGATTTTCTTTTAAGGTCTGGTAAAGAGATTTTATTTTAAATTCTGGTTTTATTTTTGAAAGAAAAGAAAACAAAGTTAAGTTTATATAGTAAAAATAAACTCCGTTTTCTTTTCTTTCAAAAATAAAACTAGAACTTAAAAAGAAAATCTCTTTACTGTCATATAAATGAAAACTATATATATATATATTATCAACAAACAATATTTTATAATATTTTTTTAAACTAAAACTATAACATTTAAAAATCTTTAAGAGGATATAAACCATATTTTCTTTTGACCGCAAATATTTATAAAAGAAACAAAGACATTCATTTCCAATAAATCTATATATTCTTTTTTTTAATATTGTTTGAATGTGCAAGGAGGGGAGAGATTTAAAGCATCAACTTATATTGAAGGAAAGATACTTATATTTCATATACTTACCCTCACTTAAATACTTTCAGTGCATGAAAGGAAGAAGAAATCTGCATTATCTTTTATTCGTCATTATATACACATACAAATAAATACTCATTAAAACATTTTAAAACTTAAACAAGGGTGAACTAAAGCTTGCAAGAACACATAATCTTTCATTTGGAATGTCAACTAACCAAATGTAATAACATTTACAAATTAAGGATAGAGGGAAGAAATAATATTTTGTCAACAACACAACTTTCTTTATTGAACCATAGCAAACAATAAATCACATTAATACTACTTACAACTCCTCTCTACAAGCTCAACAAGATTCTCTCATGGTTATTGAAGCATATAATTGTTGATAGTAAGGAATACTAAGAGGGGGGGTGAATCAATATTCCACAAAACCACTTCTTAACAATTTTATTAATCCATTTTCCAAAATTAATAATATGAAAGCAGAATAAGCATAGGAACAGCAACCATAAAGACATTACACATGGACACCAAGATTTTTATGTGGAAAACCCAAAAAGGGAAAAACTATGGTGAGTGTTAGCTCACAATATATTATGAAAGCACAATATCAGATTACAAGAAGGCTCACTGCCTTAGGGCTCACTACCCAAAGAAATGCTCACTGCCTAAAGAAAGAAAGATGGAAGGAAGAATGGCTCACTGCCAAGTTGAATTGTTCAGATTGCATCTACACATGCATGGTTACATCTCCAATGAAGCACATAAATATTGTCTCAAAACTCTTCATCTTTGACTGCTCTGTTTCACTACTCTACTTTTACATAGGAACAAGATCTCTCTTCTTCTGCTCTTATCATTTCTACAAAATCACCTTACTTTGCATGTCACACATACATATATTCGCATTCACATCACATCAATCAAACACCAAGTTCTATCCCATATATATATATATATATATCTGCAACACTTAAAAACTTCAAGTTAGGTCAGCCTACTAGGATGAAACATGTAGTTATACAATGTGTAGCTTGTCGGCCTAAAGCATTTACCAAAATACTTTGCGGACCAAAACAATACTTTGAAATATATTCTTCTATGTCAGATCATACTATAAGATCACTTAGGATATGATCCCAGTCACTAGACTCTTCTGCACACAGATCCCAGTATTAGGTTGGCTTCACAAACTGATTGTCACAGACTCAGATCAACTGTCAAATCATAACTTTCAATGTGTACCACAAAACTTCTTCAAATTCACAACTAAGACTCTTTAGTCATCCCAAAGCTTATCCTCGGAACCGCAGAGCATAATATCTATTACTGGAGAAATGTAGATCAAATCAAACTGACATTTTGTCCTATTTAAGAATGTTCTCTGCTAAAGCAGACTTATGCTTTTTGAAACTATACTTCTGGAGATGATCAAAAGATGAAACTTTGGATTTTCAATCATCTAAGGATTAGTAACATCTTACCAGAACCGCAAGACAAGATCTTCAATTGAGGACCAATGTGGACCATAACACTGTAGTTCTGCAGTCCTTTCTATATTCTGCCAACACTTAGCCAAAATGCCTAAGTCTTCTTTCCGGACCAGAATTCCTTGTATACTTGACTTCATGAGGATTACTATAACCTCACAACCCTTTTGAATCCTTTATGCTTGTTTCCAAATCCATTTGGTCTATCGGAGTGTAGTCTCTTTGCCTTGTTGCCATCAATGACAACACTTAATTATTTAACAAAGTAGTGTCTCTTGCCAACAATCTCCCCCTTTGGCATTGATGGCAACACTCAGTGAAAAATGCTTGTGTTGCTCCCCCTTACTCTGTACACTCTATTTTTCTATTCTCCTTTAGATGTACGCTTATTTTTCATTGGTTTTCCTCTCCCCCTTTGACATCAATGGCAAAGGTGTGTGTTCAAGAAAATTTGTGTCAAAAAAATTCTTCAAAACTGTCATATTCTGCCACATATATCTAGGTACACATTTATATCTCAATTTATGGCTGAAGGTAGAATATCATTATAGATAGTCTTTATCAGAGCTATCTATCCTTTCCATCTATTCCTTACACTCTCCAAAATATGGATATGGCCATTTATTAGAAAAACTAGCTTTTCTGCCTTCTGCACATCAGAAGGTGTATCAATTAATGCTTGTGATTTCAGGGCTTCTTCTATCAGATTAGTCATGGAATCAATTTTTGGACTTATCAGCCCCCTAAGCTGGCACAACCTATCTTTGACTTCTTCCCTTTTCTTCATTAGAGTGCTCAAATCATTGTGAATATTTACAACCTATGTTTCTTTGGTATTTATTGGCTCAACTGTCAGATTATATGTCTTGGAGATATTAAGCAGTTTGAGTTCCAAGTCCTTGATTTTATTTTCTAATTCCTTTGTTACTTCTGGCCAAGATAAGCAATATTTGTATATTTTATAGGCTTCTTCAATGGCACTCTATATGCCTTTTATTCCATTTTCTAACAGAGTTTTATCTTTTGCTATTAGAGTCTTTAACTCAACCAATCTCTTCTCATCAAACTCTTTTTTTACTTTTGCTTATACAAATTTTTCAAAAGATTCAAAATGTGTACATATAGAGTTTAATAGACCCTTGAGTTGATCAGTGGAGGATAATGAGGTATCCTTTTGAAATGTCGACATCATCTTCTCCAAAATGTTGGATGCATCATTGATCAATTTACTGTCTTGGATATGTGATTTAAGCATTTCTTCATGTGCTTTGTCTTGAACAATTGATCCTCTCTTGAATTTCTACACAAGTGACATAGAGGCCAAATTAATTGGTCCTTGAAGAAGTTCAAACTCATCCAGATCTTGTTGACTCTTAGAATCAACTAAGATAGCTACAATGTCTCTTGCTCTGCTAGATACCTATTCTTGACTTTGTTCTAGAGGATCCATGTTTATGTTCTCTTGTTGATCAATGTTTTGTTCTGGTGCAGGGCTCCTTATCTGTTCTTTATCCTTTTCAACAATAGCATGTTGTTCAAGAGGAAGATCAGTTTTATATTTGCCTTGATTTTTCACATCCAATGTTTCATTGTTAGTGGCTTGATCATTCTTATCTAGTCCTTGATCCTGGCTTATCTCCGGTATAGATGTATCTCCATCTTTTGCTCCTTCATTGTCATAAATGGTAGGGAGATTAAATTCCTTCAATGTATTCAGAATGATTTCTTCAGATTCCTTTACCACCTTTTCAATATCTCCTCCCATAAGAGCGTTCATTCTTCTTTTTGTCCTAAATTTGTTATTAAGTGCTTTAGAGACTTTCACCTTTTCCTCCGGAGTGATTTCCAGACATAGTTTTATTAATGAGTGTTCTCTGAGCTCAACATCCTTTGACATAGCTGCTTCTTTTCTTGCAGTCATTATACTTGCCAGGCTATGTGGAAGATCAGTAATTATTTCAATTAGGGCCTTGTTGTAGATGATTAGGTATTCTACAACAGCAAACTCAATGATCCTCCTATCTGGATCATTATACTCATCATACAACTGTACAATGAGTTTCAGATTACCATCCACTGTTATGGCTTTGAGAGCATCTTCAAGGCTTATAGTTGCTTCTTCTATCTGAGGCACATCTCACTTTTACCTTTTCTCAGGTTTACCCTTACCGGAGGGTTTCTTTTTGCTGGTTCTGGAGGCTTTTGTAGCCTCAATTTTCATCTTCTTTACTTCTTCATCTGACTCTATTTCTTCTTGATCAACTGGAATGCTTACATGCATTCTTTTTTCCTTGGTTTCCTTTCTCTTGTGACTTGTGGCAGGAGTTTCCACACTTGTAGATGGTGTGGAACTGGAGAGAATAGATGCAGCTTCTTCAAAGGTAGATCCTCTGGTTCTCCTTCTTGATACCTCTGGTTTTTCTATTTTACCCTTGGGTTTTTTCGGAGCACCAACTGGTTCACTTTTTCTCTTTTCTTTTGCTTCCTTTTCAGCTTGTGATTTTTCCCTTGCCTTTTCTATTTGCTCTTTTGTGAGACCTTGTCTCAAGGCAAAATCCTTTGCCACTCTCCACATTTTCTTAGATATTTCTAGTTTTCTTACCTCAACATGAACTTTAGCATACAATTCCTCATAAGTCCCAAATCTTTCTTCATTGGGATCTCTAGGCTTGCTTAACATATGTTGGGCATAATTTTCCAATATCCCTCCATCTACCTCATATCCCATAGGCATAACCCAAAACGTTCTGGGCTCAACGGCCTCCATCAAGCATTGATCTTTTATCACAATAAAACAGATAGTGTCCTTGTATTTTTCAACAACTACTCTAGGGATTCTTTCCCTGGATTGCATTGACTTCTGGAAGTTTTTGAAATATACCCATAGGGCTGACCTTTGTGCTTCAATATTGTCTATGCTACTCAACAGATTTCTAATCTAAACTACAACTGGTTTGTCTCCAGTCCAAAGACAGTTCTTTATGCCAGGTAACTCTTGCATAAAATAGAAGAATAAACATATGATCAATGTACCAAATTTGAAAGGATACTTACTCTCTTTTGTCTTCCATAGGTTCTCCATCACTTGCTATCGAAGCAATTCATAGATATCATAGTCTGCATTCTCCTTGATCATCTGAAAGGCAGTGTATATGGCTAGTGTGCCTGAAACATAATTTTCCCGATTGGTGAAATAGACTTTGTATCCCAATACCATGGATGCAAATCATACAACATGGTCTTCAATATCATTAATTGTTAAAGCCCTCTTATCAAATTTTGCTCCGGTGACTGCCATTATTGTACCATTCTTCACTACTTTCAACAATGGTACTAATCTGTTGGAGCTTAATCCAGTTACTACCCTTATAGCATCTTTTGTGATCTTAAAAGGTCTCACAAGCCACATGAATTCATCATGAACCCTGCTCAATACATATCAGACCCATTCATCCTCTGCAAACATTGGGAAGTCCACGTACTAAATGAATTTCTTCTCTTCCAATGCTTTATATTCTTCCTTCATATTGAGATTCTCATTACTCAAGTGTTTCAAATATAGATCAGAAAACTTGCTCGATCACCAAATTCCTCCAGGGCAACATGAATATATGCCCTAACATCCTTTGCATGCATAACTCTGTGTGGAACATCTAAAAATGCACCCATTTGATCGGCTTCGACTGATTTGAACAGGTGTTTTTTGAATATTGGTTGGGGTTGTTGGAGTACAATCAACACTAAGAGGGGGGTGAATCAGTGTTGTACCTAAAAGCCAAACTATTTATACCTTATCAAACTTGTAAAGAGATGAATAGATAATCAACCATGACAATATGCATCATTAATTGGAGGAGTTAAATATTGAATGTACAAGTATGAAGAACAATCAAATTCACACAAGACATGACACAATAACACAAAAGGTTTATGAGTGGAAAACCCTCCTGAGGTAGAAAAATGACTCAAAACTGCCTCACTGGCTTAATCATGAAAACATCACAATTTACATAGTCTCACTGACTTATAAAAGCCTCACTAGAAATTAGAAAGCCTCACTGGCAAACAGAAAGTCTCACTGACTTATATACTCAACTTGATTACAAATCAAAATCACCTCAGGGGATTACCCTGATTCTCTTTTGCACAATACCTTAGTCCTCCATCTATCACCTAACAAACTTTCTCTTGGACATAATCTTTTCAATTTTGACAAGAAACCAATATTTAAATATCTCTGCAAAGAACTTTACAATTATGATTCCTTCAAATCTTCTCACTTGTAAACCTTTTTGCTTGTCATACAATCTTCAACTTCTGACTTGATGCTTCAAACACCAAACCAACTTGAATTAGAAAAATATTATAAAATTATCCTCCACCAAATCAATTTCTCAGATAGGTAAATAACTGATATTTCAATGTCCTTCAATAAGACTTGTAGTCTTCATACTCAGGCAGAAAACATTCATTCTTAACATTCATCATTAACTCTTAGGTAGAAATACATTCAGGCTCAACTGTCTCTGAACCTTCATTCCTTTTTAACCTCCTAACACACTGAGGTTCACCTAGCACAATATCTCTGGCATGCTTCAAATAGTCTTCATACTCTGTCAACACATAAAATACTTCACCAAATTGTTAAACCCACATATATATTGAAAGATACATCCTTTTGCTTCAAAGAACTACAATTAGAACTTCTAATAATAGAGTCTCTTGCATTCTGCAAAATTCACTGGCCCTCGTACCCAAAAAATAGAGAAAATCCATCCTTTTTAGGCTTTTATAAGAAAGAGCCCGTCAAATTTAGAAATCATAAGAGTCCATTGGGCTTTAAAAAGTAGTTTAAATGACCTCCATTCGATGATGATTTCGCTCCTGTTTATTTTTTAAATCAGTACCGTTGATATCTTTTTGGCACTTATAACATTGCCTTTAACCTGCTAAGCCTGGTGATCACTAGGTGAAGGGGTCAGTTGCCCCACGGGCCAATACCCATAAAGTTGTAACTTAAGCTACATTTTACCTGCACTAGCCGGTCAATGGCAGAAAAGACAAAAAAGTAATTCAAGATATGACGAGCAAATCAGGGCTTTAGAAAGATATGTTTTAGGACCTCTATTTAGGGTTTTGTTTTATGTGAAAGGATAGTGTCTTAGATATATAATAGGATTTGAGAATTTTGACATTAGGTAATAAACCCTAATTTCTAACAAGGCTTTTTGTAGGTGATATATAGACTTTGATGGTATGGTAGAGTATGAATGAAGATAGGATCCTTGAAAATGGAAGAGAGACTATGTCAAGAGACTATGAATATGGGTCTTTGAAAATAGCTCTTTTAGGAAACCTTAAACCCAAACTTAGATGACTCCAAGACTTCACCTTCATGACATCAACCTACATGACAATATATTGAACAACTTCTGCCATGGAAGACACCTTACTCAAATGTAATCCTCCTTCTGATAAAGCATGATCTTTCAACTTGTCAAAACCCTGAAGAACCTTCCCTACAATGAACAACATAGGGTGAGCATTCTCTACAACACTCAAGATGAAGTCTTGAGATCTTGAAAGTATCTTCACTAAAAATATCTCCATTATAGCTCTTGTAACATCAACACAAAACAACTACATCTCCTGACTTAGCCATGAAGCAACATATCAACATGAAGTAAATGAAGCCCAACACGAAACAAACCATGAACATTAAACATGATACTCCACAACCTCCAATTACAGACATCAAACCATCCATGCATCCTTATGAAGACACTATGTCACCCAACCATCATGTATATGCAAGACAATCATGAAAACAAGACAAGCATGAAACATGAAGACATCACCATGAAAATATCAAAACAACCTTGTCTGATCTGAACCTAAAAGCCATCCTTCTAGTTACCTTATACCTTGTTTTGACATCAATGACAAACCTCATTCTACAATCTCCCCCTTTGTTATTGATGGCAAAACCAAACTAAACTTGTGTGCTCTCTCCCCCTTTTTGACATCACATGACAAAGGTAACGGACTCCCCCTGAGATGTGTACCTTGTATTTGATTGCTCTTCTCCCCCTATTTATCTAAGACATCTTGAAGTATAATTCACAGTTTAACCAAAGCATGAGATAACACCTTGAAAACACATATCATATTGTCACACATTGTTAAAACTGTCTAACCATCAACCACCACTGAATGAAGAAGAAACTGATGTGATAGAGATTCTGTATACTGTACTGCTCCAACAACCAGCTTGAGATCTTGTGTTCTTGGGAGATGAAGTTACTACTTCCTTAAATGTACTACCGAGATCAAGGCACTAATCATGAAGTTTATAGCTAACTTGATACCATTGTTCAAACTTTTGTTCACATCCATGTTGTAAGCTTTTTAAAGCCACTGCTACAAGTATACTGTCATTGTTGCAGACCAACAAAGATCACAAAAAAAATCACTCAAACCAAGATCAGTATTTCATTGTTCCACTATCTTAACAACAACATTTGCACCTCGAAAACAAGTTTGATCTGCTATTAAAACATATTGATCCTACCATGATTCTGCCACAAACAACAGCCTATTTTGCAACAACAATGTAACCTATTTGTCCTTTGTTTAAACCAAGTTCATTGCATGTTGCCCCAACAACTTATCAAAAACTATCTTGTAATGATAGACTGTATGATCACTATATATTAATGATAAAAAATTAGGGATCAAGAGATGAAGGCATCAAAAACAAGAGAATGTCTGTGAAATCATCAAGAGAACTACTGTATCACAACAAAAGAACCATTGTACCACTGCAAAAGAACCACTGTACCACTTTAATGCCAATCAAAGATAACCAATGAAACCAATGATGCTATAATCAACATGCACCTATAGAGTATGAAACATGCATCTGTAGAGTATGCCTCAGCCAAACAAGAATACCATGTACCATATCAACTATCCTTTCATCATAGTATGAAAATCATAACATGTGTCAACTAGCTAGCATAATATGCATGTGAAAGTAACATGATATCATATGAATGCCAACTAATATAATATCACCATGAGAATCATAATGATCAAAGCTCTTTGCCAATGCTTTGTGTTGGTTTACATTCTCTAGTGCAACAAAGTTAAGATGAGATAATGTCACACATATGTAAGTGCTGCCACAAGAAAGACCATGTGTAAATGTTGTCACAATACTGTAAATGTGTAAATGTTGTCACAATACTGTAAAAACTGCCATCACTAGCATAGACCAAGAGTGTAATCTAACTACAATAGACCACATAACCAAATGGGCAACCAAATGTGCAAGCTTATTGAGACCAAGCTCACTGTCATATAAAACTCATATAAAACCAAATACCCAAATACCTCTGTTATGTCAACTGTCATGATGGAATAGTCACATTAGAATCCACCTGTTGTAGAGTCTCTTTACTACTATCACATTAAGGTTTACATTGTATGCAATGATCACATATTATAGTTTATCACTATCATACTTTTGTTTACTAATTAGTATTGATGAGATTGTCAAATTGTATGATATATTGAGCATTGTGAGTTGTCATGTCCTCGTATTTAGAACTGCTCCCCCTTACTAAATACTCCCTATCAAAGTCTAAAACATCACTGTCAACATCATTTATCATTGAACTTATAGAGCATTAGATAACTAGGATTCTCCATGTAAAAGAATACTTGTCAACATAATTATTGCATCAACTAGATCATCATGACCAACAAATTTCCAAAACTTCTTTGCTAATGATTGTACTTATGACAGTCTTCATGACTGTCCCTATCTCTATGACAGATGATTGTGTAAGATTAGTATCTTCTAAAAGATATTTAATACTTCGTGGAATTGTGTTTAACACTTACCCTTATGCACTATCATCACAAAGTATTCTTCATTGAAATTTTTCATAGCATCCAATGTCAACATTGTCTCTTATGACATAAGGTTGCATTCATACTTTCTTTCTGACCTACCTCTAACACTTTGCATTTGCTTAGTTTTTAGACTACTCAGTCATGATGTCAACTATTGATCTCAATCTTGGAACAATGTCATTGTTTGCTTCAAAAAATTCTTGACTTTTCACACTGTAATGAGTTGATGGTGTTGCCTTTTGACTTATACAAGACAAACTAAGACTATCCTTTTGATCTTCATGAGAGATTGTGGGTTCATTTAACCTTACAAGAGGCATACCAATAAACTCTTCAAAGAATGATCATATATGGGTCCCTCAAACTGATTTGAAGCAACATTAAACTATTCATCTTTGCCATCTTAGATGATTACCAACAATGACAACTATATCTCCTTTAGTCAATCTCTTGATGAGATATATCAGATATGCATGTCTAATCAAATTCACACTCAACACTTCTCAAGTGCTACTTAAGGGGAAGAAAGATAACACATTAACTAACTTCCCCTCAACTTCATGCTTCTCTTTACGCACTTATGGATGGAACTTGAGCAGCATGCCCAAGCTCAAATTCTTTGTTTTCCTTTTCTTGTTTCTTTCTCCAAATTGCTATGATCCTTGTTTTGTTATGATGGATAAATGGTTTCACCATATTATTCTTACAAAACATTTCTTTATGTCCAAACTTATAACACCTAAAGCATCTGATTTTAGGCCAATAGAAGGAACAAAAACGTATTCTCTTGTCAACCAATAATTTTCTTCTATGTGACCAGCTTGATTGCATTTGTAACAGACAATCTTGTAACTCTGATTTGAAGACTCACTAGGACCTTTAGTCTTATTCCACTCTAAACAATAAGTTGCTTGAGTTTTACAATTCCTAGCTCTATGGCCATAGACATGATAGCAATAACAATAACCATGAAATTGAGAATAATTGTACCTCATTGTTTGCTTGGTGGGTAGAGATCTTGTGAACTTGATTGACTTTCTCCTTGATCTTTTAGAGTAGCAGCATGATAATTCAAGTCTATCTTCCTTTTAGATGAATTTCTTGCTTTGGAACATTCTCCTTCTTCATAACCTAGACCATTTGTGTCCTTGTAATTCTTTTGTTTGCCCAAAATGTCATTTAACTTGTTTGTGCTTTCTTCAAACACCTAATATTTCTTGGACAAAACTTTGAGACCTTCATAATCCTTTCTCAAACTGACTATTTCTATCTCTAATTTCAGACATTCAATTCTTTTCACCTCAAGATCAGAATTTGTTACATCTATTATTCTTTTGGCTTCCTCAATTTTAGTGTTTAAACTAATAATCACTTTGTTAGATTCATCAACATGACTCTTTAAATCCGCAATCTGATTTCTTGCCTCTTCAAATTCTAAAGAAACTTTTTCAAAATCTGAGCATACCTTGTCTTTGGAGTCTTTTTCTTGTTGAACATAGTCTTCTAATCTCCTATTCTCTTTTATGATCTACTTGATTGTATCTAGGGCACACAATAGTTCTCCTTCAACATCAACTTCACAATCAACTTCATCAAACTCCTATCTATCTTCATCCACAAAGAAGTCTTCTTCTTTATCATCAATCTCAACAGTAAAAACATCTTTTCTTTCTTTTAATTCTTGTTCTCCTTCATTCACAATGATTTCTTCCTTTTTATCAAAATTCTCAATTGTAGAACCATTATTTTTCAGGGGTGACATATGCAACAAATCATTGTTAGGCTTAACTAAGGCTTTTTTTACCATCTTTTGATCAGCATCTTTCTTTTCTCCATTTGAGACCTTATTTCTATTCTTCTTACCCATTGTACTCCACTACCAGGAACCCTTGAGTTGGTTAAATTTCTTGCTAGGGTCTAGCTCTGATACCACTTGTTGGAGTACAATCAGCACTGAGAGGGGGGGGTGAGTCAATGTTGTATCTAAAATCCAAACTATTTATACCTTATCAAACTTGTAAAGAGATGAATAGATAATCAACCATGACAATATGCATCATGAATTGGAGGAGTCAAATAATGAATGTACAAGTATGAAGAATAATTAAATTCACACAAGACATGAGACAATAACATAAAAGGTTTATGAGTGGACACCCCTCCTAGGGTAGAAAAACCACTCAAAACTGCCTCACTGGCTTAATCATGAAAACATCACAATTTACATAGTCTCACTGACTTATGAAAGCCTCACTAGAAATTAGAAAGCCTCACTGGCAAACAAAAAGTCTCACTAACTTATATACTCAACTTGATTACAAATCAAAATCACCTCAGGGGATTACCCTGATTCTCTTTTGCACAATACCTTATTCCTCCATCTATCACCTGACAAACTTTCTCTTGGACACAATCTTTTCAATTTTGACAAGAAACCAATATTTAAATATCTTTGCAAAGAACTCTGCAATTATGATTCCTTCAAATCTTCTCACTTGTAAACCTTTTTGCTTGTCATACAATCTTCAACTTCTGACTTGATGCTTCAAACACCAAACCACTTTGAATTAGAAAAATATTATAAAATTATCCTCCACCAAATCAATTTCTCAGATAGGTAAATAACTGATATTTCAATGTCTTTCAATAAGACTTGCAATCTTCATACTCAGGCAGAAAACATTCATTCTTAACATTCATCCTTAACTCTCAGGTAGAAATACATTCAGTCTTAACTATCTCTGAACCTTCATTCCTTTTTAACCTCCTCTATAAACAATCTCTTGACACACTGAGGTTCACCTGGCACAATATCTCTGGCATGCTTCAAATAGTCTTCATACTCTATCAACACATAAAATACTTCACCAAATTGTTAAAACCACATATATATTGAAAGATACATCCTTTTGCTTCAAAGAACTACAGTCAAAACTTCTAAAAATAGAGTCTCTTGCATTCTGCAAAATTCACTAGCCCTTGTACCCAAAAAATAGAGAAAATCCATCCTTTTTAGGCTTTTATAAGAAAGAGCCTATCAAGTTTAGAAATCATAAGAGTCCGTTGGGCTTCAAAAAGTAGTTTAAATGACCTCCATTCGATGATGATTTCACGCCTGTTTATTTTTTAAATCAGCACTGTTGATATCTTTTTGGCACTTATAACATTCCCTTTAACCTGCTAAGCCCGGTGATCACTAGGTGAAGGGGCCAGTTGCCCCACGGGCCAATACCCATAAAGTTGTAACTTAAGTTACATTTTACCTGCACTGGCTGATCAACGACAGAAAAGACAAAAAAGTAATTCAAGATATGACAGGGAAATCAGGGCTTTAGAAAGATATGCTTTAGGACCTCTATTTAGGGTTTTGTTTTATGTGAAAGGATAGTGTCTTAGATATATAATAGGATTTGAGAATTTTGACATTAGGTAATAAACCCTAATTTCTGACAAGGCTTTTTGCAGGTGATATATAGACTTTGATGGTATGGCAGAGTATGAATGAAGATAGGATCCTTGAAAACGTCAAGAAACTATGAATATGGGTCTTTGAAAGTAGCTCTTTTAGGAAACCTTAAAACCAAACTTAGATGACTCCAAGACTTCACCTTCATGACATCAACCTACATGACAATATCCTGAACAACTTCTGCCATGGAAGACACCTTACTCAAATGCAATCCTCCTTCTGATAAAGCATGATCTTTCAACTTGTCAAAACCCTAAAGAACCTTCCCTACAATGAACAACATAGGGTGAGCATTCTCTACAACACTCAAGATGAAGTCCTGATATCTTGAAAGTATCTTCACTAAAAATATCTCCATTCTAGCTCTTGTAACATCAACACAAACAACTGCATCTCCTGACTTAGCCATGAAGCAACATATCAACATGATGTAAATGAAGCCCGACATGAAAAAAACCATGAACATTAAACATGATACTCCACAACCTCCAATTACAGACATCAAACCATCCATGCATCCTTATGAAGACACTATGTCGTCCAACCATCATGTATATGCAAGACAATCATGAAAACAAGACAAGCATGAAACATGAAAACATCACCATGAAAATATCAAAACAACCTTGTCTGATCTGAACCTAAAAGCCATCCTTTTGGTCACCTTATACCTTGTTTTGACATCAATGACAAACCTCATTCTACAGGGGTCACTTAGTGATATCCACTACTTGTGGTGTTGCTATTTTTACGAATAATCAAGCAAATTTGAGAAAGAGTTTCAAATGTAAAATACCTCTTTGACCGGATTAGGGTTGAACTCAATCTTGCCTTGAAATGCTTTAGAGAACACTATAATCATTTTTGAATCGTGCTTTGATTTGCCTTGGACACTTTGGAGCTTAGAATGAAAAATGATTTCTCCTTCAGATACAACTCCTTTTAACCCTTGCATGTTGAAACCTAAATGTCATTAATGTTACTTTTAAAAAATCTGTTAAGCACTTTTCTGACACTCACAGTCAACCCAAATTGCTCTGCAATCCTTTGCATTGGATCTTCTTCTACTGGAATTTATTTCAAAAGTTTTCTCATAAGATTCTTTACAACATACCTTAGTACCAGATTCCAGTACTAACTTTCTGGCTGGGGGTTTTGGATTTTCAACACTGCTCCCCCTAACCCAAAGCACCCAATTTACTTCCTGGAGGAAGTATCTGCTCTTGAATCTGGTGTGGATGCATCCTTGGTATTATCAACATCTTTCTTAATCCAAACCTTGCTCATTTCCTTCTTTATTTCAACCGGATCAACCTTTTTCTTTCCCTTATCATTCCTTTGCTTTGTTTTCCTTTTTTTAGCATAGTAGTTTCTTTTCACATTCTTGCTTCTGCAAAATCTTGCAACATGTCCAAACTTATTGCAATTGTAGCATACAATGTTTCCCTGTCCTTGATTCCTTCCTCTGAATGAATTCAACCTTGATTTGCATTGATTAGCCATGTGTCCAAATCTATTGCATGCAAAACACTTTTCATTGAATGATTGAGAATTCCTTGCATTCTAAGAAGCATTCCTAACCAGACTTCTGCATTCATTTGATCTATGACCAATTTTCTTGCAATTGAAACATTGACCAGAGAATGATGGAACATTCTGATTTATTCTACTCCTACATCGAGTAGCTTTATGACCAAACTTATTCCAATTAAAATAGTGGCCATTGAAAGATGGATACCTTTGAGCATTTGACTACTTGACCGAAGATTTTCTGGGTCTTCTTCTTTGATTTCAGAAATAGTTTCTTTTATTTTGTCTCAACATAGTGTTTGCCTGATCTGAATTTAAACTTTCTCTTTTCTCAAAACCCAAACCTTGCTTGTTATCTAGATGTTTCTGGATATCAAGCAACTCCTCAATCTTTGCAGAGCTTATTTTGAATCTTTCTTTATAGCTATTAGCTACTTCCAGATCAAATTTTAGAAGTAGCACTTCTTTGCCCAATTTGTCACATTCCTCCTACTTATCCTTAATATCTTGATTCAGATGCCTTTCAATCTCTTCTTTCTTTTCAACTTCCAATGTCAAACTATTTAGGATTTCATGTGCTTCATTTAATTGATCATTTATCTCCTTGCTTTTCTCCTTAATCTTCCTGACTTGCTCTCTTAGCTTTAGGATGCATTCATCAGATTCTTGAATATTAGCTTTTAAATCCTTGATTTCTGCCTCAGATTTTTCAAGATCAGTAAGAGTTGCTTCTAGTTCTTTGTTGCTTTCATAATTTCCAAATATTCTTGCTACCATGATTACACATCCCCAAATCTTCCTTAAGTTGTTAGGCCTCTTCCAAGGAACCTTTCTCTGATACCAATTGTTGATAGTAAGGAATGTTGAGAGGGGGTGAATCAGTATTCCACAAAACCACTTCTTAACAAGTTTATTAATCCAATTTCCAAAATTAATAATATGAAAGCAGAATAAGCATAGGAACAACAACCTTAAAGACATTACACATGGACACCAAGATTTTTACATGGAAAACCCACAAAAGGAAAAAACCACGGTGAGTGTTAGCTCACAATATATTATGAAAGCACAATACTGGATTACAAGAAGGCTCACTACCTTAGGGCTCACTACCCAAAGAAATGTTCACTGCAAGAAAGGCTCACTGCCTAAAGAAAGAAAGAAGAAGGAAGAATGGCTCACTGCCAAGTTGAACTGTTTAGATTGCATCTACACATGTGTGGTTACAGTTCCAATGAAGCATATAAATACTGTCTCAAAACTCTTCATCTCTGACTGCTTTGTTTCACTGCTCTTCTTTTACATAGGAACAAGATCTCTCTTCTTCTGCTCTTATCACTTCTACAAAATCACCTTACTTCACATGTCACACATACATATATTCACATTCACATCACATCAATCAAACACCAAGTTCAATCCCATATATATATCCGCAACACTTAAAAACTTCAAGTTAGGTCGGCCTACTAGGATGAAATGTGTAGTTATACAATGTGTAGCTTGTCAGCCTAAAGCATCTACCAAAATACTTTGCAGACCAAAATAATACTTTGAAATACATTCTTCTATGTTGGCTCATACTTTAAGATCACTTAGGATATGATCCCAGTCACTAGATTCTTCCGCACACATATCCCAATATTAGGTCAGCTTCACAAACTGATTGTCACAAACTCAGATCAACTGTCAAATCATAAATTTCAATGTGGACCACAAAACTTCTTCAAATTCACAACTAAGACTCTTTAGGCATCCCCAAGATTATCCTCAAAACTGTAGAGCATAATATTTATTATTGAAGAAATCCGGATAAAATCAAACTGACATTTTGTCCTACTTGAAGAATGTTCTCTACTAAGATGGACTTATGCTTTTTGAAACTATACTTCCAGAGATGATCAGAAGATGAAACTTTGGATTTGGGATCATCTAAGGATTAGTAACATCTTACTAGAACCGCAAGACAAGATCTTCAATTGTAGACCAATGTGGACCATAACACTGTAGTTCTGCAGTCCTTTCTGTATTATGCCAACACTTAGCCAAAATGCCTAAGTGTTCTTTCCAGACCAGAATTCTTTGTATACTTGACTTAATGAGGATTACTATAACCTCACAACCCTTATGAATCCTTGATGCTTGTTGCCAAATCCATTTGGTCTACCTGAGTGTAGTCTCTTTGCCTTGTTGCCATCAATGACAACACTTAATTATTCAACAAAGTAGTGTCTCCTGCCAACAATAATAAAACCATTTTACATATTGCTTTCCTTATAAACAAGGGATTCAAAATACTCCAAGGGTACAAGACTCTTCTCCTTTAGTCCTTCACTTTTAAACCTACAAAACAAGGCTGCAACCAAGCTAATGGAGAGCTCACCACCCAACCTTAGGATTGCTCACAAGCCACTCCTGAGCTAGGAGGCCTTCAAGGTAACCCCAAGATCAAACACACAACAAGGATACCACTTTAAACACACATAAGAAAACACAAAACAATCCCAACCCAAGGAGACTCACAAACACAAGAACCTATCAACAAGGATTCAAGAGGGCGAGTAGAGTGGACATCACTCCTACAAGGGGGAAGTATTATATCAAACTTGCACTAAAACATTTTCCAAAGAATAGATACCATAACACCATAACTTCTTGCTATAAACTTGACCATACACAAAATATCCAAGGATCAAGGCACTCTTGCCTACAACTTCACAATACCCAAATCACCAAATATCAAGGCACTCTTGCCTACAAACTCCACAATACTCCAAGATTACCAAGAATCAAGGCACTATTGCCTACAAAATCCTCTCAAGGAGTAGACTTCCCCTGATGAGGTTCACACCTCTCTCAACCCTAAACAAGGTTTTCTCCCACAAATGGAGAGATCAACACCTTTCACAACCCTTACCCATAATACACAAACAATAAAACCAATAGATAAAACTTATACAAGCTTTCACAGAATTTTAAGACATGAATAAAATTATAACACACACATAGTCTTAAAAATCTTGAGAGCCTACCTCTCAAACTTTCCAAGAGATTTGTTGAAGAGTTGTTGGAGCCCTTCCAAGATTTTCAACTCCAAGATCTTCTCCAATTTCTTCTTGCAATCATTCCTTCTCCAAAATGCAAAGCCCAAATCTAAAAATGACAAAAATCCCTTCTCTCTCCCTAAAGAGAGGGATAAATAGGGATTCAATTTTCAAATCCCTACAATGGGGAGGTGACATTTGTCACCTTCCCATTCACTCTCAAGAGCACATCTCCCCACAAATGTTCTGACATGTGTGAGGCATTGGGGAGTGGGAAATACTTGGGCTCTCTTCCCATGAAAAGCTTACATTGTGTGCTAACACATGTGTGAGGCTTTGGGATCAATCCAAGCCCAAGCATGAACCTTGGAGAATGGGAATGGGATGGTGACAAGTCACTCATCCCTCTTCTCCAAACTCAAATCTCGTCACTCCCTTCCCAAGGCATTTTGGAAGGGTCAAATCTTGGTCAAGACCAAAGATTAGTGGCCAAAAGGTACCTCTACCATAGGTACTTGGATAGGGCCTTAAAAACAATAAAATAATCAAGAAAAGTACCAAATAACATCTTTTTAAAATCCCTTAAATCACAAATCCGAAATTGAACAACAAGGATGACAACACATCATCTTACTACCCTATTTTTAGGGGATGAATAGGGTCTTATTCTATCAGGTGAATTCACTTGAAGAGCAACATCTTACACATGTTGTTCTTCCCCTTCCAAATCAATTACTTCAATTTCCTTAGGGTTTTCTAAATCAATGATTTTTGCTTTTTTAGTAGGGGAGGGGCCAATTGACTCTCTTTTTACTACATATCCTCTGCTAGAGCTGTCGGGCTCATAAGTGGGTCCCTCTTCTCTTGTAGGGGTAGAACCAATCATCTATTTTGCATTGTCTAGCATCTTCTTAATTCTTTGAATTGGGTCTAGCACTTCAGCAAATGCACCTTGATATGTAGGATTTATGCTCTTCTTCATCTTCTCACTAGTCATAATAGTGTCCCACTTAATCCTTAAGTGATAGACATCATCCATTGTGAAACAATTCCTGACAATATCATCAATGTAGTCCACCTGGTGAGAATATTTGGGCCTTCCCTTGTTGACCCTCACCCTGTTAATGAAGCCCTCAGGGTCAAAATGCCTTGGATGTTCCAAATACATCCCAAAACACTGCATGACTGAATAAATTTGATCCAGTCCACTCTTATCATCTATCAAAAAATTATTAAATCTAAGGGAAGAAGGAAAGAATAAACCCTTCTTGTGCCTCCTCAGGTGCTCCTTATCAGAATCATTCAATTGCCTGATGACTTCTAAAAATGCCACTCTTTTAGGCACCTATTTAGGCAATATGTGAGGTGTGGTCTCACATCCATAGACCCTAATGCAAGTAGTATTTTCATGAAAGAACCAATCACCCCAATTGTGATCAATTCCTAAGTGAGGAGTCCTATCTAAAGGCCTTAAAAAAT
This sequence comes from Cunninghamia lanceolata, assembly GCA_027924645.1. Lineage (NCBI taxonomy): Eukaryota > Viridiplantae > Streptophyta > Pinopsida > Cupressales > Cupressaceae > Cunninghamia > Cunninghamia lanceolata. The sequence continues at coordinate 15,737,778 of BSBN01001807.1, read as the reverse complement.
CTAGCACATCAGGATGCATCCTTTCACCTTCTGGTTCCAAAAATCCAAGGACTCTCCTCACAAAATACTCTTCAAAAATGACATAATTTGTTGTAGTGCAATGCATGTCAATCATGCAAGTCTATAGTTGTATTGGCAATTTTTTTCCTTGAGCATCTGTACTCTTAACATGTAGATTATGGTCCCACATCCCAGATAAAGCAAATAAAAGCATGTGACACAGCATGGAATACCATGAGATTTCTACATGGACATCTGGTTTAGACAGATTGTTCTTGATCTCTGTCACTTGTTTGTGCATCTGGTTAGCAATGTAAGTGGCATAATCATAGGGTTCTTTGACCTCTTGATTTTGTATATTGACTGCTAACATCATTAAAGAAATTGACATTCTGTCTGAAGCATCTCTGCCTAATACTTGGCACAAGCTATGATAAGTCCTGACAAAGTAGTCCATGAACATGCTGCACTCAAAGGGCTCCTGCTCATTAGCTAAAATCTTCACTAATTTTCCATCCACACCTCTTGGCATGTGCTTGGCTAGGTTATAATCCTTATAAGCATGTTTCACAGTCTTATATTTCATCTTCAAAGCAACAAGGTCAATTGGCTTGCTAGCTATAGGGTCTAGATTGAATACTGTAGCAACGAATCCTTTGGTGAGCTTGATAATTTTTGAACCATTTCTAGCTATGACTGTCCTTGTAGCGAGATCATACCTCAATGCTATTATCCTAACTAGGTCAGGGTTAGGGAAGACATTGGAATAGATAAGCTTGGCCAGATCATATTTCCAGGCATGACAAATAGGGGCCTTATAATCCATTCTCCTATGCCAATGTTTGAACAGGATCCAACCGAGAACAGGCAATATGGCATCTCGATAATTATAGCAATAATCAAAGAATTTATCCTAAGGCCCGCCTGGGCCATGCAGTTTCAAGGATGTCCTAGCAGAACCAGGGAGCTGGATCATGAGATCCTCATCTAAACTACACTTAGAGGTGGAAGGTTGACTAGCTTGACTCATTTTTCTAGCTTAGTCTAATGAGCTAGGGCTTCTTCACAGGCAATTAACTACTTCTTAAACCAAATGGTCAACTCAAAACACACTAGATATAGGGAGATAAAATGAACTTACTGATTCAACTTGCAGAGTTTTGAATTACCACTCTTTGCCTACTTGAAAATCTTCTGTGTGCCTGAAAGTTGTATGTGCTTGAAGAAATGACGCACATAGCCTTAACTTCTCTTCCTTTTAAGCTTCGTAGCCTAGCCTCTAATGCATTAATGGAGGTAGTCTCAGCTTTACTCTTCATTCATGCTACAACGCACTTCCAACATTCATTACAAAGTTCAAACCTGCGCCGTTGATTAGACTTCTTTCCTACAAGATCTACGGCCACCATTTACCCGCGAGATTTGAAAATCTCATTCATCATGTTTGAAAAGTCTTCGACCAATCAGAATAGGCCACATCAACTATACTCTCTGTAGATCACATCACTTTTTGTTCGGACTAGACACATGGCACCATCTCATAGCCTCACAACTGGAGATGGCCCGCCACTTACCTACCATGCACAAGTGTGATTAAGCCTCCACGCATCCACCTTTAATTTTCTTTTCACTTCTTGAATAAGAGAATGCCACATGTCGCCATCTTGCGATAGCGCAATGAAGATTCTCTCTTGCGAGATACCCTTGTGATGGAGCGCAACCGTTGGATTAAAACCTTCCCTGCGGACCACATTTAAACTAACATCTAGCAACATGCGGTTGGCTGGTGCAGGATTCCTAGTGGAACGAGACGTAAGCATAGATTCCAGGATAGGTGACACTCTGTCACAGTCGCGCAGCGAGGTGATGACATCACTGGTGATGCATTGCGACACTACAATATTCACTTTATTAAGCCTAAAGACTTATAGGAAGACTTAGGATACTAGATTTAATTTTTTACAGGTTGCAGAAGGTAATTGCTAGAACACGGGGTCGGTCACCTTAAGAGAAAAAAGGTTTAAGGTTGTAACTTAAGGGACTGGGAACCTACTACAGATGATCAACACAAATTTAGAACATAAATCGCATGACCTAGGGAAATAGGGTGAGGAAGATTTTGCAAAGGTAAATACTTGTAACATTATGGACTTAAAACCCTAAACCCTAAGGTGTACCACCAGGGTTTATTCACATAGGTTACTTGACAAAGCTCTGAATTTCCATTGGCCATAGAAACACTTGCACACTTAATTGCACCCATCAATATATTCAACATATATATAGCCGAAGCAACTTAAATTTAAATCAGACACTCAGTCACACCACATACAAGTGTTCACACTTTAAAAGATAATAAATTTCTTTCATCAAGGAACATGTCATTCAAATTCATCTCATTTCACATTGACAACATATCTCTACCATTTCAATCCTCTAACATAGATTTTCTAATACATTTCAAATCTACCAAATTAATAAATTTATTTCTTATGACCATCAAAATATTCATAAATCACATGCCTATCTAAAATCAATCTACTCACAACAATGTGTATCAAAAGCAATTTCAAATAAAATCATCTTCTATTGACATCTCATGTCCAATATTATGATCTACTAAACCTACATAATCAATTGCAATATGATTAAACTAAGCAGATGGGTCATACCCAACCACAATTGAGAGACATACGATTTATCCAAATCAAGACATGTATCTCTCATACATATTGGAATAATAGTAGAATTATCTTCTAATTAAATCCTCATCGTCATATGCAATTAAGTTAACTAAACTAATCCAACATCAATAACCAATATAGTCAAAAAAGGATCATAAGTCCATATATCATAACCAACACCGAGGTGTATCAAGACACAATCAAGTCTAATAGTGCAAATAAACCTATCACATAAGGGTGGGCCTCACAACGTCTATCCCCTTTTCTTCTCTTCTTCTACACCCACTAGTTCTATGATAGTGGGTTTGGTTCCTACTAGTTTCACTATACCTATCACATCCATTGCTACCATTTTTGTTGTTGGATGCACATATCCTTAATCCTTATCTTCCCAATTTAGCTCTCCAACACAACATCCTTCCTTTGGAGTGACATGCCCTCAAACCTTGGGTTTAACCTCACCACTTTACACTTAGTCTTAGTCTCTCCAATCCCCTTTATATTCCAAACCTCCCACATCCTCCCATCAGATGATTTGACACCATTATTCACCCTTACTTCAAGTGTTCAACCTATCACTACCCCTAGTTTAATCAATGATCCAATAACCTATGTGCAAATCATGCAATGATTAAAAGATGAGGCTAATGAGAAGAACAAAATGGACAAAGAGATTGATGGCAAGAAACCTACAAGAAAGAGGACAAAAACAACATTTGATGAGTAGAGACAAACATTGCTCTTCGCATAGGTCACTCCCATAGTAATATAGCCCTTGGAACAAATGCAAATGATGGACTACCATGTATTAGACCTAGGAATTGGCATGGAGCATGCTAGGGAAGGGACAAAGTAGAGCTAATGCAAGAAAGGTCCAAGATAGTGGCCACATATTATTTGGCCATGGAGAAAATATTGTAGAAGACATAAGTTGAGTTACAATTGGTAACTCAAACTTTTTAGGATGTATATGTGAGATTCAAATCCTTGCAAAAAGAGTTGAATAGCATGCAAAAAAGCACTTAGACTAGGTCCTTAGGTCATGGATAGTAAAGAAAAGGAGAAGGCAAAGGAGATGGAGCTTAGGGCCCATAAAGATGAAGAAAAAATTGAAGAGCTAAAGAAGGAAGTTATAGCTCTATGAGCCCATCTTGATGACGACAAGCAAAAGAATTTAACCCTAAAGCTCACAAACATAACATCAAAACATAAAGCAGAAGCACTAAATCTAATCCTAGCCTCTTTGAAGGAGAAAAATAATTTGGAGACTAGAGACTAGAATTTCAAAGCAAACCAACTTAGTCCTCAAGTCAATCGCCTATAGGGAAATATCGTAGAAATTCAAATTTTAGTGGTGGATTGCCAACAAAAGTCTCAAGCAACAAAGGCCAATGAAGAGAAGACTAAGAAAGAAGTCATCTCCTTGAAGTCGAAGGTTGATGAGATGGGAAATAAAATGAATTAATTACATGGGATAGAAGGATGTAAAAAGGAAAGACAATATGACACCCAAATTGAAAAGCTTAAGGTTAGAGAGCAATGTGAATGATGACCTAGCTACAACTAGACAAAAAATTCATCTTAGGACGATAGATTGGCTAAACTTAGTAAGCAAATTGCAAAGATGAAAGCAATAGAGGAGTTGAAGGCCAAGGTAGAGACTAGAGCAGTGGGCACATAGTTAGTATCCTTGGACTTAGTGAAGGAATTGTGTAAATTCTATTGGGATAGCATCACTTAGGACACTAGTGGATTGATATATGTTGTAAACTTTGTTGATGCCACTCATGCAAGCATAGGAGATTCAAATAGAAGTTGATAGCATCACAACCACTTTGGCCCCTATGATTACAAATGTGGAAGCATTCAAGCACAAGATTTCCACCTTGCAAACTAATGCAAGTATCATCGATAAAAGGAAGGCAGATAGGAAGGTGTTCAATGTAGGCTAAGGGGATACAACAGTACAAAGGTGCAAATCCTACTAGACATCATTGTAATGGATGGTTTCAAGTGTGTTGAGCCTTATTGACCAACTGGTGCAACAAGGATTATCTTCCCCATTCGATGAGCACAAAATAAAAAATTTTGTGTAGAGGTTTTGGAGTAAATTTATGAGAAGAAGAATGAGACTACATTCAAAAATTGGTCTTTGGTTCCAATTGTGGAATAATCCTATAGGGTAATCATACCACCAACTGAGTTGGAAGTCCAAGTGTAGAAAACAATAACAAAGGTGTAAGACTTCTTCTATGACTTGTTTGAATAGGATTGTAGATTCTCACTATTCAACATGCTTGAAGTTACTTTAGGAGATGAGTGGGGGTAGATCAAAGTTGCCCTTGATAGTTTCTATTTGTTTTTTTGAGTTGTGCCTTGAAATTTTGATTAGGGTGACTTTGTGCCCAATGGATTTCTAGGTTCATCCCTTTCCTTAGTCAAAAATTCCCTAGAGAGTTTCTAGAAACTAGTGATTTCTCACTACATTTCAAAAAAATTGCAATTTTGACTTGGTTTTGGTGAGGGACACCTTGTTCTTCATGTTTTAAGTTAGCACAAGTAGACGAATATTTGTTTGAATTTTGGGCTCCTATGAACCATTGATTTCATTTATCTAATGACTCGTGGAGATTATATTCATTTGTTTCTTTTGCTGTGAGGAGCTTATGTTGACTGTCCATCTCAATGATCCCAGGGTCCACAAAGAGTCTTAAGGAAAGTGAAGCCCCATTGGCACCAACTTCTACTATGGTTGATTTTGCAAGCATTATTAAATTTAAAAACTAGAAGAATAACATTTGGAGGGTTAGTAGAATCCATACATCATGAAACACCTTTAGTACAAACTTGTGAGATTGTTTCTTCAGATGTGCCATTGTTTGCTCTAATCCCTACTAGTTTGGCATCAACAACTAAGGGAAAGGTTTGGACATCATAAAAAGAACCAGTTGAAACTAAGGGAAATAAATGGTAAGAGCTTTCATGATAAATGTAGGTAAGATTGAAAATCCTACTGCAATATTGCTAATCATTATGATAAAAATCAAGGCAAGGCAACAAGTATTCAAACCAAACTGGCCTCACTTGCTCCTCAATCAGTTCCTCACCATTATTCTATAATTAGAAGTCATTTTAATTTTTCAAACTCATATTTACAAAGTGAATATAGAGTAAGATATCATCCACTAAAGAAATCTTAAAACAAAAGATTAATAGATAATTGATAGTTATGGATTGCCACAACTCATATTTTAGCTTTGATAGAGTTTATAGGTTGGTTATGAGGGCACCCTTTAGATGCCTCATTTTCAAATATAAAAAATAATGAACTAAATGTGATAGAAACCCTTACAACTATCTCTATAAGTTAACATTTGTTATACTAACCCTAAAATATTTTATACTATGTATAAAGCTATAAAAATGTTTTAACGTTAATAATTTTTTAAGTACAATTTTGAAATTTCTTACTATTGTAAATTATTGACAAAGGGTTATCTTCAATAATGGGAAGGAATGATCCAATTATGCTTAAATACAAACTATCATATATTATTGGAGTTTGTGAAGTTATAAAATAATACAACTAACATTATCAAATGAACTTTCCCATCATTGTGCAAAAGTATGGTTCTATACATGAGTGTCATTGAAATGAGTGCATAAATATCAATTTCTAGAGCTAGGAAAATGTATCTAACAACAATTTTGATATGTCTAGCACTCACCACATCATAAAATTCATGCTACCCTAGAAATAGTAAAAGAATCAACATTTTACAAAGTCTTAATTTTTTCACTTGACCAACATTAGCTAGCTAATTAGGTATTTAGACAATTGCATCACTTGGAGAACATAATTCTTTGTTCATTTGATCCATCAACAAAATGTTTTTTCAAGGTTGTGTCTTGGGTAGAAGGTGTATAATGAAATATTGTATGTGACAACATCTATAACCAAACCCTTTTCTCTTATCTCATTCAACAATGAGAAATCCATATCAAGTTTGTTTTCCTTGCAACAAATCGATTGATATACTATAGGTTACAAGAGTTGGAGTAATGCCAATGCCTTCCATGTTTACAAAATACTTCAATGCCTTGTTTATTTCAACAATTTAGTGATGGACTAAAATTATAAGTGACTACATCAAGAGCCAAGTCTTCATTTAGCATCTTAGGCATCAATGAATATGCTCTAGAAAGATCTCTTGCCTTGCACAAACCACCAATGATTGTGTTATACATGTCACTTCATTAAGTTTCAAATCCCTCATTATTATTTCCTCTAACATCTTTCCTACCATGTTCAAGTCCCGTATCTTACAAAATACAAATACGAGAATAGTATATGTCACTACATTGGGAATATAAACCCTGTTTTCCATCGTCGAAAGAAATGTAAATGCTTATGCTCCCCTATTAATATGAGATAAACTAGAAATCCACGTTATAGGTAACAACATTTAGGGAGTAGCCTTTTCATAACATCTCTTTAAATAACTTTTGAGCCTTTTCCACCTCATGTAATTCACAGAGACCACATATAAAAGAATTATAAGTAATCACATCTAGCTACAAACCCTTTTTGGACATGTTATGAAAACAATCCCAAGCCATGTCTATCCTACCATCTTTGTAGAATCCATTGATAATAACTACATTAAATGTCACTTCATCAAGTAAATGTTAGTGTAGGTTTTTATTTCCTAGTTAGGTTATTTATTTTCCTATATTCCTAAGTTTTTTCTACACCTCTTATTAATCTTGCTTAGGTTCATAAAGCATGTTTAATTAAGTGAGTAGGTTATGAGGTGTCACCATCCTACAAGGGAGCACCCATTACCTATCTTTAGATCGATAGATGGTTGCTTCCTATTGGTTGGTGTTGCCACCTCCACCCTCTCCCTTTTCTATATAAACATGCTACCTAGCTTGTATTAGGCGTCTTTTACTTTTGCATCCTCATAATGCTATTTTTCTTCTGCAGCATTTGTATTACTCTCGTGGAGACTAAATTTGTTTTGTTATTTTGATCTTGTATCATTTACTTTCACAGTTTAATATCTATTTGTTTGCACTAGTTTTCTAGGTTATTCATCTTTTCAAATTCTAACATGGTATCAAAGCTATTCTAGTGCAGAATAGATTTTAGGTTCCTTTTTGAGAGATCCAGGGGGGGCTAATGAGCTTTTCTTACAGGTTTCCTGAAAACCCAATATGCTTTTCTCTTGAATTTTTGGATGATCTGGAGAATCAAAAAAGTTGACAGAAATATTTTAACCTCTGGGATTTTGCATATGTGTTTTGTGAGATCTAGGTGATTGTAGCATTTCTGGTTATACTGGTAGTATTTTTTACTGTTCCAATGTGTCTAGGAGGCTTGAGAAAGTCAGATTTGGCTTTCGTTTCACGAAATTGGAGATTTTTTGACACAGTTGCGAAACAGAGGTTTTTAAGCTTGGATCTAGAAGACAGCTTTTGTTTGGAGCATTTTTAGGCCAAAAGGACCTTGCCATTGCATCCAGGAGGCCTCACAAATAAGTTTTGATATATTACATGTCATTTTTTGTTGTTGGAGATATTTTTTGCATTAGATCCACATCTTAGGCACATCAAAAAGAAAAAATATTAATGGGTTTTGTTCGCCAGATCAAAAAACTATTTGAGTATCTGTTATTTTTTGCATGTAGCAAACAGATCGTTCACAAAATTAATCAGAAAGCTTTAGTAGACCCCCTCTCCATTGACAATTACAAATTTGAAGGCAATTTTCAAAGGCTCCGTTCTAGCTCATACAAGCTGCGTTTCTTAACAATTTTTTTTTATTTGGGCTATTTTTTCATGCTCTTTGCACTAGTACAGATATTTTTTTTTATTTTGATGCAAATATTTTCTAGAAATTGCAGATTCTCACTCGTGACACTGCACAATTCTCTTTTTGGGAACTTCAGGGAAGCATAACTTTTGCATATGACCTTGGATCGAGGTGATTCTTTTTTTGAAAGTGATGTTTTTTGTGTACTTTCCAGTGGTGTTATTAGTTTCACTTGTTTTAATTCCTCTATTGTACTTTCAACATACACCTATTGTTGAGGATTTTGCAAGCATTGAGATCAAGACCACTAAGTAATTTTTGCTAGTGGTAGTTGTAAACACACTAAATTATAGTGTCAGATCATATTTTCTTGGGGGTTCTTTGATTGAGTGAAAAGGGGGCGTTGTCCTATGTGTGTTCTCTTCTTTTCATCATTTCTTCATCATGGATCAAACAACAGTACCCATCTTAACTCCCTACAACTACTTTGAGTGGAAATCACGCATGACAATCTACTTAAGGAAAGCTAGATTACATAGGATAACGATGGGACTTAAAACTGAACCTGCTAAAGATGAAGATAAGCCTAGGTGGTTTAACAAATGTGATGAGACCTATGAAACATTATGTTTATCTGTTTCTCCTGATTTGTTCGTTCACATTGAGTCTTTGAATTCACCAAATGAAATTTAGACAAAGATAGAAACATTGTTTGGCACACAAGATTCAATGAGGGGTCATATGTTGGAAAATGAACTAATTAGTTTAAGTCCAGGCAACTTCAACACAATTCAAGATTTTTTTCACAAAATTGAAATCACTAAGGTTGCAGTTAAAACAATGTGGAATTGAAAAGAAAGATGAACAATTGATTCTGAGTATTCTCTCTAAGCTAAGTTTAGAATATTTTGTATTGTTTCTACCTTCTATGCTACTAAAGGTGCACTTGGTACTCAATTCACCATGCCATTTTCGGATGACTTTGCTATCTCTCACACAGGAGTAGGATAAGCTAATCTAGATGGCACTCTTAAATCCTCTAAGTCACATGCCCTGGCTGCCAACCAAGGCACAAAAGAACATAAAGGACAAAGTAGTAGCAATAAGGATAAGAAACAAAAGGATAGCAAGGAGAAGAAGGATCATAAACTAGTTGCTTCAAAAGTAGCTAATGAGACCCAATCTTCTAAGGATGATAAGCCTAAGAAAGAGAAGGTCCAATGTGCCTATTGTAAAAGACTCGGTCATGATGAACATAAATGTTTGAAGAAACAAATTGATCACTTGACACACATTCTTGAGAAGAATAACACTAGTGTTCCTAAATCTATAAAATAGAGTTAGATAATGAGGGGTCTAACAAGGTAAAAAAAACAGCAAGGGAAAAGGAAATGGCCAGGCCTGGTAACAGTTGCTTCTTCACCATCCACTTGGGTTCTTGATTCGAGTGCTTCATACCACATGGCTTCATCTAACGAGGAACTTGCATCTTTGGAGCCATGTACTATTCCTTCTATTTTAATGGGTGATGACACTCTTGTTGAGGTGTGTGGGAGAGGGTATGTTGATGTATGGGATGGCACATTCCATAATGTTATTTGTGTGCCCTTGTTATCAACTAATCTCCTATCAGTCTATCAAATCACTCCCACAAGTTCAGGCAAGCAGGTTGAGTTCACTCCTGATTCAGTGGAGATTCGTGAGTTGTACATTGGTTCTACAGTTGCAGTTGGGAGAGCAGATCATCAGTCATGGCTATATTTGTTTTCTCACTTTGTTCTTGATCCTCCTTCGACTGTTTTGCTCACTCATTCTAATGATATGAGTAATTTATGGCATGAGCAGTTTGGCCATCTTAACTTCTGCTACTTGCAATAGTTCAAGTAATAGAGCATGGTCATAGGGTTGCCTTCAGTTCAGTTTTTAGGTGGTGTTTGCCAATGTTGCATTCTTGGTAAGCATCTTAAGGAAAAATTTGACAAAGGTAAGGCATGGAGAGATTCACAAATACTAGAGCTAGTTCATAGTGATTTGGTTGGTCTATTTCCTCATCCATCCTTCAGCAAAGATAGATATGTTCTAACCTTCATTGATGACTTTTCTCACTATACTTGGGTGTACTTTCTCAAACAAAAGTCTAAGGTATTTGATCATTTTTAGGACTTCAAGACTTTTGTACAGAAGCAATCTAGGAAAGCCATCAAAGTTTTGTACATTGATAATGGTGGTGAATATGTCAACCATCATTTTGAGCAGTTTTGCACTTTAGAGGGGATTGATTTGTAGCATTCGGTTCCATACAATCCTCAGCAGAACAGTGTTGTAGAATAAAAGAATAGGTCCTTGAAGGAAATGGTAAACTGCATGATTCACTCCAGATCTCTTGCACCACAGCATTGGGCAGAGGCCATTAACTATGCTTGTTATATCCAGAACCGTGTTCTTCACCGAGCCTTGAAGGGAGTCACTCCTTTTGAAGCTTGGAGTGGTCAGAAACCATCAGTTAAGCACTTTCAAGTTTTTGGTTCTCTTGCATGGGCCCACATTCCTGCAGAGAAACATAAGTCCTTGGATCTGCAGAGCAGGCCTTACATATTTGTAGGCTATCTTAGTGGTGTAAAGGGTTATTGGTTGCTCCACCCTACTACACATGAGTTGTTTATTGAGAGGAGTGTTCAGCTTGAGGAGGGCTCTTCGATCTCAATTCCTATCACTTCTCCATCTCCTTCTACTTTGATATTAGAGTCACTTGAGCTACATGACAGATCTTCTAATGAGTCAAAGTCACCTGAGCAAATTCTTGATGATGAGGAGTCTTCTACCTCCACTTCCGATACTGAGAGTGATTTAGAGGATTCACCTCCTTCCTCTCCTAGTCATCCTTTAGAGGGTGACAATTCTCCTCCACATTCTCTAACTTTTGGACCACTTTGGGCTATATAGACCTTGTAGTCTATAGGCGATTGGGTTTGGGAGCCATTAGACACTAGGCAAACTCATTCACAATTCCAAGATGCTCCAAATGCCTTCATTACCACTACCTCTGATCCACAATCCTTTCGAGAGGCTTTTGGTAATCCTGAGTGGCATACAGCTATGTATGAGGAGTATAGTTCCTTGATGAGGAGACACACTTGGGATCTTGTCCCTCTTCATAAGGGAAGAAAACTTGTTCAATGTAAGTGGATCTATCAGACAAAGTTTACAGCAGCTGGGCTGATTGATAAGCATAAGGCTTGCCTAGTCGCCAAACGATTCTCCCAGGTTCCTAGTGTTAGTATAGGTTTTTTATTCCTTTTCATAAGGTTTTTCCTACACATATTATTAAGCTTGCTTAAGTTAATAAAGTGAGTTTAATTAGGTGAGTAGGTTATGAGGTGTCACCTTCCTACAAGTGAGCATCTTTTAGCTATCTTGGGAAGATGCTTTTGCTATCTTTAGTCTGATAGATGGTTGCTTCTTATTGGTTGGTGTTTCCACCTCCACCCCTCTCTAGTCTATTTAAACTCACTACCTAGCTTGTATTTTGTAATTTCCATGCTATTGTTTACTATTTGGTGAGTAATATATTCAGACTATGCTCATATGATCTCTTTTTGCAATCTCCTCTTTGTGCTTGCCTTTAGCTTTCTAGATTTTGGGTTGTGATTTCATAACAAAATCTAACATGGTATCAAAGCGGGTGAATGCCTTTGGCTAGTCATTTAGAAGATCTATTATTTGATATCATGATTGTTCTTGAAAGTTGAGTATACTCTTCTCTTGCATTCGATGATGACCTGGAGAATCAGAAAAACTTGATAGAAACACCAGTTTTTGGGGAGGGTTTTGTATGTGGCTTTGTGTTGTAGGTAGCTTCAAGAGATTCTTGGAGTATTTCTGAGCTCACCATTGAGTTTAGAGCTACCGGAATAGTCAAAATAGCCCTTTGTTTTATTCCGATTGGACACCAGAAGTAATTTTTATGAGGATTTGAAGCTCATATTTGACATTTGACTTGCATATTCTATGTTTTGATCAATCTTGCAGGTTGTAGCATGTCTTTTCTTGTCTTAGGCATCCGATTCAACCTTTGCATGTCATTTTTTGGTTGCTAGGGTCATTTTTTGTTGCTAAAGGCATTTTTTTACATTAGAGTCATATCTTTTGTACATAAAAAAGAAAAATGACTTCTGGGTTTTGTTCACAGCATCGAAAAACCATCTGGGTATCTATTAGTTTTTGTATGCAGCTTATATATTTTGTAAAAATGACTTCAAAAATCTACAATAGACCCCCTCTCCATTGGTGTTTTGGAAATTGCAGTTCAACTTCTGAAGGCCATAACTCGGGCTCCTGACCTCTGATTTGCGAGATTATTTTTTTTATTTTGGCTAATGTTTCATGCTCTACATAATGGTGCGGACGGTTTCTGATTTCAGTGCATGGATTTTCCAGAAATCTCAGATTCTCATATGTGACTTTGCATAGTTCTTGTTTTGGGATTTTCAAAGGTGCATAACTTTTGCATACGGCCTCGGATCGAGGTGATTTATTTTTTGAAAGTGTATGTTTTTTTATGTAATTTGCAATGGTGCTAGTATTTTCATTTGGTTTTGTGCCAAAAGTGTAATTTCAGTTTATGCTCATTTTGTGAGGGTTTGCAAAATGCATTGAAGTCAAGTCCACTCAACGTTCTCTTGTTGTGGCCATTGTAACCGCACTACTTATAAATTTCCAAATCATTTTGCTCAGGGAGGGGCTTCTTGATTGAGTAATTCTAGGGGGTCTCTTGGTGTTCTTGCTTTTGTTGGATTTAGTCTCTTAATTGGTCTTATGTGTGACTAAAATTAAGGAGTAATCATGAGTATCACAAAGCATCGAACTGTAATTGAATTAAAAAGAGGTAACTATAAGTCTTGGCGAGATGGTATGCTAAAACATTTCAAATGGCTTAATCTTCTGCCCTATCTCTATGAACTTGTTCCTCAACCGGTATCATTTCAGAAAAGCATGGTATAGCATCAAAAGAATGGTTATGTAGCAGCATTTCTTGGTTAAAATGTCAACTTTGACACAATGAGTACATTGACATGGATTTCTTCCCCTTGTACTCGCTAGACTAAACTTTGGGAGATGTATGGTGACTTGGATGAGTCTCCATTTCCAGAGGATCCTATTGCAGACTATTTAAAACCACTTGATGTTTTTCTACCATATGATTTTCAAACAGATATGAAGCTTGATGAATGGAAAGCACTTGAATATCCTGATGACATAGAGACTTCTCATGATACTCCTCCTTCAAAGACTTCATGCAATCCAGAATTAGTAGATAATTCACATGTTCATACTAATTCATTTTGTGTGGACATGAAAAATGTAGTCCAATGACATGCATTGAGATCTCATCTCCTCCTTCATTACGTGTTTCTCTATTTGAGTCTAGTGTAGCTCCTGTCATGACTTCCAGTGATTTTGTGCAGCAAGCTCATATCAGTCTTCTAGAGACAATTCCTTGGGATATATTCCTACCAGACATCTCATCCTTATTTGTAGAGTCCCACATTTCATATTTGGGAGACACTATTAATTTCATTCATCTTATCTTTGATGGAGTTGATTCTTCTTCAGATGTTTTGAGGGCACATTCAAACCCTCTTGTTCCTTCTTTGCCTACATTTGCTTCTACAGTGACAGTTTTTGTAGATACTCATGAGTCTACATATCTGACTCAGTCATCATTCATGTTGACATCCTCTGCAAAAGTACTAGATTCTCATTGGTCTAGTTGTCTTACAGATGGTGAGCACCATACATCCATGGTTACTGTACCTGAATCTTCTATGGTACCTGAATCTTCTATGGTACCTGATCCATATCAGTATTTGTCACAGTTTGGCATTGTCTTAGAGATCATTGAGTAGCATTTGGAGGAGGCATCCTTGTCTTTAGAGGAGATATGTTCATCTTTGGATCCTATTCTATTACATTTTCCACTTGGTTCTGGTTTGTCAGTTTCTCCTGATTTGGTCATGGCATCTTTCAGCATTGACATGGAGACACATGAGAAGTTTTCAGAGATTCCATACATCTTGAGCTTTCTTCCTTCATATTCCTTTCAGGAATGGGAAGACATTCTTCATACACCTTTGGTTTTGTTTCTTTCCAAGGGGAGAAATGTTGTTCGGCAAGCGTGGATCATCTTCTCCATCTAGTCCCGAGCATCCACCATTGGCACATTTGCTTCACTTCAGGGGGCTTCTTAGTCCTTCCATTCTCTCTCTCTCTCTCTATTCTAGGGGTGTTCTCTCTATTTGTGGGAGGGGCCTTCTATTCCTTTATTTTGGGGGGGCTTCTTCTCTTTTGGGGGGATATCATTGTACATGGGTACCTCATCAGGCTTCATTTGTCGAGACCCATCTTTTCACCCACCTAAGCTATGCTTAAGGGGGGGTGTTAGTGTAGGTTTTTTATTCCTTTTCATAAGGTTTTTCCTACACATATTATTAAGCTTTCTTAGGTTAATAAATTGAGTTTAATTAGGTGAGTAGGTTATGAGGTGTCACCTTCCTACAAGTGAGCATCCATTAGCTATCTTGGGAAGATGCTTTTGCTATCTTTAGTTTGATAGATGGTTGCTTCTTATTGGTTGGTGTTGCTACCTCCACCCCTCTCTCTAGTCTATTTAAACTCACTACCTAGCTTGTATTTTATAATTTCCATGCTATTATTTTCTATTTTGTGAGCAATCTATTTAGACTATTCTGATATGATCTATTTTTGCAATCTTCTCTTTGTGCTTACCTTTAGCTTTCTAGATTTTGGGTTGTGATTTCATAACAAAATCTAACACCTAGGATTGACTACTCAGAGACTTTTGCGCCAATTGCCTGAAAGAATTCCATCTGACTTGTTCTTTCCATTATTGTAGCCAATCATTGGGAAGTACACCAAATGGATGTGAAGAGTGATTTTCTTCATGGTGACCTTCAGTAGGAGATCTACATGGAGCAGCCACGGGTTTTGTTCAAGATTCTTCACTTGTGTGCCGCCTTCAAAAGTCTCTCTATGGCCTCAAACAGGCTCCTCGGGCCTGGTATGCCAAGATGGACTCCTTCCTTCTGAGAGTTGGGTTCACTCGGTGCCATTCTAATCCCAATGTCTTCATTTTGAAGTAGGATGATTCACTCTTGTTTATGGTTCTGTATGTTGATGACTTGTTGATCACAAGGAGTTCTTCATCCACCATTGGGGTAGTTAAAACTGCCCTTCATGATAGGTTTTTGATGACTGACTTGGGCTTGTTGCATTACTTTCTCAGGATTCAAATCTACCAGTGTACTTCCAAGATCACCATCACACAGTCCAAGTATTCTTTAGATTTGCTCTCATGTTTTCATATGGCTAACTGTAAGCCTGTTCCAACTCCCTTTCTTTCTGGAGTCAAATATGAGGCTCAGTGTTCTTCACCATTTGTTGATGGCACTTTGTACCGACAGCTTGTTGGGAGTCTCATTTATCTGACTCATACGAGACCTGACATTTCATATGTTGTAGGCATGGTTTCTTGATTCATGTAGGAGCCCCATGAGCTGCACTAGAAAGAAGCCAAGAGGATACTTCACTACATTCAGGGTACTCACAGTTTTGGGATTCACTATGCAACGAGCATTGATCTTGACTTGGTGGGTTACAAAGATTTAGATTGGGCAGGTGATTCTCAGGATCGCAAGTCTACTTTAGGTTATAGCTTCTCACTTGGTTCTAGTCCTATTTATTGGTCTATCAAGAAGCAGTCTGCTATCGCTCTATCTTCTGTTGAGGTCAAGTATCGGGGGGCTGTGAATGGTGACACTAAGGCTATTTAGCTTTAGAATCTTCTCATTGAGTTTGGTATCCAGATCAGATAGCCATCAGTCATATTTTGTGAGAACCAGAGTGCCATTCAAATCTCAGGGAATTCAGTCCATCATCAGCAGACCAAACACATTGAGTTCCACATACACTACATTTGGGAGCTTATTTATGGCCATGTCATTGACCTTCGCTATTGTTTGACTTCTGAGTAGGTTCTTGATATCTTCACCAAACCCTTCACTGAGAGCAAATTCCTTCATTTGTGAGCTTTGATGGGGGTACGGGAGGCTTCATCTCCTGGGGGGCTTCATCCTCTCACTTGGAGTCCTGACTCTCTCTACTTTGTGGGGTCTCTCCTCTCTCTATTTGGGCGGCTATTCTCTCTTTTCTGGGGGGCGTCTTCTCTTTGAGGGGGATTTTTATGTACATGGGTGCCTCATTAGGCTTGATTTGTCAGGACCCATCTTTTTACCCACCTAAGTTGCGCTTAAGGTGGGTGTTAGTGTAGGTTTTTATTTCCTAGTTAGGTTATTTATTTTCTTATATTCCTAGGTTTTTCCTACACCTCTTATTAATCTTGTTTAGGTTCATAAAGCATGTTTAATTAAGTGAGTGGGTTATGAGGTGTCACCATCCTACAAGGGAGCACGCATTAGCTATCTTGGGAAGATACTTCGCTATCTTTAGACCAATAGATGGTTGCTTCCTATTGGTTTTTGTTGCCACCTCCACCCTTTCCCTTTTCTATATAAATATGCTATCTAGTTTGTATTAGGCATCTTTTGCTTTTGCATCCTCATAATGCTATTTTGCTTCTACAACATTTGCAATACTCTCATGGAGACTAACTATGTGTTGTTATTTTGATCTTGTATCATTTTCTTTCACAGTTTAATATCTATTTGTTTGCACTAGTTTTCTGGGTTATTCGTGTTTTCATATTCTAACAATAAAGAACCAAACTCCGTTATTTGTGCAAACAAATCATAGCCTTTGCCTATTTTTTCAATGTTGTAAAAGCTATATTTTAGGCTAGTATAAGTGTAGGTGCTAGGAAAATAGCCATCTTAGATCATTTTAGCTACTAACCTAGTGCTTCAACTTCTTTTTCTACTTTGTAGAGGCCATAATTGACGGTGTTAATTACAACAATATCTAGAAATCAATAACCATGTCTTATTCCAACTAACAACCTTAGAACTTCATCTCCCTATCCACCTTGTACAAATCATTAATTAGGGAATTGTATGTAATAATATTTAGAGAAAGACTAGCATTTATCATTTTAAGACCTTCATTTATTTTACCAATCTTGCAAGTTCCATATATGAGAGTGATATATGTAAAAAATTTAAGAAAATAATGAGCATGCCTTAGACTATACAAAAGATCATCACTTCCTCAATTTGATCCTATTTACAAAAAACCTTTATGAGGGTTGTATAAGTGATAAACATTTGGATTTATTTCCAACTGTTTCATTTTAGCAAGAAGGGAGTTGATTCTACAGAGATCGCCATCATTTCCAAGACCATCCAAAAGTATAGTGAAGGTTATGACATCAAGAAGGCATTTAGTTAGGGCTAAATAGAGGACGTCTCGGGTCTTATTTGTTTTACCTGATTTACATAGGGCATTAATGGACTAAGAAAAGTGCACAAGATTAAATTTGTGGCTGATGCGATAAGGGACTTGTTACACCTACTTATGTTTGTGTGTGTTTTTAGATGGGGTGTGGTATTGTTTTGTAGAATGAGTAGAAGTTACATGTTTAAATGGGGAGCATATCAATTTTAAGTTGTGCACTATCTTCATCTTGATATTGTTCACATAGCAATGTAAAACCCTGAAATATCTTCTCTCCTCTTAATCTCCTCTTAGAAAGAAAATAAAAGAAAAGAAAATTCTTGAATGACCATGTAACCTCATTTATTCCAACCTATATTTGTAAATTTATTTTTTGTAATGGTGAAAATTGCATACCTTGCAATTTTCTCGTTCTTTTGGGCTCATTTTAATCCCATTGTCCTTTAATTAACCCTAGACTTACTTAATCCTGTATGAAATCATTCATAAGAACTTGTCTGGATCCTCAGTTTATCCATTTCAAGTCACAATTCAAATCCTTAATTTGCAAAAGTGACATAAGTTAATATTGTAGGTTCCAAGTATAATATTTGACAAAAATCTCCCTTCCATTATGCTTTGATGGATGGACATACCTTGCTCCAAAACTACCATTTTGGCACAAGTGGGGAGGATGTTGGCCTTACAATTACCAATTTTATTTGCTTAAAATATTCCAAAGCCTTATAAACAAATCCATTTTGTGCATATCCTATAATCATGGTGACTCTGTGAGACCATAGTTCTTTGAGGTATTTTGTCAAATAGTTCACATGCCTTGTTTATGCTTCCATATTTTGCTTATATGTCTACCAAAGTAGTTGCAACTACACCATCTGACAAAATTCCTCTATCCTTTATGCTCTGGTGGATGTCCATATGTTGTTCCAAAGCTACCATTTAGCGCAAGCTAGGAGGATGCTAGCAAAGGTTGTAGAGTCTAGCTTTACACCTACCAATTGCATTTTATTGAAAGTTTCTACAACATTTTCAACAAATCCATATTGTGCATATCTGGCAATCATGGCATTCCATGACACCACATTTATTTGAGGCATTTGTTCAAATAGTTCATGTGCCTTATCTATGCTTCCACATTTTGCATACATGTCTACTAGAGAAATTTCCAACTACAACATCTAACAAAAAACTTCCTTCCATTATGCTTTGATGGATGTCCATACCTTGCTCCAAGGTTCTCATTTTAGTACAGGCTAGGAGTACGCTTGAAAATGTAAATTGATCAAGTTAGAGACATGTTTGTTGCATATGGTGGAACAACGATTACGTCGTGAGGACACCCATGTCTTCTATACACTACAATAAACATATTCTGTGAGAGGCTATCTGATTCTTTTATACGATCAAACACTTTACGGGCATCCTCCAAACCTCCATAGCATGAGAACATCCCCTTTGAGTTTGGTTTTGTTTATGAGCAGGAATTGTTGACTACTGACTGCTCACTATAACGACCATTGTTTAGGCAAACGGAAATGGACATTGGCGAGCTAAGCGAGCCCCACATGCCACCTAAGTAGTCAAAGATTAGAGTGTGTGATAAGCCTAGCCCAGCCCTCATCTATTAATCTAAATGCAAAAACATCACCAAAGATAAGTAGATGAAGTGTTAAATAAACTATTCCTTATATATATATATATATATAACTCTAGTGAATCCTAGTCTAAGGCACTAATTTTTGTGGCAAATGTATGTCTATTTTAGGAAAAAATAATAATTTCCATGACGAATTTTTTCAAATTTGTCCACATTGTTAGTTTTTACTGATGAATTATAGATATATTTGAAAAATAAAATAATTTAGTTGGTGAATTATAGATACTTTCAAAAAAATAAAATAAGTTTGGTGTTGAATTATAGATATATTCAAAAAATAAAATTAATTACTTGCTAAATTTGCCAATGATTTAAAAAATTCATGTGGCTCGTGAAATTATTTTATGCTAAATGATAAGGATTAAGTTATTTGGCAAATTTTTAGTTTTATTAAGATTGAATTGCTTGGTAAATATTACATCATTCGATGAACATTGGTCAATGACTTATGTTCTATTTTGGGTTGAAGTTCTGACACACCCAAATTTGAACTTAAAGTTTTTGGAATAGGTCTCCTTAAGAGACAAGTGTCAACAAGTGAATGACACTTTAACTTGCTATGACGTGACATTAATATATTAATAGATTAAATAATTTATTAATCTTGAGCAATTAAATAATAATAGAAATATAGATATTTTTTTACAGATATTATACATCATCTAATATATGATAATCGACAACTGAAGTTATATTCTAGGCCAACATTTTGACACACCCAAAAGTGAACTTAATTTTTTTGGAATAGCTCTCCTTAAGAGACAAGTGTCAACAAGTGAATGACACTTTGACTTGTTATGATATGCCATTAATATATTATATTATTTATTTGTGTTGCTCATTCGAGTTAGATTTAAATAATAACCTTCAACATTTTTAGTAATTGAATGGTAAGTAATGCTCATTCAGTTTAAAGTTAAATAATAATTTTTAATAAAACTATGGATTAAAGACATAATATTTCCAAAATTAAACAATAATAATAAATAACAAAAGTTGTTGAATTAACTAATAATAATAAAACAAAAAAGAGAGAACTACAATTACATAGATAGCCCATATTAATATATTGTATTAAAAAAAAAGAGTTTAACAGATGATTACATAGATAGCCCTAAGCCAAGGTTCTCTAACATGAACCTTGGATAAAGGCATATGTAGAGAAAGGAAAAGATGCTAAAATTTAAGATATAAACTTAGAGAATTGAGATATAATAGAAAACACCATCTTCACTTTTAGCTATTGTCACTAGAGCACTTCGCTTCCACAAATTGAAGGGATAAATAGCCCCCCCATATGTGTCCCCTAACAACCAGGGATTTTTTTAGTGGCGAATATTCACCAATTGGTGAATATCGCCGATTGGCCAAGTCAGAATTAGCGAATAAATCACATCCAACAGGGTGGTCAAATTGCCCAGTTTTTATGTATTATCGGTCGAATCCATATCCATTCGCCATCGATTTATTTTATGAGAATTAATGAAGTAAGATTTTCACCATAACAAACTATGTGTTTCAAATGGACCGACTAATATTTTTGCCTGGAATTTTGGAAGCAAGTACTAAATCACCTATATATTCGCCAATACTATCAAAACAACATTGTGTATCGGGACACATTTCGCCAACTCCATTAAATCGTCTCTGTGCGTGAGGACCCATTTCACCAACCCCATTACATGGTCACTACGCGTGAGGGCCCATTTCACCAATTAAAATTTACAAGTAGTTGATTATGAGGGGCCATTTCACCAATTTGTATGACACCACCGTGCTAATCTTAGGGCCATATTCGCCTTGGAAATTTCAATGTATGTAGTCCGTCGAGGTTTGAT
Source organism: Cunninghamia lanceolata (assembly GCA_027924645.1). Lineage (NCBI taxonomy): Eukaryota > Viridiplantae > Streptophyta > Pinopsida > Cupressales > Cupressaceae > Cunninghamia > Cunninghamia lanceolata. Next base: position 15,716,355 of record BSBN01001807.1, on the reverse strand, counting down.
TCACCAACACTTAAATCTATTCCTTATATAATCATGCAGGATTCGCCAAATCTTTTTGATATACCATATAGAATTCCCGCAGAATTCGCCAAATATGGAATGATATAAATACAATCAAAACTCTGATTTATTCTTACACATTTTGTTCAGTTCTAAACTTGTGACTTGTGAGCTCTCGATTCAGATTTTGAAAGTTGGAGTTGGCACCTTGAAGTTGATCGTAGGCAAAGTTACAAACTTACAACACAGGCATTCCTGCATTAGCGAATAGCAAGTCAGTGAAAACCTAAACTTAAAGGTGAGTGATCATTTCTTCATAGTATTAGTGTTTTAAGATTTCTTTATGGATGTATCCCTCTTCCATTCTTGATTCAATCTTAAAGAAGATATTCAGTAGGGAATGGGATCCATGTTCTATGAGTATGTCCTTCTTAAACAAGAAGACATTTTTCCTAGCTTTTATTCGAAGTGGGAGATCAAGATGTCGAGCTGCAAGTGTGACAAGGGTAAGACTCCTCAGGGTGGTGAAGGGACTGGGAGGCCAACAAAACGCAGAAAAGGTGGAGTTAGTATACAGTCTTACTTTAGAACTGGCAATGTTTCTAATCCATCAAATCAAGATGGAGCTACACCATCAACTCTTGCACCAAATAATAATGAAGAAGCCATTTACAATACCTCACCACCACCAGAAGATGGGATTGCCATTGAGTTAAATGAGGATGGCAATACCACAGAAGATATTCCAAGGGATACCCTGGTTAGCCAGAATGAGGATGGCAATACCATAGAAGATGTTCCAAGGGATACCTTGGTTAGCCAGAATGAGGATGGCAATACCGCAGAAGATGTTCCAAGGGATACCCTAGTTAGCCAGACTGAGGATGATAATACCGCAAAAGATGTTCCAAGGGATACCTTGGTTAGCCAGAATGAGGATGGCAATACCGCAGAAGATGTTCCAAGGGATACCCTGGTTAGCTAGACTGAGGATGACAATACCGCAGAAGATGTTCCAAGGGATACCTTGGTTAGCCAAAATGAGGATGGCAATACTACAAAAGATGTTCCAAGGGATACCCCGATTAGCCAGATTGAGATAATTGACTTCATGAAAAAGAAAATGTTGGCATTGTAGATGATGTTGGCAAGAAGAAAAGAAAAGGCAAATCAAAATATTCAAAAGACAAATCAAAAGATTTGAAACTGGGGCGCGAGTGGGAAATGTCAAGGAATTTTCAGCTTGATTGGGTGCCAAAGTACCCATACATTAAACTAGTCGAGAAAGCAAACAAAGATGAACAACCAATAGAATGCAAGTGTGTGATTTCTAGTTGGAAATGTAAAAGAGATAAGAAATTGTAGCTAAAGCTTGACACTATAGAAAAGCATATAGGTAAAGTTTATGAAAAACAAATCATAGATGGAAAGGAAACATCAGTAGTAAGATGGAAATCAAAGGAAGAATGTCTTCATGTGAAGTATGCTGCGGAATATGATGAGCATAAGAAAAGAATGACAAAGCTTGCTGCAAGTGGAGGTACAATCAAGGCTCAATTTGGAAAAGCAATGGAAGGAGCACAACTGGAAAAAATTGTTCAGATGAGTGTTGTTTTTCATATTTTGTCCAGAAGGTGTCCTATGACAAACTACCCAATGTATAGTAATTTATTATCTTTGTTGAGTGTTCCTCACTATCCTAGCACACATTGGTCAATAAATGTTGGATGGGAATGGGCAAACTGTCTCATTGCAGTGGAAAAGCAAGATTTAAAGGAGAATGTAAAAGAGTCAAACTTCATTGCCTTATCTTTAGATGAAGTTACTATGGTAGATAATACTTCTTGGGTCTGTATGCATGTGTATACTATAAAAGAACATGTACGCCAAAGTCATTTACTCTATGTTCATAAAATGAAGGATAGTTCAACATCACAACATATATTTGAACTAGTTAAGAAGTCTTTGAATCAAATTGCAGGTATGGATGACTTGACAATTGCTAAAAAGTTGGTGTGTGTAGAGCTAATGGAGCTGTAGTAATGCAAGGTCATAGGACCAGTCTTTGCACAAAATTACAAACTACTTGTGCACCATACATGCTTGCCATTCACTGCATGGCCCACATAATGAATTTAGCATTTAAAATTGTAAGCAAATTTCCTACAGTATCAAAAGTTGAAAATCTAGTCCGTGAGCTCCACGCATACTTTTGCCGAAGTCCCAAACGCTTTACAGAATTTCAAAATTTTGCTGAGGGAATAACAGCAGGAAACAAGCTTCTTAAAAATGTTGATACCAGATGGATCTCCTTGCATGGACCAGCTCAACGAGTTCTTTCAGAATATCCATCCTTGATTGGAGCAATGTACGAGCATCGCAACATAGTAGACAAAGCTCCTGACCTCTTACATAGGTTAAGCAATATAGAGACAATCTTAACTTTAGCTAGTCTTCTCCCCATGCTGGATGAAATGAACAATCTTGTGAAGAAAGCCCAAGACAGAACTATGTATATCTATGAGTATAGCAAACTACGTAGAATGACATGCATGGCCCTTTATAATCTATATCTAGATCTAACTTCTCAAAGCCCAAATTTTCATAGGTGGCAAATAATTACAGATTTGAATCATCATGAAAATTATTTATAGTTTAATGCAAGCGAGGAGTTATGTGTCTTTGTACGTGGATTTGAGATACCAATGCACCATTGTAAGATAGTCAAGCGCTCTATCAGAGAAGTACCTGTTAGAAAGGATGATTTTGATGGCATTGTTAAATCTGTTAGTAGTAATTTGAAGGAAATTGCAAGCAATCTTTTAACAGAGATTTATAATTGATTCCCTCGAGATGAAATACTTGATGCCATGTCTATTGTGTATCCTCAATTTTGGGTGCAAGGCCACCAAGATAGCCCAAGCTTTTTTCATCAAAACGTAACTACGTTGGCCGCACACTTTTCAAAAAGTGTAGAATGCAATGGACAACAAATAGAAGGAATTATAGATGGAAATAAGCTTAAAGGACAATGTAGTTAGTTTGCAAGAAGTATGATAGACCAGTTTAATGCCATGGAGAATCCCTTCGAAACGGGATCAATAACAAAGGCCTAGAAAAATTTGGGTCAGAGTGAAATATTGCATGATTCGATATCAGAATATTTCAAACTTGCTGATTTATGTCAAACAATGATATTGGGTTCGATGGAAGATGAGAGAGTTTTCAGTGCATTGGGATTTTTGAAATCAAAGATAAGAAACAAACTAGACAAGTATTTGGAAAATTGCTTGAGGGTGTTAGGAATTGCATATAATGTCAAAAAATTTCCTTATGAAAGGGCACTTACAATCTGGAAGTCCATATGTGAAAGAAGAGAGTTGTGCAACTCTTCAAGTTCAAACGCTGGTAGTGGTGGGACAAATGACAGTGACACAATGACAGATGAATTTGACTTTGGGACTCAGACTCAAGACGAAGAAAATGAAGACCAGACTCAAAATCAAGACGACTCTTTTTCTTTTTCTGAACGTCAGTTTGAGGACCCTGATTCAATTTGGGAAATGGAAGTGAATTAGCAGTTTTTAGGTATTTATACTGCATTTCATGAATTATATTCCAAAACTGTAGTTGATGATATTTTAAATTTGTATTCCTTGAAATTGTGAGTCAAATTGAATACATTAACATATTATTAATTATTTCATATTTTAATTGTGTCATACTGATAAGTTTTACATGTACTCAGTGATTCATCATTCAACTCAATGCTTAATATTTCCTTGCTAAAGTTTATTTGTCCATAAAACATAAAATTTGCAATAAAGTAGAATTTTGGTTTTTGATTTGATATGGTAAATAAAATTAATTTAACATATTAACAATAGTAGGATATAGAACAATGAACATTAGCAATCGTTGAATGTGTATTTAGTAGTTGAAACCAGAGTTTATTTTCAATTGATAAATTAAATAATACAGATAATTAAACATCAACACATTAATGAATTTGAATTTTCTATTGATTTTTAAATGAAAGAGTACATAGAGGCAATGAAAAATCTTGCTCAAGAGTCAAAGACAACTCTGCACAGAGCTGAGTTGGAACTCAGAAAGTTAAAACTCATAATATCAATATCAAATCATTCTAACATTTTTTTTATCAAATTCCACTGTTCAGGTGGTGGAATTGTCATTTCTTCAAGCTAATGTTGTCTGACTTGAATTTTTGTTAACAACGTATGATCGAATTTCAATTTGGATCCTAGGTCTGACTTGAATGTTTCAGCCAAATATACATTCAAGAGTATCAGTTGTTTGATGAAATCCAAAACATTCACATCATCTAGGTTCCCAAGAAATTGGTCCAAATCAATCTTCCTTGCATCCTCCATCTTCTTGCTGAAATTATCTTTTCCAATGAATCGGTCATTTATGTCAAAACCCTGTGGCAAACCAAGCTTTGTCAAGTTCCTTACCTTTTCATCCTCATTCTTAATCTTTGTTGTAGCCTCAATCATAAATTATGTTGTTTCACTCATTCTTGAACACAGTTTAATGATAGATGTCACCTTCATTACAGCTTCAATCTGATTAGTAATGCCTTTTGAAATCAATTCATTGTCACTGGCTTTGTAGACTGTTTCTAGAACTTGATTTGCAGATTTCTCTTCTGCCTGTAGTTGCAAATTTGTGTTATCCATTAAATATTTGCTCAGGTTATCAAAATGTAGTCTCATGGCATCAATGACTTGAAAGAATTCACAAAATTGATCAAACCTCTACATTATTTCTTCGCAAATCTTTTGTTTCATGTGCTTGATTGTTTGTCTACAAAATTCAGTTAACTTTTTTTAATACGATTTTATTTCATTTGTTGCTTCCATAAGTTGTGCAGCCAATGTTTCATTTTTTTGCCTCTCTTTCTCCAATTTTTGTTCCCACTGTTCATTTGCTTTCCCAATGCTTTGTCTTTTTTTTCTGAAGTGGATTTTTCCTCATTATATTTCTTTTTGATCCCATCTAACTCTTGCTTTAGTCAATTCAATTCCACCTCTGTTTGTTTATCCTCTTTGCTTGTTGATGTAGAGGCAGATTTTTTTATTCTATTTTCTAATTCATTGCTCTTGTTATCTGTTGCTTTCCTCTTTGCTTTCTCATTTGCTAAATCTGCTTGTAATTTTTCTATTTAATTCTGCAACTTTTTTTTCTCTCTATCATGTTTTAGCAATGATGTATACACCAATTCATTGTTCTTCTTTCATATATTAATTTTGTCAGTATTTTTTAATCCAGAAAAATCAAATTGCAAATTGCTCGCCTGAAATTCAAATCGATCCATCTGATTTTCTAGTTTATTTTGAACTGTGGGAACAACAAATGTGTACTCCATGATTTCTATATTTGTGTCAAATGTGGGTAATATCATGGTTGTTGTAGGATCTGAAGTTACAACAGACACACTCTCCATCAATTGCTTCTTGTCCTTTTTATACAATTCTAATTTCTTTTTAAATTCTTGAATGTAATCAAAATCCAGGGACACAGGAATAAGGGAATGTTTGAATGGTGAAGGAATAGGAGTACTTGCAATTTCTGTTATAGCCACACTAACTGGGGGAATGCCTGGAAATAATTCCTTTGTAGTGGAACTGGTAGTTGGACTTGGACCTGCCATAATCCTTTGTCTCTTTTGTGTCCCTTGATCACTGAGTGTTTGTGTGGTATCTTGTATTGGTCTCCTCTTGTGTGTAACTTGTTGTTGGACCTATTGTTGTAGCACATGTTGACTAAGTTCTCCACCAGTGGCAGTGCCAGTCGCACTAGGCTCTCCACCATGGGCATGTCCAAGTTGTGATTGCATCTGACCATGAGGATTGGGATTTGAATCTGTAACAAATTCAATTCTTCCAGTTCTACTTGTATGACCTTGGTGTATTTTATCAGCTGATTCAGCTCCAAGGCCTCTTTTATCAAATGGTTTTCTAGCAGTTGTGACTACATCTATTAGATTCCAAATGCCTTGTCCTTGGGACCCCAAACCACCACCTTGATAACCCAACTTTTCTGCTATGACTGCTCCTGAAGTATATGATTTTTTTGTGTTATGACTTAAACCAGGTTTGTAAATGATTTGTTGATCCCTATCATCATCAGGTTCATCATCTCTATCACTTTCAGTTTCTTCAACTTCACATTCATTGAGATGCTCTATATTCCACAATTTGCTAAACTCTTCATCTTCATCAATTTCTCCATAGTCTTCATTAGTTCTCGGTTCACCTAGATCCTTCCTCATAGACCAAAATGCAGCAATTTTTTACCGTGTCCAAGATTTTTTTGTAACAGAATCATCTAGATGATCTGGCATTTTTGCTCTAATAGATGGTTTATCACTTTTTCTATAAAAATTGTTGTACCTCCTTATTTCATTCTCTGTTGGTACTCCTTTAATTTGGACCTAGTGTAATGCCATAATTTCTGCTGACAATTGTTCAAAAGAAATACCTTTCTCAGCAGCAATTTTCTCCATTGCAATTTTGACCTCATCCCAAGAACCCTTGTTTCTCAAGTTTTCAAGCAAGGTTTACATTGATGTTGAATTCTACTTGCAACATTCTTATTGGCCACAATCATTGTTTTAATGGTGTCACATGGATCATAATGCCAGTGATAGACAGCATCAATATTAAAAAATTTCAAAAGATCTTGTGCCACCTTAAATGCTTTTCTCTCAAATGTGAACCCTCCACATGAAAAAGGTAAAGAAAGAAATAAAGTCTTCTTTTGCTGACCGGCAAAGGTAGTTCATCAGTACTCTGCATCTGCCTTTCATATTCCAATGCAAAAACCCTTTCTGTCACATGTATTGGAAGTTTGTATGGCTCTACTTCTGATCCATAAAATCTTAGCACAGTATATTCTTCCAATAAGTACCAATCAGCCAATTGTATTTATTTTCCTAGTTGAATGAAATCTCTACATGATATAGGCAATCTAGGCATTGGACTATTTGTAATTGCTTGATGCAATGGAGCCAAAAAGTAGTCTACAAAATGATTGTAGTTCCTTCGAGAATCATGCATCCTTATCTTAGTGGTCCAATCATATACTGGAGCCATTTTATTTTCCTCAGCATTGCTATAGGGCTGAGTCTGAAGCTCATTGTTCTGAAACATTCCACTAAATTTGAATAGAAAAAAATAGCACAAGTATGTTGTGAACCTAAATGTCTTGGTGGAACCTCCTTTAATCATTAAAAATTGTTTATGCATGGATTCTACAATGTGCTCAATAAATTTATATTTGACATATACACCATTACCATAATGGATATTATATACCATTTCAAGGAGGCTTGCATCCACTTCCCAATTGCTATCCAATTCGAGGCAAAATGCTAGCATGGAAATAGTATCCTGAGCCCATGATTTAAAAATTTTCAAAGGATAGGAGGCTTATGGTTATCTTTCAAGATGTTTTTTCTTCAACTATTTTATTTAGGAAAGAATTCTTGCTCCTTTCATCCGCTACTTCATAATCACTAGCAATCTTTTCTAGGTCAATGTGGACGTCTCCAAATTATTGGGTTGTAAACCCCAACACTTTTCCAAATTCTTCTGCATTAATGGATAAAATTTCTTCTTTGGTATCCTTATTTACAATTGCTCTTTTGTTACCATCATAATTGTGGGCACAAACCATGATAAATTCTGGGCAAGGGAAAACCTCATGTAACCTCATGTGCCCTAATCTAGTTACCCATGGTGCATTGATACTATCAACTTTCTTTTTATTGGCAGCCTTATTCTCACATGAAAATCTAAGTTCTGAGGTAAATCTACCATACATGTTAGGATCATAAATATCATGGTATTCATCAGTCAAACTTGAGGTTTTAAGCAATTCAGAATAATCTATTTTTTTATCTGTACTTGCTCTGCCTTTCCCAAAAACATTGTCTGGTCTGCTAGTGGTGGTAGACATGCTTATATAGTGTGAAATTTTTCTTAAGTCTCTCAACCCTAAATGCAAAGTTTGACAAAATAAGATTTTAAGAAAAAAGTTTGACAAAATAAGATTTTAAGAAACGATGAAATGTAACCTAGGGTTTCTATGTTTTGTCTTACCGGCTTTGTTGGAAGTGGCACTACAATGAGCAATCTAAAATCTCCCTGGTGCACTGCAACAAGCAATATGAAATCTCCCTGACACCTTGTGTGCTGACCCTCTCGGCTCTCACTTAAAAATAAAATCACTTAGCAGTAAAAAGTAGAAACTAGAAAGTTTGCTTTTTTTTATGAAGTGACATTTTCAGTGAATGAAACATCAAGTCAAGTTTCAACGTGTTGCTATTAGTACATGTCTGACAACTATCCTGCATTGACAACTCACATCAATCTCTAAACCATTGATCTTTGTAAATCTAAGGGTTTAGGGTGATTACAGAGATTTAAGTTCACAAGCCTAGTGTTCTATGCATTTCATTCCGGAATGCAACTAGAACCATCCATCAAATGTTCATTAAACGGAGAGTATTTTATGATATAAACAGTAAACATAATTTGCATTTCTTCATTCATTTAATTACAGTCACACTTTTCATTTAATTACATTCTATTTAATATTAATAAAAAAATTATTCACAGTTTTTTGGTCTCGTGGACGTCAACTTTCATTCATTCATTCATTGATATTAATTCAAAGAAATTGTTACAGCTAGGGGATAGCTATGCACCTACACCCCTGGCATATCAGTATGTTACAAAAAAATCCCATACATATTCTTTCCCATGATAATATATTATATTACATCAAAATTAAACATTCAACACAGAGAGCCCATGTTCCAGAATCCTGAATAACCCTGAGCTATTTAGATTCAGAAGAAAAACACAAACAACTTGGAGACAGATAACCATATACATGCAACAAAGCATTACTCATTTAAAAACAACATGAAACTGCTAAATTTATGCCACCCAGCAAGACTGTATCTTATTATTCCGTCAAAATTTGCCAAGTCTAAAACAACCAACCCTATGAAATGACTCAATGAGCAAGATAGTTCCTTTATAGATCAGGAATGTGCTATCAGCATTGAATACATTGTACTTCAAATTGTCATAGATAGAGAGAACAAAAGCTTGTCAATCCTCAGTTCCATATTTGTCATTCCACTCATCGTATGTCTCCTCTGTCGGCCAAGGGAATGAAAGTATTTCTTCAATCTGGCCATTATGGCTAACATACCTGGCATCCAGCATACTTTTTACATGGTTAGAGAACGTAGAAAGATTCTTTTCAAGAGTGTACAGATTGTCCAACGCTAAGCTCAGTACTTGCATACTCATAGTTGGATCACTTGCAATTGCATCACAACAAGTGGGAATTAATCAAAAAAAAAAATGTCTACAATCTCCTTTCTCCAGTTGTCCAACTCTTTTGTTTTGCCAACATCATTCAAGATGGGAGGTAACCACTTAGTGTCCAACCCTTCAAAACCCTGCAACTTCTCTTTCACAACTGAATCAAATTTCAACTGGAAACTGGCCACATCCTGAAAACACTTCAAAATGTTAAGCACCTTTAGTATGTTAGTAGGTGCATTGGAATCATACCCAGCACACCTCTGAAATTCTTTGACTTTTTTAGTTCTATGTAACCATTTTTTTTTAAGCTCAATAGTCTCTGTTTGTCAAACTCATGCTTTTCATATGTTGGTCTCAACTGGAAGTAGGATTTCCAAGCCTCATCAACTTTGGTCAAAATGTTTGTCACCTTGTTCTTGATCAAGTTGGTGACCATCTCTTTAACCTTGTTATCCTTTTCCTCCTTCAATCTCATGTTATCCTCCTTCAACGCTCTAATCTCTACAAGGAGAGGCTCTGTATCCACTGGAAAAGATTCTGTAGTTGGGATCACTGGAGGAGGGGCTGAAGTACTAGCTACCAATGACAGTTGTTGCTTCAACATGCTTATCTCTGCAATTGCCTTAGAATAATCAAGTTGCAGCTGATTGTAATCCTTTTGCAATTTGTTAGCAATTGCTTCTGTAAATTGTGTAGTCTGTACATTTAGGCTTGCAACCTGAGGAGCAGGGGTATCAGATACTCTTTTTATTATTACATCCCCTATCAGCTCTCCTAATTGAACCCTAGGCTTTTTGTTGTTTGGGGCTAGAGCCCACATTGCCAATGTTTTGAATTTAGGGTTGAATGCTACACCAGAGAGGGCCCTTTCAATCTCTTCCCCTGTCATGTCTGAATCATCTCTAATGATTGTATCAAATGCAATGGCATATGATAGAGTCCAGTCAGGTAGAAGCAGAATATTACTTTTTGCCACCAGTGCTCTCCCTTCCTCTGGAGTCATTTTACTTATAGACTGTTGTACTTCTTTTGGGACCCTCTGAGTAATAACATCATACTCCTTTGGGTCTGCTCCAGCCTTAGCATCTTCAATTTTCTTCTGAAATTCTTCACTCCTCACTTTCAAAACATAGCTTCTAAATTTAGGAGTGTTGACAAATTCATCATCCTCCATAAACTTGTCACAGGCCATCACCCTAACATCTTCAATATCAAAAGTAGGGTTTCTCATTACTCTCACTGACCTATTCTCTAGGGATGAATAAGGTCTTAGTCTATCAGGTGAATGAGGGCCAGTTTCTTGTGCATGTTCCTCCTCCCCCTCTAGGTCAACTACCTCTATCTGGTCTGGGTTCTCCAAATCAATAATCTTGGCCCTTTTGGCAGGGGTGGGGCCAACTGATTCCCTCTTTACATCATACTCTCCACTTGAGCTGCCAAGCTCATAAGCATATCTCTGTTCTCCTGTAGGGGCAGAGGCAATCAATTGTTCTACATTATCTAACATTTTCTCAATTATCTCGATTGGGTCTTGCACTTCTGCAAATGCACTTGGATATGTAGGATTCATGTTTCTCTTCATATTCTCACTGGCCATGATAGTATCCCACTTGATCCTCAAGTGGTGGACTTCATTCATAGTAAAACAATTCCTAGCAATGTCCTCATCGTAATCCACCTGATGAAAGTACTGGACCTTTCCCTTGTAGTTGTAGACTCTGTGTCTAGTTTGGTTGATGAATCCCTCAGGGTCAAAAGACCTTGGTTGTTCCAAATACATTCCAAATCATTGCATAACTGAATAAATTTGGTCCAACCCACTCTTATCAGGGATCACAAAATCACAAAATCTGATGGAGGAAGGGAAGAATGAACCTTTCTTGCAGTTCCTAAAGTGCTTTTTGTCAAAATCATTTAACTGCCTTATAACTTCTAAAAATGCCACCCTCTTTGGCACATATTTGGGTAGTATGTGAGGTGCATTCGGGCATCCATAGACCCTTATGCAAGTAGTATGCTCATGATAGAACCAATCACCCCAATTGTGGTCAATTCCAAGGTAGGGAGTCCTGTCCAGAGGTCGTAAGCAATCCATTACATCAGGATGCAACCTTTCACCCTCTGGCTCCAAAAATCCAAGGATTCTCCTCACAAAATATTCTTCAAAGATGACATAATCTGCTCTGACACAGTGCATATCCAGCATACATGTCCATACTTGCACTAGCAGCTTGTTCCCTTAAGCATCTGAATCCTTGACATGCAAATTGGGGTGCCACATCCTTGATAAAGCAAATAAGTACATATGGCACAACAAGGAGTAGTGTATGAATTCAACTTGGACATTCAGTTTAGATAAATTATTTTTGATCTTTGTCATCTGATCATGCATATGGTCAGCTATGAAAGTGGCATAATCATATGGTTCCTTGACATCTGGTCTTTGAATGTCAACAACCATCATCATCAAAGAAATAGACATTCTTTCTAAAGCATCTTTGCCTAATACTTAACACAGACTGTGATAGGTTTTGACAAAATATTCATTAAACATACTGCAATGTAAAGGCTCCACCTCATCATCTGAAATCTTTACCAATTTCCCACCAACACCCCTTGGCCTGTGCTTTGGTAAGTAATATTCCCTGTACTGTCATTTCACAATGTCAGTCTGGTATTTTTTCTTGAAAGCCCTGAGGTCAATTTGTTTGCTGGCTACAGGGTCCAAGTTGAATACAGTGGCAATGTATCCTTTGGTAAACTTGATCAATGTTGAACCATTTCCATCTATTACTATCCTAGTGGCTGGATTATACCTTGATGTTGTTGACCTAATTAAGTCAAGGTTGGGGAAAACATTGGAACAAATGAGCTTGGCTAAATCATATTTCCAGGCATGACAGATAGGGGCCTTATAGTTCATCCTCTTATGCCAATGCTCAAAGAGGATCCAACCTGGGACAGGTAATTTGGCGTCCCGACAATTATAGCAGTAGTCAAGAAATCTATCCTCGTCTCCGCCTGGGCCATGCAATTTCAAAATTGTTCTAGCGGAACTAAGGAGTTGGATCATAAGATCCTCATCCAAGCTTCGTTTTGAAGTGGAAGGTTGGACTAACTGACTCATTTTTCTTTTTTGATGGTAGCTTTAGGGTTTTTATGGTTGACAACGGCCCTAAAAGCTTCAGAATTAACCTACAGTTGGAAAAACCAGGCACAGAGGAGGAACAGTTACTTACTACTTTTTCGTGCTTACAGAAGCTTGAGATTACTTTTTTCCTGCTCATTCTGATGATTTCTTCTGAATGCAGTCGCGCTCTCGAGAACACCTTAATCCTTGAATTCCTGCACAATTATTTGTATTAATGAACTTTGTGCGGCAAGAATACTTGCACACTTCTCTGTATTAATACACTTCGTGCTGCAAGCACTTCGAAATCTTACTCTTTTGAAACTTTGAATTTGGGCCATTGATCTTTTCCTTACATTCTGAAATCCACGGTCCTGATTGGCTGACTAGATTTGACAATCTTCATCGCCATTCTGAAAATGTACGAGTCAGATACGTGGCAGCACCTCGCAGCATAACAACCTGTGATGGCCCACCTCTTACTTACCCCGCGCCAGCGTGCGTCACTTCTCAAAAAAGAGAAATGCCACGTGTCGCAATGTCACGACCGCGCAACGCAGATTCCAACCAAAGAGATTGTCCTTACGACGATGTGCAATCCTTGGATCAAGTCTTTTGCTAGCTTAGATTTTTTGACATGTGTTGTTCTGTCGCAGCCGTGTAGCGAATATTCTCTCCTGATAGATTCCTCATGTGCCCTTGCGCAACCATTAGATTTCACCCTTCCTGCAACCATTGGATCAAATCTTTTAGTGGGATAGGATGCCAGTTTTGATTTTTTGACATGTGTCGTTCTGTCGTAGTCGTGCAACGAATATTCTCTCCTAACAGATTCCTCATGCGCTCTTGCGCCCATTAGATTTTGCCCTTCCTTTAACCGTTGGATCAAGTCTTTAGTGGGATAGGATAGCTTTGATTTTTTGACATGTGTCCTTCTGTTGTAGCTGCACAGCTAATATTCTCTCTTGACAGATTCCTCATGCACCCTTGCGCCCATTAGATTTTGCCCTTCCTGCAACCGTTGGATCAAGTCTTTAGTGGGATAGGATAGCTTTGAATTTTTGACATGTGTCATTCTGTCGCAACCATGCAGCGAATATTCTCTCCTGACAGATTCCTCATGCGCCCTTGTGCGACCATTAGAGTTCGCCATTCCTGCAACCGACGATAGTAGGTAACCTCTAGACTGTTAGAATAAGGGGCCAGTCAACTTACAAAAATTAGGACATGAAGTCATGACTTCATTGACTGACAACCTGCTCGCATATTAACTTCTTAAACAATTAAACAGTGGACCCTGCTAGCTTGCTAGGTTAACCCGTTCCCCACCAAGCTGTGACCGACAAGATTAGGTATAAGGGGCCGGTAAACAATACGGTTTTGATGGCTCAGGTTTCAACTTAGACAACCGGCAACCAAAGGTAGCAAGTCAACATAAGATTACGCAGAGGGTTTGTTGTATGAAATCTCAACCATTGATATTTGGAAATCTAACGGTTCAAGTGTCAAAACCTAAATATTTCAAGCATCATGCATGTAGATGAACTACACTATCAATAGAAAGTGTAATTTTACTTGTGCATATAAAATTTTGTGATTAATTCTATCTAAAAACAACCAAATTGAAATCAAATTAAATCCAAAAAGATTGAGAGTTCACATATATTATAGTTCTCTTAGTTGTGCCTATCTCAAGAGTCAAAAAGCAAACAAATGCCAAGCAACATTAGAAACCTCTAACCATAACAAAGAGTTAAAGACCATCACCAAATCCATGTCAACATATATAAATTAAAGCAAACATATAAGAAGCAACATTAGAAACCTCTAAGTTCTAACCATAACATAGACCAAATTATATTAATACAAAAAGTAGAAATTATATTAATACAAAAAAGATTTACACTTGGGTAATTATATTAATACAAAAGGATTTACACTTGGATAATTATATTATTACAAAAAGATTTACAATCAGGAAATTATATCAATACAAAAACCACTCCACTGGCCAGCCTAGGCTCCAAAAAACACACAGCACCGGAGAGGCTACCATAGTACCATTTAAATCCCTAGCCCGTTGACTGAGCGACTCCTTGAAAACTTGCCACCCTACCACCCCAGCACGGAAATCACCAAAAAAGTGGCCCTAAGAGCCCAACCACTCCTATGGCCACTGCGAATAGAATCCCCTCGTATTCACAATGGCTGCGAAGTATTGAAGCGATATCGGAGTATCGTATGTGTCCATTCTAATTGCCCATCGAAGAAAGTGTCTCCCACGAGCCGTCCAAATCCTGTGCCTTCAGAGTTGTTGTTCATTCATGTTTAGGAGTAACAGCTGCCTAGCTACGCCCTCCTGTCCTGCCCGTAGCTTCTCCAGGTCTCTCGGCCACAGGATACCGACCCCCAATTTTGCATCAATCACCACATCTAAGTCATCCAAAAGAATATCTGGAGTGAATACCCCCCATAGAATGATTAGTGCATCCACCTTTGCCTCTCCTAGGTCTAACAAAGAAGCCAGAAAGCATGAGGAAATATATGAATTTACCCCATATCTATCCTCGGAGACCAAGAAGTCTTTACCGAGGACCATCTTCACTGCCTCAAGGAATAATAGGTTTTGCTGGTTACAAATGTTCATCAGTTTGCCATCTCTGTTACGGCCCAGAAAGGCAACCTGGCACTTATTGCAGCGGAGCCTTATGGGAGTCTCGATGCTATATTTTGAGCAAGCCAATCGAGTGCCGTTTTGCTAGAGACCTCCAGGATTTAAAGGAAGATCATTAATGAACACACGCTTCAACTGACATGCATTTATTCATTTATTCATTGTCCAAATTTTTTGTAGCATTAATCTTCGGCTCGTGTAAGGATCGCCCATTACCAAAAGCTATTTAATAACTTGTCACATCTATTTAATAAATTAAAAATCAATGCTTGGGAAAAGTATTTTGTAGGCTACCAAATGAAATCAATATCAATGATTCAATATATAAATTTATAATAATATCATATTTTATATAATATAATATATAATTTTATATTGAAAATTTCATTCTTTGAAACATCTATGATCTGTATACATTGCAATTTCAAATCGTAATTACTTCTATATTATTTAGGATAATTTAACATCACCCTTCACAAAGATTGGGGAATTACATCGTACATGAACCTCAGTTCTAAACAACCTCAATTCTAAACAAAACTCCTATCCTTCAACCTTCAAACCTTGCTTTGATCCTCCAAAATCTTTTTGGTTCCTCTATTCGACGATGCGTAATGAATATTTCACTGTACTCCATAATTATCCTATTAATAGGCAATGGATCCGTTACAAATTTAATTGTGTGCTCATTCACAATGTCAGTGAATGATTCACTATAGAACCTTGCATTATATGTACAAGAAACCACTAGGCATGGGTAACAATAAGGCCAGTAAAGGAGAATTAAATTGATTTTCTTGAGGTCACTGGCAATTGAGTTACAATACCAATTCCATGCGTCAATTCGAATTTGTAGTTTCTCATACATGCATGCATGTGTGGGAGATTCAACCCACCACCCAGAATAGAATGCATCATTTACAAATGTTAAAAGTGTCGATTCTTGACACGATCTATTCCACTTGACGAATGCTCGTATTTCTTCATTATGAGACATGCAAAGCAATAACAACCTACATAGCCACACACAAACAAAATTTTCCATCATCTTAGATTCTTATTACTATTCTACATCTGTGAACTGAGAACTCTATCACACAGTTAAAATCAAAATCATGAATGATCACAAAATAAATACTTGGTAACCTACTTTCTTCGCACAGCCGCTATAATGAAAGCCATTACTTTGAACTTTTATAGTCTATTGATTCTTGACCTATCTGAAACTTAGTAATGCAATATAAGTTTGAAACACTAAAGACTATCATATATACAATGTATATATACATTACATGTACATCCGTGACAAATGGGTAATAAATAACAAGCAACTCCATTTAATTCATATTGGCTAATCTGTACGGTTTGTCACGACTCATTACTCACTTGCTATTAATGAACTTAATTGAGCATTAGCTAACCTATGTGGTTTAGTGCGTTCAATCAAATCAATTGTATCACCACTGACCATTTGATGCACCCTAGAACGAAAGATGAACGGTTGTAGTTCAATTCTGGAAGGTAGATTTCCAACGCCACACATTGCTAACAAAATCCTCTGGAATCAACTAGCAGTCATTAGATATTATTAGATCAACGGTTGACATATATATAAAATATATAATATATTTTATTGATTATTGTGCAAAGGTGGCAGTGTAGCAGAGCGCAAGTCCTCGGTTGTAGAACTACAAATTTGGGAAATTGGGTGTGTCAGTACTTATGCCATCGATTTGCGATGATCTGACAACCAAAATCTATTAGAGTTTTTTCCATTTAATGACATCCATGCTCAAAGTGACCTTTGTCATTTCATAATAAATAAGGAATGTCGTGAAAAGCACAATTGCACGTATTTGGGAAGGCAATTTATGTAGCTCAATTAAATAATTATCAATTAATTTTCGTTAATCAGAATCGTTGTTACTTGACACTTGTCTCTACTCTGGAGAGTTTATGTAGAAAGATGGGTGTGTCAGAACTGCAGCCCGAAATGGAACTTCAACTAAAGTTTGATGCCATTCACACTGTATGATTTTTTATTGGCATAACAGTTTATTTCACCAATTAATTTTTTATTGGTTTGAAACTATATTTAAGTTTGCCAATAATTTTTTTATTGCTTTGAAAATTGGTTTAATTCACCAATGTAAATATATTTTCTAGTTTGAAATTAGATTTTAATCGCCAGCAAAAATATTTTCTTATTTTGAAAATAGGTTTAATTCGCCAATGCAAATGTATTTTCTGGTTTGAAATTAGATTTTAATCGCCGGCAAAAATATTTTCTTATTTTGAAAACAGGTTTCATTCGCCAACGAAAATATTTAATTGGTTTGAAAATAGGTTTTAATCGCCAATGAAAATATTTTATTGGTTTTTAAAAAATTACAATTCGCTAGGATTTTCCATGGACCTCTAGCGATTACAAATGATTTGCCAAATAAGATTTTTTTTTCTTGGAAAAATGAAAAAATTCACCAATAAAATTAATATTTTTCTCAGGAAGTATACATGATTCGCCAGGTTTATACACCTTCTCCAAGGGGGGGTTCTTAAAGTTATCCCTACTAACAACTACCACTTGAATAAGAAAAGAAGCAACATAAACACAGACCTTACCCTTCATAATAAATAGTCACATAAATCATTATGTATAATCAGGGCCCTGTTAAAGGTTTCCAGCAAACCTCTAGCAAGTCCCCTCCTAACCACTTTAAGAATGCAATTAGTATCCTTTGAACTTTCTAACATAGGTAAAGGAAAAGTCCCAACCCTATCCCACAATCCCACATCATAGTCATAATCATTTAAAGTTGAATCAAGTTTATTCTTAGGGATAAGAAATTTTGGAATCATGGCCTTAGCGACCATCTTCACTAGACATAAACCATTGACAAGGTATATTAAATTTGATAAAAATGTAAACACAATGTCATTGAATAGATTTTTTGAAGAAATTTGAAGAGCATATCATGACCAATAATGTCGTGACCAACATAATCAACTAGAGGGCAGTCAATCAGAAACACCTTCTCTAGTTTTTCAACCTTTATCTAGCAAAATCAAGTGTTTCCCACTTGTAGGGAAAGGTATAAACATGATGATTGATCAATTGACTCATCTTGATCACCAGAAGGAAATAACAACCAAACTCAAAGTACAAGGAATATGTCAATACAAGCACCCAAATTGTAGATATTTTAAATATTTATAGTATTATCTTATTAATTTATTCCCACAAATCTCATCATTATCATATTGGTAAATCATGATATATTTATGGTGTCATGGTGTAGAGCTTCCAGCTGACAAATCATGCACATAAAACATTTATTGCATTTACAACAAAATGAAATTTTGAGCTTGATTGTTGAATAGACATTTGAGGCGAGACCATTTATGATGATAGTGGACATTGAACTTTAAAGTGTGCAAGGACATAATGATAATAATGCCACACATTTGATGGCATTGGTGGTAGTAGATTAATCTTTTGTTAATGTTGTTATGGTTATCTCCTAATCTTGGATAATATTCAGTAATATGTGAAATATTTCAAATTTCAATGGCTAATAACAACGCTACAAGTACAAGATAACCATCAGTAAAGATTAAAATAGAAACTCCTTTGGTACCATCACCATCTTTGGTAATCAAATCGGTCATATCAAATCTCAAAAGTTTAAAAGATATTACAAATTCTAGAAACCTTTGAAATCAACCAATGCCCATTCAATATTTTATTAGAATTTAGAGGTATCGATGAATTTAATTTAATGAAGTTGCATGCCATCATTCAATTTTCTTGTAGTAAAAGTACAAAGATTTATTTATATTACTATTTATTATTCAGTTGTAGTACATATACTTGCCAGTTGTCTCAGAAATATAGAAAAATAAGGGACTTAGGTTTAGTATTACATTATTGAGCATCACATAGTAGAAGACTCAAAAGAAAGTCTGGAAGTTAAAAGTGATGGAATTCATCATGGAAACTATGCGTAGATGGTATGTTACGAAGTAAAATTTAATTTTCTTCAAAAAAATTATATAAAAATCGAGTTCAACTACCTTTTTTGTATCAAAAAATTATATAAAAATTAAGTTTAAAATATATAACAATATGATAGACAATTTTATTTGTGTATGACTATGCAGGTTGATATTTTTTTTACTTCTGAAAATGAAAAAATGCAAGCCTTTGTCAAATCAAATTATTATGTCAAGAAATTATAGTTTTGAGTTTTGCAAATGATGCATACTACTATGGATGGTGGATCAAATTTTATAAAGATAATTCTACGTATGAGAAACTTAAAATTGGAATTGACATATGAAATTTCTATTGTAATGTGATTGATAGTGACATGCAAAAAATTAATTTAATTCTACTTTATTGGCCTCATTGTTACCCACGCCTAGTGGTTTCTTGTACATATAATGCAAAGTTCTATGAAAACTCATGTATTGAGATTGTGGATGACCGTATAGTTGGATTTGTCATGAACATATTATTTGTTAATAGAATGATTATAATGAAATATTCGTTCAACATCATGGAATAGAGGAACCAAAAAAAATTTAGAGGATAAAGTCATGGATAAAGACTTCTATGACTTGAACTTCAAAGAAAAGTTCAGTATGTTTAAAATTTTGATATATGTTAATGTGATAGTTGTTAAAGTGAACACGTGCATTCAATGTATTTTAATCTCTCTCTCCCTCTCTACCTGTTTGTCTCTATCTATATCTCTCTATTTATGTAGTATAAAATAAAATAATAAATATAACATATAAAATAAATATAGAATTAAATAACAAATATATTAGTATTAAAAATATTATATATTAATTATATTATATATTTAATAATGTATACTATGTAAAATATAATAAATAAAAGTATAATACTTGATATCTAATTACTTGACATATAATCACAAGGAGTAATCTATAAAATCTTTAACTATAGAATCTAAGAATATACTAGTAATTGCACCTTGGTGTGCAATGGTTACACTGATATGTATGTGTGTGTGTGTCTATATATGTGTGTGTGTGTGTGTGTGTCTGTGTGTGTGTATTCTCATTCTCTATTTTCACTCTCTCTTTGTCGCACCTCTCTCTCCCTCCTCTCTCTCCACTTCCCTTTCTCTCTCTCTCTCTCTATCTATTTCTCCCTCTCCATCTTTATCTCTTTATCTCTCTTCATTTCACTGTATTTTGTCAACTCTCTCTCTCTCTCTCAAGATTGGAAGGTCGGTTAAGTTACTAGATTTTTTATAGGTTAATTTAGATAGTATTATAGTATATTATATTTAATAATTTATATTATTACTTGTATAAAATATAATAATAAGTATAACTATTGTTGTTAAAAAAAATTAAAATGGTGAGGAAGGTGCACAAAAAACCTCCACAGAAGCAGGTACTAATTATCCGCAAAAATGAAGAGGAGAATGTGTGGAGGGAAGTTGCAGAGGTGGATATCAATTTGGAAAGAAAATCTCTGGAAGATTTAGAGATGTTGGAAGATGCCGTAGTGATTGGCCGAATCATGGGCCCTAAATTTTCTAGGGATGAAATCCTCAAGTATCTCCAAGAAAC
The DNA here is from genome assembly GCA_027924645.1 of Cunninghamia lanceolata. Taxonomy (NCBI): domain Eukaryota; kingdom Viridiplantae; phylum Streptophyta; class Pinopsida; order Cupressales; family Cupressaceae; genus Cunninghamia; species Cunninghamia lanceolata. The sequence goes on along the minus strand of BSBN01001807.1, from coordinate 15,695,570 downwards.
TCGGCCATGGCCTCATGTCACCAAATTTAAATTGAAAGGTTTCTTTGTTGTTGTTTTCCCAAATTTCAAAGATAGAGATAAGGTTTTATCTTGTAGAATTTGGATGAAGGATGACCATCTGGTCTTTGTGTAGAAGTGGTAACCCATTTTCAACTCAATGTCATTATCTCCTTGCAAAACACTGGTATGGATTCATTTATACAATTTACCCATTGAATTTTAGTCTGAAGAAAGCCTCACAAAGATTGGCAATGTCTTGGGTATGACTATTGCACTGGATCTTGACATCCTGGAAGACAACTCATACCTTTTCGCAAGAATCAAAATGGCAGTAATGAAAGAAATCTTGAAGAAGTTGAAAATTTACTCTAGGAATGGGGATTGGTTGCAAGACATTGAAATTGAAGATTGGAAACCCTATTGTACAAAATGCAAAATGTGCAATCATTCCAAAGAGAATTGTAGACGGTTTCAACCTAAGAAGACAAAGGAATGGCAGATCAAAACCTCCAATGTTGAAGTAAATGATCCCAAGGATCCCAAAAGAAAAATTCCTATGGCACCCTCCCCTACCGCTCAAGCTTCACAAATTATGATTCCCAACATATCGGTTGATTCACAAAATCCCATGTCCAACTTGCCTCAAGACCAAAATCACCTATTAGCTAACTCAGCTAAAGCTCTCTTCCCAAGGACTGCACAAGTTTCATAGGGGAATTATGAGGGTCAAACCTCTAATATGCTAATTATTTGCACATTACTCTACCCTAAGTCAACATTTGTTCTAGAGCCAGATGAATCAGATTGGGTGAGTGAGGATTCCTTTGCATATGATGAATTGGGAATGCTTGATCCATGAACAATTGGTCAAGTGGCCTTAATGATTCTTAAGTGCAATCTGAAAATTGATAAAAAGAGAGGAAGGAAATCAAATAGACAGAAAAGAGAAGAGGATGTATCTTTGGGGGGCAAACATCTATAAACAAATTTTTGCTAACTACTAGGGAGGAAGCCCCTCCCTTAGGGAGCAATGAAGATCACCAGTTGGAATGTTAGGGGCCTAAACACCCCTAACAAGCGGCACTTAGTTAAGAACCATTTGAATAATTTTAGAGTAGAAATTATCATGTTACAAGAAACTAAACTATCTATGGAAGAAGCCAGCATTTTAAGCAATCTTGCTTTGGTTAGGAAGGATCCTTTGTTCATGCCAATGGCGCATCTGGAGGGATTGGCTTTCTCTAGAAACCGTAACACATCAAGATTGAAGGCATCAGTGAATTCCCTAATTGGATGGCTGCAAAGGTTGTGGGGATCCTCACCAATTTTGTTGTCATCCTAGTCAACATCTATGGGCCTACAAATCCTAACGAAAAGATAAGGTATGGGAAGAAAATTCCTCCTTATTTTATGCTTATAAAGATGACTTTGTGATTCTTGGTGGTGATTTCAACTCTATCCTCTCTTCACTAGAGAAACGTGGGGGTCTAACCCACCTTAATCAAAGCCAGAGGGTTTTCCAACTCTTTGTGGAAGACAACAATCTCATAGATGTTCCCCTAAAAAATGGTGAATACACATGGACAAACCGCGGGAGGGGCTTCATAAATATTACGGAAAGACTTGACAAGTTTTTAATATCTCCAAATTGGCTACAACTTCATATCACTATGGAATCCACCATTTATCCCTACTTTGGTTCATATCACTATCTGATATCCCTCAGTTTATTAGAAGATTTTTCCCCTCCCCATTGTCTATTCAAATTTTAAAAAATGTGGCTAAGATGTGACTCTCTCAAAGCCCTAATGAATACATGGTGGAAAGATGCACGGGTTCAAAAAGGATCAAATATATTCATGCTTCCCAAGAAGATTATTGTGATCAAGGACAAACTAAAAGAATGGAACCTCTCCACCTTTAAAAATATATTCACAGAAAAAAGAGAAGGTGGAGGAGGAAATTAAGGCCCTCAACCAAGAAATACTGCAAATTGGTATGTGTGGTGAAGACTATGACAAAGAAAGGGAATTTATGAAGATTTATGATGAGATGCTAGCAAGAGAGGAAATATTTTGGAAGTTTAAATCTCATGAAACCTAGCTTAAAGAAGGGGATCTAAACACAAAATTCTTCCACAACTTGGTCAAAAAGGGCTCAAAGAAGAATTTCCTCCATTTGTAAAGATGATGGCTCAACTATACATGATCTGAATGAGATCCAAGGGGAGGCAGTCTCTTTCTTCAAGAATATTTTAGCCTCCACAGATCCCTCCAATTTACAAGATCAAGAAACGTTTTTGAGCGTCATTCTCAACTTGGTCTCCAATGAGGACAATAATATGTTGTTAGGGCCTTTTTCGAAGGAGGGGATTAAGGCTGCCACTTTCTAGATGCACTTGGACAAGGCACCTGGGCTTGGTGGGTTTCCAATGTGCTTCTTTCAGGAGTTTTAGGACATTTTTTAGGAAGGCATATGGGCTACTACGAAAGATTTGTGAAAACTAAAAAAAATGATTAAGGATATCAACAATACCTTTATTGCTCTCATTCCCAAGAAAGAGGACCCTACATCCTTCAGCAATTTCAGACCTACTGTCCTATAAAACACTATCTACAAAATACTTTCAAAAGCCATTGAAAATTGGCTCAAATTGCTTCTCCCCAAGATCATCTCAATTGAGAAGAGTGTTTTTACTCCTGGTAGAAACATTGTCGATAGTATTATCATTGCCCATGAAGCAATACACTCGATCACTTCCTCCAATCATAGCTATATGGTTTTAAAATTGTATGTTAGAAAGGCACATGATAGGGTCAAATGGAGATTCCTCATGTGTATCATGAAGCATTTTGGTTTCCACAGGGATTGGCTGCAATAGATTTTTGAATGCATTTCAAGTATCTACTACTCTATTCTAGTAAATGGTAGTCTAATTGGGTTCTTTGAACCTACCAGGGGGCTCTGCCAAGGAGATCCACTTTCCCCCTTCCTTTTCATTCTCATGGTTGAGGCCCTTAGGAGAGGTATCAATGTGTTGGAAGCTTAGGGTGCGTGGACTAGGATTTAAATTGTGGACAACTTCCTTGCCTTCACTCACCAACAATTCACCAATGACACTATTTTATATGGGTTTCTAATCTCAGTGAAGCTAATTCCATCAAGCTCCTATTGGATAAGTATGTGGTTGCTTCTGGACAAATCATCAACAAAGGTAAGTCCAATATTTTTTTCTTCAATACAAGGAAAGGGTTGCAAAGAAGAATATTGTCCCTCCTAAACTTCAATAAAGTTGAGTTACCCAGTAAATATTTGGGAGGTCCTAAGTTGTTCAAAGATGCAATAAGGACAAACTTGTGGGAGGAAACAATTAACAAATGGAGAATTAAGGTAGCTTCGTGGAGAGGTTAATGTCTTACCTTGTCAGATAAGATTCATATGATAATGGCGGTCGTTTCTGTGGTCCCTATCTATTAGATGGCTATCAAATCACAAGGAAAGCTAGCTTCTTGATGGAGAGTATTTTCAAAAAATTATTGTGGGAAGGGGCAAATGAGGATAGGCTGGCAGACATCTTATCAAGATAAAGAAAGTGAGGAAATCAGTTTTAGAGAAACAAAAAAACAAAACAAAGATCTTGGAACCAAACTTATTTGGAGGATGTTCAAAGATCTGGAGACTCAATGGTGTCGACTGTTAAGAAGTAAATATCTAGGTGATGGTGTGCCATCCAAAATTCTCACTAACCTAAATCTGCCTTAAGGTTCCCACATTTGGAACTTTATGCAGAACTATAGGGGCCTTATAACTGAACATCTAATTGGTTAAAGTTCTGTACTGTGTCACACTTTTATAAAGGAAACAACCAACACAAATATAATTTTTCAACTTAAACGACAAAAAAATCATATTAAAATTTAGAGTTTTAAAATGATATAAACTAATGAAATGTAACAATTTTAGAGTAGTTTATGTTTATAATTTTTAAATTTTTTTATAATTAGTCAAATATATTTTTTTGAATTTAATTGATGAATTGTAATTGTTGATTTAAAAAAAAAGTGATGTCAATGGGACATCATGAAAAATATATCAAAATTAATTTTTTTATTTATTTTTTTCATAGATAGACAACTCAAATATCTAGTGCATGGAAAAAAATAAATTAATTTTCAATAATTTTTTTTATAATTATTTAAAGTCAAATTTAATCACAACATTATAATTTTCATGGGATGTCAACTTTTGTACATTTATTTTTTTTTTTTGAAAAAAATACCCTCTTGGAGAAGACTCTTTCCTCTAGTGCGTCATATATTTTTCAAAAGTTTTAAAATATGTTTTACCAATTTATTTGTAATTTCTAATTTGGTTCATGTTTGATTATAATAACCTACTAATAATAAATTTTAAAAAATATAATAAAAAAATCAAAATTTGATAAATAAAATATATCTAGAAGCTGCACTTCGACCACTACAATGGGTATTCAATCATTTTTGTAAAAATATGTTTTTACAGGAGAAATTTGGAGTTGAACATGATTTTTTATTCAATTAGTTGAAAATGGGAGCTTGGCTGCCACATGGGATGCCACATAGACAGTTTCGGGCAAGACGGTATCGCCCGAAAACCTTCCGAGTGAAACTCTCTCACCTGAAACCTTCTATTCAAATAAATACTATTTTCAAAGTCAAAATCATATTTTATAGATTTAAAAATTTCAGCCAAAAAGGTTTTTGGTGAAACTCTTTATGCCACGCAATGCTACGTGGTTCCGAGTGAAACCATTCTGGGCGGAATTGTTTAGAGTGAAACTGTTTCTATAGAAACTATTTAGTTCATTGAAAGTGTGACACATGTTTGAACTTTTACCCAACTTGGGTGGTCAATAATGGGGAAAGTGTTAAGTTTTGGACATATTCATGGAACGGTTATCCATCTTTAGTGGAGATCCCTAACATAAACCTAATTTGGAGTGTTCTCTCAGAATCTAGAGGAGATCATGTCATAGACTATCTATCTCCACAAAGCAGTGAGTGGAATTGGAATAAAATAAATGCCTTAGTGATGACCCCTTAGAATTGCAACACTCTAATTGATGAACTAAATAGGAGGAAGGTCTTTATAAATAATAAGAGGAATGAGATCATCTGGACTGGCTCAAAGTCTGGGCAGTACTCAATCAAAATGGGCTACAAATTGCAAAATGCCATGAAAGAATGGATTGATTAGCCTGGTGAATTATGCTGGAGCAAATGGATTCTACCAAAGGTGAGGGCTTTTACCTAGATGATGTTACACAAACGGGTGCTTACAGGTGAGAGACTCAAATCCATTGGTATCTATCGTCTGTCACGTTGTGTACTTTGCAAAACAGAGGAAGAAATGGTGTACTGTAATGTCCCCTTTCTGGCACATAGACCTTTTTTGTGCATTATGCTTGTTCCTAGTCTTCTAGAGGCTATTCATCATGTTTGGGAGAACTCCAAAATTCTAGGAATGGTCGTGGCTCAGTCTTGCAGAGCAGTTGTTCGTGGTTTTGAATTAGGCTAGTCATTTAGAGCTCATAGATGCTTTTGGAATTTAGTTCCTACCTCTTGGGTGCTCTCCAACTTTCTTGGAGAAACATGCTATTTTTAGACAGTCACCCAACGACCTCCAATTTTCTTCCCAAGTCTTCTATTACACTTTGGTATGGTCAGAGTTGATTCGATCAATGCATTTTATGCTTTTCATAGCTTGGGACTATTTCCTGGCAATTAATTAATATTTCACTAAAGTTGCCTAAGGTTTCAAGGATTAAGTATTAGCAACTTAGTGTAATATTAATTTTAAAGTTGTGTTCCCTTCTTGGAGTGGATTCTTTTCTATGGCATTGAGCTTAGTTGATGTTCAGGATTGCAGTGCATCTTTCAGAAGTGTTTTTGGCTTTCCAGATTGCTCTCCAAACTTCTTGGAGAAGCTATCTATTTTTAGAAAGTCACCCAGTTGGCGTCATTCTTTATCCCAAACCTCCTGGATGGTGTTGGTATGGTTTATTTTGTAGTTTACTCTAGTTTGGGATTTTTCGTAAGTCAGGGTGATTAATTGAGCTATTTTATTATTATTTTCACTTAAGTCACCTTAGGTTGGAACTAAATTAAAGTGACTAAGTGTTATAACTCATTGGAAAGGGAAAATATTTTATTATTTGATTGTGCACATCATAGTGAGCGCCTTTAGATGGGAAAAAGGAAATAATTAAGTTGGAGGGAAAAAAGTAATCATTTCTAAGAAAGAATTATATTCTTGTGTAACTTCCAAAGTGTTTATATAAGAGAAGTGATGGCTCATTGTTTGGGGATGTTATTGATTTGACATTGTTATGCTGCTGTATTGAACCTGTGAGTTCATCCATTCCTTTTTGAGGATGAAAACCCTCTTGAAGAAGTTCAGTTTCGGTGGTGGAAGATCCACCCTAGCTAAAAGAAGTGATTTCACAGAGAGATCACTCTTGCTTTCAATGAAGTTAATTAGTTTTGATGTTTTCTGATGTTGATAATGTTATTTTGCATTTTTTGGTGATATGTAAAAGGATTTTGATCATTTTGAAGAAGATTTGTGAAGTTTTTTTAATTGCTGGAGCTTCCTTCCATGGCGGCCGTACATTTTCAGCGATCCCATTTAATGATGCAAGGAAGTGTGATGTGATAGGTTCTTTGCCGAGGTTGAAGTGATGGTTTTATCGAATGCATTGAAGGTTTCAAAGAAGACAATAGCAACCAACAACTAATATTGCCTCTGTACTCATATTGTCGTTGTACTAGTTTCATGGTTGGGCATGAGGAACATAGATGAAGTCGTTACCTGTTTGTGTGTCAAAATAATTATTTTGGCATGGCACCTCATCCCAAGGGAGTTCTGTACCTATTGGGGACTGTTCTAAGTGGTATTTTGATGGTTTGGGGGGAATTTTGAGCATATATAATAGTTTGTACAGCTCCTTCAGTGGTGTTTCAGATCTAAGTTTGGTAGCAGCAGTGTATGAGGTGGTTCTTGATCAATTTACATGATTTTATGGGAAGATTGTGTTGATCATTATTGTGTGTAGATTTCATGAAGTTCCTAGTATCATTTTTGATATGATTCATTGATGTTTTAACAAGATTGTGTGTCTCCTTTATTTGCAGCAATGACAGATTGAATAATTAGACTTTGTCATTTATATTGTTGATTACAATCACTATGATAGTTATTTCTAATTTCATTCTTAGATGATTGTAACCCCTGGATGGTATGACAATGTGGATTTGTTGGAGTAGGTGTGTTGTACACCTTGCATAACATTGATATTATTTTATTATGTAAAATAAATATTTATTTGTGGTGCATCATGTGATGTGTTTAGCCACACATTAGATATTTATTTGGACACCACTAGTAATTGTTGTATGTAACATTAGGTTAATTACTTTATTTGTAATTATTTGATTATTTGGGAAAACTTAGTACCAATAATCAAATGAGGGGTCAATGGTTTTGTAGACACATGGTTTTGGGGGAAATGGTATTACAATACCACATGTTGTATTTGTGTGAGCTTATTTCTATAAAAGCAAACACACGGGTAGTTGCAGAGTTTGGCTATTTAGCTTGTTGGCTGGGTTGTAACTTTTCTCACAGGTTGGTTGTGTGATGGTTTGAAGTATGGCATGGGATGTATGGTCACGGGCTTGTTCACATCGAGTGCAGGTAAAGAGAGCTTAATGTTTCAAATGTGATCTTTGCATATGTATTTGTTGATTATTGTTGAATAACACATGAGAGATGCATGCTTTTGGAGGCTGAGTTTTTCCCTCTATGAGGGTTTTCCCAGAGTATATGTTGTGTCACCATTGATGATATGATGTATTTTTCTTTTGCATGTGGATTTCTGGTTATGTTGCACATTTAATCTCTTATTGGGTTATGAGGAATTAGTCTATATGGCTGCATATTTCCAACAGGATTGTGTAATTCATGTTTATATTACTTACCCCACTGAGTAAGTGGTTCATTGTGTTGCTTCCTATTGAATAAGAGGAAGTGCCTATGTTTCTTTATTTCATCACTCCCACTGAATAAGTGGATTCCCGCTGAATAAGCGAAAGTTGTATTTGATTTGCACTTCTTTATTTTATTTAGCCAAAGCACTTGTATGCTCTCACCTCGGCCATTTGGGAACTTGATGATTAGAAGGTGTGGAGGATTTATATGGTTTCAATTCATTTACTAACACTGTTGTTAGTGTGGGAAAATCTAAAATTGTTTTGGGGTAGAACATTACATGGACCACCTATTTCTCTGCGTCCCCTTTCCGGCCTCTTGTTGGGATTGGTTGAAGGGAAAGTTAGACTGGAAAGGCCCTATCCCCAATGACATCACAAATTTGTTCAAAGATTGGCCTAAAAAATGCAACTTTGTGTGGGAAGGTCTATGGATATCTTTCCTACCTATGCTATTATGGCAGATCTGGAGAGAACACAATAATTTTTTTTAGGATTTTTAACGACAAATCTTCATATATTGGTGAAATCCAGAGAAAAATTGAAAGGGGTGTTGGGGAAATTGTAATGGAAAGATTGGTAAGTACCTCCCTGAAACCATTCACCTTTTGGGATGGGGTGGTGATGAAGCCTTGGCAAGATCTAAAATTTCCTTTGAACTACAATTCCAACGCAAAATCCACAAAGATCAATAGGGCTACCATTAAATGGTTCCTATTGTCCTATTTTGCTCCCTAGCCAAATAGCCCAAATCCATGAAATCTCTAAGTGTTTTCCCCTTTAGAAATGCAAAGAAAAATATCCCAAATCGACTAAGTCCAAAAAAACTTGAGTTTTGCTTGTGTTTTTAGCATTTTCAGAGTTTCAACATTCGGAGTTCTCCCCTTCTCCATGCCATCCTAATCAACTCTGAACTCCACCTTATCCCTTGCAAAAATCCTCTAAGTGTTCAAAGTTCATTGGATGTCAGAGGTCAAACCTTCCTTCTTCTTCTTTCCTTTTCTTTTGGAAGGAGAAAGACAGAAGGCCTGAAGTCCAAACTCCAACTCTTTCCCTTTTGAAAATATTCTAAGTGTAAGGCTTTCCATCATTCCGCAGAGATTATTTTATTAAGGCAAAGGGTGATGGCAGAACCGTGGAAAGAGGACACGTGGCACTCATGGTAGGAGAAAGGTAGAATGTTGACTTCCACCCAAACCTTATGGAAATAGTGCGAAGTGTTTCAGACTTCGGGGATTGAACCTTCCTTCTTCTTCTTTCTCATGGAACGTAGAAGACGGAAGGCCTGAGGCCTGAATTCTGCTAAAACTTTCAAAAATTGGCTAAGTCCTTAGAGTTTCAGTGCTCAAACTTTCCTTCTTCCTCATATACAAAATTTTCAACACGACTATTTATTTCTCAGCTACTTCAGAGAAGATATTTTATGCATTTATGACAAAGACAAACAAATGTACCTAGGCATTCCTTTACGGAAATATCTTCTGACAGGCCCATAGGAGGAATTTATTGCAACATGGGCGACAATTCTTTCTTTTTGACCACTCTTTCCCTCTTCCATGGTTGCTACAGTGATTTGTAAAAGATACATATGCATGTAAAAAAAATGTATTTATGTTGGTTGGTTGCGTTGGGTCACTTCCAGAGGCAGAAAGTTCTTTGCAATTTTGGACCTTGTGGTTTTCTCAAGAATTGGGCAGATTTGATGGACTATGCTCTTTTGTTGAGCCTCTCGTGTCTTTGCACCAATTCAATAATGAAGGAGAGTCTATCATTTTGTGTCTATTTCATGCATGTAATGAATTCTTCTTCTTTTGTAATGGTTATTTAGCCTTCATGATCAATACAAACTGAATTTTCCCTCTCTCATTATTCTTGCACTGTTTTATTTGATAGATGTAGGCTACGTATTGTGGATAAAATGATCCCTTTTATAATTTTCATCTCTTTGCCTTAACCTCTGTTTGAACCTCCATGGGTCTGTACAATTTCCCTTCAGCATTTGAGATCATTACTGTGTTATGTCAACTACATCCAAACACCCTAAATCTTGGTGTATCACCTTTCCCTTTCTATACTCGTCTCCCTTTCCCTGGTGATAATTAATGTAGGTTTAGTTGAATTCTCTGAGCCTTAAGCTCAAAAAGAGGAACTAGCCTTCTCTAGAGGTTTGATCTCATCTGCAAGGTCCCACACCTTGAGATTAGTCCCATTGTGTCATTGGAATGCTTAAACAGGATTCAAGCAGGGTGCAATTTCATGTGACAATAGTTTTTGGCACGCTTAGTGGGACCAGCTCGATGATTTTTATCATCCATTGAAGGATTTGGTGTGTTCTTTAGTGCATTTTGCCATTTAGGGTAGTCTTCACAAACACCATGGTGACCCTACTGAACAAATCTGTTGGTACAATAGCCCAAGTGCTTAAATGATCATCAAATATCAAAGTTCAATGATACTTTTGGTCTTTTGCAGCTTTCAGGAGCATCTCAAATCACCTAGCGACTCTCTTTTGGTATGTTTCCAGTCTCCAAAAGCAGGCTAGTTAGCCTTGTTTTCAAAGAATATTTTGATACATCTCTGCTTTTCAATGCTCTAGTATGTCAAGCTATTATGGAAGTCATGGTCTTTTCCCTCCATCAAGAATAGGCTTCCATACACCCATTATAACATTCACACCACTGTCATGGCTCTACCAAGAAACAGACCCTTTGTGGCCTTTATTGGTGGAGGCCCTCTCAACCTTGCACAGTACGATGTCCTCCCGGTTTCAACTCTGAAGGTTGTTCTCTTTTTCATTGGTGAAAACTCCACCACACCCGCTGAACACATCCAAGACATTGCCAGTGTATGCTCCATTCACAATGTTACCCAAGACAATGTCATGGTAAGGCTCCTTGCTTCTTCCTTAAAAGGAAAAGATCTCTAGTGGTACAGGGGGTTACCTACAAATTTAATTCATGAGTGGGACGATTTGGTAGCAAGGCTCTGTAAGCATTTCGAAGATAACAGTGATCATTTGTCCCTAATAGAGCAACTGACCAATATTAAAAGGGCTCCCTATGAATTCATGGTCGACTTTAATTTCAAATTTCAAAAGACATAGTATAGAATTCCACCATTGGTGAAGCCTTCCCCTAATGATGCCTTCTTGTATTATTTGAGATCCCTGAATAGTGATATCGATGTCATGATCCAGTCTCTAGGAGGGGATGTGTTACCTGATACCTATGAGGTAGCTATTAGGGCATCAAATTGTTTGATTCTAGCTAGAAAGATTGCTCCTAGGCCTCCAATACTATTATTTCTAGAAGCCCCAATCTTTCAGCCAATTATGGCACCAATTCCTACAGCTAATGTCCATTCCAAGCTCCTAATCAACCCTATCATCTTAGAAGGCAACTTTGTCAGGGGAGAAATAAAAGACAATCAACTGAGCTATGTTAGGCCCCTGAGCTCCATAAACTCTACTGCTACAAGTACATCAGGTGTGCTTGTTCCAAATCAGAACAACCCAACTCAAGGCTATGAGTGGCGCCATCCATGCAATCCATCAGCAGTCCCAAAACAATAGATTGGATCTAGTCAACGGGCTTTGGTGGGACAAAGGCAAATGTAGGTTGAATGTGTGTTTTTGAATTGGCAAGTGGATGATGCTACCCTATTTCATGAAAGGTTTTCTGCTGCCCCAAAAATCGTTAGAAGGAGGCAATGTAAAGTTGCAAAGGGGTGTGACTTCTATTCTTCTCCTCGTGTGGCCAAAGTGACAGTTCCAATGCATCTGGATGGGTACGTTTAGGCTAGGCATGGTCCTGTTTTGCACCCAAACATGCCGAAATAGTCTGAGCTACATTGTATCGACATATTAAATTATTGACAAATATTGAATCATATAAACACATAGAAATCATTTTAAAGCATAAACTAACTCCTCCAAGTCAAGGCACAGATTAAGGTATGTGAAAAAACTAAATATTGAATGGGCGCCTAAGCTAGATGAAGACTTTTTACCCACCTCATCCTTCAATCATTATAATTGTTCTCAAAAGACATCAAAACATGAAAAAACTCCAAGACTTGTAGTTTTAAGTTGATTTCCTCCAAGGCACCAATGTGAGGTTGTTTTGATGGCAAAGGGTGCCTCGATTCATGATGTTGAATCTCCTTCCTCCTAGGCGCCAAAATGGATAGTTTAGACAAGAAAAGGCGCTTTAGTATACTTAGCTCATTTCTTGGCAATTTGATGGCTTCAATCACTTGTTCAAACCTATAGGAGACCATTTTACACTTAGGCGCTAGATCTTAGGATTTAGAACATCTTCCTTCAAGGTGCCAAAATGAGGTTATTTAGACACAAAAGTGCGCCTCCATACAAGATGCTTATTCTCCTTCCACTTAGGTGCTCATTCATGATGATCCAAGTGACAATAGGCGCCTAGACTTCCTTTGGTAAGATTTAGTCATTTTGAAGGTTCTAACACTAGGCACTACAGTTGGAAGTGATTTGAAGTTCATTTTCCTCTAGGCGCCCAAAATGGATGGTGGAGACAAGAAAAGGTGCCTAGGCTTCTTTTGATGATTTTCAAAGTCTTCCTAAGTTATATTATGTTATATTGACCTTTAGGCACAAATGGATGATCTAGGATGACTCTAGGCGCATATCCAAGGTGATATCTTTCTAGGCGCAATCTTCACTAAGTTTAGACTTCACTTTACATCAAGGCACCAAAATGGATAGTTTAGAGAGAGGCAAAAATGCACCTAGAGGTATGATGCTCAATTTGATGTGTTTGATCAACTTTGATAATCAAGATGAATTACCTCCCTTAAGGCGCCCTCCTTTATACTTTGAAACATCATTTCAATATCAAGGTGCAATTTTGAGGTTGTTTGGATGATGAAAGGCACCTTGAGTTCTAGACAGAGTTTTGAGGTTGTGCAAGTAGAGAAATGCACCTAAGGTCTTAAAGCAAATTTGTGCCTAAAACTAAAAATTCCTGAGGTATGACTTATGGAAGCCTATAGTCCCAATGTTATGTTGCATACTAAAATTAGGTAAGACTCAATGTAATCTCATAACCTTGCCTTATATGCAAGAGGAATTACATTTAATAACCACAATGGTCATCAGGTGCTCATAAGCATATGATTTTGACTATCTTTATCAAAACAACAAACATACTCTTTACATCCCAATATGGTATAATAACAAAAAATTAAGAAATATTTTCAATTGACCAACTCATAAAGAATATGGATCAGCATACTCATTTGAATATTTTCAATTGAGCAACTCATAAGAATATTAATATTTTCTGTTCAACATGATGATTCATTTTTTTTAAATACAACTTTTATCTTTTAGTTCCAAAACGAGGTTTAGGTGATACATGAATAACAATAGCTAGCTTATTGGATCAACAAACATCCTATGTAATACAATTGGACTTTAAATACTTGAAGTAGCCATCTACAAATATCCATTCAAACGTGGATTTATAATGCAAGTATGGATGCCATCAATAAAAAAGATTTGTATTAACCAAATATCCATATAGGCATACATCAATATCTGTCGATATAAGTATAACATATATACAAAATAGCCATATAGGCATACAATGTCAACTATATGCAATACAAAATATATGTCCACAAATGCCATATAGGCATACAACAAAGGAACACAATAAAAAGTCATTCCCCTCTAGCCAGTGAAGAGAATAGATCACGGGCAGCCTTTAATCTTCTAGGGGCTGGAGACGCGTGTGTGGGTGGTCTACTACGAACCCGAGGGCTGCTCCTCCTATTTAGTTCTTCCTGCATCTTTAGTTGTTACAATAAAAAGTATAGACATTAATATATAGAAATTACATGTTATAAAAAATGAAACATTTAACAAAATAATCACTTACCGCTACCATATAATCTGTCTCCTCACTTGCCTCAGTAGCAGGAATAGATCATGGTGATGTCATGTCCTATAGAAACCATCCAGATAGAAATTAAACTTCAAATCAATAATCTTTTGATTTTTCAAAAATAAACAAATATAACAATGAATGTAAATTGAAATTTACTAATCTGCCTCATACCCCTGTCAATGCCATGGAGCTATGAATCGCAGAGGTCACACCATGCTCCATTGCCCTATGAACATCGGGAGGTGTCTCCGCAGCCTGCATCATCTGGAAATAAAAGAACATTATTCAATTATGAAAACTATAATAGTGATGCAAATCATGGCTCCTAACATACACGCACGTTCATCTAAACATAGAAGTACACACAATAAAGCACACAAGTCACATACAAAAATCTAGTAAGTACAATTCATTCATTAAACTATTTATTTTATTACCTCCGTGAAGCTTTGAAGTCCACCACCGCTAGTAAGTGTTGCCGTGAAATCTCCAATATTAACTTATTCAACATCTAAAATCAGATATTAGAATACCATTCATATAACGATGCTATTCACATGTAATATTTATAATTGTTTACTAGTTACATACCCCGACAGTAGATGATCTAGTGTAATATGTAGGTGGAGAACCACTGAAAACTGCATCAACGCTATGACCCTGAAATTTCATTAAAATCATCAAACTAAATTAGTTAATCTTGAATTTTAAAAATAAAATTTAATAAATTAAATTCAATAAACTTGCTAATATTTACCTGAGTATCAAGGCCGAAAGTCTCACTCAGGAGGGTATCTGTCATCACCGTCTGCTCAGCTGTAGATGTAGCCTGTACACCTACGTCTTGACTATCCATGGGGTCATAACCACACGCTGACTTGCAAGTCTGACAAGCATGGGGTGGGACCCTACTCCTCGCACTATCTCCCAACCCACTCTGTGCTACAGGACTAGCATGCTCTATGATGCTCTGGGTCAAGGCACTAATGGACTAAAGTGTATCGATCTCAACACTCTCCTTCACAATGGAAGGGATAGAAACATGCTCAGGGGCTGGTCTGCTGATTACTCGTCTCACTGCCCACTGTGGGTCAACACGTGCCCCTGGTCTATCTTTTGCTGACCCCCCACCTCTACCGTGGAAGTCCCGCATATCAAAATAGTTTGGCAATTTATTGAGGACAAACTCGCAGTAGAGTTTTCTCAAAAAGTATTATGGGACCTCATTATTATTACATGGAGGATGGTCAAAAACCATCCACCACATCTGCCCAAAATTGTCCCTTATCGCTTGGTTGTTGCACCAATAGATAGGGAACCTCCTGCATGTAATGGGTGGAGGTTGATTTGTTTGTGGGTTTGTGAAAATCGAACACAAGTCTAATTTTGTAATTTGTAATTTTTTCACATCTTTGTATGACAACTTGTTTACATAATAGTCTCTAAACTCTCTCCTCTTATCCGTCCAACTAGATATTTGCTTGCTAATTGAATCTACATTTGATAACATAAATTCAAGAGATTCAGCAAGCATGGACCTATGCAAGGTTGAAGTGGAAGGATCTTTCAACCTTGCAATTATATCTTCAATTTTTTTTTTATTGTTTTCAATTTTCCCCATTATATTTTCTTGTGTTCCAGGGGCATGTTGAGGAATGGATGGAGGAGGTTGTTGTTCTGCAGGTATTTCCTCCTCAGGATTTTGTGGATTTTGAGGAGGAGGAGGAGGAGGAGGTGCATTAACATTTCCTGACAATTAATAAAATTTACATCAAAAATCAACTCAAACCTACCTATTTAGAAACAAATTCAAACAAAAAAACAAATAAAACTCACTCCTTTGGCGTGCTCGACATCATGGCGGCATTTTGGCGATGAATCAGTAAGATTTTGGTGTTGAATTGACTTTTCCAAAACGTGAGCGCACTTCCTAGGGTTTGCAGGCCGCGGGTATAGAGGAGAATAAAGAAATGAAATGAGATGATAACCTTTTTTTATTTATTTATAATAAGTCATAATGCACTCACGTTATAACGCGAGCGCGTTATGGTTTGGTTTTGACGAGCCTTAGGCTCATCATTACCAAACCATAACGCGAGCACGTTATAACACGCTCGCGTTATGCATTAAATTTTTTTGAAAACAATTTGGCCACTTTTTGGCCCCCCAACTCTTTGCACTTACCCATATAATGAAGATAAATTCATGTTCACTTTTTAAAAAAAAATTAATTTATATGCAAATAAAAATATAATTTTAAAATATTATATATTTATACATATATATTATATTTAAAAAATAAAAATATAACACTTACTATGTAATTACAAATTGTATATTAAAATTTAAAATGATTATAATTAACAATTTTACTATTAACATAACATTTATCTTACCTTTGATGGTAAGTACAATAAATTATAATTTGTCACATGTATCGTCTTATTCCATCCTTAACATTATGCGATTTTAATACTTATCTATGTAAGTTTTACATATTAATATTATTAAAAGAACTTTTGAAACATATTACTATTTGATGGGTCCTACTTCTCAAACTTTTCACTATTGGATGAATAGGGATGGATAGTTATAGTTCAAAAGGTAAATCTCTTGAAAGCTACATATTGTGAACAAAAAACTTCATAATCAATCAGGAGTCGTTATATTAGGTTAGATCAATGTTTGAGAACTTGAGAGTTGTTTAGTAATTACTAATTGCCCAATTCCATTCAATATTTTAATAATTTATTATTGGTGCAAGCGGGGTTAATTAACTTAATTTAATGAAGTTGAAGGGCATCATTCCATTTTGTTTATAAAATATAATTAAATAAAAAATGTATAAATGTTAGTGTATATAGTCTCTTACCGAAAGTTGGTAGTTTGGAACGATTGGGATAGTTGGGGTACGAAATGAAACCTCCCCTAGTACTCACCCACCCACCCTGATGTGTTGGCATAGTCAGTTAGCCCTAGGAGGTGAAGAATACAAATTATGGCTCCTAGTAAGGTTATGTTGAATGCCATTGATGCATCTTGCAAGAATGCATTCATTATTTGCGCGGTCAAATGGTTTGTATTTGACAAAAACCTAAGAGACGTTGTTGTGTATGGACCCACATGTAGTTGTAGGTTTGAATGAAACATTCTAAGGTGCCATGGACTTTGAGAACTGCTCTGTCTAAGTTTGGCAAGGTTTTGCTCTTAGGACTCTTAAGAGACTTTGCCAAAAGCTTATAGTCTAGAATGATTGGGACAGTTAGGGTATGAAATGAGACCTCTCCTAGAATTCACCTGCCCACTCTGACATGTTTGCGTAGTTAGTTGGCCCTAGGAGGTGGAGAACAAAAAATATGGCTCCTAGCAAGGTTATGTTGAATGTCACTGATGCATTTTGCAAGAATGCATTCATTGTTGGCATGGTCAAATGGTTTCTAGAGTTGATGAAAATTGAGAGAGGTTATTGTGGATGGACCCCACATGCAATTGTAGGTTCAAATAGAACATTCTCAGGTGTCACAGACTCCGAGAACTACTTCGTCAAAGTTTGATAGTTTTTTGCTCTTAGGGCTCTTAAGAGACTTTGCCGAAAGACTATAGTATAAAATTATTGGGACACTTGGCACACAAAATGAGGCCTCCCCTAGAATTAATCCACCCACCTTGATGTGTTGGCATAGTCAGTTCAACCCCACGAGGCAGAGAACAAAAAATATTGCTCCTGGCAATGTTATGTTGAATGCCACTGATGCATTTTGCAATAATGCATTCATTGTTGGCATGGTCAAACAATTTTGTAGATGAAAAATTAAGAGAGGTTATTATGGATGGACCCCACATGTAGTTATAGGTTTGAACAGAACTTTCCCATGTGCCAGAGACTCCGAGAACTTCTTCGTTAAATATTGACAATTTTTTGCTCTTAGGGCTCTTAAGAGACTTTGTCGGAAGTATGTAGTCCAAAATAATTGGGACACTGATGAGGAGCCAAAAATACCCTAACATGCATTCACCGATGTATATCTTCACATTACTTGCCTATCAGCAAGACTATCTTCATCGGCCAACCAAATTCCTTTCGCACCGAAGTCCTATTTCATATCGATGTGTTCCCGACACCATTTCGCTATGACTTCTTCCGTCAGCGTAACCTAAAACCCTTCCATCGATCTATGTTTCTCCCCAATAAGCTTAATACTAAGCTTTGCCTTCAGTGAGACTCCTTGCATTGAGCAACCTAAAATCTTTCTTGCCGACGTGCCAATACAACTATCATCGGCCAAACTGAGACTATCGGCAACCACTTCAATACCTTTGCCAATACGTCGATGCACTGTCCCTTGTACATGTGATGCTTGACCTGCTACTGCCGGTAATCCAATGCACCTACCAACTCTTTCCCTATACCGAACACTAGCACATACATGATATGACCTGCGAACGCCGGTCTCCTTCACCGTCTCTGTCGGTCAGCACTTGCACCTAACACAATGTATGTTTCAACTTATAACCAGAAGATACACCTACAGAATGTACATTTGACCATTGACTTCTTTGTATGCCAATTGGAAGCCTTTCTCTCTCCTTTGTATCTTAACTTAATGTACATTCACAATGTACATTCATAGCATACAACCACGACAACCATTTGCGAGATACACACAAACCTACAACTGCGGGATACATACGAAATGAACTTGACTTACATTAGCGATATATGCACAGAATGTATATTCGCAATGTATGTTTACTAATCTTGACATACAACACCTCAATGCTTGCTGATATGCTTTGCGACATACACACTCAACAGACCCTTGCGATATACACATAGAATGTATATCCGACATGCATTTATGAAATACACACAAATTGTATATCTGATGAAACAAAGCAAAATTTTGCTGATTTGATCTACTGAAAAGCCTGCGATTACACAGATCTGTTTCTTCAACAATCTTACAAACCTTTCACCCTGCCAACCTAGCACATGACAATGCTAGGATCTTTCAATGCATACTGTACGCGATCCTGCAAACATGAAATGGACAAACAGAAAACACAAAATGAAAGCACAAATCGGTATGTACAGCCATTCCACCAATTTCAAAGAAATCTAACCGGTGGAATGGATTAACGATCCATCTTGATCCCAAAACAACAAATCGATTTATACAGAGGAAGACCTAATGAGGTCGAATAACAGAAAGTTGCACAACACAAAATAGGACCTTGTTATTTATGCTTTTAGAAATGTATACAGATGCTTCGTTCTCACAATTGCACAACTTAACTTCACACTGATTACAATTGATGATCTCTGGGGTATTTATCTACTTGCTCTCAGTAGTACTGAATTAGCTCCAAGCACCTAGGAGACTAATCCAAGCGGCTAGGAGATCACAACCGCCTAACAACCTCCTAACTGTCTAACAACCTTCGAGATTACAGCTCGACAAATGTCCTTGGGACTTACAACATAAACCTAGTTACAAACTAAAATAACATGCATTGGTCAAACAGACCTTATTACATTGAATGGTCCTTTAGGACCTTATTGGAAACATCAAAATGAACATTAAATAGTGAAATGCCTCATGGAGGCCACTGTGGATTGGGTGCCCCTGCACCATACACCCCAACGTGAAAAGAACTCATGCCCCATGAGTTAATGCTTGGGTGTATTCCACCTTTACAATTTGTTGTCTCATGTCTTCCCCATGATCTCTGAACTGCAACCTGCTTCCATGGAGTCAAAAACTCATGCCTAGCATTGTAGGCTCTACTCACACCATTCTTTCTTATTGTCATATCTATCCGAACACTTGCATGGGAAACCTTGATAATTGTGTCTTGTACTGCTGCTATGGCAGAATCTGTTATTCTTTCAACTCTTGTTAGTGCTAGAGGACAAACAATTGTCCCTACTATGATAACATCCTTGTTTTTCCAATCAACTTGTGGCTGCTTGTAAACCTGCTCTTTAACCTTCTGCTGATCCATCCAACCTCCATCATCCAAAACTAAAATCATCTTCAAACTTTGATCTCCACTCCTTGAGACATCCTCAACTTTTGTTGTCTCTACTTCATGCATCTTCACAAACTCTTTCTTTCCTACCAAAATGATCTTGGCTGCCTTCTTTGCTTCAACATCCTCCTGCAATGGTGTCATCACAAAAGTTCTCCCATCCTTTTTGAAGGTGTAGGTATTAGCATATCCATCTGGTGCAGAAGCACCTCGAAGACATTAAGAATCTGAGGATCCTATACATTTTATGTTATGTTGTAAGGCCTTCGAGCCATATTGAAAGATTCTATACGTGTCATTCCAGATTGTAAACGAATTGAAAGAGATTGTAACCGAACAAGTAGAATGTAACCGATTGGTAGGGTGGTTGAGGAATGGTTCGCCTTCCACCTTCTGTAACTGCCAATGTATGAGTCTTTAAATAGTGCATCTGTATGTGAGCGAACAGAAAGAGGAAAAAGAACAATTTGTATGTAAAATCTCTAGAAGGAATAAAATAGTTTTGTTCTTGGTCTAATTACTAGAACATCGATTTGGAGTCATTCCACTGGTGGGTTTCTTCGAAACCAGTGGAATGACCTCCGTGATAGTTAGATCTATTTATGTCCTGTTAAGTTTTTAGTTATTCTCGTGTGTTCTGTTCGGTTACAGAATAAGTCGAGAAATGTATGTAAAAGCCATCGGTGTGAGGAAAGCACATCAGGTGAAGCTTTGGAAGTTATGCCGATCGACGGAGTCACGCCGATAGAAGGAGCATCGTGGAGAGTAAGACATTCGTCTCACCAAAGGAAAAGTTTGGTGTTTATTGTTTCGGCATAAGGTCATCGGACTGACTACATCTATCGAGTAGATAAAGGTGCATTAAACTGATAACATTAATCTTGCCGATCGTGTTTGTGTCGGGGTGACAAATGGTAATGTCTTACTGAAGATAAAGCATTACGTTGAGTTATTGGTAAGAGTTGTATTGTCGAAAGGTTATGTCTGGGCGATGGAGATGTGGTGTCGGTGAGAGTGGAGAGAAGTGTGGCCGATGGGAAGCGAAAGTTAGACGCTCATCGGTGTGACCGATAGCGTCGGCAGAAGATTTGAGGAGCTCGCCGATAGAATAATATCATGCCGATAGGCACATAATCGAAGCCACTCATCGCTGAGAGATATGTATCGGCGAAGGTCTCTTTCGTTTGACCGACGGTGTATAGTCTTGCCGATAGGCAAGAATATGTATTTTTCGGTGTGACATTTAAATAGTCTTGCCGATATACTCTATAATGGCTATTTTGTGGGCCTTCCAAGGATTATTCAACCCTGTTTTATCTGTTAACTGGTTTTCCCTCTGCATCACCATCATACAATGCTCTCCTATCAAATTGCCATGGCCTACCTAAAAGTAGGTGACAACATTCTATGGGCAAAATATCACATAAAACCCTATCCTGATATTCCCCAATCTAAAAATCAACATATTCTTGTTCATATACCAAAAGTGATTGACTATCACTTACCCAAGATGCTTTGTAAGGATTTTGATGAGGAATCCTTTCCAGTTTCAGTTTATCCACCATTTTCTGAGATACCATGTTGTCTGTTGAACCCGAATCTATTACTACTTTGCATACCTTACCTCTACATTTGCATGTAGTCTTGAACAAGTTCCTCCTTTGGCTCAAATCTATCTGCTTAGATGTTTGCAACATTGTCCTTCTGATCATCAAACTTTCTCCCGTTTCTGATTCCAAATTTACTTCAGGAGATGTCATACTCTCCTCATTCTCTTGCACAATTTGAACTCTCTTTTCACTTCTTCTTTCATTACCACTTTAAGTAGTACCAAACTTTTCAGGACACTTGAAGGATGGATGACCAAACTCACCACAGGTATAGCACTTCCCAGAAAATGTATTAGAACCTCTGCCACCTCTAAATCTGTCTCTTGTACCTTTCCATCCACCTCTGAAATCAGACTACTCCTGTCCTTTACCAGTCACTTCTTAATCCTCATTGACTTGTCTTGTTGCAGGGGCTGATCCTCTCCCCCTTATATTGCTGCCTCTTCCCCTAATGGACTTATCCTGTCTCCTTTTCAACTTCTCCTCAATCCTGATTGCCATTTGATAACAATCTTCTACACTCCTAGGGTTAGCCAGAACTAATTCATCCTGTATGTTCAATCTCAAACCAACCAAGTATCTAGCAACCTTTTCAACCTCATTCTCATGATGATCAGACCTCATACTCAATTTATAAAATTCATCAGTATATGCCTTCACATCCATTTCCTTTTGTCTTAAAAATTGAAGCTTCTTAAACATTTAAACCTCATAATCCTTGGGTAAAAATTTACCTTTGATTCTCGCTACCATTTTGTCCCATGAAGAAATCTTTGACTTACCTTGCTTCCTCCTCTCTGATTGTACATAATCCCACAATACTAAAGCATGACCTCCCAATTTGGTCTTTGCAATCTTCACTTTCTGCTCCTCAGGAACTTCCTCACATTCAAAGTGATTATCTAATGCAGCAATCCAATCAAGTAACTCTTCCTCATTCAAACTTCCAGTGTACCTTGGAACATCAATCTTTACCTTTAGTTTGTCATTCTGAACTGCCCTTAACAGTTTTGCAAATATCTGATCTTCAGGATTCAGATCTTCATCTACCTCTTCAAATTCTTCACCATCATCTTCTTTTTCTGATTCACTATCTTCCACTTCTCTTTTTTTGTTCATCTCCAAGGCTGCAAGCTTGGCTTGAAGTACTTCTGCAAGCTCTTTCATCTTCCTCATCTCTCTAGCATGTTTTTCCTTCATCTCCTGCAACTCTTTGGCAGTACCATTACCTTTCAGAGGCATCTTGTCAACCTCTCAATCCTTCTACTTCTGCCTTCTCAGTGACAGAATCAACACACAACAGCCCAGACATTTTACTGAGCTTTGATACCAATATGATGAGGAGCCAAAAATACCCGAACATACATTCACTGATGTATATCTTCACATTACTTGCCTATCGGCAAGACTATCTTCATTGGCCAACCAAATTCCTTTCACACCGAAGTCCTATTTCATATCGATGTGTTCCCGACACCATTTTGCTATGACTTCTTCCGTCGGCGTAACCTGAAACCCTTCCAGCGATCTATGTTTCTCCCCAGTAAGATTAACACTAAGATTTGCCTTCGGTGAGTCTCCTTGCATCGAGCAACCTAAAATCTTTCTTGCCGACGTGTCGATACAACTATCATCGGCCAAACTAAGACTATCGGCAACCACTTCAATACCTTTGCCAATATGCCGATGCACTGTCCCTTGTACATGCGATGCTTGACCCGCTACTGCTGGTAATCCAATGCACCTGCCAACTCTTTCCCTATGCTGAACACTAGCACATACATGATATGACCTGCGAACGCCGGTCTCTTTCATCGTCTCTGTCGGTCAGCACTTGCACCTAACACAATGTATGTTTCAACATACAACCGAAAGATACACCTGCAGAATGTACATTTGACCGTTGACTTATTTGTATGCCGATCGGAAGCCTTTCTCTCTCCTTTGTATCTTAACTTAATGTACATTCACAATGTACATTCGCAGCATACAACCACGACAACCATTTGCGAGATACACACGAACCTACAACTACGGGATACACAGGAAATGAACCTGACTTACATTAGCGATATACGCACAGAATCTATATTCACAATGTATGTTTACTAATCTTGACATACAACACCTCAATGCTTCCCGATATGCTTTGTGACATACACACTCAACAGACCCTTGCGATATACACACCGAATGTATATCTGACATGCATTTGCGATATACACACAAATTGTATATCTGATGAAACAAAGTAGAATTTCATCAATTTGATCCACTGAAAAGCTTGCGATTACACATATATGTTTCTTCGATGATCTTACAGACCTTTCACCCTGCCAACCTAGCACATGACAATGCTAGGATCTTTCAATGCATACTGTACGCGATCCTGCAAAAATGAAATGGACAAACAGAAAACACAAAATGAAAACACAAATTGGTATGTATAGCCATTCCACCGATTTCGAAGAAATCTAACCGGTGGAATGGATGAACGATCTATCTTGATCCCAAAACAACAAATCAATTTATACAGAGGAAGACCTAATGAGATCGAATAACAGAAAGTTGCACAACACAAAATAGGACCTTGTTATTTATGCTTTCAGAAATGTATACAGATGCTCCGTTCTCACAATTGCACAACTTAACTTCACACTGATTATAATCGATGATCTCTGGGGTATTTATCTACTTGCTCTCAGTAGTACTGAATTGGCTCCAAGTGGCTGGGAGATCACAATTGCCTAACAACCTCCTAACTGTTTAACAACCTTTGAGATTACAGCTTGACAAATGACCTTGGGACTTACAACATAAACCTAGTTACAAACTAAAATAACATGCATTGGTCAAACAGACCTTATTACATTGAATGGTCTTTTAGGACCTTATTGGAAACATCAAAATGAACATTAAATAGTTAAATGCCTCATGGAGGCCACTGTGGATTGGGTGCCCCTGCACCAGACACTTGGGGTATGAATTGAGATCTCCCCTAGCATTTACCCACCCACCCTAATGTGTTGGTGTAGTCAGTTCATCCCCACAAGGTAGAAAATAGAAAATATGGCTCCTGGCAAGGCTATGTTGAATGCCACTAATGAATTTTGAAAGAATGCATTTATTGTTGCCATGGTCAAATGACTTAGAGTTGACAAAAAATGAGAGAGATTATTGTGGATAGACCCCACATGCAGCTATAGATTTGAACAGAACATTCCCAGGTGCCATGGACTTTGAGAATTGCTTCGTCAAAGATTGGTAGTTTTTGCTCTTAGGGCTCTTATGAGACTTTGTCAGAAGCTTGTAGTCTAGAATGATTGGGACACTTGGGGTATGAAACAAGATCTCCCCTAACATTCACCTACCCACCCTAAAATGTTGGCGTAGTCATCTCGGCCCCACAAGGCAAAGAACGAAAAATATGGCTCATAACAAGATTATGTTGAATGCCACCATGCATTTTGCAAGAATACATTCATTGTTGGTGTGATCAAATGGTTTGGAGTTGACAAAAACTGAGAGAGGTTATTGTTGATGGACTCTACATACGGTTGTAGGTCCAAACGAAACATTTTCAAGTGCCATGGACTCCAAAAAATGCTTTGTCAAAGATTGGTAGTTTTTTGCTCTTAGAGCTCTTAAGAGACTTTGTCACAAGCTTGTAGTTCATAACGATTAGGACACTTGAAGTAAGATATGAGACCTCCCCTAGCATTCACTTGTCCACCCTGACATGTTGGCGTAATCAGTTCAGCCCTAAGAGGCAGAGAACAAAAAATATGGCTCCTAAAATGATATGTTGAATGCCGCTAATGCATTTTGCAAGAATGAATTCATTGTTAGCTTAATAAAATGGTTTGGAGTTGACAAAAAATTAGAGAGGTTATTGTTGATGGACCCCATGTGCAATTGTAAGTTTGAACATAACATTCTCATGTGCCATAAACTCTGAGAACTACTCCGTCAAAGATTGATAGTTTTTTGCTCTTAGGGCTCTTAAGAGACTTTGCCAGAACCCTATAGTTTAGAATGATTGGGACACTTGGGGTACAAAATGAGACCTCCTCTACCATTCATCCACCCACCCCAACATGTTAGCATAGTCAATTTGGCCCAGGAGGTGCGAAATGTAAACTTTCACTCCTAGCACCTTTCCACTAGATGAAATTAAAGCATTTTGGAACATTGTGTTCCTTGCCACTATGGGAAAATGGAATTGATTTAAAAAATTGAGGTAGGTATTTGTAGGTGACTTGAAATCCACCTATACATACAAACAATACATTCCTAGGTGCCATATTTTGAAAGAACAGTTGGTCTAAATTTGGCACCTTTTTTTCCTTAGGGCTCCTAAGAGACCGTCTCCGTCTGATGTAGCCAAAAATTACCAGGAGGATTGGCCACCGAAAAGATACCTCCCCTAGAATTCACCTTCCCACCCTGATGTGTTGGTGTTGTCAGTTCAGTCCCAGGAGGTGCAAAATGCAATATTTCACTCCTAGCACCTTTCCAATAGATGAAACTAAAATGAAAGCTATGTTGTAATCTCCATTTTTAGGTCTTTCTCTTGTAGTGATAGTAAAATCATACACATAGGTAAAATCTTGACTCCTTTGGTGATGTGTACATGATGCTTTCTCACCATTATGGATGATATATGCTATAGGAAGGTCATTTATTACTACAAGACAAATACATCTTCAATTTCTAGGATTATTTTATTACTTGGTTATTGTATACACATGTGGTTGGCCAATGCTTCTTGAGGAGATGTATTAGAATCACATTTATGTATGTTTGGGAGCCATTTCCTTGGTTTGGGTGTACGCAAATGCTAATTTTCGATCATACAATTCTTTTTTCACTATTATAGTCATGTTTGTTATTTTTACGCTACCTCAATCCCTAAATTGCTAGTGTCACATAATTTGTGGGCTCACATTTATGCCTCTACTCTCATTAGGTTGAACTACTTCCATTTCTGAGCATGGACTACCATTGTTGCATATTGTATAAAGATATTTATGTTTCAATTGAAAACTTTGAGCTATGAGAACCTTGAATTGTTGGGATAAGGTGCCATTAACCTTGTAAATTCCAATATTGTATTTATTCCATTTATTATTTATAATTTGTAATTACCCATAAGGGATGTACAAGTTTCACTGGTAGTGGTAAAAATTATTTACTGTCCACGGTAATTACGGAGTTACTGCACGGTAAGTCCTAGAGTTATCGACAGTAGTTACGGGATGTCATTTACTATGGTAAATGGTAATTGGTCAAAGTGGGGTGCACATGTGGAGGAATAATATATTTTTAGTGTTATGACGCATGTCATAGATGTTGTAAGAGGGTGTAAGAGAATCTATGACAACTTTAAGTTGTCATAAGAATCTATGACGCTAATAATAGCATATGACGCGTCATAAGATGCTGTAAGTGGCTATTTTTGGCCCCAAGTCATTCAAGCTTGCATGGGAACATTTTTCCAAGTGTAGGATGCATGTATGACAACATTTATGACCCTGTAAGAGCCTATTCTTGGCTATGCCCAAGGTTGTATTATTGACTCTTGACAAGTGTTATGGGCTTGTAAGAAGTTATTTAATGTCTTGAGGTTGTGTAAATTCTATAAAAATCATAGCATAGTAGATGAGATACATATAACAGTTTACAGGTACCTAGGTTCTGCCGGAGTGAAGGTTGGAGGACAGAGGAAGTGAATGTATTTGTAATCTCCTTTTGTGAAGATAATACAACTTGGCCTCTTTTCTTGGTGGAGTTTTTTACCTGAAAGCATTTTCTCCACGTTAAACACTTGTGTTATGTGCTTCATTCTGCTTCTGGTATATTTTTGTATTGTGGGTTTATGTTTTGTTACAATCTCCATTGTTAATACATAGTTAAAGATTGCTGAAATTTATCTCAAATCAGATTTCCATTGAAGTAGTATTGCTTTAATTTCTAACATGAATGAGCTGAGACAAACTATGAATCCATTGAATGAGCTGAGACAAATAATTGTGTTACCTATTTTGTTTATGGTGTTGCATGTTGTAGGATAAATTTAAAATATACTAAGTGCAATATTTAGTTTATATCCTAAATTTTATGGTATTTAGTATTCACATGTTCATTTACCCCACACACAAACACATATAACTCAATCCAGTAAATGAAGTAGCATGCTAACTAATAAACAAAAGAGATGGGAATGAAAAGTGCTATAAGTTAAAGTACTAAAATAAAAATAGGTGAGGAATAGAAAGGATTAATTCATGCAAATTATAGACCATGAAAGCTTGTAGTTCATGGGGCTATTTGTTTTCAACATGAAATGATATTTTTAGAGCATAGATGGTGGGCTCATGATGAAAGTTCTTATGTAGAAAAGTGGTATAATGAAGAGTAGTTTTTCTTCATATCAAATGCAGCTTGATTGATTTATGTTCATCTAATTAGAAGCATTTCTCAAGTTGATTAGGTGATGGAATCAAACTCTATAATTCCATTTTTGAATTGGAAAATGATTTTGATCCAAAAAATTGGGTCTTAGTACTGTGTTAATTGGAGAGTGAATTCATCATTGTATCAGTGAGAAGGGGCTATGATAATTGCTAAGGATGATCAAAGATAGAATGTGACATCTTCAAAAAGTCTGTTCAAAGTTTCAGACCCCAAAATGACCCAAAAAACCTACTTTGGTGAATTCATTGCTTGCAGTAGGAGATGAACATGTTGTTCACCATGGTGAATTGTCAGCAATGATTAAACACATCTTAGCACAATTGGTGAACTCTTCTTGATGAAAACAAGTGAAATTCAAAGCATAATTTGAGTGTTTGATCTTCCTTTTTGGCATTTGTTTTTTCATCTTATCAAGGTTAGGAGGTTGTAGGAAGGTCAAGTTACTTTTGTATGTTGGAGAAGTAGTTATCTCTCATGTATGGTGTTTGTAGTCCATATTCATGACTATGCAAGTGTGTAAATTTGAATTGAAGTGGGAGTGTGGTATTGGTAATAGAAGCTCTCAAATCAATCTACAAGCTTGTTGATGCACACTGGCACTCTAAACAATTGTAAACAACTTGTTCATAGTGGAACAAAGGGTATTTGCTCTCTAGGTATGGATTTTCACTCTAAGTTTTATTTTCTCCAAGACAAATTGTATGTGATCAACTTGTTGTGTGTTTCCATTATTATTTTCTACATATGTGTGTGTGTGTGTGTGTGTGAATATCTCTATATTTACTTGATTTGCATGTATTTATGTTTGTGGACCTATATGGCATCCATGTTTAAGTGGTTAATAGTGCACTTTAAGGGTTTATTGGAATTCTTTGCATAAAGAATATGCTTGCTAATATCAAAGTAAGATTCAATCCCCTAGTTTAAGGATCAAGTGGTATTAGAATAATTGTATCCTTTAGATATTTGTTTTTTTTCAAGGGTTACAAGTTTATGTTATCTGCTAGATTGAGTGGGAAAGGAAGCTAGTGCATTTCGAGCCCAATATTGAATCAAGGAAGCAGTTAAGGACAACGAAAATGATGAGAGAAGATAATGGAGAAGCTAGATTATAAATGTTTGAAGAAGACGTGGCCAAAATATACATTATGGAAGGAAAGATTGATAGGCTAGAGAGCATGATTCATGCCTTGGTAGCAAGAATAGACATTTCAAGGATCACCAGAAGAAGGTGAATCTGAAAATGTAGGTGTAGAGCAAGGGGAGTCTTCTAAATTAGAGTAATTTTTCAAAGTTGAGGCCAAGATTGATATCGATTTTTTCAACCTATAGCCTAAATGTAGTTTATGGAATCAATCATTGCAGGTTGTATTACTATAAAGGAAGGGTTTTCCTTGTATGAACTATAGGAAGGTATTGTCAAGTTGGGTAGTTGCATGATCAGATGTCTCCATGACTATTAGGAATTTCTTAAGGGATCTTATGATACAATATTAGTCATGTCACATTTATTGATATGTGTGCTTAAAGAATTAGTTTGTTTTATAGAACTATAAAATGTTGTAAATGCTTCACAATAATCTTTTTCTTAATGCATGTGAGACATTCTCCACTAGAGAGGTTCATGGAAACATTGAAGAACAGGTAGTCAATATCAAAACTTTTAACCATGATACATTATCTATCCTGTAACCATAATTGATCATCATATATAATATAAAAATCTCATATATAATATTATGAAAATGACATATAGTGTATATATAATGTCATATAAGCATGTACAAACAAAGCCATATAGGCATACAACAAAATGTCCCAACATCAAAAGTCTTATGGAGTTCTATCAAATAGTTGACAACCCTTGCTTAGCTGTGAAGTTGGAGAAGTAGTCAACAACTCATGCTCTCATAAGTTTTTTGAACCTCCACCTATTAATAAAATTAAACAATATCCACATAAATATAGAAAACATGAAAGATACAACATGGTTGATAAGTAATCAATCACTTACTGCAAACTGATAATCCCTGTCAATCATTCGTTGCCTCTCCTCATCTGTAGATGGATAGGTTGGAGTTGTGACCTCCTCTGAGAAGTGTGAAGAAGCAAATTAGAGTAAAGATGAATATCATTTATGTGCATTAAATAATGTGAGATAAAACAAGAAATAGATAATGACATTTACATGTTACTATCTCATACCTTTGTCAAAGGCATTGAAGACAAAATACTTGCAACAATGCCCACCTCCATTGTCGATCATGAATATCAAAAGGAGTCTAAATTGTTGTCATCAACTGAAAATAGAACAACATTATTTGACCAAAATCTACATAACATTATTTAAATTCATAATGATTAAAAATAGTATAATTTACCTAAGTGAAAATGGATCTATGACCAACCCCACCAACTCCTTCTGATGTTGGAGGCCCAACATTCACCTATTCATCATCAAATTGTCATTAAATAAGATTACCATTGATATATGACAAAAAAATTACATGTATTATATTTACTATCTTGTTAAAAATCACATACTTGTCGATTCGACATCACCTCATAAGATTGCATTGAACGACTAATAGATGTAGGATGAGTACTTTGACCTTGGAATTTCATAATGCATACAATTACCTATATTAATTTTGACTTATAATAGATTAATATAGTCAATTAGAGATTTCAAATACAAATATAATAAATTGTAGAATCATATAAAAAATTACTTGTGTGTCAATACCAAAGGTCCTATCTAGCAACTAATCTGTTATTACCATATTATCTAATATGGATGTGTCTTTCTCCTACTCATGCCCCTGTGTGGCATAGTCTTGAAAGTGGAGAGCATCCTCTCCAATGTCTGTATCGGGAGCATCTTTGGACCCATAATCGCATAAAGCTCCATAAGAACAACAAATATGTGGGGATCATCGATGCCTACTAGCCTCACCCTCACCAGCCTATGAAAGATGGCTACCATGCTATAGTAAAGATTAAGTGAGGGAACTAACAAAATGTAGCATCTCAACCTCAACACTCTCCTTCAAAGTAGAAGGGAGTGTGACACACTGAAAGGATGGCCTCGCTTAGGGTCTCATTGGATTGTCTTGGGCATGATGTGCCTCCTCCCTATCCCATGCAGAGATTTTGCCTCTACCCTAGAAATCTTGCATGTCAAAAAAGTTTAAAATCTCATTGAGGATAAACTCGCAATAGAGTTTACTCATAAAATATTATAGGACCTCATTATTGTTGCATGGTGGATCGTCAAACACCATCCACCACCTATCGCAAAATTTTTGAGATATTCCTTCATGTTGACACCAATGAATGGGGAATCTTTTTCAACTCCCGTGTAATGGCTCATTACTTCTAGGATCAACAAATAAGGCACATAGATTAGATTTCAAATTTTTTTTATCTTTCACCTATTTTTATGATAATTTGGTTGCAGATTATTGTCAACAACTCTCCCTATAATCTTCCCATTTGTTGATTTGGCTTGTCACATAATCTATGTGAGAAGTAATTGACTCTGGGGATGTAGCAAGGGATCTTCAGTGAGGATTAGTTGCATTTGGATTTTTCAATGTTTTAATCAAAGTTTCAAGTTGTCTGTTATTCTTCTCAATTTACCCTAGACAGTTTGTTTGTGTCTCACGAGGATGTCAAGGAATTGAAGGAGTTTGTAGAGGGTTATTTTGTGCCCCCTCTTCAGTTAGAATCTTATCGTCCCCTCTATTTGTGGATTAGGGTTTGGGGGTGTTTCATTGGGTTTATTAGCTAAAAATTGAATCAAAACATTGCAAAATGAATGATTCATTTTCAAAATTAGGTAAAACATGGAAACCTTACCCTGTTCAGCTTGTTGACCCTGTGGAGCTCATGCACGATGTCTTGGAGTGCGGGAATGTCATGGTGACATCATGTTTGAGTGGCTTCTCCTTTAATTTCTCCAAAATGTGGTTGCACAATAACCCTACTTGTGTTTTCTTCTTTTCAAGGAATGCTAGAGTGAAATGAAGGGTCGTGGGTCTATTTTTTTATTTTATGTTTAGCAAGAAATAATGTGAGTGTATTATAACATGTATATTTTAGGCTCAGTAATTATCAAGCCATAATGCGAGCACATTATAACACACTCACATTTTATGCTCAATAATTACCAAGCCATAACAACACGCTCGCATTATGTCCTATTTGGACCAAAAAGTGGCTACGCCTAATGGTCCCTTTCATGGTCCATAGGTGTCTAAAGTTTCCTCATGACGAAGTAGGGCACACGATCTGCCACAACAAATTTCATCCTCTCACCATGCATGTTAACTTCTCTTTGGACTACTTTTGGCCGGCTCCGACAAAGCCTCCCCAAACATGTAATGACTTTTTATTCTTATCATACAAAAAATTCAAAGCAAGTTGGATTGCATATTTATCTGGTGGTCCTTCCTCTTTGTCTCTTGTGACTACTTCTCCCTTGGTCTCTTTGCCTTCAGAGGTTGCTCATGTTCCTTCTACAACCCCACTGACAGTTAAAGGAAAGCATCCCCTGTGGTTAACAACCAGTATAGCCTCATGCACCTCACATTCTTGTGGTTTCTTAGCCTTTGATGATTGCTTACGTTCCTCTTGCCTCTTCAACAGCATGAGGAAAGCAACCTCTATTAAGGGATCCTCCCCCTCCTATGATCCCTCGACCCTCAGTGATGGCTTTTGTTCCTCGTACCTCTTCAACAACATGAGGAAAGCAACTCATGTTGTGAGATCTTCCCCCTCCCCCTTTGGTTTCTCAACCTTTGGTGGTTCCTTCTATTCCTCCTCCTATCCCTGAGGCATGGGATAACAAGGAACCTGTATTGGAAGACCCCCAACCTCCTTCAGAAAAGGCCTTGGCTCATACTCGATGCAATTAGCTTGCGAGAGATCGTAAGCGTTGTTGACGTGTTATAGCTCAAGAGTGCACTACTAATGTGTAGTCTCTTCCTAAGCATCCCCCTCTTATGCAACCACCGCCTGATCTTGCTCCTCCTTTTAAGCCTCAACCTCCTCCTTCCAAACTCAACCCTCTCCCATCCCTGACCCCCTCCCCTTCTCAGTTGGATGTAGATGAATGTCACCCCAAAAGGGTGCAAGTAGTCTGGGCTTCTTCTATTGAAGATCCTATCCTCCCTTCTATTCCTGACATGCCACCCTTCTCAGAGCCCTTAGACCTCCCTAATGTCAACATCATTTCTAGCACCACCCTCACTGATCTTGTTCCATTCCAATGCACCCACCATGCGATCTTTCCTGATATCCTCCACATTGCTACCATACACATTGACATACCTCATTCACCACCTAAATGTATGCTTGACCATTACCCTACACCTCCTTTCTGTAAGCCAAAGCACATGTCCTCATTCCCTCTACCTCTAAGCCCTTCTTCATCATTTCTTCCAACTGTGGAGGATGTTCCTCCACCTTTGACTCTTAGTGCTCACATCTTTGTTGGAAGCACTAACAAGCTAGGTATTGGCGATTTTTCTTGTAACCTTCAATCCTAAGGAGAAACACACTGCCCCAAACTAGGGGACTAGGGGTTTAGGACTAGGAATCTACACTATCAATAGATCAAAGACAAGAAAAGGCCAATTAACAAGGCTATGAAAGCCTTCTACACTTCGAGCTCCATGGGACTCAGGAGGGTGTTCCTAGATGTAGTCCTAAATGAATGATAAAACTTGTGCCAAATAATAAATTACAGACCTACATGAAGTGGATGGTTCTCATGTGTATGGTTCATATTTAACCATATTCAAGCATATCCCATTTGAATTGAATAAAACTGAGAACAAATTACATGGCAATACCTTCATCTCGAATAAGGAAGGGTTACAGTTGCATCATTCCAGAGTATAACCCCTTGCTTCCATAAATTTCCATGAAGATATAGAAAACCCGACAATAAATAAACATGAAAGGAAAGATTCATTAGATTTTAAAGTTGATGATTGCCTCCAAGGTTTGCACAGAAGAAATACACTAGACCAGAGCCTTATCCATTCACAAAGTCGAAATACCAATAACCCATCAGATAATAACATGAAATGCAATATCAGTGACATTCTAATCATTACTGCCTTACAATAATGAGGCCTCTTATGGATATGCGTAAAACATTCTTAATAATCCTAAATGAAACACATTATTCCCAATATTTGATTAAAAGAAAAATTAACCTATTCTTTGAACAAGAGCCATTAACCAAACATTTATTGTAGCAAATGTGCAACAAAAATCACCACAATCTTTGATTATCTTGATTGAAGAAATAAAGTGTACATTCTAGGAGACATTTCTGCATGACATAGATCAATTTAACTATAAATTGAAATGCATGCCATTATCTGAATAGATATTTATAGTATGTGAGGACTGTAACTTAAAGAACCCTAAAGCCTAAGTAGAAACCCTATACAAAAATTACAGACTCCCAGACCTGGAGAAAAATTGGAACCCCTTCAAAATGGCCTTGAATTCCCATTTATAGAAACATGGGAGCAAACAAGCTATAGGCCACATATAGATGTCATGTTTTTATTTGACAAACTTTTTCCAGTCATCTTGTTTCAACAAAATATGCCAAAACGAATCTTTAAGGCACAACAAGACAAAAACATACCCCTCTCTACAATATAGTCCGAGACAACCTGATGGTCGTATCAAAGATGGAATGCCAGCTGCTTAGTCACCTTCACGTCCCAATCTTGCTCACGGGTTGCTACAACAGGATGATCCCCTACCAACATGGCCAAATACGCACGTAGAGCTCAGACACCCTTAACAAGAGCATGTCTGTAAAAGATAGTCACCTGCAGCTCCAGTGCTGATGTTTTTTGTTGTGCACCATACTCCAGGCATAGGAAAATTACTCCCCATCATTCGATGTGAAGGTCTCTCCCACATCAATCCTCAGGGTGTATGTGGATGCCACACACAACAAACCCTAGTGGTGTTAGACTCCCAACCAAAAAGGCAGCAACAGGAGTCAAAGTTTGCCCCTCCACTTCCACCTGCTTCACCCAAAAAGACAACACTCCTTCCATTATTGCCCAAGCTCCATTAGAACTCATAGTGCTGGGGGAGGGAAAGAGAGAACAATGAAGCCTCTCTGCATCAAAGCCCTACCTAGAAACCCATAGTAGCATTGATTCACTATAGTTTCCAAACATGACACCAAATTCCCACTTGGGTGAAACTGAAGGATAGCATGGAAATGAAAGCAGTGCACCCCCTGCAGGCTTGCACTTTGAATTTTGCCTAAACCACCCATACCTTAGAAAAATGTACTTCATTCCTTGACTCTGTATGCACAGAGCAACAACCAGGAAAAATGAGACATACTTTCTAAGATATGGGATAGTGAACACGGTTTGATAGGATGGGACATAATTCACTTTCTGAATAGGAGAAGATATAACCAAAGGCAAAGGAGGATTATCTATTTATAGAAAAAGCTGATATCTATACCTCCCTCATTTCCTGCTATATCCAAGTTACTTCAATACTGCCAGTAGTACAATACTCCTACTCTTAATTGGGAATTTTGGGGATTCTGCCACAACTACCTAATAAGGAAAAGGAGATGCCACAATTACATCAATTTCAACATCTCTGGGATCCCTGAGTACGAAGCTCAATCACAACATCTGCTTCCAATAATGAGAGAGCCAAAGATGATTTCTAGATTCCTACGCCCTCCCATTTTTAGGCCATTCACACACACCATGCTTAATTCCAACATTAAGTGGCAATCCTGATATGATGTTAAGGATTGCATGCAGAAGATATCAATTAAATGCAAATAAAGATTAAATAGAGGAATGAAAATACACAGAAATAATAATAGCAAGAGACAAGTTTTAACATGGTTCACCCAAACTTGGGCTACATCCACCAAACAGAGAGTCCAATATTATTATCCAGTAAATCAAACTGATTACAACCAGCAATCCTTGCAACTCAATACTGTTGCAAATGCTACAATACAATGTCAACAGGAACCCTAACCCTTAGCTGCTTTTATCAAGCCTTATGTCGGTTACAAAATAGGGTTTTTTTTATGTCAGCCAATAGAAAAAATAACTCTCGATGCCTTTATAAAATAATAAAAATTGTTTGAGGTTTTGGGGGCACTGCCCCTCGACCCTGCCATGTATCACGACAGGGAGCGTGCCAGGGGCACTGTCCTAGACCCTGCAAGGGGCGCTGCCCCTTGACCCTATCTTGGGGGTGCTACCCCCAAACCCTCATAAGGGGCGCTACCCCTTAACACCGTTAAATAATTTGGGGGAAACAAAGCTGATAAAAGTGGGGTAAATTTAACCTCCAAGTCTGATTAGGCTCCATATAACAACAATCTCCCACTTGGAGACTGATCAGACTCCACACTATATCATCTCCCACTTGGAGACTGATCATAACACTGCTGACCCTGTAGCTCCCACTGGAAATAAGCACCCTAGACTTTGTTGTTCTGATTTTATTATTTTTTAGTCTTAAAGACCAATCGAAGCTGAAGAGGAGCTCAACTTCTCCCTTGTTACTACCTTTGTAAACATATCCACTGGATTTTCATCTGGATGTATCTTTTCCAGCCTTAAATTGTCCATCATCCAACACTGATCGAATGAAGTGATACCTCAACTATATGTGTTTGGTCTTTGAATGCAAGGTAGAATTTTTTGCAAGATGTATGGCACTCTAGTTGTCCGTAAACAAATAACTGTTAGCCTTTTGTTTGCCCAATTCTTCAATGAAAGATTGCAGCCATATCATCTCCTTGCTTGCCTCTATTGCAGCTACATACTCTGCCTCTGTGGTAGATAAAGCAACCACCTTTTGCAACCATGAGATCTAACTCACTGTTGTCCCACCTACAGTAAAGACATAACCTGTAGTACTCCACCTGGTATCAATATCCCCTACCAAATCTGATTCTACATAACTTGCTAAATCAGTATTAGAGCCCCCAAAACATAAATGTGTATTGGATGTACCTCTCAAATATCTAAGAATCTATTTTACCGCATTCTAATGCTCCAATCCGGAATGACTCATATACTTGCTTACAACTCCTACAACATGTGCAATATCTAGTCTCATGCATACCATGGCATACATTAAACTTCCTACAACTGAAGCATATGTACCTCAGACACATCTCCTTAGTCAATTTCAAATGACTAGGCAAAGGTGTGCTGACAGCTTTTGCATTCTCCATATGGAATCTTTGCAACACCTTTTCAACACAATCAGCCTAAGATAGAGTCAATTTTGTGTTCTTCCTATCTCTGCAAAATTTTATACCAAGGATTTCTTTTGCTGCCCCCAAATCCTTCATAGCAAATGATTGTGCTAACTGTTGTTTTAACTCTCTTATGTGATCCATGTTAGACCCTGCTACAAGCATGTCATCAACATATAAACATAAAATAATGTAGTTGTCATTATCCAACCTCTTAAAATAAACACAACGGTCAAAATTACACTGGTTGTAGCCTTACTTAGCCATAAAACTATCAAATTTCAAATACCATTGCCGAGGTGCTTGTTTCAAGCCATACAAACTCTTCTTCAATCTGTACACTAGTTTCTCCTTACCGTTGACCTCAAATCCTTGGGGTTGTACCATATATATCTCCTCCTCCAAATCACCATGGAGAAAGGCAGTTTTCACATCTAGCTATTCCAAATGCAAATCTTCAGCAGCCACAATACTTAAAACAGTATGAATAGAAGTCATCTTAACAACCGAAGAAAATATCTTGTCAAAATTAATACCTTTTTTCTCTACAAATTCTTTTACAACTAACCTGGATTTAAATCTTTTCTTACCTCCATCTTCCTCTTTCAGCCTATAAACCCATTTGTTTGGTAAAGCCTTTTTACCTACAGTCAACTTACATAATTCCCAAGTCTGATTTTTTTAGCAAGAAGTCCATTTCTTCTTTCATTACAAGCTCCCACTGAACCTTTGTATCCACCTACATAGCTTCATCATACCCTTCCAGTTCACTAGCATCTATTAACAAAAAAGAATACAAAGAGGGAGAAAACCTTTCAAGAGGTCTACTTAGCCTTGTTGACCGTCTAACATTCACTCAAGTTTGTGGTATTTCTTGTTGCTGTTGAGGAGCATGAGGAACCATTGGAACATTATTATCTGAAGTATCATCCAACACCACATAATCCTTTTCTTTCTTCTCATGTTGTTGCAACTTATATTTGTACAACACCTTCTCATTGAATACATCCCTGCTTCTCACAATTTTCTAATTTTTAAAATCCCAAAGCCTATAACCAAATTCATCAATGCCATATCCAATGTACACTTTTTTGATTTTACCTCCAGCTTGGTTCTATTTGTAGAATCTACATGTGCAAATGCTTCACATCCGAAGGTTTTGAGAAAAGAATAACTCACCTTCTTACATGTCCATGCTTCCTCTAGAATACCACAGCCCAAAGGAACTAAAGGACCTCTATTAATTAAATATACGTCAGTGTTGACAGCCTCTGCCCACATGTCTAAAGGCATCCCAACATGCAATCTCATGGTTCTTGTATGCTCCATTATTGTCCTATTCATGCGATCAGCCACTCCATTCTCTTGTGGAGTCCCTGGAACCGTTTTCTGCCTACGAATTCCATTAAAGGAACAATAATCCTCAAATTTTTTGTTGCAATACTCACCACCATTATTAGATCTGAGACATTTTAATATTTTACCCGTTTCATTCTCAACCAAGCTTCTCCATTTTTTAAATATTTCAAATACATCAGATTTCTGTCTAAGGAAATAAATCCAAACCTTCCTAGTTGCATTATAAATGAATATAACATAATACCGAGAGCCACCGAGAGAAGATACCTAAGCTAGTACCCATACATCTGTATGCACAAACTCCAACTTTTCATCTTTCTTTTGCTTCCCATCCTTGAGAAAACTGACTCTCTTTTGTTTTCCATACACACAACTTTCATAGAAATCCACATTAATACATTTCAGACCTAGTAAAACTTTCTTAGAATGAAGTACCTTCATACCTTTTTCACTCATATGCCCAAGTCTGTTATGCCACAGTGTTGTCTCTGAACCTGCAACAACTGTTTCAGTCTCTTCTTGCGAACCTGCAGCAACTATTTTTAAACCTATTTATTTTTTCTTTGCAACAGCTAAAGTAGAAGGAACAATATGCCTGTACGAAGATATAAGTTGTCTACTTTCACACCTTTTTCTACTATTAAGGCACCTCTTGAAACCTTCCAATTTTTATCAATAAATATAACAATACAACCTTCATCAGCTAGTTGCCCTGCTGAAATTAAATTCCTACTCAGCCTTGGAATGTGCCTTACCTCTTGTAGTAGCCAATGATTCCTATTATGCAACTTAATCTTGATTCTTCTCTTTCCAACAATCTGACAGGGTTCGTTATCTCCCAAATAAACCAGCCCAAAATCCCCTTGGACATAATCAAGAAAATAACTTCTATGGGACATAGCTAGAAATGAGGCCCCTAAATCTAAAACCCATGAATCATTAGCATTATCTAGGGAAAAAATCAAAGCATCATCTTCATATTTATTACTTACCACATTTGCCTCTTTATTGCCTTCTTGTTTGTCTCCTTTATTCTTCCGAGACTAGCAATCTTTCTTTAGATGACTTGGTTTCCCATAGTACCAACAATCTTTCTATCCTTTGGATTGGGATCTCTTATCCTTTGATTTTCCTCATGACTTTCCATGACCTCTAGAACCTTTTCCTCTCTCCTTTGATCTGCCCCTGCTTTCTACATTCAAAACAGTACCTGAAGTGGACCCTCTTGAGCTTTTCCATCGCATTTCCTCGCTAAGGATAACACTAACAACATCATCAAATTTCAAAGTATTTGAACTAGAGACAAAGTTACTTACAACCATTACCAAGCTATTCCAACTTTCTGGCAAAGAACATAATACAAGAGAGCCCTCACCTCTTCATCAAATTTCACTTTTACAGAAGTTAACTTATTGGTAATCATATTGAAGTCATTTAAATGATCTGTCACATATCCACCTTTAATCATTTTCAGATTAAACAAATGCTTCATGAGAAATACCTTATTTGAGGCTCAGGTTTTTTCATACAATTTAGCCAAAGCTTTCATCAGTTCACTTGTTGTTGTCTCTTCTGTTATATTGAACACCACAGATGGTGCAAAGCACAATCGAATGCTTCCTAGTGCCTTTCTGTCCAAAATATTCTAATCTTCATTAGTCATTGATGTCAGTTTCTTGGCTATTCCTTCCAATGGCCACCATAAATCCTTCTGATAGAGATAATCCTCCATATGCATCTTTCATAATTGATAGTTCTAACCATTGAATTTATCTACCTTTAATTTACCCTCATCCACCATTGCTCCCACTCAACTGTGAGACCTTCCTGCAAACGATAATTAGTCACAACCCACTCTAATACCACTTGTTAGGGATTGCATGCAGAAGATATCAATTAAATGCAAATAAAGATTAAACAGAGGAATGAAAATACACAGAAATAATAACAGCAAGAGACAAGTTTTAACGTGGTTCACCCAAACTTGGGCTACATCCACCAAACAGAGAGTCCAATATTATTATCTAGTAAATCAACTGATTACAACCAACAATACTTGCAAATCAATATTGTTGATGATGTTTTTGTGACAACACAACAATAGAATAAAATACCAAGTATCCTATCCTCTCTTGAACAAAGCTTCTCAGACGCTAAACTTCATGATCGAATGAGACTGCTCCAAGGTTCCTTAAATGTCAGGTCTTGACGTGCATAGGGATAGACTCAGTGGAATGGTGTGATTTGCTGGTAATCACGAGGGGGACTTATGTGAGATTGCTCCATCTTCATAGACATGGATAAGATCATTACTCCTGGGACTTAGATTTGTGGGTAAATGGAACTCCTTCACAGAAGGGGAAAACTTGGAACCTACTGCTTCCTCTAACAGAGAGACTAGGATTTCATTGCTTCTTCCAAGGAAAGACCTAGATTTCATTATCTCTTCCAAGGAAAACAAGGCGTAGGCTCTTAGTTCTACCTCTAAGTAGGGAATGATTTCTCAGTGAGGCTCCTTGCAGACTATTCCTAACGAAGATCTAGAAGAAAATGTAAAAGATGGGGTAAGGGTTTAGGGGTCTAACTGATGGATAGGATTATTGTTGAGAATGGAAACTGGAACCATGCTTCTGCTTCATCATGAGGCAACAACTAGGTAGAGATGGTGGGATCTTCTAGGGTGTAAGCAAGGATTTTCATACTGCTCTGGCATGGAACATGGAACATATCATGTAGAAACAATCAAAATTAAGCTTGGAACAAGTTCAGACTAACCATGCATTGTGATTTGCAAGCCACAGATCACAAATGGTATGAACTAACAGTTTCAATCATTCACCAACAACAATATTTTCCATCATTCTAACTAATGAAATCTTGAAAGCTAAAAAAAATGAAACAACTTCAGAAACTTAAGATTTGCTTCAAGGAAACTAGGAAAACCATGCCAAAATCCAAAGAACTCTATGAACACCAGTCCACAATGCTTATATTATTGATTTGGAAAGTGTTTTTGCAACAATCTTGTTGATCCTTGAAGTTTCTAGCTCAAAAATGATACAAAAGTAAAGCTAAATATCTAGCTGCTCTAGGAGCATGAAAAATGTGAGAGAAAGAGCCTCTTTTCAAATGAGGCACCTCAGCTTTTATATAGGCTAGTAAAATACAAAGAGGAGGTGAGGAGATCTGATCTCCTTGAAATCTGTGCCTTGAGTCAGAAACCCTAAAGGGGTAGGTGAGATTACATCATAGGCCAAATGGAATGGTGTCACTTGTCCTGGGTACCCATGTTGACTATGTTGTCTGGAAGGGAAGTGTCTAGTCAGCCGCCACCTCATTCTGTTCCTTGGATGCAAATTTCAAGGGGTCAAGGAACCCTGTTCCTTGGGCACAAATTTTAGGGTGTCAAGGAACTTTCACTTGTGGAATTCCTGACTTCCTGAACAAATTCTACTTATTCCATCACCTTAGGGAATCCTTCGTTTGGAATTCCTTTCAAACTAGGGCTGCACCTTTTCAGGGGTCATAGATTCTCCATTGTGGACTTCCATTTTAGGCTGGAAATCTAGTCAATCCTAATGCTGAACTTGAAGTGTATCTTCCCCATTGAGGATCTTGATCTAGTATTCTCTATGTCATTTGAAATCGTTGAAAGGACTCTTGATCTTCCTTTATCCTTTATGTGAAGTCTCCCTGCAACTGAACCGGAATCTTTGATGTTGCCTTCCTTGCACCAGTCATGTTGAGTGTTAGGGTAGAAAGGCAGGCACTGGAATGGAGTGATGCCCTGTTCTAGATCTGTGAAGTCTCTTTCCCTGGCATTGGAACTCTTTGTATCCACCTCGAACATCTAGATTTCTACCGAGCACCCTCTTCATGGAACGTAATCCTCATCTTGAATTCCTACAAAACAAAAGAAACCTCGAATAGTCATGATGCACAAAATTTTTAAATGCAATGCAATCCTAAGATAAACCATAGAATAAACTTGCATGATTGATCAATTTCATTCCAAATTCTTGAATAAACAAAAGATTTTCTTCATTTTCTGGCATTCTTCACACTTAACTGACTTTTCACTTTTCAGGATTACCAGGCATGCACAAGAGGAGTTTCCAGGGCAGGGCAGGGCACATATGGAAGGTGGAGGAGGATTCCTTGGACAAGAATTCCTCAGCTAGGAATTCCAGGTCTTGATGAAATTTGTCCTCCCAACGATGAAATTTGTCTCTTGAATGTTGGAACTTGCTTTTTTATTGCTTTGGATTTGAGTTGGAATGATAGAAATGAGTTGGGCGGCCTCCCTTATATAGGCATTCGGGCCCTTCCCTGCCACTTGGCGGACCAGGACAGGCCGACTTGCCTTTTGTCTTATTCAAACTCTTAACCGCCATAACTCTAGTTGACTTACCCTTTGTCTTATCCTCCTGGCAGTGGGCTCACTTTCTAGGTGGTCGGGGATTTCACGTTGTCAGGGATTTTTCCTTGTCTTGGTCGCAATTGGAGAGGTGTCAGGGATTCCACCATGTCAAGGAATTCTCCCTTGTCCTAAGTGTAATTTGGATGAGGTCAGGGATTCCTGATGGGCAAGGAATCATTCCTCCATGCTCAGGCACATATTCTAGAAGCAACAAAATTGGGCACATATTCCAGTGCCAACTGGATTTTTCACTCTTAGCGCATATTCCAGTATCAACTGGATTTTTCACCTATGGCGCAAATTCCACTTGGAACAGGAATTTCCTCCTAGATCAGAAATTTCACTACCAACAGGAATTTTTACTTATGGCGCAAATTCCAGTACCAATTGGATTTTTCACTTCCAGATCTCTTTAGGGACTTTCCAAATCCAAGTCGTGATTTTGACTAAGTCATGTTATGGATTTTTCTTCAAGTCCTGGATCACTTTATTCCTATCGCATATTCCTTAAAGTCA
Source organism: Cunninghamia lanceolata (assembly GCA_027924645.1). NCBI lineage: Eukaryota > Viridiplantae > Streptophyta > Pinopsida > Cupressales > Cupressaceae > Cunninghamia > Cunninghamia lanceolata. The sequence goes on along the minus strand of BSBN01001807.1, from coordinate 15,651,912 downwards.
TGGAATTTTCCCCAGTCGCATTTTTTAGTCTGTGAAGCAATCTTCCTAAGGTCGCATTTTTCAGTCTGGACTAGAATTCCTCTGTTCCAGATCGTAAATTCTAGGCTGAACTGGATTCCTAACCAGGAGCGCAAATTCCAGGCTAAACTAGATTTTTCACCTAGGTTGCAAAAGCCACCTGGTCAGGGAAGAATTCTCCAGGTCGCAAAATCCAAACAGTCAAGGAGAATTTCCTAGGGCGTAAATTCTTATAGGAACATGAGTTTCCACCTTGTCGAATTTTCCTGATGATCAGGGAATTTCCTCTATCAGGAATTCCTCCAAGGCAAAAAGTCACAGTTTCGGGGTGGGTCTGTGAAATTTTCTTGTTCAAAACTCTTGCAATGTAGAAGGTTGCATTTTGGAGTGGGTCAAGGAATGTTCAGTTCAGGAATGTTCTTGTCAAGGAAAATCCAGTTCAGGAATGTTCCTGTTAAGGAATATCTAGTTTAGGAATGTTCATGTCAAGGAATATCTAATTCAGGAATTCCTTCCTGAGGATCTTCCAAGTCTCAAGTTGGAATGGGTCTTGGGTTTTCTTACCTTGAACTGTGGAATTTCTATTCACTCTTGATGAAGCTTCTTGACATTTGAACGAGGATTTATACCTTGGAATGAGGAACTGCCTCTTTTATCGTGGAATTCCTGTAGTCATCTTTGGAATTTTCCATTACCTCAAGTCAAGGATCGATGAGTTTCACCAAGGAATGACAAGCCCTCGATGCACTCCGGACTCTGGATTTAGAACTCTGGAACATAAATCATGGTGGGTTTTGGAGTAGGACCCTAGACAGGAACTTAGAGCAAAGACCACTGGAATGGAATTATGAACAAGGACCTCCAGACTCTGAAGTTTGAAACATGGATTGGAACTGTGGAATGATGGAAACCGTCCATGGATTGACCAGATTTGATCAAGGACTGATAGGTAGGGCATTATTTATCCTTAGGAAAATTACTCTTTGCCTCACCACTTCAAGCACTCTTAATATTCCTTGTGAGCTAAGTGTTTGGAAATTCTTTCCTAGCTTCATGGATTCGGGCAAGAAACTTCAAGATCAAAGCAAAAAATTGAACCGGGCCCAAAAAAGAGAGGGTCCCCATTTGTAATGGGGTGATGTGTGAAAACTTCACAACATCTAGTACCACCTTCGAACAAATGTTCCTGAACATTCCAAGGATAAAAGGTCCACTCAGAACTCGAGATCGACTATATAACTTCCTCAAGACAATCAATTAGTTAAGAAATATACTTAAAAGGAGAAAAGAGCCATAGAGCCATAGATTATATCAAGACATCTATCTTTGTTGTTGCATTAAATAAACGTTTTACTTTTAACGTTCTTCAAGTGTTCTAATGATAAAGAAGAGTGACAACTTCAAACATCCCTGTGCACACCCACACATTAAGTCAGATGAACATGAATACTTGATCGAGGCTTCAAAATCAAAGGGTTAGTACAACCATTCATATCCTGAAGATCTAGTGTGTGTGATTGTGTTCATTCCCATCTGTAGGAAACTAGGGTCATCAAAGCTCCTTTACATTAAGTTACGTGACTAGTACGCACCTCCTGAATTACCTGGACATTACCCCACTACCAGTGAGCATTTATAGCCCCGACGGGTTTGTCTCGTAATTCCATTGGAGCAGAGCCCCACTGCCAGTGAGCATCCATAGCCCCGGTAGAGATTACTCGATCGTCCATCTAACTGAGTTATAGTGTGTGATTGAGTGCTTTGTTCTTTTTTCCTTTTCTATTTTTAATTATCAACTAAGCTGTAATTTGGCAGAGTACAATGCAGTACCGCTACCCCTACAACATATGCTTTTTGACGACATAGGATGCGTTGATAACTCAACTAGCTGGGTGTGGAATTCTGATGGCGGCAAAGGTGGACCATGGATTTTTCACTTAATGTAAGATCACATAGTCTCTCCTAGTTACTTCCAGATTTCTTAGTGTGTAAAGTATAAGATCTCAACATACTTCAAGACATCCTAAACAGTCAATTTATCTTCCAAGCGCAAGCAGCAATGTTATCCAAACATTAACAATGGAGCTCACAATGAATCTATCCGTTTGACACAAGTTTCTCAAAGGAAAACTAGGAAGTGTTCATTTAAAGATTTAAGCATTTTAAACGTATAATCAAAGATATCCATGTCAAGATGTAATATATGATTCCACACTCGAGTTAAGTACTAATCTTAACAAAAGATAAGCTAAAGAAAAGTTATCCTGAAGATTCAAACTACTCCATGAGCAATTTATCCAAGGAATGAGTCTCACGGTGGAAGTGCCAAATTGTGTTTTTAGAAGTTCAACCCCTCCTTTCACAGGTTGGGAACCCCAGAAAATAACTAACTGAAGCGAGCTATACACTAAACCTAGAGACATCTTCTCTATGGAAAACAAACTATTAAGGAAAGCAAGATAACAAGAATTTAAACTAAAGCAACGGAAATGAAACCTATCTAACCAAGCAAAAAGCAAACAAGACTTAGAAGACCTAAATATATACATGATCTAACATGATTCCTCGAAGTGAAAAGGAGCAATAATGTACAAGTGACGGTTTGAGATCTAGTGAATTCATCTTTGAACTCAGAGAAAAGATCTTGCACAATACACTTCTCATACTCAAGCAAACTTTCACGTAAAATTATCAATTGTGGCAATTCAAAAGGTCCATGATTTATCCACAAACAAGTTGTTTTCCCTAAGTTGCCATAATCAAAATTATAACTTTCATAACCAAAGGCAGGGAAAGAGACAACCTGGGATACTTCATCTTCCAATGGATATTGTTTGTTTTCCATCAGTGCATCAGGAGGTCGCAGCTGATGATGGATCATTCCTCTTGTAGCAACTTGTTCATCTTGGAATAACTTTGGCAAAAGCTCTTCATGCACTTCCTTCCTTGGATCTTCCAATGCCCCTTCGAATTGTTCTACATTCTTGGAATCAATAACTTGTACTTCTTCATTCAGCATATCCATAAGATTGTCTTCCTTTCCAAGGACACTTGAAATTTCTTATGATTGATTCTCAACAACCTCCTCTTGTAGAATGGACGGGTGTTCACCAAGGATTTCCTCCTCTTGCAATGGACTTAAATCATTTCTTTCTTCGCCTAAGGGATGAACATCTTGTGCATCACTTGCATTCCTTTGGGCATCTTCTATTACCTTTTCAACTTCTACTTTAGCAGGCTTTTTCTTTCTTGGAAGAAGATGTGCAAATTGGCTCTCCACAATAGTACTTTGATTGTCAAGGTCACTTGCACTCTCTTCATTATTGGATAAAATGGGAATGTCTACTTCTTTGGATGGTGACCTGATTTCCTGAAGACATTTGCTCCACAAGATGTCTAATCTTAATTTTGTCTTGGACGCTTCTTCCAACCTTAATTGTTCCTTAACTTGACGATTAGGTTCCTCACAAGACGAATAGGTGACTTCTGAATGAGCTATGTTATGAATCCTGCATCAACCACTTAGAATCAAGAAGTCTTCTGCAGGCAAATCCTTCTCAATGCTCAATCTCTTCTTGACCATTTCCTTGAAACTCGTGAAGAACTCCCTTTCATCAAATAGGGTGTCAGGCACCACCTTCTTAGGAACAATTGGCTCATGCACTTGTGAAAAGGAAATTTTCCCTTGCAAGGCTAATTCTGTCCTTGACAGAAATGCTAGACAATATAGCTCCTCGTGTCCATTCGTGTCATGAATTCTACATCCCTTCCATGATGTAAAGTCATCCAAGCTCCTAGGATGAAGTTGTGCATTCAAATTCCACCAGAGCTGGAGAATGTTAACTTGAGGATGATCCATATTGAATTGCCTTCTTGAGAAATCCTTGTCTATTTTTTTATTTTCTAAATCTTTTACTTTTTTTTTGTGTTTTTCCACATATGAGAGATCTAGCAAATCTCGAATTCTTCCTTGAAAGCTCATTTTGGTTCCACATTCACAATCCGAAATTCATTCAACATTCCTTCTTTCTTCTATTGAACATTTGATGGAGAAATGACTCAAAATGGATGTAGCAATCCTTCTTTCATCCTGGAATGAATGAAGTAATTTGTAGTTCATGCCCAGAATGAATGGAGCAATTCCTTGAACGACCCTCCTTCTAGCGCCAAAGATGTTGATGATGTTTTTGTGACAACACAACAATATAATAAAATACCAAGTATCCTATCCTCTCTTGAACAAAGCTTCTCAGACACTAAACTTTGTGATTGAATGAGACTGCTCCAAGGTTCCTTGAATGTCAGGTCTTAACATGCACAGGGATAGACTCGGTGGAATGATGTGATTTGCTGGTAATCACGAGGGGGACTTATGTGAGATTGCTCCATCTTCATGGACATGGATACATTCATTACTCCTGGGACTCAGATTTGTGGGTAAATGGAACTCCTTGACAGAAGGGGAAAACTTGGAACCTACTGCTTCCTCCAACAGAGAGACTGGGATTTCACTACTTCTTCCAAGGAAAGACCTAGATTTCACTATCTCTTCCAAGGAAAACAAGGCGTAGGCTCTTAGTTCTACCTCTAAGTAGGGAATGATTTCTCAGTGAGGCTCCTTGCGGACTATTCCCAACAAAGATCTAGAAGAAAATACAAAATATGGGGTAAGGGTTTAAGGGTCTAACTGACGGATAGGATTATTGCTGAGAATGGAAATTGGAACCACACTTTTGCTTCATCACGAGGCAACAACTAGGTAGAGATGGTGCGATCTTCTCGGGTGTAAGCAAGGATTTTCATACTGCTCTGGCATGGAACATGGAACTGATCATGCAGAAACAATCAAGGTTAAGCTTGGAACAAGTTGAGAATGGAAACTAGAACCACACTTTTGCTTCATCATGAGGCAACAACTAGGCAGAGATGGTGCGATCTTCTGGGGTGTAAGCAAGGATTTTCATACTGCTCTAGCATGGAACATGGAACTGATCATGTAGAAACAATCAAAGTTAATCTTGGAACAAGTTCAGACTAACCATGCACTATGATTTGCAAGCCACAGATCACAAATGATATGAACTAATGGTTTCAATCATTCACCAATAACAATATTTTCCATCACTCTAACTAATGAAAGCTTGAAAGATAAAAGAAATGAAACAAATTCAGAAACTTAAGATTTGCTTCAAGGAAACTAGGAAAACCATGCCAAAATCCAAAGAACTCTATGAACACTAGTCCACAATGCTTGTATTATTGATTTGGAAAGTGTTTCTGCAACAATCTTGTTGATCCTTGAAGTTTCCAGCTCAAAAATGATACAAAAGTAAAGATAACTATCTAGCTGCTCTAGGAGCATGAAAAATGTGAGAGAAAGAGCCCCTTTTCAAATGAGGTGCCTCAGCCTTTAGATAGGCTAGTAAAATAAAAAGAGGAGGTGAGGAGATTTGATCTCCTTGAAATCCATGTCCTGAGTTAGAAACCCTAAAGGGGTAGGTGAGATTACATCATAGGCCAAATGGAATGGTGCCACCTGTCCTGGGTGCCCATGTTGATTATGCTATCTGGGAGGGAAGTGTCTAGTCAGCCGCCACCTCATCTTGTTCCTTGGGCAAAAATTTTAGGGTGTCAAGGAATCTTGTTCCTTGGGCACAAATTTTAGGGTGTTAAGGAATCCTATTCCTTGGGTGCAAATTTCAGGGTGTCAAGGTACTTTCACTTGTGGAATTCCTGACTTCCTGAACAAATTTTGCTTATTCCATTACCTCAGGGAATCCTTCATTTGGAATTCCTTTCAGACCAGGGCTGCACCTTTTTAGGGGTCATGGATTCTCCGCTGTGGACTTCCCGTTCAGGCTGGAAATCTAGTCAATCTTGATGTTGAACCCATTGAGGATCTTGATCTAGTATTCTCTGTGTCATTTGGAATCTTTGAAAGGACTCTTGATCTTCCTTTATTTTTTATGCGAAGTCTCCCTGTCACTGAACTGGAATCTTTGATGTTGCCTTCCTTGAACTAGTCACATTGAGTGTTAGGGGGAGAAAGGCGGGCACTGGAATGGAGTGATGCCCTGTTCTGGATCTATGAAGTCTCTTTCCCTGGCATTGGAACTCTTTGTATCCACCTCGAAGATCTAGATTTCTGCCGAGCACCCTCTTCATGGAATGTAATCCTCATCTTGAATTTCTGCAAAACAAAAGAAACCTCAAATAGTCATGATGCACAAAATTTTTAAATGCAATGCAATACTAAGATAAACCATAGAATAAACTTGCATGATTGATCAATTTCATTCCAAATTATTGAATAAACAAAAGTTTTTCTTCATTTTCTGGCATTCTTCACACTTAACTGACTTTTCACTTTTCAGGATTACCAGGCATGCACAAGAGGAGTTTCTAGGGTAGGGCACATATGGAAGGTGGAGCAGGATTCCTGGACAGGAATTCCTAAGCTAGGAATTCTAGGTCTTGATGAAATTCATCCTCCCAACGGTGAAATCTGCCTCTTGAATGTTGGAACCTACTTTTTTCTTGCTTTGGATTTGAGTTGGAATGATAGAAATGAGCTGGGCAGCCTCCTTTATATAGGCATCAGACCCTTCCCTGCCACTTGGTGGACCAGGATAGGCCAACTTGCCTTTTGTCTTATTCAAACTCTTAACTGCCATAACTCTAGCTGACTTACCCTTTGTCTTATCCTCCTGGCGGTGGGCACACTTTCTGGGTGGTCGGGGATTTCATGTTGTCAGGGATTTTTCCTTGTCCTGGTCGCAAATGGAGAGGTGTCAGGGATTCCGCCATGTCAAGGAATTCTTCCTTGTCCTAAGCGCAATTTGGATGAAGTCAGGTATTCCTAATGGGCAAGGAATCATTCCTCCATGCTCAGGCACATATTCTAGATGTAACAAAATTGGCTACATTTTCTAGTGCCAATTGGTTTTTTCACTCTGAGTGCATATTCCAGTATCAACTGGATTTTTCACCTATGGCGCAAATTCCACTTGGAACAGGATTTCCTCCTAGGTTGCAAATTTCACTACCAACAGGAATTTTCACTTATGGCTCAAATTCCAGTACCAACTAGATTTTTCACTTCTAGATCTCTTCAAGGACTTTTCAAGTCTAAGTCATGATTTTGACTAAGTCATGTTATGGATTTTTCTTCAAGTCCTGGATCACTTTATTCATGTCGCATATTCCTCAAAGTCATGGAATTTTCCCAAGTCGCATTTTTCAATCTGTGAAGGAATCTTGCTAATGTCATATTTTTCAGTCTGGACTGGAATTCCTCTATTCCAGGTCATAAATTCCAGGTTGAACTAGATTCCTGACCAGGAGTGCAAATTCTAGGCTAAACTAGATTTTTCACCTAGGTCGCAAAATCCACCTGGTCAGCGAAGAATTCTCCAAGTTACAAAATCTAGACAGTCAAGGAGGAATTTCCTAGGGCGCAAATTCCTGTAGGAACAAGATTTTCCACCTTGTCACATTTTCCTGATGGTTAGGGAATTTCCTCTGTCAGAAATTCCTCCAACGTAAAAAATCACAGTTTCAGGGTGGGTCTTGGAATGGAATGATCCTTGAATTTGTTGTTTGCAAATTTCACTAAGTGAAGGAATTTTCCTGTCCGGAACTCTTGCAAGGTAGAAGGTCGCATTTTGCAATGGGTCAAGGAATGTTCAGTTCAGGAATGTTCCTGTCAAGGAAAATCCAGTTCAGGAATGTTCCCGTCAAGGAATATCTAGTTCAGGAATGTTTGTGTCAAGGAATATCCAATTCAGGAATTCCTTCCTGAGGATCTTCCAAGTCTCAAGTTGGACTGGGTCTTGGGTTTTCCTGCCCTGAACTGTGGAATTTCTATTCACTCTTGATGAAGCTTCTTGACATTTGAACGAGGATTTATACCTTGGAACGAGGAAGTGCCTCTTTTATCATGGAATCCCTGTAGTCATCTTTGGAATTTTCCATTACCTCAAGTCAGGGATTGATGAGTTTCGCCAAGGAATGACAAGCCCTCGATGCACTTTGGACTCTAGATTTAGAACTCTAGAACAAAAATCATGGTGGGTTTTGGAGTAGGACCCTAGACAGGAACTTAGGACAAAGACCACCAGAATGGAATTGTGAACAAGGACCTCCAGACTCAGAAGTTTGAAACATGGATTGGAACTTTGGAATGATGGAAACTGTCCATGGATTGACCAGATTTGATCGAGGACTGATAGGTAGGGCATTATTTATCCTCAGGAAAGTTAATCTTTGCCTCGCCACTTCAAGCACTCTTAATATTCCTTGTGAGCTAAGTGTTTGGAAATTCTTTCCTAGCTTCATGGATTCAGGCAAGAAACTACAAGATCAAAACAAAAAATGGTACTGCACTCAAAAAAGAGGGGGTCCCCATTTGCAATGGGGTGATGTGTGAAAACTTCACAACAAATACCATTGCAAATGCTACAATACAATGTCAATAGAAACCCTAACCCTTAGCTGGTTTTATCAAGCCTTATGTCGGTTACAAAATAGGGTTTTTTTAATGTCGGCGAATAGAAAAAATAACTCTTGATGCCTTTATAAAAGAATAAAAATCGTGTGAGGTTTCGGGGGCGCTGCCCCTAGACCCCACCCTATATCGCGACAGGGGCGCTGCCCCCAAACCCCCGCAAGGGGCGCTACCCCTTGACCCCATTAAATAATTTGGGGGGAAACAACACTGATAAAAGTGGGGTAAATTTAACCTCTGAGTCTGATTAGGCTCCATATACAAACAAATGACACTCAGCTCAAGCAGAAAAACACCCTGTACAACAATGGTGAAGAAAACTCGTCGCATGCTTGAAGAAAGCCCACCATTGCACCGGTATGTTGATCCTAGCGCGCCATTACATAGCCAATCTATCCACTCGTGTGAACCATAATAGTTCCATGCACTATGAGTTCAATTTTAAATTTCAGCCATTGATTCTTTAGCGAAATGTATCAAGGATGCCTTAGATGAGAACATATGGCAGCATCCTGCTGCCCCGCATGACATCAATGACCATTGGTAGATCCGCCGTGGGTTGATGGGGAACGGTCAGGATTTGATCCTCACAATTAATCCAGACCCTTCAATCCTGGGCCTATCTCTGGTGTTGCCTTTGAAACTGCTAAGGCATATATGAGAACATTCCACGTGGCATCCACTCGCTGCCCTGCACAGGTTTTTTTACTGATTATTTTATCGCCACAAGCTAGCGGGCGACTAATAGAATGTGAGTTTTGGGGCCATGTCGCACCATACTTAAAGTAATTTAAGCACATGCCTTAAGTTGTCACTTAAAAAGGGGACCCCCTAGGCACTTAGAATATTTCAACCCCACCTAAAACACACATAAAATATTAAACATTTGCTTGCTCAAATTTAGGACATGGGCAAAAATTAAAACACGCGTGATCAAATGCCTAGCTAGGAGTAAGGGGCCAACACCTCAATGACACCAAAAAACTTAATTCATAACTTAAGCGACTAGGAAAAGCGAAAACAAGCCAATGACGAATTAAAAGAAATGTTAGGGTTTTTGCATAAAATAGGGTTTTTTGGAAGGTTTAAGTCTTAAGAATGAACCCTAGCAGATGGAAAATGAAACCCTGACCCTTAGGGGACCAATTGATGACCAAAAATTTGAAGTGCGACCATAGGACCACTAAAATTTTTCAAAGTCCCATCAAAAGGTTTGGTGCAATATTCTGACACTGATTCAAATGATTCCTCCTTTGTGGAGTGGATATTTGAGTCGGTTACAAATATTCCATTGTTCATTGACACTTGCCTCTACCCATGCTGAAGAGGATCCTGCTCCTACTGCTGATCCTCTATATTTGGTTCTAGGGGAGTCTCCTTGTACTTCTTTCAATGTGGTCCCCTTGTTAGCTCTTCCTCGATCCCCTTATGATAGTCAAGATTGAGACATTGATGATCTGATGATGCCTAACCCATGAGGGTTGTACCTTCGTTTCATATGTTTATATGTGTTTGCATGCTTGCTTGTCATGTTTTGCCCCATAAAATGTGTGTTATATGTTTGTTAGTTCTATTTGGAGGACCCACGATGTCCTTGTAGACACGTGGATATAGGAGGAATGAAAATGTTGTGACATTCTTGTATCTGTTTCTACCTTCTTCTATGTGTTTTCCACTTGATTATTTTGACATTTTTGGGTTGATGCGAAGCATTGGAAGATTTAGAGCTTCTTTCCATGTTGACCCAAAATTTTTATTTTCTTTTGCTTTCTTGTGACATTCTTCCTTTATGCTTGTAGTTCTACGTGCTTGGGGGATGATGATGATTTTCTTAGTTGTCCCTTGATGATTCCCTTCCTATAAATGCATACTAACCCTGAAGCACATAGATCCCTTTGTTTTGGTGATTTTGCTTATTTTATGTGACATGTGTTGCATTGCTCGGTGTCACATGCTTACACAAACTTTTGTGTATCATGCATGTAGCGCCACTTTGATTGCCTCTCCTCGGGGGCACCTTATTTTCTTGATGCAATTTTGGGAACATATCTTCCCATATGGATATGTTTCCTAAAACTCCCTTCTCCTATTCTACCTTAAAATTAATTGCATACTGTTGCTTTATGCAATTATTTTAAGATGGGGGCAAACTTTTATGCTTTTCACTTTCACACACAATACATTGATGGTATGCTCCCTGAAGCGTTCGCTCTTTTCAGCGTCTATAGCTTGCGGTCCTAAACATATTCACTTTCTTAGACTGGCCACCTTTATCAGGATTACCTAGCCATGCTAGACTATGTAATCTCTGATATTGTTTAACACGTGAGCCACCTAGTGACACAATGCTAGCCAGTAGTGCAATGTTTTGCTATTTTTTGGCACTCTTCATGAGTCACCTAACAATGAATTTTGTTAATCCTTGTGGCCCACAAGAGTTTAGTATGGTTCCTAGCTCTCCTAGTGTGCTATCCCTAGAACCATACTTGGCATCCTTCTAGCTTTCATAGTGTGCTAGAAATGCCCCTTTTGTATTACTTTCTTTGTTTTCTTATGTGCGATTGGTGTTAGATTATTATAAATTCCAATAGAATGTGCATTAGATTATATGGTTTGCTAACATTGATGTTTCGGCAAATCATATTTGATCTAATCATTTTAGCATATATTTTATATATATGTGGTTTTGACATTACCTCTTGTGCAAATTTTTATTATCTAATATTGTGGTTATGTAGGTTCTTAGCCTAGGGGGTTCATTCCTCCGCTTGAAGAATCCTCTGCAGCCTCTACAATATCCTTTTTGGGGTAATATTTATGATATTATTTCCTTTTCTACTTTAGCATACCATATCACCTAAGGTCATAAGCTCGCTAAAGTAAGGGATAAATGTAATGTCAAAAATTGCATACCCTTACAATTTCATGCTATGTTTTGTACTCATTTTGGTATCTGCTCCCCTAGTATGTTCTTAGGTCCATTTAAACCCTGTCCTAGCCTTTTCCTATAACCCACACATGTGCTTTTGTGTTGTGTTTGACCCTTTGTGTTTACTTTTGTCAAAATCTATTTTAGTGCCTTGTTATTCTCATAGTCCTATGGTGTTTCATGTGACCAGGAACTAGAGTCACTTGGACATCCGTGTGTCGCGTGGATGTGCCGCACCTATGTGGCACCAAGTGACCATTTCTGGGTGTTATTGGCCACCTTTAGTGACGTCCAAGATTCTTTGTAACGCCTCTACGCCTCCCAAAACAATCTTCTTTAACCCTCTTTCTCATTCTTTCCGTCTAACTTTTGAATTTTGAACTTACTTCTCATTCTCAAACAATTTTTGAACTCAACCTTTGGCTCTCTTCTGCAACTTAGTGAATATTGTGAAGTTTGGCTTTCATTCGTGATCATCTCCAACATTCTATTGTGCTTTCTAAAAGATCTTTTGTAGCTATGCTATTTTGTGCATGTTCATGTGAGTTCTCTTGAGGTTTTGGGATTCCTTTGTGGGGTTTTGTTAGACCATTGCTTGCTAGGTTATTCTACTTTAGTTGGGTAGTTTGCATCTCCATTGAACATGTGATTGGGATTCATATTACTCTCTTTTATTTCTTCATTCTAGTGTAATCCATTGTTGTTTGTTGTATTGTGTCAGTTACTTCATCTTCTTTGCTTCCTTTCAAGCTATTATACTAGTTTTCTCATTTGGGTTTTGAGTAGATTAGTTTTCATTCCTTTTTACTTGCAATATATATATATATATATATATATATATATATATATATATATATATATATATATATATATATATATATATATATATATATAACCCTGGTTAGGGACCAAGGACCCTTCAAAAACAGAGCAAAGCCCTAACTGTCTGAATTAGTCTTACATATAATCTAACAGGGTGAGAGGGCAAATTACTGGGCCCTCTTCCCATTAACAGTCTTACTAATTATGCAAACTTATAAACATACTAAACTGAACATAAAACAAGCTTTCTAAAATCCATCCATGCCTATAAGGTCCATCAAGTCTGCCTCACTGTCGCAGGGGCACCTATAGTCTGCACGACTTTTCACTTCCAATTGGCAGCCCATCTTTTTTGATATCTTCTCCAGCAGCTTCCTAGTCTCCACCTGTCCAATCTTCATATCATGTAGATGGTCCAAGATGATCTCATGCCAGACATCTCCATCCTTCAAAACCACGGCTAAGTCTTTGTGAACCAATATTGATGAAGCAACAATGGATGTAAGCGTGGCTATGGAAAGAGAGCATGCTGCTCCAAAACATTCCACCATCCTCTAGTTGTTCCTGGGTCAGTTAGGAAATTAGAAATGGCCTCTCTGAGCTTACCTCCATCATGGCCATCAACTTCGTTAGCCATTGCAAGAATTCTACACATCCATTTTTGCAGCATTGAATTTTGAATCTCTGAATCTACTAGAGCAATGAAACTCTCCATAGCCTCATCACCTGAAACCTTAGGCAACCTTCTGCGGGGAATGTAGGCTCTCTTCTTCCTTCCTCCAACCATCCTATTGTTCACCCTTTTTGGAAGCTATCGTCACCAAGGGGAATGGGGTTCTGCCATGCCTTTACCTTTCCCACTGCAACCACCATCCAAAGCCTAGCTCTTCTTTCCTTCATTCTTCATTTTGCCAAACACAAAGTGACAGAACGATACTACCAGACGACATCTAGCATTCATATAAAAAAACCACTTACCTCGACTACTGACGGCCACCTTCCTTAATGATGATCAACCAGCTCGCCCTCAGTCCCTCGATCCTTCCACATGCTCGACCTTTCAGATCCCAATCGGAGAGCCAGCTTAATGTACTAGCCTATTATCGGGTGAACTTGCAATATATATATATATATATATATATATATATATATATATATATATATATATATATATATATATATATATATATATATATATATATATATATTCATTGCTGTTATTCCATTCTATTTGCACATAGAAAGTAGTAGCACACACTTGTTTTCTCTATTTTCCATCTTAGCTACCGTGGAGATCGAAAGACCAAAATAGGGGCTTGACCTTAAGGCAAGCTACCAAGCAGCCCCAACCATTTTCTCTTTTCTTTACATGATTAAAGATTTTAGTGAGGAGCTTCATTCCTTCAACGTTGGTTTTGTGATCTCTCACTCAAACCCCTTTATTTCTTTGTCATTTATTTCAAGATTGTAATACATCTCTTCTCAGTTTTAGCTCATTTTTGCCACCTGGAGATTACTGGAAATATATTTTGTTTTCTATTGTGTTGAGCAGGTGATTAGAAGTGCAACAGACCAAAACTCTTTTATTTTCCATGCATCTAGGACTACAACGCGACGTGTAGACGTCCCCGTGATGCACTCGCATCCCTAATAGAGGGCTTCATCTTCTGATACCAGGTTCTTCTATTTCTTTCCTTTTCTATTTTGTATTTGAAATTTCATAATTTTGTTTGTAATAGTTCATTTCTAGCTTTTATCAACTTTCCTTTATTTTTCAAGCAGTTAGTATAGTTTCCATTTATATTTTTAGCATAAAAAGGGTTTGTTAATGTTAGCATGTCTAAACAAGTAGATAACAAAATTAAAATAGGATTATAGTGTAGTTGTAGTGGAAAATTTCCTTGATTAATATATTTTGGCCAAGGTGTAATTTTTTCTCATCTACATTTACATACACCTTTGAAGAATTTGTTGAATTGTGAGGGTCATATTTTCCTTAGTTAGACCCTTAGGTGGATTAATTCAATAAGGATGAACCAAGATCGAGGACTATAGTTAAGTATGCAATATGCTCCAAGTATGCTAATACCTTCTTGTAGTTGAATTCTAGATGTGCTAAATAGTGTCCTCAATGCTTTAAATGAATTATGTATAGTCTTTAAATACACCACCTTCACATGTAATTTGTAATAATTTATAGTTAAGTCGACTTATGACGACTATTAAGGGAGAGAAATACGAATTCAATTTATCAAATTTGAATTTAAAAGTTATGAATTGGACACATAAATGATCTAGATCAATATTGCACTTATAGATCTTAATCAGAGTTATGAAGAGTAAATTTAGCGTGTGAGTCTAAACTCTTGAGACATATAGAAGTGAAGATAGAGTAAGATAAATTTATTGCTAACTTCTAAAACATAGAAGTTAGTCTTACATCCCAATCAATACATATAGACATCCCAATCAATACATAAAGACATCCCAATTAGCGTAGATACAAAACATAAAGGAAAAGGGCGTAGGTATGCAATTTTCAACATTACAAAAGAATAACCAGCAAAAAGTGGGCGATTTGCAAGGGATGCACTAGTCCCCTTTACATAAAGTAACATACCTCGACGGCCGTCCGTTCCCCTACACCACATAAACACGTAACTAGCGCGTACATTCCGCGTATAACTTGGTAATTGTAAAGGTGACACTTGTTTGCTTTTCATTTGTTCAATCAATAAAGTATACCAAACTCGAAGACTACTGATGACCGAAATGAACAGATTGCACGTGAAGATCTGAAGGCCGACAAGGATAAAATAAGAAAAATAAGAATAAAGACGCGTCACGCGAATATACTTTTATGCTCTGATCCGACGTGGCACTGCCAACGGGGTTCGCATGGATATAATCAATGGACATGTCGGTGATGGGTGACGATGACGTGGCGTGGATCCCTCAGCGGATTATTTGTCCCAATCAAGTACCACACGCATTTCTATTTACAGATGGAGTGATGGAGTGTATGTAGGCAGAGAGAGGAGGAGGAGAAAGGATTCGAACCTGCGACCATGACGAGCAGATACAAGATGTGCCTGTGCTTCACTCGCAACTTCAACGCAGAGGGGGCTAAATCTGTGGAGGAAATCGAGAAGCTGTTTGCGGAGTATTCGGAGAACGGGCAGATGAGCGTAAAAAATCTGCAGAGATTTCTGGTGGAAATTCAGGGGCAGACTGACGCCACGGAGAAAGACGCCGAGACTTTCATTCGGGCGCATAACTCGGGCGTTTTCCACCGTCACGCCCTCAATTATACACAATTTCTCGAATTTCTATTCTCCGAGAATCTCAATTCTGCTTTGGAATCTAAGGTATTTATGTTCTAATCTTCTCTGTTTTTGCCCTTACCTGCGGCAATTTTGCATTAGGGCGTCAGTTTGGATTTGTTTGCTGGCTGCATTTTATTTATTTTGAAATCTTCGTTTAAATATATATTATATGAGGTGAGGGAAGGAATATGTGCATCAGTTTGGAAAATTAGCTAAGCTTCCTGAAGAATTAGGCGAGTCTCTCTGCAATCCACTGTTTACTGGTTAACTAGGCGATCGAATAAACTGTAACTGCTAAATCAACAAAATTATATTTGGAAATTTAAACATAAATTACATTGCCAAACATTCAACACCAACTGATCGGTCCATCTTTGATTTGTATGCAATTGTGCTGCTCTGTGAGTAGAATCTAGGCTATCGATAAACATATGTAGGTCCCATATCCATCTAAGCCTGGATTAGTCTGGACTGTGAATATCACAACTTCTGAAAAGTTCAGGGATTTTTTTAATATGTTTTTATTTCTCTAGGGTTTGTCTGCAGTAGCTTAGATCAAGTAGTAATCTAAGTTTAAATAGCGTGGAGGGGTTTTGACATGCGAAAAGTAAATAGATTCTCGAAATATCATATCTTTAATGCATATTATGTTAAATTAGATTTTCCATATAATTTATAAATATAGTGTTTAATATATTGTTTTATATTTGATAGTTTACGTATTTATTAATTTTATTTGATAGTAATAAAAATGACTTGTCTTTTAATTAATATTTTATCAATTATTTTTATCTTTACAAGACCTGAATTGAATAATAATCATGTGTTTTTTGGAAATAAAATTAGAAAATAATATTCTCTTGTTGAATTGTTTATATTATAATAGAGTACATATAAATTGAGAGAGAAAAAGGAAAATTGTGATTAAAATTTGAGTATAATGGTGAATGTAAATATAAAATTACGTTTGATTGAATCATTGTAATAATGTATGATGAAATAGAGATGCATACCTTAGAGATATTTATCTTGTATGTTTGATCAATATGTTAGAAGATTGATATGATAGAATGTTATGTTGGATTCTATTTAGTGTCATATCAGTCATTAGATACACATTTACCCCTCTTTGGCTGGTTGTATGGTCCTTAAAGCTATGATTCGAGCTCTCTCAATTTATAGATTTATGGCTCTTGCAGCTCTAAAAGGCGTCCTTCATTATTTGGACCATAAGATGAAACAATTTCTTTGGGAAGGAAATTCAGAGAAAAATAAATGACATTTGGTTAACTGGGATAAAATAGGTCAGCGTTAAGAGAGAGGTGGTTTGGTATGAGATCTTCCCATCTTAATAATATAGCTCTTACTACAAAATTATAATGGGGATGGTGTGTGGAGGAATAGGCTTTATGGGGAAGAATTCTTAAGCTCAAGTACTTGAATTTGGAGAATCGTTCTTTCATCCATAGGATGTCGACCCTTGGTAGAGTCTCTCAAATATGAAATATAATGAAATTGGGTAGTAGTCTAATTAAAACTAGTATTTTTTGGATTGTGGGAAGGGTTACCTTGCTCTTTTTTGAGATGATGTGTGGGACCAACATAGCCCTCTTTGTGTGGTATTTCTCGATCTCTTGGAATTAAAATATAAATGTGTTGAAGTTGGTTGGAATCATGTTTTTGATTTTTAGTATGTGGTCATGTAGGATGTGGTGAGGATTTGGAAATGGAAAGCTAAAGATCTTTGGCTAGGTCAACAATTTCCTCATCTCATTGACCAATTAGCTCATATTTTAGCTTCTTGGAAGGTCTCTTTAGATATGCCGGTTCCCAAAATTACTGTAACTCAAAACTCTAGAACATTCCTAAATCACCTAGGCCAGGGACTGTCGTCAGGGTGATAGGAAGAGGTTTATCAACAAGTTTTGAGCAATTTTGGCCAATTACAGGAGTGGGTAGACTCCTCTACACTATGAGCTCAACTTAGACTTTGGAGGGATATTCCAAGGGGTATACCTAAGTAGGTATTAACACCAAAACCAGATGAACAACTAAAAATATTTGAACAACCAAACCCAAATCGCTTTCTCAGTCCCAAATTTGTCACCAAACTGAGAGCAATTGGTTGTTACAAGACCCCTATAGCCGATAAAAACAATCTTACACAATGAGGATGCATAAAAACTACCACTGCTTATACAAATAAGATGTATTGTTTTGTTTTGAAGATTGGGTGATCTAAGGCTACTCAGACCGATGCCTATCCATTGGGCTGCAGAGTCTAATGTTCAACAGAGGAAAAACAACCACATAAAAGTGTATAATTACCTATTTGATAAATCAAATGCAACGAATCAATACCAAATCACTGAAAATACTTAATGATCCAACACCATACCATATTCTTCCCTATGCAATACTGAAATGACCATTTACAAAGCTTGAAAATGGATTAAGAACTGTCACATTCATTCAAATCAGAGCTTAAATTCATACCACTAAATGTGGCAAGAGCAAACTATAATTGCGATTATGGTTTGCTAAGAAAACACCTACAACAATGGAGAAAAACAGTAATCTAATACAAAGATTTGCAAATTCTATTACATACATTTCATGACTGTTTCATGTTAAACAAAGACTGCAAAAATATCCTTTCCTGATCTGCCTTCTGGAGCTCACAACCCTGCTGATAAATTGCACAATTGACCAACCCCTATTACAATTCAAATGCCTGCATATATAGCGTTTCAACTCACGCGTTCTCCCAGGCGCCGCACCCTATCAAGGACTGCACCCATGCTATCATAAATTCCATTCCCAATCTGTTAGAAGATTTGCACGTTGGAAGAGAAAAGCCCATGCTCAATAAATTCTGAAAATGACAAAGGAAGACTGCTTGCACTCTTCCTGACTTAGAGCAATAAAGAGGGAAGGTTCTAATCCTTTCCCTGCCATCTACAACATTTGACTTATTTGATTTGTCCTTTGTGCATTGAAGAATTTCACTATGCCAACCACCTGCATGGCACTGTCTTGCAAACTTATCAAATTCTGGGTACAAATTAGTTTGTATATCCCTGCAATCATGGCATACTTTCAAGGAATTATCTTTTTAAAGCAATGACAACACTCCCAATGTGTTGTTTTGTTTTTCTACTCGAGCCATCTGACATTGACTGTACAACTCTACGTGCTGGGCACCCTCTATCCTCTATTGGCCACTTGCTATTTTTTAAACAACTTCATTTCATTTCCTTCATATCGGCAAGTTTCAACTTTGCCAAACTTGGCCTTTGTCGGCAAATTCCTCTTGTGCCGAACCATTCTCTTCTTTACTATCTCCTTGCTTGCTCCTATCGGCAAATTTGCATTTTGTCAAACTATCTCTTTTTCTTCTTATTTCATCCCTTAGTTGGCAAAACTCGGTTTCTTCGAACTAGCCTTACTTGCCCTTTATCGGCAAAATATTACTTTCTAGAACCATGCTGCCTTGGCTTTGGTATCGGAAAAAAGTGAATTAGAAGAACCTTCTGCCTTCACCTCCATCGACAAATCTTTGATTTTCAAAACCAAGAGAAAAGCACATCTTTTCTTCATTCTTTTGCTTTATCGACAAAAATGTCGTTTGCTGAACTAAGGGCCCTGTTGCCTTTTATCGGCAAAACACTATTGTCGGCAAACATTGAAAATCCTGAACTTTTAGAAAGTTCATGACTTTGCCGCTTCCCAGACAACTCTTCCTTAGCCATTTTCAAACTTCTACACCTTTTATTTGCCTCATCGAAAAATCTAAGAATTTCCTAACTCACTTTCTTTCTTGCCTTCGCTCTTCTCCCTTTTGTTCCTTAGACAATTTCACACTCGCGGTCCTTTTGCTATCGGTGAAAAGGCTGTCGGCCAAACCCACAATCAACAAATTACGGAGTTCCCGAACTTGGCCTTTTATTGATAGACTTGCACTTTCTTTCTTTTACTTGAAAAATTTTGGCGTCCCCTTCTTTCCTTTAGTCGACAATCACATTGATCGGCGAATCCCTTAGTTGGCCAAAGGCTGCCCACGTGGCATCATTCTACGGTTCCGCAGGAATGCTTTGCCCTTTATAATTTGCTTCCACGGAATGGCGGAAGACATTCATTTGATCGTCAAATTTGTAATGGTAAGGTGCAAAATGTCATCCGGAGACTAAGACTCCAAGCCTTCATCATTTTCGAGTTCTTTTGCCTTTCGGAAGGGGGAGCAAGAAAGCCTCGACCTCTGCCTTCTGCCCTGCATATAAGGAACATTTGTTGGGGGTCGGTCGTCGGGCCTTCCACCTTCTGTCTTCCATGAAGAAGACGGAAGGAAGGAAACTCGAGCTTTGAACTCTGACACACTTGGGAAAAATATGAAAATGTTGGGGGTCGGCCCCCGAGCTTTCCACCTTACGCATTCGCCATCTGGAAGAGGAAAGAGAGAAGCCCCGCCATCCGTCCTTAGCTCAAATAAAATAAAACATGTCAGGAGTCAGCCGTCGGGCCTTCACCATTTTGCCTTCCTCAAAGGAGGGAAAAGAGCCAACCTCCGAACTCCGCCACACACTTCATACTTAGAGGGATTTGAACACGGAGACCTGTCAGAGTTTGGACCCCGGTCCGAAGACCAAAGGCCCAAAGTTCGGCCTCCAAAACACTTAGGAGAATCTTTCAACACTTAGACAAATTTTAGCCTCGGAGCCAACAGGGACAACATGATGGAAGGAAGGAGCCCAAAACTCCAAAACTTTGACCAAGGCCAAAACACAAGGAAACACTAGAAAATGAGACTTAGTCAACCTTTTGGGGCTTTTCCCTTACATTTTAGAAGGCAAACAAATGAAAACCTATGAAAGACATCTTTGATCAATTATCATCAATAGGTTCAACGTTGAAGGCATAAAATGGGATTCAACCATTTTGCCTTCCTCAAAGGAGGGAAAAGAGCCAACCTCCGAACTCCGCCACACACTTCATACTTAGAGGGATTTGAACACGGAGACTTGTCAGAGTTTGGACCCCGGGCCGAAGACCAAAGGCCCAAAGTTCGGCCTCCAAAACACTTAGGAGAATCTTTCAACACTTAGGCAAATTTTAGCCTCGGACCTCGGAGCCAACAGGGACAACATGATGGAAGGAAGGAGCCCGAAACTCCAAAACTTTGACCAAGGCCAAAACACAAGGAAACACTAGAAAATGGGACTTAGTCAACCTTTTGGGGCTTTTCCCTTACATTTTAGAAGGCAAACAAATGAAAACCTATGAAAGACATCTCTGATCAATTATCATCAATAGGTTCAACATTGAAGGCATAAAATGGGATTCAAATGGAACTTGGGGGCAAAATGGGGCACGTCTGGGAACAAAATTTTAGAGGTGCCAACAAGATCGACATTCATATTTCCTTGGATGGGATTTGGAAGGTTCTAGTATCTACACGATGCAAATTAGTTATAAAACTCTTTTGGCAGAAAACTTGGAAGTTAAGAACTCTAAGCTTTGAAAATGGCTTTGGCATCCTAAATGTTGGGCCTAAGGTGAACATTTTCATGTGGCTTGTGGCTTGAGATATATTTCTTCATCATGATAATCTTTGGAAATGAGGGGTTATTGGTCCAAATAGATGTATCATATGCCTTCAAGATGAGGAGTCTAGAAGACATCTTCTGTTAGATTGCCCCTTTGCCACTTTCCTTCACTGTTTATGGTGTGATTTGTTGGGAATTTCATGGAATAATTATGAGTCTATCTAAGAGTTTCTTGTGAATCAACTATGACCTTCTTTGAAGCTAAAAGCTCTTAATTTGTTGCATGATATTGGTCTTGGTCCAATCTGCTAGAATATTTGATGGGAACACAATCAAAGGATTTTCAATGGTATTACTAGGCATATAAGTCAAGTTTGGTGTAGAATAATAGCCAATTTTAAAGAAACCTGTCAAGTTTGGATTCAAGATTATCAAGCTAGTTCTTGGTGGGAATTCAAAGTTCTGATAAGACTTGGTATTCCTGTAGCTTCTCCCTCTTTCACCTCTTCCAATAATAGTCCTCAAGATTATCAACTTACTAAATGGGTACCTCCTCCTCGAGGCTTTGTTAAAATTAATGTTGACAGAGCTTCAAAAGACAATTCTGGAAATGCTGGTTTGAGAGGTGTTTGTCATGACAATAATGATAGGGTTAAGTTTTGGCTTGTTGGTAGACTTGGTGTTGTATACAACCTTATTTCTATGAAGATGGATGGAGATGTTTCAAGAGGACTTAGGCGTGGTTTTTTGTTCCCATCCTTTCCTTTTGTTAAGGTAGCAGTGCCTCAAACTCCTTGTACATCTTGCCCAACAATCCCTCAGTCTACAAGGATTGCAAAAATATTACAAACCCCCTTCATGGTCATGGTGATTCCTATAGGAGTTAGATTTTGAATGCTAACCTTAATTTCTCTCCATAACTAGGTGGATTGAAATTTGGCCTTGTCTTCTATGTTAGTTTTAGTGATTATGACAATGGATGGTGGATCCAAATCTAATCCTCGCTCTCTTCCCCCTTAGTCACCCAAAATCCCTATTTCTTTTTCCTTTGGTGGTGGTGAGATTTTTTTTTTTTTTTGTGGATGAGCCTTTGGAATTTCACATTCTCGAGGAATATACCATTGAAATAACAGATAACTATTCTTTGGTTTTCAAATGTCTAGCAAGGTGCCCTCCTTATGGAGACGTGTTGTGGATGAAATTGACTTGGAACAATTTGATAGTCCTAATTGTAAAATTATCGGATCATAAGCTTTTTCTTATTCAATTTAACTTGTTGATGATTGTAATTATGTACAATTATTAGAATTAATTATTTTTACATCAGTTGAATCCATAAACATTCTAAATCAATTATTGAGTAATTTAAGGAACTTTAAAAAAACTTAAATACTATCACATAAAGTAATTTAATAAACTTGTGATAGTTTTTAAATCTTATTCAATTACCCCATATAATATGGGGTCTTTCTTTTAAATTAATTAACATATTTATATTGTAGTAAGATCCACTAAAAGTTCAAGTTAACCACAAAAATAAAATAAATTATGTGATTTGGAAATTATAACTATTTTTAAGTAAGTTTGTCAATTTTAAATATAAATATGCTGCCTTCAAATTTTAACAAATTCACTTGAAATAATTTATTTAAAAAATAAAAATAAAATAGATGTTATAATTAGCCAATAGACTTTTAATATGTGAGTATTATAGTGCTCGGAATTGTCTCACGCCGGAAAATTTTCTATCGGCGTATTCCTTGAACCTCCTATGGGTGCAAGTGCTAGTTAATATTCACTTTTAATTAGGCCTAATAAGGGGCGTAGAGGTGATTGCAATGCAGACAAATGGCACGTGTATTGGCAAGGGGGGTGTTGTATGTTAAGGCATGGCAAAGTGATACATAGTCATTATTGGATCACTTCTCCTTGTGGTTCAGACACAGCAATCATTTTAGACTCTTGCATGGAGAAGTTATTTGTTGGAAATGTGGATGGATTGATTTTGGGTTCCCATTTGCAAATTTCTGAACGTTGTTGAGATAGGTGTTTGTGGGAAGTTGTAGAGAGGGAAGATGGCATCCTCTTTTATTGGTGGAATGGGCAATCATAGAGAGGCAGAGAGAAGTGGTGGTCCTAATGTTAGGGGCTAGAGTAAGAAGGAATGTGTGGGCGGGGAGGAGATGATAGGCAATTTCATTGACTATTTGGAGCGGGAGATTACCAACACAGATATTCAACAATGGTTAACACGAATTTGGGCGCATGCGAAGGAGGTGGATGGTGCTCCTTTGGTGGGTATTAGGGAGGCAGTATCTATACTACTCTTGGACCCGAATCAATCTGTTGGGAGGCGCAATGTCTTCAATGTTGCACAGACCATCAGCTGTGTTGCTATGCTCTCGACGGCCGCAAGCACGTTTCTGTTACACGAGCACATCACTGATATGGAGGAGCAGACGAAGGGTTTTTACATCTGTCAGTTGAACCACTTCCATGGTCTTAATGACAACATTACCAATTGCATCAAATTGTGGCAGAGCTTGTGTGTAGATTGAAGGTAAAGCTTTTTGATGTCGCAAATTTTAATATTCTTGTTTACTGTTAGGAGGAGTCAGATAATGATATTGAAGGTGCCCCTTTCCCTATTAAGGATCATAAATGTAAAAATTGTGGAAAGGTTTTTGGGGGTGACGAGGGGCCTCTCAATTTGCCCCCTCCTAGTGTTTTTTCCTCTATACTCTTAGCTCTAAGCCTATGGAGGGAGAGCTGTGGTAATTTAGTCGCTCTCCCTAAGATACTTATACTGTTGGTCCGTTATACTGTTGGTCCGTTTGGTGGCTGGGTTTTAGGAGTTTGGCTTTTTATGATAATGTACAGTTGTGGGCAATTAGATATATATAGCTATTTTCATACTATCCGCTTTTGCTATGAGGATGGGTTTTGGAGAATATGGATAAATACTGGTATTATTATGGAACGGATCCAGTGAACTGGTGATTATTGGAATCCGAGTTTCATGCTCTTTTTTTCAGCTCCCGGGAGCCTAGGTTAAGTTTAAAAAAAAAATTCATTAATCGTGAGAGCTATATCTCAACGTTCATTTTTTTAAAAATTATTTTAAAGTAAGTTCATTAAATATGACAACATACTTATGTTTAAATATGTAAAACCTACTTAAAGATAACTTATAATTTACAAATCACATAATTTACCGTATTTTTTTCCTGTTAAGTCAACCTTTTAGTGGGCGTCATGTCACTACAATACAAATTTAGTTAATTTCAAAGAAAGAATGCACATCAAATGGTTAATTTAATATAAGATTTAAAAACTAATGGGGGACGCGATCAATCCCACGAGTCCCACGGGGAATTGGGATGTTGCAATATTTTAAATGACAGATGATCTACGAGTCAATGGTCCTTTCTGTTGCGGATACTTCGATGCTAATTGGGAGTAGTACAAAACAAAAGAAAAATATTATGCAACAAAAATGTCTATCTATAGCTGGGTATTGTGAAGATTATTTTCACGGATAAATGGAGACATACAAAGTTTGTGGGTGTTTCAGAAGGAAGTTCAGAGCAGGCTTAGCTGATCTACCCAGAGAAATAAAGGACATCTTCCAACATTATTCAGAAAATGGTGTTATGAGCGTTACCCATCTGCAGAAATTTCTCGTAGAAGTTCAGGGTGAAGCTGAAGCATCCGAGGTGGATGCTCAGAAGGCAATAGATGCTCTTAGATTGCGATCACATTTCACCGTTATAGTTCGCCTCCAAGGGCTCAATTTCGAAGCTTTCTTGCGTTACTTGTTCAATGACGACTTTAATTTGTCTGTAAGAGCTAATGAGGTAAAATGAGTCGTGTTGTTATTACTCTAAAGTGAATTGCTGTTTGCATGAAGTATCATTTTAAATTAGTATCTACTGATTAAGAACTCCTTTTCTTTTCGTCTTTCTCGATTTTTTGAAATAAGTAATATGTGATCATGGGAAGGGTTTATGGAGGAATTAGAAATTTGTATAATAGAAGCATTACATATAGAAACTGATAAATTAATAGAACAAAAGATAAAATAAACATACAGTATACAATATTTTATTTGGAAGATATTTCTGGGTAAAAAACTCAGCAAAGGACCTTTCTTCATTATTCCATAAAAAATTAACTGTTCACAATACAATACAATAATAAAGCTCTTATTCAACCCTTATGCATGTGCAGATATTACTATTTGCATAAATGTTTTAGAAACCACTTTAAAACCATGGCAAAAATAGAAAATCCAATAAAGCACTCAAAAAGATTTTCCCAAAAAAATGTTTCCAGTATTTCCCCAATTCAACTGTAAAACATGAAAAATATATAACGCACTTCCAACAGTTTAAACATGATATGCATTTTTAGTGGTAAATTTTCTTTTCAGGGTAACCTTTGACTAGCTATCAGTACCTGGGGTGTCTCTTCGAAGACTTGCCTCAGGCCTCTTTTTTTTGGAGTACCGTGGACCCAGATTTGGATTCAGTTGTTTAACCAATTTGAACACTTGAAATGGCTCCCATGGATTAAAATCTAAAACCCAATTTCTTGGTGTCCATCAATCACGTTGTATCAGCCATTTTGGCTTAACTCATTCTCTTTTTTGCATGAGTATTTGGTTTCCATCTTGGCAACAGCTTGGACTGCTTTTTGACGTTTCGAAGTTTATTGGCTGCAAGTACTTAAGCAAACTGTAATTTCTTGGATTTATATAAAAACTCTTTGAATATAAAAACTTTTTGGTGATACAAATGATTCAACTATTAACATATCTTTTAATCAAGGGAAACATTGAAAGTAAAGTTAGGGAGATTCATGTTCCCGGTTTGTCTTCTGTACAGAACTTTCTCAGTGACAGTTGTTTTTGTATGCTTAATTTACAATGATATGTGCAAATTTAGATAGAGGCATCAATATGCTAGTAACAAGAGATAAACCCGAAGTGAAAGAATGATGAACAGAAGAAGATAGATTGTTGCAGCTATAGGTATGCTTTCAACTATTTACTAGATTTCGATAAGGAGTAAATACTAAATAGTTTTGAAATATGCCTTAAGGTAATGCCAAGTTGAACTTGATTAGTTACTATATATAAATCTCTGCTTACGTCAAAAATAGCAGACGCTTTCAAGTTGAACTTGACCAGAACTCTTTGAATATAAAACTTTTTGGTGATACAAATGATTCAACTATTAACATATCTTTTAATCAAGGGAAACATTGAAAGCAAAGTTAGGGAGATTCATGTTCCCTGTTTGTCTTCTGTACAGAACTTTCTCAGTGACAGTTGTTTTTGCATGCTTAATTTACAATGATATGTGCAAATTTAGATAGAGGCATCAATATGCTAGTAACAAGAGAGAAATCCAAAGTGAAAGAATGATGAACAGAAGAAGATAGATTGTTGCAGCTATAGGTATGCTTTCAACTATTTACTAGATATAAGGAGTAAATACTAAATAGTTTTGAAATATGCCTTAAGGTAATGCCAAGTTGAACTTGACTAGTTACTATATATAAATCTCTGCTTACGTCAAAAAGTAGCAGACGCCCAACATACAATTAAGTATGCAAATGTTCAAGATCTAAGTTGCTGATCCTGATACTGATTTGGATTCGGATTTGCGGGTTGGATTCGTGGATTCGGTCAATTGATTTTTTTGGTGTGGATTCTTTAATACAAAAACATATAAAAATCAGAATTATATACATATTTGCAGCAGTAATTAAGTTCAGAATAACACATAGCATCATGATCATTTAATTATATTATATAATAAACAAAACCTCTGTAAAACAATAAAAAAAAAAAATACTACAATGTCAATTAGCCAAAAACTCAAATGTCATAGCTTATTTGTTTCCTTGACGTATCCAAGGCAAATCGGATCAGAATCCGTATCCAGATCGAACCAGGATCAGAATCGGGCACCTAGGGGAAGAATCCAGTATCTTAGTTCCAGATAATGCCTGATTGAATTTGACGAGTTATTATTTATAAATCACAGGTTACATTAAAATGTAGCAGACTCCAATTTTCATATGAAGCCTTTTCTAAGAGGTAAGAAAGGAATGAGAAACTTCAGAACATTATGTGACAGATATCAGACATCCGATTTTTCTCTCAAGGCGAACCAGACCCTTTCTATACCATTTGCACATTAAGTAAAATTTAAATGGCTATTTTACTAAATAACTATGCAAATTAGAAATTATAATATCAGGTTAAAGGAATTACATTTATTTCAATTTTATGCAGCATGAAGAAAACTGAACCTAGCATGTCACCAAACTTGACGAACATATATGAAGGTAGATTTCTTGATATGGTCACAGATTTAAAACTGCATATACTGCTGATTGGGTTTATAAATTCCTGAGAATTTGATGCAATGTAATAGAAATTAAGTGGACTTATTGCAATGGTTGATTATCTTGGTGAGCTGACTGCATTGATGGGTAATGTAGGTTCACCATGATATGTCAGCACCATTGTCTCACTACTTCATCTACACGGGACATAATTCATATCTAACAGGTAATCAGCTGAACAGCGACTGTAGTGATGTACCTATCATCAAAGCTCTTGAGAAAGGTGTACGGGTCATTGAGTTGGATATTTGGCCAAATTCATCAAAAGATGACATACTTGTTCTTCATGGAAGGTATAAATTTCCAGCTGGTTAAGAAAATTGCTAAGCTTTACAGTGTATAGACAATGGGGATGACTTTTATGCTTAAATAAGTGTTTTCTATAGAATACTTTTGTTTGTAATAAATTGAAAACATCATTCCTAAACTGGATGAGTATCAATAACCTAAAACTTGCTAGATTATGAAACATCCACAGACATTGAACATTAGACTCCTAAGTTTTTTTGTGATCCAAGTCCAAGTGGCCCTCAAATCTAACCAATCACCACATCACGCGTTCTTGAACAACAGGCTGCATCATTTGCCACATGTATACCAGTAAAATTTCTCATATGTTGCGGTACATATTTAATGACTGCATTTTTTATTGCTGTCACAAGCACTTTCTGTGTTTGCTAGCAGAAAATAACCATTTTCAATTCACTGATGAAACAAAATGTTTGTTAACTCAGGACTTTGACTACTCCTGTAGACTTTAAGAAATGTCTCGAATCAATAAAAAGGAAAGCCTTTGTTGCATCCCAGTATCCAGTCATAATAACATTGGAGGATCACCTTACCAAAGATCTTCAAGCCAAAGCAGCAGAGGTAAGTCACTAGTCTTGCGCTTAGGAGATTCCTTCTTTTGCCTATCTTTTTAATCCACTGTAGAGAGAGCAGTTTTGACTTCATTTAACTTGCTTAGCAATTTTATGACAGTTGATCACCCAAACCTTTGGGGAATTGCTCTATTATCCAGATTCAGAAGTCTTGGAAGAATTCCCTACACCAGAATCCTTGAAGGGACGCATCATGATCTCAACTAAACCTCCAAAGGATTGTTCAGATTCTAAGACTGCTGAAATTAAGGCAAATGGGGACAAGTTGAAACAAAAAACACCTGATGAAGAGTCCTGGGGTGATGAAATCCCAGAATATGGTACGGATGTGCCAAGTGAAGGAAAGGTGATAGCACTCATATAATTCATGTAATTCAATTCAAATAGTTATGTGCCTGCTACTGCTTTCTTGTCCATATTATCCCTGTTTTCTGACACATTTCTCTTGCTTTTGCAAAATCAACTTATTTTCTCTCCCTTTCCACTCATTGCCAATTTCTAAGATCTTAAAGTTGTATACTGGCAGGGTTCATATGCTCTTGAACCAGTTGCAGAAGATTGTGATGATGATGAAGAGACTTTGCAAAGAAACCCAGATAAAGATGCAGCACCTGAGTACAAGCGCCTTATAACTATTAGAGCAGGGAAGCCAAAAGGGGCAAGCTTGAAGGATTCCATAAAAGTGGATGAGAAGCAGGTCAGACGTGTTAGTCTAAGTGAGCCACAACTTGAAAAGGTTGCCAGTTCTCATTCTAGTCATGTGGTCAGGTAACTCAAGAAGACTTAACCATTTTCTATATTTATTTTTTGGTAGTATCTAAATCTTTGGTAGTTTGGTATTTACTATTTACTTTGTTGCAGATTCACCCAGAAGAACATCTTGAGAGTATATCCAAAGGGTACTCGGGTTGATTCCTCAAATTATAACCCTTTGATTGCTTGGATTCATGGAGCTCAGATGGTAGCCTTAAATATGCAGGTAAATATGCCTCTGAGGTCCATATTTTTCTTGTTAGTTGTGTAACTAATATCAATAATCAAATAGATATTCTCTGGTGACCATACCTGTAATCAATTTGTTAGCATTCGTGTGGAGATTATCTGCTGATTTTGTATATTTTCAATTTTTCGAGATGCATGTTATTGAGTTGGACATGGTTTGCTACTTGAGCTCTTTCATTTCATTATCAACATGGTTATTATTTATTATTATTGATATTCCACATAAATATACATACTAGGGACTGCTATGTAGTAGCTGAGGATATGCTAAAATTAGTTTACAATTTAATTATTAAATTAAAAAATTGTAGTTGCACTAGATTAAGTCTTTCCTGCTAAGACTTAAACATCTCAAGTAAAACTTTTTTCTTTATTTTCCGAGCTACCTCTAAGTGGCAGATGCCCTTGCAAATTTTAGTTTGATCCTATCCTTTGTAACATATCTTCCTAATTTCCATAAAATTTTCAATGAAAAGATATTTTGACACCTACAAATTTGGAAAGATGTATTCTTCTTTTTCATGATTAGTAAGGTCTTTATGACACATCCTCATTGTTTTCTACTTCCTAGTTTTCTTTAAAATGTTCATTATTACTGTTTTTAGCTCTTGATCGCATTTTTCTGTTCCTCTCATGTCTTTGTTAGCCTAGAAAAGGAACGTTGTGGCATTCCCTCTTGATAGATAAGAAATTTAATGTATGAATATGTTCGAACAAGATGGCAAAGGATGTGCTAATATATACTAAATTTAGATAATCTTTGTTTGGAAGTGACCCACATTCTATATAGTAGTGACTAGTGAAGACATTTGTCAATGTTTTGATTTAAAAGCTTCATGCAAAGCAATATGACTGTCTTGTATGATTTCCAAAGGCTAAACTTTGACAATGGGGAAATTACCTTGTGTATTGTTGAATAGGATTGTGCCCCCTCATACCTAAAGCAAGGACATAACACAGTGAAAAATCACTTTGAGCTTAGGTTCAATCAGAAAGGTGTACAGATTTTTAGAACTTAGGATATTTATTGCTGAGGCTTTATCTGAGGTTGGTGGTGTCTTATTTATGGTTTGTATTCTGGCATGAGATTTATGTTAGATGTCATGCCCAAAGAGACATCATACTTTGTCTAAAATATTGTATTTTGTTCTTGTAAATATTTTGTTACAATTGCCTCACAAAATTACACATCATAGAAAGAAGCCTTAACCTCCACAAGGGTATAGAAACAGTTAAGGTCTACAAATGACAATAATTAATTAGAGTTTCCTCTTGAAAAGAGAACCCATATTGCATTAAAAATGCAATACCATAGACTGTCACTGATGACATAATCTCCCTTTACTAGAGCATGTCAAAAAGAGATGACCAAAGCCATAACCCATAGGGAAGAATTGATATTATTAACATGATAAAAAGGAACATGATAAGACACATGTCGATAAAATGATTATAATGATTCTCTTTTTCCCTAAGGAAAAGTACCCACACTATTAATAGAAAACAACTCCATTTTATCTGTTGTGCAACCTAACAACATTTTAATGGAATAAATGTAGCAACACATAGACTACTTACACTACCTAAATTTACTAATCAATCAGAAATCAGCTAAGACAATAACTAGTGCATGGGTTACCGAAATGTTTCATGCTAAAAGATGATATTCATATGTAAATAACTATTCTACCATATTGTGTCGTTGTCCAAAATTTTATAGTTATTACATAGTATGAATAATAAATAATTAATAAGTTTTCTTCAGTGCACTATACTATCTCACTTAGAATTATTCTATGGAAGCCACAATCTAATCTAAGCCTCTCGTGCTTGAAGAATAAGCATGAAACAATTGGTTCAATCTCAAACACCAATACCCTTGCATTATGAGATGTCGCTAAAATTACAAAAGTACCAAGGGAACATAAATGCATTGGAACACATCCACAATTGTTAGATAAAATAAAGAACAAAGGAACTAGCTTGAAACTACAACCAGGTTACTTTTCCACAGCTTTACCTGACTATGTGCATGCATGGTACAAGAAGCACAATCCAACACATTCTCTAGTGGATTATTACTGATTGAAAATAGCACTCAATTTCTACTTCTAACACATTCTTTTGCAATAATAAAACAAAACAAAGTAAGAAGAGAACTTACCTCTTCCATATGAAGCTTATTTCCACCCTCTCGATTCCCTCAAGTCTAAGCTCGAAATACACACGCATTCTTGAGGAAACTCCCAAGAGCGCCAAATATATCAGAACTCCCCAATCCTTCCTCTTCAGAGCTCTAAAAATTATTTTTCGAAAATCAAGAATTAGTCTATGAAAGACAAGAAGGGAGTCATGTTGGAATTCTCCTGCACACTCGGTCACAATTGTTAGTGTAACATAGTGAAACATAGCTGAAGCAACACAAACTTAATCATATTCAACATATCATTTACAAATTGAATTAAAACTCATCCTATCATCACAACATCACTATATATGTCACCTTCCTTGATTCGGTTACTCAATTTATTCACAGAAATTGTATATAAACAAGCTAGTTAGTTATTACTAACCCTAGTACAACATTAAAACATAGTCTAGGAACAATGTTAAAGTAACTCGTGAAAGCACATGCCAAATCATGAAATAATGTATAAAAAGGTACGAAATGAAATAAATCATTGTTAATGTCTATCAACTAAGGTATCACCAAATTTGCATTCATCAATATAACATCACTTGTTGTAATAGTAATAATAGGTTAAGAAAAGTTTAATATGCAATTACACACATTAACTACCACTAAATGGATAAAGTATGCATATGAAAAGAATGTGCATCATAAAGCAAATCATCAAAGAACTAAAAGTCATTAGTTACATCAATAGAAGAGGAACAACTATCACTACCAGCTCTTCACTAAATATATCAATACACTAAGAGCCACAAGGAATGGAATATGGACTAGAAGGTGTTATAAGGAGTGGGTTAAGTGGCCTTACATTAGATGGATGTTGTTACGTATTTGCCGTATCCATACTTGTTATCAAGATTGCAGAGTCTAAAATAAATCTCAAATCTTGCATGAAGCAACTCCTGCCGGGCATCATGGAAAGTAGGTCAGTATATCTAAAGTGTAAGAATTGCTTAATTGTAAGATAGGGTCTAGGTTTTCTGAATTTTGGCATTTCATAGAGTTAACGGAACTGTTTCTCTGTACCTTAATCTTTTATCATTTAATTCTAAATGCAAGGAGATACCAGGTCATTTTTTAATGTCTTCTCTAAAGATTCCTTTCTGTACATGGTTATAAACTTGTATACATCTGTTAATGCATTCAAAACATAGATTAATATGTGAGTTGAATATTACTATTAAGAGAAATTTTCAAAGCAAACGAGAAACATGGCCATATTGCAGATACTTTTGTACCAAAGAAGACCATTATTCTAATTTATAAGGTATCTTTGATGCAATGTTCAACACAAATATGCACCCTAGGGTTTGCCAAGGAATATGTCTGTTCAACATTTTTAATAATTGAATTCTTAAACCACAAAAGACAGATAGCAGTACTAGATCATGGATTCCCTCCTAGAACAAATTATATATCATAAATTAACCTCTCAAAAATGCACAGTTATCTATGTTCCAAATCACAATCAAAGTATAAGGTGATTGCTGATGCCCTTGCAAACTTTAGTTTTATCTTTTCCAGTTCCTACAAGTTTCTCAGCCAAAAGTTATTATATATTCAGATTATGATTCTGGAAAATGGACTTAATCATCCTCACAATTGGTAGGGTTTTCATATTACATTCTCATTGATTTTATTTTCTTTTCTTCTAAACAATTTTATTTGATTGAATCTCCCACATTTTTGTTTCTCTCAAACTCTTGTTAGCCTAGCAAATGTAATGTTTTATCATCCTCAATAATAGATGAGATACGTACTTCCCATTAAGAATGTAACATGACAACTCTACTGATTGTGAGGGTAATGAAGTCCCTTTTCCATAGTAGGATTTTCATGTTACTTTCTCATTAATTTTATTTTCTTGTCTTCCAGAGAATTTTATTTCTTTATACTCTTTATTATGTCGTTCCTCACAAATTCTTGTTAACCTAGCCAATGTAATTTTGTTTCATATGCCACCATAATTGATGAGATATGTACTCCCTGTAAGAATGTTTTGAATGTGATGATGTAGTTTATAGTAGTATATGTGAAATTTAGATAATCTGTTTCTTTAGAAGGAATCCTACGTCCTATTTAAGATTGAGGACATATATATCTGTTTTGCATTATACTCTTGATTCAAAGCAACATGGGAGTCTTGCATGAACTAAAAGCTGAAGGAAAACCCATGAATGACATTCTGTATTGACAGCTAGTTGGAAGTTTGCTTTATCTGACCACAGATAGACTGGATATCTTGTACTAAGTTGGCATTCCCTCTAGATCATGAACAATCCCAGACAGAGTCATTGGATAGATTTAAAGAGAATGTTGAAATATTTGCAGGGAAAATTAGAGTATGTCTTGGATTTTGTCCACAATAAGTAAGGGTTTTCAGACTGCACTGGAAAGGATGCAGTGATAGAAGACTATCTAATTTGTCCACAATAAGTAAAGGTTTTTCATATTCTATTGGGAAAGATGCAGTGATATCAGACTAGCCACTTTTTAATATTGCTTCTATCTCGGTTCAGCAATTGAATCATGGAGCAGAGAGAAGCAACTCAATGTTGCATTTTCATCAACTGAGGTAGAGGACAAGGTCATATTGGAGAAGTCTGTGAGGCCATATTTTGGAGATGGTTTTTCAGGGCTCTTGGACTTCTTCAATCAAAATTGACAAACATCTATGGTGACAGTCATAATTATAATGTCTTGAAGATTGCCATTTAATTTCGTTTTCATGCTTGTACCAAGTATATTGAGTTGCATCACCAGTTAAATAGAGAACAGGTTCAGAATGCGCATATCCGATTGCCCTTCAAGTCAACAAATGAGTAACACGTTTGACAAATTGCTTGGCTGTAAAACTTTTGAGCATTTCAGATATGGTCTTCAAATAATTATTAACAAAGTCAACATTAAGGGAGAGTGACAGAGTTGATGTTTACTTTTGGGTTAATGATGTAGTTGCATTTCATGTAGTTGTAATTAATGATATCATCACTTGATGTTGTGAACATAGTGACGACTTACGTGTCCAAAATCCTTCTTGTATGCATATGACAAGTGTCTAGCATATGGGAATCTGGGCTCTTGCAGATATGCTTGTAGCAGGTTATTTAGCAAACACATTGATTGAGGGAAATTAATTAAAGGTTCTGAGCACCTACACCACTATAGCAGCTACAATCAAGTTCCAATTTGACCTTGGACCCCTTCTCATACGCTCACCTCCACAAATTTGGTTACTCTAAACCACCCAACCACCCGCATTCATTTCTTCACTAGCCAGTGCATTGTTAGAATTGAAAGTGAATAGGTAGGCAAGGTATTAATTCCTTCTTAGACTGAAGGGGGAAAAATAAGGTATTTTTTCATTGTGGTTAAGTTTGATTTCATAACTCATCTATGCAAATTTTGTGAACACCCAAACCCAAGACTCCCTCATGTTTGTTTTGAATGTCAATTGCACTAGAATATCCTATGCAATCTTCAACCTTGAGCTTCCTATCTGTTGGGACCCAATCTAACAAGTCTGAATTGCCTAAGTCATGTGCCCGAGCTGGAAACCCTACCTACTTCCCCTGCACCTTCAGAAGCACCATTCACGAACAGAATTGAATGCTTTAAACATGTGCAGCTGCCCTACTCTCACCCAAGTACCATTTGACTACATATTAACGCAGATCCATTTGCATATTTGAAAGGAGGATGCAGGGGATGAGTCAATTTCCGTCATCAATGCTGTAGTTGAGAATTCTAGCTGCCGCACATCTGCAGATAGGTCTCAAGGCTATCTTTCTAAGCGCAGGAGGATTATTTTAGTACTGCAGGTTGTCCTATAGCAAGTTCATGGAAGATTTCGTGCAAATTATTGTGTTGGGCGTCTGACAGAGAAATCTTGCAACCCCCACGAATCCTGCCCATCTGGCAAAATGGCATGATTTAAACTGCTATAAATACATGCTTCGAAGATGTTACTTGGGTTGGTCTCTGAGCCATTTTCTCTGGCTTGGCTGCTGAAGGCGTATTCTAGGGCATCAAATCACAAATCTGTAGTGTTTGTAAGGGGTTAACATTGTTTATATGGTTGTAGTTGGGCTAGGCAACTGTATTGTCATATGTCTCCATGGTAGACTATAACGTTTCAGGAGGATGCTTGAACCTAGTTGTGGATTGTCTTTTGCCATAATTGCTGGCCTGATGTAACAGAGTGTTGATTAATGGAACAACGTTATAAAGAATTGCAGGGTCCTTTGTAATGGTCTTTCTCTTTTGCATGTGGAATGTTGTTGTTTTGAGATGGATGATTAAGTATGTATAACGTGTAGAATTCCCTTGTTTTAATGATACAACTGCAGCTCTATATGGATGTTTTCCTTCCTTACATGTTGTCACTTTGTCGTCCAATGGATGTGGCACTAGTCAGGTTGGCTTAGACTTCAATCATTTTCATTTGAAGCATTTTCCTTTTCTACTTTAGTTTAGTTTCACGCCTTGCTTGTGTTGGTGCTCAAACATGCAGTTCCACCAATTCTAAAGACTCAACACCAGAACCTATGCCTAGGGAAATGTCGTGCTTAGGCAATGGATAAGGCTTATGATTAGACACTGGCATGAATGGACCAATTGCTGTGAGTGGGTAAACTCACCTTTGTCTTTAGGCTCTGCAAGGCCAAGGGGGGTATTCCTTGAGGTCTCAACAACATAAACAATTTAAACATTAGGGCCTCAAGCAGCTATACCCAATGTGCTATGAACCCCTATAGTTGTCACTAAGTTCATGTCAACACGAGCTACATACAGATCTATCAGACCTTTGATAAACAGATGGAAATTCACTCTTAGCTTGCACCTAAAGATGACAGCGATACTGTATTTATCCAAAAAATGAATTCACTTAGCATTGCATACATAGGGACAAGAGGAAAGATCACACATACATGATTCTCTAATTAATGATGTTGAATTTCAGAATTGCATAAGGTATGACTGAGTGTACAATATCAAATCATGCAAGCATGGCAGCACCTAATCTACCTACAACTAACATGAGAGAGAGAGAGAGAGAGAGAGAGAGAGAGAGATTTAAAAGTGTTGGCTCTTCATCAATCATACCAGTGCCTACTCCATTGGGCAACAGAGTCATGGATTTGCAAAGAGGAAAATGATGCAGAAATGAAAACATAAATGGAATATGTTGTGCATCATCATACAATGCATATAGAGAGGATGAACAACTAGGTTCAAACACCCTCTTGAATAATTACAAATTGCCGTGGAGAAATACCATTACATGCATCTGTCTTTGAATAACCTTCCTATGCTCTACAAGGTGCACATTTCTCTCTACAAATCAAACTGCATCATTTGATGCCCTAGAATACTGTTGAGACACTTGCAGTCCAGAAATTGGTTCAATGGCCAACCTTTCTTACATCTTAGGAACTTGTATATATAGCATTACAATTCATTGTAGTAGCTTGGATGTGGATTTGGAGTAGTCAACACGTTCATAGATCACCCATCCGGTTGCATCACATCCATATGGGTTGTACCAGAAAACCCAACAGATTTGGAGTGTTTGCCCATGCTTTGGTACAAAAAATTCATCATGGAAGGGTCCACAATAGTCCTGGGGCCTGTGGAGCTCACCTACCATGCCACTAGGCTTCAAAATTATCATTAATGGTGGCCTTGAGAGTCGTTGGAGTGTCCTATCACGTGTTGAAGAAATGCAAAATTTTTGAGTTTTTGGGTCGGAAGTTAGAATCCTGAAAAAACCAAGAAACCTGAAACATCCCAATGTCTCAGAAAACTCAAAATCCCCATGGGCGCCCCATGGAAAATGGGAATCCTGGAAGAATTAGGAACCCCAGAACATCCCAATGTCCCTGGAAAACCCGAAATCCCCATGGGCGCCCCATGGGAAATGGGAATCCCGAAAGAACTAGGAACCCCAG
This sequence comes from Cunninghamia lanceolata, assembly GCA_027924645.1. Taxonomy (NCBI): domain Eukaryota; kingdom Viridiplantae; phylum Streptophyta; class Pinopsida; order Cupressales; family Cupressaceae; genus Cunninghamia; species Cunninghamia lanceolata. The sequence continues at coordinate 15,614,323 of BSBN01001807.1, read as the reverse complement.
AACTTTTTGAAAAGTGCAAATTCCAAAGTCCGAAAAGGATTTGGACATTTAGGCCAAATGGGGTTCCCCATGGGAAATGGAAAACTCGGAAGAACTTGGAACTCTGAAATTCCTTTGAAAACCCGAAATTCCCATTTGACCCAAATCCCCAAACGAAAGTACCAGAGGATGAAACATGATTAACATAACCAAAATCTCTGAGGCCGTCAGAAAATATTAAGTTTTGACCCCCCAAATGGGCATGAAAAACCTGAAATTCCCAGAGTGCCTGAATTTTAGAACAAAAGAGCTTGTTGATGTTGGGTGACACACATAGCCACCATCTCTGAGATCATTAGAAAAAACCATGATTTGACCCTCCAAATTGAATGAGGGTAAATGGAGTTTTCGAAGGATAGAGGGACAAAAAGTTCTGATGTCCATGAAAAACCCAAAATTCCCAAAGTGCCTGAATTTCGGAACGAAAGAGCCTGTCGATGTTGGGTGACACACATAGCCACCATCTCCGAGATCATCAGATAAAACTATAATGTTCCGCCTGGATGCTTGCGAGACTGTAAGTCATTCCCAATGGAGCCGGCCAAATTTACTCATAGGTTTGACACTCTCATCATAATAGACTGAAAGGAATCATCTAATCTTCAGCATATAAACCATGGCATCGTTGATAGACAGGATGATCGAACTTGCAAAAGATAAGAGAGATTGTTGGTGCCGATTTAAATCAGATAAGACAAAATGAATTTAAGACAAAACCAAAATGAGATTAAGTTATTATATTGTATACTCATTGATTGGCGGACTCCTAAAATGAATCGAACAACTAACAAAGGATGACGCGATTAATTAAGGAAGTCGATCATGAATAAGACAAGGCACATAAGATATAGTGTCCCAGTCAGCAAATAAAATAAATTAAGGAGAATTAGTAAGGATGCGATTGGTTCCAAGGGAGACATCCCCACAAAAGGATGCATCCTCTCACGTAGAAGGCGGGTATTTAAGGGAATCGATGGATCCCAATATGGCATCTATCCAACGATTTACTCATTCACCTCATCAGAGCGCAACACTCACATTGATAGCACTTCATATCATTTGAAGCAAAATCAATCAGCAATTCATTCAGTGTATATCAACAGCACACTCCATCATCTACACAACAGAGGTAAGGTAAAACCTGCCCCTTAGTTAATTATGCATTTTCAATACTATAATGAAATCTCATACCCATACATGAATAATAAAAGGAATTGCATGATCATAAATAGCATTGTCTAAGATGAAGTGAACATATAGATGATATGATAGCATGTTATAGTCAAGGTGGAGCAAATAACTAACATGATATAGATAGCTTAAACATCTATGAATAACATTATTATAAATGCATAGAGACTCCATCATTATAGGACTAAGTAAAATTAAAAGAACAACTATACTTGATCCATAAGGATCCATGGGATTATGAAAGCAAGGTCCTAAAGAATGAGCTCACGATATACTAGGGTCTAAGTGTCTCAAATTATAACGTTATTCTATCAACCACCTGGTGAGAGTATGGGTTAGACTGGGGAAGAGTGGTAGTTTATGATAAGTCTCTTTTGCTAGGTGACTCAAATTTAGCGAGGAACCACCGAGCGTGTGGCGAAGCTAATGGTGAGGAACCGCCAGGCGTGCGTCAAAGCCAACTTGAGCCAAACGGTGAGGAACCGTCGGGCGTGCGGCAAAGCCTTTGGGCCTACAACAAGTAGAGATGGGCTTTACTCAAGTTTGGTTAGGAACCATTGGGCGTGTGGCGAAGCCAATTTGAGCCAAATGGTTAGGAACCACCAGGCGTGTGGCGAGCCTTTGGGCCAAATGTTATCAACCTGCGCCCTATATCTATACCCCATCTCCACAAGGGTCCATAAAAGGATATGGTTAACACAAAGTATGACCACCCTAAGTATATCATGAGGCTCAAAAGAATGATTAAGAATTGAATTAGGGAAATGAATACTTGAATTATTGATTTGTGATGAGATTGATTATGTGGTTACTAACCCTAATTTGGATATTCTAATATGATTTATTGATCTTATTTATTACTAATGTTTCCTTTAAGAAGTCATTCTTGCATGCAAGGTTAAAAATAAGAATCTTCTTATAAGGGACATTACAAAAACCATGATTTGACCCTCCACATTGAATGAGGGGAAATGGTGTTTTCAGAGGACAGAGGGATAGAAAGTCTCGATGTTCTTGAAAAACCTGAAATTCCCAAAGTGCTTGAATTTCGAAATGAAAGAGCTTGTTGATGCTGGGTGACATACAGAGCCACCATCTCCGAGATCATTAGAAAAAACCATGATTTGACCCTCCAAATTGAATGAGGGGAAATGGGGTTTTCGGAGGATAAAGGGTCAAGTCCTTGAAAAACCCAAAATTCCCAAAGTGCGTAATTTTGGAATGAAAGAGCCTGCTGATGCTGGGTGACACACAGACACCATCTTCGAGATCATCAGAAAAACCATGATTTGACCCTCCAAATTGAATGAGGGGATATGGGGTTTTTGGAGGATAGAGGGATAGAAAGTCTTGATGTCCCTGAAAAACCCAAAATTCCCAAAGTGCATGAATTCTGGAATGAATGTTGGGTGACACATATAACCAACATCTTCGAGATCATCAGAAAAAACCATGATTTGACCCTCCAAATTGAGCAAGGGGAAATGGGGTTTTCGGAGGACATCGGAACCAGACATCCAAAAGCCAAAAAAAGACAAGGAAAGCACTGAATCGCGGAATTCAGTGGGATTTTTGGGAATGACAAGACATGGCAAAGGCATGGAGAAGGTAACAATCACCACAACCCAAAAATACCAAGGCAAACCTAGTGAAGATATCTCAAATCGGTTATTACCATAGTTGGAAAACTCGGCTAGGCAAAAAACTCGGCAAGCCAATTTTTGGAGAGTCAAAAAAAACTCGGAGAAATCTCGGCAAAAACTCGGTAAAAAACTCGGCAAATTAAAAAAATTGCTAAAATTTCATTAGAAACACATTTTTTTTGCAAAATTCAATGACAAGATGAATCCAATGAGTCCATAAATGAGTACAAAAGTGTTTTCTATTAAATTTGATTGACTTCAATGCAAATTGATTACAAAATTGCATTCTCATGCGGAATCCTGATGGCTAAAAGCCTGATAGTCTGATACAAATTAGTAATTACAAATTACAATAGATAGCTGAAAATGAAAATAGTAAAACTAGTCTAGAAGAAAATACTAAAAGTAAACAGTAACACAACATATTACATCTTCCTCTTCCCTAATTTAGCCAAAGCTAGGGAAGAGGCAGATGCTCTAGTCCTGCGAGTGCGCGGTGGCTCTGGCTCTGGCTCTGGCTCTGGCTCTGGCTCTGGGTCCTCATGCTCATGAATGTCCTCCAACCCTACATCTCCTGTTGCACCCAGATCCTCCATTGCCTGTCTCTCGAAATCAAGAATTTCGTCTGCGGTAAACAATGGAGCCTGCTCATCCTGCCCTGTCCAATCACTATAAGGATCTATCTCATCCAAATCAATAGGATCCAGTGATTTGTCCTCTACCTTTTTTGTGCGCAACCGAAGGTTGTATTGCACAAAGACAAGGTCATTGAGGCGCTTTTGGGCTAGTTTGTTCCTCTTCTTCGTGTGAATGGCCTCAAACAAGCTCCAATTCCGCTCACAACTGGATGCACTACAAGGCTGGCATAGTATGCCGAGGGCAATTTTTTGGAGATGTGGGGTATTTCCACCCCAACTTTTCCACCAAGCCTCTGCAAAAAAAATACTGAAGAGTTAGAAAACAAAGTCAAGACTCAAAACACATTTTATCAAATTATAAATATAAGATATTAAGAATCAAGATGCATGTATGATGTGACACAGTGACAGTGAAATAAACTTAAAGACTCTGAATTTTATACCTGGTGTCTGAGTGGTTCTTCCTCGAATAGCTAGATCTGAAGAAAAGAGTTTACCCCTCGTTTCACTGTAAAGATCCAACTCTTGGACAATGAGGTCTCTCACCTCAACCATGGGTTCCATCCTCTGAATGCATGTTGTGAGCCCCTCCATAACCTCTCCATTAGGATCGGAGAAGTTCTCTGAGAAGTGAAATTGAGGGTTGAGGAAGTACGCTGCAGCATGGATGGGTTGGTGGAGTTGATTGTTCCACCTCTTATCAACAATCTCCCATATGGGATCAAATTTGAGGCTATCCCCCATGTAATAATTTTTTATAGCCTCTTTGGCCCTATCCATGGCCTCATAAATATATCCCATGGGGTTTTGATCCCCATCTACCAAGCGAAGGACTCTAACTAGGGGCTCTGACACCTACATTACAAATACAAAACGATTAAAAATTAAAAATTACAAATTTATAATGAAAGACTTAAATTAAGAAATAAAATACTCAATTTGAATTTAAAATCAAAGTTTTGAGGTTACCTTCACGATCTCTGTAGCTCTTTCCTCAAAGAGCTTATCAAACACTATGCTTGCAACTCTCTGTTCTTCAGGGTTTTTTTTATAAGATGATTCTAGCCATTCTGGACACACAAACATTTGTTTCAAAGCATTCAATGAACCAATAATGCTTTGCAATGTCAGGAAAATCGTTGCAAACCTTGTGGCACCCGATCTCACCAACTCTTTCCCTTTCGTATATTCCCTCATCAAATTAAGAACCCAAGGGTGATTGTAGATAAATTTTGTTATGCTCCTTGCATCATCTACAATTGGTGCCACCCAATCAAGTTTGCCTATGTCCTCCAAAAGAAGGTCAAGGCAATGTGCCGCACAAGGTGTCCAAAAAAGTGTAGGATGTCTATCTTCAAGCAATCTCCCAGCTGCCACATATGCTGCTGCATTATCCGTGATGAATTGCACAATATTATCTATCCCCACCTCCATGACAACTTCCTCCAACAATGTACACAATGTTTCTGCATTTTTTATTTTGTTGGAGGCATCCACTGATTTCAAAAACACAACTTGACCTTTTGAAGAAATCAAAAAATTAAGGATGGTGCGGTTTCTCCCATCCGTCCACCCATCGGAAAGAATGGTGCAGCCATGTTTCTTCCATTCTTTCTTTTGATCTTCAACTACTTGCACCGCCCTTTTCGTTGCATTTGTGAGCAACCTACAAAATTTTTTAAGTAAAAATTAAAATAAGTACAAAATTTTATTTTTTAAACAAAAAATAACTTAACATAAATTAACTAATCACATAAAATTTAAATGATAAACTTAGCATAAAATTTAAATTGACTAATGACTAATGACTAACCTCCCACTCAAGTCTTTACGAGAAGGTGGCTTGTAGCCTTTTCCCGCAACTGTCAATGTGGTAACCAAATTGTGCCAATAGAGACTACTTGCCACATTGAATGCAATGTTATTGAAATACCAAAAGTCTGCACATGCCATGTCGGCATGTTGATGCACCTCCCTATTCCACCCTGTAGCCTCCAATGATGTCTGTGCTCCTGGTGTGTTTCTTGGCACAAAAAAACTATGTGGTGAGCGTGAAGGTGTAGACCCCGGCGGTGGCATTCTACTCGAAGTAGAGGAAATGGGGGGCCTAGGGGCCGATTTGCCACGAATGCGTGGACCACGAAGAGAGCCCACAATGTTAACATCAGCTCCACTCGTCTCCTCATCTGATTCAGACTCTATGTCCACTTGCATTTGCTCATGACCATGTCCACCAGAACTAGCTATGCTTGCTGCTATGGCTGCCTTTGTCCTCTCCCTTTGCAATTTTCTTTCTTCGGCAGGTGCAAGTAAGGCAAGCATCTCCCTTTTTATCTCTTCTGTGGTGTTAAGACAACCCTTGGAATCATGACAAGCAATGCCTGCAAGATGGTATTTGAGGCGATTTATGCCTCCATGTAATACCCTCGTACATCTACCGCAAACAACCGTTCTAGAATTTGGTCCTCTCACAGCATACTTCCATGTTGGGTCTCTAGCTCCTGGAGGACGAGTGCCTGGAACCCATGACGATGTCTGTGCCATGGATGGGGTGCCGGTGGAGTCTGACGCTGAACTTGAAGCCATTATAGTGCGAATTTAATCTACACATACAAAAAAAATATACAACATATTAGGTTTTTAATAAAAAAAAAAATCTCTATAAAATTGATTTAAATTGATACTCATACAAATGTGTTTCAATGATTAAATTAGTCAATAAATTAACTAATCTAAACAACAAAATAGATTTACAATAAAAAAATGAACCTAGGTTTAAAAATTTCAAAAAACAGCGAAAATCATGAAAAAAATCAGAAAAAATCCTCAAAAAATAGTGAAGAATCTTGTTTTTTTGGAATCTAAATGCAAAAATGAAGCTTCTTTTTGCTCTATGAAGATTTTGTTTTCAATTTGGACTCAATATTTTACAACAAGAACCAAAAAAAATGATTAAACAAAAAGAAAAATGGAAAAACAAAAACTTACCTGGGATTTAAATTTGCCTTCAAAATCCGCAAAAAATGGCGTTTGAATCCGATCTTCTCGATGCCACAACGTTGCAAATGAACTATTTTTGCTTGGAGGGGGGTTTTTTGCTATGTAGAGCTTCAAAAACCTAAAATCTGATTAAGATTTACCTTTTCTGGCCGCGGAAATGACTTATACCTCTACCCGTGAGTCTTTTGTATGGACGGCGAAAACTCGGCTTTGACTCGGAAAAACTCACCAGGAAGACTCTGCGAGTTAAAGTCAAGTTGACTCGTTTGAAAAAAAAACTCGCGAGTTTTTAAAAACTCGGCGAGTTTTTGGTGAGTGCCAACTATGGGTAGTTGTTCCTCTTGCTTATCACAATTCTCTCTGTTTTAATGGCGCGCTCAGATGGTGGATTGGCCCATGTTTCTTCCAAGGGGAAGAAAGGCGATGGTGGGCTCTTGCAAAACCAGTTGGAGCTTTTGAAGAGGAAAATTATTTTCCGTGATAAGGTTTTGAATTTCATGCCGGACATTATCCCAGTTCTATGGATAATTTTAACGATGTGCCCTTGCTTGCTAGAGAGAAGCTCAAGAAGATGGGGCCCATGTCTAAGAATGAGACCATCATGGCCTTCACTTTGTTAGTAATGATGGGGCTCTAGATATTCCGAGGAATGATTAAGGTGATGCTGTGATTGCAACAATCCCTGGATTGTCTGTCCTCCTTTGCACATGAGTTGTGACATGGAAGGAGTGCCTGTCCGAATAAGTAGTTTGGGTTGTTAGTCATGGGAAAATAAAGATTTATAAAGCCACATTGGATTATCATAGCAGCTTTCTTTTGAAATATTGTTTCTGCTCTACTCCTAATCCCACTATTTTTTTGCAAGTGGTGCAACAGATATTGGTACCATGTATACCTTTTTTTTTTTTTTAATCTCTGGTGAGTGCTTTAGGAACACCACCTCTTTTTGGTGCAATGATTCTCTCTTTCCTTTCAGTCTTATGAGTGGCCTTACGCACTATGGTATTGGATCAACACTAGTGTTCTATGGAGCTAACTATGTGCCTTTGGGTAAATGGTGGGGTTATGGCTTTCTTATCTTCGCACTAAACATTTGTATTTGACTCGAAAGCATTGGGCTTATGGTAATTTGTTGAAGGCTTATGGTAATTTGTTGAAACAAGTTGGAGGTTGGAGGAAAATGGAGGTCAGAGGTTTTTCATCATCTCGAGCTAGCTTCTCGCTCAAAGATGATATCATGCATGAGAAGCACCATCAGTTTGTGTCCCTTCAGGAGCAAGGGGGGGCCTGACAGTTCTTGGTTTGTGGATAGTTGAGTATGTCTCAATCCATAGACCTGATGATTTGTATCTATGGATAATTGAGTGTCTCAATCCATAGTTTTGTAGGTTTGTATTTGTGGATTTTGAAGTTAGTCTCGATCCACAAATGGAGGAGAGTTACTGTGGATAGTTTAGTTATTCTTGATTCACAGTTGGTTGGCGTTTGTATTGTGGATAGTTGAGTAAGTCTTGATTCATAGTCAGTTGATGATTTGCTTGTGAATAGTTGAGTATGTCTCGATTCATAGGTATTGTGCAGGTTTGACAATCAGGAGATCCGTTGGTGAATTCAGTTTGGTGTTTCTTGGGTGAGCGAGGAGAATTGGTGGATAATTGAGTAAGTCTCAATCCATCAAAGTTTCCAGAAGGACTGCCGTGTTCGCTCCTTGCAGTGTTTTGTCCTTTGTTCGGATTGATGTAATAAGGGGGGTAATGCTGGATTTATTACATCATATTATAGTTTAGTTTATAGTTAGATAATAATAAATAATAATCTATTGTTAGATAATAGTTTATAGTTAAATAAATTAGTTGTTAGTTTGTTGGGAGTTATTCCCGTATAGGTTAGTTGGTTATTTATGGGAAAAATCTAAGGCTATAAAAGCCAATGCAAAGCAATGTAAAAGGTATCCTAGTTCAATCTGAAAATCAATATTATATCATATACTTTTCTGTGTTATTATTTATCAAAATTGTTTGATCTGCAATACTGTTACCATTTGAATTCTAAGTCATCGCTTCTTGGATAAATAATGACAACTCCAGGGCTGCTCCTTTACATGTGCCTTCTTGTGTATCAAGCCTTGGAAACTACAATTGGGTAGATGCCTGTGATTCTTGTGATGATGCCTCTCCTTGCTATTCAAACAGCCCTGCATCTTATGCTCTCCTACCTCAAAACCAAGCATCCATGCATTAGCACAATGAGCTTGTTAGGCAGCAAAAAGAAATTGAAAATCGATTAGGCTGCTTGAATCTAGTTTGCAATCCAAATCCTAGCCTACTTCCATGAAGAACCATGCACCAAGTCTCAAAGAATTAGACTTCCCAATGTTTCCCTTGTTGATGTATATGAGAAATTGGGCTTGCCATGGGTAAATCATGATTTTGAATGTATGACAAATCAGATGTACCTATAGTTGCCCAAGTTTGATGGGCTAGATTTATCTCAAGGGGAGGCACATGTCCAAGAATTTTCTGATTTTATGAACAAGTATCATCATGTAGATGAGGATATGTGGATGAGATTTTTTTGCTAAATCTTTGAATGAAGATGCAAAGCAATGGTTATGCATTTTTCCGAACTGCTATTTTTCTTCTTGAGACAATTTAATTCCGGCCTTTGAGGAGTGGTGTGCACTTGGTGTTGATTCTTTCTCTCTTGTCCATGAACTTGCAAGCATCAAAAGTCATGAGGGTGAAATGGTTCCAATTTTTTGTCAAAGATTTATGGCTACTTTCTCTTGCATACTCGACTATTACAGGTCAAATGAGAACAAGTGCTTTGATTTGTATTGTGATGCATTTCATCTTGTTGCTAGCCTTTGTTTAACCGAGTTCAAACCTAAGGTTCTAGACCATATCCTAGTGTGGGCAAATGCTATTGAGGCTTCAAATGAAATTGATGTTATTTTGCTCAATGTTGAGGGGTGAAGGACGATTGATAAGGCTAGCATGTGCAATAACCTTCAGTTGGATGAGTCAATTTTCGTAGATGATAGTGTTGATATGCGAGTTGACTCTCAACTTGAAATTGAAGTATGCAGCCCTGTACTTTGTGACAGCCCCATGGACAAAGAATAATGTATGTGCACAAGTAAGCAGTTAATCGAATTAGTTCGCGAGGCTAATTATGACAGTTGTGTGTATGCATATGATGATAAGGATGAACAAGGGACTAGTTTTTTTGTCTGATATGTTGCCTTTCTTTGTTTCATTGTAAGATGATAAGGCTATTGATGTTGACCTTTTTGCACATGTTTGTTTGCATGAGGATCACATAGATGTGCCCACACTTAGTGATAAGATTGCTGGGATAAGTGACAGTGCAGACATTGATTTTCAGTTTGAGGACGTTGCCCTTGATGATTGTGATGATGGTGATCATTTGGACACATATGAGAGCCTATTGCTTTGGTGCAAGATGTGTTGTCTTCCCCATGTTGATTGTGTTTCAAGAACAATGCAAGTAAGTGTTGTCAAAATGAATGAAGAAGAAGAGGGAAGGTGTTACCGGTTTGATTTCAGCAGGGAATATGACACAAGTACAACAAATTGCCAAAATGAGCCCAAAACAAAGGGACAACTTGAAGGATTTAGTCCTTATGAAGTGTCTCAACTTAGTAATGCATGTTGGTGGTCCAACATCTAGGGGCTTGGTGGAAACACCAATGATTTGATGCTTTTCCCTTTGAAGTGGGGTATGTGCCAACTCTTGAGGTTGTCTATGTTTCATCAATGGTTGAGTCCTTTGTGTGGGACATTGATATGAATGAGTAGAAAGGCATATGTATGCCTAAATTCTAGCATGTTGCAGCCCTACATAGGAGTATGCCTAAGCTTAAGGATTTTCAATTTGACCTGTAGGAAGAAGTGTTTCTTTATGCAAATCAGCAGGGCAGTTAGGCATGATTTTCTTTGCCTTGTGAATTGCAAAGGTTTTCTTTTTGCCTTGATTAACATGGGGAGGTCAGCGGGCGTAGTATTGTTGTAGTTGTGGATGGTTATTCATGTATTTCATTTTTCCTGCTGACCTGAATTTTAGTGTTTCACCTCCTGCTGCTGTGAACATACATGAAATGTATGGTAAGTTGAGATGGCAAGAATCGGGCACCTTCTATTTGTGGTTTCCTTGCAATAGTAACTTTGATGGTGGAGTTTGTCTGCCCATCCTAGGCTTTGTTCACAAATTGATGCATGCATGTAAAGGATGTCATTTGTTGCAACTGGGTGGTGAGTACACCTTCAGTTGGAGGGAGATCAGCTCCTTCATCGTGCTTGTCTTTAATAGAGGCAAGTGGATTGTGGCAGTTTGTCTATGGCCTTGTAAATTGTGCTTCCATGCCAATGGTTGTGAGTAACTATTTTTTGTCTTGTACATATTGGTTTGTTCTTGTCTCCCTCCCTCCTCTTCCCTTGCACTTTTTGGTATGCTCTTAGAGATACTTTTGGATTCTCATTGTGCTTGCAAGAGGCACATGTCCCCAACTAGAGCTAATGTTGGGACCCAATCTAACAAGTATGAATTGCCTAAGTCACGTGCCTAGACTGGAAGCCCTGCCTACTTCCCCCGCACCTTCGGAAGCACCATTCACAAACAGAATTGAATGCATTAAACATGTGCAGCTGGCTTGCTCTTGCTTGAACGCCATTTGACTACATATTACCGCAGATCCATTTGCATATTTCAAAGGAGGATGTAGGGGATGAGTCAATTCCCGTCATCAATGCTGTAGTTGAGAATTCTAGTTACTGCACGTCTATAGACAGGTCTCAAGGATATCTTTCTAAGCGCAGGAGGATTATTTTAATATTGTAGGTCGTCGTATAGCAGGTTCATGGAAGATTTTGTGCAGATTATTGTGTTGGCATTTGGTAGAGAAATCTTGCGACCCCTGCGAATCCTACCCATGTGGCAAAGTGGTGCGATTCAAATTGGTATAAATACATGCTTCAAAGATGTTACATGGGTTGGTCTCTAAGCCATTTTCTTTGGCTTGGCTATTGAAGGCATATTCTAGGGCATCAAATGATGAATCTGTAGTGTTTGTAAGGGGTTAACATTGTTTGTATGGCTGTAGTTGGGCTAGGTGACTGTATTGTCATGTCTCCATGGTAGACTATAATGTTTCAGGGGGATGCTTGAACCTAGTTGTGGATCCTCTTTTGCCACATTTGTTGGTCTGATGTAATAGAGTGTTGATTAATGTAACAACATTATAAAGTATTGCGAAGTTCTTTGTAATGGTCTTTCTCTTTTGCATGTGGAATGTTGTTTTGAGATGGTTGATTAAGTATGTATGATGTGTAGAATTCCCTTGTTTTAATGATACAATTGCAGCTCTATATGGATGTTTTCCTTCCTTAATGCTGTCATTTTGTTGCCCAATGAATTTGGCAGTGGTCAGGTTGGCTTAGACTTCAATCATTTCCATTGGAAGCATTTTCCTTTTTTGTTGTAGTTTAGTTTCCTACCTTGCTCGCATCCATGAATCAACATTATTACTTTTGTCATAACCTAAGAGATTCACACCTGAGTGAAATGATTAGAGGTTCATGTATGTAAGAGTTTTGCTCATCATTGCAACCCATAGCTTCAATAATGAATAGCTACAACAAGCTAGTGTCAAATAAATATCGAAGGGGTTGTGTTGATGAGATACAAGATGCATATGTAGTATGAAATGTTAGGGACACACCTTATGTGGTATAATTCATTTTACATCTTTAGGTGCACATGCAAGCTTGTCCATATTTGTTGTTTGTGAGTGTAATGTCCCTTTTTGGGATATTCCTGATTTTATGCCTTAAAACATTAATATTTACTCAAAATGATAATAGCTTTATCAAGATCAAGAATTTATGATAATATTTAGATCAATAAATCATAGCACAATTCTCAAAATCAATCATATCGGGAATTCTTTGGAAATGCTTACAAATCTGCTGAATTAGAGGTTTTTGGCCCTAACTCAACAGTGGCAATATCAAAGGTTTTCGTCCTTAACTTGCCAAGAGCATGAAAGGGTTTTCGTTCTTCCAACTCTTAGTCCACCTTGGAGGACTTTTGTCGTCCTTGACCAAGATTTAGGTTTTCGTCCAAACTTGATAAGAGCAATAAGGGTTTTCGTTCTTATCCTCTCGTGAACTTGGAAGGTATTTCGTCCTTCCTATTTGCAAGATACTTCTCAAATTTAAAACTGATTGCTTGATGAAGTTGCTAGATTATTGCTGATTGATATTTCTTGATGGATTGACAAGTTAATGCTTGAATGAGGCTTGAATGAATTTATGCTTGAATCAATGATCTCTTACCCAAGAAATGATCTCCCTTTTATATCTTATTGTTGAGGGAGTCACAACCTTTCATGATTTCTGCCTTTTGAAAGAGTCACAACTATTCATCCTTGATCGCTGACTTGAACCCTTTTAATTTGTAATTAAATGTCTTTAGGAATCGCTGCCCATGATAATCTCAATTTAATTTCATTTAAATGCTTTTATTATTTTTATTAATCGCTGGAATATATGGTCGCCACCATATTTACATTGCCCATGTTATAATTTAAGGGCTGCGATATAATAAATACTGTGATTTCTATAAGTGCTGCAATCTAACTTGGCGGGGGTATGACAATGAGGTCTAGTTTCTGGCTGCCATTAGGGCATAGTGTCCAAAGCCCTGTTCCAATTCTAATTCCATCTCAAGACCTCAAAGGAATAACCCCTAGGTTTTGTAGAGCCTAAAGAAGAAGAAGGTTTGCCTTAATCCTATGTGTTGGCCCAAAAAATCACCTCCTTATGGATGTATTGCTCTCTTTACCTGAGATACCTTATTGCCCTTGTCTCACTTTGGGTTGTGATGCTTTTCATTTATGAGACCCAACGATATCTAAGGTATTGTGAACAGTATTTGAGTGAACAAAAAGTCTTCTAGACCAGGTATTCTCTTGACTGTGAATCTTCTACAGCAATGTATTGGGACATGGCTTATTTTTAAGGCATCCCCGGTCCCACCTTCACAATTGGTATTGACGAAATATTTAAGTTTGAGTATGGCCTCCCTATTCATGACAATGGCCAAGTACTGTTTTGTATCGGATGCCTCTTTTAATATATTCTCCAAATCAACATAGTTGTTGAGTCCTTAAAAATAAGGAATATAACCTTAATATATCTATTTGCAGCATTTTCAAATTGGCTTTCTTAAAAGGGGCAACTTCACCCCTAGGATATCTGGTTTTAGAAGGTACTAGATTATACAGGAGAAAACTTAATCATATTGTTAACTGCATGCGTTTTATTCTTTAGAAATCTATTCTAAGCATGTGAGAGTGCTTGCTATAATAGTGAGCATGAATGCCTCCCAAAACAAAATTTTATTAGGATTAGGTTGATATTTTAAAATATAATAATTTAATCAGTTTTAGTATTTTCAATTACTAAAATATTGCCATATTTTTGTAAAATTTTAGCAATGTAAACATTAAGTAGGACTACAGCCTTGTATTTCCATCAATTGATCAAATCCCTTTTTGTGCCATCTCTAAAGATGACAAACAAAAATATTATTTTTATTCCAATATCTTTATAAAAGAATTTTTTAGGCAAGAATTCAAGACCAACAAGAAGACATTGATGTTTTCAAGTTTTATTTCTGAAGCTACTACTTTTTCATCATTTGCAAGGAGTAAGAGAGGGCCCTCACCTAAAATAAATCCTTGAGTGTTTGCCATGGTCTCCTTGAGCATCCTTTGAAATCCTACAAATTCTCCATTACTCATTATTAGAAGAAAAGTGGCAGAGTTGAAATTTGCATGCAATGCTTGACACTAAATATTGCTAAAAATATTATTTCTAATTGTGTTTTGTTTTACTTTGACATTATTCCCTGACTATGATACATGCAATAAGAAATATTGCATTTACTCCACCTATACACCACATAACCTACTCTACCAATATATGCAAAATCCAAACACCCTACAACTACATAAAATTTAAGCCAACTTTTTATAATTCACAATCAACAAAGTTGATTGTGCAAAAGAATGGATGTGCAAGAGAAGGTGAGTTTTCAACTTCCACCTTGCTAGACCTCAAGTTCATTTGTCTACAAAGGGCAAGGATCGTTGCAAACGAGGACATTCCATGTGTCAAGTAGTGGAAGAAATTGAAGTGGTCAATATTGTGCAATGTGTTAGGTCAAAGTGGTTTTTGCAATTTTTCCAATGACTTATTGTTGGACAAGAACTCTCGAGTTGGATATATGTCAATGTCTATAATCTAATCTGATTATATATGTTGTTGAGAGTTGCTAGTATATTGTGAACTTAACATTTGTGGCTTGCATCAATATTTTTGCAAATGTTGTATCTTCATATTGTATGTACTATGAACTTCATCTTAAATATATTTGGTCTTCAGCTTTTGGATATGCAATTTTTTTGGTCTATCAATGTTTAAAAGTGGCTTGAGCCATTTGAGAAGCATTTAGTGTATTCTAGGATACAACTCTATGATATCCCTCGAAGATTTGTCTCTTTGACAAGGCCATTAAAATCATTGTTTAATATGGGTCAGAGGTTTAGAACCCAATTTAGAGCCTCTTGAAAGGACTTTGTGTTGTGAAAATGCACACTATTATGCTTCAACATATCATTAGTTGTAGACAGATTCTCCCTTAGAGTATTGTCCAGGCTGACTTTGTTACCTATTGTCTTTGTCTTGATTGTGTGTTCATCGTTCTTTTCTATCTTTGCAGGTCTTGGAACCTTGGTGATTTTTCTTCAGGTTTGAGAAAGATACCCATATTTATCTCTTTGTTCCTTGGAGTTGGACAATGATGATATAGACACAATTGGTTAACTTCTTCGACTTGTCGGCATCTCCATAGATCAATTCCTCCTTTTAGATATTCCTTAGATGCCTCCTCTCATCGAATTCCCAATCTATTAGCACCTACATAGACCAGCTCCTTTTGTATACGCCTCAAATGTCCCCCTTCACCTCCTTCCCACAGGGGAGAACTAAATAGAGTAGTTAGAGAAATGTTTATTCAAGCTAGTTCAGTTTTTCCCTGATAACTTCTCAACCTAAGTTGGATCTGTCTGCTAAGCATTTCTTGCAAAATTATTGATGGTGCCATTGTACATCCTAATTGCATTTGGCATAATTTATCATATGACCTAAGAATCCCCCTTTACCAATTAAGGGTATGTTCCCATTTGCTACTCTAGCTACAAATTAAGATAAATTACCATATTCCTTGAGATGATAGGATTATTTATCTCTGATCTCTCTATTAGGTGGAAACGAAGCAGCATTTAATTTTTAGGTGCCCCATCAATTATGATATTTGGGGAGCTATTAGTCATTGTACAAGGACTCAATATCCCTCACTAGTGTTTTTTGTTACCTAGACAACAGGTGTCAGAAACTTTACCCTTGAGGAGCAGTTAGCGATTTTAGATGTTAAGATTCTAAGGGAACTTTTAGGTCCACCAAATTGATTACGTCTTTCTCTCAGCCAATTCTGGCCACTGTGTGAGATGCTCTTTGTCTATGATATTCATGTTTGTAAATGGCACAATGTCTACCTCTAGGTGTGATCATCTCTGTAGACCTCTTATCCTCACCCAAGGGTAGAGGCTTAGCTAGTCTTCACCATTCATAGTTTAGACTACAAGGGCAGATGCGCCTTTCTAACTTTATCTCTACTTCTGGAGGATTGTTAGTTATGGATGTCAAGATAGGTACTGGAAGAAGCATCTTGCTTCTTTCTATGATTGGTTGGCCGGGCCCTCTTATCTCAGGTCATTCTCTTGAGGACATCTGGTCCTTTTGTAACGATAAACACGGATGTTTCTTCTTTTCGATGCTGCATATAGATTTTTGTTTTCTCCATTGGTTCGTTCACAAGATTTTGTAACAAATTGCTTTGTATTTATAGTCTGGTCAAGGGAACACTTGTTTGGGTTTACATCTCCCTTATTGGGTTCCTTTGCTTCCTACATTTAGAATTTTCATATTTGCTTATTGGAATCCTTTTAGCACTCTTGGATAGTATTATAACTTCCTTCACTTTTTAGTCCTATTGACTTACTTTGGCTATACATTGACATTAATATAATTATTTTTTTTCTTTTTTCCTTTCTAGGAAGGATTGAATGATAATCCAACAAATTTGTAGGGTTTATGTATGATGCTTACTATAAGTTTTTTTAAAGCGAGACTTCCAAATACAATAGTCTAGTTTTTTTTCTTTCTTTCTGCAAAGGTTTGAGTGATAATCCAACTGAAAGAACCTAAAAGATAGATTCTTTCTAAAAGTCGTGTTAGGTAATATATTGTGAATAAGCAAGTGAAGTAGTGTGAATTAAACCTTTTTCAACACTAATTACCTAGCACAAGAGCTGGGACAGACTATAGATGAGAGGCTAGACAAGACAAGACAAGAAATGGAAACACACATACGCACTTGCAAATATGAATAAATAAGCAGATAAGAGAGAAAAAGTGGGTTAAGATGCACTTGGATAGACAAATGGTAGTTTTGGAAAATGATCACAATGAAGAAAGGTTCCTGGAAAATTTCAGCCAATTCTAACAAAAAGACTGTTGTAAAAAGTTTTACACCCAAGGGGGTGACCTTGTCTTTGACCTGCAGAAGCCTGTAACTTTTTGGAAACCTTTGAGACAGTTTTTTGATCAATTCTTAATGTGGACACTTGTTAGGAAAATGAGCAGAAGATGGAGTAAAATGACAAAATTGGTTGCAACTAGACCTAAAAATATGAAAATGACATCAAACAGAATAAGTGGAACACTTTCACTTGATTTTGACACTTGGAATCAATGGATTTGTGATGTGGACATCTATAGGATGTTGTTAGAAAAAATTGGAGCTTGTTGCATGCAAGGACATTGCCGTCAAAGATTTTACACCCAAGGAGGTGGTCGAGTCTTCAGTGAGCAGAGACCTTCCTTACATGATTTCCAACACTTTTCCTTTCTGTCACCTATGTGGATTCTTCACAGATTTTTTCGGATAATGTCTGCAAACATAAATTCTATGTGGAAATCCTGGAAAACAAAATGGTTAAGAGGGGGTTTTCCTCGGTCAGTCCTCTTGTGGGCTTTCAAGTATTAATCCACTTCCCACAAAGATGACAAATATATTGAAAATTGAATCTATACTAAGAAAATAACCTAATTCAAAACATAGAAAGTAAAACCCTAATGGATAAAGGAAATAGCAACAAGGGAACTAGGACATGCAAAGAGAGATGGCGAGATAAGTCGAGAAGATGAAATAAAAACAAAGCAAAGGAAAAATAAATTGGATAGGAAAATGGATGAGAGGAGAGGTGTAAAACAACAAATTAGGGAAACATCAGTGGAACGTAAAGGGAAATTAGGAATGACAAAGAAAACTAAGGCTTAGAAAGAAACAAAGAGAGGGTGGGAGATGGAAAAAGGAGGTCAAAAGGACACAAAAATGATGGAGAATGGATTGAGAGTGAAGAGAAATGATAGGGGAGAGAGAAAACACAAAATTAAGGAAAATTAGGCCAAACCCTAATAAGATTGGAAAGAAGGAAAGGCTACCATGGTGGAAAAACTAAAGAAAATAGCCACCCAGTGATGAAGAACTGCTTGTGGTAATGTCCACGAGCCTCAGAGCTTGAGAGGGCTGCCATAACAATATTTCAATGCAATATGGACTCAAACATGCTCGCTCCTTCAGAGAAATAGCTCTAATATAGTACTCAAGAGAGAAATTCAAAAAGGCAATTCATGTGTTAAAATGAGAGAAAGCCCAATTTTTGAGTGAAATCCAAGGAAGAAGGGGCCTATTAAGGGTTGTGATCATTAGTTGGGATAAGCTACAGGATGCAAGATATGAGGGGGAAAAGAAGAGGGTTGGCCACAGATAAGAGAGCTAAGAATGCATTTAATAATTTGATCAAGGGCAAAGAAAAGGTTTAATGATTGGAAGAAAGAGGTAAAAGGATCATGAGGAGGGGGGAAACACCTTGGATGAAGGGGAAAAGTAATAAATAATGTATGGCATCAAAATGTAAGAGGGTCATGAGGAAGGGATAGGGATGGCTTACGAAAGGGAAAATGAATCAAAATATGGTTAAAAAACACACAAAATGGGAAAAAGGCTAAAATAAGTGCAAAAAACAATAAAGAGAATTGCAGAGTATGCAATTTTCATTATTAGACTAACATCCTGTAGGGTCTCAATATGATAGCTTACTATGTTTTTTTTTTCTTTGTTTCTAGTAAAACTCTTATGTCCAAAATTTCCTTTTTTGTTTATCAAAGGCATAAAGGCCAAGTAAAATTTGCTTAACTGTAAGCAACTGTAATGGATGTTTCCTGCATTGTATTTTCTTGATACAAATCTAGCATAGTCAGCAATTCTTATTGTGATTAACATGATTATTATCTACACCAACTAGTGATGTCATCCTAGTAACTAGCTGCTATAACTGGATTTTTATACAGACTACATGAGTAAAATGAATGATAGAAATTATGGCTGGGGATAGCTTGAAATCCTTCTTTTGGTGGTAGCGTGTTTGCATGCTATTCAAATGGTGGTACCTGAAAGGCTCCCATCCATGTTCACCATGCATGTTAAGGGATGAATTGTCTGTATTGGTGCACTGACGTCTGCAAATTGGGTGCTACCATGTAGTCATGACTTGTAACAAAAACCACTTTTAATTTATACATTTTTAGTAAATTAGTTATCATTTGAGGGATGGGACAAGTTTCTTTTCTAATGAGTTTTGAATATGCCATAAACAAACAATTCTGCACAAGGGGTTCACATATATAAAGACAGAGTCAAGTCATTTGACATGCAATGCTTAGAATTTTTAGTGGGTTAAAATAGATTAGTCTGGCTCAATTGGTTTAACACCCATTTTAAGTACTCTGATTTGTACTTTCTTCTTAACTTTAATTATAAAAATCACGTTACCTTCCACACTTAAAATAGGGGAATATCATTCAGTTACTTCTAATTTTCTTTTGTTGTGGCATTTCAACAATCTTTAAATTTTAATAAAAATAGACTTAAAATGATATCTAAATTGAGTGTTCTGCATATAACAGGGATATGGAAGGCCACTTTGGTTGGTTCATGGGTTTTTCAGAGCCAATGGAGGCTGTGGTTATGTCAAAAAGCCTGAATTTCTACTTCCAAATGGATCTGAAAGTGGAAATGATGATAAAAACATTTTTAATCCAAATGCAGAGAGGCCAGTTAAGACAAAATTAAAGGTAAAAACTGTATTTTTTGTTTCTCTTTTCTCATATGTGAACAACTTAACTTTTCTATTATGTTCTTTATGGTTGAAATGAATCTTCATTTCATGCTCGACATTTAATTCTATATCATTTCTATTTTGTATGAATCTAATGTTTTGGATTAAGACACTAGTTAGAAACAGTATTCTTTGTAATGTCCCCTTTTCAAAATGGGATAATAATAATAATAATAATAATAATAAATAAATTCAAATATCAAAATATAAAATATAAAATATAATATAATTATAAAATATAAAATTAAAATATTAAAATATATTCTTAAATAATAATTCCTATTAAATAAGGGTCATGAAGGAAATCCAAAGAGTTATGTCTTTTGGGGAAAAATCTATTTAAGAAAGGCCAAGTAAGGAGGCGGCAAGCATAAATGAATATTTCTAATTTTGATTATTACTCCTTTGGAGCATAGAACTACGGTTCAATCTAAGCTAAGGACGAAACCCCTGAAGGTTTTAAATTAGAGAATGGAAACCCCTGACTCACGCAGATTTGAACAATTCAAGGGCATTTTAGTAAAGATAGATCACTATGGATTTGGGATAATTAACAACAGATATAAAGGATAAGTCCCATCTTTTCTGAAATATATTCTAAATATTATATTCAAATTAAAATAAATTGTTAAAACTGCAATTCTGAAGTTGATACCATATTTATAATTAATTGTGTTGCTATAATTGTGAGTCATATTTTGTTATATTTCAGGAAAAATATAAAAATTTAAATGGGACATTACAAATGGTATAAGAGCTGGATCTTGCCAAACTGTGAAAGAGAAGTTAACCTTGTGATGCAGAAAACTCATTCCATATAACTGACAAAACAAGTAAATATGGCAAATAGAGAGAGAAAAACTCCTTTGGGAATAGTTCTTTCAGATAAGTTTGAAAAGAAGATAGATACAATGATAGACATGTTGGGTCAAATGCTCCACATGAAGCAAAATAATATGAATGCTCCCAAAAATCAGATCAATAGCACGCAACGAACATTTGTCGGATTTGATGATAGACCTCTACATCCCACTTTCATCCGTAGAGAAGAACGAAAGTCCGAACCAAGGGTCATCAAAAGAAACCAAATTCAAAATTCGCATCACTCGATTGATGTAATAAATGATCAGGAATCAAATTCTGATTCAGATTACTCTGAAATGGCTTCCAAAGGCAATACTAATGGTCAAACAAAACAATTTGTTGGTTGGGAAGATGATCAAGGTGCTAATGGTAGATCAAGTAATGAAATTACCGAGCTTGTTAGAAACAAATGTGGCGAGGTTGATTCTTCTTGCTCTAGAGATGGCAACCTAAATTGTCATATCTAGGTTGGCACTTTTGGTGTGCAATGCAACAATAATACAGAGGCCGACATTCCACCAAAGTTTTAAGTTATTGAATTAGTGCTGGTCCCAAACAAGTGATAAAAGAGGAGTGCATTCATATTGCAGGAAGCATATTTGATGGATTTGATGATGACTATAATCTCACAAGGATGATAGTAGCAATGAGAATGAATAAAATTTTCCCATACAATTCAATATTTTATTATACAGATGTTGACAACCCAATAGACAAATCTTTGTTTGAGTTCAATATAAATTCTAAAATTGATGGAGGTGAGGATATCCATACTTTAGCTGGTGGAACGGATGGTTCTGCTTTTGAAACTCATGGTGATCATTTTGAAGAGCAATATTTAGAATCTGAGAATACAACAAATGAGATTACTAGAATAAGCAATGATTTTTATGATGATCACCCCATGGACCCTGAGTTGTCCAATGAAATGAGAAAAGAATTCTATGATATTTTTGGAAACTCTTTGATTGTATTAGTTATAGAATGTAAGAACCTCAAAAGTGGACCAAAAATGTATAAAATCATTTCAGAAAAGAACATTGCATTTAAGGTCATAGACGTGTGCCATTCCTCTAATCCTTATCTTAATATATGGAAAGCTCACTTTCTTGCTTTGATTCAAAGAGATATCCATGAAATTGTGCAAAGGTTGGGCCAACCAAATTGGTTCTTTGCAGATGCAGTTGATGCCAAAAAGGAAATTGATCTTCAGATTGATGCTTCCTTTACTTGGTTTCAAACTATGCTATAGCAAGATGTCTTTTTGTTTCTTCTTTCTGAGGATGAAAGAAAACTTTTCTTAAATTACGGACCTTACGAGTTTCCAACTCTTGGTTTTGTTGTCGGGAGTTATTGGGAAATACAAGTACACGAGCCAGAAGAAAATTGGACAATAAATTGTCCTCATACTTCAGAGGATGGTATCAACCTTATGACTTTAAAGGACTATAGTGGTAGTCTGTTAGTGTGAATAGGGATATTACCTAACTAGTTTTTTCCCTTGTGTGGATAATTCATATTATTTAACTATTTATTAGTTAAATAGTATTCACGCACATATTCACATGTTGACTTAGTAAGCATTTTACATATTTCTAGTTATTTCTAGTTGTTGATAGTTGTCTTATAGTTGTCATATCCTACACATCAACTAGCTGGCATCTTGACCTCTAGTTGTCACATGTAATAGGAATATGACACTTGTCACATGACTACAACTTTTTATCTCTCATCCTTGCCTTTATAAGCAAGGCATGTCTCTTCATTTTGTAAGGTTGGAGCTATAGTTCTCTCTTAATGCTATTATGCCATTTGAGCATTTACATTATTCTCTCATAGTATTGTTATGCTGTTCATTTCTTTTGCATTACAGTTTATTGATTCTATCTCTTTCAATTTGATTCTGGGTTATTATTCCTTTTCAAGATTCTAACACAGTCTAGTTGAGGCAAGGATAGTAACAACTCTTTAGGTACATCACTGTAGTGCAGAGTCGGACATAACAGAGACAATCAAAGAAGCATTGTTTGGTGCAAAATTTCCAATTCCTAATTATATCAGAATAGCATTGCAGAAGCTAATTGCATCACAAGGAAGATCAAGGATTTTCCAAGATCGATTTGGGATCCCGGTATCTTCAAGAGAGACTCAGTCAAGTGAAGAAGAAAATCTGGAGCATCCTAGTCTGTGATTGCTCAAGGACAAACAATCTTTGGAAGGACGGACTGTAATGTCCCCTTTTCGAAATGGGATAATAATAATAATAATAAATTAAAATATCAAAATATATAATATAATATAATTATAAAATATAAAATTAAAATATTATTAAAAATAATATTTCCTCTCAAATAAGGGTTATGAAGGAAATCCAAAGAGTTATGTCTTTTGGGGAAAAATTCATTAAAGAGAGGCCAAGCAAGGAGAAGGAAGCAAGCATAAATGAATATTTCTATTTCTGATTATTACAACTTTGGAGAATGGAATTGTGGTTCAATCTAACTAAGGACGAAACCCCTTAAGGTTTGAAATTAGAGGACAAAACCCCCCTAATTTCTATTGCTGAGTTAGTGGATGAAAACCCCTGATTCGGGCAGATTCGAAGACAATTCAAAGGCATTTTAGTGAAGATAGATCACTATGGATTTGGAATAATAAGTCCAATCTTTTTTGAAATATATTCAAATTAAAATAAATTGTTAAAACTGTAATTCTGAAGTTGATACCATATTTATAATTAATTGTGCTGCTATAATTGTGAGTCAGATTTTATTATATTTCAGGAAAAATATAAAAATTTAAACGTGACATTAGATTCTTGAATTGTTGGAGGTGATTTTGAGGAAAAAATTGTTACTTGCATACAAAATGTCGCCATAAATTAACTTGTTAAGCAATGCAAATAATAAGTGATTTACTTCTTTGGTCTCTAAATTATAAAAAAATGCACATGGCTGGAGTTTCCTAAACAAAAAAATGCATTTGATAATTTAGCTTTTACAATAGATAAGGGAGGCATAAAGCCCAACTGCTAGGGGTAGCTTCTCACTGGATCGATCTTTTGGAGGCTCACCACATCTGGTGAGTCAGGAGGCGACAGAGTATTCATTGTTTGGGGAGAAAGAATTATTGCTGGGAAGGACATTAATTGATTATGACTAAATGATGTCTTGGTCTAGAAACACATTAACTGTTTCCAGTATCCATAAATGTACTATAATCGCCATGACTCTTCAGGGACCATTCTTCATAGAGGTTCATTAATTTTACTGTGAATACCATTCCTAGATATTGAATCTGTCTAAGCTATTATAATGTGTTCGGCTATTCATCAGATCCTCTTGAACTCTCATACAGAGTCAACTGGGGCTAGGTTTAATCCCATGTACTAATATCTTCCAATTCTTCATGATGCGAAGGAAAAATCATTTGTTTGTGATTAGGTTTTTCAACTTGAAACTGTATGCTTTAAATTACCTACACTATAGTTAGTCAATTGTGAATATATTGGCATGTAGGGAGGTGGCAAAAGTCCAACAATAATTTTATTTGGATTTGGTTGGATGGGAACTAGAATGTTCAATGCATGAAACAAAGTTCACATTTACAGAGCAGGGTTTGAGGCATCTTCTATTAACTTATTCCCCACTTGTAAGTTTCAGACATTGTACCTGTTTGTGAGGCTTTCAAGATCTCTCAATCATATTTGACTTATAATTCTAAAGCATGCACTTTTACTTCTAGCTTTATCAGAACGTGTTTGCTTGTAAGAATTTCTACCAAAGTTTATGATTTTATGATTACCAGAAAGGCTTGTAACTCTATCATGTGTATGTTATCAATATGAGCCAATGTCTAGATAAGGGTATTTTATAGGGACTCTTTGCTCTCATCAATCATTGTATTTCTATGGTTTAGTATGGAAGGGATATTTGAACTTGCAAAGGCTGGAGCGAGAGATAGTGAGGTAAGCACCTAAAGAGAAACATACAAATTATATCAGCTTCTGGAACTTACAGTTTAATGTCATGATTATTTATAAATGATGAAAATGATGTTAATCAGAAAGACTTGCAAATTTACCATTGTGTGAGATTGAATCTAACAAATATCTAGATGAGATTATTTATAGGGACACTTTACTGGAGAAGTTGCCATCATTACTTATTGCAGGCTTTCTTGGTAGAGAATCTCATCCTATCGTTCCAATGAATTAGATATAGCAGAGTATGAAGTTTGTATTTATGTGAGTAAGTTGAAAGGGAAATGTAAACTTGTAAAGGCTAGAGTACAGAAATAATAGGTAGGCACTTAAGGAGAAGGACAAATCATCCCGTTGTCTGAAACATATAATTTTATGATTCCTTATAAATGATAGAACAAAATTAATATGAAAGGCCTATAACTCTACCATATGCATGTCATCAACGCTGGTTAATTAGAGATTTGAGGTTTCCACAGGTGGACATTTTACCTGGATACAACTGTGTTGTAGTTTTTGTTTCCAAATACTAAAACTAGAACACAGAGTTACCCAGATACATTTCTCAAGACACTAGTTAATGTCTAGACTCTCGAGACTAGAAAGGGGCAAATTATAGGGGCTCTTTATCATAGAAATTGCTGTCATCATTCATTGTATGCTTTTTTATTAGAGAATATTGTCTGGCATCCAATGAGTTAGCTATATCAAAGTGGATTTTAAATTTCTCAATATGGAATGGAAATGTATGCTTTGCAAAGGCTGTAGTAAAGAATAGTGAGAGAGACCTAAAGAAAAAAAGTACGAAATAATTATCAGTGAATGAAAACTGAGCCCAGATGATTCCTATAAGGCGGAACAATACTTTCCATACATGTAGAAAAAATGTGGAGAACAGTGAGTTACAAATATCAGAGAAGAATGTAAGATAAGCACTAATTCATGCCCGATCCAAAAGTACTACAAAACTGTCATAAATTACGTTAAGATTTGATAACATTCTCAGAAAAATATAGAACAATGGACCATAGATCAATCCAATGTATGAGATGATAAACTCATAATGTTGTTGAAAATTTCTATTGGTTCATATGGTAGAGATAACGTCTATGAAGCTTAAAATAGATACTTGTCTAATAAAGTTTACGACTTGTTGAACTTCCTTTGCTGCTAAGAATGTTATTATTTGTGGGACTGTCAAGGAAAATAGATGGTGGTTAAGGAGTGAATTATACCATTTTTTCTTGACATCCTTCAATAGTTTAAGTGAACCATTAGTTGCCATGCTAACATAGGGGGCTCCAAGAGTTATAACCAAATGTCAATGTGGTGCAGCAACCACATGGGGGTTGAATGAATAACCAGCAAATGGGCATGGAAAGCACACAGCGAAGGCTAATTAGGAAGAACAACGGAGATCGGACAAGAAAACAAAGATTAAATTGCAGAGAATGAAAGATTTACAATGGACTGCCAATATGTTAAATCCAATCATGTTATGTTACCCAACCCCTTAGAGAATATGCACAGAGACTCACTGCACTTACAATCGAATTAGTCTAAGATCTACCCAAAACTCAATCTACCAACTTAGGGATTCTGCCCAGACCTATTGAATCCCTTGAATGACCGAGACACCTCATTATATAGTGCCACATCAAATCTGATTTACACTGATAAGGAAGAGCGAAGTAGGTCATTGCCATAAATGTGTGTAGAGGAAGAAATCCAATCAAAATGGTTGTCGTCTACAAATAGAACAACTGACCATTCCACAATAAATTTGAACCTGACATTCGTTTGACCTTTAGGAACTGACAAGCCATTAGAAAATCCAAGTGCTGCTGTCTGACAGAAGCGTTCTGCCAAAATGACCAGCTCTCTGACATTTGATGTTGGCTGAGCTCTCTCTCTATGGCATGCACTAGAAACAGGTTGTAGGCGTGACACTCATATAGCATGTGGTTTTATGCAGGTAGAGGCATAGAAGTAAGTCACACCAACTAGCATAGAGTGCACAAGACACCATAGCCATCCAACACACAAACAACATAGGTGCGCAAGTTAATCTTGCACACAAAGAAAGTACCACAACACGAGGGCTTGGATGAGTTAAGCCTGCACTTGGAAAATTACAAACACATTTTTTTGAGTGATGCAAGATTGTGCCAACCCAAGGATGCTCTTGCATCACATGGAGCTGCAAAGAATGGAAAAAGTAAGTGCCGTGGGGCTTTAATGTCATCTGGATTCTGGACAGTGTTTTGTGGAATTACTAAAGGTCTTGCATATCTAAAAAGTGCATATCATGAATGTGATGTGACACCAGAGTAGAACCTGTTCAACACATCAATGGAGGCTCATGGTTGTGATGGCCGAGTTGGATCAACCAAGTTGCAATGATTGGTAAGAGATTAAGAAAATATAGGTCAATGAAGATTCTTGATGGGAGTTTTTGAGACTCAAGGAAACTAGATGATTCTTGAGGTCTTTTTGCTGACATCCTCTAAATGTTGAAGTGACTTGATGGTAATAGTCTGAGGCCTTTCCAAAATTACGACATGAAAGGAATGGATCAGATGAGTATAATATCCATTGAGTTTCCACCTACTGTCTTATTGTCTACATTTGCAGTAGGAAGCATTTGTAATTGAAGCTTGAAGTTTTTAATTCTTGGATAGACCTTAAGCTTTTGGTAAGAAATGGCAAAAGCATAATGACAAGGAAAATAAAATTTTTACATTGTGTAAATTTGTAAATGGAGGAAAGTAAGTAGTTTTTCACAGTGTGTCAAATTATGTGATGTTTTATTAGGATTTAACTTCATAGTCTTTTGAGTCAATCTCATTGACCCATATTTCATGAGTGGTGGTTCACAAGAACCAATCTCTTATTGGTACGAATGGTCCACTTACCGCTCATTGCATCTAGGTTCTTGTGAACCACTACTCATGAAATACAGGTTCATGAGATTGACTCAAAAAACTACACAAATAAATCCTAATAAAACATCAAATAATGGATGAAGGTCCAATGAACCGAAAATTGTTCCCTCTACTTGAGTTTCATCATAGATACTGTAAAAAAGCAAATATGCCGAGGAGAATGGTAATGGAAATAAACAAGGAAATGTAGTTTCTACAGAAACCTAGCCTTTTGAATAAGATCAATATAATATCATCCTCATGAACCGTGGAAAACTCATGCCTATCATCAACATCAATATAAATCAAGTTGGGCAGGATGCCAATGCCTCAGTTCTCATGGTCTCAATTTGGTACACTTGGCATATTATCTCCAAGTAGAGCTCCAAATTATGAATTATTTATTCAGTTCTCCTCAGAAGCATTTATTTTCTTCATCATTGTGTCCAAAGATGCTTTTTCTGATTCTGTAAATGAACATCATCATCTATTGCTTTGGCAGCATCAACATGTCTGATTATTCTTCTGTCCTATGACTGATTATTCTTCTGTCCTTTGCGTAAGGAACTTACATTCATGTTGCTACCGACTGGATGAGTAAGAATGATTGTAATTGCAGTTTGATGAAATTTTACACTGCATTTGCAGTATAGTGAGATATAATTTCACATTTTTAAATATGTTAGTGAAATTTGGTTTGATTCATGTCCTGTGATTTACAGATCAAAATATATATGGGAGACGGTTGGACTCAGGACTTCAAGAAAACACATTTTGATACCTATTCTCCACCTGACTTTTATACCAGGGTAACAATGCATCTCTTTATTAGAAAATCTTAACATAAATGAGCTAAGTTCTTTTGAGAAGTTTATGATGTATGCAATTGCATTGCTTGCAAATTATAAATCTACAGGTTGGGATTGCTGGTGTGCCTGCTGATATGGTCATGAAAAAAACACGGATAATTGAAGATAACTGGACCCCATGCTGGAATGAGGAATTTGAGTTCCCTTTAACTGTTCCTGAATTAGCTTTGCTTCGAGTTGAAGTCCATGAGTATGATATGTCTGAGAAAGATGACTTTGGTGGTCAAACATGCCTACCTGTGACAGAATTGAAGAAAGGGATTCGCACACTTTCTTTATTCGATAAGAAAGGAGAAAAATACAAGGCTGTAAAACTTTTGGTGCGAATTGAATTTGTTTAACAATCATTTTTACAATAGGACGAGTATTCTGTAACATACGAATGTGAATCTAGTTATATCATATATGGGAATCTTCTTGAGATATAAAATTAGTTAACAAGTGTGTAACATTTGTACTTTGTAGAATAGAAATCTTGTGCCTGAGAGGTATCTATTAAGATTATTAGAATATATTTCTAGCGGCGAGACTGGATTGCTGATACTTGTGACGCAACTATTGTTAATCATATTTCATGGGGAGTTTAGTCACCAAAATGCACATCATGAATTGGAACATACTACATTTACTTTTCCAAGTTAATTCTTACTTTAGATTGTTGCCTTTATCTGGTTTTCAGTACAGTTTGCAAAATACCATCATTATAATGTGTTTGTTGAATTTGAGTTCGGATCCTTCTGAATGGTCAATGGATAAGGATTGACATGAAATGCCCCCTCACAACTCAAACCTGGAACTCATTACTAGTTTGGTTGTGGTTATGCAAATGATGTTAATTGCTCAAAATGCTTTACAGCTGAATAAAGTGCACTTCTGCAATTTGATATTTGGAATGAAAAATCGAAGGCAACAAGAGGGAAGTTACCTAATGTCTAACTTATATAATGGATTTAAAATAATTCTTGAGTGAACCTTCATCAAAGGGGGGTTTATTAATGAGGTTTCATTGTTTTCAGATGAGACTATGTAAACAAGGTTAAATAATAAAAATCTTTTTGCAATCAAAGAAAATAAAATTGAGAAAAATTACCTCTAAAAGCATGATGGGTTTTTCTTGGCTGTCAGCAGAAATTGATTCTCAATCGGAACAAAGAAATTAGATGAAGAGGAAATTGGATAAAGACCTACAGTTTTGATGAGAGAGTTTAAAAAAAGTGAGCAATCAAAATTATAAGAGATACACAGATACCCAAGGCGACGATATATAAGTGTTAAATTACATAGACAATGCTTCTTAGGGTTGATCGGTGACGGGGTGATCTCATTCAATGAATTGTTGCTCTAAAAACTTAACTACTTTGTAACAAGCCTATTTAGAAAAATTTAGGTGTCCATTTTTTACTAGATTTATAAATGGGTGATTTACATAAAAATACATAGCTCACATATAAAAGCTCATCTTTGTTGATTACAATAATTTAATTATTTTTTATTTATTTATTTTAATTATTAAAGGTGGATCTCTCATCTTTTGTTACAACGGTTGGGAAGAGGTCTAGGGTTTAAGCTTGGAAGGATTTTATTTTATTCCCGATATTTCGGTAATTAATAATATTATTGTTGTCATATTTGTCGGGGCTTAAATTTGATGGCTGTATGGTCGTATTTAGTCATTTTAGCTGTAAAATACAATCCATAGAGTCTCATTCCATTATTAGCATCTTACAACCCATCGTCAGAACGAAATTGATACTTCTCATCACAATTAACATTATAATACTATATCCACTAAATATATGAAGAGATATGAGGTAAGCTAACCTGATGCACAAATAAACACTTAGGGGAAAAGACCCAATAGGTGAGATAGTATATGTGCATTTAAGGTCTAATATTTTTTAAAGTTTAGTACTAGTAGTTGTGATTTTAAGGTTGTTAGTGTTACTATAAGTACTAATAATTGAATGAAATGTGCCCTTTAGATTTAAAAGACAACCAATCATGTGATGCCACATCAGCCCACCAACAAAACATGACTTAATGCACACCTAGTGGTCCACCATTTTTTTGAGGAACTATTCGACATCTCAACAAAAAGCATGCTGATGTGGCATCATATTTGCTGATGTGGCCTTGAAACCTTAGTTATAAGCAGGGGCATTGCCAAGTAAGCTACTGTAAAATTTTTGGAGTGATTCTAAATTGCCATGTATGATTTTGAGAGGTCTAAAATTAGGGTGCACCACTACTGGGTCCTCTCCCCTATGCAATCTGTGAGAAAAAAAGTCACCTCATGAGACAACCATTTTATGAAAAGTCACTTAACCACCACCCGGCGCTCACATATGTTGCCCTATAACCTCAAATGTTCCTCTTTCATTCATAATATCCCCCTTTCATTCATATTATTTTTTAGAGTTAGAAGATTACAATCTTAATTCGGAATAAGCCATGGAAATTTCATTGATCTCATTGGGGTCGAGCCAAAATTTTCCCTTTCCACACTTCAGAACGCTTCTGCAACTTCAATGACATCATTTCCCCTTCCTCCTTGTAATTGACATATTTCTATATTATTTTTTTAGGATGAATATTTCTGAAGAATGAGGCTACGATGGCAGAAGAATACCCAAAGAGTCAACCATTAACAGAATGATGGCATAGTAGGCAATTTTTTTTTTGTCAAGGGAGGATAAGGGAGGTTGAATCATGCTGAGGGAGGCATCGTAGAAATGGACAACCTGAATACAATGGGGTCTGAAAGGGGTGGATCCCCCACAGAGGACCACAGCCCTTTTTAGTCCCATAGAGGGCCACAGATTGACCACGGTGTCGTGGCTCCACAATGGGGTGTGGCTTCATTGTGACCGAGCCCACAAAATTTACAATTTTTTTGTCTTAACTTCTTGTTACATTGCTTGCCTTTGCTCTTATGACACCTCTGAAAGGAGGGTTTAGGATTTGCTTTCCTCTGCAAATTGGAAGCTCTTCTCCTGCTCCTTTTTCTCCTACTCTCTTATCGGCAACTTGATCCCCACAATGTCCGAAACCCCAATCTCTCTCAAAGCAAGCAACCGTTGCACTTCCTTAGCTCAGAGAGCCTTATCCTCAGATTTAAGCAGGCCCTCCACCATAAAACTTGAAAGAAGAGAGAAAACTCATTCACCTTTTGTCTCCACTCCTTCATTGCCCCCAGCCTCTGCAGCTCCAGATTCTTCCTCTGCCGTGTACTGGAACACTTGAATACAAGAACTTATTGAATTTGATTTTAGAATCAAATCAATCAAAATACAATGTGATCTGCTTGAATGCAAGAATTTATTGAATTCGATATAGAAATGTTTAACAATAAAATCAATCTAAATACGATCTGATGGAGATCTACGTATTTATGAACATGATTTTTTACTTGAGAAATCGGGTGACTGAAAAAACTGCAGTGACTTAGAAATTTTTTCCGCATGATTTTTGTTACGGCGTGAGACAATTCCAAGCAATATAATGCTCACATATAAAAAAATCCGGTGACTGAAAAAAGTGCATTGACTTAAGAAAATTGTCCGCCCTGAATTTTTTTACAGCGTGACACAATTCCGAGCACTATAATGCTCACATATAAAAGCCTATCGGTTAATTATGAAGGGTATAAAGTAAAATATTTTAATGTTTGATGCTGTGTATAGGGGAAAATATCCAATAGGTGAGAGTTCCAATGGTTGAGATAGTATATCTGCATTTAAGGCCCAATATTTTTTGAAGTTTAGTACTAGTAGTTGTGACTTTAAGGTTGTTAGTGTTACTATAAGTACTAATAATTGAATGAAATGTGCCCTTTAGATTTAAAAAGCAACCAATCATGTGATGTCACATTAGCCCACCAACAAAACATGACTCAATGCACACCTATTGGTCCACCCTTTTTTTTGGGAACTATTTGACACCTCAACAAAAAGCATGCTGATGTGGCATCATATTTGATGATGTGACCTTGAAACCTTAGTTATAAGTAGGGGTGTTGCCAAGTAAGCTACTGTAAATTTTTTGGAGTGATTCGAAATTGCCACATATGATTTTGAGAGGCGTGAAGTTAGGGTGCACCACTACTGGGTCCTCTCCCCTAAAGGGTATAAAGTAAAATATTATAAAAGGCTCAATACATATAATTGGTGAGAATAAGTTTGAAATGGCGTGGAAGGGAGACATTCCAGCGAAGGATGTTGCCTTTTTGTTTTTCAAGGGAGAGATTTTTCTAAAATAGATTCAAAATGGAGAACCTATTATCATAGTTGAATCACCCATAATAATTAAGCTATCACTTTGGGATAGTGGGTTGTCCATCACCTCCATATAAGGATATTATTAAAAAATCTTTAGAGAGGATCTAGATTAGAATCACCACATGAATCGGTTAAATGAATGAAGCTTTATCCTTACACATTGTGGTGAGACCAAAAATAATAATAATAATAATAATGATTAAACGGGACACCTACAATAGTAGGGGGAGGTCTAGTTGGGGCCTTCCCAAACTCTGTTAGATGGTGTGATGTTTGGGGATTGAGGTGGCCATTGATGCTCCCAAAGTGGTTGGTTGGAAAGAGGAGGAAAGCCCTGGTTTGGGTGGGTCTTTGGGTGTTGTGGGTCTTTGGAAAGAGGAGGAAAGCCTTCTAAATTGTGTATAGCTTTTGTGGTGAGAAATAAACTTTGTAGTAATGAGTTTAGGGGAAGGGTTGGTGTTGGAGACTTGAATTTATTAGAACTTTTTGACTTTTTGCTCGCTTTAAGTGGGTTAGACTAGTAACTGCCTTGTTTGGTTGGTGCCTTACAACTTGTTGGTTGGGGATTTGGCTTTGCTCTTTAATTTGTTGTTGTTTTGTTGCCTTTGGGTTGTTTGTTTCATGTTGTCCTTTGTTGTTGTGTAGTTTTCTTTGATGCATCCTTCACGTTCTTTACATTCTAGTTCATAGCTATAGTCAAAAGCGTTGACCCATAATCAAAAAATAATATGATAAATGTAAATACAACTCTAACAAAATTGAACCAAAAAAAAAAAGCTTTATTTTTATTTTCTAAAATTTGGAAAACTATTTTTATTCAATTAAGAGTTATTTTATTTAGTGAAGAGTTATTTTATTTTACTTCGGAATGATTTACTTTATTTCATCTACATTGTTTATTTTATTTTTATTTTTTAGTTTTGTTTTTATTTAGAAAAGTATAGTAAATACTAGCATACCTATCTTTAGAAAAATCTATATAAAAGACACCAAGAGATAGCCTTCTTGGGACCTATTTTTTTTTTAAATGTGATATATAATTGGAATAGGCACCTTGGGAAAGATATCTCTTGGTGTCTTTTATATAGATTTTTCTAAAGATGGGTATGCTAGTAGCATCTTCAATTGCAACATGTAAACTACATTATTTAAGAAATCTTTAGACATTCCAAGAGTATATAATGTTGGTGTGAACAAGGTATATTACCTAACTAGTTTCATATTAGGTCTTATTCACACTTGTATACTTAAGTTTACTTAGGTCACTTATTATTTGTCTAATGTCATAGGATTAAGAAACTTGTCATGATTTTAGTATGACTTAGGGTTTCATCATTATATCATTGTACCATTTTGTATGCACCTAATCAATTCTTTGGTTTCATAGCATTTTTATTGCTTCTCTCTTGTATGGAAGGTTGTTTTGATTACAAGTGATCCTTAGCTCCTATGGAGTTACTCATCAACTCTACATAGTATTAGAGCTTTTAGATCTACAATTCCCTTCCCTTTTTTGGAGAGTTTCAACAAAGAACTTTCATACAATGCATCTTGGTGCAAAACAGATCTCAAAGTTAAGCTTAGAAAGCCCCAAAACTTATAAATCTATATAAGGCATGATAGGGTTTGGCAACGAAAATATTTTGAACTTTTTTTAGGTCGACTATGTAGTAATTGTACCTGTTTGTACAACCATATGATCATACAACCGTCATTTAAGGATCTTTGAAGTCTATGTAGAGAATATTCTCAGCAGGCATTTGCATTTAAGGATCTTTGAAGTCTATGTACATATGTCAAGTACACTGGTACAAATTTCAAAAAAATTAGAAGGTTTTTAATTTAATTAAAAAAAAAAGCCAGCCAAAGGGTTGATGTTAGTTGAGGGTGACAACCCTTGGTCACCTCGGGGCTTTATCTCCTAGACACGGCTAGCCTACGAAGCCTTAAAGGCCACCACTACTAGTAGAAACCACTACCAACTCTCCACCTTTGCATTGTTGCCCTTGACCTGGTGGCACCACCACTAGACAACCCACAACGTCGGTTAGCTAATAGTGTAGGTGTGCCTTTTTTTAGGCATAAAATACTTTTTTAATAGAAACCATAACTTGGGCATATGATATCATATTTTTGCAAGCAAATAAGTGTTGGAAAGTTGGTTCTGAGCACTACATATCCATCCACTTGATTTTTTTAGATTTTCCCTAAGGACCTGTTATTTTAGTTTGAAGTCAACTTTTGTAGCTTGGCTTGGTTTTTGAAAAATTGCAACAATGTGGATTTTTTTGTATGAGGGGGTTGATTGCTTATATTGTAAGGGGTATATTGTTGTTTCTTAAATTCCTTTTGTTTGTATTCATCATGGATAAAACCCAAAAAACAAATGGAGATACAACTAAAAAAATTGAAGTTATACCGAGCTACAAAGGGTACAAGAACTAACCAAAAACTGCTGCAAAAAAGACAAAGTGGTATAACATATGTGATGAAGCCTATGGAACATT
Source organism: Cunninghamia lanceolata (assembly GCA_027924645.1). Taxonomy (NCBI): domain Eukaryota; kingdom Viridiplantae; phylum Streptophyta; class Pinopsida; order Cupressales; family Cupressaceae; genus Cunninghamia; species Cunninghamia lanceolata. The sequence goes on along the minus strand of BSBN01001807.1, from coordinate 15,579,002 downwards.
ATGCATATCTTTGTCTCCTCATCTCCTTTTTCACATTGACTCTTGCACAACACCAAATGTGATTTAGACTACATTAGAGAGTTTGTTTGGGAAGCATATAGTTTGCAAGGTTTTCAATTAGAGAATGAACTCATTGTTTTGAATCCTATAGATTTTTACAACATCCAAGAATTATTTACTAAGTTCAAATCACTTAGATTACAGTTGAAACTGTGGTATTGAGAAACAAGGCCCCTAGTTGATTATTTCCATTTTATGTTAGTTTTTGTTTCTATATTTTATGTTACTAGGGATGCTCTTGGTATTGCATTCCATATACCTTCACTTGATGATTTTGCTACTAATTTACCAAGGAGCAAGAAAAGTTAGTGGAGATGGGTACTTTGAAGTTTACAAAACCACATGCTCTTATTGTTAATTAAAGCACAAAAGACCAAAAGGATTCAAGGAGTAAGGGAAAGAAATAGAAAAATAGGGACATGAAGAGCAATGAGCAAGACAAGGAACCAACATCACATGCCACCCCTGAGTCATCTTCTTTTACTAGGGGGAAACACTTAGGAAGGAGAAACCCACATGTGCATATTACAAAAAACATGAACATGAGCATTAGTGTTATGCAAAACAACTTGATGAGTTGAAGCATCTTCTACAAAAGAACAATATCAAATTGCCTTCAACCATGTCAAGTGGTTCATCTTCTCCTTCTTTATCATCACATGCATTACAGTTAGAGTACACAAAGGGAAAGACAATTGTTGCATCTACAGTTTCTAAATAAAGGGCATGGCTTCTTGATTTTAGAGCTTCACATCATATGGCTTCATCACATAGTATGTTCTCTTCATTTGATACTTGTACATTACACATTTTGATGGCTAACAATACATATATGATTGTTTGTAGGAAATGATCTATATGCATACAAAATGGCACATGAGCTACTTCTTTGTGGGAGGGGATTCAGTCTTTTTTTTTTCTCTCCTATTTGGGGGGGTGTGGAGGCATTGATTGTATATTGGTGATAAAAGTAGTCCTTAGGAGTTGCGTTGAGTCCCCCTTCTTTCTTTCACCTATACATGTTTGTTATGCATGTTTTCTCTCTTTTGGAGAGAAGTTTTTTTCCTGTCTTTTCCTCCTTTACTTTGTTTGTGAGAGATTTGTTTGTACACGAGTACCTAACATAGTCTTGTAGTTGGGACCCATCATTGCATATCTGTATATTCTCCCTAATCTGCACTTAAGGGGGGTATTGGTGTGAATAAGGTATATTGCCTAACTAGTTTCATATTAGGTCTTGTTCACAGTTGCATATTTAGACTTACTTAGGTCACTTATTATTTGTGTCTTATGTCATTGGATTAAGACACTTCTCATCATCTTAGTATGACTTAGGGTTTCATCCTTATCTTTATAACAAGGGTTTCATCATTGATAAGGCTTCATAACATTTACATCGCTTCTCTCTTATGTGGAAGGTTGTTTTGGTTCTAGGGGATTCTTAGCTCTTGTGGGGTTCCACTTCAACTCTACATAAAAGAGTAGAGAAATGCAAAAAAAATTCTATTACACTTGGCAAAACTATGTTTTATGTGATGGCTATTAAAATCTTAATTGCCAAAGGACTTGTGGACTATAGGTGAAGGCTTGTATGAAGGAACACTTCCTTTCAATAACATAGCGTATATGAATATTTTGACTATACCAATCCAAAGTCTTTTTAGAAACTCTAGCCTCTCTTAACATATATAACTTTTATTATAAAAGGTGATAGCGAAGTCCAAGAAGAGAAGCTATAGAAATACGCTTATCTTGTGTATGAGAATATAATCTATTTAGATAGATGGCTTATATCTTAAGCCAATTATTTAAGAAATCTACACAAACATTCCAAGAGTATATAAGAGTATAGAAATGCAAAAATAATTTCTATTACACTTGACAAAACCTTGTTTTATGTGATGGCCATTAAAATCTTAATTGCCAAAGGACTTGTGGACTATAGGTGAAGGCTTGGATGAAGGAATACTTCCTTTTAGCAACATAGCATATATGAATTTATTTTGACTATATCAATCCAAAGTTGAAAACTCTAGCCTCTTAACAAGGTATATGCAACCAAGTGGAGAAAGGGGTGGATTTATTTCCCACTATTCTATTACTCAATTACAATTGTCTAGCTTTTAGAAATAACTCACCAAGCTAATTTTCCCCTTTGGAGGTGTTTCAAGATAAAATATACGTTCACTTCTATTTCATAACATTATTTCCTTCCTAACTATCATTCATTTTGAATATAAGTAGCACAATCCATTAAATAATTGATTCTTAATTTCTACAAGCATATTTTGAAGAGATTATAGATAAATTTAGTATCAGAGCAGTTACTAATCCTTGAGATTTGTAGAATAATAGACAACGGTATGTGTATTTTCAATATTATAAGCATGAACATCTTTTCATGGAAATATTATTATTGTAACATGTAATTTCATTGTATGGTATAACAAGGAAATGGGACTAGCACCACTTGTTGTGTGTAGCAAGTAGGTGGGAGGAATTGACATAGCATTGTTGTGGTATTCTTTCTAACTCATGATAATCATTGTAACATGTCTTGTATATCACATGAGGTTGTAACATGGAGAGTTTCAACTAGGAACAAAATTTGTAAAACCAAGTGACCACCATTTAATCATGGCAAGGACACTAAGGAAACTTTAGTCCTTTTCAAGTTTCAAAGTATGATAGAGCTCCACTATCTTCTTCCTTGAAGCATCTAAGTTCTGAGCATTGCCTTGGAATATGAGCATGTAGATGTGATGGAGTCTTGTTCCAAGACACATATAGCACATGGACACAAAAGTTTTTGAGATGGAGGAAGAGATTATTCTATATTTCAAGAGTAGGCTTTTATGGGACCAAAAACCTCTCTAAGAAGGGAATTTGATCCACAAAGTATTAGGAAAAATAAAATTTATGAGAGGAGTCACTTTTAGTAGTCATAGCTCTTAGAAATGACCTAGAAAATGTGAGAGAGAGAAGCATGGATTGGTTTCGAAACTATTGTGATGATTTTACAACTATTGTCTATTTAAAAGCAATGATTTTGTCTTGACACCAATATATGGAATTTGAAACAAGTAGGCTAACATTTATCCTTCCAGTTCTATTTTAGGACCTCCTAGTGCACATGGAGGACATCCCAACACTTATTTATGGACAACTGGGAGTTGGATTGAAGAATGGGAAGTAGATTTGAGTGTCATAGAACACTAATGTAAAATACCGATTTTTCACAAGCACACAAAATTGAAGTAAAACATAGAATTATTGCAAGTAAAATTAAAGTAAGGTAAATTAACTTGTATTCATCATTCAGAAGAAATGATATTAAGATAATTTCACGAGTCCAAGAAAACTTTGATTTCATAAGTTTAAAGTATAATCATGATTACAATACATATGTATACATCTAAAGTCAATTACAGAGTATGTAATGATCAATTATATTACAAGTGTCAAATATTGGCATCAAGCCTTACAAATCATTGAAACAATAAAAGTACAAGGTGATCAATATCATAAAAATATGACAAAAAGTCTTCTACTGCCATCGACCAACCGGCCATCTACTGAATCAAAGGACAAGAACATGGTTCAAGTGCTTTTTCCGCCCAACCACGAAGCTTGCGCTTCCCCAGTATCCTTCAACTGAAGGATGCCCGACCCTACTCGAAGAGTCTAGAAATCTGCAACATATGCAGGGTGGAATCTGGTGTGTGCCTATCAATCTACATGCATTACTATCATGAATGCAACATCTCATCAATAGGATATGGCAGGGGAATATATAAAAACTAGGCTATCAAACCATTCATTCTATAATGGTATACATGTCTATTTCAACATCTTATTAGCTTTGGCCAAGCATTAATCCGTATAATGGCATATAGGTTTCCAAAAAGAAAACCTACTTCCCTGTTATTCCATACTTGACACTCGTCCTGGAATGCAATCTTTCCAAATGCACAATAAAGAAGAACAAACATAGGACATGCGAGCATCTATTTACTTTGAATAATTCAGACGTACAAGTTTCCAATAATCAATTCTTTCCCTTTTTTTTTACAAACATCAAATACACAAAATATACAATGAAATAGTCCACTAATTCAGTCATTTAATTCTTTCCATAATAATCAATTTAATTCCTAGTTCAGCCTTCCTGTCATTTCTGTGACAAGAGGTTTATTTAAACACAATAAAAACATACTACAGGCTTCTTGTCCCTGTGGCGGCAGGAACTATAACAGGAGTAAAATTGTGATCTAGAGCAAGAAAATCATTCATTGAACAACAGTCAGAAAGTAAGATAATTTATTGTCTTTGATTTGCTAGTGTGTTGTTTTATTAGAGAAATTGTTTTGTTTATCATTCATTTCAATTTTGGATAACATTCTATCAAGTTTCAAAATGGTTTTAACACAGCTATAGGATCTACTGATTTTGCTACAGGAAGATAGTAGTTTCCAGTTTATGTAAAATACATAGTTTACTCTCGTATATAATAGCTTCATAACTTATTTCTACTCAGATTCAGAGATTTTAATAAGGATGCTACAAGAATGACAATTTATCTAAAGTGAGATTTGTTGTTTAACAAAAAGAGGTTGATTTGTGTACTACTGTTCATTTCAGCCAACATGCAAATAAAATACAGTCATGAGATCTTTTTACCAGATGCTAAAATAGTGAATTTAAGAGGGTCTAGTTTAGTTTAAATTCTATCCGAGATATACAGAAACTACAGACTGGTTCAATGCCAGAAGATCAGATAGTTTTATGATAGCAAGAAGAGGGATCAATCTGTATGGATCAATCAAGCATAGGTTGGATCAGCCAACAAAGAATGATAATCGGCCCAGAAAAAATAATTGAAATTGGCCAGTCAAAATAGGCGACCAGATCTAAGGCAAGCAGTCACAAGGAAATGGCGGCCATGTTAAGGATTAGCAGTTTTCAATTTGCTTAGGCATACGCTTAGATGGAGGACAACTCCGGATACAACAATTGACCAACCTACTCAGATCGATCTAGCAACAAGTTGCCTAGGTTGAGAATGAAGAGGACACAGTCATGGATAACAGCTAGGAGAGAACTTACTCCTTTTCCTTAGCTAGAAACAACTCAGGACAGAGGAACGATCAGGCCATAAGGATAAGCGGCCAAGAGACTAGATCGGCCAGGAAGAAGATATGAATGACTAGCTTAAAACTATATAGAGTTCGTCCATAATACAACATAAAAACATCTATTTAGACAACATCCAATTGTTTATAAAATAACAAGGAAGAACCTGGAAACAGTCAGCGACGGTGAGGATGATATGGCTGGAGACGTCTGTTGCTATTCTCTTTTCTCTCGTCCCCTGCACTTCCCAAGTCTCTCTGTCGCACAAATACTCAGATGCCTTCCTCTGTCAAACGTGGTTTTCCTCTCTACCAATCGTGCTTTTTCTCTGAAATTTGTGGTGTCCTGATCTGATCGATCTCCCCTCTTTTAACAACTTTTTTCCTCTTGTTTGCACGTTACAGAACTTGTCGAGAACTCCAATTTAAGTTTCCGTTTGCATGGGATTTCATCCAATCACAATTGAGAATAAAACTATTTAAAATAAAACAGTAATATCTTTTTATATTCTACTGTCGCATGAGTGACAAGAATTTGATTTAATTGTATTATTCTCAAACTCTAAATATAATAATCTATTTAATATTATTAATTTAACTATTTTATTTTAAAACAATATTTTAATAATCAAGAACAAAAAGTTACAATAATATTGCATAATATATATATAATTCGAGAAGCATATTGTCTTCCAAACATCTTTAGACAATATTTTTATTATTTATTAAAATACAATCATAACATTTTCTTATTTAAATACTATATACTATTTGAAACATAATTCGAAAAAGACATTTAATTTATGAAACACATCATGCATTTGAAATGACTAATCATATGATATAAAATCCATTCAATTATGCATGTGCAACTACATGATGTGTGTGAAATAGAACCCAACACATGTTGCCAAAAAGCTAGATCCCTTCTACCTGAGCCATGCTCTTGTCCTTTGACAAGACCTACAAAAACTCAAACTCATCGCACTATCAATAAGTTAGCCCAAAATATAGCCGAGGCAACAAAATCTTAATCAATAACATATCTTATCCAATATAAATCTACTATTGTTTCATAGTTTTACTTGTAATTAACTAATGAGGTAAATCTGAAAAGTCTGAGATGTGACATAAGAAGTAGAATTCCGATTGTAATTCATGCCATATAATTAAAAATGTGTATGTAAGCAAGTGGAGCAAGGGACAAATTATATTCTACACCATTTACAACTCACTATTTTTCTAGCTTCTAATAACAATTGAATAGTAGTGCAATTACTGCTACCAAGTTGGTTTTTCCCCTTTAGGGGTTTTCTAGTACAAAATTTGTATGTTCACTTCTCTTCCACAACATTCTATCCTTCTCAACTATCATTTATTTTGAATATAAGTAACACAATCCATTACTTTATCGATTCTTAAGTTCTACAACATATTTTGGTGAGATTACAAATCATATATATTAATATTTCGTAATATGTGTTAAGGTATAGAAGATTATCTAATATAATTGTTTAAGTTGTCTTCTGTTAAGAGGTCATCATACTCCCATGCCCATGGGGATGATAGATCAATATGTGCCATATGTGCTTGCACATGTGAAGAGGGCATTTAATCTTCATTAATGGTAGTATCTTTCACAAAAAAATTCTCTAAAGGAGGTACTTCAATTTTTGTCTTAAGAACCCACACCTCTAAATAGCTTTGGGTTGTTTCTTTATAACATTCATTAATTGGTTTGTTTTGTACAAATTGTGTGTTAGGCTCACTAAAGTCATTTGTTGATTTGACATCTTTTGCACTATGGAATATTGTACTTTTTCTTTATAAACATATGTTGGATCCCTTCTTGAATTTAATGGCGCTAAAACAAAAATAGTCTCCATTTTTGGTTTTCTTTTGAAAGTAGTTGATTTGTGGGTGAAAGCACAATGATGTGTCCCACTTTTCAGCATTATTGGGCCATCAATATCGATATTTTTCAGCATTCAACACAATGTGTAAATACCAAACAAATGGTTAAGAATTTAAGGACAATCCAAACTAATGAGTCGTAGCATTTTCTATGTAGATTCAAGTTATATCTTTTTTTTTAATCTTTTTTAAAGAAACATTTCTATCATTTTTTCAATAATTTTAAAAAACATTATTTTTTATTGAGTGACATTTTATCATAATGCATAACTTTCACTACAAATACTCTTTTCTATGATTTCTTGGAATTAGATCATTAACTCCAATATCTAGTGCGTGGATAACTTTTAGTAATTTTTCGTTGAATATTTTTATTTATTATTAATTTAATTACTATTAACATAAATTAGACCTATATTTTACTATAACACATTTCTTTTAGCGTATATATTAAAATTGTTTTTAATTTTTCATTGAAACACAGACATCCATGCAATGGGTAGTGCATTTTTTGAAAATTTTCTAACATAGTTTATTATTTTTCTTGTCTTGAAAAGAAGTTATTGTTTTTTGTAATGGACCTATGTTGATTATAAAATTAAAAATATAATATTAAAAATATAATATGTAATGCCCTAGGTTTTCACCCAAAGCAATAGCCGAATAAACATCAAACCAACAAATTTTTTGCGTTTGCAAGTGCGACATTTACATGTCACATTGCACTCATGCACACATGTCACATCTCGTTTTATGGACTATATTATTATTTTATATTATTGAACATTTACTATGACTATTTTACTATGAGTGATTCCACGTGTGTGTGAAGGTAAATATCATAAAAAATATAAATGCATGATTAGGAAAGTTGATTTAATAATTGAATACTATTCATACGATTATGGATATACATTATGATTTGCTTCGGCTATATTTTGGGAAACTAACCTATTAATGTGGAGTTGAGTGTGACTAAATGCAAGTACTCGTTGAAGACAAGAACATGGTTGAGGTAGAGATGTTCTAGCCACCCGACAAGAACTGATAGGATGGATAAACTTGATGCACTTATACACTCACATAGTCTCATGTCATATTGCATTTTGAATGACTTTAATATGCATTATTGTATAGATAATGAATGTGATTGATGTTTTGCGAGTAGATAAATATGTGTTTAAATTGCTACTGTAAGTCTTTTCTAATGCATGATTTAGTCATGAAATCATTATGTCTCTTCGAATTACATAAATAGAATTATGTATATTATTTAATTATATTATAAATTATAATAGTATTTTCTATATTTAAATAAATAAGATTAATAAATATCTTTGTTATATTTGCGAATACTTCTTGTTTGAGTTAAAGTGATTATGTTTTATTAAAAATAAATAAATAATATTATTAATATGTTATATTTAGAAATTTAAATAAAGGAATTAAAAAGAGAAGCTTTTTGGTCATGCAAAATTAGGGAGAGCGACAATAATAACAGAGTTAATATTTTTTTAAAAAGAAAAGATCTTGGTTTTAAATGCCAGAGAGGCATGCAAACAACAGTAAACAAATAGTTTTCAAGAAGGAAGAGAGCCAAATATACAAAAACCCAACACTAAGATTAGAGAGGGATGTTGAATAAAAATAGAGGACAAAAGAAATGGAAAAATCACCATTATTATGAACAATGACAAGAGAGGAAGGAGACACACAGCAGCAAGAGGCAGAATCGACCCTTAGATAGCAAAGGAATTGGGTATTTTCCTTGAGTTATTTATGCATAGAGTTGCTATGTTTTCTATTAAGTTTTTAGTTTGTAATAAATCTCTTGGTCGACCTATTTTTTACCACCGCCTAAGTCCCCTTTCTGATTTCTGATTTCCGTCGTCAGATTTTGAATTATTTCTGTCACCTGCATTTTATTTTTCTGAACGTTGCCTTGGTGATGGATTTTTCTCTGTGGGTGATGGCCTGAATTGTCTCTTCTCGTTCTTTGTTTTTCTTTGAATTATACTAGTGGATCGACCTTTTCTTGGCCTTTGTTACAACTGCTTGAAACCTTAGTTGGCAAGTTTATTTCCCACTTGCTGTTAAGATTATCTCTGTCGCAGTCTTATGAAACCAGTAACTGCTATTTCTTTCCTTTGTGATATGATCTGGAAATGACCTTCTTGTCTCTTTGATGATTGACCTGATCTATTCTCCCAATCGGCCTACTGATCAATAATCTGTAAAACCAAGCTTATTTATTTCTAGTGCCATGTTATCCTCAAAATTAGTTGCACTTGATTTTGTAGGATGACCCCTACGAAACTTGTCTGTTTCATAGACTACAACTCTAAGAATGCAAATCGAGGTGAATCTTCTTGCCCTCGTGCATGGTCCTCTAGCCCCTGAGAATCTATTTGAGTATCTTCTCATCTTGGTTTCTTGAACTTTGCACAAATAAATCAAGTAGAAAACTTATCAAACTTGTGATTTTGATAGTATTAAGGAGTTATAAAAATTATTATTTTGCATGCAATGGCGGTGATTTTCGCCGCCAATGCATGTCATTGTTCAAACTTTCCCCCATATGCAAGGGCAACGAAAATCACTGCTCGTGCATATGTTTCTCATCCTAGATGTTATGGCGAAGGTTTTCACCGCCTGAACATCTTTTATTTTGACTCAAGTGTCATTAATGCACTTTGAGTTTAGTTTTTTAAAATAACTTTTTATGTGTTTTAATTGCTTTAGTTTTCATTGTTTCTTTATTTATCAAACTTTGTGATTCCTCTAAATGTCTGGAAAACCTTGTGATTCCTTTAAAATTACTGTTTTGCATGCAATGGCGGTGATTTTCGCTGCTAGTGCATGTCATTGTTCAAACTTTCCCCCATATGCAAGGGCAGTGAAAATCACCGCATGCGCATATGTTTCTCATCCTAGATGTTATGGCGAAGGTTTTCACCGCCCGAACATCTTTTATTTCGACTCAAGTGTCATTAATGCACTTTCAGTTTAGTTTTTTAAAATAACTTTTTATGTGTTTTAATTGCTTTAGTTTTCATTGTTTCTTTATTGATCAAACTCTGTGATTCCTCTAAACATCTGGAAAACCATCAGATTTCCTTGGTGCGTGCATTAGATCAATTTTTTCATGGATTCGAGCTAGGGTTCGCCATTTTTTTGTTATCTAGGTAGGCTTTCCTTGTTTCTATTTTCTTTTCTCATTTATTTAGATCTATAATATTAGGGTTTTGTTGTTGCTCTTTCTACTATGTTTGCATTTATGATTATTTCTTGTTTAAAGTTTTAAACCCTACTATCATTCCTCATTCTTTGTAGTCTATATTGTTTAGCATTTATTTCTTTTTGCCCACTTTCAGGGTTTCCTCTAAACTAACATTTTTTAGTAGTTAGAAACGTCTTTGTGTCGGCCTTAAGCAAGGCGGTAATCTTTGCCGTCTTTTCCTTCACAAGTTTTTAGTTTTACCTTGTTTTATCTACTGTCTACATGTAGGGACGACAATTATTGCCGCCCTCACGACCAAACTCAGATGAAAACCTAGACATGTATAGGCGGCAAAAATTGCCACGCCAATACATGTCTAATATTTTACCTCCAATACATGAGTGGTGAAAATTGCCGCCCATACACATTTGTTCTTTCCCTCATGAAATTCTAGGTAGCATGTTCGAGCGGTAATTTTTACTGTTGGTGTTATGTATGAGATTTTCCCCTACATGTGGGGGCGATAATTTTTGCCACCCATACATGATACCTTCAAATACTATTAAGGTGTAGGGGCGGCGATTTTTGCCGTCCATACACAAAAGTATGTTCTATCTTAAGGATGCACAAGTGCTAAATTTTGCCACCAATGCACTTTGCCAATTTCACTCCTATATGCAGGAGTGACAAAAATTGCCACCCTTACGTCAAAAGAATGTTTTACCTTGCATGCAGAGGCAGCAATTTTTGCTACCCTTGCATCATCCCTTCCAAATTTTCTCTCTGGAGAATTTATGCATTTGATAGCTTTCACCTACTTTTGCCTCGCTTCTCGCTTCAATTTCTCTCTAGCCCCTCCAATCTCATGCTACTGATCATGATTTTCAACATTGCAGTTTCTCCATGTGCTAAATTTTCCCTAACACTGCAAAATCATGCCTTTTATTGTTGCAGTTACTTCTACAAGACTGTCGAGTTCTTTTTCTCAACCAAGGGAGTTCATTTTTCAAATGACCGATCCTTCACCAAAGAAAGCTAAAGCTATGAACTACAAATACTAGGGTGTGTTCCCCGTAACCTCAATCACATCTAATGTAGATGAAATATGGGATACAAAAATTGGTCATGTGGATATGGTCAAGTTTGTAGAAAGGACAAAGCAACAAAATCTAAGTCACTACATGAAGAGGATTGTGGAGAGTAGTATCCATTTGGTTGTCTTTTCCTGTAGCAGCCCACAACACTGAATTTGTTCTTCAAGTGGCTCATTCTATAACAAAGATAATAGAACAGTGGTTGATGCACAAGGCAATGCGATAATGAGGTTAGATGCAGAGTTCATAGACAAAGTCTTCATGTGTCCTAGTGCAGAGGAAAGTGCAGAGATTAATTTCAATATTGCTCAGAAGGAATATGACAAAGATACTGAAAAAGAAAAAAGGGTCATAAACACTAAAAACTGCTAGGTCTAATATTTCCAGATGGCCCAAGAGTTTCCCAAGGAGTGACTTTGTTGAAGAGGTTAGTGACCTAATAACTCTTCTCAGCAGAGTTAGAGGGCTCCCTTCTTCCTCCACTTTTCATGACTGGATGTATCCTTATATCAAAATCATCCTTCAAGGTAAACAAAATATTTTCTGGGGTAAGCAGATAAGTAATGCTCTTCATGAGCAATTAACCAAGGTGTCAACAACTTCCAAATTCTACATGACATCTTATTTGGTATATGTAGCTGCTTCTCTGAGAAGTTTTCCAAGGTTAGCCTCAAAAGGAGACCAAAGAGTCATTCCTGTGTATTAGTATTACCCCCAATTGACTCTAAAGGGGTCCATTCATCACTTCTGGAGAGTAAACGATGCTTTCTTTGCAGTATTTGTGTCTTTTTTATCCCAATTGAAGCAGAAGAGAGAGTCAGATGAAGACTGGGAGGTGGTGAACAGTTTTAGTTGTCTGTATCTTCAATTCCCAACTTTTACTTATCTGAGGGTTGGTTATTTTCAAGGATATACATACATGTTACCCAAATTTCCTAGTGACAAAATTGTTTTGATGGAGTTATGCTGACAAATGATTGTTGTACATAGCAAGCAGATGGAGTTAAAGAAACCTGGCTTCAAGTTTCCTATAGAGATTGGTAGGTACTCCGTAGCTACTTTTGCAAAAGCTAAGGCTCTTGAGACTGAAATGCAATTGGTAACAATGAAGTAGTTCAAGAGGAGAAACAATTTTGACTTTAGGAGGGTGAAGTACAAGATCAAGATGAAGACTCTATCACATGTCCCAATGGCAGAAGATATATGGGCTGATCCGAGGACTCAGGAAGAGATCAGGAAATTGGATTACTACAGGTTAACCCTAAGTCAAATTGAGCACTTAGAACTGGCTGATATTCCAGAAGGAATGATAGATGATGAAGACATCATGAATCCCAGGTATGTGAATGAAAATCTTGTCAATTCTCCTTTGCCTGTAGTTTTATGGTCAAAGAAAGAGTTGACTTCAATAAGGAAAAGGTTTGAGCCTATCCTGGCAAATATTAATGTGTGGCTGAGAGGTAAAGGGATTCAATTGAAGGTTTTTGTCACTGGCTCAAAAGAGGATACTTTAGAGCAAATAGGCAAAAAGGCTGAAAAAAGAACCAAAAATAAGAGTGATGCACCATGCTCTTCTAAGGCTCCTAAGCCTAAGATAAAATTTGTATCAAAGGGAGGAAAGGCTAAAGTGACGGAAGAAGAGCCAAGTGGAGAAGAAATGGAAACATATGAACATGCAATTGAAGAGCCTGCTACTGAAGAGATGGACATTGAAGAGAGGTCTTCAGAGGGAAAAGAGGATGAACAGGGAGCAGAGAAAGAAGACAGACATGAACAGTTAGAGGAACCAATCATGTCTTCTGAAAAAGACTTGACACAAGAACCTCAAACTTCTTCTTCTTTGCCCACTATGCCTATTTCAGATTCAATGCCTATTGTTTCTAGTACTTTAGTTACTCCTATTGTCATACCATCTTCTGGTTCTTCTACATCATTGATGTAGGAGCATCCAGGGTGTAAGAGCAATATTGCATCAATAAAAAAAAATGTTGTTTCTTTTCAATAAGGGCTAAATTTGACAGGGTTACTATTTTTAGTAAGTTTGAATTTGTGCACAGTTGGATACAAAATCTTACACAGACCTCTAGAATGGTGAATTGAAGCTAATGGTGAAGAAATCACTTCAATATCATTTGTCATTTGTGAGATATTAAAATTTCAAATTCCAAAAATCCTATTGAAATATTCAAAGTCAAATTTGAGGCACTTAGAGGCTCCGGATGGGCCTGAAATTTGGTGGGAAACCCAAGTAGTCTACCTATTGGCTCCATCGTCTTTTTGAGAGCTTTCCGAAAAGGTATTATAGTTGAAAATCCAACAGTCATATCAAAAGTTATGGCCTCACGAAGTTGACCTATTTTTGGAGGGGGATGCAAATTTTGAAATTAAGCTGGTGGTCACCAAAAAGGGCTATATATAACCATTTTTGGGAAACCTTAGGGTAGTAGAGTTAAGGGGGAAGGTGTAGAGTCAAGAAAGACGGGAAATTAGAAACCCTAGTTGATTTGGGGATTACAGAAGGCTGAAGATTCCAGAGTTTTCGGAGAGGGAGCTGTAATGTGTTGCAGCCTCTAGGGGATTCATCATCTGATTGTATTTGAGCTTTTGTAATGTAATATTTTTCCCATATTAATAAAATATCATTCTATTTTCTGTGTGCAATATCTGTTATTATGTGTTTTATGATTTATCCCCTTCATCAACCATCTTCTTCTAGGACAATTTTTGATAGTCCTAAAGCTGCTTTTGATGTTGTTTTTGATTCTTCAAGATCTTTACCAAGTTTGTCTTCTCCTTCATATAACATTGGTGATCAAGCAATTTTGGGCCAATTTGTTTTAGGTACTGAGTAGGTTGCTAACGCTAATGTGTTAAGTGTTGTTTTTACAAACATTTCTCCAATAATCACTACAACTAGTGTGGGTGCAATTCCTTCTGTGCAAGCAATGAGTTCAAATCTAGATGCTAGGTCATCAGTGCTTCCTCCATGGCTCTCATCCTACACTCCAAAGAGGAAAAGGCAAGCCATCTCTCTAGATGACTTTGATTTTGAGAAGCTAGTACCCGTCAAGGCAAAGACTCAGAAGAAGCCTAAGACTCTTTCCTGGCTTCTGGAAGATAAAGGTCATAAGTATGTAGAAATTGCTCAACCTCCAGCAGATGCTACCATTGAGAATTTCAACATGAGTGATTATTCAATCTCTAGGATTGAACTAGGGAAAATCACTTATGAAAGTGCTAAGGCCGATGTACAATCAACTCTCAATTATTTGATTATGAAATTTGATCATGAGAGAGATGAAAGATCAATACAAGGCAAGAGCAAAGTAGCTAGCTGTAGTAATACGAAATATTACTTTGTCATATGAAGCCGTGGAACCTGGGGCAATTACTATGGAGGATCCTATTATCCCAAAAGCATAAAGGACACATACTAAGGGAAAAGTAGTTGAAGAATATCTTGAGAGAATGCATGAGAAAGGAGTACTTCTCCTAACAAGCATAGTTGAAAAGAAAAATAAAATGGGGGTTAAAGCAAGAAGTTGAGTATACATTTCACGGAAGTCTCTCGCAGATGAAAAATGCCGCTTGGAACGGGTGCATGTTTTGAAAAAAATGGGTACCCGTTTAGGACCGGGCTCCCGAAATAAAACAGGCACTCATTTGAAATGGGTACCCATTTTCAAAAAGTTTTTTGTTTTGTTTTTTATATGCCTATGGCTAATTTTTTTATTTTTTAGAAACAGGTACCCGTTATTTTTAAAACGGGTACCCATTTCTAAAATTTTAAAATTTCAAACCTGCCAATTTGCATTGGTTTTAGGCTTGGAAACCCAAGCCTTAGCTTTGGACTTGCAGCTAGGAGACCATGAAAACAACAAGAGAAAAAACTAGTTTCACCACTGTGGTTGATGACTTTTTTTTTTAGAATATTTTAATGAAATTAAAACCCATTATAGATCTGAAAGTCTAGTTTCCAAATATGTATTTTTTTCTACTATTGAACATAATTTTCTATTTATTATTTATTTTCCAAACAAACTAACTCATAAGCTTGAAATAACATAGGTTACTATTTTTTTAATAACTTTTAATTTTGGAAGTTTCTTGAAAAAAAATTATGTCTCATCATTCTCTACATGATGAAAAAAAATAGTGAATTGATTAGTTTAGCTCAAATTATGTTGGTTGTACACGAGGGGTCTTAAAAAACACTAATTAGGTCTATTAAAAAATTAATAAAAAAATATTTATCAAACAATTACAAAAAAATATCCTGACCAAAATTTAACATCCTAAGAATCTTTCCACAAAAGGAATTAGAAAAATACATTAGTTTAGGTCAAATTATGTTGGCCGTACACATGCATGCTTTTGCAAAAAACAGGGGACTTTTAAAAGGCCACTTTTTGTACATCTAATAAAAAACCAACTTGCATCATCTAGATATTAGAAAAAAATACATATTTGAAAACTAAAAACAAAATCCTACATTTCTTATTTTTACATCATCTTAATATTTTATGTGTAAGTGTTTCAAATTGTCACTCCAAGTATGACAAAATTTGAAAAACAAGAAAAACACTTCCACTTTTTGGCCAAAAAGTGAACTCATCTTCTTGCACTTACCCATGGAGAAAGTAAGAAATGAATTGGATGACTTGGTTGACGCTTTGTCTTAGGAGGTTGATTATTTGGATGCAAGTTTGGAGAAATGGATCGACATGAAGAAAATGAAGGTGAAAACCTTGGTATCAATCGACATCCTTTCAAATCGTGAATCATATGTAGAAACCAAGGAATCATTGATTCACCGTAGCAATGTGTTGAAAGATTTTCTCAAAGATTTGCAAAGTGCTCAGGAGCTCAGCGTGGACAGTGATGTTGACCTTCTTCACAAGTTGGAAGAGCTTTTGTGTAAATTGACAGTTGATGACCATAATTTTCTTTCAGTTGAGGAAATGGTCCAAAAATTCAAGAGTATGTTTCAGAGGGAATTTGAAGACAAAGCATTTTTAGTCGCTTCTCTGGATAATCTTCTAGACAACCAATTAACTCTAGATAATTTGAAAGCTAATTTGACATGTCATGAGAAAGCGGCTACTGTAGTGAAAGATGCAATAACCAAAGCCCGAGTTATTTCCAAGAGCATTGCTAGTCCTGACCGCCTGGAGATGCAAACAGTGTTCACCATGTATGAAGCTTTTCTCAAGAAGAATGGGGGTGAAAGTTGATTAAGATGTTTTTGCCTTAGTAAATTTTCCATGTATTTTCATATGTATTTTCTATTTAGTTTTGGACATTTTCACATGTACTTTTTCAAGATGTAATTACATGTGAAAACAAGGAAAGCCCCAAATTAATAAGGACTCTTCTTGTTGAATAAGTCAAGGTAGTTGTACTTTCCCTATTTTTTCTCATGGCCTCTCACTATAAATAAAGGGGGCTTCTTTGTAATTTTTAACGTTTTAGTTATTGAAGCAAAACTTTGCCAAAATTGAGAAGTATTTGTGAGACTTTGTGTTCAAGTTTGTAAATCAAGATTTTATCAATAATAAGAAAGCAAGTGAGCATTCAAACTTTGTTTTGGGAATCTACTTGTAGTGTATGAGAGATGTTCTTATGTCTTTTCTCTTGCACTTTCTTATGCAATTGATCGAATAAGTAGTGTGAATTCATATAATCTGAGAGGTGATCTAAAGCTAATTTTGGGGTCTTTGTGCTGCAACATTGCCTTTGGAATTTATATTCTATATTTGTAAGTAAAAGATATTGGAAATACTTTGAGCTACTTCTATCTTTTATGTTCGTGTGATTTTATCATAGCATTTGGTGAAGACTTTGGGTTGCACCTTATTCTATCAGTTTCTAACTTCAAGTCAGCAAAAGAAATTACAAAAGACTTTATGTTTCTGTGAATTTCTTAGTTATTTCACGCTAGTATCATTTTAGATATTCTTGTGTTCATTCAATATTGATATTGGTTATTATTGTTCCAATAAGTGGTTTTTGAGTTTATCATACATTGTAAAGATTAAGTTGAAACATCTTTTCTAAAAAAAGAGAGAAATAGATGATATGGCACCATCCATAAGTTAGTTTATAGTGTACATAAATCTAGTTAAGTACTTGTTGATTGTAGTGAGCAATAGGAAGGGAGCCTCCCCTTTCTGAGAGGAGAGATTAAATCTCATCATACTGTGGTTGATATCACCATTTTGCCTTCAGTGAGTTGAAGACAAAATATTCACCCAACACGCTATTATGTTAATCTTTGTCATAGTTGGGTATTAATTATTGGTTGACCTATGTTTGTTTATTGTTCTCTGTTATGAAGTGAAGCAACTTGTTTCTTGTCTTGTTAGCCTTTATTGCACCCCTAATGGTTTGATTGAGCGACCTTGTTGTTGAGTTTGATCTTATAACTTAGACGACAATATTTATTTACTACTATCACAACAGATATCTTTATCTCTATCAATGTTGTTCTGTTTTCATCCTTTAGTTGCTGTAGATTTTATCCTGCCATTGTCGATTACCTTCTTTTCATATAGTTGTTTTATAAAATCATGTAGCGAACTGTGATAGTTCTTTAGCAGAGAAAATATTAATCTTGCAGCTTTTGTTTTACCTCTGTTGCATAAATTCTTTATCCTATCACAACCAATTAATTATGTATTAGACTTCTTGTGAGTTCCTATAGCTTCATTAAAAACTCTCTGAAACAGTTATATTATTACTCAAAATAGAGACTGTGTTTTTCTAATTTTACCTATGCTTTTAAAATTAGTTGTGAGATGTTGAAACCAATCATACACTATTATCAACTCTTATTTCAAATGAATTGCTTGAATTATGAAATAGCATTGGATAGGAAGTAATTAACATTAGTTTTCTACAAACTATTAAAACAATGAAATATTGTTAGAGAATATAATCAGATTATAGAATCTATATTTATAATTGCATTTAAATGAATATATGATATTCTTCTTTACTACTTGCTTGAAATTATGTTTTCATGAATGATGCAAAGGAAAGCGATTAGAGATGGTTATAGGCGAATATGGGTTGTTATTTATTTTGAGATGAAAGTAGATTATCTCTTATGTGTGTTTGGGGTTACTTTTGGGCTAGGATGCCGAATGTAGATTTTCAGAGATGGATTTTCCTCTTTTCAGGAATTGAACCTAAAACTGTTTTAAATGCTTAGACCTAAGCTAGGAATTCATTGAAAGAGATGAATATTTGTCTAGAAAAACTATATTTATATATATATATATCTCTGCCACATTCTGTTGTGAGACAATTTGCATATCATTATTTAGATTTGCACATTAGACTTTAGGTTGCATCGGGTGTTCCCTCCTACCAGTTGTTTTCAGGTAGATAGACGTTTCGTGTAGGGTTGGGTTTCCTTCATGTCATGAAGGGATCTGAGGAAGTGTAATTGCTTCATGGTTGGGTGGAAAAGCACCTGTGCAATGTTCCCATCTTTCGGCTCGCAAGAGGACTATGTGGGTTCGTGGCGACTGTAGAGTTGTTTGATTTATTATTTTTATATTGGACATGATTATTGTATCTTGTAATTATCATTGGATGATTTATCATATGAAAGACCATGGACTTTGTATATTATTTTATAGTGCTAACACCTAGATTAAGCACATGATTTGTAAGATTTAATGACTTTTATTGATTCATGTTGATGAGATTTATCTTTTACTTGAGATGATGTAATTAAGTGGATTATTTACTTCATGTAACTTTTGTAATGGAATGAGTACTTTACAACACACAAGGTGTTGCAACAAGCATAAAAACACCTAAAATGACATCATTGCATTAAGCAAGGTGGCACAAGTGGAAGACTTCACCCATCATGTGACAACTCACCATGATGATCAAGTGAGAGGTGGAGCTCACTCCATGAAGAGGATTGGATACACGTTCATGACATTGCTCTCTCACAAATACATGGAGTAGGATGAGGGTGACATCCACCTCAGTCCATTCCATGACTACACAAGACATCCCAAACACAAGGGTAACGCTCACCCACGGGATGGTCCAACTAGGAGGTACGATTCCTCAACCAACTGGAATGGTCACTAGTCAAACTCGTGCAAATGTACACTTACCAAAGAAAAAGAGGGAATAATCCAAGAGTACATATTGCATCATGTAAATGACGCAATGGATACACTTAGGTGGTCAACGAGCACCTTACAACAACAAAATCCACAAAAGGGTTGAATTGGCAAAACATGACATCTTGGCAGAGTATGGAGCCCCAAGGAGGCCTCTGCCCAGGACACTAGCATCTAGCAATTTCATCTTGGGACACTAGCACCTAGTGCCTGGGTCTTGGGATACCAGTGCCCAACACATGGGTGCTCTAGAACCTAGGTACAGAAAGTGCAAAATTTCCCAAAAAGGCCCAAAATTCAACCAAAACACATTCGATGCCTAAAAACATTAATCAACATCAAAAAGGATTCATTTTAACCAAAAACATTAAGGTGTTGAACCAAAAATGTCCACATGCCAAAAAGGACAAAAGCAATACAAAAGGCTACACATGTTTGACACCAACGTCGACACATGCCAAAAGTAAAGATATGATCCTTCACCACCTATGTGGGATGAATACAATCCAACACAAGTTCCATATCCATAAACAACAAATACAACATCAAATAACTGAGTCTAAACATGCTAACATAGCTAGATTATAACATGTAAAATCTATCAAAACATGCCAACATCCTCACAAATTGAGGCGTGGAAAAATACAAGACAATATCCAACAATTACAATATTCGAAGGGCTTCATCCTAAACATATATGAATCATAACCAACATCATAAATCAACTCATAGCATTAATTACATCTTATTACAAGGGTCTCAAAAGACCTACATTAGAAAGGTTACAATAATCAATAATGATAATATACAAGTGCATAAACCACCCAAAAACCAACACACTCTCCAAGGTGCAACAAGACACGAAGCACATCATAATCAACCTACAAGAAGATAAGGGAATTGTCCAACACTTGAAGATCATCATGAAAGACCAATGGGGAAATGTTTCTCACCTCCCAACCATATTGCCATCGTCGAGCGCAATAGCTATCTACGCAACTCTAGGCAACCCCCAAGCTACGGATAAGGTGATCATGGAAAACCCACTAGCATCATCTCACTCAATCCAAGGTATACATAGAAACATATGGCATACACGCCAATTAATACACACACCACACATGGCACAACTACCAATACAATGCATATAAACAACACATGGTACAACTACCATCTAATTGCATTCATGTAACATATGACACACTTGCCAAATCATAATAGAATGACATCACAACATTCAATCATAAGGGAAATAATCACACCTTCAATGCACACCAAATGAGGCATAAATCATAGTCCATCATAGACACATACAAGCATGAATCAGGCATCACAATGCACATGCAATCACATGGTAAACATAACACGTCGAGTCAAACTCCGATGGTGGAAGAAGGAAGAGAGACCTAGGTAGTCAAGACAATGAGTGTCATACGAGGGCAATACTCACCTCATGGCAAAACATGAGGGTATAACCTCCTCATAGAAACCATAAACTACACCAAAGATTGCTCTTTACACCCAATTGAAGCAAGCCGGACACTTCACTAGGACGTGCAATTTAGTGTAGATGATCTATTTATTACATTTTATTACCTATGTGTTTAAATGTTATTTAGTGTAGAGGTCTAAGGGTAGGAAAAGGAGTGGCTTTCATCGTGCACCACGACCCAAAGAGGTCGTTGGAATTAGCGAATGGAATTTTTCCCAAAAAGATGCAAAACATCATTTCCCATGGGAGGCAACTCATCCACATTAAAATTAATAAAGGAAAGGTTTAAAATTAAAATTTTATTATTTTTCTATTTGTATGGAAGAACCATAAAAACCCAAATTCACCATTGTTGCAAGCTTGGCTACCTTGAGCCATTATCTAACTCTCATGTTTCAAACTCAAATAGAAATTTGACAACTACCTATTGTAGAATATATGCACAACATTGCAAATATGCAATAAAAACAAGGCGGGTAATCCTAGGTAAAATTTTCCATAACCTTGTTTGTTTTTGCATGTTTCCAATGAAGAACACAAGGTAAAAATACATAAAACAACCATAAATTCATATCTAAGTTTTCCTTGCCTAATCAGGGTGCCATAGCAATCCACTAAATGTGGCATGGCAATGAAGAAAGCATACAAATTTAAAACAAAGGAAACATTCAAGAATCATACCTTTCCTACAAGCAATCCAAGGAGGAGAAGAGGGTTTTGAAAGTAATCGTTGATCACACACAAGCATCCACAATTCAAATCCACTCCACTTCAACCAAGCAATCCAAGCAATTCAACCTTTCTTTCATTCATGGAGAAAATTCTTCTTTCCAACAAGAGAGGGTTTGAAGGGAGAGAGCAAATGGAGAGGAAAAAGAATGAAATAAAATAACTCCTTTTTCCCTTTTAACACCCAAAAGCTCTAATTTAAAATAGAATCTAAAATTCACTTATAATCATCTTTTAATCAATAATGAAATAAAATATATTCATTTAACACACCATTTTAAAATATATCTAATTAATTTCATTTTACTAACCTACATAATTTAATAAAATACCTAGGAACATTAAAATTGATTTAACAATATTTCAACTTTCAAATACCTTTTAGACAACATATTTAGTAATAGAAAATTAGCTAATTAACTTATTGCAACTATTCCAAACATGTAATTATATGAACTTTTTTACTCAATCTCATTTTGAAAAATCTAAACACGCCATATCAGGAATTCTATTTTCCAATTTAATGCAATTCTACCTTTTTGACGGAAAAATATTAAATTTCAAAAATAATTTGAAATCATTTATTCAAATTTATTCCTCTAGCATAATATAATGTAATAGATATTTTCTCTAAGATAATTAATCATTAAAATAATCTGAAAACATGGAAAACACATTTTTCGAGATCATTTAAAATAAAGTACAAAATGCTAAGGAAACACACATAATTGAGTTTAAGCATACATTATGGGTTTCCACAACACAAGGATAAGGGTGAAATGGCTTAGCATTCCATGTCAACCTTCTCCACATTTCCCACAGTAGTTAACACCTGTAATTACCTGCACACTCAAGTCAACGATCAGGCAACCATCAGGCATACCTGCTCCACATAAAATAGCCGAAGCAACATAATCCACTCCAACATAGTATAATCACACATGATATAAAATAATTACACCCACTATATGTTAGAACACATAGAAATACTGAGAGGGGGGGTGAATCAATATTCACCACTTTTTAAAACAATTCTACTGCAATATCGGGGTCTCTACTACATCAACCAGATTATGAAAAATCTAAGCAAGCATAAGCACAGTCACATATGCACACAAGAGACCATAACACTAGATTAACGTGGAAACCCAAGATGGGAAAAACCATGGTGAGCAAGCTATTTGGATCTACTGTCCAAATCTAGCCTCACAAAAGAATG
The DNA here is from genome assembly GCA_027924645.1 of Cunninghamia lanceolata. NCBI lineage: Eukaryota > Viridiplantae > Streptophyta > Pinopsida > Cupressales > Cupressaceae > Cunninghamia > Cunninghamia lanceolata. The sequence goes on along the minus strand of BSBN01001807.1, from coordinate 15,555,992 downwards.
AAACAGTGAATTATAATATTTTGTAGGCTCCTGCCCACAGGATTTTCAACCTGAGAAGGACTGCAATCCTTTTACAAATATGTAGGCTTCAACCTACTAGAGACTTCATTCTCTAAAACAAACTAAGCAACAACCCAACAATAGGCTCCAACCTTCACACAAACTGAGCTTCATCCTAGCAATAGGCTCCAACCTATTTGAGGCTCCAACCTTCACACAAACTGAGCTTCAACCCAGCAACAGGCTTCAACCTATTTGAGTCTCCAACCTCCACACAAACCCAACAATCTTAAAGGAAAAATCAATCAACAAAATAATCAATCCATGCCCTTTACATTCCTCGATCTTCACTTCTCTGTTCACCCTTGATCACTTGATGTTTGCAGGTATTTTGTAGACACAAACACTTGCATTTATCTTTAGATATTTTGCTTCTTGCTTACATTCACAGACACGGTCAAATATTTCAATTCAATGCACGCATACACTGGTTCACCAAAATACACAAACTGATCTTTCATTTATACCAAATTGTAGAACAACTGATTTACAAGTCAGCACTATTGTGAAACAATCTCCAAGGTCGGCAACCACATTTTGATTTCCAACGTATTCATTTTAAAGGACCGGGCCAAAATTAAAATTCCAATGTCTGCACGCTTGAAATAGGGCCCAATTTACTGTGAGGCCTACTTTTTACACTACTGTTCATGAGACTATTTGCAATGATATTGCTATTATTATTTTTATGTTGAGAGACTATTGATCTTGAACCTTGTTATTTAACTTAATTGATTTTTAAGGAAATAATTGTGGAATGGTAATTAGATGTTGCTTCTAAGAAAATGATGAATGGTTAATATTAGAAATGGAGCTTTATTGTGTTTTCAGGATGTTATATGGTAGTATGTTTAGGTATGCATGTATTTAAAATTGCTTCGGCTATGATATCTCTATGCGTTATTGACTTTGAGTTTGAGTGTGCAGGTATT